>JASWHV010000001.1:97395682-99895682 GCA_030760725.1 Neostapfia colusana
GTGCCAACCACATGCTGAGATGGGGCAGCTTGGCCAATTAATTAGGGTATCCCCGGCGTAGTATGGGTGTGTTGGATGGTGCAGGGAGTAGGTGTCAGCTGGACTACCATATGAACTGCAAGGCTCAAGAGGGGGCCACTGCAGCGGGGTTGGAGCCTCTTGTATGCTGTTAGGGGTGAAACCTCAGTGGGCCCACGCTCGTCGGGAATCCCTTTGTAAAGGCTTCGTAGTGATCTCCTGGCTACACACCTGGGAAGTGTGAATGTGGTTCGTAGCCACTGGCATAATGGAGGTTCTTTTAGTCCACCCGGCAATGGGGGACAAAATCACTACATGTGGGTACAGTGGTGCAAACTCTGCAGAGTCAAAACTGTCATGACAACCGTGCTCACGGTCAACAGCGGCTTGGACTTATTCATGATTAGAGGATGATGACTTTGGTAGTTGTGGATGTTAAGTGGGGATCTTAACATTGGAAATGATGTCATGGTTATTTGATTATGATGATGGGATGGGAGATTGGGACCATTTCACCTGTGTAGTAATGTAGGTGCTTAATAAGCTAAGGTGGTAGGTAATAATTGCGTAGTGCTTTAACCATGAGTTCAACCTCTCCTTGCTCTAGCCATGCATGACATAACTTCCCCACACTTGCTGAGTACCCATGGTACTCAAACTTGCATATTTGTTGGTTTAAGTTGCTGCTCAGGTCAAGGGGATGATGTGGTGTACAATGACCAAGACTTCGGCCCCGAAGAAGGATTCTAGGTTCATGGAGTCCCCCGGGCAAAGCCTGTGACGGAGCCCACAAGAATAATATTCCGCTGCTATTCTATTTACATGTTATGAACTTATTATCATCCATCGAGACGTATGCTTTGTAAAACATATTTATATTCGACACCTGGCTTGTAATAAATGATGCTTAACTATTTGTCATCACATGTATGAGAAAATGATCCTGGCATACAGGTGATATTCACTCGGTTGTTCTTCAGAGAAACCGGGTGTGACAAATGCGCTGCATTTCCTCTTATCAGAACCGCGCTCGCGCTGGACATTCTCTTGTAGAATCACGGCATTAACGAGATCGTTGAATGTGCCGCGATTGCTTTGGGCGAGATGAACCTTCATCTTTGAATTCAGTCCCTGGAAGAAAGTGTTGCGCTTGTTGTCTTCCGTCCTCACAAACCCTGGCACATACTGAGCCAGCCGGTTGAATAACCTGGAGTACTCGTGAGCACTCCTCTCGCCCTGTCGTAGCGCCAGGAACTCCTGGAGCTTCATTTCCATAACCCCGGGAGGTATGTGATAGGCGTGGAACGCCTCCCGGAACTCCGTCCATGTGACAGCATGGCCAGCCGGTAAGGAGGCAGTGTAGTTCGCCCACCAGGTACCGGCTTCTGCTTGAAGCTGTTGCGCTGCATACAGCACCTTCTGATGTTCGGTGCACCCTAGCAGCCCGAACTTCGCCTCCAGAGTGCGGATAAAGCTGTCCGCCTCCAAAGGTTCCTCGGCCTCCGTGAAGACCGGTGGATGGGTCGCCATGAATTCCAAATATGAACTGTGTTGGGGCTGGCGTTGCCCATTATCTTGGCATCCTCCCTGATGGGACGCATTCTGCTGGACTAGCATCCGCAGCAACTCGGTTTGCTCGTCGCGCGAGCCGAGCACTGCAGCGAGAACCTCCGCAAGATTCCTTGGAAGTTCTGGCGGTGGAGGAGGTGGTTGCTGCTGCGTCGTGGTTTGCTCTGAAGGTGGAGACTCATCACCACGAACTCACTCGGACCTCCCTCCTCTTGCGTTGAACGTGTCCGCACCATTCTGTATTCATACCATTCAAACGATCATCACATGTTGGTTTATTTCATCCATTCTATACAATAGTAATGCAAGAATGGAATAAATAATGCGCATAACAATCACACATATGGATAAAGTATAAACATTATGAAACATATACATCCCTGGACCGTGTCACACGATCGAGTTCCAGAGTATTGAACTTTATGGGTTAAAAGTTCATTTCGACCATCGGGGTCACCACGGGATGTTAAGTGTGTTAGCATGCGTAATTCCTCGCTATTGTACTGGACCCAAACATGTACTAACTCGAAGTAATATGTCAAATGCATAAACCCTTCGACTCCAACTCGCTGTTTTACAACAGTCACTGGACTTCGAGTTGTGAAACTAAGTGTTTTGGTTGAAAAACTTCAATATGGTGCCCTGTCCAGCTTCTGGTCCAGCAGACCAGCCTGGATACTCCAACAGTTTTGCCCACCTTAGAGGCAAAATTTGGACTAGCGTTCAACAACAAAGTTGTAGAACATTTCCTGTACTTTCCAACGGTGTCTTGCTTGACCCTTAGAATTTATTTTTACAGGAAATTGTGGTTGAAATACAGAAAATTCCAGAGAGCATTTTGGTCTGCCCTGTTTCTGGACAGTGCCTACTCATCTGAGATTTTCATCCCATTGGAAGGAGATTTTGTTCTGGAGCTCTCCAGAAAAGATGTAGAGGACATCAAAACCTTTCCAGAATGGTATCCCACACCTCCATTGGTTCAACCAATCCTAAGTCATTCCCTGTTCAAGTTCAGAAAAACTTCTGCCAAAAACAGGGAAGATTGTTCCTACGTTTTTGACACTGAATCTATACTACCAATTGACTCTTAGTTCAATATAGGAGGTTATTAACCCCTAAATGAAATCTTCAACTTCATTGTGACTCTTTTCTTTGAAAATAAACTTTTATGCAGTCGGTACTACGTTTCCTCACCAAAGAAAAATCCTAAACCGGTATTCTGTCATATACGTGTAAACTGGTGGAACTAAAGTCGTCACTCACAAACGGTTTCTACACGTCATGCACTAACGTGGTTAATGTACCTGCAGAAGAACACACAATATTGGTGCACACAAAGGTTTTTAACATTACAGGCAGTTCCATATCATAATAAAAACATACGGTCCGTATCATTGCCATACGGATCGTCCTTGAGTCAAGCCACGTCTCAAGGTACATGGTCGTGTTTTCACACCACACGACGGGGAACCCGAGTAGAGCGTGAACGGGTCGTCACGGTTGGGAATTTTATCAACCCAACTGATACCACCTATTGCCTCATGACCATTGAGGCATGCCGATGGCGAGCGCTGCGTATGGCCCTTTGAACATTGAACGTTCAAGAGTTGCATACTATCGTGTTGCTTACCACATGATGGGGTATTCTTACTTTTGCTTAAAGCACGCTGGAGAACAGCGTTTTCATATGCTCTCAGAACCATAGAGAGGTCCATAGACTCATATTCACTACCGTGCCAAGCCACGGTATATCATTCCATACTATTACTCGTATGGCGAGTTACCGGAATTGATCTGTCTGCGGTGACGTACCTTACCTCTTACCTGACGTCGGAGCGTTGTTACAGAATGTATAACAAATATGTTAGCTTTTCCACCATAATATCTACTTCTATCATAGACCTCATGAGGGCTTAATGACTAATCCTCACTCGACTACTTCTATGTTTTCAAAATAGGCTCTTTTCGAGCGTGCTATTCCCAATGCGGCTCTGATACCACGTCTGTGGGGACCACCCCGTGGTTTACCCACTCCAGGATCGCATAGGGTGGTGCCGTGCGATGCGGCACCCAACAGCACACATGAAAAGAATTAAGAACAACATACAAACTTTTATTTGATATAAAACAGCGGAAGTCTTTTTACAAAACCTATTCATACAGCGGAAGTAATATACATGTATGGCCTCTCATCCTAGCTATGCAAAAGTGCAGCTGTCCAGCCCGGGGACGCTACACGCTAGCAGCAAGGAACCGGAAAATCACGGCGGCGTGCAAGGCTCCAGCTCGGCCGTGTACCCCGATGGGGGCATCGCCTCGTCCTCGGAACCTTCCTCATAACTCTCACCTGCACACAGCTCAAAATATTGCAACCGTGAGCACGATGGCTCAGTGTGACGCCCTCAATTCTGTGGAAAACCACGGAACCGAGAACTAATGCATATGTGTGCCCAGGATGTTCATCACACATACACATATATTCCACAAACTGAATTCAGAATATATATAACCACGAATAACAGAGTTTATTACAATGTCTCATGAGTCTTGGACTCATGTTCACAGCGGAAGTCTTATTTCTATGCAGCGGAAGTCTTTATTCTAATGCGCAAGAAAATCTAAGAAGAAGTGGCTCCATCTCTACTCCCTCCACAGGCAAGGTTGAGAATAGATCACACGCCCTAATGCTCCACTTGGTCTTCATAGTAGTCTTCTCCTGCTGCTGATGAGGAGATAATAATGCAAGTTTGAGTACAATGATGTACTCAGCAAGTGCGGGAAAACATGATATGTAGCTCATAACAAGGTAGGTATAAAAAGGCTCATTTGCAGAAAAGCAGATTTATAAAACCATGATAAAACAGCAACTTAACTTTAAATCAATGTAATCCCAGCATGTATTAAATTACCAACATACCTCCATCACCTTCTGTGTTCCATCTGAATATTAACCAAACTTATTCTTACTCACGAATACCTCCTCGTATTCGCTACCATCTCACGAATACCTTCCCGTATTCGCTACCATCTCATATCATAAACAACTTTGCCTCATACCGAGACCCATCTCATTGTCACGACTCAACCGTTATGCAACCAGCTTGACACCCGGACTCAACAGTCTCAAAACCAAACCATAACCATAATCAATAACCATAACCAAGAACCATTCAAATAACCGTCCCAACTAATCATGGCAGTTTAGCCAGACGCTCGTGACCGTAAGCTCGGCTATCATGATATTTTAGACTCTGCAGAGTTTGCACCTCTTTACCCACAAGTTTGTGATTTCGTCACCTGTCGGCGACTGCAGAACCTCCATTATACCAGTACACAACCGTCGGTGTATAGTCAAGAGATCACAAAATAGCCTTTACAAAGGGGTTACTAGATGTATGGACTCACTAAGGTTTCACCGGCAGGCTAGAATCTCCAATTCTCCCACCCACAGGCCCCCTCTTGTGCCATGTAGTCCCCAGGGCAGTCCTCCTCGACTCCCATTCCCTGCGCCTTCCACAGTCCATAACACTCTAGCAACTTACCTAATTACTCAGCTAAGCCGCACCCATACTTGGCCTTGTGGTGGCACTGTTATCATGGCATGTGCATGCATGAACCGGTCCTTAAATCTACGGCAAGTAAACCACCATCTCATGCTACCTCATTCACAAACCCAGGCTTGTCTAGATCTCCCTCTGATCCATGTTTATTAACATCATCAGTTTCTCATTCTCATTACGAGTGCAGTTAGCTAGACGCATCTATCTCACTTCCCAATCCCATGGACTCAGCGAAGCATAAAGCAAAAACCATACCCGACTCATAAACTTCCCAGGCGACAAGGGTGGTTTAACCAAAAGTAGTCAACTTCTATAAAAAGAGTTTCCCATCATGTTTGACTCAGCACACACACCTTTTCGTAAAACAAAACAGTTTTACCCAAAACATAGGATCAATATGGTCAAGGAGCACTTGCTTGTTCTTGCGGTTCTGGTTGTTCTTGGATCTCAAAACCTTGTTGCTGCAGCTCGTCGTAGACAGCTCCCTGAGCTTGTCCTGCTAGGTGGGATCACGTGCATACAAGATTCACAGCAATCAATATCATGCACAAACCTTAAACTAGATGCGATGATGCGCATGCATGCTATCCAATGATTAGTTTTATTAGATTGGTTTGCACATATTTTTGCATGGCTTGCATGGATTTTATGATGAACAGGGGTGTTCGGATCAAAGGTGGACATGGCGATGATCTTGTCTTTTAGATCAACCTGATCATCAAGTGATCTGTCCACGAGAAGGCTTATGTTCGAAAGGATTCAAAAGAACAGATGCAAAAAGAACACAATGATGTCGTGAGGTGGTATTGGAGACCTACCTTACGTTCTTCTCGGTCTCGAGGTCCTCCTCAGATCGTTGGGCTTCCTCCGGCGATCTTCCTTGCCGCGCTCTGGCAATGGTTTACTCGGCGGTTTGGGAATGGAGCTCTAAGTTGTCGGCTTAGGAGTTGGAAAATAAGTTTGTGGTTTCGGCCAGAGGTTCTGGGTTCTATTTATAATCGGGAAGAGAAGAGTCCTAATCTGATTGTATCCCGAATAAGAGTCCTATTCAGATCATTGTTAGATCCTAACATTTTATCTTTAATTGATTTGATGTGGAACTCAGGTCGGTTTCTGCTCCGGTATTTCTACGTGTACAGAATCCAAAAACCATTCCTAGAACTCGTTACCTCCTCGGTGATGAGCTCCGGAGTCTCCACGTGTCCATCAGGCCTGGTCTCTCCTTTTCCGCAGAGACGAGCTCCGGTGGTGCCGCGTGTCAAGCGAGCAAGACTTCCCTCTTCTTCGGATGTGAGCTCCGTGTGCGCCACGTATCCTGGTGGTCGGGACCTCCTCTCTTCTTTCCTCAGAGACGAGCTCCGAGGTAGACACGTGTCCAACAATGACGGACCTCCCGGAGATAAGCTCCGGTGGCGAACACGTGTCCGATAGAACCGGACCTCTCGGAGGTGAGCTCCGAGATCGACACGTATCCGGCGCCACTGATCCTCTGATTTCTGTGGTGACTAGCTCCGAAGGTGACATGTGTCCCACGGAAATGCCTTTGCTTCTTCCGCAGAGGCTAGCTCCGAGAGCAACACGTGTCCCACAGGGTCGGACCTCTCCCCTTTTGCGGAGATGAGCCCTGATCCTGCCACGTAGCCATTTTAGCGGCGGACCTCTCCCCACTTCGCGGGGACGAGCTCCGAACACGCCACGTGGCCAGTGGCCGCGATAAGTTGTCTTCGGCGCTTTCTGTGAACTGGATTCGGCTCTTACTGGCTATCTATTTGATAATTCCTCTGTTCCCACTTCCTTTAAAGTGTTTTCTCCACATGAAATATGAATACATGCAGAAACCAGAGATGAGGGTGTCACACTCAGCAAGTCTTAACCGTCAACCCTAGGCATGGAACTCTACGTGCAAGGATGTGTAAGGTAGGAAAGGACTTTGCAATAAAGACACGCCTATAAATTGAGCCTTACTTTCAGTTTTATAGCAGCAGTTTAATGAGCCTTAGGCAGCCCCCACATCGAAAGTCCACAATCAAACAAGAAACGCTTTCCTCCGATGTGGTGATGCCCAAAGTGGAATATAAACTTAATTAGATCTATAACTACAGCAATCATGGTATTCAAGACATTAATAGATCAATACAACATTTTCAGTTGGCTTATTTCACATCTTACTACGTCATAGCGCAGTGAGCAAGCGGGTACTCAAATAACCGCGAGGGACGGTGATTGCAATCAAAACACACCTGGATAACACGTCACATACACCCACTTTCAGAAGCGTGATTCCACACCCCTTCCTACTCTGTTGTATGCGACAACCTTTCAGAGGCAACCCAAATGCCGAACCGGTCCATCCGTAATGGGCAGGAGGTCCCCGCGTGGAGCGTGACTGTGCCCACCGGCAAATTTACACCTTGCTACCCTCAACCCACTCCTATTTACGGTTGGGTAAGCCGCGACACCCAGGTTAACCAATTACTTCGGTTTCCTGGTTCCCATATGCCAGTATGCATCCGGTACTGTTCGATACTTGTCCAGCAGGGCCGCACACGGACGATCCTCAACCGACACCAACAGGGCTAAGCACGTGAGACCTCTGCCCACTGCATCCTATCCCCCCTGCTGGGTCTCATTTTCATAACTCAAGCCATTTTCTACCTCTTCTCATTCCGTGTGCTAAATACTATCTCACGAGTAGCTTCCAACCACTCGTCTTCTACTGAGATTCTAAACATTAGCATGGCATTCTATACTCGTCTAGTTTGTAAACTACCCAACCCTTTATAGGATTTAAAAGGCTATGCAAGTGGGGTTTCAATCACCATAACTCTAATGCATACATTTCAACCTATACATAAGTGATACAAATAAAATTCTTTATAAAAGGTATTTAAGTGCAAACCGGGGCTTGCCTGGTTGCGAGTTAAAGGGGAAGTCAGCTTCTGGTGGCAGGACGTCCAAGGGCTCCGGTGCGTCCTCAACTTCGGTCACTAAATGAAATGTAGCAAAATAAATGTATAAGTATTAAGGATTTATAAGAATTGAACTACTATTCATAGCCACTGGTATTTAGGATCCTTAATTGGCTTTGGGATTTTGACAGAGGATACTAGACTCTCTATGGATGATTTGAGCCAAATTTGGAGACATGTCATTGCATAATGTAGTCTTTAAAATTCCTACAAGTACAATGCTTCTCTGAATTTTGAGCCCAAATCAGGAGCTTTGACATAGATAGTAATGAAGATCTGATTAGGGTAAGTTTCCATGGTTCTAACAAAATTTGTTTCACCATTTTGGATCTACCATCAGAGAGATATGAATTTTTGAAGTTGGGCAAGAGTTCTGAAAAGTTTCTGTTTAAATTTGAATTTTCAAATAAAGGCTGAACTTGGGAAGGCAGTTTAGCCTAGCAAATGAACTCCAATGAAGCTCAAATTTTTACTGGAGATCATTTACTATGAAAAGGATTAGATGCCCAAATTTGGGAATATTTCATAAAGAATTGCTCCTGTAATAAATCCCTAAATATTTACTAAAAACAATTCTACAGAAATTCCTGGGCATTTTCATAGCAAGCAATTTGTTCCTCTGTGAAGTACTCCTCATGAGGATTCCAACAAAATTTGTCTCACTAATTTTGGAGCTTTCTACCCAAAGTTATGTATTTTTCAAACATGAATAGCTCTCTGTTTGAAACCTACACAGAGACTTAACAGGGGGGGGCCCACTCGTCAGGTCTTTCTTCAACCTCCCGCCAGAGAACGCGCGTGCACCCAGCTCAGATCGTGGCATGGCTCATTCTCCCTCATTTCTCCACCAAATTAGCTCCGGTTTCGCCCTACATGGTCCTGGGAACATGGCGCAGCTGCCGGGCAAGGTTTCCACGCATGAAAATGGCCAAAAACAGGCCGGCACCGGTGGAGCGGCTCGGGAGCTCGGCATCAACGCGTTCTGGCGTGTCCAAAGCTTCTCCCTGCGAGCTACCTTGCCCTAAAGCATCACCAGTGATTGGGGAACATGGAGCGCACGCTAAACCTTGCAGCAAACGGCCGGAAGATAGGGTTCACCGGAGGACCGAACCGTTTTTGCCGCCGCCGGCGATTTCTCGTCGCCCGGGGCGTGGGATGGCTTGTTTAACCTGTGCTTTGGCATGAGAGGGCGCTAGGGTCACTAGTTTCTGTGGCTTGAATTGTAGAACCGATGATCAACGACGTTGGACGAATTTCCAGTTTTGGTGTGGGTCGGTTCTTCACGTGTACCGGCGCCAAAATCCAAATTCCGGCGAGCCGGCGATGGGGAAGGGCAAGGGGACTGCGGTAGCATGATCTACACACCTTGGCGCACCTTAGGGAGGTGCTGGACGTGCAGGAGAGGCGTTGGAGCGGCTGGAACTCGAGGAGCTGTGAGGGTCGGCGTGCTCTGTCTTCTCCCGGTGAAGAATAGCTCGGGCACAGCGAGGGGAGCTCGGGGATGAGCTGAGCAGCGGTGGAGCACGTTGAGGAGGCGCCGGCACAGATCCTGGGTGGCTCAACCAGTGCTAGGGGCAGCTGGAAGGTGCTGAACGTCGATCACAGCGGCGTCCAACGTTTTCTTCGGTGAGTGCTCGGTCAAAGGCTGAAGGAAGACTTCAGTTTAACGTGGAGAAGCGAAGTGGGGTTGTGCCTGCTCTCTACTGATCACCCACGTAGGAAAAACAGCCTTCGGCAGCAAGTCTCTGCAAGCTGCTCGGTGGAGGAAAGCACAGCTCAGTGATCAACCGAAGGGAAAATATAGAGGAGAAAGGAAACTGTGTGGCTGACATGTGGACCCCATCCCCTCAATTCTCAGTCAACTTTTTTTCCACTGGTATTTCCCCATAGCTACTCAAACTTAAAGGCTTTGCTTCACCTCAAAGTAATAGTTTGAATATGCTGAATTCAAATGGTTTGAATTCTGGTGTAGAATTTGAATTGTGTTTGACCATTTGAATTTGAAATGCATTTGAATCCTCCCCTTTGCCTTGCTCCAAAAATATGGCAAACCAGGCCCAAAATTTCTGATTTTTGGCATGTCTGTTAATGCAAATGTGAGGAACACATTTGTGGAACAACATTTGCAAATTGAGAAAACTCAAATTTGAAACTGAATTTCAAATTCAGATTAGAGGGCTTCTCCTTTTAATCCCAAACAAATATTGAAACTCCTCCAAATGAACTGAAATTTGGAAGGGTGAATATTTGGGCTATGAAGATCCAAGTTATGAATTTATATCTCCATGTTTGGAAGTTTTTGGGAGATTTGAATCCTCACTTTGAACTTACACCATTATAATTCAAAGTTTTAATTCCCCTACATGAGCTGAAAATTGTTGCTACCACTTTTTGGGGATTTTACTATGGCATGCGGCCGGGGTTGTCGGACAGAATGTGCACTCCTAGGAAAACCTTTTGGCATGATCAACTCAATGTGGGATCAAACCTAGTGGCCGGACGATGAGTTTTAGGTAGCGGCGGCTCTACACGGCGCTGAATGGAAACAGGGAGCTCGTGGTCGGTTTACCGTGGGTGTGGCGCCGGTTCGTTGCGTCGATCACGTCGAGGAGGCTTCGGCGAGGCTCTGGGTGAGCTCAGACCAGCGTGCCAACCTCGTAGATGAGCAGACGCCGGAGAACCGAAAGTTTTTGAGGCTGCGGCGGCGTTTCTTCGTCGAGGAGCTCGGCAGTGGGCAGAGCAATACGGAGAGGCGGTTCCTGGGGTGGGAAATATTACGGTCTGCTGATAAGTCGACACACACCGCGGCCTGGTCACTCGGGAGGTGGCTGTAAGGGCCTAAGTTTTTGGCACATATTCAAAGTGTTCATCACCACACACAACCTTCATTTGAAGAAACTTGATGAACACATTTGAAGAGCAAGTAACCACCATCAACATGCTCATTAGAGAATAAACTCACAAAAAGAAAAAGTGGCATTTCCCACATGCATCATCTAGGGGCTGAGCATATGAAAAACTCCAACACCATGATAGGAAGGCTCATGCCAAAATTAACCCAAGTCCAAAACCTTTTGAGGTCTTTTTGGGTATAACTAGAAAGAGGGTGGTTTGAACTCAAATTCAAATTCAAACTACTTCCATCCCATGAATTCAAAAGTGGGAGGCATATTATAATTCAGCACATTTTTGTGAGCTCACACACAAATTTTCACTCCATTAGGAGTTGATCTTGACATGAGCTAACTTTAGCAAATTCAAACTTTATTTGAATTTCAAACTGCATATGTGCTGAAATTTAGTCAAACACAAACCATTTTGAATTCTATCCCATTCAAATGGCCCAGGGGTAGATAATTCAAATACCTGGGGTTGATTTGGTTTCTACTGTTTAGAGCAGTGGAGAAAAGTTAATTTCAGAGGTTAAAAGGGGGTGGGACCCACCTGTCATAGAGGGGCAGATCAAAACTTGCAACTGAAGCAAATTCTTGATCGTTTCTCAAACCCACCGAAGAGCTACCGGGCGCCACCGAGGAGCAGGCCGCGCCACCCGCTGCTTGCCCCCACGCGCTGGCGTCCAGGGTCGGTCCCGAGCCCTTCTTAAGCGGCTCCATGCCCTCTGCCGAAGCAAACCTCGTTTGCTTTCTCCTCATCGCGTGTGAACACCGAGCGGAGCTCATTTCCTCTGCTGCCTCGGCCTGCTCGAGAAATCGGCAGAAATCACCGAACCATCCCTTCCCGAGCTGCTAAACACTACCCTGAGCTCAGCTTCCACCTCCCCGACCAGGAAGCCGACGAGCTTTGGCCTCCCTCGCCCTTCCACAGTCCACTCCCCCGCGACGAAGCTTCAGCCGACGATCGGGCGCTCGTGTACAGCCCTCCACAGGGGTTTTCACAGCCGAGCGATCACAGCTACGGGAGTGTGCTAAGGTGGTGCTATTCTCCTCCAAGTCCTGGAGCAGACCGAGCAGCATCGACGACGAATTTGAAGATTTGGCTCCGGCGAGTTCAACCCGAGCAGCCGGTATGAGTTCTGCAAATTCTCCGGATCTGATTCTCCATAGGTCCTCAAATCTTGCATGTAGCAGCTAGAGTAGCCGGCGATCAAAATCCTTTTTGCATCCGTTGCATGAAAACCCCTCGGGGCGACGTAATCCAAGCTTTTTCGAGGGTGTTCTTCGCGGACTCGTTCGGTCGCACGATGAGACCGTATTTGCGGCCACTTCCAAGCTAATTTGAGGTTTTGCCGAGCTTCCTGGTCGTGCCCTGGTGCTGTGGAGCTAGTCGGTCGAGCTTTAGATGGGCTGAGAACCCCGGCCAACACTGCCGAAGCTCAACCGAAGCCGCCACACGTCGCTGGCCATCTTTCGGTCACCGGCAGCCCTAGATAACCCCACCACCATGTTCCTTGATGTTGCAAACCCCCTGGCGGCGAACTTCAGCTCTATCGGTGGCCGCAACAGGTGAACCGGCGAGCAGCAGTTAGCTCCGGCGAGCTGAACGCGCGGGCGCGCGAAAAACAGCCGGAGGAAGAAGAAGCCGGTGGGTCCCGGCTGTCAGAGGTGGAAATTTAAAACTGGGATCTGCTGTGGCACCGGATCGGGTGCGGCTGCGCTCACCGGACTCACTAGCCGCGTGTGTCGTCCGATGAGAAGCTGACACGTAACCCCGGGTCCCACGCGCAGCATTTTGAACATTTCCCATTTTCAGATTTTGTTCAAACTTCAAATCCTCATAACTTTGGCTACGAAACTCCAAATTGAGTGAACCAAATTTTGATGGATTCAGCTATCTTAGTACTTTCCAGAAAATCAAGTTTCACTTCATGAAAATCCTTATTTCTCCATAATTAGTTCTGCAAAGTTTAACATCTTTAGAAATTTAACTGGAGAATCCTTTGGAGGAATATTCTGACATTTTGCTAGGATGTTCACCAAAATATCCCTGAGCTGCCATAAAAATTTCAGATCCATTTGAGCTCATTTGATCCACCTAATGGTGTGATTAATAAAACTGTTCCAGAGAAAATAGAAAATGTCCAGAAACATTTTCAGAATTTCTCTGAAATTGTTTAGCTCATATCTTTAGCTAGGGACCTTCAAATTAAGTGAGACCAACTCCATTAGAACCCTCCGAAAATCTAGTTTTCAGAAAGTCATGGCTTGCTCCATGAAAATCCCTAGAAAATCGTAGGAGCTCTAATTAAGGTCAAGTACATAATTATTGTGGAGAGCTCAAATGAACTTTCCTGCAAATAAAACTTGGCCAAATCACTGTTTTTTTAGTTTGTAACCATACCACAGTAAAAATTTCAGAGTCATTGGGTCTGTCCAGTAAGGCTTATAATCCTCACAAGTTGAAATTCAATTCAAATGCTTTTAATTAATACATATACTTGTTATATCATGTAGTCGCTAAGGTTGAGGAGGAACCCGAAGTCTTAGACTTCGTCACTCCGGAAGAGCAGCTAGACTACGACCAAGAGCAGCAAGGCAAGCTCCGGTTTGCATTAACCTCTTTACAAATTTTTATTGTTTTGAGAACTTCCTTTGAGTACCACTTAATTCTTGTATTAGAGTCTTGTTTGAAACCCAAATGCATAGCCAAGAAAACCATGGGTTGGAATTAAGATTGAAAACCTCGTTAGCCACTGCAATGCTAAAGATAGAGTAGGATTCAGTACAAGTCGAGTAGTTGGAACTACTCGCGAGAATAGGCTAGAGGCACATCGCTCGGGTAAAAATAGCAAATGAAACACATGGCAAAAAAATGAGACCGAGCGGAGAGTAAGGGCAGCAGGACTTTGGGAACTGTGTGCTATAGCTCCGCTTGTTTCGATTGAGGACCGAGCCGTGTGCGGGCCTATTGAACAAGCTGGAACAGTACCGAAGACCTACCGGCTATATGGGAACCGGGAAACCGATGTAACTCGGGTAGCTGGGTATTGAGGCATTGCCTGTCGTTCATAGGGTAGGTTGAGAGCTCGAGGTGTAAATCGGCTGGCGGCACTAAGATGCTCGTGCAGAGACCTCTTGCTCAGGATGATAGGATCGGTTCAATATTTGGCTGACGGGCGAAAGGTGGTTGCACACGACGTTCGTGATGGTTGCTGTAGGCAACATCGAGTACGGGCGTACGTGACGGGTTATTCGGGTAACACTGCAGGTGTAAATCGATTATGATCGCCGTCCCTCGCGGTCAGTGAGTACCACTTGTTCACTGTACCGTGACGTAGAAAGAACAGGCTAGATATATGTTAAAATGTTGCTGATTGAAAGATGGACTTTGATTGTTAATGATTTGCGGTAGCCTAGAGCTAATTAAAGTTCTTTTCAACTTTGGGCAAAGTACATGAGAGAAATGCGTTTCTTGTTTGATTGCGGCTCTCTCATGTGCCTTAGCTTAAAGTGTCCACAACCTGTAGCTAAAACTTGAATGTAAGGTTCCACTAATTAGGCAAGTCCTTGCAACTTATTTTACCTCATGTAACCTATAACCCTCCATGTAGAAGTTTCATGTTTAGGAGAGACGGGTCAGTCTTGCTGAGCCATCGTGCTCACTGCTTGTGTTTGAAGCTTTTGCAGGGTTTTATGAGGAAGGGACTCCCGAGGAGGAGACGGAACCCCAGGAGGGGAACCCCGTCGAGTGGGAGTCGTGCACGCTGCCGTGTTAGAGTGTGTACATGCTAGCGGGGACACGTTCACGGGCTGAACGTGAACTCGATGCATAGTCTACGCCCGTGAGTGTAGACTGGACATATTTTGTTGTAAAAATGTTCATACACTGGTTTATGTAATAAAACTTTGATTCCGCTTTGTACCTTTGACGTGTGTTATCCGGTGCTGTGTAACGCAGCACCCCTCAGCGTGATCCTGGCTCGACAGGGCCGATGGGGTCGTGTCAGCATGGTATTAGAGCTCGCTTGAGGTTTAACACACTACAAAGGTTGTCTTTTTCCAAAAATCTAGTGAGGAACGAGTTAGTAGCCAATATAAGGATGTTATTAGTGTATAGAACATGGCATACTAACCTATTTGCTTATGTCGGAAAATCGTGCATCTCAGGGCGCTTTATACCTTGGGGGGGGGGGTGTGCACGTAAGCGCTGTCCACCAGTGCGCACAAGCTGAAGGGTGGAGCCCCACGGGTGGCAGGTAACCCGACCAGCTTTAGTATCCTCTACGACTCTCCATGTCGTTTGGGGTATTCGAGCAACGTCTGTCCCTGGCGTGCTTCGGGCAATTTGGGAGACCCTGTCACGTGGTCAGTAACGTGAACACGCAGCTCAAGGCATGTTTGGCTTGAGAACATTCGGGTGAGTGATGACGGCCGGGTGTACGAACTGTATGGATACCGGGCTCGGTGTGCAGCCGAGTCTGACGATTGTTTGATTTATCTGCAGGTAGTCTAACCACGAAACAGTAGACGTGTAGCATCCTTGTGCGAGTGATGCTTAGTACCACTGAAATGACGAAGCCGGCTAAGTCCGGTATAGGTTTTTCTTTGTGAGGACGTAGTACCGACATGCTCTGGTGACGCATCGACGTCACACACCACTAAATGAGCAATTGCATTGTAAAACGTGAAAATTTTAATCCAGAGTACTAAAAACTTGATGTAACTCCTTTCCTTAATCAGGATATTCAAAGTTAACAAGTTTTCAACTTATAGGATACTAAGGACAGAGTCCCCTGTTTTCAGCTGGATTAAGGCTGAAGTTAATATGAGGTTAGAGGTTGAGTTCTTTCAAGGTTGGGGTCATATGATACATTTCTGGAAATATTTGGAAGAGCTTTACAACTTTTCTGTTGAGGTCCTGAGGTGTTTCATCTTCTAACCAATCGAAAAATGAAGTAGAGTTGAAACTGTCCAGAAAACAGGGCAGAGCAAATACTTTCTGTAAATTGATCATAACTTCCTGCATAAAAATCCAAAAATAGAAAATGAGGTAGTTCTGATAAGTTTAAGAGATGGGTTACAACTTTGTAACAGAAAGTTTTGTCAGATTGGGAGCAGAATTAACTGGAATTCTTGGATCAAATCAGTACCTGAAGCAGGGAGGTGCTGTCCAATTTTCTCCAGAAATTCTATCAACTTTGACATCTCATAACTTTTGAACCAGGACAGATCATAGGCCAAGCAAATACTTTATGTGAAGCTATTGATATTAGCTTTAACTTTGATGTTGATCTCCAGAATTGGTTTTACCTTTAGCATGGTCTACATCAGGTTGAAATGGAAACTGGTCAGGGCTGTCATATTGGACAGCAGATCAACAGTCAAATTTGTTTAAGTTTGAACTATGTTTCCAAGTTTTATGGGTTCAATGACATGTTTTATGTTATAACTCAATGGTTTACTGTTCAAATAAATATTTGACCGTTCTCAAATATGTTTCTACAGATGGCGGCGGATAGACAGTTGGAGAACGGGTGGGTGGTGTCCCACTGTTCTCACCGCAGCGGTTATCCGGAAATGTTGAGGCAAATGATTCAATATTTGGGGCACAGCAAGATGCCTCAGTACTTCGCCAAGGAAGAAGGCGAGGAGGGGAACAAGACGTGGACGATCCATGTCGAAGTTCCTGCAGGACCTACGTGTGATATCCAGGCTCCCGGCTTAATAGGATTGATAGAGTACTCATACCATCAAGGTATACCTTCTTTTCTGGAAGCCCACCTGCAAAGGACTCCGGTGTTAAGCGTGCTTGGCTCAGAGTAATTCGGGGATGGGTGACCGACCGGGAAGTCTTCCCAGGTGCGCACGAGTGAGGACAAAGTGTGCAGAAAAGACGAGTGGTGGTATGTGGGGCCACTCTATGATCCTAGAGAGCTGTTACAAATGGTATCAGAGCCGACCCTCGCAGTTTCACGAGTGTGTATGGGTCAGTGAGAAGGATACGGTAGCGTATGGGTCAGGGACGTGGGTATGTATGCATGACGCGTGGGTCCTCTGTGTGGGACACGGTACGGTACGTATGCTGCTCACCGGACGTACGGTATGCGTATGCCAGTACTGAACGTACGGACATGGCTATGAGGGGACGTTCCTGTCATGGCGTTGACCGACAAGGACGTCGGTCTTCTAAGGGGGGTGGATTGTGTGATATCCTGGCTCCCGGCATAATAGGATTGATAGAGTACTAATACCACCAAGGTATACCTTCTTTTCCGGAAGCCCACCTACAAAGGACTCTGGGGTTAAGCGTGCTTGGCCCGGAGCAATTTGGGGATGGCTGACCGACTGGGAAGTTTTCCCGGGTGCGCACGAGTGAGGACAAAGTGCGCAGAAATGACAAGTGGTGGTATGTGGGGCCAGTCTATGATCCTATAGTTGTTACACTACGCCACCCGGTTGGGCGCCGTTCACCGTCACGGTGAGAGGTAGACAACCGGAGGGAATGTGGTAAGTGGCATCCCGCGACACCATGTCACGTTTCTGCCAACTACACGTGAGAGCTATGGAGAGCACTCCATACGCACTCGTTCCGGTGGATGGACGGGCTACTCACGTGTGGGAAGGGAGGTATATGGAGGCAACCGATCCGGGTCGCCCAAGGTAAAACCCCGCGGAGGCGAACCTCAGTCTCCAGATAAGGGCGGGAAAGGCCATGATGGACAGCCAAGCTGTTCATACGGAGTGTCTCGCTATGAATCTCAAGGAGAGCAACAGCCGTGGAGACCATATCGAGAGTGCTCACAGCGCACTCCGCAATGTGCTCCTTCCGACGATCAAGCGACTGAACGAACAATATAATCAGTTGCATCGTTTGAAGAAGGCGAAGAGGAAAAGCCATGTTAACATCACAGCTTTGCAACAGCAGGTGGAGGTTGTGATCCAGCAGAACGAGGTCCTTACTCAAGAGCAGGACGACGATATTGAGGAGGAGCAAGGATGGGAAGAGGACAACAACCAAGCCATAGACGAGGTGCACGCGTTGCAAGACCTCGTACCTCCAGTAATGGGCATACCGGTGGTAGGTGCCGTACCCGTGGTCTTGGGTCTTCCGTCAATGGGAGAACCCAAGCCAGAAGAGGAGGTTGTAGACCCAGAGCCACCAGTAGAGGTACCGGAGGAGGACGACCCGCAGGAGATCGAGTTCTACTCCGAGTAGGGGGTTACCGTTGCCAAGTAGGGCAGCTAGAGTGATGTGAACCAAACTTTTGTAATCAGTGACATGTCGGGTAGACAGTAGCATATGTATAGATAGTGACGACATGAGCACGACTTCTCAGAGACCCGAGACTAATGTATCTTGTATAAACTTTATGCTTTATCAATATATGTGAATGTTGTGCAAACTATTCACGCGTCACTTCAATACCTACTGTTGCGTATGGAATTTTTGAGTATAACTTGTGCTGATCGCTGCTGTTTTGAATTTCAGAATGACTCATACTCGTGCCAACCCGGACGTTGGGGGTTCCAGTCAGGGGGGAGAAACCTCCCAACAGCCTCCCGAGGACTCCTTGGGACAGCAACAGCAGCAGCAGCAGCAACAACCGCCACCGCCAACGGTTACTTTGGCTGACATTGTGGCAGCGATGGCGGGCTCTCATCAGCAGCACACGGAGTTGCTGCAAACTCTCATTGCGAATACTTCACGACCAGAGAGGCGTCAAGATCGTGAGGAGCGTCAACAGAGCTCCTACTCCGACTTTCTAGCTACTCATTCCCCGGTATTCTCAAGGGCGGATGAGCCCCTCGATGCGGACAACTGGCTCCGCACAATGGAGATGAAGTTCGGGCTGCTCCAAGTGAGTGAGCAGCGCAAGACTCAGTTCGCGGTCCAACAGCTCCAAGGATCCGCGAGCGCGTGGTGGGCGAACTACTGTGCTTCGCAGCCCACCGAGCGAATTATGACCTGGGCGGAATTCCGGACGGCCTTCAGGGCCTATCACATACCGCCAGGTATCATGAAGAGGAAGACAAAGGAGTTCTTGCGCCTGCAACAAGGGAGCCGGAACGCGCTGGAATACTCCAGGGCGTTCAATTATCTTGCGCTCTATGTGTCGTATCACGCCGATACCGACGAGAAGCGGCAGGATCACTTCTACCAGGGGCTCAACCCGCTCCTGAAAGACAAGCTGGCGATGTTCAATCACGGCAGCCTCAATGACATAATTGATGCTGCGATTGTTCAGGAAGACTCTGGCAAGGAGTTAGCGGCGGCGCAAAGGAAACGAAGCGTGCCGCAAAGCAGCGGAGAGGGAGATGGTCCTTCTCAGAAATATCGGATGGTGAATCGCCCACCATCGGGTCCACGCTGGCAGCCACCACAGAGGCCGATGCCATTCCGCAGTCCGCCATATTCTTCACCGGTATTCAGGACGGCACTGCCAATACCACCTCCACAACAATAACAGCAGCAGTGGGCAATGCCGCGTGCGTATGCACCTCAGCAGCGCATGCCGGGCTTTCATCCCCCAAGCACCGGACAAGCAGCGGCCACATGCTACAAATGTGGTCGTCCAGGACACTTCGCCAGCAGTTGTCCGGAGAGGCAAGGCGATGGAGTTGCACCACAACTTCCGGGAGGAATCAGCCCCGGAACCCTACTAATGCGCGGCGAGCAAACCCTAGGCCTGATACCGTCCACCAACTTGCCATAGAGGACGTGCCGGAGGGTGAGCCAATCCTTGCGGGTATGTTCCAACTCCACCAGCATCCCACCATAGTATTGTTTGATTCTGGCGCCACACACAATTTTATTAGCCAAGCTTTTGTTGCTAAACACAGCTTGCAAATACTACCCACCGATAGTCCATATTTGATTTGTTCACCGGGTGGGAAGATTTCAGCAAGCGCAAAGTTTCCAAAGAATCAATATGCTTAGAGGGTAGAGTATACTCTACGTATCTCATAATCTTAGAGGGACAGAAGGTGATGTCATCCTAGGGATGTCATGGTTAACCCGCCACGTCGCTGTTTTAGACACCGTCCTCCGGATTGTGCACTTGAACTCAGAAGTGCACGGATCTCACTCCTTATTTCTGAACAGTCCAGAAATAAAACTTCCAAGTGTCTATCAATCCACAACCATCAGATTGGAAGACATTCCAGTCGTCCGAGAGTTCCCTGACGTGTTCCCGGATGATTTACCGGGGATGCCGCCCGACAGAGAGGTGGAGTTCAAGATTGAACTTGCACCGGGAACCACGCCAATATCCCGAAGGCCGTACAAGATGGCGCCCAAGGAATTGGCTGAACTGAAGACTCAGCTAATGGACCTGCTGGAGAAGGGTTTTATTAGGCCGAGCTCCTCGCCATGGGGCTGTTCGGCATTATTTGTGAAAAAGAAAGACGAGACGTTGCGACTTTGCGTGGACTATCGTCCACTAAACACCGTAACCATCAAGAACATGTACCCGTTGCCACGGATTGACATGTTGTTTGATCAGTTGGTCGAAGCAAAGATCTTCTCCAAGATGGACTTAAGATCCGGGTACCATCAGATTAAAATACGGGCTGAGGATATTCCGAAGACGGCTTTCTCGACGAGGTACGGACTCTATGAGTACCTGGTCATGTCCTTCGGCCTCACCAATGCTCCAGCTCACTTCATGTATTTGATGAACTCGGTATTCATGCCGGAGCTGGGCAAGTTTGTCATGGTCTTCATCGATGACATATTGGTATATTCCAAGTCGTAGGAAGAACACAAGAAGCATCTGCGTATAGTCTTGCAACGGCTGCGGGATCACAAGCTATACGTGAAATTCAGCAAGTGCGAATTCTGGATATCGCAAGTGCCTTTTCTCGGGCATATCATCTCAGCGGAGGGCATCGCTGTAGACCCAAGTAAGATCACACAAGTGCTGAATTGGAAATCCCCGAGAACTGTTCACGAGGTACGGAGTTTCCTCGCACTCGCGGGATATTATTGGAGGTTCATTCCGAACTTCTCGAAGATTGCCAAGCCTATGACGGAGCTGCTGAAGAAGGCTACCAAATATGTTTGGAGTCCAGCATGTGAAGCAGCATTCAAGGCTTTAGTCAAGCACCTAACATCAGCACCGGTTTTGGCGCAGCCAGACACAACAAAACCGTTTGATGTGTACTGTGATGCATCCGGAATTGGGCTCAGATGTGTGCTGATGCAAGACCGAAGGGTGGTCGCGTATGAGTCACGGCAGCTCAGAAAACATGAGCAGAATTATCCAACTCACGACTTGGAGCTTGCTGCCGTGGTACTTGCACTTAAAATGTGGAGGAACTACCTACTCGGTAACCTCGTACATTGATATACCGACCACAAAAGCCTCAAGTACATATTCACACAGAAGGAGCTGAACATGAGGCAGCGAAGGTACTTAGATTTGATAAAGGATTACGAAATAGAGATCCATTATCACCCTGGCAAGGCAAACGTAGTGGCGGATGCGCTGAGCCGCAAGTACGTGTCCGAGTGTGATACATGTCAAAGGGTGAAGGCAGATCATATGCGGAAACCGGGACTGTTACAACCACTGGGCGTTCCTGCCTGGAAGTGGGAGGATATGAGCATGGACTTCATCGTCGGTTTACCCACCACCTTTCAAAAGCATGATTCTGTGTGGGTTATCGTCGACCGGCTCACCAAATTTGCCCATTTCATCCCGGTCAACACCAACTACAACGCCAAGAAGTACGCTGAGCTGTACATCTCACGGATCCTATGCTTGTACGGCGTACCCCGTACCATCATATCGGATCGGGGCACTTTATTTGTGTCCTGTTTTTGGGAGCAGCTACACGCTGCGTTGGGGACGAAGCTAATCCGTAGTTCAGCATACCACCCGTAGACGGATGGGCAAACCGAGCGGGTAAATTAAATTTTGGAAGATATGTTATGAGCTTGCACCATCAATCATGGCAAGAACTGGGATGAGCACTTGCCGTTGGCCGAGTTCTCGTACAACAATGGGTACCAAGCCAGCATCAAGATGGCACCTTACGAGGCGCTATACGGGAGAAAATGCCGCACACCACTGAACTGGTGTGGGTCTGGCGAAAGGGTTACCTTCGGGGTTGATCTTGTGAACACGGAGGAAAATGTTCGGCTGATTCAAGCAAACCTAAAAGCCGCTCAATCCCGACAGAAATAATATGCGGATCAGAGAATACGCCCACTACAATTCGAAGTCGGGAATCACGTATATCTACGTGTGTCTCCAATGAAGGGCGTAAACAGATTCGGGGTGAGGGGAAAGTTGGCACCCCGATTCATCGGTCCATTTCAGATTACCGAAAGATGTGGATCGGTAGCATACCGGCTGTAATTACCAGAAGCACTCTTCGGGTGTGCACGACATCTTTCACATTTCCCAGCTGAGGATGTGTCTTAAGCTATCAACTACCACTCAGCTGGAGAACATAGAAGAACTGAAACCGGATCTCTCATATCGGGAGGAACCGGTTCAGATTATTGATGAAAAGGCCTGAACCACACGCAACCGTATGTTGTGGTTCTACAAGGTTCTATGAAGTAATCACTCCGTGGATGAAGCGACATGGGAGAGCGAAGGATTTCTTCGCGCAAACTACCCCGACTTTTTCACGTCGCATATACGGTAATTTTTCCACCGTCCTCTCTCGCATTTTCACCTTATAATCTTGGGACGAGATTATTTTAAGGGGGGAGGAATGTAAGGGCCTAAGTTTTTGGCACATATTCAAAGTGTTCATCACCACACACAACCTTCATTTGATGAAACTTGATGAACACATTTGAAGAGCAAGTAACCACCATCAACATGCTCATTACAGAATAAACTCACAAAATGCAAAAGTGGCATTTCCCACATGCATCATCTAGGGGCTGAGCATATGAAAAACTCCAACACCTTGCTAGGAAGGCTCATGCCAAAATTCACCCAAGTCCAAAACCTTTTGAGGTCTTTTTGTGTATAACTAGAAAGAGGGTGGTTTGAACTCAAATTCAAATTCAAACTACTTCCATCCCATGAATTCAAAAGTGGGAGGCATATTCTTACTCAGCAAATTTTTGTGAGCTCACACACCAATTTTCACTCCATTTGGAGTTGATCTTGAGATGAGCTAAGTTTAGCAAATTCAAACTTTATTTGAATTTCAAACTGCATATGTGCTGAAATTTAGTCAAACACAAACCAATTTGAATTCTATCCCATTCAAATGGCCCAGGATAATTCAAATACCTGGGGTTAATTTGGTATCTACTGTTTAGAGCAGTGGAAAAAAGTTAATTTCAGAGGTTAAAAGGGGATGGGACCCACCTGTCATAGAGGGGCAGATCAAAACATGCAACTAAAGCAAATTCTTGATCTTTTCTCAAACCCACCGAAGAGCTACCGGGCGCCACCGAGGAGCCGGCCGCGCCACCAGCTTCTTGCCCCCACGCGCTGGCGTCCAGGGTCAGTCCCGAGCCCTTCTTAAGCGGCTCCACGCCCTCTGCCGAAGCAAACCTCGTTTGCTTTCTCCTCATCACGTGTGAACACTGAGCGGAGCTTATTTCCTCCGCTGCCTCGGCCTGCTCGAGAAATCGGCAGAAATCACCACACCATCCCTTCCCGAGCTGCTAAACACTACCCTGAGCTCAGCTTACACCTCCCCGACCCGGAAGCCGACGAGCTTCGGCCTCCCTTGCCCTTCCACAGTCCACTCCGCCACGACCAAGCTTCAGCTGATGATCGGGCACTCGTGGACAGCCCTCCACAGGGGTTTTCATGGCCGAACGATCACAGCTACGGGAGCGTGCTACGGTGGTGCTACTCTCCTCCAAGTCCTGGAGCAGACCAAGCAGCATCGACGATGAATTTGAAGATTTGGCTCCGGCGAGTTCAACCCGAGCAGCCGGTACAATTTCTGCAAATTCTCCCTCTCCAATTCTCCATAGGTCCTCAAATCTTGCATGTAGCAGCTAGACTAGCCGGCGGTCAAAATCCCTTTTGCATCCATTGCATGAAAACCCCTCAGGGCGACGTAATCAAAGCTTTTCCGAGGGTGTTCTTCGCGGACTCGTTCGGTCGCACGGTGAGACCATATTTGCGGCCACTTCCGAGCTAGTTTGAGGTTGCGCCAAGCTTCCTGGTCGTGCCCTGGTGCTGTGGAGCTAGTCGGTCAAGCTTTTGATGGGCTGAGAACCCCGGCCAACACTGCCGAAGCTCACCGAAGCCGCCACACGTCGCCGGCCATCTTTCGATCACCGGCAACCCTTGATAACCCCACCACCGTGTTCCTTGATGTTGCAAACCTCCTGGCGGCGAACTTCAGCTCGATCGGTGGCCGGAATCGGCGAACCGGCGAGCAGCAGATAGCTCCGGCGAGCTGAACGTGCGGGCGCGCAAAAAACAGCCGGAGGAAGAAGAAGCCGGTGGGTCCCGGCTGTCAGCGGTGGAAATTTAAAACTGGGATCTGCTGTGGCACCGGATCGGGTGCGGCTCTGTGCACCGGGCTCGGTAGCCGTGTGTGTCGTCCGATGAGGAGCTGACACGTAACCCGGACTCCCACGCGCAGCAGTTTGAACTTTTCCCGATTTTCAGATTTTGTTCAAACTTCAAATCCTCATAACTTTGGCTAGGAAACTCCAAATCGAGTGAACCAATTTTTGTTGGATTCAGATCTCTGAGTACTTTCCAGCAAATCAAGTTTCACTTCATGAAAATCCTTATTTATCAAGAATTAATTCTGCAAAATTTAAACTGTTTAGAATTTTAACTGGAGAATCCTTTGGAGGAAAATTCTGAAATTTTGCTAGGCTGTTCACCAATATATCCCTGAGATGCCATAAACATTTCAGATCTATTTGAGCTCATTTGATCCACCTAATGGTGTGATTAATAAAACTGTTCCAGAGAAAATAGAAAATGTCCAGAAACATTTTCAGAATTTCTCTGAAATTGTTTAGCTCATATCTTTAGCTAGGGATCTTCAAATTAAGTGAGACCAACTCCATTAGAACCCTCAGAAAATCTAGTTTTCCGAAAGTCATGGCTTGCTCCATGAAAATCCCTAGAAAACCCTAGGAGCTCTAATTAAGGTCAAGTACATAATTATTGTGGAGAGCTCAAATGAACTTTCCTGCAAATAAAACTTTGCCAAATCTCTGTTTAGGTTGTAACCATACCACAGTAAAAATTTCAGAGTCATTGGGTCTGTCTAGTAAGGCTTATAATCCTCACAAGTTGAAATTCAATTCAAATGCATTTAATTAATACATATACTTGTTATATCATGTAGTCTCTAAGGTTGAGGAGGAACCCGAAGTCTTAGACTTGGTCACTCCGGAAGAGCAGCTAGCCTACGACCAAGAGCAGCAAGGCAAGCTCCGGTTTGCATTAACCTCTTTACAAATTTTTATTGTTTTGAGAACTTCCTTTGAGTACCACTTAACTCTTGCATTAGAGTCTTGTTTGAAACCCAAATGCATAGCCAAGAAAACCATGGGTTGGAATTAAGATTGAAAACCTAGTTAGCCACTGCAATGCTAAAGATAGAGTAGGATTCGGTACAAGTCGAGTAGTTGGAACTACTCGCGAGAATAGGCTAGAGGCACATCGCTCGAGTAAAAATAGCAAATGAAACACATGGCAAGAAAAATGAGACCGAGCGGAGAGTAAGGGCAGCAGGACTTTGGGGCCTGTGTGCTATAGCTCCGCTTGTGTCGATTGAGGACCGAGCCATGTGCGTGCCTGTTGAACAAGCTAGAACAGTACCGAAGACCTACCGGCTATATGGGAACTGGGAAACCGATGTAACTCGGGTAGCTGGGTATTGAGGCATTGCCTGTCGTTCAGATGGTAGGTTGAGAGCTCGAGGTGTAAATCGGCTGGCGGCACTGAGATGCGCATGCAGAGACCTCCTGCTCGGGACGATAGGACCGGTTCAATATTTGGCTGATGGGTGAAAGGTGGTTGCGTACGACATCCGTGATGGTTGCTGTAGGCAACATCGAGTACGGGCATACGTGATGGGTTATTCAGGTAACCCTGCAGGTGTAAATCGATTATAATTGCCGTCCCTCACGGTCGGTGAGTACCACTTGTTCACTGTACTGTGACGTAGAAAGAACAGGCTAGATACATGTTAAAATGTTGCTGATTGAAAGATGGACTTTGATTGTTAATGATTCACGGTAGCCTAGAGCTAATTAAAGTTCTTTTTAACTTTGGGCAAAGTACATGAAAGAAATGCGTTTCTTGTTTGATTGCGGCTCTCTATTGTGCCTTAGTGTAAAGTCTTCACAACCTGTTGCTAAAACTTGAAGGTAAGGTTCCACTAATTAGGCGAGTCCTTGCAACTTATTTTACCTCATGTAACCTATAACCCTCCATGTAGAAGTTTCATGTTTAGGAGAGACGGGTCAGTCTTGCTGAGCCATCGTGCTCACTACTTGTGTTTGAAGCTTTTGCAGGGTTTTATGAGGAAGGGACTCCCGAGGAGGAGACGGAACCCCAGGAGGGGAACCCCGTCGAGTGGGAGTCGTGCACGGCACCGTGTTAGTGTGTGTGCATGCTAGCGGGGACACGTTCACGGGCTGAACATGAACTCGATGCTTAGTCTACGCCCATGAGTGTGGACTGGACATATTTTGTTGTAAAAATGTTCATACACTGGTTTATGTAATAAAACTTTGCTTCCGCTTTGCACCTTTGATGTGTGTTATCCGGTGCTGTGCAACGCAGCACCCCTCAGCGTGATCCTGGCTCGACAAGGCCGATGGGGTCGTGTCAGTGGCATCCGGGAATCGCCTCGGTGGCGCGCTGCGTGTGATCGCTTCAGCGAGAAAACAGAGCACCGCTCGGTTGTGAGTAGCTCTCCCACTGACCTGTGGGCCCATCTCTCCCCCCAATCTTTTTTTCAAATTATACTGTAAATATCCCAGCTACTCTCAATTGAATGAGAGACTTAAGCACCAAGTCACAGTTTGAATTTGGTTTCCTCAATTTGGAATTGATTTTGCTATTTTTTTGCACAATGGAACTGAAATTCAAATTCAGTTTTTGAATAATGCAAATTTAGCCCCCGACAATATGAACTCCAATGAGGATGAAAATTGATGGACTAACTCAGAAAAATGTGCTGAATTTGAATATGAAGTCAACTTTTGAATTCAAATGATGAAAGTTGCTGCAATTTGAATTTCATTCAAATTGGCCCCTTTTTCAAATTCCTCCAAAAGTGCCTCAAAAAGTATTGGATTTGCATGAAATTTGGCCTGAGCCTTCCCAAGTCTATTTAAGTTCTAGGGGTGAGGTCAACCTTCCATGTTCATGTGTATAAATCCCATTTTTTGGAAGTTAGGGATTTCCCCTCTAATCACCCTTTTGATGGTGCTTACTTGCTCTTCACAAGTGTTCACAAGATATCAACAAGATGAGCTGTGGTGTTGTGAGGTGATGAAAATGATCACTTTTGCAAGTCCCTTTTCTTGGGATTTTACATCCCTCCCCCCCTTAAAAAAATCTCATCCCAAGATTACAAACGAAGAGACAGCGATGTAATAGGAACCCACCCGTGCTGAGATGCCATGAACTACGGGTAATTTGAGTGAAGAAATTCCTCGCTCTCCCACGTCGCTTCTCCGCCGGTGTGGTTGCTCCAGAGTATCTTGTAGAACCACAGTGTTCGGCTACGTGTGGTCCGGGCCTTCTCATCAGTAATTTCCACCGGATATTCATCATACGTCAAATCCGGTTGCAGCTCGCCAATGTCTTCAGTGGGAATAGCAGCCGTATGCTTCAGACATTTTCGCAGTTGTGAAACATGGAAAACACCGTGAACACCAGCAAGAGATGCCGGCAGTTCCAGTCTATACGCCACTGGTCCACACTTCTCGGTGATGGTGTAAGGTCCAATGAATCAGGGAGCAAGCTTCCCCTTCACGGCGAACCGGTGCACGCCTTTCATCGGTGATACCCGGAGGTACACGTGCTCACCGACGTCAAAGTGCAGCGGCCTACACCTCTTATCAGCGTAGCTTTTCTGCCGGGATTGAGTGGCCTTCAAGTTGGCTTGAATCATCCGAATGCGCTCTTCGGCGTCGTTCACCACATCAACCCCGAATGTGACCCTTTCACCGGACTCGCACCAGTTTAATGGGGTGCGGCATTTGCGACCGTAGAGAGCCTCATAGGGTGCCATATTGATACTCGCTTGATAGCCGTTATTGTACGAGAATTCCGCCAACGGTAGATGATCATCCCAGTTTCTACCGTGGTGGATGGCACATGCTCTCAACATGTCTTCTAGTACTTGGTTCACCCTCTCTGTTTGCCCATCTGTCTGAGGGTGATAGGCGGAGCTTCTAATCAGCTTAGTACCCAAAGCAGCATGCAACTGCTCCCAGAAACGAGATACAAACAGTGCACCTCAATCTGAGACTATGGTCTTGGGTACCCCATGTAAGTATAGAGTTCTCGCTATGTACAGCTCCGCATATTTGCCGGCATTGTAACCTGTATGCACAGGAATGAAGTGAGCCGACTTGGTTAATCGGTCAACGATCACCCAAATGGAATCATGCTTGTTGGAAGTCAGGGGTAATCTCACAATGAAATCCATGCTCACATCTTCCCACTTCCATATCGGGATTTTCAGGGGTTGCAGCAGCCCTGGTTTCCTCATATGATCAGCTTTCACTCGTCTACACGTATCACACTCGGATACGTACTTAGCCACTTCCCGCTTCATCTGTGTCCACCAAAATTTCTTTTTCAAATCTTGGTACATTTTGTTACTGCACGGATGAATGGAGAATTTAGACAAGTGAGCTTCATCAAGAATTTTCTTCCTCAGCTCCATGTTCCGGGGTACGACTATGCAGTCATTGAACCACATCGTCCACTCATCATATTTCCGGAAACATTTGATTTCCCCATTGTCTATCCGTCTCCGGAGATGTGCCATACCCTTATCAACTTTCTGAGCTGCAATGATCTCCTCCCTAATGGTAGGGATGAGGGCAAGGTTGTAGAGTGATCCATAAGGAACCAAGTATAAACTTGGCCCTTCCTCCTCCACCGGTGTAATGGTGAGGTTATGGACATGTGATTTCCGACTCAATGCATCGGCAACCACATTCGCCTTGCCGGGGTGGTAATGAATCTCAATCTCATAATCTTTGATTAGTTCTAACCACCTCCTTTGCCTCATATTCATCTCCTTCTGGGTGAAAATATACTTCAAGCTCTTGTGGTCGGTGTAGAGATGCACCAAATTCCCCAGGAGATAGTGCCTCAACATTTTCAGCGCCAAAACCACAGCAGCAAGCTCAAGATCATGAGTTGGGTAATGCTGCTCATGTTTCGAAGTTGGCGTGAGCCATATGCGACCACACGTCCTTCTTGCATCAGCACGCAGCCGAGCCCAATACCGGACACATCACAATACACGTCGAAGGGCTTCGTTGTATCCGGTTGAGCTAAGACCGGGGCTGTTGTGAGATGCTTCACTAATGCTTAGAACGCTCCTTCACATGCTGAGTTCCAAACATATTTTCTTCCCTTCTTTAATAATTCTGTCATCGGCTTAGCAAGCTTGGAGAAACTTGGAATGAACCTCCGGTAATAACCCGCTAAGCCGAGGAACCTTCTGACTTCATGGACAGAAGTGGGAGCTTTCCATTTCAGCACTTGCTCAATTTTGCTTGGGTCAACCGCAATGCCTTCCACCGAGATGATATGTCCCAAAAATGGCACTTGGCTGATCAAAAACTCACATTTGCTGAACTTGGCATATAGCTTGTGGTCTCTCAGTCGTTGAAGAACGATCCTCAAGTGTTCGGCGTGTTCTGCTTTTGTCTTGGAGTAAACCAAGATATCATCAATGAACACCACAACGAACTTGTCCAGCTCTGGCATGAACACCAAGTTCATGAGATACATTAAATGTGCCGGAGCATTCGTGAGACCAAAAGACATGACGAGATACTCATATAAGCCATATCTCGTCGAGAAGGCCGTCTTCGGGATATCCTCGACCCGGATATTTATTTGATGATATCCAGAGCGAAGGTCCATCTTGGAGAACACACTTGCATCCACAAGCTGATCAAATAGAATGTCAATGCGGGGCAGTGGGTATTTGTTCTTGAGGGTGACAGCGTTGAGCGGCCGGTAGTTCACACACAGCCTCAAGGTTTCATCCTTCTTCTTTACGAACAGCGCCGAGCATCCCCAAGGCGAGGAACTCGGTCTAATGAAACCTTTTCTCAACAGATCATTGAGCTGTTCTTTCAGTTCAGCCAGCTTGTTCGGAGCCATTTTGTATGGTCTCCGTGAGATAGGATATAAGGGCCTCAGTTTTTGACACATATTTGAAGTGTTCATCACCATACACACACACACCTCATTTGAGGGAAGATGATGAACACAAATGAAGAGCAAGTAACCACCATCAACATGCTCATTAGAGAACAAAATCACATATTGCAAAAGTGGTATTTCCCACATGTGATATAGGTGGGCTGGACATATGAAAACTCCTACACATTGCTAAGGATGTCCATGCCAAGTTTCACCCAAATTCAAAACCTTTTAGAGGTCATTTTGGGTATAGTTAGAAAGAGGGCAGTTTGAAACCATATTCAAATTCAAACTGTTTTTATCCCATGAATTCAAAAGTGGGAGGCATATTCTTATTCAGCACATTTTTGTGAGCTCACACACCAATTTTCACTCCATTTGGAGTTCATCTTGACACGAGCTAAGTGGGGCAAATTCAAACTTTATTTGAATTTCAAACTGAACATGTGCTGAAATTCATTCAAACCAAACCCAATTTGAATTCTAATCAATTCAAATGGCTCATGGGTGAATAATTTGAATCACCATGGGTATTTTGGGACTCACTGTTTACAACAGTGATTAGGAGTGAATTTCAGAGGTTAAAACCCTGGGTGGGACCCACATGTCAGCCACTGAGGCAAAAGAAACCGACTGAGAGCACAGCTCGGGTACTCACGCGCGCTGCAGCGACCGCCACGGCGAAGAAACGGCGAGGACAGCAGCTGCTTGCCGCCCTCGGCCGGTGAACCGCCTCACAGGGCCCTTATCTGCGCGCCCGAGCAGTCGCAGGGGGTCTTCACCGCTGCCTCATCGCACTTCCACCCAAAAAGCCGAAGCACCTCGCCGCCCGAGTGAACCTTCGGTTCCTCATCGCCCGGCCGATCCAGTGACCCTCCCGGCGAGCTGAGACCAGCACCGGGTGCGCCAAGCCGTCTTCGACACCTTCGCATCGGTTCCGGACCCTGCGCGGTCTTCCCCGAGCTCCACCGCGGTGATCCTTTCTCTGTCGGTTCAGCTCGAGCCGCCGCTGCGGGAACCATCCTTCCGGCCACCACAGCCCACCGTGCACGGAGCTGTGAACAGCAAAGAGGTTCGCCTTCAACCCCTCTTTCATTTGTGCAAGCTCCGGCGGCGTGATAAACGCTGCTTAAGCCGGAATTTCATGTTTTCGCGATGGTGTGCAAAAGATAGGTCTGTCCCGATCCGAGAAATTTGTAAGACACACTGCATCACTCATCCTCTCATGGGTAGCATCACTTCTAGTAGCCCGTGCGGGTCCATAGGAGCAGGAACCACGAAGAACCATAGAGGGAGACCGCTGTTCTTCGAGTTTTAGTAGAAATCCCGATTTCCGGCCTAGGTCGCACGGTGACAGCCCTACACAGCCCTTCCCGAGTTCCATGGAGCTCACGTCGACCTTTACTATGGTCCACTGTTGCTCGACGACCTTTAGCTTGATTGGGTAAGGTGCTAGGGAGGACGGGCAACACGGCCGAAGTTCTCCCGAGGCTGCTGCTATCGCCGACCAGGTGGCGGTCATTTTCATGGCGAGCTGACCCAAGAATCCTGTTCCCCGAGTGGAAATAGGCAGAGGCGGCCAAGATAGTGAAGTTTGGAGCTTTACAGAAGCCGCCGGCGAGCTCTCCGGCGAGATACCCCGGCGGCAGAGCGCGGGCGTCGGGAGGAAGACGAAGCCGGCTGGCCCACGCGTCAGCGGCTCAAAATTCAAACCGTGATCGGGTGTGGCCGGGATCTGTTGTGCTGGCGTGCAGGAACCCCGCAGGCCACGGTGTGCCGACGCCTCAGTGGGCGACGCGTGTCAGCAGGGCCCAACCGCGAGTTTAAACTTTTCCCCCGATTTTCAGATTTCCTTCAAACTTCAAATCCTCATAACTTTAGCTAGAAAGCTCCAAATCGAGTGAACCAAATTTTTTTGGATTTAGCTCTCTGAGTACTTTCCAGCAAATCAAGTTTCACTTCATGAAAATCCTTATTTCTCAAGAATTAATTCCTTAAAATTTAAATTGTTTGGAATTTTAACTGGAGAATCCTTTGGAGGAAAATTTTGAAATTTTGCTGGAATTTTCACCAAAATATCCCTGAACTACCATAAAAATTTCAGATCCATTTGAGCTCATTTGATCCACCTAATGGTGTGATTAGTGAAACTGTTCCAGAGAAAATAGAAAATGTTCAAAACATTTTCAGAATTTTCTCTGAAAGTGCTTAGCTCATATCATTAGCTAGGAACCTTCAAATTAAGTGAGACCAACTCCATTAGAAACCTCTGAAAATCTAGTTTTCATAAAGTCTGTGAGACCTATGTGTGCTGAATACATTATCAATTAAGATAAAAGTTAGCATTAACATTCAAAGTTTTGAATATTGCCAAAACATTCTTCTGTGGCAAGGTCCGACAAGTTCTTTTTTAGCTCCGCCAAGTGTTAGCAAGGTCTGATGCAAGGTCCGGAGAGCTCCTGCAAGGTCTGGAGAGCTTCTGTGAGGTCCAGAGCTTGTTTTTAGGGGCTCCCGTGAAGTTCAACTCGTAGAACTGCAGCGTCTTGTTTTTGCTTTTAACTCGCAATGTTTCAAACTTGCTTTATGGGAAGGTTTGCTTAGTATTAATTTGCTATGTTTTTGGTGTGTTTTGGTGGTTATGGCTGTTATCATTTGATATGGTTTGCAACATGCTTATGTGACATGCTCATGTAAGGTGTTGTGGTTTTCGAACTAACGTGAGTCAAGTCGAGGACTTGTGCTCGGAAGAATTGGTTGTTTATTCATGTGCAGGTGTTGCTTGAGTTCAAGACATGGCTGGTGACGGGATCCTTGGACTAGTCTCAGGGAGGAGATGAGGTTCCAACAACCAAGTTCGGGAGGAGCTGTGGTTGAGTTGATCGGGAGGTCGCGCAGCATGTTTGGATCAAGGGCAGTGCATCTGAAGGTTGCATGTACGTCGTTGGAAGGTGTTTGCACGTGTGCAAGGAGTGCGTGGACGTGGCAACATTGTTCCAAGGCGTGATGAAGAGAAGTGGACGTAAAGAATTGGTCGGAAAGGTCCAACCGACTAGGTTATGGACTCAGGCTGCGGCTGAGTCGTGTTTGACTCAAATATGGAAAGTTTTGAGTTGGTTATGATAGGATTTCGTGTGGGTCACGAATTTGAGTTGTTTTAGGAATGTTTGAGATGTTCCTAAGGTGTTTGGAAGTCTTAAGATTGCTTCTATCCGCGTATAGAAGAGTCTTGAGCAGTATTGGAAAGTTAAAGTTTGAATCCAAGTAGGAGTAGGAGTCCTAGTTTGAATTGGATTGGCCATAGAGCTGGTTATATAAGCAAGGGAGGCCAGAGCTCATGGTGCACGACTTTGGTCTGTTCCTTTTGTGTTTCTATTGAATAAAGTTCATAGTTTCGAGGAGCTTTTGTGCCTTGTTCGTCCGACTTGTTTTTCGACAAGTCTTTCTCACCGAGTTTCTGGACAGACCGATGTTGCTTGGGTGTTTCGTTCATAACTCGAGTTTTACAGATCTGATTGGCGTGATTCTTTTTGGGTTGTCTTCACAACTCAATTATCTATCATCTGTGAAATTTTCACGAGCTTCGGATCGGTAGTTTTTGATATACACGAGTTTCTTTGCAGCGTTGCAGATCTGTTTTATATCGGGTAGAACAGATTGATCTTCGTTTAATGTTTTGATCGTATCTCAAGTTTTACTTCGTGTTTTCAAATGATTCTTGTTGCATTAGATCCGTGACTTGATTCTCTACCTCTATACTTGATTTGTCACGGTTGAACACGTTTGAAAACACTTGCACACATGGTTTCTTTAACCGATTGATTTTTTGCTGAGGGGTTTTTGTTGTTTCCGCTGCGAAAAGTTTTAATCTACCATTCACTCCCCCCCCCCCTGGTAGCTTTTCACGTGCTCTTCGATCCTACAATTGGTATCAGAGCCAAGGTGCTCTAATATTTGTGATTTGCACGTGTTTTGACTAACCATCATGGAGAAGTACTCCACAAAACCTTGTGTGTTCAATGGCATCGATTTTCAGATTTGGAAGGCGCGGATGGAGGCCTACATACAGGCGCAAGGCTTCGCCATATGGGAAAAGGTCTACTGGAAGTTCGATGTACCACCCAATGATCAAGTTACGGCTGCGAACATGAGAGATGTTGACAACAACAACAAGGCTCACAACTTGATCATCCAAGGATTGACTCAAAGCGACTTCGACCGTGTTGCACACCTCCGATCTGCATATGATGTTTGGAAAGCTCTTTGTGACTACCATGAAGGATCCAATACGATCAAGGAGGTAAGGCAAGATATGTTCAAGAAAGAATACATGTGTTTTGAGATGCAACCCGGTGAGTCAATTGACGACCTTTTTGCTCGCTTTAATAAAATTCTCAGCAACTTGCGTAGTGTCAATGTTAACTTTTCAGATGCTAAAAATGCTAGTCAGTTGTTAGGAGCATTAGATATGTCAATTTGGGAGATGAAAGTTACATCTATTCGTGAATCTACTGTCATCAGTTCTCTTACTTTAGACGTGCTTTATTCTAAATTGAAAACTCATGAAATTGACATCATCTCACGTAAAAACCCCAACAAGTCTATTGTAATTGTTTCGCAACGTGACATGTCTAGTTCTAGCAAATCATCATCTAGTGGTGCACTCTCTTTGCTGTCCTCTCTAACCCTTGAACAGATTGAAGAGTTTCCAGAGGAGGAGCTTGCACTCATCTCTACTCGGTTCTCAAAAGCATTGCAAAATGTGAGAACTAGAAGGAGAGGAATCTCCGGACCTCAACGATGTTTTGAATGTGGTAAGACAGGACATTTTCGTACGGAGTGCCCTAACCTTTCAGGTCCGACTTCACGTGAAGAAAAGCAAACAAGGCCGAAGAAATCGTTTGCAAAGAATAAGAAGAAGAAAGATTTACCAATGCGCAACATAGTGCATAGTATGATCTCTGCACTTCAAGATTTCGGCTCAAGTGATGTGGACACCGGTAGTGATGAAGATGAAGAAGCTATGGCAAATATGTGCTGCATGGTGAGCAAGTCAAGTTCAAGCTCCGAGGAGGCAGAACACGACAGCGACGATGAAGAGGTATGTCCCACTTGCGAAGAAATGTGTGATGCTATTTCTCGTGCCACTCTTATATTAAAGAAAAAGGATAAAAAACTTAGGAACAATGCTGTTAAAATTGAATCACTAGAATCTGAAATTAATCATTTAAAAACTTTGATTCCTAGTGATGATTCTTGTTCCTCATGTGATTTAATTTATGAACAATTATCCTCTTTAAGAAGTGCACACGCATCTACACTTGATAAACTTGAACTTGAAATTGAAATGAACAAAGAGCTTGCTGCACTTAATGATAAAAATTTGAAAGATGCTTGTTGTTCTACAATTGATTTGCATTGTTCTTCATGTGATGATCTGAATAAGAAACTAAATGATGCTATGAATGAGATTTCTATTTTGAACAATGCTTTACGTGTGCATGAAGTTAAATATTGTTCAAATTGCAAACTAAAAGGAAAAACTTCATGTGAAAACTGCTTTGATCTGTCCAATAAACTTGATGACATTTATAGGACACTAGATCGGTTTTCTAATGCAAATAAGAACCTAAACTTGCTGCTGAATTCTTCCAAGTCTTGTAATGATAAAACTGGTTTAGGTTTTAATTCTCATGCTCATGCTACGGCACATCCACCTAAATTTGTAAAGTCATTAGGAAGCGGTTTGATTCAAACAGCTCCTAGACAAAAAGAGGTGATTTTCAAATCTGCAGGAGTACTGTCCCATTCGGGTTCTAATAAACGTGTTGCTTGCTCATCTAGACATGATAATAAGGTTATTTTTCATTGTACCTACTGTGGTAGAGATGGTCATGTCATGGATTTTTGTTATAGACTAGCTAAACACGATAAGAAACAAAGAATACTTGCTAGATCACATAACAACCAAGCAAAATCTGCTAGACCGAATGTTCGGAGCTTGCAACCTGCTGTAATGAGTCAAAAACTTGCTCCTGGACCTACTGTTTTTTGTGCTACATATAACACATCTTCTAAGTCAGTAGTTGGGAACAAAAATTTTCGATGTTTGGCTCATAAACCTGCTGTACCTTCTCAGCTTTCGCGTGTTATTCCTGCTGGACGTCGTGTGACTCAGTACTGGATTCCTAAAAGTCTTTTAACTAACCCCAGTATTGAGTCATCGACGTATTGTGCTGCTGTGTAGGTTTCACGTTTGAGGAAGGAGAACATTTGGATTGTGGATTCAGGTTGCTCACGCCACATGACCGGTAACAAAGAATGGTTCTCCTCTCTCTCTTTTGTGTCACGTGTAGAAAATGTTACTTTCGCCGATAACTCTGCTACTCCCATAATTACTAAAGGTTCGGTTAGAGTAAACAATCTCTACACTTTGAAAGATGTGGCACTTGTTAAAAATTTGAAATACAACTTGCTTTTGGTTTCACAATTGCTAGATGAAAATTTAGAGGTTAGCTTTGCTAAAAATTGCTGCAAGGTTGTAGATTCAAAAGGTGAGCTTTTGTTTAACATGTCTAGATTTGGAAGAGTTTTTAAAACTGATTTTGATTTGTCAACTTCTAAGCATCGGTGTCTAGTTGCTAATGATACAAAGGATCTATATTTTTGGCATCGTAGATTTGGTCACATAGGCTTTGATCATCTCACTCGTGTTAGTGCTCTCGATCGCATACGTGGGCTGCCGAAGCTTAAAAAGGACAATGATATTTTGTGCTCTTCTTGTAGACATGCTAAGTTTGTTGCAGGTTCACATGCTCCTCTCACAATGACCATGACAGCTGAACCGGGACAACTTTTACATCTTGACACAGTAGGTCCGGCACGTGTTCAATCCTTCGGAGGTAAATGGTATGTGCTTGTGATTGTTGATGATTATTCAAGATATTCTTGGGTTTATTTATGGCATCTAAGAATGAAGCTTTTAGTCATTTTAGACCTTTATTTCTTAGATTATCTATTGATCACCCAGGATAATTAAAAGCAATTAGAAGTGATAACGGAACTGAATTTAAAAACCAATCATTTGATCACTTTTGTGCTGAAAATGGAATAGATCATCAATACTCTTCACTCTATGTACCACAACAAAATGGTGTCGTAGAAAGAAAGAACAAGACCTCAGTTGAGATGGCTAGGACTATGCTTGATGAATATCAAACTCCTAGGAAAGTTTGGGCTGATGCAATTGCAACCTCTTGTTATGTCTCAAATCGTGTTTTCTTGAGTGCTAAGCTTGGAAAAACCCCATATGAGCTCCGGTTTGGACATAGGCCTAGTGTTACACACTTTGGTTGCAAATGCTTTGTTAAGAAACATGGTAATATTGACAAATTTGAAGCTAGATCTGTTGATGGCATGTTTCTTGGTTATCCATCTCATACTAGAGGCTACCGTGTGCTTTTACTTGACACTAACAAAATTGTGGAGACTTGCGAGGTTTCTTTTGATGAAGCTAGCCCAAGTACTAGCTCCGATATTGCAGGTCCGAATCCATATCCGCAGGGGGGGGGTATTTTTATTGAAGAAGATGAAGAAGTGGTGCTGCTGCCCGAAAACTCGGAAGTAAATAACGATCAAGCTGCTGATTTTGCACCACAACCAGCACCAACAGTCACTACTGCTGGTTCAGACCTTCCTCAATCAACAAGCTCTCCTAATCAAAGGTCCGAACATGAAGAAGAAGGTGCTTGTGAAGTGTCTACTCCCCTCCGAGTACTCAGAAGTCATCCTCCACAACAAATCATTGGACGCTTGCATGAACGAGTCACTCGGTCCAGGTTTTGCGATCCATACTCTCATGCTCATTCTGCTTTTGTTGCTTCTTTTGAACCCAAGGATATATCACACGCACTCACTAATGAATCTTGGATTAATGCCATGCAGGAAGAGTTATAAAATTTTGAAAGAAATAATGTTTGGAAACTTGTACCTCCACCTCAAGGTCACACATTAATTGGAACTAAATGGGTATTTAAAAATAAGCAAAGTGAGGATGGGGTTGTGGTTAGGAATAAAGCTTGGTTGGTTGCTCAAGGTTTCACTCAAATTGTAGGTCTAGATTTTGATGAAACATTTGCTCCTGTTGCTAGATTAAAAGCTATAAGAATTTTATTAGCATTTGCTGCATCTAAAGGTTTCAAGTTATATCAAATGGATGTTAAAAGTGCTTTTCTTAACGTCTACATAGGGGAGGAGGTTTATGTTAAGCAGCCACCGGGTTTTGAAAATCCAAATTTTCTTAATCATGTTTACAAACTGTCCAAAGCCTTGTACGGTCTAAAACAAGCCCCTAGAGCATGGTATGACAGGTTAAAAACATTCTTACTTGAAAAGGGGTTTACCATGGGCAAGGTTGATAAAACTCTTTTTGTACTTAAGCATGGCAATGACTCATTATTCGTTCAAGTGTATGTGGATGATATTGTCTTTGGTTGTGCTTCTCATGATCTCGTGTCCAAGTTTTCAGCTATGATGAGTTCAGAATTTGAGATGAGTATGATGGGAGAACTCACATACTTTTTGGGGCTGCAAATCAAGCAAACAAAAGAAGGAACTTTTGTGCATCAAACTAAGTATACAAAGGACCTTCTTAAGCGCTTCAACATGGACAAATGCAAGCCTCTTCGGACACCAATGGGAACAGCAACAACACTTGAACTTGACGAAGATGGTGACCCGGTCGATAAAAAAGAATACAGAAGTATGATTGGATCACTTTTGTATCTCACGGCGTCAAGACCGGACATACAATTCAGCGTATGTATTTGTGCATGTTTTCATGCTTCTCCACGTGCTTCACATCGCCAAGCCATCAAAGGATTCTCAGGTACCTACATGGAACTCAAGAATTTGGCATTTTTCTTCCTTCTTCCTCAACCGTTTCTTTGAAAGTTTTTTCGGATGCTGATTTTGGGGGTTATAGGATTGATAGGAAAAGTACTTCGGGTGCTTGTCATTTTCTTGGTAATTCACTTGTTGCTTGGTCCTCTAGAAAACAAAGTTCAGTTGCACAATCCACGGCCGAATCTGAATATGTAGCTGCGGCTAGCGCTTGCTCACAAATTCTTTGGATTGTTCAAACACTTAAGGACTATGGGGTTAATTTAGATAGTGTTCCATTGTTTTGTGATAACACTAGTGCAATTTGTATTGCTAAAAAACCCGTGAAACACTCTAGAACTAAGCACATTGACATTAGGTATCACTTTCTTCGTGATAATGTTGAAAAAGGAAACATTGTGCTTCACCATGTCGATACCGAACAACAATTGGCTGATATTTTTACAAAACCTTTGGATTTCACTCGTTTCTGTTTCATTCGTAGTGAAATAGGGGTTATGCATCCTCATGGCTTAAATTGAGGGGGAGTTTTTGAAACTTTGAAAGTCTATGTGTGAATCCGAAACTAAAATAATATGAGCATAGTATTTCATACATATATGACTTTGTGATTCCTTTTACAGGCTGAATGTTCTTACTACATTACTCATGTTATACATTTTGTAGTTTTTGCCATGACTAGTAATTGGAATAATTACTTACACTAAATCTGGTCATGATCGAACTTTCTTGCTGTTTTGAACTTGTTGTGTGCTCACAAGTGCTTTTAATCATAAAAAATTAATCAAGTGGTCAGCTCACATGTTGAGTTTTCAAATAAAAAATTGAGAAAAGATCAAGAGAATATGCATGCATCGCACTTCTTCTTTTGAGATTGCTTATCATTGCACTAAGATATGAACTTGGAAGGAATTGTGTATGACTAAAACCATGTCCTTAAGCTTCTGATTGTCAAATGACATAGGCTTGGCTTGGTTGGTTAGAATAAGGCGGATGCGGCATATAATCTCTTGCAAATATCATATGATCAACTTTGTTCCTTAAATGATTATGAATAATAAAAATGCAGCAACAAGTGTCATGTTTTCAGGTTTTGAAATAGTTGAGTAAGGGAGATCATGACTTGCTTAAACTGAAAAATACATTTGATCTCTAGCATGGCTTACACTACTTTGTGTATCTCATTGATGTGAGAGTGTAAGTAACCTGATAGTATGACTTGGATGAGCTTTGTTTTGTATGTATATGTTATAATATGCTCATAACATTTAAAAATTTCTCTTTTGAACCTTGCTGAATACATTGTCAAAGGGGGAGAAATATGTATAAGGAGAGATTTTTTTACACTTTGCATATGTTATACACTTTCGTCCTTCTCTGATTTTAAAAAATGGGGAGAAATTAATAAAGGGGGAGAAATGAGTTTTCAAAGCTTTTCAAAACTTTTCATAAGCCAATGTTCGGATTTTAATTGGTGTTGCCAATGCATTCATCAAGGGGGAGATTGTGAGACCTATGTGTGCTGAATACATTGGCAATTAGGATAAAAGTTAGCACTAACATTCAAAGTTTTGAATATTGCCAAAACATTCTTCTGTGGCAAGGTCCGACAAGTTCTTTGTTAGGTCCGCCAAGTGTTGGCAAGGTCTGACGCAAGGTCCAGAGAGCTCCTGCAAGGTCCGGAGAACTTCTGTGAGGTCCGGAGCTTGTTTTTAGGGAGCTCCCGTGAAGTTCAACTCGTAGAACTGCAGTGTCTTGTTTTTGCTTTTAACTCGCAATGTTTCAAACTTGCTTTATGGGAAGGTTTGCTTAGTATTAATTTGCTAAGTTTTTGGTGTGTTTTGGTGGTTATGGCTGTTATCATTTGATACGGTTTGCAACATGCTTATGTGACGTGCTCATGTAAGGTGTTGTGGTTTTCGAACTAACGTGAGTCAAGTCGAGGACTTGTGCTCGGAAGAATTGGTTGTTTATTCATGTGCAGGTGTTGCTTGAGTTCAAGACATGGCTGGTGACGGGATCCTTGGACTAGTCTCAGGGAGGAGATGAGGTTCCAACAACCAAGTTCGGGAGGAGCTGTGGTTGAGTTGATCGGGAGGTCGCGCAGCATGTTTGGATCAAGGGCAGTGCATATGAAGGTTGCGTGTACGTCGTTGGAAGGTGTTTGCACGTGTGCAAGGAGTGCATGGACGTGGCAACATTGTTCCAAGGCGTGATGAAGAGAAGTGGACGTAAAGAATTGGTCGGAAAGATCCAACCGACTAGGTTATGGACTCAGGCTGCGGCTGAGTCTTGTTTGACTCAAATATGCAAAGTTTTGAGTTGGTTATGATAGGATTTCATGTGGGCCACGAATTTGAGTTGTTTTAGGAATGTTTGGGACGTTCCTAAGGTGTTTGGAAGTCTTAAGATTGCTTCTATCCGCGTATAGAAGAGTCTTGAGCAGTATTGGAAAGTTAAAGTTTGAATCCAAGTAGGAGTAGGAGTCCTAGTTTGAATTGGATTGGCCATAGAGCTGGTTATATAAGAAAGGGAGGCCAGAGCCCGTGGTGCACGAATTTGGGCTGTTCCTCTTGTGTTTCTATTGAATAAAGTTCATAGTTTCGAGGAGCTTTTGTGCCTTGTTCGTCCGACTTGTTTTTCGTCAAGTCTTTCTCGCCGAGTTTCTGGACAGACCGACGTTGCTTCGGTGTTTCGTGCATAACTCGAGTTTTACAGATCTGATTGACGTGATTCTTTTTGGGTTGTCTTAACAACTCAATTATCTATCATCTGTGAAATTTTCACGAGCTTCAGATCTGTAGTTTTTGAGATACACGAGTTTCTTTGCAGCATTGCAGATCTGTTTTATATCGGGTAGAACAGATTGATCTTCGTTTAATGTTTTGATCGTATTTCAAGTTTTACTTCGTGTTTTCAAGTGATTCTTGTTGCATTAGATCCGTGACTTGATTCTCTACCTCTCTACTTGATTTTTAATGGTTGAACACGTTTTAAAACACTTGCATACATGGTTTATTTAACCGATTGTTTTTTTGCTGAGGGGTTTTTGTTGTTTCCGCTGCGAAAAGTTTTAACCTACCATTCACCCCCCCTCTGGTAGCTTTTCACGTGCTCTTCGATCCTACAAAGTCATAGTTTGTTTCATGAAAATCCTTAGAACACCCTAAGAGCCTTCAATTATGGTCAAGGACATAATTTATTGTGGAGGGCTCAAATGAGCTTTGCTGCAACTAAATCTTGACCAAGTCTCTGTTTATGTTGTAACCAAGCCACAGTAAAAGTTTCACAGTCATTGGGCTTGTCTAGTAAGAGTTATAGACTTCACAAGTTTAAAAGTTAATACAAATGCATTTAAATTAATACATGTACTGCTTCTATCATGTAGTCGCTAAGGTCGAGGAGGAACCCGAAGTCCTAGACTTCGTTACTTTGGAGGAGCTGCTAGCCTACGACCAAGAGCAGCAAGGCAAGCTCCGGTTTGCATTAACCGTTTTACAAATTTTTCTTGTTTTGAGCACATACTTGAATACTATTGTTCCTTGCATTAGAGTCTTGTTTGGAAACCCAAGTGCATAGCCAAGAAAACCATGGGTTGGGTTTAGGATTGCAAAACCCCGTTAGCTACTGCAAAGCTAAGATAGTGTAGGATTCGGTACAAGTCAAGTAGTTGGAACTACTCGCGAGCATAGGCTAGAGGCACTCGACTCGGGTAGAGATAGCACATGATACACATGGCAAGAAAAATGAGACCGAGCGGAGAGTAAGGGAAGCAGGACTTTGGGGCCTGTGTGCTATAGCTCCGCTTGTGTTGATTGAGGACCAAGCTGTGTGCGGGCCTGTTGAACAAGCTAGAACAGTATCGAAGACCTACCGGCTATATGGGAACCGGGAAACCGATGTAACTCGGGTAGCTGGGTATTGAGGCATTGCCCGTCGTTCAGAGGGTAGGTTGAGAGCTTGAGATGTAAATCGGCTGGCGGCACGGAAATGCGCGTGCAAAGACCTCTTGCTCGGGACGATGGGACCGGTTCAATGTTTGGCTGACGGGTGAAAGGTGGTTGCGTACGGCGTCCGTGATGGTTGTTGTAGGCAACATCGAGTACGGGCGTACGTGACGGGTTATTCGGGTAACCCTGCAGGTGTAAATCGATTAAAATCGCCGTCCCTCGCGGTCAGTGAGTACCACTTGTTCACTGTACTGTGACGTAGAAAGAATAGGCTAGTTACATGTAAAATGTTGCTGATTGAAATATGGACTTGATTGCTAATGATTTTCTGTAGTCTAGAGCTAACTAAAGTTCTTTTCAACTTTGGGCAAAGTACATGAGAGAAATGCGTTTCTTGTTTGATTGCGGCTCTCTCATGTGCCTTAGCGTAAGGTTCTTCACAACCTGCTGCTAAAACTTGAAAGTAAGGTTCCACTAATTAGGCGAGTCTTTTGCAAATGATTTTTACCTCATGTACCCATCACCCCTCATGTAGAAGTTCCATGTTTAGGTGAGGACGGGTCAGACTTGCTGAGCCTTCGTGCTCACTGCTTGTGTTTGAAGCTTTTGCAGGGTTCTATGAGGAAGGGACACCCGAAGAGTAGACGGAACCCCAGGAGGGGAACCCCGTCGAGTGGGAGTCATGCACACCACAGAGTTAGTGTGCGTGTGTGCTAGCAAGGACATGTTCAAGGGCTGAACATGAACTTGATGCGTAGTCTACGCCCGTGAGTGTAGACTGAACTTATTTTGATGTAAACATGTTCATAAACTTGTTTATGTAATAAAATTTTGCTTCCGCTTTGTACCTTTGACATGTGTTATACGGTGCTGTGCAACGCAGCACCCCTCAGCATGATCCTGGCTCGACAAGACCGCGGGGTCGTGTCAGCGCTGGTATCAGAGCTCGCTTGAGGTTTAACGCACTACAAAGGTCATCTTTTTCAAAAATCTAGTGAGGAACAAGTTAGTAGCCTGCATAAGGATGTTATTAGCATATAGAAAGTGGCATACTAACCTATTTCTTATGTCAGAAAAATCGTGTATCTCGGGGCGTGTATGTCTTGGAGGGTGCACGTAAGTGCTGTCCACCAGTGCGCACAAGCTGAAGGGTGGAGCCCCACGGGTGGCAGGTAACCCGACCCGCTTTGATATCCTCTGCGACTCTTCATGTCGTTTGGGGTATTCGAGCAACGTCTGTCCCTGGCATGCGTGGTGCAACTTGGGAGACCCCGTCACGTGGTCTGAAATGTGAACACGTAACTCAAGGCGTGTTTGGCTTGAGAACATCCGGGCGAGTGATGAAGGCCGGGTGTATGAACTGTATGGATTCCGGGCTTGGTGTGCAGCCGAGTCTAACGATTGCTTGAGTTTCCTGCAGGTAGCCTGACCACGAAACGGTAGACTTGTAGCATCCGTGTGCGAGTGACGTTTAGTGCCACTGAATTAACGAAGCCGGCTAAGTCCGGTATAGGTTTTTCTTTGTGAGGACGTAGTACCGACATGCTCTGGTGCGTCGCACCCAACTAAATGAACAACTTCATTATAAAAACTTGAATGTTTTGATCCAAAGCAGTAAAACTTTGCTGTAACCTCTTCCCTTAATCAGGATATTCAAAGTAAACAAGTTTTCAACTTATAGGTTGTTAAGGACAGAGTACTCTGGTATCAGCTCAATTAGGGCTGAAGTTGATCAGAGGTTAGAGGTTGAGTTGTTTCGAGGTTAGGGTCATATGGTACATTTCTGGAAAGCTTTGGTAGAGCTTTACAACTCTTATGTTGAGGTCCAGAGGTGTTTCATCCCTTAACCACTCGAAAAATGCAGTAGAGTTGAAACTGTCCAGAAAACAGGACAGAGTAAAGACTCTCTGTAAACTCTCTGTAAATTAAGAGTAACTTCCTGCTTAAAAATCCAAAAATAGAAAATGAGATTGTTCTGGAAAGCTTATGAGATAGGTTACAACTTTGTAACAGAAAGTTTTGTCATATTAGGAACAGAATTAACTGGAATTCTTGGATCAAATCAGTACCTAAAGCAGGGGGGTGCTGTCCAATTGTTTCCAAAAATTCTGTTAATTTGACCTCTCATAACTTTTGAACCAAGACAGATCTTAGGCCAAGCAAATACTTTCTGGAAAGCTATTAAAGATAGCTTTAACTTTGATGTTGAGCTCCGGAACTGGTTTTGCTTTAACCTGGCCTAAATCAGGTTGAGATGGAAACTGATCAGGGCTGTCATGTGAACAGCAGATCAGCAGTCAAATTTGTTTAAAATTTGAACTATGTTTCCAAGTTTTATGAGTTCAATGACATGTCTTATGTTATAACTCAATGGTTTACTGTTTAAATAAATATTTGACATTTCTCAAATATATTTTTACAGATGACAGCTGATAAGCAGTTGGAGAACGTGTGGTTGATGTCCCACTGTTCTCACCGTAGCGGCTACCCGGAAGCATTGTGGCAAATGCTCCAATATTTCGGGTACAACCAGATGCCGCAGTACTTCGCCAAGGAAGAAGGCGAAGAGGGGAACAAGACGTGGACGATCCATGTCGAAGTCCCTGCCGGACGTACGCCACCCGGTTGGGTGCCGTTCACCATCACGGTGAGAGGAAGACAACCGGAAGGGATGTGGCAAGTGGCAGCCCGTGACACCATGTCATGTTTCTGCCAACTACACGTGCAGGCTATGGAGGGAACTTCATACGCGCTCGTTCCGGTGGAGGGACGGACTCAGCAGGTGTGGGAAGAGAGGTACCTAGAGGCAACGGACCCGAGTTGCCCAAGGTACAACCCCGCGGAGGCAAATCTCAGCCTCCAGATGAGGGCGGGAAACGCCGTGATGGACAGCCAAGCTGTTCATACGGAGCATCTCGCCGCCAAGCTCAAGGAGAGCACAAGCCGTGGAGATCATTTCGAGAGTGCTCACAGCGCACTCCATAATGTGCTCCTTCCAACGATCAAGCGACTGAATGAACAACACAATCAGTTGCGCCATCTGAAGAAGGCGAAGAAGAAAAGCCGTGTCGACATCGCGGCGTTGCAAGAACTGGTGCAGAATCTGACCCAGCAGAACGAGGACCTTACTCAAGAGCGGGACGACGCTATTGAGGAAGGGCAAGGCTGGGAAGAGGACTACAACCAGGCCATGGACGAGGTGCATACTTTGCAGGACCTCGTACCTCCGGTATTGGGCATACCGGTGGTCTTGGGCCTTCTAGCAATGGGAGAACCCGAGATGGGCGAGGAGGTGGTGGATCCAGAGCCACCAGCAGAGGTACAGGAGGAGGACGACCCACAGGAGGTCGAGTTCTACTCCGAGTAGGGGGTTACAGTTGCCAAGTAGGGCAGCTAGAGTATTGTAACCCAACTTTTGTAATCGGTGACATGTCGAGTAGACAGTAGCGTATGTATAGGTAGTGACGACATTAGCACGACTTCTCGGGGACCTGAGAATAATGTATCTTGTATAAAGTTTACGCTTTATCAATATATGTGATTGTTGTGCTAATTATTCATGTGTCACTTCAATACCTACTGTTGCATATGGAATTTTAAGTATGACATGTACTAACCGCTGCTGTTTTAAATTTCAGAATGACGCATACTCGTGCCAACCCGGACGTTGGGGGTACCAGTAAAGGGGGAGAGACCTCCCAACAGCCTCCCGAGGACTCCTCGGGACAGCAGCAGCAACAGCAGCAACAGCAAACACCGCCACCGCCACTACCGACAGTTACATTGGCCGACATCGTCGCGGCAATGGCGGGTTCACACCAGCAGCACACGGAGTTGCTGCAGACCCTCATCGCTAATACGTCTCACCCAGAGAGACGTCAAGATCGTGAGGAGCGTCAACAGAGCTCCTACTCCGACTTCCTGGCGACTCATCTCCCGGTATTTTTAAGGGCGGATGAACCTCTTGACGCGGACAACTGGCTCCGCGCAATAGAAATGAAGTTCGGGCTGCTCCAGATAAGTGAGCAGCGCAAGACTCAGTTCGCGGTCCAGCAGCTCCAAGGATCCGCAAGCGCGTGGTGGGCAAACTTCTGTGCTTCACAGCCCACCGATCGAGTTATGACCTGGACGGAGTTCCGGACGGCCTTCAGGGCCTATCACATACCGCCAGGTGTAATGAAAAGGAAGACGCAGGAATTCTTACACCTGCAACAAGGGAGCCGGAACGCGCTGGAATACTCCAGAGCATTAAACGATCTCGCGCTCTACGCGTCGTATCACGCAGATACTGACGAGAAGCGGCAGGACCACTTTTACTAGGGGCTTAACCCGCTCCTGAAGGACAAGTTGGCGATGTTCAATCGCGGCAGCCTCAACGACATCATTGATGCTGTGATTGTTCAGGAGGACTCCCGCAAGGAGTTAGCGGCGGCGGAGAGAAAGCGAAGCGCACCGCAGAGCAGCGGAGAAGGAGGCGGTCCTCCTCAGAAGTTTCGGATGGTGAATCGCCCACCATCAGGTCCACGCTGGCAGCCACCAAAGCGGTCGATGCCGTTCCACAGTCGGCCGTACTCTTCACCAGCATTCAGGCCGGCACTGCCAGTACCACCTCCGCAACAACAGCAGCAGCGGGCGATGCCGCGTGCGTATACACCTCAGCAGCGCATGCCGGGCTTTCGTCCCCCGAGCACTACACCAGCAGCGGCCACATGTTAGATGTGTGGTCGTCCAGGACACTTCGCGAGCAGTTGCCCGGAGAGGCAATGCGGCGGAGTGGCACCGCAGTTTCCGGGGAGGAATCAACCCTGGAACCCTACTAATGCGCGGCGGGCAAACCCTAGGCCCGGCACCGTCCACCAGCTTGCCATAGAGGACGTGCCAGAGGGTGAGCCAATCCTTGCGGGTATGTTCCAACTCCACCAGCATCCTGCTATAGTACTGTTTGATTCAGGCGCCACGCATAATTTTATTAGCCAAGCTTTCATTGCTAAACACAGCTTGCCAATACTACCCACCGATAGTCCATATTTAATTTGTTCACCGGGTGGGAAGATTTCAGCAAGCGTAATGGTTTCCAAAGCACCATTATGCTTAGCGGGTAGAGTGTACCCCATGTCTCTCATTATCTTAGAGGTACAGAAGGTCGATGTCATCCTTGGGATGTCGTGGTTAACCCGCCACGGCGCTGTTTTAGAAACCGTCCTTCGAGTCGTGCACTTAAACTCAGAAGTGCACGAGTCTCACTCGTTATTTCTGGACAGTCCAGAAATAAAACTTCCAAGTGTCTATCAAGCCACAACCATCAGATTGGAAGATATTCCAGTGGTCCGAGAGTTCCCTGACGTATTCCCGGACGATTTGCCGGGGATGCCGCCCGATAGAGAGGTGGAGTTCAAGATTGAACTTGCACCGGGAACCATGCCAATATCCCGAAGGCCGTACAAGATGGCACCCAAGGAGTTGGCTGAACTGAAGACTCAGCTCACGGACCTCCTGGAAAAGGGTTTTATTAGGCCAAGCTCCTCGCCATGGAGCTGTTCGGCACTATCTGTAAGAAGAAGGATGAGACGTTACGGCTTTGCGTGGACTATCGTCCATTAAATGCCGTATCCATCAAGAACATGTACCCGTTGCCACGGATCGACATGTTGTTTGATCAGTTGGTCGAACCAAAGATGTTTTCCAAGATGGACTTAAGATCCGGGTACCATCAGATTAAGATAAGGGCGGAGGACATTCCAAAGACAGCTTTCTCAACGAGGTACGGACTTTATGAGTACCTGGTCATGTCCTTCGGCCTCACCAATGCTCCAGCTCACTTCATGTACTTGATGAACTCAGTATTCATGCCGGAGCTGGACAAGTTTGTCGTGGTCTTCATCGACGACATCCTGGTATATTCCAAGTCAGAGGAAGATCACAAGAAGCATCTGCGTATAGTCTTGCAACGGCTGCGGGATCACAAGTTATACGCGAAATTCAGCAAATGCGAGTTTTGGATATCGCAAGTGCCTTTTCTCGGGCATATCATCTCAGCGGAGGGTATCGCTGTAGACCCGAGCAAGATCACTCGAGTGCTGAATTGGAAATCCCCGAGGACTGTTAACGAGGTACGGAGTTTCCTCGGACTCGCGGGATATTATCGGAGGTTCATTCCGAACATCTCAAAGATTGCCAAGCCTATGACGGAGCTGCTGAAGAAGGCTACCAAATATGTTTGGAGTCCAGCATGTGAAGCAGCATTCAAGGCTTTAGTCAAGCACCTGACATCAGCACCGGTTTTGGCGCAGCCAGACACAACAAAACCGTTCGATGTGTACTGCGATGCATCCGGCATTGGGCTCGGATGTGTGCTGATGCAAGACCAAAGAGTGGTCGCGTATGGATCACAGCAGCTTAGAAACCATGAGCAGAATTATCAAACCCACGACTTGGAGCTCGCTGCCATGGTACTTGCACTGAAAATGTGGAGGCACTACCTACTCGGTAACCTCGTACATTTATATACCGACCACAAAAGCCTCAAGTACATATTCACTCAGAAGGAGCTGAACATGAGGCAGCGAAGATGGTTGGAACTGATATAGGATTACAAAATAGAGATCCATTATCATCCGGACAAGGCAAACGTAGTGGTAGATGCGCTGAGCCGCAAGTCACACGTCAACAATCTGACCATCACACCGTTGGAAAAGAGCGAACCACCACTACATGTGATTCCACACAGAGCTCTCTACAACTTAGCTTTGATCCCCACCATCCGTGAAGAGATAGCGGCAGCTCAGAAACATGACAAGGGCATGTCGCATTTGCAGAGACGTGTAGACAGTGGGGAGTTGAAATGTTTCCGGAAGGACGGAGACGGCGTCCTATGGTTCAAGGATCGGATCGTCGTACCCCGTAACCTGGAGTTACGGAAGAAAATCTTTGATGAGGCTCACTTGTCAAAGTTTTCTATTCACCCCGGCAGCAACAAAATGTATCAAGAACTCAGAAGCAAGTTTTGGTGGACACGGATGAAGCGGGAGATCGCCAAGTACGTGTCCGAGTGTGATACATGTCGAAGGGTGAAGGCATACCATATGCAGAAACCGGGACCGCTACAAGCACTGGGCGTTCCTGCCTGGAAGTGGGAGGACGTGGGCATGGATTTCATCGTCGGTTTACCCACCACCTTTCAAAAACATGATTCGGTGTGGGTGATCGTCGATCGGCTCACCAAAGTTTCCCATTTCATCCCGGTCAACACCAACTACAACGCCAAGAAGTACGCTGAACTGTACATCTCACGGATCCTATGCTTGTACGGCATACCCCGTACCATCATATCGGATCACGGCACTTTATTTGTGTCCCGTTTTTGGGAGCAGCTACACGCTGCCTTGGGGACGAAGCTGATCCGTAGTTCAGCATACCACCCGCAGACGGATGGGCAAACGGAGCGGGTAAATCAGATCTTAGAAGACATGCTACGAGCTTGCGCTATCGACCACGGCAAGAATTGGGATGATCACTTGCCGTTAGCCGAGTTCTCGTACAACAACGGGTACCAAGCAAGCATCAAGATGGCGCCCTACGATGCGCTATAGGGAGAAAATGCCGCACACCATTGAATTGGTGTGAGTCTGGCGAAAGGGTTACCTTCGGGATTGACCTCGTCAACAACGCGGAAGAAAAGGTTCGACTGATTCAAGCAAACCTAAAAGCCGCTCAATCCCGTCAGAAACTGTATGCGGACCGGAGAAGGCGCCCATTACAATTCGAAGTTGGAGATCACGTATATCTACGGCTGTCTCCAATGAAGGGCGTAAACAGATTTGGGGTGAGAGGAAAGTTGGCACCCCGATTCATCGGTCCATTCCAGATTACCGAATGATGTGGATCAGTGCATACCAGCTGAAATTACCAGAAGCACTTTCCGGTGTGCACGACGTCTTTCATATTTCCCAGCTGAGGAAGTGTCTCAAGCTATCAACTACCATTCAGCTGGAAGACATTGAAGACCTGCAACCGGATCTCACCTATCAAGAGGAACCGGTGCAGATTATTGATGAAAAGGCCCGAACCACACGCAACCGTACGTTGTGGTTCTACAATGTTCTATGGAGTAATCACTCCGTGGACGAAGCGACATGGGAGAGCGAAGGATTTCTTCGCGCCAACTACCCCAACTTTTTCACGTCGCATATCCGGTAATTTTCCACCGTCCCCTCTCTCATTTTCACCTTATAATCGTGGGGCGAGATTCTTTTAAGGGGGGAGGAATGTAAGGGCCTCAGTTTTTGACACATATTTGAAGTGTTCATCACCATACACACACACCTCATTTGATGGAAGATAATGAACACAAATGAAGAGCAAGTAACCACCATCAACATGCTCATTAGAGAACAAACTCACATATTGCAAAAGTGGTATTTCCCACATGTGATATAGGTGGACTGGACATATGAAAACTCCTACACATTGCTAAGGATGTCCATGCCAAGTTTCACCCAAATTCAAAACCTTTTAGAGGTCATTTTGGATATAGTTAGAAAAAGGGCAGTTTGAAACCATATTCAAATTCAAACTGTTTTTATCCCATGAATTCAAAAGTGGGAGGCATATTCTTATTCAGCACATTTTTGTGAGCTCACACACCAATTTTCACTCCATTTGGAGTTCATCTTGACATGAGCTAAGTGGGGCAAATTCAAAGTTTATTTGAATTTCAAACTGAACATGTGCTGAAATTCATTCAAACAAAACCCAGTTTGAATTCTAATCAATTCAAATGGCTCATGGGTGAATAATTTGAATCACCATGGGTATTTTGGGGCTAACTGTTTACAACAGTGATTAGGAGTGAATTTTTCAGAGGTTAAAACCCCAGGTGGGACCCACATGTCAGCCACTGAGGCAAAAGAAACCGACTGAGAGCGCAGCTCGGGTACTCACGCGCGCTGCAGCGACCTCCACGGCGAAGAAACGGCGAGGACAGCAGCTGCTTGCCGCCCTCGGCTGGTGAACTGCCTCGCAGGGCCCTTATCTGCGCGCCCGAGCAGTCGCAGGGGGTCTTCACCGCTGCCTCGTCGCACTTCCACCCAAAAAGCCGAAGCACCTCGCCGCCCGAGTGAACCTTCGGTTCCTCATCGCCCGGCCGATCCAGTGACCCTCCCGACGAGATGAGACCAGCACCGGGTGCGCCAAGCCGTCTTCGACACCTTCGCATCGGTTCCGGACCCTGCATGGTCTTCCCCGTGCTCCACCGCGGTGATCCTTTCTCTGTCGGTTCAGCTCGAGCCGCCGCTGCGGGAACCATCCTTCCGGCCACCACAGCCCACCGTGCACGGAGCTGTGAACAGCAAAGAGGTCCGCCTTCAACCCCTCTTTCATGTTTTCGCGACGGTGTGCAAAAGAGAGATCTGTCCCGATCCGAGAAATTCGTAAGACACACTGCATCACTCATCCTCTCATGGAGAGGATCACTTCTAGTAGCCCATGCGGGTCCATAGGAGCAGGAACCACGAAGAACCGTGGAGGGAGACCGCTGTTCTTCGAGTTTTAGTAGAAATCCCGATTTCCGGCCTAGGTCGCACGGTGACAGCCCAACACAGCCCTTCCCGAGCTCCGTGGAGCTCACGTCGACCTTTACTATGGTCCACTGTTGCTCGACGACCTTTAGCTTGATTGGGTAAGGTGCTAGGGAGGACGGGCAACACGGCCGAAGTTCTATCGAGGCTGCTGCTCGTCGCCGACCAGGTGGCGGTCATTTTCATGGCGAGCTGACCCAAGAACCCTGTTCCCTGAGTGGAAATAGCCAGAGGCGGCCAAGATCGTGGAGTTTGGAGCTTTACAGAAGCCGCCGGCGAGCTCTCCGGCAAGATACCCCGGCGGCAGAGCGCGGGCGTCAGGAGGAAGACGAAGCCGGCTGGCCCACGCGTCAGCGGCTCTAAATTCAAACCGGGATCAGGTGTGGCTGGGATCTGTTGTGCTGGCGTGCAGGAACCCAGCAGGCCACGGTGTGCCGACGCCTCAGTGGGTGACCCATGTCCCCAGAGCCCACCCGCGAGTTTAAACTTTTCCCTCGATTTTCAGATTTCCTTCAAACTTCAAATCCTCATAACTTTAGCTTGAAAGCTCCAAATCGAGTGAACCAAATTTTGTTGGATTCAGCTCTCTGAGCACTTTTCAGCAAATCAAGTTTCACTTCATAAAAATCCTTATTTCTCCAGAATTAATTCCTCAAAATTTAAACTGTTTGGAATTTTAACTGGAGAATCCTTTGGAGGAAAATTCTGAAATTTTGCTGGAATGATCACCAAAATATCTCTGAACTACCATAACAATTTCAGATCCATTTGAGCTCATTTGATCCACCTAATAGTGTGATTAGTGAAACTGTTCCATAGAAAATAGAAAATGTTCAAAAACATTTTCAGAATTTTCTCTGAAAGTGTTTGGCTCATATGTTTAGCTAGGAACCTTCAAATTGAGTGAGACCAACTCCATTAGAACCCTCTGAAAATCTAGTTTTCAGAAATTCATAGTTTGTTTCATGAAAATCCTTAGAACACCCTAAGAGCCTTCAATTAAGGTCAAGGACATAATTAATTGTGCAGGGCTCAAATGAGCTTTGCTGCAACTAAAGCTTGACCAAGTCTCTGTTTAGGTTGTAACCAAGCCACAGTAAAAGTTTCACAGTCATTGGGCTTGTCTAGTAAGAGTTATAGACTTCACAAGTTTAAAAGTTAATACAAATGCATTTAAATTAATACATGTACTGCTTCTATCATGTACGCTAAGGTCGAGGAGGAACCCAAAGTCCTAGACTTCGTTACTCCGGAGGAGCAGCTAGCCTACGACCAAGAGCAGCAAGGCAAGCTCCGGTTTGCATTAACCTTTTTACATTTTTTTCTTGTTTTGAGCACATACTTGAATACTATTGTTCCTTGCATTAGAGTCTTGTTTGGAAACCCAAGTGCATAGCCAAGAAAACCATGGGTTGGGTTTAGGATTGCAAAACCCCGTTAGCTACTGCAAATCTATGATAGTGTAGGATTCGGTACAAGTCGAGTAGTTGGAACTACTCGCGAGCATAGGCTAGAGGCACTCAACTCGGGTAGAGATAGCACATGATACACATGGCAAGAAAAATGAAACCGAGCGGAGAGTAAGGGCAGCAGGACTTTGGGGCCTGTGTGCTATAGCTCCGCTTGTGTCAATTGAGGACCGAGCCGTGTGCGGGCCTGTTGAACAAGCTAGAACAGTACCGAAGACCTACCGGCTATATGGAAACCGGGAAACCGATGTAACTCGGGTAGCTGGGTATTGAGGCATTGCCCGTCGTTCAGAGGGTAGGTTGAGAGCTTGAGGTTTAAATCGGCTGGTGGCACGGAGATGCGCGTGCAGAGACCTCTTGCTCGGGACGATGGGACCGGTTCAATGTTTAGCTTACGGGTGAAAGGTAGTTGCGTACGGCGTCCGTGATGGTTGTTGTAGTCAACATCGAGTACGGGCGTACGTGACGGGCTATTCGGGTAACCCTACAGGTGTAAATCGATTATAATCGCCGTCCCTCGCGGTCAGTGAGTACCACTTGTTCACTGTACCTTGACGTAGAAAGAACAGGCTAGTTACATGTTAAAATGTTGCTTATTGAAAGATGGACTTGATTGCTAATGATTTGCTGTAGTCTAGAGCTAACTAAAGTTCTTTTCAACTTTGGGCAAAGTACATGAGAGAAATGCGTTTCTTGTTTGATTGCGGCTCTCTCATGTGCCTTAGCGTAAGGTTCTTCACAACCTGCTGCTAAAACTTGAAAGTAAGGTTCCACTAATTAGGTGAGTCCTTTGCAAATGATTTTTACCTCATGTACCCATCACCCCTCATGTAGAAGATCCATGTTTAGGTGAGACGGGTCAAACTTGCTGAGCCTTCGTGCTCACTGCTTGTGTTTGAAGCTTTTGCAGGGTTCTATGAGGAAGGGACTCCCGAAGAGGAGACGGAACCCCAGGAGGGGAACCCCGTCGAGTGGGAGTCGTGCACGCCGCAGAGTTAGTGTGCGTGTGTGCTAGCAAGGACACGTTCAAGGGCTGAACGTGAACTTGATGCGTAGTCTACGCCCGTGAGTGTAGACTGAACTTATTTTGATGTAAACATGTTCATAAACTTGTTTATGTTATGAAATTTTGCTTCCGCTTTGTAACTTTGACTTGTGTTATATGGTGCTGTGCAACGCAGCACCCCTCAGCGTGATCCTGGCTCGACAAGACCGTGTGGTCGTGTCATAGGAGTAGTCCCAGGTGCAAGCTCAATCTTGAATTCCACATCTCGCTCAGGTGGCATGCCCGGAAGATCATCCGGAAACACGTCGGGGTATTCCCGGACTACGGGGATGTCCTCTAACTTGAGAGCTTCAATATTATTACTTACTGAAACTTCCCGTACTGGATTGTGTAATATGAGGGACTGCAGATGGTGTAGTGGTGAGTTAAGGTGAACCGTCCGTGACAACGTTTCTAGGACAGCGCCATGGTAGCTTAGCCATGACATCCCTAAGATTGCATCAATCTTCTGCCCCTCAAGAATAATCATAGTGGTGGGATATATCTTCCCACCTAAGCACAGTGGTGCTTTCAGAATCATCATAGTTGCTGAAATCTTTTCTCCCGGTGAGCAGATCATATAAGAACACCCGGTTGGAAAGGCTTCCAGTTGTTGCTTAACCACATAGGATGCACTTATGAAGTTGTGGGTTGCACTCGAATCAAATAATATGATGATTGCCTGATCGTTGAGAGTGAGCGTATCCGCCAGCAACATTGTCTCTCTCTGGGGCGTCCTCAGTGTCGAGGTTGCGAATGCCCCCAGTCCGCTGACCACCCTTCTTGACCGGAGGTCGGCCTCAAGCACCTCTCTGGAACTAGGCTTGCCCTCTGCTCTGCTGCCCCTGGGGAAAGTCCTTCGAGAAATGGCCCGCCTGGCTACACGTAAAGCATGTGTAGCGAGGCGGTCCTCCGCTGATCGGTGGACGGAAACCCAGGGCGCGTTGTGGCGATGGAAATGCCCGAGGAACCGTCTGCTGCTGCTGTTGCGGTCGCGGTGGTGGCATCGGCGGTCGGAATGGGAATGGCTGAAAAGAACGACCCCGCGAACTGCTGAGGTCACGCCGGTGGATGCCACTGCTGACCGGATGGTGTTCGATACACCATGCGGTATTTATGGAAAGCTTCTCCCCCACTGCTGGGTGGCATACTGCGCTTCCGCAGCTCAGCCGCCAACTCCCGCTGAGCATCTTATTGCATGATCGCGGCATTGACTAGATCATTGAACGTGCCGCGGTTGCATTTAAGGAGATGCGTCTTCATCTCGGGGTGCAACCCCCGATAGAAGTGCTCCCGCTTCTTCTCCTCGGTGGAGACATAATCCGACGCATATTGCACCAGATGGTTGAAGGCACGGGAGTAGTCATGGGCACTCCTCCCGCCCTGCTTCAGCTCCAAGAACTCTTGGAACTTCCGCTTCATTATCCCGGGAGGGATATGGTAGGCGCGGAACGCCTCCTGGAATTCTTCCCACTCCACGGCATGGCCAGCTGGACGTGAGGTGACATAATTTGCCCACCATGCACCAGCGGCACCAAGAAGCTGCTGTGCCGCGAACAGAGTCTTTTGCCGCTCCGTACATTGGAGCAGCCCGAACTTGGACTCAATGGTCCGCAGCCAGTTGTCGGCCTCCAGGGGTTCTGCTGCATCAATGAACACCGGAGGGCGTACTCATGAAATCTGAGTACATCACATCACGGGGCTCATGAGGCCCCCTCTCTTGACCCCCCCCCCCCCCCCCGCCTGGGACGTATTCTGCAAGATCTTGCGGAGCAGGTCGGTCTGCTCCTCACGACCACCCACCAGTGCCGCAATCACATCCGCTAGCGTAAGCGGAGGCGGCGGTGGTGGTTGTTGCTGCGGGGTGCTGTCATAGGCAGGTGGCTGGGAGTCATCACCCTCCTGCTGCCTAGAGCCACCAATCTCATGCGTGGTCCGAGTGCGAACCATCTGCAACCATACGACAATAAACATCAGTCCAGCAACATACTTCTTGCAGTCCAATAAAATGGCGTAAAACATAATGACAGTAAAAACATGCGATACATATCGTATACAGATAATGTAATAACTTTGCACAAGATACACCATTACCAGAACAAATACACGCTAGTTAAATCCAATTGGATGGACTTCCTCTTTGGAAGTTCCTCTCAACTAGGTTTGGTCACTACGAGGCTTTAAAATCGCTTTGTCATCACATATACTATCCTTTTATCTCCAATACGACACAAACATGGTCTATAGCAAAAGAAACTTGAGTAAGACATATACTCAAATCTTTCACTAGTTGAAGATAACTACTCATGAGTATGTTCTACCCCATTGGATGTACTTAAAACCCCCTAGAGCACAACACTCTCTCAAATGAGTTCAACTGTCATCCTTCTGCCAGAATGACCAGTTTCTACATATTCCAGATTTTGATCTGGTGCTGGGCATATTCATGACTCAAGCTGAATACCAAAGTTAAAGTTAACTTCAGTATCTTTCCAACGAGTACTTATTTGCCCTCAGATCAGCTCTGGTTTAAAAGTTATGGTAATTCAATGTCAGCAGAATTTCTGGAAGAATTTCAACAGCACCTCGTTTGGAAGTTGCTGTTTTCAACTCTGGTTTCCACTGAGTTTTGTGCTGAAATTTCAGAAACTTTGAATTACAAAGATGTAACACATCTCCTACCCTTTACAAAGATGTATTATATAAAAATTTTAGATTTTTCTACAGAAATTTATGCTTGAAAAACAGAACAGTCCAGAAAGTGTTTTAAATCTGTCCTGGTTCTGGACAGTTTACAAGCCGCTGGAATTTCAGCCAGATTAAGGTGTGATTCAGCTCTGGAAGTCTACAACAAAGTTGTAGAGCACTTAAATACCTTTCCAGAACTATATCCCACACCTTCATTGGCTAAATAATCTGTGAGTTATGCTCTGTCAAAGTTCAGCCAACTTGCTGCCCAAAACAGAGCGCTCTGTTTTTCAATCCCTTGGAGCTACGCTGATCCACTATTGAATTTTTCTGTAAGGGCCTCAGTTTGTGACACATAGTTGAAGTGTTCATCATCATACACACACACCTCATTTGAGAGAAGAAAATGAACACAAATGAAGAGCAAGTAACAACCATCAACATGCTCATTAGAGAACAAACTCACATATTGCAAAAGTGGTATTTCCCACATGTGATATAGGTGGGCTGGACATATGAAAACTCCTAAACGTTGCTAAGGATGTCCATGCCAAGTTTCACCCAAATTCAAAAACCTTTTGAGGTCATTTTGGGTATAGCTAGAAAGAGGGCAGTTTGAAACCATATTCAAATTCAAACTGTTTTATCCCATGAATTAAAAAGTGGGAGGCATATTCTTATTCAGCACATTTTTGTGAGCTCACACACCAATTTTCACTCCATTTGGAGTTGATCTTGACATGAGCTAAGTGGGACAAATTCAAACTTTATTTGAATTCAAAACTGAACTTGTGCTGAAATTCATTCAAACCAAACCCAATTTGAATTCTAATAAATTCAAATGGCTCATGGGTGAATAATTTGAATCACCAGGGGTATTATGGGGCTCACTGTTTACAACAGTGATTAGGAGTAAATTTCAGAGGTTAAAACCCCAGGTGGGACCCACATGTCATAGAGAGGAGGCAAAACTTGCACACAAAGTCACAGCCTCGGTGGGAAATTCCAACGAGCAGCTGTCGGCTGTGCCACCGAGCAGCCACCGGCGCCACCAGCTGCTTCCCCTCTACGCGCGCTGGCTCCCAGGGCGGCTTGCTCGTGCCCCCACGCGACCGGCACCGCCTCAGCCGAGCAGGAGTCGGCCGGCTTTATCTTCTCGCGGGCAAACCCGAGCAGCGGCATTGTTTCTCGCCGCAGCTCTCTGCTCAATCGGGAAAACCAGCAAAACAATCTCCTCCTTCGTTCCTGAGCTGCTAGACAGCAACCTGAGGTCGCACTCCACCTACCCAACGCCAGAAACCCCGAGTTCCGACCTCCTTTGCCCAAAAACGATCGCCACCATGGCGACCTAGCCTCAGCCGAGAGTCAGGCGCCCGTGGACAGCGTTCCACAGGCGTTTTCACGGTCCAGCAAGAGAGGCAACAGGAGTGCGCGACCACCGTGCTGCTCTCCTCCAAGTTTTGAAGCAAACCGTGAAGAATCGACAGAGAATTTCCAGTTTTTTGCTCCGGCGACCGTAAACCGAGCATCCGGTACGGATTCTTCAAATTCTCGCTCTATGATCTTTCGGTGGTTATCAAATCTTGCACATAGACGCTGGACTAGCCGGCGATCAATTTCTTTTCTGCATCCGTGGCGTGAAACTGTCTAGGAGTGATGAATTTCGAGCTCGATCAAGGGCGGTCATGGCGGGCACGATCGGTCACACGGTGCCGACCGACTTGCCGCCATCCCTGAACCCTTTTGACACCTTGTCGCGCTTCCTAGAAGTACACTGATGCTGTAGGACCGTTTGTTCGTGGTGTTGGCGGGTAAGAACCCACGGTTGACGGCGCCGAACCTCAAACGAGGCCGCGGCACGTCGCCGGGCTATTTCCGGTCACCCCCAGCCTGACCTGACACCACCGACGTGTTCCTCGACGTCGACAACCCCCTGACGGCGAGTTTCAGACCATGGGAGATCCGGCAGCAGCGAGCCGGTGAGCTCCGGGTCTGCTCCGGCGAGGTCGGCGGCGCGGGCGCGAGAGTGCGGCGGGAGGAAGACGAAGCCGGCTGGCCCACGTGTCAGCGGCTGAAGAATTTTAAATCGGGATCGGGTGTGGCCGGGATTGGCTGTGCTGGCGCGCAAATACCCTGTGGGCCTCGGTGCGCCGGACACCTCCTCGCTCAACACGTGTTCCCGTGGGCCCCTGAGAGTTTAAACTTTTTTCCCCGATTTTCAGAATTCTTCCAAACTTCAAATCCTCATAACTTTGGCTAGAAAGCTCCAAATCGAGTGAACCAAATTTTATTGGATTCTGATATCTGAGCACTTTGCAGCAAATCAAGTTTCACTTCATGAAAATCCTTATTTCTCCAGAATTAATTCCTCAAAATTTAAACTGTTTGGAATTTTAACTGGAGAATCCTTTGGAGGAAAATCCTGAAATTTTGCTGCGATGTTCACCAAAATATCCGTAAACTACCATAAAAAATTTCAGACCCATTTGAGCTCATTTGGTCCACCTAATGGTGTGATTAGTGAAACTGTTCCAGAGAAAATAGAAAATGTTCAGAAACATTTCCAGAATTTTCTCTGAAATTGTTTAGCTCATATCCTTAGCTAGGAACCTTCAAATTTAGTGAGACCAACTCCATTAGAACCCTCTGAAAATCTAGTTTTCAGAAAGTCATAGTTTGTTTCATGAAAATCCATAGAACACCCTAAAAGCCTTCAATTAAGGTCAACTACATAATTAATTGTCGAGGGCTCAAATGAGCTTTGCTGCAACTAAAACTTGACCAAGTCTCTGTCTAGGTTGTAACCAAGCTACAGTAAAAGTTTCATAGTCAGTGAGCCTGTCTAGTGGGACTTATAAGCTTCACAAGTTCAAACTTAATACAAATGCATTTAAATTGATACATATATTTCCTCTATCATGTAGTCGCTAAGGTCGAGGAGGAACCCGAATTCCTAGACTTCGTTACTCCGGAGGAACAGCTAGCCTACGACCAAGAGCAGCAAGGCAAGCTCCGGTTTGCATTAACCTTTTTATAAATGTTTATTTTTTGAGCACATCTTTGAATAATATTATTCTTTGCATTAGAGTCTTGTGTAGAAACCCAATTGCATAGCCAAGAAAACCGTGGGTTGGGTTAGGATTGCAAACCCCGTTAGCTACTGCAATGCTAAGATAGAGTAGGATTCGGTACAAGTCGAGTAGTTGGAACTACTCGCGAGCATAGGCTAGAGGCACTCGACTCGGGTAGAGATAGCACATGAAACACATGGCAAGAAAATGAGACCAAGCGGAGGGTAAGGGCAGAAGGACTTTGGGGCCTGTGTGCTGTAGCTTCGCTTGTGTCGATTGAGGACCGAGCCGTGTGTGGGCCTGTTGAACAAGCTAGAACAGTACCGAAGACCTACCGGCTATATGGGAACCGGGAAAGCGATGTAACTCGGGTAGCTGGGTGTTGAGGCATAGCTGGTCGTTCAGATGGTAGGTTGAGAGCTCGAGGTGTAAATCAGCTGGCGGCACTGAGATGCGCGTGCAGAGACCTCTTGCTCGGGATGATTGGACCGTTTCAAATTTGGCTAACGGGTGAAATGTAGTTGCGTACGGCGTCCGTAATGGTTGTTGTAGGCAACATCAAGTACGGGCGTACCTGACGGATTGTTCGGGTAACCCTGCAGGTGTAAATCTATTATAATCGCTGTCCCTCGCGGTCAGTGAGTACCACTTGTTCACTGTACCGTGCCGTAGAAAGAACAGGCTAGTTACATGTTAAAATGTTGCTGATTGAAAGATGGACTTGATTGCTAATGACTTGCTGTAGTTTAGAGCTAACTAAAGTTCATTTCAACTTTGGGCAAAGTACATGAGAGAAATGCATTTCTTGTTTGATTGTGGCTCTCTCATGTACCTTAGCGTAAGGTTCTCCACAACCTGCTGCTAAAATTTGAAAGTAAGGTTCTACTAATTAGGCGAGTCCTTGCGAATGATTTTTACCTCATGTAACCCACCACCCCTCATTTAGAAGTTCCATGTTTAGGTGAGACGGGTCAGACTTTCTGAGCCTTCGTGCTCACTGCTTGTGTTTGAAGCTTTTGCAGGGTTCTATGAGGAAGAGACTCCCGAAGAGGAGACGGAACCCCAGGAGGGGAACCCCGTCGAGTGGGAGTCGTGCACGCCGCAGAGTTAGTGTGCGTGTGTGCTAGCAAGGACCCGTTCAAGGGCTGAACGTGAACTTGATGCGTAGTCTACGCCCGTGAGTGTAGACTGGAACTATTTTGATGTAAACATGTTCATAAACTTGTTTATGTAATAAAATTTCGCTTCCGCTTTGTACCTTTGACGTGTGTTATCCGGTGCTGTGCAACGCAGCACCCCTCAGCGTGATCCTGGCTCGACAAGACCGTTGTGGTCTTGTCATTTTCTACCCAACCATGGTCCTAAATGTTGAAACTTAGTTATTTTACTTCCTTGTTATCATTATATTTCATGCACATGCCTATTATATGTCGGTACTATATTCCTCACAAAAATAAGATCCTAACCGGATTACACCGGCATATACGTCTCAATTGTGGCACTAATTGGGCTCCCGCATACGTATACTACACGGCATACATACGTGGTTAGTACCTTCAGAAGACCATACAATAATGATGCACTCAAAGGGTATTTTCCATTTCAGGCATGGCCATATTTGAAAGTAAATACAAATGCCCGTATCATTGCCATACGGCTGTCCTTGAGTTAAGCCACGTCTCAAGGTACGTGATCGTGTTTTAACACCCCACGACGGAGAACCCGAGTAGAGCGCAAACGGGTCGTCACGGTTGGGAATTTTATCACCCCAACAGATACCACCTACTGCCCTGCAGGGCACGCCGATGGCAAGCGCTGTGTATGTCCTCCTGGGCTATTTCCAGACGAACACACTATCGCGCTACTAACCACACGATGGGGTCTCCACTTGCTTGCCTAATGCACGCTAGGGATCAGCGTTTCATATACACTCAGGAACATGAAGAGTCCAAGAGTTTAATATTGACGTCTCACACCGAGCTGTGAGACCTATCCCTGAACCACATTCCTCGTCAGGGGAGCTAACCGAAATTGATCCGCTTTCGGTGGTGTGCCTTACCATTCTTATCTGAGCGTAGGTGCGTCGTTACAGAACCAAAATTCAGAATTATAACACATATGTTAGTCTTGCCACTTTAAGTAACTATGCTAATATAATCCTTACTTGGGCAAACTACCGAATCCTCGCCGTAAACCTAAGTTTTCCCGTAATACAGTTTTACCGTAATACAGTCCCTTATTAATGTGCTATCCCCAATGCAGCTCTGATACCAGCCTGTGGCGGACCAGAATCCGCTCATCTGGGATCACAGAGGGTGGTGCCGCACGATGCGACACCTGACAGCACACATCATAAGGAAAACATTGTATTACATGGAAAACCAACTGAAATGTACAAAGTAGTTCAATACTTCAGTTACAAACTAGTGTTTATATTACAGCAGCAGAAACTAAGTTTGTACAACTCACGCCCGTCTACCTAGCAAAAGTCGGTTGCCCAGCCCTAGGGCAACCCACACTAGCTGCACTCCCAGCTCAGCGCGGCGTGTACGGCTCCCACTCAGCTGTGGTCCCCGACGGAGGGTAGCCCTCACCGGTGGACTCGTAACCCGAGTCCGTGGGATGCTCCTCACCTGAAAAACACTTATAGCAGCAACCGTGAGCACGAGGGATCAACAAGACTTAACTCACTCACCTAGGCATGAAACTCTACATGCAGTTTATATGAACATGGGAGGGTAAATTTCAGCAAATGGACACGCCTACAAGTTCATCCCTAGTTCATCTTTTAGCCACAAGTTAACAGTTCATGAATCTGAAATTTAGTAAGCAATAATTGGTGGCACACATGTAGCAATACAATTATACATATCAGCAGAATTGAATTATAACATTCCACAGTTTATCTATGTTACGACGCAGTGAACAAGCGGTGCTCGTCACCGTGAGGGGCGGCGAATCGACTCGATATACAACTGCAGGGATACCCAAAGAGCACGTCATGTACGCCCACCTGTGGAGCTGCACAGCACGCTCACTTGATGTCGTACGGGACAACCTTTCACCCAGCAGCCCAAACTTCGAACTGGTCGCACCGAAACGAGCAGGAGGTTCCCTACACAGAGCATCTCTCTATGCCCGTTAGCAGATTTCCACCTTGCTGCCCTCAGCCTACACCTATAAATCGGTGCGTTATGCCTCGACGCCTAGAGGTATAGGTTACATCTGTTTATCGGGGCCCATATATCCGATATGCCTTCGGTACGTTAAATACTTGTTCAGCAGGGCCACACACGGATCGGTCCTCAATCGACACGGACAGGGCGGCACACACAAGACTTCCTCTTGCTGCACCCTAGCCCCTGCCTAGTCTCATTTTCATTACTAAGGTGATCTCACATCAGTCGAACCAATCCCGTGTGTCCCAAGCCTAAACTCGCGAGTAGATTCCAACTACTCGACTTGTACCGAAGTTCTATGAATCATTAAGCATAGCCTGTCTACTGGAGGACTTAGACACTACCCCCACTCTTATAGGACAAAGCTAATTATGTACTTGGGGTTTCATCCACCCTACACCTAATGCACATTCATATACCTCATACTAAGTATATAACAAAGCATAACTTTGTAAAATGGTTTAATGTAAACCGGGGCTTGCCTTGTTGCTGCTGGTCAGAGGTTGAAGCTTCGTCTGGAAGAAGGAAGTCGAGCACTTCCGGAGTTTCCTCGCCTTCAGCGACTACACGCCAACGAGATACTATATGTCAATTTAAATGCAACGTTTGAAATTGAATACGTAAAGACTATACTCTAGCTAGCCCTCCCTTTTGGGTTCTGAAATTTTTATGGTGGCTTGGTAGGGTCCTAACCAGAGCCTTGGCCAAGTTTCTTTTGGAACAAAGTTTAATTGAGCTTTGTACAAATAAAAACCTATTTGGTCATTAGTAGAGCCTCTAAGGATTTCCAGGGATTTTCATGGCTCCAACCATTACTTTCTGGAAACTAGAATTTGAGATGGTTCTAATGGAATTGGTTTCATGTCATTTGAAGAATTCTAGATGAAGTTATGCCCTAAACAAGATTTGAGAAAATATGAAAAAATGTTTCTGTATATTTTTCTATTTTCTCAGGGAAGTTCATTAATCACACCATTAGGGGGACTAAATGAATTTGGATGGGTCTGAAAATTTTACTGTGACTCAAGGATTTTCCAATGAACCTCCCGCCAAATTTCATAATTTTTCATAAAGTAATTCTCCAGATAAAATTCCTAACAGTTTAAATTTTAGGGAATTAATTCTGGAAAACTATTGAGTTTCATGAGTTGAAATTTATGTTCCTGGAAAGTACTCAAAAATCTGAGTTCAGCAAAATTTGGTTCACTGAATTTGGAGCTTCCTAGCAGAAGTTATGTGCATTTGAAGTTTGAACCAAATCTGAAATTTCAAATAAAGTTTAAACTGGCTGGTGGGGTCTCCGGGCTACGTGTCAGCACCGCAGCAAAACCACACGGGGGTCCGCAGAATTTTCCGTGCAGTAGCACGAGATCCCAGTGCCACAGCAGATCCGGCGATATTTAACCCGAGGCTGACACGTGGGACCCGCGGGGCTTTTTCTACCTCACGCTCCCGTGGCTCCCCGCCGCCCCCCTCGCCGGAGCACTCGCTGGAAGGCTGTTCCCGTGACCGGAGCTCGACCAAAATGGCCGCCCCCGCCTGAAATTTCTCGGGGAACCCGTTGCTGACCTTGTCGCCGGCCAGTGATCACAGGAATCGGTTGTGCGATGGCAAAAGTCCACGGGGTGAGTTCGGCGATGTCGGTATGGCGCTGTCGTGCCTCACAGTCCCCTCTGTTGGGTCCTACAGCACCGACACGATCTACAGAGCAACGACCCAGGCTCTGATCTTGCTCAAAGTCGCGGCAAACCGGACTTCACCATGTGACCTAGGTCTAAACCCGGCGATGAACGAAAAACCCACGGAACTCGGTGGTTTCTCGCTGGTTTCCCGTGGTTCTTGACCGTATGGATTCGCACGGACGTTTCTAGCTGGTTGTTGAAGCTGGGAAGCGATTGCTTGACCAGCTAGCCCGAATTTTCCGATTAACCGAACATGGGCTATATCACATACTCTTGGCAAGAACTGAAATTCCGGTCAGCACACACTATGGCATGCGGCCGGGGTTGTCAGACAGAATGTGCACTCCTAGGCGAACCTTTTGGCATGCTCAACTCGACGTGGGATCAAACCTAGCGGCCGGACGATGAGTTTTTGGTAGCGGCGGCTCTACACGGCGCTGAATGGAAACAGGGAGCTCGTGGTCGGTTTACCGTGGGTGTGGCGCCGGTTCATTGCGTCGATCACGTCGAGGAGGCTTCGGCGAGGCTCTGGGTGAGCTCAGACCAGCGTGCCAACCTCGGAGACGAGCGGACGCCGGAGAACCGAAAGTTTTTGAGCGTGCGGCGGTGTTTCTTCGTCGAGGATCTCAGGAGCGGGCAGAGCAATACGGAGAGGTGGTTCCTGGGGTGGGAAATGTCACGGTCTGCCGATAAGTCGATGCACACCGCGGCCTGGTCGCTCAGGAGGTGGCATCCAGGAATCGCCTCAGTGGCGCCCTGCGTGCGATCGCTTCAGCGAGAAAACAGAGCACCGCTCGGTTGTAAGTAGCTCTCCCACTGACCTGTGGGCCCATCTCGCCTCCCCTAATCCTTTTTCCATATTCTCCTGTAAATATCCCAGCTACTCTCAATTGAATGAGAGACTTAAGCACCAAGTCACAGTTTGAATTTGGTTTCCTCAATTTGGAATTGATTTTGCTAAATGTGTTGCACAATGGAACTGAAATTCAAATTCAGTTTTTGAATAATGCAAATTTAGCCCCCAACAAGATGAACTCCAATGAGGATGAAAATTGATGGACTAACTCAGAAAAATGTGCTGAGTTTGAATATGAAGTCAACTTTTGAATTCAAGTGATGAAAGTTGCTGCAATTTAAATTTACATTCAAATTGGCCCCTTTTTCAAATGCCTCCAAAAGTGCCTCAAAAGTATTGGATTTGCATGAAATTTGGCCTGAGCCTTCCCAAGTCTATTTAAGTTCTAGGGGTGAGCTCAACCTTCCATGTTCATGTGTAGAAATCCTATTTTTTTTAATGTTAGGGCTTTCCCCTCTAATCACCCTTTTGATGGTGGTTACTTGCTCTTCACAAGTGTTCACAAGATATCCACAAGATGAGCTGTGGTGTTGTGAGGTGATGAAAATGATCACTTTTGCAAGTCTATTTTCATGGTCTTTTATAATACATCTAAGCTATCAATTAATTTCCGCTGCATAGGGTACTAGAAGTGAAAATATTGATCAACCTTGATCTATCTAGTCCACGCATACCGGACTAGTCCGCACAGTACCGGACTAGTCTGATTTTTCTCTGAGTAGAAAACGGACTAGTCCGCACTCTACAGGACTAGTACGATTTCCGTGTATTTGACAAATCTATTAATTGTTTCAGGGATTAACAAAATTCGAAAAGCCTATTCACCCCCCTCTAGGCTACATTCAGGATGATCCACAAGAACGGCATTGGTACGCACCTCAGGAGGAGTTTCACGCGGGCTTACACCCCGTGGAGCCTCATGAAGCTATGACAGGAGGAGTGAACCCGAGGAGGAGCCACCCCTTGCTGAGGCCGAGAATGAAGGTGATGAATGGGCCAACCATTCAGTTCAAGAATTTTGGTCCGACGGAACGGAAGGAGGACACATATCAAGGGAGCTCAAAGAATTTCTGGATTGCTGCAGCTTATACCCGGAGTATCTCGTCAAGAAAGTCCCTCGTCTCGGACATGAAGAGTGGAAGGCTGCCGTAACCATCCTATCTATCGGTAGGGTGGTCACTCGGCACTTCACACCCACATGGAGAGTTACAAGGGCAGAAGCTATCGATGATGCTGCATGGGAAGCACTCACCGGACTGTGCTACGCCTTCCATGAACAGCTTGAGGGCACAACTTTTGAGCTGCACCCGTATCGGAAGAGTGGCACAAGGGAGATCATTGGACCCCATGTAACAGCACTTTCCAATACACAAGCTGCTGACAAGTCTCAGAGGTTGCTCGTGGAGTAGGAAACCGCTACTCAAGCGCACAAGAAGAGATCCATTAACTCCGCAGGAATCTGTATTTGCTGGAGAAACAAGAGGAGACTCGTGCCAACATGGGAGCAAATGGAGCACCAGCGTCATCTAACCCTACATGGAATGCCAACTCACCATGGCGTGCACCCATGTATGGACCACCCCCGTCACACGGCGAGAACAACACCGGTCCTCACGATTAAGTTTAGGTTTCCCATTGAATAAGCTGTAATAGGAACGCTTAGATCGTAGTAGCTTGAATAAGAGTGGTGTGCTGAATTTTTGTGATGATTGCATGTGTTTGTGGGCTTGGTGTGAGTTGTGGAACGCTTCAGCGAATGTCCACATCCACACATAGTGGAGAGATGTGAGATGCTTTGGTACGTGTTCACATCCTCATATAGGCTGAAATTAATAAAAGAAGATACTTAGTTCATACACCTTGATGCATATAGTTGGGAAATCACTTCTTTCAAACCTTAATTCTATTCCGAGAGTAAGCATTAAAATAAACGGGGTAGACTTTCTCGCCAACCTTATTGTCTTGGATTCTCATGGGATTGATATAATACTTGGAATGGATTGGTTAAGCCAGCACAACAGAGTGATCCAATGTGCTGAGAGGAGCGTGCAGTTGACAAATGAGCACGGTACTCGTATTGAGTTCGAGTCAGCCCACCGGCAACCGAGAAGGTGTAAAAGTCCCAAAACATGTACATGAGTAAAACTAAGGTTTGAGTTCATATGTGTGGCAAAGTCATGAAAAATGGGACTTGCTAAAACTTTTCTTTTTGCAAAGTGATACATGGATGATTATCCAAAATGAGGATCACATATTTATTTGAAGGTGTTGAACCAATAAGGATTTAAATACCTCTTTGCATGTAAGTTTAAAAATCAGATTTGAAATTCAAAGTTCACCCAAATGGAGGCCAAAACTTTGAATAACCATGCAGCCCTAGAGTTGGAGATTTGGGAAAAAGTGGATGAGAAACTTTTCATTTGTAGGGTGGGCTCCAAAAAGGAATTATGGAAGCGTTTTCAAAACTCCAACCAAATTCAAATTTGTCATGCAAATTGAAACTGAATTTGGAGAATTCAAATTCTAGCCCACCTTTCAAACTCAGAATTGTGGAATTTGAGAGATCAACATGAGGAGATATTTTGGGGAGGAAATGTGGGTTAGGACCCACATGTCATTGAGCTGAAAGTGAAGACTTGCACCCTAAGCATAGCTCTGTTCAACCCCCACGAGCTGTTTTCACCCTGGCGCCACCATGAAGCTTGCCGCGCCACCAGCTGCTTCCTTTTCCCACACGTGGACGCCCAGAGGCGGCTGGCCCTCGTGCCCCGGCATGATTTACCCCTCAGACCGAGCAAAGGCTCACTTGAGTTCCCCTCCTCACGAGAACACCGAGCAGAGCTCTCTCCCCTCCGCCTCTCGGTTTGATCAGGAAATCAACAGCACCCATCGCGCCCTCTTCTTCCCGGGCGGCTAGACAGCACCCTGAGCTCAGTACACCCCTCCCCGACCCGGAAACGAGCGAGTTTCGGCCTCCTTTGCCCGAGAACAGCCTCCACAGCAGCGACCTAGCTCGAGCCGAAGGTCGGGCACTTGTGGACAGCGGTCCACAGGAGTTTTCACGGCCGAGCGATCACGGCTACGGGAGCACGCTACTGTGGTGCTGCTCTCCTCCAATTCTTGGAGCAAACCGTGCAGCATCGACGACGAATTTGAAGATTTTGCTCTGGCGAGTTCAACACGAGCAGCCGGTACAGTTTATTCAAATTTCGGCTCTCTGATCCTCCTTAGGACATCAAACTTGGCACACACGAGCTGGACTAGCCGGCGGTCATTTTGCTTTCAGCATCCTAAGCACGAAATCGCCTCGGAGAAGAGAATTTTGAAGTCTCCCGAGCGTGTTCTTCATGGAACCAATCGGGCGCACGATGCCGACCCAGTTGCAGCTGGTTTTGAGCACCTTTGAGGCCTTGTCGAGCTTCCTAGATGTGCACTGATGCTGTAGAGCTAGTTGGCCGACATTTTGGCGGGCTAGGAACCACGGCCGACAGTGCCGAAGTTCAACCGAGGCCGCCACACGTCGCCGGCCATCTTCCGGTCACCGGCAGCGCCAGAACACCTCACCATTGTGTTCCTCGACATCGCAAACCCCCTGGCGGCGAGTCTTAGATTGTGCGGTGGCCGGCAGCGGCGATCCGGCGAGTTGTGATTTGCTCCGGCGAGGGGGAAGCGGCGCGCGCTAGGAACCGGTCGGAGGTTGAAGAAGGGGCCGGGCCCGTCTGTCAGCGGCTCGAAATTTAAATCCTCGATCGGCTGTGGCCGGGATCCGGTGTGCTGGCGCACTGAGGACCCTGTGACACCCGTGTGGCTTCAATACTATTGGCTGGAATTTAAACAGTGGGTCCAGCCGACTTTTTAGTAGGGAAAATAATTCCAGAGATGGCTACAAATATGGAAATTCATATCTCTGTGTAGAAATCTCCAATTTGAGTGATTCCAATTGGGTCGGTGACACGACCCCATTGGTCTTGTCGAGCCAGGATCACTCTGAGGGGTGCTGCGTTGCACAGCACTGTATAACACACGTCAAAGGTACAAAGCGGAAGCGGAAGTTTATTACATAAACAGTTTTATGAACATGTTTAGATCAAAATAAGTTTAGTCCACACTCGCGGGCGTAGACTACGCATCAAGTCACGTTCAGCCCTCGAACGAGTCCTTGCTAGCACACACACACACACACACACTAACTCTGCGGCGTGCACGACTCCCACTCGACGGGGTTCCCCTCCTGGGGTTCCGTCTCCTCTTCGGGAGTCCCTTCCTCATAGAACCCTGCAAAAAGCTTCAAACACAAGCAGTGAGCACGAAGGCTCAGCAAGTCTGACCCGTCTCACCTAAACATGGAACTTCTACATGAGGGTAATGGGTTACATGAGGTAAAAATCATTTGCAAGGACTCGCCTAATTAGTAGAACCTTACTTTCAAGTTTTAGCAGCAGGTTGTGGAGAACCTTACGCTAAGGCACATGAGAGAGCCGCAATCAAACAAGAAACGCATTTCTCTCATGTACTTTGCCCAAAGTTGAAAAGAACTTTAGTTAGCTCTAAGCTACAGCATATCATTAACAATCAATGTCCATCTTTCAATCAGCAACATTTTAACATGTGACTAGCCTGTTCTTTCTACGTCACGGTACAGTGAACAAGTGGTACTCACTGACCGCGAGGGACGGTGATTATAATCGATTTACACCTGCAGGGTTACCCGAACAACCCGTCACGTACGCCAGTACTCGATGTTGCCTACAACAACCATCACGGACGCCGTACGCAACTACCTTTCACTCGTCAGCCAAATATTGAACCGGTCCCATCGTCCCGAGCAAGTGGTCCCTGCACGCGCATCTCTGTGCCGCCAGCCGATTTACACCTCGAGCTCTCAACCTACCCTCTGAACGACGGGCAATGCCTCAATACCCAGCTACCCGGGTTACATCAGTTTCCTGGTTCCCATATAGCCGGTAGGTCTTCGGTACTGTTCTAGCTTGTTCAACAGGCCCGCACATGGCTCGGTCCTCAATCGACACAAATGGAGCTACAGCACACAGGCCCCAAAGTCCTGCTGCCCTTACCCTCCGCTTGGTCTCATTTTCTTACCATGTGTTTCATGTGCTATCACTACCCGAGTCGAGTGCCTCTAGCCTATGCTCGCGAGTAGTTCCAACTACTCGACTTGTACCGAATCCTACTCTACCTTAGCATTGCAGTAGCTAACGGGGTTTGCAATCCTAAACCCAACCCGTGGTTTTCTTGGCTATGCAGTTGGATTTCCAAACAAGACTCTAATGCACAGAACAAAGGAAACAAGTATGTGCTCCAAACAATAAAAATTCGTAAAAAGGTTAATGCAAACCGGAGCTTGCCTTGCTGCTCTTGTTCGTAGGCTAGCTGCTCCTCCGGAGTTACGAAGTCTAGGACTTCGGGTTCCTCCTCGACCTTAGCGACTACATGATAAGAGCAATATATGTATCAATTTAATGCATTTGTATTAACTTTGAAGTTGTGAAGTCTATAACCCTTGCTAGACAGACCTAATGACTATGAAACTTTTACTGTGGCTTCGTTACAACCTAAACAGAGACTTGGTCAAGTTTTAGTTGCAGCAAAGCTCATTTGAGCCCTCTACAATTAATTATGTTCTTGACCTTAATTGGAACTCTTAGGGTGTTCTAGGAATTTTCATGAAACAAACTATGACTTTCTGAAAACTAGATTTTCAGAGGATTCTAATGGAGTTGGTCTCACTTAATTTGGAAGCTCCTAACTAAACATATGAGCTTAACAATTTCAGAGAAAATTCTGAAAATGTTTCTGAACATTTTCTATTTTCTCTGGAACAGTTTCACTAATCACACTATTAGGTGGATCAATTGACCTCAAATGGATCTGAAATTTTTTTGGTTGTTCAGGGATATTTTGTTGAATATTCCAGCAACATTTCAGGATTTTCCTCCACAAGATTCTCCAGTTAAAATTCCTAACAGTTTAAATTTTGAGGAATTAATTCTGGAAAATTAAGGGTTTTCATGAAGTGAAACTTGATTTGCTGGAAAGTACTCGGAGAGCTGAATCCAGCAAAATTTGGTTCACTCAATTCGGAGCTTTCTAACCAAAGTTATAAGGATTTGAAGTTTGAACTGAAACTGAAATTCGGGAAAAAGTTTAAACTCTGGCTTGTGGGCCCCGCACACAGTGTGTCGTCTCCCTCCTCGCGCCAACTGCGCGGCGGCGGCGATCTCCGGCGACCCTCGCTGCAACTGAGTTCCCGGCCACCCCCCGGCCCGAAACTCGCCGCCTGCCCCTTTACTGACCCCCTGGACTCGATGGTGGGGTCGCCGGCCGCCGACGATGACCAGAAACCCGTGCGCACCGGTGACAGCACCTGCTAGGGTTCCGGTGAGGTCGGTCCCGCTCTCCCGTGCACCAAATCGACCGGGAATCGGTCAGAGAGCATCAGTAGAGCGTGGGAAACACGAACCCGGGCTGGGTGGAAGCTAGGAATACCGGCAACTATGCTCTCGACGGTGAGCCGAGGTGTTCAGCCATGGCGGCGGGGAAAACAGCCATATCATGGCCGATTCTCAATGGTTTTCTCTAATTCCAGTTCAAGCGTGGGCGCTATCGTGCGTAGAAGCTACTAGGTAACGAGCTCGTCCAACCCTCGTGCATAGAGCACGAATTTCACCCGAAGGTGAGCTCGGTCGTTATGAACTGATCAAGAGTAAATTTGGAAATTCTCGGCCGAGGGTTGATCAATCGCCAAACGGCTTTCGTCTACTCCATCTACATACAATCACGCACCTTTCTTGTGTAGAGAAGAGGACGTGACAACGGCTGTGCTGTGCTGTCCACGAGAGCCCGACCGGCGGCGATGCTCGGCTCGCCGGAGAAACGGCTCGGTACAGCTCGAGGACGCTTGCTCACTGGCCAACACGGTGCCTAGGAGGTTGCTTACGATCCCCCGGTGCCGTTTTGCTGTGGAGGAGGCTGTGCTCGCGAGTGATCGGGCTTGATCAAGCGTGAGCTCGAGCGGCGGCGGTTGCAGTGGAAGAACAGGCCGAGTATGTCGGCAGCTCGGGGAATGGGCGATCGGAGCACGCCGGGGAGGGGATAAGTAGCCCGGCGATTGGTCTCCGGCTTGGGGCACGCAGCAGGAGCTGGCGCCGGCTGCCCCCTCTGTGGCGCGCGCACGCTGCACCCGGGAACCGATGGAGCTGCGTTTCAGTCGGTTTATGTTGAAGTAGAGGCTGACATGTGGGTCCCACTTCCAGTTTTAACCTCTGAAATTTACTCCTAATCACTGTTGTAAACAGTGAACCCCATACTACCCTTGGCAATTCAAATTATTCACCCATGAGCCATTTGAATTGATCAAAGTTCAAATGAGGTTTGGTTTGAATGAATTTCAGCACAAGTTCAGTTTGAAATTCAAATAAAGTTTGAATTTCTCCCACTTAGCTCATGTGAAGATCAACTCAAAATGGAGTAAAAATTGGTGTGTGAGCTCACAAAAATGTGCTGAGTAAGAATATGCCTCCCACCTTTAAATTCATGGGATAAAAACAGTTTGAATTTGAATATGGTTTCAAACTGCCCTCTTCCTAACTATACCCAAAATGACCTCAAAAAGGGTTTTGAATTTGGGTGAAACTTGGCATGGACATCCTTAGTAAAGTGTAGGAGTTTTCATATGTCCAGCCCATATATATCATGTAAAAGTCCCAAAACTTGTGAATAGAAAACTTGAGCTATGAATAAAGTTGAGTTTATATGCAAGAAATGGGACTTACAAAAATGTTTGTTTACTCATGAAAGTGTTGGTATGAGCGATAAAAACTTTGAATTCAGTTTGAATTAAGAGGGTCACTCCCAAAAGAGGAGGGGCCATCTCCAAAGAGGAAAATGCAAACTGAGGTTTAAAAAGTTGTATTTGCAATGACCAACTCATAGATCAGAGGGCATATTCAAACTCCCCAGGTTCAAATTGTAGAGGGGGCAAATTTGGAACAAATTTGGAGGTGCTTTGATATGTGTATCAAAGCTACTTGTGAATTGTCATTGAAATTTGAATTCGAATTTGAAACTGAAGTAAAAATTTCCAAATTTCCAATTGGCCTTTGAATTTGAGCTCTTCATAGCTGAATTTGCCATGTGCCAAGATTTGGAGGTATTTGTGAAAGTTTTGGGGATAAGAAAGGGGGTGGGCCCCACATGTCATAGTGACATTTAAACTTACCCTCGAAGCAATCTTGCTGTTTCCCTCGAGCGGCCGAGACCTTCCTCCGAACGACACCGGGGCTCCACCGAGGCCACCGCCTCACCCTCTTTCGCGCGCTGGCGACCAGTTTACCGCATCCCTTCCTACCTTGGCGTGATCTTTTTCCTCTGAACCGAGCCAACGGTGTTTCTTTTCCCCTCCTCGCGCCCGATAAAACCCTGAGCTCGCCGCCGCTTCGGGTCTGACCGGAGGTGCATGCCAAACCAGCGCGCGGCAACTTCTGAGCCACAAAACGGCAAGGCCTGATCGTCCTCCACTCCTTCAGCTCAAGAGCAGTCCGGTTCCGGCCTCCCTTCCCTAGCAAAGCTCGTTCCCGTGGCAACCGAACTGCACAGCAGATCGTTGCTCCCGTGGACAGCGGAGTCTAGCGCCTTTCACGGCCAAGCAAGGACATCCCCGGACGCGCCAGAGAGCCCTGCTGCTTCCACCCAAACCACAAGGCAGGCCGTGAACCACCAAGCAAGAATTCGGAAAAACTTCGCCGGCGGCCACCGGGCGACGTTCTGGTACGAATTCTCCAAATTCTCATTCCTTTCTCGTCTTCAGGTCACTAAACCGTGCTCAAAGGACCTAGACTCGAGGACGACCCGATCCCGTCCCAAATCCTGGCTTGGAACCCCATATTAGCATATCATTTTGAAGTTTCCGGGCGGCGATCATGGCGGGGACCCTCGGGCGTACGGTGAACCCCCACTTGCCGCCATTCCCTAGCCATTTCGAGGCCATGCCGAGGTTGCCTGACCTTCACTGGTTCTGTAGAGCAAATTTCCCGAGCTTTTGGCGGGCTAGTGTGCTTGGGCCACGGTGCCGAAGCCTCACCGAGGTGTGCGCACGTCGCCGACCGGTTTCCGGTCGGCGGCAGCCCGAATGCACCGCACAGTTGAATTCCTCGTGGCTGAAAACCCCCAGGCGGCGAGTAGCAGGCCGGGAGACGGTCGGGAAGCCGACTCCGGCGAGCTCCGACGAGTCTCCGGCGAGGGGGCGGCGCGGGAAAAGGAGGACGGGCCGAGGTCGAAGACGACCGGCCGGTCCCACCTGTCAGCGGCGATATTTTAAATCTTCGATCCGCTGCGGCCCCGGATCCAGTGTGGTGGTGCGGGAAAAGGTCTGTGGCCCCGTGTGGCTCGTGTTCCAGCGGTCGACACGTGGCCCTGTGGCCCACAGGCAGAGTTTGAACTTTTCCCGAATAAATTTGAATTCCAGATTTGGTTCAAACTTTGGATCTGCATAACTTTTGCTAGAGAGCTCCAAAATTAGTGATTCAAATTGGGTTGGATTCAGGATGAAAATATCTATCCAAATATACAACCCAATTTTCATGAAAACCAATAGAAAATTCTGGAAAATTCTATAAAGCTTTTCAGCAAAAGAATTTTAGAGGGAGTTTGGTTCATCCAAAATTCCCCAAATTTTGCCAGGATGTTCTTCAGGATATTAGGAGACTCCTGTAAAAGTTTCAGCTCATTTGAAGTTGATTTAGTTAGGATAATTCCAATTTCAAGTTTCTGTATTCAAATGAATACAGAAACATTTTCAGGAAATTTCCAAAACTTGGAAATTCAGTTCTAGCCATTCCTTAGCTCCAAAAATCCTAGGAAAATTTAGGCATACTCTCTGAGCTATGTAGGAAATTATGGTTCACTTAGATCTGCATGAAAGTGCAAGTTTAATCAGAATTAATTCCTTTATGCTTAAATGCTTAGGGAATTGTTCTGGGTGATCCACTTAGTGAAATGTTCTGAATTTTGGTCCAGAGGACTTTCTTGTGACAAGGAACCCCCAAGAAAATTCCCAGCTCCATTGGAGCCCTGGATCATTATGTCCTGTTCAACCTCATTAGGTGATCACCACCCAAGTGATGAACCTCACTTCTCACTTGAGGATAGTGCTTAGACACACATCCAAACCACCACCCCCAGTTTCATTTTAAATTCTTAAACAGAGTTCCAGGTTTAAAACTTGTCTTTAGCACTGGTTAGCAAAAGTTTTATAATTAAACTTGTATGCATATTCATAACGTGTAGTGATTAAACGTGGAAGAGTGAAGGAGAAGGTGAACTTGGATCAAGGAACAAGAAGGACAGGAGTGAACTTCAATACATCAGAAACTGACTTTCTCTCAACTGACTTTAGTCACCTGCAAAACCAAGGCAAGTCCCGGTTTGCACTTAAGTTGTTTTAAAAGTTTTTCCTTTGTTCACTACTGTTGGTCTAGGTTTGTTTGTGCATTAGGTCCAGGATGTTTGATACTCCACTTGCATAACCAAACATGAACCCTGAGGTCAAGGGTAGAGGTGTGTCATCGCTGTAGAATAAGGCCGTGCTAAATAGGCTAGGACAGCAGGTAGAAGACGAGTAGTTGGGATCTACTCGCGAGCTTTGTTCCAGGACCACATAAGTGGGGTTGGAAAAGGTAGCAAACTAAAGTTTACGTTTCTAAAGATGAGACCGGGCAGAGGGGTTAGACAGCGACAAGACGAGGTCTTGGTCGAGTAGCTCTGCCCGTGTCGGTCAAGGACCGAAGCGTATGCGGCCCTGGGAGCAAGTATTGAGTTGTGTACCGGATGCTTACTGATATATGCGAACCAGGAAACCGATGTACCGGGTACACTGGATTGTAGAGGCATACCACATCGTCTCGTTAGACCTATGAGTCCGAGACGGCGCGACCGGTTCTACAGTTTAGTGGCCTGAGAAAGGTTGCCACATACGACATAATGAAGGACGCCAGAGTTGGGTCTTCAGAGGCGGGCGTATGTGTCGAGTTATCCGGGTAGTGTTTGATTCGAATCACCGTCCCTCGCGGTTATGAGTACCGCTTGCTCACTGCGCTGTGACGTAGTAATCAAGTTGTGTGGGAATAGTTTGCCCAAGTTTTAATTGCTGTTATGCTAATTATAAATTGCATGAAAACCATTGTTGAAGTAGGGATAGAGCAAACTAAAGTTATTTTTCACCTTGGGACAAGTAACATTGGAATGAAGCGTTTCTTGTTTGATTGTGGAGTTCCAATGTTGCTGGCGCAAGATCACTACTATTATGGCTAAAATCTGAAAGTTAAGGATGAACTCGTAGGCGAGTCTTTTCGCAAAGGACAGGCTTAGGTCTTAGTTTACTTTCATATAGAGTTCCATGCTTTAGGAGAGACGGTTAAGTCTTGCTGAGCCTTTGTGCTCACTCTTGCTATATAAGTGGTTTTGCAGGTAAACCTCGACGCTATAAAGAAGGTTGTTCGGCGAGACTCGGAAACTTCCGAGTCACGTCACACTTGGAGAACCTAGCCGCTGCCTTGTCTTCGTGTTGCTAGCGAGAGGAGTCCGTGGGCTGGACCTCTTCTCGGTGCTTCTTAGATATTCATCGTGAGCTATTTATAGACTTCCGCTGTAGCTATTTTATGTAAATTATTTATAAAGAACAGTTGTAAGCTTCCGCTTTGGTTTATGTAATACTGTGTTCCTTATATGTGTGCTGTTGGGTGCCGCATAACACGGCACCAACCAATGCGATTCCTCGGGCAAGGCGGCACGACCCTGTGATCGGGGCCGGGCCCCCTCAGCGTGGTATCAGAGCCAGGTTGGTAATAGCACATGGAGTAAGGATCGTATTACGACAGAAACTTAGGATACGGTGAGGAAACGATATTAGGCCCACATAAGGACTATAGCAGTATAGTTACTTAAAGTGGCACACTAACATATGTGTTATAATTCTGAATTTTGATTATGTAACGACGCACCTACGTTCAGGTAAGAATGGTAAGGAACGCCACCGAAAGCGGTTCAATTTCGGTTAGCTTCCCTGACAAGGAAAGTGGTTCAGGGTTAGGTCTCACAGCTTGGTGTGAGATGTTAATATGAAACTCTTGGACTCTCCATGTTCCTGAGTTCATATGAAACACTGATCCCTAGCGTGCATTAGGCAAGTAAGTGGAGACCCCATCGTGTGGTCAGTAACGCGATAGTGTGTTCGTCTGGAAGTAGCCCAGGAGGACATACGCAGCGCTTGCCATCGGCGTGCCCTGCAGGGCAGTAGGTGGTATCCGTTGGGTTGATAACATTCCCAACCGTGACGACCCGTTCATGACATACTCGGGTTCCCCGTCGTGTGGTGTTGAAACACGATCACGTACCTTGAGACGTGGCTTAACTTAAGGACGGCCGTATGACAATGATACGGGCGTTTGTATTTACTTTCAAATATGGAACTGCCTGAAATGAAACAACCTTTGAGTGCACCACTATTGAGTGATCTTCTGCAGGTACTAACCACGTACGTATCCCCTGTAGTACACGTGTGCGAGAGACCGTCTTAGTGCCACTGATAAAACGGATATGCCGGTATAATCCGGTTTAGGATTTTCTTTTGGTGAGGCAACGTAGTACCGACATGTTCTTACGGTGCATCAACACCGTACTATACATAATAACCTCGTCCCTATGAAGAAATGATTCATGAACTAACTTTCAACTAAAAATGGAAGTTTGAAACAAATATTAGTTATTGAACTCTTATTTTGAGCTAAGATTCAAATGAGAGTATAACTAGGTATCAAAGTTTTCAAAAACAGAGTGCTCTGTTTCTGGCAGAAATTCTTGCTGGACTTTAACGGAGCATAACTCTGAGTAGATTTAACCAATTAAGGTGTATGATACAGTTCTGGAAAGATTTTTAAGTGCTGTACAACTTCTTTGTAGACCTCCAGAGCAGAATCACAAGTTAAGTTGGTGAAAAGTCCAGTTGAAGGCAAACTGTTCAGGACCAGGACAGTAGCAAAAACCTCTCAGGACCTTTCTGTTTTTAAGCCATAACTTCCTGTACAAAAATCCTTAAGGAGCAAATAAGTACTTCTTGGAAAGATACTGAAGTTTACTAAAACTTTGGTATTGAACTCAAGTCTTGAATCTGTTGATAACTTGAGTAAAATTTGGAGTTTGTGTGAGCTGGTCAGGGTAGTCCCGCTGATTAACTTAGCGTACATAAGATTTGTTTAAACATGAATGTGGTTATGCTTTCATAAAGTTCATGACATGTTCATGTTTTACTTATCTTTACTTACTACTGAGATAGAATTTTTATTGACTCAAAATTTTGTTTCGTGCAGTAGGGTACGCACACATCCTCAAATGGAGCTTGGAGATTCAAGTCGAGGTGGGAATGACTCGACTTCATCACAAGAGCCATCGCCAACCGGATTGGCCGAGATTATGGCGAATATGAATGAAACTCTCCAAACCATCATTCAGCAAGGCATAGATCGATAAGTTCAATGTCACATGCCCACCCAGAGCACGTATCTGGATTTCTTGGCGACACAACCGCCGGTATTCTCCGAGGCGGCTGACCATTGTGAAGCAAATCACTGGTTACGTGTCATCGAGTCCAAGTTTGGGTTGATCCAATGTGATGAATTCTCAAAGACTCTATATGCTGCTCAGCAGCTTCACGGCTTTGCTGGAGCATGGTAAGCAGACTACCTTGCTGTCCAACCAGCAGGGCATCGTGTCACATGGGCGGAGTTCCAGGCTGCATTTCGTGCTCGTTTCATCCCTGCGGGCATAATACAAACCAGTCTGGATGAGTTCTGGAGTCTGAAGCAAGGGGACATGAGTGTTATTGAGTATGCGAAGGAATTCAATCGCTTAGCTCAATATGTCCCTGACTATGTGAAATCACCAGCCATGAAAGGTTATCATTTCTACCGAGGGTTGACTGCTAGGCTACGATGTGAATTGGCTCAAGTAAGCCAAGAGAATTTTGATGAGTTTGTGAGCTGTGCTATCGCTCAAGAATATTATTCCAACCTCTACCTCAAGGAAAAGAGGGAGAGGGACTCATCACAAGATGAAGACAATCGTCTACCTCAGAAGTATCGGTTGGTAATTCGTTCACCTTCCGGTCGGGAGATTCCACAAGAGGTGCAATCATTCTGGGAGGGTGACGACTCTTCTACTCCACAGAGGTCTTATTCACCTCCACCGCAGCAGCAACTTATTTCTTATGCACCTCAGTATCAACAAGGTGCACCAGAATACTTTTTCCCTCAAGAGGTTGAAGATGAACAAGGTGATTTCTCAGCCGAGCCAAGTGCTGTCCCACTTCAGCTTGACAATGATCTTAAGGTCAATGAAGCAACTGAACCGAGCAGCAACAATGGGTCTGCGGGTCCAGTTCCACAAAGTGATCTTGGGCAGCAAAGAAAAACTATGTCCAAAGTGGGGACAGTTAATTATGTGTCAGTCGACGATCTGCCAAAGGGAGGACCTGTTCTTGCCGGCAGGTTCACCTTAAATGACAAGCCGGTTGTCATTTTATTCAACTCTGGTGCAACACATAACTTCATTAGCCGGGCAACGGTGATCCAAGATCAGATCTCCACCACTATCACCAAAGGTTCTTACCTTATTCATTCGCCAGGTGGAGACATATCAACTAATGAAGTCGTTTCTCGAGCACCACTTTGCCTGGGTGGAAAATTTTATCCTACCACCCTCATCATTCTCGAAGACCAGGGAATCAATGCCATATTGGGGATATCGTGGCTGACCTTCCATAAGGCTGTTCTGGACATCGAGAACAGGAGTGTTCACTTGGACTCTCCACTTCATGGACGTCAATCATTGTACCTCGGCGAAGCGATTTCTAAAGACCCGGAAGTATGTAATGCCGAGGCGTGCAAGTTAGAAGACATTCCGGTAGTCCGTGAATATCCGGACGTGTTTCCCGAAGATCTTCCAGGCTTACCACCTGAGCGCGAGGTGGAGTTCAAAATAGAGTTGATACCGGGAACCACGCCGGTCTCTCGGAGACCATACAAAATGGCTCCGAATGAATTAGCCGAGCTGAAGGAGCAACTCAAAGATCTGATGGACAAGGGGTTTATTCGTCCAAGTTCATCACCATGGGGTTGCTCAGCTTTGTTTGTGAAAAAGAAGGATGAGACGCTGAGGCTATGCGTCGATTATCGTCCTTTAAATGCTGTGACCATAAAGAACAAGTATCCACTACCAAGAATTGATATCCTCTTCGATCAACTAGTGGGTGCTAAAGTCTTCTCCAAGATGGACTTAAGGTCGGGATATCATCAAATCAAAATTCGAGCGGAAGATGTCCCGAAAACAGCATTCTCGACAAGATATGGACTCTATGAATATCTTGTCATGTCATTTGGGTTGACCAATGCTCCGGCCCACTTTATGTACCTTATGAACTCGGTGTTCATGCCGGAGCTGGATCAGTTCGTCGTAGTATTCATCGATGACATTTTGGTCTATTCCAAATCTAAAGAGGAACATGCTAAACATTTGCATATTGTGCTCCAACGACTGCGAGATCACAAGATTTATGCAAAGTTTAGTAAATGTGAATTCTGGATCAACCAAGTGCCATTTCTTGGGCACATTATTTCAGCAGAAGGCATTGCTGTTGATCCAAGCAAGATTGAACAAGTGCTGAAGTGGAAGTCTCCAACATCAGTCCATGAAGTTCGTAGCTTCTTGGGTTTGGCGGGATATTATCGGAGGTTCATCCCGAGCGTCTCAAAAATCTCCAAACCTATGACAGAGCTACTGAAGAAGGGCATCAAGTATGATTGGAGCAAGCCATGTGAGGAAGATTTTCAAGCGTTGGTAAAACACCTCACAACAGCCCCGGTTCTAGCTCAACCGGATACAACCAAGCCTTTTGATGTTTATTGTGATGCATCCGGCGTCGGGCTTGGTTGTGTACTCATGCAAGGAGGACATGTGGTCGCATATGGATCACGGCAATTACGTAATCATGAGAAACCTTATCCAACTCATGATCTCGAGCTTGCTGCCGTGGTACTAGCTTTGAAGATGTGGAGACATTACCTATTGGGAAATCTGGTTCACCTCTACACCGACCACAAAAGTTTGAAGTAAATATTCACTCAAAAGGAGTTGAATATGCGGCAACGGCGATGGTTGGAGTTGATCAAGGACTATGAGATTGAAATTCATTATCATCCGGGCAAGGCAAATGTGGTTGCCGATGCACTCAGCCGGAAGTCTCATATTCATAGCCTAACCATCACGCCGATAGAAGAGGAAGAACCAAGTCTTTACTTGGTTCCATTTGGAGCCCTACATAACCTAGCCCTCATACCCACAATAAAAGAGGAGGTTATGGCAGCTCAAAAGAAAGACAAGGGCATGGCTCATATCAGAAGGAGATTGCAGAACGGGGAAATGAAATGTTTCCGGTTAGATGATGAAGACACTCTATGGTTCAAGGACCGGATAGTCGTACCCTGTGATATAAGGCTGCGGAAGAAAATTTTGGATGAGGCTCACTTATCCAAATTTTCTATTCATCCGGGCAGCAACAAGATGTACCAAGAATTGAGGACTAAATTTTGGTGGACCCGGATGAAGAGAGAAGTTGCTAAATACGTAAGTCGGGCCTGCTGCAACCGTTAAGCGTTCCAGCATGGAAGTGGGAGGATATTAGTATGGACTTCATCGTTGGACTACCTCTCACGGCTAATAAGCATGATTCGATTTGGGTAATCGTGGATCGGTTAACCAAATCAGCACGCTTCATTCCGGTGCGTACCAAATACAGCGCCAAAAAGTATGCGGAGTTGTACATAGCACGAATCTTTTGCTTGTATGGAGTTCCCCGTACCATTGTGTCCGACAGAGGATCGCTGTTCGTATCCCGCTTCTGGGAACAGTTGCACACATCCTTGGGAACTAAATTGATTCGAAGCTCCGCGTATCACCCTCAAACCGATGGGCAAACTGAGAGGGTGAATCAAATACTTGAAGATATGCTGAGAGCATGTGCCATTCATCATGGTAAGAGCTGGGATGATCACTTACCGTTGGCGGAGTTCTCATATAACAACAGGTATCAATCAAGTATCAAAATGGCGCCTTATGAAGCTCTCTACGGCCGGAAGTGCCGCACACCCTTGAACTGGTGTGAATCCGGCGAGAGGGTAACTTACGGGATTGATCTCGTAAATGAAGCAGAAGAGCGGGTAAAGCTTATTCAAGCAAATCTGAAAGCCGCTCAGTCCAGACAAAAGAGCTATGCGGATAGGAGACGTCGTCCGCTGGATTTCCATGTTGGGGACCACGTATACCTCCGCGTATCTCCGATGAAGGGCATTCACCGATTCGGAGTGAAAGGAAAATTAGCTCCGCGTTTTATCGGTCCCTTCGTCATCATTGAAAGATGTGGACCCGTAGCATACCGTTTGGAGTTGCCGGCAACCTTAGCCGGAGTACATAACGTCTTCCACATATCTCAGTTGAGGAAGTGTTTAAAAGTTCCAACGGAGATTATCACGGGAGACATAAAAAATTTGAAGCCGGACCTCACATATGTTGAGCGACCAACCCGGATAATTGATGAAAAGACTCGCGAAACCAGGAATCGGACGCTACGATTTTTCAAAGTGCTATGGGAAAATCACACGTCCGATGAAGCTACATGGGAAAGCGAGGAATATTTGCAACGCAATCATCCGGAGTTGTTAGAGGCGTATGTTGAGTAACTGTCCTCTCCACCTTGTCCTTAATCATGAATCTCGGGACGAGATTCTTTTTAAGGGGGGAGGAATGTAAAAGTCCCAAAACTTGTGAATAGAAAACTTGAGCTATGAATAAAGTTGAGTTTATATGCAAGAAATGGGACTTACAAAAACTTTTGTTTACTCATGAAAGTGTTGGTATGAGCGATAAAAACTTTGAATTCAGTTTGAATTAAGAGGGTCACTCCCAAAAGAGGAGGGGCCATCTCCAAAGAGGAAAATGCAAACTGAGGTTTAAAAAGTTGTATTTGCAATGACCAACTCATAGATCAGAGGGCATATTCAAACTCCCCAGGTTCAAATTGTATAGGGGGCAAATTTGGAACAAATTTGGAGGTGCTTTGATATGTGTATCAAAGCTACTTGTGAATTGTCATTGAAATTTTAATTCGAATTTGAAACTGAAGTAAAAATTTCCAAATTTCCAATTGGCCTTTGAATTTGAGCTCTTCATAGCTGAATTTGCCATGTGCCAAGATTTGGAGGTATTTGTGAAAGTTTTGGGGATAAGAAAGGGGGTGGGCCCCACATGTCATAGTGACATTTAAACTTACCCTCGAAGCAATCTTGCTGTTTCCCTCGAGCGGCCGAGACCTTCCTCCGAACGACACCGGGGCTCCACCGAGGCCACCGCCTCACCCTCTTTCGCACGCTGGCGACCAGTTTACCGCCTCCCTCCCTACCTCGGCGTGATCTTTTTCCTCTGAACCGAGCCAACGGTGTTTCTTTTCCCCTCCTCGCGCCCGATAAAACCCTGAGCTCGCCGCCGCTTCGGGTCTGACCGGAGGTGCATGCCAAACCAGCACGCGGCAACTTCTGAGCCGCAAAACGGCAAGGCCTGATCGTCCTCCACTCCCTAAGCTCAAGAGCAGTCCGGTTCCGGCCTCCCTTCCCTAGCAAAGCTCGTTCCCGTGGCAACCGAACTGCACAGCAGATCGTCGCTCCCGTGGACAGCGGAGTCTAGCGCCTTTCACGGCCAAGCAAGGACATCCCCGGACGCGCCAGCGAGCCCTGCTGCTTCCACCCAAACCACAGGGCAAGCCGTGAACCACCAAGCAAGAATTCGGAAAAACTTCGCCGGCGGCAACCGGGCGACGTTCTGGTACGAATTCTCCAAATTCTCATTCCTTTCTCGTCTTCAGGTCACTAAACTGTGATCAAAAGGACCTAGACTCAAGGACGACCCGATCCCCTCCCCAATCCTGGCTTGGAACCCCATATTAGCATATCATTTTGAAGTTTCCGGGCGGCGATTATGGCGGGGACCCTCGGGCGTATGGTGAACCCCCACTTGCCGCCATTCCCTAGCCAGTTCGAGGCCATGCCGAGGTTGCCTGACCTTCACTGGTTCTGTAGAGCAAATTTCCCGAGCTTTTGGCGGGCTAGTGTGCTCGGGCCACGGTGCCGAAGCCTCACCGAGGTGTGCGCACGTCGCCGACCGGTTTCCGGTCGCCGGCAGCCCGAATGCACCGCACCGTTGAATTCCTCGTGGCTGAAAACCCCCAGGCGGCGAGTAGCAGGCCGGGAGACGGTCGGGAATCCGACTCCGGCGAGCTCCGACGAGTCTCCGGCGAGGGGGCGGCGCGGGAAAAGGAGGACGGGCCGAGGTTGAAGACGACCGGCCGGTCCCACCTGTCAGCGGCGATATTTTAAATATTCGATCCGCTGCGGCCCTGGATCCGGTTTGGTGGCGCGGGAAAAGGTCTGTGGCCCCGCGTGGCTCGTGTTCCAGCGGTCGACACGTGGCCCTGTGGCCCACAGGCAGAGTTTGAACTTTTCCCGAATAAATTTGAATTCCAGATTTGGTTCAAACTTTGGATCTGCATAACTTTTGCTAGAGAGTTCCAAAATTAATGATTCAAATTGGGTTGGATTCAGGATGAAAATCTCTATCCAAATATACAACCCAATTTTCATGAAAACCAATAGAAAATGCTGGAAAATTCCTTAAAGCTTTTCAGCAAAAGAATTTTAGAGGGAGTTTGGTTCATGCAAAATTCCCCAAATTTTGCCAGGATATTCTTCAGGATATTAGGAGACTCCTGCAAAAGTTTCAGCTCATTTGGAGTTGATTTAGTTAGGATAATTCCAATTTCAAGTTTCTGTATTCAAATGAATACAGAAACATTTCCAGGAAATTTCCAAAACTTGGAAATTCAGTTCTAGCCATTCCTTAGCTCCAAAAATCCTAGGAAAATTTATGCATACTCTCTGAGCTATGTAGGAAATTATGGTTCACTTAGATCTGCATGAAAGTGCAAGTTTAATCAGAATTAATTCCATTATGCTTAAATGCTTAGGGAATTGTTCTGGGTGATCCACTTAGTGAAATGTTCTGAATTTTGGTCCAGAGGACTTTCTTGTGACAAGGAACCCCCAAGAAAATTCCCAGCTCCATTGGAGCCCTGGATCATTATGTCCTGTTCAACCTCATTAGGTGATCACCACCCAAGTGATGAACCTCACTTCTCACTTGAGGATAGTGCTTAGACACACATCCAAACCACCACCCCCAGTTTCATTTTAAATTCTTAAACAGAGTTCCAGGTTTAAAACTTGTCTTTAGCACTGGTTAGCAAAAGTTTTATAATTAAACTTGTATGCATATTCATAACGTGTAGTGATTAAACGTGGAAGAGTGAAGGAGAAGGTGAACTTGGATCAAGGAACAAGAAGGACAGTAGTGAACTTCAATACATCAGAAACTGAATTTCTCTCAACTGACTTTAGTCACCTGCAAAACCAAGGCAAGCCCCGGTTTGCACTTAAGTTGTTTTTAAAGTTTTTCCTTTGTTCACTACTATTGGTCGAGGTTTGTATGTGCATTAGGTCCAGGATGTTTGATACTCCACTTGCATAACCAAACATGAACCCTGAGGTCAAGGGTAGAGGTGTGTCATCGCTGTAGAATAAGGCCGTGCTAAATAGGCTAGGACAGCCGGTAGAAGACGAGTAGTTGGAATCTACTCGCGAGCTCTGTTCCAGGACCACATAAGTGGGGTTGGAAAAGGTAGCAAACTAAAGTTTACGTTTCTAAAGATGAGACCAGGCAGAGGGGTTAGACAGCAACAAGACGAGGTCTTGGTCGAGTAGCTCTGCCCGTGTCGGTCAAGGACCGGAGCGTATGCGGCCCTGGGAGCAAGTATTGAGTTGTGTACCGGATGCTTACTGATATATGGGAACCAGGAAACCGATGTACCGGGTACACTGGATTGTAGAGGCATACCACATCGTCTCGTTAGACCTATGAGTCCGAGACGGCGCGACCGGTTCTACAGTTTAGTGGCCTGAGAAAGGTTGCCACATACGACGTAAGGAAGGACGCCAGAGTTGGGTCTTCAGAGGCGGGCGTATGTGTCGAGTTATCCGGGTAGTGTTTGATTTGAATCACCGTCCCTCGCGGTTATGAGTACCGCTTGCTCACTGCACTGTGACGTAGTAATCAAGTTGTGTGGGAATAGTTTGCCCAAGTTTTAATTGCTGTTATGCTAATTATAAATTGCATGAAAACCATTGTTGAAGTAGGGATAGAGCAAACTAAAGTTATTTTTCACCTTGGGACAAGTAACATTGGAATGAAGCGTTTCTTGTTTGATTGTGGAGTTCCAATGTTGTTGGGCGCAAGGTCACTACTATTATGGCTAAAATCTGAAAGTTAAGGATGAACTCGTAGGTGAGTCTTTTCGCAAAGGACAGGCTTAGGTCTTAGGTTACTTTCATATAGAGTTCCATGCTTTAGGAGAGACGGTTAAGTCTTGCTGAGCCTTTGTGCTCACTCTTGCTATATAAGTGGTTTTGTAGGTAAACCTCGACGCTATAAAGAAGGTTGTCCGGCGAGACTCGGAAACTTCCGAGTCACGTCACACTTGGAGAACCTAGCCGCTGCCTTGTCTTCGTGTTGCTAGCGAGAGGAGTCCGCCGGCTGGACCTCTTCTCGGTGCTTCTTAGATATTCATCGTGAGCTGTTTATAGACTTCCGCTGTAGCTATTTTATGTAAATTATTTACAAAGAACAATTGTAAGCTTCCGCTTTGGTTTATGTAATACTGTGTTCCTTATATGTGTGCTGTTGGGTGCCGCATAACACGGCACCAACCAATGCGATTCCTCGGGCAAGGCGGCACGGCCCTGTGATCGGGGCCGGGCCCCCTCATATCACATGTGGAAAATACCACTTTTGCCATGTGTGAGTTTGTTCTCTAATGAGCATGTTGATAATTGTTACTTGCTCTTCATTTGTGTTCATCATCCTTCCTCAAATGAGGTGTGTGGTGTGGTGATGAACACTGCAAATGTGTGTCAAAAACTGAGGCCCTTACAGTCGGATTCATTTTACAGAGATCTATCCAAATATGAACTCCAATTTGTATAAAAGTCAATATTGCATTCTGGAAAATTCTTTGAAGGTTTTTTGAAAAAGAATTATTGAGGGAGTTTGGGTTATCCAAAAATCCTCAATTTTTACCAGGGTATTCTTTAGCATATTGTTGATCCTCTAGCAAAATTCCAGCTCATTTAAAGATAATTTGGGTAGGAATTTGCTAAATACAATCTGCTCTGTTCATAAGAGTCCAGAAACATTTTTAGAAAATGTTTCCCACTTGTAAAATCTATTCTGGGCAATCCATAGCTCCAAAAATCATAGGAAAATTTACGAAAGCTCTCTGAGACATACTCGAATTGTAGTTCACTTAATTGGGCATGAAAATGCACATTACTTCAGAATTAATTCTTTGAGTAGAAATGCTTAAAACATTGTTCTGGGAGAACTACTCAAGTAGAAGGGCTGAATTTTGGACCAGATAACTTTCATGTGACCAACAAATCACTGGTAAATTATCAGCTCAAATTGAGCCCTTGAACTCCCTGTTCTTATTCTCCATACTTATGTATAGGTGGAAATACATGACAGACATGGTGAGAATTATAGAGAACACAATTTGACTCCACATTAGCTGCAATTTGGCAAGCTAAATCCCTAGGTAGTATAGAACCTGCTATAAATGTTTTGAGGCCATTGGAGTTCTTGTTCTTCAGTTGCATTCAAATCTTTCAGCTCATCTATTATGTTCATTAAGGAAAATGGTTAGTGTATAGCTAAAACACTAAGATCAATTTAGTCATTTCTGTTTCTTTGCACAACAGAGGCAAACCAAGCCATTCTTGGCTTTTACACACAGCCTCTGTTCCTAAGAACTCCATTCTATGACTTCTTTCCATTACATTCTGTAAAACATGTGCATATGCATTTCAATAGGAACCACAACGAAGGGGATTCGAAGGAGCGATTCATTGAAGTGGATCAAGCTCCGGAGAATCAAGGGTTGATCAGCAAGGATACTAACTGCTTATACATACGACTACCCTGCAAAACAGACAAGCTCCGGTTTGCATTTAACAGCTTTAAGCTTTTACTTTGTATTCACTTTCGGTTAAGATATGAACTGTGCATTAGGTCTAGTTTTTGATACTCCTCTTGCATAACCAAATGACACATGGAGTATTGGGTAGATGTCTTTCACCGTGTAGAACTGCCATTCTTAAGTAAGGTTTGGTAGAAGTCGAGTGGTGAGATGCTACTCGCACGTTCAGGAACAACAGGGGCATACAGGATTGTTTCATAAATGAATTAGCAAGTTAAAGTTGAGACCGAAAGGTTGTAGGGGCATGTAACACCCTCATTTTCGGTTTCTGCATATATTCATGTTTCATGAAGAGAGAACATTTTAAAAGAAATAGGAATAGAGAAAATTATCAAAAGATATCCAATAAGAGCCGAATCCAGTTCATCGAGAGCGCCGAAGACAACTTGCCGCGGCCCGCTGGCCACGTGGCATGTTCGGAGCTCATCCCTGCAAAGTGGGGAGAGGTACGCCGCTAAACTGGCTACGTGGCAGGCTCGGGGCTCATCTCCGCAAATGGGGAGAGGTCCGACCCCGTGGGACACGTGTTGCCCCGGAGCTAGCCTCTGCGGAAGAAGCAAAGGCATTTTCCGCAGGACGCATGTCACCTTCGGAGCTAGTCATCACAGAAATCAGAGGACCAGTTGCGCGGGATACGTGTCGATCACGGAGCTCACCTCCGAGAGGTCCGGTTCTATCGGACACGTGTCGCCACCGGAGCTTATCTCTGGGAGGTCCATCACTGTTAGACACGTGTTAACCTTGGAGCTCGTCTCTGAGAGGAAAGGAAGTCTGGCGCTGGAGCTACCTCCGGAGAGAGGAAAGGTCCGGCACTGACACGTGGCGTGTGCGGAGCCACCTCCGAATAAGAGAGGAGGCCCCGACCGCCAGAATACGTGGTGCACGCGGAGCTCAACTCCAAAGGAGAGCGAGGTCTCACTCGCTTGACACGCGGCACCACCGGAGCTCGTCTCTACGGAAAAGGAGAGACCAGGCCCGATGGACACGTGGAGCTTCCGGAGCTCATCACCAAGAAGGTAACGAGTTCTGAAGCGGTTTTTGATTCTGTACGCGTAGAAATATCGGTACGGAGAAGAAACCGACCTGAATTCCACAATAATACCACACCAAATCAACTGGAGATAAGTTGTTAGGATTCAACGATGATCTGAATAGGACTCTTATTCGGAATCCAATCAGATTGGACTCTTCTTCTCCCGACTATAAATAGAACCCAGAACCTCTGGCTGAAACCACGAACTTCTTTTCCAACTCCTAAGCCGACGACTTAGAGACCTAGCCTCAACTCGCCGAGAAAGCCATCGCCAGAGTTCAGAAAGGGAGATCGTCAGAAGAGAGCCCAACGATCTGAGAAGAACCTGAGACCGAGAAGAACGTAAGGTAGGTCTCCAATACCACCTTACGACATCATTGTGTTTTCTTGCATCTGTTCTTCGATTCCTTTCGAACAGAAGCTTTCTCGTGGACAGATCACTTGTTGATCGGGTTGACTAAAGACAAGGTCATCACCACTTCCACATCTGATCCGAACACCCCTGTTCATCATAAAACCATACAAGCCATGCAAGAACATGTACAAAACCGATCTAATAAAAACTGATCATAGGATAGCATGCATATGCATCATCGCATCTAGTTTAAAGTTTGTGCATGGTATTGATTATTATGAATCTTGTATGTGCGTGATTGCGTATAGAAGGAAAAGCTCAGGGAGCTGTATATGACGAGCTGCAACAACAAGGTTTCGAGATCCAAGAGCAAGCGGAACCGCAAGAACAAGGCAAGTGCTCCTTGACCATATTGATCCTATGTTTTGGGTAAAACTGTTTTGTTTTGCAAAAAGGTGTGCATGCTGAGCCAAACATTATGGGAAACCCTTTTATAGGATTTTACTAGTTTTGGTTAAACCACCCTTGTCGCCAGGGATGTTTACGAGTCGGGTATGGTTTTTTTACTTTTATGCTTCGCTGAGTCCATGGGATTGAGAAGCGAGATAGATGTGTCTAGCTAACTGCACTTGTAATGATAATGAGAAACCGATGTTAATAATAGACATGGATCGGAGGGAGATCTAGTCAATCCTGGGTTTGTGAATGAGGTAGCATGAGATGGTGGTTTACTTGTCGTAGATCTAAGGACCGATTCATGCATGCACATGCCAGGATAACAGTGCCACCGCAAGGCCAAGTATGGGTGTGGCTTAGCTGAGTAATTAGGTAAGTTGCTAGATTGTTATGGGCTGTGGAAGGCGCGGGGAATGGGAGTCGAGTGAGGACTGCCCTGGGAACTGCATGGCACAAGAGGGGGCCTGTGGGTAGGAGAATTGGAGATTCTAGCCTGCCGGTGAAACCTTAGTGAGTCCATACATCTAGTAGCCCCTTTGTAAAGGCTATTTTGTGATCTCTTGGCCATACACTGACGGTTGTGTACTGGTATAATGGAGGTTCTGCAGTCGCCGACGGGTGACGAAATCACAAACTTATGGGTAAAGAGGTGCAAACTCTGCAGAGTTCTTAAAACTATCATGATAGCCGAGCTTACGGTCACGAGCGCCTGGCCAACTGCCATGATTAGATGGGATGGTTATTGGGAAGGTTATTGGTTATGGTTTTGGATGGTTTGGTTATGGTTTGGTTTTGGGACTGTTGAGTCCGGGTGATAAGATGGTTGCATGACTGTTGAGTCATGGCAACAAGGTTAGTGTCGGTGGGAGACAAAGTTGTTTTATGAGATGAAATGGTAGCGAATACAGGATGGTATTTGTGAGATGGTAGCGAATACGAGGAGGTATTCGTGAGCGATAATGAGGTTGATTGACGACTGGTTATGAACATAATGGAGGTATGATTGGTATTTTAATATAAGTTGGGATTACATTCACTTAAGACGAGTTACTGTTTTATCATGGTTTTGATAAAATAACTTTGCTTTCCGCAATGAGCCTTTTTATACCTACCTTATTATGAGCTACATATCATATTTTTCCACACTTGCTGAGTATATCATCGTACTCAAACTTGCATTATTATTTCATCATCAGCAGCAGGAGAAGATTACTATGAAGAACAAATGGAGCATTAGGCGTATGATCTGTTCTCAACCTTGCCTATGGGGATGGAATAGAGATGAAGCCATTACTGCTTAGATTTGCTTCCGCATTAGTTAAATTGCTTCCGCATTAGAATAAAGACTTCCGCTGCATAGAAATAAAGACTTCCGCTGTGAGCATTGGTCCAAGACTCATGAAACATTGTAATAAACTCTGTTATTCATGGATATATATATTCTGAATTTAGTTTGTGGAACATATGTGTATGTGTGATGAACATCCTGGGCACACATACACATTAGTTCTCGGTTCTGTGGTTTTCCACAGAATTGAGGGCGTCACAGGGCAGCAGGACATAGGGGCCTGGGTGCTATAGACCTGTCTATGTCGTTCAAGGACCGATCCGTATGCGGCCCTGTTGAACAAGTTTGAGTTGTGTACCGTACTCATGCTGGTATTATGGGACCCAGTAAACTGATGTACCTCAGGAAGCTGTCGTTGAGCCTTTTCGGGTCGCCTCAGGCGAGACGGCCTATGTGCAGTATGTGGGGAACATTCTCATGACATCTCATGTCGGTAGGTGCACCATGAGAGTAGCTACTGTATGGGGCGACTTGATCGATTCAACGGGGGTGAAACGGGGGAAAGGCTGCCATGTATGACGTCAGTGATGGTTGCTGTAGGCAACGTCGAGTACGGGCGTACATGTCGTGTAGTCCGGGTTTTATTGATTCGAATCACCGTCGCTCGCAGAATGGACCGAGCATACTTGTTCTCACAGTCGTGACGTAGTAAGAACTTACATGAGAAAGGAACTAATCACATTGGTTTGAAATTTATACTACCTTGGTGCTGTATCTTTGATGCTTAGTTAGTGCGAACTCGATTCTTTTATGCGGTGAGCAATTTACATCGTGGAAAGCGTTTCTTTTTTGATTGTGGACTCCCGATGTGGTGTGCCCAAGGTTAATTAAAAATTGCTGCAAATAATACCTGAAAGCAAGGATCCACTTTTAGGCGAGTTTATTATGCATTATGCCATCCTACTTTAGGTTCATAACCTCACATAGAGTTCCATGTTTAGGGTGACGGTTAAGTCCTGCTGAGCGTTGTGCTCACGGATGCTATCCGAGTTGTTTTTCAGGTATTTGACTTCATTCTTATGAAGGGATGCCGATGAGAATTGGGAACCTCTGAGTGGTTACTCAAGAGCATCCTCGCCGCTGCAGATTGTTCTTCGTGTTGCTAGTAAGAAACGTCCGCGGGCTGGACTGTTTCTTTGTTGCTAAGTTAGAAATGAGTCGTGAGAGTTATAGTCTTCCGCTAGAGCTTATTTTGAGATAGGTATTTGTAAAACACTTTTGTACACTTCCGCAAATGATTTATGTAATGTGATGTGTTTCATCGACCCGTGTGCTGTTGGGTGCCGCATATCACGGCGCCACCCAACGAGGTCCTGTCGAGTCACAGCGTGGTATCAGAGCTGCTACAAAAGGTATCAGAGCTGCGTTGGGGATAGCACATGGATTGAGCATCATATTACGTTAAAAACTTAGGATACGGTGAGATAACGGTATTAGGCCCACACAAGGACTACTATTAGCATATTATGAAGGTGGCAAACTTATTTGTTATGTCAGAAAATCGTGCATATCGGGACATTTTATGTCTTGGGGGGTGCACGTAAGCGCTGTCCACCAGTGCGCACAAGCTGAAGGGTGGAGCCCCACGGGTGGCAGGTAACCCGACCCGCTTTAGTATCCTCTACGACTCTTCATGTCGTTTGGGGTATTCGAGCAACGCCATTCCCTAGCGTGCTTTGGACAAGTATGGGAGACTCTGTCACATGTTCAGTAATGCGAACACGTAGCTCAAGGCGTGTTTGGCTTGAGAACATCCGGGCAAGTGATGACGGCCGGGTGTATGAACTGTATGGATACCGGGTTCGGTGTGCAGCCGAACCTGATGATTGAATGTGTTTTATGTAGGTACTAACCACGAAAACCATAGTACGAGTAGTACATGTTTGCGAGTGACCATTTTAGTTCCACCTAAGGATACGTATATGCCACTGTAATCCGGTTAGGTTTTTCTTTTGTGAGGCAACGTAGTACCGACATATGTCTTACGGTGCATCACCACCGTACTACGCTTGATAGTCTCCTTTCCTATGAAGAAATCATTCATGAGTAACTTTCAAACTAAAAATAGCTGTTGGAAAGCATGTAATAGTTACTGAGCTCATCATTTGAACTAAGTTTCAAAGAAGGGAATTGCTAGGCTTCTTTTGATCTAAAAACAGAGTGCTCTGTTCTGGCATAAATTGTTACTGAACTTTGACAGAGCATAACTCTGAGTAGATTGACCAAATGGGGGTGTATGATACCGTTATGGAATGTTTTCTAAGTGCTATACAACTTTTCTGTAGACCTCCAGAGCAAAATCAGATGCCAACTTGGTTGAATATCCAGGTGAATACAAACTGTTCAGAAAACAGAAAAGCTGCAACCTTCTGTGGATATTTCTGTAAAATGGCCATAACATTCTGTAGGAAATTTTCTAAGGGTCATATGATACACCATTGGAAAGGTTATGAAATTTTCAATGATTTTGTAGTTCATAGTTTGTTCAGAATTGTACTCCATTTTTATGTACAACTGTGATGAAAACAGCCACATACAAAGGAGATGCTGGCAAATTTTATCCAGAAATTATGTCAAATTTGGACAATCATAACTTTTAATACAGAAATGGTCTATGGGCATATGAGTACTCGTTGGAAAGATACTGAAGTTAAGTTTAACTTTCGTATTCAACTTGAGTAATGAAAATGCTGGTAACTGGATCAAAATCTGGGTTAAGTACAGAAAGGTCTGTTCTGTACAGAATAGGGGACTGACTCTGTTGGTTTTAGTGGAGATGTGTAAACATGAAATTTTGTTATGCTTTCATAAAGTTTTAGCATGTTCATGTTTTACATACTTTCACATACTGCTGAGATCATGTTTTGACTCCCCTAAAAAATTATTCTTTTGCAGTATGGTGCGTACTTATTCTCCGAGTAGGGCTGAAAGTTCTCACCGAGACGGTGATGACTCGAATCCACCACGGGCACTGCCATCAACGGTATGGGCAGATGTCATGGCTCATATAGTCAAGTCGAGTCAGGAGAACACAAGATTACTCCAAGCCTTGGTACAACAGGGCTTACTCCAACGTACACAACAGGTCGTTCCACCTCGGAACGCCTATTTGGACTTCATGGCGACTCAACCACCAATTTTCACGGAAGCCAACGAACCAGTGGAAGATGATCAGTGGTTTCGGGTTATGGAGTCCCAGTTCGGAGTGTTTGAGTGCGATGAGTATCAGAAGACCTTATTTGCATCTCAACAGCTCCATGGAGCCGTCGGAAATTGGTGGTTCACTTATCTCGCCACCGTTCCGGAAGGCCATCAAGTGGAATGGACGGAATTTCGTGAAGCATTCCGTGCTCGTCACATTCCTATGGGTTTTATCAAGGCCCAGCAGCAAGAATTTAGGAACTTGAAGCAGGGGGACATCAGTGTTCTCGATTATATCAAACGGTTCAACCTTTTGGCACAATATGCTCCTGCTTATGCGACGAGTGAATTTGCAAGGTGTGACTACTTCTTCTATGGCCTGAGTGCCATATTAAAAGATAAGTTGGCTTTGTTCAATCAAGGCAGTTACACCGAGTTGATCAGTGCTGCCCTGCTGTGAAGCCCTCAATTCTGTAGAACACAGAACCGAGAACTAATGCGTATGTGTGCCCAGGATGTTCATCACACATACACATATACTTCACAAACTGAATTCAGAATATATATTACAACGAATACCAGGGTTTATTACAATGTCTTATGAGTCTTGGACTCATGCTAACAGCGGAAGTCTTATCTAAGCAGCGGAAGTCCAAATCTAGCAGCGGAAGTCTTCTAACTAGTGCGGAAGCAAACTAAGCAGCAGAAGCGGCTCCATCTCTACTCCATCCCCACAGGAAAGGTTGAGGACAGATTACACGTCTAATGCTCCACTTGGTCTTCATAGTATTCTTCTCCTGTTGCTGATGATGAAGTAATAATGCAAGTTTGAGTACATGATGTACTCAGCAAGTGCGGGAAAATATGATATGTAGCTTACAACAAGGAAGGTATAAAAAGGCTCATTGCAGAAGGAAAGTTTAATTCTCAAAACACGATAAAAACAGCAACTTAGCTTTAAGTGAATGTAATCCCAACATGTATTAACATTAACATACCTCCATTATGATTCATCCCTTTCCATCTCTCAACCAGACATTAATCAACTTTGCTCATGACTACCATCTCGTATTCACTACCATCTCACGAATACCGGGGATTCTTGAGTAGAAATCATGTTGGTTTCCTCAGTACCGGGGATTCCCACGCGTACAAAAGCAAAAACCGCTTCCGATCTTGTCACCTTCATGGTGATGTGCTCCAGAGGCTCCACGTGTCCTGCAGGAAACTGGGCTCCCTTTTCCGCAGAGACAAGCTCCGGTTGTGTCGCGTGTGAGGTGGGCGAGACCTCCCTCTTCCTCATAGGTGAGCTCCACGTGCACCACGCGTCCTGGCGGGCGGACCTCCCCTCTCTCCAGATACGAGCTTCGCATGCGCCACATGTCTGGTGGGTCATGATCTCCCTTCTCAACAGAGGCGAGCTCCGTGAACGCCACGTGTCAGTGCCGGACCACCCCTCTCTTTGGAGGTGGGCTTCGAAAATGCCACGTGTCCAGTAGCGCCAGACTTCCTTTCTCCTCAGAGATGAGCTCCGAGCTCGACACGTGTCCATCAGCGTCGGACCTCCCGGAGATGAGTTCCGGAGGTGACATGTGTCTGGTACTGTCGGACCTCCTGGAGATGAGCTCCGGTAGTGACACGTGTCCAGTAGTGTCGGACCTCCCAGAGGTAAGCTCCGGAGGTGACACGTGTTCAGTAGGACTAGACCTCTCGGAGGTGAGCTCCGAGTGCGACACATGTCTGGCAGGGCCGGACCTCTCAAAGGTGAGCTCCAAGAGCGACAAGCATCCCTCGTGGCTGGTCCTCTGTTTTCCGCAATGGCAAGCTCCGAAGGCGATACGTGTCGTGCGGGGCTGGCCTTCGCTCCTCTGCAGAGACTAGCTCCGGGGGCAACACGTGTCCCACGGGGGTCGGACCTCTCCCACTTTGCGGGGATGAGCCCCGAGCCTGCCACGTAGCTAGTTTAGCGGAGGACCTCTCCCCCTTTTGCAGGGATGAGCTCCGAACGTGCCACGTGGTCAGCGGGCCGCGGAATTTGTCTTCGGCGTTCTCCGTGAACTGGATTTGGCTCTTCTTGCCTATCTTTTTAGTATTTTCTCTGTTTCTACTTATTTTAAAATGCTATCTACATATAAAATATGAATATATGCAGAAATAAAAAATGAGGGTGTCACAAATCTAACCCCCCCCCCTTAAATTGAATCTCGCCCTTGAGATTCGCTAGTGGAGAATAGATGAAGGAATTTTGCTTCCTGGGTTGTCGGTTGGATGACTCAAACTCGATGCGAGTACCATGCTCGTTCGTCAACTGCACGCTTCTCTCAGCACATTGGATTACTCCGTTGTGCTTACTTAGCCAATTCATTCCGAGTATTATGTCAAGCCCTTGGGAATCCAAGACAATGAGGTTGGCAAGGAAGTCTACCCCCCCTTAAATTAAGGTTTACCCTTGCACATACTATATTAGTCATCATATCTCCATCGGTGTCACACCGGGTTTTTCCGAAGAAACAACCAAGTGAATATCACATGTATGCCAGGATCATTTTCTCATACATCTGATGAAAAATAGTGAAGCATCATTTATTACAAGCCAGGTGTCGAATATAAATAAGTCTTACATCGCAAATGTCTCAATGGACACAAATGCTTCATCACAAGTAAATAAACTAGCAGCGGAATATTATTCTTTAGAGCTCCATCACAGGCGTTGCCCGGGGGTCTTCATGAACCTAAAAACCTTCCTCGGGTCCAAAGTCTTGGTCATTATACACCACCTCATTATCTTGACCTGAGCAGCAATATAAATCAACAAATATGCAAGGTTAAGTACCAATGGTACTCAGCAAGTGTGGGAAAATTATATCATGCATGGCTAGAACAAGGAGAGGTTGAACTCATGGTTAAAGCACTACGCAATTAATACCTATCACCTTAGCTTATTAAGCACCTACATTACTACACAGGTGAAATGGTCCCAATCTCCCATCCCATCATCATAATCCAATAACCATAATCATCATTTCCAAATGTTAAGCTCCCCGCTTAACTTCCAAAACCATCAATCCTCTAATCATGAATAAGTCCAGGCCGCTCTTAACCGTGAGCACGGCTGTCAAGACAGTTTTGACTCTGCAGAGTTTGTACCACTGTACCCACAAGTAGTAATTTCATCCCCCGTTGCCGGGTGGACTAAAAGAACCTCCATTATGCCAGTGGCTACGATCCACATTCACACTTCCCAGGTGTGCGGCCAGGAGATCACTACGAAGCCTTTACAAAGGGATTCCTGACGAGCGTGGGCCCACTGAGGTTTCACCCCTAACAGCATACAAGAGGCTCCAACCCCGCTGCAGTGGCCCCCTCTTGAGCCTTGCGGTTCATATGGTAGTCCAGCTGACACCTACTCCCCGCACCATCCAACACACCCATACTACGCCGGGGATACACCTAATTAATTGGCCAAGCTGCCCCATCTCAGCATGTGGTTGGCACTGTAAAGCCGGGTTACATGCTCCATGAACCGGTCCTTAGGATCCAGGCAAGTACTAAACACAAACCCAAGTCTCGTGCACCCAGCACACAACCAAAACATCCAACTTGCCTTGATCCCTACCTCTACATAACTCACAATATCTCATTCAAGAGTATGGTATAATAAACTGATGCTCTCATATCCCAAATATCCCATTCTAAGCATGGCTAAGCATATGCATGTAAATAAATGACATGACAAAATAAATCCCAACCCAAGCTACAAGGAAACAAGGTAATGCAATTCTAGGGAAACTTTCCTAGCATGGATTTCATATTTCATTTGACAATGCAAATAATTCTATCTACACATCCTAGCATAGGATCAAAGTGGTCAAGGACACTTGCCTCCTTCTTGCTGCTCTTGAAATGGGTAGTCCTGATCTTGGAAAGGAATAACTTGCTCTTGAACAGGTTCTACTTCATACCATCACACATAGCAAAAGAAAAACAACAATCATAAGACATAGTTCACACTTCTACTTCATACAAACCACACATTTCATATTTATGATATTCATTCACCATTATATGTGTTGTGGTTACTTTGTGTGTTGATCTGTGGCTTGCACACACTTTTATTTATATGTGTATGATTCCTACTTTGGTGTTCATATTTATACTCACATACTATATATATATATATATATATCTGTGTGTGTGTTTCAGTTTTAAATAAATTCCTTTCATTAAACTACCAAGTATGTATGAAAAGTATTTTTCTTCTCCATATGTGCCTTCACAATTTCTATCAACCCTAAACTGAATCATTTGTATTTTAGAAACTCCATTTATCATTTACTAGTTGCTATATTTTCAGATTTATATTCCTATGCATAATTGTGTATTTTATTATGAAACTAGTAACACACATCATCTAAACAGTATAGGTTTTGGTCCTAAATAATTTAATAACATATTTTGACCCTGGCTTCTGATGTAGACTATTTCATAATTATTTTCCTTATTTTTCTATAACTATTATTTACTTAAAAATGTGTCCCTATACTAATAAATGTGAATAATAGATGAAACAGATTTATTTCAGCCCAAAAATAGATTTTTATCTCACTCCAAAGTTTTCTAAGTACTGAGAAAGTTTTTAATAAATTTTGACAATTATGTTTGTCCCTTTTTTAATTTTTAAACACTAGTTACATATTCAATGTTTTAAGTTAAATACTAAACAGGGCTAAAATAATGAACTCACCCATTACAGGGTCTATAATATTATTTTCATAATTTCCAGGGGTCTAGCTACACTTATCAGAGGTGTTTTTCCTAATTTTTATTAAGTCCAGGGGCTAAAACTGATTTTTAAATGAATTTACATGATTTTCTGGAGTTCCAGGGGCTAGATCTGAAGCTTCCGGGCTAGCTCTCAATTCCAGAGAACCCCAGGGGGTAGCACGTAAGAATTCCAGTCTTTATAATGCGGGGCTGACGTGGACCGTCCGATTTTAAACCGACGGCTGAGATTATAACATCGAACCGGTACGCGGGGTTTTAAAGTCTACCGTGCGATTTAAAATAAACGGCGCACAAGCGACCACGTCGCTCTGATCGAGCGCGGGCGGCGCTGCCGGCGGCGCACGGCGGCGGGAAGCGGCGATCTCGCCGGAAAGTTTCGGATCCTCGAGAATTCTGCCTAGAACTGTGATCTGATGGCATAGATCGGTAGAGGGGAGGTCAGGGATCTCACCTCGGGGGTTTTCTCGAGCTCGGGGGTCCTGGAAAGTGATCGGCGGCGTGGTCCGAGGCAAAACCACGGCGAAGCTCGTCGGCGCTGGGTTTACACCGTAAGTCTTCGGGTTTTCTGCACCTGCAAAGTTCCCCGGAGGCGGTAGATCAAGACCAGCGAGTTAGATCAGAGTTTCCGAGCTTAGATCGGCCAGAATTCACCGGCGAAGTCTCGGTGCTCACCGGAGTAAAAATCGGCGATCGTGTGGGAAAAACCGATCGGGGCTGGGGTTTTTATAGCCGGGGGAGGGCGGTGGGTCTGTTGCGATCGAGTTTGAGTCGTTTGGGACCAGAATTCGGGCTGCGGGACGCGGAAATCCGGTCGGTTGCGATCGCACGCGCGGGAGAGAGTCCGGGGTCGCGGGGTTAGGGATGACAGGTGGGTCCCACCCGTCTGTGAGAGACAGCGCGGGCGCGCGGGGGCGGGCTGGCGCGAGGAAACTGGGCCGGCTGGCGGGTTTCGGCCCACTGGCCGGTTTTTTTCCCGTTTCTCTTTTTCTCTTTCCATTTCTTTTCTGTTTTGAGTATAATTTGAATTCCAGTTTGAATTTGAATTTTTGCAAAACATGCAACACGTCCAAAAATTTTTAAATTCCCCTCTGAACATGGTTTAGAGTTTTGAATCAAAATTTGGGGTGTTACAATCGGGAGAATTAACCAACATAGTATATTTCAAGTGTGATATGGGTAGATTATACTTGGCAACATACTTGGATAATATGAAGGAATGTGATGCTCCAGAATCAAATAGAATGGTGGCTGGGTTGGAGTTGACAAGGAACATACCAATTACGACGTCCTCAGCCTGTTGCGCTTCCTCAGCAGAGACATGGTTCACGTTGCCGCGAGCATAGTTCTTCTGTCCACGGTTTCCTTGCTGTCCAGGACCTCTCCTTGGGCACTGGCTCGCAAAGTGTCCCGTCTCCCCGCATGTGAAGCATGCCTTTTTGCACACGACAGCAGGTACGTTGGGGCGGGGGTTTTGAGCAGGAGCGCTCATGTTTGGGCGGGGCGTAGGAGGCAAAGGCACACGAGGTGCTTTCATAGCAGGACGTTGCTGTGGTGGTTGATTAGGGTGAAAAGTAGAAGTAGTCGACCCATACTGTGGTGCAGCTGGGGGCATATACCGGGGACGTACATTGCTCCCTTGTGGCTGGTATGGCATCTTCCTCTTGCCCTCTCGCTCGATCTCTCGGATCTTGCTCTCAACCACTATAGCCTTATCAACCACCTTCTGGAAGCTCGCGTAGTCATTGTTGAGGAGCTGAACCTAGATCTCATTGTTCAACCCTCTCATGAACAGGTACCGCTTCCGTTGGTCTGAGTTGACATCTTCGGTGGCGTACCTTGACAGCTGCGTGAACTTGTTAAGGTACTCATTCACACTCTTCTGTCCTTGGCGGAGACCCTCAAACTATTGCCTCTTAAGCATCATTACACCAGCAGGGATGTAATGAGATCGGAAACTCTCCTTGAACTCAGTCCAAGTGATCGTCTCCGGGTCGACATGAGTGTTACAAAGGGCATCCCACCAGTCGGTGGCAAATCCCATGAGTTGGTGCGACGCGAAGGGAACTTTCTCTCAATCATTGCACTGGACGATGACAAGCTTCTTCTCCATGGACTTCAACCAATCATCGGCCTCCATGGGGTCATTAGCTTGTGCAAAAGTAGATGGTCGAGTCCTCATGAACTCTCCCAGTCGGTTGTGAGCCGGCGGTGGTGGCGGTGGTGGTGGCGGTGGTGCCGGAACAGGGTTGTTTTTGTTGGCTTGCAACTGACCCAAAGTTTGGATCATGGTTTGCATAAGCTGATTCTGCATGGCCATCAACCCGTTCCAGGTTGTTTGCACCAGCTTCAGGGTTGTTATTCTCAGTAGCTTCATCGTGGCCATCCTCTTGGTTGCCACGGATGTTCCTCCCTTGACGGCCGGCATTTCCTCTCACCATCTTGAGTAGAATAGGGGTTAGAAGTTTAGAGTGGTTCCTCCTAACTATATGCATCAAGGTGGATAGACTATATATCGTCCTTTATGAGGATATGAACAAGTGCCGAAGCATCTCACATCTCTCTACTCTGTGCAGATATGGACAACGTTGAAACGTCCCACAACTTACACTAAGCACACAATCCCAAGCAACAATCACAAGGTTCAACCAATCCTATTCAAGCTTCTATTCAATGGGGTCCTATAGGGTTTTTGGGGTGACACCAATCTGTGATTTCACCCTATGTCAAGGTGGTTTGGGGTGATACCAATCTGTGATCACCCTATGGCTTCTCCTAGGCTTGCATCCTATGTCAAGGTGGTTCCAATGCCAATCTATGCATCCTAGGCTTGCATCCTATGGTCAGCGTGGCTTCTAATACCAATCTGTTACTAGGGGTGCATCCTAGTGTCAACGTGGCAGCTTGATACCAATCTGTGATCTTATCTAGGTCTGTGACCTACGATCAACCCGTGGTAGGTTGATACCAATTTTGTGTTTTCTATCTAGGCGTGTAATATACCGTCAACCCGTGGCTTTGATACAAATCTGTGACTCCCTCAATTCTGTAGAACACAGAACCGTATGTGTGCCCAGGATGTTCATCACACATACACATATACTTCACAAACTGAATTCAGAATATATATTACCATGAATAACAGGGTTTATTGCAATGTCTCATGAGTCTTGGACTCATGCTAACAGCGGAAGTCTTATCTAAGCAGCAGAAGTCTAAATCTAGCAGCGGAAGTCTTCTAACTAGTGCGGAAGCAAACTAAGCAGCAGCAGCGGCTCCATCTCTACTCCATCCCCACAAGCAAGGTTGAGGACAGATTACACGCCTAATGCTCCACTTGGTCTTCATAGTATTCTTCTCCTGTTGCTGATGATGAAGTAATAATGCAAGTTTGAGTATATGATGTACTCAGCAAGTGCGGGAAAATATGATATGTAGCTTATAACAAGGAAGGTATAAAAAGGCTCATTGCAGAAAGCAAAGTTTAATTCTCAAAACACGATAAAAACAGCAACTTAGCTTAATGTGAATGTAATCCCAACATGTATTAACATTAACATACCTCCATTATGATTCATCCCTTTCCATGTCTCAACCAGATATTAATCAACTTTGCTTATGAATACCATCTCGTATTCACTACCATCTCATGAATACCATCTCGTATTCGCTACCGTCTCATGAATACCATCTCGTATTCGCTACCATTCAATTTTGTCTTATTCTGAGACCAAATCTCGTTGCCATGTCTCAATCAGTCATGCAACCAATCTCATTACCCGGATTCAACAGTCCCAAAAACCAAACCAAACCAAAACCAAACCATAACCAAAACCATCCCAAAAACCATCCCAACTAATCATGTGAGTTGTCCAGGCGCTCGTGACCGTAAGCTCGGCTATCATGATAGTTTTAGACTCTGCAGAGTTTGTACCACTTTACCCACAAGTTTGTGATTTCGTCACCCATCGGCGACTACAGAACCTCCATTATACCAGTACACAACCATCGGTGTATGGCCAAAAGATCACAAAATAGCCTTTACAAATGGGCTACTAGATGTATGGACTCACTAAGGTTTCACCGGCAGGCTAGAATCTCCAATTCTCCCACCCACGGGCCCCCTCTTGTGCCATGAAGTTCCCAGGACAGTGCTCACTCAACTCCCATTCCCCGCGCCTTCCACGGTCCATAACAATCTAGTAACTTACCTAATTACTCAGCTAAGCCGCACCCGGTCCTTAGATCTACGGCAAGTAACCACCATCTCATGCTACCTCATTCACAAACCAGGCTTGCCTAGATCTCCCTCCGATTCATGTTCATTAACAACATCAGTTTCTCATTATTCTTACGAGTGCAGTTAGCTAGAAACATCTATCTCGCTTCCCATATCCCATGGACTCAGCGAAGCATAAAAGCAAAAACCATACCCGACTCAATAACTTTCCCGGTGACAAGGGTGGCTAACAAAACTAGTAAACTCCTACAAAAGGGTTCCCCATCATGTTTGACTCAAGCACACACACCTTTTTGCAAACAAAACAGTTTTCCAAAACATAGGATCAATATGGTCAAGGGGCACTTGCCTTGTTCTTGCGTTTCCTGTTGCTCAAATTCTTGCTGAAGTAGTCCGTCGTAGGTAGCTCCCTGAGCTTGTCCTTCTATACGCGATCAAGCACATACAAGATTCATAGCAATCAATATCATGCACAAACTCTACTTTAAGATGCAATAATGCATATGCATGCTAATCCTATGATCAGTTTTTATTAGATCGGTTTGTACGTGTTCTAGCATGGATTGCATGGGTTTTACGATGAACAGAGGTGTAAGGATCAATTGTGGATGTGGCGGTGATCTGGACTCAAGATCTAGATCAACCCGATCAATACGTGATCTGTCCACAAAAAAGCTTCTGTTCGAAAGGAATCGAAGAACAGATACAAAGAAAACGCAATGACGTCGCAAGGTGGTATTGGAGACCTACCTTACTTTCTTCGGGTCCTTCCTCTAGCAGATTGTCGGCTCTGCTCCGGCGATGGCAATCATCTCTGTACTCGTCGGCAGTCTCTCCGGTGGTCAAACTCGGCAAAGGGGTTTAGCTCGGCGAGTTTGGGGCTAGGGCTTCTAAGTTGTCGGCTTAGGAGGTGGAAAAGAAGTACGTGGTTGCGGCCAAAGGTTCTGGGTTCTATTTATAATCAGGAAGAGAAGAGTCCTAATCTGATCGGAATTTGAATAAGAGTCCTATCCAAATTGTTTTTGAATCTTAACTACTTATCTTTAGTTGATTTGGTGCGGTAGCATTGTAGAAATCGTGTCAGTTTCCTCAGTACCGGGTATTCCCACGCGTACAGAAGCAAAAACTGCTTTCGATCTCGTCACCTTCACGGTGATGAGCTCCGGAGGCTCCACGTGTCCTGCAGGAAACTGGGCTCCCTTTTCCGCAGAGACAAGCTCCGGTTGTGCCGCGTGTCAGGCGGGCGAGACCTCCCTCTTCCTCAGAGGTGAGCTCCGCTTGCGCCATGCGTCCTGGTGGGCAGGACCAACCCTCTCTCCATAGACGAGCTCCACGTGCACCATGTGTATGGTGGGTCGGGAGCTCCCTTCTAAACAGAGGAGAGCTCCGTGAACGCCACGTGTCAGTGTCGGACCTCCCCTCTCTTCGGAGGTGGGCTCCGAAAATGCCACGTATCCAGTAGCGCCAGACTTCCTTTCGCCTCAGAGATGAGCTCCGAGGTCGACACGTGTTCATCAGCGTCGGACCTCCCGGAGATGAGCTCCTATATTGACACGTGTCCGGTAGTGTCGGACCTCCCAGAGGTAAGCTCCAGAGGTGACACGTGTTCAGTAGAACCGGACCTCTCCGAGGTGAGCTCTGAGAGCGACACGTGTCTGGCGGGGCCGGACCTCTCAGAGGTGAGCTCCGAGAGCGACATGCGTCCCGCGCGCTGGTCCTCTCTTTTCTGCAATGGCAAGCTCCGAAGGCGACACAGGTCCTGCGGGGCTGGCCTTCGCTCCTCTGCAGAGATTACCTCCAGGGGCAACACGTGTCCCACGGGGGTCGGACCTCTCCCCTTTTTGGGGGGATGAGCCCCGAGCCTGCCACGTATCCAGTTTAGCGGAGGACCTCTCCCCCTTTCGCAGGGATGAGCTCCGAACGCGCCACGTGGCCAGCGGGCCGCTAAAATTGTCTTCGGCGCTCTCTGTGAACTGGATTTGGCTCTTTTGGCTATCTTTTTAGTATTTTCTCTGTTTCTACTTATTTTAAAATGCTTTCTACATATAAAATATGAATATATGCAGAAATAAAAAAAATGAGGGTGTCACACCTGCTGCAAGAACAAGCGACACTTGAGTGTCAAGCAGAGAAGAGGGACCGGGATGATGTGCAAGAAGACATACCAGTTGTTCCTCGTAAATACCGTGTGGTGTATCACACACCATCCGATGAACTATGGCAGGCACCAGTAAGATCAACTCAGTACAGATTACCTGCTCAAGAATCATTTCTTGAAGCAACACCCGTGCCGCAGCAACGAATGATACCTGTTGCATCATTGCTGCAGCCAAGTACATCAACTTCTCAACCACCAGTCAACGAAGAACCGGGGAAACCTCCGTGTTATTATTGCCACCATTCAGGGCATTTTAGGCAAGAATGCCAGGAGAAGTTGTTGAACACCAGACAACCATCATTATCAGGTGTTATGCCGCCACCTGCTCAAGTAAATATAACAGCATTGCAATCTGGGAGGGTGCAACATCTTGCTATTGAGGATGTCCCGGAGGGAGCACCGGAGTTAGCGTGCATGTTTACTCTCAAAGACGTGCCCGTGATTGTACTTTTTGATTCCGGTGCAACTCACAATTTTATCAGCAAAACCTGCGTGGATCAGCACCAATTATCCACCAATACTCCCAGAACGAGTTATCTTATACGTTCACCGGGAGGAAATATCTCTGCTAATCAGATTGTGTCCCGAGCAGCTTTGCATTTGGGAGGAAAAATATACCCAAAATCGCTGATTATGTTGGATAGGCAGAAGATAGACGTAATATTGGGGATGTCTTGGTTAAATCATCACGGTGCCGTTCTCAATATCGGTAACCGGACTGTCCAGATTGACTCACCGATTCACGGACAGCACACACTGTTTTTAGACAGCGAAGACCCAGATATGGTAGAGGCCTACCACACAGAAGCACTTAAACTTGAAGATATTCCGGTGATACGTGATTATCCCGACGTGTTTCCTGATGATTTATCGGGCATGCGGCCCGAACGGGACGTCGAGTTCAAGATTGAACTGACACCGGGAACAACACCTATCTCACGAAGGCCTTACAACATGGCACCTAACGAGCTAGCAGAGTTTAAGGAGCAATTGAATGAACTCATGAGCAAGGGTTTCATACGACCAAGTTCTTCACCTTGGGGTTGCTCTGTGCTGTTCGTTAATAAGAAGGACGAAACACTGTGGTTATGTGTTGATTATCATCATCTAAATGCTGTCATGATAAAGAACAAGTATCCGTTGCCCCGCATTGACATCTTGATTGATCAACTTGTGGGTGCAAAGGTATTTTTGAAGATGGATCTTCGGTTGGGATATCATCAAATCAAGGTCCGACCGGAGAACATACCGAAGACAGCTTTCTCGACAAGATACGGACTCTATGAGTACCTCGTCATGTCATTTGGATTAACCAACGCCCCGGCACACTTCATGTACTTGATGAATTCTGTGTTCATGCCGGAGTTAGACAAGTTTGTCGTGGTATTCATCGACGACATTTTGGTTTACTCCAAATCTGAAGAAGAGCACGATGAACATCTGTGTATCGTGCTACAACGGTTGAGGTAGCACCAATTATACGCCAACTTCAGCAAATGGGAATTCTGGATTGATCAAGTGCCTTTCCTAGGCCATATTATTTCAGCAGAAGGCATTGCCAGGGACCCCAGCGAAATTGAACAAGTGCTGAGGTGGGAATCTCCCAAATCAATCCACGAGGTCCGAAGTTTCCTAGGTTTAGCGGGGTATTATCGGAGGTTCATCCCGAGCTTCTCAAAAATTGCTAAACCTATGACGGAGCTGCTGAAGAAGGGCACTAAATACATGTGGAATGCAGCATGTAAAGCCGCATTCAAAACTCTGGTGAAACATCTCACAACAGCTCCAGTTCTTGCTCAGCCGGACACGACGAAGCCATTTGATGTATACTGTGATGCATCTGGCATCGGTCTCAGCTGTATTCTGATGCAAGACAGGCGTGTAGTCGCCTATGGGTCTCGTCAACTGCAAAACCACGAGCAGCACTATCCAACTCATGATCTCAAGCTTGCTGCAGTGGTGTTGGCATTAAAGATGTGGAGGCATTATCTACTTGGTAATCTTGTTCACCTCTACACCGACCATCGAAGCCTGAAGTATATCTTCAAGCAGAAGGAGCTGAATATGAGACAACAGAGGTGGTTGGAGCTCATCAAAGATTATGAAATTGAGATCCACTACCATCCAGGAAAAGCGAACATGGTTGCCGACGCGCTTAGTCGGAAAGCCCACGTTTACAACTTGGCGATTGCTGAGTTGGAAGATGAAGAACCAAGTCTCCATGTCATTCCCTATGGCGCGCTTTATAATCTCACGCTCATTCCAATGATCCGTGAAGAGATTGTTGAGGCTCAAAGAAGAGACAGGGGTATGTCTCACATACAGAGAATACTAGACAACGGAGAGGTGAAATGCTTCCGGAAGGATGAAAACGGTACGATATGGTTTAACGACCGTATAGTGGTACCGCACAATATGAAACTCCGGAAGAAGATCTTGGATGAAGCCCACCTGTTAAAGTTTTCCATTCATCCCGGAAGTAACAATATGTACCAAGATTTGAAACAGAAATTTTGGTGTACGAGGATGAAGAGGGAAATCGCTAAGTACGTATCCGAGTGTGATACTTGTAGACGGGTCAAGGCTCATCATATGCGGAAAGCCGGACCGCTACAACTCTGAAGATACCGGCATGGAAATGGGAGGATGTGAGTATGGATTTCATCATCGGATTACCGCTCAAATCCCGGAAGCATGACTCGATATGGGTGATCGTCGACCGGTTGACAAAATCAGCTCATTTCATACCGGTGAACACTCATTATCGAGCAAGGCAATATGCGGAGTTATACATTTCCAGGATTATATGCTCACATGGTGTCCTGAAGACCATTGTTTCAGATCGAGGTGCGCTGTTCGTTGCTCGGTTTTGGGAGCAGCTGCACGCCTCGTTGGGCACCAAGCTGATTAGGAGCTCTGCCTATCACCCTCAAACCGATGGACAAACTGAGAGGGTGAACCAAGTGCTAGAGGACATGTTGAGAGCGTGTGCCATCCACCACGGTAGGAATTGGGATCATCACCTACCGTTGGCAGAGTTTTCATACAACAACGGGTACCAAGAGAGTATTAAAATGGCACCGTATGAAGCTCTCTATGGCCAGAAATGTCGCACACTGCTGAATTGGTGTGAGTCCGGAGAAAGAGTTCTGTTTGGGGTTGATCTTGTCAACGAAGCCGAAGACCGAGTTTGGTTGATACAAGAGAATTTGAAGGCTGCACAATCCCGACAGAAGAGCTACGCTAATCAAAGGCGTAGGCCATTGAACTTTGACGTCGGATAGCACGTTTATCTTCGAGTATCTCCAATGAAGAGAATTCACCGGTTCGGTGTAAAAGGGAAACTCGCTCCCCGTTTTATAGGTCCTTTTGCTATCACGGAGAAGTGCGGACCTGTAGCCTATCGGCTGGAATTACCGGCAAGTCTAGCGGGTGTTCATGATGTATTTTATGTGTCACATCTGTGGAAGTGCCTAAAATTCACTGCTGCTGTCCGCACCAAAGAAATTGACGAGTTGAAACCGGACCTTACCTACATCGAGCGACCGGTTCAGATTTTGGATGAAAAGACCCGGGTGACCCGGAACCGGACGATCAGATTTTCCAAGGTGCTGTGGAGTAATCATACCACGGAAGAGGCGACGTGGGAAAGTGAAGATTACCTCCGCACCAACTATCCGGAACTTTTGGCTTTATACAGTTTGTAATTACCTCTCCCATCTCGTTCTTCTTTTGTAATCTCGGGACGAGATTCTTTTAAGGGGGAGGAATGTAAAAGTCCCAAAACATGTACATGAATGAAACTAAGGTTTGAGTTCATATGTTTGGCAAAGTCATGAAAAATGGGACTTGCTAAAACTTTTCTTCTTGCAAAGTGATACATGGATGATTATCCAAAATGAGGCTCGCATCTTTAAGGTGTTGAACCAATAAGGATTTAAATACCTCTTTGCATGTATGTTTAAAAATCAGATTTGAAATTCAAAGTTCACCCAAATGGTGGCCAAAACTTTGAAGAACCATGCAGCCCTAGAGATGGAGATTTGGGAAAAAGTGGATGACAAACTTTTCATTTGTAGGGTAGGCTCCAAAAAGGCATTATGGAAGCATTTTCCAAACTCCAACGAAATTCAAATTTGTCATGCAAATTCAAACTGAATTTGGAGAATTCAAATTCTAGCCCACCTTTCAAACTCAGAATTGTGGAATTTGAGAGGTCAACATGAGGAGATATTTTGGGGAGGAAATGTGGGGTAGGACCCACATGTCATTGAGCTGAAAGTGGAGACTTGCACCCTAAGCATAGCTCTGTTCAACCCCCACGAGCTGTTTTCACCCGGGTGCCACTGAGAAGCTTGCCGCGCCACCAGCTGCTTCCTTTTCCCACGCGCGGATGCCCAGAGGCGGCTGGCCCTCGTGCCCCGGCATGATCTACCCCTCAGACCAAGCAAAGGCTCACTTGACTTCCCCTCCTCGCGAGAACACTGAGCAGAGCTCTCTCCCCTCCGCCTCTCGGTTTGATCAGGAAATCGACAGCAACCATTGCGCCCTCTCCTTCCCGAGCAGCTAGACAGCACCCTGAGCTCAGTACACCCCTCCCCGACCCGGAAACGAGCGAGTTCCGACCTCCTTTGCCCGAGAACAGCCTCCACAGCGGCGACCTAGCTCGAGCCGAAGGCCAGGCGATCGTGGACAGCGCTCCACAGGAGTTTTCACGGCCGAGCGATCACGGCTACGGGAGCGCGCTACTGTGGTGCTGCTCTCCTCCAATTCTTGGAGCAAACCGTGCAGCATCGACAACGAATTTGAAGATTTTGCTCCGGCGAGTTCAACCCGAGCAGCCGGTATGGTTTCTTCAAATTTCTGCTCTCTGATCCTCCTTAGGTAATCAAACTTGGCACACACGAGCTGGACTAGCCGGCGGTCATTTTCCTTTCAGCATCCCTAGCACGAAATCACCTCTGAGCAGAGAATTTTGAAGTCTCCCGAGCGTGTTCTTCGCGGAACCAATCGGGCGCATGATGCCGACCCAGTTGCAGCTGGTTTTGAGCACCTTTGAGGCCTTGTCAAGCTTCCTAGATGTGCACTGATGCTGTAGAGCTAGTTGGCCGACGTTTTGGCGGGCTAGGAACCCCGGCTGACGGTGCAGAAGTTCAACCGAGGCCACAACACATCGCCGGCCATCTTCCGGTCACCGGCAGCGCCAGAACACTTCACCATCGTGTTCCTCGACATCGCAAACCCCCTGGAGGCGAGTCTTAGCTCGTGTGGTGGCCGGCAGCGGCGATCCGGTGAGTTGTGATTTGCTCCGGCGAAGGGAAGGCGGCGCGCGCGCGAGGAACCCGTCGGAGGTTGAAGAAGGGGCTGGTCCCGTCTGTGGCCGGCTCAAAATTTAAATCCTCGATCGGGTGTGGACAGGATCCAGTGTGCTGGCACGCTGACGACCCTGTGACCCCGGTGTGGCTTCAATCCTATTGGCTGGCATTTAAACAGTGGGTCCAGCTGACTTTTTATTAGGGAAAATAATTCCAGAGATGGCTACAACTTTGGAAATTCATATCTCTGTATAGAAATCTCCAATTTGAGTGATTCCAACTGGGTTGGATTCATTTTGCATAGATATATCCAAATATGAACTCCAATTTGTATGAAAGTTAATATTGCATTCTGGAAAATTCTTTGAAATTGTTCTGAAAAAGAATTATTGAGGGAGTTTGGGTTATCCAAAAATCCTCAATTTTTACCAGGATATTATTTAGCATATTGTTGACACTCTAGCAAATTTTCAGCTCTTTTAAAGATAATTTGAGTAGGAATTTGCTATATACAATCTGCTGTGTTCATAAGAGTCCAGAAACATTTTTAGAAAATGTTTCCCACTTGTAAAATCTATTCTGGGCAATTCATAGCTCCAAAAATCCTAGGAAAATTTAGGAAAGCTCTCTGAGACATACTTGAAATTGTAGTTCACTTAATTGGGCATGAAAATGCACATTACTTCAGAATTAATTCTTTGAGTAGAAATGCTTAAAGAATTGTTCTGGGAGAACTACTCAAGTGAAAGGGCTGAATTTTGGACCAGATTACTTTCATGTAAGCAAGAACTCACAGGTAAATTATCAGCTCAATTTGAGCCCTTGAGCTCCCTGTTCTAATTCTCCATACTTATGTATAGCTGGAAACACATGAGAGACATGGTGAGAATTATAGAGAACACAATTTGACTCCACATTAGCTGCAATTTGGCAAGATAAATACCTAGATAGTATCGAACCTGCTGTAAAAGTTATGAAGCCATTGGAGTTCTTGTTCTTCAGTTGCATTCAAATCTTTCAGCTCATCTATTATGTTCATTAAGGAAAATGGTTAGTGTATAGCTAAAACACTAAGATCAATTTAGTCATTTCTGTTTCTTTGCACAACAGAGGCAAACCAAGCCATTCTTGGCTTTTCCACACAACCTCTGTTCCTAAGAACTCCATTCTATAACTTCTTTCCATTACATTCTATAAAACATGTGCATATGCATTTCAATAGGAACCACAACGAAGGGGATTCGAAGGAGCGATTCATTGAAGTGGATCAAGCTCCGGAGAATCAAGGGTTAATCAGCAAGGATACTAACTGCTTATATATACGACTACCCTGCAAAACAGGCAAGCTCTGGTTTGCATTTAACAGCTTTAAGCTTTAATTTGTATTCACTTTCGGTTAAGATATGAACTGTGCATTAGGTCTAGTGTTTGATACTCCTCTTGCATAACCAAATGACCCATAGAGTATTGGGTAGATGTCTTTCACCGTATAGAACTGCCACGCTTAAGTAAGGTTCGGTAGAAGTCGAGTGGTGAGATGCTACTCGCATGTTCAGGAACAACAGGGGCATACGGGATTGGTTCATAAATGAATTAGCAAGTTAAAGTTGAGACCGGAAGGTTGTAGGGGCAGAAGGACATAGGGCCTGGGTGCTATAGACCTGTCCGTGTCGGTCAAGTACCGATCCATATGCAGCCCTGTTGAACAAGTTTGAGTTGTGTATCGGACTCATACTGGTATTATGGGACCCAGTAAACCGATGTACCTCGGGAAGCTGTCGTTGAGCCTTTCGGGTCGCCTCAGGCGAGACGGCCGGTGTGCAGTATGTGGGGAACATTCTCATGACATCTCATGTCCGCAGGTGCACCATGAGAGTGGCTACTCTACGGGGCAACTTGATCGATTCGGGGGGTGAAACGGGGGAAAGGCTGCCACGTACGATGTCTGTCATGGTTGTTGTATGCAACGTCGAGTACGGGCGTACGTGTCGTGTAGTCCGGGTGTTATTGATTTGAATCACCGTCGCTCGCGGAATGGACCGAGCATACTTGTTCTCATAGTCGTGACGTAGTAAGAACTTGTATGAGAAAGGAACTGATCACATTGCTTTGAAATTTATACTACCTTGGTGCTGTAACTTTGATGCTTAGTTAGTGCGAACTCGATTCTTTTTTGCCGTGAGCAATTTACAGGGGGGGGGGGAATGTTTCTTGTTTCATTGTGGACTCCCGATGTGGCGTGCCCAAGTTTACTTAAAAATTGCTGCAAATAATACCTGAAAGTAAGGATCCACTTTTAGGCGAGTTTATTATGCATTATGCCATCCTACTTTAGGTTCATAACCTCACATAGAGTTTCATGTTTAGGGTGACGGTTAAGTCCTGCTGAGCGTTGTGCTCACGGATGCTATCCGAGTTGTTTTACAGGTATTTGACTTCATGCTTATGAAGGGATGCCGATGAGACTCGGGAACCTCCGAGTGGTTACTTAAGAGCATCCTCGCCGCTGCAGATTGTTCTTGGTGTTGCTACTAAGAAACGTCCGCGGGCTGGACTGTTTCTTTGTTGCTAAGTTAGAAATGAGTCATGAGAGTTATAGTCTTCTGCTGTAGCTTATTTTGAGATAAGTATTTGAAAAACACTTTTGTACGCTTCCGCAAATGATTTATGTAATGTGATGTGTTTCATCGACCCGTGTGCTGTTGGGTGTCGCATATCACGGCACCATCCAACGAGGTCCTGTCGACGGGGCAACCCTCACAGCGTGGTATCAGAGCTGCTACAGAAGGCAGCGTTGAACAACGTCGAAGAAGCAATATTGGAAAGAATTCCGGTGGTTCAAGAATTTTCAGATGTGTTCCCGGAAGAACTTCCAGGTATGCCACCTGACCGGGACATTGAATTTGCCATTAATTTAGTACCTGGAACTACACCTATAGCGAAAAGGCCGTATAGGATGCCCGCTAATGAACTAGTGGAGCTTTAGAAGAAAATTTAAGAGCAGCTAGAAAAGGATTTTATATGCCCAAGCTCGTCACCATGGGGACCCCCCGTGCTCTTCGTACACAAGAAGGATGGGACCCAAATGATGTGTGTGGATTATAAGTCTCTCAATGAGGTGATGATCAAGAATAGATACCCATTTCCCCGTATAGAGGACATGTTCGACCAAATGAAAGGTGCCCGAATTTTCTCCAAGATTGATCTTCGGTCGGGATACTTCCAGCTGAAGATTAAGCTCTCCGACATACCCAAGACTGCATTTTGAACACGGTATGGTTCGTACCAATATATCGTTATGTCTTTTTGGTTAATGAATGCACCCACATACTTTATGTACCTCATGAATAAGGTCTTCATGGAGTACTTGGACAAGTTCGTCGTGGTTTTCATTGACGATATCATGGTGTATTCGAAAAGCGAGGAAGAACACGAAGAACACTTGAGGTTAACATTGCAGAAACTGCGAGAGCATCAATGGTATGCTAAGTTCAGCAAGTGTCAATTTTCGCTAAAGGAGATATCGTTCCTAGGCCACATCATCTCCGAGGGAGGAGTATCGGTTGATCCCGGAAAAGTGGGAGATGTTCTAAAGTGGAACCAACCGCAGAATGTGAGAGATATTCAGAGTTTCTGACACGACCCCACTGGTCCTGTCGAGCCAGGATCACGCTGAGGGGTGCTGCGTTGCACAACGCCGTATAACACACGTCAAAGGTACAAAGCGGAAGCGGAAGCTTTATTACATAAACAAGTTTATTAACATGTTTACATCAAAATAAGTTTAGTCCACACTCGCGGGCGTAGACTAAGCATCAAGTGCACGTTCAGCCCTCGAACGTGTCCTTGCTAGCACACACGCACACTAACTCTGCGGCGTGCACGACTCCCACTCGACGGGGTTCCCCTCCTGGGGTTCCGTCTCCTCTTCGGGAGTCCTTTCCTCATAGAACCCTGCAAAAGCTTCAAACACAAGCAGTGAGCACGAAGGCTCAGCAAGTCTGACCCGTCTCACCTAAACATGGAACTTCTACATGAGGATGATGGGTTGCATGAGGTAAAAAAAATCATTTGCAAGGACTCGCCTAATTAGTAGAACCTTACTTTCAAGTTTTAGCAGCAGGTTGTGGAGAACTTTATGCTAAGGCACATGAGAGAGCCGCAATCAAACAAGAAACGCATTTCTCTCATGTACTTTGCCCAAAGTTGAAAAGAACTTTAGTTAGCACTAAGCTACAACATATCATTAACAATCAATATCCAACTTTCAATCAGCAACATTTTAACATGTAACTAGCCTGTTCTTTCTACGTCACGGTACAGTGAACAAGTGGTACTCACTGACCGCGAGGGACGGCGATTATAATCGATTTACACCTGCAGGGTTACCCGAACAACCCGTCACGTACGCCCGTACTCGATGTTGCCTACAACAACCATCACGGACGCCGTACGCGACTACCTTTCACCCGTTAGCCAAATATTGAACCGGTCCCATCGTCCCGAGCAAGAGGTCCCTGCACGCGCATCTCTGTGCCGCCAGCTGATTTACACCTCGAGCTCTCAACCTACCCTCTGAACGACGGGCAATGCCTCAACACCCAGCTACCCGAGTTACATCAGTTTCCCGGTTCCCATATAGCCGGTAGGTCTTCGGTACTGTTCTAGCTTGTTCAACAGGCCCGCACACGGCTCGGTCCTCAATCGACACAAGCGGAGATACAGCACACAGGCCCCAAAGTCCTGCTGCCCTTACTCTCCGCTCGGTCTCATTTTCTTGCCATGTGTTTCATGTGCTATCTCTACCCGAGCAATGTGCCTCTAGCCTATTCTCGCGAGTAGTTCCAACTACTCGACTTGTACCGAATCCTACTCTATTCTAGCAATGCAGTGGCTAACGAGGTTTTCGATCCTAAACCCAACCCATGGTTTTCTTGGCTGTGCAGTTGGGTTTCCAATCAAGACTCTAATGCAACGAACAAAGGGAAACAAGTATGTGCTCAAAACAATAAAATTTGTAAAAAGGTTAATGCAAACCGGGGCTTGCCTTGCTGCTCTTGGTCGTAGGCTAGCTGTTCCTCCGGAGTAACGAAGTCTAGGACTTCGGGTTCCTCCTCGACCTTAGCGACTACATGATAAGAACAATGTATGTATTAATTTAGAGGCCTTTGTATTAACTTTGAAGTTGTGAAGCCTATAACCCTTACTAGACAGACCTAATGACTGTGAAACTTTTACTGTGGCTTGGTTACAACCTAAACAAAGACTTGGTCAAGTTTTAGTTGCAGCAAAGCTCATTTGAGCCCTCCACAAATAATTATGTCCTTGACTTTAATTGGAACCCTTAGGGTGTTCTAGGGATTTTCATGAGACAAACTATGACTTTCTGAAAACTAGATTTTCAGAGGGTTCTAATGGAGTTGGTCTCACTTAATTTGGAAGTCTCTAACTAAAGATATGAGCTAAACAATTTCAGAGAAAATCCTGAAAATGTTTCTGAACATTTTCTATTTTCTCTGGAACAGTTTTACTAATCACACCATTAGGTGGACTAAATGAGCTCAAATGGATCTGAAATTTTTATGGTAGCTCAATGATATTTTGGTGAACATCTCAGCAAAATTTCAGGATTTTCCGCCAAAGGATTCTCCAGTTAAAATTCCTAACAGTTTAAACATTAAGGAATTAATTCTGGAGAATTAGGGAATTTCATGAAGTGAAACTTGATTTTCTGGAAAGTACTCAGAGAGCTGAATCCAGCAAAATTTGGTTCACTCAATTTGGAGCTTTCTAGCCAAAGTTATAAGGATTTGAAGTTTGAAGGAAATCTGAAAATCGGGGAAAAGTTTAAACTCGCGCGTGGGCCCAGGGGACACGCGTCGCACGCCGAAGCGACAGCACACCGCGGCCCACAAGGCTTTTGCGCGCCAGCACACCCGATCCCGGCCGCAGCCGGATCTCGATTCAAAATATCGGCCGCTGACAGCTGGGGTCCACCCCCTTCTTCAACCTCGCGACACCCGCGCTCCGCCGCCGAGGGACCTCGCCGGAGAGCTCGCCGCTGGCTGCTGTACCGCTCCAAACTTCTTGATTCTGGCCGCCCCTGCCTACTTTTACTTGGGGAACATGATCCGAGGGTCAGCTGCTCATGACAACGGCCGGAGCATGGTCGGCGACGAGCCGCCATATCGGAACGACTTCGGCCATGTCGGCTGATGCTCCTAGTGCCTCAGCTACTTTGGAAACCGGTCGGGGAGCATCAGTGGACCTCAGAGAAGGTCGACATGAACTCGGGGCAGCTCGGGGAAGGCCCGAAATAGGTCCTCACCGTGCGCCCGATACCCCCCGTGCGTTCCGCCATTAGTAGACCTTGAATTACGCCGGGCACAGAAGTTCTCCGGCCCAGAGTTGTGAAGGCAACTTGTGCGTCACCGTGTCTAGTTCGTGTGGGAGTGGCCTGAGGCCCTCTAATCCTTTCTAGAGCACGAATTAAACAGAATCGTACCCGAGGGTCGTTCTGCACACAGAAAGGGGAAAAGTGGAAATTCGCCGCCGGTGAGCAACCACTCGAGCTGTGGCTCGGGGATGAGCAGCACCGATCACTTGCGCGTCCAAGGGTGCCTTGGCTCGGGCGTGACAACGCCCAGGTTGGGCTGTCCACGAGAGCCCGAGGTGCGGCGGTTTCCAGTTCCGAGTTTGATCTTTCGGCACAGCCGATATCACTCGGTTTCAATCGATTTCTATCAATGGGAAGGATGGAGGATGGTTGCTAGTACCTTGCTGGGACCTTGGAATGGAAAGAGGGAGCTGCGATCGGCTTGATCAAGCAGGAACTCGAGCGCTAGTGATGGCAGTGGGAAAAGCAGTCGCGCACGCCGGTAGCTCGGGAAAATGGTGACTGAAGCACGCCGGGGAGGGAATAAATAGCCCGGCCGGCTGGTCTCCGGCTTGGGGCACGCAGCAGGAGCTGGCGCCGGCTGCCCCCTTCGGTGGCGCGCGCGCACAGCTGCCGGGAACCGACTGAACTGTGGTTCAGTCGGTTTGCTTTGAGGCAGAGGCTGACATGTGGGTCCCACTTCTCTTTTAACCTCTGAAATTTATTCCTAACAGCTGTGGTAAACAGTGAACCCTATTCTACCCTTGGCAATTCAAATTATTCACCCAAGAGCCATTTGAATTGATCAAAGTTCAAATGAGGTTTGGTTTGAATGAATTTCAGCACAAGTGCAGTTTGAAATTCAAATAAAGTTTGAATTTCTCCCCCTTAGCTCATGTCAAGATCAACTCCAAATGGAGTGAAAATTGGTGTGTGAGCTCACAAAAATGTGCTGAGCAAGAATATGCCTTCCACTTTTAAATTCAGTGGGTGAAAACAGTTTGAATTTGAATATGGTTTCAAACTGCCCTCTTCCTAACTATACCCAAAATGACCTCAAAAAGGTTTTGAATTTGGGTGGAACTTGGCATGGACATCCTTAGCAAAGTGTAGGAGTTTTCATATGTCCAGCCCATCTATATCACATGTGGGAAGTACCACTTTTGCAATGTGTGAGTTTGTTCCCTAATGAGCATGTTGATAATTGTTACTTGCTCTTTATTTGTGTTCATCATTCTTCCTCAAATGAGGTGTGTGGTGTGGTGATGCACACTGCAAATGAGTGTCAAAAACTGAGGCCCTTACAGTTTCCTTGTGATGGCTGGATACTACCGCCGGTTCACCAAGGATTTCTCTAAAATAGCGAAGCCTATGACTGAATTGCTAATGAAGGGAAAAGCATTTCAGTGGACACCAGCATGTCAAGAAAGCTTTGAAGAACTAAATAAGAGATTAACAACAGCACCGGTTTTGGTATTGCCGGACGTGAGCAAGAGCTTCGACATATATTGTGACGCATCAAGACAAGGGTTTGGATGTGTCCTCATGCATGGAGGACAAGTGGTATCCTATGCATCGAGACAACTAAAGAAACATGAGCTAAATTACCCCACAGATGACTTGGAACTTGCATCCGTGGTACATGCCTTGAAGAATTGGAGGCATTATATACTTGGCCACCGATGTGGGATCTATACGGATCACAAAAGTCTCAAGTATATATTCACGCAAACGGATCTGAATTTGTGGCAACGTCGATGGTTGGAACTCATCAAGGATTATGATGTTGGAATCAACTATCACCCTGGAAAGGCCAATGTAGTAGCTGATGCGTTGAGCCGAAAGGGAGCATGTCACCAACTCACGGTTCGGAAGCTGCCACCCGGGCTGCGCAAGGAGTTCGAACGGTTACATCTTGGTTTCTTGAACGAGATGGAAGTGATAGAACTGAACTCCTAGTTGGAACAAGAGATACAAGATGGCCAAGCAACGGATGAGGAAATCAAGGAAAGAATCCGACAAGGCATATAAAAGGATTTCAAGGAAGACGAGAAAGGCACGCTTTGGTTAGGGAAAAGAATTTTTGTGCCTAACGGGAAGCACATCCGCGACAGTATATTAAAGGAGGCACATGACTCACCTTATTCCATACCCCGGCTGTACAAAGATGTACAAGGACCTGAAAACTTGCTATTGGTGGGATGGTATGAAAAGGGACATAGCTGAATATGTTGCCTTATACGACACATGCCAACTAGTGAAGGCCAAACATCAAAGACCCGCTGGATTGTTGCAGCCATTAAAAGTACCCGAGAGGAAGTGGGAAGAAATCAGCATGGATTTCATAGTCGGATTGCCACGTACTCAGTCGGGTTACGACTCTGTTTGGGTTATCGTGTACCGATTGACGAAAACAGCCCACTTCCTTCCCGTTAGAACCAAGTACACTGTCGCCCAACTAGCCGAGCTGTATATGGAGCAAATTATGTGTCGCCATGGAGTTCCGAAGAGGATAGTTTCAGATCGAAGTTCTCAATTTACCTCTAGGTTCTGGAAGAAGCTGCACCATGGGTACACGGCTAAATTTCATCTCCGCTTATCACCCACAAACCGACAGACAAACGGAGAGGATAAATCAGATTTTGGAAGACATGTTGAGAGCTTGCGCCTTGAAACATGGGCGTAGTTGGGATAGGAGCTTGCCGTATGCTGAATTCTCGTACAACAACAGCTACCAAGCAAGCTTGAAGATGTCACCTTTGAAAGCATTGTATGGAAGACGGTGTAGAACGCCGCTGTCCTGGAATGAGACCGGAGAAAGCCAAGTGTGTGGACCCGAAGTGCTGCAAGACGCTGAAAAACAAGTCCAAACAATACGAGAAAATTTGAAGGCTGCTCAGTCACAACAAAAAGGTTATGCGGATAATAGGCGAAGAAGATTGACCTTCGAAGTGCGAGACTTCATGTATCTTAAGGTATAGCCTATCCGAGGCCAACGACGGTTCAACGTCAAGGGCAAGTTAGCACCTCACTACATCGGGCCATTCAAGATTTTTGGCAAGCGAGGAGAAGTAGCCTATCAACTAGAGCTGCCAACGCACCTCTCCGACGTGCATGACATATTTTGCGAATCCCAACTCAAGAAGTGCTTAAGAGTACCGGAAGAACAAGTACCAATGGATGAGCTCGAGCTTCAAGAGGATCTGACCTACGCGGAGAACCCCGTCAAAATTTTGGACGTGAAGGAAAGGGTCACGAGGAACAAAGTGATCCGTTGGTGCAAGGTACAGTGGAGCTATCACACGGAAGCCGAAACTACATGGGAGCGTGAGGAAGATCTCAAGGCAGAATCCCCTCATCTATTCTCCACTCTACCAAATCTCGAGGGCAAGATTCAGTTTAAGGGGGTAGGTTTGTAACATCCTCAAATTCATTTCCATGCATTGCATACATTTTTCATGTAGAGAAACATTATGAAAGAAGTAGAAATGGAGAAAGAATTATAGAAATGGAGAAAGAACTATAGAAATCGAGAAAGAACCGTAGAAATGGATAAAGAACCATAGAAATGGAGGAAGGAACCATAGAAATGGAGGAAAAACCACAGAACTGGAGAAGGGAATATAGAAATGGAGAATGGGGCATAGAAATGGAGAAGAGCAATGTAGAAATGGAGAATGGGACATAGAAATGGAGAGGGGAATGTAGAAATGGAGAATGGGACATAGAAATGGAGAGGGGAATGTAGTAATGGAGCAAGTGACATAGAAATTGTGAGGAATGGGAAAAAGATAGCTGAAATGTGCCATTCCCAAATTTCCCCCAAAATTTCTAAATTCCTCAATTCCACAAAAAGGGAATTTCCCCACATTTTGGGGATAAAATCCCCAAGGCTTCTGCACCACAAGAGATAACTTTGTTAAGATCCAAAAAAATTGAATAGGACTCTTATTTGAGTAGGACTCTCGTTTTACCCGTATAAATGTAACCCCCACCCCCTTGGCCGACCCCTATATCTTTTGGTCATCCCCCCTGCTGCCAAGCCCCCTTCCTTGCTGCCAAGTCGCCAAGTTCCCCCCCCCCCCTTGCTGGAATTTGGCTGCCGTCGAGCCCCGTCACGCCTCGCCGTCGCCGCAGAAGAAGCCCGACGATCTGTCCTGTCCTAATCTTCCATAGAAAAATTCCCCACTGCTGCCATTGCAAGGAGGAAGGCCCTGCCACCAAAAGGAAGTGAGGAAGGTCTCCATTACTCATCTTACGATACCGCCGCTGTTTCTATGCATCCGTTTTCTTCGCCCCCTTTGAGCAGACACTTTTTGTGTGGACAGATCTCGTTTTGATCAATTTTTGACGGTGGAATTGATCTAGATCTTGAGTCAAGATCATCATCACGTCCACACTTGATCCCTACACACTTGTTCATCATAAAACCCCATGAAAGCCCGTTGAAACATGCAAGAACACGTACAAACTGGTTTAATAAAACAGCGCCATAGGATTTGCATTCATCTACCCCATCGCATCTTGAGTAAAGTTTGGGCATGATGATTGATTGCTGTAAATTTTGTTTGTGTGTGATTGTGAGTAGAATAACAAGCTCAAGAGGCCATCTACGAGGAACTACAGCACCAAGACTTCGAGACGCTTGAACGACAAGAACCACGGGAGCAAGGCAAGTGCCCCTTGACCATATTGATCCCACGTTTTGAAACTGTTTTGTTTGCGAAAACTCGTATGCTCGATTCAACTTGATGGGACACTTTTTTATAGGAGTTTACTAGTTTTGTTAACCACCCTTGTCGCCAGGAAAGTTGATTAGTCGGGTATGGTCGTTTTTCCTTTTTGCTTCGCTTAATTCACGGGATACGGGAAGCTGAAATAAAACATGTCTAGCTACTGCACTGGCACACCTGGTTTCTCCGAAGAACAACCGAGTGAATATCACATGTATGACAGGATCATTTTCTCACACATGTGACGACAAATAGGGAAGCATCATTATATTACAAGCCAAGTGTTCGAATATAAATAAGTCTTACATAGCATACGTCTCGATGGACAATAATATGTTTATAACATGTAAATAAGGCAGCAGAGGAATATAAATCTTGTGGGCTCCGTCACAGGTGTTGCCCGGGGGACTCCATGAACTTAGAATCCTTCTTCAGGTCCGAAGTCTTGGTCATTGAACACCACATCATTTCCTTGACCTGAGCAGCAATTTAAACCAACAGAAAGGCAAGGTTGAGCACCGTTGGTACTCAGCAAGTGTGGGAAAGTTATGTCATGCATGGCTGGAACAAGGAGAGGTTGAACTCATGGTTACAGCACTACGCAATTAATACCTATCACCTTAGCTTATTAAGCACCTACATTACTACATAGGTGAAATGGTCCCAATCCCTCAACCCATCATCTATATCAAGTAAACATAGTCTCATCTCCGATGTTAAGCTTCCCGCTTAACATCCTCAACTTCCCAATCCACCATCCTCTAATCATGAATAAGTCCAAGCCGCTCTTGAGCGTGAGCACGGCTGTCATGACAGTTTTGACTCTGCAGAGTTTGCACCAGTGTACCCACATGTAGTAATTTCATCCCCCGTTGCCGGGTGGACTAAAAGAATCTCCATTATGCTAGTGGCCGCGAACCATGTTCACACTTCCCAGGTGTGTAGCCAGAAGATCACTACGAGGCCTTTAAAAAGGGATTCCCGACGAGCATGGGCCCACTGAGGTTTCACCCCTAACAGCATACAAGAGGCTCCAACCCCGCTGCAGTGGCCCCCTCTTGAGCCTTGCGGTATATATGGTAGTCCAGCTGACACATATTCCCCGCACCATCCAAAACGCCCATACTACGCAGGGGATACACCTAATTAATTGGCCAAGCTGCCCCATCTCAGCATGTGGTTGGCACGGTAAAGCCAGGTTACATGCTCCATGAACCGGTCCTTAGGATCCAAGCAAGCACTAAACACAAACCCGAGTCTCGTGCACACAACACCAACCAAATCATCCAACTTGCCTCGATCCCTACCTCTACATAACTCATAATATCTCATTCAAAAGTAAGGTAAATAAGTTGATGATCTCATATCCCACTTATCCCATTCTAAGCATGGGTAAGCATAAGTATGTAAATAAATGATATAATAAAATAAATCCCAACCCAGGCTACAAGGAAGTAAGATAATGACAATCTAGGGAAACTTCCTAGCTTGGGTATCATATTCCAATTTGACAATGCAAATTAAATCTAACTACACATCCTAGTATAGGATCAAAGTAGTCAAGGACACTTGCCTTCTTCCTGCTGCTTTGGGAATGGAAAGTCTTGGTCTTGGAAGGTGAGAATTTGCTCGGGGGCAGGTTCTACTCATGCCAATGCACATAGCAAAAGAAAACAACAATCCATAAGCCATAGTCCACACTTTCACTCATGCAAACCACACATACATACATATTAAAGTCATTCATATGTTTAAGTGTTGTGGTTACCCTAGATGTGTTGATTTTAGGCCTACATACACTTTTAAACATATATATATATATATATATATATATATATATATATATATATATATATATATATATTATTTCTAACTTTTGTATTCAGATTTCTAGTTGCACACTATATATTAATTTCCCATTTGAACAAATTCTCTATATTTAATTAATACAATCCTTAGCCACAAAATTTGCATGAAAGAAAGTTTGCTACTCCAAATAGGTTTTTAGATCTTCTACAAAATCTTAATTTGAAGTTTTTGAAAATAAAGACCTCATTTAACATTTTCTAATTATGCATACTTATTTTCCTATATTTTCAGATTTATTTTCTATGCCTAAAAGTGAATTTTAATATTAAAATAGTAAGAAATATCATCTAAATAGAATAGGTTCTGATCTAAAATGTTCAATAATATATTTTTGAACTTCCTCTCTGATGTGAACCAATTTAGATTTATTTTATCAGTTTTCAGAATTATTTCCAAGCCCAAAAACGTGTTTCCAGAAATGATAAAAATGAGCAACAATTAGGCAGATCTCATTTCAGCCTAAAATCAATTTTTAACTCATTCTAAAGGTTTTCCAAGTGCTAGGAGAGTTTAAATTTGTATTCGCACATGTGTTTGCATCACCATTTAAATTTAAATCCCAATCACATGTTCAAATTTCTGAATTTAATATCCTATAGGGTCTGAATTGCAAACCCACCCTACTGCAGGGTCTAATTTGCTATTTCCTAAATTTTCGGGGGCCTAATTATACAAAACAGAGAGGTTTTCCTAATTTTTATTAAGTCCAGGGTCTAAAACTGATTTTTAAATGAATTTACATGAATTTCTGAAGGTCCAGGTGCTAGATCAGAAGTTTCCGGGGCTAGCTGATGTTTTCCGAGACCCCAGGGGGTAGCGCGTAAGATTCCCAGCCTTTATAACGCGGGGCTGACGTGGGCCGTTGGATTTAAAACAGACGGCTGGGATTATAACCCGAAGCGGTACGGTTTAGATCTAATAGGGACCGCAAGATTTAAAATGGACGGGCCTCAGGGGGCCACGTCGCCTTGGCCTTGTGCGGGCGGCGCTGCCCGGTGGCGCGCGGCGGCGGGAGGCGGCGATCTCGCCGGAGAACTTCGGGTTTTCGTCTGTACTTCCTAAAACTTGGATTTCATGGCATAGAACGGAAGAGGGGAGGTCGGGGATCTCACCTCGGGGTTTTTCTTGAGCTCGGAGGCTCTGGAACGCGGTCGGCGACGAGGTCCGAGGTGAAAACGCGGCGGTGCTCACCGGAGCTGTGTCTAGAGTGCAAAACACCAGGTTTCCTTCACCTGCAAGATTCCCCGGAGGCGGTGGAACATGATCAGCACGTTAGATCAGGAAATCTGAGCGAGGATCGAAGGAAAACGGCAGTGGAAGCTTCGGTTCTCACTGGAGAGAAAAATGACCGATCGTGGAGGAAAAAGGGGCAATTGTCGGCGTTTAAATGGGCGAGGGAGTGCGTCTGGGGTTTGTTTAGGTGTGCCACAGCGCGTGGGCTGGAGATCGTGGCTCCGGAGCAAGAAAATCGGCGTGGCTGCGGCGATCGGCGCGGAAGTCGCGCGGCAGTTGGGCGCGCGTGCGAGGAGGGGGATGACATGCGGGCTCCATGCGTCAGAGAGAGAGAGGGAGAAACGCGCGCGGGGTTTGGGCTGGCCGAGTTGGGTTTCGGACCACTGGTCATTTTTCTTTTTCTTTTTCCTTTTCTTTTCTGTTTGATTTGAATTTGAATTCCAGTTTGAATTTGAATTGCTTTACCACATGCATTACGTCCAAAAAATTTTAAATTCCCCTCTTTAGCATGTTTTGGGGTGTTACAGCTCTACCCCCCTTAAAATAAATCTCGTCCTCGAGATTGGTGATTCTAGGAAAACAAATCCGGAAACTGTGCCTTAAGCTCGTCTCCTCGCTCCCATGTGGCTTTAGATTCCGAGTGATGCTTCCACTGCACCTTGCACATCTGGATTTCTTTTATTTCTTGTGAGGCGTTCCATTGTCTCCAAAATCTTGATCGGTTGCTCGGCATAAGAAAGATCCTCTCGTACATCCACCTCATTCACGGGTAGCATCTCTTCGGGTGTCCTTAAACACTTCTTGAGTTGTGACACATGGAATACATCGTGCACATCTGATAGACGAGCCGGTAGTTCTAGTTGATATGCCACTTTGCCTTTCCTTTCCAGGATCTGGAAGGGTCCGATGTATCGCGGTGATAATTTCCCTTTCACCTTGAACCGATGAAGTCCTCGGATAGGGGACACCTTGAGATAGACATAGTCTCCCACGTTGAAAATAAGCTCTCTTCTCCGTACATCAGCATTACTCTTTTGTCGGGTCTGGGCTATCATCAAGTTGTTGCGAATTGCCCTCACTTTCGCCTCGGCTTCTTGTAGTACCTCGGAACCAAACACCTTACTTTCCGCTGTTTGGTTACAAAATAGTGGAGTTCTGCACTTTCTCCCATACAATGCCTCAAATGGTGACATCTTCATACTAGCCTGATAGCTGTTGTTGTAGGAGAACTACGCATACGGTAAGTTCTTATCCCAACTCCTATTGTTCTTGAGTGCACAAGCTCTCAGCATATCCTCAAGGATTTGATTGGTTCTTTCCGTGTCACACCCGGTTTTTCCGAAGAACAACCAAGTGAATATCACATGTATGCCATGATCATTTTCTCATACATGTGATGACAAATAGTGAAGCATCATTTATTACAAGCCAGGTGTCGAATATAAATAGGTCTTACATAGCAAATGTCTCGATGGACAATATTAAGTTCATCACAAGTAAATAAACTAGCAGCGAAAAAAATTATTCTTGAGGGCTCCATCACAAGCGTTGCCCGGGGGTCTCCATGAACCTAGAAACCTTCTTCGGGTCCAAAGTCTTGATCATTATACACCACCTCATTATCTTGACCTGAGCAGCAATATAAACCAACAAATATGCAAGGTTGAGTACCGATGGTACTCAGCAAGTGTGGGAAGGTTATATCATGCATGGCTAGAACAAGGAGAGGTTGAACTCATGGTTAAAGCACTATGCAATTAATACCTATCACCTTAGCTTATTAAACACCTACATTACTACACAGGTGAAATGGTCCCAATCTCCCATCCCTTCATCATAACCAAATAACCATAACATCATTTCCAATGTTAAGCTCCCCGCTTAACATCCACAACTTCCAAAGTCATCATCCTCTAATCATGAATAAGTCCAAGCCGCTCTTGACCGTGAGCACGGCTGTCATGACAGTTTTTGACTCTGCAGAGTTTGTACCACTGTACCCACATGTAGTGATTTCATCCCCCGTTGCCGGGTGGACTAAAAGAACCTCCATTATGCCAGTGGCTATGAACCACATTCACACTTCCCAGTAGGGATGGCAACGGGTGCCCATTACCCGTTTACCCGCGGATATCCGACCCGATGGGTACGGATTCGGGTATAAGTTCAGATCCACGGGTACGGGTTCGGGTAACGGGTTGAATCCAACGGATATTTCTTATCGGGTAAAAAAAATCCATACCCATATCCGTATACCCGAACCCATTCTGACATGTGGGCCAATACACCATTATATAATAGTTCTAGCTTCTAGGGTTTGGTTTTCTTTTCTTTCCAACTCCCTTGCTCGGCTGCTCGGTGTTAAACTGTTCCATAAATCTATATGCAATGTATTTTTTATTAAAGGTTTTCGGGTAACGGTTATAAAGAATATCCGCGGGTAACGGATACGGATAATGTTTTATACCCGCTGCGGGTAACGGGTACGGGTTCGGGTACGAATTTTATCCAGCGGGTACGGGTAACCCAGAGTGATATCCGCGGGTTTTTTACCCGTTGCCATCCCTACTTCCCAGGTGTGTAGCCAGGAGATCACTACGAAGCCTTTACAAAGGGATTCCCGACGAGCCTGGGCCCACTGAGGTTTCACCCCTAACAGCATACAAGAGGCTCCAACCCCGCTGCAGTGGCCCCCTCTTGAGCCTTGCGGTTCATATGGTAGTCCAGCTGACACCTATTCCCCGCACCATCCAACACACCCATACTACGCCGGGGATACACCTAATTAATTGGCCAAGCTGCCCCATCTCAGCATGTGGTTGGCACTGTAAAGCCAGGTTACATGCTCCATGAACCGGTCCTTTGGATCCAGGCAAGTACTAAACGGACTGGAGAGACTTGTGCAATTGGAGGGGCACTTTCACAAACCCGAGTCTCGTGCACCCAGCACACAACCAAAACATCCAACTTTCCTTTATCCCTATCTCTACATAACTCACAATATCTCATTCAAGAGTATGGTAAAATAAACTGATGATCTCATATCCCAAATATCCCATTCTAAGTATGGCTAAGCATATGCATAATAATAAATGACATGATAAAATAAATCCCAACCCAAGCTACAAGGAAACAAGGTAATGCAATTCTAGGGAAACATCCTAGCATGGGTTTCATATTTTCAATTGACAATGCAAATATTTCTATCTACACATCCTAGTATAGGATCAAAGTGGTCAAGGACACTTGCCTCCTTCCTGCTACTCTTGGAATGGGTAGTCCTGATCTTGGAAAGGGATAACTTGCTCTTGAGCAGGTTCTACATCATACCATCACACATAGCAAAAGAAAAAACAACAATCCATAAGACATAGTTCACACTTCCACTTCATACAAGCCACACATTCATATTTATGAAAGTCATTCACCATTATATGTGTTGTGGTACTCTATGTGTGTTGATTTGTGGCTTGCATGCACATTTAATCATATGTATATGATTCCTACTTTTGTGTTCACATTTATACTTACATACTATATATATGAGTTTCCAATTTAAATAAATTCCTTATATTCAATTACTACACCTTTTAACTACCAAATATGCATGAAAGGTATTTTCCTTCTCCATATGTGTCTTCATAATTTCTACCAACCCTAAACTGAATTCTTTGGATTTTAGAACTCCATTTATCAATTACTAGTTGCTATATTTTCAGATTTATTTCCTATGCCTAAATGTGAACTTTATTATGAAAATAACAAGACACATCATCTAAACAGAATAGGTTCTGATCTAAAATATTTACTAATATATTTTTGACCTTTTCCTCTGATGTAGACTATTTTACAATTATTTTCCCTATTTTCCAGAACTATTCTTTACTTAAAAATGTGTCCCTAAATGTGAATAATAAATTAAACAGATTCATTTCAGCCCAAAATATATTTTTATCTCACTCCAAAGTTTTCTAAATACTGAGAAAGTTTTTAATTTAATTTTGACAATATGTTTGTCCCACTTTTTAATTTTTAAACACTGGCCCCATATTGAATTTCCTAAATTAAATACTAAACAGGGCTAAAAAAATAAACTCACCCCACTACAGGGTCTATAATATTATTTTCAGGATTTCCAGGGGTATAGCTACACTTATCAGAGGGGTTTTTCCTAATTTTTATTAAGTCCAGGGGCTAAAACTGATTTTTAAATGAATTTACATGATTTTCTGAAGTTCTAGGGGCTAGATCAGAAGTTTCCAGGGCTAGCTCTTATTTCCCGAGAACCCCAGGGGGTAGCACGTAAGATTTCCAGTCTTTATAACGCGGGGCTGACGTGGACCGTCCGATTTAAAACAGACGGCTGAGATTATAATGTCGAACCGGTACGTGGGGATTTAAACCCTACCGTGCGATTTAAAATAAACGACGCACAAGTGGCCACGTCGCTCTGATCGAGCGTGGGCGGCGCTGCCGGCGGCGCACGGCGGCGGGAAGCGGCGATCTCGCCGGAGACTTTCGGATCTTCGAGAATTCTTCCTAGAACTGTGATTTATGGTATAGATCGGTGGAGGGGAGGTCGAGGATCTCACCTCGGGGATTTTCTTGAGCTCGGAGGTCCTGGAAGGTGATCGGCGACGAGGTCCGAAGTGGATTCACGGCGAGGCTTGTCGGCGCTGTGTTTACACCGCAAGTCACCGGGTTTTCTGCACGTGCAAGGTTCCCCGGAGGCGGTGGATCAAGACCAGCGAGTTAGATCGGAATTTCCGAGCTTAGATCGGCCAGAATTCGCCGGCGAAGTCTCAGTTCTCACCGGAGTAAAAACAGCAGATCGCGTGAGAAAAACAGAACGAGCCCGGGGTTTTTATAGACGGGGGAGGGCGGCTGGGTGGTTTAGATCGAGTTTGCGTCGCCCCCGAACAAAATTCGGCTAGAATACGCGAGAATTCCCGATCGGTTTCGATTCGGGTGAGAGAGTCCGGCGCTGGCGCGAGGTAGACGATGATCTGGTGGGCCCCGCCTGTCAGTGGGGGAAAGCGGTGTGTGCGGCTGCGGGCTGGCGCGGGCGCTGGTTGGGCCGGCTGGTGGGTTGCGGCCCACTGGCCGGTTTTTTCCCTTTTCTCTTTTTCTTTTTCTATTTCTTTTCTGATTTGAGTTTAATTTGAATTCCAGTTTGAATTTGAATTTTTGGAAAACATGCAACACGTCCAAAAATTTTTAAATTCCCCTCTTAACATGATTTAGGGTTTTAACAAAATTTTGGGGTGTTACAGCTCTACCCCCTTAAAAGAAATCTCGTCCTCGAGATTGGTGTTTCTAAGAAAACAATTCCAGAAATTGTGCCTTGAGCTCATCTTCCCGCTCCCAGGTGGCTTCCTCTTCTGAGTGATGCTTCCGCTGCACTTTGCACATCTGGATTCTTTTATTTCTGGTGAGGCGTTCCATTGTCTCCAAAATCTTGTATGGTTGCTCGGCATAAGACAAATCCTCAGCTACATCCACTTCATTCATGGGTAGGCATTTCTTGAGTTGTGACACATGGAACACATCGTGCACATCCGATAGACGAGCCGGTAACTCTAGTTGATGCGCCATTTCGCCTTTCCTTTCCAGAACTTGAAAAGGTCCGATGTATCGAGGTGACAACTTCCCTTTCACATTGAACCGACGAAGTCCTCGGATAGGGGACACCTTGAGATAGACATAGTCTCCTACGTTGAAAACGAGCTCTCTTCTTCGTACATCGGCATAGCTCTTTTGGCGTGTCTGTGCTATCCTTAAATTGTTGCTAATTTCCCTCACCTTCGCCTCGGCTTCTTGTAGTACTTCTGGACCAAACACTTTACTTTCCCTTGGTTGGTTCCAAAATAGGGGAGTTCTGCACTTCCTCCCGTACAAAGCTTCAAACGGTGACATCTTCATACTAGCTTGATAGCTGTTGTTATAAGAGAACTCCGCATATGGAAAGTTCTTGTCCCAACTCCGATTGTTTTTGAGTGCACATGCCCTCAGCATATCTTCAAGAATCTGATTGGTCCTTTCCGTCTGCCCATCAGTTTGGGGAAGATAGGCAGAACTAAAGTTCAGATGGGTTCCCATGGTTTCGTGCAACTTCTGCCAGAACCTTGAGGTGAACTGTGTCCCTCGATCCGACACTATCTTCTTTGGCACTCCATGGTAACACACAATCCTTGACATGTACAACTCTGCCAATTTGGATCCGCTGTAGCTTTCTTCACGGGGATGAAGTGAGCTACCTTGGTTAGCCTATCAATGATGACCCATATCGAATCGTGCCCTTATTGGGTCCTAGGCAATCCCACGATGAAATCCATGCTGATTTCCTCCCATTTCCATTCAGGCACTTTGAGTGGTTGCAATAATCCCGTGGGTCGTTGATGTTCTGCTTTCACCAACTGACATGTGTCACATAGAGCAACATGTTCCGCGACATCTCGCTTCATGCCATACCACCAATACCTGCTCTTGAGGTCCTGGTACATCTTCGTACTCCCAGGATGAATGGAATAGTCAGAATCATGAGCCTTCTTCAAAATCAATTCACGGATCTCCTTTACTTATGGCACACAGATTCTTTTCCCGTGCCACACCGTTCCTTGTTCATCCTCTCTGAAACCCGGAGCTTTATTTTCCTTGATGAGTTGTCTGATCTCTTGTATCTTCTCATCATTCTTTTGACCCTCGCGTATGTCTCGCTCTAGTGTGGAGTCCACTTCCATGGCGATGGCTTCACCACTATTTACTAGGCATAGATTGAGCCTTATAACCTCGTCCTTCAATTCTGCAGGCATGTCCTTCAAGCTCAACTTATTGACCTGCACTTTCCGACTCAAAGCATCGGCCACGACGTTTGCCTTCCCGGGATGATAGTTGATGCCCACATCAAAGTCATTGATTAGCTCTAACCATCTCCTTTGTCTGAGGTTGAGATCTGGCTGTGTGAAAATGTACTTCAAACTCTTATGATCCGTATATATCTCTGTCCTCTTCCCCATCAAATAGTGCCGCCAAATTTTCAACGCGTGTACCACTGCGGCTAGATCTAGGTCATGTGTAGGATAGTTCTTCTCGTGCTTCCGAAGCTGCCGGGATGCATATGCCACGACATGCCCTTCTTGCATGAGAACACATCCCAACCCATTTCCAGAGGCATCGCACTACACTGTGAAATTCTTCCGCATATCTGGCATAACCAACACTGGGGCTGTTGTCAATCTCTTCTTTAGCTCCTGAAAACTCGTCTCGCACTGTGGCATCCAGGTGAATGTGATTCCCTTCTCCAACAGTTTGGTTAGAGGTCTCGAGATCTTGGAGAATCCTTCAATAAACCGTCGATAGTATCCAGCCAATCCCAAGAAGCTTCGAACTTTCCCGACATTTTCAGGGGTCTTTCACTTCTAGATATCCTCGATTTTGGCGGGATCTACGGAGATTCCTCCCTCAGAGATTATATGTCCTAAGAAGGGAACTCTCTTCAGCCAAAACTCACACTTGCTCAACTTGGCATATAGTTGGTGTTCTCTTAGCCTCTGCAACACCAACCTTAGATGTTTCTCATGTTCTTCTTCATCTTTGGAGAAGACGAGAATGTCATCTATGAAAACCACCACAAATTTGTCCAGATATTCTATAAATACCTTGTTCATGAGATACATGAAATATGCTGGGGCATTAGTTAGCCCGAAAGGCATGACAGTGTATTCATACAGTCCGTACCGAGATACGAAAGTGTCTTGGGAATGTCAGATTGCCTTATCTTAAGTTGGTGGTACCCCGACCTGAGATCAATTTTCGAGAACACACAAGCTCCCCTCAACTGATCAAACAAGTCTTCAATGTGGGGTAATGGGTACTTGTTCTTGATGGTTACCTCATTCAAGGCACGGTAATCCACACATAATCTTTGGGTTCCGTCCTTCTTGGGCACAAATATCACCGGAGCTCCCCATGGTGAGGAACTAGGGCGAATATACCCCTTCTCCGTCAATTCTCTCAAATGATCCTTAAGTTCTTCTAGCTGCTTGGAGTCCATCCGATAAGGTCTTTTGTAAATCGGGGCTGTTCCAGGTACTAGCTCAATTGCAAATTCCACTTCACGATCAGGAGGCATACCTGGCAACTCCTCCGGAAAAACATCTGGATATTCCCTGATGGTCCTGATTTCCTCAACTTTCACCTCAACTTGATTTAATTTAATGTCCCTCCTAGGCTCGTGTATTGTTATGAACTTTACTCTTGTGCCACTAGGGTGAGTTAGTTCCACCGTTCTGGTCGAACAATGGATGATTCCTTTATGTTTGGTCAACCAATCCATACCCAAAATAATATCTATCCCTTGTGAATCTATCACTATGAGGTTAGCAGTAAATACTACCCCATTAATGTCTAGGTTCACTTTGGGACACACTTGTCTTGTCCTTATTTCTCCACCTGGAGAGTTTACGGCTAGCATATGGTTCATTTGTGTTGTTGCTAGGTCATGCTTCTTAACAAACCCTTGAGCACTGAACGAATGGGTAGCACCAGAATCAAACAGCAGGGTTGCAAGGTGTAAATTGGCAGGAATCTTACCAACCACCACGTCGGGTGCATCTTGTGCTTCCTCCATAGTGACGTGGTTCACCCGTCCTCTCATTACATTCTGCTGTTGTGGCTGCGTGGGCTTCTTCTTTGGGCACTTATGGGCGTAGTGCCCCACTTCACCACAGCTAAAACATTGCACCCCAACCTTAGGTGCCTGGCCTTTGTTGTCTTGGGGTTGGTTTGGGGGTCCTTGCACTGCTGGTCGAGGTGGATATGCGGGGTGAGGCTTCTGTACAAACTGACGTTGCGGCTGTGCTGGTGCTGCCGGAGGCCTGAGGTTCGGGTTGTACCCTCTTGGTGCTGAGTAGGGTACCGCAGCACGGTTCGTCTGCCCTGCAGATTGCTGCATCAGACGTGGGTGGGTGTTGCTCCCTGAGGCTTGATGTGACAACCCGGCCTTCCTCTTATTCTCATTTTCCAAGGCCTTCAGCTTCCTTTCTACCACAAACGCTCTGTCCACCATCTTTTGGAAGCTTTCATACTCATTTAAGGACATTGCACACTGCATTTCTGCGGTAAGTCCTTCCACGAAACAATCTTGTTTCTGCTCATCAGTCTCTATGTCCCGTGGGGCATAACGGGATAGTTGAGTAAATTTAGTGAGGTATTCCCTCACCGTCATGTTTCCATGCTGCAGTCCCAAAAACTCCTTCCTCTTGTTTTTGAGTTCACCTCTTGGGATGTAATGGTTGCGGAAGCTACGCTTGAACTCTTCCCAAGTGATGTTCTCAGGGTCATGATGGGCGGCCACGTAGGCGGTCCACCAATCAGCAGCAGGTCCATGCAATTGATGAGAGGCAAACAACACCCTCTCATACCCTTGGCACTGTATGATCCTCATCTTGCTCAATGGTCTTAAGCCAATCATCTGCCTCCAGAGGTTCAGCAGCACTTGCAAACTTTGGAGGTTGAGTTCCTAGAAACTCACTCAACCTTGGTTGGCGTGGTGCAGCTTGTGGAGGTGGAACTTGATGCAAGTTGGCCACCACTTGAGTCAAGTTCTGGATGAGCTGATTTTGATTCTCCAGCATTTGGTGGAGGGGATCAACTCCTTCACGGCGACCACCCCGGTCCTGGCCTCCAGAAAGATGAGGGTTGCATGCCTCATCGTTGTTGTTGGCGGGGTTGGCAGCACGTCCTTTTCCTCTTCCGGCCATCTGGCAGAATCAACCAATGTTAATTTGAAAGCATTTAGTATCATCTTACTACTTTCATTTGTTTGTACTTTGAAGTGTTGAGGCTTTGTTATACTTCTCTAAGGGTTCACTTCTCACACAAAAATAAATGCAATATTATTTCATGTGGGTTCACACACCAAAGCAAAACAATCTAAAGATGAGGCTGTGGACAATTGCTCATGGCTTCCACAACTCACGTCACACACCAAGCATTAACACACCATTAACTACGTAACGACTCGACTACTCGACATCCTTCTAACTAAGGGAAGGACTCTACACTACTCGTTTTCTTGTGCTGGCTCCTCGGGATCTTCCTCATCATTTCGGCTGCCTTCTGACTCTGCTTTGGGTGGGGAGGCTGCTGGTGGAGAAGTGCGACGACGCCTGATCGCCCGGCGATCTGGGGAGTCAGGAGTCCATGTATCATTCGCGGTGACACACAGTTCATTCCCATCTCCTCTTTCTCTCGCCCTTAAGCAGGCTCGCAGCAATGCCTCCGTTTCCTTCAGGGTGTCCCGGACATCCTGAAGCTCTTGTTGACACTCCTGCAGTCGAGTGCTGAGCATAGCAGCATCCTCCAAGCACAAGTCCATGTGCTCATGGGAAGTCCCTTGCTGCACCGGCCGGTACTTGTACTCCGTGGTACCACTCTGACGTTGGAGGACATACATGTACTCAGTTTTGTCCAAATGGCGACGATAGATGTGACTCTAGCAGGTGATGGCCTCCCAGGTGACATCTTTCTCCGCATCAACCTGTGTCGCTCTACAAGCTGGAGAGTGGTGAATCTTAAGCAGCTGATTTTCGTGTATAATCCTCATCTCTGAACTCCATTCTTCCCTCTTCTCACGGATGGTCCTGGTGGAGTTATAGTGGATGATTAGCTTGCCCGTATTGCCCGCGGCTTCGAGCATACGCCGAAGACGGCGCAATAAGCCTCCTACTGCCAATCCGTAGGAAAGGTACGTCACCGGACGGCTCTCCTCTCTCTCGGCAAGGGCAACTACGGGAACTCTCTCTCCTGTGGACTTGCGAGCGGTGCGAATCATGCGAACCATCTAAAACAAAAAGAATTTAAAATTAGGTTAGATAAACTCTCAAACAAAAATCCTATTTTGAATGAAAGTTGGGGTAAGATGAAGAAAGTGACTCATTAAATAACACTTTTAAACACACACCTTGCAAAAAATAGTTTTTACAAAAAAGGCCCTTAAATACGTCAATTTCTACCTAGGTCCACGTTCCTACGGGCAACCCTGGCTCTGATACCACATCTGTCACACCCGGTTTTTCCGAAGAACAACCAAGTGAATATCTCATATATGCCAGGATCATTTTCTCATACATGTGATGACAAATAGTGAAGCATCATTTATTACAAGCCAGGTGTCGAATATAAATAGGTCTTACATATCAAATGTCTCGATGGACAATATTAAGTTCATCACAAGTAAATAAACTAGCAGCGGAAAAATTATTCTTGAGGGCTCCATCACAGGCGTTGCCCGGGGGTCTCCATGAACCTAGAAACCTTCTTCGGGTCCAAAGTATTGATCATTATACACCACCTCATTATCTTGACCTGAGCAGCAATATAAACCAACAAATATGCAAGGTTGAGTACCGATGATACTCAGCAAGTGTGGGAAGGTTATATCATGCATGGCTAGAACAAGGAGAGGTTGAACTCATGGTTAAAGCACTATGCAATTAATACCTATCACCTTAGCTTATTAAACACCTACATTACTACACAGGTGAAATGGTCCCAATCTCCCATCCCTTCATCATAACCAAATAACCATAACATCATTTCCAATGTTAAGCTCCCCGCTTAACATCCACAACTTCCAAAGTCATCATCCTCTAATCATGAATAAGTCCAAGCCGCTCTTGACCGTGAGCACGGCTGTCATGACAGTTTTTGACTCTGCAAAGTTTGTACCACTGTACCCACTTGTAGTGATTTCATCCCCCGTTGCCGGGTGGACTAAAAGAACCTCCATTATGCCAGTGGCTACGAACCACATTCACACTTCCCAGGTGTGTAGCCAGGAGATCACTACGAAGCCTTTACAAAGGGATTCCCGACGAGCGTGGGCCCACTGAGGTTTCACCCCTAACAGCATACAAGAGGCTCCAACCCCGCTGCAGTGGCCCCCTCTTGAGCCATGCGGTTCATATGGTAGTCCAGCTGACACCTATTCCCCGCACCATCCAACACACCCATACTACGCCGGAGATACACCTAATTAATTGGCCAAGCTGCCCCATCTCAGCATTTGGTTGGCACTGTAAAGCAAGGTTACATGCTCCATGAACCGGTCCTTAGGATCCAGGCAAGTACTAAACACAAACCCGAGTCTTGTGCACCCAGCACACAACCAAAACATCCAACTTGCCTTGATCCCTACCTCTACATAACTCACAATATCTCATTCAAGAGTATTGTAAAATAAACAGATGATCTCATATCCCAAATATCCCATTCTAAGCATGGCTAAGCATATGCATAATAATAAATGACATGATAAAATAAATCCCAACCCAAGCTACAAGGAAACAAGGTAATGCAATTCTAGGGAAACATCCTAGCATGGATTTCATATTTTCAATTGACAATGCAAATATTTCTATCCACACATCCTAGTATAGGATCAAAGTGGTCAAGGACACTTGCCTCCTTCCTGCTGCTCTTGGAATGGGTAGTCCTGATCTTGGAAAGGGATAACTTGCTATTGAGCAGGTTCTACATCATACCATTACACATAGCAAAAGAAAAAACAACAATCCATAAGACATAGTTCACACTTCCACTTCATACAAGCCACACATTCATATTTATGAAAGTCATTCACCATTATATGTGTTGTGGTTACTCTATGTGTGTTGATTTGTGGCTTGCATGCACATTTAATCATATGTATATGATTCCTACTTTTGTGTTCACATTTATACTTACATACTATATATATGAGTTTCCAATTTAAATAAATTCCTTATATTCAATTACTACACCTTTTAACTACCAAATATGCATGAAAGGTATTTTCCTTCTCCATATGTGTCTTCATAATTTCTACCAACCCTAAACTGAATTCTTTGGATTTTAGAACTCCATTTATCAATTACTAGTTGCTATATTTTCAGATTTATTTCCTATGCCTAAATGTGAACTTTATAATGAAAATAACAAGACACATCATCTAAACAGAATAGGTTCTGATCTAAAATATTTACTAACATATTTTTGACCTTTTCCTCTGATGTAGACTATTTTACAATTATTTTCCCTATTTTCCAGAACTATTCTTTACTTAAAAATGTGTCCCTAAATGTGAATAATAAATTAAACAGATTCATTTCAGCCCAAAATATATTTTTATCTCACTCCAAAGTTTTCTAAATACTGAGAAAGTTTTTAATTTAATTTTGACAATATGTTTGTCCCACTTTTTAATTTTTAAACACTAGCCCCATATTCAATTTCCTAAATTAAATAATAAACAGGGCTAAAAAAATAAACTCACCCCACTACAGGGTCTATAATATTATTTTCAGAATTTCCAGGGGTATAGCTACACTTATCAGAGGGGTCTTTCCTAATTTTTATTAAGTCCAGGGGCTAAAACTGATTTTTAAATGAATTTACATGATTTTCTGAAGTTCCAGGGGCTAGATCAGAAGTTTCCGCGGCTAGCTCTTATTTCCCGAGAACCCCAGGGGGTAGCACGTAAGATTTCCAGTCTTTATAACGCGGGGTTGACGTGGACCGTCCGATTTAAAACATACGGCTGAGATTATAACGTCGAACCGGTACGTGGGGATTTAAACCCTACCGTGCGATTTAAAATAAACGGCGCACAAGCGGCCACGTCGCTCTGATTGAGCGCGGGCGGCGCTGCCGGCGGCGCACGGCGGCGGGAAGCGGCGATCTCGCTGGAGACTTTCGGATCTTCGAGAATTCTTCCTAGAACTGTGATTTTATGGTATAGATCGGTGGAGGGGAGGTCGGGGATCTCACCTCGGCGGTTTTCTTGAGCTCGGAGGTCCTGGAAGGTGATCGGCGACGAGGTCCGAGGTGGATTCACGGCGAGGCTCGTCGGCGCTGTGTTTACACTGCAAGTCACCGAGTTTTCTGCACCTGCAAGGTTCCCCAAAGGCGGTGGATCAAGACCAGCGAGTTAGATCGGAATTTCCGAGCTTAGATCGGCCAGAATTCGCCGGCGAAGTCTCGGTTCTCACCGGAGTAAAAACAGCAGATCGCGTGATAAAAACAAAACGAGGCCGGGGTTTTTATAGATGGCGGAGGGCGGCTGGGTGGTTTAGATCGAGTTTGCGTCGCCCCCGAACAGAATTCGGCTGGAATACGCGAGAATTCCCGATCGGTTTCGATTCGGGTGAGAGAGTCCGGCGCTGGCGCGAGGTAGACGATGATCTGGTGGGCCCCGCCTGTCAGTGGGGAAAAGCGGCGCGCGTGGCTGCGGGCTGGCGCGGGCGCTGGTTGGGCCGGCTGGTGGGTTGCGGCCCACTGGCCGGTTTTTTTCTGTTTTCTGTTTTTCTTTTTCTATTTCTTTTCTGATTTGAGTTAAATTTGAATTCCAGTTTGAATTTGAATTTTTGCGAAACATGCAACACGTCCAAAATTTTTTAAATTCCCCTCTTAACATGATTTAGGGTTTTAACAAAATTTTGGGGTGTTACATTCCGTTTGCCCGTCAGTCTGGGGGTGATAGGCAGAACTAAAATTCAGAAGAGTTTCCATGGTTTCATGTAACTTCTGCCAAAACCTTGAGGTGAACTGTGTCCCTCGATCTGACACTATCATCTTTGGCACTCCATGAAAACACACGATCCTTGACATGTACAATTCCGCCAATTTGGATCCGCTGTAGCTTTCTTTCACGAGGATGAAATGAGCTATCTTAGTTAGCCTGTCGATGATGACCCATATCGAATCATATCCCAATTGGGTCCTGGGTAGTCCCACTATGAAATCCATACCGATTTCTTCCCATTTCCATTCAGGCACTTTGAGTGGTTGCAACAGTCCCGCGGGTCGTTGATGTTCTGCTTTCACCAACTGACATGTGTCACATAGGGCAACGTGTTCCGCGACATCTCGCTTCATGCCATACCACCAATATCTGCTCTTGAGGTCGTGATACATCTTCGTACTCCCAGGATGAATGGAATAGTCGGAATCATGAGCCTCCTTCAAAATCAGTTCACGGATCTCCTTCACCTCAGGCACACAGATCCTTTTCCCATGCCACACCGTTCCTTGTTCATCCTCTATGAACCCAGGGGCTTTATTTTCTTTGATGGGTTCTCTAATTTCTTGTATCTTCTCGTCATTCTTCTGACCGTTGCATATGTCTTGCTCTAACGTGGAGTCCACTTCCATGGCAATGGCCTCACCACTATTCACCAGACATAGATTGAGTTTTGCAATCTCTTCCTTCAATTCTGTAGGCATGTCTTTTAAGCTCAACATGTTGACCTGCACCTTCCGGCTTAAAGCATCAGCCACGACGTTCGCTTTCCCAAGACGATAGTTGATGCCCACATCAAAGTCATTGATTAGCTCTAACCATATCCTTTGTCTGAGGTTGAGATCTGGCTGTGAAAATGTACTTTAAGCTCTTATGATCCGTATATATCTCTGTCCTCTTTCCCATCAAGTAATGCCGCCAAATCTTCAATGCGTGTACCACTACGGCTTGTTCTAGGTCATGTGTAGGATAGTTCTTCTCGTGTTTCCGGAGCTGCCGGGACGCATAAGCCACGACATGCCCCTCTTGCATGAGAACACATCCCAACCCGTGTCCAGATGCATCGCAGTACACCGAAAACTTCTTCTGCATATCTGGCATAACTAGCACTAGGGTTGTTGTCAATCTTTTCTTCAGTTCTTGAAAACTCGTCTCACACTGAGGTTTCCATTAAAACAATTTGGTGAGGGGTCTCGAGATCTTGGAGAAACCCTCAATGAACCGTTGATATTACCCAACCAATCCTAAGAAGCTTCGAATTTCCCCGACATTTTCAGGGGTCTTCACTTCTGCACATCCTCGATCTTGGCGGGATCTACGGAGATTCCTGCCTCCGAGATTATATGTCCTAAGAAGGGAACTCTCTTTAGCCAAAACTCACACTTGCTCAGCTTGGCATATAGTTGGTGTTCTGTCAGCTTTTGCAACACCAGTCTTAAATGTCTCTCATGGTCTTCTTCATCTTTGGAAAAGACGAGAATGTCATCAATGAAAACCACCACAAATTTATCCAGATATTCCATGAATACCTTGTTCATGAGATACATGAAATATGTCGGGGCATTAGTTAGTCCGAACGGCATGACGGTGTATTCATACAGCCCGTACCGAGATACGAAAGTTGTCTTTGGAATGTCGGTTTGCCTTATCTTCAGTTGGTGGTATCCCGACCTGAGATCAATTTTTGAGAACACACAAGCTCCCCTCAACTGATCAAATAAGTCTTCAATGCGGGGTAACTTCTTGATGGTTACTTCGTTCAACGCACGGTAGTCTACGCATAACCTTTGGGTTCCATCCTTCTTGGGCACAAATATCACTGGAGCTCCCCATGGTGAGGAACTAGGATGAATATACCCCTTCACTGTCAATTCTCTTATATGATCCTTGAGATCTTCCAGCTGTTTGGAGTCCATACGATAAGGCCTCTTGTATATTGGGGCTGTTCCAGGCACTAGCTCAATCGTGAATTCCACTTCCCGATCGGGAGGCATACCTGGCAACTCCTCCGGAAAATCATCTGGATATTCCTTGATAATCCTTATCTCTCCCACTTCCACCTCAACTTTATTGAGTTTAATGTCCCTCCTAGGCTCTTGCACGGCTATGAACTTCACTTTTGTGCCACTAGTGTGAGTTAGTTCCACCGTTCTGGTCGAACAGTGGATGATACCTTTATGTTTGGTCAACCAATCCATACCCAAAATAATATCTATCCCTTGGGAGTCTATCACAATGAGGTTTGCAGTAAATACCATCCCGTTAATGTCTAGATTCACCTTGGGACACACTTTTCTTGTTCTTATTTCTCCCCCTGAAGAGTTCACTGCTAACATATGGTTCATTTGTGTTGTTGCTAGATCATGCTTCCTAACAAACCCTTGAGCAATGAACGAGTGGGTAGCACCAGAATCGAACAATAGGGTTGCAATGTGTAAATTTGCAGGAAACTTACCAAACCACATCAGGTGCCTCTTGCGCTTCCTCCATGGTCACGTGGTTCACCCGTCCTCGCATCACATTCTGCTGTTGTGGCTGCGTGGGCTTCTTCTTTGGGCACTTATGGGCGTAGTGCCCCACTTCACCACAGTTGAAGCATTGCACCCCAACTTTAGGTGCCTGGCCTTTGTTATCTTGGGGTTGGTTCTGTGGCCCTTGTCCTGCTGGTCGAGGTTGATAAATGGGGCATGGCTGTTGCACAAACTGACGCTGCGGCTGTACTGGTGCGGATGGAGGCCTGAAGTTTGGGTTGTACCCTCTCGGTGTCGGGTAGGGTACCACAGCACGACTCGTCTGCCCTGCAAGTTGCTGCATCAGACGTGGACGTGTGTTGCTACTTGATGCTTGGTGTGACCATCCCGCCTTCCTCTTGTTTTCAGTCTCCAAGGCCTTCAGCTTCCTCTCCACGACAAATGCTCTGTCTACCATCTTTTGGAAGCTTTCATACTCGTTGGAGGACATTGCACATTGCATCTCCATGGTAAGTCCTTCCACAAAACAGTCCTGTTTCTGCTCATCGGTTTCGATGTCCCGTGGTGCATAACGGGATAGTTGGGTGAACTTAGTGAGGTATTACCTCACGGTCATGTTGCCTTGCTGCAGTCCCAAGAACTCCTTTCTCTTGTTTTTGAGTTCACCCCTTGGTATGTAGTGGTCGCGGAAACTGTGCTTGAACTCTTCCCAAGTGATATTCTCGAGGTCGTGATGGGCTGCCACGTAAGCGGTCCACCAATCAGCAGCAGATCCATGCAATTGGTGAGAGGCAAACAGCACCCTCTCATACCCTTGGCATTGTATGATCCTCATCTTGCTCTCAATGGTCTTTAGCCAATCATCTGCCTCCAGAGGTTCAGCAGCACTTGCAAACTTTGGGGGTTGAGTTCCCAGCAACTCACTCAACCTTGGTTGACGTGGTGCAGCTTGTGGGGGTGGAGCTTGGTGCAAGTTGGCCACCACTTGAGTTAGACTCTGGATGAGCTGATTCTGATTTTCGATCATTTGATGGATAGGATCAGCTCCTTCACGGCGACCACCCCTGTCTTGTACTCCAGAAAGGTGGGGATTGCCGGCCTCATAGTTGTTGTTTTTGGGGTTGGCACCACGACTTTTTCCTCTTCCAGCCATCTACCATGATCAACCAAATGTTAACTTAAAGCATTACGGATTAACTTCCCAAATTGCTTGTTTAAACTTACACTTTTGAGGCCTTAATATTTAAACAATTTCTGAATATTTCACGTAGATCTTTCGGCTTCACGTCTCACGCAAAAATAAAATGCACTATTGATTCATAGGGGTTCACACACCAAAGCAAAGCAACCTAAAGACGAGGTTGTGGACAAATGCCCATGGCTTCTACAACTCACGTCACACACCAAACAATAACACACAAATAAATAGGGTATTGACTCGACTACTCGATAACCTGCTGAAATAAGGGAAATGACTCTAAACACTCGTATCACTGAGCTGGGTCGTTGGGGTCTTCCTGATTATTGCGGCTGCCCTCTGATTATGCTTTAGGTGGGGAAGCTGCTGGTGTAGGAGTGCGGCGACGCTTGCTCGCCCGGCGGTCTGGGGAGTCAGGAGTCCATGTGTCATTTGCGGTAACACACAGTTCATTCCCATCTCTTTTTTTATCTCGCCCTCAATCTGTCACGAAGCAACGCCTCAGTCTCCTTCAGGGTGTCACGAACATCCTGAAGCTTCTGCTGGCACTCCTGCAGTCGAGTGCTGAGCATAGCTGCATCCTCCAGGCACAGGTCCATGTGCTCGTGGGAAGTCCCCTGCTGCACTGGCGGGTACTTGTACTCCGCGGTGCCACTCTCACGTTGGAGGACATACATGAACTCAGTCCTGTCCAGGTGGCGACGGTTGATGTAACTCTGGCAGGTGATGGCCTCCCAGGTGACATCCTTCTCAGCATCGGCCTGAGTCGCCCGACAAGCTGGAGAGCGGTGGATCTTGAGCAGCTGATTTTCATGGATAATCCTCATCTCTGAGCTCCATTCTTCCCGCTTCTCACGGATGGTCCTAGTGGAGCTGTAGTGTATGATCAGCTTGCCAACATTGATGGCGGCGTGGAGCATACGCCGAAGACGGCGCAACAAGCCTCCTACTGCCAACCCGTAGGAGTGGTACGTCAGCGGACGGTTCTCCTCTCTCAAGGCAAGGGCAGCTACAGAAACTCTCCCTCCGGTGGACTTGCTGGCGGTGCGGATCATGCGAACATCTAAAACATAAAGCATTTTAAAATTAAGTTAGATAAGAATTAAATAAAGGTTGTATTTTGAATAAAAGTTGGGACAAGGTGAATAAAGTGACCCCATTAAATAACACTTTCAACCCACATCTTTGTAAAATAGTTTTTAAGAGAATAGGGTCCTTAAGTACGTCCATTTCTACCTAGGTCCACGTTCCTATGGGCAACCTTGGCTCTGATACCACTTCTGTGACACCTGGTTTCTCCGAAGAACAACCGAGTGAATATCACATGTATACCAGGATCATTTTCTCAAACATGTGACGACAAATAGTGAAGCATCATTATATTACAAGCCAAGCGTTCGAATATAAATAAGTCTTATATAGCATACGTCTCGATGGACAATAATATGTTTATAACATGTAAATAAGGCAGCAGCGGAATATAAATCTTGTGGGCTCCGTCACAGGTGTTGCCCGGGGGACTCCATGAACCTAGAATCCTTCTTCGGGTCCAAAGTCTTGGTCATTGAACACCACATCATTCCCTTGACCTGAGCAGCAATTTAAACCAATAGAAAGGCAAGGTTGAGTACCGTTGGTACTCAGCAAGTGTGGGAAAGTTATGTCATGCATGGCTGGAACAAGGAGAGGTTGAACTCATGGTTACAGCACTACGCAATTAATACCTATCACCTTAGATTATTAAGCACCTACATTACTACATAAGTGAAATGGTCCCAATCCCTCAACCCATCATCAATATCAAGTAAACATAGTCTCATCTCCGATGTTAAGCTTCCCGCTTAACATCCTCAACTTCCCAATCCACCATCCTCTAATCATGAATAAGTCCAAGCCGCTCTTGACTGTGAGCACGGCTATCATGACAGTTTTGACTCTGTAGAGGTTGCACCACTGTACCCACATGTAGTGATTTCATACCCCGTTGCCGGGTGGACTAAAAGAACCTCCATTATGCCAGTGTAGCCAGGAGATCACTACGAGGCCTTTACAAAGGGATTCCCGACGAGTGTGGGCCCACTGAGGTTTCACCCCTAACAGCATACAAGAGGCTCCAACCCCGCTGCAGTGGCCCCCTCTTGAGCCTTGCGGTTTATATGGTAGTCCAGCTGACACCTATTCCTCGCAACATCCAAAATTCCCATACTACGCTGGGGATACACCTAATTAATTGGCCAAGCTGCCCCATCTCAGCATGTGGTTGGCACAGTAAAGCCAGGTTACATGCTCCATGAACCGGTCCTTAGGATCCAGGCAAGCACTAAACACAAACCCGAGTCTCGTGCACACAACACCAACCAAATCATCCAACTTGCCTCGATCCCTACATCTACATAACTCATAATATCTCATTCAAAAGTAAGGTAAATAAGTTGATGATCTCATATCCCACTTATCCCATTCTAAGCATGGCTAAGCATAAGTATGTAAATAAATGGTATAATAAAATAAATCCTAACCCAGGCTACAAGGAAGTAAGATAATGACAATCTAGGGAAACTTCCTAGCTTGGGTATCATATTCCAATTTGACAATGCAAATTAATTCTAACTACATATCCTAGCATAGGATCAAAGTGGTCAAGGACTCTTGCCTTCTTCCTGCTACTCTGGGAATGGAAAGTCTTGGTCTTGGAAGGTGAGAACTTGCTCGGGGGCAGGTTCTACTCATGCCAATACACATAGCAAAAGAAAACAACAATCCATAAGCCATAGTCCACACTTTCACTCATGCAAACCACACATACATACATATTAAAGTCATTCATATGTTTAAGTGTTGTGGTTACCCTAGATGTGTTGATTTTAGGTCTACATACACTTTTAAACATATATATATATATATATATATATTATTTCTAACTTTTGTATTCAGATTTCTAGTTGCACACTATATATTAATTTCCCATTTGAACAAATTCTCTGTATTTAATTAATACACTCCTTAGACACAAAATTTGCATGAAAGAAAGTTTCCTACTCTAAATAGGTTTTTAGATCTTCTACAGAATCGTAATTTGAAGTTTTTGAAAATAAAGACCTCATTTAACATTTTCTAATTATGCATAATTATTTTCCTATATTTTCAGATTTATTTTATATGCCTAAAAGTGAATTTTAATATTAAAATAGTAAGACATATCATCTAAACAGTATAGGTTCTGATCTAAAATGTTCAATAATATATTTTTGAACTTCCTCTCTGATGTAAACCAATTTAAATTTATTTTACCAGTTTTCAGAATTATTTCCTAGCCTAAAAATGTGTTTCCAGAAATAATAAAAATGAGCAACACTTAGGCAGATCTCATTTCAGCCTAAAATCAATTTTTAACTCATTCTAAAGGTTTTCCATGTGCTAGGAGAGTTTAAATTTGTATTTGCACATGTGTTTGCATCACCATTTAAATTTAAATCCCAATCACATGTTCAAATTTCTGAATTTAATATCCTATACGGTCTGAATTGCAAACCCACCCAACTGCAGGGTTTAATTTGCTATTTCCTGAATTTTCAGGGGCCTAATTACACAAAAAAGAGAGGTTTTCATAATTTTTATTAAGTCCAGGGGCTAAAACTGATATTTAAATGAATTTACATGAATTTCTGAAGGTCCAGGGTCCAGATCAGAAGTTTCCAGGGCTAGCTCGTGTTTTCCGAGATCCCCAGGGGGTAGCGTGTAAGATTCCCGACCTTTATAACGCGGGGCTGACGTGGGTCGTTGGATTTAAAATAGACGGCTGGGATTATAATGCGAAGCGGCAAGGGTTAGATCTAATAGGGACCGCACGATTTAAAATGGACGGGCCTCAGGGGGCCACGTCGCCCTGGTCGTGTGCGGGCGGTGCTGCCTGGCGGCGCGAGGCGGCGATCTCGCCGGAAAACTTTGGGTTTTCGTCTATACTTCCTAAAACTTGGATTTCTTGGCATAGAACGGAAGAGGGGAGGTCGGGGATCTCACCTCGTGGTTTTTCTTGAGCTTGGAGGCTCTGGAACGCGGTCGGCGACGAGGTCCGAGATGAAAATGCGGCGGTGCTCACCGGAGCTGTGTCTAGAGCGCAAAACACCGGGTTTCCTTCACCTGCAAGATTCCCTGGAGGCGGTGGAACATGATCAGCACGTTAGATCAGGAAATCCGAGCGAGGATCGAAGTAAAACGGCGGTGGAAGCTTTGGTTCTCACCGGAGAGAAAAATGGCCGATCGGGGAGGAAAAAGGGGCGATTGTCGGCGTTTAAATGGGCGAGGGAGGGCGGCTGGGGTTTGTTTAGGTGTGCCGCAGCGCATGGGCTGGAGATCGCGGCTCCGGAGCAAGAAAATCGGCGTGGCTGCGGCGATCGGTGCGGAAGTCGCGCGGCAGTTGGGCGCGCGCGCGAGGAGGGGGATGACACGCGGCCCCGCGCGTCAGAGAGAGAGAGAGAGAGAGAGAGAGAGAGAGAGAGAGGTAGAAACGCGCGAGCGGGTTTTGGGCTGGCTGGCGCGCGCGGGTTTGGGCCGGCCGAGTTGGGTTTCGGCCGACTGGTCGTTTTTCTTTTTCTTTTTCCTTTTCTTTTTCTGTTGTGATTTGAATTTGAATTGCTTTACCACATGCATTACGTCCAAAAATTTTTAAATTCCACTCTTTAGCAGGTTTTGGGGTGTTACATGCAATCATATGAATAATGATGATGAGAACTTGATGATAATAATGAGCATGGAATCGGGGGATCTAGGCAAGATTGGTTCGTGGATGTTGCTGAATGAGATGGTGGTTTACTTGCCGTAGATCTAAGGACCGGTTCATGCCAGCACATGCCAGCAAAACAGTGCCACCACAAGGCCAAATATGGGTGTGGCTTAGCTGACTAATTAGGTGTGTTGCGAGCTTGTTATGGACCGTGAATGGCACGGGGAATGGGAGTCGAGGAGGACTGCTCTGGGAACTGCATGGCACAAGAGGGGGCCCGTGGGTGGGAGAATGGTGATTCGAGCCTGCCGGGGAAACCTCAGTGGGTCCGTACATCTAGTAGCCCCTTTGTAAAGGCTATTTTGTGATCTCTTGGCCATACACCGACGGTTGTGTACTGGTATAATGGAGGTTCTGCAGTCGCCGACGGGTGACAAAATCACGAACTTGTGGGTAAAGTGGTGCCACCTCTGCAGAGTGTAAAACTATCATGATAGCCATGCTTCCGGTCACAAGCACCTGGCCAACCCACATGATTACAGGGAAAACATGGGATGTATATTCGGTATGGTTATGGTATGGTCATTGGGATTGGTTTTGGAACTGTTTTGAGTCATGAAAATGAGTTTGGCATCAGTTATATGAATATGAGATGGTTATGAATATTTATGAGTATGATATGAACTTGAGAAAGATTATTGGCTGGTTGAGACTTGATAAATGGTGAATTATAATGAAAAATGTTTCTGATTACTTGGTTATATTGGGATTTAATTCACCTAGACTAAGTTGCTGTTTTTACCATGTTTGTGAAATAAAATTTGCTTGCTGCAATGAGCCTTTTTGTTCCATACCATGTTGAAAGCTACATGTCATAATTTTCCCGCACTTGCTGAGTACAGCATGTACTCACCCTTGCATGACCACATAAACATCAGCTACAGGAGATGAGTACTTTGAGTACCATGTGGAGTACTAGGCGTGCGAACTACCGTCAACATGCCTGTGGAGTTGAAGATTGGAGCCTGCTGTTTAGTTGTTTCCGCTGTCATTTTGAGACTTCCACTGCAAGAATAAATTAGAGATTCATGAGTGAGACTTTGAGTCATTGTAATAAAGTACTTAAACACTATTTATTCATGGTTATATTCTGAATTCAGTTTGTAGATTACATGTGTATGTGTGATGAACATCCTGGGCACACATATGCATTCACTTGGTTCTATTTTCGGAACCGGGTGTCACAGAAACTCTGTACTTGGTTCTAACAGGAAGGAAATGGGCTGTTTTCGTCAATCGTTCCATGATAACCCAAATAGAGTCGTAACCCGATTGAGTACGTGGCAATCCGACAATGAAATCCATGCTGATTTTTTCCCACTTCCACTCGGGTACTTTCAATGGCTGCAACAGTCCGGCGGGTCTTTGATGTTCGGCCTTCACCCGTTGGCACGTATCACATAAGGCAACATATTCAGCTATGTCCCTTTTCATACCATCCCACCAGTAGCAAGTTTTCAGGTCCTTGTACATGTTTGTACAGCCGGGGTGTATGGAATAAGGTGAGTCATGTGCCTACTTTAATATCGTGTCACGGATGTGCTTCACGTTAGGCACACAAATCCTTTTCCCTAACCAAAGCGTGCCATTCTCGTCTTCCTTGAAATCCTTTTATATGCCTTGTCGGATCCTTTCCTTGATTTCCTTGATTTCCTGATCCGTTGCTTGGCCATCTCGTATCTCTTGTTCCCGCGAGGAGTTCAGTTCTATCACTTCCATCTCGTTCAGGAACCTGAGATGTAACCGTTCGAACTCCTTGCGCAACTCGGGTGGAATCTCCCGAACCGTGAGTTGGTGACATGCTCCCTTTTGTCTCAACGCATCAGCTACTACATTGGCCTTTCCGCGGTGATAGTTGATTCCAACATCATAATCCTTGATGAGTTCTAACCATCGACGTTGCCTCAAATTCAGATCCGTGTTCGTGAATATATACTTGAGGCTTTTGTGATCCGTATTGATCTCACATCGGTGGCCAAGGATATAATGACTCCAAATCTTCAAGGCATGTACCACGGCTGCAAGTTCCAAGTCATGTGTGGGGTAATTCAGCTCGTGTTTCTTTAGTTGTCTCGACGCATAGGCTACCACTTGTCCTTCTTGCATGAGCACACATCCAAGCCCTTGTCTTGATGCATCACAATATATGTCAAAGCTTTTGCTCATGTCCGGCAATACCAAAACTGGCGCTGTGGTTAGTCTCTTCTTGAGCTCCTCAAAGCTTTCTTGACACGCTGGTGTCCACTGAAATGTTTTTCCCTTCATTAGCAATTCAGTCATAGGCTTTGCTATTTTGGGGAAATCCTTGATGTACCGGCGGTAGTATCCAGCCATCCCAAGGAAACTCCAAATATCTCTCACATTCTCAGTTGATTCCACTTTAAAACTTCTCCCACTTTTCCGGGATCAACCGATACTCCTCCCTCGGAGATGATGTGGCCTAGAAACGATATCTCCTTTAGCCAAAATTGACACTTTCTGAACTTGGCATACAATTGATGCTCTCACAGTTTCCGCAACGCCAAACTCAAGTGTTCTTCGTGTTCTTCCTCGCTTTTCGAATACACCATGATATGGTCAATGAAAACCACGACGAACTTGTCCAAGTACTCCAGGAAGACCTTATTCATGAGGTACATAAAGTATGCGGGTGCATTCGTTAACCCAAAAGACATAACGGTATATTCATACGAACCATACCGGGTTCGAAATGCAGTCTTGGATATGTCGGAGGGCTTAATCTTCAGCTAGAAGTATCCCGACCGAAGATCAATCTTGGAGAAAATTCGGGCACCTTTCATTTCGTCGAACAGGTCCTCCATATGGGGCAGCGGGTATTTATTCTTGATCGTCACCTCATTGAGAGACCTATTGTAACACCCCAAAAATCTTGTTAAGACCCTAAATCATGTTAACAGAGGAATTTAAAAAATTATGGACGTATTGCATGTTTTGCAAAAATTCAAATTCAAACTGGAATTCAAATTAAACTCAAAACAGAAAAGAAATAGAAAAAAAGGAAAACAGAAAAAAACCGGCCAGTGGGCCGAAACCCACCAGCCGGCTCACCCAGCAACCGCGCCAGCCCGCAGCCGCGCACGCCGCTTCCTCCCACTGACAGGCGGGACCCGCCAGCCCTTCTTCTACCTCGCACCCGCGCCGGGATTCTCTCACCCCGAATCAAAACCGACCCGAATTCCTGCGCATCCCCGCCGAATTCCGTTCGTGGGCGACGCGGACTTGATCTAAACCACCCCGCCGCCTTTCCCCGTCTATAAAAACCTCGGCCTCGTTCTGTTTTTCCCACGCGATCCGCCGATTGCACTCCGGTGAGAAACCGAGCCTTCTCCGGCGAATTCTGGCCGATCTACGCTCGGAAATTCTGATCTAACTCGCTGGTCTTGATCCACCGCCTCCGGGGAACCCTGCAGGTGCAGAAAACTCGGTGACTTGCGGTTCAAACACAGCGCCGACGAGCCTCGCCGTGGTTTCACTTCTATGTGAACTATGTCTTATGGATTGTTGTTTTTCTTTTGCTATGTGTGATGGTATGATGTAGAACCTGCTCAAGAGCAAGTTCTTCCTTTCCAAGATCAGGACTACCCATTCCAAGAGCAGCAGGAAGGAGGCAAGTGTCCTTGACCACTTTGATCCTATGCTAGGATGTGTAGATAGAATTATTTGCATTGTCAAGTTAAATATGAAACCCATGCTAGGAAGTTTCCCTACAGTTGCATCACCTTGTTTCCTTGTAGCTTGGGTTGGGATTTATTTTATCATGTCATTTATTATTATGCATATGCTTAGCCATGCTTAGAATGGGATATTTGGGATATGAGATCATCAGTTTATTTTACCATACTCTTGAATGAGATACTGTGAGTTATGTAGAGGTAGGGATCAAGGCAAGTTGGATGTTTTGGTTGGTGCTGGGTGCACGAGACTCGGGTTTGTGTTTAGTACTTGCCTAGATCCTAAGGACCGGTTCATGGAGCATGTAACCTGGCTTTACAGTGCCAACCACATGCTGAGATGGGGCAGCTTGGCCAATTAATTAGGTGTATCCCCGGCGTAGTATGGGTGTGTTGGATGGTGCGGGGAGTAGGTGTCAGCTGGACTACCTTATGAACCGCAAGGCTCAAGAGGGGGCCACTGCAGCGGGGTTGGAGCCTCTTGTATGCTGTTAGGGGTGAAACCTCAGTGGGCCCACGCTCGTCGGGAATCCCTTTGTAAAGGCTTCGTAGTGATCTCCTGGCTACACACCTGGGAAGTGTGAATGTGGTTCGTAGCCACTGGCATAATGGAGGTTCTTTTAGTCCACCCGGCAACGGGGGATGAAATCACTACATGTGGGTACAGTGGTACAAACTCTGCAGAGTCAAAACTGTCATGACAGCCGTGCTCACGGTCAAGAGCGGCTTGGACTTATTCATGATTAGAGGAGTGATGGTTTTGGAAGTTGTGAATGTTAAGCGGGGAGATTAACATTTGAAATGATGTTATGGTTATTTGATGATGATGATGGGATGGGAGATTGGGACCATTTCACCTGTGTAGTAATGTAGGTGCTTAATAAGCTAAGGTGATAGGTATTAATTGCGTAGTGCTTTAACCATGAGTTCAACCTCCCCTTGTTCTAGCCATGCGTGACATAACTTTCCCACACTTGCTGAGTACCATCGGTACTCAACCTTGCATATTTTGTTTGTTTATATTGCTGCTCAGGTCAAGATAATGGGGTGGTGTATTATGACCAAGACTTTGGACCCGAAGAAGGTTTCTGGGTTCATGGAGACCCCGGGCAACGCCTGTGATGGAGCCTAAGAGAATAATTATTCCGATGCTAGTTTATTTATTTGTGATGAACTTATTATCGTCCATCGAGACATATGCTATGTAAGACTTATTTATATTCGACACCTGGCTTGTAATAAATGATGCTTCACTATTTGTCATCCCATGTTTGAGAAAATGATCCTGGCATACATGTGATATTCACTCGGTTGTTCTTTGGATAAACCGGGTGTGACAGAAGTGGTATCAGAGCCAAGGATGCCCGTAGGAACGTGGACCTAGGTAGAAAGGGACGTATTTAAGGACCCTATTTTATTAAAAACTATTTTTATAAGGTGTGTGTTGAAAAGTGTTATTTAATGAGTCACTTTCTTCATCTTACCCCAATTTTCATTCAAAATAGGATTTTTGTTTAAGAGTTTATCTAACCTAAGTTTAAATTCTTTTTGTTTTAGATGGTTCGCATGATTCGCACCGCTCGCAAGTCCACAGGAGGGAGAGTTCCCGTAGTTGCCCTTGCCCAAAGAGAGGAGAGTCGTCCGGTGACGTACCTTTCCTACGGATTGGCAGTAGGAGGCTTGTTGCGCCGTCTTCGACGTATGCTCGAAGCCGCCGGCAATACGGGCAATCTAATCATCCACTATAACTCCACCAGGACCATCCGTGAAAGAGGGAAGAATGGAGTTCAGAGATGAGGATTATACACGAAAATCAGCTGCTTAAGATCCACCGCTCTCCAGCCTGTAGAGCGACACAGGTCGATGCGGAGAAGGATGTCACCTGGGAGGCCATCACCTGCCAGAGTCACCTCTATCATCGCCACCTGGACAGGACTGAGTACATGTATGTCCTCCAGCGTGAGAGTGGTACCACGGAGTACAAGTACCCGCCAGTGCAGCAAGGGACTTCCCATTAGCACATGGACTTGTGCTTGGAGGATGCTGCTCTGCTCAGCACTCGACTGCAGGAGTGTCAGCAAGAGCTTCAGGATGTTCGGGACACCCTGAAGGAAACGGAGGCATTGCTGCGAGCCTGCTTGAGGGCGAGAGAAAGAGATGGGAATGAACTGTGTGTCACCGTAAATGATACATGGAATCCTGACTCCCCAGATCGTCGAGCGATCAGGCGTCGTCACACTTCTCCACCAGCAGCCTCCCCACCCAAAGCAGAGTCAGAAGGCAGCCGAAATGATGAGGAAGATCCCGAGGAGCCAGCTCAAGAAAACGAGTAGTGTAGAGTCCTTCCCTTAGTTAGCAAGATGTCGAATAGTCGACTCGTTACGTTAAGTTAATGGTGTGTTAATGCTTGGTGTGTGACGTGAGTTGTGGAAGCCATGAGCAATTGTCCACAGCCTCGTCTTTAGATTGTTATGCTTTGGTGTGTGAACCCACATGAAATAATATTGCATCTATTTTTGTGTGAGAAATAAACCCTCAGAAAAGTATAACAAAGCCTCAACACTTCAAAAGTACAAACAAATGAAAATAGTAAGATGATACTAAATGCTTTCAAATTAACATTGGTTGATTCTGCCAGATGGCCGGAAGAGGAAAAGGACGTGGTGCCAACCCCGCCAACAACAACGATGAGGCATGCAACCCTCATCTTTCTGGAGGCCAGGACCGGGGTGGTCGCCGTGAAGGAGTTGACCCCGTCCACCAAATGCCGGAGAATCAGAATCAGCTCATCCAGAACTTGACTCAAGTGGTGGCCAACTTGCATCAAGTTCCACCTCCACAAGCTGCACCACGCCAACCAAGGTTGAGTGAGTTTCTAGGAACTCAACCTCCAAAGTTTGCAAGTGTCGCTGAACCTCTGGAGGCAGATGATTGGCTCAAGACCCTTGAGAGCAAGATGAGGATCATACAGTGCCAAGGGCATGAGAGGGTGCTGTTTGCATCTCATCAATTGCATGGACCTGCTTCTGATTGGTGGACCGCCTACGTGGCCGCACATCATGACCCTGAGAACATCACTTGGGAAGAGTTCAAGCGTAGCTTCCGCAACCATTACATCCCAAGAGGTGAACTCAAAAACAAGAGGAAGGAGTTTTTGGGACTGCAGCAGGGAAACATGACGGTGAGGGAATACCTCACTAAATTTACTCAACTATCCCGTTATGCCCCACGGGACATAGAAACTGATGAGCAGAAACAAGATTGTTTCGTGGAAGGACTTACCGCAGAAATGCAGTGTGCAATGTCCTCAAATGAGTATGAAAGCTTCCAAAAGATGGTGGACAGAGCGTTTGTGGTGGAAAGGAAATTGAAGGCCATGGAAAATGAGAATAAGAAGAAGGCCGGGTGGTCACATCAAGCCTCAGGGAGCAACACCCGCCCACGTCTGATGCAGCAACCTGCAGGGCATACGAACCGTGCTGTGGTACCATACTCAGCACCAAGAGGGTACAACCCGAACTTCAGGCCTCCCGCATCACCAGCACAGCCACAACGTCAGTTTGTACAGCAGCCTCGCTCCGCATATCCACCTCGACCAGCAGTGCAAGGACCTCCAAACCAACCCCAAGACAATAAAGGCCAAGCACCTAAGGTTGGGGTGCAATGCTTTAGCTGTGGTGAAGTGGGGCACTACACCCATAAGTGCCCAAAGAAGAAGCCCACGCAGCCACAACAGCAGAATGTAATGAGTGGACGGGTGAACCACGTCACTATGGAGGAAGCACAAGAGGCAACCGACGTGGTAGTTGGTAAGTTTCCGGCAAATTTACACATTGCAACCCTGTTGTTTGATTCTGGTGCTACCCACTCGTTCATTTCTCAAGGGTTTGTTAAGAAGCATGACCTAGCAACCACACAAATGAACCATATGCTAGCCGTAAACTCTCCGGGTGGAGAAATAAGGACAAGACAAGTGTGTCCCAAGGTGAACCTAGACATTAATGGGGTAGTATTTACTGCTAACCTCATAGTGATAGATTCACAAGGGATAGATATTATCTTGGGTATGGATTGGTTGACAAAACATAAAGGAATCATCCATTGTTCGACCAGAACAGTAGAAGTAACTCACCCTAGTGGCACAAGAGTAAAGTTCATAACAATACACGAGCCTAGGAGGGACATTAAATTAAATCATGTTGAGGTGAAAGTGGAGGAGATCAGGACCATCAGGGAATATCCAGATGTTTTTCCGGAGGATTTGCCAGGTATGCCTCCCGATCGTGAAGTGGAATTCGCAATTGAGCTAGTACCTGGAATAGCCCCGATATACAAGAGACCTTATCGGACAGACTCCAAGCAGCTAGAAGAACTCAAGGATCATTTAAGAGAATTGACGGAGAAGGGGTATATTCGTCCTAGTTCCTCACCATGGGGAGCTCCGGTGATATTTGTGCCCAAGAAGGACGGAACCCAAAGGTTATGCGTGGATTACCGTGCCTTGAATAAGGTAACCATCAAGAACAAGTACCCGTTACCCCGCATTGAAGACTTGTTTGATCAGTTGAGGGGAGCTTGTGTGTTCTCGAAAATTGATCTCAGGTCGGGATACCACCAACTCAAGATAAGGCAATCTGATATTCCCAAGACAGCTTTCGTATCTTGGTACGGACTGTATGAATACACTGTCATGCCTTTCGGGCTAACTAATGCCCCGGCATACTTCATGTATCTCATGAACAAGGTATTCATGGAATATCTGGACAAATTTGTGGTGGTTTTCATAGATGACATTCTCCTCTTCTCCAAAGATGAAGAAGAACATGAGAAACATCTAAGGTTGGTGTTGCAGAGGCTGAGAGAACACCAACTATATGCCAAGTTGAGCAAGTGTTAGTTTTGGCTGAAGAGAGTTCCCTTCTTAGGACATATAATCTCGGAGGGAGGAATCTCCGTGGATCCTGCCAAAATCGAGGATATACAGAAGTGGAAGACCCCTAAAAACGTTGGGGAAGTTCGAAGCTTCTTGGGATTGGCTGGATACTATCGACGGTTTATTGAGGGATTCTCTAAGATCTCAAGACCCCTCACCAAACTGTTGGAGAAGGGAATCACATTCACACGGACGCCACAGCGCGAGATGAGTTTTCAGGAGCTAAAGAAAAGATTGACAACAGCCCCAGTGTTGGTTATGCCAGATATGCAGAAGAATTTCACGGTGTACTGCGATGCCTCTGGAAATGGGTTGGGATGTGTTCTCATGCAAGAAGGGCATGTCGTGGCTTATGCATCCCGGCAGCTTCGGAAGCACGAGAAGAACTATCCTACACGTGACCTAGAATTAGCCGCAGTGGTACACGCGTTGAAAATTTGGCGGCACTATTTGATGGGGAAGAGGACCGAGATATATACGGATCATAAGAGTTTGAAGTACATATTCACACAGCCAGACCTCAACCTCAGACAAAGGAGATGGTTAGAGCTAATCAATGACTTTGATGTGGGCATCAACTATCATCCTGGGAAAGCAAACGTCGTGGCCGATGCTTTAAGTCGGAAAGTGCAGGTCAATAAGTTGAGCTTGAAGGACATGCCTGCAGAGTTGAAGGATGAGGTTATAAGGCTCAATCTATGCGTGGTAAATAGTGGTGAAGCCATCGCCATGGAAGTGGATTCCACACTCGAGCGAGACATACGCGAGGGTCAAAAGAATGACGAGAAGATATGAGAGATCAGACAACTCATCAAGGAAAATAAAGATCCTGGTTTTAGAGAGGATGAACAAGGAACGGTGTGGCACGGGAAAAGAATCTGTGTGCCAGAAGTAAAGGAGATCCGTGAATTGATTTTGAAGGAGGCTCATGATTCTAACTATTCCATTCATCCTGGGAGTACGAAGATGTACCAGGACCTCAAGAGCAGGTATTGGTGGTATGGCATGAAGCGCGATGTCGCGGAGCATGTTGCCCTATGTGACACATGTCAGTTGGTGAAAGCAGAACATCAAAGACCCGCGGGATTATTGCTACCACTCAAAGTGCCTGAATGGAAATGGGAAGAAATCAGCATGGATTTCATCGTGGGATTGCCTAGGACCCAATCAGGGTATGATTCGATATGGGTCATCATTGATAGGCTAAACAAGGTAGCTCACTTTATCCCCGTAAAGGAAAGCTACAGTGGATCCAAATTGGCGGAGTTATACATGTCAAGGATCATGTGTTACCATGGAGTGCCGAAGAAGATAGTGTCGGACCGAGGGACACAGTTCACCTCGAGGTTTTGGCAGAAGTTGCATGAAACCATGGGAACCCATCTAAATTTCAGCTCTGCCTATCATCCCCAAACTGACGGGCGGACGGAGAAACGAATTAGATCCTTGAAGATATGCTGAGGGCATGTGCACTCAAAAACAATAGGAGTTGGGACAAGAACTTACCGTATGCGGAGTTTTCCTATAACAACAGCTATCAAGCTAGTATGAAGATGTCACCGTTTGAAGCCTTATACGGGAGGAAGTGCAGAACTCCCCTATTTTGGAACCAAACGGGGGAAAGTAAAGTGTTTGGTCCAGAAGTACTAAAAGAAGCCGAGGCGAAGGTGAGGGAAATTCGCAACAATTTGAGGATAGCACAGACACGCCAAAAGAGCTATGCCGATGTACGAAGAAGAGAGCTCGTTTTCAACGTGGGAGACTATGTCTATCTCAAGGTGTCCCCTATCCGAGGACTCAAGAAATGCCTGAGGACGCCTGAAGAGGTGTTACCCATGAATGAAGTGGACGTAGCTGAGGATTTGTCTTATGCCGATCAACCACACAAGATTTTGGAGACAATGGAACGCATCACCAGAAATAAAAGAATCCGGATGTGCAAGGTGCAGTGGAAGCATCACTCAGAAGAGGAAGCCACCTGGGAGCGGGAAGACGAGCTCAAGGCACAATTTTCAGAATTGTTTTCTTAGAACCACCAATCTCGAGGACGAGATTTCTTTTAAGGGGGGTAGAGCTGTAACACCCCAAAAATCTTGTTAAGACCCTAAATCATGTTAAGAGTGGAATTTAAAATTTTTTGGACGTATTGCATGTTTTGCAAAAATTCAAATTCAAACTGGAATTCAAATTAAACTCAAAACAGAAAAGAAATAGAAAAAAAAGGAAAACAGAAAAAAACCGGCCAGTGGGCCGAAACCCACCAGCCGGCTCACCCAGCAACCGCGCCAGCCCGCAGCCGCGCGCGCCGCTTCCTCCCACTGACAGGCGGGACCCGCCAGCCCTTCTTCTACCTCGCACCCGCGCCGGGATTCTCTCACCCCGAATCAAAACCGACCCGGATTCCTGCGCATCCCCGCCGAATTCCGTTCGTGGGCGACGCGGACTTGATCTAAACCACCCCGCCGCCTTTCCCCGTCTATAAAAACTCCGGCCTCGTTCTGTTTTTTCCCACGCGATCCGCCGATTTCACTCCGTTGAGAAACCGAGCCTTCTACGGCGAATTCTGGCCGATCTACGCTCGGAAATTCCGCTCTAACTCGCTGGTCTTGATCCACCGCCTCCGGGGAACCCTGCAGGTGCAGAAAACTCGGTGACTTGCGGTTCAAACACAGCGCCGACGAGCCTCACCGTGGTTTCACTTCGGACCTCATCGCCGACCGCCTTCCAGGACCTCCGAGCTCAAGAAAACCCCCGAGGTGAGATCCCCGACCTCCCCTCCACCGATCTATGCCATAAAATCACAGTTCTAAGAATAATTCTCGAAGATCCGAAAGTCTCCGGCGAGATCGCCGCTTCCCACCGCCGTGCGCCGCCGGGCAGCGCCGCCCGCGCTCGGTTAGAGCGACGTGGCCGCTTGTGCGCCGTCTATTTTAAATCGCACGGTAGACTTTAAATCCCCGCGTACCGGTTCGATGTTATAATCTCAGCCTTCTGTTTTGAATCGGGCGGTCCACGTCAGCCCCGCGTTATAAAGACTGGAAATCTTACATGCTACCCCCTGGGGTTCTCGGGAAATAAGAGCTAGCCCCGGAAACTTCTGATCTAGCCCCTGGAACTTCAGAAAATCATGTAAATTCATTTAAAAATCAGTTTTAGCCCCTGGACTTAATAAAAATTAGGAAAAAAACCTCTGTTATGTGTAGCTAGACCCCTGAAAATTGTTAAAATAATATTATAGACCCTGTAGAGGGGTTAGTTTACCTTTTTAACCCTGTTTGATATTTAATTTAGAAAATTGAATATGTGGCTAGTATTTAAAAGTTAAAAAGTGGGACAAACATATTGTAAAAATTAAATTAAAAACTTTCTCAGTACTTAGAAAACTTTGGAGTGAGATAAAAATAGATTTTGGGCTGAAATGAATCTGTTTAATTTATTATTCACATTTATTAGTTATAGGGACACATTTTAAGTAAAGAAATTTCTGAAAATAGGGAAAATAAATGTAAAATAGTTTACATCAGAGGAAAAGGTCAAAAATATATTAGTAAATATTTTAGATCAGAACCTATTCTGTTTAGATGATGTGTCTTGTTATTTTCATAATAAAGTTCACATTTAGGCATAGGAAATAAATCTGAAAATATAGCAACTAGTAAATGATAAATGGAGTTCTAAAATCCAAAGAATTCAGTTTAGGGTTGGTAGAAATTCTGAAGACACGTATGGAGAAGGAAAATATCTTTCATGCATACTTGGTAGCTAAAAGGTGTAGTAATTGAATATAAGGAATTTATTTAAATTAGAAACTCATATATATAGTATGTAAGTATAAAGGTGAACACAAAGGTAGGAATCATATACACATGATTAAAAGTGCATGCAAGCCAAAATCAACACACATATAGTAACCACAACACATATAATGGTGAATGACTTTCATAAATATGAATGTGTGGTTTGTATGAAGTAGAAGTGTGAACTATGTCTTATGGATTGTTGTTTTTCTTTTGCTATGTGTGATGGTATGATGTAGAACCTACTCAAGAGCAAGTTCTTCCTTTCCAAGATCAGGACTACCCATTCCAAGAGCAGCAGGAAGGAGGCAAGTGTCCTTGACCACTTTGATCCTATGCTAGGATGTGTAGATAGAATTATTTGCATTGTCAAGTTAAATATGAAACCCATGCTAGGAAGTTTCCCTAGAGTTGCATCACCTTGTTTCCTTATAGCTTGGGTTGGGATTTATTTTATCATGTCATTTATTATTATGCATATGCTTAGCCATGCTTAGAATGGGATATTTGGGATATGAGATCATCAGTTTATTTTACCATACTCTTGAATGAGATATTGTGAGTTATGTAGAGGTAGGGATCAAGGCAAGTTGGATGTTTTGGTCGGTGCTGGGTGCACGAGACTCGGTTTTGTGTTTAGTACTTGCCTGGATTCTAAGGACCGGTTCATGGAGCATGTAACCTGACTTTACAGTGCCAACCACATGCTGAGATGGGGCAGCTTGGCCAATTAATTAGGTGTATCCCCGGCGTAGTATGGGTGTGTTGGATGGTGCGGGGAGTAGGTGTCAGCTGGACTACCTTATGAACCGCAAGGCTCAAGAGGGGGCCACTGCAGCGGGGTTGGAGCCTCTTGTATGCTGTTAGGGATGAAACCTCAGTGGGCCCACACTCGTCGGGAATCCCTTTGTAAAGGCTTCGTAGTGATCTCCTGGCTACACACCTGGGAAGTGTGAATGTGGTTCGTAGCCACTGGCATAATGGAGGTTCTTTTAGTCCACCCGGCAACGGGGGATGAAATCACTACATGTGGGTACAGTGGTACAAACTCTGCAGAGTCAAAACTGTCATGACAGTCGTGCTCACGGTCAAGAGCGGCTTGGACTTATTCATGATTAGAGGAGTGATGGTTTAGGAAGTTGTGAATGTTAAGCGGGGAGCTTAACATTTGAAATGATGTTATGGTTATTTGATTATGATGATGGGATGGGAGATTGGGACCATTTCACCTGTGTAGTAATGTAGGTGCTTAATAAGCTAAGGTGATAGGTATTAATTGCGTAGTGCTTTAACCATGAGTTCAACCTCCCCTTGTTCTAGCCATGCATGACATAACTTTCCCACACTTGCTGAGTACCATCGGTACTTAACCTTGCATATTTTGTTGGTTTATATTGCTGCTCAGGTCAAGATAATGAGGTGGTGTATTATGACCAAGACTTTGGACCCGAAGAAGGTTTCTAGGTTCATGGAGACCCCGGGCAACGCCTGTGATGGAGCCTAAGAGAATAATTATTCCGCTGCTAGTTTACTTATTTGTGATGAACTTATTATTCCGCTGCTATGTAAGACTTATTTATATTTGACACCTGGCTTGTAATAAATGATGTTCACTATTTGTCATCCCATGTATGAGAAAATGATCCTGGCATACATGTGATATTCACTCGGTTGTTCTTTGGATAAACCGGGTGTGACACCTATAATCCACACACATCCTTTGGGTCCCTTCCCTCTTGTCGACGAACAGCACGGGGGCTACCCATGGTGACGAGCTTGGGCGTATAAAACCCTTTTCTAGCTGCTCCTTAATTTGCTTCTTGAGCTCTACTAGTTTATTAGCGGGCATCCTATACGGCTTCTTTGCTATAGGTGCAATTCTGGGTACTAAATCAATAGCAAATTCAATGTCCCAGTCAGGTGGCATACCTGGAAGTTCTTCCGGGAACACATCTGAATTTTCTTGAACTACCAGAATGCTTTCCAACGTCGCTTCTTCGATGTGGTTCAGCGATGCCTTCTCGGTTGCCGGTTGGGCTGACTCGAACTCAATACGAGTACCGTGCTCATTTGTGAACTGCACGCTCCTCTTAGCACATTGAATCACTCCGTTGTGCTTGCTTTACCAGACCATTCCATGTATTATGTCAATCCCTTGGGAATCCAAGACAATAAGGTTGGCCAGAAATTCTACCCCCTTATTTTAAGGCTTACTTTCGTACATACTATATTAGTCCTCATCTCTCCACTGGGAGAATTAACCAATATAGTTTGTTTCATGTGTGATATGGGCAGATTATACTTGGCAATATACTTGGATGATATGAATGAATGTGATGCTCCGGAATCAAATAAAACAGTGGCTGGGTTGGAGTTGGCAAGGAACATACCAATCACGACGTCCTCAGCTTGTTGTGCTTCCTCAGCGGAGACATGATTCACATTGCCACGAGCGTAGTTCTGCTGCCCACGGTTACCTTGCGTAGCTCCTCCATTCGGCCGTGGGTTCTGTTTTGGTGCGTTGCTCGGCTGTCCAAGGCCTTTCTTCGGGCACTTACTTGCAAAGTGTCCCGCTTCTCCGCATGAAAAACATGCTTTGCTTCCCATAACAGCAGGAATGTTGGGGCGAGGCTGGTTTTGAGCATAGGCGCCCATGTTGGGACGGGGCGCAGGAGGAAAAGGCATAGGAGGTGCATGCATAACAGGACTTTGCTGCGGTGGCTAATTAGGTTGAGGTGGATTTGCAGGGCGGAAAGTAGAAGCGGACGAGCCATAATGTGGTGCAGCTGGTGGCATAAAGCGGGGACGTACATTGCTCCCTTGTGGATGTCCTTGGTATGGCATCTTCCTCTTGCCCTGTTGCTCGATCTCACGGATCTTGCTCTCAACCACTATAGCTTTGTCAAGAAGCTTCTGGAAGTTTGCATAATCATTGTTGAGAAGCTAGACTTGGATCTCATTGTTCAGCCCTCTCATGAACAAGCATTGCTTTCTTTTATCTGAGTTGACATCTTCTGGAGCATAACTTGACAGCTGCGTGAACTTGTTGAGGTACTCATTCACGCTCTTCCTTCCTTGGCGGAGACCTTCAAACTCTTGCCTTTTAAGCATCATGACTCCAGCAGGGACGTAATGAGAGCGGAAACTCTCCTTGAATTCAGCCCAAGTGATCGTCTCCTGGTTGACATGAGCATTGCAAAGAGCGTCCCACCAGTCAGCGGCTGCTCCCATAAGTTGGTGTGATGCAAAGAGAACTTTCTCCCGATCATTGCACTGAACAATAGCAAGCTTCTTTTCCATGGACTTCAACCAATCATCAGCTTCCATGGGGTCATTAGTTTGTGCAAAAGTAGGCGGTCGAGTCCTCATGAACTCTCCCAATCTGTTGTGAGCCGGCGGGGGTGGTGGTGGCGGCGGTGGGGGTGCAGGAACGGGGTTAGGATTGTTGTTGTTGTTGGCCTGCAGCTGACCCAACGTTTGTATCATAGCTTGCATTAGCTGGTTCTGCATAGCCATCAACCGTTCAAGGTTGCTTGCATCAGCCCCGGGGTTAGCATTTCCAGGAACTTCAATGTTGCCATCCTCTTGTGGTTCATTATTGCCACGAGCGTTCCTCCTTTGACGGTTGTCGTTTTCCCTCACAATCTGTGAGATAGAGTAGAGTAGAATAGAAAATAGAAGTTTAGATTGATCCCCCCAACTATATGCATCAAGGTATATGAACTAAGTATCGTCTTTTGTTAACTTCAGCCTATATGAGGATGTGAAAACGTGCCGAAGCGTCTCACATCTCTTCACTATGTGTGGATGTGGACATTCGCCGAAGCGTTCCACAACTCACACCAAGCACACAAACACAAGCAATCATCATGACATTTCAGCACACCACTCTTATTCAAGCTACCACAATCTAAGCATTCCTATTACAGCTTTATTCAATGGAAACCTAAACTTAATCGTGAGAACCGGTGCTGTTCTCGCCGTATGACGGGGGTGGTCCATACATGGGCGCACGCCATGGTGAGTCAGATGTCCATGTAGGCATAGATGATGCTGGTGCTCCATTTGATCCTGCGTTGGCACGAGTCTCCTCCTGTTTTTCCAGCAAGTACAACTTCTTGCGTAGATAACGGATCTCTTCTTGTGCGCTTGCGTAGCGGTTTCCTAACTCCACGAGCAACCTCTGAGACATTTCAGCAGCTTGTGGGTTGGAAACAGCTGGTACATGGGGTCCAATGATCTCCCTTGTACCACTCTTCCGATACGGGTGCAGCTCAAAAGTTGTGTCCTCAAGCTCATGGAAGGCGTAGCATAGTCCGGTGAGTGCTTCCCATGCAGCATCATCAATAGCTTCTGCCCTTGTAGCTCTCCATGTGGGTGTGAAGTGCCGGGTGACAACCCTACTAGATAGGATGGTTAAGTCAGCCTTCCACTCTGCATCATGAGGTTCCATCTTCACCTCCTCCCAATATGGTCCATCGGACACCTCAATGGGGTTAAGTGCACTCCCACGTGGTGGTGGACAAGTACTTATGCGTGCCATGCTCCTGATCACCAGAATCTATAAATAAGACATGAGACACTTTAGAGAAGAAGAAAATAACTCCAAAGCTTCAGAATCTATGGAGCAAGAAAGCAAAAGTGTTGCTGTCCAAAAGAAGAGAAAAGAGGGGCTGAAAATAGCACTTTGCGGTGGCTGAATTGACAAGTAAAGTGCAGCAGCAAGCAATTTTCAAAAATATCAGTTTATAGAGGTGTTCCTATGTGTTTTAGAGTGTCCATTCTATCTAGTCTTGCGTCCTACGGTCAACGTGGCTCTGATACCAATCTGTGACACCCGGTTCCGAAAATAGAACCAAGTGAATGCATATGTGTGCCCAGGATGTTCATCACACATATACATGTAATCCACAAACTGAATTCAGAATATAACCACGAATAAATAGGGTTTGAGTACTTTATTACAATGACTCAATGGATGACTCATGAATGTCTATCTTATTCTTGCAACGGAAGACTCTAAACGACAGCGGAAAGTGACTAAAGACAGCAGACACCAACTTCAACTCCACAGGCATGTTGAAGGTAGTTCGCACGCCTAGTACTCCATATGGTCCTCGAAGTCCGCATCTCCTATAGCTGATGTATATGTGATAATGCAAGGGTGAGTACATGTCATACTCGCAAGTGCGGGAAAAGTATGACATGTAGCTTTCAAAAAGGTATGGAATGAAATGGCTCATTGCAGCAAGCAAATTTTATTTCATAAACATGGAAAAAACAACAACTATCTCTAGATGAATTTAATCCCACTTAACAAAGTAAAACAGCAACATTCTTTCATCACAATTCACCATTTATCAAGTCTCATCCAGCCATTAATCTTTTTCAAGTTCATCTCATGCTCATAAATATGCATATCCATCTCATATTCATATAACCAAAATCAAAATCATTGTCATGACTCAAATTAATCCCAAAACCAATCCCAATGACCATACCATAACCAAATAGAATAACCATCCCAAGTTTTCCCTCTAATCATGGATGTTGGCCAGGTGCTTGTGACCGGAAGCACGGCTATCATGATAGTTTTACACTCTGCAGAGGCGGCACCACTTTAACCACAAGTTGGACAGATCGTCGTCTTCTTTTCCGGCGACGGCGAGGCGTGACGGTGCTCATCGGCGGGTCTCGACGACGGGGCTTGACGACGGGGCTCAACGGTGGGGCTCGACAACGGGGCCCGACGACGGGGCTCGACGGCAGGGCTCAACGATGGGGCTCGACGGCGGGGCTCATCGGCGGGGCTCACCGGCAGGGCTCACTGGCGACCAAACTCCGGCGAGGGGGTGCCAACTTGGTGACTTGGACGGGGGAGCGCTCCAAGTCGGTGACTTGGGAAGGGGGGAGGGGAGGGGGAGGCTGTGGCCAAAGGGGGGGGGCTGGGGTTGTATTTATAAGGGGGGAAATGGAGGTGTCCTACTCCAATTGTAACTCTAATAAGAGTCTAGTCAATTTGGAACTCAACCAACTTATCCCCTTTTAATGTGGTGCGGCAGAAATGGGGATTGAATTCCCCAAATGTGGGAAAATTCCCCTTTTTGGGGAATTGGGGAATTTGGAAATTTTGGGGAAAATTTGGGAATGGCTCATTTCAGCTATCTTTATCCCATTCCTCACCATTTCTATGTCACTTGTTCTATTTCTCCATTCCCCTCTCCATTTCTATGTCCATTTTCCATTTCTACATTCCCCTCTCAGTTTCTATGCCCCATTCTCCATTTCTATAATTCCCTTCTCCATTTCTATGCTCCATTCTCTATTTCTATATTCCCTTCTCCATTTCTGTGGTTTTTCCTCTATTTCTATGGTTCCTTCCTCCATTTCTATGGTTCTTTCTCCATTTCTATGGTTCTTTCTCCATTTCTAAAGTTCTTTTTCCATTTCTACTTCTTTTATAATGCTTTTCTACATGAAAAATGTATGCAATGCATGGAAATGAATTTGAGGGCGTTACATGTTGCACAACGAAAAAGCTCGTTGTATAAAAGCATCTGTTTTGGTGAACCACTCCTCTGAGTGATGCCCATTCTTTTTCCAACCAGAATACATCCATGTTCGGTCTTCATCCCTGTCTGAGGTTATACCTTCAAAGCGGTCAAATCATTATTAGTACATTTTTATGTCTTGTCCTGGCCACTACAACTTGGAAGATAGGTCTTACACCGACCTAAGAGTGACCAACATAACGTGCTTATGACTTGACACGGTTCCCGATTCTGGACGAAATTTCGGCAGCATAACCCCGCTGTTCTCCAACTGCACGAACAAAAATAGTGCAGCAGAGAACATTAGGGTTATGCTATCAAAATCACATCCAGATCCAGACCCCATACCTAACTCGTCAAAAGCACGTCCTCGGTCACTCTCAGGTTGTCCAAAAAGGGACAATTCCGAACCTGCACGCCTCACATGCCTATCGCATGTGAGACGTATAGATTCGAAACGGGTAATAAATTTCTATATGTTATGTTACTCATTTTCATTTTTCAGTCATTTACAAGATAGGAAAGAACGAGAAAGAGGGGGTAAGTTGGTCAGAGTTGAAAGTTCAAAGGGGCGACGCGTCACCGTTGAAAGTTACAAGTCATTGTCGTCGTTCGGCCTTCGTGCTCTGAAAGTGCATCTAGGCATCCCTTGTGGGTTTTGGTTGATTTATGACAAACAAATGAGACCCTAACAAGATCGTTGAGATGAGTGCAGGTTTTTGAAGAAATTAGGAAGAAAGCGCAAAAAGAAAGGAGAATGAGGATCCAAAATGATAAGAGCTCAGGAGCTGAAAAGATTAGATTACTTAGTATGGAGTGTGTTGGAGAAACACACCCCAAGAGCTCAAGTGAAAGAAATCACACTAACTGCACAAAAATCAGCATGTGCGGACTAGTCCGATATTAACCGGACTAGTCCGATTTCTCTCTGACTAGAAAACGGACTAGTACGATATGGACCGGACTAGTCCGATTTGTCTTTGAGTAGACAATGGACTAGTCCGCACTCTTACGGACTAGTCCGGTATCTCACATCACTTAGGCTTTTCCACACGCCGCACACCGGACTAGTCCGGAGTCCACCATGGACTAGTCCGGACATCGCAAACCCTAACGGTAACCTTTGGAAACCCTAGTATAAATAGAGGTGTACGACCATACTACCATATCTCTCGACCCTCTGCGCCATCACACCTTCCAAGAGCCCAAAATTCACATCTCTCCACACATTCTAACCCAAAAAGGATAAAATCTTTGAGGATTAGCAATTGATCAAAGGAGAGACTTGTTCTACACATCTTGATCTCTTGGGTTTGATCTCTCGCACGCTCTTGTTCATTTATTGTTCATCTTTTGAGTGTGTTTGGTGGTATTCATTCATTGTAATTCCTGGGGAGCCCTCAACTTGTGAGAAGGCCCCTTGAACAATTTATTTGCCTTTTATGATTAGTGGAAGCGAATTGGCCTCCGTGGCAATTCGACGAGGGTAGGATTGGTGAAGACCCAGTCCTTCATGGACTCCTCAATGGGGACGTAGATTTCCTTTGTGGAATCGAACCTCGGGATAAAATCTTATCTCTTGCTCTTGTATTTTATTGTTCATCATATTCTAGGATTTACTTAATCTTGTGTAATTCACGTTGAAGCATTGAACCTAAAATTGATCTCTGTCATTCATTGTTTCACTATTGTAATACATCTAAGTTCCCAATTAATTTCCGCTGAATAGGGTACTAGAAGTGAAAATATTGATCAACCTTGATCTTTCTAGTCCACGCATACCAAACTAGTCTGCACAGTACCGGACTAGTCCGGTTTGTCTCTGAGTAGACAACAGACTAGTCCGCACTCTACCGGACTAGTCCGATTTCCCTGTATTTGATAAATCTATTAAGTGTTTCAGGGATTAACAAAGAATCGAAAAGCCTATTCACCCCCTCTAGGCTACATTCAATTGGTATAAGATCCAAACTCTTCAAAAGAGACTTACCGCTCGAAGAGACGATGTCGGACATCAAGGATGTACACAAGAAGATCGACGATGAAAAGGGTGATGATGAAAGGACTCAAAAGCTAAAGAAGCTACTCGACGCCATTCAAGACAGTGAGGACGATGATGAGGAGGTGCTCTAACTCAAGGCTCTTCTACGGAAGAAGGCACTCTCCCCAAAAGGGAAGAAGAAGATGGATGATGAAAAGAAGAAGAAAGGGGGTAGTCACATAGACTACTCCCGATATCCTTTTGACTATGAACGTTTGAATTCTAACAATAGTCATAACTTATCAATTCCTCTACGGCAAGCACCTTACTTTGATGGAAATGACTATTCAATGTGGAGACAAAACATGAAAATGCACCTTATATCTCTTAAACCAAGTTTGTGGCATATAGTGTGTACAGGGATAGATATCCTGGATGATGATGAAGAGTTGACTCCAAGCCAAGAACAAGCTGTTCATCGGAACGCTCAAGCTGTAGCTGTGATCACGTCATCACTGAGCCGTGATGAGTTCACCAAGGTGGATGGACTCGAAATTGCCAAGGAGATATGGGACACACTACAAACCGCACATGAAGGTTACCGTCATGTACGCGAAGCCAAGATAGAAATGATTGAAGGTGAATTGGGAAGATTCGCGATAGAAGAAGATGAATCACCACAAGATATGTACAATTGAATGAAGAATCTTATCAACAAAGTCCGAGCTTATGGCAGCAAAAAGTGGAATGATCATGAGGTCATGAAGTTGATTCTCAGAGCATTCATGCCTCGCAATGTGACTCTTTGCTCTACGATTAGAGAAAGCCCTGGGTATCGGAAAATGACCCTAGACGAACTTCTTGGCAAGATCATCAACTTCGAAATGATGGAGAAGCAAGCCAAGCATGTCAAGGAAATTGCCGATCTCACCTCGGCAAAGAAGAAAGGAGTTGCTTTGAAGTCAACTTGTAAACCCGTATCAAAAGAAGCTCCAGAAGCTCATGGAGAAGAAGACAGTGATGATGAAAGTAGTGATATTGATGAAGAAGACATGATCTTGTTCATGAAGAAGTTCAAGAAAATAATGAGAAGAAGAAAGGGTAGCAGCTCAAAGTGAGGAAGACAAAGGGACAAACAAATACCAAAGATGAGACGGGCATGCTACAACTGCGAAGAATATGATCACTTCATAGTAGATTGTCCATATGAAGAAAATAAGAGGAAGACTAAAGACAACAAGCCTCAACCAAAGAAAATGTTAAAGAAGAAGAAGCAATATGGCCAAGCGCATCTAGGGAAGGAGTGGGACTCCAATGATGAATCCTCATCCGAAGAAGAAGAGGAGATGGCCACCATAGCCATAAAGAAGACTCCCAAGAAATCCACTCTCTTCCCAACCATGGGTGCATGGAAGGATACCGACAACACTTGTCTAATGGCAAAGGAAGGTAAAAGAAAGGTAACAACTAAATCTTCCTTCTTGCATTCTTTTACTAGTGATAGTGATAATTCTAGTGAGGATGATAGCAGTGATGAAAATGAATATATGCTTAGGGGTTTAGACAAAAATACAGATGCTAAGATGAAATTTCTATTTGATAAGCTTGTTTATATGGAGAAGTTAGTCAATCGTCATGAAGATATGATCATGTCCCCAAAGGAGGAATATCTTGAGATTGAAAAGCTTCTTGAACTTGAAAAGGAGAGAGTAAATCACTAGAACTTGAGTTAGCTTCAAGCAAGGAAGCGTGCTTGAAGTTAAAGGACTCAAATGCCACCATCAAGGATGAACTTGCTGACTTAGCCAAAGTTAACAAGATCCTTGAGATACAAGTTGAGTCACTCAAGTAAAGTGGTTTTTCATCCACTTCAAGCTCACCTTCTCAACATATAAAATCTGAAACTAGTATTACTTGTGCTTGTGCCAAAAGTGACACTAACTTGAAGAAAAAGCAAAACTCAACAAAGGACAAGCAATCTTCTCAAAGTGACATATTTGACAAGGAGAGGATCAAGTATGCACGCAGTGCATACTCAGTCACAAGACCTCCTAATGTCAAATATGGCATTGGATATTCTTATGGTGAAAAGCAAAATGCTAGAAGCCACAAGAACAACAAGGGTTGCATTGCCTTTGTCAAGGGAAACTCTTCTCAAGTAATAATGTTGATAAATCTAACACTGTGAACACATATGAACAAAAACTTCTATTTAGAACTTTTGATGCTTCATATGTACTTATGAAAAGTAATCTTGGAAGAGTTTATGCTAAATATGTTGGGCCACGCCATGGGAACACCAAGTCTCATGTGTGGGTGCCCAAATCACTTGTGACTAACCTCAATGGACCCAAGCAAGCTTGGGTACCTAAGACCAGGGCATAATTTGTCTTTTGCAGACTTATTCATCCGGTGGAGCGAAATGGACGCTAGATAGTGGATGCACCAATCACATGACCGGAGAAAGAGGAATGTTCGTGGAATATGAAGAAAATGAAGATCCAAGCGAAGGCATTTACTTTGGTGATAATAGTCAAGGAAGAGTGCTTGGTACCGGTAAAATTGCAATTTCATCACAACACACTCTCTCTCAGGTTTTGCACGTTGACCCCTTGGATTATAACTTTTTTCCATATCTCAATTATGTGACAAGGGTTATAATTGTTTATTCACTAATGAGGGTGTGACTGTCTCTAGAAGGAGTGATAACTCAATTGCATTCAAGGGTGTGTTAAAGGGAAAACTTTATCTAGTTGACTTCAACAAAGATAAAGCCGAACTTGACACATGCTTGATTGCAAAAAGCAACTTGGGTTGGCTGTGGCATAGACGGCTAGCACATGTTGGTATGAGGAATCTTCAAAAACTCCTTAAAGGCGATCACAACTGAGGCTTAAAGGATGTTGATTTTGAGAAAGATAGGCCTTGTAGAGCGTGCCAAGCAGGGAAGCAAGTAGGAGCACCCCATCATGCGAAGAATGTCATGACTACAACAAGACCGCTTGAGCTCCTCCACATGAATCTATTCGGTCCAATTGCTTACATAAGCATCGGCGGTAATAAATACGGTCTAGTCATTGTTGATGATTTTTCACGCTTCACGTGGGTTTTCTTTTTGCAAGATAAGATAGAAACTCAAGGAACCCTCAAGAAGTTCATCAAGCGTGCACAAAATGAATTATAATTGAAGATCAAGAACATACGAAGTGATAATGGGACAAAATGCAAGAACACCCAAGTTGAGGAGTATCTAAATGAAGAAGGGATAAAGCACGAATTTCCAGCACCATATACTCCTCAACAAAACGGAGTAGCCAAAAGGAAGAACAGAACTCTCATTGAGATGACGAGGACAATGCTCGACGAATACAAGACTTCGGACAGGTTTTTGGCTGAAGCGGTTAACACTGCTTTTCACGCCATAAACCGACTATATCTTCATCGGTTGCTCAAGGAAACTTCATATGAACTACTCACGGGTAACAAGCCAAAATATTTCATATTTTCGAGTTTTTGGTTCAAAATGTTATATTTTAAACAAGAAGCCAATGGCTTCGAAGTTTGCTTCAAAGTCTGATGAAGGTTTCTTACTTGGCTATGATTCAAACTCCTACGCTTATCGTGTCTTCAACAAAACCTTCGGACTTGTTGAAGTAGCATGTGACGTAGTGTTCGATGAAACTAACAGCTCTCAAGAAGACCAAGTTGATCAATGTGTGCTAGATCAAGAAGAAGCTCCATGTCAAGCATTGAGAAGAATGTCATTGGGCGATGTTCGACCACAAGTGCCACCTTCAAATGCGAATGAAGAAAATGAACCACAGGTGGAGGTAAATGATCAAGGGGGAGCTTCCATACAAGATCAACCTCAAGAAAATCAAGAAGATAAAAACATCAATGAGGGCAACTATCCAGGGGGAGAAGAAGATGATAATGATGATTCAAGACCACAAGTGCCACATCCAAGAGTGCACCAAAGCATCCAAAGAGATCACCCCGTCGACAACATAATCGGTGACATCCAAAAGGGAGTAATAACTCGATCTTGCATAGCTAAATTTTGTGAACACTATTCTTTTGTATCTTCTTTGGAACCATACAGGGTTGAGGATGCTGACATGACCCCATGGTCTTGTCGAGCCAGGATCACGCTGAGGGGTGCTGCTTTGCACAGCACCGGATAACACACATCAAAGGTACTAAGCGTAAGCAAAGTTTTATTACATAAACCAGTTTATGAACATTTTTACAACAAAATAGTCCAGTCTACACTCACGGTCGTAGACTATGCATCGAGTTCACATTCATCCTGTGAACGTGTTCCCGCTAGCACGCACACACACTAACACGGAGGCGTGCATGACTCCCACTCGACGGGGTTCCCCTCCTGGGGTTCCGTCTCTTCCTCGGGAGTCCCTTCCTCATAAACCCTGCAAAAGCTTCAAACACAAGCAGTGAGCACGATGGCTCAGCAAGACTGACCCCTCTCTCCTATACATGGAACTTCTACACGAAGGTTGATAGGTTACATGAGGTAAAATAAGTTGCAAAGGACTCGCCTAATTAGTGGAACCTTACTTTCAAATTTAAGCAGCAGGTTGTGGAGAACCTTGCGCTAAGGCACATGAGAGAGCCGCAATCAAACAAGAAACACATTTCTCTCATGTACTTTGCCCAAAGTTGAAAAGAACTTTAATTAGCTCTAAACTACAATAAGACATTAACAAGCAAAGTGTGTGTTTCAAATCAGCAAACTTTTAACATGTACCTAGCCTGTTCTTTCTATGTCACGGTACAGTGAACAAGTGGTACTCACTAACCACAAGGGACGGCGATTATAATCGATTTACACCTGCAGGGTTACCCGAATAACCCGTCACGTACGCCCGTACTCGATGTTGCCTACAGCATCCATCACGGACGTCGTACGCAACCACCTTTCACCCGTCAGCCAAATGTTGAACCGGTCCAATCGTCCCGAGCAAGAGGTCTCTGCGCGCGCATCCACAGTGCCGCCAGCCGATTTACACCTCGAGCTCTCAACCTACCCTCTGAACGACCAGCTATGCCTCAACACCCAGCTACCCGAGTTACATCGGTTTCCCGGTTCCCATATAGCTGGTAGGTCTTCGGTACTGTTCTAGCTTGTTCAACAAGCCCGCACACAGCTTGGTCCTCAATCGACACAAGCGGAGCTATAGCACCCAGGCCCCAAAGTCCTGCTTCTCTTACTCTCCGCTCGGTCTCATCTTTCTTACCATGTGTTTCATTTGCTATCTTTACCCAAGTCGAGTGCCTCAAGCCTATCCTCGCGAGTAGTTCTAACTACTCGACTTGTACCGAATCCTACTCTGTCTTAGCATTGCAGTAGCTAAACGGGGTTTTCAATCCTAATCCCAACCCATGGTTTTCTTGGCTATGCATTTGGGTTTCAAACAAGACTCTAATGCAAGAAGTAAGTGGTACTCAAAGTAAGTTCTCAAAACAATAAAAATTTATAAACAGGTTAATGCAAACCGGAGCTTGCCTTGCTGCTCTTGGTCGTAGGATAGCTGCTCTTCCGGAGTGACGAAGTCTAAGACTTCGGTTTCCTCCTCAACCTTAGCACTACAATGAGATAACATGTATATGTATTAATTTAAATGCATTTGAATTGAATTTAAACTTGTGAAGACTATAAGTCTTACTAGAAATACCCAATGACTCTGAAATTTTTACTGGGGTTTGGATACAACCTAAACAGACTCTTGGCCAAGTTTTATTTGCAGAAAAGCTCATTTGAGCTCTCCACAAATAATTATGTACTTGACCTTAATTGGAGCTCTTAGGGTGTTCTAGGGATTTTCATGGAGCAAGCCATGACTTTCTGAAAACTACATTTTCTGAGGGTTCTAATGGAGTTGGTCTCACTTAATTTGAAGGTTCGTAGCTAAAGATATGAGCTAAACAATTTCAGAGAAATTCTCAAAATGTTTCTGGACATTTTCTATTTTCTCTGGAACAGTTTCATTAATCACCCCATTAGGTGGACCAAATGAGCTCAAATGGATCTGAAATTTTTATGGTAGCTCAGGGATATTTTGGTGAACATCTCAGCAAAATTTCAGAAATTTCCTTCAAAGGGTTCTCCAGTTAAAATTCTAAACAGTTTAAATTTGAAGAATTAATTCTGGAGAAATAAGGATTTTCATGAAGTGAAAATTGATTTGTTGGAAAGTACTCAGAGAGCTGAATCCAACAAAATTTGGTTCACTCGATTTGGAGTTTCCTAGCCAAAGTTATGTGAGTTTAAAGTTTGAACTAAATATGAAAACCGGGAAAAAGTTTAAACCGCTGCGCGTGGGACAGGGGCTATGTGTTAACTTCTCAACGGTTGACACACGGGGCTACAGCATCTTTTGTGTGCAGCCTCACCCGATCCGGTGCCACAGCGAGTCCCAGTTTTAAAATATCTGCCACTGACGCATGGGACCGTGGGCTTCGTCTACCTCTGGCCTCCCGCGCTCGGCCACCGCGACCCCTCGTCGGAGATCTCGCCGGTGGCCTCTGTTGTGCGCCAAACTCTATGATTTTGGCCGCCTCTGCCTAAATCCATCTGGGGAACGCGATGCTGGGTTCATCGCGTCATGAAAATCACCGGCACATAGTCGGCGACGAGCGGCGGCTTCGGAAGAACTTCGGTCGTGTCGGCCGACCTTCCTAGCACCCCAAACGATCGAGCAAAAGGACGTAGAGCATCAGTGGACCCTAGGAAAGACCGACATGAGCTCGAAGCAGCTCGGGAGAGGTCCTAAGTAGGCTCTCACCGTGCGCCCGATGCTTCCCGCATAAGCCACCGTTGGCAAGCTTCGAAATACGCCATGTACACAGGTTCTCATGCTAGGTGTTGTGAAGCTAACTTGTGCGCCACTAAGCCTAGATCGTGTAGGAACAGTTTGAGGGTCTCTAAACAACTATAGGGTGAGAATTTGGCAGATCCGCACCAGAAGGTCGGTCTGCACCGAGTGGAAGGGAAAACTGAAATTCGTCGCCAGTGATCGAACACTCTGGCTGTGGTTCGGGGGTGAGCAGAAACAGTCCCTAACGCGTCCGGGGATGCCTTAGCTTGGGTGTTACACCCTCCCGTTTGGGCTGTCCACGAGTGCCCGAAGTACGGCGGACTTAGGTCAACAAAAGGAACCCTCGGTAGGGGCGAGATTAACCGAGTTCAGCCAATTTCCAGCAACGGGGAAGGAGTAGGAGATCCTCTCGTACCGTTTTGCAGCTTGGAGGGAGTGGAGCGGCTGTGATCACTGGCTTTTCCGATCAACCGAGAGAGCGGCAGTGAGAGCTGTGTTTCTTGCGCGAGGGAGCAGAGAAACAGCCGAATGCCTCTCTCGCCGGCTCGGGCTCGGGGATAAGAAGGCAGGGGCGACGTCGGTTGACGCGGCCAGCCCGAGCAGGAGTTGTCCCGGTGACAAGCTCGGTGGCGCCCTCGGATGAATCCCGAGAAACCGAGTGTTGAATCTTCAGTCGGTTGAATTTGCTATAGAGGCTGACATTTGAGTCCCACCCGGGGTTTAACCTCTGAAATTAAATTACACCCACTGCTCTAAATAGTAGAGACCCAATTAACCTTGGTCATTTGAATTATCTACCCCTGGGCCATTTGAATTGGAGAGAATTCAAATTGGGTTTTGTTTGACTAAATTTCAGCACATATGCAGTTTGAAATTCAAATAAAGTTTTGAATTTGCTAAACTTAGCTCATGTCAAGATCAACTCCAAATGGAGTAAAAATTGGTGGGTGAGCTCACAAAAATGTGATGAGCAAGAATATGCCTCCCACTTTTGAATTCATGGGATGGAAATAGTTTGAATTTGAATTTGAGTTCAAACCACTGTGACAGCTCTCTAGGATCATAGACTGGCCCCACATACCACCACTCGTCTTTTCCGTGCACTTTGTCCTCACTCGTGGGCACCCGGGAAAACTTCCCGGTCGGTCACCCATCCCCAAATTCCTCCGGGCCAAGCACGCTTAACCCCGGAGTACTTTGCAGGTGGGCTTCGGGAAAAGAAGTGTGTGATATCCTAACTCCCGTCTTAAAAGGATTGATAGAGTACTCATACCACCAAGGTATACCTTCTTTTCCGGAAGCCCACCTGCAAAGTACTCCGGGGTTAAGCGTGCTTGGCCCGGAGGAATTTGGAGATGGGTGACCGACCGGGAAGTTTTCCCGGGTGCGCACGAGTGAGGACAAAGTGCACAGAAAAGACGAGTGGTGGTATGTGGGGCCAGTCTATGATCCTAGAGAGCTGTCACAATTGGTATCAGAGCCGACCCTCGCAGTTTCACGGGTGCGTACGGGTCAGTGAGAAGGATACGGTACCGTACGGGTCAGGGACGTGGGTACGTACACATGACGCGTGGGTCCTCTATGTGGGACACGGTATGGTACGTATGCTGCTAACCGGGCGTACGGTATGCGTATGCCAGTACTGAACATACCGACGTGGCTAAGAGGGGACGTTCCTATCTTGGCAATGACCGACGAGGACGTCGGTCTTCTAAGGGGGGTGGATTGTGTGATATCCTAACTCCCGGCTTAAAAGGATTGATAGAGTACTCATACCACAAAGTTATACCTTCTTTTCCGGAAGCCCACCTGCAAAGTACTCCAGGGTTAAGCGTGCTTGGCCCGGAGGAATATGGGGATGGGTGACCGACCGGGAAGTTTTCCCGGGTGCGCACCAGTGAGGACAAAGTGCACAGAAAAGACGAGTGGTGGTATGTGGGGCCAGTCTATGATCCTAGAGAGCTGTCACAATGATTTAACATATGATGAGTATCCGGTGGAAATCCTTGATGAGAAAGCCTGAACCATGCGTAGCAGAACGTTTTGGTTCTACAAGCTCCTCTGGAGTAACCACACCGTGGAAGAAGCGACGTGGGAGAGCGAGGAATTCCTTCGTTCGAATTCACCGGAGTTCATGGCTTCTCAATACGAGTAAGTCCCTACTACATCGCTATCTCTTCTTTTGTAATCTCGGGACGAGTTTCTTTTAAGGGGGGAGGAATGTAAGGGCCTCAGTTTTGGCACACATTTGAAGTGTTCATCACCACACCACACCAATTTTCACTCCATTCGGAGTTGATCTTGACATGAGCTAAGTGTGACGAATTCAAACTTTATTTGAATTTAAAACTGAACTTGTGCTGAAATTCACTCAAACCCACCCCAATCTGAATTCTATTCAATTCAAATGGCTCAGGGGTGAACAATTTGAATCACCAGGGGTATTATGGGGCTCACTGTTTACAACAGTGATTAGGAGTAAATTTTAGAGGTTAAAACCCTGGGTGGGACCCACATGTCATAGAGGGGAGAAGGAGAAACTTGCACCCAAAGTCAGAGTCTCGGTGGGAAATTCCACCGAGCAGCTGTCGGCTGTGCCACCGAGCAGCTACCGGCGCCACCAGCTGCTTCCCTCTCCGCGCGCTGGCGCCCAGGGTGGCTGGCTCGCGCCCCCACGCGACCGGCACCGCCTCAGCCGAGCAGGAGTCGGCCGGCTTAATCTTCTCACGGGCAAACCCGAGCAGCGGCATTGTTTCTCGCCGCAGCTCTCTGCTCAAACGGGAAAACCAGCAAAACCATCTCCTCCTTCGTCCCTGAGCTGCTAGATAGCCACCTGAGCTCACACTTCACCTCCCCAACGCCAGAAACCCCGAGCTCCGACCTCCTTTGCCCAAAGACGATCGCCACCGCGGCGACCTAGCCTCAGCCGAGAGTCAGGCGCCCGTGGGCAGCGTTCCACAGGCGTTTTCACGGTCCAGCGAGAGAGGCAACAGGAGCGCGCGACCACCGTGCGGCTCTCCTCTAAGTTTGGAAGCCAACCATGAAGAATCCACAGAGAATTTCTAGTTTTTGCTCCGGCGACCGTAAACCAAGCTTCTGGTACGGTTTCTTTAAATTCTCGCTCTATGGTCTTTCGGGGGTCATCAAATCTTGCACATAGACGCTGGACTAGCCGGCGATCAAGTTCTTTTCTGCATCTGTAGCGTGAAACTGTCTAGGAGTGACGAATTTGAGCTCGATCGAGGGCGGTCATGACGGGCAGGATCGGTCACACTGTGCCGACCGACTTGCCGCCATCCCTGAACCCTTTTGACACCTTGTCAAACTTCCTAGAGGTACACTGATGCTGTAGGGCCGTTTGTTCGAGGTGTTGGCGGGTTTAGAAACCACGGTCGACGGTGTCGAACCTCAACCGAGGCAGCGGCACATCGCCGAGCTATTTCCGGTCACCCCCAGCCCGACCTGACACCACCGACGTATTCCTCGACGTCGACAACCCCCTGGGGGCGAGTTTCAGCCCCTGGGAGGTCCGGCAGCGGCGAGCCGGCGAGCCCCGAGCCTGCTCCGGCATGGTCGGCGGCGCGGGCGTGAGAGAACGGCAGGAGGAAGACGAAGCCGACTGGCCCACGTCTCAGCGTCTGAAGTGTTTAAACCGGGATCGGGTGTGGCCGGGGATTGGTTGTGCTGGCGCACAAAATACCCTGTGAGCTCCGGTGTGCCGGACACCTCCGCGCTCGACACGTGTGGTATCTCCGGTGTGCCGGCCACCTCCGCGCTCGACACATGTCCCCGCGGGCCCGAGAGTTTAAATTTTTCCCCCGATTTTCAGGATTCTTCCAAACTTCAAATCCTCATAACTTTGGCTAGAAAGCTCTAAATTGGGTGAACCAAATTTTGGTGGATTTAGCTCTCTGAGCACTTTCCAGCAATACCAAATTCAGCTCATGAAAATGAATAGTTTTCCAGAATTAAATCTCTAGAGTTTAAACTGTCAGGAATTTTATCTGGAGAACTACTTTACGAAAAATTCTGAAATTTGGTTGAAAGGTTCATTGGAAAATCCCTGAATCCCAGTAAAGTTTTCAGACTCATCCAAGTTCATTTAGTTACCCTAATTGGGTGATTAAGGGAACTGCCCAGGGAAAATAGAAAAATGTACAGAAACATTTTTAAGATTTTCTCCAATCTTAATTAGGACATAACTTTCTGTAGAATTCTTCAAATGACATGAAACCAACTCCATTAGAACCATCCTAAATTCTAGTTTCCAGAAAGTAATGGTGGGAGCCATGAAAAACCCTGGAATTACTTAGAGGCTCAATTATTTACCAAAGAGGCTTTTATTTGTACAAGGTTCAATTGAACTTTGTTTCAAATAAAACATGCTCACGACTCTTGTTAGGACCCTACCAATCCACCATAAAAATTTCAGAACCCAAACGGAAGGGATAGCTAGAGTTATTAGCAATTATGTATTTAAGTTCACACATTGCATTTAAATTTACATGTAGTATTGTATTCAACGTGTAGCCATTGAAGAAGAGACCCCGGAAGTGCTGGATTTCCTTCTTCCGGACGAAGAACTAACTACTGACCAGCAGCAACAAGGCAAGCCCTGGTTTGCATTAACCTTTTTATAAGTTTTATTTTGTTTACATGTGGCATATAAGGTATGATTGTGCATTAGGTGTAGGATGGATGGAACCCCACTTGCATAACCAGAAATTTTCCCTAAGAGTGAGGGTAGTGTCTAAGATCTCGAGTAGACAGGCTATGCTTAATAATTCATAGGGCTTCGGTACAAGTCGAGTAGTTGGAATCTACTCGCGAGATAGGAATGGGACACACGGGTTCGGTTGAGTGATGTGAGATCACATTAGTAATGAAAATGAGACTGGGCAGGGGCTAGGGCGCAGCAAGAGGGAGTCTTGTGTGCGCAGCCCTGTCCGTGTCGATTGAGAACCGAGCCGTGTGCGGCCCACGCTGATCAAGTTTGAACGTACCGAAGGCATATCGGATATATGGGCCCCGATAAACCGATGTAGCCTAAATCTCCGGGCGTCGAGGCATAGCACACCGATTTATAGGTGTAGGTTGAGGGCAGCAAGGTGGAAATCTGCCAACGGGCATAGAGAGATGCTCCGTGTGGGGAACCTCCCGCTCGTTTCGGTGCAACCGGTTCGATGTTTGGGCTGTTGGGTAAAAGGTTGTCCCGTACGACATCGAGTGAGCGTGCTGTGCAGCTCCACGGGTGGGCGTACGTGACGTGCTCTTTGGGCTTCCCTGCAGGTGTATATCGAGTCGAATCACCGTCCCTCGCGGTGAAGAGTACCACTTGGTCACTGAGTCATGACGTAGATTAATGGATGAAACATGTTGATTCAATATTGCTGGTTGATATAATTGTATTGCTACAAGTGTGCCACCAAATACTGCTTACTAAATCTCAGATTTCATGAACTGTTAACTTGTTGCTAAAAGATGAAGTAAGGATGAACTTGTAGGCGTGTCCTTTTGCTGAAATGTTACTATCCTATGTCCATGGTACCCCTCATGTAGAGTTTCATGCTTAGGTGAGTCGGTTAAGCCTTGCTGAGCCTTCGTGCTCACGGTTGCTGCTTAAGTGTTTTTCAGGTGAGGAGCCACCCACGGACTCGGAGTATGAGTCCACCGGCGAGGGTTACCCTCCGTCGGGGACCACGGCTGAGTGGGAGCCGTACACGCCGCGCTGAGCTGAGGAGTGCAGCTAGTGTGGGTTGCCCTAGGGCTGGGCAACCAACTTTTGCTAGATAGGCGGGCGTGAGTTGTATAGTGTAGACTTCCGCTGTGTAACATAAACAATAGTTGTAACTGAAGTTTGTACCTGTTTGTACAGTTTCAGTTGTTTTTCCCATGTAATATATTATGTTCTTATGACGTGTGCTGTCGGGTGTCGCATCGCGCGGCACCACCCTCTGCGATCCTGGATGAGCGGATTCCGGTCCGTCCATCCTACACCTAATGCACAATCATACCTTATATGACACATGTAAACAAAATAAAACTTATAAAAAGGTTAATGCAAACCGGGGCTTGCCTTGTTGCTGCTGGTCAGTAGTTAGTTCTTCGTCCGGAAGAAGGAAATCCAGCACTTCCGGGGTCTCTTCTTCAATGGCTACACGTTGAATACAATACTACATGTAAATTTAAATGCAATGTGTGAACTTAAATACATAATTGCTAATAACTCTAGCTAGCCCTTCCCTTTGGGTTCTGAAATTTTTATGGTGGATTGGTAGGGTCCTAACCAGAGTTGTGACCAAGTTTTATTTGAAACAAAGTTCAATTGAACCTTGTACAAATAAAAGCCTCTTTGGTCAATAATTGAGCCTCTAAGAAATTCCAGGGTTTTTCATGGCCCCCACCATTACTTTCTGGAAACTAGAATTTAGGATGGTTCTAATGGAGTTGGTTTCATGTCATTTGAAGAATTCTACAGAAAGTTATGTCCTAATTAAGATTGGAGAAAATCTGAAAAATGTTTCTGTACATTTTTCTATTTTCTCTGGGCAGTTCCCTTAATCACCCAATTAGGGTAACTAAATGAACTTGGATGAGTCTGAAAACTTTACTGGGATTCAGGGATTTTCCAATGAACCTTTCAACCAAATTTCAGAATTTTTCATAAAGTAGTTCTCCAGATAAAATTCCCGACAGTTTAAATTCTAGGGATTTAATTCTGGAAAACTATTCATTTTCATGAGCTGAATTTGGTATTGCTGGAATGTGCTCAGAGAGCTAAATCCAACAAAATTTGGTTCACCCGATTTAGAGCTTTCTAGCCAAAGTTATGAGGATTTGAAGTTTGGAAGAATCCTGAAAATCGGGGGAAAAATTTAAACTCTCGGGCCCGCGGGGACACGTGTCGAGCGCGGAGGTGGCCGGCACACCGGAGATACCATACGTGTCGAGCGCGGAGGTGTCCGGCACACCGGAGCTCACAGGGTATTTTGCGCGCCAGCAAAGCCGATCCCCGACCACACCCGATCCCGGTTTAAACTCTTCAGCCGCTGACACGTGGGCCAGCCGGCTTCGTCTTCCTCCCGCCGTTCTCTCACGCCCGCGCCGCCGACCTTGCCGGAGCAGGCTCGGGGCTCGCCGGCTCGCCGCTGCCAGACCTCCCAGGGGCTGAAACTCGCCGCCAGGGGGTTGTCGACGTCGAGGAATACGTCGGTGGTGTCAGGTCTGGCTGGGGGTGACCGGAAATAGCTCGGCGACGTGCCGCTGCCTCGGTTGAGGTTCGACACCGTCGACCGTGGTTTCTAAACCCGCCAATACCTCGAACAAACGGCCCTACAGCATCAGTGTACCTCTAGGAAGCTCGACAAGTTGTCAAAAGGGTTCAGGGATGGCGGCAAGTCGGTCGGCACAGTGTGACCGATCGAGCCCGTCATGACCGCCCTCGATCGAGCTCGAAATTTGTCACTCCTAGACAGTTTCACGCTACAGATGCAGAAAAGAACTTGATCGCCGGCTAGTCCAGCGTCTATGTGCAAGATTTGATGACCCCCAAAAGATCATAGAGCGAGAATTTAAAGAAACCGTACCGGAAGCTTGGTTTACGGTCGCCGGGGCAAAAACTAGAAATTTTCTGCGGATTCTTCACGGTTGGCTTCCAAACTTGGAGGAGAGCCGCACGGTGGTTGAGCGCTCCTGTTGCCTCTCTCGCTGGACCGTGAAAACGCCTGTGGAACGCTACCCACGGGCGCCTGACTCTCGGCTGAGGCTAGGTCGCCGCGGTGGCGATCGTCTTTGGGCAAAGGAGGTCGGAGCTCGGGGTTTCTGGCGTTGGGGAGGTGAAGTGTGAGCTCAGGTGGCTGTCTAGCAGCTCAGGGACGAAGGAGGAGATGGTTTTGCTGGTTTTCCCGATTGAGCAGAGAGCTGAGGCGAGAAACAATGCCGCTGCTCGGGTTTGCCACGAGAAGATAAAGTCGGCCGACTCCTGCTCGGCTGAGGCGGTGCCGGTCGCGTGGGGGCGCGAGCCAGCCGCCCTGGGCGCCAGCGCGCGGAGAGGGAAGCAGCTGGTGGCGCCGGTAGCTGCTCGGTGGCACAGCCGACAGCTGCTCGGTGGAATTTCCCACCGAGACTCTGACTTTGGGTGCAAGTTTCTCCTTCTCCCCTCTATGACATGTGGGTCCCACCCAGGGTTTTAACCTCTGAAATTTACTCCTAATCACTGTTGTAAACAGTGAGCCCCATAATACCCCTGGTGATTCAAATTGTTCACCCCTGAGCCATTTGAATTGAATAGAATTCAGATTGGGGTGGGTTTGAGTGAATTTCAGCACAAGTTCAGTTTTGAATTCAAATAAAGTTTGAATTCGTCACACTTAGCTCATGTCAAGATCAACTCCGAATGGAGTGAAAATTGGTGTGGTGTGGTGATGAACACTTTAAATGTGTGCCAAAACTGAGGCCCTTACAACCACCCTCTTTCTAGTTATACCCAAAAGGACCTCAAAAAGGTTTTGGATTTGGGTAAAATTTGGCATGGACATTCTTAGCAAGGTGACTTTTTCATATGTCCAGCCACTATATGATGCTTGTGGGAAATGCCACTTTTGCATTTTGTGAGTTTATTCTCTAATGAGCATGTTGATGGTGTTTACTTGCTCTTCAAATGTATTCATCAAGTTCCTTCAAATGAAGTGTGTGTGTGGTGATGAACACTTCGAACATGTGCAAAAAATTTAGGCCCTTACATTCCTCCCCCCTAAAAGAATCTCGTACCAAGTTCAACGTCGTCGGCAGTAAATGGGTCTTCTACAACAAGCAAGACGAACATGGAGTGGTAACAAGGAACAAGGCATGACTTGTGGCAAAAGGGTACTCACAAGTGGAAGGTTTGGATTTCGACAATACTTTTGCTCCCATAGCTAGGCTTGAATCGATTCGTATATTACTTGCATATGCTACTCACCATGATTTCAAGCTTTATCAAATGGACATGAAAAGTGCCTTTCTCAACGGACCGATCAAGGAGGAGGTGTACATGGAGCAATCACCCGGTTTTGAAGATCAAGAGTACCCGACTATGTGTTCAAACTGCGTAAGGCTCTCTATGGCCTCAAACAAGCTCCTAGAGCTTGGTATGAGTGCCTTAGAGATTTTTTGATTAAAAATGACTTCAAGATTGGAAAAGCTTATTACACTTTATTTACTAAACACTTTGATGATGATCTCTTCATTTGCCAAATCTATGTTGATGATATTATATTTGGTTCAACTAACAAATCCTTTTGTCAAGAATTTAGAAAGATTATGACAGATAGATTCGAGATTCCATGATGGGAGAGTTGAGGTACTTTTTGGGATTCCAAGTGAAGCAACAAAAGGACGGGACGTTCATAAGCCAAACAAAATACACTCAAGACATTCTCAAGAAGTTTGGAATGGACAAAGCAAAGCCTATAAAGACTCCCATGGCGACAAATGGACACATGGATCTCAATGAAGACGGATCAAATGTGGATCAAAAGGTATATCGTTTCATGATTGGCTCCTTACTTTATTTATGTGCATCTAGGCCTGATATCATGTTGAGTGTATGTTTGTGCAAGGTTTTAAGCCAATCCTAAGGAATGTCATTTGACAGCCGTTAAAAGGATCTTGAGATATTTAGTTCATACACCGAACCTAGGCCTTTGGTATCCAAAAGGTTCAAAATTCAATCTCATTGCAGATTATGCCGGATGCAAGGTAGATAGAAAAAGTACTTCCAGTACTTGCCAATTCCTAGGTAGATTCTTAGTTTCTTGGTCCTCCAAGAAACGAAATTCAATTGCCGTATCCACGGCCGAAGCGGAGTATGTTGCAGCCAGGAGTTGTTGTGCACAACTCCTTTGGATGCCACAAACTCTAAGGGATTACGGTTAAAATATGAGCCGTATTCGACTCCTTTGTGACAATGAGAGTGCAATTAAAATTTCCCATAACCCTGTTGAGCACTATAGAACCAAACACATAGATATCCGGCATAATTTTTTGAGAGATCACTCAATGAAAGGAGACATATCCATTTCCCATGTCAACACTGAAAAATAACTAGCCGATATCTTTACGAAGTCACTTGATGAAAAACGCTTTTGTGAGCTCTGAAATGAACTAAATATCCTTGATGCTCGGAGCGTGTCTTGAAAACTTGCACACCTGTATGCCATCCTCACAATCATGGTAATTTTGTTGAAAAATCATCTCTCTCTATTTTTCTCCTAAAAACTATGTTAGCTACTTGATCTTGATGAACTATGGTCATAGCTTGATTGTTGTATGTTTACTGATCATATTCATCAAGAATATATGTGTATCTTTGTCCCCTATTCCTTATTAGGAACCATTGAATACATATATATAAGTGTTTTGTACTTTTCTGTACAAGGGACCACGGACTAGTCCGTGGTAACCCCGGACTAGTCCGTACTTTGCAGACTAGTCCACACTTGGTCCGCTAGTCCGGACTAGTCCGGTTCGACCACGGACTAGTCCGACATTTCGACTCCATAACCCTAGGGCCGGCTCAGACCTAGTCTTCTTCAACCTCACAACTCCTCCAATGTTCTCTCTCCTCACTCAAGTGCTCCCAAGGCGGATTTGCGAGTTCTCCATCAAATCCACCCAAATCTCTGTGGGAATCGATCTCCACTACAAGGGGATCGAGGACCCCGGACTAGTCCGCATCAAGAACTCCTTCAACGCCTCGAATCAAAGGATTTGGTAAACTGCTCTCCAAACCCTAAAACCTTCGATTTTCCTTGTTTTTGTTCAATTAGCTTAGCTCCTCCAGTCAATACATGCTCTATTGATGTATTTCATGTACCCTTGATCATATTTGCATTGAATAACCTCAAATTTCAACAAGTTAGAGTTTGAGCAGCCTCATAACAGACTAGTCCGATCTTAGGGCGGACAAGTCCGATATTCCGGACTAGTTCGACCCTGAACACCGGACAAGTCCGGTATGCCCTGATCAAAACCTTAGCTTATATCAATTCAATGCAATCCCTTGTCATCCTTGATTATTCATTTCCTTTATATCTTCCTTGTCAGAAATCATGTCAGGATCGAATGAGAATCTCTCCGACTTTGAAGCCGAGATGGATCAAGATGTGATGTCTCATATTCTAGAGTCTCGCTCCAACAAGAGACAAGAGTGTGCTGCCGAGCCTTCGCTTACCCCACCTAGGGTTCGTCGAAAGGTTACAATCAAGAGACCAGCTTCAAAAGCAAATATGGCTGATTCTAGCTCGGCGGATCAACGCGAAACTAAGGGCAAGGGAAAGGGACTTTCTTCCGGCCCGATTGGTCCCCTTACGATGACAGCTCCAAGATAGGGAAATAGGAATTCCTCGGAAGAGAAGTTCAATGGCAAGGGGAGTGATGTGGCACGGAACCTAAGGAAGATTGACACCTATAGCACTAGCAAAAAGGCAACTGACAAGAGATTTCGGAGCAACTTTCACTCGGACTACTACAGTTCGGTGTACCTCCAAATGAAGACTCCAGTGGTCCGCAACCAATGGATCGACTGGACATATTTTGAAAGGAAGAGCTGTGAAGCCTTTGAGGAGATAATAGAGGCTGCAGAGAGACACGGACTCAAGGACTTCCTATCCTTGGACTGATGAGATCATCGCCCAGTTCTTTACAACTTGCCACTTTGCCCATGATGGAGAAGACAAAGTGACTTGGATGACACATGGATCCAAGTACACAGTTTTCCTATGTTGAGTTTGCCAGACTGCTGCACCTTCAAGACACTGGCAGTGATGAGATTGTGATTCACAATCTTGATGTTGTGGAGAAGGACAAGATGGAATTCCTCTATGATACTCGACTCCCATACGATCCTCCCTCAACCTAGAACATGAAGCCCTTCTTCATTGTTCTCAACAGAGAGCTCCGGAAGACAATTGCTCCAAAGGATGGAGATGCCGGGAGTGTCCAAGGTTACTTGAGAACCTTGATGAAAGTAATCAGCAGGAGGAGAAAATTTGATATCTTTGATTACATTTGGAATGACATGGTGAACATATCATGCACACCAATCCATTCTTGTGGCTATGCACCATACTTGATGTTCATGATTGAAAAAGTCACAGGAATTGAGTTTGTGAAGGATGTGGAGCACACTGCTCTAAGGCCTCAGAAGACTCCTCAAGTCTCTCTTCCAGCTGCTCCCTCACCTGGCTCACCTGAAGAACATCCAGAGAGATCTCAAGAAGATGCAATGCCTTCATCCAAGACTAGGGCCCCTACTCACAAAGGGTCCCCTAGTTGGATTATGAAGTATTTGGCTACTATCTTTGATTCTTGCCGTAAAACTGAGGTGAAGCTTCATAAGATGAACAAGGCAAGGAAATAAGAAATGAGATACATGAAGGCCAATGACAAAGCAATATGCCAAAAACTGGAGATTGAGCCCATTGGATCTCCAATCATCTCAGAGGACTCTGCATCTGACTTCACAGAGCTTCCTCCTCTGTCTCCATCAGAGCGTGCCTACTTTATCACGACGAGTGGTTCTTCTCCTCCTCCTCCTCATCCTGATGATGAAGACGAAGAAAGGACCGACAGCGAGGAGTGAGCCGGCGACGACAAGTAGATCCCTCCTCTCCTTCTTTTTGGTGCCTTGATGCCAAAGGGGGAGAGATTGAGGGGGAGTCTTAGGTCGTAGGTTCTTCTTTTTGTGTCCTAGTTTAAGAAGTGGGCTTTTGTAAGCCTTATGTTATCATTATGCTTTTGGACATGTGCTGTGAAATGATGACTAAGTTATGCTCATGATTAATGGTGTACGTTTAAAACTGCTATGTAGGCTTGAGACTCTTGATGATATTATGATTATGCTTATTATGATATTCACATCAAAATTATTGTTCATACTAATAGTTTTGCACCCCACCATAAAGAGTGCACATATGTCTTATGTCTACATTGCCTATTTTGCTCAAAGCTCATATGTGCACACTTTATGAAAATCTGATTTTTTTATAATATTTGTGTGATCTCAATTGGTTTTCATCAATCACCAAAAGGCGGAGATTTAAAGTGCATCTAGGAATCCCTTGTGGGTTTTGGTTTATTCATGACAAACAAATGATACCCTAACAAAATCGTTGAGATGAGCGCAGGTTTTTAAAGAAATTAGGAAGAAAGCGCAAAAAGAAAGGAGAATGAGGATCTAAAATGATAAGAGCTGAGGAGCTGAAAAGATTAGATTACTTAGTATGGAGTGTGTTGGAGAAACACACCCCAAGAGCTCAAGTGAAAGAAATCACACTAACTGCACAAAAATCAGCATGTGCGGACTAGTCCGATATTAACCGGACTAGTCCGATTTCTCTCTGACTAGAAAACGGACTAGTTTGATATGGACCGGACTAGTTCGATTTGTCTCTGAGTAGACAAAGGACTAGTGCGCACTCTTACGGACTAGTCCGGTATCTCACAACACTTAGGGTTTTCCACACGCACACTGGACTAGTCCGGAGTCCACGACAGACTAGTCCGGACATCGCAAACCCTAACGGTAACATTTGGAAACCCTAGTAAATAGAGGTGTACGGCCATACTACCATATCTCTTGACCCCCTGCGCCGTCACAACTTCCAAGAGCCCAAAATTCACATCTCTCCACACATTCTAACCCAAAAAGGATCAAGTCTTTGAGGATTAGCAATTGAACAAAGGAGAGACTTGTTCTACACATCTTGAGCTCTTGGGTTTGATCTCTCGCACACTCTTGTTCATTTATTGTTCATCTTTTAAGTGTGTTTGGTGGTATTCATTCATTGTAATTCCTGGGGATCCCTCAACTTGTGAGAAGGCCCCTTGAACGATTTATTTGCCTTTTGTGATTAGTGGAAGAGAATCGGCCTCCGTGTCGATTCGACGAGGGTAGGGTTGGTGAAGACCGGGTCCTTCGTGGACTCCTCAATGGGGACGTAGATTTGCTTTGTGGAATCGAACCTCGAGATAAAATCTTGTCTCTTGCTCTTCTGTTTTATTGTTCATCATATTCTATGGTTTTCTTAATCTTGTGTAATTTAGTTGAAGCATTGAACCTAAAGTTGATCTCTGTCATTCATTATTTCACTGTTGTAATACATCTAAGTTCCCAATTAATTTCCACTGCATAGGGTACTAGAAGTGAAAATATTGATCAACCTTGATCTTTCTAGTCCACACATATCGGACTAGTCCGCACAGTACCGAACTAGTCCGATTTGTCTCTAAGTAGACAATGGACTAGTCCGCACTCTACCAAACTAGTATGATTTCCCTGTATTTGATAAATCTATTAAGTGTTTCAGGGATTAACAAAGAATCGAAAAGCCTATTCACCCCCTCTAGGCTACATTCATGCTCGTCTCGACACATAAGTTGCGACAAAAACCATCTAGGCCGTGCCGGGTCGGGGCGAGATGGGGTCGTGCCAGGTCGGGCTGGATTGGGCCTTGCTAGGTCGGGCCAAGTTGGGCCGTTCTTGGTTGGGGCGCGATTGGGCCGTGCCGGGGCGGGCCGGATTGGGCCTTGCCGGGTCGGGTCGGCTTGGGATGTGTTGGGGCGGGCCGGATTGGGCCTTGCCAGGTCGGGCCGGGTTGGGCTGTGCCGGGTCGGGCCGGATTGGGCCGTGCCATGTTGGACCAGCTTGAAACCCGTTAATATACGTATAAATAGTACACACTCATAATCAATCAATTAACTAATTATAATCTAATTGAGGAATTCAAAAAAAAATAAACAATTAAATAATTTAAACAATAGTAAGCTGGTGGGCAGGGCGGGCAAGGAGCCGGCTGGCGGGGCGGGCATGGTAGGGACCCGGCGGTTAGGGAGCTAATTATTTAAAACTAATTAAAAAATAATCTAATTAACTAAAACTAATTAAAAAACTCAATGGGCCGGGCCGGGGCAGGGCGGTGGCGGGTCGGGGCGGGGCCGGGTCTACGGCGGGGCGGTCGGGGCCGACCAGGTCACGGCGGGGCGGTCGACGGCCAGAGGGCTGGCCGGGGCGGCAACAGCAAAGGCGCGCGGGGAGGTCGGGGTGGGTTGCGGCAAAGGCGCGTGGGGAGGCTAGAGTGGGTGGTGGCTGCGGCGCGCGGGTAGGCCGGGGTGGGCGGCGGCGCGCAGGGAGGCCGGGGTGGGCGATGGCGGAGGCGGAACCGGTCGGGGACGGCGCGGGCGTGAATGCCCCGACGGCAGCCGGTGTAGGACAGCAGTACAGTGCCGCCCAACGGCTCTAAGCCGCCCAAACAGGGCGAGGAAACGTGGTGACAAGACGGCGTCTTCATCATCACCTGACATACGGTTAGGGGCACTCAACGCTTCGGACGGAGGGACTTAACTCCCTCGCCGGCCACTCTACTCAGAGGACGAATCCCTAGATTGTGTATAGGATACCCAAAGATTTTCGGCGACCTGTCGAGCCCCCGGCCTCAATGTAACCACCCCGGCCTTGAACTATAAAAGGACTGGAGTGACCACCCGGCAAACGGTTCCGACCACGCGCCCTCAAGATCACACGACGCATAAGAGCACACGCTTAGGCAATAGAACAAGCACACCCGTGGACCTAGGGTATTACGCTCCTGCGGCCCAAACCACGTAAATCCTTGTGTTCATCCGCACCCTCGACCCCTGGTCGTGAAGGGCGCCAAGCCCCATCCGGAAAAAAAGAACCTCGCGGGCTGCTCTCGAGCAGGCCGGGAGGAGTGTCGCAGCTCACACTCCGACATTTGGCGCGCCAGGTAGGGGATTTTTACGCGCTCTCCTTGCGACCATGGTGAACATCACCTTCCATGGAGAGCCTTCTCACCCAGCCCGCCGTCGCCTAGAGGCAAGAGATGATGAGGCTACCACCCACTCCAGAGCGGGCAGGTCTGGCCAAGACGGCGGCCAAGCGGCTGGCACACTCTATGTTATGTATGGGGGTTCTTCTGATGTCTCGTCAAGGCGAGCCGTCAAGACCCTCCTTCGAGTAGTGGCAGCGGCCGCTCCCGTCCCGTGGCCGGCGCCACATCACAAATGGATGGAGACGCCGATCACCTTCGATGCCTCCGACTGCCTCCAAAAACATGGCAGGCGCCGGGCAGCTGCCTCTCCTCGTCGCCCCAACCATATCCAATGTGAAGCTCTACAACATGTTGATCGATGGCGGGACGGCCATCAACATCAGTCTTGCAGCTTTCAAGAAGCTGCAGATCCCTATGTCCCAGCTTACCCCCTCGAGACCATTCTTGGGGGTAGGTCGGGACCCTATCTTCCCAAGCATTAGTATCTCCCTCCCGGTGACATTCAGGACGCCTAGGAACTACCATATGGAGAGCATCGTCTTCGATGTTGTGAAGGTCAGCCTCCCCTTCAATGCCATAATTGGCAGACCAGCTCTGTACCGGTTCATGGCGGTAGCCCACTACGGCAACCTAGTCTTGAAGATGCCAATCCCAAGTGGTGTCCTCAAGATTCGTGGTGACCGCACTGCAGCTGTCTCAGCGCTGGAAAAGCTCCAAGCACTGGCGGCAGCAAAGGAGGCCTCCTCAGGTCACGCTGAAGCTAGCCGGCCGCCTCCAAATATGCGTCAGTGAGGGGTGACATCTGCACCCCGTGTGCAGCACTCGAGTGGCGAAGACGTACCAGTCAAGGTCATCCAAGTCGGTCCTGATGCCGCCCAGACCACCCGAATCGCCAAGGGCCTGGGGGACAAATAGGAAGACACGCTCGTCACCTTCCTCCGGGCCAATGTCGACGTGTTCGCCTGGCAACCATCTGAAATGCCTGGAATCCTGAGGGAGGTGATTGAGCACCAACTGAAGATCCACCCTGACGCCAGACCGGTCCAACCGAAGCCTCGGAAGCAATCCATCAAGCGTCAAGACTTCATCCGTGAAGAAATCAAGAAGCTGCTCGATGCCGGCTTCATCCGAGAGGTCCACCATCCACGATGGTTGGCCAACACTATTGTCGTCCCCAAGGCTGGCGGGAAGCTACGTATGTGCATCGACTACACCACCCTCAATAAGGCATGTCCAAAGGACCCGTTCCCTCTCCCCCGTATAGACCAAATAGTCGAATCTACATCTGGCTGTGATCTAATAGGTTTCCTAGACGTATATTCAGGTTTCCACTAGATACCTATGTCTAGGGAAAGGACGTGCAGAACCTTACCAGATGCTTGGCTGCGCTTAGTCAGTTTATCTCTAGACTGGCCGAGCGGGCTCTTCCATTCTTCAAGCTTCTGCGCAAAACCGGTCCATTCGTATGAACCAAGCAGGCGGATGAGGCATTCCAGGAGCTGAATAAGTTCCTCACAATGCTACCCATCATGGTGGCCCCTGAACAAGGCGAGCCACTACTCCTCTACATCGCTGCCACAACCGAGGTCGTATCATGCTTCTGGTCGCTGAGCGGCCAGAGCTCCATCGACCTCAATTCCCAGCAGAGGCTCTTGCCGTCATCGGTCTAAAGTCCTAGGGCTCAGACCCTGCAGTTGACCCTTAGGAAGGGGAAGTAATCAGGTCCCAAGCAGGCGGACCTGATGATCAATGCATATCCGGGTCCAAGCTCCCGGAATGCAGCCCCGGACCCGGAGGCCTGGGGGCCTCGGGTCCCGGACCACCCCAAGAAGAACTAGTCGGGTCTCAGCCATCTAGACCCGGCGACCGGCGTGTACCTAGGTCCAAGCTCCCAGAGTTTAATTCTGGGCCTGGGGGCAGAGGGCCCCGAGTCCCGAACCTCTGCTAGACGACGCTTCGGACCCCTCCGAGAGGGTCCGAACCATCCAGCGTCCGGTCTACTTCATCAGCGAGGTCCTCCACGATGCCAAGACAAGATATGTCGAGGTACACAAACTGCTCTATGCAGTACTCGTTGCGTTAAGGAAGCTGCACCATTACTTCCATGGTCACAAGATCTCGGTGGTCACCTCCCACTGAGAACTGTCCTCCACAGCTCCAATGCCACTGGGAATGTGGCTAAATGGGCTGCGGAGTTGGCGGAATTCGAGCTGGACTTGTTACCGCGTCATGCGGAGAAAAGTCAGGCGTTAGCTGACTTCGTCGCAGAGTGGACTCCACCACCAAGCCATCCAGGGGGCCAGGACATCGGTGAACCAGAGCCCAGAGCTCCGGTCTTCACTGGGCCCTACTGGATTCTGTTCTTTGACGGCTCCTCACGGAACCAAGGTGCCGTTGGGGGGTTCTGCTCATTACACCAACCGGAAAGCAGTTTAAATACATGGTGAGACTTGACTTCAAGGGGACCAGCAACATGGCGGAGTATGAGGCTCTCATCTTCGGATTGAAAACCGCGCTGTCCCTCAGCGTCCAGCAGTTGTTGGTCAAAGATGATTCTCAGCTGATCATCAAGCAAGTCAAGGGAGAGTGTAGCTGCAACGACCCACAGCTTGCAGCTTATCTCCTCCAAGTACAGAAGTTGGAGAAGGACTTCTTATCCTTGGACTTGTGCCATGTTCCCCGTGCCAATAACACAATAGCCGACGACCTGTCAACGAAGGCTTCCATTTGGGATTCAGTGCCTAAGGGGGTCTTTGAAAGGAAGTTGCTGCGACCTACCGCCTGGCCAGCCAAACCAGGCGAAGGGAGCAGGACCAGAACCTTGAAGTTGGCGGTCCCGGCGGCCATGTTTGTGACGCCCTCGATTCTGTAGAACACAGAACCGAGAACTGATGCGTATGTGTGCCCAGGATGTTCATCACACATACACATATACTTCACAAACTGAATTCAGAATATATATAACCATGAATAACAGGGTTTATTACAATGTCTCATGAGTCTTGGACTCATTCTAGCAGCGGAAGACTTATCTTAGCAGCGGAATTCTTATTCTAGCAGCGGAAGTCTTCTAACTAGTGCGGAAGCAATCTACGCAGCAGTAGCGGCTATATCTCTACTCCATCCCCACAGGCAAGTTTACGGGGAATCACACTCCTAGTACTCCACGTGGTCTTCATAGTGCTCCTCTCCTGTTGCTGATGATGTATGATAATGCAAGTTTGAGTACATGATGTACTCAGCAAGTGCGGGAAGATATGATATGTAGATTACAACAAGGCAGGTATAAAAAGTCTCATTGCAGAAAGCAAAATTTATTTCTCAAAACATGATAAAAACAGAAACTCAGCTTTAAGTGAATGTAATCCCAACATGTATTTAAACATTAGCATACCTCCATTATGATTCATCACTTTCCATGTCTCAACGAGACATTAATCTTTCTCAACTTTGCTCATGAATACCATCTCGTATTCACTACCATCTCATGAATACCATCTCGTATTCACTACCATCTCATGAATACCATCTCGTATTCACTACCATTCTATCTCATACCGAGACCAATGCTCATTGCCATGACTCAACAGTCATGCAATCAATCTCATTACCCGGACTAAACAGTCCCGAAAACCAAACCATAACCAAACCAATAACCAAAACCATCCCAATAACCATCCCATCTAATCATGTGGGTTGTCCAGGCTATCATGACCGTAAGCTCGGCTATCATGATAGTTTCAAGACTCTGCAGAGTTTGTACCACTTTACCCACAAGTTTGTGATTTCCACTTGTCGGCGACTACAGAACCTCCATTATACCAGTACACAACCGTCGGTGTATGGCCAAGAGATCACAAAATAGCCTTTACAAAGGGGCTACTAGATGTATGGACTCGCTAAGGTTTCACCAGCAGGCTAGAATCTCCAATTCTCCAACCCACGGGCCCCCTCTTGTGCCATGCAGTTCCTAGGGCAGTCCTCACTCGACTCTCATTCCCCGCGCCTTCCACGGTCCATAACAATCTAGTAACTTACCTAATTACTCAGCTAAGCCACACCCATACTTGGCCTTGTGGTGGCACTGTTATCCTGGCATGGCTCGCATGAACCGGTCCTTAGATCTACGGCAAGTAACCACCATCTCATTCTACCTCTTCCACAAAACCAGGCTTGCCTAGATCTCCCTCCGATTCATGTTCATTAACAACATCAGTTTCTCATTATTCTTACGAGTGCAGTTAGCTAGACACATCTATCTCGCATCCCGTATCCCATGGACTCAGCGAAGCATAAAAGCAAAAACCATACCCGACTCATGAAATTCCCCGGTGACAAGGGTGGTTTAACCAAAACTAGTAAACTCCTATAAAAGGGTTTCCCATCATGTTAACTCAAGCACACACACCTTTTCGCAAACAAAACAGTTTTCCAAAAACATGGGACCAATATGGTCAAGGAGCACTTGCCTTGTTCTTGCGGCTTCTGTTGCTCTTGGATCTCGAAATTTTGGTGTTGTGGCTCGTCATAGATAGCTCCCTGAGCTTGTCCTTCTAATTATGATCATGCACATACAAGATTCACAGCAATCAATATCATGCACAAACTCTACTTTAAGATGTAATGATGCACATGCATGCTAATCCTATGATGCCATTTTTATTAGATCGGTTTGTACGTGTTCTTACGAGTTCTTGCATGAGTTTTATGATGAACAAAGGTGTTCGGATCAAATGTGGACGTGGTGATGATCTTGACTCAAGATCTAGATCAACCCGATCAACACGTGATCTGTCCATGAAAAATCTTCTGTTTGAAGAGATCAAAGAACAGATACAAAGAAAACGTGATGATGTCGTAAGGTGGTATTGGAAACCTACCTTACTTCCTTCTTGGTCTCGGGGTCCTTCTCCTAGCAAGACAGATCGTCGAGGCTCTCTTCCGGCGATCTCCGGTGACTGAACTCCGGCGAAGGGGTTATCTCGGTGAGTTGGGGGCTAAGGCTTCTAAGTTGTTGGCTTAGAAAAGATGTTACGACCAACGGGTTGTTTCGGGTTCTATTTATAATCGGGAAGAGAAGAGTCCTAATCTGATCGGAATTCGAATAAGAGCCCTATTCAAATTGTTTTTGAATCTTAACTACTTATCTTCAATTGATTTGGTGCGGTGGCAACGTGGAATTCGTGTCTGTTTCCTCAGTACCGGGGATTCCCATGCGTAAAGAAGCAAAAACTGCTTCAAATATCGTTACCTTCAGCGATGATGAGCTCTGGAGGCTCCACGTGTCCTGCTGGGACCTGGTCTCCCTTTTTCCACAGAGACGAGCTCCGGTTGTGCCGCGTGTCAGGTGGGTGTGACCTCCCTCTTTCTCAGAGGTGAGCTCCGCGTGCACCACGCGTCCTGGCGGGTGGGACCTCCCTCTCCCTTAGAGGAGAGCTCCGCGTGCTCCATGTGTCTGTTGGGTCGGGACCTCCCCTCTAAACAGAGGCGAGCTCCGCGAACGCCATGTGTCAGTTCCAGACCTCCCCATCTCTTCGGAGGTGGCTTCGAGTGTTCCATGTGTCAATTTCGGACCTCCCCCTCTCTGCTCGGAGGTGAGCTCCGAGGTCAACACGTGTCTATCAGCGTCGGACCTCCCGGAGATGAGCTCCGGAGGTGACACATGTCCGATAGTGTCGGACCTCCCGTAGATGAACTCCGGAGGTGACACGTGTCCGATAGTGTCGGACCTCCCGGAGACGAGATCCGAAGGTGACACGTGTCCAGTAGGACCAGACCTCTCAGAGGTGAGCTCCGAGAGCGACACGTGTCCCTTGCGGCTGGTCCTCTCTTTTCCGCAGTGACTAGCTCCGAAGGCAACACGTGTCCTGTGGGCTGACCTCGCTCCTCCGTAGAGGCTAGCTCCGGGGGCAACACGTGTCCCACGGAGGTCGGACCTCTCGCCCTTTGCGGGGATGAGCCCCGAGCCTGCCACGTAGCCAGTTTTAGCGGCGGACCTCTCCCCCTGTGTGGGGATGAGCTCCGAAGGCGCCACGTGGCCAGCGGCCGCGGAAATTTGTCTACAACGCTCTCTGTGAACTAGAATTGGCTCTTTTTGACTATCTTTTTGATATTTTATCTATTTCTACTTATTTTAAATTGTTTTCTCTACATATGCAGAAATCGAAAATGAGGTTGTCACAATGTTACCATGGCACCCGCCAAGGATCGTAAGCGTCACCGGGGACTCTGTGCGACCCGGCGCTCAAGATCCAAGTGCTCAAGTAGGTCCCGATGCATGGATCACGGAGGTCCGGACTACTTGAAAGACAATTTCCTTTCCGATGAATGTGTATCCACTGAACGGATATCGCTCGGTTGGCTAAGAGATACATGCTGGTAGAAGGGGATTTCTACTGGTGTGGCACTAATGGCGTCCTATTGCGGTGCATAATCTGGGAGGAGGACTGCGACCTGCTCGCAAAGATCTATGGATGCGAGTGTGGGAACCATCCATGTTCCCGCGCGCTGGTCGGTAAAGCCTTTCGGCATGGCTTTTACTGGCCGACAACTCTCCAGGATGCCGTCGACCTGGTCAGGAGATGCAAGACATGCCAGTTCCATACTAAGCATATCCGCACACCAGCACAGACGCTGCAGATGATCCCGCCCTCATGGCCCTTTGTAACACCCCAAAAATCTTGTTAAGACCCTAAATCATGTTAAGAGGGGAATTTAAAAATTTTGGGACGTATTGCATGTTTTGCAAAAATTCAAATTCAAACTGGAATTCAAATTAAACTCAAAACAGAAAAGAAATAAAAAAAGGAAAACAGGAAAAAACCGGCCAGTGGGCCGAAACCCACCAGCCGGCCCACCCAGCAACCGCGCCAGCCCGCAGCCGCGCGCGCCGCTTCCTCCCACTGACAGGCGGGACCCGCCAGAACTTCTTCTACCTCACGCCCGCGTCGGGATTCTCTCACCCCGAATGAAAACCGACCCGGATTCCTGCGCATCCCTGCCGAATTCCGTTCGTGGGCGACGCGGACTTGATCTAAACCACCCCGCCGCCTTTCCCCGTCTATAAAAACCCCGGCCTCGTTCTGTTTTTCCCACGCGATCCGCCGATTTCAATCCGGTGAGAAACCGAGCCTTCTCCGGCGAATTCTGGCCGATCTAAGCTCGGAAATTCCGATCTAACTCGCTGGTCTTGATCCACCGCCTCCGGGGAACCCTGCAGGTGCAAAAAACTCGGTGACTTGCGGTTCAAACACAGCGCCGACGAGCCTCGCCGTGGTTTCACTTCGGACCTCCTCGCCGATCGCCTTCCAGGACCTCCGAGCTCAAGAAAATCCCCGAGGTGAGATCCCCGACCTCCCCTCCACCGATCTATGCCATAAAATCACAGTTCTAGGAAGAATTCCCGAAGATCCGAAACTCTCCGGCGAGATCGCCGCCTCCCACCGCCGTGCGCTGCCGGGCAGCGCCGCCCGCGCTCGATCAGAGCGACGTGGCCGCTTGTGCGCCGTCTATTTTAAATCGCACGGTAGACTTTAATCCCCGCGTACCGGTTCGACGTTATAATCTCAGCTGTCTGTTTTAAATCGGACGGTCCACGTCAGCCCCGCTTTATAAAGACTGGAAATCTTACGTGCTACCCCCTGGGGTTCTCGGGAAATAAGAGCTAGCCCCAGAAACTTCTGATCTAGCCCCTGGAACTTCAGAAAATCATGTAAATTCATTTAAAAATCAGTTTTAGCCCCTGGACTTAATAAAAATTAGGAAAAACCCCTCTGTTATGTGTAGCTAGACCCCTGAAAATTGTTAAAATAATATTATAGACCCTGTAGAGGGGTGAGTTTACCTTTTTAACCCTGTTTGATATTTAATTTAGGAAATTGAATATGTGGCTAGTATTTAAAAGTAAAAAAGTTGGACAAACATATTGTCAAAATTAAATTAAAAACTTTCTCAGTACTTAGAAAACTTTGGAGTGAGATAAAAATAGATTTTGGGCTGAAATGAATCTGTTTAATTTATTATTCACATTTATTAGTTATAGGGACACATTTTTAAGTAAAGAATAGTTCTGAAAATAGGGAACATAAATATAAAATAGTTTACATCAGAGGAAAAGGTCAAAAAAATATTAGTAAATATTTTAGATCAGAACCTATTCTGTTTAGATGGTGTGTCTTGTTATTGTCATAATAAAGTTCACATTTAGGCATAGGAAATAAATCTGAAAATATAGCAACTAGTAAATGATAAATGGAGTTCTAAAATCCAAAGAATTCAGTTTAGGGTTGGTAGAAATTCTGAAGACACATATGGAGAAGGAAAATACCTTTCATGCATACTTGGTAGCTAAAAGGTGTAGTAATTGAATATAAGGTATTTATTTAAATTAGAAACTCATATTTATAGTATGTAAGTATAAATGTGAACACAAAGGTAGGAATCATATACACATGATTAAAAGTGCATGCAAGCCACAAATCAACACACATAGAGTAACCACAACACATATAATGGTGAATGAATTTCATAAATATGAAATGTGTGGTTTGTATGAAGTAGAAGTGTGAACTATGTCTTATGATTGTTGTTTTTCTTTTGCTATGTGTGATGGTATGAAGTAGAACCTGTTCAAGAGCAAGTTATTCCTTTCCAAGATCAGGACTACCCATTTCAAGAGCAGCAAGAAGGAGGCAAGTGTCCTTGACCACTTTGATCCTATGCTAGGATGTGTAGATAGAATTATTTGCATTGTCAAATGAAATATGAAACCCATGCTAGGAAGTTTCCCTGGAATTGCATTACCTTGTTTCCTTGTAGCTTGGGTTGGGATTTATTTTGTCATGTCATTTATTTACATGCATATGCTTAGCCATGCTTAGAATGGGATATTTGGGATATGAGAGCATTAGTTTATTATACCATACTCTTGAATGAGCTATTGTGAGTTATGTAGAGGTAGGGATCAAGGCAAGTTGGATGTTTTGGTTGTGTGCTGGGTGCACGAGACTTGGGTTTGTGTTTAGTACTTGCCTGGATCCTAAGGACCAGTTCATGGAGCATGTAACCCGGCTTTACAGTGCCAACCACATGCTGAGATGGGGCAGCTTGGCCAATTAATTAGGTGTATCCCCGGCGTAGTATGGGTGTGTTGGATGGTGCGGGGAGTAGGTGTCAGCTGGACTACCATATGAACCGCAAGGCTCAAGAGGGGGCCACTGCAGCGGGGTTGGAGCCTCTTGTATGCTGTTAGGGGTGAAACCTCAGTGGGCCCACGCTCGTCGGGAATCCCTTTGTAAAGGCTTCGTAGTGATCTCCTGGCCGCACACCTGGGAAGTGTGAATGTGGATCGTAGCCACTGGCATAATGGAGGTTCTTTTAGTCCACCCGGCAACGGGGGATGAAATCACTACTTGTGGGTACAGTGGTACAAACTCTGCAGAGTTAAAACTGTCTTGACAGCCGTGCTCACGGTTAAGAGCGGCCTGGACTTATTCATGATTAGAGGATTGATGGTTTTGGAAGTTAAGCGGGGAGCTTAACATTTGGAAATGATGATTATGGTTATTGGATTATGATGATGGGATGGGAGATTGGGACCATTTCACCTGTGTAGTAATGTAGGTGCTTAATAAGCTAAGGTGATAGGTATTAATTGCGTAGTGCTTTAACCATGAGTTCAACCTCTCCTTGTTCTAGCCATGCATGATATAATTTTCCCACACTTGCTGAGTGCCATTGGTACTCAACCTTGCATATTTGTTGGTTTATATTGCTGCTCAGGTCAAGATAATGAGGTGGTGTATAATGACCAAGATTTTGGACCCGAGGAAGGCTTTTAGGTTCATGAAGACCCCCTGGCAACGCCTGTGATGGAGCCCTAAAGAATAATATTCCGCTGCTAGTTTATTTACTTGTGATGAAGCATTAGTGTCCATTGAGACATTTGCGATGTAAGACTTATTTATATTCGATACCTGGCTTGTAATAAATGATGCTTCACTATTTGTCATCACATGTATGAGAAAATGATCCTGGCATACATGTGATATTCACTTGGTTGTTTCTTCGGAAAAACCGGGTGTGACAGAGGTGGTATCAGAGCCAAGGTTGCCCGTAGGAACGTGGACCTAGGTAGAAATGGACGTATTTAAGGGCCCTATTTTCTTAAAAACTATTTTCCAAGGTGTGGGTGGAAAAGTGTTATTAAAGGAGTCATTTTCTTCATCTTACCCCAACTTTCATTCAAAATAGGATTTTTGTTTGAAAATTTATCTAACCTAATTTTAAATTCTTTTGTTTTAGATGGTTCGCATGATTCGCACCGCTCGTAAGTCCACAGGAGGGAGAGTTCCCGTAGTTGCCCTTGCCGAAAGAGTGGAGAGTCGTCCAGTGACGTACCTTTCCTATGGATTGGCAGTAGGAGATTTGTTGCGCCGTCTTCGGCGTATGCTCGAAGCCGCCGGCAATACGGGCAAGCTAATCATCCACTATAACTCCACCAGGACCATCCGTGAGAAGAGGGAAGAATGGAGTTCGGAGATGAGGATTATACACGAGAATCAACTGCTTAAGATTCACCACTCTCCAGCTTGTCGAGCAACACAAGTTGACGCGGAGAAAGATGTCACCTGGGAGGCCATCACCTGCCAGAGTCACATCTATCGTCGCTACTTGGACAAAACTGAGTACATGTATGTCCTCCAACGCGAGAGTGGCACCACGGAGTACAAGTACCCACCGGTGCAGCAAGGGACTTCCCATGAGCACATGGACTTGTGCTTGGAGGATGCTGCTTTGCTCAGCACTCGACTGCAGGAGTGTCAACAAGAGCTTCAGGATGTTCGAGACACCCTGAAGGAAACGGAGGCGTTGCTGCGAGCTTGCTTAAAGGCGAGAGAAAGAGGAGATGGGAATGAACTGTGTGTCACCGAGAATGATACATGGACTCCTGACTCCCCGGATCGCCGAGCGATCAAGCGTCGTCGCACTTCTCCACCAGCAGCCTCCCCACCCAAAGCAGAGTCAGAAGGTAGCCGAAATGAGGAGGAAGATCCCGAGGAGCCAGCTCAAGAGGACGAGTAGTGTAGAGTCTTTCCCCTAGCTAGCAAGAGGTCGAGTAGTCGAGTCGTTACGTAGTTAATGGTGTGATAATGCTTGGTGTGTGACGTGAGTTGTGGAGGCCATGAGCAATTGTCCACAGCCTCGTCTTCAGATTGTTTTGCTTTGGTGTGTGAACCCACAGGAAATAATAGTGCATTTATTTGGTGTGAGATATAAACCCTCGTAAAATTTTAACAAAGCCTCAACACCTCAAAGTACCAACAAATGAAAGTAGTAAGATGATACTAAATGGTATCAAATTAACATTTGTTGATTCTGCCAGATGGCCGGAAGAGGAAAAGGACGTGCTGCCAACCCCGCCAACAACAATGATGAGGCATGCAATCCTCATCTTTCTGGAGGCCAGGACAGGGGTGGTCGCCGTGAAGAAGTTGATCCTCTCCACCAAATGCTGGAGAATCAAAATCAGCTCATCCAGAACTTGACTCAAGTGGTGGCCAACTTGCATCAAGTTCCACCTCCACAAGCTGCACCACGCCAACCAAGGTTGAGTGAGTTTCTAGGAACTCAACCTACAAAAGTTTGCAAGTGCTGCTGAACCTCTGGAGGCAGATGATTGGCTGAAGACCATTGAAAGTAAGATGAGGATAATACAATGCCAAGGGTATGAGAGGGTGCTGTTTGCCTCTCATCAATTGCATGGACCTGCTGCTGATTGGTGGACCGCCTACGTGGCCGCCCATAATGACACTGAGAACATCACTTGGGACGAGTTCAAGCGTAGCTTCCGCAACCATTACATCCCAAGAGGTGAACTCAAAAACAAGAGGAAGGAATTTTTGGGACTGCAGCAGGGAAACATGACTGTGAGGGAATACCTCACTAAATTTACTCAACTATCCCGTTATGCTCCACGAGACATAGAGACTGATGAGCAGAAACAAGATTGTTTCGTGGAAGGACTTACCGCAGAGATGCAGTGTGCAATGTCCTCCAATGAGTATGAAAGCTTTCAAAAGATGGTGGACAGAGCATTTGTGGTGGAAAGGAAGCTAAAGGCCCTGGAAAATGAGAATAAGAGGAAGGCGGGGTGGTCACATCAGGCCTCAGGGAGCAACACCCGCCCACGTATGATGCAACAACCTACGGGGCAGACAAGCCGTGCTGCGGTACCCTATTCAGCACCAAGAGGGTACAACCCAAACTACAGGCCTCCCGCAGCACCAGCACAGACTCAACGTCAGTTTGTGCAACAGCCTCGCCCCGCATATCCACCTCGACCAGCAGTGCAAGGACCCCCAAACCAACCCCAAGACAACAAGGGCCAAGCATCTAAGATTGGGGTGCAATGTTTCAGCTGTGGTGAAGTGGGGCACTACGCCCATAAATGCCCAAAGAAGAAGCCTGCGCCGTCACAACAGCAGAATGTAGTGAGAGGACGGGTGAACCACGTCACTATGGAGGAAGCACAAGAGGAACCCGACGTGGTAGTCGGTAAGTTTCCTGCCAATTTACACCTTGCAACTCTGCTGTTTGATTCTGGTGCTACCCACTCGTTCATTGCTCAAGGGTTTGTTAAGAAGCATGACCTAGCAACCACACAAATGAACCATATGCTAGCCGTAAACTCTCCAGGTGGAGAAATAAGGACAAGACAAGTGTGTCCCAAAGTGAGCCTAGACATTAATGGGGTAGTGTTTACGGCTAACCTCATAGTGATAGATTCACAAGGGATAGATATTATTTTGGGTATGGATTGGTTGACCAAACATAAAGAAATCATCCATTGTTCGACCAGAACGGTGGAACTAACTCACCCCAATGGCACAAGAGTAAAGTTCATAACGATACACGAGCCTAGGAGGGACATCAAATTAAATCAAGTGGAGGTGAAAGTTGAGGAAATCAAGTGGAGCCTGAGGAGTTGCCAGGTATGCCTCCCGACCGTGACGTGGAATTCGCAATTGAGCTAGTACCGGGAACAGCCCCGATATACAAGAGACCTTATCGAATGGACTCCAAGCAGCTAGAAGAGCTCAAGGATCATTTGAGAGAATTGACGGAGAAGGGGTATATTCGCCCTAGTTCCTCACCATGGGGAGCTCCGGTGATATTTGTGCCCAAGAAAGACGGAACGCAAAGGTTATGCGTGGATTACCGTGCCTTGAATGAGGTAACCATCAAAAACAAGTACCCATTACCCCGCATTGAAGACTTGTTTGATCAGTTGAGGGGAGCTTGTGTGTTCTCGAAAATTGATCTCAGGTCGGGGTACCACCAACTCAAGATAAGGCAATCAGATATTCCCAAGACAGCTTTCGTATCTCGGTACGGACTGTATGAATACACTGTCATGCCTTTTGGGCTAACCAATGCCCCGGCGTATTTCATGTACCTCATGAACAAGGTATTCATGGAATATCTGGACAAATTTGTGGTGGTTTTCATAGATGATATTCTCGTCTTCTCCAAAAATGAAGAAGAACATGAGAAACATCTAAGGTTGGTGTTACAGAGGCTGAGAGAACACCAACTATATGCCAAGTTGAGCAAGTGTGAGTTTTGGCTGAAGAGAGTTCCCTTTTTAGGACATATCATCTCGGAGGGAGGAATCTCCGTAGATCCCGCCAAAATCGAAGATATCCAGAAATGGAAAACCCCTGAAAATGTCGGGGAAGTTCGAAGCTTTTTGGGATTGGCTGGATACTATCGACGGTTTATTGAGGGATTCTCCAAGATCTCGAGACCTCTCACCAAACTGTTGGAGAAGGGAATCACATTCACCTGGACGCCACAGTGCGAGACGAGCTTTCAGGAGTTAAAGAAGAGATTGACAACAGCCCCAGTGTTGGTTATGCCAAATATGCAGAAGAATTTCACAGTGTACTGCGATGCCTCTGGAAATGGGTTGGGATGTGTTCTCATGCAAGAAGGACATGTCGTGGCATATGCATCCCGGCAGCTTCGGAAGCACGAGAAGAACTATCCTACACATGATCTAGAACTAGCTGCAGTGGTACACGCGTTGAAAATTTGGCGGCACTATTTGATGGGGAAGAGGACAGAGATATATACGGATCATAAGAGTTTGAAGTACATATTCACACAGCCAGATCTCAATCTCCGACAAAGGAGATGGTTAGAGCTAATCAATGACTTTGATGTGGGCATCAACTATCATCCCGGGAAAGCAAACGTCGTGGCCGATGCTTTGAATCGGAAAGTGCAGGTCAATAAGTTGAGTTTGAAGGACATGCCTGCAGAATTGAAGGACGAGGTTATAAGACTCAATCTATGTCTAGTAAATAGTGGTGAAGCCATCGCCATGGAAGTGGACTCCACACTCGAGCAAGACATACGCGAGGGCCAAAAGAATGATGAGAAGATACAAGAGATCAGACGGCTCATTAAGGAAAATAAAGCTCCTGGTTTTAGAGAGGATGGACAGGGAACGGTGTGGCACGGGAAAAGGATCTGTGTGCCAGAAGTAAAGGAGATCTGTGAATTAATTTTGAAGGAGGCTCACGATTCTGACTATTCCATTCATCCTGGGAGTACGAAGATGTACCAGGATCTCAAGAGCAGGTATTGGTGGTATGGCATGAAGCGAGATGTCGCGGAACATGTTGCCCTATGTGACACATGTCAGTTGGTGAAAGCAGAACATCAACGACCCGCAGGATTATTGCAACCACTCAAAGTGCCTGAATGGAAATGGGAAGAAATCAGCATGGATTTTGTCGTGGGATTGCCTAGGACCCAATCCGGGTATGATTCAATATGGGTCATTATTGATAGGCTAACCAAGGTAGCTCATTTCATCCCTGTGAAAGAAAGCTACAGCGGATCCAAATTGGCAGAATTGTACATGTCAAGGATTGTGTGTTACCATGGAGTGCCAAAGAAGATAGTGTCGGACCGAGGGACACAGTTCACCTCGAGGTTTTGGCAAAAGTTGCATGAAACCATGGGAACCCATCTGAATTTCAGCTCTGCCTATCATCCCCAAACTGACGGGCAGACGGAGAGAACCAATCAGATCCTTGAAGATATGTTAAGGGCATGTGCACTCAAAAACAATAGGAGTTGGGACAAGAACTTACCGTATGCAGAGTTTTCCTATAACAACAGCTATCAAGCTAGTATGAAAATGTCACCGTTTGAAGCTTTGTATGGAAGGAAGTGCAGAACTCCCCTATTTTGGAACCAAACAGGAGAAAGTAAAGTGTTTGGTCCAGAAGTGCTACAAGAAGCCGAGGCGAAGGTGAGGGAGATTCGCAACAACTTGAGGATAGCACAAACACGCCAGAAGAGTTATGCTGATGTACGAAGAAGAGAACTCGTTTTCAACGTGGGAGACTATGTTTATCTCAAGGTGTCCCCTATCAGAGGACTTCGTCGGTTCAAGGTGAAAGGGAAGTTGTCACCTCGATACATCGGACCCTTTCAGGTTTTGGAAAGGAAAGGTGAAGTGGCGTACCAACTAGAGTTACCGGTTCATCTATCGGACGTGCACGATGTATTTAATGTGTCACAACTCAAGAAATGTCTGAGGACGCCTGAAGAGGTGTTACCCATGAATGAAGTGGATGTAGCTGAGGATTTGTCTTATGCCGAGCAACCATACAAGATTTTGGAGACGATGGAACGCCTCACCAGAAACAAGAGAATCCGGATGTGCAAGGTGCAGTGGAAGCATCACTCAGAAGAGGAAGCCACCTGGGAACGGGAAGATGAGCTCAAGGCACAATTTCCGGAATTGTTTTCTTAGAAACACCAATCTCGAGGACGAGATTTCTTTTAAGGGGGGTAGAGCTGTAACACCCCAAATTTTGATTGAAAACTCTAAACCATGTGCAGAGGGGAATTTAAAATTTTTTGGACGTGTTGCATGTTTTGCAAAAATTCAAATTCAAACTGGAATTCAAATTTTACTCAAAACAGAAAAGAAATGGAAAAAGAAAAAGAGAAACGGGAAAAAAACCGGCCAGTGGGCCGAAACCCGCCAGCCGGCCCAGTTTCCCCGCGCCAGCCCGCCCCCGCGCGCGCCGCGCTGTCTCTCACAGACAGGTGGGACCCACCTGTCATCCCTAACCCCGCGACCCCGGACTCTCTCCCGCGCGCGCGATCGCAACCGACCGGATTTCCGCGTCCCGCAGCCCGAATTCTGGTCCCAAACGACTCAAACTCGATCGCAACAGACCCACCGCCCTCCCCCGGCTATAAAAACCCCAGCCCCGATCGGTTTTTCCCACGCGATCGCCGATTTTTACTCCGGTGAGCACCGAGACTTCGCCGGTGAATTTTGGCCGATCTAAGCTCGAAAACTCTGATCTAACTCGCTGGTCTTGATCCACCGCCTCCGGGGAACTTTGCAGGTGCAGAAAACTCGGAGAGTTACGGTGTAAACCCAGCGCCGACGAGCTTCGCCGTGGTTTTGCCTCGGACCTCGCCGCCGATCACTTTCCAGGACCCCCGAGCTCGAGAAAACCCCCGAGGTGAGATCCCTGACCACCCCTCTACCGATCTAGGCCATAAGATCACAGTTCTAGGCAGAATTCTCGAGGATCCGAAACTTTCCGGCGAGATCGCCGCTTCCCGCCGCCGTGCGCCGCCGGCAGCGCCGCCCGCGCTCGATCAGAGCGACGTGGCCGCTTGTGCGCCGTTTATTTTAAATCGCACGGTAGACTTTAAATCCCCGCGTACCGGTTCGATGTTATAATCTCAGCCGTCGGTTTAAAATCGGACGGTCCACGTCAGCCCCGCGTTATAAAGACTGGAATTCTTACGTGCTACCCCCTGGGGTTCTCTGGAATTGAGAGCTAGCCCCGGAAACTTCAGATCTAGCCCCTGGAACTCCAGAAAATCATGTAAATTCATTTAAAAATCAGTTTTAACCCCTGGACTTAATAGAAATTAGGAAAAACACCTCTGATAAGTGCAGCTAGACCCCTGGAAATTATGAAAATAATATTATAGACCCTGTAATGGGGTGAATTCATTATTTTAGCCCTGTTTAGTATTTAATTTAGAAAATTGAATATGTAAGTAGTGTTTAAAAATTAAAAAGGGGGACAAACGTAATTGTCAAAATTAATTAAAAACTTTCTCAGTACTTAGAAAACTTTGGAGTGAGATAAAAATATTTTTTGGGCTGAAATAAATCTGTTTCATCTATTATTCACATTTATTACTATAGGGACACATTTTTAAGTAAAGAATAGCTATAGAAAAATAGGGAAAATAATTATGAAATAGTATACATCAGAAGCCAAGGTCAAAATATGTTATTAAATTATTTAGGACCAGAACCTATACTGTTTAGGTGATGTGTATTACTAATTTCATAATAAAATACACAATTATGCATAGGAATATAAATCTGAAAATATAGCAACTAGTAAATGATAAATGGAGTTTTTAAAATCCAAAGGGTTCAGTTTAGGGTTGATAGAAATTGTGAAGGCACATATGGAGAAGAAAAATACTTTTCATACATACTTGGTAGTTTAATGAAAGGAATTTATTTAAAACTGAAACACACACACACATATATATATATAGTATGTAAGTATAAATATGAACACCAAAGTAGGAATCATACACATATAAATAAAAGTGTGTGCAAGCCACAGATCAACACACAAAGTAACCACAACACATATAATGGTGAATGAATTTCATAAATATGAAATGTGTGGTTTGTATGAAGTAGAAGTGTGAACTATGTCTTATGATTGTTGTTTTTCTTTTGCTATGTGTGATGGTATGAAGTAGAACCTGTTCAAGAGCAAGTTATTCCTTTCCAAGATCAGGACTACCCATTTCAAGAGCAGCAAGAAGGAGGCAAGTGTCCTTGACCACTTTGATCCTATGCTAGGATGTGTAGATAGAATTATTTGCATTGTCAAATGAAATATGAAACCCATGCTAGGAAAGTTTTCCTAGAATTGCATTACCTTGTTTCCTTGTAGCTTGGGTTGGGATTTATTTTGTCATGTCATTTATTTACATGCATATGCTTAGCCATGCTTAGAATGGGATATTTGGGATATGAGAGCATCAGTTTATTATACCATACTCTTGAATGAGCTATTGTGAGTTATGTAGAGGTAGGGATCAAGGCAAGTTGGATGTTTTGGTTGTGTGCTGGGTGCACGAGACTTGGGTTTGTGTTTAGTACTTGCCTGGATCCTAAGGACCGGTTCATGGAGCATGTAACCCGGCTTTACAGTGCCAACCACATGCTGAGATGGGGCAGCTTGGCCAATTAATTAGGTGTATCCCCGGCGTAGTATGGGTGTGTTGGATGGTGCGGGGAGTAGGTGTCAGCTGGACTACCATATGAACCGCAAGGCTCAAGAGGGGGCCACTGCAGCGGGGTTGGAGCCTCTTGTATGCTGTTAGGGGTGAAACCTCAGTGGGCCCACGCTCGTCGGGAATCCCTTTGTAAAGGCTTCGTAGTGATCTCCTGGCCGCACACCTGGGAAGTGTGAATGTGAAATCACTACTTGTGGGTACAGTGGTACAAACTCTGCAGAGTTAAAACTGTCTTGACAGCCGTGCTCACGGTTAAGAGCGGCCTGGACTTATTCATGATTAGAGGATTGATGGTTTTGGAAGTTAAGTGGGGAGCTTAACATTTGGAAATGATGATTATGGTTATTGGATTATGATGATGGGATGGGAGATTGGGACCATTTCACCTGTGTAGTAATGTAGGTGCTTAATAAGCTAAGGTGATAGGTATTAATTGCGTAGTGCTTTAACCATGAGTTCAACCTCTCCTTGTTCTAGCCATGCATGATATAATTTTCCCACACTTGCTGAGTGCCATTGGTACTCAACCTTGCATATTTGTTGGTTTATATTGCTGCTCAGGTCAAGATAATGAGGTGGTGTATAATGACCAAGATTTTGGACCCGAGGAAGGCTTTTAGGTTCATGAAGACCCCCGGGCAACGCCTGTGATGGAGCCCTAAAGAATAATATTCCGCTGCTAGTTTATTTACTTGTGATGAAGCATTAGTGTCCATTGAGACATTTGCGATGTAAGACTTATTTATATTCGATACCTGGCTTGTAATAAATGATGCTTCACTATTTGTCATCACATGTATGAGAAAATGATCTTGGCATACATGTGATATTCGCTTGGTTGTTTCTTCGGAAAAACCGGGTGTGACAGTTGGGGTGCAATGCTTTAGCTGTGGTGAAGTGGGGCACTACGCCCATAAGTGCCCAAAGAAGAAGCCCACGCAGCCACAACAGCAGAATGTAATGGGAGGACGGGTGAACCACGTCACTATGGAGGAAGCACAAGAGGCAGCTGACGTGGTAGTTGGTAAGTTTCCTGCCAATTTACACATTGCAACCCTGCTGTTTGATTCTGGTGCTACCCACTCGTTCATTGTTCAAGGGTTTGTTAAGAAGCATGACCTAGCAACCACACAAATGAACCATATGCTAGCCGTCAACTCTCCGGGTGGAGAAATAAGGACACGACAAGTGTGTCCCAAGGTGAACCTAGACATTAATGGGGTAGTATTTACTGCTAACCTCATAGTGATAGATTCACAAGGGATAGATATTATCTTGGGTATGGATTGGTTGACAAAACATAAAGGAATCATCCATTGTTCGACCAGAACGGTAGAACTAACTCACCCTAGTGGCACAAGAGTAAAGTTCATAACAATACACGAGCCTAGGAGGGACATTAAATTAAATCAAGTTGAGGTGAAAGTTGAGGAAATCAGGACCATCAGGGAATATCCAGATGTTTTTCCGGAGGAGTTGCCAGGTATGCCTCCTGATCGTGAAGTGGAATTCGCAATTGAGCTAGTGCCTGGAACAGCCCCGATATACAAGAGACCTTATCGGATGGACTCCAAACAGCTGGGAGAACTCAAGGATCATTTGAGAGAACTGACGGAGAAGGGGTATATTCGTCCTAGTTCCTCACCATGGGGAGCTCCAGTGATATTTGTTCCCAAGAAGGACGGAACCCAAAGGTTGTGTGTAGACTACCGTGCCTTGAATGAGGTAACCATCAAGAATAAGTACCCACTACTCCGCATTGAAGACTTGTTTGATCAGTTGAAGGGAGCTTGTGTGTTCTCAAAAATTGATCTCAGGTCGGGATACCACCAACTCAAGATAAGGCAATCTGATATTCCCAAGACAGCTTTCGTATCTCGGTACGGACTGTATGAATACACTGTCATGCCTTTCGGGCTAACTAATGACCCGACATACTTCATGTATCTCATGAACAAGGTATTCATGGAATATCTGGACAAATTTGTGGTGGTTTTCATAGATGACATTCTCGTCTTGTCCAAAGATGAAGAAGAACATGAGAAACATCTAAGGTTGGTGTTGCAGAGGCTGAGAGAACACCAACTATATGCCAAGTTGAGCAAGTGTGAGCTTTGGCTGAAGAGAGTTCCCTTCTTAGGACATATAATCTCGGAGGGAGGAATCTCCGTAGATCCCACCAAAATCGAGGATATACAGAAGTGGAAGACCCCTGAAAATGTCGGGGAAGTTCGAAGCTTCTTGAGATTGGCTAGATACTATCGACGGTTTATTGAGGGATTCTCTAAGATCTCGAGACCCCTCACCAAACTGTTGGAGAAGGGAATCACATTCACATGGACGCCACAGTGCGGGACGAGTTTTCGGGAGCTAAAGAAAAGATTGACCACAGCCCCAGTGTTGGTTATGCCAGATATGCAGAAGAATTTCACAGTGTACTGCGATGCCTCTGGAAACTGGTTGGGATGTGTTCTCATGCAAGAAGGGCATGTCGTGGCATATGCATCCCGGCACCTTCGGAAGCACGAGAAAAACTATCCTACACATGACTTAGAACTAGCCGCAGTGGTACACGCGTTGAAAATTTGGTGACACTACTTGATGGGGAAGAGGAGAGAGATATATACGGATCATAAGAGTTTAAGGTACATTTTCACACAACCAGATGGTTAGAGCTAATCAATGACTTTGATGTGGGCATCAACTATCATCCTAGGAAGGCAAACGTCGTGGCCGATGCTTTAAGTCGGAAAGTGCAGGTCAATAAGTTGAGCTTGAAGGACATGCCTGCAGAATTGAAGGACGAGGTTATAAGGCTCAATCTATGCGTGGTAAATAGTGGGGAAACCATCGCCATGGAAGTGGACTCCACACTAGAGCAAGACATACACGATGGTCAAAAGAACGACGAGAAGATACAAGAAATCAGGCAACTCATCAAGGAAAATAAAGCTCCTGGTTTTAGAGAGGATGAACAAGGGACGGTGTGGCACGGGAAAAGAATCTATGTGCCTGAAGTAAAGGAGATCCGTGAATTGATTTTGAAGGAGGCTCACGATTCTGACTATTCCATTCATCCTGGGAGTACGAAGATGTACCAGGAACTCAAGAGCAGGTATTGGTGATATGGCATGAAGCGAGATGTCGCGGAACATGTTGCCCTATATGACACATGTCAGTTGGTGAAAGCAGACCATCAACGACCCGCAGGATTATTGCAACCACTCAAAGTGCCTGAATGGAAATGGGAAGAAATCAGCATGGATTTCATCGTGGGATTGCCTAGGACCCAATCAGGATATAATTCAATATGGGTCATCATCGACAGGCTAACCAAGGTAGCTCATTTCATCCCCGTGAAAGAAAGCTACAGCGGATCCAAATTGGCGGAGTTGTACATGTCAAGGATCGTGTGTTACCATGGAGTGCCAAAGAAGATTGTGTCGGATCGAGGGACACAGTCCACATCAGGGTTCTGGCAGAAGTTGCATGAAACCATGGGAACCCATCTGAATTTTAGCTCTGCCTATCATCCCCAAACTGACGGGCAGATGGAAAGAACCAATCAGATTCTTGAAGATATGCTGAGGGCATGTGCACTCAAAAACAATAGGAGTTGGGACAAGAACTTACCATATGCGGAGTTTTCCTATAACAACAGCTATCAAGCTAGTATGAAGATGTCACCGTTTGAAGCCTTGTACGGGAGGAAGTGCAGGACTCCCCTATTTTGGAACCAAACGAGGGAAAGTAAAGTGTTTGGTCCAGAAGTACTACAAGAAGCCGAGGCGAAGGTGAGGGAAATTCGCAACAATCTGAGGATAGCACAAACCCGCCAAAAGAGCTATGCCGATGTACGAAGAAGAGAGCTCGTTTTCAACGTGGGAGACTATGTCTATCTCAAGGTGTCCCCTATCTGAGGACTTCGTCGGTTCAAGGTAAAAGGGAAGTTGTCACCTCGATACATCGGACCCTTTCAAGTTCTGGAGAGGAAAGGCGAAGTGGCGTATCAACTAGAATTACCAGCTCGCCTATCGGATGTGCACGATGTATTCCATGTGTCACAACTCAAGAAATGCCTGAGGACGCCTGAAGAGGTGTTACCCATGAATGAAGTGGACGTAGCTGAGGATTTGTCTTATGCCGAGCAACCACACAAGATTTTGGAGACAATGGAACGCATCACAAGAAATAAAAGAATCTGGATGTGCAAGGTGCAGTGGAAGCATCAATCAGAACAGGAAGCCATCTGGGAGCGGGAAGACGAGCTCAAGGCACAATTCCTGGAATTGTTTTCTTAGAACCAACAATCTCGAGGACGAGATTTCTTTTAAGGGGGGTAGAGCTGTAACACCCCAAAAATCTTGTTAAGACACTAAATCATGTTAAGAGGGGAATTTAAAAAAATTTGGACGTATTGCATGTTTTGCAAAAATTCAAATTCAAACTGGAATTCAAATTAAACTCAAAACAGAAAAGAAATAAAAAAAGGAAAACAGAAAAAAACCGGCCAGTGGGCCGAAACCGACCAGCCGGCCCACCCAGCAATCGCGCCTGCCCGCAGCCGCGCGCGCCACTTCCTCCCACTGACAGGCGGGACCCGCCAGCCCTTCTTCTACCTCGCGCCCGCACCGGGATTCTCTAACCCCGAATCAAAACCGACCCGGATTCCTACGCATCCCCGCCGAATTCCGTTCGTGGGCGACGCGGACTTGATCTAAACCACCCCGCCGCCTTTCCCCGTCTATAAAAACCCCGGCCTCGTTCTGTTTTTCCCACGCGATCCGCCGATTTCACTCCGGTAAGAAACCGAGCCATCTCCGGCGAATTCTGGCCGATCTAAGCTCGGAAATTCCGATCTAACTCGCTGGACTTGATCCACTGCCTCCGGGGAACCCTGCAGGTGCAGAAAACTCGGTGACTTGCGGTTCAAACACAGCGCCGACGAGCCTCGCCGTGGTTTCACTTCGGACCTCGTCGCCGATCGACTTCTAGGACCTCCGAGCTCAAGAAAACCCCCGAGTTGAGATCCCCGACCTCCCCTCCATCGATCTATGACATAAAATCACAGTTCTAGGAAGAATTCCTGAATATCCGAAACTCTCCGGCGAGATCGCCGCTTCCCGCCACCGTGCGCCGCCGGGCAGCGCCGCCCGTGCTCGATCAGAGCGACGTGGCCGTGTGTGCCGTCTATTTTAAATCGCACGGTAGACATTAAATCCCCGCGTACCGATTCGACGTTATAATCTCAGCCGTCTGTTTTAAATCGGACGGTCCACGTCAGCCCCGCGTTATAAATACTGGAAATCTTATGTGCTACCCCCTGGTGTTCTTGGGAAATAAGAGCTAGCCCCGGAAACTTCTGATCTAGCCCCTGGAACTTCAGAAAATCATGTAAATTCATTTAAAAATCAGTTTTAGCCCCTGGACTTAACAAAAATTAGAAAAACCCCCTCTGTTATGTGTAGCTAGACCCCTGAAAATTGTTAAAATAATATTATAGACCCTGTAGAGGGGTGAGTTTACCTTTTTAACCCTGTTTGATATTTAATTTAGGAAATTGAATATGTGGCTAGTATTTAAAAGTTAAAAAGTGGGACAAACATATTGTCAAAATTAAATTAAAAACTTTCTCAGTACTTAGAAAACTTTGGAGTGAGATAAAAATAGATTTTGGGCTGAAATGAATCTGTTTAATTTATTATTCACATTTATTAGTTATAGGGACACATTTTTAAGTAAAGAATAGTTCTGAAAATAGGGAAAATAAATGTAAAATATTTTACATCAGAGGAAAAGGTCAAAAATATATTAGTAAATATTTTAGATCAGAACCTATTCTGTTTAGATGATGTGTCTTGTTATTTTCATAATAAAGTTCACATTTAGGCATAGGAAATAAATCTGAAAATATAGCAACTAGTAAATGATAAATGGAGTTCTAAAATCCAAAGAATTCAGTTTAGGGTTGGTAGAAATTCTGAAGACACATATGGAGAAGGAAAATACCTTTCATGCATACTTGGTAGCTAAAAGGTGTAGTAATTGAATATAAGGAATTTATTTAAATTAGAAACTCATATATATAGTATGTAAGTATAAATGTGAACACAAAGGTAGGAATCATATACACATGATTAAAAGTGCATGCAAGCCACAAATCAACACACTTAGAGTAACCACAACACTTATAATGGTGAATGACTTTCATAAATATGAATATGTGGTTTGTATGAAGTAGAAGTGTGAACTATGTCTTATGGATTGTTGTTTTTCTTTTGCTATGTGTGATGGTATGATGTAGAACCTGCTCAAGAGCAAGTTCTTCCTTTCCAAGATCAGGACTACCCATTCCAAGAGCAGCAGGAAGGAGGCAAGTGTCCTTGACCACTTTGATCCTATACTAGGATGTGTAGATAGAATTATTTGCATTGTCAAATGAAATATGAAACCCATGCTAGGAAGTTTCCCTAGAATTGCATTACCCTGTTTCCTTGTAGCTTGGGTTGGGATTTATTTTATCATGTCATTTATTATTATGCATATGCTTAGCCATGCTTAGAATGGGATATTTGGGATATGAGATCATCAGTTTATTTTACCATACTCTTAAATGAGATATTGTGAGTTATGTAGAGGTAGGGATCAAGGCAAGTTGGATGTTTTGGTTGTGCGCTTGGTGCACGAGACTCGGGTTTGTGTTTAGTACTTGCCTGGATCCTAAGGACCGGTTCATGGAGCATGTAACCTGGCTTTACAGTGCCAACCACATGCTGAGATGGGGCAGCTTGGCCAATTAATTAGGTGTATCCCCGGCGTAGTATGGGTGTGTTGGATGGTGCGGGGAGTAGGTGTCAGCTGGACTACCATATGAACCGCAAGGCTCAAGAGGGGGCCACTGCAGTGGGGTTGGAGCCTCTTGTATGCTGTTAGGGGTGAAACCTCAGTGGGCCCACGCTCGTCGGGAATCCCTTTGTAAAGACTTCGTAGTGATCTCCTGGCTACACACCTGGGAAGTGTGAATGTGGTTCATAGCCACTGGCATAATGGAGGTTCTTTTAGTCCACCCGGCAACGGGGGATGAAATCACTACATGTGGGTAGTGGTGCAAACTCTGCAGAGTCAAAACTGTCATGACACCCGTGCTCACGGTCAACAGCAGCTTGGACTTATTCATGATTAGAGTATGATGGCCTAGGAGGGTGTGAGTGTTAAGCGGGGAGCTTAACATTGGAAATGATGTTATGGTTATTTGATTATGATGATGGGATGGGAGATTGGGACCATTTCACCTGTGTAGTAATGTAGGTGCTTAATAAGCTAAGGTAATAGGTGTTAATGGCATAGTGCTTTAACCATGAGTTCAACCTTCCCTTGTTCGAGCCATGCATGACATAACTTTCCCACACTTGCTGAGTACCATCGGTACTCAACCTTGCATATTTGTTGGTTTATATTGCTGCTCAGGTCAAGATAATGAGGTGGTGTATAATGATCAAGACTTTGGACCCGAAGAATGTTTCTAGGTTCATGGAGACTCCGGGCAACCCCTGTGATGGAGCCTAAGAGAATAATTATTCCGCTGCTAGTTTATTTATTTGTGATGAACTTATTATCGTGCATCGAGACATATGCTATGTAAGACTTATTTATATTTGACACCTGGCTTGTAATAAATGATGCCTCACTATTTGTCATCCCATGTATGAGAAAATGATCCTGGCATACATGTGATATTCACTCGGTTGTTCTTTGGATAAACCGGGTGTGACACCCTTCGCTGTGTGGGGGCTGGACATCCTAGGACCATTCCCCAGATCCGTCGGAGGGTACCGGTACCTCTACGTCACCGTAGACAAGTTCACCAAGTGGGCGGAAGCTACCCCTGTAGTAACCGTAAACAAGCAGTCAGCAGTCAAGTCAATTGTCTGCCGGTTTGGGGCCCTGAACAGAATCATCACCGACAACGGGACCCAGTTCACCAATGCAATATTCCAAGACTGCTGCGAAGACCTCGGCATCCAAGTTTTCTATGCTTCCATTGCTCACCCAGAGAGTAATGGTCAAGCCGAAAGAGCCAACACCGAGATTATCAGGGGACTGAAAACACACACCTACAACATCTTTAAGAAGCACGGTGCCAATTGGGTTGAAGAGCTTCCGTGTACACTGTGGGCTAGCGGCACATCCCTTAATCGCTCGACAGAGGAAACACCCTTCTTCCTGGTGTGTAGGGCTGAGGCCGTCTTCCCCCCGGAAATCACCATGGGCTCATCCCGTGTCCGAGCGTACGACGAAGCCACGCAGGACCAGCTCCGGCGTGAAGATATCGACCTTGTCGATGAGCGAAGGTGGCAAGAAGCTGTCTTAAACGCTCGATACCATCAAGCGCTCCGGCGTTATCAGCACCGGTTCGTGCAGAGTAGAAAGCTCGAGGTGGGTGACCTGGTGCTGCGATGGATACTTTCTCGAGAAGGTGGGAACAAACTCTCCCCCAGCTGGGAAGGCCCCTTCCGAGTAACACAAGTATGTCATCCCGGGTGCGTACGCCTAGCCACTTAGGATGGGGTACCTCTACCCAATCCTTGGAACATAGAACACCTCCATAATTTCTATGCTTAGCACAGTGGTAGGGTCCTGTTTTCTCTAAAAAGAGTGTCATAGTGTCCAGGAACAGAGCATAGAACAGCTAAGTCCCGGAGGAGTCCCGTCACTCTCAACATCTAGGATGGGTCGCTGTCTTCTAGCACGGCCTGTTTCCTCCTATGAAGAAGAGCCTAAAGTGAGAAAATTTTGCCTTGTCCAGTGCATTCTGCCTTTACAGTTTGTGCTTCCTCAAGCACATCAACTGTAAACGGGCAAAACCACATCCCCTGGCCCTAAGATCAGCCCTGAGGCTATCACGTGTGCTTGAGCTCTAGATCCAACACATGCCCCGGGCTCCGTTCCAAGCCTCACCGCTGAGGAGAGGTCTGGAGCTGCCACATGTCCCATGGCTCCGAGCCTCTTCTCTATTGCGGACAGCTCCAGAGCAGACACGTGCCTGGGCTCCAGTCCGAAGCCTCCCTGCAGAGGTGGAGCTCGGAGTTGCCATACATAACCTGGCTCGGAGGCACCACCCGGCTGAGGGGAGCTCCGGTGCTGACACACGCTCCAGGCTCCGGTCGAAACCTCCCCGTTGAGGTGAAGTCTGGGGCTGCCACGTGTCCCACGGCTCCGAGCCGCCTCCCTGTTGAGGACAGCTCTGAAGCAAACACATGCACTGGGATCCGGTCCGAAGCCTCCCTGCTGAGGTGAAACCCGGAGCTGTCACACGTCGCCTGGCTCGGTGTCACCACCCGCTGAGGGTAGCCTCGGAGCACACACGCGCCGTAGGCATATCCCCTTTACAGTTTGTGCTTCCCCAAGCATATCAACTGCAAATGGGAAAGCCACATGCCCTGGGCTCCGAGGTCTATCTTGGGGCTATCACGTGCGCTTGAGCTACGGAACTGACGCATGCCCTGGGCACCGGTCCTAAGCCTCCCTGCTGGGTGAAGTCCGGAACTATCTCGTGTCCTCAAGCTCCGAGCTGCCTCCCCACTGAGAACAGCTCCGGGGCTGACACGTGCCCAAGGCTCCGGTCCTACTCTCTGTAAGGGCCTGAGTTTTTGCACACATCCAACGTGTTCATCACACCACACACACCTCATTCGAGGAAAACTTATGAACCCCATTTGAAGAGCAAGTAAACACCATCAACATGGTCATTAGAGAATAAACTCACAAAATGCAAAAGTGGTATTTCCCACATGCATCTTGTAGGGGCTGAGCATATGAAAAACTCATACACCTTGCTAGGAATGCTCATGCCAAATTTCACCCAAATCCAAAACCTTGTTGAGGTATTTTTGGGTGTAACTAGAAAGAGGCTAGTTTGAACTCAAATTTAAATTCAAACTACTTTTATCCCGTGACTTCAAAAAGTGGGAGGCATATTCATACTCAGCACATTTTTGTGAGCACACACACCAATTTTTGCTCCATTTGGAGTTGATCTTGACATGAGCTAATTTTAGCAAATTCAAACTCAATTTGAATTGCAAACTGCACATGTGCTGAAAATATATTCAAACACTTTACAATTTGAATTCTATCAAGTTCAAATGGGCATTTGGTAGATAATTCAAATTCTAAGGGCATTAGTGGGATTACAGTTTGGAGCAGTGGGAGGAAGTTAATTTCAGAGGTTAAAATGGGAGTGGGTCCCACTTGTCAGCCACACAAGCCAGTGAACTGACTGAAGCAACCGGGACTCGGGTCTTGCGCGCGCTCACGCGGTCACCACGGTACTGCACGCCGCTGCCACCTCCTGATCGCCGATCACAGCTGCAAACCGATGTCCTCAGCTATTTAGCCTCAAGCTACCGACGGCAGCAGCCGGTTTTCATGCTGCCTCGACGTTTTCCCACACTGAGAAACCGAAGCAAGCCGCCGCACACCCCAACTCACCACCCTGCAGTCGACCGGCCAAAGCAGTTCTTCCCACCGCAAGCTGAGGCCACAAACGGCACCACCGGCCTTTGCTCGACATGCTCCAGCCCTCATTTGCTCGTGATCAGCGTCTGTTGAGCTTGCCGGAGCCGATCTTCCACCGCTCTGTCAACCCCAAAGCTCCTCCGACTTGACACCGTCGTCCGAGCAGCTCCAAGCTTCTCCAGCCCGGAAAACTTGTCTTTGAGGTTAGCATCAAAGTCAAGTAGCTCTCCCCGAGCTCCCTAACTCCCTCTTAGTGCTGGTTAGCCGGAATTTCAATTTTCCGGACGATCACCATATAGAACACCGAGAACCAAAAACCCAAAATTCATCTCGATCACCTGATCACTAGAAATCCTGCTCGAGATGAAGCTAGAGTAGCACCTCACGGTTACCTCAGCCAAATTCTAGCGATGATGATCTACCCAGTGAGCAGAGCACCTTATTTTGGCCATAGCCGGTGAAAATGGCTTGGGACGCCGGTGAAGTCTACTTTCCCTGCGATCTCCGGCCAAGAGAAGGGCAGGGTTAGCTTCTTTGTGCCCCAGTGGTGCTTTGCGACCCGTTGGTTGATCGTGTTCACCGCCGAGACGAGCTAGCTGTGACACCCTCATTTTCGGGTTCTGCATGTATTCATGTTTCATGTAGAAAAACATTTTTAAATAAATAGAAACAGAGAAATATCAAAAAGATAGCCAAAAAGAGCCAATTCCAGATCACAGAGAGCGCCGAAGACAATACCATGGCCCGCTGGCCACGTGGCGCCTTCGGAGCTCATCCCCGCTACACCTTTGTTCATCGTAGAACCCATGCAAGCCATGCACGAACACGTACAAACTAAACTGCATCATAGGATTAACATGCATATGCATCATTGCATCTTAAAATAGAGTTTGTGCATGATATTGATTTCTGTGAATCTTGTATGTGCGTGATCGTGTATAGAAGGACAAGCTCAGGGAGCTACCTACGACGGACTACTTCAAGAGTTCGAGCAACAGGAACCGCAAGAACAAGACAAGTGCCCCTTGACCATATTGATCCCATGTTTTGGAAAACTGTTTTGTTTGCAAAAAGGTGTGTGTGCTTGAGTCAATATGATGGGAAACCATTTTATAGGAGTTTACTAGTTTTGTCAAACCACCCTTGTCACCGGGAAAGTTATTGAGTCGGGTATGGTTTTTGTTTTTATGCTTCGCCGAGTCCATGGGATATGGGAAGCGAGATAGATGTGTCTAGCTAACTGCACTCGTAATGATAATGAGAAACTGATGTAACAGCCCTGATACCACGCTGTGAGGGACAGGACCTCGTTGGGTGGTGCCGTATTATGCGGCACCCAACAGCACACGGGTTGACGAAACACATCACATTACATAAATGAATTGCGGAAGCGTACAGAATTATTTTTACAAATAAATGTATCAAAGTAAGCTACAGGGGAAGACTATCACTCTCACGACTCATTTCTATGCTAGCAACAAGGAAACAGTCCAGCCCGCGGACGTTTCTCACTAGCAACACAAAGAACAATCTGCAGCGGCGAGGATGCTCTTTGAGTAAGCACTCGGAGGTTCCCGAGTCTCATCGGCATCCCTTCTCATAAGCATGAAGTCAAATACCTGCAAAACAACTCGGATAGCATCCATGAGCATAACGCTTAGCAAGACTTAACCGTCACCCTAAATATGAAACTCTATGTGAGGTTATGAACCTAATATAGGATGTCATAAGCATAATTAAACTCGCCTAAAAGTGAATCCTTACTTTCAGATATTAATTGCAGCATTTTAAGTAACCTTGGGCACGCCACATCGGGAGTCCACAATCAAACAAGAAACGCTTTCCCCCGATGTAAATTGCTCATGGCATAAAAGAATCACGTTTGCACTAGTCTATTCATCAAGATCCAGTACAACGCTAGTATAAACCTTCAAACCAATGTGATTAGTTCCTTTCTCATGCAAGTTCTTACTATGTCACGACTGTGAGAACAAGTATGCTCGGTCCATTTCGCGAGCGACGGTGATTCAAATCAATAACACCCGGACTACACGACACGTACGCCCGTACTCGACGTTGCCTACAGCAACCATCGTCGTACGTGGCAGCCTTTCTCCCGTTTCACCCCCGTTGAATCGATCAAGTCAACCCGTACAGTAGCCACTCTCATAGTGCACCTGCCGACGTGAGATGTCATGAGAATGTTCCCCACATACTGCACACCGTCCGTCCCCCTGAGGCGACCCAAAAAGTCCCAACGACAGCTTCCCGAGGTACATCGGTTTACTGGGTCCCATATAGCCAGCATGAGTCCGGTACACAACTCAAAATTGTTCAACAGGGCCGCATACGGATCGGTCCTTGAACGACACGGAAAGGTCTATAGCACCCATGCCCCTATGTCCTGCTGCCCCTACAACCTTCCGGTCTCAACTTTAACTTGCTAATTCATTTTTGAACCAATCTCGTATGCCCCTGTTGTTCCTGAACCTGCGAGTAGCATCTCACCACTCGACTTCTACCGAACCTTACTTAAGCATGGCAATTCTACACGGTGTAAATACACCTACCCAATACTCCATGGGTTCATTTGGTTATGCAAGAGGAGTATCAAACACCATACCTAATGCACAATTCATATCTTAACTGAAAGTGAATACAAAATAGAAACTTAACAGTTGTTAAATGCAAACCAGAGCTTGCCTCTTTTGCAGGGTAGTCATATATAATCAGTTAGTGTCCTTGCTGATCCACCCTTGATTCTCCGGAGCTTGATCCATTTCAATGAATCACTCCTTTGAATCCCCTTCATTGTGGTCCCTATTGAAATGCATATGCATATGTTTTATAGAATGTAATGGAAACAAATTATAGAATGAAGTTCTTAGGAACAGAGGTTGTGTGGAAAAGCCAAGAATGGCTTGGGTTGCCTCTGTGGTGCAAAGAAACAGAATTGATCTACTTGATCTTACTATCTTAGCTATACACTAACTATTTTCCCTAATGAACACCATAGATGAGCTGAAACGATTTGAGGGCAACTGAAGAACAAGAACTCCAATGACCTCAAAAGTTTTACAGCAGATTCTATACTACATAAGTATTTAGCTTGCCAAATTGCAGCTAAGGTGGAGTCAAATTGTGTTCTCCATAATTCTCACAAAGTCCTTCATGTATCCCCACATATACATAATTATGGAGAACAAGCACAAGGAGTTCCAGGGCTCAACTGGAGCTGATAATTTACATGTGAGTTCTTGGTCACATGAAAGTAATCTGGTCCAAAATTCAGCCCTTTTACTTGAGTAGTTCTCCAAGAACAATTCTTCAAGCATTTCTATTTAAAGGAACTAATTCTGAAGTAATGTGCATTTTCATGCTCAATTAAGTGAACTAAAATTTCAAGTACGTCTCAGAGAGCTTGCCTAAATTTTCCTATGATTTTTGGAGCTATGGATTGCTCAGAATAGATTTTATAAGTTGGAGACATTTTCTGAAAATGTTTCTGGACCCTTGTGAACACAGCATCTTGTATTTAGCAAAATCCCATTCAAATGATCTTCAAATGAGCTGAAACTTTGCTAGAAGGTCAACACTATGTAAAAGAATATTCTGGCAAAATTTGGGGATTTTTGGATAAACCAAACTCCCCCAATAATTCATTTTCAGAAAACCTTCAAAGAATTCTACAGAATATAATATTGACTTTCTTACAAATCTGAGTTCATATTTGGATAGAACTCGTAGAGAGGAATCCAACCCCATTGGAATCACTCAAATTGGAGGTTTCTACCAGGAGTTATGAATTTCCAAAGTTTGAGCTCTCACTGGAATTGTTTTCCTACTGAAAATTCTACTGGGCCCGCTTATTTAAATTCCAGCCAATCAGAACTGGGCCACACCGAGGTCCACAGGGTTTTGCGCGCCAGCACACGGAATCCCGGCCACAGACTGATCCAGATTTGAAATTTGGGCCGCTGACAGACGGGGTCCACCTGTCGTCTTCCTCCTCCGGCCCCCTTCCTGCGCCCGCGTGTTCCCCCTCGCCGGAGCACGTCGGTGCTTGCCGGCCGGCCGTTCCCCGCCACCATCCAAACTAGGACTCGCCGCCAGGGGGTTTAGCGCACCGAGGAACACGGCTGTGGGTTGTGCTCGGGCTGCCGGTGGCCGGAACTAGCTCGGCGACGTGTGGTGGCTACTGTTGTGGTTCGGTGCCGTCGCCCGAGGTCTCCAGCCCGCCAGCACCTGTACCGATGAGCTCTACAGCACCTGCGCACCTCTAGGAAACTCGGCACCACCTCAAAGTAGCTCGGAAGTGGCTGCACATATGGTTTCACTGTGCAACCAAATGGGTCCGCGGCGAACACCACTAGTAGAGCTCGAAATCTGTCGCTCTGAGGCGTTTTCATGCGATGGATACTAAAGGAGAAATGACCGCCGGCTAATCCAGCATCTATGTGCAAAGTTTGATGATCTGTGGAGGATCAGAGAGGGAGAATTTTAAGGAACTGTACCAGATCATCGGTTTGAAGCTGCCAGGACAAAATTCCCATATTTGCCGGCGAGAGCTCACGACGTGGCTTGAGCTTCAGATTGAAGCAGTGTGGAGCCTGTGCGCTCCTTTTGCCGCCCTTGCTCGGCCGTGAAAGTCGCTTTGGTGAGCTGTCCACGAGCGCCTGATCGCCGGCCGACGTTAGGTCGCCGCTGTGACGGTTGTTCTCGGGCGAGGGAGGCCCAAGCTTGCTTGCTTTCAGGTCAGCGAGGTGGGGGCTGAGCTCGGAGCAATGTTTAGCAGCTCGGGGGAGGGATGAGCGCAGTTGTTTTTCCGTTCTCACGATCGACCGAGCAGCGAGGGGAGAGAGTTGCTCTGTTCAGCATCGTCTGCGGGGAGGAGAAGGCAAATGATACTTGCTTCGGTCTGGGGAGTGATCACGCTGCTGGAACCGCCTTTGGGCATCGGTGCTTGGGAGATTGAAGCAGCTGGTGGCACTGCCGAGCCTCCCAGTGACTCCACGGTGAAAGCTGCTCATGGCTCACGCGAGCTGTTCGGTGGAATTGCCCACCGTGGCTTAGACTTAGTGTGTAAGGCACCCTCTTCAGCTCTATGACATGTGGGTCCCACTCCACATTTATCTCCCAAATATCTTCTCAAGCTGATCCTCTCAATTCCCAAAATTCTGAGTTAAAAGAGGTGGGCTAGAATTTGAATTCTTCCAACTCAGTTTGAATCTGTTTGCCAAATTTGAATTTGGTTGAAGTTTACAAATTCTTCTCTTTAACTCCTTTTTGAGCCCACCCTACAAATCAAAAGTTTGTGCTCAAACTTTTCCCTTTGAATCCCAACTATATGGCTGCATGTTTATTCAAATTTTTTGGCCACCACATGTGTGAACTTTGAATTTCAAATCTGATTTTCAAACTTACATGCAAGAGGTATTTAACTCCTTATTGGTTCAACAATTTCAAATAAAAATGTGAGCCTCATTTTGGATGGTCATCCATGTATTACTTAGCATGAAGAAAAGTTTTAGCAAGCCCCATTTTTATGTCTTTGCCACACATATGAACTCAAACCTTGGTTTTTATTCATGACCCATTTTGGGACTTTTACATTCCTCCCCCCTTAAAAGAATCTCGTCCCGAGATTACAAAAGAGGAACAAGACGGGAGAGGTGATTACAAACTGTACAACGCTAAAAGTTCCGGATAGTTGGTGCGGAGAAATTTTTCACTTTCCCACGTCGCTTCTTCTGCGGTGTGATTACTCCACAGCACCTTGAAAAATCTGATCGTCCGGTTCCGAGTTACCCGGGTCTTTTCATCCAAAATCGGAACCGGTCGCTCGGTATAGGTAATGTCCAGTTTCAATTCGTCGATTTCCTCTGTGCAAACAGCAGCGTTGAATTTGAGGCACTTCCACAGCTGTGACACATGAAATACATCATGAATACCCGCTAGACTTGCCGGTTGTTCCAGCCGATAGGCTACGGGTCCGCACTTCTCTGTGATAGCAAAAGGACCAATAAAACGGGGAGCGAGTTTCCCCTTTACACCGAACCGGTGAATTCCCTCTATCGGAGATACACGAAGATACACGTGCTCTCCGACGTCAAAATGCAAAGGCCTGCGCCTTTCATCAGCGTAGCTCTTCTATCGGGATTGTGCAGCCTTCAAGTTCTCTTGTATCAATCGAACTCGGTCTTCAGATTCGTTCACAAGATCAACCCCAAACAGAACTCTTTCGCCGGACTCACACCAATTCAACGGTGTGCGACACTTCCGGCCGTAGAGAGCTTCATACAGTGCCATTTTAATACTCGCTTGATAACCGTTGTTGTATGAAAACTCCACCAACGGTAGGTGATCATCCCAATTCCTACCGTGGTGGATGGCACACGCTCTCAACATATCTTCCAGCACCTGGTTCACCCTTTCAGTTTGTCCATCGGTTTGAGTGTGATATGCGGAGCTCCTAATCAGCTTGGTGCCCAATGAGGCATGCATCTGCTCCCAAAAACGAGCAACAAACAGCGCACCTCGATCTGAAACGATGGTCTTCGGGACACCATGTGAGCAAATAATCCTCGAGATATATAGCTCTGCATATTGCCTGGCTCAAAAATGAGTGTTCACCGGTATGAAATGAGCCGACTTCGTCAACCGGTCAACGATCACCCATATCGAGTCATGCTTCCGGGATGCGAGTGGCAATCCGACATTGAAATCCATACTCACTTCCTCCCATTTCCATGCCGGTATCCTCAGAGATTGTAGCGGTCCGGCTTTCCGCATATGATCAGCCTTGACCCGTCTACACGTATCGCATTCGGATACGTATTTAGCAATCTACCTCTTCATCCTCGTCCACCAAAATTTCTGTTTCAAATCTTGGTACATCTTGTTACTTCCGGGATGAATGTAAAACTTCGACAGGTGGGCTTCATCCAAGATCCTTTTCTGGAGTTTCATATTGCGCGGTACCACTATGCGGTCATTGAACCATATTGTACCGTTCTTATCCTTCCGGAAACATTTCACCTCTCCATTGTCTAGTCTTCTCCGTATGTGAGACATACCCCTGTCTCTTCTTTGAGCCTCAACAATCTCTTCATGGATCGTTGGGATGAGCGCGAGATTATAAAGTGCGCCATATGGAATGACATAGAAACTTGGTTCTTCATCTTCCAACTCAGCAACCGCTAAGTTGTGAACGTGGGCTTTCCGACTAAGCACGTCGGCAACCACGTTGGCTTTACCTGGATGATAGTGGATATCAATTTCATAATCTTTTATGAGCTCCAACCATCTCCGTTGTCTCATATTCAGCTCCTTCTGCGTGAAGATATACTTCAGTCTTTTATGGTCGGTGTAGAGGTGAACAAGATTACCAAGCAGATAATGCCTCCACATCTTCAACGCCAACACCACTGCAGCGAGCTCAATATCGTGAGTTGGATAATGCTGCTCGTGGTTTTGCAGTTGATGAGACCCATTGGCGACTACACGCCCTTCTTGCATCAGAACGCAGCCGAGACCGATGCCGGATGCATCACAGTATACATCAAATGGCTTGTCGTGTCCGGCTGAACAAGAATTGGAGCAGTTGTGAGATGTCCCACCAAAGTTTCGAATGCGGCTTCACATGCTGCATTCCATATGTATCTAGTGCCCTTCTTCAGCAGCTCCGTCATTGGTTTAGCAATCTTTGAGAAGCTCGGGATGAACCTCCGATAATACCCCGCCAAACCTAGGAAACTTCGGACCTCGTGTAACACCCCAAAATTTTGATTTAAAACCCTACATCATGTTAAGAGGGGAATTTAAAAATTTTTGGACGTGTTGCATGTTTTGCAAAAATTCAAATTCAAACTGGAATTCAAATTAAACTCAAATCAGAAAAGAAATAGAAAAAGAAAAAGAGAAAACAGAAAAAAACCGGCCAGTGGGCCGAAACCCACCAGCCGGCCCAGCCAGCGCCCGCGCCAGCCTGCAGCTGAGCGCGTTGCTTCCTCACGCTGACAGGCGGGACCACCCGATTTTCGTCTACCTCGCGACAGCGCCGGACACCCTCGCACCTGAATCAAAACCGATCGGGATTTCGGCGTATCCCCGCTGAATTCTGTTCGTAGGCGACGCGGACATGATCTAAACCACCCCGCCGCCCTCCCCCGTCTATAAAAACCCCGGCCTCGTTCTGTTTTTCCCCCACGATCGCCGATTTTGACTCCGGTGAGAACCGAGACTTCTCCGGCGAATTCTGGCCGATCTAAGCTCGGAAATTCCGATCTAACTCGCTGGTCTTGATCCACCGCCTCCGGGGAACCTTGCAGGTGCAGAAAACTCGGTGACTTGCAGTGTAAATACAGCGCCGATGAGCTTCGCCGTGGTTTTGCCTCGGACCTCGTCGCCGATCACCTTCCAGGACCTCCGAGCTCAAGAAAACCCCCGAGGTGAGATCCCCGACCTCCCCTCTACCGATCTATGGCATAAAATCACAGTTCTAGGAAGAATTCCCGAAGATCCGAAAGTTTCCAGCGAGATCGCCGCTTCCCGCCGCCGTGCGCCGCCGGCAGAGCCGCCCGCGCTCGATCGGAGCGACGTGGCCTCTTATGCGCCGTTTATTTTAAATCGCACGGTAGGGTTTAAATCCCCGCGTACCGATTCGACATTATAATCTCAGCCGTCGGTTTAAAATCGGACGGTCCACGTCAGCCCCGCGTTATAAAGACTGGAAATCTTACGTGCTACCCCCTGGGGTTCTCGGGAAATAAGAGCTAGCCCCAGAAACTTCTGATCTAGCCCCTAGAACTTCAGAAAATCATGTAAATTCATTTAAAAATCAGTTTTAGCCCCTGGACTTAATAAAAATTAGGAAAAACCCCTCTGGTAAGTGTAGCTATACCCCTAGAAATTCTGAAAATAATATTATAGACCCTGTAGTGGGGTGAGTTTACCTTTTAGCCCTGTTTAGTATTTAATTTAGGAAATTGAATATGTGGCTAGTGTTTAAAAATTTAAAAGTGAGACAAACATATTGTCAAAATTAAATTAAAGACTTTCTCAGTATTTAGGAAACTTTGGAGTGAGATAAAAACATATTTTGGGCTGAATTGAATCTGTCTAATTTATTATTCACATTTAGGGACACATTTTTAAGTAATGAATAGTTTTAGAAAATAGGGAAAATAATTGTGAAATAGTTTACATCAGAGGCAAAGGTCAAAAATATATTAGTAAATATTTTAGATCAGAACCTATTCTGTTTAGATGAGGTGTCTTGTTATTTTCATAATAAAGTTCACATTTAGGCATAGGAAATAAATCTGAAAATATAGCAACTAGTAAATGATAAATGGAGTTCTAAAATCCAAAGGATTCAGTTTAGGGTTGGTAGAGATTATGAAGACACATATGGAGAAGGAAAATACCTTTCATGCATACTTGGTAGCTAAAAGGTGTAGTAATTGAATATAAGGAATTTATTTAAATTGGAAACTCATATATATAGTATGCAAGCGTAAATGTGCATACAAAAGTAGGAATCATATACATATGATTAAAAGTGTATGCAAGACACAAATCAACACACATAGAGTAACCACAACACACATAATGGTGAATGACTTTCATAAATATGAATGTGTGGTTTGTATGAAGTGGAAGTGTGAACTATGTCTTATGGATTGTTGTTTTTCTTTTGCTATGTGTGATGGTATGATGTAGAACCTTCTCAAGAGCAAGTTGTTCCTTTCCAAGATCAGGACTACCCATTTCAAGAGCAGCAGGAAGGAGGCAAGTGTCCTTGACCACTTTGATCCTATACTAGGATGTGTAGATAGAATTATTCGCATTGTCAAATGAAATATGAAACTCATGCTAGGAAGTTTCCCTAGAATTGCATTACCTTGTTTCCTTGTAACTTGGGTTGGGATTTATTTTATCATGTCATTTATTATTATGCATATGCTTAGCCATGCTTAGAATGGGATATTTGGGATATGAGATCATCAGTTTATTTTACCATACTCTTGAATGAGATATTGTGAGTTATGTAGAGGTAGGGATCAAGGCAAGTTGGATGTTTTTGTTGTGTGTTGGGTGCACGAGACTTGGGTTTGTGTTTAGTACTTGCCAGGATCCTAAGGACCGGTTCATGGAGCATGTAACCTGGCTTTACAGTGCCAACCACATGCTGAGATGTGGCAGCTTGGCCAATTAATTAGGTGTATCAACCGGCGTAGTATGGGTGTGTTGGATGGTGCGGGGAATAGGTGCCAGCTGGACTACCATACGAACCGCAAGGCTCAAGAGGGGGCCACTGCAGCGGGGTTGGAGCCTCCTGTATGCTGTTAGGGGTGAAACCTCAGTGGGCCCACGCTCGTCGGGAATCCCTTTGTAAAGGCTTCGTAGTGATCTCCTGGCTACACACCTGGGAAGTGTGAATGTGGAGCGTAGCCACTGGCATAATGGAGGTTCTTTTAGTCCACCCGGCAACGGGGGATGAAATCACTACATGTGGGTACAGTGGTACAAACTCTGCAGAGTCAAAACTGTCATGACAGCCGTGCTCACGGTCAAGAGCGGCTTGGACTTATTCATGATTAGAGGATTGATGGTTTTGGAAGTTGTGGATGTTAAGCGGGGAGCTTAACATTGGAAATGGTGATATGGTTATTTGATTATGATGATGGGATGGGAGATTGGGACCATTTCACCAAGCTAAGGTAATAGGTATTAATGGCATAGTGCTTTAACCATGAGTTCAACCTTCCCTTGTTCTAGCCATGCATGACATAATTTTCCCACACTTGCTGAGTACCATCGGTACTCAACCTTGCATATTTGTTGGTTTATATTGCTGCTCAGGTCAAGATAATGAGGTGGTGTATAATGACCAAGACTTTGGACCCGAAGAAGGTTTCTAGGTTCAAGGAGACCCCCGGGCAACGCCTGTGATGAAGCCCTCAAGAATAATATCCCGCTGCTAGTTTATTTACTTGTAATGAACTTATTATTGTCCATCGAGACATTTGCTATGTAAGACTTAATTATATTCAACACCTGGCTTGTAATAAATGATGCTTCACTATTTGTCATCACATGTATGAGAAAATGATCCTGGCATACATGTGATATTCACTTGGTTGTTCTTCGGAAAAACCAGGTGTGACAGAAGTGGTATCAGAGTCAAGGTTGCCCGTAGGAACGTGGACCTAGGTAGAAATGGACGTATTTAAGGGCCCTATTTTCTTAAAAACTATTTTACAAGGTGTGTGTTGAAAAGTGTTATTTAATGAGTCACTTTCTTCATCTTACCCCAACTTCCATTCAAAATAGGATTTTTGTTTGAGAGTTTATCTAACATAATTTTAAATTCTTTTTTTAGATGGTTCGCATGATTCGCACCGCTCGCAAGTCCACAGGAGGGAGAGTTCCCGTAGTTGCCCTTGCCGAGAGAGAGGAGAGCCATCCGGTGACGTACCTTTCCTACGGATTGGCAGTAGGCGGCTTATTGCGCTGTCTTCGGCGTATGCCCGAAGCCGCCGGCAATACGGGCAAGCTAATCATCCACTATAACTCCACCAGGACCATCCGTGAGAAGAGGGAAGAATGGAGTTCAGAGATGAGGATTATACACGAAAATCAGCTGCTTAAGATTCACCACTCTCCAGCTTGTCGAGCAATACAGGTCGATGCGGAGAAAGATGTCACCTAGGAGGCCATCACCTGCCAGAGCCACATCTATCGTCGCCACTTGGACAAAACTGAGTACATGTATGTCCTCCAACGTGAGAGTGGTACCACGGAGTACAAGCACCCACCAGTGCAGCAAGGGACTTCCCATGAGCACATGGACTTGTGCTTCGAGGATGCTGCTATGCTCAGCACTCGACTGCAGGAGTGTCAACAAGAGCTTCAGGATGTCCGAGACACCCTGAAGGAAACGGAGGCGTTGCTGCGAGCCTGCTTAAGGGCGAGAGAAAGAGGAGATGGGAGTGAACTGTGTGTCACCGTGAATGATACATGGACTCCTGACTCCCCAGATCGCCGGGCGATCAGGCGTTGTCGCACTTCTCCACCAGCAGCCTCCCCACCCAAAGCAGAATCAGAAGGCAGCCGAAATGATGAGGAAGATCCCGAGGAGCCAGCTCAATAAAACGAGTAGTGTAGAGTCCTTCCCTTAGTTAGCAAGATGTCGAATAGTCGAGTCGTTACGTTAAGTAAATGGTGTGTTAGTGCTTGGTGTGTGACGTGAGTTGTGGAAGCCATGAGCAATTGTCCACAGCCTCATCTTCAGATTGTTTTGCTTTGGTGTGTGAACCCACATGAAATAATAGTGCATTTATTTGGTGTGAGATATGAAGCCTCATAAAAGTATAACAAAGCCTCAACACTTCAAAGTACAAACAAATGAAAGTAGTAAGATGATACTAAATGCTTTCAAATTAACATTGGTTGATTCTGCCAGATGGCCGGAAGAGGAAAAGGACGTGCTGCCAACCCCGCCAACAACAACGATGAGGCATGCAACCCTCATCTTTCTGGAGGCCAGGACCGGGGTGGTCACCGTGAAGGAGTTGATCCCCTCCACCAAATGCTGGAGAATCAGAATCAGCTCATCCAGAACTTGACTCAAGTGGTGGCCAACTTGCATCAAGTTCCACCTCCACAAGCTGCACCACGCCAACCAAGGTTGAGTGAGTTTTTAGGAACTCAACCTCCAAAGTTCGCAAGTGCTGCTGAACCTCTGGAGGCAGATGATTGGCTGAAGACCATTGAAATCAAGATGAGGATCATACAGTGCCAAGGGTATGAGAGGGTGCTGTTTGCCTCTCATCAATTGCATGGACCTGCTGCTGATTGGTGGACCGCCTACGTGGCTGCCCATCATGACCCTGAGAACATCACTTGGGAAGAGTTCAAGCGTAGCTTCCGCAACCATTACATACCAAGGGGTGAACTCAAAAACAAGAGAAAGGAGTTCTTGGGGCTGCAGCAAGGGAACATGACGGTGAGGGAATACCTCACTAAATTTACTCAACTATCTCGCTATGCTCCACGAGACATAGAGACTGATGAGCAGAAACAAGATTGTTTCGTGGAAGGTCTTACCGCAGAAATGCAGTGTGCAATGTCCTCAAATGAGTATGAAAGCTTCCAAAAGATGGTGGACAGAGCATTTGTGGTGGAAAGGAAGCTGAAGGCCTTGGAAAATGAGAACAAGAGGAAGGCCGGGTGGTCACACCAAGCCTCAGGGTGCAACACCCGCCCACGTCTGATGCAGCAACCTGCAGGGCAGACGAACCGTGCTGCGGTACCCTACTCAGCACCAAGAGGGTACAACCCGAATTACAGGCCTCCGGCAGCACCAGCACAGCCACAACGTCAGTTTGTACAACAGCCTCGCCCTGCATATCCACCTCGACCAGCAGTGCAAGGACCCCCAAACCAATCCCAAGAAAACAAAGGCCAGGCACCTAAGGTTGGGGTGCAATGTTTTAGCTGCGGTGAAGTGGGGCACTACGCCCATAAATGCCCAAAGAAGAAGCCTGCGCAGCCACAACAGCAGAATGTAATGAGAGGACGGGTGAACCACGTCACTGTGGAGGAAGCACAAGAGGCACCCGACGTGGTAGTTGGTAAGTTTCCTCCCAATTTACACCTTGCAACCCTGTTGTTTGATTCTGGTGCTACCCACTCGTTTATTGCTCAAGGGTTTGTTAATAAGTATGACCTAGCAACAACACAAATGAACCATATGCTAGCCGTAAACTCTCCAGGTGGAGAAATAATGACAAGACAAGTGTGTCCCGAGGTGAATCTAGACATCAATGGGGTAGTGTTTACTGCTAACCTCATAGTGATAGATTCCCAAGGGATCGATATTATTTTGGGCATGGATTGGTTGACCAAACATAAGGGAATCATTCATTGTTCGACCAGAACGGTGGAACTAACTCACTCTAGTGGCACAAGAGTAAAGTTCATAACAATACACGAGCCTAGGAGGGACATTAAATTAAATCATGTTGAGGTGAAAGTTGAGGAAATCAGAACTATCAGGGAATATCCAGATGTTTTTCCGAAAGAATTGCCAGGTATGCCTCCCGATCGTGAAGTGGAATTTGCAATTGAGCTAGTGCCTGAAACAGCCCCGATATACAAGAGACCTTATCGGATGGACTCCAAGAAGCTGGAAGAACTCAAGGATCATTTGAGAGAACTGACGGAGAAGGGGTATATTCGCCCTAGTTCCTCACCTTGGGGAGCTCCGGTGATATTTGTGCCCAAGAAAGACGGAACCCAAAGGTTATGCGTGGATTACCGTGCTTTGAATAAGGTAACCATCAAGAACAAGTACCCATTACCTCGCATTGAAGACTTGTTTGATCAGTTGAGGGGAGCTTGTGTGTTCTCGAAAATTGATCTCAGGTCGGGATACCACCAACTCAAGATAAGGCAATCTGATATTCCCAAGACAACTTTCGTATCTCGGTACGGACTGTATGAATACACCGTCATGCCTTTCGGGCTAACTAATGCCCCGGCATACTTCATGTATCTCATGAACAAGGTATTCATGGAATATCTGGACAAATTTGTGGTGGTTTTCATAGATGACATTCTCGTCTTCTCCAAAGATGAAGAAGAACATGAGAAACATCTAAGGTTGGTGTTGCAAAGGCTGAGAGAACACCAACTATATGCTAAGTTGATCAAGTGTGAGTTTTGGCTGAAGAGAGTTCCCTTCTTAGGACATATAATCTCAGAGGGAGGAATCTCCGTAGATCCCGCCAAAATCGAGGATATACAGAAGTGGAAGACCCCTGAAAATGTCGGGGAAGTTCGAAGCTTCTTGGGATTGGCTGGATACTATCGACGGTTTATCAAGGGATTCTCTAAGATCTCGAGGCCCCTCACTAAACTGTTGGAGAAGGGAATCACATTCACATGGACGCCGCAGTGCGAGAAGAGTTTTCAGGAGTTAAAGGAAAGATTGACAACAGCCCCAGTGCTGGTTATGCCAGATATGCAAAAGAACTTTACGGTGTACTGCGATGCCTCTGGAAACGGGTTGGGATGTGTTCTCATGCAAGAAGGGCATGTCGTGGCTTATGCATCCCGGCAGCTTCGGAAGCACGAGAAAAACTATCCTACACATGACTTAGAACTAGCCGCAGTGGTACACGCGTTGAAAATTTGGCGGCACTATTTGATGGGGAAGAGGACCGAGATATATACTGATCATAAGAGTTTGAAGTACATTTTCACACAGCCAGACCTCAACCTCAGACAAAGGAGATGGTTAGAGCTAATCAATGACTTTGATGTGGGCATCAACTATCATCCCGGGAAAGCAAACATCGTGGCCGATGCTTTGAGTCAAAAAGTGCAGGTCAATAAGTTGAGCTTGAAGGACATGCCTGCAGAATTGAAGGACGAGGTTATAAGGCTCAATCTATGTCTAGTAAATAGTGGTGAAGCCATCGCCATGGAAGTGGACTCCACCCTAGAGCGAGACATCCGCGAGGGTCAAAAGAATGACGAGAAGATACAAGAGATCAGACAACTCATCAAGGAAAGTAAAGCCCCTGGTTTTAGAGAGGATGAACAAGGAATGGTATGGCACGGGAAAAGAATCTGTGTGCCAGAAGTAAAGGAGATCCGTGAATTGATTTTGAAGGAGGCTCACGATTCCGACTATTCCATTCATCCTGGGAGTACGAAGATGTACCAGGACCTCAAGAGCAGGTATTGGTGGTATGGCATGAAGCGAGATGTCGCGGAACATGTTTCCCTATGTGACACATGTCAGTTGGTGAAAGCAGAACATCAACGACCCGCGGGATTATTGCAAACCACTCAAAGTGCCTGAATGGAAATGGGAAGAAATCAGCATGGATTTCATCGTGGGATTGCCTAGGACCCAATCAGGATATGATTCAATATGGGTCATTATTGATAGGCTAACCAAGGTAGCACATTTCATCCCCGTGAAAGAAAGCTACAGCGGATCCAAATTGGCAGAGTTGTACATGTCAAGGATCGTGTGTTACCATGGGGTGCCAAAGAAGATTATGTCGGATCGAGGGACACAGTTCACCTCAAGGTTCTGGCAGAAGTTGCACGAAACCATGGGAACCCATCTGAACTTTAGTTCTGCCTATCATCCCCAAACTGACAGGCAGACGGAAAGAATCAATCAGATCCTTGAAGATATGCTAAGGGCATGTGCACTCAAAAACAATAGGAGTTGGGACAAGAATCTACCGTATGCGGAGTTTTCTTATAACAACAGCTATCAAGCTAGTATGAAGATGTCACCGTTTGAAGCTTTGTACGGGAGGAAGTGCAGAACTCCCCTATTTTGGAATCAAACGGGGGAAAGTAAAGTGTTTGGTCCAGAAGTACTACAAGAAGCTGAGGCGAAGGTAAGGGAAATTCGCTGAGGATAGCACAGACACACCAAAAGAGTTATGCTGATGTACGAAGAAGAGAGCTCGTTTTCAACGTGGGAGACTATGTTTATCTCAAGGTGTCCCCTATCCCAGGACTTCATCGGTTCAAGGTGAAAGGGAAGTTGTCACCTCGATACATCGGACCCTTTCAAGTTTTGGAAAGGAAAGGCGAAGTGGCGTATCAACTAGAGTTACCAGCTCGTCTATCTGATGTGCATGATATATTCCATGTGTCACAACTCAAGAAATGCCTGAGAACGCCTGAAGAGGTGTTACCCACGAATGAAGTGGATGTAGCTGAAGATTTGTCTGATGCCGAGCAACCATACAAGATCTTGGAAACAATGGAACACCTCACCAGAAATAAAAGAATCCGGATGTGTAAGGAGCAGTGGATGCATCACTCAGAAGAGGAAGCCACCTGGGAGCGGGAAGATGTGCTCAAGGCACAATTTCCGGAATTGTTTTCTTAGAAACACCAATCTCGAGGACGAGATTTCTTTTAAGGGGGGTAGAGCTGTAACACCCCAAAATTTTGATTTAAAACCCTACATCATGTTAAGAGGGGAATTTAAAAATTTTTGGACGTGTTGCATGTTTTGCAAAAATTCAAATTCAAACTGGAATTCAAATCAAACTCGAATCAGAAAAGAAATAGAAAAAGAAAAAGAGAAAACAGAAAAAAACCGGCCAGTGGGCCGAAACCCACCAGCCGGCCCAGCCAGCGCCCGCGCCAGCCCGCAGCCGAGCGCGCTGCTTCCTCACGCTGACAGGCGGGACCCACCCGGTCTTCGTCTACCTCGCGACAGCGCCGGACTCCCTCGCACCCGAATCAAAACCGATCGGGATTTCGGCGTATCCCCGCTGAATTCTGTTCGTAGGCGACGCGGACATGATCTAAACCACCCCGCCGCCCTCCCCCGTCTATAAAAACCCCGGCCTCGTTCTGTTTTTCCCCCACGATCGCCGATTTTGACTCCGGTGAGAACCGAGACTTCTCCGGCGAATTCTGGCCGATCTAAGCTCGGAAATTCCGATCTAACTCGCTGGTCTTGATCCACCGCCTCCGGGGAACCTTGCAGGTGCAGAAAACTCGGTGACTTGCGGTGTAAACGCAGCGCCGACGAGCTTCGCCGTGGTTTTGCCTCGGACCTCGTCGCCGATCACCTTCCAGGACCTCCGAGCTCAAGAAAACCACCGAGGTGAGATCCCCGACCTCCCCTCTACCGATCTATGCCATAAAATCACAGTTCTAGGAAGAATTCCCGAAGATCCGAAAGTTTCCGGCGAGATCGCCGCTTCCCGCCGCCGTGCGCCGCCGGCAGCGCCGCCCGCGCTTGATCGGAGCGACGTGGCCGCTTATGCGCCGTTTATTTTAAATCGCACGGCAGGGTTTAAATCCCCGCGTACCGGTTCGACGTTATAATCTCAGCCGTCGGTTTAAAATCGGACGGTCCACGTCAGCCCCGCGTTATAAAGACTGGAAATCTTACGTGCTACCCCCTGGGGTTCTCGGGAAATAAGAGCTAGCCCCGGAAACTTTTGATCTAGCCCCTGGAACTTCAGAAAATCATGTAAATTCATTTAAAAATCAGTTTTAGCCCCTGGACTTAATAAAAATTAGGAAAAAACCCCTCTGATAAGTGTAGCTATACCCCTAGAAATTCTGAAAATAATATTATAGACCCTGTAGTGGGGTGAGTTTACCTTTTAGCCCTGTTTAGTATTTAATTTAGGAAATTGAATATGTGGCTAGTCTTTAAAAATTTAAAAGTGAGACAAATATATTGTCAAAATTAAATTAAAGACTTTCTCAGTATTTAGGAAACTTTGGAGTGAGATAAAAACATATTTTGGGCTGAATTGAATCTGTCTAATTTATTATTCACATTTAGGAACACATTTTTAAGTAATGAATAGTTTTAGAAAATAGGGAAAATAATTGTGAAATAGTTTACATCAGAGGTAAAGGTCAAAAATATATTAGTAAATATTATAGATCAGAACCTATTCTGTTTAGATGAGGTGTCTTGTTATTTTCATAATAAAGTTCACATTTACGCATAGGAAATAAATCTGAAAATACAGCAACTAGTAAATGATAAATGGAGTTCTAAAATCCAAAGGATTCAGTTTAGGGTTGGTAGAGATTATGAAGACACATATGGAGAAGGAAAATACCTTTCATGCATACTTGGTAGCTAAAAGGTGTAGTAATTGAATATAAGGAATTTATTTAAATTGGAAACTCATATATATAGTATGCAAGCATAAATGTGAATACAAAAGTAGGAATCATATACATATGATTAAAAGTGTATGCAAGACACAAATCAACACACATAGAGTAACCACAACACCCATAATGGTGAATGACTTTCATAAATATGAATGTGTGGTTTGTATGAAGTGGAAGTGTGAACTATGTCTTATGGATTGTTGTTTTTCTTTTGCTATGTGTGATGGTATGATGTAGAACCTGCTCAAGAGCAAGTTGTTCCTTTCCAAGATCAGGACTACCCATTTCAAGAGCAGCAGGAAGGAGGCAAGTGTCCTTGACCACTTTGATCCTATACTAGGATGTGTAGATAGAATTATGCGCATTGTCAAATGAAATATGAAACCCATGCTAGGAAGTTTCCCTAGAATTGCATTACCTTGTTTCCTTGTAACTTGGGTTGGGATTTATTTTATCATGTCATTTATTATTATGCATATGCTTAGCCATGCTTAGAATGGGATATTTGGGATATGAGATCATCAGTTTATTTTAACATACTCTTGAATGAGATATTGTGAGTTATGTAGAGGTAGGGATCAAGACAAGTTGGATGTTTTGGTTGTGTGCTGGGTGCACGAGACTTGGGTTTGTGTTTAGTACTTGCCTGGATCCTAAGGACCGGTTCATGGAGCATGTAACCTGGCTTTACAGTGCCAACCACATGCTGAGATGGGGCAGCTTGGCCAATTAATTAGGTGTATCCCCGGCGTAGTATGGGTGTGTTGGATGGTGCGGGGAATAGGTGTCAGCTGGACTACCATACGAACCGCAAGGCTCAAGAGAGGGCCACTGCAGCGGGGTTGGAGCCTCTTGTATGCTGTTAGGGGTGAAACCTTAGTGGGCCCACGCTCGTCGGGAATCCCTTTGTAAAGGCTTCGTAGTGATCTCCTGGCTACACACCTGGGAAGTGTGAATGTGGAGCGTAGCCACTGGCATAATGGAGGTCCTTTTAGTCCACCCGGCAACGGGGGATGAAATCACTACATGTGGGTACAGTGGTACAAACTCTGCAGAGTCAAAACTGTCATGACAGCCGTGCTCACGGTCAAGAGCGGCTTGGACTTATTCATGATTAGAGGATTGATGGTTTTGGAAGTTGTGGATGTTAAGCGGGGAGCTTAGCATTGGAAATGATGATATGGTTATTTGATTATGATGATGGGATGGGAGATTGGGACCATTTCACCTGTGTAGTAATGTAGGTGCTTAATAAGCTAAGGTAATAGGTATTAATGGCATAGTGCTTTAACCATGAGTTCAACCTCCCCTTGTTCTAGCCATGCATGACATAATTTTCCCACACTTGCTGAGTACCATCGGTACTCAACCTTGCATATTTGTTGGTTTATATTGCTGCTCAGGTCAAGATAATGAGGTGGTGTATAATGACCAAGACTTTGGACCCGAAGAAGGTTTCTAGGTTCATGGAGATCCCCGGGCAACGCCTGTGATGAAGCCCTCAAGAATAATATTCCGCTGCTAGTTTATTTACTTGTGATGAACTTATTATTGTCCATCGAGACATTTGCTATGTAAGACTTAATTATATTAGACACCTGGCTTGTAATAAATGATGCTTCACTATTTGTCATCACATGTATGAGAAAATGATCCTGGCATACATGTGATATTCACTTGGTTGTTCTTCGGAAAAACCGGGTGTGACACCTCGTGGACTGATTTGGGCGATTCCCACTTCAGCACTTGTTCAATCTTGCTGGGGTCCACGGCAATGCCTTCTGCTGAAATAATATGGCCTAGGAAATGCACTTGATCAATCCAGAATTCGCACTTGCTGAACTTAGCATATAATTGGTGCTCCCGCAACCGTTGTAGCACGATGCGTAGATGTTCAGCGTGCTCTTCTTCAGATTTGGAGTAAACCAATATGTCGTCGATGAATACCACGACGAACTTGTCTAACTCCGCCATGAACACAGAATTCATCAAGTACATGAAGTGTGCCGGATCGTTGGTTAATCCAAATGACATGACGAGGTACTCATAGAGTCCGTATCACGTCGAGTAAGCTGTCTTCGGTATGTCCTTCGGTCGGATTTTGATTTGATGATATCCTGACCGAAGATCCATCTTCGAAAATACCTTTGCACCCACAAGTTGATCGAACAGGATGTCGATGCGGGGCAAAGGATACTTGTTCTTGATCGTGACAGCATTTAGAGGACGGTAATCAACACATAGCCACAGTGTTTCGTCCTTCTTCTTAATGAACAGCGCAGAGCAACCCCAAGGTGAAAAACTTGGTCGTATGAAACCCTTGCTCATGAGTTCATTTAGTTGCTCCTTCAACTCTGCTAGCTCGTTAGGTGCCATCTTGTAAGGCCTTCGTGAGATAGGCGTCGTTCCCGGCGCCAGTTCAATCTTGAAGTCAACGTCCCGTTCGGGCGGCATGTCTGGTAGGTCATCGGGAAATACGTCAGGATAATCACGTACCACCGGAATATCTTCAAGTTCAAGCGCTTCCGTGTGGTAAGCCTCTACCTTATCTGGGTCTTCGCTGTCTAAAAACAGTGTGTGCTGTCCGTGAATCGGCGAGTCAATCTGGACAGTCCGGTTACCGATATTGAGAACAGCACCGCGACGATTTAACCATGACATCCCCAAAATAATGTCTATCTTCTGCCTATCCAACATAATCAGCGATGTTGGGTATATTTTTCTGCTCAAACACAAAGCTGCTCGGGACACAATCTGATTGGCAGAAATATTTCCTCCCGGTGAACGTATAAGAAAACTCGTTGTGGGAGTATTGGTGGATAATTGGTGCTGATCCACGCATGTTTTGCTGATAAAATTGTGGGTTGCACCGGAATCAAAAAGTACCAACACGGGCACGTCTTTGAGAGTAAACATGCCCTCTAACACCGGTGCTCCCTCTGGGACATCCTCAATAGAAAGATGTTGCACACTCCCGGATTGCAATGCTGTTATGTTGACTTGAGCAGGTGGCGGTATACCACCTGATGATGATGGCTGTCTGGTGTTCAACAACTTCTCCCGGCACTCTTGCCTAAAGTGCCCAGAACGGTGGCAATAAGAACACGGGGGTTTCCCTGGTTCTTTGTTGACTTGTGGTTGAGAAGTTGATGTACGTGGCTGCAGCAATGATGCAACAGGTATCATTCGTTGCTACGGCAATGGTGTTGCTTCAAGGCAAGATTCTTGAGCAGGAAATCTGTACGGAGTTGATCTTACTGGTGCTTGCCATATCTCATCGGATGGTGTGTGACACACCACACGGTACTTACGAGGAACAACTTGTGTATCTTCTTGCACATCATCCCGGTCCCTCTTCTCTACTTGACACTCAAGTGTCGCTTGTTCTTGCAGCAGGGCAGCACCGATCAACTCGGTGTAACTGCCTTGATTGAACAAAGCCAACTTATCTTTTAATATGGCACCCAGGCCATAGAAGTAGTCACACCTTGCAGCTTCACTTGTCGCATAAGCAGGAGCATATTGTGCCAAAAGGTTGAACCTTTTGACATAATCGAGGACACTCATGTCCCCCTGCCTCAAGTTCCTAAATTCTTGCTGCTGAGCCTTGATAAAACCCATAGGAATGTGACGAGCATGGAATGCTTCACGAAAGTCCGCCCATTCCACTTGATGGCCCTCCGAAACGATGGCGAGATAAGAGAACCACCAATTTCTGGCGGTTCCATGGAGCTGTTGAGCTGCAAATTACGTCTTCTGATACTCATGGCACTCAAACACTCCAAATTTGGACTCCATAACCCGAAGCCACTGATCAGCTTCCACGGGTTCGTTGGCTTCCGTGAAAATTGGCGGTTGTGTCGCCAAGAAGTCCAAATAGGTGTTCCGAGGTGGAACGTCCTGTTGTGCACGTTGGAGTAAGCCCTGTTGTACCAAGGCTTGGAGTAGTATTGTGTTCTCTTGACTTGAATCGACCATATGAGCCATGACATCTGCCCATACCGTTGATGGTGGTGCCCGTGGTGGAGTCGAGTCATTATCGTCTCGGCGAGAACCTTCAGCCTGACTCGGAGAATGACTACGCACCATACTGCAAAAGCATAATTTTGAGGGGAGTCAAAACATGATCTCAGCAGTATGTGAAAGTATGTAAAACATGAACATGCTAAAACTTTATGAAAGCATAACAAAATTTCATGTTTACACATCTTTCTAAAGCCAACATATTCAGTCCCTCATTCTGTACAGAACAGACCTTTCTGTACTTAACCCAGAATTTGATCCAGTTACTAGCATTTTCATAACTCAAGTTGAATACCAAAGTTAAAGTTAACTTCAGTATCTTTCCAAGAGTACTCATATGCCTCTGGATCATCCCTTAATCAGAGGTTATGATTGTTCAAAGCTGACAGAATTTCTGGATAAAATTTGCCAGCACCTCCTTTGTATGTGGCTGTTTTCATCACAGTTTTACATACAAATGGATTTCAATTCTGAATAAACTATGAACTACAAAATCGTTTCAAGTTTCATAACCTTTCCAACGGTGTATCATATGGTCCTTAGAAATTTTTCTACAGACTGTGACGGCTAATTTACAGAAACATCCAGAGAAGTTTGCAGCTGCTCTATTTTCTGAACAGTTTGCATTCATCTGGACATTCAACCAAGTTGACATCTGATTTTGCTCTGGAGGTCTTCAGAAAAGTTGTAGAGCACTGAAAAACCTTTCCAGAACTTTATCATATACCGTCATTGGGTTAATATACACAGAGTTATGATCTGTCAAAATCCAGCAAAAATTTCTGCCAGAACAGAGCACTCTGTTTTCGGATCAAAAGAAGCCTAGCAATTCTCTTCTTTGAAACTTAGGCCAAATGAAGAGTTCAGTAACTAATATGTGATTTCCAACATCCATTTTTAGTTTGAAAGTTAGTCATGAATGATTTCTTCATAGGAAAGAATACTATTAAGTGTAGTACGGTGACGATGCACCGTAAGACATATGACGGTACTGCGTTGCCTCACCAAAGAAAAACCTAACCCGATTACACCAGCATATACGTATCCTTAGGTGGCACTAAAACGGCCACTCGCAAACGTGTTCTACACGCACTAAGGTTTTCATGGTTAGTACCTAAATAAGCCACACTGTGACACCCTCATTTTTGGTTTCTGCATATACTCATGTTTCATGAAGAGAAAACATTTTAAAAGAAGTAGGAACAGAGAAAAATATCAAAAAGATAGCCAATAAGAGCCAAATCCAGTTCCCAGAGAGTGCCAAAGACAACTTCCGTGGCCCGCTGGCCACGTGGCGTGTTCAGAGCTCATCCCTGCGAAGTGGGGAGAGGTCCGCCGCTAAACTGGCTACGTGGCAGGCTCGGGGCTCATCTCCGCAATGGGGGAGAGATCCGACCCTGTGGGACACGTGTTGCCCCCGGAGCTAGCCTCTGCGGAGAAGCGAAGGCAGTTCCGCAGGACACATGTCACCCTCGGGGCTAGTCACCTTGGAAATCAGAGGACTAGTTGTGCGGGATACGTGTCGATCTCGGAGCTCACCTCCGAGAGGTCCGGTTCTATTGGACACGTGTCGTCACCGGAGCTTATCACCAGGAGGTATGACACCGTTGGACACATGTCGACCTCGGAGCTCGTCTCTGAGGAAAAAGGGAAGTCCGGCGCTACTTGACGCGTGGCATTCACAGAGCTCACCTCCAAGGAAAGGGAGGTCCGGAATGGATACGTGGCACACCCGGAGCTACCTCCGGAGAGAGGAAAGGTCCGACACTGACACGTGGCGTGCGCAGAGCCACCTCCGAATAGAGAGGAGGTCCCAACCGCCAGGATACGTGGCGCACGCGGAGCTCACCTCCGAAGGAGAGGGAGGTCTCGCTCGCTTGACACGCGGTATAACCGGAGCTCGTCTCCTGCGGAGAAGGAGATACCAGGCCCCGATGGACACGTGGAGCTTCCGGAGCTCATCACCGCGGAGGTAACAAGTTCTGGAGCGGTTTTTGGATTCTGTACGCGTAGAAATATCGGTACGGAGAAGAAACCGACCTGAATTCCACAATGTTACCGCACCAATTCAACTAAAGATAAGTTGTTAAGATTCAACGACAATCTGAATAGGACTCTTGTTCGGAATACAATCAGATTAGGACTCTCATTCTCCCGATTATAAGTAGAACCCAGAACCTTTGGCCGAAACCACAAACTTCTTTTCCAACTCCTGAGCCGACGACTTAGAGCCCTAGCCCCAACTCGCCGAGTAAGCCATCGCCGGAGTTCAGCGAGGAAGATCACCAGAAGAGAGCCCCAACGATCTGTCTGATCAGAGAAGGAACCAGAGACCGAGAAGAACGTAAGGTAGGTCTCCAATACCACCTTACGACATCGTTGTGTTTTCTTTGCACCTGTTCTTCGATTTCTTTCGAACAGAAGCTTTCTCGTGGACAGATCACTTATTGATCGGGTTGATCTAAAGACAAGGTCATCGCCATGTCCACATCTGATCCGAACACCTCTGTTCATCATAAAACCATGCAAGAACACGTACAAACCAACCTAATAAAATTAAACTGATTATAGGCTAGCATGCATATGCATCATCGCATCTAGTTAAAGTTTGTGCATGATATTGATTTCTGTAGATCTTGTATGTGCGTGATCCTGTATAGCAGGACAAGCTCAGGGAGCTGTCTACGACAAGCTGCAACAACAAGGTTTCGAGATCCAAGAGCAACCGGAACCGCAAGAACAAGGCAAGTGCTCCTTGACCATATTGATCCTATGTTTTGGGAAAAACTGTTTTGTTTTGTGAAAAGGTGTGTGTTCTGAGTCAAACATGATGGGAAACCCTTTTATAGGAATATACAAGTTTTGGTTAAAACCACCCTTGTCGCCAGGGAAGAGTCGGGTATGTTTTTTACTTTTAAGCTTCACTGAGTCCATAGGATTGGGAAGCGAGATAGATGTGTCTAGCTAACTGCACTCGTAATGATAATGAGAAACTGATGTTGTTAATGAACATGGATTGGAGGGAGATCTAGGCAAGACTGGGTTTGTCAATGAGGTAGAATGAGATGGTGGTTTACTTGCCATAGATCTAAGGACCGGTTCATGCAAGCACATGCCAGAATAATAGTGCCACCACAAGGCCAAATATGGGTGCAGCTTAGCTGACTAATTAGGTAAGTTGCTAGATTGTTATGGACCGTGGAAGGCGCGGGGAATGGGAGTCGAGTGAGGACTGCCCTGGGAACTGCATGGCACAAGAGGGGGCCCGTGGGTGGGAGAATTGGAGATTCTAGGCTGCCGGTGAAACCTTAGTGAGTCCATACATCTAGTAATGTAAAAGTCCCAAAAATGTGTATGAATAAAAACCAAGATTTGAGTTCATATGTGTGGCAAATACATGAAAAAATGGGACTTGCTAAAACTTTTCTTCATGCAAGGTAATACATGGATGAACATCCTAAATGAGGCTCACCTTTTTATTTAAAAGTGTTGAATAAATAAGGAATTAAATACCTCTTTGCATGTAAGTTTAAAAAAATTCAGATTTGAAATTCAAAGTTCACACATGGGTGGCCAAGGACTTTGATTAAAAATGCAGCCACATAGTTGGAATTATAGGGAGGAGTCTGATCACCAACTTTCCATTTGTAGGGTGGGCTCAAGAGAGAGCTAAAGAGAAGAAACTGCAAATTCTAAACCAAATTCAGATTTAGTCTTGCAAATTCAAACTGAATTTGAGGAATTCAAATTCTAGCCCACCTTTTTAAACTTAGAATTCTGGGAATTAAAGCGATCAGCTTGAACAGATATTTGGGAGGTACATGTGAAGTGGGACCCACATGTCATGGAGCTAAAGGAGGTGCCTTGCACACTAAGTCTCAGCCCCAGTGGGGAAATTCACCGAAGAACACGTGAGCCACGAGCAGCTCCCATCGTGGAGCCACTGGGAGGCTCGGCAGCGCCACCAGCTGCTCCCTTTCCCCACGCACGGCACCCAGAGGCAGTTCTGCGGCCTGATCGCCCCCCCTGGACGAAGCAAAGGCCAGCCCTTTTTCTCCTCCTCGCAAGCGCACTACCAGCGACCGTTTTTCCCCTCCGCCTCTCGGCCAGGTCGGAAGAACGGCGAAACCACCGCGCTCATCCCTCCCCCGAGCTGCTAAACCCTTCCCTGAGACCAGCCCCCACCTCCCTGACCCGCAAGCAAGCGAGCTGCGGCCTCCATTGCCCGAGAACAAACGCCGCCGTGGCGACCGAGTTCAATAAGGTGATAGGGCGCTCGTGGACAGCCCTCCACAGGGGGTTTTACGGCCGAGCGATCACAGCTACGGACGCGCACGGGTGCGGTGCTGCTCTCAGCCGAAGCTCAGGCCGTGCCGTGAGCTGTCGACGGCGAATTTTGAGGTTTTGCTCCGGCGACCTCATTCCGAGCTTCCAAAATGAATTAAAAAAATTCCCACTCTCTAATCCTCCTTAGGTCGTCAAACTTTGCACGTAGAAGCTGGGCTAGCCGGCGGCCATATCCTATTTAGCATCCGTGGCATGAAACTAACTGGGAGCCACGAATTTTGAGCTCTACCGAGCGTGATCGCGGCGGACCCAATCGGCCGCACGGTGACGACCGGCTTGCGGCTGTTCAAGAGCAGTTTGGGGGCCATGCCGAGCCTTGCGATCATCCACTGATGCTGTAGAGCTCGTTGGTTGGGTGTTTGGCGGGACAGTACCCCCGACAACCGAGGCCGCCACACGTCGCGAGCTATTTTCCAGTCGCCGGCAGCCCTAGAACGCCCCACCATCGTGTTCCCTGACGTCAATAACCCCCTGGCGGCGAGTTTTAGCTCATGCGGTGGCCGGGAAGGCCGGTCCGGCGAGCTTCCGGTTACTCAGGCGAGGGGGAGCGCGCGGGCGCGAGCGAGGGGCCGGAGGAAGAAGACGAGGCGTGGGCCCCATCTGTCAGCAGCAGAAAATTTAAACCCGGGATCGGGTGTGGCCGGGATCCCGTGTGTTGGCGCGCAGAGATGCTGTGGCCCGGTGTTGCTTCGTTTCTATTGGCTGGGATTCAAAACAGTGGGTCCAGCCGGATTTTCTGTAGGAAAACAATTCCAGACTTAGCTCAATCTTTGGAAATTCATATCTCCCTGTAGAAAACTCCATTTTGAGTGATTCCAATTGGGTTGGGTTCATCTTTCCTAGTTCTATCCGAATATGAACTCAGCTTTGTATGAAAGTCAATATTATATTCTGGAAAATCCTTTGAATGTTTTCTGAAAAAGAATTATTGAGGGAGTTTGGGTTATCCAAAAATCCCCAAATTTTGCCAGAATATTCTTTAGCATAGTATTGACCTACTAGCAAATGTTCAGCTCATTTGAAGATCATTTGAGTAGGAATTTGCTAAATGCAAACTACTGTGTTCAAAAGAGTCCAGAAACATTTTCAGAAAATGTTTCCCACTTCAAAAATCTGTTCTGAGCAATCCATAGCTCCAAAAATCATAGGAAAATTTAGGCAAGCTCTCTGAGACATACTTGAAATTGTAGTTCCCTTAAATGAGCATGAAAATGCACATTACCTCAGAATTAATTCTTTGGAGTAGGAATGCTTAAAGAATTGTTCTGGGAGAACTACTCAAGTAAAAGGGCTGAAGTTTGGACCAGATTACTTTCATGTGGCCAGGAACTCACATATAAATTATCACCCTAAGTTGAGTCCTTGAACTCCCTGTTCTTATTCTCCATACTTATGTATAGGGGAAAATACATAAGAGATATTGTGAGAAGTATGAAGGACACAATATGACTCCTCATTAGCTGCAATTTGGCAAGCTAAATCCTTAGGTAGTATAGAACCTGCTGTAAAAGTTTTGAGGCCATTGGAGTTCTTGTTCTTCAGTTGTACTCAAATCTTTTCAGCTTCTCTATTGTGTTCATTAGGGAAATATGATTAGCGTATAGCTAAGGCCTTGAGTTCAATTTAGTTTATTTTTGTTTCTTTGCACAACAGAGACAAACCAAGCCATGCTTGGCATTTCCACACAACCTCTGTTCATAAGAGATTAATTCTATAACTTCTTTCCATTACATTCTATAAAACATGTGCATATGCATTTCAATAGGAACCACAACGAAGGGGACTCAAAGGAGTGATTCATCAAAGTGGATCAAGCTCCAGAGAGTCAAGGGTGGGTCTGCAACGACACTAACTGTTTACATACGACTACCCTGCAAAACAGGCAAGCTCTGGTTTGCATTTAACAGCTGTTAAGTTTTTCTTTTGTATTCACTTTCGGTTAAGATTTAAACTGTGCATTAGGTCTAATGTTTGATACTCCTCTTGCATAGCCAAATGACCCATGGAGTATTGGGTAGGTGTCTATCACCGTGTAGAACTGCCATGCTTAAGTACGGTTCGGTAGAAGTCGAGTGGTGAGATGCTACTCGCATGTTCAGGAACAACATTGGCATAAGGGATTGGTTCATAAATGAATTAGCAAGTAAAAGTTGAGACCGGAAAGTTGTAGGGGCAGCAGAACATAGGGGCCTGGGTGCTGTAGACATGTCCGTGTCGGTCAAGGACCGATCCGTATGCGGCCCTGTTGAACAAGTTTGAGTTGTGTACCGGACTCATGCTGGCTATATGGGACCCAGTAAACCGATGTACCTCGGGAAGCTGTCGTTGGGACTTTTCGGGTCGCCTCAGGCGGACGGCCGGTGTGCAGTATGTGGGGAATATTCTCATGACATCTCACGTCGGAAGGTGCACCATGAGAGTAGCTACTGTACGGGGCGACTTGATCGATTCAGCGGGGGTGAAACGGGGGAAAGGCTGACACGTACGACGTCAGTGATGGTTGTTGTAGGCAACGTCGAGTACGGGCGTACATGTCGTGTAGTCCGGGTGTTATTGATTCGAATCACCGTCGCTCGCGGAATGGACCGAGCATACTTGTTCTCACAGTCGTGACGTAGTAAGAACTTGCATGAGAAAGGAACCTAATCATTTTGATGTGAAGTATTATCCTACCTTTGTATTGGATCTTGATGAATAGGCTAGTGCAAACTCGATTCTTTTATGCCATGAGCAATTTACATCGGGGGAAAGCGTTTCTTGTTTCATTGTGGACTCCCGATGTGGCGTGCCCAGGCTTACTTAAAATGCTGCCATTAATACCTGAAAGTAAGGATTCACTTTTAGGCGAGTTTAATTATGCTTATGCCATCCTATGTTAGGTTCATAACCTCACTTAGAGTTTCATGTTTAGGGTGACGGTTAAGTCTTGCTGAGCGTTATGCTCACGGATGCTATCCGAGTTGTTTTGCAGGTAATTGACTCGATGCTTATGAGAAGGGATGCCGATGAGACTCGGGAACCTCCGAGTGCTTACTCAAAGAGCATCCTCGCCGCTGCAGATTGACCTTCGTGTTGCTAGTAAGAAACATCCACGGGCTGGACTGTTTCTTTGTTGCTAGTTTAGACATGAGTCGTGAGAGTGATAGTCTTCCGCTGTAGTTTACTCTGATATATTTATTTGTAAAACATTCTTGTATGTTTCCGCAAACTATTTATGTAATATGATGTGTGTTTGTCGACCCGTGTGCTGTTGGCTGCCGCATATCACGGCACCACCCAACGAGGTCCTGTGGTCCCCCACAGCGTGGTATCAGAGCTGCGTTGGGAACAGATCACGGATTGAGCATCATATTATGCCAAAAACTTAGGATACGGTGAGATAACGGTACTAGGCCCATATAAGGACTACTATTAGCATAATATGAAGGTGGCAAGCTAACCTATTTGTTATGTCGGAAAATTGTGCATCTCGGGACGTTTATGTCTTGGGGGGTGCACGTATGCGCTGTCCACCAGTGCGCACAGGCTGAAGGGTGGAGCCTCACGGGTGGCAGGTAACCCGACCCGCTTTAGTATTCTCTACGACTCTTCATGTCGTTTGGGGTATTCGAGCAACGTCTGTCCTTGGCGTGCGTGGTGCAATTTGGGAGACCCCATCACGTGGTCCGTAACGTGAACTCGTAGCTCAAGGCGTGTTTGGCTTGAGAACACCTGGGCGAGTGATGACGGCTGGGTGTACGAACTGTATGGATACTGGGTTCGGTGTGCAGCCGAACCTGATGACTGAGTGTAGCTTATGTAGGTACTAACCATGAAAACCTTAGTGCGTGTAGAACACGTTTGTGAGTGACCGTTTTAGTGCCACCTAATGATACGTGTATGCCTGTGTAATCCGGTTAGGTTCTTCTTTGGTGAGGCAACGTAGTACCGTCATATGTCTTACGGTGCATTGCCACCGTACTACACTCGATAGTATTCTTTCCTATGAAGAAATCATTCATGACTAACTTTCAAACAAAAAATGGATGTGATAAAGAACATAATAGTTACTGAACTCTTCATTTGAACTAAGTTTCAAAGAAGAGAGGTATTAGGCTTCTTTTGATCTCAAAGACAGAGTGCTATCTTCAGACAGAAATTTTTCTGAGCTTTAACAGAGCGTAACTCTGATTAGCTTGACCCGATGGAGGTGTTTGATACAGTTCTGGAAAGGTTATTGAGTGCTCTACAACTTTTGTGTAGAACTCCAGAGCCAAATCCGACACAAACTTGGTTGAATGTCCAGATGAATGCAAACTGTTCAGAAAACAGAGCAGCTGCAAACTTCTCTGGATATTGCTGTAAATTAGTCGTCACAGTCACAGTCTGTAGAAAGATTTCTAAGGGTCATAGGATACACCGTTGGAAAGGTTAGGAAATTTTCAACAATTTTGAAGTTCATAGTGTGTTCAGAACTGTACTTCATTTGTATGCAAAACTGTGATGAAAACAGCCACATACAAAGGAGGTGCTGGCAAAATTTATCCAGAAATTCTGTCAACTTTGAACAGTCATAGCTATTGATCCAGAGAGGATCTAGGGGTATAAGAGTACTCGTTGGAAATATACTGAAGTTAACTATAACTTTGGTATTCGACTTGAGTTATGAAAATGCTAGTAACTGGATCAAATTCTGGGTTAAGTACAGAAAGGTCTGCTCTGTATAGAATGAGGGACTGAATATGTTTGTTTTAGGAAGATGTGTAAACATGAAATTTTGTTATGCTTTCATAAAGTTTTAGCATGTTCATGTTGTACATACTTTCACATACTGCTGAGATCAAGTTTTGACTCCCCTCAAAAATCATCTTTTTGCAGTATGGTGCGTACTCATTCTCCGAGTAGGGCTGAAAGTTCTCGCCAAGACAGGGATGACTCGACTCCACCCCGGGCACCGCCATCAACGGTATGGGCGGATGTCATGGCTCAGATGGTCGAGTCAAGTCAAGAGAACACAAGACTACTCCAAGCCTTGGTACAACAGGCCGCTTACTCCAGCGTGCAAAACAGGACGTTCCATCTCGGAACGCCTACATGGATTTCTTGGCGACACAACCGCCAATCTTCACGGAAGCCAATGAACCAGTGGAAGATGATCAGTGGCTTCGAGTTATGGAGTCCAAGTTTGGAGTGTTTGAGTGCAACGAATATCAGAAGACATTATTTGCAGCTCAACAGCTCCATGGAGTCGCCGGAAATTGGTGGTTTGCTTATCTCGCCACCGTTCCGGAAGGTCATCGAGTGGAATGGACGGAATTTCGTGAAGCATTCCGGGCTCGTCACATTCCTATGGGTTTTATCAAGGCCCAACGGCAAGAATTAAGAAACCGGAAGCAGGGGGACATGAGTGTCCTCGATTATGTCAGACGATTCAACCTTGAGGAAGCTAGCTTGAGTGCCGTACTAAAAGAGAAGCTAGCTTTGTTCAATCAAGGCAGTTACACCGAGTTGATCAGTGCTGCTCTACTGCAAGAACAAGCCACACTTGAGTGTCAAGCAGAGAAGAGGGACCGGGAGGATGTGCAAGAAGACACATCGATCGTTCCTCGTAAATACCGTGTGGTGTATCACACACCATCCGATGAGATATGGCAAGCACCAGTAAGATCAACTCCTTACAGATTTCCTGCTCAAGAGTCTTGTCTTGAAGTAACACCATTGCCGCAGCAACGAATGACACCTGTTGCATCATTGCTGCAGCCAAGTACATCAACTTCTCAACCACAAGCCAACGAAGAACCGGGGAAACCTCCATGTTCTTATTGCCACCGTTCAGGGCATTTTAGGCAGGAATGCCGGGAGAAGTTGGTGAACACCAGACAGCCATCATCGTCAGGTAGTATGCCACCACCTGCTCAAGTCAACATAACAGCATTGCAATCCGGGAGTGTGCAACATCTTGCTATTGAGGACGTCCCGGAGGGAGCACCGATGTTGGCAGGCATGTTTACTCTCAAAGACGTGCCTGTGTTGGTACTCTTTGATTCCGGTGCCACCCACAATTTTATCAGCAAATCATGCGTGGATCATCACCAATTATCCACCAATACTCCCACAACAAGTTTTCTTATACGTTCACCGGGAGGAAATATCTATGCCAAGCAGATTGTGTCCCGAGCAGCTTTGTGTTTGGGCGGAAAAATATACCCAACATCGCTGATTATGTTGGATAGGCAGAAGATAGACGTTATATTGGGGATGTCTTGGCTAAATCGTCACGGTGCCGTTCTCAATATCGGTACCCGGACTGTCCAGATTGACTCGCCGATTCACGGACAGCACACGCTGTTTTTAGACAGCAAAGATCCAGATATGGTAGAGGCCTACCACATGGAAGCGCTGAAGCTTGAAGATATTCCGGTGATACGTGCTTATCCTGACGTATTTCCCGATGACTTACCGGGCATGCCGCCCGAACGGGACGTCGAGTTTAAGATTGAACTGGCGCCGTGAACGACGCCTATCTCACGAAGGCCTTACAAGATGGCACCTAACGAGCTAGCGGAGTTGAAAGAGCACGCTGAACATCTGCGTATCGTGCTACAACAGTTGCGGGAGCACCAATTATATGCCAAGTTCAGCAAGTGCGAGTTCTGGATCGATCATGTGCGTTTCCTAGGTCATATTATTTCAGCAGAAGGTATTGCCGTGGACCCCAGCAAGATTGAACAAGTGCTGAAGTGGGAATCTCCCAAATCTGTCCACGAGGTCCGAAGTTTCCTAGGTTTAGCTGGGTATTATTGGAGGTTCATTCCGAGCTTCTCAAAGATTGCTAAAACAATGACGGAGCTGCTGAAGAAGGGCACTAAATACATGTGGAATGCAGCATGTGAAGCCGCATTCAAAACTTCGGTGAAACATCTCACAACAGCTCCAGTTCTTGCTCAGACGGATACGACGAAGCCATTTGATGTATACTGTGATGCATCCGGCATCGGTCTCGGCTGCGTTCTGATGCAAGAAGGGCGTGTAGTTGCCTATGGGTCTCGTCAACTGTGAAACCACGAGCAGCATTATCCAACTCACAATCTCGAGCTTGCTGCTGTGGTGTTGGTGTTAAAGATGTGGAGGCATTACCTACTGGGTAATCTTGTTGACCTCTACACCGACCATAAGAGCCTGAAGTATATCTTCACGCAAAAGGAGCCGAACATGAGACAATGGAGATGGTTGGAGCTCATAAAAGATTATGAAATTGAGATCCACTATCATCCAGGAAAAGCAAACGTGGTTGCCGACGCGCTTAGTCAGAAAGCCCACGTTCACAACTTAGCGGCTGCTGAGTTGGAAGATGAAGAACCAAGCCTCCGTGTCATTCCGTATAGCGCGCTTTTTAATATCGCGCTCATTCCAACGATCCATGAAGAGATTGTTGAGGCTCAAAGAGGAGACAGAGGTATGTCTCACATACGGAGAAGACTAGACAACGGAGAAGTAAAATGCTTCCGGAAGGATGAGAACGGTACAATATGGTTCAACGACCGTATAGTGGTACCGCGTAATACGAAACTCCGGAAGAAAATATTGGATGAAGACCACCTGTCAAAGTTTTCCATTCATCCCGGAAGTAACAAGATGTACCAAGATTTGAAACAGAAATTTTGGTGGACGAGGATGAAGAGGGAGATTGCTAAATACGTATCCGAGTGTGATACGTGTAGACGGGTCAAGGCTGATCATATGCGGAAAGCCGGACCGCTACAACCTTTGAAGATACCGGCATGGAAATGGGAGGATGTGAGAATGGACTTCATCGTCGGATTACCGCTCACATCCCGGAAGCATGACTCGATATGGGTGATCATTGACCGGTTGACGAAGTCGGCTCATTTCATACCGGTGAACACTCATTATCGAGCAAAGCAATATGCGGAGTTATTCATCTCCAGGATTATATGATCACATGGTGTCCCGAAGACCATCATTTCAGATCGAGGTGCGCTGTTTGTTGCTCATTTTTGGGAGCAGCTGCATGCCTCGTTGGGCACCAAGCTGATTAGGAGCTCCGCATATCACCCTCAAACCGATGGACAAACTGATAGGGTGAACCAAGTACTTGAGGACATGTTGAGAGCGTATGCCATCCACCACGGTAGGAATTGGGATGATCAACTACCGCTGGCGGAGTTTTCATATAACAACGGTTATCAAGCGAGTATTAAAATGGCACTGTATGAAGCTCTCTACGGCCGGAAGTGTCGCACACCGCTGAATTGGTGTGAGTCTGGCGAAAGAGTTCTGTTTGGGATTGATCTTGTGAGCGAAGCCGAAGACCGAGTTCGGTTGATACAAGAGAACTTAAAGGCTGCACAATCCCGACAGAAGAGCTACGCTGATCAAATGCGTAGGCCATTACATTTTGACGTCGGAGAACACATTTATCTTTGTGTATCTCCGATGAAGGGAATTCACCGGTTCGGTGTAAAGGGGAAACTCGCTCCCCGTTTTATTGGTCCTTTTGCTATCATGGAGAAGTGCGGACCCGTAGCCTACCAGCTAGAATTACCGGCGAGTCTAGCGGGTGTTCATGATGTATTTAATGTTTCACAGCTGCGGGAGTGCCTCAAATTCACCGCTGCTGTTCGCACCGAGGACATCGACGAATTGAAACCGGACCTAACCTACACCGAGCGACCGGTTCAGATTTTGGATGAAAAGGCTCGGGTAACCCGAAACCGGACGATCAAATTTTACAAGGTGCTGTGGAGTAATCACACCGCGGAAGAGGCGACGTGGGAAAGTGAAGATTACCTCCGCACCAACTATCCGGAACTTTTAGCGTTGTACAGTTTGTAATTACCTCTCCCGTCTCGTTCCTCTTTTGTAATCTCGGGACGAGATTCTTTTAAGGGGGGAGGAATGTAAAAGTCCCAAAAATATATATGAATAAAAACCAAGGTTTGAGTTCATATGTGTGGCAAAGACATGAAAAAAATGGGACTTGCTAAAACATTTCTTCATGCAAGGTAATACATGGATGAACATCCAAAATGAGGCTCACCTTTTTATTTAAAAGTGTTGAACCAATAAGGAGTTAAATACCTCTTTGCATATAAGTTTAAAATAATTCAGATTTGAAATTTAAAGTTCACACATGGGTCGCCAAGGACTTTGATTAAAAATGCAGCCACATAGTTGGGATTATAGGGAGGAGTTTGATCACCAACTTTCCATTTGTAGGGTGGGCTCAAGAGAGAGCTAAAGAGAAGAAACTGCAAATTCTAAACTAAATTCAGATTTAGTCTTGCAAATTCAAACTGAATTTGAGGAATTCAAATTCTAGCCCACCTTTTTAAACTTAGAATTCTGGGAATTAAATTGATCAGCTTGAACAGATATTTGGGAGGTACATGTGAAGTGGGACCCACATGTCATGGAGCTAAAGGAGGTGCCTTGCACACTAAGTCTCAGCCCCAGTGGGGAAATTCACCGAACAACACGTGAGCCACGAGCAGCTCCCACCGTGGAGCCACTGGGAGGCTCGGCAGTGCAACCAGCTGCTCCCTTTCCCCACGCACGGTGCCCAGAGGCAGTTCTGCGGCCTGATCACCCCCCCTGGACGAAGCAAATGCCATCCCATTTTCTCCTCCTCGCGGGCGCACGACCAGCGACCGTTTTTCCCCTCTGCCTCTCGGCCTGATCGGAAGAACGGCGAAACCACCACGCTCTTCCCTCCCCCGAGCTGATAAACCCTTCCCTGAGACCAGCCCCCACCTCCCTGACCCGCAAGCAAGCGAGCTGCAGCCTCCGTGGCCCGAGAACAAACGCCGCCGCGGCGACCGATTTCAATAAGGTGATCGGGCGCTCGTGGACAGCCCTCCACAGGGGCTTTCACGGCCGAGCGATCACAGCTACGGACGCGCAAGGGTGCGATGCTGCTCTCAGCCAAAGCTCAGGCCGTGCCGTGAGCTGTCGATGGCGAATTTTGAGGTTTTTCTCCGGCGACCTCATTCCGAGCTTCCGGTATCAATTAAGCAAATTCCCGCTCTCTTATCCTCCTTAGTTCGTCAAACTTGCACGTAGAAGCTGGGCTAGCCGGCGGTCATATCCTCTTTAGCATCCGTGGCATGAAACTAACTGGGAGCCATGAATTTTGAGCTCTACCAATCGGCCGCACGGTGACGACCGGCCTGCGGCTGTTCCAGAGCCATTTGGGGGCCATGCCGAGCCTTGCGATCATCCACTGATGCTGTAGAGCTCGTTGGTTGGGTGTTTGGCGGGACAGAACCCCCGGCCGACAGCGCCGAAGGGCAACCGAGGCCGCCACATGTCGCGAGCTATCTTCTGGTCGCCGGCAGCCCTAGAACGCCCCACCATCGTTTTCCCTGACGTCAATAACCCCCTAACGGTGAGTTTTAGCTCAGGCGGTGGCCGGGAAGGCCGGTCCGGCGAGCTTCCGGTTACTCCGGCGAGGGGGAGCGCGCGGGCGCGAGCGAGGGGCCGGAGGAAGAAGACGAGGAGTGGGCCCCGTCTGTCAGCAGCAGAAAATTTAAACCCGGGATCGGGTGTGGCCGGGATCCCATGTGTTGGCGCGCAGAGATGCTGTGGCCCGGTGTGGCTTCGTTTCTATTGGCTGGGATTCAAAACAGTGGGTGCAGCCGGGTTTTCTGTAGGAAACAATTCCACACTTTGCTCAATCTTTGGAAATTCATATCTCCCTGTAGAAAACTCCAATTTGAGTGATTCCAATTGGGTTGGGTTCATCTTTCCGAGTTCTATCCAAACATGAACTCAGCTTTGTATGAAAGTCAATATTATATTCTGGAAGATCCTTTGAAGGTTTTTTGAAAAAGAATTATTGAGGGAGTTTGGTTTATCCAAAAATCCCCAAATTTTTCCAGAATATTCTTTAGCATAGTATTGACCTACTAGCAAATTTTCAGCTCATTTGAAGATCATTTGAGTAGGAATTTGCTAAATGCAAACTACTGTGTTCAAAGGAGTCCAGAAACATTTTCAGAAAATGTTTCCCACTTCAAAAATCTGTTCTGAGCAATCCATAGCTCCAAAAATCATAGGAAAATTTAGGCAATCTCTCTGAGACATACTTGAAATTGTAGTTCCCTAAAATGAGCATGAAAATGCACATTACCTCAGAATTAATTCTTTGGAATAGGAATGCTTAAATAATTGTTCTGGGAGAACTACTCAAGTAAAAGGGCTGAATTTTGGACCAGATTACTTTCATGTGGCAACAAACTGACATATAAATTATCAGCCCATGTTGAGTCCTTGAACTCCCTGTTCTTATTCTCCATACTTATGTATAGGGGAAAATACATAAGAGATATTGTGAGAAGTATGAAGGACACAATATTACTCCTCATTAGCTGCAATTTGGCAAGCTAAATCCTTAGGTAGTATAGAACCTGCTGTAAAAGTTTTGAGGCCATTTGAGTTCTTGTTCTTCAGTTGTACTCAAATCTTTTCAGCTTCTCTATTATGTTCATTAGGGAAAAATGATTAGTGTATAGCTAAGGCCTTGAGTTCAATTTAGTTTATTTTTGTTTCATTTCACAACAGAGGCAAACCAAGCCATGCTTGGCTTTTCCACACAACCTCTGTTCCTAAAAGATTATTTCTATAACTTCTTTCCATTACATTCTATAAAACATGTGCATATGCATTTCAATAGGAACCACAACGAAGGGGACTCAACGGAGTGATTCATCGAAGTGGATCAAGCTCCGGAGAGTCAAGGATGGGTCTGCAAGGACACTAACTGTTTATATACGACTACCCTGCAAAACAGGCAAGCTCCGGTTTGCATTTCACAGATGTTAAGTTTTTCTTTTGTATTCACTTTCGGTTAAGATTTAAACTGTGCATTAGGTCTAATGTTTGATACTCCTCTTGCATAGCCAAATGACCCATGGAGTATTGGGTAGGAATCTATCACCGTGTAGAACTGCCATGCTTAAGTACGGTTCGGTAGAAGTCGAGTGGTGAGACGCTACTCGCATGTTCAGGAACAACAGGGGCATACGGGATTGGTTCATAAATGAATTAGCAAGTAAAAGTTGAGACCGGAAGGTTGTAGGGGCAGCAGGACATAGGGGCCTGGGTGTTGTAGACCTCTCCCTGTCGGTCAAGTACCGATCCGTATGCGGCCCTGTTGAACAAGTTTGAGTTGTGGACCGGACTCATGCTGGCTATATGGGACCCAGTAAACCGATGTACCTCGGGAAGCTGTCGTTGGGACTTTTCGGGTCGCTTCAGGCGGACGGCCGGTGTGCAGTATGTGGGGAATATTCTCATGACATCTCACGTCGGAGGGTGCACGATGAGAGTAGCTACTGTACAGGGCGACTTGATCAATTCAGCGGGGGTGAAACGGGGGAAAGGCTGCCACGTACGACGTCAGTGATGGTTGTTGTAGGCAACGTCGAGTACGGGCGTACGTGTCGTGTAGTCCGGGTGTTATTGATTCGAATCACCGTCGCTCGCGGAATGGACCGAGCATACTTGTTCTCACAGTCGTGACGTAGTAAGAACTTGCATGAGAAAGGAACTAATCATTTTGATGTGAAGTATTATCCTACCTTCGTATTGGATCTTGATGAATAGGCTAGTGCAAACTCGATTCTTTTATGCCATGAGCAATTTACATCGGGGGGAAAGCGTTTCTTGTTTGATTGTGGACTCCCGATGTGGCATGCCCAGGGTTACTTAAAAGGCTGCCATTAATACCTGAAAGTAAGGATTCACTTTTAGGCAAGTTTAATTATGCTTATGCCATCCTATGTTAGGTTCATAACCTCACTTAGAGTTTCATGTTTAGGGTGACGGTTAAGTCTTGCTGAGCGTTATGCTCACGGATGTTATCCGAGTTGTTTTGCAGGTAATTGACTCGATGCTTATGAGAAGGGATACCGATGAGACTCGGGAACCTCCGAGTGCTTACTCAAAGAGCATCCTCGCCGCTGCAGATTGACCATCGTGTTGCTAGTAAGAAACATCCGCGGGCTGGACTGTTTCTTTGTTGCTAGTTTAGATATGAGTCGTGAGAGTGATAGTCTTCCGCTGTAGTTTACTCTGATATATTTATTTGTAAAACATTCTTGTACGTTTCTGCAAACTATTTATGTAATAGGATGTGTGTTTGTCGACCCGTGTGCTGTTGGGTCCCGCATATAACGGCACCACCCAACGAGGTCCTGTGGTCCCCCACAAGTAACCCCTTTGCAAAGGCTATTTTGTGATATCTTGGCCATACACCGACGGTTGTGTACTGGTATTCTGGAGGTTCTGCAGTCGCCGACGGGTGACAAAATCACAAACTTGTGGGTAAAGAGGTGCAAACTCTGTAGAGTCTAAAATTATCATGATAGCCGAACTTACGGTCACGAGCGCGTGGCCAACTTCCATGATTAGTTGGGATGGTTATTTGATATGGTTATTGGATATGGTTATTGGTTATGGTTTTGGATGGTTTGGTTTTCGGTACTGTTGAGTCCAGGTGATAAGATGGGTTGCATGACTGTTGAGTTATGGCAATAAGGTTAGTCTCGGTGGGAGACGAAGTTGTTTTATGAGATGAAATGGTAGCGAATACGAGATGATATTCGTGAGATGGTAGCGAATACGAGGAGGTATTCGTGAGCAAGAATGAGGTTGATTGATGACTGGTTGTGACATGGAAGGTAATGAACATAATGGAGGTATGATTGGTACATGTTGGGATTACATTCACTTAAAAATGAGTCGCTGTTTTATCATGTTTTTGATAAATAACTTTGCTTTCTGCAATGAGCCTTTTATACCTACCTTGTTATGAGCTACATATCATATTTTCCCGCACTTGCTGAGTACATCTTTGTACTCAAACTTGCATTATTATTTCATCATCAGCAACAGGAGAAGATTTCTATGAAGACCAAGTGGAGCATTAGGCGTGTGATCTGTTCTCAACCTTGCCTGTGGGGATGGAGTAGAGATGAAGCCACTGCTGCCTAGAATTGCTTCCGCATTAGTTAAATTGCTTCCGCATTAGAATAAAGACTTTCGCTGCATAGAAATAAGACTTCAACTGTGAGCATGAGTCCAAGACTCATGAGACATTGTAATAAACTCTGTTATTCGTGGTAATATATAATCTGGATTCAGTTTGTGGAACATATGTGTATGTGTGATGAACATCCTGGGCACACATATGCATCAGTTCTCGGTTCCGTGGTTTTCCACAGAATTGAGGGCGTCACAGATAGGTATCAGAGCCACGGTTGACGATGAGTTACACGCCTAAATAGGAAACACAGATTGGTATCAAAAGCCACGGATGAGGGTACATTACACACCTAGATACAATCACAGATTGGTACCAGAACCACGGGTTGATGGTAGGTTACACACTTAGATAGATCACAGATTGGTATCCAACACAGATTGGTAGCTAAGCCACGCTGACCATAGGGTACAAGCCTAGGGTGCTTAGATTGGCCTTGCAACTACCTTTACATAGGATACAAGCCTAGGAGAAGCCATAGTTGGATCACAGATTTGACATCACCCTAAGCCATATAGGACCCCCATTGAACAAGCCTTGAATAGGAGTTGTGTGAGCCCTTGTGATGATTATTTGTGAATTGTGTGCTTAGTGTGAGTCGTGGGACGTCTCAAAATGTTGTCCATATCCACACATAAGTAGAAAGAGGTGTGAGATGCTTCGGCACTTGTTCACATCCCCATATAGGCTAATATATATAGTCCAACCCACCTTGATGCATATAGTTCAGGGGATCTACCTAACTTTCTAAATTTTTATTCTATTTCGATCTCTCTCACAGATGGTGAGAGGAAACGCCGGCCGAAGGAACGTCCGTGACAACCAAGAGGATGGCCACGATGAAGTTCCTGTTAACCCCGGAGCTGGTGAGAACAATCTGGAACGGTTGATGGCCATGCAGAATCAACTTATGCAAACTATGATCCAAACTTTGGGTCAGTTGCAGGCCAACAACAACAACCCCGTTCCGGCACCACCGCCACCACCACCGCCGGCTCATAACATACTGGGTGAGTTCATGAGGACTCGACCACCCACCTTTGCTCAAGCTAACGACCCCATGGAGGCCGACGACTGGTTGAAATCCATGGAGAAGAAGCTTGCCATAGTGCAGTGCAATGACCGAGAGAAGGTCCTCTTTGTGTTGCACCAACTTATGGGAGCTGCCGCTGACTGGTGGGATGCCCTATGCAACGCTTATGTCGACCCGGAGACGATCACTTGGACTGAGTTCAAGGAAAGTTTCAGCTCTCATTACATCCCTTCTGGTGTAATGATGCTCAAGAGACAGTGAGACGAGCGCGGTACCGACTGAGACAGGGCTCAGCTCTGATACCACGCTGACGCGGCCCCGTCCAACCGAGACAGGCCACTCGCCCGGGAATCGCATTGGGTGGTGCCGTGTTGTGCGGCACCCAACAGCACAAATATGAGGAACAATGTATTACATAAAACAATAGTGGAAGCTTACAAGTTTTTTCTTTATAAATACTTTACATCAAGTAACTACAGCGGAAGTCTATATCAACTCACGTCGAATAACTAAAAGCACTCGAGATGAAGTCCAGCCCGCGGACTCCTCTCGCTAGCAACATGAAGACAACAGCAACGTCTGGGTTCTCCCTGGGTTAAATGACTCGGATGTCTCCGAGTCTCACCGGACAACCTTCTTTTCAGCATCGATGTTAACCTGCAAAACCACTTATATAGCAAACGTGAGCACTAGGCTCAGCAAGTCTGACCCGTCTCTCCTAAGCAAGAAACTCTACATGCACGACGGTTGCAATTGGGTTGGCTAGATATGCATAAAGGAATCGCCTAAAGTTGATCCTTAGCTTTCATATTTTAAGCCTCATTGTGCAGACCTTGAGCCGAAAAGCATCGCAACTCCACAATCAAAAAAGAAACGCTTTTTTGCGATGCTCCTTGCACAAAGTGAAAGTAAAGTTTAATGAGCCTATCTCTAATTCAATCATGGTTGCAATACAAGTTATAGCACAGCCTTATAAAGTTCAAAAGAATAACCAGTTCAATTCTTACTACGTCAAGACGCAGTGGGCAAGTATGCTCATATAACCGCGAGCGACGGTGATTCGAATCAGTACACGCCCGGACTACACGACACGTACACCCGTACTCCGAGTTGCCGGCAGCAACCTCGACTGACGTTGTACGCGGCCACCTTTCCCAAGATCTTCCACATTGGACGCAGTCCAACTGCCCTGACTACGCAAGCTCCCTCAAGGTACATACCCGCTGTGGTATGTTCTTGAGCGAGGTACCTCCTGCTACCCTGACGCCGAAAGCCTAAGGCAGTTGGAAAAGTTCCACTATGGATCTCCCGAGGTACATCGGTTTCCTGGGTCCCATATAGCCAGTATGCGCCCGGTACACAACTCAAACTTGTCCAACAGGGCCAAGCACGGACGGGCCTTAACCGACACAGGCAGGGCTATGCACGCACGGCCTGCAACCTGCTGCATCTAAACCTCCCTGCCCGGTCTCCATTTCTTATGTGTGAACTTTCCTCATCATTTTATAAATTGGACCCGATCCCAAGTAAACCAGCCCTAAACTCGCGAGTAGCTTCCAACTACTTGACTTCTACCGGACCTTTCCTACTAACATTTAGCGTAGCCAAATCCACTCGAGGAGGTGCTATTCTACCCTTTCTCTCTTAGGTATTTCTGGTCATGCAAGTGGGGTTTTCAATATCATCTTGACTTACTGCAATCAATGATGCAAAGCTATGATCTCTACAAATGAAAATGCTTTATAAAACTGTTTAAATGCAAACCGTGGCTTGCCTGTTTTGCAGGTGACTAAGGTTACAATCAGTTAGTGACGATCACTTGGAGCTTGATCACTTGTTTTCCTCCCTCCTTGATCTTCACCTCAAGTTCTTCTCACCTTCTTCACGTATATGCTACACGATATGATCATGCATATGTATTTAATTGAAAAGCTTTTGCTAATAAGATCTAATGACAGTTTTAAAACTGTAACTCTGTTTAAGAATTTAAAATGACACTGGTTCTAGTGGTATGGGTTGGGTTTAAACACTATGATCAAGTGTTGAGTGCTTTTCCCACTTAAGTGTTAATCACCTGAAGAGATCACACATGACAGTGGTGATCCAGAGCTCTAACGGAGCTGAGAATTTTATGTGAGTTCCTTGTCACAAGAAAGTCCTCTGGACCAAAATTTAGCACTTTTCATGGAGTGGTTTATTCAGAATAATTCTCTAAGTGTTTAGTCAAAGATGAATTAATTCTGAGGTAACACCCATGTTCATATCAAATTCAGTGAACCACAATTTCAATTATAGTTCATAGAGTCTACATGTATTTTCCGAGGATTTTTGGAGCTAAGAATTTCCCAGAACTGAATTTACAAGTTTTGGAAATTCTCTGAAAATGTTTCTGTATTCATTTGAACACAGTAACTTACAATCTGAATTCTCCTGACCAAATCAACTCCAAATGAGCTGAACTTTTTACAGGGGTCTAAGAACACCCTAAAGAATGTTCTGGCAAAATTTGGGGATTTTCGGATAAACCAAACTCCCTCTAAAATTCTTTTACTGAAAATATTAAAGAATTTTACAGAATTAAATAAAGACTTTCATACAAATTGGGTTGCATATTTGGATAGAGTTTGTAAATCTGAATCCAACCCAATTTGAATCACTAAATTTGGAGGTTCCTAGTAAAAGTTATGCTCTTCTAAAGTTTGGGTAAAAATCAGGAATTTGAATAAATCCGGGAAATGTTTAAACCTGACTGTGGGACCAGGGACACGTGTCTGCTGCCGGGTCGTGCCGCACGGGGCCACAGGGTTGTTTCCCGCGCTGTCACAATTGATCCCCGCGCCACAGCGTATCCAGCCCACTGTTGCCGGGCGACTGACAGGCAGGCCCGGCGAGGTCTTCTTCCACCTCCCGCTCCGGCGCGATCCCGCCGCCGGGCTCGCCGGAGTAGCTCCTGGATCGGTCGTACGGCCACCCCTGCCACTGAAACTCGTCACCAGCCCCTAATTCCACGCGGGGAACATGCTGGTGGGGTTTTCTCAAGCTGGCAGGGCCCCTAAACTAGCCCGCGACGGCGCACTGGCTCGGATGAAGTCCGGCAACGTCGCCCCGGCGCTATAGCCTGCCAAAAGCTTCCTAGAAAGGCTCTACAGCACCAGTGGAGGTTGGCTGAGCTCGGCATGGCCGCACAGGGGCTCGGGGACGGCTCCAACCTAGGGTTCACCGTGCACCCGCACCTTCCCGCCATAGCCGCCGTCGTAAAAAGTGAAATTGCACCGTGCACAGTGTGTTTCATGTGAGGCTTTGTGAAGAGGAAAGGTTGCTACACCAGTCTAGGTTCTATGTGCGAAATTTGCAGAGCTCTAAATGAATATAACTCGAGAATTTCATGGATTCATACCCACGGGTCAGTTTTCACCGGCCGGAGGAGATTTCCGAAATTCGTCGACAAGAGGCGAAGACAGGCTTTGTGCTTCGGGTGGAAGCTGCACAGAGCTCCTGCGCGTCCAAAAGTGGCCTTGCGCGATCGTGACAAGCTCTGGAGGAGGCTGTCCACGGAAGCACGTCGTCGCCGGGGTGTTCGGCCGCCGCGGGAACTCGAAGTTCTCGGCGTAGGTTGCACGAACACACTGGGTGATGGCTGGAGGAGGTCGTGGGGATGTTGGTGGTGTTGTTTTGCTGCTCAGAGGCGCTGCTCACTTGACTTTCCGAGTTCCCGAGCGATCGAAGCCGGGCGGCTGCATTTTCTGTCTTTCGGTGCGAGGGAGAGAAAGACAGCGCCGTGGCTTCGGTTAAGAGGCGAGAGAGGCGGTGAGGCGGTAGCCACCGACGTCCAGCAGCTCTCCAACGCGAAGAAACCCAGCAGGAGGTGGAGGCATCGGCCGAGCTTGGTGTCGAGCGGAGGAAAATTGGTCTCGGCCGTTGCTTCGCGTGGGAGGAGAGTAAATGAAGACTGAGGACTGAAGATCTTTTGCAATTTTGTCACACCCGGTTTTTCCGAAGAACAACCGAGTGAATATCACATGTATGCCAGGATCATTTTCTCATACATGTGATGACAAATAGTGAAGCATCATTTATTACAAGCCAGGTGTTGAATATAAATAAGTCTTACATAGCAAATGTCTCGATGGACAATAATAAGTTCATCACAAATAAATAAACTAGCAGCGGAATAATTATTCTTGTGGGCTCCATCACAGGCGTTCCCCGGGGGACTCCATGAACCTAGAAACCTTTTTCGGGTCCAAAGTCTTGATCATTATACACCACCTCATTATCTTGACCTGAGCAGCAATATAAACCAACAAATATGCAAGGTTGAGTACCGATGGTACTCAGCAAGTGTGGGAAAATTATGTCATGCATGGCTAGAACAAAGGGAGGTTGAACTCATGGTTAAAGCACTATGCAATTAATACCTATCACCTTAGCTTATTAAGCACCTACATTACTACACAGGTGAAATGGTCCCAATCTCCCATCCCATCATCATAATCAAATAACCATAACATCATTTCCAATGTTAAGCTCCCCGCTTAACATCCTCAACTTCCAAAGCCATCATCCTCTAATCATGAATAAGTCCAAGCCGCTCTTGACCATGAGCACGGCTGTCATGACAGTTTTGACTCTGCAGAGTTTGCACCACTGTACCCACATGTAGTGATTTCATCCCCCGTTGCCGGGTGGACTAAAAGAACCTCCATTATGCCAGTGGCTACGAACCACATTCACACTTCCCAGGTGTGTAGCCAGGAGATCACTACGAAGCCTTTACAAAGGGATTCCCGACGAGCGTGGGTCCACTGAGGTTTCACCCCTAACAGCATACAAGACGCTCCAACCCCGCTGTAGTGGCCCCCTCTTGAGCCTTGCGGTTCATATGGTAGTCCAGCTGACACCTACTCCCCGCACCATCCAACACACCCATACTACGCCAGGGATACACCTAATTAATTGGCCAAGCTGCCCCATCTCAGCATGTGGCTGGCACGGTAAAGCCAGGTTACATGCTCCATGAACCGGTCCTTAGGATCCAGGCAAGTACTAAACACAAACCCGAGTCTCGTGCACCCAGCACCAACCAAAACATCCAACTTGCCTTGATCCCTACCTCTACATAACTCACAATATCTCATTCAAGAGTATGGTAAAATAAACTGATGATCTCATATCCCAAATATCCCATTCTAAGCATGGCTAAGCATATGCATAATAATAAATGACATGATAAAATGAATCCCAACCCAAGCTACAAGGAAACAAGGTAATGCAATTCTAGGGAAACATCCTAGCATGGGTTTCATATTTTCAATTGACAATGCAAATAATTCTATCTACACATCCTAGTATAGGAACAAAGTGGTCAAGGACACTTGCCTCCTTCCTGCTGCTCTTGGAATGGGTAGTCCTGATCTTGGAAAGGAAAAAAAACTTGCTCTGGAGCAGGTTCTACTCATATCATCACACATAGCAAAAGAAAACAACAAGTCATAAGACATAGTTCACACTTCCACTTCAAACAAACCACGCATTCACATTTATGAAAGCCATTCACAATTCTATGTGTTGTGGTTACTCCATGTGTGTTGATTTTTGGCTTACATGCACTTTTAAACATGTGTATATGATTTCAACTTTTGTATTCATATTCATGTTGGCATACTATATATGAATTTCTAATTTAAATAAATCCCTTATATTTAATTGATACACATTTTAGCCACCAGGTATGCATAAAAGGTGTTTTCCTACTTCATATGTGTCTTTAAACCTTCTACCAACCCTAAAATGAATTCTTTGGATTTTGGAAACTTCATTTATCATTTTCTAGTTATTTATACCTAGTTTGCTATATTTTCAGATTTATTTCCTATGCCTAAATGTGAACTTTATTATGAAAATAGTAAGACACCTCATCTAAACAGAATAGGTTTTGGGTCTGAAATATTAAATAATATATTTTAGAACTTATCTTCTGATGTAAACTATTTAACATTTATTTTACAAATTTTCAGAATTATTCTATACTTAAAATGTGTCCCTATTACTAATAAATGTGAATAATCAATTAGACAGATTCATTTCAGCTAAAAATCTATTTTTAACTCACTCCAAAGTTTTCCAAGTGCTAGGAGAGTTTGAAATTTGAATTTACAATGTGTTTGTCCCATCTTTTAAATTTTAAATGCTAATCACATATTCAAATTCCTAAATTTAATATCATATAGGGTTAAAAAGGTAAACTCACCCCACTACAGGGTCTATTATATTATTTTAAGAATTTCCAGGGGCCTAACTATGCATAACAGAGGAGTTTTGCTAATTTTTATTAAGTCCAGGGGCTAAAACTGATTTTTAATTGAATTTACATGAAGCTCCAGGGGCTAGATCAGAAGTTTCGGGGCTAGCTCGTATTTTCCGAGAACCCAGGGGGTAGCTCGTAAGAATCCCGGCGTTTATAACGCGGGGCTGACGTGGACCGTCCTATTTAAAACTGACGGCTGAGATAATAACATCGAACCGGTACGCGGGGATTTAAACTCTACCGTGCGATTTAAAATAGACGGCGCACAAGCGGCCACGTCGCTCTGATCGAGCGCGGGCGGCGCTGCCCGGTGCCGCACGGCGGCGGGAGGCGGCGATCTCGCCGGAGAGTTTCGGATCTTCGTCAATTCTTCCTAGAACTGTGATTTTATGGTATAGATCGGTAGAGGGGAGGTCGGGGATCTCACTTCGGGAGTTTTATTGAGCTCGGAGGTCCTGAAAAGCGATCGGCGATGAGGTCCGAGGTGAATTCACGGTGAGGCTCGTCGGCGCTGTGTTTGAACCGCAAACCACCGAGTTTTCTGCACCTGCGAGGTTCCCGGAGGCGGTGGATCAAGACCAGCGAGTTAGATCAGAATTCCCGAGCGTAGATCGAGCAGAATTCACCGGAGAAGCTCGGGTTCTCACCGGGGAGAAAAACGGCGGATCGTGGGGAAAAACGGGACGATGCCAGGGTTTTTATAGACGGGGGAGGGCGGCGTTTGGTTGTGATCAAGTTTGCGTCGTCCACGAACGAAATTCGGCTGGGATACGCGAGGATCCGGGGCAGTTTCGATTCGGGGTGAGAAGAGTCCGGCCGAGCGCGGGCGCGAGGAGGAAGAAGGGTTGGCGGGCCCCACGTGTCAGTGGGAAAGAGGGGGGGTGCGCGGCTGCGGGCTGGCGCAGGAACAAATGGGCCGGCTGGTGGGTTTCGGCCCACTGGCCGGGGGGTTTATTTTTTTTCTTTTTCTTTTTCTTTTTCATTTCTGTTTTGAGTTTAATTTGAATTCCAGTTTGAATTTGAATTGTTGCAACACATGCAATACGTCCAAAAATTTTTAAATTCCCCTCTTAACAGGATTTTGGGGTGTGACAGCTCTACCCCCCTTAAAAGAAATCTCGTCCTCAAGATTGGTGGTTCTAAGAAAACAATTCCGGAAATTGTGCCTTAAGCTCATCTTCTCGCTCCCAGGTGGCTTCCTCTTCTGAGTGATGCTTCCACTGCACCTTGCACATCCGGATTCTTTCATTTCTTGTGAGGCGTTCCATTGTCTCCAAAATCTTGAATGGTTGCTCGGCATAAGACAAGTCCTCAGCTACATCAACCTCATTCATGGGTAACACCTCTTCAGGCGTTCTCAGACATTTCTTGAGCTGTGACACATGGAATACATCGTGCACATCCGATAGGCGAGCCGGTAATTCTAGTTGATACGCCACTTCGCCTTTCCTCTCCAGAACTTGAAAAGGTCCGATGTATCGAGGTGACAACTTCCCTTTCACCTTGAACCGACGAAGTCCTCGGATAGGGGACACCTTGAGATAGACATAGTCTCCCATGTTGAAAACGAGCTCTCTTCTCCGCACATCGGCATAGCTCTTTTGTCGTGTCTGTGCTATCCTCAAGTTGTTGCAAATTTCCCTCACTTTCGCCTCGGCTTCTTGTAGTACTTCGGGACCAAACACTTTACTTTCCCCCGTTTGGTTCCAAAACAGGGGAGTTCGGCACTTCCTCCCATACAAAGCTTCGAACGGTGATATCTTCATACTAGCCTGATAGCTGTTGTTATAGGAGAATTCCGCATATGGTAAGTTCTTGTCCCAACTCCGATTGTTTTTGAGTGCACACGCCCTCAGCATATCCTCAAGAATCTGATTCGTTCTTTCTGTCTGCTCGTCAGTTTGAGGATGATAGGCAGAACTAAAGTTCAGATGGGTTCCCATGGTTCCGTGCAACTTCTGCTAGAACCTCGAGGTGAACTGTGTCCCTCGGTCCGACACTATCTTCTTCGGCACTCCATTGTAACACACGATCTTGGACATGTACAATTCTGCCAATTTGGATCCGTTGTAGCTTTCTTTCACGGGGATGAAATGAGCTACCTTGGTTAGCCTGTCGACGATGACCCATATCAAATCATATCCTGATTGGGTCCTAGGCAATCCCACTATGAAATCCATGCCGATTTCTTCCCATTTCCATTCAGGCACTTTGAGTGGTTGCAATAATCCCGCGGGTCGTTGATGTTCTGCTTTCACCAACTGACATGTGTCACATAGGGCAACATGTTCCGCGACATCTCGCTTCATGCCATACCACCAATATCTGCTCTTGAGGTCTTGGTACATCTTCGTACTCCCAGGATGAATGGAATAGTCAGAATCGTGAGCCTCCTTCAAAATCAATTCACGGATCTTCTTTACTTCTGGCACACAGATTCTTTTCCCGTGCCACACCGTTCCTTGTTCATCCTCTCTGAAACCAGGGGCTTTATTTTCCTTGATGAGTTGCCTGATTTCTTGTATCTTCATCATCCTTTTGACCCTCACGTATTTCTCGCTCTAGTGTGGAGTCCTCTTCCATGGCGATGGCTTCACCACTATTCACAAGGCATAGATTGAGCCTTAAAACCTCATCCTTCAATTCTGCAGGCATGTCCTTCAAGCTCAACTTATTGACCTGCACTTTCTGACTTAAAGCATCTGCCACGACGTTTGCTTTCCCAGGATGATTGTTGATGCCCACATCAAAGTCATTGATTAGCTCTAACCATCTCCTTTGTCTGAGGTTGAGATCTGGCTGTGTTAAAATGTACTTTAAACTCTTATGATCCGTATATATTTCTGTCCTCTTCCCTATCAAGTAGTGCTGCCAAATTTTCAACGCGTGTAGCACTGCAGCTAGTTCTAGGTCATGAGTAGGATAGTTCTTCTCGTGCTTCCTGAGCTGCCTGGATGCATAAGCCACGGCATGCCTTCTTGCATGAGAACACATCCTAACCCGTTTCCAGAGGCATCGCAGTACACCGTAAAGTTCTTCTGCATGTCTGGCATAACTAGCACTGGGGTTGTTGTCAATCTTTTCTTTAACTCCTGAAAACTCGTCTCGCACTGCGGCGTCCATGTGAATGTGATTCCCTTCTCCAACAGTTTGGTGAGGGGTCTCGAGATCTTAGAGAATCTCTCAATAAACCGTCGATAGTATCCTGCCAATCCCAAGAAGCTTCGAACGTCCCCGACATTTTCAGGGGTCTTCCACTTCTGTATATCCTCAATTTTGGCGGGATCCACGGAGATTCCTCCCTCCGAGATGATATGTCCTAAGAAGGGAACTCTCTTCAGCAAAAACTCACACTTGCTCAACTTGGCATATAGTTGGTGTTCTCTCAGCCTCTGCAACACCAACCTTAGATGTTTCTCATGTTCCTCTTCATCTTTGGAGAAAACGAGGATGTCATCTATGAAAACCACCACAAATTTGTCAAAATATTCCATGAATACCTTGTTCATGAGATACATGAAGTATGTCGGGGCATTCGTTAGCCCGAAAGGCATGATGGTGTATTCATACAGTCCGTACCGAGATATGAAAGCTGTCTTTGGAATATCAGCTTGCCTTATCTTAAGTTGGTGGTATCCCGACCTGAGATCAATTTTCGAGAACACACAAGCTCCCCTTAACTGATCAAACAAGTCTTCAATGCGGGGTAATGGGTACTTGTTCTTGATGGTCACTTCATTCAAGGCACGGTAGTCTACGCACAACCATTGGGTTCCGTCCTTCTTGGGCACAAATATGACTGGAGCTCCCCAAGGTGAGGAACTAGGACGAATATACCCCTTCTCCGTCAATTCCCTCAAATGATCCTTGAGTTCTCCCAGCTGCTTAGAGTCCATCCGATAAGGTCTTTTGTATATCAGGGCTGTTCCAGGCACTAGCTCAATTGTGAATTCCACTTCACGATCAGGAGGCATACCTGGCAACTCCTCCAGAAAAACATCTGGATATTCCCTGATGGTCCTGATCTCCTCCACTTTCACCTCCACTTGATTTAATTTAATGTCCCTCCTAGGCTCTTGTATTGTTATAAACTTCACTCTTGTGCCACTAGGGTGAGTTAGTTCCACCGTTCCGGTCAAACAATGGATGATTCCTTTATGTTTGGTCAACCAATCCAAACCCAAGATAATATCTATCCCTTGTGAATCTATCACTATGAGGTTAGCAGTAAATACTACCCCATCAATGTCTAGGTTCACTTTGTGACACACTTGTCTTGTCCTTATTTCTCCACCTGGAGAGTTTACTGCTAGCATATGGTTCATTTGTGTTGTTGCTAGGTCATGCTTCTTAACAAATCCTTGGGCAATGAACGAGTGGGTAGCACCAGAATCAAACAACAGGGTTGCAATGTGTAAATTGGCAGGAAACTTACCAACTACCACGTCGGGTGCCTCTTGTGCTTCCTCCATGGTGACGTGGTTCACCCGTCCTCTCATTACATTCTGCTGTTGCGGCTGCGTGGGCTTCTTCTTTGGGCACTTATGGGCGTAGTGCCCCACTTCACCACAGTTAAAACATTGCACCCCAACCTTAGGTGCCTGGCCTTTGTTGTCTTGGGGTTGGTTTGGGGGTCCTTGCACTGCTGGTCGAGGTTGATATGTAGGGTGAGGCTGCTGTACGAACTGACGTTGTGGCTGTATTGGTGCTGCCGGAGGCCTGTAGTTCGGGTTGTACCCTCTTGGTGCTGAGTAGGGTACCGCAGCACGGTTCGTCTGCCCTGCGGGTTGCTGCATCAGACGTGGGCGGGTGTTGCTCCCTGAGGCTTGGTGGGACCACCCGACCTTCCTCTTGTTCTCATTTTCCAAGGCCTTCAGCTTCCTTTCTACCACAAATGCTCTGTCCACCATCTTTTGTAAGCTTTCATACTCGTTGGAGGACATTGCACACTGCATTTCTGCGGTATGTCCTTCCACGAAACAGTCCTGTTTCTGCTCATCAGTCTCTATGTCCCGTGGGGCATAACGGGAGAGTTGAGTAAATTTAGTGAGGTATTCCCTCACAGTCATGTTTCCTTGCTGCAGCCCCAAGAACTCCTTCCTCTTATTTTTGAGTTCACCCCTTGGTATGTAATGGTTGCGGAAGCTATGCTTGAACTCTTCCCAAGTGATGTTCTCAGCGTCATGATGGGCGGCCACGTAAGCGGTCCACCAATCAGCAGCAGGTCCATGCAATTGATGAGAGGCAAACAGCACCCTCTCATACCCTTGGCACTGTATGATCCTCATCTTGCTCTCAATGGTCTTTAGCCAATCATCTGCCTCCAGAGGTTCAGCAGCACTTGCAAACTTTGGAGGTTGAGTTCCTAGAAACTCACTCAACCTTGGTTGGCGTGGTGCAGCTTGTGGAGGTGGAACTTGATGCAAGTTGGCCACCACTTGAGTCAAGTTCTGGATGAGCTGATTTTGATTCTCCAGCATTTGGTGGAGGGGATCAACTCCTTCATGGCGTCCACCCCTGTCTTGGCCTCCAAAAAGATGAGGGTTGCAGGCCTCATCGTTGTTGTTGGCGGGGTTGGCGGCACACCCTTTTCCTCTTCCGGCCATCTAGCATGATCAACCAAATGTTAATTTAAAGCATTACGTATTATCTTACTACTTTCACTTGTTTGTACTTTGAAGTGTTGAGGCTTTGTTATACTTTTCTGAGGGTTCATGTCTCACACAAAAATAAAAGAACTATTATTTCATGTGGGTTCACACACCAAAGCAAAACAATCTGAAGACGAGGCTGTGGACAATTGCTCATGGCTTCCACACCTCACGTCACCCACCAAGCATTAACGCACCATTTACTAAGGTAACGACTCGACTACTCGAGATCTTGCTAACTAAGGGAAAGAGTCTACACTACTCGTATTCCTGAGCTGGCTCCTCGAGATCTTCCTCATTATTGCGGCTACCTTCTGACTCTGCTTTGGGTGGGGAGGCTGCCGGTCGAGAAGTGCGACGACGCCTGATCGCCCGGTGATCTGGGGAGTCAGGAGTCCATGTATCATTCACGGTGACACACAGTTCATTCCCATCTCCTCTTTCTCTCGCCCTCAAGCAGGCTCGGAGCAACGCCTCGGTTTCCTTCAGGGTGTCCCGAACATCCTGAAGCTCTGTTGACACTCCTTCACTCGAGTGCTAAGCATAGCAGCATCCTCCAAGCACAAGTCCATGTGCTCATGGGAAGTCCCCTGCTGCACTGGCGGGTACTTGTACTCCGTTGTACCACTCTCGCGCTGGAGGACATACATGTACTCAGTCCTGTCCAGGTGTCGACGATAGATGTGACTCTGGCAGGTGATGGCCTCCCAGGTGACATCCTTCTCCGCATCGACCTGTGTCGCTCGGCAAGCTGGGGAGCGGTGGATCTTAAGCAGCTGATTTTCATGGATAATCCTCATCTCTAAACTCCATTCTTCCCTCTTTTCACGGATCGTCCTGGTGGAGCTATAGTGTATGATTAGCTTGCCCGTATTGCCGGCGGCTTGGAGCATACGTCGAAGACGGCGCAACAAGCCTCCTACTGCCAATCCGTAGGAAAGGTACGTCACCGGACGACTCTCCTCTCTTTGGGCAAGGGCAACTACGGGAACTCTCCCTCCTGTGGACTTGCGAGCGGTGCGAATCATGCGAACCATCTAAAACAGAAAGCATTTAAACTTAGGTTAGATAAACTTTTAAACAAAAATCCTATTTTGAATGAAAGTTGGGGTAAGATGAAGAGAGTGACTCCATTAAATAACACTTTTCAACACACACCTTGTAAAATAGTTTTTAAGAAAATAGGGCCCTTAAATACGTCCATTTCTACCTAGGTCCACGTTCCTACGGGCAACCTTGGCTCTGATACCACTTCTGTCACACCCGGTTTTTCCGAAGAACAACCGAGTGAATATCACATGTATGCCAGGATCATTTTCTCATACATGTGATGACAAATAGTGAAGAATCATTTATTACAAGCCAGGTGTCGAATATAAATAAGTCTTACATAGCAAATGTCTCGATGGACAATAATAAGTTCATCACAAATAAATAAACTAGCAGCGGAATAATTATTCTTGTGGGCTCCATCACAGGCGTTCCCCGGGGGACTCCATGAACCTAGAAACCTTCTTCGGGTCCAAAGTCTTGATCATTATACACCACCTCATTATCTTGACCTGAGCAGCAATATAAACCAACAAATATGCAAGGTTGAGTACCGATGGTACTAAGCAAGTGTGGGAAAATTATGTCATGCATGGCTAGAATAAGGGGAGGTTGAACTCATGGTTAAAGCACTATGCAATTAATACCTATCACCTTAGCTTATTAAGCACCTACATTACTACACATGTGAAATGGTCCCAATCTCCCATCCCATCATCATAATCAAATAACCATAACATCATTTCCAATGTTAAGCTCCCCGCTTAACATCCTCAACTTCCAAAGCCATCATCCTCTAATCATGAATAAGTCCAAGCCGCTCTTGACCATGAGCACGGCTGTCATGACAGTTTTGACTCTGCAGAGTTTGCACCACTGTACCCACATGTAGTGATTTCATCCCCCGTTGCCGGGTGGACTAAAAGAACCTCCATTATGCCAGTGGTTACGAACCACATTCACACTTCCCAGGTGTGTAGCCAGGAGATCACTACGAAGCCTTTACAAAGGGATTCCCGACGAGCGTGGGCCCACTGAGGTTTCACCCCTAACAGCATACAAGAGGCTCGAACCCCGCTGCAGTGGCCCCCTCTTGAGCCTTGCGGTTCATATGGTAGTCCAGCTGACACCTACTCCCCGCACCATCCAACAGACCGATACTACGCCGGGGATACACCTAATTAATTGGCCAAGCTGCTCCATTTCAGCATGTGGTTGGCACGGTAAAGCCAGGTTACATGCTCCATGAACCGGTCCTTAGGATCCAGGCAAGTACTAAACACAAACCCGAGTCTCGTGCACCCAGCACCAACCAAAACATCCAACTTGCCTTGATCCCTACCTCTACATAACTCACAATATCTCATTCAAGAGTATGGTAAAATAAACTGATGATCTCATATCCCAAATATCCCATTCTAAGCATGGCTAAGCATATGCATAATAATAAATGACATGATAAAATGAATCCCAACCCAAGCTACAAGGAAACAAGGTAATGCAATTATAGGGAAACATCCTAGCATGGGTTTCATATTTTCAATTGACAATGCAAATAATTCTATATACACATCCTAGTATAGGAACAAAGTGGTCAAGGACACTTGCCTCCTTCCTGCCGCTCTTGGAATGGGTAGTCCTGATCTTGGAAAGGAAAAACTTGCTCTGGAGCAGGTTCTACTCATATCATCACACATAGCAAAAAAACAACAAGTCATAAGACATAGTTCACACTTCCACTTCATACAAACCACACATTCACATTTATGAAAGCCATTCACAATTCTATGTGTTGTGGTTACTCTATGTGTGTTGATTTTTGGCTTACATGCACTTTTAAACATGTGTATATGATTTCTACTTTTGTATTCATATTCATGTTGGCATACTATATATGAATTTCTAATTTAAGTAAATCCCTTATATTTAATTGATACACATTTTAGCCACCAAGTATGCATAAAAGATGTTTTCCTACTTCATATGTGTCTTTAAACCTTCTACCAACCCTAAACTGAATTCTTTGGATTTTGGAAACTTCATTTATCATTTTCTAGTTATTTATACCTAGTTTGCTATATTTTCAGATTTATTTCCTATGCCTAAATGTGAACTTTATTATGAAAATAGTAAGACACCTCATCTAAACAGAATAGGTTTTGGGTCTAAAATATTAAATAATATATTTTTGAACTTCTCTTCTGATGTAAACTATTTTACATTTATTTTACAAATTTTCAGAATTATTGTATACTTAAAATGTGTCCCTATTACTAATAAATGTGAATAATCAATTAGACAGACTCATTTCAACTAAAAATCTATTTTTAACTCACTCCAAAGTTTTCCAAGTGCTAGGAGAGTTTTAAATTTGAATTTACAATGTGTTTGTCCCATCTTTTAAATTTTAAATGCTAATCACATATTCAAAATCCTAAATTTAATATCATATAGGGTTAAAAAGGTAAACTCACCCCACTACAGGGTCTATTATATTATTTTAAGAATTTCCAGGGGCCTAACTATGCATAACAGAGGAGTTTTGCTAATTTTTATTAAGTCCAGGGGCTAAAACTGATTTTTAATTGAATTTACATGAATTTCTGAAGCTCCAGGGGCTAGATCAGAAGTTTCTGGGGCTAGCTCGTATTTTCCGAGAACCGCAGGGGGTAGCGCGTAAGAATCCCGGCCTTTATAACGCGGGGCTGACGTGGACCGTTCGATTTAAAACTGACGGCTGAGATTATAACATCGAACCGGTACGCGGGGATTTAAACTCTACCGTGCGATTTAAAATAGACGGCGCACAAGATGCCACGTCGCTCTGATCGAGCGCGGGCGGCGCTGCCCGGTGGCACACGGCGGTGGGAGGCGGCGATCTCGCCGGAGAGTTTCGGATCTTCGTCAATTCTTCCTAGAACTATGATTTTATGGCATAGATCAGTAGAGGGGAGGTCGGGGATCTCACCTCGGGGGTTTTCTTGAGCTCGGAGGTCCTGAAAAGCGATCGGCGACGAGGTCCGAGGTGAATTCATGGCTAGGCTCATCGGCGCTGTGTTTGAACCGCAAACCACCGAGTTTTCTGCACCTGCGAGGTTCCACGGAGGCGGTGGATCAAGACCACCGAGTTAGATCAGAATTCCCGAGCGTAGATCGAGCAGAATTCGCCGGAGAAGCTCGGGTTCTCACCGGGAAGAAAAACGGCGGATCATGGGGAAAAACGGGACGATGCCGGGGTTTTTATAGACGGGGAGGGCGGCGTTCGGTTGTGATCGAGTTTGCGTCGTCCACGAACTAAATTCGGCTGGGATACGCGAGGATCCGGGGCGGTTTCAATTCGGGGTGAGAAGAGTCCGGCCGAGCGCGGGCGCGAGCGCGAGGAGGAAGAAGGGTTGGCAGGCCCCGCGTGTCAGTGGGAAAGAGGGGGGGCGCGCGGCTGCGGGCTGGCGCGGGAACAAATGGGCCAGCTGGTGGGTTTCGGCCCACTGGCCGGGGGGTTTATTTTTTTCTTTTTCTTTTTCTATTTCATTTTTGTTTTGAGTTTAATTTGAATTCCAGTTTGAATTTGAATTTTTGCAACACATGCAATACGTCCAAAAATTTTTAAATTCCCCTCTTAACAGGATTTTGGGGTGTTACAAATTTCAGTGCTCCCAATGACATGTGGGTCCCACAATGTAGTCCTCCTTATCCCCTCTAAAATATCTCCTCAATTTGAATATTGATGGAATTCAATTGTGGAAATTTAAATCTGAGAGGCATTTGGATAATTGGGCAAGTTTTATCCAAATTCAAATATGCATTTGAATTCTTTGTCATTTAAAGTCCATTTGAAAAAATGGGTTGCAAATCATTTCCCTAAACCATGAAATTTTGCACACGCCCCTAATTTGGACCCAAGGAATTCAAATATGAAACCTGTTTTTTAATTTGGCTGTTGCAAATGAGATTTGTAGCACAACAGTTTGGAAATTCCTAGTGTTGCTCTCATTTGAATTCTATTTTGAACACATTGTTCCAAATCTGATTTTTTTTCTCACACATATGGGAACTTCCTATCCTTGTTTTAGACCCCTCTAGGGTTCCAAGTTCTCAAATAAACATTTGACTTGTGTGAAGAAAAACCCTCATGTGTGTTATCACATGTGGAAAAGTTTTAACAAGTCCCAAATTTCATCCATATGAAACCAACTTTTGCAAATAAGTGTTTCTTTGTATTCATAATTTTGGGACCTTTACATTCCTCCCCCCTTAAAAGGAATCTCGTCCCGAGATTCAAAAGAAGGACGAGACGGGAGGTAATTAAAAAGTTTATGACAACAGCTCCGGATAGTTCTTGTGGATGTAATCTTCGGTTTCCCACGTCGCCTCTTCCGGGTTATGATTACTCCACAGGACTTTGTAAAATTTCAAAGTCCCGTTCCTGGTGGTCCGGGTCTTTTCGTCGATAATCTGTACAGGTTGCTCGACATAGGTGAGATCCGGCTTCAACTCATCGATGTCCTCGGTGCGGATGGCAGCGGTAAACTTGAGACACTTCTGCAGCTGGGACACAAGAAATATGTCGTGAATACCGGCAAGGATTGCCGGTAATTCCAGCCGGTAGGCTACGTTTCCGCACTTCTCCGTTATAGTAAATGGACCGATGAATTGGGGATCAAGTTTCCCCTTGACACCAAACCGATGAATCCCCTTCATCGGAGACACACGAAGATACACGTGCTCTCCGACTTCGAGATGCAGCGGTCGACGTCTCTGGTCCGTGTAACTCTTTTGACGAGATTGGGCAGCTTTGAGGTTCTCTTGTATTATCCAAACTCTCTCTTCGGCTTCATTGACAAGATCAACCCCGAACATTACTCGTTCACCGGATTCGCACCAATTCAATGGTGTACGGCACTTCCGGCCGTATAGAGCTTCATATGGTGCCATCTTAATGCTCGTCTGATATCCGTTGTTGTACGAGAACTCCGCCAGCGGTAAGTGATCATCCCACTCTTACCGTGGTGGATGGCACACGCTCTTAGCATATCTTCCAGTATTTGATTCAGCCTCTCAGTTTGCCCATCCGTTTGAGGGTGATACGCAGAGCTTCTTATCAACTTCGTCCCCAAGGATGCGTGTAGCTGTTCCCAGAAACGGGCTACGAACAGCGATCCTCTATCCGACACAATGGTATGGGGAACTCCATGTAAGCACATGATTCGTGCTATGTACAGCTCCGCATACTGCTTTGCGTTGTACCTAGTATGCACAGGGATGAAATGTGCTGATTTGGTTAACCGGTCCACAATTACCCAAATCGAATCATGGTTGTGGGAGGTCATCGGCAATCCGACGATGAAGTCCATACTCAAGTCTTCCCACTTCCATGCCGGTACATGCAGTGGCTGTAACAGGCCTGACTTCTTCATGTGGTCAGCCTTGACTCTTCGACACGTATCACACTCTGAAACGTACTTTGCAACTTCACGTTTCATACGTGTCCACCAAAACTTCTTCCGGAGATCTTGGTACATTTTATTACTGCCCAGATGAATGGAAAACTTGGACAAATGAGCTTCATCCAAAATTTTCTTCCGTAGTCCCATATCCCGGGGTACTACAATCCGGTCGTTGAACCACAAGGTACCTTCATCGTCCTTCCGGAAGCACTTCATTTCTCCGTTGTCTATCCTTCGCCGTATGTGACCCATACCCTTGTCTGTTCGTTGAGCTTCAATGATCTCTTCTCGGATGGTAGGGATGAGAGCGAGATTATAGAGAGCTCCATACGGGATGACACGGAGGCTTGGTTCTTTATCATCCATTTCAGCAATAGTTAGGTGATGGATATGCGCCTTATGACTAAGCGCATCGGCGACCACATTCGCCTTTCCTGGATGATAATGAATCTCAAGTTCATAATCTTTAATGAGCTCTAGCCATCTTTGTTGCCTCATGTTCAGTTCTTTCTGAGTGAAGATGTACTTCAAGCTCTTGTGGTCGGTGTAGAGGTGTACAAGATTTCTGAGCAAGTAATGCCTCCACATCTTCAAAGCGAGGACCACGGCAGCTAACTCAAGATCATGAGTTGGATAATGCTGCTCGTGATTTCTGAGTTGACGAGATCCATAGGCGACCACTCGTCTTTCTTGCATCAGCACGCAGCCAAGACCGATGCCAGATGCATCGCAATAAACGTCGAATGGCTTTGTCGTATCTGGCTGAGCAAGAACTGGGGCTGTTGTGAGATGCTTCACTAAAGTCTTGAAAGCTTGTTCACACGCAGCACCCCACATAAATCTGGTGTTCTTCTTTAATAATACTGTCATCGGTTTAGCGATCTTGGAGAAACTCGGAATAAACCTCCGGTAGTAACCCGCTAAACCGAGGAAGCTACGGATTTCATGTACTGACTTTGGTGACTCCCATTTCTGTACATGGATAATCTTACTCGGATCTACAGCGATGCCCTCCGCTGAAATAATGTGTCCGAGAAATGGTACTTGATTAATGCAGAATTCACACTTGCTGAATTTTGCATAGAGCTGATGATCTCGCAATCTTTGTAGCACAATATGCAGATGTTCAGCATGTTCTTCCTCTGACTTGGAGTACACCAAGATATCGTCGATGAAGATAACGACGAATTTATCCAACTCCGGCATGAACACTGAATTCATCAGGTACATAAAGTGTGCCGGGGCGTTGGTCAAACCAAAAGACATAACGAGATACTCATACAGCCCGTATCTCGTTGAAAATGCCGTCTTCGGAATATCTTCTGCCCGGATTTTAATCTGGTGATATCCGGACCGAAGATCCATCTTCAAAAATACCTTCGCACCCACTAATTGATCAAAGAGCATATCAATGCGAGGTAGTGGATACTTGTTCTTGATGGTAACGGCGTTCAATGGACGATAATCAACACAAAGCCATAGTGTTTTGTCCTTTTTCTTGACAAACAATGCTGAACAACCCCAAGGTGACGACTTGGTCGTATAAAGCCCTTGCTCATTAGGTCATTCAGCTGTGTATTCAATTCTGTCAGTTCACTGGGTGCCATCTTGTACGGCCTTCGTGATATCGGTGTGGTTCCCGGTATAAGTTCGAACTTGAACTCAACGTCTCGTTCGGGCGGCATGCCCGGTAAATCCTCGGGAAATACATCCAGATACTAACGTACCACCGGATTGTCCTCTATCTTGACAGCTTCCGTGTGGTTCACTGTTGCAATCTGCTGCCGTCTGGCGCCCAGAATTAATATGTGAAGACCGTGCTGTGGGGAGTTGAGCTCAACGGTCCTGGAGCTGATGTTAAGAACCGCTCTGTGGTAATTCAACCACGACATCCCCAAAATGATGTCGATCTTCAGACCTTCAAGAATAATGAGGGTCGTAGGGTATATTTTACCCCCAAACAAAGAGGTGCTCGGGAGACAACCTCACTTGCGGTACTGCTACTCCCGGGCGAAGATATGAGGTATTGCCTCTTTGTATAAACTGTTTGGAGCTGATGTTGAGCCACAAAAGATTAGCTAATGAAGTTGTGTGTGGCACCGGAATCAAAGAGAACTAAAACCGGTAGCTGATTCAGAGAAAACATACCTGCTAAAGCGGCTTCTCCTTCCGGAACATCATCAATCACAGTATAGTGAATGTTGCCCCTTATCTGCCCTCCTATCTGCAGATTGAGGTACGGATCGTATTGTTGTAAATATGACGACCCGTAGTCTCGAGTTCCCTCCGGACATTGCCTAGCATAATGGCCCTTACGCCCACAAGTAAAACACGGATGCCTCTCCGGTTCTTCGTTGACTTGCGGTGGGATGCTAGGTACACATGGCTGCAGCGATGGAGCACAAACCACCGTCTGATGCTGCGGCTGTGGAGGTGGTGCAAGTTGTAAAACTTGACCAGCAATCAACCTCTGCGGAGTAGATCGTACAGATGGCCTCCATCTTTCACCGGGTGACGTTTGATACACCACACGGTACTTCTGAGGCACATAACTTGTGCTAGCCTGCTCGATCTCACTCATCTTTCTCTTCTCGGCTTGCCACTCAAGTGTCGGCTTCTCTTGAATGAAAGCCGCATCGACCATGTCGGTGTAACTGCCGTTATTGTGTACGGCGAGGTTTTCCCGTAATATGGCACTCAGGCCATAGAAGAATAGGTCACACCGTGCCTCTTCTTTCGCCACATATTCGGGAGCATATTGGGCCAAAAGGTTAAACCTTCTGACATACTCGAGGACACTCATGTCCCCTTGCTTCAAGCCCAAAAATTCCTCCAGCTTTGCCTTGACAATACCTAGTGGTATGTTACGAGTACGAAAGGCTTCACAAAATTCACTCCATGTTACTTGATGGTCCTCCGGAATGATGGCAAGATGATCCACCCACCAGTTTCCGGCGGCTCCATAGAGTTGCTGAGCGGCAAACTTTGTCTTCTGGTATTCATCACACTTGAATACTCCAAATTTTGACTCCATGACACGAAGCCATTGATCTGCTTCCACAGGTTCGGTGGCTTCAGTAAAAATTGGCGGTTGAGTCGCCAAGAAATCCAAATAAGCGTTCCGAGGTGGAACGACTTGTTGCGTGTTTTGGAGTACGCCTTACTGTACCAAAGCTTGGAGTAAGCGCGTGTGTTATTGCGTTGCTTCTTGGAGTAGCCTAGCGTTCTCTTGGTTAGACTCGACGACTCGAGTCATAAGATCCATCCATCCCGTGGATGGTGGTTCCGATGGTGGAATAGAAGCATCACCACTTCGACGAGAACTTCCGGCCCTACTTCGAGAGCGAGTACGAACCATACTGCAAAATGTAGTTGAGATGAGTTAAACAAGAACTCAGCAGTATGTGAGACTAATGGAAACATGATTATGTCAAAACTTTATGAAAGCAGTAACAAAATTCATGTTTACACAACTCCTTAGTAGGCATAGCTATTCAGCCTATCTGTACAGGACAGACCTTTATGCACTATCTCCAGATTTTGATCTAGTTAAAGCATTTTCATATCTCGAGTTGAATACTAAAGTTAAAGTCAACTTCAGTATCTTTCCAACGAGTACTCATATGCCTCCAGATCTTCTCCGCATTTAAGGTTATGATTTTCCAAAGTTGACAGAATTCCTGGATAAAATTTGCCAGCACCTCCTTTGTACGTGGCTGATTTTATCACAGTTGTATATGTAAATACAATAAGAACCTGAACAAACTTTGAACTACAACAACGTTGAACATTTCATAACCTATCCAATGGTGTATCATAGGCTTCTTAAGGGTTTCTCTACAGAAAGTTATGGATTAAAAACAGAAAGGTCCAGAGAGGTTTTTGCTGCTGTCCTGGTCCTGGAGAGTTTACCATCCTCTGAACTTTCTACCCATTTAGCATATGATTTGGCTCTGGAGGTCTACAAAGAATTTGTAGAGATCTTGAAGACCTTTCTAGAACTGTACCATACACCTTAATTGAGTCAAGCTACTCAGAGTTATGCTCTGTTAAAGTCCAGCAAGAATTCCTGCTGAAAACAGAGCACTCTGTTTTTGCAATCTTTGAAGCCTAGTCTTCCTCTCATTTGAATCTTAGCTCAAAATAAGAGTTCAGTAACTAATATTTGTTTCAAACTTCCATTTTTATTTTAAAGTTAGTTCATGATTCATTTCTTCAAAGGAAAGGGGTTATTAAGTTTAGTACGGCGTCGATGCACCGTAAGAAGCATGTCGGTACTACGTAGCCTCACCAAAAATAAATCCTAACCGGATTATACCAGCATAAATGTATCTTAGGTGGCACTAAAACGGTCACTCGCAAATGTGTACTATTCGTACTACGGTTTCGTGGTTAATCCTGCATAAGTCACACTCAATCATCAGGTCCGGCTGCACACCGAACCCGGTATCCATACAGTTCTTACACCTGTCCGTCATCACTCGCACAGGTGTTCTCAAGCCAAACACGCCTTGAGCTACGTGTTCATGTTACTAACCACGTGACGGGGTTTCCCAAATTGCACCACGCACGCCAGGGACAGACGTTGCTAGAATACCCCAAACGACATGAGGAGTCGTAGAGGATACTAAAGCGGGTCGGGTTACCTGCCACCCGTGGGGCTCCACCCTTCAGCTTGTGCGCACTGGTGGACAGCGCTTACGTGCACCCCCCATAACATAAATCGTCCCAAGATGCACGATTTTCCGACATAACAAATAAGTTAGGTTGCCACCTTCATAATAAGCTAATAGTATTCCTTATGTGGGCCTAGTACCGTATCCTCACCGTAACCTAAATTTTTATCGTAATACCTTCCTTATTCCATGTGCTATTACCAATGTGGCTCTGATACCAACTGAGACGGGCGCGGTACCGACTGAGACAGGGCTCAGCTCTGATACCACACTGACGCGGCCCCGTCCAACCGAGATAGGCCACTCGCCCGGGAATTGCATTGGATGGTACCGTGTTGTGCAGCACCCAACAGCACACATATGAGGAACAATGTATTACATAAAACAATAGCGGAAGCTTACAAGTTTTTTCTTTATAAATACTTTACATCAAGTAACTACAGCGGAAGTCTATATCAACTCACGTCGAATAACTAAAAGCACTCGAGATGAAGTCCAGCCCGCGGACTCCTCTCGCTAGCAACACGAAGACAACAGCAGCGGCTGGGTTCTCCCTGGGTTAAATGACTCGGAAGTCTCCGAGTCTCACCGGACAACCTTCTTTTCAGCATCGATGTTAACCTGCAAAACCACTTATATAGCAAGCGTGAGCACATAGGCTCAGCAAGTCTGACCCGTCTCTCCTAAGCAAGAAACTCTACATGCACGACGGTTGCAATTGGGTTGGCTAGATTTGCATAAAGGACTCACCTAAAGTTGATCCTTAGCTTTCAGATTTTAAGCCTCATTGTGCAGACCTTGAGCCAAAAAGCATCGCAACTCCACAATCAAACAAGAAACGCTTTGTTGCAATGCTCCTAGCACAAAGTGAAAGTAAAGTTTAATGAGCCTATCTCTACTTCAATCATGGTTGCAATACAAGTTATAGCACAGCTTTATAAAGTTCAAAAGAATAACCAGTTCAGTTCTTACTACGTCAAGAAGCAGTGGGCAAGTATGCTCATATAACCGCGAGCGACGGTGATTCGAATCAGTACACGCCCGGACTACACGACACGTACACCTGTACTCCGAGTTGCCGGCAGCAACCTCGACTGACGTTGTACATGGCCACCTTTCCCAAGATCTTCCACATTGGACGCAGTCCAACTGCCCCGAGTACGCAAGCTCCCTCAAGGTACATACCCTCTGTTGTATGTTCTTGAGCGAGGTACCTCCTGCTACCCTGACACCGAAAGCCTAAGGCAGTTGGAAAAGTTCCACTATGGATCTCCCAAGGTACATCGGTTTCCTGGGTCCCATATAGCCAGTATGCGCCCGGTACACAACTCAAACTTGTCCAACGGGGCCAAACACGGACTGGCCTTAACCGACACAGGCATGGCTATGCACGCACGGCCTGCAACCTGCTGCATCTAAACCTCCCTGCCCGGTCTCCATTTCTTATGTGTGAACTTTCCTCATCATTTTCTAAATTGGACCCGATCCCAAGTAATCCAGCCCTAAACTCGCGAGTAGCTTCCAACTACTCGACTTCTACCGGACCTTTCCTACTAACATTTAGCATAGCCAAATCCACTCGAGGAGGTGCTATTCTACCCTTTCCCTCTTAGGTATTTCTGATCATGCAAGTGGGGTTTTTAATATCATCTAGACTTACTGCAATCAATGATGCAAAGCTATGATCTCTACAAATGAAAATGCTTTATAAAACTGTTTAAATGCAAACCGGGGCTTGCCTGTTTTGCAGGTGACTAAGGTTACAATCAGTTAGTGACGATCACTTGGAGCTTGATCACTTGTTTTCCTCCCTCCTTGATCTTCACCTCAAGTTCTTCTCACCTTCTTCACGTATATGCTACACGATATGATGATGCATATGTATTTAATTGAAAAGCTTTTGCTAATAAGATCTAATGACAGTTTTAAAACTGTAACTCTGTTTAAGAATTTAAAATGACACTGGTTCTAGTGGTTTGGGTTGGGTTTAAACACTATGATCAAGTGTTGAGTGCTTTTCCCACTGAAGTGTTGATCACCTGAAAAGATCACACATGACAGTGGTGATCCAAAGCTCTAATGGAGCTGAGAATTTTCATGTGAGTTCCTTGTCACAAGAAAGTCCTCTGGACCAAAATTTAGCACTTTTCATGGAGTGGTTTATTCAGTTTAATTCTCTAAGTGTTTAGTTAAAGATGAATTAATTCTGAGGTAACACCGATGTTCATGTCAAACTCAGTGAACCACAATTTCAATTATAGTTCATAGAGTCTACATGGATTTTCCTAGGATTTTTGGAGCTAAGAATTTCCCAGAACTGAATTTACAAGTTTTGGAAATTCTCTGAAAATGTTTCTGTATTCATTTGAACACAGTTACTTACAATCTGAATTCTCCTGACCAAATCAACTCCGAATAAGATGAACTTTTTACAGGAGTCTAAGAACACCCTAAAGAATGTTCTGGCAAAATTTGGGGATTTTCGGATAAACCAAACTCCCTCTAAAACTCTTTTACTGAAAAATTTTAAAGAATTTTCCAGAATTAAATAAAGACTTTCATACAAATTGGGTTGCATATTTGGATAGAGTTTGTCAATCTGAATCCAACCCAATTTGAATCACTAAATTTTGAGGTTCCTAGTAAAAGTTATGCTCTTCTAAAGTTTGGGTAAAAATCAGAAATTTGAATAAATCCGGGAAATGTTTAAACCTGACCGTGGGACCGGGGACACGTGTCTGCTGCCGGGAGCGTGCCGCAAGGGGTCACAGGGTTGTTTCCCGTGCTGTCACAATTGATCCCACGCCACAGCGTATCCAGCCCACTGTTGCCGGGCGACTGACAGCCGGGCCTGGTGAGGTCTTCTTCCACCCCCCGCTCCGGCGCGATCCCGCCGCCGGGCTTGCCGGAGTAGCTCCGGGATCGGTCGTCCGGCCACCCCTGCCGCTGAAACTCGCCGCCAGCCCCTAATTCCACGCAGGGAACACGCTGGTGGGGTTTTCTCAAGCTGGCATGGCCCCTAAACTAGCCCGCGACGGCGCACCGGCTCGGATGAAGTCTGTCGACGTCGCCCCGGCGCTATAGCCCGCCAAAAGCTTCCTAGAAAGGCTCTACAGCACCAGTGGAGGTTGGCCGACCTCGGCATGGCTGCATAGGGGCTCGGGAACGGCTCCAACCTAGGGTTCACCGTGCACCCCCACCTTCCCGCCATAGCCGCCGTCGTAAAAAGTGAAATTGCACCGTGCACAGTGTGTTTCATGCGAGGCTTTGTGAAGAAGAAAGGTTGCTACACCAGTCCAGGTTCTATGTGCGTAATTTGCAGAGCTCTAAATGAATATAACTCGAGAATTTCACCGGCCGGAGGAGATTTCCGAAATTCGTCGACCAGAGGCGAAGACAGGCTTTGTGCTTCGGGTGGAAGCTGCACGGAGCTCCTGCGCATCCAAAAGTGGCCTTGCGCAGTCATGACAAGCTCTGGAGGAGGCTGTCCATGGAAGCACGTCGCCGCCGGGGTGTTCGGCCGCCACGGGATCTCGAAGTTCTCGGCGTAGGTTGCACGAACACACTGGGTGATGGCTCGAGGAGGTCGTGGGGACGTTGGTGGTGTTGTTTTGCTGCTCAGAGGCGCAGCTCACTCGACTTTCCGAGTTCCCGAGTGATCGAAGCCGGGCGGCTGCGTTTTCTGTCTTTCTGTGCAAGGGAGAGAAAGACAGCACCATGGCTTCGGTTAAGAGGCGAGAGAGGCGGTGAGGCGGTAGCCACCGACGTCCAGCAGCTCTCCAGCACGAAGAAACCCAGCAGGAGGTGCAGGCTTCGGCCGAGCTCAGTGTCGAGCGGAGGAAAATCAGTCTCGGCCGTTGCTTCGCGTGGGAGGAGAGTAAATGAAGACTGAGGACTGAAGATCTTTTGCAATTTCAGTGCTCCCAATGACATGTGGGTCCCACATGACAGTCCTCCTTATCCCCTCTAAAATATCTCCCCAATTTGAATATTGATGGAATTCAATTGTGGAAGTTTAAATCTGAGAGGCATTTGGATAATTGGGCAAGTTTTATCCAAATTCAAATATGTATTTGAATTCTTTGTCATTTAAAGTCCATTTGAAAAAATGGGTTGCAAATCATTTCCCTAAATCATGAAACTTTGCACACCCCCCTAATTTGGACCCAAGGAATTCAAATATGAAACCTGATTTTTAATTTGGCTGTTGCAAATGAGATTTGTAGCACAACAGTTTGGAAATTCCTAGTGTTGCTCTCATTTGAATTCTATTTTGAACACATTGTTCCAAATCTGATTTTTGTTTTCTCACACATATGGGAACTTCCCATCCTTGTTTTAGACCCCTCTAGGGTTCCAAGTTCTCAAATAAACATTTGACTTGTGTGAAGAAAAACCCTCATGTGTGTTATCACATGTGGAAAAGTTTTAACAAGTCCCAAATTTCATACATATGAAACCAACTTTTGCAAATAAGTGTTTCTTTGTATTCATAATTTTGGGACATTTACAGACAGGAGTTTGAAGGTCTCCGCCAAAGACAGAAGCGTGAATGAGTATCTCAACAAGTTCACACAACTGTCCCGGTATGCCCCCGAAGATGTCAACTCAGACCAGAGAAAGCAATACCTGTTCATGAGATGGTTGAACAATGAGATCCAGGTTCAGCTCCTCAACAATGACTACGCAAGCTTTCAGAAGCTGGTTGACAAGGCTATAGTGGTTGAAAGCAAGATCCGAGAGATCGAGCGAGAGTGCAAGAGGAAGATGCCATACCAGCCCCAAGGGAGCAACGTACGACCTCGGTACATACCCCCAGCCGCACCGCAGTATGGATCGACCACTCCTGCATACCGCCCTAGTCAGCCACCACAGCAACGACCCGTTGCACCAGCACCTCGTGTGCCCATGCCTCCTGTGCCCCAACCTAACATGGGCGCTCCTGTTCAAAACCCCCGCCCCAATGTACCTGCTGCCGTAGACAACAGGGCATGCTTTGCATGCGGGGAAACATGACACTTCGCGAACCAGTGCCTGAGGAGAGGCCCTGGACAGCAAGGCAACGTGCCCATATAGAACCCGCGACCGAACGGAGGGGACAATCAACGAAACCGTGACAGCAGAACTATGCTCGCGGCAACTTGAACCATGTCTCTGCTGAGGAAGCACAACAGGCTGAGGACGTCGTAATTGGTATGTTCCTTGCCAACTCCAACCCAGCCACCATCTTATTTGATTCTGGAGCATCACATTCCTTCATATCATCCAAGTATGTTGCCAAGCATAATCTACCCATATCCCACTTAAAATGTGCTATGTTAGTTAATTCTCCCGGAGGAGAAATGAGGACTAATATAGTATGTCCGAAAGTAAGCCTTAAAATAAGGGGGTAGACTTCCTTCCCAACCTTATTGTCTTGGATTCACAAGGGATTGACATAATACTCGGGATGGATTGGTTAAGCAAGCACAACGGGGTAATCCAATGTGCTGAAAGAAGCATGCAGTTGACAAATGAGCACGGTATTCGTGTCGAGTTTGAGTCAGCCCAACAAACAACCGAAAATGCGTGAGCATCAATTGTATGCCAAGCTTAACAAATGTCAATTTTGGCTAAAGGAAATATCGTTCCTAGGCCACATTATCTCCGAAGAAGGGGTATCGGTTGATCCCGGAAAAGTGAGGGATGTTCTGATGTGGGACAACCCGCAAAACGTGAGGGATATTCGGAGTTTTCTTGGGATGGATGGATACTACTGACGCTTCATTAAGGACTTCTCTAAGATAGCAAAGCCTATGATGGAGTTGCTAACGAAGGGGAAAGCCTTTCGATGGACACCAGCATGCCAAGAAAGTTTTGAGGAGCTCAAGAAAAGGCTAACCACAGCACCGGTTTTGGTATTGCCGGACGTAAGTAAGAGCTTTGACATATATTGTGACGCCTCCAGAAAGGGGCTCGGATGTGTGCTCATGCAAGGACAAGTGGTAGCCTATGCCTCACGACAATTAAAGAAGCACGAGCTTAATTATCCTACAGATGACTTGGAGCTAGCAGCAGTAGTGCATGCATTGAAGATTTGGAGACATTATATCCTTGGTCATCGATGTGAGATCTATACGGATCATAAAATCCTCAAGTACATATTTACACAAATGGACTTGAATTTGAGGCAACGTCGATGGTTGGAACTCATCAAGGATTACGATGTTGGAATCAACTACCACCCTGGGAAGGCCAATGTAGTAGCTGATGCATTGAGCCGGAAGGGAGCATGTCACCAACTCACGGTTCGGGAGCTACCACCCGAACTACGTAAGGAGTTCAAACGGTTACACCTCGGATTCTTGAACGACATGGAAATGATGGAGATCCACTCTTCATCGGAGCAAGAGATAAGAGATGGCCAAGCAACGGATGAGGAGATCAAGGAGATCAAGGAAAGGATCCGACAAGGAATAGAGAAGAATTTCAAAGAAGATGAGAAAGGTACGTTTTGGCTAGGAAAAAGGATTTGTGTGCCTAACGTGAAGCACCTCCGCGACATGATATTAGAAGAGGCACATGATTCACCCTATTCCATACATCCTGGAAGTACCAAAATGTACAAGGACTTGAAGACTTGTTACTGGTGCGATGGTACGAAAAGGGATATAGCCGAATACGTTGCCCTATGCGACACATGCCAACAGGTGAAGGCCGAACATCAAAGACCCGCTGGATTGTTGCAACCTTTGAAGGTACCAGAGTGGAAGTGGGAGGACATCAGTATGGATTTCATCGTCGGATTGCCACGTACTCAGTCGGGTTACGACTCCATCTGGGTTATCATGGACCGATTGACGAAAACAGCCCATTTTCTCCCTATAAGGATGACATGACCCCACGGTCTTGTCGAGCCAGGATCACGCTGAGGGGTGCTGCGTTGCACAGCACCGGATAACACACATCAAAGGTACAAAGCGGAAGCGAAATTTTATCACATAAACGAGTTTATGAACATGTTTACATCAAAATAGGTCCAGTTTACACTCACGGGCGTAGACTACGCATCAAGTTCACGTTCAGCCCTTGAGCGTGTCCTGGCTAGCACACACGCAACTAACTCTGCGGCGTGCACGACTCCCACTCGATGGGATTCCCCTCCTGGGGTTCCGTCAACTCTTCGGGAGTCCCTTCCTCATAGAACCCTGCAAAAGCTTCAAACACAAGCAGTGAGCATGAAGGCTCAGCAAGACTGACCCGTCTCTCCTAAACATCGAACTTCTACATGAGGGGTGATGGGTTACATGAGGTAAAAATCATTTGCAAGGACTCGCCTAATTAGTAGAACCTTACTTTCAAGTTTTAGCAGCAGGTTGTGGAGAACCTTACGCTAAGGCACATGAGAGAGCCGCAATCAAACAAGAAACGCATTTCTCTCATGTACTTTGCCCAAAGTTGAAAAGAACTTTAGTTAGCTCTAAACTACAGCAAATCATTAGCAATCAAGTCCATCTTTCAATCCGCAACATTTTAACAAGCAACTAGCCTGTTCTTTCTACGTCACGGTACAGTGAACAAGCGGTGCTCACTGACCGCGAGGGACGGCGATTATAATCAATTTACACCTGCAGGGTTACCCGAATAACCCGTCACGTACGCCCGTACTCGATGTTGCCTACAACAACCATCACGGACGCCGTACGCAACCACCTTTCACCCGTCAGCCAAATATTGAACCGGTCACATCGTCCCGAGCAAGAGGTCTCTGCACGCGCATCTCAGTGCCGCCAGCCGATTTACACCTCGAGCTCTCAACCTACCCTCTGAACGACGGGCAATGCCTCAATACCCAGCTACCCGAGTTACATCAATTTCCCGGTTCCCATATAGCCGGTAGGTCTTCGGTACTGTTCTAGCTTGTTCAACAGGCCTGCACAAGGCTCGGTCCTCAATCGACACAAGCGGAGCTATAGCACACAGGCCCCAAAGTCCTGCTGCCCTTACTCTCCGCTCGGTCTCATTTTTCTTGCCATGTGTATCATGTGTTATCTCTACCCGAGTCGAGTGCCTCTAGCCTATGCTCGCGAGTAGTTCCAACTACTCGACTTGTACCGAATCCTACACTATCTTAGCATTGCAGTAGCTAACAGGGTTTGCAATCCTAAACCCAACCCATTATTTTCTTGGCTATGCAATTGGGTTTCCAAACAAGACTCTAATGCAAAGAATAAAGTAATAAAGTATGTGCTCAAAACAATAAAAACTTATAAAAAGGTTAATGCAAACCGGAGCTTGCCTTGCTGCTCTTGGTCGTAGGCTAGCTGTTACTCCGGAGTGACGAAGTCTAGGACTTCGGGTTCCTCCTCGACATTAGCGACTACATGATAGAAGAAGTACATGTATCAATTTAAATGCATTTGTATTAAGTTTGAACTTGTGAAGCTTATAAGTCCCACTAGACAGACTCTATGACTGTGAAACTTTTACTGTGGCTTGGTTACAACCTAAACAGAGACTTGGTCAAGTTTTAGTTGCAGCAAAGCTCATTTGAGCCCTCCACAATTAATTATGTACTTGACCTTAATTGAAGGCTTTTAGGGTGTTCTAAGGATTTCATGAAACAAACTATGACTTTCTGAAAACTAGATTTTCAGAGGGTTCTAATGGAGTTGGTCTCACTTAATTTGAAGGTTATAAAGATATGAGCTAAACCATTTCAGAGAAAATTCTGAAAATGTTTCTGAACATTTTCTATTTTCTTTGGAACAGTTCCACTAATCACGCCATTAGGTGGATCAAATGAGCTCAAATGGATCTGAAATTTTTATTGTAGTTCAGGTATATTTTGGTGAACATCCCAGCAAAATTTCAGGATTTTCCTCCAAAGGATTCTCCAGTTAAAATTCCAAACAGTCTAAACTTTGAGGAATTAATTATGGAGAAATAATAATTTTCATGAAGTGAAAATTGATTTGCTGGAAAGTGCTCAGAGAACTGAATCCAACAAAATTTGGTTCACTTGATTTGGAGTTTTCTATCTCAAGTTATGAGGATTTGAAGTTTGAATGGAATCTGAAAATCGGGGGAAAAGTTTAAACTTGCGGGTGGGCCCCGGGGACACGCGTCGCACGCCGAGGCAACGGCACACCGTGGTCTGCGGGGTTCCTGCGTGCCAGCACAGCCGATCCCGGCCACACTCGATCCCGATTTAAATTTTCCAGCCGCTGACGCGTGGGCCAGCCGGCTTCGTCTTCCTCCCGACGCGCCCGTGCCCCCGCGCCGCCTCCCCTCGCCGGAGCTGACCCGGAGCTCGCCGGCTCGCCGCTGCCGGCCATCCCCTGGTCTAAAACTCGCCGCCAGGGGGTTGTCGACGTCGAGGAACACGTCGGTGGTGTCAGTTTGGGCTGGCGGTGACCGGAAATAGCCCGGCGACGTGCCGCGGCCTCGGTTGAGGTTTGGCGCCATCGACCGTGGATTCTAACCCGCCAACACCTCGAACAATCGGTTCTACAGCATCATTGTACCTCTAGGAGGCTCGACAAGGTGTCAAAAGGGTTCAAAGATGGTGGCAAGCCGGTCGGCACCGTGTGACCGAGCGTGCCTGCCATGACCGCTCTTGATCGAGCTCAGAATTCGTCACTCCTAGACAGTTTCACACCACGGAAGCAGAAAGGAACTTGATCGCCGGCTAGTCCAGCGTCTATGTGCAAGATTTGATAGCTAGAGAAGGATCATAGAGCGAGAATTTGAAGGATCCGTACCGGAAGCTCAGTTTAAGGTCGCCGGAGCAAAAACTGAGAATTCGCCGTGGATTCTTCGCGGTTTGCTTCCAAACTTGGAGGAGAGCAGCACGGTGGTCGCGCGCTCCTGTTGCCTCTCTTGCTGGACTGTGAAAACGCCTGTGGAATTCTGTCCACGGGCGCCTGACTCTCGGCTGAGGCTAGGTCGCCACGGTGGCGATCGTTCTCGGGCAAGGGAGGTCGGAGCTCGGGGTTTCTGACGTTGGGGAGGTGGAGGGCGATCGCAGGTTGCTGTCTAGCAGCTCAGGAACGAAGGAGGAGATCGTTTTGCTGGTTTTCCCGATCGAGCAGTGAGCTGCGGGGAGAAGAACTGCCTCTGCTCGGGTTCACACGCGAGGAGATAAAGCCGACCGACTCCTGCTCGGGCTGAGGCGGTGCCGGTCGCGTCGAGGTGCGAGCAAGCCGGTCTGGGCGCCAGCGCATGGAGAGGGAAGCAGCTAGTGGCGCCGGTGGCTGCTCGGTGGAATTTCCCACCGAGGCTGTGACTTTGTGTGCAAGTTTTCCCTCCTTCTCTCTATGACATGTGGGTCCCACCCAGGGTTTTAACCTCTGAAATTTACTCCTAATCACTGTTGTAAACAGTGCGCCCCAAAATACCCCAGGTGATTCAAATTATTCACCCATGAGCCATTTGAATTGATTAGAATTCAAATTGGGTTTGGTTTGAATGAATTTCAGCACAAGTTCAGTTTGGAATTCAAATAAAGTTTGAATTTGTCCCACTTAGCCCATGTCAAGATGAACTCCAAATGGAGTGAAAATTGGTGTGTGAGCTCACAAAAATGTACTGAATAAGAATATGCCTCCCACTGTTGAATTCATGGGATAAAAACAGTTTGAATTTGAATATGGTTTCAAACTGCCCTTTTTCTAACTATACCCAAAATGACCTCTAAAAGGTTTTGAATTTGGGTGAAACTTGGCATGGACATCCCTAGCAATGTGTAGGAGTTTTCATATGCCCAGCCCATCTATATCACATGTGGAAAATGCCACTTTTGCAATATGTGAGTTTGTTCTCTAATGAGCATGTTGATGGTGGTTACTTGCTCTTCATTTGTGTTCATCATCTTTCCTCAAATGAGGTGTGTGTGTATGGTGATGAACACTTCAAATATGTGTCAAAAACTGAGGCCCTTACAAAGGGCCAAGTACAACTTTGCACAATTAGCCAAGTTGTATATGGAGTAGATCGTGTGCCGTCATGGAGTCCCGAGGAGGATAGTCTCAGATCGAGGTTCTCAGTTTACCTCTAGATTCTGGAGGAAGCTGTAGAAAGCTATGGGTACACGACTGGATTTTAGCTCCGCCTATCACCCACAAACCGATGGGCAAACCGAAAGGACAAACCAAATTTTGGAGGACATGTTGAGAGCTTGCACCTTGAAACGTGGGCGTAGTTGGGATAAGAGTTTACCGTACGCCAAATTCTCCTATAACAACAGCTATCAAGCTAGCTTGAAGATGTCGCCTTTCGAAGCATTGTACGGTAGACGGTGTATAACACCGCTGTTCTGGAACGAGACTGGAGAGAACCAGGTGTTTGGACCCGATGTGCTACAAGAAGCTGAAAAACAAGTCCAAACGATACGGGAGAACTTAAAGGCTGCTCAGTCACGACAGAAAGGCTATGCGGACAATAGGCAAAGGAAGTTGACCTTCGAAGTAAGAGACTTCGTATACCTTAAGGTATCGCCTATCCGTGGCCAATGACGTTTCAACGTCAAAGGCAAGCTAGCACCTCGCTACATCGGACCATTTAAGATTTTGGACAAGTGAGGAGAAGTAGCCTATCAACTAGAGCTCTCAACATATCTCTCCGACGTACATGACGTATTTCATGTATCCCAGCTCAAGAAGTGCTTGAGAGTGCCGGAGGAGCGAGTACCAATGGAAGAGCTTGAACTTCAAGAGGACCTGACTTATACGGAGCACCCTGTCCGAATTTTGGACGTAAAGGAAAGGGTCACTAAGAACAAAGTGATCTGATGGTGCAAGGTACAATGGAGCCATCACACCAAAGCTGAAGCCACATGGGAGCGTGAAAAAGACATCAAGGCAGAATTTCCTCATCTATTCTCTACTAACGAATCTCAAGGGCGAGATTCAATTTAGGGGGGGTAGATTTGTGACACCCTCATTTTTGGTTTCTGCATATACTCTTGTTTCATGAAGAGAAAACATTTTAAAAGAAGTAGGAACAGAGAAAAATACCAAAAAGATAGCCAATAAGAGCCGAATCCAGTTCCCAGAGAGTGCCGAAGACAACTTCCGCGGCCCGCTGGCCATGTGGCATGTTAAGAGCTCATCCCTGCGAAGTGGGGAGAGGTCTGCCGCTAAACTGGCTACGTGCCAGGCTCGGGGCTCATCTCCGCAAGGGTGGAGAGATCTGATCCTGTGGGACATGTGTTGCCCCCGGAGCTAGCCTCTGCGGAGAAGCGAAGGCAGTTCCGCGGGACACATGTCACCCTCGGCGCTAGTCACCGCGGAAATCAGAGGACCAGTCGCGCGGGATACGTGTCGACCTCGGAGCTCATTTCCGAGAGGTCCGGTTCTATTGGACACATGTCGTCACCGGAGATTATCTCCAGGAGGTCCGACACTGTTGGACATGTGTCAACCTCGGAGCTCGTCTCTGAGGAAAAAGGGAAGTCCGGTGCTACTTGATGCGTGGCATTCACGGAGCTCACCTCCGAGGAAAGGGAGGTCCGGAATGGATACGTGGCACACCCGGAGCTACCTCCGGAGAGAGGAAAGGTCCGACACTGACACATGGCGTGCGTGGAGCTACCTCCGAATAGAGAGGAGGTCCCAAACGACAGGATACGTGGCGCACACGGAGCTCACCTTCGAAGGAGAGGGAGGTCTTGCTCGCTTGACACGCGGCACAACCGGAGCTCGTCTCTGCGGATAAGGAGATACCAGGCCCCGATGGACACGTGGAGCTTCCGGAGCTCATCACCGCAGAGGTAACGAGTTCTGGAGCTGTTTTTGGATTCTGTACACGTAGAAATATCGGTACGGAGAAGAAACCGACCTGAATTCCACAATGTTACCGCATCAAATCAACTAAAGATAAGTTGTTAAGATTCAACGACAATCTGAATAGGACTCTTATTCGGAATACAATCAGATTAGGACTCTCCTTCTCCCGATTATAAATAGAACCCAGAACCTTTGGCCGAAACCACAAACTTCTTTTCCAACTCCTGCGCTGATGACTTAGAGCCCTAGCCCCAACTCGCCGAGTAAGCCATCGCCGGAGTTCAGCGAGGAAGATCGCCAGAAGAGAGCCCCAACGATCTGTCTGATCAGAGAAGGAAGCCGAGACCGAGAAGAACGTAAGGTAGGTCTCCAATACCACCTTAAGACATCGTTGTGTTTTCTTTGCATCTGTTCTTCGATTCCTTTCGAACGGAAGCTTTCTTGTGGACAGATCACTTGTTGATCGGGTTGATCTAAAGACAAGGTCATCGCCACGTCCACATCTGATCCGAACACCTCTGTTCATCATAAAACCATGCCAGAACACGTACAAACCGACCTAATAAAACTAAACTAATTATAGGATAGCATGCATATGCATCATCACATCTAGTTAAAGTTTGTGCATGATATTGATTGCTGTAGATCTTGTATGTGCGTGATCCTGTATAGCAGGACAAGCTCAGGGAGCTGTCTACGACAAGCTGCAACAATAAGGTTTCGAGATCCAAGAGCAACCGGAACCGCAAGAACAAGGCAAGTGCTCCTTGACCATATTGATCCTATGTTTTGGGAAAAACTGTTTTGTTTTTCGAAAAGGTGTGTGTGCTGAGTAAAACATGATGGGAAACCCTTTTATAAGAGTATACTAGTTTTGGTTAAAACCACCCTTGTCGCCAGGGAAGTTTATGAGTCGGGTATGGTTTTTACTTTTAAGCTTCGCTGAGTCCATGGGATTGGGAAGCGAGATAGATGTGTCTAGCTAACTGCACTCGTAATAATAATGAGAAACTGATGTTGTTAATGAACATGGATCCGAGGGAGATCTAGGCAAGACTGGGTTTGTGAATGAGGCAGCATGAGATGGTGGTTTACTTGCCGTAGATCTAAGGACCGGTTCATGCGAGCACATGCCAGGATAACGGTGCCACCACAAGGCCAAATATGGGTGCGGCTTAGCTGACTAATTAGGTAAGTTGCTAGATTGTTATGGACCGTGGAAGGCGCGGGGAATGGGAGTCGAGTGAGGACTGCCCTGGGAACTGCATGGCACAAGATGGGGCCTGTGGGTGGGAGAATTGGATATTCTAGCCTGCCGGTGAAACCTTAGTGAGTCCATACATCTAGTAACCCCTTTGTAAAGGCTATTTTGTGATCTCTTGGCCATACACCGACGGTTGTGTACTGGTATAATGGAGGTTCTGCAGTTGCCGACGGGTGACGAAATCACAAACTTGTGGGTAAAGAGGTGCAAACTCTACAGAGTATAAAACTATCATGATAGCTGAGCTTACGGTCACGAGCGCCTGACCAACTTCCATGATTAGTTGGGATGGTTATTGGATATGGTTATTGGATATGGTTTTGGATGGTTTGGTTTTAGGGACTGTTGAGTCTGGGTGTAAAGATGGGTTGCATGACTGTTGAGTCATGGCAACAAGGTTAGTCTCGGTGGGAGGCGAAGTTGTTTTATGAGATGAAATGGTAGCGAATACGAGATGGTACGTGAGATGGTAGCGAATACGAGGAGGTATTCGTGAGCAAGAATGAGGTTGATTAATAACTGGTTGTGACATGGAAGGTAATGAACATAATGGAGCTATGATTGGTACATGTTGGGATTACATTCACTTAAAAATGAGCCGTTGTTTTATCATGTTTTTGATAAATAACTTTGCTTTCTACAATGAGCCTTTTATACCTACCTTGTTATGAGCTACAGATCATATTTTCCCGCACTTGCTGAGTACATCATTGTACTCAAACTTGTATTGTTATTTCATCATCAGCAACAGGAGAAGATTTGTATGAATACCAAGTGGAGCATTAGGCGTGTGATCTGTTCTCAACCTTGCCTGTGGGGATGGAGTAGAGATGAAGCCACTGCTGCCTAGAATTGCTTCCGCATTAGTTAAATTGCTTCCGCATTAGAATAAAGACTTCCGCTGCATAGAAATAAGACTTCCACTGTGAGCATGAGTCCAAGACTAATGAGACATTGTAATAAACTCTGTTATTCGTGGTAATATATAATCTGAATTCAGTTTGTGGAACATATGTGTATGTGTGATGAACATCCTGGGCACACATATGCATCAGTTCTCGGTTCCGTGGTTTTCCACAGAATTGAGGGTGTCACACACACTCAATCATCAGGCCCGGCTGCACACCGAACCCGGTATCCATGCAGTTCGTACACCCGGCCGCCATCACTCGCCCAGGTGTTTTCAACCCAAACACACCTTGAGCTACGTGTTCACGTTACTGACCACGTGACGGGGTCTCCCAAATTGCACCACGCAAGCCAGGGAGAGACGTTGCTCGAATACCCTAAACGACATGAATAGTCATAGAGGATACTAAAGCGGGTCGGGTTACCTGCCACCCGTGGGGCTCCACCCTTCAGCTTGTGCGCACTTGTGGACAGCGCATACGTGCACCCTCCAAGCCTTAAACCATCCCGAGATGCACGGTTTTCCAACATAACAAATAAGTTAGGTTGCCACCTTCATCATATGGTAATAATAGTCCTTATGTGGGTCTAGTACCGTTATCTGACCGTATCCTAGTTTTTAACGTAATATGATGCTAGACCCCTATGCTATTTCCAACGCAGCTCTGATACCGGGTGTAACAGCCCTGATACCACGCTGTGAGGGACAAAACCTCGTTGGGTGGTGCCGTGTTATGCGGCACCCAACAGCACACGGGTTGACGAAACACATCACATTACATAAATGAATTGCGGAAGCGTACAGAAGTATTCTTACAAATAAATGTATCAAAGTAAGCTACAGCGGAAGACTATCACTCACACGACTCATTTCTAAGCTAGCAACAAGGAAACAGTCCAGCCCGCGGACGTTTCTCACTAGCAACACGAAGAACAATCTGCAGCGGTGAGGATGCTCTTTGAGTAAGCACTCGGAGGTTCCAGAGTCTCATCGGCATCCCTTCTCATAAGCATGAAGTCAAATACCTGCAAAACAACTCGGATAGCATCCATGAGCATAACGCTCAGCAAGACTTAGCCATCACCCTAAATATGAAACTCTATGTGTGGTTATGAACCTAATATAGGATGGCATAAGCATAATTAAACTCGCCTAAAAGTGAATCCTTACTTTCAGATATTAATTGCAGCATTTTAAGTAACCTTGGGCACGCCACATCGGGAGTCCACAATCAAACAAGAAATGCTTTCCCCCGATGTAAATTGCTCATGGCATAAAAGAATCGCGTTTGCAGTAGTCTATTCATCAAGATCCAATACAACGCTAGTATAAAACTTCAAACCAATGTGATTAGTTCCTTTCTCATGCAAGTTCTTACTACATCACGACTGTGAGAACAAGTATTCTCGGTCCATTCCGCGAGCGACGGTGATTCGAATCAATAACACTCGGACTACACGAAACGTACGCCCGTACTCGACGTTGCCTACAGCAACCATCACTGACGTCGTACACGGCAGCCTTTCTCCCGTTTCACCCCCGTTGAATCGATCAAGTCGCCCCGTACAGTAGCCACTCCCATGGTGCACCTGCCGACGTGAGATGTCATGAGAATGTTCCCCACATACTGCACACCGGCCGTCCGCCTGAGGCGACCCGAAAAGTCCCAACGACAGCTTCCCGAGGTACATCGGTTTACTGGGTCCCATATAGCCAGCATGAGTCCGGTACACAACTCAAACTTGTTCAACAGGGCCGCATACGGATCGGTCCTTGACCGACATGGACAGGTCTATAGCACCCAGGCCCCTATGTCCTGCTGCCCCTACAACCTTCCGGTCTCAACTTTAACTTGCTAATTCATTTTTGAACCAATCCCGTATGCCCCTGTTGTTCCTGAACCTGCGAGTAGCATCTCACCAATCGACTTCTACCGAACCTTACTTAAGCATGGAAGTTCTATACGGTGTAAAGACACCTACCCAATACTCCATGGGTTCATTTGGTTATGCAAGAGGAGTATCAAACACTATACCTAATGCACAATTCATATCTTAACCGAAAGTGAATACAAAATAAAAACTTAACAGTTGTTAAATGCAAACCGGAGCTTGCCTGTTTTGCAGGGTAGTCGTATATAATCGGTTAGTGTCCTTGCTGATCCACCCTTGATTCTCCGGAGCTTGATCCACTTCAATGAATCACTCCTTTGAATCCCCTTCGTTGTGGTTCCTACTGAAATGCATATGCATATGTTTTATAGAATGTAATGGAAAAAAGTTATAGAATGAAGTTCTTAGGAACAGAGGTTGTGTGGAAAAGCCAAGAATGGCTTGGGTTGCCTCTGTGGTGCAAAGAAACAGAATTGATCTACTTGATCTTACTATCTTAGCTATACACCAATTATTTTCCCTAATGAACACCATAGATGAGCTGAAACGATTTGAGGGCAACTGACGAACTAGAACTTCAATGGCCTCAAAAGTTTTACAGCAGATTCTATACTACCTAAGGATTTAGCTTGCCAAATTGCAGCTAAGGTGGAGTCAAATTGTGTTCTCCATAATTCTCACAAAGTCCTTCATGTATCCCCACATATACATAATTATGGAGAACAAGCACAAGGAGTTCCAGGGCTCAACTTGAGCTGATAATTTACATGTGAGTACTTGGTCACATGAAAGTAATCTGGTCCAAAATGCAGCCCTTTTACTTGAGTAGTTCTCCCAGGACAATTCTTCAAGCATTTCTACTTAAAGGAATTAATTCTGAAGTATGTGCATTTTCATGCTCAATTAAGTGAACTACAATTTCAGGTACGTCTCAGAGAGCTTGCCTAAATTTTTCTATGATTTTTGGAGCTATGGATTGCCCAGAATAGATTTTATAAGTTGGAAACATTTTCTGGAAATGTTTCTGGACCCTTGTGAACACAGCATCTTGTATTTAGCAAATTCCCACTCAAATGATCCTAAAATGAGCTGAAACTTTGCTAGAAGGTCCACACTATGCCAAAGAATATTCTGGCAAAATTTGGGGATTTTTGGATAATCCAAACTACCTCAATAATTCCTTTTCAGAAAACCTTCAAAGAATTCTCCAGAATATAATATTGACTTTCATACAAATCTGAGTTCATATTTGGATAGAACTCGTAGAGATGAATCCAACCCCATTGGAATCACTCAAATTGGAGGTTTCTACCAGGAGCTATGAAATTCCAAAGTTTGAGCTCTCACTGGAATTGTTTTCCTACTGAAAATTCTACTGGGCCCGCTTATTTAAATTCCAGCCAATCAGAACTGGGCCACACCGAGGTCCACGGGGTTTTGCGTGCCAGCACACAGAAACCCGGCCACAGACTGATCCAGATTTAAAATTCGGGCTGCTGACAGACGGGTCCACCCGTCGTATTCCTCCTCCGGCCCCCTTCCCGCGCCCGCGTGTTCCCCCTCGCCGGAGCACGTCGGTGCTCGCCGGCCGGCCGTTCCCGGACACCATCCGAACTAGGACTTGCCGCCAGGGGGTTTAGGGCACCGAGGAACACGGCTGTGGGTTGTGCTCGGGCTTCCGATGGCCGGAACTAGCTCGGCGACGTGCGGCGGCTACTGTTGTGGTTCGGCGCCGTAGCCTGAGGTCTCCAGCCCGCCAACACCTGTACCGATGAGCTCTACAGAACCATAGCACCTCTAGGAAACTCGGCACCACCTCAAAGTAGCTCAGAAGTGGCTGCACATATGGTTTCACCATGCGACCGAATGGGTCCGCCGCGAACACCCCTAGTAGAGCTCAAAATCTCTCGCTCTGAGGCGTTTTCGTGCGATGGATAATAAAGGAGAAATGACCGCCGGCTAATCCAGCATCTATGTGCAAAGTTTGATGATCTGCAGAGGATCAGAGAGGGAGAATTTTAAGGAACTGTACCAGATCATCGGTTTGAAGCCGCCGGGACAAAATTCCCGAATTCGCCGGCGAGAGCTCACGACGTGGCTTGAGCTTCAGATGGAAGCAGTGTGGAGCCTGTGCGCTCCTTTTGCCGCCATTGCTCGGCCGTGAAAGTTGCTGTGGTGAGCTGTCCACGAGCGCCTGATCGGCGGCCGGCGTTAGGTCGCCGCTGTGACGGTTGTTCTCGGGCAAGGGAGGCCCAAGCTCGCTTGCTTTCAGGTCAGGGAGGTGGGGGCTGAGCTCAGAGCAATGTTTAGCAGCTCGGGGGAGGGATGAGCGCAGTTGTTTTGCCGTTCTCACGATCGGCTGAGCAGCGAGGGGAGAGAGTGGCTCTGTTCAGCGTCGTCTGCAGGGAGGAGAAGGCAAACGATACTTGCTTCGGTCTGGGGAGTGATCACGCCGCTGGAACCGCCTTTGGGCGTTGGTGCTTGGGAGATTGAAGCAGATGGTGGTGCTGCTGAGCCTCCCAGTGACTCCACGGTGAAAGCTGCTCGTGTCTCATGCGAGCTGTTCGGTGGAATTGCCCACCGAGGCTTAGACTTAGTGTGTAAGGCACCCTCTTCAGCTCTAAGACATGTGGGTCCCACTACACATTTACCTCCCAAATGTCTTCTCAAGCTGATCCTCTCAATTCCCAAAATTCTGAGTTTAAAAAGGTGGGCTAGAATTCGAATTCTTCCAACTCAGTTTGAATTTGCTTGCCAAATTTGAATTTGGTTGAAGTTTACAAATTCTTCTCTTTAACTACTTTTGGAGTCACCCCTACAAATGAATATTTTGTGCTCAAACTTTTCCCTTTGAATTCCAACTATATGCTGCATGTTTATTCAAAGTTTTTGGCCACCACATGTGTGAACTTTGAATTTCAAATCTGATTTTCAAACTTACATGCAAGAGGTATTTAACTCCTTATTGGTTCAACACTTTCAAATAAAAATGTGATCCTCAATTTGGATGGTCATCCATGTATTACTTAGCATGAAGAAAAGTTTTAGCAAGCCCCATTTTTCATGTATTTGCCACACATATTAACTCAAACATCGGTTTTTATTCATACACATTTTCGGACTTTTACAACTGATGTTGCTAATGAACGTGAATTGGAGGGAGATCTAGGCAAGCCTGGGTTTGTGAATGAGGTAGCATGAGATGGTGGTTACTTCCCGTAGATCTAAAGACCGGTTCATGCCAGCCATGCCAGGATAACAGTGCCACCACAAGGCCAAATATGGGTGTGGCTTAGCTGAGTAATTAGGTAAGTTACTAGATTGTTATGGACCATAGAAGGCGTGGGGAATGGGAGTCGAGTGAGGACTGCCATGGGAACTGCATGGCACAATAGGGGGCCTGTGGGTGGGAGAATTGGAGATTCTAGCCTGCCGGTGAAACCTTAGTGAGTCCATACATCTAGTAACCCCTCTATAAAGGCTATTTTGTGATCTCTTGGCCATACACCGACGGTTGTGTACTGGTATAATGGAGGTTCTGCAGTCGCCGACGGGTGACGAAATCACAAACTTGTGGGTAAAGAGGTGCAAACTCTGCAGAATCTAAAACTATCATAATAGCCGAGCTTACAGTCACAAGCGCCTGGCCAACTTCCATGATTAGTTGGGATGGTTTTGGATGGTATTTGGTTTTTGATTTGGTTATGGTTTGGTTTTCGGGACTGTTGAGTCCTGGTAATAAAATTGGTTTCAAGACTGTTGGGTCTTGGAGATGAGATCGGTTGCACGACTGTTGAGTCGTGGCAACGAGATTGGTCTCAGAATGAGATAGAATTGAATGGTAGCGAATACAAGATGGTATTCGTGAGATGGTAGTGAATACAAGATGGTATTCATGAGCAAAGTTGAGACGTGGAAAGGGATGAATCTTAATGGAGGTATGTAAATGTTTTAATACATATTGGGATTACATTCACTTAAAGCTAAGTTGCTGTTTTATCGTGTTTTGAGGAATAAACTTTGCTTTCTGCAATGAACCATTATATACATTCCTTGCTGTGAGCTACATATCATATTTTCCCGCACTTGCTGAGAACATCATTGTACTCAAACTTGCATTATTACTTCATCATCAGCAACAGGAGAAGAATACTATGAAGACCAAGTGGAGCATTAGGCGTGTAATTTGTCCTCAACCTTGCCTGTGGGGATGGAGTAGAGATGGAGCCGCTGCTGCTGCTTAGTTTGCTTCCGCATTAGAAATAAAGATTTACGCTGCTAAATTTAGACTTCCGCTGCTAGCATGAGTCCAAGACTCATGAAACATTGTAATAAACCCTGTTATTTGTGGTTATATATATATATTCTGAAATTCAGTTTGTGGATGATATGTGTATGTGTGATGAACATCCTGGGCACACATACGCATCAGTTCCAGGTTCCGTGGTTTTGCACAGAACCGGGGCGTCATAGATTGGTATTAGAGCCACGGGTTGACGGTAGGTTACACGCCTAGATAGAAAACCCAAGTTGGTACCAAACACATATTGGTATCAACCTACCACGGGTTGATCGTAGATCACACACCTAGATAGGTCACAGATTGATATTAAAACTGCCATGCCTAGTCACAGATTGGTACAATCCACAGATTGGTACCAAGCTACCACGGTTGACTGTAGGTCACAAGCCTAGATTGATCACAGATTGGTAGCTGAACCACGTTGACACTAGGATGCACCCTTAGTAACATATTGGTATTAGAAGCCACGCTGACCATAGGATGCAAGCCTAGGATGCATAGATTGGCATTGGAACCACCTTGACGTAGGATGCAAGCCTAGGAGAAGCCATAGTTGGATCACAGATTGGTATCACCCCAAACCACCTTCACATAGGGTGAAATCACAAATTGGTATCACCCCAAAACTCTATAGGACCCCCATTGAGTAAGCCTTGAATAGGAGTTGTGTGAGCCTTTGTGATGATTGTTTGTGCTTGTGTGCTTAGTGTGAGTTGTGGAACGTCTCAAGCATTGTCCATATCCACACATAAGTAGAGAGAGGTGTGAGATGCCTCGGCACTTGTTCACATCCTCATATGGGCTAATATATAGTCTATCCACCTTGATGCATATAGTTAGGGGATCCATCTAACCTTCTAACCTCTTTTCTATTTTCGTTCTCTCTTACAGATGGTGAGAGGAAACGCCGGCCGCCAAGGAAGGAACATCCGTGGCAACAAAGAGGATGGCAACGATGAAGTTCCTATTAACCCCGGAGCTGGTGAAAATAATCTGGAACGGTTGATGGCTATGCAGAATCAACTTATGCAGACCATGATCCAAACTTTGGGTCAGCTGCAGACCAACAACAACAACCCCGTTCCGGCACCATCTCCACCACAGCCGGCTCACAACAGGCTGGGAGAGTTCATGAGGACTCGACCGCCCACTTTTTTCTCAAGCTAACAATCCCATGGAGGCTGACGACTGGTTAAAGTCCATGGAGAAGATGCTTGCCATCGTCCAGTGCAATGACCGAGAGAAAGTTCTCTTCGCGTCGCACCAACTCATGGGAGCATCCGCTGACTGGTGGGATGCCCTGTGCAACGCTCATGTCGACCCGGAGACGATCACTTGGACTGAGTTCAACAAGAGTTTCCGATCTCATTACATCCCTGCTGGTGTAATGATGCTCAAAAGGCAGGAGTTCGAGGGTCTCCGCCAAGGACAGAAGAGCGTGAATGAGTACCTTAACAAGTTCATGCAGCTCTCAAGGTACGCCCCCGAAGACGTCAACTCAGACCAACGGAAGCAGTACCTGTTCATGAGAGGGTTGAACAATGAGATCCAGGTTCAGCTCCTCAACAATGACTACGCGAGCTTCCAGAAGCTGGTTCACAAGGCTATAGTGGTTGAAAGCAAGATCCGGGAGATTGAGCGAGAGGGCAAAAGGAAGATGCCATACCAGCCACAAGGGAGCAACGTACGATCTCGTTACATGCCCCCAGCTGCACCGCAGTATGGATCGACTGCTCCTGCATACCGCCCTAATCAGCCACCACAGCAACAACCCGTTGCACAAGCACCTCCCGTGCCTTTACCTCCTGCGCCCTGACCCAACATGGGCGCTCCTGTTCAAAACCCCTGCCCCAACGTGCCTGCTGTTGTGGACAACAAGACATGCTTTGCATGCGGAGAACAAGGACACTTCGCGATCCAGTGCTCGAGAAGAGGTCCTGGACAGCAAGGCAACTTGCCCAAGCAGAACCCACGGCCGAACGGAGGAGCCAACCAAGGAAACCGTGGACAGCAGAACTACGCTCGCGACAACGTGAATCATGTTTCTGCTGAGTAAGCACAACAGGCTGAGGACGTCGTGATTGGTATGTTCCTTTCCAACTCCAACCCAGCCACCATTCTATTTGATTCCGGAGCATCACATTCCTCATATCATCCAAGTATGTTGCCAAGCATAATCTACCCATATCACACTTGAAATATACTATGTTGGTTAATTCTCCCGGTGGAGAGATGAGGACTAATATAGTATGTCCGAAGGTAAACCTTAAAATAAGGGGGGTAGACTTCCTTGCCAACCTCTTTGTCTTGGATTCCCAAGGGCTTGACATAATACTTGGAATGGATTGGTTAAGCAAGCACAACGGAGTAATCCAATGTGCTGAGAGGAGCGTGCAGTTGACAAACAAGCACGGTACTCGTATCAAGTTCGAGTCAGCCCAACCAACAACAGAGAAGGCAACGTTGAACCACGTTCAAGGAGCAACCATGGAAAGCATTCCGGCGGTTCAAGAATTCTCGGACGTGTTCCCGGAAGAACTTCCAGGTATGCCACCTGACCGGGACATTGAAGTTTCCATTGACCTATAGGATGCCCGTCAACAAACTAGTGGAGCTCAAGAAGAAAATCTAGGAGCAGCAAGAGAAGGGTTTTATACATCCAAGCTCGTCACAATGGGGAGCCCCCGTGCTCTTCGTAGACAAGAAGGATGGGACCCAAAGGATGTGCATGGACTATAGGTCTCTCAATGAGATGACAATCAAAAACAAGTACCCTCTGCCCCGTATAGAGGACCTATTTGACCAGATGAAAGGAGCCCGAGTGTTCTCCAACATTGATCTTCGGTCGGGATATTTCCAGCTGAAGATTAAGCCCTCTGATATACCCAAGACTGTCTTTCGAACACGGTATGGTTCGTATGAATATACCGTGATGTCTTTTGGGTGAACGAACGCACCTGCATACTTCATGTACATCATGAACAAAGTTTTCATGGAGTACTTGGATAAGTTCGTCATGGTTTTCATTGACGACATCATGGTGTATTCGAAAAGCGAGGAGGAACATGAAGAACATTTGAGATTGACATTGCAAAAGCCGTGAGAGCATCAATTGTATGCCAAGCTCAGCAAATGTCAATTTTGGCTAAAGGAGATATCGTTCCTAGGCCACATCATCTCCGAGGAAGGAGTATCGGTTGATCCTGGAAAAGTGGGAGATGTTCTGAAGTGGAACCAACCGCAAAACGTGAGGGATATTCGGAGTTTTCTTGGGATGGCCGGAAACTACCGCCGGTTCATCAAGGACTTCTCTAAGATAGCAAAGCCTATGACGGAGTTGCTAACAAAGGGAAAAGCCTTCCAATGGACACCAGCGTGCCAAGAAAGCTTTGAGGAGCTCAAGAAAAGGCTAACCACAGCACTAGTTCTGGTATTGCCAGACGTAAGCAAGAGCTTTGACATATATTGTGACACATCAAGACAAGGGCTCGGATGCGTGCTCATGCAAGAAGGACAAGTGGTAGCCTATGCCTCACGACAATTAAAGAAGCACAAGCTCAATTACCCCACACATGACTTGGAACTCGCAGCCGTGGTGCATGCATTGAAGATTTGAAGACATTATATCCTTGGTCATTGATGTGAGATCTATACTGATCATAAGAGCCTCAAGTTTATATTCACACAAACGGATTTGAATTTGAGGCAACGTCGATGGTTGGAACTTATCAAGGATTATGATGTTGGAATCAACTATCACCCCGGAAAGGCCAATGTAGTAGCCGATGAATTGAGGCGAAAGGGAGCATGTCACCAACTTACGGGAGTTACCACCTGAGCTACAAAAGTAGTTCGAACGGTTACATCTCGGATTCTTGAACGAGATGGAAGTAATGGAACTCCACACTTCATTGGAACAAGAGATAAGAGATGGCCAAGCTACGGACGAGGAGATCAAAGAGATAAAGGAAAGGATCCGACAAGGAATAGAGAAGGACTTCAAGGAAGACGAGAAGGGTACACTTTTGCTTGGAAAAAGGATTTGTGTGCCTAACGTGAAGCACATCCGTGACACGATATTAAAAGACGTACATGACTCACTTTATTCCATACATCCTAGAACTACCAAGATGTACAAGGACCTGAAGACTTGTTATTGCTGTGATGGTATGAAGAGGGACATAGTCGAGTATGTTTCCCTATGCGACACCTGCCAACGGGTGAAGGCCGAACATCAAAGAACCGCTGGACTGTTGCAACCCTTGAAGGTACCCGAGTGGAAGTGGGAAGACATCAGTATGGATTTCATCGTCGGATTGCCATGTACTCGATCGGGTTACGACTCAATCTGGGTTATCGTGGACCGATTGACGAAAACTGCCCATTTTCTTCCCATAAAGATAAAGTACAACTTTGCACAACTAGCCGAGTTGTACATGGAGCAAATCGTGTGTCGCCATGGAGTCCCGAAGAGGATAGTCTCAGATCGGGGTTCTCAGTTTACCTCTAGAATTTGGAGGAAGCTGCAGAAAGCTATGGGTACACGACTGGATTTTAGCTCCGCCTACCACCCGCGGACCGATGGACAAACCGAAAGGACAAACCAAATTTTGGAGGACATATTGAGAGCTTGCGCCTTGAAACATGGGCATAGTTGGGATAGGAGCTTGCCGTATGCGGAATTCTCCTATAACAACAGCTATCAAGCTAGCTTGAAGATGTCACCTTTCGAAGCATTGTACGGAAGACGGTGTAGAACACCGCTGTTTTGGAACGAAACCGGAGAGAACCAAGTGTTTGGACCCGAAGTACTGCAAGAGGCTAAGAAGCAAGTCCAAACGGTACGGGAGAACTTGAAGGCTTCTCAGTCACGTCAAAAGGGCTATGCGGATGATAGGCGAAGGAAGTTGACTTTCGAAGTCGGAGACTTCGTATACCTTAAGGTATCACCTATCCGTGGCCAACGACGTTTCCACGTCAAAGGCAAGCTAGCACCTCGCTACATCGGACCATTTAAGATTTTGGACAAGCGAGGAGAAGTAGCCTATCAACTAGAGCTCCCGGTGCACCTCTCCGACGTACATGATGTGTTTCATCTATCCCAGCTCAAGAAGTGCTTGAGGGTACCGGAAGAGCAAGTACCAATGGATGAACTTGAACTTCAAGAGGATCTGACCGCAGAGCACCCTGTCCGAATTTTGGACGTAAAAGAGAGGGTCACGAGGAACAAGGTGATCCGATGGTGCAAGGTACAATGGAGCCATCACACGGAAGCAGAAGCTACATGGGAGCGTGAGGAAGATATCAAGACAAGGTTTCCTCATCTATTCTCTACTAACGAATGTCGAGGGTGAGATTCAATTTAAGGGGGTAGATTTCTGACACCCTCATTTTTGGGTTCTGCATGTATTCATGTTTCATGTAGAAAAACATTTTTAAATAAATATAAATAGAGAAAATATAAAAAAGATAGCCAAAAATAGCCAATTCCAGTTCACAGAGAGCGCCGAAGACAATACTGCAGCCCGCTGGCCACGTGGCGCCTTCGGAGCTCATCCCTGCAAAAAGAGAGAGGTCCGCTGCCAAACTGGTTACATGGCAGGCTCGGGGCTCATCCCCACAAAGGGGGAGAGGTGCAACCTCTGTGCGACACGTGTTGCCCCTAGAGCTAGACTCTAAAGAGGAGCGAGGCCAGTCCCGTAGGACACGTGTCGGCTGTGGAGCTAGTCACCGTGGAAAAGAGAGGACCAGCCATGCGGGACGCGTGTCACTCTCGGATCTCACCTCCGAGAGGTCCGGCCCCGCCAGACATGTGTCGCTCTCGGAGCTCACCTCCGAGAGGTCCGGTCCTACTGGACACGTGTCACCTCTGGAGCTCACCTCTGGGAGGTTCAACACTATCGGACATGTGTCACCTCCGTAGCTCACCTTCGGGAGGTCCGACACTACCGGATACGTGTCACCTCCGGGAGGTCCGTCACTGTTGGACACGTGTCAATCTCGGAGCTCGTCTCCGAGGAGAATGGAAGTCTGGCGCTGCTAGGACACGTGGCACTATCGGAGCTCACCTCCGAAGAGAGGGGAGGTCCGGAATTGACACATGGCACACTCGGAGCCACCTCGGAAGAGAGGGGGAGGTTCGGAACTGACACGTGGCATTCGCGGAGCTCGCCTCTGTTGAAAGGGTAGGTCCCGACCCACCAGACACGTGGCGTACGCAGATTTCGCTTCTGGAGATAGGGAGGTTTCGCCCGCCAGGACACGTGGCACACGCAGAGCTGTAACACCCCAAAACATGCTAAATAGGGGAATTTAAAAATTTTTGGGCATGTTGCATGTGGTGTAGCAATTCAAATTCAAACTGGAATTTAGATTTGAATCAAATCAGAAAAAGGAAAAGGAAAAAGAAAAAGAAAAAGGAAAAAAACTGGCCAGTGGGCCAAAACCCACCCAGCCGGCCCAAAACCCGCGCGCCCCCCTCCTTCTCTCCCTCTCTCTGACACGCGGGGCCCGCATGTCATCCCTTTCCCCCCGCGCCCCCAACCGCTCCGACTCTCTCTCGCGCCCGATCACAACCGCCCTCCCGAACCCCGCGCTCCCAGCCCCGATTCTCGGTCCCGGGCACCACAGCGCGATCTCAACAGACCCCGCCGCCCTCCCTCGCCATTTAAACGCCGAAAATCCGCCCCTTCCTCCCTGATCGGTCACACACGACGCGAGGTGAGAACCGCCGCCGCTGCTGCCCTTTTCCAGCTCCCTCTTCCGTTTTTCCCCACGCTAACGTGCTTGCAGTGATTGACCGCCTCCAGAGAAGCTCATCGCCGAAGAAAATCCGAGGAGGAACGACTCCATTGCTTCCCCACCAAAGCTCACCTTCGGTCGCCGCTCCTCGCCGCCGTTAAGCCCTGCCGACCCCCTTTGGATCCAAGAAAACTGCACTGGTGAGCTCTCCTTCCTCCCCTTTACCGTTTTCTACCAAAAAGGACGGATGTTAGAGTCTGTAGATGAATATCCGAAGCTGCGCCGGTGAGATCACCGCCCCCCGCCGCCGCGCGCGCGGGCTGGCTCCGGCCAGGGCGACATGGCCCCTTGTGGGCCGTCTATTGAAAATCGCACGACAGAAATTAAATCGGCGCATACCCCTTCGGCGATCTAATCTGAGCCATCTATTTTAAATCCAACGGTCCACGTCGGCCCCGCATTATAAAGGCCGGGAATCTTACGCGCTACCCCCTAGGGATCTCGGAAAACACGAGCTAGCCCCGGAAACTTCTGATCTAGCCACTGGACCTTCAGAAATTCCTGTAAATTCATTTAAAAATCAGTTTTAGCCCCTGGACATAATAAAAATTAGGAAAACCTCTTTGTTATGTGTAATTAGGCCCCTGTAAATTTAGGAAATAGTAAATTAAACCCTGCAGTAGGGTGGATTTGCCTTTTGAACCCTACAAGATATAAAATTCAGAAATTTGAACATAGGAGTAGAATTTAAATTCAAAAGGTAATATAAACACATGTGCAAATACAAATTTAAACTCTCCTAGCACTTGGAAAACCTTTAGAATGAGTTAAAAATTAATTTTAGGCTGAAATGAGATCTGCCTAAGTGTTGCTCATATTTATTAGTTCTAGAAACACATTTTTAGGCTAGGAAATAATTCTGAAAACTGATAAAATAAATTTAAATTGGTTCACATCAGAGGAGAAGTTCAAAAATATATTATTTAATATTTTAGATTAGAACCTATTCTGTTTAGATAATATGTCTTACTATTTTAATATTAAAATTTACTTTTAGGCATAGAAAATAAATCTGAAAATATAGGAAAATAGGTATGCATAATTAGAAAATGATAAATGAGGTCTCCAAATCCAAAAACTTCAGTTTAGGATTTGGTAGAAGATCTGAAAACCTATTTGAAGTAGGAAATTATCTTTCATACACACTTGTGGCTAAAAAGTGTATTAATTAAATATAGAGAATTTGTTCAAATTGGAAATTCCTATATAGTATACAAATGGAAATCTGAACACAAAAGTTAGAAATAATATATAAATGTTTAAAAGTGTATGTAGGCCTAAAATCAACACATCTAGGGTAACCACAACACTTAAACATATGAATGACTTTCATATGTATGTATGTGTGGTTTGCATGAGTGAAAGTGTGGACTATGGCTTATGGATTGTTGTTTTCTTTTGCTATGTGTATTGGCATGAGTAGAACCTGCCCCAGAGCAAGTTCTCCCCTTCCAAGACCAAGACTTTCCATTCCCAGAGCAGCAGGAAGAAGGCAAGTGTCCTTGACCACTTTGATCCTATACTAGGATAAGTAGTTAGAATTTAATTTGCATTGTCAATTTGGAATATGATACCCAAGCTAGGAAGTTTCCCTAGATTTTCATTATCTTATATCTTTGTAGCCTGGGTTGAGATTTATTTTATTATGTCATTCATTCATATTACTTATGCTTAGCCATGCTTAGAATGGGATAAGTGGTATATGAGATCATCAACTTATTTACCTTACTCTTGAATGAGATATTATGAGTTATGTAGAGGTAGGGATCGAGGCAAGTTGGAGGATTTGGTTGGTGCTGTGTGCACGAGACTCGGGTTTGTGTTTAGTGGTTGCCTGAATCCTAAGGACCGGTTCATGGAGCATGTAACCTGGCTTTACCGTGCCAACCACATGCTGAGATGGGGCAGCTTGGCCAATTAATTAGGTGTATCCCCGGCGTAGTATGGTTGTTTTGGATGGTGCGGGGAATAGGTGTCAGATGGACTACCATATGAACCGCAAGGCTCAAGAGGGGGCCACTACAGCGGGGTTGGAGCCTCTTGTATGCTGTTAGGGGTGAAACCTCAGTGGGACCATGCTCGTCGGGAATCCCTTTGTAAAGGCCTCGTAGTGATCTCCTGGCTACACACCTGAGAAGTGTGAACGTGGTTCGTGGCCACTGGCATAATGGAGGTTCTTTTAGTCCACCCGACAACGGGGGATGAAATCACTACATGTGGGTACAGTGGTGCAAACTCTGCAGAGTCAAAACTGTCATGACAACCGTGCTCACGGTCAAGAGCGGCTTGGACTTATTCATGATTAGAGGATGATGGATTGGGAAGTTGAGGATGTTAAGCGGGAAGCTTAACATTGAAGATGAGACTAGGTTTACTTGATATTGATGATGGGTTGAGGGATTGGGACCATTTCACCTATGTAGTAATGTAGGTGCTTAATAAGCTAAGGTGATAGGTATTAATTGCGTAGTGCTTAAACCATGAGTTCAACCTCTCCTTGCTCTAACCATGCATGACATAACTTTCCCACACTTGCTGAGTACCAACGGTACTCAAACTTGCTTTTCTGTTGGTTTAAATTGCTTCTCAGGTCAAGGGGATGATGTGGTGATCAATGACCAAGACTTCGGACCCGAAGAAGGTTTCTAGGTTCACGGAGTCCCCCGGGCAACGCCTGTGACGGAGCCCACAAGAATTTATATTCTGCTGCTGCTTTATTTACATGTTATGAACATATTATCCTCCATCGAGACATATGCTATGTAAGACTTATTTATATTCGAACACTTGGCTTGTAATAAATGATGCTTCACTATTTGTCATCACATGTATGAGAGAAAGATCCTGGCATACATGTGATATTCATTCGGTTGTTCTTTGGGACAAACCGGGTGAGACAGGAGCTCGCCTCTGAGGAGAGGGAGGTCTCGTCCGCCTGACACGCGGCAGAACCGGAGCTTGTCTCTCCGGAAAAGGGAGCCCAGGTTCCTGCAGGACACGTGGAGCCTCTGGAGCTCATCACCGCGGAAGGACGCGATTCTGAAGCAGTTTTTGCTTTTGTACGTGTGGGAATCCCCGGTACTGAGGAAACCGACACGAATTCCACGTTGCTACCGCACCAAATCAACTAAAGATAAGTTGTTAAGATTCAAAAACCATTTGAATAGGACTCTTTTTCAAATTCCGATCAGATTAGGACTCTTCTCTTCCCGATTATAAATAGAACCCAGAACCTTTGGCCGAAACCACATACTTCTTTTCCACCTCCTGAGCCGAACACTTAGAGCCCTAGCCCCAGCTTGCCGAGTAAACCCTTCGCCGGAGTTTAGTCGACGAAGATCGCCGGAAGAGCCCCGACGATCTGTCTTGCTAGGAGAAGGACCCCAAGACCAGTAAGAACGTAAGGTAGGTCTCCAATACCACCTTACGACATCATCGTGTTTTCTTTGCATCTGTTCTTCGATCCCTTTGAACAGAAGTTTTTTCGTGAACAGATCACGGGTTGATCGGTTCATCTAGATCTTGTAATGAGATCATTGCCACGTCCGCAATTGATCTCTACACCTTTGATCATCGTAGAACCCATGCAAGCCATGCACGAACACGTACAAACTAAACTGCATCATAGGATTAACATGCATATGCATCGTTGCATCTTAAAATAGAGTTTGTGCATGATATTGATTGCTGTGAATCTTGTATGTGCGTGATCGCGTATAGAAGGACAAGCTCAGGGAGCTACCTACAACGGACTACTTCAGCAAGAGTTCGAGCAACAGGAACCGCAAGAACAATGCAAGTGCCCCATGACCATATTGATCCCATGTTTTGGAAAACTGTTTTGTTTGCAAAAAGGTGTGTGTGCTTGAGTCAATATGATGGGAAACCCTTTTATAGGAGTTTACTAGTTTTGTCAAACTACCCTTGTCACCGGGAAAGTTATTGAGTCGGGTATGTTTTTTGTTTTTATGCTTCGCCGAGTCCATGGGATATGGGAAGCGAGATAGATGTGTCTAGCTAACTGCACTTGTAATGATAATGAGAAACTGATGTTGTTAATGAACGTGAATCGGAGGGAGATTTAGGCAAGCCTGGGTTTGTGAGTGAGGTAGCATGAGATGGTGGTTACTTGCCGTAGATCTAAGGACCAGTTCATGCCAGCCATGCTAGGATAACAGTGCCACCACAAGGCCAAATATGGGTGCGGCTTAGCTGAGTAATTAGGTAAGTTACTAGATTGTTATGGAACATGGATGGCGAGGGGAATGGGAGTCGATTGAGGACTGCCCTGGGAACTGCATGGCACAAGAGGGGGCCCGTGGGTGTGAGAATTGGAGATTCTAGCCTGCCGGTGAAACCTTAGTGAGTCCATACATCTAGTAACCCCTTTGTAAAGGCTATTTTGTGATCTCTTGGCCATACACCGACGGTTGTGTACTGGTATAATGGAGGTTATGCAGTCGCCGATGGGTGACGAAATCACAAACTTGTGGGTAAAGAGGTGCAAACTCTGCAGAGTCTAAAACTATCATGATAGCCGAGCTTATGGTCACGAGCACCTGGTCAACTTCCATGATTAGTTGGGGTGGTTTTGGATGTTATTTAGTTTTTGATTTGGTTATGGTTTGGTTTTCGGGACTGTTGAGTCCGGGTAATAAAATTGGTTTCAAGACTGTTGAGTCTTGGAGATGAGATCGGTTGCATGACTGTTGAGTCATGGCAATGAGATTGGTCTCGGAATGAGACAGAATTGAATGGTAGCGAATACAAGATGGTATTCGTGAGATGGTAGTGAATACAAGATGGTATTCATGAGCAAAGTTGAGACATGGAAAGGGATGAATCTTAATGGAGGTATGTAAATGTTTTAATACATATTGGGATTACATTCACTTAAAGCTAAGTTGCTGTTTTATCGTGTTTTGAGGAATAAACTATGCTTTCTGCAATGAACCATTTTATACCTTCCTTTCTGTGAGCTACATATCATATTTTCTCGCACTTGCTGAGTACATCATTGTACTCAAACTTGCATTATTACTTCATCATCAGCAACAGGAGAAGAATACTATGAAGACCAAGTGGAGCATTAAGGCGTGTAATTTGTCCTCAACCTTGCCTGTGGGGAAGGAGTAGAGATGGAGCGGCTGCTGCTGCTTAGTTTGCTTCCACATTAGAAATAAAGACTTCTGCTGCTAAATTTAGGCTTCCGCTGCTAGCATGAGTCCAAGACTCATGAGACATTGTAACAACCCCTGTTATTCGTGGTTATATATTTATTCTGAATTTCAGTTTGTGGATGTATGTGTATGTGTGATGAACATCCTGGGCACACATACGCATCAGTTACAGGGTCCGTGGTTTTCCACAGAACCGGGGCGTCACACTAGCACCGTCAGACCCGAGCTCAGTTCTGCCGCCACCGTCGCCGACTATGTTCCCGGCGATATCGAGGCGCGAGAAGTTGCCCGGCGTGTGCGCCGTGCTCCAAGGGTCAGATAGGAAGAAACCGGGTCGAGAATTAAGCGGCAACAGCCGAGAACGAGCCGTGCCACCGGCACTGTGCGTCGCACGCTCAGGCGCTGGCGGGAGGTTGAAGAAGACACTGTGCGTTGGACCCACGTGCAGTGTTTTAAACATTTCTCCGATTTTCAGATTTAGTTCAACTTCAAACCCACATAACTTTGGCTAGGAAACTCCAAATCGAGTGAACCAAATTTTGTTGGATTCATCTCTCTGTGTACTTTCCAACAAATCAAGTTTCACTCTATGAAAACCTTTATTTCTACGGAATTAATTCTTCAAAGTTTAAACTGTTTAGAATTTTAGCTGGAGAACCCTTTGGGGGAAAATTCTGAAATTTTGTTAGGATGTTCACCAAAATATCCCTGAGCTACCCTAAAATTTTCAGATCCACCTGAGCTCATTTGATCCATCAAATGGTGTGATTAATAAAACTGTTCCAGAGAAAATGGAAAATCTCCAGAAACATTTTCAGATTTTTCCCTGAAATTGTTTAGCTCATATCTTTAGCTAGGCACCTTCAAATTAAGTGAAACCAATTCCATTAGAACCCTATGAAAATATACTTTTCAGAAAGTCATGGCTTGTTCCATGAAAACCCCTATAACACCCTAAGAGCTCCAATTAAGGCCAAGTACATAATTATTTGTGGAGAGCTCAAATTAGCTTTGCTGCAAATACAACTTGGTCAAATCTCTGTTTAGGTTCTATCCAAGCCACAGTAAAAATTTCAGAGTCATTGGGCCTGTCTAGCAAGACTTATAGTCTTTACAAATGCAACTTCAATTCAAATGCATTCAAATTTATACATATATGTGTTTATCTCATGTAGTCGCTAAGGTTGAGGAGGAGCCCGAAGTCTTAGACTTCATCACTCCTGAGGAGAAGCTAGCATACGACCAACAGCAGCAAGGCAAGCTCCGGTTTGCATTAACCATTTCTACAAATTTTACTGTTTTGAGAACTCACTTTGAGCACCCACTTCAATGTTGCATTAGAGTCTTGTTTGAAAACCCAAATGTATAGCCAAGAAAACCCTGGTTTGGGCTTAGGTTTGTAAACCTCAATTAGTTAATTCAATGCTAAGATAGTGTAGGATTCGGTACAAGTCGAGTAGTTGGAACTGCTCGCGAGAATAGGCTAGAGGCACACTACTCGGGTAAAGATAGCAAATGGAACACATGGCAAGAAAAATGAGACCAAGCAGAGAGTAAGGGCAGAAGGACATTGGGGCCTGGGTGCCGTAGCTCCGCTTGTGTCGATTGCGGACCAAGCCATGTGCGGGCCTGTTGAACAAGCTAGAACAGTACCGAAGACCTACCGGATATATGGGAACCGGAAAACCGATGTAACTCGGGTAGCTGGGTGTTGAGGCATAGCTGGTCGTTCAGAGGGTAGGTTGAGAGCTTGAGGTGTAAAATGGCTGGCGGCACTGGGATGCGCATGCAGAGACCTCTTGCTCGGGACGATTGGACCGGTTCAACATTTGGCTGACGGGTGAAAGGTGGTTGCGTACGACGTCCGTGATGGTTGCTGCAGGCAACATCAAGTACGGACGTACGTGACGGGTTATACGGGTAACCCTGCAGGTGTAAATCGATTATAATCGCCGTCCCTCGCGGTCAGTGAGTACCACTTGTTCACTGTACCATGACGTAGAAATAACAGGCTAGATACATGTTAAAAGTTTGCTGATTTGAAAGCTATACATTGATTGTTAATGACTTTCTGTAGTTTAGAGCTAATTAAAGTTATTTTCGACCTTGGACAAAGTACATGAGAGAAATGCGTTTCTTGTTTGATTGCAGCTCTCTCATGTGCCTTAGCATGAGGTTCTCCACAACTGCTGCTAAAACTTGAAAGTAAGGTTCAAATAATTAGGCGAGTCCTTTGCAACTTATTTACCTCATGTACCCTGAAATCCTTCATGTAGAAGTTTCATGTGTAGGAGAGACGGGTCAGACTTGCTGTGCCATCATGCTCACTTCTTGTGTTTGAAGCTTTTGCAGGGTGTTATGAGGAAGGGACTCACGAGGAGGAGACAGAACCCCAGGAGGGAAACCCCGTCGAGTGGGAATCATGCACGCCACCGTGTTATTGTGCGTGTGTGCTAGCGTGGACATGTTCACGGGCTCAACGTGAACTCGGTGCGTAGCGTATGCTGTGAGTGTAGACTGAACGTATTTTGTTGTACAAATGTTCATAAACTCGTTTCTGTAATAAAACCTTGCTTCCGCTTTGTATCTTTGATGTGCGTTATCCGGTGCTGTGCAACGCAACACCCCTCAGCGTGATCCTGGCTCGACGAGGCCATGGGGCCCTCGCAGCATGATATCAGAGCTCGCTTGAGGTTCAACGCACTAAAAAGGTCATCTTTTTCGAAAACTCGGTGAGGAATGAGTTAGTAGCCCATATAAGGATGTTATTAGTGTATAGAAAGTGGCATACTAACCTATTTGCATTATGTCGGAAAATCATACATCTCGGGACGTCATATGTCTTGGGGGGTGCATGTAAGCACTGTCCACCAGTGCGCACAAGCTGAAGGGTGGAGCCCCACGGGTGGCAGGTAACCCGACCCGCTTTAATATCCTCTACGACTCTTCATGTCGTTTGGGGTATTCGAGCAACGCCATTCCCTGGCGTGCTACGGGCGAGTTTGGGAGACCCCGTCACGTGGTCAGTAACGTGAACACGTAGCTCAAGGCATGTTTGGCTTGAGAACACCCGCGCGAGTGATGACGGGCGGGTGTATGAACTGTGTTGATACCGGGTTCGGTGTGCAGCCGAGTCTGATGATTGCGTCAGTTATTTGCAGGTAGTCTAACCATGAATCGGTAGACGAGTAGCATCCATGTGCGAGAGACGTTTAGTGCCACTGGAACTAACGAAACCGGCTAAGTCCGGTATAGGTTTTTCTTTGTGAGGAACGTAGTACCGATATGAACTGGTGACGCATCGACGTCACACCCCACTAAATGATCAACCTCATTATAAAACTTTAAGGTTTTAATCCAGAGCACTAAAACATTGAGTTAACTCCTTCCATTAATCAGGATGTTCAAAGTTAACAAGTTTTCAACTTATAGGATACTAAGGACAGAGTCCCCTGTTTTCCACTGAAATAAGTCTGAAAGTTAATAAGAGGTTATTGTGACGCCCTCAATTCTGTGGAAAACCATGGAACCGAGAACTGATGCATATGTGAGCCCAGGATGTTCATCACACATACACATATTTTCCACAAACTGAATTCAGAATATATATAACCACGAATAACAGAGTTTATTACAATATCTCATGAGTCTTGGACTCATGCTCACAGCGGAAGTCTTAATCTAACAGCGGAAGTCTTTATTCTAATGCGGAAGCAATTCTAAGCAGCAGTGGCTCCATCTCGACTTCATCCCCACAGGCAAGGTTGAGAACAGATTACACGCCTAATGCTCCACTTGGTCTTCATAGTAATCTTCTCCTGTTGCTGATGATGAAATAATAATGCAAGTTTGAGTACAATGATATACTCAGCAAGTGGGGGAAAATATGATATGTAGCTCATAACAAGGTAGGTATAAAAAGGCTCATTGCAGAAAGCAAAGTTTATTTATCAATACCATGATAAAACAGCAACTCATCTTTAAGTGAATGTAATCCCAACATGTATTAAAATACCAATCATACCTCCATTATGTTCATTACCTTCCATGTCACAACCAGTAATCAATCAACCTCATTCTTTCTCACGAATACCTCCTAGTATTCGCTACCGTCTCACGAATACGATCTTGTATTCTCTACCATTTCATCTCATAAAACAACTTCGTCTCCCACCGAGACCAACCTTAATGCCATAACTCAACAGTCATGCAACCCATCTTATCACCCGGACTCAACAGTCCCGAAAACCAAACCAAAACCAAACCATAACCAATAGCCATATCCAATCACCATCCCAACTAATCATGGAAGTTGGCCAGGCGCTCGTGACCGTAAGCTCGGCTATCATGATAGTTTTAGCCTCTGCAGAGTTTGCACCTCTTTACCCAAAAGTTTGTGATTTCGTCACCCGTCGGCAACTGCAGAACCTCCATTATACCAGTACACAACCGTCGGTGTATGGCCAAGAGATCACAAAATAGCCTTTACAAGGGGGCTACTAGATGTATGGACTCACTAAGGTTTCACCGGCAGGCTAGAATCTCCCATTCTCCCACCCACGGGCCCCCTCTTGTGCCATGCAGTTCCCAGGGCAGTCCTCACTCGACTCCCATTCCCCGTGCCTTCCATGGTCCATGACAATCTAGCAACTTACCTAGTTACTCAGCTAAGCCGCACCCATACTTGGCCTTGTGGTGGCACTGTTATCCTGGCATGTGCTCGCATGAACCGGTCCTTAGATCTACGGCAAGTAAACGACCATCTCATGCTACCTCATTCACAAACCCAGGCTTGCCTAGATCTCCCTCCGATCCATGTTCATTAACAACATCAGTTTCTCATTATCGTTACGAGTGCAGTTAGCTAGACACATCTATCTCGCTTCCCAATCCCATGGACTCAGCGAAGCTTAAAACAAAAACCATACCCGACTCATAAACTTCCCTGGCGATCAGGGTGGTTTAACCAAATAGTAAACTACTATAAAAGGGTTTCCCATCATATTTGACTCAGCACACACACCTTTTCGCAAAACAAAACAGTTTTTCCCAAAACATAGGATCAATATGGTCAAGGGGCACTTGCCTTGTTCTTGCGGTTCCGGTTGCTCTTGGATCTCGAAACCTTGTTGTTGCAGCTCGTCGTAGACAGCTCCCTGAGCTTGTCCTTCTATACAAGATCACACACATACAAGATTCATAGCAATCAATATCATGCATAAACTTTAACTAGATGCGATGATGCATATGCATGCTATCCTATGATCAGTTTCTATCAGATCAGTTAGTACGTGTTCTTGCATGGCTTGCATGGTTTTATGATGAACAGAGGTGTTCGGATCAAATGTGGACGTGGCAATGATCTTATCTTTAGATCAACCCGATCAACAAGTGATCTGTCCACGAGAAAGCTTCTGTTCGAAAGGAATCGAAGAACAGATGCAAAGAAAACACAATGATGTCGTAAGGTGATATTGGAGACCTACCCTACGTTCTTCGTGGTCTCGGGGTCCTTCTCTTAGCAAGACAGATCGTTGGGGCTTTCTTCCAGCGATCTTCCTCGACTGAACTCCGGCGATGGGTTTACTCGGTGAGTTGGGGTTAGGGCTCTAAGTCGTCGGCTCAAGAGGTGGAAAAGAAGTTTGTGGTTTCGGCCAGAGGTTCTGGGTTCTATTTATAATCGGGAAAAGAAGAGTTCTAATCTGATTGTATTTCGAATAAGAGTCCTATTCAGATTATCGTTGAATCTTAACAACTTATCTTGAGTTGATTTGGTGCAGTAACATTGTGGAATTAAGGTCAGTTTCCTCTCCGTACCGATATTTCTATGCGTACAGAATCCAAAAACCGCTCCAGAACTCGTTACCTCCGCGGTGATGAGCTCCGGAAGCTCCACGTGTCCAACAGGGCCTGTTCTCCCCTTTTCCGCAGAGACGAGCTCCGGTTGTGCCGCGTGTCTAGCGAGCGAGACCTCCCTTCTCCTTCGGAGGTGAGCTCCGCGTGCGCCACGTATCCTGGCGGTCGGGACCTCCTCTCTATTTGGAGGTGGCTACGTGCACGCCACGTGTCAGTGCCGGACCTTTCCTCTCTCCGGGAGGTGGCTCCGGGTGTGTCACGTATCCATTCCAGATCTCCCTTTCTTCGGAGGTGAGCTCCGTGAATGGCACGCGTCAAGTAGTGCCAGACTTTCCTTTTTCATCAGAGGTGAGCTCCGAGGTAAACACGTGTCCCACAGTGATGGACCTCCCGGAGATAAGCTCCGGTGGTGACACGTGTCCAATAGAACCGACCTCTCGGAGGTGATCTCCGAGATCGACACGTATCCCGCGTGACTGGTCCTTTAATTTCCACGGTGACTAGCTCCGAAGGTGACATGTGTCCTGCGGAACTGCCTTTTCTTCTTTCGCAGAGGCTAGCTCCGGGGCAACACGTGTCCCACAGGGTCGGACCTCTCCCCCTTAGCGGAGATGAGCCCCGAGCCTGCCACGTAGCCAGTTTAGTGGCGGACCTCTCCCCACTTCGCAGGGATGAGCTCCGAACACTCCACGTGGCCAGCGGGCCGCGGAAGTTGGCTTCGGCGTTCTCTATCAACTGGATTCGGCTCTTTTCGGCTATCTTTTGATATTTTTTCTCTGTTTCCTACTTCTTTTAAAATGTTTTCTCTTCATGAAACATGAATATATGTAGAAACCAAAAATGAGGGTGTCACAAATCTACCCCCCTTAAATTGAATCTCACCCTCGAGATTCGTTGGTAGAGAATAGATGAAGAAATTCTGCCTTGATGTTTTCTTCACGTTCCCATGTGGCTTCATCTTCGGGTTGACGGCTCCACTGTACCTTGCACCATCGGATCACTTTGTTCCTGGTGACCCTTTCCGTTACGTCCAAAATTCGGACAGGGTGCTCCACATAAATCAGGTCCCCTTGAAGTTCAAGCCCTTCAATTGGTATTTGCTCCTCTGGTACTCTCAAGAACTTCTTGAGCTGGGATACATGAAACACGTCATGTACGTCGGAGAGATATGTTGGGAGCTCTAGTTTATAGGCTACTTCTCCTCGCTTGTCCAAAATCTTAAATGGTCCGATGTAGCGAGGTGTTAGCTTGCCCTTGACGTTGAAACATTGTTGGCCAAGGATAGGCGATACCTTAAGGTATACGAAGTCTCCTACATCGAATGCCAACTTCCTTCGCCTATTGTCCGCATAGCCTTTCTGTCGTGACTGAGCAGCCTTTAAGTTCTCCCGTATCGTTTGGACTTGTTTTTCAGCTTCTTGTAGCACTTCAGGTCCAAACACCTAGTTCTCTCCAGTCTCGTTCCAGAACAGCGGTGTTCTACACCATCTACCGTACAATGTCTCGAAAGGTGACATCTTCATGCTAGCTTGATAGCTGTTGTTATAGGAGAATTCGGCGTACGGTAAACTCCTATCCCAACTACGACCACGTTTCAAGGCGCAATCTCTCAACATGTCCTCCAAAATTTGGTTTGTCCTTTCGGTTTGCCCATCGGTTTGTGGGTGATAGGTGGAGCTAAAATCCAGTCGTGTACCATTAGCTTTCTGCAGCTTCCTCCAGAATCTAGAGGTAAACTGAGAACCTCGATCTGAGACTATCCTCCTCGGGAATCCATGACGGCACACGATCTGCTCCATGTACAACTCGGCTAATTGTGCAACGTTGTACTTGGCCCTTACAGAGAGAAAATGGGCGGTTTTCTTCAATCGGTCCATGATAACCCAGATGGAGTCATAACCCGACCTACTACGTGGCAATCCGACGATGAAATCCATACTGATGTCCTCCCACTTCCACTCGGGTACCTTCAAAGGTTGCAACAATTCAGCGGGTCTTTGATGTTCGGCCTTCACCCATTGGCATGCGTCGCATAGGGCAACGTATTCGGCTATATCCCTTTTCATACCATCCCACCAGTAACAAGTCTTCAAGTCCTTGTACATTTTGGTACTTACGGGATGTATGGAATAGGGTGAATCATGTGCCTCCTTCAATATCATTTCGCGGAGGTGCTTCACGTTAGGCACACAAATCCTTTTTCCTAGCCAAAGCGTACCCTTCTCATGTTCTTTGAAATCCTTCTCTATTCCTTGTCGGATCCTTTCCTTGATCTCCTTGATCTCCTCATCCGTTGCTTGTCCATCTCTTATCTCTTGCTCCAATGAAGAGTGGATCTCCATCATTTCCATGTTGTTCAAGAATCCGAGGTGTAACCGTTCGAACTCCTTACGTAGTTTGGGTGGTAGCTCCTGAACCGTGAGTTGGTGACATGCTCCCTTCTGGCTCAATGCATTAGCTACTACATTGGCCTTCCCAGGGTGGTAGTTGATTGAATCATCATAATCCTTGATGAGTTCCAACCATCGACGTTGCCTCAAATTCAAGTCCGTTTGTGTAAATATGTACTTGAGGCTTTTATGATCCGTATAGATCTCACATCGATGATCAAGGATATAATGTCTCCAAATCTTAAATCCATGCACTACTGCTGCTAGCTCCAAGTCATGTGTAGTATAATTAAGCTCGTGCTTCTTTAATTGTAGTGAGGCATATGCTACCACTTGTCCTTCTTGCATGAGCACACATACGAGCTCCTGTCTGGATGCGTCACAATATATGTCAAAGCTCTTGCTTACGTCCGGTAATACCAAAACCAGCGCTGTGGTTAGCCTCTTCTTGAGTTCCTCAAAACTTTCTTGGCATGCTGGTGTCCATCAAAAGGCTTTCCCCTTTGTTAGCAACTCCAGTCATAGGCTTTGCTATCTTAGAGAAGTCCTTAATGAAGCGTCGGTAGTATTCAGCCATCCCAAGAAAATTCCGAATATCCCCCACATTTTACGGTTGTCCCACTTCAGAACATCCCTCACTTTTCCGGGATCAACCGGTACCCCTTCTTCGGAGATAATGTGGCCTAGGAACGATATTTCCTTTAGCCAAAATTGACACTTGTTAAGCTTGGCATACAATTGATGCTCACACATTTTCTGCAAGGTCAATTCCAAATGTTCTTCATGCTCCTCCCCACTTTTTGAATACACCATAATGTCGTCGAACCACGACGAACTTATCCAAGTACTCCATGAAAACCTTGTTCATGAGGTACATGAAGTATGCGGGTGCATTTGTTAACCCAAAAGAAATGACGGTATATTCATACGAACCATACCGTGTTCGAAAGGTAGTCTTGTGTATATCGGAGGGTTTAATCTTCAGCTGGAAATATCCCGACCGAAGATCAATCTTGGAGAACACTCGTGCTCCTTTCATTTGGTCGAATAGGTCCTCTATACGGGGCAGAGGGTATTTGTCCTTGATTGTCACCTCGTTGAGAGACCTATAGTCCACGCATATCCTTTGGGTCCCATCCTTCTTGCCTACGTAGAGCACAGGAGCTCCCCATGGTGATGAGCTTGGACGTATAAAACCCTTCTCCAACTGTTCTTGGATTTGATTCTTGAGTTCTACTATTTCATTGACAGGCATCCTATAGGGTCTCTTTGCTATGGGTGCAGTTCCGAGTACCAAATCAATGGCAAACTCAATGTCCCGATCAGGGGGCATACCTGGAAGCTCCTCTGGAAACACGTCCGAGAATTCTTGAACCACTGGAATGCTGTCCAATGTTGCTCCTTCAACGTGGTTCAAGATTGCCTTTTCGGTTGTTTGTTGGGCTGACTCAAACTCGACACGAATACCGTGCTCATTTGTCAACTGCACGCTTCTTTCAGCACATTGGATTACCCCGTTGTGCTTGCTTAACCAATCCATCCCGAGTATTATGTCAATCCCTTGGGAATCTAAGACAACAAGGTTGGCAAGGAAGTCTACCCCCCTTTTTTTAAGGCTTACTTTCGGACATACTATATTAGTCCTCATTTCCCCTTCGGGAGAATTAACTAACATAGCACATTTTAAGTGGGATATGGGTAGATTATGTTTGGCAACATACTTGGATGATATAAAGGAATGTGATGCTCCAGAATCAAATAAGATGGTGGCTGGGTTGGAGTTGGCAAAGAACATACCAATTACGACGTCCTCATCCTGTTGTGCTTCCTCAGCAGAGACATGGTTTACATTGCCACGAGCATAGTTCTGCTGTCCCCGGTTTCCTTGATTATCCCCTCCGTTCGGTCGCGGGTTCTGCATGGGCACATTGCCTTGCTGTCCAGGGCCTCTCCTAGGGCACTGGCTCGCGAAGTGTCCTATTTCCCCGCATGCAAAGCATGCCCTGTTACCTACGGCAGCAGGTACGTTGGGGCGGGGGTTTTGAACAGGAGCACCCATGTTAGCTTGGGGCACAGGAGGCATGGGCACACAAGGTGCTGGTGCAACGGGTCGTTGCTGTGGTAGCTGACTAGGGCGGTATGAAGGAGTTGTCGATCCATACTGCGGTGCAGCTGGGGGCATGTATCGAGGTCGTACGTTGCTCCCTTGAGGCTGGTATGGCATCTTCCTCTTGCACTCTCGCTCGATCTCTCGGATCTTGCTTTCAACCACTATAGCCTTGTCAACCAGCTTCTGATAGCTTGCGTAGTCATTGTTGAGGAGCTGAACCTGGATCTCATTGTTCAACCCTCTCATGAACAGGTATTGCTTCCTCTGGTTTGAGTTGACATCTTCGGGGGCATACCGGGACAGTTGTGTGAACTTGTTGAGGTACTCATTCACGCTTCTCTGTCCTTTGCGGAGACCTTCAGGCTCCTATCTCTTGAGCATCATTACACCATCAGGGATGTAATAAGAGCAGAAACTTTCCTTGAACTCAGTCCAAGTGATCGTCTCCGGGTCGACATGAGCGTTGCATAGGACATCCCACCAGTCAGCGGCAGCTCCAATAAGTTGGTGCGACGCGGAGAGGACCTTCTCTCGGTCATTGCACTGCACTATGGCAAGCTTCTTTTCCATGGATTTCAACCAGTCGTCGGCCTCCATGGGGTCGTTAGCTTGAGCAAAGATGGGTGGTCGAGTCCTCATGAACTCACCCAGTCTGTTATGAGCCGGCGGTGGTGGTGGCGGTGGTGCCAAAACGGGGTTGTTGTTGTTGGCCTGCAACTGACCCAAAGTTTGGATCATAGTTTCCATAAGTTGATTCTGCATGGCCATAAACCGTTTCAGATTGTGCTCACCAGCTCCGGGGTTAACAGGAACTTCATCGTGGCCATCCTCTTGGTTGTCACGGACGTTCCTTCGGCCGGCGTTTCCTCTCACCATCTCTGAGAGAGATCGGAATAGAATAGAAATTTAGAAGGTTAGGTAGATCCTCTCAACTATATGCATCAAGGTGGTTTGGACTATATATATTAGCCCATATGGAGATGTGAACAAGTGCTGAAGCATCTCACACCTCTTTCTACTTATGTGTGGATATGGACAACGTTTTGAGACGTCCCACGACTCACACTAAGCACACAATTCACAAACAATCATCACAATGGTTCACACAACTCCTATTCAAGGCTTGTTCAATGGGGGGGTCCTATATGGCTTAGGGTGATGTCATATCTGTGATCCAACTATGGCTTCTCCTAGGCTTGTATCCTTTGTCAAGGTAGTTTCAAGGCCAATCTAAGCACCCTAGGCTTGCACCCTATGGTCAGCGTGGCTTAGCTACCAATCTGTGTGGGATACCAATCTGTGATCTATCCAAGTGTGTAACCTACCATCATCCGCGGCTTTTGATACCAATCTGTGTTTCCTATTTAGGCGTGTAACCCACACTCAACCATGGCTCTGATACCAATCTGTGACGCCCTCAATTCTGTGGAAAACCACGGAACCGAGAACTAATGCATATGTGTGCCCAGGATGTTTATCACACATACACATATGTTCCACAAACTGAATTCAGATTATATATTACCACGAATAGCAGAGTTTATTACAATGCCTCATGAGTCTTGGACTCAAGCTCACAGCGGAAGTCTTATTTCTATGCAGCGGAAGTCTTTATTCTAATGCGGAAGCAATTCTAGGCAGCAATGGCTCCATCTCTACTCCATCCCCAAAGGCAAGGTTGAGAACAGATCACACGCCTAATGCTCCACTTGGTATTCATAGAAATCTTCTCCTGTTGCTGATGATGAAATAATGATGCAAGTTTGAGTACAATGATGTACTCAGCAAGTGCGGAAAAAATATGATATGAAGCTCATAACAAGGTAGGTATAAAAAGGCTCATTACAGAAAGCAAAGTTATTTATCAAAACCATGATAAAACAGCAACTCATCTTTAAGTGAATGTACTCCTGGCATGTATTAAAATACCAATCATACCTCCATTATGTTCATTACCTTCCATGTCACAACCAGTCATCAATCAACCTCATTCTTTCTCACGAATACCTCCTCGTATTCGCTACAATCTCACGAATACCATCTCGTATTCGCTACCATTTCATCTCATAAAACAACTTCGTCTTCCACCGAGACTGAACTCGTTGCCATGACTCAACAGTCATGCAACCCATCTTATCACCCGGACTCAACAGTCCCGAAAACCAAACCATCCAAAACCATAACCAATAACCATATCCAATAACCATCCCAACTAATCATGGAAGTTGGCCAGGCGCTCGTGACCGTAAGCTCGGCTATCATGATAGTTTTAGGCTCTGCAGAGTTTGCACCTCTTTATCCACAAGTTTGTGATTTCGTCACCCGTCGGCGACTGCAGAACCTCCATTATACCAGTACACAACCGTCGGTGTATGGCCAAGAGATCACAAAATAGCCTTTACAAAGGGGCTACTAGATGTATGGACTCACTAAGGTTTCACAGGCAGGATAGAATCTCCAATTCTTCCACCCACGGGCCCCCTCTTGTGGCATGCAGTTCCCAGGGCAGTCCTCACTCGACTCCCATTCCCCACGCCTTCCACGGTCCATAACAATCTAGCAACTTACCTAATTAGTCAGCTAAGCCGCACCCATACTTGGCCTTGTGGTGGCACTGTTATCTTGGCATGTAAACCACCATATCATGCTACATCATTCACAAACCCAGTCTTGCCTAGATCTCCCTCCGATCCATGTTCATTAACAACATCAGTTCCTCATTATCATTACGAGTGCAGTTAGCTAGACACATCTATCTCGCTTCCCAATCCCATCGACTCAGCGAAGCTTAAAAAGTAAAAACCATACCCGACTCATAAACTTCCCTGGCAACAAGGGTGGTTTAACCAAAGCTAGTAAACTCCTATAAAGGGTTTCCCATCATGTTTGACTCAGCACACACACCTTTTTGCAAACAAAACAGTTTTTCCCAAAACATAGGATTAATATGGTCAAGGAGCACTTGCCTTGTTCTTGCGGTTCCGGTTGCTCTTGGATCTTGAAACCTTGTTGTTGCAGCTCGTCGTAGACAGCTCCCTGAGCTGGTCCTTCTATATAGGATCACACACATACAAGATTCATAACAATCAATATCATGCACAAACTTTAACTCGGTGCGATGATGCTTATGCATGTTAACCCTATGATGCAGTTTAGTTTGTACGTGTTCTTGCATGGCTTGCATGGGTTTTATGATGAACAGAGTTGTAGAGATCAATTGTGGACGTAGCGATGATCTTGACCTTTAGATTAAATCGATCAACAAGTGATCTGTCCACAAAAAAAGCTTCTGTTTGAAAGGAATCGAAGAACAGATGCAAAAAAATACGATGATGTCGTAAAGTGGTATTGGAGACCTACCTTATGCTCTTCTGGTCTCTGTTTCTTCTCTATCAAGACAGATCGTTTGGACTCTCTTCCGGCGATCTCCCTCGACGGAACTCCGGTGATGGTTTTACTTTGGCTAGATGGGGCCTAGGGCTCTAAATCGTCGGCATAGGAGTTTGAAAAAGAAGTTCCTGGTTTCTGCCAAGGATTCTGGGTTCTTTTTATAATTTGGACAAGAAGAGTCCTAATCTGATTGGACTTCGAATAAGAGTTCTATTCAGATTGTCGTTGAATCTTTACAACTTATCTTTAGTTGATTTGGTGCGGTAATATTGTGGAATTCAGGTCGGTTTCTTCTCCGTACCGATATTTCTACGCGTACATAATCCAAAAACCGTTCCAGAACTCGTTACCTCCGCGGTGATGAGCTCCGGAAGCTCCACGTGTTAAGCGAGTGAGACCTCCCTTCTCCTTCGGAGGTGAGCTCCGCGTGCGCCACGTATCGTGGCGGTCGGGTCCTCCTCTCTATTTAGAGGTGGCTCCGCGCACGCCAAGTGTCAGTGCCGGACCTTCCCTCTCTCTGGAGGTAGCTCCGGGTGTGCCACGTATCCATTCCGGACCTCCCTCTCCTCGGAGGTGAGCTCCGTGAATGCCACGCGTCAAGTAGCGCCAGACTTTCCTTTTTCCTCACAGACGAGCTCCGAGGTAAACACGTGTCCCGCAGTTATGGACCTCCCGGAGATAAGCTCCGGTAGCGACACGTGTCCAATAGAACCGGACTTCTCGGAGGTGATCTCCGAGATCGACACGTATCCCGCACGACTGGTCCTCTGATTTCCGCGGTGACTAGCTCCGAAGGTGACATGTGTCCTGTGGAACTGCCTTTGCTTCTTCCGCAGAGGCTAGCTCCGGGGCAACACGTGTCCCACAGGGTCGGACTTCTCCCCCTTAGCGGAGATGAGCCCCGAGCCTGCCACGTAGCCAGTTTCGCGGCGGACCTCTCCCCACTTCGCAGGGATGAGCTCCAAACACGCCACGTGGCCAGCGGGCCGCGGAAGTTGTCTTCGGCGCTCTCTGTGAACTGGATTCGGCTATTTTTGGCTATCTTTTTGATATTTTTTTCTGTTTTTCCTACTTCTTTTAAACGTTTTCTTTTCATAAAATATGAATATATGCAGAAACCAAAAATGAGGGTGTCACAAATTGGCTGAACTGAAGATGCAGTTAACGGACCTGCTGGAGAAAGGTTTTATTAGGCCGAGCTCCTCACCATGGGGCAGTTCAGCATTATTTGTGAAAAATAAAGACGAGACGTTGCGGCTTTGCGTGGACTATCGTCCACTAAACGCCGTAACCATCAAGAACAAGTACCCGTTGCGACAGATCGACATGTTGTTTGATCAGTTGGTCGAAGGAAAGATCTTTTCCAAGATGGATTTAAGATCCGGGTACCATCAGATTATGATACGGGCTGAGGATATTCCGAAGACGGCTTTCTCCACGAGGTACGGACTTTATGAGTACCTGGTCATGTCCTTCGGCCTCATCAATTCTCCAGCTCACTTCATGTACTTGATGAACTCGGTATTCATGCTGGAGCTGGACAAGTTTGTCGTGGTCTTCATCGACGACATATTGGTATCTTCCAAGTCAGAAGAAGAACACACGAAGCATCTGCGTATGGTCTTGCAACGGCTGCGGGATGACAAGCTATACGTGAAATTCAGCAAGTGTGAATTCTGGATATCGCAAGTGCCTTTTCTCGGGCATGTTATCTCAGCGGAGGGCATCGCTGTAGACCCGAGTAAGATCACAAAAGTGCTGAATTGGAAGTCCCCGAGGACTGTTCATGACGTACGGAGTTTCCTCGGACTTGCGGGATATTATCGGAGGTTCATTCCGAACTTCACAAAGATTGCCAAGCCTATGACAGAGCTGCTGAAAAAGGCTACCAAATATGTTTGGAGTCCAGCATTTGAAGCAGCGTTCAAGGCATTAGTGAAGCACATAACATCAGCACCGGTTTTGGCGCAGCCAGACACAAAAAAACTGTTCGATGTGTACTGCGATGCATCCGGCATTTGGCTCGGATGTGCGCTGATGCAAGACCGAAGGGTGGTCGCGTATGGATCACGGCAGCTCAGAAACCATGAGCAGAATTATCCAACTCATGACTTTGAGCTTGCTGCTGTGGTACTCGCACTTAAAATGTGGAGGCACTACCTACTCGGTAACCTCGTGCATCTATATACCGACCACAAAAGCCTCAAGTACATATTCACTCAGAAAGAGCTGAACATGAGGCAGCGAAGATGGTTAGAATTGATAAAGGATTATTAAATAGAGATCCATTATCACCCCGGCAAAGCAAACGTAGTGGCAGATGCGCTGAGTCGCAAGTCACACGTCAACAATCTGACCATCACCCCGTTGGAAGAGAGCGAGCCACCATTGCATGTGATTCCACATGGAGCTCTCTACAACTTAGCTTTGATCCCCACCATCCGTGAAGAGATAGCGGTAGCTCAGAAACATGACAAGGGCATGTCGCATTTGCGGAGACGTGTAGACAGTGGGGAGCTGAAATGTTTCCGGAAAGACGGAGACGGCGTCCTATGGTTCAAGGACCGGATTGTCGTACCCCGTAACCCAGATTTACGGAAGAAAATATTTGATGAGGCTCACTTATCAAAGTTTTCTATTCACCCCAGCAGCAACAAAATGTATCAAGAACTCAGAAACAAGTTTCGGTGGACACAAATGAAGCGGGAAATCGCAAAGTACGTGTCCGAGTGTGATACATGTCGAAGGGTGAAGGCAGACCACATGAGAAAACCGGGACTACTACAACCACTGGGTGTTCCTGCCTGGAAGTGGCAGGATGTGAGCATGGACTTCATTGTCGGTTTACCCACCATATTTCAGAAGCATGATTCTGTGTGGGTGATCATCGACCGGCTCACCAAAGTTGCCCATTTTATCCCGGTCAACACCAACTACAACGCCAAGAAGTATGCTGAATTGTACATCTCACGGATCCTATGCTTGTACGGCGTACCCCACACCATCGTATCGGATCGGGGCACTTTATTTGTGTCCCGTTTTTGGAAGCAGCTACACGCTGCGTTGGGGACGAAGCTGATCCGTAGTTCAGCGTACCACTCGCAGACGGATGGGCGAACCGAGCGGGTAAATCAAATTCTAGAAGATATGCTACGAGCTTGTGCTATCAACCATGATAAGAATTGGGATGATCACTTACCGTTAGCCGAGTTCTCGTACAACAACGGGTACCAAGCCAGCATCAAGATGGCGCCTTATGAGGCGCTATACGGGAGAGAATGCCGCACACCACTAAATTGGTGTGAGTCTAGCGAAAGGGTCACCTTCGGGATTGATCTTGTCAACAATGCGGAGGAAAAGGTTTGGCTGATTCAAGCAAACCTAAACGCCGCCCAATCCCGACAAAAACAGTATGCGGACCAGTGAAGACGCCCGTTACAATTCGAAGTCGGGGATCACGTGTATCTATGTGTGTCTCCAATGAAGGGCGTAAACAGATTCGGGGTGAGAGGAAAGTTGGCACCCCGATTTATCGGTCCATTTCAAATTGCGGAAAGATGTGGATCAGTAGCACACCGACTGAAATTACCAGAAGAACTTTCCGGTGTGCACGACGTCTTTCACATTTCTCAGATGAGGAAGTGTCTTAAGCTATCAACTACCATTCAGCTGGGCGATATTGAAGAACTGAAACCGGATCTCACGTATCGGGAGGAACCGGTGCAGATAATTGATGAAAAGGCCCGAACCACACGCAACCGCACGTTGTGGTTCTACAAGGTTCTATGGAGTAAACACCCCGTAGATGAAGCGACATGGGAGAGCGAAGGATTTCTTCGCGCTAACTACCCCGACTTTTTCACGTCGCACATATGGTAATTTTTCCACCGTCCTCTCTCTCATTGTCACCTTATAATCTCGGGACGAGATTCTTTTAAGGGGGGGGGAATGTAAGGGCCTGAGTTTTTGCACATATCCAAAGTGTTCATCACACCACACACACCTCATTTGAGGAAAACTTATGAACACCTTTGAAGAGCAAGTAAACACCATCAACATGGTCATTAGAGAATAAACTCACAAAATGCAAAAGTGGTATTTCCCACATGCATCTTATAGGGGCTGAGCATATGAAAAACTCATACACCTTGCTAGGAATTCTCATGCAAAATTTCACCCAAATCCAAAACCTTGTTCAGGTATTTTTTGGTGTAACTAGAAAGAGGCTAGTTTGAACTCAAATTTAAATTCAAACTACTTTTATCCCATGACTTCAAAAAGTGGGAGGCATATTCATACTCAGCACATTTTTGTGAGCTCACACACCAATTTTCACTCCATTTGGAGTTGATATTGACATGAGCTAATTTTAGCAAATTCAAACTCAATTTGAATTCCAAACTGCACATGTGCTGAAAATATATTCAAACACTTTACAATTTGAACTCTATCAAGTTCAAATGGGAATTTGGTAGATAATTCAAATTCTAAAGGGCATTAGTGGGATTACTGTTTGGAGCAGTGGGAGGAAGTTAATTTCAGAGGCTAAAATGGGAGTGGGTCCCACTTGTCAGCCACACAAGCCAGTGAACCGACTGAAGCACCCGAGACTCGGGTCTTGCGCGCTCTCACGCGGTCGCCACGGTACTGCACGCCACTGCCACCTCCTGATCGCCGATCACAGCTGCAAGCCGACGTCCTCAGATATTTAGCCTCAAGCTACCGATGGCAGCAGCCGGTTTTCACGCTGCCTCGACGTTTTCCCGCACTGAGAAACCGAAGCAAGCCGCCGCACACCCCAACTCACCACCCCGCCGTCGACCGGCCAAAGCAGTCCTTCCGACTGCAAGCTGAGGCCACAAACGGCACCGCCGGCCTTTGCTCGACGTGCTCCAGCCCTCAGATGCTCGTGATCAGCGTCTGTTGAGCTTTTCCGAGCTGATCTTCCACCGCTCTGTCAACCCCGAAGCTCCTCCGACTTGGCACCATCGTCCGAGGAGCTCCAAGCTTCTCCAGTGCAGCAAACTGGTCTCTGAGGTTAGCATCGAAGTCTAGTAGCTCTCCCCAGGCTCCCTAGCTCCCTCTTAGTGCCGGTTAGCCTGAATTTCAATTTTCCCGACGATCACCGTATAGAACACCGAGAACCAAAAACCCTAAATTCATCTCGATCACTTGATCATTAGAAATCCTGGTCGAGCTGAAGCTAGAGTAGCACCTCACGGTTACCTCAGCCAAATCCGAGCGATGATCACCTTATTTTGGCCATCGCCGGTGAAAACGGCTCGGGACGCCGGTGAAGTCTACTTTCCCGGCGATCTCCGGCCAAGAGGAGGGCATGGATAACTTCCTCGTGCCCCAGTGGTGCTTTGCGACCCGTTGGTTGATCGTGTTCACCGCCGAGACGAGCTAGCACCGTCCGACCCGAGCTCAGTTTTGCCGCCACCGTCGCTGACTATGTTCCCGGTGATGTCGAGGCGCGAGAAGTTGCCAGGCGTGTGCGCCGTGCTCCAAGGGCCACGTAGGAAGAAACCGTGTCGAGAATTAGGCGGTAACGGCCGAGAACGAGTCGCGCCACCGGCGCTGTGCGTCGCGCGCTCGGGCGCTGGCGGGAGGTTGAAGAAGACACTGTACGTGGGACCCACGTGCAGTGTTTTAAACATTTCCCTGATTTTCAGATTTAGTTCAACTTCAAACCCACATAACTTTGGCTAGGAAACTCCAAATCGAGTGAACCAAATTTTGTTGGATTCAGCTCTCTGATTACTTTCCAACAAATCAAGTTTCACTCTATGAAAACCTTTATTTCTCCAGAATTAATTCTTCAAATTTGGAATTTTAGCTGGAGAACCCTTTGGATGAAAATTCTGAAATTTTTCTAGGATGTTCACCAAAATATCCCTGAGCTACAATAAAAATTTTAGATGCATCAGAGCTCATTTGATCCACCAAATGGTGTGATTAATAGACTGTTCCCGAGAAAATGGAAAATGTCCAGAAACATTTTCAGATTTTTCCCTGAAATTGTTTAGCTCATATCTTTAGCTAGGCACCTTAAAATTAAGTGAAACCAATTCCATTAGAACCCTCTGAAAATCTAGTTTTCAGAAAGTCATGGCTTGTTTGAAAACCCCTAGAACACCCTAAGAGCTCCAATTAAGGCCAAGTACATAATTATTTGTGGAGAGCTCAAATGAGCTTTGCTGCAAATACAACTTGGTCAAGTCTCTGTTTAGGTTATATCTAAGCCACAGTAAAAAATTCAGAGTCATTGGGCCTGTCTAGCAAAACTTATAGTCTTTACAAATGCAACTTCAATTCAAATGTATTCAAATTTATACATAAATGTGTTTATCTCATGTAGTCGCTAAGGTTGAGGAGGAGCCCGAAGTCTTAGACTTCATCACTCCTGAGGAGCAGCTAGCCTACAACCAACAGCAGCATGGCAAGCTCCGGTTTGCATTAACCATTTTTACAAATTTTACTGTTTTGAGAACTTACTTTGAGCACCCACTTCAATGTTGCATTAGAGTCTTGTTTGGAAATCCAAATGCATAGCCAAGAAAACCCTGGTTTGGGCTTAGGTTTGTAAACCTCAATTAGCTACTGCAATGCTAAGAGAGTGTAGGATTCGGTACAAGTCGAGTAGCTGGAGCTGCTCGCGAGAATAGGCTAGAGGCACACTATTCGGGTAAAGATAGCTAATGGAACACATGGCAAGAAAAATGAGACCGAGCGGAGAGTAAGGGCAGCAGGACATTAGGTCCTGGGTGCCATAGCTCCGCTTGTCTCCATAGAGGACCAAGCCATGTGCGGGCCTGTTGAACAAGCTAGAACAGTACCGAAGACCTACCGGATATATGGAAACCGGGAAACCGATGTAATTCGGGTAGCTGGGTGTTGAGGCATAGCTGGTCGTTTAGAGGGTAGGTTGAGAGCTTGAGGTGTAAATCGGCTGGCGGCACTACATATGCACGCGCAGATACCTCTTGCTCGGGACGATTGGACCAGTTCAACATTTGGCTGACGGGTGAAAGGTGGTTGCGTACGATGTCCGTGATGGTTTCTGTAGGCAACATCGAGTACGGGCGTATGTGACGTGTTATTCGGGTAACCCTGTAGGTGTAAATCGATTATAATCGCCATCCCTCGCGGTCAGTGAGTACCACATGTTCACTGTACCGTGACGTAGAAAGAACAGGCTAGATACATGTTAAAAGTTTACTGATTTGAAAGATATATATTGATTGTTAATGACTTGCTGTAGTTTAGAGCTAATTAAAGTTCTTTTCGACCTTGGGCAAAGTACATGAGAGAAATGCATTTCTTGTTAAATTGCGGCTCTCTCATGTTCCTTAGCGTGATGTTCTCCACAACTGCAGCTAAAACTTGAACGTAAGGTTCAAATAATTAGGCGAGTCCTTGCAACTTATTTACCTCATGTACCCTGAAATCCTTCATGTAGAAGTTTCACGTATAGGAGTGACGGGTCAGACTTGCTGAGCCATCGTGCTCACTGCTTGTGTTTGAAGATTTTGCAGGGTGTTATGAGGAAGGGACTCCCGAGGAGAAGACGGAACCCCAGGAGGGAAACTTCATCGAGTGGGAGTCGTGCACGCCGCCATGTTAGTGTGCGTGTGTGCTAGAGGGAACACGTTCACGGGCTGAACGTGAACTCGGTGCGTAGTCTATGCCGTGAGTGTAGACTGAACGTATTTTGTTGTACAAATGTTCATAAACTTGTTTCTGTAATAAAACTTTGCTTCCGCTTTGTATCTTTGATGTGTGTTATCCGGTGCTGTGCAACGCAGCACCCCTCAGCGTGATCCTGGCTCGACGAGGCCGTGGGGCCCTCGCAGTCTCCCTGTAGGGTGGGGTCCGGAACTACCACGTGTCCCTAAGCTCCGAGTCGCCCCCTCCCCGCGGTGGATAGTTCCAGTGCAGACACGTGCCCCGGGTTCTCGGCGGAGTCTCCCCTCCGAGGAAAAGTCCTGAGCTGCCATATGCCTGCCTCGAAAGGGCTGTGGACAAGGGTCGAACTTCCTTCAAATCCTTGCACTGCCGAGGATCTGGAAGGGGGTGGTAGCTGCACTGCCGGAGCGCCCTAGGTCCTTATGCTGCTAAGAACCTAGAGGAACAAGCTCGAGACAACGGCAAAAGAGCTACTCACGTTGGCTAGGTCATCCCGGACCCTTGCACTGCTAGGGGTTCGAAGTCCACATCGACAACATAAGACAAGAAAGACTTGAAACAAAGATGCTTTCATTAATAACAGAGTACTGGCATACAAAAGGGGATACAATACAACTAAGGGATTCAGCAGCTACAAGTCGAGAAATCTCCTGCTCCATAGCTTGCTTGGTTGTCCCTCGAGCTAATCTCTGTGCAGTGAGACGGTCACCTGCTACAATACCGAGGACGGCAGCAATGCATGCTGGACCAAGGCAACGGTGACATCCAGTGTCACGTGGGCCAAAAACGCCATCTGTGGTAGTTTTTGTTGTCCACAACATTACCTTGAGGAAGGCTTGATCACCCTGGACTTAACCTTACTCCGGTACTTGTAGGAAGTCCTCCTTTGGTGAGAGTATCTGTTGGGCGAATACGCCGGAAGCAGAAACTTCCAGCGCGCAAGAGGAGAATAATGGCAACATAGTGAGCGGGGGGTGGGGCGCCATCCTACATCAGAAGGCCTCCTTTTATACACAGCCACGACCTCTGGCAGGGCAACAGGCATGGCGATTAGGTTTCCACCTCTGCACGCTGTGAGTTATTCGCCTCCTCCAACGGTGGGTAGGATCTAGGTCCACCCGCCAGACACTGGGGTCCGGAAGGATAACCTCTCGGGAACGTCCGGCGGTTCCCAAAGAGAGCGGAGCAACCAACTCATCGGTTGATGAAGTAAATGACACAAGGCAACCCCTTGGGCATGGCTCATAGACACTCACCTCCCCCGTAGATGGGTAGGACCCAGGTCAACCCGTCAGACACCGGGGTCCAGGTGAGTGACATCTTGGGGACGTCCGGCGATCCCCGAGAAAAGAGGCGTGGTGGAACTGCAGCAACAAACCTGTTGGCTGCCGCAGTAAGTACACCGAGGCAACCCCTCGAGCACGACGCCTTAGCACTCGCCCCCACCAATGACAGGTAGGACGCAGATCCACCAGTCAGACACTGGCGGCGCAGGAGAGTAGAAACTTGTGAACGTCTGGTGGTTCTTGAGAAAGGCATCGCGGTATTCTTGTGGCCTATGGGCTGCCGCAGTAATTACTCCTGGGGCAACCCCTCGAGTGCGTCATCATGACCCGTCAAGTCAGGAGTAAACACGACGACAAGCTGCTGTTCTGACTGAATACGCCCACTATGCCAAGGACGTGCAGCCTTTTCGTCTCCTCAACCACTCGTCCACTACGCGGAAGTCTTACCACCGCTTCGGTTTCCAAAGCACAGGCTCAAAACTACCACACGGGAGAGATGGGAGCCCCACCTGCAGGCTCATTGCCTCCCCTGAGATGGGCCCGGGGGCCACTGTCGGTACTCTGTAGAACAGGTACCCCCGCGTAGTGGGTAAAAGATAGCCTGGGCCCCGCCTCCCTTCTGAGTCGGGCCCCAGCATAAGCCACATGCCCTGGGCCCAATGGTCATCCCTGTGGCTACCGTGTGCGCTTGAGCTCCGGAGCTCACATGTGCCCTAGGCTCCGGCCTGAGCCTCCCCGTTGAGGTGAGGTCCGGAGCTGCCACGTGTCCCCGGCTCCGAGCCACCTCCCCGAGAGGACAGCACCAGGGCTGGCATGTGTCCCGGGCCCCGACCTAAGCCTCCCCGCTGTGGAGTGGTCCGGATCTGACATGTGTCCTTCGGCTCCGAGCCGCCTCCTCCTGAGGACAGGTCTGGTGCTGACACGTGCCCCAGGCTCCGGTTCGAGCCTCCGCGCTGAGGTAAGGTCCGAAGGTGACACGTGTCCTCTGGCTCTGGGCCGCCTCCCCGCTTAGGATAGCTCTGGTGCTGACACGTGCACTGGGATCCGGTCCGAGTCTCCCCGCTAAGGTAAGGTCCGGAGCGGCCACGTGTCCCTAGACACCAAGCCTGTCGATAAGGGCTCCAGAGCCGCCATGTACCCCATGATCATTCGTGGGATGTGGGTCGACGAAGTCAAGAAGGAAGTGCGCTGTCATGCTTCACATTCAAGGCTCATGCCTTCCCCAGAAGCTTCACATTGCCGATGATCTGCCGGCCGCTGTCACCATTGCGCGCACTGTTCCGGCCACCGCCGAGCTCCGGGGTGTGCACCAGCATATTCCTCGCGCAAAGATGTGCACAGATAGTGAGTTTGGTTGAAGGTCGTTCACTGGAATGGCCAGCAGGGAGCTCTCCGGCGAGGCACCGCCGTGGGTGCTGCGGGTGGCGCGAGGAAGAAGAAAGGGGGTGGGTCCCGTGTGTCGGTGAAAGAAAACCGGAGCCAGGATCTGCTGTGGGGCGGGGATCCCGTGTGGCTATGCTGGAAAGCATGTGGGCCGATATGCATCTTCGCTGTCTTGTTGACATGTAGCCCTGGGCCCCACCTCCCAGGTTTAAACCTTCTGAATTTCAAGTTGAATTTCCAGATTTTAGCCAAACATTGAAAAGCCATAACATTCGGTAGGATTATCCAAAATTTGTCAAACAAATTTTGTTGGATTGCTCTCAACCAGTAATTTGCAGTGATGCAAAGAAATTAGTATGAAAATCCCTGTAATGTTCTCCAAAATTCCTCAAAATTAACTTCTTATTATTTAATTCCAGGAGATCCCTGTTAGTGAAATTGCCAAATTTTGGCCAGAAGGTCCTTCATAAATCTACTGATCTTCAGTAAAAATTTGAGCAGCATTGGACTTCATTTACTAGGTGTAATGGTATTCCAATTAATTCTGCCCCAAGAAAACTAGGAAAAACATTAGAATTCAAATTCAGATTTTATCCAAACTTAGGAATTCAATATCTCCCTGTAGGTCTTGAGCACTGCTTGTTTACTGTGTCATGACGAGTAAATATTGGAGCTGAATACGATTAAATACTTATTGTTATGATATAATTGTATTGCAACATGTGTGCCACTAAATATTTCTCACTAAATTTCAGATTCATGAACCTTTAACTTGTGGCTAAAATGTGAATTAAGGATGAACCATTAGGCGTTTCCGTCGCTGCAATTTGCCATCCTACCATTGGTATGACTTGCATGTAGAGTTTCATACATAGGGGAGTCGGATAAGTATTGCTGAGCCATCGTGCTCACGGTTTCTGTTATGAGTGTTTGTAGGTGAGGAGTACCCCACTGAGATGGAGTACGGGTCCGCCGGGGAGGTTTAAACTCCTTCAGTAATTATGGCCGAGTGGGAGCCGTGGAAACCGCGCGTGAAGATAGGGTGTGTCCATAGGGCTGGACAACAGACTTTTGCTAGATAGGGTTAGGCATGAGTTGTATAATATTTTACGCTGCAATAGTAACTATGTAAATTAGAGGTAAACTGAACAAGTTTGTACTACTTGTGTACAAATTCAGAGAGTTTGAATGTAATACATGTTTTCCATATCATATGTGCTGTCGGGTGCCGCATCGCGGGCACCACCCTCTGTGATCCTAGAATGTACAGATTTCGGTCCGACACAGCCTGGCATCAGAGCTGCTTAGGGGTTAGCACATTAATTAAGGACAATATTACGAGTAAAACTTAGGATTACGGTGAGGAGTCCATAGTACGGCCAAATAAGAACTATATTAATATAGTTACTTAAAGTGGCATGGCTAACTTAATTGTTGTATTTTGAGTACGTAACAACGCACCTAGGCTCAGGTAAGAGGTAAGGTATGTAACCGAAAGCGATCAATTTCGATTACCTCCCTTATGCAAGGAACGTAGCATGAGATGTTCCGTTCACCAACAAATGGGAAGTGAATATGTTTTCTAAGACTCTTCATGTCTTAGAGACATATGAAATGCACTAGCCTTCAGTGCGCAAACACAGGGGCAAGAGGAGGAGACCCCATCGTGTGGTTTGTAACACGAAGTATGTTCTCTAGGACTTTTCATGTTCTATGGGGCATACGAAAATGTTGGTCCAACGGTGTGCTTAATTACAAAGGTGTGGAGCCCTCCGTCGGGTGGTCAATAACCCGACCGTGTACCTTGGGACGTGGCTTCACTCAAGGACGATCGTATGACAATGATACGGGCGTATGTATTCAATTTCAAATATGAACCTACTTGAAATGACAAAACCCATTGAGTGTGTCATTATTTAGTGTTCTTCTGCAGGTGCTAACCACATTTGTGTATCTCTTGTAGCACACGTTTGTGAGAGGCCACTTTTAGTGCCACGGGTTAAGTCATATATGCCGGTATAATCCAGTTAGGATTTTTTATTTTATGAGGAACGTAGTACCAACATGTAAGAATTATTGTTGCATTAAAAAACTTTTTTAAAATAACTTAAAAATGACTTAGGAATGGTTATATTAGCTCCTAGTACTCGAGTTTTGAAGTGAGATTAAAAAATTGAGTTGTTTAACCTAAGTGGGTTGTGAAACAGAGTGCTCTGTTTTCTGGCAGAAACCCTGCTGGACTTTGATAGAGCATAACTCACCAGTTATTTAGCCAATGAATGTGTGTGATATAGTTCTTGATAGGTGTTGAAGTGCTCTACAACTTTTCTGTAGGCTTCCAGAACAGAATCACACATCAAACTGGTTGAAATTCCAGAGGAGTGCACACTGTCCAGAACAAGGAGAAACTCGAAAACCTCTCTGGACTGTTCTGTTTTTCAATCAGAACTTTCTGTAGAAAAATCTATAATAGTCATAGGATACATTTTTGTAAGAGTTATGAGATTTCTACGTCTTTGTAATTTAATGTTTTTACAGTTGCAGTATAGAATCCGTTGGGATCTTGAGTGGAAAACAGCAACTTCCCAAAGGAGGTGCTGTTGACATTCTCCAAGGAATTCTGTAAACTTTGAGTTATCATAACTTTTTATCCAGAACTGATATGGGGGGGAAATACTAGTTGGAAAGATAATGAAGTTGAATTCAACATTCGTATTCAACTTGAGAAATGAAAATTCCAATTACTTGATCAAAATCTGGAATAAGTAGAAACTGGTCAGTTCTGAGCAGAGAAGTGAAGAGTTGAACTCAATTGAGAAATTGTTGTACCTATGGGTGTGTTACTAGATACATTTGTGTATGACATACTCATGAGTTATTATCTTCAACTAGTGAAGGATTTTAGTAGTTCACCTACTCAAGTTCTTTTTACTAGTGACCATGTTTGTGTCATATTGGATATAAAAGGATGGTATACGTGATGATGAAGCGATATTAACGTCTCGTAGTGACCAAATATAGTAGAGATGAACTTCCAAAGAGGAGGTCCATCAATTTGGTTTCAGTATTGTGTACTTGTTCTTGTAATGATGTAGATTGTACAAAGTTATTACATTATCCATGTACGAGATATATTGCATTTTTCCAGTCATTATGTTTTACTACTGCTTAATGGACTGAATGGAGTTTGTGTTGTGTGGCTGATTTGTTTGTCGTCATGGTTGCAGAATGGTTACCCGAGCCATGGGCGAGGTCGGGGGTTCGAGTAAATAGGGAGGTGATGACTATGTAGGATTGAAGTACACGTGTAAAGCTACCAGACGGGGGGTGAATGGTAGATAAAAACTTTTCAGCGGAAGCAACAAAACACCCCTCAGCAGAAAACCGATCTGTTAAAGAAACCATATGTGTGACTAATCTAAACGTGTTCAACATTGACAAAACTAGTATAGATTGTATAGAATCAAGTAACGAAGACTTCACAACAAGAATCATGAAAATCCGTTGAGAGAAACTCAAGTTACGATCGAAAGATCGAACAAAGGTCAATCTGTCCTACGCGAGAAAAACAGTTCTGGAATACTGCAAAGAAACTCGTGTAGATCATAAACCACAGATTCAATGACCGTGAAATTTTCAGAGATGATAGATAATCAAGTTGTGAAGACAACACAAAAAGAATCACATCAATTGGATCTGTAAAACTCTAGTTATGATAAAACCACCGAAGTAAGGTAGTGCTGAACAGAAACTCGACGAGAAAAACTTGTCTGAAACAAGTCGGACGAACAAGGCACAAAAGTTCCATTAGAATACGAATTTTATTTATCAAAACACAATAGTAACAACCCCAAAGTCGTGCACCACGCGCTCTGGCCTCCCTTTCTTATATAACCAACCCGAAGGCCAACTCAACTCAAACTAGGACTCCTACTGCTACTTTGATTCCAACTGTAACTTTCCAATACTGCTTAGGACTCTTCTATACGTAGATAGAAGCAATCTTAAGACTTTCAAATACCTTAGGAACGTATCACACATTCCTAATATAACTCAAATTCGTGACCCACACGAAATACTATCATAACCAACTCAAAAGTTTCCATATTTGATTCAAACACAACTCAGACGCAGTCTGAGTCCATAACCTAGTCGGTTGGACCTTTCCGACCAATTCTTTACGTCCACATCTCTTCATCACGCCTTGGAACCATGCAGCCACGTCCATGCACTCCTTGCACACGTGCAAACATCTTCCAACAACGTCCAAGATACCTTCATATGCATTATTCTTGATTCAAACATACTGCGCAACATCCAGATCAACTCAACCACAATTCCTCCCGAACTTGGTTGTTGAACCTCATCTTCTCACTAAGACTAGTTCAATGGATCCCGTCATCATCCATGTCTTGAACTCAAATAACACCTGCACATGAATAAACAACCAATACTTCCGAGCACAAGTCCTCGACTTGACTCTCGTTAGTTCTGAAATTACAACATCTTACGTGAGCACCTCACATAAGCATGTTGTAAACCATAGCAAAATGATATCAGCCATAACCACCAAAACACACCAAAAACTTAGTAAAATAATACTAAGCAAACTTTACATAAGAGTAAAGCAAGTTTGAAACATTGCAAGTTAAAAGCAGAACCATTGCAATCAAGCTCCGAACCTAATCAAAGCTAACCGGAACTTGAACCAGAGCTTACCAAAGCTAGTCGGACCCAGCGCCGGAGCTTACTAAAGCTTAGTCGGACCTAGCATGGAACTTACCAAAGCTAGTCGGACCTAGCACCGGAGCTAGCAAAAACAAGTCAGATCTAAACAAAGCAAGTCGGAACATACGTCGGACCTTGCCAGAGCTACCCAAAACAAGTTGGTCCTATCGTCGGACCTTGCAGGAGCTCGGACCTAGAGTCGGACCTAGTTAAAAAGGTATTTTGGTAGTATTCAAAACTTTTATCGTCAAAAGCCAATGTATTCAGCACACATAGGTCTCACAATCTCCCCCTTGATGAATGCATTGGCAACACCACTTAAAATCTGAACATTGGCTTATTCACATGAAAAGTTTTAAAAACAATTTCTCCCCTTTGTAAATCAGAAATAAAATGAGAAGAAAAACAAAAATACCAAAAATTCTCCCCCTGAGAAGAATCGTGCCAAAACACTTGTGAATGTGTGCAATGTGTGATCAATTTCTCCCCCTTCGACAATGTATTCAGCAAGGTACAAAAGAGAAATTTTAATTTGTTATGAGCACATTATTACATATATGTATATATATATATATATAACAAAGCTCATCCAAATCATACTATCAAGTAACTTACACTAACACATCAATGATGCAACACCCCAAAACCTGCTAAAGAGGGAAATTTAAAAAATTTTGGACGTATTGCATGTGGTGCAGAAATTCAAATTCAAACTGGAATTTAGATTTGAATCAAACCAGAAAAAGGAAAAGGAAAAAAAGAAAAAGAAAACCAAAACCCGCCAGTGGGCCGAAACCCGCCAGCCGGCCCAAGACCACGCGCCAGCCAGCCCAAACCCGCACCCCCTCTCTCCCTCTCTCTGACGTGTGGGGCCCGCCGTCATCTTCTTCCCCCACGCGTCCCAACCGACCCCGGTCTCTCTCTCGCGCCCGATCGAAACCAACCCCCGGAACCCACGCTCCCAGCCCCGATTTCCGGTCCCAGGCGCCCCAACATGATCTCAACAGACCGCCGCCCTCTCTCGTCCATTTAAACGCCGAGATCCGCCCCTTTTTCCTCCCCGATTGGCCATTTTTCTCTCCGGTGAGAACTGAAGCTTCTACCGCCGATTTCATTTGATCCTCGCTCAAATTTCCTGATCTTAACATTGGAAATGATGTTATGGTTATTTGATTATGATGATGGTATGGGAGCTTGGGACCATTTCACCTGTGTAGTAATGTAGGTGCTTAATAAGCTAAGGTGATAGGTATTAATTGCGTAGTGCTTTAACCAAGAGTTCAACCTCTCCTTGTTCTAGCCATGCATGATATAATTTTCCCACACTTGCTGAGTACCATTGGTACTCAACCTTGCATATTTTGTTGGTTTATATTGCTGCTCAGGTCAAGATAATGAGGTGGTGTATAATGACCAAGACTTTGGACCCGAAGAAGGTTTCTAGGTTCATGGAGACCCCCGGGCAACGCCTGTGATGGAGCCCTCAAGAAAAATTTTTCGCTGCTAGTTTATTTACTTGTGATGAACTTATTATTGTCCATCGAGACATTTGCGATGTAAGACTTATTTATATTCGACACCTGGCTTGTAATAAATGATGCTTCACTATTTGTCATCACATGTATGAGAAAATGATCCTGGCATACATGTGATATTCACTTGGTTGTTCTTCGGAAAAACCGGGTGTGACACTTTATTATGAAAATAACAAGACACATCATCTAAACAGAATAGGTTCTGATCTAAAATATTTAATAACCTATTTTTGACCTTTACCTCTGATGTAAACTATTTTACATTTATTTTCCTAATTTTTAGAACTATTCTTCACTTAAAAATGTGCCCCTATGACTAATAAATGTGAATAATAAATTAAACAGATTCATTTCAGCCAAAAATCTATTTTTATCTCACTCCAAAGTTTTCTAAGTACTGAGAAAGTTTTTAATTTAAATTTGACAATATGTTTGTCCCACTTTTTAAATTTTAAATACTAGCCACATATTTAATTTCCTAAATCTAATATCAAACAGGGTTAAAAAGGTAAACTCACCCCACTACAGGGTCTATAATATTATTTTAACAATTTTCAGGGGTCTAGCTACACATAACAGAGGAGTCTTTCCTAATTTTTATTATGTCCAGGGGCTAAAACTGATTTTTAAATGAATTTACATGATTTTCTGAAGTTCCAGGGGCTAGATCAGAAGTTTCCGGGGCTAGCTCTTATTTCCCGAGAACCCCAGGGGGTAGCACGTAAGATTTCCAGTCTTTATAACGCGGGGCTGACGTAGACCGTCCGATTTAAAACAGACGGCTGAGATTATAACGTCGAACCGGTACGCGGGGATTTAAACTCTCTCGTGCGATTTAAAATAAACGGCGCACAAGCGGCCACGTCGCTCTGATCGAGCGAGGGCGGCGCTGCCGGCGGCGCACGGCGGCGGGAGGCGGCAATCTCGCAGGAGAGTTTCGGATCTTCGTCAATTCTTCCTAAAACTGTGATTTTATGGCATAGATCGGTGGAGGGGAGGTCGGGGGTCTCACCTCGGGGGTTTTCTTGAGCTCGGAGGTCCTGGAAAGCGATCGGCGACGAGGTCCGAGGAGAATTCACGGCGAGGCTCGTCGGCGCTGTGTTTGAGCCGCAAACCACCGAGTTTTCTGCACCTGCGAGGTTCCCCGGAGGCGGTGGATCAAGACCAGCGAGTTAGATCGGAATTCCCGAGCGTTGATCAGGCAGAATTCGCCGGAGGTGCTCGGGTTCTCACCGGAGTAAAATCGGCGGATCGCGTGGGAAAAACAGGACAAGGCCGGGGTTTTTATAGACGGGGGATGGCGGCGGGTTGGTTTAGATCGAGCTGGAGTCTTCGGGGTTCGGAAATCGGCTGGGATACGCGAGAATTCCCGATCGGTTTTGATTCGGGTGAGAGAGTCCCGACCGATCGCGGCGCGGGCGCGAGGAAGAAGAAAGGCTAGCGGGCCCCGCCTATCAGTGGGAGGAAGGGGGCGCGCGCGGCTGCGGGCTGGCGCGGAGCAGGGTGGGCCGACTGGTGGGTTTCGGCCCACTGGCCGGTTTTTTTCTGTTTTCTTTTTTTCTTTTTCTATTTCTTTGCTGTTTTGAGTTTATATTGAATTTCAGTTTGAATTTAAATTGTTGCAAAACATGCAACACGTCCAAAAATTTTTAAACTCCCCTCTGAACAGGATTTTGGGGTGTCACAGATCTACCCCCCTTAAAATAAATCTCGTCCTCGAGATTGGTGGTTCTAAGAAAACAATTCCAAAAATTGTGCCTTAAGCTCATCTTCTCGCTCCCAGGTGGCTTCCTCTTCTGAGTGATGCTTCCACTGCACCTTGCACATCTGGATTCTTTTATTTCTGGTGACGCGTTCCATTGTCTCCAAAATTTTGGATGGTTGCTCGGCATAAGACAAATCCTCAGCTATGTCCACTTCATTCATGGGTAACACCTCTTCAGGCGTTCTCAGGCATTTCTTGAGTTGTGACACATGGAATACATCATGCACATCCGATAGACGAGCCGGTAACTCTAGTTGATACGCCACTTCGCCTTTCCTTCCCAGAACGGGTCCAATGTATCGAGGTGACAACTTCCCTTTCACCTTGAACCGACAAAGTCCTCGGGTAGGGGACACCTTGAGATAGACATAGTCTCCCATGTTGAAAACGAGCTCTCTTCTTCGTACATCGGCATAGCTCTTTTGGCGCGTGTGTGCTATCCTCAAATTGTTGCGAATTTCCCGCACCTTCGACTCGGCTTCTTGTAGTACTTCTGGACCAAACACTTTACTTTCCCCCGTTTGGTTACAAAATAGGGGAGTTCTGCACTTCCTCCCGTACAAAGCTTCAAACGGTGACATCTTCATACTAGCTTGATAGCTGTTGTTATAGGAAAACTCCGCATACGGTAAGTTCTTATCCCAACTCCGATTGTTTTTGAGTGCACATGCCCTCAACATATCTTCAAGAATCTGATTGGTTCTTTCCGTCTGCCCGTCAGTTTGGGGATGATAGGAAGAGCTGAATTTCAGATGGGTTCCCGTGGTTTCATGCAATTTTTGCCAGAACCTTGAGGTGAACTGCGTCCCTCGATCCGACACAATCTTCTTTGGCACTCCATGGTAACACACGATCCTAGACATGTATAACTCTGCCAATTTGGATCCGCTGTAGCTTTCTTTCACGGGGATGAAAATGAGCTACCTTGGTTAGCCTGTCGATGATAACCCATATCGAATCATATCCTGATTGGGTCCTAGGCAGTCCTACTATGAAATCCATACCAATTTCTTCCCATTTCCATTCAGACACTTTGAGTGGTTGCAATAATCCCGCGGGTCGTTGATGTTCTGCTTTCACCAACTGACATGTGTCACATAGGGCAACATGTTCCGCGGCATCTCGTTTCATGCCATACCACCAATACCTGCTCTTGAGGTCCTGGTACATCTTCGTACTCCCAGGATGAATGAAACAGTCAGAATTATGAGCCTCCTTCGGGATCAATTCACGGATCTCCTTTACTTCTGGCACACATATTCTTTTCCCGTGCCACACCGTTCCTTGTTCATCCTCTCTAAAACCAGGAGCTTTATTTTCCTTGATGAGTTGTCTGATCTCTTGTATCTTTTCGTCATTCTTTTGACCCTCGCGTATGTATCGCTCGAGTGTGGAGTCCACTTCCATGGCGATGGCTTCACCACTATTTACCAGGCATAGATTGAGCCTTATAACCTCGTCCTTCAATTCTGCAGGCATGTCCTTCAAGCTCAACTTATTGACCTGCACATTCCGACTTAAAGCATCGGCCACGACGTTTGCTTTCCCAGGATGATAGTTGATGCCCACATCAAAGTCATTGATTAGCTCTAACCATCTCCTTTGTCTGAGGTTGAGATCTGGCTGTGTAAAAATGAACTTCAAACTCTTATGATCCGTATATATCTCTGTCCTCTTCCCCATCAAATAGTGTCGCCAAATTTTCAACGCGTGTACCACTGCGGCTAGTTCTAGGTCATGTGTAGGATAGTTTTTCTCGTGCTTCCGGAGTTGTCGGGATGCATAAGGTACGACATGCCCTTCTTGCATGAGAACACATCCCAACCCGTTTCCGGAGGCATCGCAGTACACCGTAAAGTTCTTCTGCATATCTGGCATAACTAGCACTGGGGCTGTTGTTAATCTTTTCTTTAACTCCTGAAAACTCGTTTCGCACTGGGGCGTCCATGTGTATGTGATTCCCTTCTCCAACAGTTTGGTAATGGGTCTCGAGATCTTAGAGAATCCCTCAATAAACCGTCGACAGTATCCAGCCAATCCCAAAAAGCTTCGAACTTCCCCGACATTTTCAGGGGTCTTCCACTTCTGGATATCCTTGATTTTGGCCGGATCTACGGAGATTCCTCCCTCCGAGATTATATGTCCTAAGAAGGGAACTCTCTTCAGCCAAAACTCACACTTGCTCAACTTGGCATATAGTTGGTGTTCTCTCAGCCTCTGCAACACCAACCTTAGATGTTTCTCGTGTTCTTCTTCATCTTTGAAGAAGACGAGAATGTCATCTATGAAAACCACCACAAATTTGTCCAGACATTCCATAAATACCTTGTTCATGAGATACATGAAGTATGTCGGGGCATTAGTTAGCCCGAAAGGCATGACAGTGTATTCATACAGTCCGTACCGAGATACGAAAGCTGTCTTAGGAATATCAGATTGCCTTATCTTGAGTTGGTGGTATCCCGACCTGAGATCAATTTTCGAGAACACACAAGCGCCCCTCAATTGATCAAACAAGTCTTCAATGCGGTGTAACACCCCAAAATTTTGATTCAAAGCCCTAAATCATGTTAAGAGGGGAATTTAAAAATTTTTGGACGTGTTGCATGTTTTGCAAAAATTCAAATTCAAACTGGAATTCAAATTAAACTTAAATCAGAAAAGAAATAGAAAAAGAAAAAGAGAAAACAGAAAAAAACCGGCCAGTGGGCCGAAACCCACCAGCCGGCCCAGCCAGCGCCCGCGCCAGCCCGCAGCCGCGCGCGCTGCTGCCTCACACTGACAGGCGGGACCCACCCGATCTTCGTCTACTTCGCGCCGCGCCAAACTCCCTTGTCCCCGAATCAAAACCGATCGGGATTTCGGCGTATCCCCGCTGAATTCTGTTCGTAGGCGACGCGGACATGATCTAAACCACCCCGCCGCCCTCCCCCGTCTATAAAAACCCCGGCCTCGTTCTGTTTTTCCAAAGCGATTGCCGATTTTTCCTCCGGTGAGAACCGAGACTTCTCCGGCGAATTCTGGCCGATCTAAGCTCGGAAATTCCGATCTAACTCGCTGGTCTTGATCCACCGCCTCCGGGGAACCTTGCAGGTGCAGAAAACTCGGTGACTTGCGGTGTAAACACAGCGCCGACGAGCTTCGCCGTGGTTTCGCCTCGGACCTCGTCGTCGATCACTTTCCAGGACCTCCGAGCTCAAGAAAACCCCCGAGGTGAGATCCCCGACCTCTCCTCTATGATCTATGCCATAAAATCACAGTTCTAGGAAGAATTCCCGAAGATCCGAAAGTCTCCGGCGAGATCGCCGCACGCGTTCGATCAGAGCGACGTGGCCGCTTGTGCGCCGTTTATTTTAAATCGCACGGTAGGGTTTAGACCCCCGCGTACCGGTTCGACGTTATAATCTCAGCCGTCGGTTTAAAATCGGACGGTCCACGTCAGCCCCGCGTTATAAAGACTGGAATTCTTACGTGCTACCCACTGGGGTTCTCGAGAAATAAGAGCTAGCCCCGGAAACTTCTGATCTAGCCCCTGGAACTTCAGAAAATCATGTAAATTAATTTAAAAATCAGTTTTAGCCCCTGGACTTAATAAAAATTAGGAAAAACACCTCTGATAAGTGTAGCTAGACCCCTGGAAAATCTGAAAATAATATTATAGACCCTGTAATGGAGTGAGTTTATCTTTTTAGCCCTGTTTAGTATTTAAATTAGGAAATTGAATATGTGGCTAGTGTTTAAAAATTAAAAAGTGGGACAAACATATTGTCATAATTAAATTAAAAACTTTCTCAGTATTTAGAAAACTTTGGAGTAAGATAAAAACATATTTTGGGCTGAATTGAATCTGTTTAATTTATTATTCACATTTAGGGACACATTTTTAAGTGAAGAATAGTTCTGGAAAATAGGGAAAATAATTGTAAAATAGTTTACATCAGAGGAAAAGGTCTAAAATATATTAGTAAATATTTTAGATCAGAACCTATTCTGTTTAGATGATGTGTCTTGTTATTTTCATAATAAAGTTCACAATTTGGCATAGGAAATAAATCTGAAAATATAGCAACTAGTAAATGATAAATGGAGTTCTAAAATCCAAAGAATTCAGTTTAGGGTTGGTAGAAATTTTGAAGACACATATGGAGAAGGAAAATAACTTTCATGCATACTTGGTAGCTACAAGGTGTAGTAATTGAATATAAGGAACTTATTTAAATTGGAAACTCATATAAATAGTATGCAAGCATAAATGTGAATACAAAAGTAGGAATCATATACATATGATTAAAAGTGTATGCAAGACATAAATCAACACACATAGAGTAACCGCAACACATATAATGGTGAATGACTTTCATAAATGTGAATGTGTGGTTTGTATGAAGTGGAAGTGTGAACTATGTCTTATGGATTGTTGTTTTTCTTTTGCTATGTGTGATGGTATGATGTAGAACCTGCTCAAGAGCAAGTTATTCCTTTCCAAGACCAGGACTACCCATTTCAAGAGCAGCAAGAAGGAGGCAAGTGTCCTTGACCACTTTAATCCTATACTAGGATGTGTAGATAGAAATATTTGCATTGTCAATTGAAAATATGAAACCCATGCTAGGATGTTTCCCTAGAATTGCATTACCTTGTTTCCTTGTAGCTTGGGTTGGGATTTATTTTATCATGTCATTTATTATTATGCATATGCTTAGCCATGCTTAGAATGGGATATTTGGGATATGAGATCATCAGTTTATTTTACCATACTCTTGAATGAGATATTGTGAGTTATGTAGAGGTAGGGATCAAGGCAAGTTGGATGTTTTGGTTGTGTGCTGGGTGCACGAGACTCGGGTTTGTGATTAGTACTTGCCTGGATCCTAAGGACCGGTTCATGGAGCATTTAACCTGGCTTTACCGTGCCAACCACATGCTGAGATGGGGCAGCTTGGCCAATTAATTAGGTGTATCCCCGGCGTAGTATGGGTGTGTTGGATGGTGCGGGGAATAGGTGTCAGCTGGACTACCATATGAACCGCAAGGCTCAAGAGGGGGCCACTGCAGCGGGGTTGGAGCCTCTTGTATGCTGTTAGGGGTGAAACCTCAGTGGGCCCACGCTCGTCGGGAATCCCTTTGTAAAGGCTTCGTAGTGATCTCCTGGCTACACACCTGGGAAGTGTGAATGGGGATCGTAGCCACTGGCATAATGGAGGTTCTTTTAGTCCACCCGGCAACGGGGGATGAAATCACTACATGTGGGTACAGTGGTACAAACTCTGCAGAGTCAAAACTATCATGGCAGCCGTGCTCACGGTCAAGAGCGGCTTGGACTTATTCATGATTAGAGGAGTGATGGTTTTGGAAGTTGTGAATGTTAAGCGGGGAGCTTAACATTGGAAATGATGTTATGGTTATTGGATTATGATGATGGGATGGGAGATTTGGACCATTTCACCTGTGTAGTAATGTAGGTGCTTAATAAGCTAAGGTGATAGGTATTAATTGCGTAGTGCTTTAACCATGAGTTCAACCTCTCCTTGTTCTAGCCATGCATGATATAATTTTCCCCACACTTGCTGAGTACCATTGGTACTCAACCTTGCATACTTTGTTGGTTTATATTGCTGCTCAGGTCAAGATAATGAGGTGGTGTATAATGACCAAGACTTTGGACCCGAAGATGGTTTCTAGGTTCATGGAGACCCCCGGGCAACGCCTGTGACGGAGCCCTCAAGAATAATATTCCGCTGCTAGTTTATTTACTTGTGATGAACTTATTATTGTCCATCGAGACATTTGCTATGTAAGACTTATTTATATTCGACACCTGGCTTGTAATAAATGATGCTTCACTATTTGTCATCACATGTATGAGAAAATGATCCTGGCATACATGTGATATTCACTCGGTTGTTCTTCGGAAAAACTGGGTGTGACATGCGGGGTAATGGGTACTTGTTCTTGATGGTTACCTCATTCAAGGCACGGTAATCCACACATAACCTTTGGGTTCCGTCCTTCTTGGGCACAAATATCACCGGAGCTCCCCATGGTGAGGAACTAGGACGAATATACCCCTTCTCCGTCAATTCTCTCAAATGATCCTTGAGTTCTCCCAGCTGCTTGGAGTCCATCCGATAAGGTCTCTTGTATATCGGGGCTGTTCCAGGCACTAGCTCAATTGCGAATTCCACTTCACGATCGGGAGGCATACCTGGCAAATCCTCTGGAAAAACATCTGGATATTCCCTGATGGTCCTGATCTCCTCAACTTTCACCTCAACTTGATTTAATTTAATATCCCTCCTAGGCTCGTGTATTGTTATGAACTTTACTCTTGTGCCACTAGGGTGAGTTAGTTCAACCGTTCTGGTCGAACAATGGATGATTCCTTTATGTTTGGTCAACCAATCCATACCCAAAATAATATCTATCCCTTGTAAATCTATCACTATGAGGTTAGCAGTAAATACTACCCCATTAATGTCTAGGTTCACCTTGGGACACACTTGTCTTGTCCTTATTTCTCTACCTGGAGAGTTTACGGCTAGCATATTGGTTCATTTGTGTGGTTGCTAGGTCATGCTTCTTAACAAACCCTTGAGCAATGAACGAGTGGGTAGCACCAGAATCAAACAGCAGGGTTGCAATGTGTAAATTGGCAGGAAACATACCAACTACCACGTCGGGTGCCTCTTGTGCTTCCTCCATAGTGACGTGGTTCACCCGTCCTCTCATTACATTCTGCTGTTGTGGCTGCGTGGGCTTCTTCTTTGGGCACTTATGGGCGTAGTGCCCCATTTCACCACAATTAAAACATTGCACCCCAACTTTAGGTGCTTGGCCTTTATTGTCTTGGGGTTGGTTTGGGGATCCTTGCACTGCTGGTCGAGGTGGATATGCGGGGCGAGGCTGCTGTACAAACTGACGTTGCGGCTGTGCTGGTGCTGCCGGAGGCCTGTAGTTCGGGTTGTACCCTCTTGGTGCTGAGTAGGGTACCGCAGCACGGTTCATCTGCGCTGCAGGTTGCTGCATCAGACGTGGGCGGGTGTTGCTCCCTGAGGCTTGGTGTGACCACCCGGCCTTCCTCTTGTTCTCATTTTCCAAGGCCTTCAGCTTCCTTTCCACCACAAATGCTCTGTCCACCATCTTTTGGAAGCTTTCATACTCATTTGAGGACATTGCACACTGCATTTCTGCGGTAAGCCCTTCCATGAAACAATCTTGTTTCTGTTCATCAGTCTATATGTCTCGTGGGGCATAACGGGATAGTTGAGTAAATTTAGTGAGGTATTCCCTCACCGTCATGTTTCCCTGCTGCAGTCCCAAGAACTCCTTCCTCTTGTTTTTGAGTTCACCTCTTGGGATGTAATGGTTGCGGAAGCTCCGCTTGAACTCTTCCCAAGTGATGTTCTCAGGGTCATGATGGGCGGCCACGTAGGCGGTCCACCAATCAGCAGCAGGTCCATGCAATTTATGAGAGGCAAACAGCACCCTCTCGTACCCTTGGCACTGTATGATCCTCATCTTGCTTTCAATGGCCTTAAGCCAATCATCTGCCTCCAGAGGTTCGGCAGCACTTGCAAACTTTGGAGGTTGAGTTCCTAGAAACTCACTCAACCTTGGTTGGCGTGGTGCAGCTTGTGGAGGTGGAACTTGATGCAAGTTGGCCACCACTTGAGTCAAGTTCTAGATGAGCTGATTTTGATTCTCCAGCATTTGGTGGAGGGGATCAACTCCTTCATGGCGTCCACCCCTGTCTTGGCCTCCAGAAAGATGAGGGTTGCAGGCCTCATCGTTGTTGTTGGCGGGGTTGGCAGCACGACCTTTTCCTCTTCCGGCCATCTAGCATGATCAACCAAATGTTAATTTAAAGTATTACATATTATCTTACTACTTTCACTTGTTTGTACTTTGAAGTGTTGAAGCTTTGTTATACTTTTCTGAGGGTTCATATTTCACACAAAAATAACTGCAATATTATTTCATGTGGGTTCACACACCAAAGCAAAACAATCTGAAGATGAGGCTGTGGACAATTGCTCATGGCTTCCACAACTCTCGTCACACACCAAGCATTAACACACCATTAACTAACGTAACGACTCGACTACTCGACATCCTTCTAATTTAAGGGAAATGCTCTACGCTACTCGTTTTCTTGAGCTGGCTCCTCGGGATCTTCCTCATCATTTCGGCTGCCTTCTGACTCTGCTTTGGGTGGGGAGGCTGCTGGTGGAGAAGTGCGACGACGCCTGATTGCTCGGCGATCTGGGGAGTCAGGAGTCCATGTATCGTTCACGGTGACACACAGTTCATTCTCATCTCCTCTTTCTCTCGCCCTCAAGCAGGCTCGAAGCATCGCCTCGGTTTCCTTCAGGGTGTCACGAACATCCTGAAGCTCCTGCTGACACTCCTGCAATCGAGTGCTAAGCATGGCAGCATCCTCTAAGCACAAATCCATGTGCTCATGGGAAGTCCCTTGCTGCACTGGCGGGTACTTATACTCCGAGGTACCACTCTCGTGTTGGAGGACATACATGTACTCTGTCCTGTCCAGGTGTCGACGATAGATGTGACTCTGGCAGGTGATGGCCTCCCAGGTGACATCCTTCTCCGCATCGACCTGTGTCGCTCTACAAGCTGGAGAGCGGTGGATCTTAATCAGCTGGTTTTCGTGTATAATCCTCATCTCTGAACTCTATTCTTCTCTCTTCTCACGGATGGTCCTGGTGGAGTTATAGTGGATGATTAGCTTGCCCGTATTGCCGGCGGCTTCGAGCATACGTCGAAGACAGCGCAACAAGCCTCCTACTGCTAATCCGTAGGAAAAGTACGTCACCGGACGACTCTCCTCTCTTTCGGCAAAGGCAACTACGGTAACTCTCCCTCCTGTGGACTTGCGAGCGGTGCGAATCATGCGAACCATCTAAAAACAAAAAACATTTAAACTTAGGTTAGATAAACTTTTTAAGCAAAACTCCTATTTTGAATGAAAATTGGGGTAAGATGAAGAAAGTGACTCCATTAAATAACACTTTTCAACACACACCTTATAAAATAGTTTTTAATAAAATAGGGCCCTTAAATACGTCCATTTCAACCTAGGTCCATGTTCCTAGGGGCAACCTTGGCTCTGATACCACTTCTGTCACACCCGGTTTCTCCGAAGAACAACCGAGTGAATATCACATGTATGCCAGGATCATTTTCTCATACATGTGATGACAAATAGTCAAGCATCATTTATTACAAGCCAGGTGTCGAATATAAATAAGTCTTACATAGCAAATGTCTCGATGGACAATAATAAGTTCATCACAAGTAAATAAACTAGCAGCGGAATATTATTCTTGAGGGCTCCGTCACAGGCGTTGCCCGGGGGTCTCCATGAACCTAGAAACCTTCTTCGGGTCCAAAGTCTTGGTCATTATACACCACCTCATTATCTTGACCTGAGCAGCAATATAAAACAACAAATATGCAAGGTTGAGTACCGATGGTACTCAGCAAGTGTGGGAAAGTTATGTCATGCATGGCTAGAACAAAGGGAGGTTGAACTCATGGTTAAAGCACTACGCAATTAATACCTACCACCTTAGCTTATTAAGCACCTACATTACTACACAGGTGAAATAGTCCCAATCTCCCATCCCATCATCATAATCAAATAACCATAACATCATTTCCAATGTTAAGCTCCCCGCTTAACATCCACAACTTCCAAAACCATCAATCCTCTAATCATGAATAAGTCCAAGCCGCTCTTGACAGTGAGCACGGCTGTCATGACAGTTTTGACTCTGCAGAGTTTGCACCACTGTACCCACATGTAATGATTTCATCCCACGTTGCCGGGTGGACTAAAAGAACCTCCATTATGCCAGTGGCCACAACCACATTCACACTTCCCAGGTGTGTAGCCAGGAGATCACTACGAAGCCTTTACAAAGGGATTCCCGACGAGCATGGGCCCACTGAGGTTTCACCCCTAACAGCATACAAGAGGCTCCAACCCCGCTGCAGTGGCCCCCTCTTGAGCCTTGCGGTTCATATGGTAGTCCAGCTGACACCTCTTCCCCGCACCATCCAACACACCCATACTACGTGGGGATACACCTAATTAATTGGCCAAGCTGCCCCATCTCAGCATGTGGTTCGCACAGTAAAGCCAGGTTACATGCTCCATGAACCGGTCCTTAGGATCCAGGCAAGTACTGAACACAAACCCAACTCTCGTGCACCTAGCACCAACCAAATCATCCAACTTGCCTTGATCCCTACCTCTACATAACTCACAATATCTCATTCAAGAGTATGGTAAAATAAACTGATGATCTCATATCCCAAATATCCGATTCTAAGCATGGCTAAGCATATTCATAATAATAAATGACATGATAAAATGAATCCCAACCCAAGCTACAAGGAAACAGGATAATGCAATTCTAGGGAAACATCCTAGCATGGGTTTCATATTTTCAATTGACAATGCAAGTAATTCTATCTACACATCCTAGTATAGGATCAAAGTGGTCAAGGACACTTGCCTCCTTCCTGCTGCTCTTGAAATGGGTAGTCCTGATCTTGGAAAGGAATAACTTGCTCTTGAGCAGGTTCTACATCATACCATCACACATAGCAAAAGAAAAACAACAATCCATAAGACATAGTTCACACTTCCACTTCATACAAACCACACATTCACATATAACAAAGCCATTCACAACTTCTATGTGTTGTGTTTACTCTATGTGTGTTGACCTTTGGCTTACATGCACTTTTAATCATGTGTATATGATTCCTACTTTTGTATTCACATTTATGCTTGCATACTTTATATATGAGTTTCCAATTTAATAAATTCCTTATATTCAATTACTACACCTTTTAGCTACCCAGTATGCATGAAAGGTATTTTCCTACTCCATATGTGTCTTCATAATTCCTACCAACCCTAAACTGAATTCTTTGGATTTTAGAAACTCCATTTATCATTTACTAGTTGCTATATTTTCAGATTTATTTCCTATGCCTAAATGTGAACTTTATTATGAAAATAACAAGACACATCATCTAAACAGAATAGGTTCTGATCTAAAATATTTAATAACCTATTTTTGACCTTTTCCTCTGATGCAAACTATTTTACATTTATTTTCCTAATTTTTAGAACTATTCTTCACTTAAAAATGTGTCCCTATGACTAATAAATGTGAATAATAAATTAAACAGATTCATTTCAGTCAAAAATCTATTTTTATCTCACTCCAAAGTTTTCTAAGTACTGAGAAAGTTTTTAATTTAAATTTGACAATATGTTTGTCCCACTTTTTAAATTTTAAATACTAGCCACATATTTAATTTCCTAAATTTAATATCAAACAGGGTTAAAAAGGTAAACTCACCCCACTACAGGGTCTATAATATTATTTTAACAATTTTCAGGGGTCTAGCTACACATAACAGAGGAGTTTCTCCTAATTTTTATTAAGTCCAGGGGCTAAATCTGATTTTTAAATGAATTTACATGATTTTCTGAAGTTCCAGGGGCTAGATCAGAAGTTTCCGGGGCTAGCTCTTATTTCCCGAGAACCCCAGGGGGTAGCACGTAAGATTTCCAGTCTTTATAACGCGGGGCTGACGTGGACCGTCCGATTTAAAACAGACGGCTGAGATTATAACGTCGAACCGGTACGCGGGGATTTAAACTCTACCGTGCGATTTAAAATAAATGGCGCACAAGTGGCCACGTCGCTCTGATCGAGCGCGGGCGGCGGGAGGCGGCGATCTCGCCGGAGTGTTTCGGATCTTCGTCAATTCTTCCTAAAACTGTGATTTTATGGCATAGATCGGTGGAGGGGAGGTCGGGGGTCTCACCTCGGGGGTTTTCTTGAGCTCGAAGGTCCTGGAAAGCGATCGCGACGAGGTCCGAGGAGAATTCACGGCGAGGCTCGTCGGCGCTGTGTTTGAGCCGCAAACCACCGAGTTTTCTGCACCTGCAAGGTTCCCCGGAGGCGGTGGATCAAGACCAGCGAGTTAGATCGGAATTCCCGAGCGTAGATCGGGCAGAATTCGCCGGAGGTGCTCGGGTTCTCACCGGAGTAAAATCGGCGGATCACGTGGGAAAAACGGGACAAGGCCGGGGTTTTTATAGACGGGGGAGGGCGGTGGGTTGGTTTAGATCGAGCTGGAGTCTTCGGGGTCCGGAAATCGGCTGGGATACGCGAGAATTCCCGATCGCTTTTGATTCGGGTGAGAGAGTCCCGGCCGATCGCGGCGCGGACGCGAGGAAGAAGAAAGGCTGGCGGGCCCCGCCTGTCAGTGGGAGGAAGGGGGCACGCGCGGCTGCGGGCTGGCGCGGAGCAGGGTGGGCCGGCTCGTGGGTTTCGGCCCACTGGCCGGTTTTTTTCTGTTTTCTTTTTTTTTTTCTTTTTCTATTTCTTTTCTGTTTTGAGTTTAAATTGAATTCCAGTTTGAATTTAAATTGTTGCAAAACATGCGACACATCCAAAAATTTTTAAACTCCCCTCTGAACAGGATTTTGGGGTGTCACAATATATATATATATATATATATATATATATATATATATATATATATATATATATATATATATATATATATATATATATACACACACACATGTATGTATGTATGTATGTGTGTGTTTAAAAGTGCATGTAGGCCAAAAATCAATATATCTAGGGTAACCACAACACTTAGAAATGTGAATGACTTCCATATGTATGTATGTATGTGTGGTTTGCATGAAGTGAAAGTGCGGATAATGGCTTATGGATTGTTGTTTTCTTTTGCTATGTGTATCGGCATGAGTAAAACCTGCCCCAGAGCAAGTTCTCCCCTTCCAAGACCAAGACTTTCCATTCCCAGAGCAGCAGGAAGAAGGCAAGTGTCCTTGACCACTTTGATCCTATACTAGGATGTGTAGCTATAATTATTTTGCATTGTCAATTTGGAATATGATACCTAAGCTAGTAAGTTTCCCTAGATTTTCATTATCTTATTTCCTTGTAGCCTGGGTTGGGATTTATTTTATTATGTCATTCATTCATGTTACTTATGCTTAGCCATGCTTAGAATGGGATAAGTGGGATATGATATCATCAATTTGTTTACCTTACTCTTGAATGAGATATTATGAGTTATGTAGAGGTAGGGATCAAGGCAAGTTGGATGATTTGGTTGGTGTTGTGTGCACGAGACTTGGGTTTGTGTTTACTGCTTGCCTGGATCCCAAGGACCGGTTCATGGAGCATGTAACCTGGCTTTACCGTGCCAACCACATGCTGAGATGGGGCAGCTTGGCCAATTAATTAGGTGTATCTCCGGCGTAGTGTGGGTGTTTTGGATGGTGCGGGGAATAGGTGTCAGCTGGACTACCATATGAACCGCAAGGCTCAAGAGGGGGCCACTGCAGCAGGGTTGGAGCCTCTTGTATGCTGTTAGGGGTGAAACCTTCGTGGGCCCATCCTCGTCCGGAATCCCATTGTAAAGGCCTCGTAGTGATCTCCTGGCTACACACCTGGGAAGTGTGAATGTGGTTCGCGGCCACTGGCATAATGGAGGTTCTTTTAGTCCACCTGGCAACGGGGGATGAAATCACTACATGTGGGTACAGTGGTGCAAACTCTGCAGAGTCAAAACTGTCATGAAAGCCGTGCTCATGGTCAAGAGCGGCTTGGACTTATTCATGATTAGAGGATGATGAATTGTGAAGTTGTGGATGTTAAGCAGGAAGCTTAACATTGGAGAGCAGACTATGTTTACTTGATTTTGATGATGGGTTGGGAGATTGGGACCATTTCACCTGTGTAGTAATGTAGGTGCCTAATAAGCTAAGGTGATAGGTATTAATGGCGTAGTGCTTTAACCATGAGTTCAACCTCTCCTTGCTCTAGCCATGCATGACATAACTTTCCCACACTTGCTGAGTACCAATGGTACTCAAACTTGCTTTTCTGTTGGTTTAAATTGCTGCTCAGGTCAAGGGGATGATGTGTTGTTCAATGACCAAGACTTTGGACCCGAAGAAGGTTTCTAGGTTCACGGAGTCCCCCGGGCAACGCCTGTGACAGAGCCCACAAGATTTATATTCTGCTGCTGTTTTTATTTACATGTTATGAACTTATTATCGTCCATCGAGACGTATGCTATGTAAGACTTATTTATATTCGAACACCTGGCTTGTAATATAATGATGCTTCACTATTTGTCATCACATGTATGAGAAAATAATCCTGGCATACATGTGATATTCACTCGGTTGTTCTTCGGAGAAACCGAGTGTGACAGAAGTGGTATCAGAGCAAAGGTTGCCCGTAGGAACGTGGACCTAGGTAGAAATGGACGTATTTAAGGACCCTATTTTCTTAAAAACTATTTTATAAAGGTGTGGGTTGAAAGTGTTATTTAATGGGGTCACTTTATTTGTTCATCTTGCCCCAACTTTTATTCAAAATACAATTTTTATTTAATTCTTATCTAACTTAATTTTAAATGCTTTATGTTTTAGATGGTTCACATGATCCGCACCGCCCGCAAGCCCACCGGAGGGAGACTTCCTGTAGTTGCCCTTGCCTTGCGAGAGGAGAACCGTCCGGTGACGTACCACTCCTACGGGTTGGCAGTAGGAGGCTTGTTGCGCCGTCTTCGGCGTATGCTCCACGCCGCCGGCAATGTTGGCAAGCTGATCATACACTACAGCTCCACCAGGACCATACGTGAGAAGCGGGAAGAATGGAGCTCAGAGATGAGGATTATCCATGAAAATCAGCTGCCCAAGATCCACCGCTCTCCAGCTTGTCGGGCGACTCAGGCCGATGCTGAGAAGGATGTCACTTGGGAGGCCATCACCTGCCAGAGTTACATCAACCGTCGCCACCTGGACAGGACTAAGTACATGTATGTCCTCCAGCGTGAGAGTGGCACCTCGGAGTACAAGTACCCGCCAGTGCAGCAGGGGACTTACCATGAGCACATGGACCTGTGCTTGGAGGATGCTGCTATGCTCAGCACTCGACTGCAGAAGTGCCAGCAGGAGCTTCAGGATGTTCGTGACACCCTGAAGGAGACTGAGGCGTTGCTTCACGCCAGCTTGAGGGCGAGAGAAAGAGAATATGGGAATAAACTGTGTGTCACCGTGAATGACACGTGAACTCCTACTCCCCAGACCGTCGGGCGAGCAAGCGTCGCCGCACTTCTCCACCAGCAGCTTCCCCACCTAAAGCGGAATCAGAGGGCAGCCGCAATAATGAGGAAGACCCCGACGAGCCAGCTCAGTGATACGAGTTGTTTAGAGTCGTTTCCCTTACTTCGGCAGGTTATCGAGTAGTCGAGTCAATACCTTATTTATTTGTGTGGTAATGTTTGGTGTAGGACGTGAGTTGTGGAAGCCATGGGCATTTGTCCACAACCTCGTCTTTAGGTTGCTTTGCTTTGGTGTGTGAACCCATATGAATCAATAGTGCATTTTATTTTCGCGTGAAATGTGAAGCCCAAAGATCTACGTGAAATCTTCAGAAAGTGTTTAAATATTAAGGCCTCAAAAGTTTAAGTTTAAACAAGCAATTTGGGAAGTTAACATGTAATGCCTTAAGTTAACATTTGGTTGATCATGATAGATGGCTGGAAGAGGAAAGGGTCGTGGTGCCAACCCCAACAACAACAACGATGAGGCCGGCAACCCTCATCTTTCTGGAGGACAAGACAGGGGTGGTCGCCGTGAAGGAGCTGATCCTATCCACCAAATGCTTGAAAATCAGAATCAGCTCATCCAGAGTCTAACTCAAGTGGTGGCCAACTTGCACCAAGCTCCACCCCCACAAGCTGCACCACGCCAACCAAGGTTTAGTGAGTTTCTGGGGACTCAACCTCCAAAGTTTGCAAGTGCTGCTGAACCTCTGGATGCAGACGACTGGTTAAAGACCATAGAGAGCAAGATGAGGATCATACAATGCCAAGGGTATGAGAGGGTACTGTTTGCCTCTCACCAATTGCATGGACCTGCTGCTTATTGGTGGACCGCTTACGTGGCAGCCCATCATGACCCCGAGAACATCACATGGGAAGAGTTCAAGCGCAGTTTCCGCAACCACTACATACCAAGGGGTGAACTCAAAAACAAGAGAAAGGAGTTCTTGGGACTGCAGCAAGGCAACATGACTGTGAGGGAATACCTCACCAAGTTCACCCAACTATCTGGTTATGCAGCACGGGACATCGAAACTGATGAGCAAAAACAGGACTGTTTTGTGGAAGGACTTACTATGGAAATGCAATGTGCAATGTCCTCCAACGAGTATGAAAGCTTCCAAAAGATGGTAGACAGAGCATTTGTCGTGGAGAGGAAGCTGAAGGCCTTGGAAAATGAAAACAAGAGGAAGGTGGGATGGTCACACCAAGCCTCAGGTAGCAGCACACGTCCACGTCTGATGCAGCAACCCTCAGGGCAGACGAGCCGTGCTGTGGTACCCTACTCAGCACCAAGAGGGTACAACCCAAATTTCAGGCCTCCGTCAGCACCAGCACAGCCGCAGCGTCAGTTTGTGCAGCAGCCTCATCCCACATATCAACCTCGACCAGCAGGACAAGTGCCACCGAACCAACCCCAAGACAACAAAGTCCAGGCACCTAAAGTTGGGGTGCAATGCTTCAACTGTGGTGAAGTGGGGCACTACGCCCATAAGTGCCCAAAGAAGAAGCCCATGCAGCCACAACAGCAGAATGTGATGCGAGGACGGGTTAACCACGTGACCATGGAGGAAGCGCAAGAGGCACCTGACGTGGTGATTGGTAAGTTTCCTACCAATTTACACACTGCAACCCTATTGTTCGATTCTGGTGCTACCCACTCATTCATTGCCCAAGGGTTTGTTAAGATGCATGATCTAGCAACAACACAAATGAAACATATGCTAGCAGTGAACTCTCCAGGGGGAGAAATAAGGACAAGACAAGTGTGTCCCAAGGTGAATCTAGACATTAATGGGGTAGTATTTACTGCAAACCTCATAGTGATAGACTCACAAGGGATAGAAATCATTTTGCGTATGGATTGGCTGACCAAACATAAAGGAATCATCCATTGTTCGACAAGAACGGTGGAACTAACTCACCCTAGCGGCACAAAAATGAAGTTCATATCCGTACCTGAACCTAGGAGGGACCTTAAACTCAATCAAGTTGAGGTGGAAGTGGAAGAGATCAGGATTATCAGGTAATATCTAGACATTTTTCCGGAGGAGTTGCCATGTATGCCCCCGATCGTGAAGTGGAACTCGCGATTGAACTAGTGCCTAGAACAGCCCCAATATACAAGAGGCCTTATCGGATGGACACCAAACAGCTGGAAGAGCTCAAAGAGCATATAAGAGAATTGATAGCGAAGGGGTATATTCGTCCTAGTTCCTCACCATGGGGAGCTCCAGTGATATTTGTACCCAAGAAGGACGGAACCCAAAGGTTATGCGTAGACTACCGTGCGTTGAATGAAGTAACCATCAAGAAAAAGTACCCCTTACCCCGCATTGAAGACTTATTCGATCGGCTGAGGGGAGCTTGTGTGTTCTCAAAAATTAATCTCAGGTCGGGATACCACCAACTGAAGATATGCCAAACCACATTCCAAAGACAGCTTTCGTATCTCGGTACGGGCTGTATGAATACACCGTCACGCCGTTCGGGCTAACTAATGCCCCGGCATATTTCATGTATCTCATGAACAAGGTATTCATGGAATATCTGGACAAATTTGTGGTGGTTTTCATTGATAACATTCTCATCTTCTCCAAAGATGAGGAAGAACATGAGGGACATTTAAGATTGGTGTTGCAAAAACTGAGAGAACACCAATTATATGCCAAGCTGAGCAAGTGTGAATTTTGGCTGAAGAGAGTTTCCTTCTTAGGACATATAATCTCGGAGGGAGGAATCTCGGTAGATCCCGCCAAGATTGAGGATGTGCAGAAGTGGGAGACCCCTGAAAATGTCGGGGAAGTTCGAAGGTTCTTAATATTGGCGGGGTATTATCGACGGTTTATTGAGGGTTTCTCCAAGATCTCGAGACTCCTCACCAAATTGTTAGAGAAGGGAACCACATTCACATGGACACCACAATGTGAGACGAGTTTTCAAGAACTGAAGAAAAGATTGACAACAGACTAGTGCTAGTTATGCCAGATATGCAGAAGAATTTTTCGATGTACTGCGATGCATCTGGACATGGGTTGGGATGTGTTCTCATGCAAGAGGGGCATGTCGTGGCTTACGCGTCCCGGCAGCTTCGAAAAAACGAGAAGAACTATCCTACACATGACCTAGAGCTAGCCGCAGTGGTACACGCATTGAAGATTTGGTGGCATTACTTGATGGGAAAAAGGACAGAGATATATACGGATCATAAGAGCTTAAAGTACATTTTCACACAGCCAAATCTCAACCTCAGACAAAGGAGATGGTTAGAGCTAATCAACGACTTTGATGTGGGCATCAACTATCATCCTGGGAAAGCGAACGTCGTGGCGGATGCTTTAAGACAGAAAGTGCAGGTCCACATGTTGAGTTCAAAGGACATGCCTACAGGATTGAAGGAAGAGATTGCAAAACTCAATCTATGTCTGGTCAATAGTGGTGAGGCCATCGCAATGGAAGTAGACTCCACATTAGAGCAAGACATACGCAACGGTTAGAAGAATGACGAGAAGATACAAGAGATTAGAGAACTCATCAAAGAAAATAAAGCCCCTGGGTTCAGAGAGGATGAGCAAGGTACGGTGTGGCATGGGAAAAGAATCCGTGTGCCTGAAGTAAAGGAGATCCGTGAATTGATTTTGAAGGAGGCTCACGATTCCGACTATTCCATTCATCCTGGGAGTACGAAGATGTATCATAACCTCGAGAGCGGATATTGATGGTATGGTATGAAGTGAGATGTCGCGGAACATGTTGCCCTATGGGACACATGTCAGTTGGTGAAAGCAGAACATCAACGACCCGCGGGACTATTGCAACCACTCAAAGTCCCTGAATGGAAATGGGAAGAAATCAGCATAGATTTCATCGTGCGATTGCTTAGGACCCAATCAGGATATGATTCAATATGGGTCATCATCGACAGGCTAACCAAGGTAGCTCATTTCATCCTCGTGAAAGAAAGATACAGCGGATCCAAATTGGCGGAGTTGTACATGTCAAGGATCGTGTGTTACCATGGAGTGCCAAAGAAGATTGTGTCGGATCGAGGGACACAGTTCACATCAAGGTTCTGAATTTTAGCTCTGCCTATCATCCCCAAACTGACGGGTAGACGGAAAGAACCAATCAGATTCTTGAAGATATGCTGAGGGCATGTGCACTTAAGAACAATAGGAGTTGGGACAATAACTTACCGTATGCGGAGTTTTCCTATAACAACAGCTATCACGCTAGTATGAAGATGTCACCGTTTGAAGCCTTGTACGGAAGGAAGTGCAGGACTCCCCTATTTTGGAACCAAACGGGGGAAAATAAAGTGTTTGGTCCAAAAGTACTACAAGAAGCCGAGGCGAAGGTGAGGGAAATTCGCAACAATTTGAGGATAGCACAAACCCGCCAAAAGAGTTATGCCGATGTACGAAGAAGAGAGCTCGTTTTCAACGTGGGAGACTATGTCTATCTCAAGGTGTCCCCTATCCGAGGACTTCGTCGGTTCAAGGTAAAAGGGAAGTTGTCACCTCGATACATCGGACCGTTTCAAGTTCTGGAGAGGAAAGGCGAAGTGGCGTATCAACTAGAATTACCGGCTCGCCTATCGGATGTGCACGATGTATTCCATGTGTCACAACTCAAGAAATGCCTGAGGACGCCTGAAGGGGTGTTATCCATGAATGAAGTGGACGTAGATGAGGATTTGTCTTATGCCGAGCAACCACACAAGATTTTGGAGACAATGGAACGCATCACCAGAAATAAAAGAATCCGGATGTGCAAGGTGCAGTGGAAGCATCAGTCAGAAGAGGAAGCCACCTGGGAGCGGGAAGACGAGGTCAAGGCACAATTTCCGGAATTGTTTTCTTAGAACCACCAATCTCGAGGACGAGATTTCTTTTAAGGGGGGTAGAGTTGTAACACCCCAAAAATCTTGTTAAGACCCTAAATCATGTTAAGAGGGGAATTTAAAATTTTATGAACGTATTGCATATTTTGCAAAAATTCAAATTCAAACTGGAATTCAAATTAAACTCAAAACAGAAAAGAAATAGAAAAAAGGGAAAACAGAAAAAAAACCGGCCAGTGGGCCGAAACCCACCAGCCGGCTCACCCAGCAACCGCGCCAGCCCGCAGCCGCGCGCGCCGCTTCCTCCCACTGACAGGCGGGACCCGCCAGCCCTTCTTCTACCTCGCGCCCGCGCCAGGATTCTCTCACCCCGAATCAAAACCGACCCGGAATCCTGCGCATCCCCGCCGAATTACGTTCGTGGGCGACACGGACTTGATCTAAACCACCCCGCCGCCTTTCCCCTTCTATAAAAACCCCGGCCTCGTTCTGTTTTTCCCACGCGATCCACCGATTTCACTCCGGTGAGAAACCGAGCCTTCTCCGGCGAATTCTGGCCGATCTAAGCTCGGAAATTCCGATCTAACTCGCTGGTCTTGATCCACCGCCTCCGGGGAACCCTGCAGGTGCAGAAAACTCGGTGACTTGAGGTTCAAACACAGCGCCGATGAGCCTCGCCGTGGTTTCACTTCGGACCTCGTCGCCGATCGCCTTCCAGGACCCCCGAGCTCAAGAAAACCACCGAGGTGAGATCCCCGACCTCCCCTCCACCGATCTATGCCATAAAATTACAGTTCTAGGAAGAATTCCTGAAGATCCGAAACTCTCCGTCGAGATCGCCACCTCCTGCCGCCGTGCGCCGCCGTGCAGCGCCGCCCGCGCTCGATCAGAGCGACGTGGCCGCTTCTGCGCCGTCTATTTTAAATCGCCCGGTAGACTTTAAATCCCCGCGTACCGGTTCGACGTTATAATCTCAGCCGTCTGTTTTAAATCGGACGGTCCACGTCAGCCCCGCGTTATAAAGACTGGAAATCTTATGTGCTACCCCCTGGGGTTCTCGGGAAATAAGAGCTAGCCTCGGAAACTTCTGATCTAGCCCCTGGAACTTCAGAAAATCATGTAAATTCATTTAAAAATCAGTTTTAGCCCCTGGACTTAATAAAAATTAGGAAAAACCTCTCTGTTATGTGTAGCTAGACCCCTGAAAATTGTTAAAATAATATTATAGACCCTGTAGAGGGGTGAGTTTACATTTTTAACCCTGTTTGATATTTAATTTAGGAAATTGAATATGTGGCTAGTATTTAAAAGTTAAAAAGTGGGACAAACATATTGTCAAAATTAAATTAAAAACTTTCTCAGTACTTAGAAAACTTTGGAGTGAGATAAAAATAGATTTTGGGCTGAAATGAATCTGTTTAATTTATTATTCACATTTATTAGTTATAGGGACACATTTTTAAGTAAAGAATAATTCTGAAAATTAGGAAAATAAATGTAAAATAGTTTACATCAGAGGAAAAGGTAATAGGTATTAATGGCATAGTGCTTTAACCATGAGTTCAACCTTCCCTTGTTCTAGCCATGCATGACATAACTTTCCCACACTTGCTGAGTACCATCGGTACTCAACCTTGCATATTTGTTGGTTTATATTGCTGCTCAGGTCAAGATAATGAGGTGGTGTATAATGATCAAGACTTTGGACCCTAAGAAGGCTTCTAGGTTCATGGAGACTCCGGGCAACGCCTGTGATGGAGCCTAAGAGAATAATTATTCCGCCGCTAGTTTATTTATTTGTGATGAACTTATTATCGTCCATCGAGACATATGCTATGTAAGACTTATTTATATTCGACACCTGGCTTGTAATAAATGATGCTTCACTATTTGTCATCCCATGTATGAGAAAATGATCCTGGCATACATGTGATATTCACTCGGTTGTTCTTTGGATAAACCGGGTGTGACAAACAGGATAAAAAGTTTCATCAAAATCTAGACCTTCAACTTGTGTGAAACCTTGAGCAACCAACCTAGCCTTATTTCTAACCACAACCCCATCCTCACTTTGTTTATTTTTAAACACCCATTTAGTTCCAATTAAAGTGTGACCTTAAGGTGGAGGTACAAGTTTCCAAACATTATTTCTTTCAAAATTTTCTAACTCTTCTTGCATGGCAATAACCCAAGATTTATTAGTGAGCGCGTGTGATATATCTTTGGGTTCAAAAGAAGCAATGAAAGCAGAATGAGCATGAGAATTGAGGTTGAAAAAACCTGGATCTTGTAACTCGTTCATGCAAGCTTCCAGTAATTTGTTGTGGAGGATGACTTTTGAGAATACGGAGGGGAGTGGACACTTCACAAGCTTCTTCTTCTTCATGTTCATCACAAATAGATGAGCTTGTGACGTGAGGAGGATCTGGACCAGAAATGGTGTTCGTCGGTGCTGGCTGTGAATCAAGATCAGGAGCTGGAACAATGTCATTAGCTGCTGAATTTTCGGGCAGCAGCACCACTTCTTCCTCTTCTTTAACGAAAATACTCTCCCCTGCGGATATGGATCCGGACCTGCAATATTTGAACTAGTACCTAGGCTAGCTTCATCAAAAGAAACCTCACAAGTCTCCACAATTTTGTTAGTATAAAGTAAAAGCACACGGTAGCCTCTAGTATGAGATGGATAACCAAGAAACATGCCATCCAGATCTAGCTTCAAATTTATCAAGATTACCATGTTTCTTAACAAAGCATTTGCAACCAAAGACCCTAAAGTGTGTGACACTAGGCCTATGTCCAAACATGAGCTCATATGGTGTTTTACCTAGCTTAGCACACAAGAAAACACGACTGGAGACAAAACAAGCAGATGCAATTGCATCAGCCCAAAATTTCCTAGGAGTTTGATATTCATCAAGCATAGTCCTAGCCATCTCAACTAAGGTTCTGTTGTTTCTTTCTACAACACCGTTTTGTTGAGGTACATATGGTGAAGAAAATTGAAGATCTATTGCATTTTCAGCACAAAAGTGATCAAACGATTGATTTTTAAATTCGGTTCTATTATCACTTCTAATTGCTCTTAAAGATCCTGGGTGATCAATTGATAATCTAAGAAATAAAGTTCTAAAGTGACTAAAAGCTTCATTCTTAGATGCCATAAAGTAAACCCAAGAGTATCTAGAATAGTCATCAACAATCACAAGAACATACCATTTACCTCCGAAGGATTGAACACGTGAAGGTCCTATTGTGTCAAGGTGTAAAAGCTGACCCGGTTCAGTTGTCATGGTCATTGTGACAGGAGCATGTGAACCTGCAACCATCTTAGCATGTCTACAAGAAGAGCACACAATTTCTTTGTCCCCTTTAAGCTTAGGCAGCCCACGTATGCGATCAAGAGCACTAACATGCGTGAGATGATCAAAGCCTACGTGACCAAGTCCATGATGCCAAAAATATAAATCTTTGAAATCATTTGCAACTAGACATCTATGCTTAGAGGAAGACATATCAAAATCAGCTTTAAAAACTCTTCCAAACCGAGACATGTTAAAAATAAGCTCACTATTTGAACCTACAACTTTGCAGCAGTTTTTATTGAAAATAATTTCCAGATTTTCATCTAGCAATTGTGAAACAGAAAGCAAGTTGTATTTCAAATTTTTGACAAGTGCCACATCCTTCAAAGTGTAGTGATCATTTACTCTAACCGAAGCCTTAGCAATTATAGGAGTTGAAGAATTATCGGCAAAAGTAACATTCTCTACACGTGACACAAAAGAGAGAGAGGAGATCTATTCTTTGTTACCGGTCATGTGGCGTGAGCAACCTGAATCCACAATCCAAATGTTCTTCTTCATCAAGCGTGTAACCTACATAGAAGCACAATACGTCGATGACTCAATATTGGGGTTAGTTAAAAGGCATTTAGAAATCCAGTACTAAGTCACACGATGTCCAGCAGGAATAACATGCGAAAGCTGAGATAAAACAGCAGGTTTATGAGTCAAAGTTTGAGATTTTTTATTCTTAACTACTGACCTATGAGGTGTCACTTATGTAGCACGAAAATCAGTAGCTCTGGAGGCAAAAACAAAAGGTCTGGAGGCAAAAACTGAAGCTCCGGAGGCAAAAACTGATGCTCCGGAGGTAAACTTTGAATATTTCTGACTCATAACAGCAGGTTGCATGTTCCTGACATTCGGTTTAGTATGTGCAGCAAATTTTGCATGAGAGTTATAAGATCTAGCTTGCATCCTTTCCTTTTTATGTTGTTTAGCTAGTCTATAACAAAAATCTATGACATGACCATCTCTACCACAATAGGTACAATGAAATTTAACTTTGTGTTCATGTCTAGATGAGCATGCAGTATACTTATTTGAACCCGAATGTGACAACACTCCTGCAGATTTAAAAACCACTTCTTTTTATTTAGGAACTGTTTGAATCAAACCACTTCCTAATGATTGTACAATTTTAGGTGGATGTTCCTTAGCATGAGCATGTGAATCAAAACCTAAACCAGTTTTATCATTGCAAGACTTGGAAGAATTCAGCAGCAAGTTTAGGTTCTTATTCCCATTACAAAACCGATCTAATGTTTTATGCATGTTATCAAGTTTATTTTATAGATCAAGGTAATTTTCACATGAAGTTTTTCCTTTTAATTTGCAATTGGAACAATATTTAACTTCATGAGAACGTAAAGCATTGTTCAATATAGAAATTTCTTTCATAGCATCTTGTAGTTTCTTATCAAGTTCATCGCAAGTAGAACAATGCATCAATTGTAGAACAACAAGCATCTTTCAAGTTTTTATCATTAAGTGCAGCAAGCTTTTTGTTCTTTTCGATTTCAAGTTCAAGTTTATCAAGTGTGGAGGTATGTGCACTTCTAAGAGAGGACAATTGTTTATATATTAAATCACATGAGGAACAAGAATCATCACTAGGAATCAAGGATTTTAAACGATTAATTTCAGATTCTAGTGACTCAATTTTAACAGCATTGTCCCTATGCTTTTTGTGCTTTTTCTTAACAATAATAGTGTCACGATAAATAGCATCACGCATTTCTTCGCAAGTAGGACATACCTCTTCATTGTCACTGTTGTGTTCTGCATCCTCCATACTTGATTTTGATTTGCCCGCCATGAAGCACAAGTTTGCCAGATCATCTTCATCTTCATCACTTCCAATGTCTACATCACTCGAGCCATGCCCCGCATTGAATCCTGTTCGATCAACTTGTGGGTGCAAGTGCTTTTTAAAGATGGATCTTCGCTCTGGGTATCATCAAATGAAAATCCAGACAGAGGATATCCCGAACACGACAGTCTCGACGAGATATGGACTATATGAATATCTCATCATGTATTTTGGTCTCACCAACACCCCGACACATTTTATGTATCTTATGAACTCAGTGTTCATGCCGGAGTTGGATAAGTTCATTGTGGTGTTCATCAATGACATCTTGGTTTATTCCAAGTTTGATGAAGAACACGCTGAACACTTGCATATCGTGCTTCAACGATTGCGAGACCATAAATTCTATGCCAAGTTCAGAAAATGCAAGTTTTGGATCAGCCAAATGCCATTTTTGGGACATATTATCTCAGCTGAAGGCATTGTGGTTGATCCAAGCAAAATCTAGCTGGTGCTGAAATGGAAGTCCCCCACATCTGTCCAAGAAGTCAGAACTTTCCTCGGTTTAGCGGGATATTTTCAGAGGTTCATCCCGAGCTTCTCCAAGCTTGCTAAACCGATGACTGAATTGTTGAAGATGGGGACTAAATATATTTGGAGCTCAGCATGTGAAGGAGCGTTCCAAGCATTGGTGAAGCATCTAACAACAGCCCCGGTTCTAGCTCAACCGGATACGACCAAGCCTTCCGACGTATATTGTGATGCGTCCGGTATCGGGCTTGGCTGCGTGTTGATGCAAGAAGGACGGGTAGTCGCTATGGCTCACGTCAACTTTGAAACCACGAGCATCACTATCCGACTCATGATCTTGAGATCGCTGCTGTGGCATTGCCTTAAAAAAGTGGAGGCACTATCTACTTGGAAACTTACTGCATCTCTACACCGACCACTAGAGCTTGAAATATATCTTCACTCGAAAGGAGCTGATTATGAGGCAAATGAGGTGGTTAGCCTAATCAAGGATTATGAAATTGAGGTTCATTACCACCCCGGCAAGGCGAATGTGGTTGACGATGCGCTTAGTCGGAAATCACATGTCCATAACCTCACTATTACACCGATAGAAGAGGAAGAACCGAGTTTATACTTGGTTCCATATGGATCATTATACAACCTTGCCCTCATCTCTACTATTAGGGAGGATATTATTGCAGCTCAGAAGTTGAACAAAGGTATGGCACATCTCCGGAAACGAATGGACAGTGGTGACATCAAAATATTTCCGGAAGGATGAAGTGGGGACGCTATGGCTCAAGGACCTTATAGTCGTACCCCGGGATGTGGAGTTAAGGAAGAAGATCTTAGATGAAGATCACTTGTCAAAGTTTTCCATTCTTCTGGGCAGCAACAAAATGTACCAAGATTTGAAGAGTAAATTTTGATGGACACGTATGAAGCGGAAAATTGCAAAGTACGTATCTGAGTGTGATACGTGTCGGCGAGTGAAGGTAGATCATATGAGGAAATCAGGGATGCTACAACCCCTGAAAATTCCAGCATGGAAATGGGAAGGTGTGAGCATGGATTTTATTATTGGATTTCCTATGACCTTTCATAGGCATGATTCCATTTGGGTAATCGTTGACCGGTTTACCAAATCAGCTCACTTCATTCCCTTGCATACTAATTACCATGCCAACAACTTTGCAGAGTTGTATATCGCCAGGATCTTGTGCTTACATGGAGTACCCAAGACAATAATCTCAGATCTAGGTGCACTATTCGTGGCTCATTTTGGGAAGCAGTTGCGCGCTTCTTTGGGTACCAAGTTGATTAGAAGCTCTGCATATCTCCCCCAGACAGATGGAGAAACGAAGAGGGTGAATCAAGTGTTGGAGGACATGTTGAGAGCGTGTGCCAACCACCATGCTAACAATTGGAATGATCATCTACCATTGGCGGAATTCTTGTATAACAACGGCCATCAAGCGAATATCAAGATGGAACCATATGATGATCTCTATGGCCATAAGTGTTGCACAAAGTTGAATTAGTGCGAATCTGGTGAAAGGGTCACGTTCGGGATTGACCTCGTGAACGATGCCAAAGAGCGAGTTCGGGTGATTCAAGCAAACTTGAAAGCAACCCAACCCGACAGAAAAGTTACGCTGATAAGAGGCGTCACCTGCTGCATTTCGATGTCGGAGAACACATTTATCTCTGTGTGTCTCTGATGAAGGGCGTGCACCGATTCGGCGTAAAGGGAAAACTCGCTCCCCGATTTACCGTACTCTATGCAGTCACCAAGAAATATGGACCGTGGCATATCGGCTGGAACTACCGGTATTTATCGCTGGTTTTCATGACATTTTCCACGTCTCACAACTCCGAAAATGTCTGAAGTACACTGCTGCTGACCACACTGAAAATATTAGTGAGTTACAACCAGATTTAACCTAAGCGGAATATCCGGCTGAAATTATTGATGAGAAGATTCGAACCATGTGTAACCGAATGCTGTGGTTCTATAAGGTATTGTGGAGAAACCACACCGCTGAAGAAGCAATGTCGGAAAGCGATAATTTCCTTCGCTCCAACTACCCAGACTTCATATCGGGTAACTCATCTCCTATCTTCGTCCCTTCTTTTGTAATCTTAGGATGAGATTCTTTTAAGGGGGGAGGAATGTGAAATCCCACATTTACGCATTTGGTTTAGTATAAAAATTTGTGGGAGATTCAAATTTTCTGAACTCATTTGCAACTAGCCATTTACATATGCCACTAGTGCAAATTCAAACATGAAGTTTTCCACAAAGTTTGTCAAATTGCATATTGGATTTCAATAATGTGTTCATCAAATTTGAAATAGAACCTCTACCAAATTTCATAGATTTTAGACTTTATTTGCTATGTATTTTGAGCAATTGAAGAGGAGGGATTCAAATCCAAATTCAAATGTCCAATTGCAATTCAAACTTCACCATCCAAAACTGAATTCATTTGAATTCCAATTTGAATCTATGACTTTTTGGCTAATTCTAGACTTTAATAGTGAGTAGATGGTGAAAATATCAGCTGAAAAATTGAAAAGAATTAGAGGGGAGGGGGACCCACATGTCAGTGACCGAATGGAGGGCAAAACGACTTAACTGAGCTCGGGTTTCTCCCGGTAGATCACCGTGTGGCCACATGAAGCGCTCGGCCCCCGACCACTCCACCTCATGGTAGAAATTTTCGCCTCAAAAGCCAGCACAATGAGTTGCACCATCTGTTCTCATCGCTTCCGAGTCGAAACCAGCTCTCCCACGCGCTATTCTTCGTTCCCGCGAGCGAGTTCTTCGCCTCCTCCCTCTGCTCACCGACGACTGTCTGATCCAGCCAGTTTCACGCGCCGCCCCCGAAGAAGAAAAGGTGTGCCCATGTATGCTGAAGCTGTAGGTGAAAGTCTCGTTTCATTTCATGCCGTGTCGAGTGAGTATTTCCCATTTTCCTCCATTATGCACAATAGGAGCTGAGCTTGATCCTCGGGGAAATTCTCCTCCCACGTTCAACCCTTGCTCGAGCTGTGCACGAAACACATTCTAGATCATCTAGCGCAGGGGATATGGAAAGTTGTTGAGACGATAAAAAATAATGTTGATCCAAAACAAGATCAGATGGCTATTGTGGTCATCTATTATGCTATTGATGAAGACACTCTCATGCGGATTTCCTAGAAGGACACATCGAAAGAAACGTGGGAGCTAATTAAAATCAAGTTATTGGGTGAGGAACACGTGATGGAAGCAAGAATCTAAACTCTTCATAGTGAGTTTGATATGATACATATGAACGAAGGAGACTCCATCGACGACTTTGCCACAAAAGTGATGATCATCATGATAAAAAATTGTGGTATTATAGGAAAAGTTGAAGAAAATGTTGAGTGTCCTACCTTTGAAATTTCTTCATATTGCATCCACAATTGAGCAATGTGTTGATTTAAAGGCGATGACTACAGAGGAACTTGTTGACAGAATCAAGACATATGAGTAATGTGTGAGTACCTTCAACAACCAAGAGCATGAAGAAAGGCTCCTTTTAACGAGGGGTGGAGTGGAGAGGCAAGAGATGTAAAGGGCGGAGAGAAGGTTCTTTTGAAAAGAGGGGAGTGGAAAGCTCACGAGGCAAAAGATGGTGGTCAAAACAAGAAGAAGAAATTTGGCAAATCGAAGATTCAATACTTCAATTGTCAAAAACTTGATCATTTTGTCAAATAGTGTTCCAAGAATAAAAGGAAGATAAGATGACGCTTCTTGTATCAGAAGAAACTTTGTTTTGATCTCACATCAAGTTGTGCTCGAGATGTTGATGTGTCCATCTCGAGGTCGAGTGCAAGATGAAGATGTGTCCATCCTGTGGATGAGGATGTGCTCATCCCGAATTCTTGTGCAAGATGAAAATGTTACCATCATGGGAGTGTAGATGTGTACATCCCAAAGTATGTGTTGGTTAGAAGTGTGTCTCCATTTTAATTTAGTGAGAGTGTTATGTAGAAAAAACAAGATTAGGGGGTGATTGTTAGAGATAATCTAGTTTTCCTATATTAGTTAGAGTTAGAGATAGATTACAAGTCTATCTCAATTTAGAGTGGGAGTCTAGGGAGTAGTATTAGACTAGGATTCTACTCCCTCTGTCCCACTGGGACTTTATTTTTAGGTTTTTTTCAAATCCATCTTTGACCAATAATATTTATAAATTCAATCAATTTTAATTACATACAAATTATATATTATGAAAATATTTTTCATGATGAATCAAAAAGTATAGGTCTCATATTTTTAAAGTTAATTAAAGTTATAGAAATCATTGGTCAAAGTAAGATCTGACTAAAGCTAAAAATAGAGTCTTGTTGGGACAGAGGGAGTATTAGTAATTGGGGCTATATATACAAACACACATATTTGAGAATAATTAAGGGGAAAATTCATAGATTAATCTACCCGGAAATCCAACAATCATTTCTTTGGCATGAGATCTTTGCTTCCCATCACAAATCTTAGGAAATGGCAACCATTTGTTAAGTGGCATACATATATAGTTGGACGAGATACCATATCATTTGCACTTTATACAGTAGTTCTAACACCTGTTGGCGCATATACGATAGCTGCTCAAAGAAGACATTGTCACTGTCAAGATCCTCTTAATCACACTACCATAGTGAAGCCACAACTCGAGAGTAGGGGTGAAATGGGGACGGAAATTTCTCGGATCAACCGATACCGATTTCAAAAATTTTTGAACCGTTTTCCGTTTTTATCGGAATTGTTCAGAAATTGGTCGGAAATCAGAAATGGAAATTCGGAAATTGGAAAAAAATGATTTGGGCAGATTTCTAATAGAATATTCGGAATTCCGTATTTATTCAGAAATTTCCGAACAATTTTTGCTTTCATTTCCAGAATCAGCCAGTGGCCTTGGCCCAATACTTAACAACCCAATAGGCCGAGAGCCCGAGGCACAGCCCCCGGGAGCATCAAACCCTAATTCGATTCAAAATTCCCAATCCCACTTGGCTTGTCATTACTCTGTTATGGTTACTAATGTGAAGTTATTAACATGGTTTGCTTATGTCATTTAATCAATAATGACAATACTTTGGCCTTTAGGCTGTTGTTTTCGAAAAAATCAAAACCGCTCTGATATTGACATGTTTTTCCAATATATCCATTTCCGACATTTCCAAAATTTCCGATGTCATATCCATTTCCGATGATACCATTTCAGATTCCGTTTCTGAAAATTATATATGATAATAGAAACGATTTTAACTATTTTCCCGACCGTTTTCACCCCTACTCAAGAGAATCACCCATAAAAAGTTGGACCAGTGACCAAACAAAACCTAATCATCACAATTAATATTCACTCTGAACTCTTATCCTAGAACTAATAGACATAAATCTAACCTAAGCACAACTCAATTCAATAGAACCCGGTTGGAGAAACACACATAGCATATATCTAAATCATAAATTGATGAAACTTTCAATGTAGGAATAGAAAATACATCACCATCTTGGAGGCCTACTTCAATGGGATGATCCAGCTCGAATGGTCTATAGATCCTAAGATGAAGAACAACTTGACTAGATTAGCCTAATACTAACCTAGACAACTAGACATGGCAGTGGAACAAAGCTGAAGCCCCGATGGCTTTAGACTCGATCTTGTTCTGTTCCGATACATCTTCTCATCGTCTCTTCAATTCATAGGATTTTCCTTTGTATTTATATCAATGTGGGGGGGGGGGGGCGAAGTGCAATACAAGGCGGTGGCTCGGTGTCGATCGACACATGCCATATCTTCCTTGGTTTCTATTAGAGTTAGTTTCAAATCTCCTAGATGTCCTTCCTAGACTTTCATGCAGACCTTTTAAATAATAGTTCTTGCTGAAGATATATAAGTAATATGATCAAATCTTGAAGTTTCTTTGGATGTCTTTGTGAGTGATTCCTCCTCAATCACGAGTATGGTTTATCTATAGGAGAGATTTGGTGTCAAAGTTGGCTTGATACGGTAAGAATTTCATCAGTGCCGGTCGGCACAAGACCCATGCCACATGGCATGAAGGTCTTTCTAGGTGTCTTCTAGTCCAAAGCAAGGCTTCATGATCTTGATCCATTGGATTGCCCATGATTTCACTCTATTTTATCTATTTCTACAACATAGCTCAAGAATAACACTAGGTGAGGATTAGTGGGTATAACAACGATGTTTATGCCCTGAACTAGGATGTTATGACATATAAAATAAATATCTGAAATGATGCCGACAATCCCCATGATCTTGCTCATCCCAAGCAAGATTGAAAATTGGGGATGCAAAACATGTGAATCCTTTATGAGAAAAATTGAGACGTGAACATATTGGGCTATTTAGATGTTCAGAGTTCAATTATTGTAATAGATCAGCAAACAAATGCATATCATAGGTTCATGAATAATAAAGGACTATCATAAGACAAGCTCAAAAGAATAATCAAAGCAATCTAAGCAACAACATAGAAATCTTTCTATTGATGTAAATTTCAACGTTATAGAAACCTCTAAGTAAAAGGGGACAACAAATCAATTTTACCAAGAAAATTCTCAAATTCAAGGCACACATCTTAGCATGATCTCTTAAACCTCTCAATTTTTTTAAGTTGAAAGGCTCATCTGAGTAGCTAGGTATGGTAAAGCAAGGGTAAACAACCAAACAAGCAACATATTGTAAAGTCAGTAGATAATTCTTATTGGTTTTACCTAGACTTATCAAAAATACCATTAAAAATCAATGGTGATAAAGAATGAACTCACGCTTTTAAATCTGTGAACCTAAGCAAAGGGCAAGAGTAATTCCAGGAAATGAGTGGCTCGCTTCATCGGGTTGCATATGTGTAGTATCCCTATCATTTCAAAATATTAAATTTGTGTCGAGAAAGACTAGAGAGTTGACTAAAATTTGAACTATGTTTCCGATGGTTAATTAGAGATTGTTGATTCATAACATCATCAACACTTTGCTAATTTAATACTCATATGCTTGATTCGGAGAAAGGGTAAGTCGATGTGAGCCTTTTTATTTAGACTGTTGGATGGGATGGTCTTTTATTTAGGATACGGAGGGGAAATAAGAATCCATCTCCTGTTCTTCCAACCTGTGCCGCCAATGCCCACCGTTGCCATCGCTAGGCCATCCTCACGTTGCTCTTTCCTGCGCTGCTTTCTGCTCTACCATCGGAGAGAAGGCAAGGGAGAGAGAGAAGGAAGACCGATTCCTGCTGCTGTCTGTGGCTGCTTGCTGCTGCTGTTGTATTGGTGTAGGGCTGCTGCTGTATTGGTGTATGGCTGTCCGGGTAAAAAGAAGGGGAAGAAGAAGGGGAAAGGAGGAAGGAGAAGGGGGGTAAATTTTTGGATTTAGCAAATTCCTTTGCAAATTGACGTGCTTTGCTCCAAGGATAACTCCTATGTAGTCCCTAATTGTTCATTGATGAGCCTATATGGATAGATGTGAAAAATATGTCGCATTAGTTCATCCAGATTTTAGATGGATAAACTGTTTCCAAATATGGTATTAATCAGAGAAAAATTAGACTATAAGATAATAACAAAAGGCTTATGGACAACTTTTAGGTTTCGAACAGCTTTTGTCTCCCCCAATTCCAATCAATGATTAGGAAGAAATCATCAATATAGTCCTGCTGTCTGAGGATTACCAGTCTGTACAATAATATGTTTATTTATTTTTGACCAAGTTTGAGGGTAGTTTAGCAAATCCTATAACAAGAAAAATATAGAGTATTTCCTGTAGATGTATAAAGTGTATTTACTTGTATCAATCGGTTTTGTAAATTAAAAGTTATGAAATGAACAATGAGTCAATCAGGTTTTCAACGAGTCTTATAATTTTGGGCAAGATGGTATTTAGTCTTTACTTTATATATTGATGCAGGGAGGCATTGGACAGATTTAGCTACGTGCTAGGTATCTCTCTAAGTGTAGTTTTGTTTCACAGGCTTGGAGAGTCCTCATGTCCAGAGAGCATATTTTGATTCTCTCAAAGGTTAAGTGTAACACACTCAATTTCGTAATCATGCATGCATTCATATTTTATATAGAGAGAACATTTTAAAATAAGTAGAAACAGAGAAGGAGTCAGAAAGATAGATAAAAAGAGCCAGTTCCAGTTTGCCGAATAGCGCTGTAGACACTTCCCGCGGCCCGCTGGCCACGTGGCGTGTTTGGAGCTCATCCCTGCGTAGTGGGGAGAGGTCCGGCACCGCCAGACACGTGGCAGGCTCGGAGCTAGCCTCTGTGGAAGGGGCGATGTCCGACACGCAGGACGCGTGTCACCACCGGGGCTTGCCTCTGCGGAGGAGCGAATCCATCCCCGCAGGACACGTTCTGCCACCGGAGCTAGTCGCTGGGGAAAAGAGAGGTCTAGCCGCGCGGGATACATGTCGCTCTCGGAGCTCATCTCCGAGAGGTCCGGCCCTGTCGGACATGTGTCGCTCCCGGAGCTCATCTCCGGGAGGTCCGACGCTGATAGACACATGTCGACCTCGGAGCTCACCTCCGGTAGGTCCGACGCTGATGGACACGTGTTGACCGCGGAGCTCGTCTCTGAGGAGAAAGGAAGATTCGGCGCTGCTTGACACATGGCACTCTTGGAGCTCACCTCCAAAGAGAGGGGAGGTCCAGCACTGACACGTGGCACATTCGGAGGTACCTCCGAAGAGAGGGGAGGTCCGGCACTGACACGTGGCGTACGCGGAGCTCGTCTCTGGAGAGAGGGGAGGTCCTGACCCATCAGACACGTGGCGTACACGGAGCTTACCTCTGAGGGAGAGGGAGGTCGCGCCCACCAAGACGTGTGGCGCACACGGAGCTCGCCTCTGAGGAAGAGGGAGGTCTCGCCCGCCTGACACGCGGCAGAACCAGAGCTCGCCCCTGAGGAAAAGGAAAGCCTAGGCCCTCGCTAGACACGTGGAGCCTCCGGAGATTATCCCTGCAGAAGGACGCGATTCTGAAACAGTTTTCATCTGTATGTGAGTACCCGTTACTGAGGAAACCGACACAAACTCTTCTACGTTGAATACTGCAACCAAATCGATTGAAAGATAATTTGTTAAGATCAAAATACAAATCAAATAGGACTCTTATTAGAAATCCAATCGGAGAAGGACTCTTCTTTTCCCGATTATAAATAGAACCCAAAACAACCCCTTGGTCGTAACATCTTTTCTAAAGCTGACAACTTAGAGGCCCCAGCCCCAAACTCGCCGAGCTAAACCCCTTCGCCGGAGTTTGACCACTGGAGAGACCGCTGACGAGCCCAGACACGATCGCCATCGCCGGAGGAGAGCCGGTGATCTTCTTTTGCTAGAGTAAGGACCCGAAGGAAGTAAGGTAGGTATCCATTACCACCTTACGATGTCATCGCGTTTTCTTTGCATCTGTTCCTTCGATCTCTTTGAAACAGAAGCTTTTTCGTGGACAGATCACGTGTTGATCGGTTTGATCTAGATCTTGAGTTAAGATCATTACCACGTCCACACTTGATCCCTATACCTTTGTTCATCGTAAAACCCCATGAAAATCCATTGGACCATGCAAGAGCACGTACACACTAAACTGCACCATATGATTAGCATGCATATGCATCATTGCATCTTGAGTAAAGTTTGTGCATGATAACTGATTGCTGTGAACCTTGTATATGCATGATCGTGAGTAGAAGGACAAGCTCAGGGAGCTATCTACGATGAGCCACAACACCAAGACTTCGAGATCCAAGAGCAACAGAAACCACAGGAACAAGGCAAGTGCCCCTTGACCATATTGATCCCATGTTTTTGGAGCTATTTTGTTTGCGAAAAGGTGTTTGTGCTTGAGTCAACTTGATGGGAAACCCGTTCATAGGAGTTTAATAGTTTTGTTAACCACCCTTGTCGCCGGAATAGTTGATGAGTTGGGTATGGTCGGTTTTTGCTTTTTGCTTCGCTAATCCATGGGATATGGGAAGCGATAGAATATGTCTAGCTAATTGCACTCGTATGAATAATGTTAATGAGAAACTTATGTTGATAATGAACATGAATCGGAGGGAGATCTAGGCAAGCTTGGTTTGTGGATGTGGTAGCATGAGATGGTGGTTTACTTGCCGTAGATCTAAGGACCGGTTCATGCCAGCCATGCCAGGAAAACAGTGCCACGACAAGGCCAAATATGGGTGCGGCTTAGCTAACTAGTTAGGTAAGTTGCTAGATTGTTATGGACCGTGGAAGGCCCAGGAAATGGGAGTCGACTAAGGACTGCCCTGGGAACTGCATGGCACAAGAGGGGGCCTGTAGGTGGGAGAATTGGAGATTCTAGCCTGCTGGTGAAACCTTAGTGAGTCCATACATCTAGTAGTCCCTTTGTAAAGGCTATTTTGTGATCTCTTGACCATACACCGATGGTTGTGTACTGGTGTAATGGAGGTTCTGCAGTCGCCGACGGGTGACAAAATCACAAGCGCCTGGACAACTCACATGATTAGATGGGATGGTTATTGGGATGGTATTTGGTTTGGTTATTGGTTTGGTGATCGTTTGGTCTTTGGATTTGGTTTTCGGGACTGTTGAGTCCGGGTACTGAGATTGGTTTCATGACTGTTGAGTCATGGTAATGAGCTTTGGTCTCGGTTATGAGACGGAAATTGAATATGAGATGAGATGGTAGTGAATACGAGATGGAATTCATGAGCATGAGAAAAGTTGAGAAAGATAAATGTCTGGAAGAGACATGAAAAGTGGTGAATCATGATGGAGGTATGTTGATGTTTAAATACATGTTGGGATTACATTCACTTAAAGCTGACTTCCCGCACTTGCTGAGTATGTCATGTACTCACCCTTGCATTATCATACATCATCAGCAACAGGAGAGGAGTACTATGAAGACCACATGAAGTATTAGGCGTGTAATCTACCCTCAACCTTGTCTGTGGAGTAGAGATGGAGCCACTGCTGCTGCTTAGTTTGCTTCCGCTATAGTTTAGAATACTTCCGCTGCTAGAATAAGACTTCTGCTGCAAAGGTAAGACTTCCGCTGCAATAAAGTTTGATGTAAAAAAGTACTTGAATCTATTCATTCGTGGTTATATATATTCTGAATTCAGTTTGTGGATTATATGTGTATGTGTGATGAACATCCTGGGCACACATATGCATCAGTCTCGGTTCCGAGAGGTTTCCTCTCAGAACCAGGGCGTCACAAATTGGTATCAGAGCCACGGTTGATCGTAGGTCACGTGCCTAGATAGGTCATAGAATTGGTATCAAGCTACCACGGTTGACTGTAGGTCACAAGTCTAGATTGATCACAGTTTGGTAGCAGAACCACGGTTCCGTAGGACGCAAGCCTAGTCGCAGATTGGTATTCGGAGCCACACTGAACATAGGATGCAAGCCTAGGTAAAATGCATAGATTGGCATTACAATCCTATTGACCATAGGACAAAGTCACAGATTGGTAGTCACAGATTGGTCACAAGATTGGTACCACCCCAAACCACATAGGACCCCCATTGAGTAAGCCTTGAATAGAAGTTGTGTGCTGAACTTTGTGATGATTGTTTGTGCTTGAGTGCTTAGTGTGAGTTGTGGGACGTTTCAGCATTGTCCATATCTACACATAGTAGAGAGATGTGAGATGCTTCGGCACTTGTTCACATCCTCATATCGAATGATATATAGTCCATTCACCTTGATGCATACAGTTGGAGGGATCACTCTAAAAACTCTCCCTCACAGATGGTGAGAGGAAATGCCGGCAGTTAAGGGAGGAACGTCCGTGGCAACCAAGAGGATGACCACGTTGAGATTTCTGAGAATGACAACCCCGGAGCTGGTGCAAACAACCTGGAACGGTTGATGGCTATGCAGAATCAGCTCATGCAAACCATGATCCAAACTTTGGGTCAGCTGCAAGCCAACAACAACAACCCCGCTCCTGCACCACCACCACCACCACCGGCTCACAACAGGTTGGGAGAGCTCATGAGGACTTGACCCCTACCTTTTCACAAGCTAATGACCCCATGGAGGCCGATGACTGGTTGAAGTCCATGGAGAAGAAGCTTGCCATAGTTCAGTGCAATGATTGACAGAAAGTTCTCTTTGCATCGCACCAACTTATGGGAGCAGCCGCTGACTGGTGGGATGATCTATGCAACACTCATGTCCACCAGGAGATTATCACTTGGACTAAGTTCAAGGAGAGCTTCCGCTCTCACTACGTCCCTGTTGGTGTCATGATGCTAAAAAGGCAGAGTTTGAAGGGCTCCACCAAGGCAAGAAAAGTGTGAATGAGTAACTCAACAAGTTCACGCAACTGTCATAGTATGCCCCCGAAGATGTCAACTTAGACCAACGGAAGCAGTATTTGTTCATGAGAGGGTTGAACAATGAGATCCAGGTTCAGCTCCTCAACAATGACTATGCGAGATTCTAGAAGCTAGTTGACAAAGCAATAGTGGTTGAAAGCAAGATCTGAGAGATCGAACAAGTGGGCAAGAGAAAGATGTTGACACGACCCCACGGTCTTGTCGAGCCAGGATCACGCTGAGGGGTACTGCGTTGCACAGCACCGAATAACACACGGTAAAGGTACAAAGCGGAAGCAAAATTTTATTACATAAACGGGTTTATGAACATTTTTACAACAAAATATGTTCAGTCTACACTCTCGGGCGTAGACTACGCATCAAGTTCACGTTCAGCCCGTGAACGTGTCCTTGCTAGCACACACGCACACTAATACGGCGACGTGCACGACTCCCACTCGACGGGGTTCCCCTCCTGGGGTTCCGTCTCCTCCTCGGGAGTCCGTTCCTCATAGAACCCTGCAAAAGCTTCAAACACAAGCAGTGAGCATGAAGGCCCAGCAAGACTGACCCGTCTCTCCTAAACATGGAACTTCTACATGAAGGTTGATAGGTTACATGAGGTAGAAATCATTTGCAAGGACTCGCCTAATTAGTGGAACCTTACTTTCAAGTTTTAGTAGCAGGTTGTGGAGAACCTTACGCTAAGCCACATGAGAGAGCTGCAATCAAACAAGAAATGCATTTCTCTCATGTACTTTGTCTAAAGTTGAAAAGAACTTTAGTTAGCTCTAAACTACAACAAATTATTAGCAATCAAAGTCCATCTTTCAATCAGCAACATTTTAACATGTAACTAGCCTGTTCTTTCTACGTCATGGTACAGTGAACAAGTGGTACTCACTGACCATGAGGGACGGCGATTATAATCGATTTACACCTGCAGGGTTACCCGAACAACCCGTCACGTAAGCCCGTACTCGATGTTGCCTACAGCAACCATCACGGACGCCGTACGCAACCACCTTTCACCCGTCAGCCAAATGTTGAACAGGTCCAATTGTCCTGAGCAAGAGGTCTCTGCACGAGCATATCAGTGCCGCCAGCCGATTTACACCTCGAGCTCTCAACCTACCCTCTGAACGACCAGCTATGCCTCAACACTCAGCTACCCGAGTTACATCGGTTTCCCGGTTCCCATATAGCCGGTAGGTCTTCGGTACTGTTCTAGCTTGTTCAATAGGCCCGCACACGGCTCGGTCCTCAATCGACACAAACGGAGCTATAGGGCACATGCCCCAAAGTCCTGCTGCCCTTACTCTCTGCTTGGTCTCGTTTTTCTTGCCATGTGTATCATGTGCTATCTCTACCCGAGTCAAGTGCCTCTAGCCTATGCTCGCGAGTAGTTCCAACTACTCGACTTGTACCGAATCCTACACTATCTTAGCATTGCAGTAGCTAACGAGGTTTGCAATCCTAAACCCAACCCATGGTTTTCTTGGCTATGCAGTTGGGTTTCTGAACAATACTCTAATGTAAGGATTAATGGTACTCAAGTAAGTGCTCAAACAATAAAAAATTTTAAAAGGTTAATGCAAACCGGAGCTTGCCTTGCTGCTCTTGGTTGTAGGCTAGCTGCTCCTCCGGAGTAACGAAGTCTAGGACTTCGGGTTCCTCCTCGATCTTAGCGACTACGTGATATAAGAAGTACATGTATTAATTAAATGCATTTAAATTGAGTTTTAAGCTTGTGAACATTCTAAGCCTCACTAGACAGACTCAATGACTTAAATTTTTATTGAGGCTTGGTTACCACCTAAACAGAGACTTGGTAAAGTTTTAGTTGCAGCAAAGCTCATTTGAGCTCCCCACAAATAATTATGTCCTTGACCTTAATTGGAGCTCTTACGGTATTCTAGGGGTTTTCATGGAGCAAGCCATGACTTTCTGAAAATTAGATTTTCAGAGTGTTCTAGGTCTCACTTAATTTGAAGGTTCCTAGCTAAAGACATGAGCTAAACAATTTCAGGGAAAATTCTGAAAATGTTTCTGAACATTTTCTATTTTTTCTGGAACAGTTTCACTAATCACACCATTAGGTGGGTCAAATTAGCTCAAATGGATCTGAAATTTTTATGCTAGTTCAGGGATATTTTGGTGAACATTCCAGCAAAATTTCAGAATTTTCCACCAAGGGATTCTCCAGTTAAAATTCCAAACAGTTTCAATTTTGAGGAATTAATTCAGGAGATATAAGGATTTTCATGAAGTCAAACTTGATTTTCTGAAACGTACTCAGAGAGCTGAATCGAAAAAAAATTGGTTCACTTGATTTGGAGCTTCCTAGCCAAAGTTATGAGGATTTGAAGTTTGAACTAAAACTGAAAATCGGGGAAAAGTTTAAATCTGCTGGTGGGCCACGGGGACACGTGTTGTGTGCTGAGGCGTCGGTGCAGCGGGGTCTAGGAGTCTTTTGCATGCCAGCACACTGGATCCGAGCCGCATCTCGATCGTGATCTAAATTATGAGCCGCTGACAGCTGGGCCCCGCGTCTTCTTCTTCCTCCCACCTTCTTTCTCGGGCCCGCGCGCTCCCCCCTCGCCGGAGCAGACGGCTGCTCGCCGGACCGGCGTTTCTGGCCGCCGCCCAGCTAGAGACTCGCCACCAAAGGGTTTAGGGCATCGAGGAACATGATGGTGGGCTCTTCTTGGGCTGCCGGTGGCCGTAACTAGCTCGGCGACGTGCGGCGGCTACTGCTGTGGTTCGGCGCCGTCGCCCGAGGTCTCTAGCCCGCAATACTTGCACCGATGGGCTCTACACCACCAGCGCAGCTCTAGGAAGATAGGCACAAGCTCAGAGTAGCTCGGGAGTGGCCGCAAATGCGGTTTCACCGTGCGACCGAATGGGTCCACGGCGAACACCTTTAGTAGAGCTTGAATTCCACCGCTCCGAGGCGTTTTCATGCGATGGATGCTAAAGGAGAATTGATCGCCGGCTAATCCAGGATACACGTGCAAAGTTTGATGACTTAAGGAGGAGTAAAGAAGGAGAATTTTAAGGAACTGTACCGGAAGCTCGAGTTGAGGCCGCCGGAGCAAAATCTCGGAATTCGCCGGCGAGAGCTCACGGCGTGGCTTGAGCTTCAGGTGGAAGCAGCGTGGAGTCCGTGTGCTCCTTTTGCCGCCCTTGCTCGGCCGTGGAAGTGGCTGTGGTGCGGTGCCCATGTGAGGCCGATCGCCGTTCTTGAACTAAGTTGTGGCGGTCGTCGTTGATCACGGGAACAGAGGCCGAAACTCGGTGGTCTAGGTGTCGGGAGAGTGGTGCTTGAACTCAGGGCTCTGCCTAGCAGCTCGGGGAGGAGAGGGTGCGATTGTTTTCTCTGTTTTCCCGATCGACCGAAAGCTCGGGGGAAAAGAATGGCGCTGCTCGATGTCGCCCGCGAGGATAAGAAGGCATCCGGTCTTTGCTCGGCTGAGGCGGTGAGGGTCGTGTAGGGGCACGAGAAGGCCGCCCTGGGCGCCAGCGCGCGAGGTAGTAAGCAGCTGGTGGCGCCGGCTTCTTCTCGGTGGTACACCCAGCAGCTGCTCGGTGGAATTTCCCACCGAGGCTGTGACTTTGTGTGCAAGTCACCCCTTTTAGCTCTATGACATGTGGGTCCCACATTCAATTTTAACCCCTGAACTTAACTCCAATTCACTGTTGTAAACAGTAGTTCCCACAAAGCCCATGGTGATTTGAATTATCTACCCTTGAGCCATTTGAATTGGTTAGAATTCAAATTGGGTTTGGTTTGAATAAATTTCAACACATGTTCAGTTTTAAAATTCAAATATAGTTTGAATTTGCTCCACTTAGCTCATATCAAGCTCAACTCCAAATGGAGTGAAAAATTGGTGTGTGAGCTCACAAAAATGTCCTGAGTAAGAATATGCCTCCAACTTTTGAATTCATGGGATAAAAACAGTTTGAATTTGAATTTGAGTTCAAACTACCCTCTTTCTAGCTATACCCAAAATGACCTCAAAAATGTTTTGAATTTGGGTGAAGCTTGGCATGGACATCCTTAGCAAGGTGTAGAAATTTTCATATGTCCAGCCCCGAGATGATGCATGTGGGAAATACCACTTTTGCATTTTGTGAGTTTATTCTCTAATGAGCATGTCGATAATGGTTACTTGCTCTTCAAATGTGTTCATCAACTATCTCCAAATGAGGTGTGTGTGTGTGGTGATGAACACTTTGAATGTGTCAAAAACTGAGGCCTTTACATTCCTCCCCCCTTAAAAGAATCTCGTCCCGAGATTATAAGGTGAAAATGAGAGAGAGGACGGTGGAAAATTACCGGATATGCGACGTGAAAAAGTCGGGGTAGTTAGCATGAAGAAATCCTTCGCTCTCCCATGTCGCTTCGTCCACGGAGTGATTACTCCAAAGAACATTGTAGAACCACAACATGCAGTTGCGTGTGGTTTGGGCCTTTTCGTCAATGATCTAAACCGGTTCCTCCCGATAGGTGAGATCCGGTTTCAGTTCTTCAATGTCCTCCAGCTGAACGGTAGTAGATAGTTTGAGACACTTCCTCAGCTGGGAAATATGAAAGACATCGTGCACACCGGAAAGTGCTTCTGGTAATTTCAGCCGGTATGCTACTGATCCGCATCTTTTGGTAATCTGGAATGGACCGATGAATTGGGGTGCCAACTTTCCTCTCACCACAAATCTGTGTACGCCCTCCATTGGAGACACACGTAGGTATACGTGATCCCCGATTTCGAACTGCAATGGGCGTCTTCTCCGGTCCGCATACTGTTTCTGTCGGGATTTAGCGGCTTTTAGGTTCGTTTGAATCAGCCGAACCTTCTCCTCCGCGTTGTTGACGAGGTCAATCCCGAAGGTAACCCTTTCGCCAGACTCACACAAGTTCAATGGTGTGCGGCATTTTCTTCCGTATAGCGCCTTGTAGGGCGCCATCTTTATGCTGGATTGGTACCCATTGTTGTACGAGAACTCGGCTAATGGCAAGTGATCATCCCAATTCTTGCTGTGGTTCATAGCACAGGCTCGTAGCATGTCTTCCAGGATCTGATTTACCCGCTCGGTTTGCCCGTCCGTCTGCGGGTGGTATGCTGAACTACGGATCATCTTCGTCCCCAATGCAGCGTGTAGCTGCTCCCTAAAATGGGACACAAATAAAGTGCCCCGGTCCGATATGATGGTACGGGGTACGCCGTGCAAGCATAGGATCCGGGAGATGTACAGTTCAGCATACTTCTTGGCGTTGTAGTTGGTGTTGACCGGGATGAAATGGGCAACTTTGGTGAGCAAGTCGATGATCACCGACACAGAATCATGTTTCTGAAAGGTGGTGGGTAAACCGACGATGAAGTCCATGCTCACATCCTCCCACTTCCAGGCAGGAATGCCCAGTGGTTGTAGCAGTCCCGGTTTCCGCATATGATCTGCTTTCACCCTTCGACATGTATCACAGTCACACACGTACTTCGCGATTTCCCGCTTCATCCATGTCCATGAAAACTTGCTTCTGAGTTCTTGATACATTTTGTTGCTGCCGGGGTGAATAGAAAATTTTGATAAGTGAGCCTCATCAAAAATTTTCTTCTGTAACTCCGGGTTACGGGGTATGACGATCCGGTCCTTGAACCATAGGACGCCGTCTCCGTACTTCCGGAAATATTTCAGCTCCCCACTGTCTACACATCTCTGCAAATGCGACATGCCCTTGTCATGTTGCTGAGCTGCCGCTATCTCTTCATGGATGGTGGGGATCAAAGCTAGGTTGTAGAGAGCTCCATGTGGAATTACATGCAGTGGTGGTTCGCTCTCTTCCAACGGTGTGTTGGTCAGATTGTTGACGTGTGACTTGCGACTCAGCGCATCTGCCACCATGTTTGTCTTGCCGGGGTGATAATGGATCTCTATTTCATAATCCTTTATCGGCTCTAACCATCTTCACTGCCTCATGTTCAGCTCCTTCTGAGTGAATATGTACTTGCTTCTCTTGTGGTCGGTATATAAATGTACGAGGTTACCGAGTAGGTAATGCCTCCACATTTTCAGTGCAAGTACCACGGCAGCGAGCTCCAAGTCCTGAGTTGGATAATTCTGCTCATGGTTTCTAAGCTGCCGTGATCTATACGCGACCACTCTTCGGTCTTGCATCAGCACACATCCGAGCCCAATGCCGGGTGCATCGCAGTACACATCGAACGGTTTTGTTGTGTCTGGCTGCACCAAAACTGGTGCTGATGTCAGGTGTTTGACTAAAGCCTTGAATGCTGCTTCACATGTTGGACTCCAAACATATTTGGTAGCCTTCTTCAGCAGCTCCGTCATAGGCTTGGCAATCTTCGAGAAGTTCGGAATGAACCTCCGATAATATCCCGCGAGTCCGAGGAAATTCTGTACCTCGTGAACAGTTCTCGGGGATTTCCAATTCAGCACTTGTGTGATCTTACTCGGGTCTACAGCAATACCCTCCTCTGAGATGATATGCCCGAGAAAAGGCACTTGCTAAATTTCGCGTATAGCTTGTGATCCCGCAGCCGTTGCAAGACTATACGCAGATGTTTCTTGTGATCTTCCTCCGACTTGGAATATACCAGTACGTCGTGATGAAGACCACGACAAACTTGTCCAGCTCTGGCATGAACACCGAGTTCATCAAGTACATGAAGTGAGCTGGAGCATTGGTGAGGCCGAAGGACATGACCAGGTACTCATGAAGTCCGTACCTCATCGAGAAAGCCGTCTTCGGAATATCCTCAGCCCTTATCTTAATCTGATGGTACCCGGATCTTAAGTCCATCTTGGAAAAGATCTTTGCTTCGACCAACTGATCGAACAACATGTCGATCCGTGGCAACGGGTTATTCTTGATGGTTACGGCTTTTAGTGGATGATAGTCCATGCAAAGCCACAACGTCTCGTCTTTCTTCTTCACGAATAATGCCGAACAGCCCCATGGCGAGGAGCTCGGCCTAATAAAACCCTTTTCCAGCAGGTCCGTTAGTTGGGTCTTCAGTTCAGCCAATTCCTTGGGCGCCATCTTGTACGGCCTTCGGGATATTGGCATGGTTCCCGGTGCAAGTTCAATCTTGAACACCACCTCTCTATCGGGCGGCATCTCCGGCAAATCATCCGGGAATACGTCAGGGAACTCTCGGACCACCGGAATATCTTCCAATCTGATGGTTGTGGCTTGATAGACACATGGAAGTTTTATTTCTGGACTGTCCAGAAATAAGGAGTGAGATTCGTGCACTTCTGAGTTTAAGTGCACAACTCAAAGGACGGTGTCTAAAACAGCGCCATGGCCGGTTAATGTCACACCCGGTTTTTCCGAAGAAACAACCAAGTGGATATCACATGTATGCCAGGATCATTTTCTCATACATGTGATGACAAATAGTGAAGCATCATTTATTACAAGCCAGGTGTCGAATATAAATAAGTCTTACATAGCATATGTCTCGATGGACAATAAGAAGTTTATCACAAGTAAATAAACTAGCAGCGGAATATTATTCTTTAGGGCTCCATCACAGGCGTTGCCCGGGGGTCTCCATGAACCTAAAAGCCTTCCTCGGGTCCAAAATCTTGGTCATTATGCACCACCTCATTATCTTGACCTGAGCAGCAATATAAACCAACAAATATGCAAGGTTGAGTACCAATGGTACTCAGCAAGTGTGGGAAAATTATATCATGCATGGCTAGAACAAGGAGAGGTTGAACTCATGGTTAAAGCACTACGCAATTAATACCTATCACCTTAGCTTAATAAGCACCTACATTACTACACAGGTGAAATGGTCCCAATCTCCCATCCCATCATCATAATCCAATAACCGTAACATCATTTTCAATGTTAAGCTCCCCGCTTAACTTCCACAATTTCCAAAAACCATCACTTTTCTAATCATGAATAAGTCCAGGCCGCTCCTAACCGTGAGCACGGCTGTCAAGACAGTTTTGACTCTGCAGAGTTTGTACCACTGTACCCACAAGTAGTGATTTCATCCCCCGTTGCCGGGTGGACTAAAAGAACCTCCATTATGGCAGTGGCTACGATCCACATTCACACTTCCCAGGCGTGCGGCCAAGAGATCACTACGAAGCCTTTACAAAGGGATTCCCGACGAGCGTGGGCCCACTGAGGTTTCACCCCTAACAGCATACAAGAGGCTCCAACCCCGCTGCAGTGGCCCCCTCTTGAGCCTTGCGGTTCATATGGTAGTCCAGCTGACACCTATTCCCCGCACCATCCAACACACCCATACTACGCCGGGGATACACCTAATTAATTGGCCAAGCTGCCCCATCTCAGCATGTGGTTGGCACTGTAAAGCCGGGTTACATGCTCCATGAACCGGTCCTTAGGATCCAGGCAAGTACTAAACACAAACCCAAGTCTCGTGCACCCAGCACACAACCAAAACATCCAACTTGCCTTGATCCCTACCTCTACGTAACTCACAATATCTCATTCAAGAGTATGGTAAAGTAAACTGATGATTCTCATGTCCCAAATATCCCATTCTAAGCATGGCTAAGCAAATGCATGTAAATATATGACATGACAAAATAAATCCCAACCCAAGCTTCAAGGAAACAAGGTAATGCAATTCTAGGGAAACTTCCTAGCATGGGTTTCATATTTAACTTGACAATGCAAATAATTCTATCTACACATCCTAGCATAGGATCAAAGTGGTCAAGGACACTTGCCTCCTTCTTGCTGCTCTTGAAATTGGTAGTCCTGATCTTGAAAAGGGTTAACTTGCTCTTGAGTAGGTTCTACTTCATACCATCACACATAGCAAAAGAAAAACAACAATCATAAGACATAGTTCACACTTCTACTTCATACAAACCACACATTTCATATTTATGAAATTCATTCACCCTTATATGTGTTGTGGTTACTTTATGTGTGTTGAGTTGTGGCTTGCATGCACTTTTAACCATGCATATATATGATTCCTACTTTTGGTGTCCACATTTATACTTGCATACAATGTGCCTTCACAATTTCTATCAACCCTAAACTGAATTCTTTGTATTTTAGAAACTCCATTTATCATCTACTAGTTGCTATATTTTCAGACTTGTATTCTATGCATAATTGTATATCTTATTATTAAATTAGTAATACACATCACCTAAACAGATTAGGTTCTGGTCCTAAATAATTTGAAATCATATTTTGACCATGGCTTATGATGTATACTATTTCATAATTATTTTCCCTTTTTTCTTTAACTATTCTTTACTTAAAAATGTGTCCTTATACTAATAAAATGTGAATAATAGATAAAACAGATTTATTTCAGCCCAAAAATATATTTTTATCTCACTCCAAGGTTTCCTAAGTACTGAGAAAGTTTTTAATTAATTTTGACAATTATGTTTGTCCCCCTTTTAATTTTTAAACACTAGTTACATATTCAATTTTCTAAATTAAATACTAAACAAGGCTAAAAAGTAAACTCACCCCATTACAGGGTCTATAATATTATTTTCATAATTTCCAGGGGTCTAGCTACACTTATCAGAGGTGTTTTTTCTTAATTTCTATTAAGTCCAGGGGCTAAAACTGATTTTTAAATGAATTTACATGATTTTCTGAAGTTCCAGGGGCTAGATCTGAAGTTTCCGGGGCTAGCTATCAATTCCAGAGAACCCCAGGGGGTAGCACGTAAGAATTCCAGACTTTATAATGCGGGGCTGACGTGGCCCGTCCGATTTTAAACCGACGGCTGAGATTATAAGATCGAACCGGTACGCGGGGTTTTAAAGTCTACCGTGCGATTTAAAATAAACGGCGCACAAGCGGCCACGTCGCTCTGATCGAGCGCGGGCGGCGCTGCCGGCGGCGCACGGCGGCGGGAAGCGGCGATCTCGCCGGAAAGTTTCGGATCCTCGAGAATTCTGCCTAGAACTGGGATCTTATGGCCTAGATCGGTAGAGGGGAGGTCAGGGATCTCACCTCGGGGGTTTTCTCGAGCTCGGGGGTCCTGGAAAGTGCTCGGCGGCGAGGTCCGAGGCAAAACCACGGCGAAGCTCGTCGGCGCTGGATTTACACCGTAAGTCTTCAGGTTTTCTGCACCTGCAAAGTTCCCCGGAGGCGGTGGATCAAGACCAGCGAGTTAGATCAGAGTTTCCGAGCTCAGATCGGCCAGAATTCACCGGCGAAGTCTCGGTGCTCACCGGAGTGAAAATCGGCGATCGCGTGGGAAAAACTGATCGGATCAGGGGTTTTTATAGCCGGGGAAGGGCGGTGGGACTGTTGTGATCGAGTTGGAGTCCTCAGGGACCGGAATTCTGCTGCGGGACGCGGTTTCCCGATCGGTTGCGATCGCGCGCGCGGGAGAGAGTCCGGGGTCGCGGGGTTAGGGATGACATGTGGGTCCCACCCGTCGGTGAGGGGCAGCGCGGCGCGCGCGGGGGCGGGCTGGCGCGAGAGTTGCTGGGCCGGCTGGCGGTTTCGGCCCACTGTGCAGTTTTTTCCCGTTTTCCTTTTTCTTTTTCCATTTCTTTTCTGTTTTGGGTATAATTTGAATTCCAGTTTGAATTTGAATTTTTGCAAAACATGCAACACGTCCAAAAATTTTTTAAATTCCCCTCTGAACATGGTTTAGAGTTTTGAATCAAAATTTGGGGTGTTACAGCTCTACCCCCCTTAGAAGAAATCTCGTCCTCGAGATTGGTGTTTCTAAGAAAACAATTCCGGAAATTGTGCTTTAAGCTCATCTTCCCGTTCCCAGGTGGCTTCCTCTTCTGAGTGATGCTTCCACTGCACCTTGCACATCCTGATTCTCTTGTTTCTGGTGAGGCGTTCCATCGTCTCCAAAATTTTGTATGGTTGCTCGGCATAAGACAAATCTTCAGCTACATCCACTTCATTCATGGGTAACACCTCTTCAGGCGTCCTCAGGCATTTCTTGAGTTGTGACACATGGAATACATCGTGCACGTCCGATAGATGAACCGGTAACTCTAGTTGGTACGCCACTTCGCCTTTTCTTTCCAAAACTTGAAAGGGTCCGATGTATCGGGGTGACAACTTCCCTTTCACCTTGAACCGACGAAGTCCTCTGATAGGGGACACCTTGAGATAAACATAGTCTCCCACGTTGAAAACGAGTTCTCTTCTTCGTACATCAGCATAACTCTTCTGGCGTGTTTGTGCTATCCTCAAGTTGTTGCGAATCTCCCTCACCTTTGCCTCGGCTTCTTGTAGCACTTCTGGACCAAACACTTTACTTTCTCCTGTTTGGTTCCAAAATAGGGGAGTTCTGCACTTCCTTCCATACAAAGCTTCAAACGGTGACATCTTCATACTGGCTTGATAGCTGTTGTTATAGGAAAACTCCGCATACGGTAAATTCTTGTCCCAACTCCTATTGTTTTTGAGTGCACATGCCCTTAGCATATCTTCAAGGATCTGATTGGTTCTCTCCGTCTGCCCGTCAGTTTGGGGATGATAGGCAGAGCTGAAGTTCAGATGGGTTCCCATGGTTTCATGCAACTTTTGCCAAAACCTCGAGGTGAACTGTGTCCCTCGGTCCGACACTATCTTCTTTGGCACTCCATGGTAACACACAATCCTTGACATGTACAATTCTGCCAATTTGGATCCGCTGTAGCTTTCTTTCACAGGAATGAAATGAGCTACCTTGGTTAGCCGATCAATAATGACCCATATTGAATCATACCCGGATTGGGTCCTAGGCAATCCCACGACAAAATCCATGCTGATTTCTTCCCACTTCCATTCAGGCACTTTGAGTGGTTGCAATAATCCCACGGGTCGTTGATGTTCAGCTTTCACCAACTGACATGTGTCACATAGGGCAACATGTTCCGCGACATCTCGCTTCATGCCATACCACCAATACCTGCCTTTGAGGTCCTGGTACATCTTCGTACTCCCAGGATGAATGGAATAGTCGGAATCGTGAGCCTCCTTCAAAATTAAGTCACGGATCTCCTTTACTTCTGGCCCACAGATCCTTTTCCCATGCCACACCGTTCCTTGTTCATCCTCTCTAAAACCAGGAGCTTTATTTTCCTTAATGAGCTGTCTGATCTCTTGTATCTTCTCATCATTCGTTTGGCCCTCGTGTATGTCTCGCTCGAGTGTGGAGTCCACTTCCATGGCGATGGCTTCACCACTATTTACTAGACATAGATTGAGTCTTATAACCTCGTCCTTCAATTCTGCAGGCATGCCCTTCAAACTCAACTTATTGACCTGCACTTTCCGACTCAAAGCATCGGCCACGACGTTTGCTTTCCCAGGATGATAGTTGATGCCTATATCAAAGTCATTGATTAGCTCTAACCATCTCCTTTGTCTGAGGTTGAGATCTGGTTGTGTGAATATGTACTTCAAACTCTTATGATCCGTATATATCTCTGTCCTCTTCCCCATCAAATAGTGCCGCCAAATTTTCAACGCGTGTACCACTGCAGCTAGTTCTAGGTCATGTGTAGGATAGTTCTTCTCGTGCTTCCGAAGTTGCCGGGATGCATAAGCCACGACATGTCCTTCTTGCATGAGAACACATCCCAACCCATTTCCAGAGGCATCGCAGTACACTGTGAAATTCTTCTGCATATCTGGCATAACCAGCACTGGGGCTGTTGTCAATCTCTTCTTTAGCTCTTGAAAGCTCGTCTCGCACTGTGGCGTCCAGGTGAATGTGATTCCCTTCTCCAACAGTTTAGTGAGAGGTCTCGAGATCTTGGAGAATCCCTCAATAAACCGTCGATAGTATCCAGCCAATCCCAAAAAGCTTCGAACTTCCCCGACATTTTCAGTGATTTTCCACTTCTGGATATCTTCGATTTTGGCGGGATCTACGGAGATTCCTCCCTCCGAGATTATATGTCCTAAAAAGGGAACTCTCTTCAGCCAAAACTCACACTTGCTCAACTTGGCATATAATTGGTGTTCTCTCAGCCTCTGTAACACCAACCTTAGATGTTTCTCATGTTCTTCTTCATTTTTGGAGACGACGAGAATATCATCTATGAAAACCACCACAAATTTGTCCAGATATTCCATGAATACCTTGTTCATGAGGTACATGAAATATGCCGGGGCATTGGTTAGCCCAAAAGGCATGACAGTGTATTCATACAGTCCGTACCGAGATACGAAAGCTGTCTTGGGAATATCTGATTGCCTTATCTTGAGTTGGTGGTACCCCGACCTGAGATCAATTTTCGAGAACACACAAGCTCCCCTCAACTGATCAAACAAGTCTTCAATGCGGGGTAATGGGTACTTGTTCTTGATGGTTACCTCATTCAAGGCACGGTAATCCACGCATAACCTTTGGGTTCCGTCTTTCTTGGGCACAAATATCACCGGAGCTCCCCATGGTGAGGAACTAGGGCGAATATACCCCTTCTACGTCAATTCTCTCAAATGATCCTTGAGCTCTTCTAGCTGCTTGGAGTCCATTCGATAAGGTCTCTTGTATATCGGGGCTGTCCCCGGTACTAGCTCAATTGCGAACTCCACGTCACGGTCGGGAGGCATTCCTGGCAATTCCTCCGGAAAAACATCTGGATATTCCCTGATAGTCCTGATTTCCTCAACTTTCACCTCCACTTGATTTAATTTAAGGTCCCTCCTAGGCTCGTGTATCGTTATGAACTTTACTTTGGTGCCACCGGGGTGAGTTAGTTCCACCGTTCTGGTCGAACAATGGATGATTCCTTTATGTTTGGTCAACCAATCCATACCCAAAATAATATCTATCCCTTGTGAATCTATCACTATGAGGTTAGCTGTGAATACTACCCCATTAATGTCTAGGCTCACTTTGGGACACACTTGTCTTGTCCTTATTTCTCCACCTAGAGAGTTTACCGCTAGCATATGGTTCATTTGTGTGGTTGCTAGGTCATGCTTCTTAACAAACCCTTGAGCAATGAACGAGTGGGTAGCACCAGAATCAAACAGCAGAGTTGCAAGGTGTAAATTGGCAGGAAACTTACCAACTACCACGTCGGGTGCCTCTTGTGCTTCCTCCATAGTGACGTGGTTCACCCGTCCTCTCATTACATTCTGCTGTTGTGGCTGCGCGGGCTTCTTCTTTGGGCACTTATGGGCATAGTGCCCCACTTCACCACAGCTAAAACATTGCACCCCAACCTTAGGTGCTTGGCCTTTGTTGTCTTGGGGTTGGTTCGGGGGTCCTTGCACTGCTGGTCGAGGTGGATATGCGGGGCGAGGCTGCTGCACAAACTGACGTTGCGGCTGTGCTGGTGCTGCGGGTGGCCTGTAGTTTGGGTTGTACCCTCTTGGTGCTGAATAGAGTACCGCAGCATGGCTTGTCTGCCCCGTAGGTTGCTGCATCATACGTGGGCGGGTGTTGCTCCCTGAGGCCTGATGTGACCACCCCGCCTTCCTCTTATTCTCATGTTCCAGGGCCTTTAGCTTCCTTTCCACCACAAAGGCTCTGTCCACCATCTTTTGAAAGCTTTCATACTCATTTGAGGACATGGCACACTGCATCTCTGCGGTAAGTCCTTCCACGAAACAATCTTGTTTCTGCTCATCCGTCTCTATGTCTCGTGGAGCATAACAGGATAGTTGAGTAAATTTAGTGAGGTATTCCCTCACAGTCATGTTTCCCTGCTGCAGTCCCAAAAACTCCTTCCTCTTGTTTTTGAGTTCACCTCTTGGGATATAATGGTTGCGGAAGCTACGCTTGAACTCTTCCCAAGTGATGTTCTCAGGGTCATGATGGGCGGCCACGTAGGCGGTCCACCAATCAGCAGCAGGTCCCTGCAATTGATGAGAGGCAAACAGCACCCTCTCATACCCTTGGCATTGTATTATCCTCATCTTACTTTCAATGGTCTTCAGCCAATCATCTGCCTCCAGAGGTTCAGCAGCACTTGTAAACTTTGGAGGTTGAGTTCCTAGAAACTCACTCAACCTTGGTTGGCGTGGTGCAGCTTGTGGAGGTGGAACTTGATGCAAGTTGGCCACCACTTGAGTCAAGTTCTGGATGAGCTGATTTTGATTCTCCAGCATTTGGTGGAGAGGATCAACTTCTTCACGGCGACCACCCCGGTCCTGGCCTTCAGAAAGATGAGGGTTGCATGCCTCGTCGTTGTTGTTGGCGGGGTTGGCAGCACGTCCTTTTCCTCTTCCGGCCATCTGGCAGAATCAACCAATGTCAATTTGAAATCATTTAGTATCATCTTACTACTTTCATTTGTTTGTACTTTGAAGTGTTGAGGCTTTGTTATACTTTTACGAGGGTTCATATCTCACACCAAATAAATGTACTATTATTTCCTGTGGGTTCACACACCAAAGCAAAACAATCTGAAGACGAGGCTGTGGACAATTGCTCATGGCTTCCACAACTCACGTCACACACCAAGCATTATCACACCATTAACTACGTAACGACTCGACTACTCGACCCCTTGCTAGCTAGGGGAAAGACTCTACACTACTCGTCCTCTTGAGCTAGCTCCTCGGGATCTTCCTCCTCATTTCGGCTACCTTCTGACTCGGCTTTGGGTGGAGAGGCTGCTGGTGGAGAAGTGCGACGACGCCTGATTGCTCGGCGATCCGGGGAGTCAGGAGTCCATGGATCACTCACGGTGACACACAGTTCATTCCCATCTCCTCTTTCTCTCGCCTTTAAGCAAGCTCGCAGCAACGCCTCCGTTTCCTTCAGGGTGTCTCGGACATCCTGAAGCTCTTGTTGACACTCCTGCAATCGAGTGCTGAGCATAGCAGCATCCTCCAAGCACAAGTCCATGTGCTCATGGGAAGTCCCTTGCTGCACCGGTGGGTACTTGTACTCCGTGGTACCACTCTCACGTTGGAGGACATACATGTACTCAGTTTTGTCCAAGTGGCGACGATAGATGTGACTCTGGCAGGTGATGGCCTCCCAGGTGACATCTTTCTCCGCGTCAACTTGTGTTGCTCGACAAGCTGGAGAGTGGTGAATCTTAAGCAGTTGATTCTCGTGTATAATCCTCATCTCCGAACTCCATTCTTCCCTCTTCTCACGGATGGTCCTGGTGGAGTTATAGTGGATGATTAGCTTGCCCGTATTGCCGGCGGCTTCGAGCATACGTCGAAGACGGCGCAACAAGTCTCCTACTGCCAATCCGTAGGAAAGGTACGTCACGGGACGACTCTCCTCTCTTTCGGCAAGGGCAACTACGGGCACTCTCCCTCCTGTGGACTTACGAGCGGTGCGAATCATGCGAACCATCTAAAAACAAAAAGAATTTAAAATTAGGTTAGATAAATTCTCAAATAAAAATCCTGTTTTGAATGAAAGTTGGGGTAAGATGAAGAAAATGACTCCTTTAATAACACTTTTCCACCCACACCTTGGAAAATAGTTTTTAAGAAAATAGGGCCCTTAAATACGTCCATTTCTACCTAGGTCCACGTTCCTACGGGCAACCTTGGCTCTGATACCACCTCTGTCACACCCGGTTTTTCCGAAGAAACAACCAAGTGAATATCACATGTATGCCAGGATCATTTTCTCATACATGTGATGACAAATAGTGAAGCATCATTTATTACAAGCCAGGTGTCGAATATAAATAAGTCTTACATAGCATATGTCTCGATGGACAATAAGAAGTTTATCACAAGTAAATAAACTAGCAGCGGAATATTATTCTTTAGGGCTCCATCACAGGCGTTGCCCGGGGGTCTCCATGAACCTAAAAGCCTTCCTCGGGTCCAAAATCTTGGTCATTATACACCACCTCATTATCTTGACCTGAGCAGCAATATAAACCAACAAATATGCAAGGTTGAGTACCAATGGTACTCAGCAAGTGTGGGAAAATTATATCATGCATGGCTAGAACAAGGAGAGGTTGAACTCATGGTTAAAGCACTACGCAATTAATACCTATCACCTTAGCTTAATAAGCACCTACATTACTACACAGGTGAAATGGTCCCAATCTCCCATCCCATCATCATAATCCAATAACCATAACATCATTTCCAATGTTAAGCTCCCCGCTTAACTTCCACAATTTCCAAAAACCATCACTTTTCTAATCATGAATAAGTCCAGGCCGCTCCTAACCGTGAGCACGGCTGTCAAGACAGTTTTGACTCTGCAGAGTTTGTACCACTGTACCCACAAGTAGTGATTTCATCCCCCGTTGCCGGGTGGACTAAAAGAACCTCCATTATGCCAGTGGCTACGATCCACATTCACACTTCCCAGGCGTGCGGCCAAGAGATCACTACGAAGCCTTTACAAAGGGATTCCCGACGAGCGTGGGCCCACTGAGGTTTCACCCCTAACAGCATACAAGAGGCTCCAACCCCGCTGCAGTGGCCCCCTCTTGAGCCTTGCGGTTCATATGGTAGTCCAGCTGACACCTATTCCCCGCACCATCCAACACACCCATACTACGCCGGGGATACACCTAATTAATTGGCCAAGCTGCCCCATCTCAGCATGTGGTTGGCACTGTAAAGCCGGGTTACATGCTCCATGAACCGGTCCTTAGGATCCAGGCAAGTACTAAACACAAACCCAAGTCTCGTGCACCCAGCACACAACCAAAACATCCAACTTGCCTTGATCCCTACCTCTACGTAACTCACAATATCTCATTCAAGAGTATGGTAAAGTAAACTGATGATTCTCATGTCCCAAATATCCCATTCTAAGCATGGCTAAGCAAATGCATGTAAATATATGACATGACAAAATAAATCCCAACCCAAGCTTCAAGGAAACAAGGTAATGCAATTCTAGGGAAACTTCCTAGCATGGGTTTCATATTTAACTTGACAATGCAAATAATTCTATCTACACATCCTAGCATAGGATCAAAGTGGTCAAGGACACTTGCCTCCTTCTTGCTGCTCTTGAAATTGGTAGTCCTGATCTTGAAAAGGGTTAACTTGCTCTTGAGCAGGTTCTACTTCATACCATCACACATAGCAAAAGAAAAACAACAATCATAAGACATAGTTCACACTTCTACTTCATACAAACCACACATTTCATATTTATGAAATTCATTCACCCTTATATGTGTTGTGGTTACTTTATGTGTGTTGAGTTGTGGCTTGCATGCACTTTTAACCATGCATATATATGATTCCTACTTTTGGTGTCCACATTTATACTTGCATACAATGTGCCTTCACAATTTCTATCAACCCTAAACTGAATTCTTTGTATTTTAGAAACTCCATTTATCATCTACTAGTTGCTATATTTTCAGACTTGTATTCCTATGCATAATTGTATATCTTATTATTAAATTAGTAATACACATCACCTAAACAGATTAGGTTCTGGTCCTAAATAATTTGAAATCATATTTTGACCATGGCTTATGATGTATACTATTTCATAATTATTTTCCCTTTTTTTCTTTAACTATTCTTTACTTAAAAATGTGTCCTTATACTAATAAAATGTGAATAATAGATAAAACAGATTTATTTCAGCCCAAAAATATATTTTTATCTCACTCCAAAGTTTCCTAAGTACTGAGAAAGTTTTTAATTAATTTTGACAATTATGTTTGTCCCCCTTTTAATTTTTAAACACTAGTTACATATTCAATTTTCTAAATTAAATACTAAACAAGGCTAAAAAGTAAACTCACCCCATTACAGGGTCTATAATATTATTTTCATAATTTCCAGGGGTCTAGCTACACTTATCAGAGGTGTTTTTCTTAATTTCTATTAAGTCCAGGGGCTAAAACTGATTTTTAAATGAATTTACATGATTTTCTGAAGTTCCAGGGGCTAGATCTGAAGTTTCCAGGGCTAGCTCTCAATTCCAGAGAACCCCAGGGGGTAGCACGTAAGAATTCCAGACTTTATAATGCGGGGCTGACGTGGTCCGTCCGATTTTAAACCGACGGCTGAGATTATAAGATCGAACCGGTACGCGGGGTTTTAAAGTCTACCGTGCGATTTAAAATAAACGGCGCACAAGCGGCCACGTCGCTCTGATCGAGCGCGGGCGGCGCTGCCGGCGGCGCACGGCGGCGGGAAGCGGCGATCTCGCCGGAAAGTTTCGGATCCTCGAGAATTCTGCCTAGAACTGGGATCTTATGGCCTAGATCGGTAGAGGGGAGGTCAGGGATCTCACCTCGGGGGTTTTCTCGAGCTCGGGGGTCCTGGAAAGTGCTCGGCGGCGAGGTCCGAGGCAAAACCACGGCGAAGCTCGTCGGCGCTGGATTTACACCGTAAGTCTTCGGGTTTTCTGCACCTGCAAAGTTCCCCGGAGGCGGTGGATCAAGACCAGCGAGTTAGATCAGAGTTTCCGAGCTCAGATCGGCCAGAATTCACCGGCGAAGTCTCGGTGCTCACCGGAGTGAAAATCGGCGATCGCGTGGGAAAAACTGATCGGATCAGGGGTTTTTATAGCCGGGGAAGGGCGGTGGGTCTGTTGTGATCGAGTTGGAGTCCTCAGGGACCGGAATTCGGCTGCGGGACGCGGTTTCCGGATCGGTTGCGATCGCGCGCGCGGGAGAGAGTCCGGGGTCGCGGGGTTAGGGATGACATGTGGGTCCCACCCGTCGGTGAGGGGCAGCGCGGCGCGCGCGGGGGCGGGCTGGCGCGGGAGTTGCTGGGCCGGCTGGCGGTTTCGGCCCACTGTCCAGTTTTTTCCCGTTTTCCTTTTTCTTTTTCCATTTCTTTTCTGTTTTGGGTATAATTTGAATTCCAGTTTGAATTTGAATTTTTGCAAAACATGCAACACGTCCAAAAATTTTTTAAATTCCCCTCTGAACATGGTTTAGAGTTTTGAATCAAAATTTGGGGTGTTACAGTTAACCACGACATCCCTAAGATGACATCGACCTTTTGTCCCTCTAAGATTATGAGAGACGTAGGGTATACTCTACCCGCTAAGCATAATGGCGCTTTTGGAACCATCATGCTTGCTGCCCACCCCGTGAACAGATCACATAAGGACTATGTAAGGGCCTCAGTTTTTGACACATGTTTGAAGTGTTCATCACCACACACACACACCTCATTTGAAGCAAGTTGATGAACACATTTGAAGAGCAAGTAGCCACCATCAACATGCTCATTAGAAAACAAACTCACAAAGTGTAAAAGTGGCATTTCCCACATACATCATATAGGGGCTGGGCATTGGGAAAACTCCTACACATTGCTAGGAATGCCAATGCCAAGTTTCACCCAAATTCAAAATCTTGTTGAGGTCATTTTGGGTATAGCTAGAAAGAGGGTAGTTTGAACTCAAATTCAAATTCAAACTGTTTTTATCCCATGAATTCAAAAGTGGGAGGCATATTCTTACTCAGCATATTTTTGTGAGCTCACACACCAATTTTCACTCCATTTGGAGTTGATCTTGACATGAGCTAAGTGGAGCAAGTTCAAACTTCATTTGAATTTCAAAACTGAACATGTGCTGAAATTTGTTCAAACCAAACCCAATTTGAGTTCTAAACAATTCAAATGGCTCAAGGTAGATAATTCAAATCACCATGGGCTTTGTGGGAACTACTGTTTACAACAGTGAATTGGAGTGAAGTTCAGGGGTTAAAATTGAGAGTGGGACCCTCATGTCATAGAGCTAAGATGGGTGACTTGCACACAAAGTCACAGCCTCGGTGGGAAATTCCACCGAGCAGCTGCCGGGTATGCCACCGAGAGGAAGCCGGCGCCACCAGATGCTTCCTGCCTCGCGCGCTGGCGCCCAGGGCGGCCTTCTCGTGCCCTCACACGACCCTCACTGCCTCAGCCGAGCGAAGACCGGATGCCTTCTTATCCTCGCGGGCGACATCGAGCAGCGCCATTCTTTTTCCTCCGAGCTCTCGGTCGATCGGGAAAACAGAGCAAACAATCGCGCCCTGCCCCCCCCCCCCCCCCGTGATATCCTGCCTCCCGACTCAATAGGATTGATAGAGTACTCATACCACCAAGGTATACCTTCTTTTCCAGAAGCCCACCTGCAAAGAACTCCGGGGTTAAGCGTGCTTGGCCCGGAGGAATTTGGGGATGGGTGACCGACCGGGAAGTTTTCCCGCGTGCGCAGAAAAGACGAGTGGTGGTATGTGGGGTCAGTCTATGATCCTAGAGAGCTGTTACAAATGGTATCAGAGCCGACCCTCGCAATTTCAAGGGTGCGTACGGGTCAGTGAGAAGGATACAGTAGCATACGGGTCGGGGACGTGGGTACGTATGCATGACGCGTGGGTCCTCTGTGTAGGACACGATATGGTACGTATGTGCTAACCGGACGTAGGGTATTCGTATGCCAGCACTGAACGTACAGACGTGGCTAAGAGGGGACGTTCCTGTCTTGGCGTTGACCGACGAGGACGTCGGTCTTATAAGGGGGGTGGATTGTGTGATATTCTCACTCCCGGCTTAATAGGATTGATAGAGTACTTATACCACCAAGGTATACCTTCTTTTCCGGAAGCCCACCTGCAAAGAACTCCGGGGTTAAGCGTGCTTGGCCCGGAGGAATTTGGGGATGGGTGACCCACCGGAAAGTTTTCCCCGGTGCGCACGAGTGAGGACAAAGTGCGCAGAAAAGACGAGTGGTGGTATGTGGGGTCAGTCTATGATCCTAGAGAGCTGTTACACCCCCCCCCCCCCGAGCTGCTAGGCAACGCCCTGAGCTCAAGCACCACTCGCCCGACGCCTAGACCACCGAGTTTCGACCTCTGTTCCCGTGATCAACGATGACCGCCACGACTTAGTTCAAGAACGGCGATCGGTCTGACGTGGGCAGCACACCACAGCCACTTCCATGGCCGAGCAAGGGCGGCAAAAGGAGCGCACGGGCTCCATGCTGCTTCCACTTGAAGCTCAAGCCACGCCGTGAGCTCTCGCCGGCGAATTCCGAGATTTTGCTCTGGCGGCCTCAACCCGAGCTTTCGGTACGGTTCCTTAAAATTCTCCTTCTCTACTCCTCCTTAAGTCATCAAACTTTGTACGTGTATGCTGGATTAGCCGACGATCAATTATCCTTTAGCATACATCACATGAAAACGCCTCGGAGCGACAGAATTCAAGCTCTACTAGGGGTGTTCGCCGCAGACCCATTCAGTCGCACGGTGAAACCGTATTTGCGGCCACTCCCGAGCTACTCTGAGGTTGTGCCGAGATTCCTAGATCTGCGCTCGGATCCAGTATGCTGGCGCACAAAAGACTCCGTAGACCGTGGTGTGCCGACGCCTCAGCACACAACACGTGTCCCCGTGGCCCACCAGCAGATTTAAACTTTTCCCCGATTTTCAGTTTTAGTTCAAACTTCAAATCCTCATAACTTTGGCTAGGTAGCTCCAAATCGAGTGAACCAAATTTTGTTGGATTCAGCTCTCTGAGCACTTTCCGGCAAATGAAGTTTCACTTCATCAAAATTCTTAATTCTCCAGAATTAATTCCTCAAATTTAAACTGTTTGGAATTTTAGCAGGAGAACACCTTGGAGGAAAATTCTGATTTTGCTGGGATGTTCACCAAAATATCCCTAAACTACCATAAAAAGTTCAGATCCATTTGAGCTCATTTGATCCACCTAATGGGGTGACTAATGGAACTGTTCCAGAGAAAATAGAAAATATTCAGAAACATTTTCAGAATTTCCTCTGAAATTGTTTAGCTCATATCTTTAGCCAGGAACCTTCAAATTAAGTGAGACCAACTCCACTAGAACCCCCTGAAAATCTAGTTTTAAGAAAGTCATGGCTTACTCCATGAAAATCCCTAAGACACCCTAAGAGCTCCAATTAAGGTCAAGTACATAATTAATTGTCGAGCGCTCAAATGAGCCTTGCTGCAACTAAAACTTGACCAAGTCTCTGTTTTGGTGGTAACCAAGCCACAGTAAAAATTTCAGAGTCATTAAGTCTGTCTAGTGAGACTTAGAAGGTTCACAAGTTTAAAACTCAATTCAAATGCATTTAATTAATACTTCTTATATCATGTAGTCGCTAAGGTCGAGGAGTACCGAAGTCCTAGACTTCGTTACTCCGGAGGAGCAGCTGGCCTACGACCAAGAGCAGCAAGGCAAGCTCCGGTTTGCATTAACCTTTTTACAAATTTTTATTGTTTTGAGCACTTACTTGAGTATGATTAATTCTTGCAATAGAGTCTTGTGTGAAAATCCAAATGCATAGCCAAGAAAACCATGGGTTGGGATAAGGATTGAAAACCCCGTTAGCTAATGCAATGCTAAGATAGTGTAGGATTCGGTAAAAGTCGAGTAGTTGGAACTACTCGCGAGCATAGGCTAGAGGCACTCGACTCGGGTAGAGATAGCACATGATACACATGGCAAGAAAAATGAGACCGAGCAGAGAGTAAGGGCATCAGGACTTTGGGGCCTGTGTGTTATAGCTCCGCTTGTGTCAATTGAGGACCGAGCCGTGTGCAGGCCTGTTCAACAAGCTAGAACAGTACCGAAGACCTACAGGCTATATGGGAACCGGGAAACCGATGTAACTCGGGTAGCTGGGTGTTGAGGCATAGCTGGTCGTTCAGAGGGTAGGTTGAGAGCTTGAGGTGTAAATCGGATGGCGGCACTGAAATGCGCGTGCAGAGACCTCTTGCTCGGGACGATTGGACCGGTTCAACATGTGGCTAACGGGTGAAAGGTGGTTGCGTACAGCGTCTGTGATGGTTGCTGTAGGCAACATCGAGTACGGGCGTACGTGACGGGTTATTCGGGTAACCCTGCAGGTGTAAATCGATTATAATCGCCGTCCCTCGCGGTCAGTGAGTACCACTTGTTCACTGTACCGTGACGTAGAATGAACAGGCTAGTTACATGTTAAAATGTTGCTGATTAAAAGATGGACTTTGCTTGTTAATGATTTGTTGTAGTTTAGAGCTAACTAAAGTTCTTTTTAACTTTGGGCAAAGTACATGAGAGAAATGCATTTCTTGTTTGATTGTGCTCTCTCATGTGCCTTAGCGTAAGGTTCTCCACAACCTGCTGCTAAAACTTGAAAGTAAGGTTTTACTAATTAGGCAAGTCCATGCAAATGATTTTTACCTTATGTAACCCATCAACCCTCATGTAGAAGTTCCATGTTTAGAAGAGACGGGTCAGTCTTGCTGAGCCTTCATGCTCACTGCTTGTGTTTGAAGCTGTTTCAGGGTTTTATGAGGAAGGGACTCCCGAGGAGGAGACGGAACCCTAGGAGGGGAACCCCGTCGAGTGGGAGTCGTGCACGCCTCTGTGTTAGTGTGCGTGCATGCTAGCAAGGACGTGTTCACGGGCTGAACGTGAACTTGATGCGTAGTCTACGCCCGTGAGTGTAGACTGGACATATTTTGATGTAAAAATGTTCGTAAACCACTTTATGTAATAGAAGTTTTGCTTCCGCTTTGTACCTTTAATGTGTGTTATCCGGTGCTGTGCAACGCAGCACCCCTCATCGTGATCCTGGCTCGACAAGACCGTGGGGTCGTGTCAGCGTTGGTATCAGAGCTCGCTTGAGGTTTAACGCACTAAAAAGGTCATCTTTTTCAAAAATCTAGTGAGGAACGAGTTAGTAGCCCGTATAAGGATGTTATTAGTGTATAGAAAGTGGCATACTAACCTATTTGTCTATGTCGGAAAAATCGTGCATCTCGGGACGTTTATGTCTTGGGGGTGCACGTAAGCGCTGTCCACCAGTGCGCACAAGTTGAAGGGTTGGGCCCCACGGGTGGCAGGTAACCCGACCCGCTTTAATATCCTCTATGACTCTTCATGTCGTTTGGGGTATTCGAGCAACGTCTGTCCCTGGCATGCATGGTGCAATTTGGGAGACCCCGTCACGTGTTCAGTATCGTGAACACGTAGCTCAAGGCGTGTTTGGCTTGAGAACATCCGGGCGAGTGATGACGACCGGGTGTACGGACTGTATGGATACCGGGCTCGGTGTGCAGCTGGTTCTGACGATTGTTTGAGTTTCTGCAGTTAGTCTAACCATGAAACGGTAGACGTGTAGCATCCGTGTGCGAGTGAGGTTTAATGCCACTGAACTAATGAAGCCGGCTAAGTCCGGTATAGGTTTTTCTTTGTGAGGACGTAGTACCGACATGATCTGATGACGCATTGTAACACCCCAAAAATCTTGTTAAGACCCTAAATCATGTTAAGAGGGGAATTTAAAATTTTTTAGACGTATTGCATGTTTTGCAAAAATTCAAATTCAAACTGGAATTCAAATTAAACTCATAACAGAAAAGAAATAAAAAAAGGAAAACAGAAAAAAACCGGCCAGTGGGCCGAAACCCACCAGCCGGCCCAACCAGCACCCGCGCCAGCCCGCAGCCGCGCGCGCCTCTTCCTCCCACTGACAGGCGGGACCCGCCAGCCCTTCTTCTACCTCGCGCCCGCGCCGGGATTCTCTCACCCCGAATCAAAACCGACCTGGATTCCTGCGCATCCCCGCCGAATTCCGTTCGTGGGCGACGCGGACTTGATCTAAACCACCCCGCCGCCTTTCCCCGTCTAAAAAAACCCCGGCCTCGTTCTGTTTTTCCCACGCGATCCGCCGATTTCACTCCGGTGAGAAACCGAGCCTTCTCCGGTGAATTCTGGCCGATCTAAGCTCGGAAATTCCGATCTAACTCGCTGGTCTTGATCCACCGCCTCCGGGGAACCCTGCAGGTGCAGAAAACTCAGTGACTTGCGGTTCAAACACAGCGCCGACGAGCGTCGCCGTGGTTTCACTTCGGACCTCGTCGCCGATCGCCTTCCAGGACCTCCGAGCTCAAGAAAACCCCCGAGGTGAGATCCCCGACCTCCCCTCCACTGATCTATGCCATAAAATCACAGTTCTAGAAAGAATTCCCGAAGATCCAAAACTCTCCGGCGAGATCGCCACCTCCCGCCGCCGTGCGCCGCCGGGCAGCGCCACCCGCGCTCGATCAGAGCGACGTGGCCGCTTGTGCGCCGTCTATTTTAAATCGCACGGTAGACTTTAAATCCCCGCGTACCGGTTCGACGTTATAATCTCAGCCGTCTATTTTAAATCGGACGGTCCACGTCAGCTCCGCGTTATAAAGACTGGAAATCTTACATGCTACCCCCTGGGGTTCTCGGGAAATAAGAGCTAGCCCCGGAAACTTCTGATCTAGCCCCTGCAACTTCAGAAAATCATGTAAATTCATTTAAAAATTAGTTTTAGCACCTAGACTTAATAAAAATTAGGAAAAACTTTTCTGTTATGTATAGCTAGACCCCTGAAAATTGTTAAAATAATATTACAGACCCTGTATTGGGGTGAGTTTACCTTTTTAGCCCTGTTTAATATTTAATGTAGGAAATTGAATATGTGGCTAGTGTTTAAAATTTAAAAAGTGGGACAAACATATTGTCAAAATTAAATTAAAAACTTTCTCAGTATTTAGAAAACTTTGGAGTGAGATAAAAATATATTTTGGGCTGAAGTGAATCTGTTTAATTTATTATTCACATTTAGGGACACATTTTTAAGTAAAGAATAGTTCTAGAAAATAGGGAAAATAATTGTAAAATAGTTTACATCATAGGAAAAGGTCAAAAATATATTAGTAAATATTTTAGATCAGAACCTATTCTGTTTAGATGATGTGTCTTGTTATTTTCATAATAAAGTTCACATTTAGGCATAGGAAATAAATCTGAAAATATAGCAACTAGTAAATGATAAATGGAGTTCTAAAATCCAAAGAATTCAGTTTAGGGTTGGTAGAAATTCTGAAGACACATATGGAGAAGGAAAATAACTTTCATGCATACTTGGTACCTAAAAGGTGTAGTAATTGAATATAAGGAATCTATTTAAATTGGAAACTCATATATATAGTATGTAAGTATAAATGTGAACACAAAAGTAGGAATCATATACACATGATTAAAAGTGCATGCAAGCCACAAATCAACGCACATAGAGTAACCACAACACATATAATGGTGAATGACTTTCATAAATATGAATGTATGGTTTGTATGAAGTGGAAGTGTGAACTATGTCTTATGGATTGTTGTTTTTCTTTTGCTATGTGTGATGGTATGATGTAGAACCTGCTCAAGAGCAAGTTATTCCTTTCCAAGATCAGGACTACCCATTCCAAGAGCAGCAGGAAGGAGGCAAGTGTCCTTGACCACTTTGATCCTATGCTAGGATGTGTAGATAGAATTATTTGCATTGTCAAGTTAAATATGAAACCCATGCTAGGAAGTTTCCCTAGAGTTGCATCACCTTGTTTCCTTGTAGCTTGGGTTGGGATTTATTTTTATCATGTCATTTATTATTATGCATATGCTTAGCTATGCTTAGAATGGGATATTTGGGATATGAGATCATCAGTTTATTTTACCATACTCTTGAATGAGATATTATGAGTTATTTAGAGGTAGGGATCAAGGCAAGTTGGATGTTTTGGTTGTGTGCTGGGTGCACGAGACTCGGGTTTGTGTTTAGTACTTGCCTGGATCCTAAGGACCGGTTCATGGAGCATGTAACCTGGCTTTACAGTGCCAACCACATGCTGAGATGGGGCAGCTTGGCCAATTAATTAGGTGTATCCCCGGCGTAGTATGGGTGTGTTGGATGGTGCGGGGAGTAGGTGTCAGCTGGACTACCATATGAACCGCAAGGCTCAAGAGAGGGCCACTGCAGCGGGGTTGGAGCCTCTTGTATGCTGTTAGGGGTGAAACCTCAGTGGGCCCACGCTCGTCGAGAATCCCTTTGTAAAGGCTTCGTAGTGATCTCCTAGCTACACACCTGGGAAGTGTGAATGTGGTTCGTAGCCACTGGCATAATGGAGGTTCTTTTAGTCCACCCGGCAACGGGGGATGAAATCACTACATGTGGGTACAGTGGTGCAAACTCTGCAGAGTCAAAACTGTCATGACAGCCGTGCTCACGGTCAAGAGCGGCTTGGACTTATTCATGATTAGAGTATGATGGCCTTGGAGGGTGTGAGTGTTAAGCGGGGAGCTTAACATTGGAAATGATGTTATGGTTATTTGATTATGATGATGGGATGGGAGATTAGGACCATTTCACCTGTGTAGTAATGTAGGTGCTTAATAAGCTAAGGTAATAGGTATTAATGGCATAGTGCTTTAACCATGAGTTCAACCTTCCCTTGTTCTAGCCATGCATGACATAACTTTCCCACACTTGCTGAGTACCATCGGTACTCAACCTTGCATATTTGTTGGTTTATATTGCTGCTCAGGTCAAGATAATGAGGTGGTGTATAATGATCAAGACTTTGGACCCGAAGAAGGTTTCTAGGTTCATGGAGACTCCGGGCAACGCCTGTGATGGAGCCTAGTAGAATAATTATTCCGCTGCTAGTTTATTTATTTGTGATGAACTTATCATCGTCCATCGAGACATATGCTATGTAAGGCTTATTTATATTCGACACCTGGCTTGTAATAAATGATGCTTCACTATTTGTCATCTCATGTATGAGAAAATGATCCTGGCATACATGTGATATTCACTCGGTTGTTCTTTGGATAAACCGGGTGTGACAGAAGTGGTATCAGAGCCAAGGTTGCCCGTAGGAACGTGGACCTAGGTAGAAATGGACGTATTTAAGGGCCCTATTTTCTTAAAAACTGTTTTTACAAGGTGTGTGTTGAAAAGTGTTATTTAATGAGTCACTTTCTCCATCTTACCCCAATTTTCATTCAAAATAGGACTTTTGTTTTAAAAGTTTATCTAACCTAAGTTTAAATGCTTTTTGTTTTAGATGGTTCGCATGATTCGCACCACTCGCAAGTCCACAGGAGCGAGAGTTCCCGTAGTTGCCCTTGCCGAAAGAGAGGAGAGTCGTCCGGTGACGTACCTTTCCTACGGATTGGCAGTAGGAGGCTTGTTGCGCCGTCTTCGACGTATGCTCGAAGCCGCCGGCAATACGGGCAAGCTAATCATCCACTATAACTCCACCAGGACCATCCGTGAGAAGGGGGAAGAATGGAGTTCAGAGATGAGGATTATACACGAAAATCAGCTGCTTAATATCCACCGCTCTCTAGCCTGTAGAGCGACACAGGTCGATGAGGAGAAGGATGTCACCTGGGAGACCATCACCTGCCAGAGTCAACTCTATCGTCGCCACCTGGACAGGACTGAGTACATGTATGTCCTCCAGCGTGAGAGTGGTACCACGGAGTACAAGTAAACGCCAGTGCTGCAAGGGACTTCCCATGAGCACATGGACTTGTGCTTGGAGGATGCTGCTATGCTCAGCACTTGACTGCAGGAGTGTCAGCAAGAGCTTCAGGATGTTTGGGACACCCTGAAGGAAACGGAGGCATTGCTGCGAGCCTGCTTGAGGGCGAGAGAAAGAGGAGATGGGAATGAATTGTGTGTCACCGTAAATGATACATGGACTCCTGACTCCCCAGATCACCGAGCGATCAGGCGTCGTCACACTTCTCCACCAGCAGCCTCCCCACCCAAAGCAGAGTCAGAAGGCAGCCGAAATGATGAGGAAGATCCTGAGGAGCCATCTCAAGAAAACGAGTAGTGTAGAGTCCTTCCCTTAGTTAGCAAGATGTCGAATAGTCGAGTCATTACGTTAAGTTAATGGTGTGTTAATGCTTGGTGTGTGACGTGAGTTGTGGAAGCCATGAGCAATTGTCCACAGCCTCGTCTTTAGATTGTTATGCTTTGGTGTGTGAACCCACATGAAATAATATTGCATCTATTTTTGTGTGAGAAATAAACCCTCAGAAAAGTATAACAAAGCCTCAACACTTCAAAAGTACAAACAAATGAAAGTAGTAAGATGATACTAAATGCTTTCAAATTAACATTGGTTGATTCTGCCAGATGGCCGGAAGAGGAAAAGGACGTGCTGCCAACCCCGCCAACAACAACGATGAGGCATGCAACCCTCATCTTTCTGGAGGCCAGGACCGGGGTGGTCACCGTGAAGGAGTTGATCCCCTCCACCAAATGCTGGAGAATCAGAATCAGCTCATCCAGAACTTGACTCAAGTGGTGGCCAACTTGCATCAAGTTCCACCTCCACAAGCTGCACCACGCCAACCAAGGTTGAGTGAGTTTCTAGGAACTCAACCTCCAAAGTTTGCAAGTGCCGCTGAACCTCTGGAGGGAGATGATTGGCTCAAGACCATTGAGAGCAAGATGAGGATCATACAGTGCCAAGGGTATGAGAGGGTGCTGTTTGCCTCTCATCAATTGCATGGACCTGCTGCTGATTGGTGGACCGCCTACGTGGCCGCCCATCATGACCCTGAGAACATCACTTGGGAAGAGTTCAAGCGTAGCTTCCGCAACCATTACATCCCAAGAGGTAAACTCAAAAACAAGAGGAAGGAGTTTTTGGGACTGCAGCAGGGAAACATGACGGTGAGGGAATACCTCACTAAATTTAATCAACTATCCCGTTATGCCCCACGGGACATAGAGACTGATGAGCTGAAACAAGATTGTTTCATGGAAGGACTTACCGCAGAAATGCAGTGTGCAATGTCCTCAAATGAGTATGAAAGCTTCCAAAAGATGGTGGACAGAGCGTTTGTGGTGGAAAGGAAATTGAAGACCTTGGAAAATGAGAATAAGAGGAAGGTCGGGTGGTCACATCAAGCCTCAGGGAGCAACACCCGCCCACGTCTGATGCGGCAACCTGCAGGGCAGACGAACCGTGCTGTGGTACCATACTCAGCACCAAGAGGGTACAACCCGAATTTCAGGCCTCCCGCAGCACCAGCACAGCCACAACGTCAGTTTGTACAGCAGCCACGCCCCGCATATCCACCTCGACCAGCAGTGCAAGGACCTCCAAACCAACCCCAAGACAATAAAGGCCAAGCACCTAAGGTTGGGGTGCAATGCTTTAGCTGTGGTGAAGTGGGGCACTACGCCCATGAGTGCCCAAAGAAGAAGCCCACGCAGCCACAACAGCAGAATGTAATGAGAGGACGGGTGAACCACGTCACTATGGAGGAAGCACAAGAGGCAACCGACGTGGTAGTTGGTAAGTTTACTGCCAATTTACACATTGCAACCCTGCTGTTTGATTCTGGTGCTACCCACTCGTTCATTGCTCAAGGGTTTGTTAAGAAGCATGACCTAGCAACCACACAAATGAACCATATGCTAGCCGTAAACTCTCCGGGTGGAGAAATAAGGACAAGACAAGTGTGTCCAAAGGTGAACCTAGACATTAATGGGGTAGTATTTACTGCTAACCTCATAGTGATAGATTCACAAGGGATAGATATTATCTTGGGTATGGATTGGTTGACAAAACATAAAGGAATCATCCATTGTTCGACCAGAACGGTAGAACTAACCCACCCTAGTGGCACAAGAGTAAAGTTCATAACAATACACGAGCCTAGGAGGGACATTAAATTAAATCAAGTTGAGGCGAAAGTTGAGAAAATCAGGACCATCAGGGAATATCCAGATGTTTTTCCGGAGGAGTTGCCAGGTAGGGATGAAAACGGACGGATATGGACGGATGAAATGCTTTTCCATATCCATATCCATATTAAAAATTTCGGAAACGGATCGGATCGGATATTATCGGAAACGGATATGATATCGGATATGTCGGATGTATCGGAAACGGATTCATCGGATCGGAAAAATATGGATATCGGACGGAATTCGGATATTTGTTTCGGAAAAACAATTCACAAGTAACATATAATTTATAGTTCATACATCTAATACAAAGTACATCCACTGATCCACATTAAATTCATATATGGTTCGTACATGAAACTTGAAACAAATAGTTCATACATAATACTTAATACATAAATGGTTCATACATAGACATAGTGCATATTTTCCAATCTTCATCACCGCTAGATGAAAAAATCAGCAACATCATTCATCTCATCGGGATCACTTTCTATGTTCTCGTCCTATGAAATAATAAAGCAATAAGTGAAATAATGTTAGGTAAAATGATTCTACTAATTTTATTTATAATAAACAAACCTGAATTTCATTAATACTCATCGTCTCCACAAAATCATCACCAATAGTAAGTATACTTTTACGATCTGAAATATATGAAAATGACATAATCAAGTCTAAACCCTCAAAAAATAAGAAACATTAAGCTAAAACATAAACAAACTTCTCACCTTTTCTTGCTGCAGCAATCCAACTCTTGGTGCAAATCAAAGCTTGTACAATTTCAGGATCAAGTCGATTACGGTGTGGATCAATCACACGTCCACCAGCACTAAAAGCCGATTCTGAAGCAACTGTTGACACTTGTATAGCTAACACATCTCGAGCCATTTGAGAAAGAATCGGATATTCATTTTCTTGATGCTTCCACCATGATAAAATATCAAATGCAGAAGATCCACTATGCTTATATAGTGGTGCAGCCATATATTTTTCTAGATCATTTGAGCATTCTTCAGCTTGAACATATGACTCATTTAGAAACTGTTCTAACTCTTGAGCTTCAGCATCCATAAAGGAGTCGGATATTATACTTTTGTTAGTATCTAGTGTCTTTGAAGGAGGTGTTTGTGCAACATAAAACTGATACATGTGTCTCATTATAGTAACAAATTCCTCAATCATAGAATGATATGACAAATCACCATAGAACTTTCTTGTGTAGAACTCTATTACTTTTCTCTTGTACCTTAGAAAGAAATATTTTGTTTCAGCAAATAATTTGAAACTCTAATAGCATGCTTAATGGTGATAACATAAACAGAATGTACCTTGGATCAAGAAAATTTGCCACTGCAAGAGCCACATTTGATTTTTGCCAATATTTCTCAAACTTCTTGCCCATAGGAATGGACATTTCACGAATAGTTACATCTTGATGTTTAGACCACTCGGCAAGCATACTTTTAATCTCACAAAAGCCTTTGTAAAATAAGTTGGCAGTTGGATATAACGTACCGGATAGAAGTTCAGTTAACTCATGAAATTTTCTCAAAGCATGACATAATGTGTTTGCTTTTATCCAATCATCAGCAGACGGACATATGTGGTCATACTTTCGCCGATCAACCCTCTTGAGCCTCATAAAAGCTTCCTATAAAAGAGAGAAAAAATATAAGATATGGTTAGCACCTTGTTGAAGAAAGTTCAAGAAATTTAAAAGTTCAAGGAAGTAGACCTTGTAGTATAAAGCATCCCTCAACATCAAATAAGTTGAGTTCCACCTTGTTGATACATCAAGTGAGATCCCTTTGTTAGTTTCCAATCCCTCAGCAATTGCACACTTTATCAATTCCTCCCATTGTTGTGGAGAACCCTTCACAGCTAGGACCAGTGACTTGATATTTGCAATAATACTAGAAATGACACTCAACCCATCTCTAGCAACTAGGTTTAAAACATGGTTAGCACATCTCACATGAAAAAAGGCACCGTCACACACTAAATAAGAAGTGCCACCATTGGTCTTCAAATCATCTATTATATCTTTAACCGCTACTTCATTAGATGATGCATTATCCAGAGTCAATGAGAACAATTTCTTCTCTAGATTCCATTTAACCATGCATTCAGTGAAGGATACATACAACTTTTGTCCTGTGTGTCTCCCTTCTACATGAAAGAAATCAATGATCCTCTTTTGAATTTGTCAATCATCATCTATCCAATGCACTGTGACACACATATATCCTTTGTTTTGATTTGATGTCCACATATCCATTGTTGTACTGAATCTACACTTAAAGGACTTAAGATATGCAAATAACTTGCTCTTTTCTTCAGAATATATATCCAAGATATCTTTTCTAACACTAATGCGAGATTTCAATGAAAAACTAGGACGCAAAGACTTGAGAGCGTCCACAAGATACTCATGTTCCACAATGTTAAAAGGATACTCGTGCATGATAATTGCCAAATTGAATTTTCTTATGCTAACCTCGGGATCATACTTGTAGGGTTGAACATAATGCAAGTCTTTTTCATGATCTTTTCCTGTTGCTAGCTGTTGTTGACCTTTCACAACATTGTGTGCAGTTTTTAGATGTGTCCAAAATCTACTTGTTCCCATGGTGCTCTCACATCTATATTTTGTCTTGCACCTTGGAAAGTTGCAAAATGCCCATTTCTGCACATATTGCTTGCCATTGACTATTACAGTCTTGTCCTCCTTAGTAAAATGTTGCCACACTTCTGAAGTGGCTTTCTTAGCCTTCTTTGTAGCTCTTCCATTACCATCATCATCATCATCACTAGCAACAACTTCAACATTGTCACTAGCAACAACATTTACACTTGAAGAAGATGCGGCAACATTACTACTAGCAGTAGCAATAGACATTCCTGCATACGAATTTTTTATTGTCATATACTTGAACAAATAATTAATTTTTCTAATAAATGAGTAATAATTATACCGGTCGGTAGTATTGGAGAGGACCCCAAAAGAAGATGACGTGTAGGCGCTGATTTCGAAGCCGATGCGTTAGTGGGTGTCTCTTCCATTGTTGGACTAAACGAACGACAAAGTAAATTAAGTAGTTAACACCACTACCGCTAATCATAAAAATTGCAGAAAATAAAACCTCGTCGACGCTAGGGACAAACGCCGAGGCCGGTGCAAGGAGCTGTTGGAGTGGAAGGAGAACCGAACGGTGCTGCCAATGCAAATACCAATCGGAAGGAGAACCGAGGCGCGCCCCTGACTATTGCCTGGCTGCCCGTCGGCGGGGGGGGGGGGGGGGGGGGGGGCGGCGGCGGGCACCGAGCGCCCGCGCGCGCGGGGGGGGGGGGGGCGCCGAACGCCCGGTCACTCGGTCGGCGGGGGGGGGGGGGGGGGGCGGGCGCGCGCTGGCGGCGCCGAACTGTCGGTCACTCGGTGGGCGGGGGGGGGGGGGGGGGGGGGCGGGCGGGGGGGGGGGGCGCCCGGCGGTCGGTCGGCGGGGGGGGGGGGGGGGCGGCGACGGGGGGGGGGGGGGCGCTCAACTCCTGCCTGCCCTAGGCTTGGTCGCAGCGGCGGGGGGGGGGGGGGGACTGGGGAGAGATCCAAACTGAAATGAGGCAGGTGCGGGCCGCGTGGGCTGGGCCGGCTGGCTGCGGCCTGTGGAGGATAAATTGGGTCGGATATGTCTCGGACATTGTTCGGATATATCCGACCCAATATGGATATCCGACAAAACGGACGGATATTAACGAAAACCATATCCGATCCGATATCCGATTTACAATATCCGAATCCATATCCGTATCCGAAAAAAATCCGACCAAAATGGATATGGATCGGATATCTTCGAAAACGGTTGCGGACGGATCGGAAAATATCCGATCCGTTTTCATCCCTATTGCCAGGTATGCCTCCTGATCGTGAAGTGGAATTCACAATTGAGCTAGTGCCTGGAACAGCCCCGATATACAAGAGACCTTATCGGATGGACTCCAAACAGCTGGTAGAACTCAAGGATCATTTGAGAGAACTGACGGAGAAGGGGTATATTCGTCCTAATTCCTCACCATAGGGAGCTTCAGTGATATTTGTTCCCAAGAAGGATGGAACCCAAAGGTTGTGCGTAGACTACCGTGCCTTGAATGAGGTAACCATCAAGAATAAGTACCCACTACCCCGCATTGAAGATTTGTTTGATCAGTTGAAGGGAGCTTGTATGTTCTCGAAAATTGATCTCAGGTCGGGATACCACCAACTCAAGATAAGGCAATCTGATATTCCCAAGACAGCTTTCGTATCTCGGTGCGGACTGTATGAATACACTGTCATGCCTTTCGGGCTAACTAATGCCCCGGCATACTTCATGTATCTCGTGAACAAGGTATTCATGGAATATCTGGACAAATTTGTGGTGGTTTTCATAGATGACATTCTCGTCTTCTCCAAAGATGAATAAGAACATGAGAAACATCTAAGGTTGGTGTTACAGAGGCTGAGAGAACACCAACTTTATGCAAAGTTGAGCAAGTGTGAGTTTTGGCTGAAGAGAGTTCCCTTCTTAGGACATATAATCTCGGAGGGAGGAATCTCCGTAGATCCTGCCAAAATCGAGGATATACAGAAGTGGAAGACCCCTGAAAATGTCGGGGAAGTTCGAAGCTTCTTGGGATTGGCTGGATACTATCGACAGTTTATTGAGGGATTCTCTAAGATCTCGAGACCCCTCACCAAACTGTTGGAGAAGGGAACATTCACATGGAAGCCACAGTGCGAGACGAGTTTTCAGGAGCTAAAGAAAAGATTGACCACAGCCCCAGTGTTGGTTATGCCAGATATGCAGAAGAATTTCACAGTTTACTGAGATGCCTCTGGAAACGGGTTGGGATGTGTTCTCATGCAAGAAGGGCATGTCGTGCCATATGCATCCCGGCAGCTTCAGAAGCACGAGAAAAACTATCCTACACATGACTTAGAACTAGCCACAGTGGTACACGCGTTGAAAATTTGGCGACACTACTTGATGGGGAAGAGGACAGAGATATATACGGATCATAAGAGTTTAAGGTACATTTTCACACAACCAGATCCCAACCTCAGACAAAGGAGATAGTTAGAGCTAATCAATGACTTTGATGTGGGCATCAACTATCATCCTGGGAAGGCAAACGTCGTGGCCGATGCTTTAAGTCGGAAAGTGCAGGTCAATAAGTTGAGCTTGAAGGACATGCATGCAGAAATGAAGGACGAGGTTATAAGGCTCAATCTATGCCTGGTAAATAGTGGGGAAACCATCGCCATGGCAGTGGACTCCACACTAGAGCAAGACATACGCGATGGTCAAAAGAACGACGAGAAGATACAAGAAATCAGGAAACTCATCAAGGAAAATAAAGCTCCTAGTTTTAGAGAGGATGAACAAGGGACGGTGTGGCACGGGAAAAGAATTTGTGTGCCTGAAGTAAAGGAGATCCGTGAATTGATTTTGAAGGAGGCTCACGATTCTGACTATTCCATTCATCCTGGGAGTACGAAGATGTACCAGGATCTCAAGAGCAGGGATTGGTGGTATGGCATGAAGCGAGATGTCGCGGAACATGTTGCCCTATGTGACACATGTCAGTTGGTGAAAGCAGAACATCAACGACCCGCGGGATTATTGCAACCACTCAAAGTGCCTGAATAGAAATGGGAAGAAATCAGCATGGATTTCATCGTGGGATTGCCTAGGACCCAATCAGGATATGATTCAATATGGGTCATCATCGACAGGCTAACCAAGGTAGCTCATTTCATCCCCGTGAAAGAAAGCTACAGCGGATCCAAATTGGTGGAGTTGTACATGTCAAGGATCGTGTGTTACCATGGAGTGCTAAAGAAGATTGTGTCAGATCGAGGGCCACAGTTCACATCAAGGTTCCGGTAGAAGTTGCATGAAACCATGGGAACCCATCTGAATTTTAGCTCTGCCTATCATCCCCAAACTGACGGGCAGACGGAAAGAACCAATCAGATTCTTGAAGATATGCTGAGGGCATGTGCACTCAAAAACAATAGGAGTTGGGACAAGAACTTACCGTATGCGGAGTTTTCCTATAACAAAAGCTATCAAGCTAGTATGAAGATGTCACCGTTTGAAGCCTTGTACGGGAGGAAGTGCAGGACTCCCCTATTTTGGAACCAAACGGGGGAAAGTAAAGTGTTTGGTCTAGAAGTACTACAAGAAGCCGAGGCGAAGGTGAGGGAAATTCGCAACAATCTGAGGATAGCACAAACCCGCCAAAAGAGCTATGCCGATGTACGAAGAAGAGAGCTCGTTTTCAACGTGGGAGACTATGTCTATCTCAAGGTGTCCCCTATCCGAGGACTTCGTCGGTTCAAGGTAAAAGGGAAGTTGTCACCTCGATACATCGGACCCTTTCAAGTTCTGGAGAGGAAAGGCGAAGTGGCGTATCAACTAGAATTACTGGCTCGCCTATCGGATGTGCACGATGTATTCCATGTGTCACAACTCAAGAAATGCCTGAGGACGCCTGAAGAGGTGTTACCCATGAATGAAGTGGACGTAGCTAAGGATTTGTCTTATGCCGAGCAACCACACAAGATTTTGGAGACAATGGAACGCATCACCAGAAATAAAAGAATCCGGATGTGCAAGGTGCAGTGGAAGCATCACTCAGAAGAGGAAGCAACCTGGGAGAGGGATGACGAGCTCAAGGCACAATTTCCGGAATTGTTTTCTTAGAACCACCAATCTCAAGGACGACATTTCTTTTAAGGGGGGTAGAGCTGTAACACCCCAAAAATCTTGTTAAGACCCTAAATCATGTTAAGAGGGGAATTTAAAAATTTTTGGACGTATTGCATGTTTTGCAAAAATTCAAATTCAAACTGGAATTCAAATTAAACTCAAAACAGAAAAGAAATAAAAAAGGAAAACAGAAAAAACTGGCCAGTGGGCCGAAACCCATCAGCCGGCCCAACCAGCACCCGCGCCAGCCCGCAGTCGCGCGCGCCTCTTCCTCCCACTGACAGGCGGGACCCGCCAGCCCTTCTTCTACCTCGCGCCCGCGCAGGGATTCTCTCACCCCGAATCAAAATCGACCCAGATTCCTGTGCATCCCCGCCGAATTCCGTTCATGGGCGACGCGGACTTGATCTAAACCACCCCGCCGCCTTTCCCAGTCTATAAAAACCCCGGCCTCGTTCTGTTTTTCCCACGCGATCCGCTGATTTCACTCCGGTGAGAAACCGAGCCTTCTCCGGCGAATTCTGGCCGATCTAAGCTCGGAAATTCCGATCTAACTCGCTGGTCTTGATCCACCGCCTCCGGGGAACCCTGCAGGTGCAGAAAACTCGGTGACTTGCGGTTCAAACACAGCGCCGATGAGCCTCGCCGTGGTTTCACTTCAGACCTCGTCGCCGATCGCCTTCCAGGACCTCCGAGCTCAAGGAAACCCCCGAGGTGAGATCCCCGACCTCCACTCCACCGATCTATGCCATAAAATCACAGTTCTAGGAAGAATTCCCGAAGATCCGAAACTCTCCGGCGAGATCGCCGCCTCCCGCCGCCGTGCGCCGCCAGGCACCGCCGCCCGCGCTCGATCAGAACGACGTGGCCGCTTGTGCACCGTATATTTTAAATCGCATGGTAGACTTTAAATCCCCGCGTACCGGTTCGACGTTATAATCTCAGCCGTCTATTTTAAATCGGACGGTCCACGTCAGCCCCGCGTTATAAAGACTGGAAATCTTACGTGCTACCCCCTGGGGTTCTCGGGAAATAAGAGCTAGCCCTGGAAACTTCTGATCTAGCCCCTGGAACTTCAGAAAATCATGTAAATTCATTTAAAAATCAGTTTTAGCCCCTGGACTTAATAAAAATTAGGAAAAACTCCTCTGTTATGTATAGCTAGACCCCTGAAAATTGTTAAAATAATATTATAGACCCTGTAGTGGGGTGAGTTTACCTTTTTAGCCCTGTTTAATATTTAATGTAGGAAATTGAATATGTGGCTAGTGTTTAAAATTTAAAAAGTGGGACAAACATATTGTCAAAATTAAATTAAAAACTTTCTCAGTATTTAGAAAACTTTGGAGTGAGGTAAAAATATATTTTGGGCTGAAGTGAATCTGTTTAATTTATTATTCACATTTAGGGACACATTCTTAAGTAAAGAATAGTTCTGGAAAATAGGGAAAATAATTGTAAAATAGTTTACATCAGAGGAAAAGGTCAAAAATATATTAGTAAATATTTTAGATCAGAACCTATTCTGTTTAGATGATGTGTCTTGTTATTTTCATAATAAAGTTCACATTTAGGCATAGGAAATAAATCTGAAAATATAGCAACTAGTAAATGATAAATGGAGTTTTAAAATCCAAAGAATTCAGTTTAGGGTTGGTAGAAATTCTGTAGACACATATGGAGAAGGAAAATAACTTTCATGCATACTTGGTAGCTAAAAGGTGTAGTAATTGAATATAAGGAATTTATTTAAATTGGAAACTCATATATATGTTATGTAAGTATAAATGTGAACACAAAAGTAGGAATCATATACACATGATTAAAAGTGCATGCAAGCCACAAATCAACGCACATAGAGTAACCACAACACATATAATGGTGAATGACTTTCATAAATATGAATGTATGGTTTGTATGAAGTGGAAGTGTGAACTATGTCTTATGGATTGTTGTTTTTCTTTTGCTATGTGTGATGGTATGATGTAGAACCTGCTCAAGAGCAAGTTATTCCTTTCCAAGATCAGGACTACCCATTCCAAGAGCAGCAGGAAGGAGGCAAGTGTCCTTGACCACTTTGATCCTATGCTAGGATGTGTAGATAGAATTATTTGCATTGTCATGTTAAATATGAAACCCATGCTAGGAAGTTTCCCTAGAGTTGCATCACCTTGTTTCCTTGTAGCTTGGGTTGGGATTTATTTTATCATGTCATTTATTATTATGCATATGCTTAGCCATGCTTAGAATGGGATATTTGGGATATGAGATCATCAGTTTATTTTATCATACTCTTGAATGAGATATTGTGAGTTATGTAGAGGTAGGGATCAAGGCAAGTTGGATGTTTTGGTTGTGTGCTGGGTGCACGAGACTCGAGTTTGTGTTTAGTACTTGCCTGAATCCTAAGGATCGGTTCATGGAGCATGTAACCTGGCTTTACAGTGCCAACCACATGCTGAGATGGGGCAGCTTGGCCAATTAATTAGGTGTATCCCCGGCGTAGTATGGGTGTGTTGGATGGTGCGGGGAGTAGGTGTCAGCTGGACTACCATATGAACCGCAAGGCTCTAGAGGGGGCCACTGCAGCGGGGTTGGAGTCTCTTGTATGCTGTTAGGGGTGAAACCTCAGTGGGCCCACGCTCGTCGGGAATCTCTTTGTAAAGGCTTCGTAGTGATCTCCTGGCTACACACCTGGGAAGTGTGAATGTGGTTCGTAGCCACTGGCATAATGGAGGTTCTTTCAGTCCACCCGGCAACAGGGGATGAAATCACTACATGTGGGTACAGTGGTGCAAACTCTGCAGAGTCAAAACTGTCATGACAGCCGTGCTCACGGTCAAGAGCGGCTTGGACTTATTCATGATTAGAGTATGATGGCCTTGGAGGGTGTGAGTGTTAAGCAGGGAGCTTAACATTGGAAATGATGTTATGGTTATTTGATTATGATGATGGTATGGGAGATTGGGACCATTTCACCTGTGTAATAATGTAGGTGCTTAATAAGCTAAGGTAATAGGTATTAATGGCATAGTGCTTTAACCATGAGTTCAACCTTCACTTGTTCTAGCCATGCATGACATAACTTTCCCACACTTGCTGAGTACCATCGGTACTCAACCTTGCATATTTGTTGGTTTATATTGCTGCTCAAGTCAAGATAATGAGGTGGTGTATAATGATCAAGACTTTGGACCCGAAGAAGGTTTCTAGGTTCATGGAGACTCCGGGCAACGCCTGTGATGGAGCCTAAGAGAATAATTATTCCGCTGCTAGTTTATTTATTTGTGATGAACTTATTATCGTCCATCGAGACATATGCTATGTAAGACTTATTTATATTCGACACCTGGCTTGTAATAAATGATGCTTCACTATTTGTCATCCCATGTATGAGAAAATGATCCTGGCATACATGTGATATTGACTCGGTTGTTCTTTGGATAAACTGGGTGTGACACACATCGACGTCACACCCCACTAAATGAATAACTTCATTGTAAAACTTGAAAGTTTTAATCTGGAGCATTAAAACTTTGCTGTAACCTCTTCCCTTAATCAGGATATTCAAAGTTAACAAGTTTTCAACTTATAGGTTGCTAAGGACAGAGCACTCTGTTTTCAGCTGAATTAAGGCTGAAGTTAATCAGAGGTTAGAGGTTGAGTTCTTTCGAGGTTGGGGTCATACGATACATTTCTGGAAAGCTTCGGAAACGCTTTACAACTTTTCTGTTGATGTCCAGAGATGTTTCAACCCTTAACCAATCGAAAAATGCAGTAGAGTTGAAACTGTCCAGAAAACAGGGCAGAGCAAACACTCTCTGTAAACTCTATGTAAATTGAGCATAACATCCTGCATAAAAATCCAAAAATAGAAAATGAGGTAGTTCTGGAAAGCATATGAGATGGGTTACAACTTTGTAACAGAAAGTGTTGTCAGATTGGGAGCAGAATTAACTGGAATTCTTGGATCAAATCAGTACCTAAAGCAGGGAGGTGCTGTCCAATTTCTCCAGAAATTCTGTTAACTTTGACCTCTCATAACTTTTGAACCAGAACAGATCTTGGGCCAAGCAAATACTTTATGGAAATATATTGAAGATAGCTTTAACTGTGATGTTGCGCTCCAGAATTGGTTTTGCCTTTAGCATGGCCTAAATCAGGTTGAGATGGAAACTGGTCAGGGCTGTCATGTTGGACAGCAGATCAGCAGTCAAATTTGTTTAAATTTGAACTATGTTTCCAAGTTTTATGGGTTCAATGACATGTTTTATGTTATAACTCAATGGTTTACTGTTCAAATAAATATTTGACACTTCTCAAATATATTTTTACAGATGACAGCGGATAAACAGTTCGAGAATGGGTGGGTGGAATCCCACTGTTCTCACCACAGCGGCTATCCGGAAGCACTGAGGCAGATGCTTCGATATTTCGGGTACAGCCAGATGCTGCAGTACTTCGCCAAGGAAGAAGGCGAGGGGGGGGAACAAGATGTGGACAATCCATGTCGAGGTCCCTGCAGGTCCTACGCCACTCGTGTGGGCGCCGTTCACCGTTACGGTGAGAGGTAGACAACCCGATGGAAGGTGGCAAGTGGCAGCCCGTGACACCATGTCACGTTTCTGCCAGCTACACGTTAGAGCGATGGAGGGCACTCCATTCGCGTTCGTTCTGGTGGAGGGATGGGCTCATCATGTGTGGGAAGGGAGGTACCGGGAGGCAATAGACCCGGGTTACCCAAGGTACAACCCCGCGGAGGCAAACCTCAGCCTCCAGATGAGGGCGGGAAACGCCGTGATGGACAGCCAAGCTGTTCATACGGAGCATCTCGCCGCAAGGCTCAAGGAAAGCGCAAGCCGTGGAGATCATTTCGAGAGTGCTCACAGCGCACTCCGCAATGTGCTCCTTCCGACGATCGAGCGACTGAATGAACAGCATAATCAGTTGCATCGTCTCAAGAAGGCGAAGAAGAAAAGCCGTGTCAACATCGCGGCGTTACAAGAGCTGGTGCAGACGCTAACCCAGCAGAATTAGGACCTCACTCAAGAGCGGGACAACGCTATTGAGGAGGAGCAAGGCTGGGAGGAAGACTACAACCAGGCTATGGACGAGGTGCATGCATTGCAGGACTTCGTACCTCCGGTATTGGGCATACCGGTGGTCTTGGGTTTCCCGGCAATGGGAGAGCCCGAGATGGGAGAAGAGGTTGTAGATCCAGAGCCACCAACAGAGGTACCGGAGGAGGACGACCCACAGGAGGTCGAGTTCTACTCCGAGTATGGGGTTACCGTTGCCAAGTAGGGCAACCAGGATAGTGTAACCCAATCTTTTGTAACCGGTGACATGTCGTGTAGGCAGTAGCGTATGTATAGGTAGTGACAACATGAGCACGACTTCTCGGAGACCGTAGAATAATGTATCTTGTATAAAGTTTATGCTTTACCAATATATGTGAATATTGTGCAAATTATTCATGCGTCACTTCAATACCTACTGTTGCATATGAAATTTTAAGTATGACATGTACTGATCGCTGCTGTTTGAATTTCAGAATGACTCGTACTCGTGTCAAACCAGACGTTGCGGGTTCTAGTCAAGGGGGGGGGAACCCTCCCAACCGCCTCCCGAGGACTCCTCGGGACAGCAGCAGCAACAACAGCAAAAGCAACAGCAGACAACGCCACCGCCACCGCCGACGGTTACATTGGCCGACATCGTGGCGGCAATGGCGGGTTCTCATCAGCAGCACACGGAGTTGCTGGAAACTCTCATCGCCAATACGTCTTGCCCAGAGAGACGTCAAGACCGTGAGGAGCGTCAACAGAGCTCCTACTCCGATTTCCTAGCGACTCATCCCCCGGTATTCTCAAGGGCGGATGAACCTCTCGACACGGACAACTGGCTCCGCGCGATAGAGATGAAGTTCGGGCTGCTCCAAATAAGTGAGCAGCACAAGACTCAGCTCGCTGTCCAACAGCTCCAGGGATCCGCGAGCGTGTGGTGGACAAACTTCTGTGCTTCACAGCGCACCGATCGAGTTATGACCTGGGCGGAGTTCCGGACGGCCTTCAGGGCCTATCACATACCGCCGAGTATCATGAAGAGGAAGACACAGGAATTCTTACACCTGCAACAAGGGAGCCGGAACACGCTGGAATACTCCAGGGCCTTCAATGATCTCGCACTCTACGCGTCGTATCACGCTGATACCGACGAGAAGCGGCGAGACCACTTTTACAAGGGGCTTAACCCGCTCCTGAAGGACAAAATGGCAATCAATTGTGGCAGCCTCAACGACATCATTGATGCTGCGATTGTCTAGGAGGACTCCGGCAAGGAGTTAGCGGCGGCGGAGAGAAAGCGAAGCGCGCCGCAAAGCAGCGGAGAAGGAGGCGGTCCTTCTCAGAAGTTTCGGGTGGTGAATCGCCCACCATCAGGTCCACGCTGGCAGCCACCACAGAGGTCGATGCCATTCCGCAGTCGGCCGTATCCTTCACCGGCATTCAGGCCGGCACTGCCAGCACCACCTCCGCAACAACAACAGTAGCAGCGGGCGATGCCGCGTGCGTATGCACCTCAGCAGCGCATGCCGGGCTTTCGTCCCCCAAGCACCGGACAAGCAGCGGTCACATGCTATAAATGTGGTCGCCCAGGACACTTCGCCAGCAGTTGTCCGGAGAGACAAGGCGGCGGAGTTACACCGCAACTTCGGGGGAGGAATCAGCCCCGGAACCCTACTAATGCGCGGAGGGCAAACCCGAGGCCCGGCACTGTCCACCAACTTGCCATAGAGGACATGCCGGAGGGTGAGCCAATCCTTGCGGGTATGTTCCAACTCCACCGATAGTCCTTATGTAATCTGTTCACCGGGTGGGAAAATTTCAGCAAGCATGATGGTCCCAAAAGCGCCATTGTGCTTAGAGGGTAGAGTATACCCTATGTCTCTCATAATTTTAGAGGGACAAAAGGTCGATGTCATCCTAGGGATGTCGTGGTTAACCCGCTACGGAGCTGTTTTAGACACCGTCCTCCGAGTTGTGCACTTAAACTCAGAAGTGCACGAATCTCATTCCTTATTTCTGGACAGTCCAGAAATAAAACTTCCAAGTCTATCAATCCACAACCATCAGATTGGAAGATATTCCAGTGGTCCAAGAGTTCCCTGACGTGTTCCCGGATGATTTACCAGGGATGCCACCCGATAGAGAGGTGGAGTTCAAGATTGAACTTGCACTGGGAACCATGCCAATATGCCGAAGGCCGTACAAGATGGCGCCCAAGGAATTGGCTGAGCTGAAGACTCAGCTAACGGACCTCCTGGAGAAGGGTTTTATTAGGCCGAGCTCCTCGCCATGGGGATGTTCGGCATTATTCGTAAAGAAGAAGGATGAAACGTTGCGCCTTTGTGTAGACTATCGTCCATTAAACACCGTAACCATCAAGAACAAGTACTCGTTGCCACGGATTGACATGTTGTTTGATCAGTTGGTCGAAGCAAAGGTCTTTTCCAAGATGTACTTAAGATCCGGGTAACATCAGATTAAGATAAGGGCTGAGGATATTCCGAAGACGGCTTTCTCGACGAGGTACGGACTTTATGAGTACCTGGTCATGTCCTTCCGCCTCACCAATGCTCCAGCTCACTTCATGTACTTGATGAACTCGGTATTCATACCGGAGCTGGACTAGTTTGTCGTGGTCTTCATCGACGACATACTGGTATATTCCAAGTCGGAGGAAGATCACAAGAAACATCTGCGTATAGTCTTGCAACGTCTGCGGGATCACAAGCTATACGCGAAATTCAGCAAGTGTGAATTCTGTATATCGCAAGTGCCTTTTCTCGTGCATATCATCTCAGCGGAGGGTATCGCTGTAGACCCGAGTAAGATCACTCAAGTGCTGAATTAGAAGTCCCCGAGGACTGTTCACGCGGTACGGAGTTTCCTCGGACTCGTGGGATATTATCAAAGGTTCATCCCGAACTTCTCAAAGATTGCCAAGCCTATGATGGAGCTGCTGAAGAAGGCCAAATATGTTTGGAGTCCAGCATGTGAAGCAGCATTCGAGGCTTTAGTTAAGCACCTAACATCAGCACCGGTTTTGGCGCAGCCAGACACAACAAAACCGTTCGATGTGTACTGCGATGCATCCGGCATTGGGCTCGGATGTGTGCTGATGCAAGACCGAAGAGTGGTCGCGTATGGGTCACGGCAGTTTAGAAACCATGAGCAGAATTATCCAACTCACGACTTGGAGCTCGCTGCCGTGGTACTTGCACTGAAAATGTGGAGGCACTACCTACTCGGTAACCTCGTGCATCTATATACTGACCACAAGAGCCTCAAGTACATATTCACTCAGAAGGAGCTGAACATGAGGCAGCGAAGATGGTTAGAATTGATAAAGGATTACGAAATAGAGATCCATTATCACCCGGGCAAGGCAAACGTAGTGGCAGATGCGCTGAGCCGCAAGTCACACGTCAACAATCTGACCATCACACCGTTGGAAGAGAGCGAACCACCACTACATGTGATTCCACATGGAGCTCTCTACAACTTGGCTTTGATCCCCACCATCCGTGAAGAGATAGCGGCAGCTCAGAAACATGACAAGGGCATGTCGCATTTGCAGAGACGTGTAGACAGTGGAGAGTTTAAATGTTTCCGGAAAGATGGAGACGGCGTCCTATGGTTCAAGGACCGGATCGTCGTACCCAGTAACCCGGAGCTACGGAAGAAAATTTTTGATGAGGCTCACTTATCAAAATTTTCTATTCACCCCGGCAGCAACAAAATGTATCAAGAACACAGAAGAAAGTTTTGGTGGACACGGATGAAGCGGGAGACGGCAAAGTACGTGTCCGAGTGTGATATATGTCGAAGGGTGAAGGAAGATCATATGCGGAAACCGGGACTGCTACAACCACTGGGCGTTCTTGCCTGGAAGTGGGAGGATGTGAGCATGGACTTCATCGTCGGTTTACCCACCACCTTTCAGAAACATGATTCTGTGTGGGTGATCGTCGACCGGCTCACCAAAGTTGCCCATTTCATCCCGGTCAACACCAACTACAACGCCAAGAAGTACGCTGAACTGTACATCTCACGGATCCTATGCTTGTACGGCGTACCCCGTACCATCATATCGGATCGGGGTACTTTATTTGTGTCCCATTTTTGGGAGCAGCTACACGCTGCATTGGGGCCGAAGCTGATCCGTAGTTCAGCATACCACCCGAAGACGGACGGGCAAACCGAGCGGGTAAATCAGATCCTAGAAGACATGCTACGAGCTTGCGCTATCAACCACGGAAAGAATTGGGATGATCACTTGCCGTTAGCTGAGTTCTCGTACAACAATGGGTACCAAGCCAGCATAAAGATGGTGCCCTACGAGGCGCTATACGGAAGAAAATGCCGCACACCATTTAACTGGTGTGAGTCTGGCGAAAGGGTTACCTTCGGGATTGACCTTGTCAACAACGCGGAGGAGAAGGTTCGACTGATTTAAACGAACCTAAAAGCCGCCCAATCCTGACAGAAACAGTATGCAGACCGGAGAAGACGCCCATTGCAGTTTGAAGTTGGGGATCATGTATACCTACGTGTGTCTCCAATGAAGGGCGTAAACAGATTTGGGGTGAGAGGAAAGTTGGCACCCCGATTCATCGGTCCATTCCAGATTACCGAAAGATGTGGATCAGTAGCATACCGGCTGAAATTACAAGAAGCACTTTCCGGTGTGCACGACGTCTTTCACATTTCTCAGCTGAGAAAGTGTCTCAAGCTATCAACTACCGTTCAGCTGGAGGACATTGAGGAACTGAAACCGGATGTCACCTATCGGGAGCAACCGGTTCAGATCATTGACGAGAAGGCCTGAGCCACACGCAACCGCACATTGTGGTTCTACAAAGTTCTATGAAGTAATCACTCCATGGACGAAGCGACATGGGAGAGCGAAGGATTTCTTCGCACTAACTACCTCAACTTTTTCAAGTCGCACATTCGGTAATTTTCCACCGTCCTCTCTCTTATTTTCACCTTATAATCTCGGGACGAGATTCTTTTAAGGGGGGAGGAATGTAAGGGCCTCAGTTTTTGACACATGTTTGAAGTGTTCATCACCACACACACACACACCTCATTTGAACCAAGTTGATGAACACATTTGAAGAGCAAGTTACCACAATCAACATGCTCATTAGAAAACAAACTCACAAAGTGTAAAAGTGACATTTCCCACGTACATCATATAGGGGCTAGGCATTGGGAAAACTCCTACACATTGCTAGGAATGCCCATGCTAAGTTTCACCCAAATTCAAAACCTTGTTGAGGTCATTTTGGATATAGCTAGAAAGAGGGTAGTTTGAACTCAAATTCAAAATCAAACTGTTTTTAGCCCATGAATTCAAAAGTGGGAGGCATATTCTTACTTAGCACATTTTTGTGAGCTCAGACACCAATTTTCACTCCATTTCAAGTTGAGCTTGACATGAGCTAAGTGGAGCAAATTCAAACTTCATTTGAATTTCAAAACTGAACATGTGCTGAAATTTATTCAAACCAAACCCAATTTGAGTTCTAACAATTCAAATGGCTCAAGGGTAGATAATTCAAACCACCATGGGTTTTGTGGGAACTACTGTTTACAACAGTGAATTGGAGTTAAGTTCAGGGGTTAAAATTGAGAGGGGGACCCACATGTCATAGAGCTAAGAGGGGTGACTTGCACACAAAGTCACAGCCTCGGTGGGAAATTCCACCGAGCAGCTGCCGGGTGTGCCACCGAGAGGAAGCCGGCGCCACCAGCTGCTTCCTGCCTCACGCGCTGGCGCCCAGGGCGGCCTTCTCGTGCCCCCACACGACCCTCACCGCCTCAGCCAAGCGAAGACCGGATGCCTTCTTATCCTCGCGGGCGACATCGAGCAGCGCCATTCTTTTTCCCCCGAGCTCTCGGTCGATCGGGAAAACAGAGCAAACAATCGCGCCCTCTCGCCCCCCCTGAGCTGCTAGGCAACGCCCTGAGCTCAAGCACCACTCGCCTGACGCCTAGACCACCGAGTTTCAGCCTCTGTTCCCGTGATCAACGATGACCGCCGCGACTTAGTTCAAGAACGGCGATCGGTCTCACGTTGGCAGCACACCACAGCCACTTCCACGGCCGAGCAAGGGCGGCAAAAGGAGCGCACGGGCTCCACGCTGCTTCCACCTGAAGCTCAAGCCATGCCGTGAGCTCTTGCCTGTGAATTCCGAGATTTTGCTCCGGCGGCCTCAACCCGAGCTTCCGGTACGGTTCCTTAAAATTCTCCTTCTCTACGGTTCCTTAAGTCATCAAACTTTGCACGTGTATGCTGGATTAGCCGGCGATCAATTATCTTTTAGCATCCATCGCATGAAAACGCCTCGGAGCGACGGAATTCAAGCTCTAGTAGGGGTGTTCTCTGCGGACCCATTCGGTCGCACGATGAAACCGTATTTGCGGCCACTCCCGAGCTACTCTGAGGTTGTGCCGAGCTTCCTAGAGCTGCGCTGGTGGTGTAGAGCCCATCGGTGCAAGTATTGGCAGGCTAGAGACCTCGGGCGATGGCGCCGAACCACAGCAGTAGCCTCCGCATGTCGCCGAGCTAGTTCCAGCCACCGGCAGCCCAAGCAGAGCCCACCAGCGTGTTCCTTGATGCCCTAAACCCTCTGGCAGCGAATCTCTAGCTGGGCGGCGGCCAGGAACACCGGTCCGGCGAGCAGCCGTCTGCTCTGGCGAAGGGGGAGCGCGCGGGTGCGAGGAAGAAGGCGGGAGGAAGAAGAAGACGCGGGGCCCGGCTGTCAGCGGCTCATAATTTAAATCGGGATCGGGCTGTGGCTCGGATCCAGTGTGCTGGCACGCAAAATTCTCCCTAGACCCCGGTGTGCCGACGCCTCAGCAAACAACACGTGTCCCCGTGGCCCACCAGCAGATTTAAACTTTTCCCCGATTTTCAGTTTTAGTTCAAACTTCAAATCCTCATAAATTTGGGTAGGAAGCTCCAAATCGAGTGAACCAAATTTTGTTGGATTCAGCTCTCTGAGCACTTTCCATAAAATCAAGTTTCACTTCATGAAAATCCTTAATTCTCCAGAATTAATTCCTCAAATTTAAACTGTTTGGAATTTTAACTGGAGAACCCCTTGGAGGAAAATTCTGAAATTTTGCTGGGATGTTGACAAAAATATCCCTAAACTACCATAAAAATTTCAGATCCATTTGAGCTCATTTGATCCACCTAATTGGGTGATTTATAAAACTGTTCCACAGAAAATAGAAAATGTTCAGAAACATTTTCTGAATTTTCTCTGAAATTGTTTAGCTCATATCTTTAGCCAGGAACCTTCAAATTAAGTGAGACCAACTCCATTAGAACCCTCTGAAAATCTAGTTTTCAGAAAGTCATGGCTTACTCCATGAAAATCCCTAAGACACCCTAAGAGCTCCAATTAAGGTCAGAGACATAATTAATTGTGGAGAGCTCAAATGAGCTTTGCTGCAACTAAAACTTGACCAAGTCTCTGTTTAGGTGGTAACCAAGCCACAAAAAACATTTCAGAGTCATTAAGTCTGTCTAGTGAGACTTAGAAGGTTCACAATTTTAAAACTCAATTCAAATGCATTTAATTAATAGATGTACTTCTTATATCATGTAGTCACTAAGGTCGAGGAGGAACCCGAAGTCCTAGAATTCGTTACTCCGGAGGAGCAGTTAGCCTATGACCAATAGCAGCAAGGCAAGCTCCGGTTTGCATTAACCTTTTTACAAATTTTTATTGTTTTGAGCATATACTTGAGTATGATTAATTCTTGCAATAGAGTCTTGTGTGAAAATCCAAATGCATAGCAAAGAAAACCATGGGTTGGGATTAGGATTGAAAACCCCATTAGCTAATGCAATGCTAAGATATTGTAGGATTCGGTACAAGTCGAGTAGTTGGAACTACTCGCGAGCATAGGCTAGAGGCACTCGACTCGGGTAGAGATAGCACATGATACATGTGACACCCTCACCTCGGGTGTCAGCATATGTTCATGTTTTATGAAGAAAGGAAACATTTTAATGAAAAATAGGAACAAAGAGAATGATCAAAAGAATAGCCAATAAGGCCTTCAGAGAGCACCGAAGGCAACTTCCACGGCGAGCAGATCACGTGGCGTGATCGGAGCTCATCCCCGAGAAATTGGGAAGAGGTCCGCTGCTAAGCTGGCTATGTGGCAGGCTCGGGGCTCGTCTCCTCAAAGGGGAGAGGTCCGATCCTGTGGGACACGTGTTGCCCACGGAGCTAGCCTCTGCGGAAGAAGCAAAGGCATTTCCACAGGACACGTGTCATCCTCGGAGCTAGTCCTCGCAGAAATAAGAGGACCAGTCGCACGGATACGTGTCAATCTCGGAGCTCATCTCGGAGAAGTTCGGATCTATTGAACACGTGTTGCCACTGGAGCTTATCTCCGGGAGGTCTTTCGTTGCTAGACACGTGTCGACCTCAGGGCATGAAGAGAGGGAAGACCGATGCCAACACGTGGCGCGCGCGGAGCTCACCTCCAAAGAAGAGGGAGGTCTCGCTCGTGACACGTGGCACAACAGGAGCTCGTCTCTGCTGAGGATGAGATACCAGGCCCCGGAGGACACGTGGAGCTTCCGGAACTCATCATCACGAAGGTAACGAGTCTGAAGCGACTTTTACGCATAAAGATACCGGTACGCAACGGAAACCGATCTAAAATCCACAATGTTACCAAAGATAAGACGTCAGGATCCTACAAGATCTGAATAAGACTTCTATTCGGGATCCAATTAGATTAGGACTCTTCTCTTCTCGATTATAAATAGAACCCGAAACCCCTGGCCGAAACCACGAACTTCTCTTTCAACTCCTGAGCCGACGACTTAGAGCCCTAGTCTTAACTCGCCGAGCAAAACATCGCTGAAAGCACAACAAGGGAGATCATCGGAGGAGAACCAAGCGGTCTGGGGAGGACCTCGAAGACAAGAAGAGCGTGAGGTAGGACTTCGATACCACCTTACGACATCATTGTGTTCATCTTTGCATCTGTTCTTCAATTCCTTTCGAACAGAAGCTTTTTCGTGGGCAGAACACTCGATGATCAGTTTGATCTAAAGACAAGATCATCGCCACGTTCATCTTTGATCTGAACACCTCTGACCATGCAAGCCATGCAAGAACACCAGATCAGTCTAATAGAACTAATCGTAGGATAGCATGCATGTGCATCATCGCATCTAGTTTAGGGTTTGTGCATGATATTGGTTGCTGTGAATTTGTGTATAGCAGAACAAGCTCAGGAAGCTGTCTACGACGAGCTGCAGCAACAACGTTTTGAGAATCAAGAACAACCGGAACCGCAAGAACAAGGCAAGTGCTCCTTAACCATGTTGATCCTATGTTTCGGGTAAAACTGTTTTGTTTTGCGAAAAGGTGTGCGTACTGAGTCAAACATGATGGCAAACCCTTTTATAGGAGTTTACTAGTTTTGATTAAACCACCCTTGTCGCCAGGGAAGTTTATGAGTCGGGTATGGTTTTTGCTTTATGCTTCGCTGAGTCCATGGGATTGGGAAGCGAAATAGATGTGTCTAGCTAACTGCACTCGTACTGATAATAAGTAACTGATGAGGTTAATGAACATGGATCGTAGGGAGATCTAGGCAAGCCTGGGTTTGTGAATGAGGTAGCATGAGATGGTGGTTTTGCTTGCCGTAGATCTAAGGACCGGTTCATGCATGCACATGCCAGGATAACAGTGCCACCACAAGGCCAAATATGGGTGCGGCTTAGCTGAGTAATTAGGTAAGTTGCTAGAGTGTTATGGACTGTGGAAGGCGCGGGGAATGGGAGTCGAGTGAGGACTGCCCTGGGAACTGCATGGCACAAGAGGGGGCCCGTGGGTGGGAGAATTGGAGATTCTAGCCTGCCGGTGAAACCTCAGTGAGTCCATACATCTAGTAACCCCTTTGTAAAGGCTATTTTGTGATCTCTTGACCATACACCGACGGATGTGTACTGGTATAATGGAGGTTCTGCAGTCGCCGACGGGTGACGAAATCATAAACTTGTGGGTAAAGAGGTACAAACTCTGCAGAGTTATTAGAACTATCATGATAGCCGAGCTTTCGGTCACGAGCACCTGGCTAAACTGCCATGATTAATGGGATGGTTATTGGGATGGTTATTGGGATGGTTATTGGTTATGGTTTGGTTTGGAACTGTGAAGTTCGGGAGATGAGATGGTTGCATGACTGGTGGGTCATGACATGAGATTGGTCTCAGTGCGAGACAATGTTGTTTTATGAGATGAGATGGTAGCGAATACGAGGAGGTATTCGTGAGTATGAGTAAAGGATTGGTTAATGTTCGGATGGAACATAGGAAGTGATAGAGGTATGTTGGTAATTTAATACATGCTGGGACTACATTCATCTAAAGTTAAGTTGCTGTTTTATCACGATTTTATAAATTTAATTTTCTGCAAATAAGCCTTTTATACCTAACTTGTTTATGAGCTGCATATCATGTGTTATCCCACACTTGCTGAGTACATCATTGTGCTCAAACTTGCATTATTATTTCTTCATCAACAGCAAGAGAAGACTACTATGAAGACCGAGTAGAGCATTATGGCGTGTGATCTGTTCTCAACCTTGCCTGTGGAGGGAGTAGAGATGGAGCCACTTCTGCTTAGTTTTGCTTCCGCATTAGTTTTTGCTTCCGCATATAGAATAAGGACTTCCGCTGTAAGCATGAGTCCAAGACTCATGAGGTAATTGTAATAAACTCTGTTATTCGTGGTAATATATAATCTGAATTCGGTTTGTGGAATGTATGTGTATGTGTGATGAACATCCTGGGCACACATATGCATTAGTTCTCGGTTCCGTGGTTTTTCCACAGAATTGAGGGCGTCACAGATTGGTATCAGAGCCACGGGTTGACAGTAGGTTACACGCCTAGATAGAAACCTTAGATTGATATTAGAGCCATGGGTTAACAGCAAGTTACACCCCTGAATAGGAGTCATAGGTAGCTAAGCCACACTGACCAAAGGAAGCATTCTAGGGTGAATAGCCTAGATTGGCCTTGAAACCACCTTGACATAGGAAATCATCCTTGAATAGGAATTGAGTGGGCCCTTGTGATGATTATTTGTGAATATGTGCTTAGTGTGAGTGGTGGGACGTCTCAAAAACGTTGTCCACATCCACACATAAGAAGAAGGAGGTGTGAGATGTTTCGGCACTTGCTCACATCCTCATAAGGACTAATATATAGTCCAACTCACCTTGATGCATATAGTTGAAAGGACCTACCTAACTTTCTAACCTTCTATTCTATTTCGCTCTCCCTCACAGATGGTGAGAGGAAACGCCAGCCGTAGGAACGTCCAGGAAGATGACCACGAGGAAGTTCCTGCAAACCCCGGAGCTGGCGAAAACAGCCTAGAAAGCTTAATGGCCATGCAAAACCAGCTTATGCAAACCATGATCCAAACTTTGGGTCAGTTGCAGGCCAACCAACACCCCGTTCCGGCACCACCGCCACCACCACCGCCGGCTCATAACAGGTTGGGAGAGTTCATGAGGACTCGATCACCCACCTTTGCTCAAGCAAGCGATCCAATAGAGGCCGATGATTGGTTGAAATCCATGGACAAGAAGCTTGCCATTGTTCAGTGCAACGACCGAGAGAAGATTCTCTTTGCGTCGCACCAACTGATGGGAGCAGCTGCTGACTGGTGGGATGCCTTGAGCAATGCCCATGCCAACCCGGAGACAATTACTTGGACTGAGTTCAAGGAAAGTTTCCGCTCCCACTACATCCCTGTTGGCGTAATGATGCTCAAGAGGCAGGAGTTTGAAGGTCTCCGCCAAGGGCAGAAAAGTGTGAATGAATATCTCAACAAGTTCATACAACTGTCCCGGTATGCCCCCGAAGATGTCAACTCAGATCAGAGAAAGCAGTACCTGTTCATGAGAGGGTTGAACAATGAGATCCAAGTTCAGCTCCTCAACAATGACTACGTAAGCTTCCAGAAGCTGGTTGATAAGGCTATTGTGGTGGAAAACAAGATCCGAGAGATTGAGCGAGAGTGCAAAAGGAAGATGCCATACCAGTCCCAAGGGAGCGACGTACGACCTAGGTACATGCCCCCTGCACTGCAGTATGGATCGACCACTCCTACGAACCGCCCTGTCAGCCACCACAGCAACGGTTCATTGCACCGGCACCTCGTGTGCCCATGCCTCCTGCGCCCCGGCCTAACAACGGCGCTCTTGTTCAAAACCCCCGCTCCAATGTACCTGCTGCCGTAGGCAACAGGGCATGCTTTGCATGCAGGGAAGTAGGCCACTTTGCTAACCAGTGCCCGAAGCGAGGCCCTGGACAGCAAGGTTACGTGCCCAAGCAGAACCAGCGACCAAACGGAAGGGACAACCAAGGGAACCGTGGACCGCAGAACTATGCTCGTGGCCACGTTAACCATGTCACTGCTGAGGAAGCACAACAGGCCGAGGACGTCGCAATTGGTATGTTCCTTGCCAACTCCAACCCAGCCACCATTTTATTTGATTCCGGAGCATCACATTCCTTCATATCATCTGAATATGTTGCCAAACATCATCTACCCGTATCCCACCTAGAATGTGCTATGTTAGTTAATTCTCCCGGAGGAGAAATGAGGACTAATATAGTATGTCCTAAAGTAAGCCTTAGAATAAGGGGGGTAGACTTCCTTGCCAACCTTATTGTCTTGGACTCCCACGGAATTGACATCATACTCGGAATGGACTGGTTAAGCAAGCACAATGGAGTAATCCAATGCGCTGAGAGAAGCGTGCAGTTAACAAACGAACACGGTATCCGTGTCGAGTTTGAGTTAGCCCAGCAAGCAACCGAACGGGCGGATTTGAACCATGTTGAAGGAGTAGCATTGGACAACATCCCAGTGGTTCAGGAATTTTCGGATGTGTTCCCGGAAGAACTTCCAGGTATGCCACCTGACCGGGACATCGAGTTTGCCATAGATTTGGTACCTGGGACTGCACCAATAGCTAAGAGACCATACAGGATGCCCGTCAACGAGTTAGTTGAACTAAAGAAGCAAATTCAAGAACAGTTGGAGAAAGGTTTTATCCGTCCAAGTTCGTCACCATGGGGAGCCCCGGTACTCTTCGTGGACAAGAAGGACGGAACCCAAAGAATGTGCGTGGACTACAGGTCTCTCAACGAGGTAACAATCAAGAATAAATACCCTCTGCCCCATATAGAGGACCTGTTCGATCAAATGAAAGGAGCCCAAGTGTTCTCCAAGATTGATCTACGGTTGGGATATTTCCTGCTGAAGATTAAGCCCTCTGATATACCTAAGACAGCCTTTCGGACGCGGTATGGTTCATATGAATATACCGTTATGTCTTTTGGATTGACGAATGCACCCGCATACTTCATGTACCTTATGAACAAGGTTTTCATGGAGTACTTGGACAAGTTCGTCGTAGTTTTCATCGACGACATTATGGTGTATTCAAAAAGTGAGAAGGAGCATGAAGAACATCTGAGGTTGACCTTGCAGAAGTTGCGCGAGCATCAGTTGTATGCCAAACTCAACAAGTGTCAATTTTGGCTAAAGGAAATATCTTTCCTAGGTGACATCATCTCCAAGGAAGGGTTATCGGTTGACCCCGGGAAGGTGAGAGATGTTCTGAAGTGGGACCAACCGAAGAGCGTGAGGGATATTCGAAGTTTCCTTGGGATGGCAGGATACTATCGTCGCTTCATTAAAGACTTCTCTATGATAGCAAAACCTATGACGGAGCTATTAATGAAGGGAAAATTCTTTCAATGGACACATGCCTGCCAAGAAAGTTTTGAGGAACTCAAAAGAAGGCTAACCACAGCACCAGTTCTGGTATTGCCAGATGTAAGCAAGAGCTTTGACATATATTGTGACGCATCCAGACAAGGGCTCGGATGTGTGCTCATACAGGAAGGACAAGCGGTAGCCTATGCCTCACGATAATTAAAGAAGCACGAGCTTAACTATCCTACGCACGACTTGGAGTTAGCAGCAGTGGTGCATGCATTGAAGGTTTGGAGACATTATATCCCTGGTCATCGATGTGAGATCTATACGGATCATAAAATCCTCAAGTACATATTTACACAAACAGACTTGAATTTGAGGCAACGTCGATGGTTAGAACTTATAAAGGATTATGATGTGGGAATCAACTACCACCCCAGGAAGGCCAATGTAGTAGCTGACGCATTGAGCAGAAAAGGGGCATGCCACCATCTCACAGTTCGGGAGCTACCACCCGAACTACGTAAGGAGTTCGAACGGTTACACCTCGGATTCTTGAATAACATGGAATTAATAGAGATCCACTCCTCATTGGAGCAAGAAATAAGAAAGAGCCAAGCAATGGACGAGGGGATCAATGAGATCAAGGAAAGAATCCGACAAGGGATAGAGAAGGATTTCAAAGAGGATAAAAAGGGTACGCTTTGGCTAGGAAAAAGGATTTGTGTGCCAAACCTAAGACACCTTCGCGACATGATATTAAGTGAGGCACATGATTCACCCTATTCCATACATCCAGGGAGCACCGAAATGTACAAGGACTTGAAAACTTGCTATTGGTGGGATGGTATGAAAAGGGATATAGCCGAATACGTTGCCCTATGCGACACATGCCAACGGGTGAAAGCCGAACATAAAAAACCCGTTGGATTGTTGCAACCGTTGAAAATACCTGAATGGAAATGGGAGGACATCAGTATGGACTTTATTGTCGGATTGCCATGAACTCAGTCAGGATACGATTCCATCTGGATCATTGTGGACCGGTTGACGAAAACCGCCCATTTTCTTCCGGTAAAGACCAGTTACAACGTTGCACAATTGGCAGAATTGTACATGGAGCAGATCGTGTGCCGTCACGAAGTTCCGAAGAGGATAGTCGAGGTTCTCAGTTTACCTCTAGATTCTGGAGGAAGCTGCAGAAAGCCATGGGTACACGACTGGATTTTAGCTCCGCCTATCACCCACAAACAGATGGGCAAACCGAAAGGACGAACCAAATTTTGGAGGACATGTTGAGAGCTTGCGCCTTGAAACGTGGGCGTAGTTGGGATAGGAGTTTGCCGTATGCCGAGTTCTCCTATAACAACAGCTATCAAGCTAGCTTGAAGATGTCGCCTTTCGAAGCCTTATATGGTAGACGGTGTAGAACGCCGCTGTTCTGGAACGAAACTGGAGAGAACCAGGTGTTTGGACCCGAAGTACTACAAGAGGCTGAAAAGCAAGTCCAAACGATACGTGAAAACTTAAAGGCTGCCCAATCACGACAGAAAGGCTATGCGGACAATAGGCAAAGGAAGTTGACTTTTGAAGTAGGAGACTTCGTATACCTTAAGGTATCACCTATCCGAGGCCAATGACATTTTAACGTCAAAGGCAAACTAGCGCCTCGCTACATCGGACCATTTAAGATTTTGGACAAGCGAGGAGAAGTAGCCTATCAACTAGAGCTCCCAACCCACCTCTCCGACGTACATGACGTGTTTCATGTATCCCAGCTCAAGAAGTGCTTGAGAATGCCAGAGGAACAAGTGTCAATGGGAGAACTTGAACATCAAGAGGACCTGACTTACGCAGAACCTACCACCTTACGACATCATTGTGTTCATCTTTGCATCTGTTCTTCAATTCCTTTCGAACAGAAGCTTTTTCGTGGGCAGAACACTCGATGATCAGTTTGATCTAAAGACAAGATCATCGCCACGTTCATCTTTGATCTGAACACCTCTGACCATGCAAGCCATGCAAGAACACCAGATCAATCTAATAGAACTAATCGTAGGATAGCATGCATGTGCATCATCGCATCTAGTTTAGGGTTTGTGCATGATATTGGTTGCTGTGAATTTGTGTATAGCAGAACAAGCTCAGGAAGCTGTCTACGACGAGCTGCAGCAACAAGGTTTTGAGAATCAAGAACAACCAGAACCGCAAGAACAAGGCAAGTGCTCCTTGACCATGTTGATCCTATGTTTCGGGTAAAACTGTTTTGTTTTGTGAAAAGGTGTGCGTACTGAGTCAAACATGATGGGAAACCCTTTTATAGGAGTTTACTAGTTTTGGTTAAACCACCCTTGTCGCCAGGGAAGTTTATGAGTCGGGTATGGTTTTTGCTTTATGCTTTGCTGAGTCCATGGGATTGGGAAGCGAGATAGATGTGTCTAGCTAACTGCACTCGTACTGATAATAAGTAACTGATGATGTTAATGAACATGGATCGTAGGGAGATCTAGGCAAGGCTGGGTTTGTGAATGAGGTAGCATGAGATGGTGGTTTTGCTTGCCGTAGATCTAAGGACCGGTTCATGCATGCACATGCCAGGATAACAGTGCCACCACAAGGCCAAATATGGGTGCGGCTTAGCTGAGTAATTAGGTAAGTTGCTAGAGTGTTATGGACTGTGGAAGGCGCGGGGAATGGGAGTCGAGTGAGGACTGCCCTGGGAACTGCATGGCACAAGTGGGGGCCCGTGGGTGGGAGAATTGGAGATTCTAGCCTGCCGGTGAAACCTCAGTGAGTCCATACATCTAGTAACCCCTTTGTAAAGGCTATTTTGTGATCTCTTGACCATACACCGACGGATGTGTACTGGTATAATGGAAGTTCTGCAGTCGCCGACAGGTGACGAAATCACAAACTTGTGGGTAAAGAGGTACAAACTCTGCAGAGTTATTAGAACTATCATGATAGCTGAGCTTACGGTCACGAGCACCTGGCTAAACTGCCATGATTATTGGGATGGTTATTGGGATGGTTATTGGGATGGTTCTTGGTTATGGTTTGGTTTGGAACTGTGAAGTTCGGGAGATGAGATGGTTGCATGACTGGTGGGTCATGACATGAGATTGGTCTCAGTGCGAGACAATGTTGTTTTATGAGATGAGATGGTAGCGAATACAAGGAGGTATTCGTGAGTATGAGTAAAGGATTGGTTAATGTCCGGATGGAACATAGGAAGTGATAGAGGTATGTTGGTAATTTAATACATGCTGGGACTACATTCATCTAAAGTTAAGTTGATGTTTTATCACGATTTTATAAATTTGCTTTTCTGCAAATAAGCCTTTTATACCTACCTTGTTTATGAGCTGCATATCATGTGTTATTCCCGCACTTGCTGAGTACATCATTGTGCTCAAACTTGCATTATTATTTCTTCATCAACAGCAAGAGAAGACTACTATGAAGACCGAGTAGATCATTATGGCGTGTGATCTGTTCTCAACCTTGCCTGTGGAGGGAGTAGAGATGGAGCCACTTCTGCTTAGTTTTGCTTCCGCATTAGTTTTTGCTTCCGCATATAGAATAAAGACTTCCGCTGCAAGCATGAGTCCAAGACTCATGAGGTAATTGTAATAAACTCTGTTATTCGTGGTAATATATAATCTGAATTCAGTTTGTGGAATGTATGTGTATGTGTGATGAACATCCTGGGCACACATATTCATTAGTTCTCGGTTCCGTGGTTTTTCCACAGAATTGAGGGCGTCACAATACACATGGCAAGAAAAATGAGACCGAGTGGAGAGTAAGGGCAGCAGGACTTTGGGACCTGTGTGCTATAGCTCCGCTTGTGTCGATTGAGGACTGAGCCGTGTGCGGGCCTGTTGAACAAGCTAGAACAGTACCGAAGACCTACCGGCTATATGGGAACCGGGAAACCGATGTAACTCGGGGTAGCTGGGTGTTGAGGCATAGCTGGTCGTTCAGAGGACATGTTAAGAGCTTGAGGTGTAAATCGGCTGGCGGCACTCAGATGCCCGTGCAGAGACCTCTTGCTCGGGACGATTGGACCGGTTCAACATGTGGCTAACGGGTGAAAGGCGGTTGCGTACGGAGTCCGTGATGGTTGCTGTAGGCAACATCGAGTACGGGCGTACGTGACGGGTTATTCGGGTAACTCTGCAGGTGTAAATCGATTATAATCGCCGTCCCTCGCGGTCAGTGAGTACCACTTGTTCACTGTACCGGGATGTAGAAAGAACAAGCTAGTTACATGTTAAAATGTTGCTGATTGAAAGATGGACTTTGCTTGTTAATGATTTGTTGTAGTTTAGAGCTAACTAAAGTTCTTTTCAATATTGGGCAAATTACATGAGAGAAATGTGTTTCTTGTTTGATTGCGGCTCTCTCATGTGCCTTAGCGTAAGGTTCTCCACAACCTGCTGCTAAAACTTGAAAGTAAGGTTTTACTAATTAGGCGAGTCCATGCAAATGATTTTTACCTCATGTAAACCATCAACCCTCATGTAGAAGTTCCATGTTTAGAAGAGATGGGTCAGTCTTGCTGAGCCTTTGTGCTCACTGCTTGTGTTTGAAGCTGTTGCAGGGTTTTATGAGGAAGGGACTCCCGAGGAGGAGACAGAACCCCAGGAGGGGAACCCCGTCGAGTGGGAGTCGTGCACGCCGCCGTGTTAGTGTGCGTGCGTGCTAGCAAGGACACGTTCACGGGCTGAACGTGAACTTGATGCGTAGTCTACGCCCGTGAGTGTAGACTGGACATATTTTGATGTAAAAATGTTCATAAACCACTTTATGTAATAAAAGTTTTGCTTCTGCTTTGTACCTTTGATGTGTGTGATCTGGTGCTGTGCAACGCAGCACCCCTCAGCGTGATCCTGGCTTGACAAGACCATGGGGTCGTGTCAGACTATCGGTGGGTAGTATTTGCAAGCTATATCTAGCAATGAAAGCTTGGCTAATGAAGGTATACATGGCGCCTGAATCAAACAATACTATGGTGAGATGCTGGTGGAGTTGGAACAGACCCGCAAGAATTGGCTCACCCTCCGGCACTTCCTCTATGGCAAGCTGGTGGACAGTGCCGGGCCTAGGGTTTGCCCGCTGCGCATTAGTAGGGTTCCGGAGCTGATTCCTCCCCGGAAATTGTGGTGCAACTCCGCCGCCTTGCCTTTCCGGGCAACTGCTGGCGAAGTGTCCTGGACGACCACACTTGTAACATGTGGCCGCTACTTGTGCGATGCTCGGCGGACGAAAGCCCTGCATGCGCTGCTGAGGTGCATACGCACGCGGCATCGTCCGCTGCTGCTGTTGTTGTTGCGGAGGTGGTGCTGGCAGTACCGGCCTAAATGCCGGTGAAGAATACGGCCGACTGCGGAAGGGCATCGACCTCTGGGGTGGCCGCCAGCGTGGACCTGATGGTGGGTGATTCACCATCCAAAACTTCTGAGAAGGACCGCCTCCTTCTCTGCTGCTTTGCGGCGCGCTTCGCTTTCTCTCCGCCGCCGCTAACTCCTTTCCAGAGTCCTCCTGGACAATGGCAGCATCAATTATGTCATTGAGGCTGCCGCGATTGAACATCGCCAGCTTATCCTTCAGGAGCGAGTTAAGCCCCTGGTAAAAGTGGTCCCGCCGCTTCTCGTCAGTATCGGCGTGATATGACACATAGAGCGCGAGATCGTTGAACGCCCTGGAGTATTCCAGCGCGTTCCGGCTCCCTTGCTGCAGGTGTAGGAATTCCTGCGTCTTCCTCTTCATCAGACCCGGCGGTATGTGATAGGCCCTGAAGGCCGTCCGGAACTCCGCCCAGGTCATAACTCGGTCGGTGGGCTGTGAAGCACAGAAGTTTGCCTACCACGCGCTCGTGGATCCTTGGAGCTGTTGGAGCGCGAACTGAGTCTTGCGCTGCTCACTTAGTTGGAGCAGCCCGAACATCATTTCTATCGCGCGGAGCCAGTTGTCCGCGTCGAGTGGTTCATCCGCCCTTGAGAATACCGGGGGATGAGTCACTAGGAAGTCGGAGTAGGAGCTCTGTTGATGCTCCTCACGGTCTTGACGTCTCTCTGGACGAGACGTATTGGCGATGAGAGTTTGCAGCAACTCCGTATGCTGCTGATGAGAGCCTGCCATTGCTGCTACAATATCCACCAAGGTAACCGTTGGCGGTGGCGGTGGCGGTTGTTGCTGTGGTTGCTGCTGCTGTTGCTGTCCCGAGGAGTCCTCGGGAGGCTGTTGGGAGGTTTCTCCCCTTTGACTGGAACCCTAACATCTGGGTTGGCACGAGTACAAGTCATTCTGAAATTCAAACAGCAGCGATCAGGACATGTCATACTTAAAATTCCATATGCAACAGTAGGTATTGAAGTGACACATGAATAATTTGCACAACATTCACATATATTGATAAAGCATAAACTTTATAAAGATACATTATTCTCGGGTCTCCAAGAAGTCGTGCTCATGTCATCGCTATCTATACATACGCTACTGCCTACACGACATGTCACCGATTACAAAAGTTGGGTTACACTACTCTAGCTGCCCTTCTTGGCAACCGTAACCCCCTACTCGGAGTAGAACTCGACCTCCTGTGGGTCTTCCTCCTCCGGTACCTCTGCTGGTGGCTCCAGATCTACCACCTCTTCTCCCATCTCAGGTTCTCCCATTGCCGGAAGACCCAAGACCACCGGAATGCCCAATACCGGAGGTACGAGGTCCTGCAATGCATGCACCTCGTCCATGGCTTGGTTGTAGTCTTCTTCCCAGCCTTGGCCTTCCTCAATAGCGTCGTATCACTCTTGAGTAAGGTCCTCGTTCTGCTGGGTTAAAGTCTGCACCAGCTCTTGCAACGCCGCGATGTCAACACGGCTTTTCCTCTTCGCATTCTTCATACGATGCAACTGATTATGCTGTTCATTCAGTCGCTTGATCGTCGGAAGGAGCACATTGCGGAGTGCGCTTTGAGCACTCCTGAAATAGTCTCCATGGCTTGTGCTCTCCTTGAGCTTTGCGGCGAGATGCACCGTATGAACAGCTTGGCTGTCCATCACGGCCTTCCCCGCCCTCATCTGGAGGCGGAGGTTTGCCTCCGCGGGGTTGTACCTTGGGCAACCCGAATCTGTTGCCTCCCGGTACCTTCCTTCCCACACCTGATGAGCCCGTCACTCCACCGGAACGAGCGTGTATGGAGTGTCCTCCATCTCTCTCACGTGTATCTGGCAGAAATGTGACATGGTGTCACGGGCTGCCACTTGCCACATTCCCTCGGTGTCTACCTCCCACCGTAACGGTGAACGGCGCCCACCCGGGTGGCGTAGTTCCTGCCGGAACCTCGACATGGATTGTCCACATCTTGTTCCCCTCCTCGCCTTCTTTCTTGGCGAAGTACTGCGGCATCTGATTATACCCGAAATATTGAAGCATCTGCCTCAATGCTTCCGGATAGCGTCTGTGGTGAGAACAGTGAGATTCCACCCACCCGTTCTCAAACTGTCTATCCTCTGTCATCTGTAAAAATATATTTGAGAAATGTCAAATATTTATTTGAACAGTAAACCATTGAGTTATAACACATAACATGTTATTGAACCCATAAAATTTGGAAACATAGTTCAAATTTAAACAAATTTGACTGCTGATCTGCTGTCCAACATGTCAGCCCTGACCAGTTTCCATTTCAACCTGATTTAGGCCATGCTAAAGACAAAACCAATTCTGGAGCTCAACATCAAAGTTAAAGCTAACTTTAATAGCTTTCCAGAAAGTATTTGCTTGGCCTAAGATCTGTCCTGGTTCAAGAGTTATGAGATGTCAAAATTAACAGAATTTCGGTAGAAAACTGGACAGCACCTCCCTGCTTTAGGTACTGATTTGATCCAAGAATTCCAGTTAATTCTGCTCCTAATCTGACAAAACTTTCTGTTACAAAGTTGTAACCCATCTCATATGCTTTCCAGAACTACCTCATTTTCTATTTTTAGATTTTTATGCAGGAAGTTATGCTCAATTTACAGAGAATTTATAGAGAGTGTTTGCTCTGCCCTGTTTTCTGGACAGTTTCAACTCTACTGCATTTTTCGATTGGTTAGGGGATGAAACACTTCTGGACCTCAACAGAAAATTTGTAAAGCTCTTCCAAAGATTTCCATAGACGTATCATAAGATCCCAACCTTGAAATAACTCAACCTCTAACCTCTGATTGACTTCAGCCTTGTTTCAGCTGAAAACAGGGTGCTCTGTCCTTAGCAACCTATAAGTTGAAAACTTGTTAACTTTGAATATCCTGATTAAGGGAAGGAGTTACATCAAAGTTTTAATGCTCTGGATTAAAACCTTCGAGTTTTACAATGAAGTTGTCCATTTAGTGGAGTTTGACGTCGATGCGTCACCAGAGCATGTCGGCACTACGTCCTCACAAAGAAAAACCTATACCGTACTTAGCCGGCTTCATTAGTTCAGTGGCACTAAACGTCACTCGCACACGGATGCTACACGTCTACCATTTCGTGGTTAAACTACCTGCAAATAACTCAAGCAATCGTCAGACCTGGCTGCACACCGAGCCCGGTATCAATACAGTTCGTACACCCAGCCGTCATCACTCGCCCGGATGTTCTCAAGCCAGACACGCCTTGAGCTACGTGTTCACATTACTGACCACGTGACGGGGTCTCCAAAATTGTACCATGCACGCCAGGGACAGACGTTGCTCGAATACCCCAAACGACATGAAGAGTCGTAAAATATATTAAAGCGAGTCGGGTTACCTGCCACCCGTGGGGCTCCACCCTTCAGCTTGTGCGCACTGGTGGACAGCGCCTACGTGCACCCCCCAAGACATAAACATCCCGAGATGCACGATTTTCCGACATAAGCAATTAGGTTAGTATGTCACTTTCTATACACTAATAACATCCTTATATGCGCTACTAACTCGTTCCTCACTGGATTTTTGAAAAAGATGACCTTTTTAGTGCGATAAACCTCAAGCGAGCTCTGATACCAACGCTGACACGACCCCATGGTCTTGTCGAGCCAGAATCACGCTGAGGGGTACTGCGTTGCACAGCACCGAATAACACACAGTAAAGGTACAAAGCGGAAGCGATATTTTATTACATAAACGGGTTTATGAACATTTTTACAACAAAATATGTTCAGTCTACACTCTCGAGCGTAGACTACGCATCAAGTTCACGTTCAGCCCGTGAACGTATCCTTGCTAGAACACACGCACACTAACACGGCGGCGTGCACGACTCCCACTCGACAGGGTTCCCCTCCTGGCGTTCCGTCTCCTCCTCGGGAGTCCCTTCCTCATAGAACCCTGCAAAAGCTTCAAACACAAGCAGTGAGCACGAAGGCCCAGCAAGACTGACCCGTCTCTCCTAAACATGGAACTTCTACATGAGGGTTGATAGGTTACATGAGGAAGAAATCATTTGCAAGGACTCGCCTAATTAGTGGAACCTTACTTTCAAGTTTTAGCAGCAGGTTGTGGAGAACCTTATGCTAAGGCACATGAGAGAGCCGCAATCAAACAAGAAACGCATTTCTCTTATGTACTTTGTCCAAAGTAGAAAAGAACTTTAGTTAGCTCTAAACTACAACAATCATTAGCAATCAAAGTCCATCTTTCAATCAGCAACATTTTAACATGTAACTAGCCTGTTCTTTCTACGTCGCGGTACAGTGAACAAGTGGTACTCACTGACCGCGAGGGATGGCGATTATAATCGATTTACACCTGCAGGGTTACCCGAACAACCCGTCACGTACGCCCGTACTCGATGTTTCATACAGCAACCATCACGGACGCCGTACGCAACCACCTATCACCCGTCAGCCAAATGTTGAACCGGTCCAATCGTCCCAAGCAAGTGGTCTCTGCACGCGCATCTCAGTGCCACCAGCCGATTTACACCTCGAGCTCTCAACCTACCCTCTGAACGACCAGCTATGCCTCAACACTCAGCTACCCGAGTTACATCGGTTTCCCGGTTCCCATATAGCCGGTAGGTCTTCGGTACTTTTCTAGCTTGTTCAACTGGCCCGCACATGGCTCGTTCCTCAATCGACACAAACGGAGCTATAGCACACAGGCCCCAAAGTCCTTCTGCCCTTACTCTCCGCTCGGTCTCGTTTTTCTTGCCATGTGTATCATGTGCTATCTCTACCCGAGTCGAGTGCCTCTAGCCTATGCTCGCGAGTAGTTCCAACTACTCGACTTGTACCGAATCCTACACTATCTTAGCATTGCAGTATCTAATGGGGTTTGCAATCCTAAACCCAACCCATGGTTTTCTTGGCTATGGAGTTGGGTTTCCGAACAAGACTCTAATGTAAGGATTAATGGTACTCAAGTAAGTGCTCAAAACAATAAAAATTTGTAAAAAGGTTAATGCAAACTGGAGCTTGCCTTGCTGCTCTTGGTCTTAGGCTAGCTGCTCCTCCGGAGTAACGAAGTCTAGGACTTCGGGTTCCTCCTCGACCTTAGCGACTACATGATATAAGAAGTACATGTATTAATTAAATGCATTTAAATTGAGTTTTAAGCTTGTGAACCTTCTTATTCTCACTAGAAAGACTCAATGACTCTGAAATTTTTATCGTGGCTTGGTTACCACCTAAACAAAGACTTGGTAAAGTTTTAGTTGCAGCAAAGCTCATTTGAGCTCCCCAAAAATAATTATGTCCTTGACCTTAATTGGAGCTCTTAGGGTATTCTAGGGGTTTTCATGGAGCAAGCCATGACTTTCTGAAAATTAGATTTTCAGAGTGTTATAATGGAGTTTGTCTCACTTAATTTGAAGGTTCCTAGCTAAATACATGAGCTAAGCAATTTCAGGGAAAATTCTGAAAATGTTTCTGAACATTTTCTATTTTCTCTGGAACAGTTTCACTAATCACACCATTAGGTGGATCAAATGAGCTCAAATGGATCTGAAATTTTTATGGTAGTTCAGGTATGTTTTGGTTAACATTCCAACAAAATATCAGAATTTTCCTCCAAGGGATTCTCCAGTTAAAATTCCAAATAATTTCAACTTTGAGGAATTAATTCAGGAGAAATAAGGATTTTCATGAAGTGAAACTTGATTTTCTGAAAAGTACTCAGAGAGCTGAATCCAAAAAAATTCGGTTCACTTGATTTGGAGCTTCCTAGCCAAAGTTATGAGGATTTGAAGTTTGAACTAAAACTGAAAATCGGGGAAAAGTTTAAATCTGCTGGTGGGCCAAGGGGACACATGTTGTGTGCTGAGGCATCGGCACACCGGGGTCTACGGAGTCTTTTGTGCGCCAGAATACTGGATCCGAGCCACAGCCCGATCCCGATTAACATTACGAGCCGCTGACAGCCGGGCCCCGCGTCTTCTTCTTCCTCCCGCCTTCTTCCTCGCGCCCGCGCGCTCCCCCCTCGCCGGGGCAGACGACTGCTCGCCGGACCGGCGTTTCCGGCCGCCGCCCAGCTAGAGACTCGCCGCCAGAGGGTTTAGGGCATCGAGGAACACGATGGTGGGCTCTGCTTGGGCTACCGGTGGCCGTAACTAGCTCGGCGACGTGAGGCGGCTACTGCTGTGGTTCGGCGCCGTCGCCCGAGGTCTCTATCCCGCCAGTACTTGCACCGATGGGCTCTACACCACCAGCGCAGCTCTAGGAAGATCGGCACAAGGTCGGAGTAGCTCGGGAGTGGCTGCAAATGCGGTTTCACCGTGTGACCGAATGGGTTCGCGGTGAACACCCTTAGTAGAGCTTGAATTCCGCCGTTCCGAGGTGTTTTCATGCGATGGATGCTAAAGGAGAATTGATCGCCGGCTAATTCAGCATACAAGTGCAAAGTTGATGACTCAAGGAGGAGTAAAGAAGGAGAATTTTAAGGAACTGTACCGGAAGCTCGGGTTGAGGCCGCCGGAGCAAAAATCTCGGAATTCGCCGGCGAGAGCTCACGGCGTGGCTTGAGCTTCAGGTGGAAGCAGCGTGGAGTCCGTGCGCTCCTTTGCCGCCCTTGCTCGGCAGTGGAAGTGGCTGTGGTGTGCTGCCCACGTGAGACCGATCGCTGTTCTTGAACTAAGTTGTGGCGGTCGTCGTTGATCACAGGAACAGAGGCCGAAACTCGGTGGTCTAGGCATCGGGAGAGTGGTGCTTGAACTCAGGGCGCTGCCTAGCAGCTCGGGGAGGCAAGGGTGCGATTGTTTTCTCTGTTTTCCCAATCGACCGAGAGCTCGGTGGAAAAGAATGGCGCTGCTCGATGTCGCCCGCGAGGATAAGAAGGCATCCGGTCTTCGCTCGGCTGAGGCGGTGAGGGTCGTGTAGGGGCACGAGAAGGCCGCCCTGGGTGCCAGTGCGCGAGGTAGGAAGCAGCTGGTGGCGCCGGCTTCTTCTCGGTGGTACACCCGGAAGCTGCTCGGTGGAATTTCCCACCGAGGCTGTGACTTTGTGTGCAAGTCACCCCTTTTAGCTCTATGACATGTGGGTCCCACTTTCAATTTTAACCCCTGAACTTAACTCCAATTCACTGTTGTAAACAGTAGTTCGCACAAAGCCCATGGTGATTTGAATTATCTACCCTTGAGCCATTTGAATTGGTTAGAATTCAAATTGGGTTTGGTTTGAATAAATTTCAGAAAATGTTCAGTTTTGAAATTCAAATAAAGTTTGAATTTGCTCCACTTAGCTCATGTCATGCTTAACTCCAAATGGAGTGAAAATTGGTGTGTGAGCTCACAAAAATGTGCTGAGTAAGAATATGCCTCCCACTTTTGAATTCATGGGATAAAAACAGTTTGAATTTGAATTTGAGTTCAAACTACCCTCTTTCTAGCTATAACCAAAATGACCTCAAAAAGGTTTTGAATTTGGATGAAGCTTGGCATGGACATCCTTAGCAAGGTGTAGAAGTTTTCATATGTCCAGCCCCGAGATGATGCATGTGAGAAATATCACTTTTGCATTTTGTGATTTTATTCTCTAATGAGCATGTTGATAATGGTTACATTCTCTTCAAATGTGTTCATCAACTATCTTCAAATGAGGTTTGGGTGTGTGGTGATGAACACTTTGAATGTGTCAAAAACTGAGGCCTTTACAGATGTCATACCAGCCACAAGGGAGCAACGTACACCCTCGGTACATGCCCCCAGCTGCACCACAGTATGGCTCGTCCGCTCCTACTTTTTGCCCTAATCAGCCACCACAGCAACATCCTGTCATGCAAGCACATCGTGTGCCTTTGCCTCCTGCCCCCCCGTCCAAACACGGGCGCCTATGTTGAAAACCCCCGCCCTAACGTTCCTGCTGTCTTGGGAAACAAGGCATGCTTTGCATGCGGAGAAACAGGACACTTTGCGAGTTAGTGCCCGAGGAAAGGTCCTGGACAAACAAGCAACGTGCCCGAGCAGAACCCATGGCCGAACGGAGGAGACAATCAAGGCAACCGTGGGTAGCAGAACTACGCTCGTGGTAACATGAACCATGTCTCTGCTGAGGAAGCGCAACAGGCTGAGGACGTCGTGATTGGTATGTTCCTTGCCAACTCCAACCCAGCCACCATTTTATTTGATTCCGGAGCATCGCATTCATTCATATCATCCAAGTATGTTGCCAAGTTTAATCTACCCACATCACACTTGAAATATACTATGTTGGTTAATTCTCCCGGTGGAGAAATGAAGACTAATATAGTACGTCTGAAAGTAAACCTTAAAATAAGGGGGGTGGACTTTCTTGCCAACCTTATTGTCTTGGATTCCCAAGGGCTTGACATAATACTCGGAATGGATTGGCTAAGCAAGCACAATGGAGTAATCCAATGTGCCGAGATGAGAGTGCAGTTGACAAACAAGCACGGTACCCGTATTGAGTTTGAGTCAGCCCAACCGGCAACCGAGAAGACAACGTTGAACCACGTCGAAGAAGCTACATGGGAACGTGAAGAAGACCTCAAGGCAGAATTCCCTCATCTATTCTTTACTCTATCGAATCTCGAGGGCGAGATTCCATTTTAGGGGGGTAGATTTGTAACACCCTCAATTTCGTAATCATGCATGCATTCATATTTTATATAGAGAGAACATTTTAAAATATGTAGAAACAGAGAAGGGGTTAGAATGATAGCTAAAAAGAGCCAGTTCCAGTTCGCCGAAGAGCGCTATAGACACTTCCCGTGGCCCGCTGGCCACGTGGCGTGTTTGGAGCTCATCCCAGCGTAGTGGGGAGAGGTCCGGCACCGCCAGACACGTGGCAGGCTCGGAGCTAGCCTCTGTGGAAGGGGCGAGGTCCCACCCGCAGGATGCGTTTCGCCACCAGGGCCTGCCTCTGCGGAGGAGCGAATCCAGCCCTGCAGGACACGTGTCACCACCGGAGCTAGTCTCTGCGGAAAAGAGAGGACCAGCCACTCGGGACACGTGTCACTCTCAGAGCTCGTCTCCGAGAGGTCCGGCCCTGTCGGACACGTGTCGCTCTTGGAGCTCACCTCCGAGAGGTCCGGCACTACTGGACACGTGTCACCTTCGGAGTTCATCTCCGGGAGGTCCGACGCTGATGGACACGTGTCGACCTCGGAGCTCACCTCCGGGAGGTCCAATGCTGATGGACACGTGTCAACCTCGGAGCTCGTCTCTGAGTAGAAAGGAAGATTCGGTGCTGCTTGACACGTGGCACTCTCGGAGCTCACCTTCGAAGAGAGGGGAGGTCCGGCACTGACACGTGGCACATTCGGAGCTACCTTCGAAGAGAGGGGAGGTCTGGCACTGACACGTGGCGTATGCGGAGCTCTTCTCTGGAGAGAGGGGAGGTCCCGACCCACCATACACGTGGCGCACGCGGAGCTTACCTCTGAGGGAGAGGGAGGTCTCGCCCGCCAAGACGCGTGGCACACGCGGAGCTCGCCTCTGAGGAAGAGGGAGGTCTCGCCTGCCTGACATGCGGCACAACCAGAGCTCGCCTCTGAGGAAAAGGAAAGCCCAGGCCCCCGCTGGACACGTGGAGCCTCCAGAGCTTATCCCTGTGGAAGGACGCGATACTGAAGCAGTTTTCGTCTGTACGTGAGTACCGGTTACTGAGGAAACCGACACGAACTCTTCTACGTTGAATACTGCAACCAAATCGATTGAAATATAATTTGTTAATATCCAAACACAAATCAAATAGGACTCTTATTAGAAATCCAATCGGAGAAGGACTCTTATTTTCCCGATTATAAATAGAACCCGAAACAACCCCTTGGTCGTAACATCTTTTCTAAAGCCGACAACTTAGAGGCCCCAGCCCCAAACTCGCCGAGCTAATCCCCTTCGCCAGAGTTTGACCACCGGAGAGACCGCCAACGAGCCCAGACACGATCGCCATCGCCGGAGGAGAGACGACGATCTGCTTTTGCTAGAGGAAGGACCCGAAGGAAGTAAGGTAGGTATCCATTACCACCTTACGACGTCATCGCGTTTTCTTTGCATCTGTTCCTTCGATCTCTTTGAAACAGAAGCTTTTTCGTGGACAGATCACATGTTGATCTGTTTGATCTAGATCTTGAGTCAAGATCACTACCACGTCCACACTTGATCCCTTCACCTTTGTTCATCGTAAAACCCCATGCAAATCCATTGGACCATGCAAGAGCACGTACAGACTAAACTGCACCATAGGATTAGCATGCATATGCATCATTGCATCTTGAGTAAAGTTTGTGCATGATAATTGATTGTTGTGAACCTTGTATATGCGTGATCGTGAGTAGAAGGACAATCTCAGGGAGCTATCTACGACGAGCCACAACACCAAGACTTCGAGATCCAAGAGCAACAAAAACCACAGGAACAAGTCAAGTGCCCCTTGACCATATTGATCCCATGTTTTTGGAACTGTTTTGTTTGCGAAAAAGTGTGTGTGCTTGAGTCAAGTTGATGGGAAACCCTTTCATAGGACTTTACTAGTTTTGTTAACCACCCTTGTCGCCGGGACAGTCGATGAGTCGGGTATGGTCGATTTTTGTTTTTGCTTCGGTAATCCACGGGATATAGGAAGCAATAGAATATGTCTACCTAACTGCACTCGTATGAATAATGTTAATGAGAAACTGATGTTGATAATGAACATGAATCGGAGGGAGATCTAGGCAAGCTTGGTTTGTGGATGTGGTAGCATGAGATGGTGGTTTACTTGCCGTAGATCTAAAGACCGGTTCATGCCAGCCATGCCAGGAAAACAGTGCCACCACAAGGCCAAATATGGGTGCAGCTTAGCTGACTAATTAGTTAAGTTTCTAGATTGTTATGGACCGTGGAAGGCGCGGGGAATAGGAGTCGAGTGTGGACTGCCCTAGGAACTGCATGGCACAAGAGCGGGCCCGTGGGTGGGAGAATTGGAGATTCTAGCCTACTGGTGAAACCTTAGTGAGTCCATACATCTAGTAGCCCCTTTGTAAACGCTATTTTGTGATCTCTTGACCACACACCGACGGTTCTGTACTGGTGTAATGGAGGTTCTGCAGTCGCCGACGGGTGACGAAATCACAAACTTTTGGGTATAGTGGCGCAAACTCTGCAGGGTACAAAACTATCATGATAGCAAGCTTACGGTCACAAGCACCTGACAACTCACATGATTAGATGGGATAGTTATTGGGATGGTATTTGGTTTGGTTATTTGTTTGGTGATGGTTTGGTCTTTGGATTTGGTTTTCGTGACTGTTGAGTCCGGGTAACGAGATTGGTTTCATGATTGTTGAGTCATGGTAATGAGCTTTGGTCTCGGTTATGAGACGGAAATTGAATATGAGATGAGATGGTAGTGAATACGAGATGGTATTCATGAGCATGAGAAAAGTTGAGAAAGATAAATGTCTGGAAGAGATATGAAAAGTGGTGAATCATGATGGAGGTATATTGAAGTTTAAATACATGTCGAGATTACATTCACTTAAAGCTAGTTACTGTTTTTATCATGTTTTGAGGAATAAACTTTGCTTTCTGCAATGAGCCTTTTTTATACCTACCTTGTTATAAGCTACATGTCATACTTACCGCACTTGCTGAGTACGTCATGTACTCACCCTTGCATTATCATACATCATCAGCAACAGGAGAGGAGTACTATGAAGACCACGTGGAGTATTAGGCATGTAATCTACCCTCAACCTTGCCTGTGTAGTAGAGATGGAGCCGCTGCTGCTGCTTAGTTTGCTTCCGCTATAGTTTAGAAGACTTCCGCTGCTAGAATAAGACTTCCACTGCTAAGATAAGACTTCCGCTGCAATAAAGCTTGATGTAATAAAGTACTTGAATCTATTCATTCATGGTTATATATATTCTGAATTCAGTTTGTGGATTATATGTGTATGTGTGATGAACATCCTGGGCACACATATGCATCAGTCTCGGTTCTGAGAGGTTTCCTCTAAGAACCAGGGTGTCACATTAAGGCAAGTGAATGACGAGTTTGTGTAATGATATAAGTGGTTCGCTTGAGTTTAATTTTTCTTGTGATGATTGATTTCATATCTGAGTTTTTCAATTTTCAAACACTTCATGTTTTCCCCCCTCAAATTCAAGTTATTTATTTAATTATCATTCAAGTTTTGATCGTTCTAGATGTGCAATTTTGTTCTTATATTTGTGTTCATGTGAGGAAATGTTGACCATGTTTTCTCGGCTTTACTGGTGTTGACAATTGTTAAATACCCATTTTAACCGCTAGATATATTCAAATTTATAGAGAATTTAAAATTTCTTACACACGTGTTATTTAAAAAATATATGTAGTTTAACTTGTACTTGGAGAAATTATGTATAGAAGTGATTTTATAAAGAAATGAGGAGAAAACACACCCATATGACGAAAATCACAACTCCAACCAATGAGAGATCGCCACATGGACTCCCCATATATCAAAGTGCCCGTAAAAGGGCGTATAATGTCTCAATCTATGCAAGTATCATAAAGAACTGCCTTGGTGACCCACAAATCAGTCTCCCAACGAATAGGCAGCATGAGGTGGGCCACCAGGAGATTGGCTGAACTAGTCTTCCCGCAAACTAGTCGTGTCACCATGTGTTGGGTCCTCACGGCTTCCTGTAAGCGGTGGTGACTAATTTGTGTGAATTTTTTGGAGCGAAACCAACCTGTAGAGACTATAAATAGTGGGTGTTTCACTCTCACATGCACTTCAAAGCAATCACTCTCTAGCATTAGAATTCTACCAAGTTTTAGTGGAGTTAGGACTAGAAAATACACTCTAGTTTCCAAGTCCTCTTGGAGGATTTGCTATGAGTATGACTTTTGCATATTTTTCAATTTTTTGAAATTATTTTATTAATAAGATTAGTCTTTTCATATAGTTTTGTTTGGTATGTGTATGTTTATGTGTGGTCATGATAGTCTAAGTATTGTTATTGTACTATCATGTTAGACATATAACATCATTATATTCTGTTTTGTATTATATAATGTTCATGTGTAGATTAGTAAATTTTATGCTGACACGTGTTCAATGTTTGTATGATTGCTGTAGATTTTTCCATGTCGGTACGTATGGTTGGGGCTTCTCGAGTAATTTATAGTACTATTTAGCTATGCAAGCATCATGTTTGGATAGTCTAATAGCATTGATTATCGTGTAATGTCGTGTTGGAGCCTTCATGGTAGTTGCACAAAGGCTTCCACACATCGTATGCTGACTTCAAATGGGCAACACGATCAAAGTTGCTTTGGGTCAGTTCTTGTATGATTAAATTGCGCGCCTTATAGTTGTTGTCGACTTACTTTATGATAGCAGCTGTCACATCTTCGTTTGATGGCACGATGAAGGGTTTGAAGACTTTCTTCCACATGACGAAGCCCTTCTCCTGAATGTAAGTCAATCCGAGCCTTCCAAATCTGAAAATCAATATCATCGAACACAAACGGTTTTGCAGATTACCTCTCCATTGAATCCAATATAAAAACTCCCAAATATTGTTAGATTAACAATAACATGGATCTGATACCACTGGTAGATCGAAGTATACAAGATTAGCTACTAGGGCAGGGGTCAATGGTAGATGAAACAAAAATTTAATTGGAAAATTAACAACACAACAAAAACTGATCCGTCTCAAAAACATGTTTGTGCGAGTAGGTTCTCTGTCCTCCAACGTGATAAAAACTCTAGTGAAGTTAGATAAACTAGTTAGGAAGCCAACGCAATAAGAATCACATTAATAAGTTGAGTAAAAAAATCAAGTTATAGTAAAAGCATGAACAAAGGTCAGTCTTAATTAACCGAGCAAAGATGCAATCTGATAAGTTGTAAAAACTAGTTTGTTAAGGCGAGAAACAGAATATATATATATATATATATATATATATATATATATATATATATATATATGAAGTAAAATAGCATTCCAACAGCGAAAAACAAAGATTTCGGATAACGATGCAAAATCATGAAACAAACGATGACTTCTACTCTAAAACACACAAAAGTCAGCTGCAATAGATGCCTCCCTAAAGTCAGCTGCAATAGATGCCTCCCTATTACAACCAACTATGACAACTCCAAACGAATCCTATTCAAATATGATAGCTTCTGACATACTTGTAATTTATCTATTTTCATATAGATCAGAATCCTAGCCTTCCCAAACTATTTGGGCGAAACCACATGTGTTATGCACACAAATAACTCAAAATCCGACCTTAACTTGGACTCTATAGTCGGAACTCGCCACCAATATAGGTGGCTAATGGGCCATACCGGGCTGTCCCGGCCTGAGCCCGACCGGGCTGTCCCAGCCTGAGCCCGACCGGGCTCGGGCCTAGAAACTGAAGGCCCCGCATGGCCCATGAAACTAGCGTACCGGGACAGGCCGTCCCGACGGGACGAAGGTCAGGCCCGAGCATGGCACGCTGGCACATTTTGTGTGTCGGGCCGTGTTGGGCTAGCCCGAGCCTGGTCCAGAATATACCACTTGTTACATACAGATTAGTGTAGAAAACTGAAAATAGAGATAAAAAGTGTAGACACATCAAAATAGAGATAAAACATTGTATTCTGATCACAGGCTTAAAACAGCTTTATCAAAAATTTACAATGGCTGCCTCATTAAAAACCTTTAGGTAAAATCCCATATCAACTACATGGGGACAAAACCTTAAAGAAAAAAGAGTACAGCCAACTCTTTTAGTGATCAATAGTTCAAATGTTCAAAACAATATCCGTCAATAGCAGTCTCAATGTGTCACTACTCACTCCCACGACATACAAATAACAGCCAATCTCCAACGAGATGTAAATTGTCCATCATCTCTTGAAGGTTTTGGTTCACCACATTGTGCTTTTGCCGAGCGTCGCCTTGATCCCAATCCTTAACCAAGGAGAACATTTCCATACGCTCCAGAGTAAGACTCCGGCGACGCTCTTCAATTAACCTGCCATACAAGCTAAAGCAGATTCGGAGGAAATAGTAGAAACTGACACAGTCATTAAGTCCTTAGACAAAATAGACAGAACAGGGTAAGTTCTTTTCTGTTCATGCCATCAATCAATATCACACAACAAATGAAGTAATGAACAAATAGAAGGACGAAGGGGAAATCTACATCAGACACCTGCAGCAATGTCATCGTCGTTGTCGTCACCGGAAAGACCGTACAGTCGAAGATCTTCATTCATGGAACCGGTTCCCTCCCCTTCTCCAGCAATGATGCAGGGGCATCGAAGAGCAAATCATCGACACCAACACTCCACAGGGCTGGGAGCACCGAGATCTGGTGGGAGGCATCACCGACACTCCACGGGGGCACCTAGATCCGGCGGGCGGTAGCACAGGAGGGGGGATCCGAGCCCAATACGGAGGAATGGTGCTGACCCACGGGGGCACTGTCCTCAACTTCTCCACAGGGGACTGAGGCAACTAGGTAGTGGCTGAGTGGGGAGGGGACACCGACACGGCGAGAAGTGGGGAGGGCTGGAGCGGGAAGGCCGGCGGATGGTGGCGGCGGTCGGCGGGGCGCCGGTGATTAGGGGACACCGGGAAATGGGGATTAGGGTTTTGTTAGAGATGGGGGGTCGACAATCAAAATAAGGCGGGGGATTAGGGCTTTCTCGATGGGGGCTGTGGCAGACCGGAATCCGCTCATCCAGGATCGCAGAGGGTGGTGACGCACGATGCGACACCCAACAGCACACATCATAAGGATACATTGTATTAAATAGGAAAACCAACTGAAACTGTACAAACTGGTACAATACTCAGTTACAGACTAGTATCTTTATTACACAGAGGATGTCTAATGTGTACAACTCACGCCCGCCTATCTAGCAAAAGTGGGTTGCCCAGCCCTAGGGCAACCCACACTAGCTGCACTCCCCAGCTCAGCGCGGCGTGTACGGCTCCCACTCAGCCGTGGTCCCCGACGGAGGGTAACCCTCGCCGGTGGACTCGTACCCTGATTCCGTGGGTGGCTCCTCACCTGAAAAACACTTAAGCAGCAACCTTGAGCACGATGGCTCAACAAGACTAAACCCGACTTGCCTAGACATGAAACTCTACGTGTAGGGTACAATGAACACGGGATGGTAAAATTTCCCCAAATGGACACGCCTATAGTTGATCCTTAGTTCATCTTTTAGCCACAAGTTAACAGTTCATGAATCTGAAATTTAGTAAGCAATATTTGGTGGCACACAAGTAGAAATACAATTATATCATGACAGCAATATTGGATTATCACGTTTCATATATTAGCCTACGTCACAACTCAGTGACCAAGTGGTACTCTTCACCGTGAGGGACAGCGAATCGACTCGATATACACCTGCAGGGAGACCCAAAGAGCACATCACGTACGCCCACCAGGGGAGCTGCACAGCATGCTCTCTTGATGCTGTACGGGACAACCTTTCGCCCAACAGCCCAAACGTCGAACCGGTCGCACCGAAACGAGCAGGAGGTTCCCTACACGGAGCATCTCTCTATGCCCGTTAGAAGATTTCCACCTTGCTGCCCTCAGCCTACACCTATAAATCGGTGCGTTATGCCTCGACGCCCGGAGGTTTAAGTTACATCGGTTTATCGGGGTCCATATATCCGATATGCCTTCGGTACGTTCAAACTTGATCAGTGTGGGCCACACAAGGATCGGTCCTCAATCGACACGGACAGGGCTGCACACACAAGACTTCCTCTTGCTGCGCCCTGGCCCCTGCCTAGTCTCATTTTCATTACTAAAGTGATCTCACATCACTCGAACCAATCCTGTATGTCCCAAGCCTAAACTCGTGAGTAGATTCCAATTACTCGACTTGTACCGAAGTCCTATGAATAATTAAGCATAGCCTGTCTACTCGAGGACTTAGACACTACCCTCACTCTTTCAGGAACCATCTGGTTATGCATTCGGGTTTCATCCAGCCTACACCTAATGCACATCCATACCTCACACTAAACATGTAAACAAAGCCAAATTTTATAAAAGGGTTAATGCAAACCGGGGCTTGCCTTGTTGCTGCTGGTCAGTGGTTAGGTCTTCGTCCGGAAGGAGGAAGTCGAGCACTTACGGAGTCTCCTCGCCTTCAGCGACTACATGTTAATGAGATACTACATGTCATTTCAAATGCAATGTGTAAACTTGAATAAGTAATTCCTATAACTCTAGCTAGCCCTCCCCTTTGGCTCTGAAATTTTTATGGTAGCTTGGTGGGGTCCTAACCAGAGTCTTGACCAAGTTTCATTTGAAACAAAGTTAATTTGAGCCTTGTACAAATAAAAACCTATTTGGTCAATATTAGAGCTTCTAAGGAATTCCAAGGGTTTTCATGGCTCCAACAATTACTTTCTGGAAACTAGGATTTAAGATGGTTCTAATGGAATTGGTTTCATGTCATTTAAAGAATTATAGAGGAGGTTATGCCCTAAACAAGATTTGAGAAAATCTGAAAAATGTTTCTGTACATTTTTCTATTTTCTCAGGGCAGTTCATTTAATCACCCAATTAGGGGCAGTAAATTAATTTGGGTGAGTCTGGAAATTTTATTGTGACTCAAGGATTTTCCAATGAACCTCTCAGATAAATTTAAGCATTTTTCATAAAGTAATTCTCCAGATTAAATTCCTAACAGTTTAAATTTTAGGGATTTAATTCTGGAAAAATTATTAAGTTTCATGAGCTGAAATTGGTATTTCTGGAAAGTACTCAAAATTCTTAGTTCAGCAAAATTTGGTTCACTGAATTTGGAGCTGCCTAGCAAAAGTTCTATGCATTTGAAGTTTTAACCAAATCTGAAAATTCAAATAAAGTTTAAACTGTCGGGTGGGGTCCCCTGCTACGTGTCAGCACCTCAGCCCTCCCGCACGGGGGTCCGCGGAGTCTTTCGCGTAGTCACACGGGATCTCGCTGCCACATCAGATCCAGGGCATTTTCAGCAGAGGCCGACACGTGGGGCCTGGGGGCCTTCTTCAACCTCGCGCTCCCGCGGCTCCCCGCCACCCACCTCGCCGGAGTACTCGCCGGGAGGCTGTTCCCATGACCGGAGCTCGACCAAATTGGCCGCCCCCGCCTGAAATTCCTCGGGGAACCCGTTGCTGCCCTTATCGCCGGCCGGTGATCACCGAAATCAGTTGCGCGACGGCGACAGTCTACGGGAGGGGTTCGGTGACGTCGGTATGGTGCCGTCATGCCTCACAGTCCCCTCCGTTGGCTCCTACAGCACCGCCAAAACCTACGGAGCAACGACCCAGCTTCTGATCTTGCTCAAAGTCATGGCAAACTGGACTTCACCGTGCGACCTAGGTCTAAACCCGGCGATGAACCGAAAACCCGTGGAACACGGTGGTTTCTTGCTGGTTTCCCGTGGTTCTTGACCGTAGGGTTGCGCACGGACGTTTCTAGCTTGTTGTGGCAGCTGGGGAACGATTGCTTGACTGGTCATCTCGAATTTTCCGATTTAACCGAACCAGGCTACATCACATGCTCTCGGCAAGAACTGAAATTCCGGCCAGCACACCCCATGGCATGCGGCCGGGGTTGTCGGACAGGGAGTACACTCCCAGGCAAACCTCCTGGCCCTCTCAACTCGACGTGGGATCAAACCTAGCGGCCGGGCTAGGAGTTTTTGGTCGCGGCGGCTCTACCCGGTGCGAAATGGAAACAGAGAGCTCGTGGTCTGTTTACCGTGGGTGGGGCGCCGGGTTATCGCGTTGATTACGTCGAGGAAGCCTCGGCAAAGCTCTGGGTGAGCTCAGACTCATGTGCTAGCTGCGGAGACGAGCGGACGACGGAGAACCGAGAGTTCTTGGGTGTGCGCCGGTGTTTCAGCGTCGAGGGACTCGGTAACGGTCAAGGCAGTGGGGTGAGTCGGTTTTGGAGGGGGGAAATATCACTGGGCGACCGCCTCGTCGATGCACGCCATGGCCTGGCCGCTCGGGAGGTGGCATCCAGGCATCAGCTCGCTGGCGCGCAGTGAGCGCTTGCTTCAGAGAGAAACAGAGCTCTGCCCGGTTGTGAAACCGCTCTTCCACTGACCTGTGGGTCCAACTCTCCCCCTAATCCCCTTTTTCTAAATTCTCCTGTAAATTTCCCAGCTACTTTCCATTGAATGAGAGAATTATCCCCCAAGTCTTGGTTTGAATTTGAGTTCTCAAATTTTAACTTTGTTTGGCTAAATTTTCTTCATATTTGAACTGAAATTCAAATTAAGTTTGAATTATTGCAAATTTAGCTCCCGACAAGATGAAGTCCAATGGGTATGAAAATTGGTGGACTAACTCAGAAAAATGTGCTGAGTTTGAATGTGAAGCTAACTTTTTAATTTAAGTGATGAAAGTTGCTGCAATTTGAATTTACATTCAAATTGGCCTCTTTTTCAAATGCATCCAAAAGTTCCTCAAAAAGTGTTGGCTTTGCATGAAATTTTGGCTGAGCCTCCCCAAGAATACATAAGGTCTAGGGGTGAGCTCAACCTCTCATGTTCATGTGTAGAAACCCTACTTTGTGACAGTTAGGGCTTTCCCCTCTAATCACACTTTTGATGGAGGTTACTTGCTCTTCACAAATCTTCACAAAATATCCACAACAAAAGTTGTGGTGTTGTGAGGTGATGAAAAGTTTTTGCAAGTCCCTTTTCTTGGGCTTTTACATCCCTCCCCCTTAAAAGAATCTCATCCCGAGATTACAAAAGAAGAGAGAGCGATGTAATAGGAACTCACCCGTGTTGAGATGCCATGAACTCCGGGTAATTTGAGTGAAGGAATTCCTCGCTCTCCCACGTCGCTTCTTTGGCGGTGTGATTACTCCAGAGTATCTTGTAGAACCACAACGTTCAGCTATGTGTGGTCCAGGCTTTCTCATCAATAATTGCCACCGGATATTCTTCATACGTCAAATCCGGTTGCAACTCGTCGATGTCTTCAGTAGGAACAGCAGCTGTATGCTTCAGACATTTTCGCAGTTGTGAAACATGGAAAACGTCCTGAACACCAGCAAGAGATGCTGGTAGCTCCAGCCTATACGCCGCTGGTCCGCACTTCTCGGTGATAGCATAGGGTCCAATGAAACGGGGAGCAAGCTTCTCCTTCACACCGAACCGGTGAACGCCCTTCATCGGAGACACACGGAGGTACACGTGCTCTCCGACGCCAAAGTGCAGCGGTCTATGCCTCTTGTCAGCGTAGATTTTCTGCCGGGATTGAGGGGCCTTCAATTTGGCTTGAATCGTCCGCACACGCTCTTCGGTTTCGTTCACCACATCAACCCCGAATGTGACCCTTTCACCGGACTCGCACCAGTTTAATGGGGTGCGGCACTTGCGACCGTAGAGAGCTTCATATGGTGCCATCTTGATACTCACCTGATAGCCGTTATTGTACGAGAATTCTGCCAACGGTAGGTGGTCATCCCAGTTCCTACCGTGGTGTATGGCACATGCTCTCAACATATCTTCCAGTACTTGGTTCACCCTCTCTGTTTGCCCGTCTGTCTGAGGGTGGTAGGTGGAGCTTCTAATCAGCTTAGTACCCGAAGCAGCGTGTAACTGCTCCCAAAAGCGAGATACAAATAATGCACCTCGGTCTAAGACTATGGTCTTGGGTACTCCATGCAAGCATAGGATTCTTGCAATATATAACTCCGCGTATCTGTTGGCATGGAAATGTGTATGCACGGGAATGAAGTGAGCCGACTTGGTTAACCGATCAACGATCACCCAAATGAAATCATGCTTGTTGGAAGTTAGGGGTAATCCCACAATGAAATCCATGCTCACATCTTCCCATTTCCATGCTGGAATTTTCAGGTGTTGCAGCAGCCCTGATTTCCTCATATGATCCGCTTTCACTCGTCTACACGTATCACACTCAGATACGTACTTAGCCACTTCCCGCTTCATCCGTGTCCACCAAAATTTCTTTTTCAAATCTTAGTACATTTTGTTGCTGCCCGGATGAATGGAGTATTTGGACAAGTGAGCTTCATCAAGGATCTTTTTCCTCAGCTCCATATCCCGGGGCACCACTATGCGGTCCAGAAACATTTGATCTCCCTATTGTCTATCCATCTCCGGAGATGTGTCATGCCCTTATCAATCTTCTGAGCTGCAATGATGTCCTCCCTAATAGTAGGGATGAGGGCAAGGTTGTAAAGCGATCCATAAGGAACCACGTATAAACTCGGCTCTCCCTCCTCCACCGGTGTAATGGTGAGGTTATGGACATGTGATTTCTGACTCAGCGCGCCGGCAACCACATTCGCCTTGCCGAGGTGGTAATGAATCTCAATCTCATAATCTTTGATTAATTCTAACCACCTTCTTTGTCTCATATTCAGCTCCTTCTGGGTGAAAATGTACTTCAAGCTCTTATGGTTGGTGTAGAGATGCACCAAATTCCCCAGGAGATAGTGCCTCCACATTTTTAATGCCAAAACCACAGCAGCAAGCTCAAGATCATGAGTTGGGTAATGCTGCTCATGGTTCCGAAGTTGGCTTGAGCCATATGCGACCACATGTCCTTCCTGCATCAACATGCAGCCGAGCCCGATGCCAGACGCATCACAATACACGTCGAAGGGCTTACTTGTATCCGGTTGAGCTAAGACCGGGGCTGTTGTGAGATGCTTTACTAATGCTTAGAACGCTCCTTCACACGGCATGTCCCAAACATATTTTTTCCCTTCTTCAGCAACTCTGTCATCGGCTTAGCAAGCTTGGAAAAGCTTGGAATGAACCTCCGATAGTATCCCGCTAAGCCGAGGAAGCTTCTGACTTCATGGACCGAAGTGGGAGCCTTCCATCTCAGCACTTGCTCTATTTTGCTTGGGTCAACCACAATACCTTCCGCTGAGATGATATGTCCAAGAAATGGCACTTGGTTGATCTAAAACTCACATTTGCTGATCTTGGCGTAGAGTTTGTGGTCTCACAATCGTTGAAGAACGATCCTCAAGTGTTCGATGTGTTCTGCTTCTGTCTTGGAGTAAACCAAGATATCATCAATGAACACCACTACAAACTTATCCAGCTCTGGCATGAACACCGAATTCATGAGATACATGAAATGTGCTGGAGCATTTGTGAGACCAAAAGACATGACGATATATTCGTATAAGCCATATCTCGTCGAGAAAGCCGTCTTCAGGATATCCTCCGCCCAGATCATTATCTGATGATATCCAGAGCGAAGGTCCATCTTGAAGAACACACTTGCACCCACAAGTTGATCAAACAAAATGTCAATGCGGGGCAGTGGGTACTTATTCTTGATGGTCACGGCGTTGAGCGGCCGGTAGTCCACACACAGCCTCAAGGTTTCATCCTTCTTCTTCACGAACAGCGCCGAGCATCCCCAAGGAGAGGAACTCGGCCTAATGAAACCTTTGCTCAACAGATCATTGAGCTGCTCTTTCAGTTCAGCCAGCTCGTTCGGAGCCATTTTGTATGGCCTCCAGGAGATAGGAGTAGTCCCGGGTGCAAGCTCGATCTTGAACTCGATATCTCACTCAGGTGGCATGCCCGGAAGATAATCCGGAAACACGTCAGGATATTCCCGGACTACAGGGATGTCCTCTAATTTGAGAGCTTCAGTATTATGGATTTCTGAAACTTCCCGGACTGGAGTGTCTAATATGAGTGACTGTGGACGGTGTAGTGGGGAGTTAAGGTGAACCGTCCGTGTTAATGTTTCCAGGACAGCTCCATGGTAGCTGAGCCACGCCATCCCTAAAATTGCATCAATCTTCTGTCCCTCAAGAATAATCATAGTGGTGGGATATATCTTCTCACCTAAGCACAATGGTGCTTTTGGAACCATCATAGTTGCTGAAATTTTTCCTCCTGGTGAGCAGATCATATAAGAACACTCAGTTGGAAAGGCTTCCATTTGATGCTTAACCACATATGATGCACTTATAAAGTTGTGGGTTGCACCAGAATCAAATAATATGATGATGGCTTGATCGTTGAGAGTGGACGTACCCGCGAGCATGTTATCTCCCTCTGGGGCATCCTCATTGTCGAGGTTGCAAACGCCCCCAGTCCGCTGACCAACCTTATTGACCGGAGGTCAGCCTCGAGCACCGCCCTGGAACTGGGCTTGCCCGCTGCTCTGCTGCCCCTTGGGACAGTCCTTCGCGAAATGGCCCGCCTGGCCACACGTGAAGCAAGTGAAGTGAGGTGGTCCTCCGCTGATCGGCGGACCAAAACCCGGGGTGCGTTGTGGCGGTGGAAATGCCCGGGGTGTCGTCTTCTGCTTCTGTTGCGGTTGCGGTGGTGGCATCGGTGGTCGGAACGGGGGTGACTGGAAAGAACATCCCCCGAACTGCTGAGGTCGCGCCAGTGGATGCCACTGCTGCCCGGATGGTGTCCGATAAAACATTTGGTACTTCTGGGGAGCGCCACCCCCACTGCTGGGTGGAGTGCTGCGCTTCCGCTGCTCAGCTGCCAACTCCCACTGAGCATCTTCTTGCATTATCGCGGCATTGAAAAGGTCATTGAAGGTGCCGCGATTCCATTGAACGAGATGCGTCTTCATCTCGGGGTGTAACCCCCGCTAGAAGTGCTCCCGTTTCTTCTCCTCGGTGGAGACGTAGTCCGACGCATATTGCGCCAGATGGTTGAAGGCACGGGAGTAGTCATGGGCACTTATCCCACCCTGCTTCGGTTCCAATAATTCTTGGAACTTCCTCTTCATTATCCCGGGAGGGATATGATAGGCGTGGAACGCCTCCCGGAATTCCTCCCACTCCACGGCATGTCCAGCCGGACATGAGGTGACATAGTTCGCCCACCATGCACCAGTGGCACCGTGAAGCTGCTGCGCAGTGAACAGAGTCTTTTGCCGCTCTGTACAATGGAGCAGCCCGAATTTGGACTCGATTGTCCGCAGCCAGTTGTCGACCTCCAGTGGTTCTGCGGCTTCTGTGAATACCGGAGGGTGCGTACTCATAAAGTCCGAGTACGTCACCTCACGGGGCTCACGAGGACCCTCTCTTGACGCCCCCCTCCTGGGACATATAATGCACGATCGTGCAGAGCAGGTCGGTCTGCTCCTCATGACCACCCACCAGTGCCGCTATCACATCCGCTAGGATAAGCGGAGGCGGCTGTGGTGGTTGCTGCTGCGGGGTGCTGTCGTAGGCAGGTGGCTGGGAGTCATCGCCTCCGTGCTGGCTAGAGCCACCAATCTCATGCGTGGTCCGAGTGCGAACCATCTACAACCATACAACAATAAACATCAGTCCCGCAACATATTGCATGCAGTCCAATAAAATAGGCGTAAAAACATAACGACATTAAAACATGCGATACATCTCGTATACGGATAATGTAATAACTTTGCACATGCTACACCATTACCAGAGCAAATACAAGTTAGTTAAATCCAACTTGATGAACCTCCTCTTTGGAAGTTCATCAAAACTAGGTTTGGTCACTACGAGACGTTAATATCGCTTTGTCATCACGTATACTACCCTTTTATCTTCAATACGACACAAACATGGTCTCTAGCAAAAGAAACTTGAGTAAGACATATACTCAAATATTTCACTAGTTGAAGATAACCTCTCATGAGTATGTTCTACCCCCTTGGAAGTACTTAAACCCCCTAGGTACAACAATCTCTCCAATAAGTTCAACTGTCATTCCTCTGCCAGAATGACCAGTTTCTGCATATCCCAGATTTTGATCTGATTCTGCGCATTATCATGACTCAAGCTGAATACCGAAGTTAAATTCAACTTCAGTATCTTTCCAACGAGTCTTTATTTGCACTTAGATCAGCTCTGGTTTAAAAGTTATGGTAATTCAAAGTTAACAGAATTTCTGGAAAAATTTCAACAGCACCTCCTTTGGGAAGTTGCTGTTTTCAACTCATATTTCCACTGAATTCCGTGCTGCAAATACAGAAACTTTGAATTACAAAGATGCAATACCTTTCCTATCCTTTCCAACGATGTGTCATATGATAATTTTTGATTTTTCTACAGAAAGTTATTCTTGAAAAACAGAACAGTCCAGAGAGTGTTTCAAATCTGTCCTGGTTCTGGACAGTTTACAATCCTCTGGGATTTAAGCAATCTTAAGGTGTGATTCAGCCCTGGAAGTCTACAACAAATTTGTCGAGTGCTTAAACAGATTTCCAGAACTATCTCCCAAACCTCCATTGGCTAAATCTCTGAGTTATGACCTGTCAAAGTTCAGCAAACTTGCTGCCCAAAACAGAGCATTCTGTTTTTCAATCCTTTAGAACTACACTTATCATCTATCAAATTTTTCTACCCAACCAGGGTCCTAAATGTTGAAACTTAGTAATTTTAATTCATTGTTATCATTATCTTTCATGCACATACCTATGATATGTCGGTACTACGTTCGTCACAAAAGAAAATCCTAACCGGATTATACCGGCATATACGTCTCAAGTGTCGCGCTAAACGGGCTCTCGCACACGTATACTACACGGGATACATACGTGGTTAGTACCTGCAGAACACCACTCAATAATGATGCACTCAAGGGTTGTTTTCATTTCAGGCAGGATCATATTTGAAAGTAAATACAAACGCCCGTATCATTGCCATACGGCCGTCCTTGAGTTAAGTCACGTCTCAAGGTACGTGATCGTGTTTCAACACCATACGACGGGGAACCCGAGTATGTCATGAACGGGTCATCATGGTTGGCAATGTTATCAACCCAACGGACACCACCTACTGCCCTGCAGGGCACGCCGATGGCAAGCGCTGCGTATGTCCTCCTGGGCTACTTCCAGACAAACACACTCTCGCGTTACTGACCACGCGATGGGGTCTCTACTTACTTGCCTAATGCACGCTAGGGATCAGCGTTTCATATGAACTCAGGAACATGAAGAGTCCAATAGTTTCATATTGATGTCTCACACAAAGCTGTGAGACCAATCCCTGAACCACGTTCCTCATCAGGGGAGCTCACTGAAATTGAACCGCTTTCGGTGGCGTTCCTTACCATTCTTACCAGAGCGTAGGTGCATCGTTACATAATTAAAATTCAGAATTGTAACACATATGTTAGTTTTGCCACTTTAAGTAACTATGCTAATATCGTCCTTACTTGGGCAAACTACCGAATCCTCACCTTAACCTAAGTTTTCTCGGAATACAGTCCTTAATTACTGTACTATCCCCAATGCCGCTCTGATACCCGGCTGTGGCGGACCGGAATCCGCTCATCCAGGATCGCAGAGGGTGGTGCCGCACGATGCGACACCCGATAGCACACATCATAAGGATACATTGTATTAAATAGGAAAACCAACTGAAGCTGTACAAACTGGTACAATACTCAGTTACAAACTAGTGTCTTTATTACACAGCGGATGTCTAATGTGTACAACTCACGCCTGCCTATCTAGCAAAAGTGGGTTGCCCAGCCCTAGGGCAACTCACACTAGCTGCACACCTCAGATCAGCGCGGCGTGTACGGCTCCCACTCAGCCGTGGTCCCCGACGGAGGGTAACCCTCGCCGGTGAACTCGTACCCCGATTCCGTGGGTGGCTCCTCACCTGAAAAACACTTAAACAGCAACCTTGAGCACGATGGCTCAACAAGACTTAACCGACTTGCCTAGACATGAAACTCTACATGTATGGTACAATGAACACGGGATGGTAAAATTTCCGCAAATGGACACGCCTATAGTTGATCCTTAGTTCATCTTTTAGCCACAAGTTCACAGTTCATGAATCTGAAATTTAGTAAGCAATATTTGGTGGCACACAAGTAGGAATACAATTATATCATGACAGCAATATTGGATTATCACGTTTCATATATTAGCCTACGTCACGACTCAGTGACCAAGTGGTACTCTTCACCGCGAGGGACGGCGAATCGACTCGATATACACCTGCAGGGAGACCCAAAGAGCACGTCACGTACGCCCACCCGTGGAGCTGCACAGCACGCTCTCTCGACGCTGTACGGGACAACCTTTCGCCCAACAGCCCAAACGTCGAACCGGTCGCACCGAAACGAGCAGGAGGTTCCCTACACGGAGCATCTCTCTATGCCCGTTAGAAGATTTCCACCTTGCTGCCCTAGGCCTACACCTATAAATCGGTGCGTTAAGCCTCGACACCCGGAGGTTTAAGTTACATCGGTTTATCGGGGTCCATATATCCGATATGCCTTCGGTACGTTCAAACTTGATCAGTGTGGGCCACACAAGGATTGGTTCTCAATCGACACGGACAGGGCTGCACACACAAGACTTCCTCTTGCTGCGCCCTGGCCCCTGCCTGGTCTCATTTTCATTACTAAAGTGATCTCACATCACTCGAACCAATCCTGTGTGTCCCAAGCCTAAACTCGTGCGTAGATTCCAATTACTCGACTTGTACCGAAGTCCTATGAATAATTAAGCATAGCCTGTCTACTCGAGGACTTAGACACTACCCTCACTCTTTCAGGAACCATCTGGTTTTGCATTTGGGTTTCATCCAGCCTACACCTAATGCACATCCATACCTCACACTAAACATGTAAACAAAGCCAAATTTTATAAAAGGGTTAATGCAAACCGGGGCTTGCCTTGTTGCTGCTGGGCAGTGGTTAGGTCTTTGTCCGGAAGGAGGAAGTCGAGCACTTACGGAGTCTCCTCGCCTTCAGCGACTACATGTTAATGAGATACTACATGTCATTTCAAATGCAATGTGTAAACTTGAATAAGTAATTCCTATAACTCTAGCTAGCCCTCCCCTTGGGCTCTGAAAATTTTATGGTGGCTTGGTGGGGTCCTAACCAGAGTCTTGACCAAGTTTCATTCGAAACAAAGTTCATTTGAGCCTTGTACAAATAAAAACCTATTTGGTCAATATTATAGCTTCTAAGGAATTCCAAGGGTTTTCATGGCTCCAACAATTACTTTCTGGAAACTAGGATTTAAGATGGTTCTAATGGAATTGGTTTCATGTCATTAGAAGAATTATAGAGGAGGTTATGCCCTAAACAAGATTTGAGAAAATCTGAAAAATGTTTCTGTACATTTTTCTATTTTCTCAGGGCAGTTCACTTAATCACCCAATTAGGGGCAATAAATTAATTTGGGTGAGTCTGAAAATTTTACTGTGACTCAAGGATTTTCCAATGAACCTCTCAGCCAAATTTAAGCACTTTTCATAAAGTAATTCTCCAGATTAAATTCCTAACAGTTTAAACTTTAGGGATTTAATTCTGGTAAATTATTAAGTTTCATGAGCTGAAATTGGTATTTCTGGAAAGAACTCAAAATTCTGAGTTCAGCAAAATTTGGTTCACTGAATTTGGAGATGCCTAGCAAAAGTTCTATGCATTTGAAGTTTTAACCAAATCTGAAAATTCAAATAAAGTTTAAACTGTCGGGTGGGGTCCCCGGCTACGTGTCAGCACCTCAGCCCTCCCGCACGGGGGTCCGCAGAGTCTTTCGCGTAGTCACATGGGATCTCGCTGCCACAGCAGATCCAGGGCGTTTTCAGCAGAGGCCGACACGTGGGGCCCGGGGGCCTTCTTCAACCTCGCGCTCCCGCGGCTCCCCGCCACCCACCTCGCCGGAGTACACGCCGGGAGGCTGTTCCCGTGACCGGAGCTCGACCAAATTGGCCGCCCCCGCCTGAAATTCCTCGGGGAACCCATTGATGCCCTTATCACCGGCCGGTTATCACCGAAATCAGTTGCGCGATGGCGACAGTCTACAGGAGGGGTTCGCCGACGTCGGTATGGTGCCGTCATGCCTCACAGTCCCCTCCGTTGGCTCCTACAGCACCACCAAAACCAACGGAGCAACGACCCAGCTTCTGATCTTGCTCAAACTCATGGCAAACTGGACTTCACCGTGCGACCTAGGTCTAAACCCGGCGATGAACGGAAAACCCGTGGAACACGGTGGTTTCTTGCTGGTTTCCCGTGGTTCTTGACCGTAGGGTTGCGCACGGACGTTTCTAGCTTGTTGTGGCAGATGGGGAACGATTGCTCGACTGGTCATCTCGAATTTTCCGATTTAACCGAACCAGGCTACATCACATGCTCTCGGCAAGAACTGAAATTCCGGCCAGCACACCCCATGGCATGCGGCCGGGGTTGTCAAACAGGGAGTACACTCCCAGGCAAACCTCCTGGCCCGCTCAACACGACGTGGGATCAAACCTAGCGGCCGGGCAAGGAGTTTTTGGTCATGGCGGCTCTACCCGGTGCGGAATGGAAACAGAGAGCTCATGGTCGGTTTACCGTGGGTGGGGCGCCGGGTTATCACGTTGATTACGTCGAGGAAGCCTCGGCAAAGCTCTGGGTCAGCTCAGACTCACGTGCTAGCTGCGGAGACGAGCGGACGTCGGAGAACCGAGTGTTCATGGGTGTGCGCCGGTGTTTCTGCGTCGAGGGACTCGGGAACGGTCAAGGCAGTGGGGTGAGTCGGTTTTGGAGGGGGAAATATCCCTGGGCGACTGCCTCGTCGATGCACGCCGTGGCCTGGCCGCTCGGGAGGTGGCATCCAGGAATCAGCTCGCTGGCGCGCGGTGAGCGCTTGCTTCAGCGAGAAACAGAGCTCTGCCCGGTTGTGAAACCGCTCTTCTACTGACCTGTGGGTCCAACTCTCCCCCTAATCCCCTTTTTTCTAAATTCTCCTGTAAATTTCCCAGCTACTTTCCATTGAATGAGAGAATTAGCCCCCAAGTATTGGTTTGAATTTGAGTTCTCAAATTTTAACTTTTTTTGGCTAAATTTTCTTCATATTTGAACTGAAATTCAAATTCAGTATGAATTATTGCAAATTTAGCTCCCGACAAGATGAAGTATAATGGGGATGAAAATTGGTGGACTAACTCAGAAAAATGTGCTGAGTTTGAATGTGAAGCCAACTTTTGAATTTAAGTGATGAAAGTTGCTGCAATTTGAATTTACATTCAAATTGGCCTCTTTTTCAAATGCCTCCAAAGTGCCTCAAAAAGTGTTGACTTTGCATGAAATTTTGGCTGAGCCTCCCCAAGAATACATAAGGTCTAGGGGTGAGCTCAACCTCTCATGTTCATGTGTAGAAACCCTACTTTGTGACAGTTAGGGCTTTCCCCTCTAATCACCCTTTTGATGGAGGTTACTTGCTCTTCACAAATCTTCACAAAATATCCACAACAAAAGCTGTGGTGTTGTGAGGTGATGAAAAGTTTTTGCAAGTCCTTTTTCTTGGGCTTTTACATCCCTCCCCCCTTAAAAGAATCTCATCCCGAGATTACAAAAGAAGAGACGGCGATGTAATAGGAACTCACCCGTGTTGAGATGCCATGAACTCCGGGTAATTTGAGTGAAGGAATTCCTCGCTCTCCCACGTCGCTTCTTTGGCAGTGTGGTTACTCCAGAGTATCTTGTAGAACCACAACGTTCGGCTATGCGTGGTCCAGGCTTTCTCATCAATAATTGCCACCGGATATTCTTCATACGTCAAATCCGGTTGCAACTCGCCGATGTCTTCAGTAGGAACAGCAGCTGTATGCTTCAGACATTTTTGCAGTTGTGAAACATGGAAAACGTCGTGAACAACAGCAAGAGATGCTGGTAGCTCCAGCCTATACGCCGCTGGTCCGCACTTCTCGGTGATAGCATAGGGTCCAATGAAACGGGGAGCGAGCTTCTCCTTCACACCGAACCGGTGAACACCCTTCATCGGAGACACACGGAGGTACACGTGCTCTCCGACGCCAAAGTGCAGCGGTCTACGCCTCTTATCAGCGTAGCTTTTCTGCCGGGATTGAGCGGCCTTCAATTTGGCTTGAATCGTCCGCACACGCTCTTCGGTGTCGTTCACCACATCAACCCCGAATGTGACCCTTTCACCGGACTCGCACCAGTTTAATGGGGTGCGGCACTTGCGACCGTAGAGAGCTTAATATGGTGCCATCTTGATACTCACCTGATAGCCGTTATTGTACGAGAATTCTGCCAACGGTAGGTGGTTATCCCAGTTCCTACCGTGGTGTATGGCACATGCTCTCAACATATCTTCCAGTACTTGGTTCACCCTCTCTGTTTGCCCGTCTGCCTGATGGTGGTAGGTGGAGCTTCTAATCAGCTTAGTACCCGAATCAGCGTGTAACTGCTCCCAAAAGCGAGATACAAATAATGCACCTCGGTCTGAGACTATGGTCTTGGGTACTCCATGCAAGCATAGGATTCTTGCAATATATAACTCCGCGTATCTGTTGGCATGGAAATGTGTATGCACGGGAATGAAGTGAGCCGACTTGGTTAACCGATCAACGATCACCCAAATGGAATCATGCTTGTTGGAAGTTAGGGGTAATCCCACAATGAAATCCATGCTCACATCTTCCCATTTCCATGCTGGAATTTTCAGGGGTTGCAGCAGCTCTGATTTCCTCATATGATCCGCTTTAACTCGTCTACACCTTTCACACTCAGATACGTACTTAGCCACTTCCCGCTTCATCCGTGTCCACCAAAATTTCTTTTTCAAATCTTAGTACATTTTGTTGTTGCCCGGATGAATGGAGTATTTGGACAAGTGAGCTTCATCAAGGATCTTTTTCCTCAGCTCCATATCCCGGGGCACGACTATGCGGTCATTGAACCACAGCGTCCCCTCATCATCCTTCCAGAAACATTTGATCTCCCCATTGTCTATCCATCTCCGGAGATGTGTCATGCCCTTATCAATCTTCTGAGCTGCAATGATGTCCTCCCTAATAGTAGGGATGAGGGCAAGGTTGTAAAGCGATCCATAAGGAACCAAGTATAAACTGGGCTCTCCCTCCTCCACCGGTGTAATGGTGAGGTTACGGACATGTGATTTCCGACTCAGCGCGCCGGCAACCACATTCGCCTTGCCGAGGTGGTAATGAATCTAAATCTCATAATCTTTGATTAATTCTAACCACCTTCTTTGCCTCATATTCAGCTCCTTCTGGGTGAAAATGTACTTTAAGCTCTTGTGGTCGGTGTAGAGATGCACCAAATTCCCCAGGAGATAGTGCCTCCACATTTTTAACGCCAAAACAACAGCAGCAAGCTCAAGATCATGAGTTGGGTAATGCTGCTCATGGTTCCGAAGTTGGCGTGAGCCATATGCGACCACATGTCCTTCCTGCATCAACATGCAGCCGAGCGCGATGCCGGACGCATCACAATACACGTCGAAGGGCTTACTTGTATTCGGTTGAGCTAAGACCGGGGCAGTTGTGAGATGCTTTACTAATGCTTGGAACGCTCCTTCACATGCCGTGTCCCAAGCATATTTTTTCCCTTCTTCAGCAACTCTGTCATCGGCTTAGCAAGCTTGGAAAAGCTTGGAATGAACCTCCGATAGTATCCCGCTAAGCCGAGGAAGCTTCTGACTTCATGGACCGAAGTGGGAGCCTTCCATCTCAGCACTTGCTCTATTTTGCTTGGGTCAACCACAACACCTTCCGCTGAGATGATATGTCCAAGAAATGGCACTTGGCTGATCCAAAACTCACATTTGCTGAACTTGGCGTAGAGTTTGTGGTCTCGCAATCGTTGAAGAACGATCCTCAAGTGTTTGTTGTGTTCTGCTTCTGTCATGGAGTAAACCAAGATATCATCAATGAACACCACTACGAACTTATCCAGCTCTGGCATGAACACCAAGTTCATGAGATACATGAAATGTTCTGGAGCATTTGTGAGACCAAAAGACATGACGATATATTCGTATAAGCCATATCTCATCGAGAAAGCCGTCTTCGGGATATCCTCCGCCCGGATCATTATCTGATGATATCCAGAGCGAAGGTCCATCTTGGAGAACACACTTGCACCCACAAGTTGATCAAACAAAATGTCAATGCGGGGCAGTGGGTACTTATTCTTGATGGTGACGGCGTTGAGCGGCCGGTAGTCCACACACAGCCTCAAGGTTTCATCCTTCTTCACGAACAGCGCCGAGCATCCCCAAGGAGAGGAACTCGGCCTAATGAAACCTTTGCTCAACAGATCATTGAGCTGCTCTTTCAGTTCAGCCAGCTCGTTCGGAGCCATTTTGTATGGCCTCCAGGAGATAGGAGTAGTCCCGGGTGCAAGCTCGATCTTGAACTCGATATCTCACTCAGGTGGCATGCACGGAAGATAATCCGGAAACACGTCGGGATATTCCCGGACTACGGGGATGTCCTCTAATTTGAGAGATTCAGTATTACGGATTTCTGAAACTTCCCGGACTGTATTGTCTAATATGAGGGACTGCAGACGGTGTAGTGGGGAGTTAAGGTGAACCGTCCGTGTTAATGTTTCCAGGACAGCGCCATGGTAGCTGAGCCATGCCATCCCTAATATTGCATCAATCTTCTGTCCCTCAAGAATAATCATAGTGGTGGGATATATCTTCTCACCTAAGCACAATGGTGCTTTCGGAACCATCATAGTTGCTGAAATTTTTCCTCCCGGTGAGCAGATCATATAAGAACACTCAGTTGGAAAGGCTTCCATTTGATGCTTAACCACATATGATGCACTTATAAAGTTGTGGGTTGCACCAGAATCAAATAATATGATGATGGCTTGATCGTTAAGAGTGGACGTACCCGCCAGCACGATATCTCCCTCTGGGGCATCCTCATTGTCGATGTTGCAAACGCCCGCAGTCCGCTGACCAACCTTCTTGACCGGAGGTCGGCCTCGAGCTCCGCCCTGGAACTGGGCTTGCCCGCTGCTCTGCTGCCCCTGGGGACTGTCCTTCGCGAAATGGCCCGCCTGGCCACACGTGAAGCAAGTGAAGCGAGGTGGTCCTCCGCTGATCGGCGGACCAAAACCCGGGGCGCGTTGTGGCGGTTGAAACGCCCGGGGTGTCGTCTGCTGCTTCTGTTGCGGTTGCGGTGGTGGCATCGGTGGTAGGAACGGGGGTGACTGGAAATAACATCCCCCGAACTGCTGTGGTCGCGCCAGTGGATGCCACTGCTGCCCGGATGGTGTCCGATAAACCATGCGGTACTTCTGGGGAGCGCCACCCCCACTGCTGGGTGGAGTGCTGCGCTTCCGCTGCTCAGCTGCCAACTCCCACTGAGCATCTTCTTGCATTATCGCGGCATTGACTAGGTCATTGAAGGTGCCGCAATTCCATTGAACGAGATGCGTCTTCATCTCGGGGTGTAACCCCCGATAGAAGTGCTCCCGTTTCTTCTCCTCGGTGGAGACGTAGTCCGACGCATATTGCGCCAGATGGTTGAAGGCACGGGAGTAGTCATGGGTACTTATCCCACCCTGCTTCAGTCCCAAGAATTCTTGGAACTTCCTCTTCATTATCCCGGGAGGGATATCATAGTCGTGGAACGCCTCCCGGAATTCTTCCCACTCCACGGCATGGCCAGCCGGACATGAGGCGACATAGTTCACCCACCATGCACCAGTGGTACCGTAAAGCTGCTGCGCCGTGAACAGAGTCTTTTGCCGCTCTGTACAATGGAGCAGCCCGAATTTGGACTCGATTGTCCGCAGCCAGTTGTCAGCCTCCAGTGGTTCTGCGGCTTCTGTGAACACCGGAGGGTGCGTACTCATAAAGTCCGAGTACGTCACCTCACGGGGCTCATGAGGCCCCTCTCTTAACGCCCCCCTCCTGGGACGTATAATGCACGATCGTGCAGAGCAGGTCGGTCTGCTCCTCATGACCACCCACCAGTGCCGCTATCACATCCGCTAGGATAAGCTGAGGCAGCGGTGGTGGTTGCTGCTGCAGGGTGCTGTCATAGGCAGGTGGCTGGGAGTCATCGCCTCCCTGCTGGCTAGAGCCACCAATCTCATGCATGGTCTGAGTGCGAACCATCTACAACCATACGACAATAAACATCAGTCCCGCAACATATTGCATGCAGTCCAATAAAATAGGCGTAAAAACATAACGACATTAAAACATGCGATACATCTCGTATACGGATAATGTAATAACTTTGCACAAGCTACACCATTACCAGACCAAATACAAGTTAGTTAAATCCAACTTGATGAACCTCCTCTTTGGAAGTTCATCAAAACTAGGTTTGGTCACTACGAGACGTTAATATCGCTTTGTCATCACGTATACTACCCTTTTATCTTCAATACGACACAAACATGCTCTCTAGCAAAAGAAACTTGAGTAAGACATATACTCAAATCTTTCACTAGTTGAAGATAACCTCTCATGAGTATGTTCTACCCCCTTGGAAGCACTTAAACCCCCTAGGTACAACAATCTCTCCAATAAGTTCAACTGTCATTCCTCTGCCAGAATGACCAGTTTCTACATATCCCAGATTTTGATCTGATTCTGCGCATTATCATGACTCAAGCTGAATACCAAAATTAAAGTCAACTTCAGTATGTTTCCAACGAGTCTTTATTTGCACTTAGATCAGCTCTGATTTAAAAGTTATGGTAATTCAAAGTTAACAGAATTTCTGGAAAAAATTCAACACCACCTCCTTTGGGAAGTTGCTGTTTTCAACTCATATTTCCACTGAATTCCGTGCTGCAAATACAGAAACTTTGAATTACAAAGATGCAACACCTTTCCTAACCTTTCCAACGATGTGTCATATGATAATTTTTTATTTTCTACAGAAACTTATGCTTGAAAAACAGAACAGTCCAGAGAGTGTTTCAAATCTGTCCTGGTTCTGGACAGTTTACAATCCTCTGGCATTTAAGCAATCTTAAGGTGTGATTCAGCCCTGGAAGTCTACAACAAAGTTGTCGAGTGCTTAAACAGATTTCCAGAACTATCTCCCAAGCCTCCATAGGCTAAATAATCTGTGAGTTATGCCCTGTCAAAGTTCAGCAAACTTGCTGCCCAAAACAGAGCACTCTGTTTTTCAATCCTTTAGAACTACACTTATCATCTATCAAATTTTTCTACCCAACCAGGGTCCTAAATGTTGAAAATTAGTAATTTTAATTCCTTTTTATCATTATCTTTCATGCACATACCTATGATATGTCGGTACTACGTTCCTCACAAAAGAAAATCCTAACCGGATTATACCGGCATATATGTCTCAAGTGTGGCACTAAACGGGCTCTCGCACACGTATACTACACGGGATACATACGTGGTTAGTACCTGCAGATGACCACACAATAATGATGCACTCAAGGGTTGTTTTCATTTCAGGCAGGATCATATTTGAAAGTAAATACAAATGCCCGTATCATTGACATACGGCCGTCATTGAGTTAAGTCACGTCTCAAGGTACGTGATCGTGTTTCAACACCATACAACTTGGAACCCGAGTATGTCATGAACGGGTCGTCACGGTTGGGAATGTTATCAACCCGACGGACACCACCTACTGCCCTGCAGGGCACGCCGATGGCAAGCGCTGCGTATGTCCTCCTGGGCTACTTCTAGACAAACACACTCTCGCGTTACTGACCACGCGATGGGGTCTCCACTTACTTGCCTAATGCACGCTAGGGATCAGCGTTTCATATGAACTCAGGAACATGAAGAGTCCAAGAGTATCATATTGATGTCTCACACCAAGCTGTGAGACCAATCCCTGAACCACGTTCCTCATCAGAGGAGCTAACCGAAATTGAACCGCTTTCGGTGGCGTTCCTTACCATTCTTACCAGAGCGTAGGTGCATCGTTACATAATTAAAATTCAGAATTGGAACACATATGTTAGTTTTGCCACTTTAAGTAACTATGCTAATATAGTCCTTACTTGGGCAAACTACCGAATCCTCACAGTAACCTAAGTTTTCCCGGAATACAGTCCTTAATTACTGTGCTATCCCCAATGCCGCTCAAATACCAGGCTGTGGCGGACCGGAATCCGCTCATCCAGGATCGCAGAGGGTGGTGCCGCACGATGCGACACCCGACAGCACACATCATAAGGATGCATTGTATTACATAGGAAAACCAACTGAAGCTGTACAAACTGGTACAATACTCAGTTACAAACTATTGTCTTTATAACACAGCGGAAGTCTAATGTGTACAAATCACGCCCGCCTATCTAGCAAAAGTCGGTTGCCCAGCCCTAGGGCAACCCACACTAGCTGCGCTCCTCAGCTCGGTGCAGCATGTACGGCTCCCACTCAGCCGTGGTCCCCGACGGAGGGTAACCCTCGCCGGTGGACTCGTACCCCGAGTCCGTGGGTGGCTACTCACCTGAAAAACACTTAAGCAGCAACCGTGAGCACGATGGCTCAACAAGACTTAACCGACTTGCCTAGACATGAAAATCTACATGTAGGGTACAATGAACACGGGATGGTAAATTTTCCTTAAATGGACACGCCTATAGTTGATCCTTAGTTCATCTTTTAGCCACAAGTTAACAGTTCATGAATCTGAAATTTAGTAAGCAATATTTGGTGGCACACAAGTAGCAATACAATTATATCATGACAGCAATATTGGATTATCACATTTCATATAATAGCCTACGTCACAACTCAGTGACCAAGTGGTACTCTTCACCATGAGGGACGGTGAATCGACTCGATATACACCTGCAGGGAGACCCAAAGAGCACGTCACGTACGCCCACCCGTGGAGCTGCACAGCACGCTCACTTGACGCCGTACGGGACAACCTTTCGCCGAACAGCCCAAACGTCGAACCGGTCACACCGAAACGAGCAGGAGGTTCTCTACACGGAGCATCTCTCTATGCCCGTTAGCAGATTTCCACCTTGCTGCCCTCAGCCTACACCTATTAATTGGTGCGTTATGCCTCGACACCCGGAGGTTTAGGTTACATCGGTTTATCAGGGCCCATATATCCGATATGCCTTCGGTACATTCAAACTTGATCAGCGTGGGCCGCACATGGATCGGTCCTCAATCGACACGGACAGGGCTGTGCACACAAGATTTCCTCTTGCTGCACCCTAGCCCCTGCCTAGTCTCATTTTCATTACTAAAGTGATCTCACATCACTCGAACCAATCCCGTGTGTCCCAAGCCTAAACTCGCGAGTAGATTCCAACTACTCGACTTATACCGAAGTCCTATGAATTATTAAGCATAGACTGTCTACTCGAGAACTTAGACACTACCCTCACTCTTTCAGGAACCATCTGGTTATGCATTTGGGTTTCATCCAACCTACACCTAATGCACATCCACCTCACACTAAACATGTAAACAAAGCCAAATTTTATAAAAGGATTAATGCAAACCGGGGCTTACCTTGTTGCTCCTGGTCAATGGTTAGGTCTTCGTCCGGAAGGGGGAAGTCGAGCACTTCCGGAGTCTCCTCGCCTTCAGCGACTACACGTTAATGAGATACTACATGTCATTTCAAATGCAATGTGTAAACTTGAATAATTAATTCCTATAACTCTAGCTAGCCCTCCCCTTTGGCTCTGAAATTTTTATGGTGGTTTGGTGGGGTCCTAACCAGAGTCTTCACCAAGTTTCATTTGAAACAAAGTTCATTTGAGCCTTGTACAAATAAAAATCTATTTGGTCCATATTAGAGCTTCTAAGGAATTCCAAGGGTTTTCATGGCTCCAACCATTACTTTCTGAAAACTAGGATTTAAGATGGTTCTAATGGAATTGGTTTCATGTCATTTGAAGAATTCTAGAGGAGGTTATGCCCTAAACAAGATTTGAGAAAATCTGAAAAATGTTTCTATATATTTTTCTATTTTCTCAGGGCATTTCATTTAATCACCCCATTAGGGGGAGTAAATGAACTTGGGTGAGTCTGAACATTTTACTGTGACTCAAGGATTTTCCAATGAACCTCTGAGCCAAATTTCAGAATTTTTCATAAAGTAATTCTCCAGATAAAATTCCTAACAGTTTAAATTTTAGGGATTTAATTCTGGAAAATTATTAAGTTTCATGAGCTGAAATTGGTATTGGTGGAAAGTACTCAAAATTTTTAGTTCAGCAAAATTTGGTTCACTAAATTTGGATCTTCCTAGCAAAAGTTCTATGCATTTGAAGTTTGAACTAAATCTGAAAATTCAAATAAAGTTTAAACTGTCGGGTGGGGTCCCCGGCTACGTGTCAGCACCTCAGCCCTCCCGCACGGGGGCCGCAGAGTGTTTTGCGTAGTCACACGGGATCTCGCTGCCACAGAAGATCCAGGGCGTTTTCAGCAGAGACCGACACATGGGGCCCGGGGGGCTTCTTCAACCTCGCGCTCCCGCGGCTCCCCGCCGCCCACCTGGCCGGAGTACTCGCCGGGAGGCTGTTCCCGTGACCGGAGCTCGACCAAATTGGCCGCCCCCGCCTGAAATTCCTCGGGGAACCCGTTGCTGCCCTTATCGCCGGTTGGTGATCACAGGAATTAGTTGCGCGACGGCGACAGTCTACGGGGAGGGGTCCGGCGACGTCGATATGGTGCCGTCATGCCTCACAGTCCCCTCCGTTGGCTCCTACAGCACCTCCACAACCTACGGAGCAACGACCCAGCTTCTGATCTTGCTCAAAGTCGTGGCAAACTGGACTTCAGCGTGTGACCAAGGTCTAAACCCGGCGATGAACGGAAAACCCGTGGAACTCGGTGGTTTCTTGCTGGTTTCCCGTGGTTATTGACCGTAGGGTTGCGCACGGACGTTTATAGCTTGTTGTAACAGCTGGGGAACGATTGCTCGACTGGTCATCTCGAATTTTCCGATTTAACCGAACCGGGCTACATCGCATGCTCTCGGCAAGAACTGAAATTCCAGCCAGCACACCCCATGGCATGCGGCCAGGGTTGTCAGACAGGGAGTACACTCCCAAGCGAACCTCCTGGCCCGCTCAACTCAACGAGGGATCAAACCTAGCGGCTGGGCTAGGAGTTTTTGGTCGCGGCGGCTCTACCCGGTGCGGAATGGAAACAGAGAGCTCGTGGTTGGTTTACCGTGGGTGGGGCACCGGGTTATCGCGTTGATTACGTCGAGGAAGCCTTGGTGAAGCTATAGGTGAGCTCAGACAAGCGTGCTAGCTGCGGAGACGAGCGGACGACGGAGAACCGAGAGTTCTTGGGTGTGCGGCGGTGTTTCTGCGTCGAGGGAGTCGGGAACGGCCAAGGCAGCGGGGTGAGTCGGTTACGGAGGGGGAAATATCCCTGGGCGACTGCCTTGTCGATGAACGCCGTGGCCTGGCCGCTCGGGAGGTGGCGTCCAGGAATCAGCTCGCTGGCGCACGGTGAGCGCTTGCTTCAGCGAGAAACAGAGCGCTGCCTGGTTGTGAAACCGCTCTTCCACTGAACTGTGGGTCCAACTCTCCCCCTAATCCCCTTTTTTCCAAATTCTCATGTAAATATCCCAGCTACTTTCCATTGAATGAGAGACTTAGCCCCCAAGTCTTGGTTTGAATTTGAGTTCTCAAATTTGAACTTTGTTTGGCTAAATTTGCTTCATATTTGAACTGAAATTCAAATTCAGTTTGGATTATTACAAATTTAGCTCCTGACAAGATGAAGTCCAATGGGGATGAAAATTGGTGGACTAACTCAGAAACATGTGCTGAGTTTGAATGTGAAACCAACTTTTGAATTTAAGTGATATAAGTTGCTGCAATTTGAATTTACATTCAAATTGGCCTCTTTTTCATGTGCCTCCAAAAGTGCCTCAAAAAGTGTTGGCTTTGCATGAAATTTGGGCTGAGCCTCCCCAAGAATACATAAGGTCTAGGGTGAGCTCAAACTCTCATGTTCATGTGTAGAAACCCTACTTTCTGACAGTTAGGGCTTTCCCCTCTAATCACCCTTTTGATGGAGGTTACTTGCTCTTCACAAATCTTCACAAAATATCCACAACAAAAGCTGTGGTGTTGTGAGGTGATGAAAAGTTTTTGCAAGTCCCTTTTCTTGGGCTTTTATAGGGGCACCCAGATATATATGCGCCGACGCTCACTTGACGAGCCGCCTGGGCCGTGCCTGTGCCTTCGGACCATCCGGGACGTGGTGTTGGGCCCGGCGGGCTGCCCCTAAATGGGTTGTGTTGGGCCAGTCCGATGGGCCTGAGGTCGAGCCCGAGCATGGTCCGCTCTGGGCTTCGGGCCAGCCCACGCCTGTTTTTTTGGGCGGCGTGCCAGGTTCAGGCTGTGCTTTTTTGATGGGCTTTCATGCCGGCCCGTTTGGCCCAGCCCATCTGGTCACCTATAGCCACCAACTTGGAGTCAACTGTTTTCAGGCCAAAACAGCCTGATTTCCTAAACAAACACTTGTCCGAACCCACCTGATTCGCATTCAATCTCAGATTCACGTCCGAACCTATCTAAGACCAACTTTTCATGTCAGAACATGCTGGAATCACGCCACAAACTTGTGACAACCTTAACACACGTTCAAACACCTTCAACATGCCTTGGAACTATATTGCCACGTCCATTCACTACATGCACACGTGCCCATCTTCCAAAAAGGTTCTACCTTCACTTTTTGTCATCCCAACACGTTGAAATCACGTCGAAAACTTGTGAGAGCCCTGCACTTGTTCCCATAACTTACACATGTCTCAAAAATCACCTGACACATCCCAAAAACCTTCTTGTGCATCGTTATTGATACAAACATGTTGCATGACAACATTGATCGTCGCAACTACAATTCCTTCTGAATTTGGTTGTTGAACCTCAACAACTTCTTGATTTTAGTTAAAGGATCACCATCACCAGCCATGTCTCGACCTCAAGAAACACCCACACATGAGGAAAAACCAATTCTTTGCGAGCAAAAGTACACGGCTTGACTCTCGTTAGACCACACCACAACACTTTTCATGATGGGATCACACAAACATGTTGCTCACATTCAAACCACAATAACCACACTGAAATTCAGTTAATGAGCACCAAACATACTATCCCACGTGAAAAATAAGTTTAACACTTACCATGTCAAAGCACACGTTAAGCACCAAGTGAATGCTCAAAACTTTACATAAACCTCACTTTAACACTCAATTGCCAATGTATTCAGCACCTAGGTCTTGCACGCATGTCACATTACCCTACGCCATTAGGGATATATGAGTTCAAAGTTTTTATTCTAGCTAACCATTAAGTAGTAACATTTATGTTTTTCACTCTACCAATAAAAAATTCATACAGAACCGAACCCATGGAAGTGTTGTCCGTGCAACCGCACATAGCCCCCCATTTTGGAGTGTCCCTCATTTTCTCTGCTCAACAGACCCAACCTCAACAACAGTCCGCGAACACAGACCCGATGGTGTTGACTCCATGTCTACTACTCAGCCCCTTCGGCTTCTCGCAGCACAGTGCGACGGACCAAAATCCGTACATACCAGGATCTCAGAGGGTGGTGCCGCACGATGCGACACCCAACAGCATACATCATAAGGAAACCATAGTATTACATTGAAACTTACTGAATTTGTACAAAAGTAGTACACTCTTCAGTTACAAGTCCTCTACAGAGTCTACTACAGCAGAAGGTTTTTATACAACTCATGCCAACACCTAACTAGCAAAAGTTAGTTGTCCGGTCCTACGGACAACCCACACTAGCTCCACTCAGCCTCAGCGCGGCGTGTACGGCTCCCACTCAGCTGTAGTCCTCGACGGAGGGTAGCCCTCGCCAGTGGACTCGTACTCCGAGTCCGTGGGGTACTCCTCACCTGCAAACACTAATAGTAGCAACCGTGAGCACGATGGCTCAGCAAGTCTTAACCGACTCTCCTACACATTTAACTATACATGCAGGTCATACCCGAATATAGGATGATAATTTGCAGCAATCGGACATGCCTACAAGTTCATCCTCAGTTCTACTTGCCGTAGATCTAAGGACCGGTTCATGCGAGCACATGCCAGGATAACAGTGCCACCACAAGGCCAAGTATGGGTGCGGCTTAGTTGACTAATTAGGTAAGTTGCTAGATTGTTATGGACCGTGGAAGGCGCGGGGAATGGGAGTCGAGTGAGGACTTCCCTGGGAACTGCATGGCACAAAAGGGGGCCCGTGGGTTGGAGAATTGGATATTCTAGCCTGCCGGTGAAACCTAGTGAGTCCATACATCTAGTAGCCCCTTTGTAAAGGCTATTTTGTGATCTCTTTGTCATACACCGACGGTTGTGTACTAGTATAATGGAGGTTCTGCAGTCACCGACGGGTGACGAAATCACAAACTTGTGGGTAAAGAGGTGCAAACTCTGCAGAGTCTAAAACTATAATGATAGCCGAGCTTACGGTCACGAGTGCCTGGCCAACTTCCATGATTAGTTGGGATGGTGATTGGAAATGGTTATTGGTTATGATTGGGTTTTGGTTTGGTTTTCGGGACTGTTGAGTCCGGGTGATAAGATGGGTTACATGACTGTTGAGTCATGGCAACAAGGTTGGTCTCGGTGGGAGACGAAGTTGTTTATGAGATGAAATGGTAGTGAATACAAGATGATATTCGTGAGATGGTAGCGAATAAGAGGAGGTATTCGTGAGCAAGAATGAGGTTGATTGATGTCTGGTTGTGACATGGAAGGTAATGAACATAATGGAGGTATGATTGGATTACATTCACTTAAAGATGAGTTGCTGTTTTATCATGGTTTTGATGAATAACTTTTCTTTCTGCAATGAGCCTTTTTATACCTACCTTGTTATGAGCTTCATATCATATTTTTCCTGCACTTGCTGAGTACATCATTGTACTCAAACTTGCATTATTATTTCATCATCAGCAACAGGAGAAGATTACTATGAAGACCAAGTGAAGCATTAGGCGTGTGATCTGTTCTCAACCTTGCCTGTGGGGGATGGAGTAGAGATGGAGCCATTGCTGCCTATAATTGCCTCCACATTAGTTAAATAGCTACCGCATTAGAATAAAGACTTCCACTGCATGGAAATAAGACTTCCGCTGTGAGCATGAGTCCAAGACTCATTAGACATTGTAATAAAATCTGTTATTCGTGGTCATATATATTCTGAATTCAGTTTGTGGAACATATGTGTATGTGTGATGAACATCTTGGGCACACATTTGCGTCAGTTCTCGGTTCCGTGGTTTTACACAGAATTGAGGGCGTCACAGATCGAAGAAACAGATGCAAAGAAAACGCGATGACGTCGTAAGGTGGTAATGGAGACCTACCTTACTTCCTTTGGGTCCTTTCTCCTAACAAAAACAGATCGTTAGCTCTCTTCCGGCGATGGCGATCGTGTCGAGGCTCGTCGGCGGTCTCTTCGGTGGTCAAACTCCGGCGAAGGTGGTTAGCTCGGCGAGTTTGGGGCTGAGGCTTCTAAGTTGTCAGCTTTAGAAAAGATGTTACGACCAAGGGGTTGTTTTGGGTTCTATTTATAATCAGGAAAAGAAGAGTCCTAATCTCATTGGATTTCAAATAAGAGTCCTATTCAAATCGTTTTGAATCTTAACAACTTATCTCCAATCGATTTGGTGCGGTAACATCATGGAAATCGTGTCGGTTTCCTCCCGTATCGAGTATGCCCATGTGTACAGAAGAAAAACCACTTAAGATTTCATTACCTCCGTGGTGATGAGCTCCGGAGGCTCCATGTGTCCAGCAGGGCCGGGCCTCCCTTTTCCGCAGAGGCGGGCTCTGGTTGTGCCGCGTGTCAGGCGGGCAAGACCTCCCTCTTCCTCAGAGGCGAGCTTCGCGTGCACCATGTGTCCTGGCGGGCAGGACCTCCCTCTCTCCAGAGGCGAGCCCCACGTACGCCACGTGTCAGTGCCGGACCTCCCCTCTCTTCGGAGGTGAGCTCCGATAGTGCCACGTGTCAGAGCCTGACCTCCCCTCTCTTCGGAGTTAGGCTCCGGAAGTGCCACATGTCCAGTAGTGCCAGGCTTCCTTTCTCCTCAGAGATGAGCTCCGAGGTCGACACGTGTACAATAGCGCCGGACCTCCCGGAGGTGACACGTGTCCTGCAGTGTCTTTTCCTTGGGAGTGAGCTCCGAGGATGAAACGTATCCAGTAGGACCGGACCTCCCAGAGGTGAGCCCCGAGAGCGACACGTGTCCTACGCGGCTGGTCCTCTCTTTTCTGCAGTGACTAGCTCCGATGGCGACATGTGTCCTGCGGGGCTGGACTTCGCTCGTCCGCAGAGGCTAGCTCCGGGGGCAACACGTGTCCCATGTGGTCGGACCACGCCCCTTCCATAGAGGCAAGCTCCGAGCCTGCCACGTAGCCAATTAGCGATGCACCTCTCCCCCTTTTGCGGGGATGAGCTCTGAAGGCTCCACGTGGTCAGCGGGCCGCGGAAAGTGTCTACAACGTTCCTCGGCAAACTGGAATTAGCTCTGTTCGGCTGTCCTTTTGATTCTTTTTCTGTTTCCACTTCCTTTAAAATGTTTTCTCTATATAAATTATGAATGCATGCAGAAATCGAAATTGAGGGTGTCACACAAGGTTGGTTAACAAAACTAGTAAACTCCTATAAAAGGGTTCCCATCAAATTGACTCAAGCATACACAATTTTCGCAAACAAAACAGTTTCAAAACATGGGATCAATATGGTCAAGGGGCACTTGCCTTGTTCCTGTGGCTTTGGTTGCTCACTGATCTCGAAGTCTTGGTGTTGTAATCCTTCGTAGATAGCTCCCTGAGCTTGTCCTTCTACTTACGATCATGCACATACAAAATTATAACAATCAAACATCATGCACAAACTTTAATTAAGATGCAAAATGGTGCATATGCATGCTAACCTATGGTGCTGTTTCATTAGATCAGTTTGTACGTGCTCTTGCATGTTTTAATGGGCTTGCATGGGGTTTTACGATAAACAAGGATGTAAGGATCAAGTGTGGACGTGGTAATGATCTTTACTCAAGATCTAGATCAATTCCGCCGTCATAAACTGATCAGCACGTGATCTGTCCACACAAAAAAACTTTTGTTCGAAGAAAACAAATGCGAAGAAACCCGTGATGATGTCGTAAGGTGGTAACGAAGACCTACCTCACTTTTCCCTGGTGGCAGGGCCTACCTCCTAGCAACGGCAGCAGGACAGTTCGTCGGCTCTCCTCCGGTGACGGCGAATGTGTCGGGGCTTGTCGGCGGTCTCACCGGTGGCTGAACTCCGGCGAAGGGGTTTGACTCGGCGATTTGGGGGCTAGGGTCTCTGAGTCGTCGACTTGAAAAGGTATTACGGCCAAGGAGGTGTTTCGGGTTCTATTTATAATGGGATAAGGAAGAGTCCTACTCCGATTGGATTTCAAATAAGAGTCCTATTCAAACTGTTTTGGATTTATCAACTTATCTCCAATCGATTTGGTTACAGTATTCAACGTGGAAGAATTCGTGTGGGTTTCTCAGTACTGGGTACTCTCGTACAGGGGCAAACCACTTATGGATCTCGTCCTTCTGCAGGGATAAGCTCTGGAGGCTCCATGTGTACAGCGGGGGCCGGGCTCCCCTTTTCCTCAGAGGCGAGCTCCAGTTGTGCCGCGTGTCTGGCGAGCGGGACCTACCCTCTCCTCAGAGGCGAGCTCCGAGTGCGCCACATGTCTTGGCGGGCGGGACCTCCCCTCTCCCTCAGAGGCGAGCTCCGCGTGCGCCACGTGTCCGTGCCGGACCTCCCTCTCTTTGGAGGTGAGTTCCGAGAATGTCACGTGTCAGTGCCGGACCTCCCCTCTCCTCAGAGGCAAGCTCCGAGGTTGACACGTGTCCATCAGTGTCGGACCTCCCTTCTCCTCGGAGACGAGCTCTGAGGTCGACATGTGTCCATCAGTGTCGGACCTTCCTTCTCCTTGGAGATGAGCTCCGAGGTCGACACATGTCCAGCAGGGTCAGACCTCTCGGAGGCGAGCCCCGAGGGTGACACATGTCCCGCAGTGTCTTCTCCTTGGAGGTGAGCTCCGAGGATGACACGTGTCCAGTAGGACCGGACCTCACTCACTCAGCAGGGGTGAGCTCCGAGAGCGACACGTGTCCCGCGGGGTTGGGCCTTGCTTTTCCGCAGCGACTAGCTCCGGTGGGGACACGTGTCCTGCGGGCTGGACCTCACTTCTCCGCAGAGACAAGCCCCGGAGGCAACACGTGTTCAGCGGATCAGATCTCGCCCCTTCCACAGAGGCTAGCTTCGAGCCTGCCATGCGTATGGCAATGCTGGACCTCAACCCTTCCGTAGGGATGAGCTCCGAAAACGCCACGTGGCCACCAGGCCGCGGGAAGTGTCGACAGTGCTCCTCGGCGAACTGGAATTGGCTCTTTTCGGCTATATTTCTTATTCTTTCTTCGTTTCTACTTCTTTTAAAATGTTTCTTTATATGAAATATGCATTCATGCGTGAATATGAAAATGAGGGTGTTACAAACCTACCCCCTTAAACTGAATCTCGCCCTCGAGATTCGATAGAGTGGAGAATAGATGAGGGAATTCTGCCTTGAGGTCTTCCTCACGTTGCCATGTAGCTTCGGCTTCCGTGTGATGGCTCCATTGTACCTTGCACCAACGGATCACTTTGTTCCTCGTGACCCTTTCCTTCACGTCCAAAATTCGGACAGGGTGCTCTACATAGGTCAGATCCTCTTGAAGCTCGAGGTCATCCATCGATACTTGTTCTTCCAGTACTCTCAAGCACTTTTTGAGTTGGGATACGTGAAACACGTCATGCACGTGGGAGAGGTGCATCGGGAGCTCTAGTTGATAGGCTACCTCTCCTCGCTTGCCCAAAATCTTGAATGGTCCGATGTAGAGAGGTGCTAGCTTGCCTTTGACGTTCAAACGTCGTTGGCTTTGGATATGTGATACCTTAAGGTACACGAAGTCTCCTACATCGAAAATCAGCTTTCTTTGCCTGTTGTCCGCATAACCTTTTTGTCGTGACTAAGCAGCCTTCAAGTTCTCCCGTATCGTTTGGACTTGCTTCTCAGCTTCTTGCAGCACTTTGGGTCAAAACACTTGGTTTTCTCCGGTCTCGTTCCAAAACAGCGGCGTCCTACATCGTCTACCATACAATGCTTCGAAGGGTGACATCTTCAACCTGGCTTGATAGATGTTATTGTATGAGAACTCGGCATACGGCAAACTCCTATCCCAACTATGTCCATGTTTCAAAGCGCAGGCTCTCAACAAGTCTTCCAAAATTATGTTTGTCCTCTCAGTTTTCCCGTCGGTTTGCGGGTGATAAGCGGAGCTGAAATTTAGCCGTGTACCCACGGCTTCATGCAGCTTCCTCCAGAACCTAGAGGTAAACTGAGAACCCCAATCTGAAACGGTCCTCTTCCAGACTCCATGGCGGCACACGATTTGCTCCATGTACAGCTCGGCTAGTTGTGCAACGTTGTACTTGGTTTTAACAGGAAGAAAATGAGCTGTTTTCGTCAATCGGTCCACAATAACCCAGATGGAGTCGTAACCCGACTGAGTACGTGGCAATCTGACGATGAAATCCATACTGATGTATTCCTTCTTCCACTCGGGTACTTTCAATGGTTGCAACAGTCCAGCGGGTCTTTGATGTTCGGCCTTAACCCGTTGGCATGTGTTGCATAGGGCAACATACTCAGCTATGTCCCTTTTCATACCATCCCACCAATAGCAAGTTTTCAGGTCCTTCTACATCCTTATACTGCCGTGATGTATGGAATAAGGTGAGTCATGTGCCTCTTTTAATATCGTGTCGCGGATGTGCTTCACTTTAGGCACACAAATCCTTTTCCCTAACCAAAGCGTACCCTTCTCATCTTCCTTGAAGTCCTTTTCTATGCCTTGTCGGATTCTTTCCTTGATCTCCTTAATTTCCTCATCCGTTGCTTGGCCATCTCGTATCTCTTGTTCCAACAAAGAATGGAGTTCCATCACTTTCATCTCAATCAAGAACCCGAGATGTAACCGTTCGAACTCCTTGCGCAGCTCGGGCGGTAGCTCCCGAACCGTGAGTTGGTGACATGCTCCCTTTCGGCTCAATGCATCAGATACTACATTGGCCTTTCCGGGGTGATAATTGATTCCAATATCATGATCCTTGATGAGTTCCAACCATCGATGTTGCCTCAAATTCAGATCCGTTTGGGTGAATATATACTTGAGGCTTTTGTGATCCGTATAGATCTCACATCGATGACCAAGGATATAATGCCTCCAAATCTTCAAGGCATGTACCACGGCTGCTAGCTCCAAGTCATGTGTGGGGTAATTCAGCTCGTGCTTCTTTAGTTGTCTCGACGCATATGCTACCACTTGTCCTTCTTGCATGAGCACACATCCAAGCCCTTGTCTTGATGCGTTACAATATATGTCGAAACTCTTGCTCACGTCCGGCAATACCAAAACCGGTGCTGTGGTTAGCCTTTTTTTGAGCTCCTCAAAGCTTTCTTGAAACGTGTGTGTCCACTGAAATGCTTTTCCCTTTATTAGCAATTCAGTCATAGGCTTTGCTATCTTGGAGAAATCATTGATGAACCGGCGATAGTATCCAGCCATCCCAAGGAGACTCCGAATATCCCTCACGTTCTACGTTTGGTTCCACTTCAGAACATATCCCACTTTTCCGGGATCAATCGATACTCCTTCCTCGGAGATGATGTGGCCTAGGAACGATATCTACTTTAGCCAAAATTGACACTTGCTGAGCATGGCATACAATTGATGCTCTCGCAGCTTCTGCAATGTCAATCTTAAATGTTCTTCATGTTCTTCCTCACTTTTTGAATACACCATGATATCGTCGATGAAAACCACGACGAACTTGTCCAAGTACTCCATGAAGACCTTATTCATGAGGTACATGAAATATGATGGTGCATTCGTTAACCCAAAAGAGATAACAGTATATTCATACGAACCATACCGTGTTCGAAAGGCAGTCTTGGGTATGTCAGAGGACTTAATCTTCAGCTGGAAGTATACTGACCGAAGATCAATCTTAGAGAAAACTCGGGAACCTTTCATCTGATCGAACAGGTCCTCTATACGGGGCACAGGGTACTTGTTCTTGATCGTCACCTCATTGAGAGACCTATAGTCCATGCACATCCTTTTGGGTCTCATCCTTCTTGTCTACGAAGAGCACGGGGGCTCCCCATGGTGACGAGCTTGGGCGTATAAAACTCTTTTCTAACTGCTCCTGAATTTGCTTCTTAAGCTCCACTAGTTCATTAACGGGCATCCTATATGGCCTCTTTGCTATAGGTGCAGTTCCGTGTACCAGATCAATGGCAAACTCAATGTCCCGGTCAGGTGGCATACCTGGAAGTTCTTCAGGGAACACGTCCAAAAATTCTTGAACCACCGGAATGCTTTCCAATGTTGCTTCTTCGACGTGGTTCAACGTTGCTGTCACACCCGGTTTTTCCGAAGAAAACAACCAAGTGAATATCACATGTATGCCAGGATCATTTTCTCATACATGTGATGACAAATAGTGAAGCATCATTTATTACAAGCCAGGTGTCGAATATAAATAAGTCTTACATAGCAAATGTCTCGATGAACAATAATAAGTTCATCACAAGTAAATAAACTAGCAGCGGAATATTATTCTTCAGGGCTCCGTCACAGGCGTTGCCCGGGGGTCTCCATGAACCTAGAAACCTTCTTCGGGTCCAAAGTCTTGATCATTATACACCACCTCATTATCTTGACCTGAGCAGCAATATAAACCAACAAATATGCAAGGTTGAGTACCGATGGTACTCAGCAAGTGTGGGAAAGTTATGTCATGCATGGCTAGAACAAGGGGAGGTTGAACTCATGGTTAAAGCACTACGCAATTAATACCTACCACCTTAGCTTATTAAGCACCTACATGACTACACAGGTGAAATGGTCCCAATCTTCCATCCCATCATCATAATCAAATAACCATAACATCATTTCCAATGTTAAGCTCTCCGCTTAACACTCACACCCTCCAAGGTCATCATACTCTAATCATGAATAAGTCCAAGCCGCTCTTGACCGTGAGCACGGCTGTCATGACAGTTTTGACTCTGCAGAGTCTGTACCACTGTACCCACATCTAGTGATTTCATCCCCCGTTGCCGGGTGGACTAAAAGAACCTCCATTATGCCAGTGGCTACGATCCACATTCATACTTTCCAGGTGTGTAGCCAGGAGATCACTACGAAGCCTTTACAAAGGGATTCCCGACGAGCGTGGGCCCACTGAGGTTTCACCCCTAACAGCATACAAGAGGCTCCAACCCCGCTGCAGTGGCACCCTCTTGAGCCTTGCGGTTCATATGGTAGTCCAGCTGACACCTACTCCCGGCACCATCCAACACACCCATACTACGCCGGGCATACACCTAATTAATTGGCCAATCTTCCCCATCACAGCATGTGGTTGGCACTGTAAAGCCAGGTTACATGCTCCATGAACTGGTCCTTAGGATCCAGGCAAGTACTAAACACAAACCCGAGTCTCGTGCACCCAGCACACAACCAAAACATCCAACTTGCCTTGATCCCTACCTCTACATAACTCACAATATCTCATTCAAGAGTATGGTAAAATAAACTGATGATCTCATATCCCAATTATCCCATTCTAAGCATGGCTAAGCATATGTATAATAATAAATGACATGATAAAATAAATGCCAACCCAAGCTACAAGGAAACAAGGTAATGCAATTCTAGGGAAACTTCCTAGCATGGGTTTCATATTTAAATTGACAATGCAAATAACTCTTGCTACACATCCTAACATAGGATCAAAGTGGTCAAGGACACTTGCCTCCTTCCTGCTGCTCTTGAAATGGGTAGTCCTGATCTTGGAAAGGAATAACTTGCTCTTGAGCAGGTTCTACATCATACCATCAAACATAGCAAAAGAAAAACAACAATCCATAAGACATAGTTCACACTTCCACTTCATACAAACCACACATTCATATTTATGAAAGTCATTCACCATTATATGTGTTGTGGTTACTTTATGTGTGTTGAGTTGTGGCTTGAATGCACTTTTAATCATGTGTATATGATTCCTACTTTTGTGTTCACATTCATACTTACATACTATATATATATATATATATGTGTGTGTGTTTCAAATTTAAATAAATTCCTTATATTCAACTACTACACCTTTTTACTACCAAGTATGTATGAAAAGTATTTTTCTTCTCCATATGTTCCTTCAGAATTTCTACCAACCCTAAACTGAATTCTTTGGATTTTAGAAACTCCATTTATCATCTACTAGTTGCTATATTTTCAGATTTATTTTCCTATGCATAAATGTGTACTTTATTATGAAATTAGTAATACACATCATCTAAAGAGAATAGGTTCTGGTCCTAAATAATTTAATAACATATTTTGACCTTTGCCTCTGATGTAAACTATTTCACAATTATTTTTCCTATTTTCTAAAACTATTCATTACTTAAAATTGTGTCCCTAAATGTGAATAATAAATTAAACAGATTCAATTCAGCCCAAAATATGTTTTTATCTCACTCCAAAGTTTTTCTAAATACTGAGAAAGTTTTTAATTTAATTATGACAATATGTTTGTCCCACTTTTTAATTTTTAAACACTAGCCACATATTCAATTTCCTAATTTAAATACTAAACAGGGCTAAAAAGATAAACTCACCCCACTACAGGGTCTATAATATTATTTTCAGAATTTCTAGGGGTCTAGCTACACTTATCAGAGGTGTTTTTCCTAATTTTTATTAAGTCCAGGGGCTAAAACTGATTTTTAAATGAATTTACATGATTTTCTGGAGTTCTAGGGGCTAGATCAGAAGTTTCCGGGGCTAGCTCTTATTTCCCGAGAACCCCAGGGGGTAGCACGTAAGATTTCCAGTCTTTATAACGCGGGGCTGACGTGGACCGTCCGATTTTAAACCGACGGCCGAGATTATAACATCGAACCGGTACGCGGGGGTTTAAACTCTACCGTGCGATTTAAAATAAACGGCGCACAAGCGGCCACGTCGCTCTGATCGAGCGCGGGCGGCGCTGCCAGCGGCGCACGGCGGCGGGAAGCGGCGATCTCGCCGGAGACTTTCGGATCTTCGAGAATTCTTCCTAGAACTGTGATCTTATGGTATAGATCGGTAGGGGGGAGGTCGGGGATCTCACCTCGGGGGTTTTCTTGAGCTCGGAGGTCCTGGAAGGTGATCGGCGACGAGGTCTGAGGCAAAACCACGGCGAAGCTCGTCGGCGCTGCGTTTACACCGCAAGTCACCGAGTTTTCTGCACCTGCAAGGTTCCCCGTAGGCGGTGGATCAAGACCAGCGAGTTAGATCGGAATTTCCGAGCTTAGATCAGGCAGAATTCGCCGGGGAAGTCTCGATTCTCACCGGAGTAAAAATCGGCGATCGTGGGGGAAAAACAGAACGAGGCTGGAGTTTTTATAGACGGGGGAGGGCAGCGGGGTGGTTTAGATCATGTCCGCGTCGCCTACGAACAGAATTCAGCGGGGATACGCCGAAATCCTGATTGGTTTTGATTCGGGTGCGAGGGAGTCCGGCGCTGTCGCGAGGTAGACGAAGATCGGGTGGGTCCCGCCTGTCAGCGTGAGGAAGCAGCGCGCTCGGCTGCGGGCTGGCGCGGGCGCTGGCTGGGCCGTCTGGTGGGTTTCGGCCCACTGGCCGGTTTTTTTTTCTGTTTTCTCTTTTTCTTTTTCTATTTCTTTTCTGATTTGAGTTTAATTTGAATTCCAGTTTGAATTTGAATTTTTGCAAAACATGCAACACGTCCAAAATTTTTTAAATTCCCCTCTTAACATGATCTAGGGCTTTAAATCAAAATTTTGGGGTGTTACAGCTCTACCCCCCTCAAAAGAAATCTCGTCCTCGAGATTGGTGTTTGTAAGAAAACAATTCCGGAAATTGTGCCTTGAGCTCATCTTCCCGCTCCCTGGTGGCTTCCTCTTCTGAGTGATGCTTCCACTGCACCTTGCACATCCGGATTCTTTTATTTCTGGTGAGGCGTTCCATTGTCTCCAAAATCTTCTATGGTTGCTAGGCATAAGACAAATCCTCAGCTACGTTCACTTCATTCATGGGTAACACCTCTTCAGGCGTTCTCAGGCATTTCTTGAGTTCTGACACATGGAACACATCGTGCACATCCGATAGATGAGCCGGTAACTCTAGTTGATATGCCACTTCGCCTTTCCTTTCCAGAACTTGAAAGGGTCCGATGTATCGAGGTGACAACTTCCCTTTCACCTTGAACCGACGAAGTGCTCGGATAGGGGACACCTTGAGATAAACATAGTCTCCCGCGTTGAAAACGAGCTCTCTTCTTCGTACATCAGCATAACTCTTTTGGCGTGTCTGTGCTATCCTCAAATTGTTGCGAATTTCTCTTACCTTCGCCTCGGCTTCTTGTAGTACTTCTGGACCAAACACTTTACTTTCCTCCGTTTGGTTCCAACATAGGGGAGTTCTGCACTTCCTCCCGTACAAGGCTTCAAACGGTGACATCTTCATACTAGCTTGATAGCTGTCGTTATAGGAAAACTCCGCATATGGTAAGTTCTTGTCCCAACTCCTATTGTTTTTGAGTGCACATGCCCTTAGCATATCTTCAAGGATCTGATTGGTTCTTTCCGTCTACCCGTCAGTTTGGGGATGATAGGCAGAACTAAAGTTCAGATGGGTTCCCATGGTTTCGTGCAACTTCTGCCAGAACCTTGAGGTGAACTGTGTCCCTCGATCCGACACAATCTTCTTTGGCACCCCATGGTAACACACGATCCTTGACATGTACAACTCTGCCAATTTGGATCCGCTGTAGCTTTCTTTCACGGGGATGAAATGTGCTACCTTGGTTAGCCTATCAATGGTGACCCATATTGAATCATATCCTGATTGGGTCCTAGACAATCCCACGATAAATCCATGCTGATTTCTTCCCATTTCCATTCGGGCACTTTGAGTGGTTGCAATAATCCCGCGGGTCGTTGATGTTCTGCTTTCACCAACTGACATGTGTCACATAGGGCAACATGTTCCGCGACATCTCGCTTCATGCCATACCACCAATACCTGCCCTTGAGGTCCTGGTACATCTTCGTACTCCCAGGATGAATGGAATAGTCGGAATCGTGAGCCTCCTTCAAAATCAATTCACGGATCTCCTTTACTTCAGGCACACAAATCCTTTTCCCGTGCCACACCGTACCTTGTTCATCCTCTCTGAAACCTGGAGCTTTATTTTCCTTGATGAGTTGCCTGATTTCCTGTATCTTCTCATCCTTCTTTTGACCCTCGCGTATGTCTCGCTCTAGTGTGGAGTCCACTTCCATGGCGATGGCTTCACCACTATTCACAAGGCATAGATTGAGCCTTATAACCTCGTCCTTCAATTCTGCAGGCATGTCTTTTAAGCTCAACTTATTGACTTGTACATTCCGACTTAAAGCATCGGCCACGACGTTTGCTTTCCCAGGATGATAGTTGATGCCCACGTCAAAGTCATTGATTAGCTCTAACCATCTACTTTGTCTGAGGTTGAGGTCTGGCTGTGTGAAAATGTACTTCAGACTCTTATGATCCGTATATATCTCGGTCCTCTTCCCCATCAAATAGTGCCGCCAAATTTTCAACGCGTGTACCACTGCGGCTAGTTCTAGGTCATGTGTAGGATAGTTCTTCTCGTGCTTCCGAAGCTGCCGGGATGCATATGCCACGACATGCCCTTCTTGCATGAGAACACATCCCAACCCGTTTCCAGAGGCATCGCAGTACACCGTAAAGTTCTTCTGCATATCTGGCATAACGAGCACTGGGGCTGTTGTCAATCTTTCCTTTAACTCCTGAAAACTCGTCTCGCACTGCGGCGTCCATGTGAATGTGATTCCCTTCTCCAACAGTTTAGTGGGGGGCCTCGAGATCTTAGAGAATCCCTCGATAAACCGTCGATAGTATCCAGCCAATCCCAAGAAGCTTTGAACTTCCCCGTCATTTTCAGGGGTCTTCCACTTCTGTATATCCTCGATTTTGGCGGGATCTACGGAGATTCCTCCCTCTGAGATTATATGTCCTAAGAAGGGAACTCTCTTCAGCCAAAACTCACACTTGCTCAACTTAGCATATAGTTGGTGTTCTCTCAGCCTTTGCAACACCAACCTTAGATGTTTCTCATGTTCTTCTTCATCTTTGGAGAAGACGAGAATGTCATCTATGAAAACCACCACAAATTTGTCCAGATATTCCATGAATACCTTGTTCATGAGACACATGAAGTATGCCGGGGCATTAGTTAGCCCGAAAGGCATGACGGTGTATTCATACAGTCCGTACCGAGATACGAAAGCTGTCTTGGGAATATCAGATTGCCTTATCTTGAGTTGGTGGTATCCCGACCTGAGATCAATTTTCGAGAACACACAAGCTCCTCTCAACTGATCAAACAAGTCTTCAATACGGGGTAATGGGTACTTGTTCTTGATGGTTACCTCATTCAAAGCACGGTAATCCACGCATAACCTTTGGGTTCCGTCCTTCTTGGGCACAAATATCACCGGAGCTCCCCATGGTGAGGAACTAGGGCGAATATACCCCTTCTCCGTCAATTCTCTCAAATGATCCTTGAGTTCTTCTAGCTGCTTGGAGTCCATCCGATAAGGTCTCTTGTATATCGGGGCTGTTCCAGGCACTAGCTCAATTTCAAATTCCACTTCACGATCGGGAGGCATACCTGGCAATTCTTCCGGAAAAACGTCTGGATATTCCCTGATAGTCCTGATTTCCTCAACTTTCACCTCAACATGATTTAATTTAATGTCCCTCCTAGGCTCGTGTATTGTTATGAACTTTACTCTGGTGCCACTAGGGTGAGTTAGTTCCACCGTTCTGGTCGAACAATGAATGATTCCCTTATGTTTGGTCAACCAATCCATGCCCAAAATAATATCGATCCCTTGGGAATCTATCACTATGAGGTTAGCAGTAAACACTACCCCATTGATGTCTAGATTCACCTTGGGACACACTTGTCTTGTCCTTATTTCTCCACCTTGAGAGTTTACGGCTAGCATATGGTTCATTTGTGTTGTTGCTAGGTCATACTTTTTAACAAACCCTTGAGCAATAAACGAGTGGGTAGCACCGGAATCAGACAGCAGGGTTGCAATGTTTAAATTGGCAGGAAACTTACCAACTACCACATCGGGTGCCTCTTGTGCTTCCTCCATAGTGACGTGGTTCACCCATCCTCTCATCACATTTTGCTGTTGTGGCTGCGTGGGCTTCTTCTTTGGGCACTTATGGGCATAGTGCCCCACTTCACCACAGCTAAAACATTGCACCCCAACCTTAGGTGCCTGGCCTTTGTTGTCTTGGGGTTGGTTCGGGGGTCCTTGCACTGCTGGTCGAGGTGGATATGCAGGGCAAGGCTGCTGTACAAACTGACGTTGTGGCTGTGCTGGTGCTGCCGGAGGCCTGTAGTTCGGGTTGTACCCTCTTGGTGCTGAGTAGGGTACCGCAGCATGGTTTGTCTGCCCTGCAGGTTGCTGCATCAGACGTGGGCGGGTGTTGCTCCCTGAGGCTTGATGTGACCACCCGGCCTTCCTCTTATTCTCAGTTTCCAAGGCCTTTAGCTTCCTTTCTACCACAAATGCTCTGTCCACCATCTTTTGGAAGCTTTCATACTCATTTGAGGACATTGCACACTGCATCTCCGCGGTAAGTCCCTCCACGAAACAATCTTGTTTCTGCCCATCAGTCTCTATGTCCCGTGGGGCATAGCGGGATAGTTGAGTAAATTTAGTGAGGTATTCCCTCACCGTCATGTTTCCCTGCTGCAGTCCCAAAAACTCCTTCCTCTTGTTTTTCAGTTCACCTCTTGGGATGTAATGGTTGCAGAAGCTACGCTTGAACTCTTCCCAAGTGATGTTCTCAGGGTCATGATGGGCGGCCACGTAGGCGGTCCACCAATCAGCAGCAGGTCCATGCAATTGATGAGAAGCAAACAGCACCCTCTCATACCCTTGGCACTGTATGATCCTCATCTTACTTTCAATGGTCTTCAGCCAATCATCTGCCTCCAGAGGTTCAGCAGCACTTGCAAACTTTGGAGGTTGAGTTCCTAGAAACTCACTCAACCTTGGTTGGCGTGGTGCAGCTTGTGGAGGTGGAACTTGATGCAAGTTGGCCACCACTTGAGTCAAGTTCTGGATGAGCTGATTCTGATTCTCCAGCATTTGGTGGAGGGGATCAACTCCTTCACGGCGACCACCCTGGCCCTGGCCTTCAGAAAGATGAGGGTTGCATGCCTCATCGTTGTTGTTGGCAGGGTTGGCAGCACATCCTTTTCCTCTTCCGGCCATCTGGCAGAATCAACCAATGTTAATTTGAAAGCATTACGTATCATCTTACTACTTTCATTTGTTTGTACTTTGAAGTGTTGAGGCTTTGTTATACTTTTCTGAGGGTTCATTTCTCACACAAAAATAAATGCAATATTATTTCATGTGGGTTCACACCAAAGCAAAACAATCTAAAGACGAGGCTGTGGACAATTGCTCATGGCTTCCACAACTCTCGTCACACACCAAGCATTAACACACCATCAACTTAACATAACGATTCGACTATTCGACATCTTGCTAACTAATGGAAGGACTCTACACTATTCATTTTCTTGAGCTGGCTTCTCGGGATCTTCCTCATCATTTCGGCTGCCTTCTGACTTTGCTTTGGGTGGGGAGGCTGCTGGTGGAGAAGTGCGATGACGCCTGATCGCTCGACGATCTGGGGAGTCAGGAGTCCATGTATCATTCGTGGTGACACACAGTTCATTCCCATCTCCTCTTTCTCTCGCCCTTAAGCAGGCTCGCAGCAACGCCTCCGTTTCCTTCAGGGTGTCCCGGACATCCTGAAGCTCTTGTTGACACTCTTGCAGTCGAGTGCTGAGCATAGAAGCATCTTCCAAGCACAAGTCCATGTGCTCATGGGAAGTCCCTTGCTGCACCGGCGGGTACTTGTACTCCGTGGTACCACTCTCACGCTGGAGGACATACATGTATTCAGTTTAGTCCAAGTGGCGACGATAGATGTGGCTCTGGCAGGTGATGGCCTCCCAGGTGACATCTTTCTCCGCATCGACCCGTGTCGCTCTACAAGCTGGAGAGCGGTGGATCTTAAGCAGCCGATTTTCGTGTATAATCCTCATCTCTGAACTCCATTCTTCCCTCTTCTCACGGATGGTCCTGGTGGAGTTATAGTGGATGATTAGCTTGCCCGTATTGCCGGCGGCTTCGAGCATACGTCGAAGACGGCGCAACAAGCCTCCTACTGCCAATCCATAGGAAAGGTACGTCACCGGACGGCTCTCCTCTCTTTCGGCAAGGGCAACTACGGGAACTCTCCCTCCTGTGTGTCACACCCGGTTTTTCCGAAGAAACAACCAAGTGAATATCACATGTATGTCAGGATCATTTTCTCATACATGTGATGGCAAATAGTGAAGCATCATTTATTACAAGCCAGGTGTCGAATATAAATAAGTCTTACATTGCAAATGTCTCAATGGACACTAATGCTTCATCACAAGTAAATAAACTAGCAGCGGAATATTATTCTTTAGGGCTCCATCACAGGCGTTGCCCGGGGGTCTTCATGAACCTAAAAGCCTTCCTCGGGTCCAAAATCTTGGTCATTATACACCACCTCATTATCTTGACCTGAGCAGCAATATAAACCAACAAATATGCAAGGTTGAGTACCAATGGTACTCAGCAAGTGTGGGAAAATTATATCATGCATGGCTAGAACAAGGAGAGTTTGAACTCATGGTTAAAGCACTACGCAATTAATACCTATCACCTTAGCTTATTAAGCACCTACATTACTACACAGGTGAAATGGTCCCAATCTCCCATCCCATCATTGTAATCCAATAACCATAACATCATTACCAATGTTAAGCTCCCCGCTTAACCTCCAAAACCATCAATCCTCTAATCATGAATAAGTCCAGGCCGCTCTTAACCGTGAGCACGGCTGTCAAGACAGTTTTGACTCTGCAGAGTTTGTACCGCTGTACCCACAAGTAGTGATTTCATCCCCCGTTGCCGGGTGGACTAAAAGAACCTCCATTATGCCAGTGGCTACGATCCACATTCACACTTCCCAGGTGTGCGGCCAAGAGATCACTACGAAGCCTTTACAAAGGGATTCCCGACGAGCGTGGGCCCACTGAGGTTTCACCCCTAACAGCATACAAGAGGCTCCAACCCCGCTGCAGTGGCCCTTTCTTGAGCCTTGCGGTTCATATGGTAGTCCAGCTGACACCTACTCCCCGCACCACCCAACACACCCATACTACGCCGGGGATACACCTAATTAATTGGCCAAGCTGCCCCATCTCAGCATGTGGTTGGCACTGTAAAGCCGGGTTACATGCTCCATGAACCGGTCCTTAGGATCCAGGCAAGTACTAAACACAAACCCGAGTCTCGTGCACCCAGCACACAACCAAAAACATCCAACTTGCCTTGATCCCTACCTCTACATAACTCACAATATCTCATTCAAGAGTATGGTAAAATAAACTGATGATCACATGTCCCAAATATCCCATTCTAAGCATGGCTAAGCATATGCATGGAAATAAATGACATGGTAAAATAAATCCCAACCCAAGCTACAAGGAAACAAGATAATACAATTCTAGGGAAACTTTCCTAGCATGGGTTTCATATTTCATTTGACAATGCGAATAATTCTATCTACACATCCTAGCATAGGATCAAAGTGGTCAAGGACACTTGCCTCCTTCTTGCTGCTCCTGAAATGGGTATTCCTGGTCTTGGAAATGAATAACTTGTTCTTGAACAGGTTCTACTTCATACCATCACACATAGCAAAAGAAAAACAACCATCATAAGACATAGTTCACACTTCTACTTCATACAAACCACACATTCATATTTATGAAATTCATTCACCATTATATGTGTTGTGGTTACTTTATGTGTGTTGAGTTGTGGCTTGCATGCACTTTTAACCATGTGTATATATGATTCCTACTTTTGTGTCCACATTTATACTCGCATACAATGTGCCTTCACAATCTCTATTAACCCTAAACTGAATTCTTTGTACTTTAGAAACTCCAGTTATCATTTACTAATTGCTATATTTTCAGATTTATATTCCTATGCATAATTGTGTATTTTATTATTAAATTAGTAATACATCACCTAAACAGATTAGGTTCTGGTCCTAAATAATTTAAAATCATATTTTGACCATGGCTTATGATGTATACTATTTCATAATTATTTTCCCTATTTTTCTATAACTATTCTTTACTTAAAAATGTGTCCCTATACTAAATAATGTGATTAATAAATGAAACAGATTCATATCAGACTAAAAATATATTTTTATCTCACTCCAAAGTTTTCTAAGTACTGAGAAAGTTTTTAATTAATTTTGACAATTATGTTTGTCCCACTTTTTAATTTTTAAACACTAGTTACATATTCAATTTTCTAAATTAAATACTAAACAGGGCTAAAAAGTAAACTCACCCCATTACAGGGTCTATAATATTATTTTCATAATTTCCAGGGGTCTAGCTACACTTATCAGAGGTGTTTTTCTTAATTTCTATTAAGTCCAGGGGCTAAAACTGATTTTTAAATGCATTTACATGATTTTCTGAAGTTCTAGGGGCTAGATCTGAAGTTTCCGGGGCTAGCTCTCAATTCCAAAGAACCCCAGGGGGTAGCATGTAAGAATTCCAGTCTTTATAATGCGGGGCTGACGTGGACCGTCCGATTTTAAACCGACGGCTGAGATTATAACATTGAACCGGTACGCGGGGTTTTAAAGTCTACCGTGCGATTTAAAATAAACGGCGCACAAGCGGCCACGTCGCTCTGATCGAGCGCGGGCGGCGCTGCCGGCGGCGCACGGCGGCGGGAAGCGGCGCTCTCGCCGGAAAGTTTCGGATCCTCGAGAATTCTGCCTAGAACTGTGACCTTATGGCCTAGATCGGTAGAGGGGAGGTCAGGGATCTCACCTCGGGGGTTTTCTCAAGCTCGGGGGTCCTGGAAAGTGCTCGGCGGCGAGGTCCGAGGCAAAACCACGGCGAAGCTCGTCGGCGCTGGGTTTACACCGTAACTCTCCGAGTTTTCTGCACCTGCAAAGTTCCCCGGAGGCGGTGGATCAAGACCAGCGAGTTAGATCAGAGTTTCCGAGCTTAGATCGGCCAGAATTCACCGGCGAAGTCTCGGTGCTCACCGGAGTGAAAATCGGCGATCGCGTGAGAAAAACTGATCGGATCGGGGGTTTTTATAGCCGGGGGAGGGCGGTGGGTCTGTTGTGATCGAGTTGGAGTCCTCTGGGACCGGAATTCGCCTGCGGGACGGGCTTTCCCGGTCGGTTGCGATTTCGCGCGCTCGGGAGAAAAGTCCGGGGTCGCGGGGCTCGGGGTTAGGGATGACAGGTGGGTCCCACCCGTCGGTGAGAGCCAGCGCGGCGCGCGCGGGGGCGGGCTGCGCGGGAGTAGCTGGGCCGGCTGGCGGGTTTCGGCCCACTGGCCGGTTTTTTTTCGTTTTTCTTTTTCTTTTTCCATTTCTTTTCTGTTTTGAGTATAATTTGAATTCCAGTTTGAATTTGAATTTTTGCAAAACATGCAACACGTCCAAAAATTTTTAAATTCCCCTCTGAACATGGTTTTGGGTTTTGAATCAAAATTTGGGGTGTTACAGCTCTACCCCCCTTAAAAGAAATCTCGTCCTCGAGATTGGTGTTTCTAAGAAAACAATTCCGGAAATTGTGCCTTGAGCTCATCTTCCCGTTCCCAGGTGGCTTCCTCTTCTGAGTGATGCTTCCACTGCACCTTGCACATCCGGATTCTCTTGTTTCTGGTGAGGCGTTCCATCGTCTCCAAAATCTTGTATGGTTGCTCGGCATAAGACAAATCCTCAGCTACATCCACTTCATTCATGGGTAACACTTCTTCTGGCGTCCTGAGGCATTTCTTGAGTTGTGACACATGGAATACATCGTGCACGTCCGATAGATGAACCGGTAACTCTAGTTGCTACGCCACTTCGCCTTTCCTTTCCAAAACTTGAAAGGGTCCGATGTATCGAGGTGACAACTTCCCTTTCACCTTGAACCGACGAAGCCCTCTGATAGGGGACACCTTGAGATAAACATAGTCTCCCACGTTGAAAACGAGCTCTCTTCTTCGTACATCAGCATAACTCTTCTGACGTGTTTGTGCTATCCTCAAGTTGTTGCGAATCTCCCTCACCTTCGCCTCGGCTTCTTGTAGCACTTCTGGACCAAACACTTTACTTTCTCCTGTTTGGTTCCAAAATAGGGGAGTTCTGCACTTCCTTCCATACAAAGCTTCAAACGGTGACATCTTCATATTGGCTTGATAGCTGTTGTTATAGGAAAACTCCGCATACAGTAAGTTCTTGTCCCAACTCCTATTGTTTTTGAGTGCACATGCCCTTAACATATCTTCAAGGATCTGATTGGTTCTTTCCGTCTGCCCGTCAGTTTGGGGATGATAGGCAGAGCTGAAGTTCAGATGGGTTCCCATGGTTTCATGCAACTTTTGCCAAAATCTCGAGGTGAACTGTGTCCCTCGGTCCGACACTATCTTCTTTGGCACTCCATGGTAACACACAATCCTTGACATGTACAATTCTGCCAATTTGGATCCGCTGTAGCTTTCTTTCACCGGAATGAAATGAGCTACCTTGGTTAGCCTATCAATAATGACCCATATTGAATCATACCCGGATTGGGTCCTAGGCAATCCCACGACAAAATCCATGCTGATTTCTTCCCACTTCCATTCAGGTACTTTAAGTGGTTGCAACAATCCCGCGGGTCGTTGATGTTCTGCTTTCACCAACTGACATGTGTCACATAGGGCAACATGTTCCGCGACATCTCGCTTCATGCCATACCACCAATACCTGCTCTTGAGGTCCTGGTACATCTTCGTACTCCCAGGATGAATGGAATAGTCAGAATCGTGAGCCTCCTTCAAAATTAATTCACGGATCTCTTTTACTTCTGGCACACAGATCCTTTTCCCGTGCCACACCGTTCCTTGTTCATCCTCTCTAAAACCAGGAGCTTTATTTTCCTTAATGAGCTGTCTGATCTCTTGTACCTTCTCATCATTCTTTTGGCCCTCTCGTATGTCTCGCTCGAGTGTGGAGTCCACTTCCATGGCGATGGCTTCACCACTATTTACTAGACATAGATTGAGCTTTATAACCTCGTCCTTCAATTCTGCGGGCATGTCCTTCAAGCTCAACTTATTGACCTGCACTTTCCGACTCAAAGCATCGGCCACAACGTTTGCTTTCCCGGGATGATAGTTGATGCCCACATCAAAGTCATTGATTAGCTCTAACCATCTCCTTTGTCTGAGGTTGAGATCTGGTTGTGTGAATATGTACTTCAAACTCTTATGATCCGTATATATCTCTGTCCTCTTCCCCATCAAATAGTGCCGCCAAATTTTCAACGCGTGTACCACTGCGGCTAGTTCAAGGTCATGTGTAGGATAGTTCTTCTCGTCCTTCCGAAGCTGCCGGGATGCATAAGCCACGACATGTCTTTCTTGCATGAGAACACATCCCAACCCGTTTCCAGAGGCATCGCAGTACACTGTGAAATTCTTTTGCATATCTGGCATAACCAGCACTGGGGCTGTTGTCAATCTCTTCTTTAGCTCCTGAAAGCTCGTCTCGCACTGTGGCGTCCAGGTGAATGTGATTCCCTTCTCCAACAGTTTGGTGAGAGGTCTCGAGATCTTGGAGAATCCCTCAATAAACCGTCGATAGTATCCAGCCAATCCCAAAAAGCTTCGAACTTCCCCGACATTTTCAGGGGTTTTCCACTTCTGGATATATTCGATTTTGGTGGGATCTACGGAGATTCCTCCCTCCGAGATTATATGTCCTAAAAAGGGAACTCTCTTCAGCCAAAACTCACACTTGCTCAACTTGGCATATAGTTGGTGTTCTCTCAACCTCTGCAACACCAACCTTAGATGTTTCTCATGTTCTTCTTCATCTTTGGAGAAGACGAGAATATCATCTATGAAAACTACCACAAATTTGTCCAGATATTCCATGAATACCTTGTTCATGAGATACATGAAATATGCCGGGGCATTGGTTAGCCCGAAAGGCATGACAGTGTATTCATACAGTCCGTACCGAGATACGAAAGCTGTCTTGGGAATATCAGATTGCCTTATCTTGAGTTGGTGGTATCCCGACCTGAGATCAATTTTCGAGAACACACAAGCTCCCCTCAACTGATCAAACAAGTCTTCAATGCGGGGTAATGGGTACTTGTTTTTAATGGTTACCTCATTCAAGGCACGGTAATCCACGCATAACCTTTGGGTTCCGTCTTTCTTGGGCACAAATATCACCGGAGCTCCCCATGGTGAGGAACTAGGGCGAATATACCCCTTCTCCGTCAATTCTCTCAAATGATCCTTGAGCTCTTCTAGCTGCTTGGAGTCCATTCGATAAGGTCTCTTGTATATCGGGGCTGTTCCCGGTACTAGCTCAATTGCGAATTCCACGTCACGGTCGGGAGGCATACCTGGCAACTCCTCCGGAAAAACATCTGGATATTCCCTGATAGTCCTGATTTCCTCAACTTTCACTTCCACTTGATTTAATTTGATGTCCCTCCTAGGCTCGTGTATCGTTATGAACTTTACTCTTGGGCCATTGGGGTGAGTTAGTTCCACCGTTCTGGTCGAACAATGGATAATTCCTTTATGTTTGGTCAACCAATCCATACCCAAAATAATATCTATCCCTTGTGAATCTATCACTATGAGGTTAGCAGTAAATACTACCCCATTAATGTCTAGGCTCACTTTGGGACACACTTGTCTTGTCCTTATTTCTCCACCTGGAGAGTTTACGGCTAGCATATGGTTCATTTGTGTGGTTGCTAGGTCATACTTCTTAACAAACCCTTGAGCAATGAACGATTGGGTAGCACCAGAATCAAACAGCAGAGTTGCAAGGTGTAAATTGGCAGGAAACTTACCAACTACCACGTCGGGTGCCTCTTGTGCTTCCTCCATAGTGACGTGGTTCACCCGTCCTCTCACTACATTCTGCTGTTGTGGCGGCGCAGGCTTCTTCTTCGGGCACTTATGGGCATAGTGCCCCACTTCACCACAGCTAAAACATTTCACCCCAACCTTAGGTGCTTGGCCTTTGTTGTCTTGGGGTTGGTTCGGGGGTCCTTGCACTGCTGGTCGAGGTGGATATGCGGGGCGAGGCTGCTGCACAAACTGACGTTGCGGCTGTGCTGGTGCTGCGGGTGGCCTGTAGTTTGGGTTGTACCCTCTCGGTGCTGAATAGGGTACCGCAGCACGGCTCGTCTGCCCCGTAGGTTGCTGCATCATACGTGGGCGGGTGTTGCTCCCTGAGGCCTGATGTGACCATCCCGCCTTCCTCTTATTCTCATTTTCCAGGCCCTTTAGCTTCCTTTCCACCACAAACGCTCTGTCCACCATCTTTTGAAAACTTTCATACTCATTGGAGGACATGGCACACTGCATCTCTGCGGTAAGTCCTTCCACGAAACAATCTTGTTTCTGCTCATCAGTCTCTATGTCTCGTGGAGCATAACGGGATAGTTGAGTAAATTTAGTGAGGTATTCCCTCACCGTCATGTTTCCCTGCTGCAGTCCCAAAAACTCCTTTCTCTTGTTTTTGAGTTCACCTCTTGGGATGTAGTGGTTGCGGAAGCTACGCTTGAACTCTTCCCAAGTGATGTTCTCAGGGTCATGATGGGCGGCCACGTAGGCGGTCCACCAATCAGCAGCAGGTCCATTCAATTGATGAGAGGCAAACAGCACCCTCTCATACCCTTGGCACTGTATGATCCTCATCTTACTTTCAATAGTCTTCAGCCAATCATCTGCCTCCAGAGGTTCAGCAGCACTTGCAAACTTCGGAGGTTGAGTTCCTAGAAACTCACTCAACCTTGGTTGGCGTGGTGCAGCTTGTGGAGGTGGAACTTGATGCAAGTTGGCCACCACTTGAGTCAAGTTCTGGATAAGCTGATTTTGATTCTCCAGCATTTGGTGGAGAGGATCAACTTCTTCACGGCGACCACCCCTGTCCTGGCCTCCAGAAAGATGAGGGTTGCATACCTCATCATTGTTGTTGGCGGGGTTGGCAGCACGTCCTTTTCCTCTTCCGGCCATCTGGCAGAATCAACCAATGTTAATTTTGAAAGCATTTAGTATCATCTTACTACTTTCACTTGTTTGTACTTTGAAGTGTTGACGCTTGGTTATACTTTTCTGAGGGTTCATTTCTCACACAAAACAAATGCAATATTATTTCATGTGGGTTCACACACCAAAGCAAAACAATCTGAAGACGAGGCTGTGGACAATTGCTCATGGCTTCCACAACTCACGTCACACACCAAACATTATCACACCATTAACTACGTAACGACTCGACTACTCGACCTCTTGCTAGCTAGGGGAAAGACTCTACACTACTCGTCCTCTTGAGCTGGCTCCTCGGGATCTTCCTCCTCATTTCGACTACCTTCTGACTCTGCTTTGGGTGGGGAGGCTGCTGGTGGAGAAGTGCGACGACGCCTGATTGCTCGGCGATCCGGGGAGTCAGGTGTCCATGGATCACTCATGGTGACACACAGTTCATTCCCATCTCCTCTTTCTCTCGCCTTTAAACAAGCTCGCAGCAACGCCTCCGTTTCCTTCAGGGTGTCTCGGACATCCTGAAGCTCTTGTTGACACTCCTGCAGTCGAGTGCTGAGCATAGCAGCATCCTCCAAACACAAGTCCATGTGCTCATGGGAAGTCCCTTGCTGCACCGGTGGGTACTTGTACTCCGTGGTACCACTCTCACGTTGGAGGACGTACATGTACTCAGATTTGTCCAAGTGGCGACGATAGATGTGACTCTGGCAGGTGATGGCCTCCCAGGTGACATCTCTCTCTGCGTCAACTTGTGTTGCTCGACAAGCTGGAGAATGGTGGATCTTCAGTAGCTGATTCTCGTGTATAATCCTCATCTCCGAACTCCATTCTTTCCTCTTCTCACGGATGGTCCTGGTGGAGTTATAGTGGATGATTAGCTTGCCCGTATTGCCGGCGGCTTCGAGCATACGTCGAAGACGGCGCAACAAGTCTCCTACTGCCAATCCGTAGGAAAGGTACGTCACAGGGCGACTCTCCTCTCTTTCGGCAAGGGCAACTACGGGAACTCTCCCTCCTGTGGACTTACGAGCGGTGCGAATCATGCGAACCATCTAAAAACAAAAGAATTTAAACTTTAGGTTAGATAAATTCTCAAACAAAAATCCTATTTTGAATGAAAGTTGGAGTAAGATGAAGAAAATGACTCCTTTAATAACACTTTTCCACCCACACCTTGGAAAATAGTTTTTAAGAAAATAGGGCCCTTAAATACGTCCATTTCTACCTAGGTCCACGTTCCTATGGGCAACCTTGGCTCTGATACCACCTCTGTCACACCCGGTGTTTCCGAAGAAACAACCAAGTGAATATCACATGTATGCCAGGATCATTTTCTCATACATGTGATGACAAATAGTGAAGCATCATTTATTACAAGCCAGGTGTCGAATATAAATAAGTCTTACATTGCAAATGTCTCAATGGACACTAATGCTTCATCACAAGTAAATAAACTAGCAGCGGAATATTATTCTTTAGGGCTCCATCACAGGCGTTGCCCGGGGGTCTTCATGAACCTAAAAGCCTTCCTCGGGTCCAAAATCTTGGTCATTATACACCACCTCATTATCTTGACCTGAGCAGCAATATAAACCAACAAATATGCAAGGTTGAGTACCAATGGTACTCAGCAAGTGTGGGAAAATTATATCATGCATGGCTAGAACAAGGAGAGTTTGAACTCATGGTTAAAGCACTACGCAATTAATACCTATCACCTTAGCTTATTAAGCACCTACATTACTACACAGGTGAAATGGTCCCAATCTCCCATCCCATCATTGTAATCCAATAACCATAACATCATTACCAATGTTAAGCTCCCCGCTTAACCTCCAAAACCATCAATCCTCTAATCATGAATAAGTCCAGGCCGCTCTTAAACGTGAGCACGGCTGTCAAGACAGTTTTGACTCTGCAGAGTTTGTACCACTGTACCCACAAGTAGTGATTTCATCCCCCGTTGCCGGGTGGACTAAAAGAACCTCCATTATGCCAGTGGCTACGATCCACATTCACACTTCCCAGGTGTGCGGCCAAGAGATCACTACGAAGCCTTTACAAAGGGATTCCCGACGAGCGTGGGCCCACTGAGGTTTCACCCCTAACAGCATACAAGAGGCTCCAACCCCGCTGCAGTGGCCCCCTCTTGAGCCTTGCGGTTCATATGGTAGTCCAGCTGACACCTACTCCCCGCACCATCCAAGACACCCATACTACGCCGGGGATACACCTAATTAATTGGCCAAGCTGCCCCATCTCAGCATGTGGTTGGCACTGTAAAGCCGGGTTACATGCTCCATGAACCGGTCCTTAGGATCCAGGCAAGTACTAAACACAAACCCGAGTCTCGTGCACCCAGCACACAACCAAAAACATCCAACTTGCCTTGATCCCTACCTCTACATAACTCACAATATCTCATTCAAGAGTATGGTAAAATAAACTGATGATCACATGTCCCAAATATCCCATTCTAAGCATGGCTAAGCATATGCATGGAAATAAATGACATGGTAAAATAAATCCCAACCCAAGCTACAAGGAAACAAGATAATGCAATTCTAGGGAAACTTTCCTAGCATGGGTTTCATATTTCATTTGACAATGCAAATAATTCTATCTACACATCCTAGCATAGGATCAAAGTGGTCAAGGACACTTGCCTCCTTCTTGCTGCTCCTGAAATGGGTATTCCTGGTCTTGGAAATGAATAACTTGTTCTTGAACAGGTTCTACTTCATACCATCACACATAGCAAAAGAAAAACAACCATCATAAGACATAGTTCACACTTCTACTTCATACAAACCACACATTCATATTTATGAAATTCATTCACCATTATATGTGTTGTGGTTACTTTATGTGTGTTGAGTTGTGGCTTGCATGCACTTTTAACCATGTGTATATATGATTCCTACTTTTGTGTCCACATTTATACTCGCATACAATGTGCCTTCACAATCTCTATCAACCCTAAACTGAATTCTTTGTACTTTAGAAACTCCAGTTATCATTTACTAATTGCTATATTTTCAGATTTATATTCCTATTCATAATTGTGTATTTTATTATTAAATTAGTAATACATCACCTAAACAGATTAGGTTCTGGTCCTAAATAATTTAAAATCATATTTTGACCATGGCTTATGATGTATACTATTTCATAATTATTTTCCCTATTTTTCTATAACTATTCTTTACTTAAAAATGTGTCCCTATACTAAATAATGTGATTAATAAATGAAACAGATTCATATCAGCCTAAAAATATATTTTTATCTCACTCCAAAGTTTTCTAAGTACTGAGAAAGTTTTTAATTAATTTTGACAATTATGTTTGTCCCACTTTTTAATTTTTAAACACTAGTTACATATTCAATTTTCTAAATTAAATACTAAACAGGGCTAAAAAGTAAACTCACCCCATTACAGGGTCTATAATATTATTTTCATAATTTCCAGGGGTCTAGCTACACTTATCAGAGGTTTTTTTCTTAATTTCTATTAAGTCCAGGGGCTAAAACTGATTTTTAAATGAATTTACATGATTTTCTGAAGTTCCAGGGGCTAGATCTGAAGTTTCCGGGGCTAGCTCTCAATTCCAGAGAACCCCAGGGGGTAGCACGTAAGAATTCCAGTCTTTATAATGCGGGGCTGACGTGGACCGTCCGATTTTAAACCGACGGTTGAGATTATAACATTGAACCGGTACGCGGGGTTTTAAAGTCTACCGTGCGATTTAAAATAAACGGCGCACAAGCGGCCACGTCGCTCTGATCGAGCGCGGGCGGCGCTGCCGGCGGCGCACGGCGGCGGGAAGCGGCGATCTCGCCGGAAAGTTTCGGATCCTCGAGAATTCTGCCTAGAACTGTGACCTTATGGCCTAGATCGGTAGAGGGGAGGTCAGGGATCTCACCTCGGGGGTTTTCTCAAGCTCGGGGGTCCTGGAAAGTGCTCGGCGGCGAGGTCCGAGGCAAAACCACGGCGAAGCTCGTCGGCGCTGGGTTTACACCGTAACTCTCCGAGTTTTCTGCACCTGCAAAGTTCCCCGGAGGCGGTGGATCAAGACCAGCGAGTTAGATCAGAGTTTCCGAGCTTAGATCGGCCAGAATTCACCGGCGAAGTTTCGGTGCTCACCGGAGTGAAAATCGGCGATCGCGTGAGAAAAACTGATCGGATCGGGGGTTTTTATAGCCGGGGGAGGGCGGTGGGTCTGTTGTGATCGAGTTGGAGTCCTCTGGGACCGGAATTCGGCTGCGGGACGGGCTTTCCCGGTCGGTTGCGATTTCCCGCGCTCGGGAGAAAAGTCCGGGGTCGCGGGGCTCGGGGTTAGGGATGACAGGTGGGTCCCACCCGTCGGTGAGAGGCAGCGCGGCGCGCGTGGGGGCGGGCTGCGCGGGAGTAGCTGGGCCGGCTGGCGGGTTTCGGCCCACTGGCCGGTTTTTTTCCGTTTTTCTTTTTCTTTTTCCATTTCTTTTCTGTTTTGAGTATAATTTGAATTCCAGTTTGAATTTGAATTTTTGCAAAACATGCAACACGTCCAAAAAATTTTAAATTCCCCTCTGAACATGGTTTTGGGTTTTGAATCAAAATTTGGGGTGTTACACTGTGGACTTGCGAGCGGTGTGAATCATGCGAACCATCTAAAACAAAAAGAATTTAAAATTAGGTTAGATAAACTCTCAAACCAAAAATCCTATTTTGAATGAAAGTTGGGGTAAGATGAAGAAAGTGACTCCATTAAATAACACTTTTCAATCCACACCTTTGTAAAATAGTTTTTAAGAAAATAGGGTCCTTAAATATGTCCATTTCTACCTAGGTCCACGTTCCTACGGGCAACCTGGCTCTGATACCACTTCTGTCACACCCGGTTTTTCCGAAGAAAACAACCAAGTGAATATCACATGTATGCCAGGATCATTTTCTCATACATGTGATGACAAATAGTGAAGCATCATTTATTACAAGCCAGGTGTCGAATATAAATAATTCTTACATAGCAAATGTCTCCATGAACAATAATAAGTTCATCACAAGTAAATAAACTAGCAGCGGAATATTATTCTTGAGGGCTCCGTCACAGGCATTGCTCGGGGGTCTCCGTGAACCTAGAAACCTTCTTCGGGTCCAAAGTCTTGATCATTATACACCACCTCATTATCTTGACCTGAGCAGCAATATAAACCAACAAATATGCAAGGTTGAGTACCGATGGTACTCAGCAAATGTGGTAAAGTTATGTCATGCATGGCTAGAACAAGGGGAGGTTGAACTCATGGTTAAAGCACTAAGCAATTAATACCTACCACCTTAGCTTATTAAGCACCTACATGACTACACAGGTGAAATGGTCCCAATCTCCCATCCCATCATCATAATCAAATAACCATAACATCATTTCCAATGTTAAGCTCCCCGCTTAACACTCACACCCTCCAAGGTCATCATACTCTAATCATGAATAAGTCCAAGCCGCTCTTGATCGTGAGCACGGCTGTCATGACAGTTTTAACTCTGCAGAGTTTGTACCACTGTACCCACATGTAGTGATTTCATCCCCCGTTGCCGGGTGGACTAAAAGAACCTCCATTATGCCAGTGGCTACGATCCACATTCACACTCTCCAGGTGTGTAGCCAGGAGATCACTACGAAGCCTTTACAAAGGGATTCCCGACGAGCATGGGCCCACTGAGGTTTCACCCCTAACAGCATACAAGAGGCTCCAACCCCGCTGCAGTGGCCCCCTCTTGAGCCTTGCGGTTCATATGGTAGTCCAGCTGACACCTACTCCCCGCACCATCTAACACACCCATACTACGCCGGGGATACACCTAATTAATTGGCCAAGCTGCCCCATCTCAGCATGTGGTTGGCACTGTAAAGCCAGGTTACATGCTCCATGAACTGGTCCTTAGGATCCAGGCAAGTACTAAACACAAACCCGAGTCTCGTGCACCCAGCACACAACCAAAACATCCAACTTGCCTTGATCCCTACCTCTACATAACTCACAATATCTCATTCAAGAGTATGGTAAAATAAACTGATGATCTCATATCCCAGTTATCCCATTCTAAGCATGGCTAAGCATATGCATAATAATAAATGACATGATAAAATAAATCCCAACCCAAGCTACAAAGAAAAAAGGTAATGCAATTCTAGGGAAACTTCCTAGCATGGGTTTCATATTTCAATTGACAATGCAAATAACTCTAGCTACACATCCTAACATAGGATCAAAGTGGTCAAGGACACTTGCCTCCTTCATGCTGCTCTTGAAATGGGTAGTCCTGATCTTGGAAAGGAATAACTTGCTCTTGAGCAGGTTCTACATCATACCATCGCACATAGCAAAAGAAAAACAACAATCCATAAGACATAGTTCACACTTCCACTTCATACAAACCACACATTCATATTTATGAAAGTCATTCACCATTATATGTGTTGTGGTTACTTTATGTGTGTTGAGTTGTGGCTTGCATGCACTTTTAATCATGTGTATATGATTCCTACTTTTGTGTTCACATTCATACTTACATACTATATGTATATATATATATATATATATATATATATATATATATATATATATATATATATATATATGTTTCAAATTTAAATAAATTCCTTATATTCAACTACTACTCCTTTTCACTACCAAGTATGTATGAAAAGTATTTTTCATCTCCATATGTTCCTTCAGAATTTCTACCAACCCTAAACTGAATTCTTTGGATTTTAGAAACTCCATTTATCATCTACTAGTTGCTATATTTTCAGATTTATTTTCCTATGCATAAATGTGTACTTTATTATGAAATTAGTAATACACATCATCTAAACAGAATAGGTTCTGGTCCTAAATAATTTAATAACATATTTTGACCTTTGCCTCTGATGTAAACTATTTCACAATTATTTTCCCTATTTTCTAAAACTATTCATTACTTAAAAATGTGTCCCTAAATGTGAATAATAAATTAAACAGATTCAATTCAGCCCAAAATATGTTTTTATCTCACTCCAAAGTTTTTCTAAATACTGAGAAAGTTTTTAATTTAATTATGACAATATGTTTGTCCCACTTTTTAATTTTTAAATACTAGCCACATATTCAATTTCCTAATTTAAATACTAAACAGGGCTAAAAAGATAAACTCACCCCGCTACAGGTTCTATAATATTATTTTCAGAATTTCTAGGGGTCTAGCTACACTTATCAGAGGTGTTTTTCCTAATTTTTATTAAGTCCAGGGGCTAAAACTGATTTTTAAATGATTTTACATGATTTTCTGGAGTTCCAGGGGCTAGATCAGAAGTTTCCGGGGCTAGCTCTTATTTCCCGAGAACCCCAGGGGGTAGCACGTAAGATTTCCAGTCTTTATAACGTGGGGCTGACGTGGACCGTCCGATTTTAAACCGACGGCCGAGATTATAACATCGAACCGGTACGCGGGGATTTAAACCCTACCGTGCGATTTAAAATAAACGGCGCACAAGCGGCCACGTCGCTCTGATCGAGCGCGGGCGGCGCTGCCGGCGGCGCACGGCGGCGGGAAGCGGCGATCTCGCCGGAGACTTTCGGATCTTCGAGAATCCTTCCTAGAACTGTGATCTTATGGTATAGATCGGTAGAGGGGAGGTCGGGGATCTCACCTCGGGGGTTTTCTTGAGCTCGGAGGTCCTGGAAGGTGATCGGCGACGAGGTCCGAGGCAAAACCACGGCAAAGCGCGTCGGCGCTGCGTTTACACCACAAGTCACCGAGTTTTCTGCACTTGCAAGGTTCCCCGGAGGCGGTGGATCAAGACCAGCGAGTTAGATCGGAATTTCCGAGCTTAGATCGGCCAGAATTCGCCGGGGAAGTCTCAGTTCTCACCGGAGTAAAAATCGGCGATCGTGGGGGAAAAACAGAACGAGGCCGGGGGTTTTATAGACGGGGGAGGGCGGCGGGGTGGTTTAGATCATGTCTGCGTCGCCTACGAACAGAATTCAGCGGGGATACGCCGAAAATCCCGATCGGTTTTGATTCGGGTGCGAGGGAGTCCGGCGCTGTCGCGAGGTAGACGAAGATCGGGTGGGTCCCGCCTGTCAGCGTGAGGAAGCAGCGCGCTCGGCTGCGGGCTGGCGCGGGCGCTGGCTGGGCCGGCTGGTGGGTTTCGGCCCACTGGCCGGTTTTTTTCTGTTTTCTCTTTTTCTTTTTCTATTTCTTTTCTGATTTGAGTTTAATTTGAATTCCAGTTTGAATTTGAATTTTTGCAAAACATGCAACACGTCCAAAAATTTTTAAATTCCCCTCTTAACATGATTTAGGGTTTTAAATCAAAATTTTGGGGTGTTACAGCTGCCTTCTTGGTTGCCGGTTGGGCTGACTCGAACTCAATATGAGTACCGTGCTCGTTTGTCAACTGCACGCTCCTCTCGGCACATTGGTCACTCCGTTGTGCTTGCTTAACCAATCCATTCCAAGTACTATATAAAGCCCTTGAGAATCCAAGACAATAAAGTTGGCAAGGAAGTCTACCCCCCTTATTTTATGGTTTACCCTTGGACATACTATATTAGTCCTCATGTCTCCACCGGGAGAATTAACTGTGACACCCTGATTTTTGATTTCTGCATGTATTCATGTTTCATGTAGAAAAACATTTTAAAATAAGTAGAAATAGAGAAAATATCAGAAATATATCCAAAAAGAGACAAATTCAATCCACCGAGAGCGCTGAAGACGACTCCCGCGGCCTGCTGGCCACGCGGCGTGTTCGGAGCTCATCCCTGCAAAGTGGGGAGAGGTCCGCCGCTAAACTGGCTACGTGGCAGGCTCGGGGCTCGTCTCTGCAGAAGGGACGAGGTCCGACCCGGTGGGACACGTGTTGCCCCGGGAGCTAACCTCTGCAGAGGAGCGAGGCCAGGACACGTGTTGCCTTTGGAGCTAGTCATAGCGGAAAAGAGAGGACCCGCCGTGCGGGACACGTGTCGCTCTCGGAGCTAACCTCCGAGAGGTCTGGTCCTACTGGACACGTGTCACCTCCGGAGCTCATCTCCGGGAGGTCCAAACCTACCAGACACATGTCACCTCCGGAGCTCATCTCCGGGAGGTCCGACGCTGATGGACACGTGTCAACCTCGGAGCTCGTCTCTGAGGAAAAATGAAGACTGGCGCTGCTTGACACGTGGCATTCTCGGAGCTCACCTCCGAAGAGAGGGGAGGTCCGGAACTGACACATGGCACACTCGGAGCTCACCTCCGAAGAGAGGGGAGGTCCGGCTCTGACACGTGGCACATTTGGAGCTCACCTCCAAAGAGAGGGGAGGTCCGGCACTGACACGTGGCGTACGAGGAGCTCGCCTCTGAGGAAGAGGGGAGGTCCCGCCCGCCAGGACACGTGGCGCACGTGGAGCTCGCCTCTGAGGAAGAGGGAGGTCTCACCCGCCTGACACGTGGCACAACCGGAGCTTGTCTCTACGGAAAAGGGAGCCCAGGTTCCTGCTGGACACGTGTAGCCTCCGGAGCTCATCACTGCAGAGGTGATGAGATCTGAAGCGATTTTTGCTTTTGTACACGTGGGAATACCGACGGGAGGAAACCGACACGAATTCCACGTTGCTACCGCACCAAATCAACTAAAGATAAGTTGTTAAGATTCAAAAACAATTTGAATAGGACTCTTATTCGAATTCCAATCAGATTAGGACTCTTTTCTTCCCGATTATAAATAGAATCCGAAACAACCCCTTGGTCGTAATATCTTTTCTAAGCCGACAACTTAGAATCCCTAGCCCCAAACTCGCCAAGCTAAACCGCTTCGCCGGAGTTTGACCGCCGTTGAGCCCAGACACGATCGCCATTGCTGGAGGAGAGCCGACGATCTGTTCTTGCTAGGAGAAAGGACCTGAAGGAAGCAAGGTAGGTCTCCATTACCACCTTGCGAACATCATCACGTTTTTCTTTGCATCTGTTCTTTGATCCCTTCGAACAAAAGCTTTTTCATGGACGGATCACGTGTTGATCGGTTTGATCTAGATCTTGAGTCCAGATCATCGCCACGTCCACAATTGATCCGAACACCTCTGTTCATCATAAAACCCATGCAAGAACATGCAAGAACACAACCAAACCGATCTAATAAAATACTGCATCTTAGGATTAACATGCATATGCATCATTGCATCTTAAATTAGAGTTTGTGAATGATGATTGATTGCTATGAATCTTGTATGTGCGTGATCGCGTATAGAAGGACAAACTCCGGGAGCTACCTACGACGTACTACAACAGAAAGAATTTGAGAAACAGGAACAACAAGAACAAAGCAAGTGCCTGTCGGTACCCTCAATATGGGGTACCCCCGCGCACAGGGGCCTAAGGACCTCGCCCTTCTCCGCAGGGAGAGCTCCGAAGGCGCCATGTGTCCAGCGGGGCCGGACAGCCCTCTCCTCAAAGGTAAGCTCCGGGCCCGCCACATGGCCAACTGAGCCGGACCTCCCCCCTCCGCGGGGAGAGCTCCGGAGGCTCCATGTGTCCAGCAGGGCCGGACCTTCCTCTCCTCAGAGGTAAGATCCGGGCCCGCCACGTGGTCAACTAAGCCGGACCTCCCCCCTCCGCGGGGAGAGCTCCGGAGGCTCCACGTGTCCATCGGGGCCGGACCTCCCTCTCCTCAGAGGAGAGCTCCGGACGCCACGTGGCCAGCAGAGCAGCGCTGCCTGCCCACGCGCGGTAGGCAGCAGGAGTAAAGACGCGCCATACCTTGCCCGTACAAGGTATTTGTCGAAGTGTGTGGTCGACACTTCCCCCGGACCTGCTCTAGGTAGCCCGCGGAGGTTCTTTTTCAGAAGGGCTAGTCGCTTGCGGAGAGCTTTAGCATTAGGGACGAGTGAGGGAGAAGCTTGACACGGCGAGTTTTACGTGGTTCAGGCCGCCGGAGTGTAAAACCCTACGTCCACGGTGAGCAGAGGTGCTCGCTGTATTGCTTGTTGCTCAGAACCGGAGTCCTGAGATTGAGGGTGAGTAATGCCTAGCGTGCGAGTTCTCAGAGTTTGAACCCTTGCCAAGGGTGTGAATGGCTGGAGTGCCAACCCTTGCTAACGTTTCCTACCCGAGCCTTTTATAGTCCAAGGCTTGGGTGGCTTACAAGGTGGGCCCCGGGGACCCGACAGGTGGCCCCGGGGTGATTTCCTACCAGCTTCTATGTCTTGGCGCTGGCGTCGAGGTCCTCGTCCTGCCACCCTGCCCATGCTGCAGGCTAGTTGTAGCGTGCAGCCGTTGGTGATGGCAGGGACGGTAGGGCATGTCTTGTCCGTGTCTTGTCGCTGCCTTCAATGGTCTGCAGCTTCTGACACTGTGTGCCTGTCTCCACTGTGACTGGTCACAGTGGCGCCTGCCTGGCGTGCGCGACGCCTCCGCGTCTTGGGAAGGCGCGGGTCTTGAATGCCTTGTACGAGAAAGGCATGGCGCGCCTTTACTCCTGCTGCCTACCGCACTGGGCGGACAGCGCTGCTCTGCTGGCCACATGTCGGGCCCGGAGCTCTCCTCTGAGGAGAGGAGGAGCTCTGGCCCCGCCGGACACGTGGAGCCTTCGGAGCTCACCCCCGCGGAGGGGGCGAGTTCTGGCCTACTAGACCGCGTGGCAGGCCCGGAGCTATCCTCCGAGGGGAGTGAAGCTCCAGCCCTACTGGACATGTGGCTCCTTCGGAGCTCGCCCCGGCGGAGGGGGCGAGGTCCGACCTTCTGGGTCACGTGGCAGACCCGAAGCTATCCTCTGAGGAGAGGAGAGCTCCGGCCCTGCCGGACACGTGGTGCCTTCGGAGCTTGCCCCTACGGAGGGGGCGAGGTCCGGCCTTCTGGGCCACGTGGCAGGCCCGGAGCTATCCTCTGAGGAGAGAAGAGGAGAGCTCCGGCCCTACCGGACACGTGGTGCCTTCTGAGCTCGCCCCTGCGGAGGGGGCGAGGTCCTTAGGCGGTTTCACCCTGTGCAAGGGGGGACCCGGTATTGAGGGTACAGACAGTGGCCCCTGGGACCACCTCGGGAGAGGTAACGATCCCGGTGTGGGGCCTTCTTCTTTCTGCTCACTTCCTTGTCTTGAGTATTCCGTGTGCTGATAGGGTTTCTATGGCTTCGGTGTTCAGCTTCTGAGGAGAGGGTTGACACGACCCCAATGGTCTTGTCGAGCCAGGATCACGCTGAGGGGTGCTGCGTTGCCCAGCACCGGATAACACACGTCAAAGGTACAAAGTGGAAGCAAAATTTTATTACATAAACAAGTTTATGAACATGTTTACATCAAAATAGTTCCAGTCTACACTCACAGGCATAGACTACGCATCAAGTCCACGTTCAGCCCTTGAACGTGTCCTTGCTAGCACACACGCACACTAACTCTGCGGCGTGCACGACTCCCACTCGACGGGGTTCCCCTCCTGGGGTTCCGTCTCCTCTTCGGGAGTCCCTTCCTCATAGAACCCTGCAAAAGCTTCAAACGCAAGCAGTGAGCACGAAGGCTCAGCAAGTCTTACCCGTCTCACCTAAACATGGAACTTCTAAATGAGGGGTGATGGGTACATGAGGTAAAATCATTTGCAAAGGACTCAACTAATTAGTAGAACCCTACTTTCAAGTTTTAGCAGCAGGTTGTGGAGAACCTTACGCTAAGGCACATGACAGAGCCGCAATCAAACAAGAAACACATTTCTCTCTTGTACTTTTCCCAAAGTTGAAATGAACTTTAGTTAGCTCTAAACTACAGCAAATCATTAGCAATCAGAGTCCATCTTTCAATCAGCAACATTTTAACATGTAACTAGCCTGTTCTTTCTACGTCACGGTAAAGTGAACAAGTGGTACTCACTGACCGCGAGGGACGGCGATTATAATCGATTTACACCTGCAGGGTTACCCGAACAACCCGTCAGGTACGCCCGTACTCGATGTTGCCTACAACAACCATTACGGACGCCGTACGCAACAACCTTTCGCCCGTCAGCCAACTATTGAACCGGTCCCATCGTCCCGAGCAAGAGGTCTCTGCACGCGCATCTCCGTGCCGCCAGCTGATTTACACCTCGAGCTCTCAACCTACCCTCTGAACGACGGGCAATGCCTCAATACCCAGCTACCCGAGTTACATCGATTTCTCGGTTCCCATATAGCCGGTAGGTCTTCGGTACTGTTCTAGCTTTTTCAACAGGCCCGCACACGGCTCGGTCCTCAATCGACGCAAGCGGAGCTACAGCACACAGGCCCCAAAGTCCTGCTGCCCTTACCCTCCGCTTGGTCTCATTTTCTTGCCATGTGTTTCATGTGCTATCACTACCCGAGTCGAGTGCCTCTAGCCTATTCTCGCGAGTAGTTCCAACTACTCGACTTGTACCGAATCCTACTCTATCTTAGCATTGCAGTAGCTAATGGGGTCTGCCATCCTAAACCCAACCCATGGTTTTCTTGGCTATGCAAGTGGGTCTCCACATAAGACTCTAATGCAAAGAATAAAATAATCAAGTATGTGCTCAAAACAATAAAAACTTGTAAAAAGGTTAATGCAAACCGGAGCTTGCCTTGCTGCTCTTGGTCGTAGGCTAGCTGCTCCACTGGAGTAACGAAGTCTAGGACTTCGGGTTCCTCCTCGACCTTAGCGACTACATGATAGAAGCAATACATGTATTAATTTAACTGCAGTTGTATTAACTTTTAACTTGTGAAGTCTATAACTCTTACTAGACAAGCCCAATGACTGTGAAATTTTTACTGTGGCTTGGTCACAACCTAAACAAAGACTTGGTCAAGTTTTAGTTGCAGCAAAGCTCATTTGAGAACTCCACAATTAATCATGTACTTGACCCTAATTGAAGGCCTTAGGGTGTTCTAAGGATTTTCATGAAACAAACTATGACTTTCTGAAAACTAGATTTTCAGAGGGTTCTAATGGAGTTGGTCTAACTTAATTTGAAGGTTCCTAATTAAAGATATGAGCTAAACAATTTCAGAGAAAATTCTGAAAATGTTTCTGAACATTTTCTATTTTCTCTGGAACAGTTTCACTAATCACACCATTAGGTGGATCAAATGAGCTCCAATGGATCTGAAATTTTTATGGTAGTTCAAGGATATTTTGGTGAACATCCCAGCAAAATTTCAGGATTTTCCTCCAAAGGATTCTCCAGTTAAATTCCTAACAGTTTAAACTTTGAGGAATTAATTCTGGAGAATTAAGGGTTTTCATGAAGTGAAACTTGATTTGCTGGAAAGTGCTTAGAGAGCTGAATCCAGCAAAATTGGTTCACTCGATTTGGAGCTTTCTAGCCAAAGTTATGAGGATTTCAAGTTTGGAAGAATTCTGAAAATCGGGGAAAAGTTTAAATCTCACGGGGGCCCGCGAGGACACGTGTCGAGCGTGGCGGTGTCCGGCACACCGGGGCTCACAGGGTATTTGCGCGCCAGCACACCAGATCCTGGCCGCAGCCCGATCCCGATTTAAAATATCTCCCGCTGACAGCTGGGGTCCACCCCTTCGTCAACCTCCCGACGCCCGCGCTCTGCCGCCGAGGAGCCTCGCCGGAGAGCTCGCCGCCGGCTTCTGTAAAGCTCCAAACTTCACGATTCTGGCCGCCTCTGCCTATTTCCACTCGGGGAACAGGATTCTGGGGTCAGCTTGTCATGACAACGGCCGCCACCTGGTCGGCGACGAGCCGCAACCTCGGAAGAACTTTGGTCGCGCTGTCCACCCTCCCTAGCACCTCCCCCGGTCAAGCTAAGGGTCGTCGAGCATCAGTGGACCATAGGAAAGGTCGACATGAGCTCTACGGAGCTCGGGAAGGGCTGTGTTGGGCTGTCACCGTGCGACCTAGGCCGGAAATAGGGATTTCTACTAAAACTCAAAGAACAGCGGTTTCCCTCCACGGTTCTTCGTGGTTCTCGATCCTATGGATCCGCACGGGCTACTAGAAGTGATCCTCTCCATGAGAGGATGAGTGATGCAGTGTAGTTTACGAATTTCTCGGATCAGTACCGACCTCACTTTTGCACACCGTCGCGAAAATATGAAATTCCGGCCGGAGCAGTGCTTGTCACACCGCCGGAGCTTGCGGAAAAGAAAGAGGGGTTGAAGGCGAACCTCTTTGATGTTTACAGCTCCGTGAACGGTAAGCTGTGGTGGCCGGAAAGGCAGTTCCCGCAGCGGCGGCTCAAGCTGAACCGGCAGGGCAAAGATCGCCGCGGTGGAGCTCGGGGAAGGCTGCGCAGGGTCTGGAACCGATGCGAAGGTGTCGAAGATGGCTTGGCGCACCCGATGCTGGTCTCAGATCGCCGAGAGGGTCACTGGATCGGCCGGGCGATGAGGAACGGACGTCTCACTCGGGCGGCGAGGTGTTTCGGCGTTTTGGGTGGAAGTGCGACGAGGCAGCGATGGAAGGTGCCGGTGACCGCTCGGGCGGGTAGATAAAGACCCAAGGAGTCGGTTCCGCGACTGAGATCGGCAAGCAGCTGGTGGCTTCGCCGTGGCGGCAGCTGCAGCGCGCGCGGTTAACCGAGCTGAGTCCACAGTCGGTTTCTTTTGCTTCAGTGGCTGACATGTGGGTCCCACCGGGGGTTTTAACCTCTGAAATTCACTCCTAATCACTGTTGTAAACAGTGAGCCCCAAAATATCCATGGTGATTCAAATTATTCACCCATGAGCAATTTGAATTGAGTAGAATTCAAATTGGGTTTGGTTTGAATGAATTTCAGCACAAGTTCAGTTTTGAATTCAAATAAAGTTTGAATTTGTCCCACTTAGCTCAAGTCAAGATCAACTCCAAATGGAGTGAAAATTGGTGTGTGAGCTCACAAAAATGTGCTGAATAAGAATATGCCTCCCACTTTTAAATTCATGGGATAAAACAGTTTGAATTTGAATATGGTTTCAAACTGCCCTCTTCCTATCTATACCCAAAATGACCTCAAAAAGGTTTTGAATTTGGGTGAAACTTGGCATGGACATCCTTAGCAATGTGTAGGAGTTTTCATATGTCCAGCCCACCTATATCACATGTGGGAAATACCACTTTTGCAATATGTGAGTTTGTTCTCTAATGAACACGTTGATGGTGGTTACTTGCTCTTCATTTGTGTTCATCAACCTTCCTCAAATGAGGTGTGTGGTGTGGTGATGAACACTTCAATCATGTGTCAAAAACTGAGGCCCTTACATTCCTCCCCCCTTAAAAGAATCTCATCCCGAGATTATAAGGTGAAAATGAGAGAGTGAACGGTGGAAAATTACTGGATATGCGACGTGAAAAAGTCGTGGTAGTTGGCGCGAAGAAATTCTTCGCTCTCCCATGTCGCTTCGTCCATGGAGTGGTTAGTCCATAGAACCTTGTAGAACCACAACGTACGGTTGCGTGTGGTTCGGGCCTTTTCATCAATAATCTGCACCAGTTCTTCCCGATAGGTGAGATCCGGTTGCAGTTCTTCAATATCTTCCAGCTGAACGGTAGTTGATAGATGGAGACACTTCCTCAGCTGGGAAATGTGAAAGACGCCGTGCACACCGGAAAGTGCTTCTGGTAATTTCAGCCGGTATGCCACTGATCCACATCTTTCGGTAATCTGGAATGGACCGATGAATCGGGGTGCCAACTTTCCTCTCACCCCGAATCTTTTTACGCCCTTCATTGGAGACACACGTAGATATACGTGATCCCTGACTTCAAATTGTAGTGGGCGTCTTCTCCGGTCCGCATACTGTTTCTGACGGGATTGGGCGGCTTTTAGGTTCGCTTGAATCAGTCAAACTTTCTCTTCTGCGTTGTTGACAAGGTCAATCCCGAAGGTAACCCTTTCGCTAGACTCACACCAGTTCAATGGTGTGCAGCATTTCCTACCGTATAGCGCCTCGTAGGGCGCCATCTTTATACTGGCTTGGTACCCATTGTTGTACGAAACTCGGCTAACGGAAAGTGATCATCCCAATTCTTGCCGTGGTTGATAGCGCAAGCTCGTAGCATGTCTTCTAAAATATGATTTACCCGCTCGGTTTGTCCATCCGTCTGCGGGTGGTATGCTGAACTACGGATCAGCTTCGTCCCCAAGGCAGCGTGCAGCTGCTCCCAAAAATGGGACACAAATAAAGTGCCCCGATCCGATATGATGGTATGGGGTACGCCGTACAAGCATAGGATCCGTGAGATGTACAGTTCAGCGTACTTCTTGGCGTTGTAGTTGGTGTTGACCGGGATGAAATGGGCAACTTTGGTGAGCCGATCGACGATTACCCACACAAAATCATGTTTCTGCAAGGTGGTGGGTAACCGACGATGAAATCCATGCTCACGTCCTCCCACTTCCAGGCAGGAATGCCCAGTGGTTGCAGCAGTCCCGGTTTCCGCATGTGGTCTGCCTTCACCCTTCGACATGTATCACACTCGGACACGTATTTTGCTGTCTCTCCCTTCATCCGTGTCCACCAAAACTTGCTTCTGAGTTCTTGATACATTTTGTCGCTGCTAGGGTGAATAGAAAACTTTGACAAGTGAGCCTCATCAAAGATCTTCTTCCGTAATTCCGGGTTACGGGGTACGACGATCCGGTCCTTGAACCATAGGACGCCGTCTCCGTCCTTCCGGAAACACATCAGCTCCCCACTGTCTACACGTCTCCGCAAATGTGACATGCCCTTGTCATTCTTGTGGGCTGCCGAGATCTCTTCACGGATGGTGGGGATCAAAGCTAGGCTGTAGAGAGCTCCGTGTGGAATCACATATAGTGGTGGTTCGCTCTCTTCCAACGGTGTGATGATCAGATTGTTGATGTGTGACTTGCGGCTCAGCGCATCTGCCACTACGTTTGCCTTGCCCGGATGATAATGGATCTCTATTTCATAATCATTTATCAATTCTAACCATCTTCGTGGCCTCATGTTCAGCTCCTTCTGAGTGAATATGTACTCGAGGCTTTTGTGGTCGGTATATAAATGTACAAGGTTACCGAGTAGGTAGTGCCTCCACATTTTGAGTGCGAGTACCACGGCAGCGAGCTCCAAGTTGTGAGTTGGATAATTTTGCTCATGGTTTCTAAGCTGCCGTGATCCATACGCGACCACTCTTCGGTCTTGCATCAGCACACATCCGAGCCCAATGCTGGATGCATCGCAGTACACATCGAACGGCTTTGTTGTGTCCGGCTGCGCCAAAACCGGTGCTGATGTCAGGTGCTTGACTAAAGTCTGGAATGCTGCTTCACATGCTGGACTCCAAACATATTTCGTAGCCTTCTTCAGCAGCTCTGTCATTGGCTTGGCAATCTTCGAGAAGTTCGGAATGAACCTCCGATAATATCCCGTGAGTCCGAGGAAACTCCGTACCTCATGAACAGTTCTTGGGGATTTCCAATTCAGCACTCGAGTGATCTTGCTCGGGTCTACAGTGATACCCTCCGCTGAGATGATATGCCCGAGGAAAGGCACTTGCGATATCCAAAACTCGCATTTGCTGAATTTTGCGTATAACTTGTGATCCCGCAGCCGTTGCAAGACTATAAGCAGATGCTTCTTGTGGTCTTCCTCCGACTTGGAATATACTAGGATGTCGTTGATGAAGACCACGACAAACTTGTCCAGCTCCGGCATGAATACTGAGTTCATCAAGTACATGAAGTGAGCTGGAGCATTGGTGAGGCCGAAGGACATGACCAGGTACTCATAAAGTCCATACCTCGTCGAGAAAGCCGTCTTCGGAATGTCCTCAGCCCTTATCTTAATCTGATGGTACCCGGATCTTAAGTCCATTTTGGAAAAGATCTTTGCTTCGACCAACTGATCAAACAACATGTCGATCCGTGGCAACAGGTACTTGTTCTTGATGGTTACGGCATTTAATTGACGATAGTCCACGCAAAGCCGTAACGTCTCATCCTTCTTCTTGACAAATAATGCCGAACAGCCCCATGGCGAGGAGCTCGGCCTAATAAAACCCTTCTCCAGAAGGTCCGTGAGCTGAGCCTTCAGTTCAGCCAACTCCTTGTGCGCCATCTTGTACGGCCTTCGGGATATTGGCATGGTTCCCGGTGCAAGTTCAATCTTGAACTCCACCTCTCTATCGGGCGGCATCACCGGTAAATCGTCCGGGAATACGTCAGGGAACTCTCGGACCACTGGAATATCTTCCAATCTGAAGGTTGTGGCTTGATAGACACTAGGAAGTTTTATTTCTGGACTGTCCAGAAATAAAGAGTGAGACCCGTGCACTTCTGAGTTTAAGTGCACGACTCGAAGGACGGTGTCTAAAACCGTGCCGTGGCGGGTTAACCACGACATCCCTAGGATGACATCGACCTTCTGTCCCTCTAAGATAATGAGAGACGTGGGGTACACTCTACCCGCTAAGCTTAATGGTGATTTGGAGACCATTACGCTTGCTGAAATCTTCCCACCCGGTGAACAAATTAAATATGAACTATCGGTGGGCAGTATTGGCAAGCTGTGTTTAGCAATGAAAGCTTGGCTAATAAAATTATGCGTGGCGCCTGAATCAAACAGTACTATAGCGGGATGCTGGTGGAGTTGGAACATACCCGCAAGGATTGGCTCGCTCTCCGGCACGTCCTCTATGGCAAGCTGGTGGACGGTGCCGGGCCTAGGGTTTGCCCGCCGCGCATTAGTAGGGTTCCGGGGTTGGTTCCTCCTGGAAACTGCGGTGCCACTCCGCCGCCTTGCCTCTCCGGGCAACTGCTCGCGAAGTGTCCTGGACGACCACACTTGTAACATGTGGCCGCTGTTGGTGTAGTGCTCGGGGGATGAAAGCCCGGCATGTGCTGCTGAGGTGCATACGCACGCGGCATCGCCCGCTGCTGCTGTTGTTGCGAAGGTGGTACTGGCAGTGCCGGCCTGAATGCCGGTGAAGAGTACGGCCGACTGCGGAACGGCATCGACCGCTGTGGTGGCTGCCAGCGTGGACCTGATGGTGGGCGATTCACCATCCGAAACTTCTGAGAAGGACCGCCTCCTTCTCCGCTGTTCTGCGGCGCGCTTCGCTTTTGCTCTGCCGCCACCAACTCCTTGCCGGAGTCCTCCTGAACAATCGCAGCATCAATGATGTCGTTGAAGCTGCTGCGATTGAACATCACCAACATGTCCTTCAGGAGCGGGTTAAGCCCCTGATAAAAGTGGTCCCGCCGCTTCCCGTCAGTATCTGCATGATATGACGCGTAAAGCGCGAGATCGTTGAACGCCCTGGAGTATTCCAGCGCGTTCCGGCTCCCTCGTTGCAGGTGTAAGAACTCCTGCGTATTTCTTTTCATCAGACCTGGCTGTATATGATAGGCCCTGAAGGCCGTCCGGAACTCCGTCGAGGTCATCACTCGGTCGGTGGGCTGTGAAGCACAGAAGGTGGCCCACCACGCGCTCGCGGATCCTTGGAGCTGCTGGAGCGCGAACTGAGTCTTGCGCTGCTCGCTTATCTCGAGCAGCCCGAACTTCATCTCTCTGGCGCGGAGCCAATTGTCCGCGTCAAGAGGTTCATCCACCCTTGAGAATACCGGGGGATGAGTAGCCAGGAAGTCGGAGTAGGAGCTCTGTTGACGCTCCTCACGATCTTGACGTCTCTCTGGGCGAGACGTATTGGCGATGAGAGTCTGCAGCAACTCTGTGTGCTGCCGGTATGAACCCGCCATTGCCGCGACGATGTCGGCCAATGTAACTGTCGGTAGTGGCGGTGGCGGTGTTTGCTGTTGCTGTTGCTGCTGCTGTCCCGAGGAGTCCTCGGAAGGCTGTTGGGAGGTCTCTCCCCCTTGACTGGTACTCCCAACATCAGGGTTGACATGAGTACGCGTCATTCTGAAATTCAAAACAGCAGCAATTAGCACATGTCTTACTTAAAATTCCATATGTAACAGTAGGTATTGAAGTGACACATGATTAATTTGCACAACATTCACATATATTGATAAAGCATAAACTTTATACAAGATAAATTATTCTCGGGTCTCCGAGAAGTCGTGCTCATGTCGTCACTACCTATACATACGCTACTGTCTACACGACATGTCCGATTACAAAATTTGGGCTACACTACCCTGGCTGCCCTACATGGCAACTGTAACCCCCTACTCGGAGTAGAACTCGACCTCCTGCGGGTCGTCGTCCTCCGGTACCTCTGCTGTTGGCTCTGGATCTACCACCTCTTCTCCCATACCGGGTTCTCCCATTGCTGGAAGACCCAAGACCACCGGTATGCCCAATACCGGAGGTACGAGGTCCTGCAAAGCATGCACCTCGTCCATAGCCTGGTTGTAATCTTCTTCCCAGCCTTGCCCTTCCTTAATAGCGTCGTCTCGCTCTTGAGCAAGGTCCTCGTTCTGCTGGGTCAGATTCTGTACCAGTTCTTGCAATGCCGCGATATCAACACGGCTCTTTTTCCTTGCCTTCTTCAGACGATGCAACTGATTGTGCTGTTCATTCAGTCGCTTGATTGTCGGAAGGAGCACATTGCGGAGTGCGCTGCGAGCACTCTCGAAATGGTCTCCACGGCTTGTGCTCTCCTTGAGCTTTGTGGCGAGATGTTCCGTATGAACAGCTTGGCTGTCCATCACGGCGTTTCCCGCCCTCATCTGGAGGCTGAGATTTGCCTCCGCGGGGTTGTACCTTGGGCAACTCGGGTCCGTTGCCTCCAGGTACCTCTCTTCCCACACATGCTGAGCCCGTCCCTCCACCGGAACGAGCGTGTATGGAGTGCCCTCCATAGCCTGCACGTGTAGTTGGCAGAAACGTGACATAGTGTCACGGGCTGCCACTTGCCACATCCCTTCTGGCTGTCTACCTCTCACCGTGACGGTGAAGGGCACCCAACCGGGTGGCGTAGGTCCTGCAGGGACTTCGACATGGATCGTCCATGTCTTGTTCCACTCTTCGCCTTCTTCCTTGGCGAAGTATTGCGGCATCTGGTGGTATCCGAAATATTGAATCATATGCCTCAATGCTTCCGGATAGCCGTTGCGGTGAGAACAGTGGGACATCACCCACCCGTTCTCTAACTGCTGATCTGCTGTCATCTGTAAAAATATATTTGAGAAATGTCAAATATTTATTTAAACAGTAAACCCTTGAGTTATAACATAAGACATGTCACTGAACCCATAAAACTTGGAAACATAGTTCAAATTTTAAACAAATTTGACTGCTGATCTGCTGTTCCCATGACAGCCTTGATCAGTTTCCATTCAACCTGATTTAGGCCATGTTGAAGGCAAAACCAATTCTGTAGCTCAACATCAAAGTTAAAGCTAACTTCAGTAGCTTTCCATAAAGTATTTGCTGGGCCTAAGATCTGTCCTAGTTCAAATGTTATGAGATGTCAAAGTTAACAGAATTTCTGGAGAAAATTGGACAGCACCTCCCTGCTTTAGGTACTGATTTGATCCAAGACTCCCAGTTAATTATGTTCCTAATCTGACAAAACTTTCTGTTACAAAGTTGTAACCCATCTCATAAGATTTCTAGAACTGCCTTATTTTCTATTTTTGGATTTTTATGCAGGAAGTTATGCTTAATTTACAGAGAGTTTACAGAGAGTCTTTGCTCTGCCCTGTTTTCTGGACAGTTTCAACTCTACTGCATTTTTCGATTGGTTAAGCGATGAAACGCCTCTGGACCTCAAAAGAAGAGTTGTAAAGCTTTTCCAAATCTTTCCAGAAGTGTATCATATGACCCCAACCTCGAAATAACTCAACCTTTAACCTCTGATCAACTTCAGCCTTGATTCACCTGAAAACAGAGTGCTCTGTCCTTAACAACCTATAAGTTGAAAACTTGTTAACTTTGAATATCTTGTTCAAGGGAAGGAGTTACATCACGTTTTACTACTTTAGATCAAAACCTTCAAGTTTTAAATGAAGTTGTTCATTTAATGGGGTGTGACGTCGATGTGTCACCAGATTATGTCGGTACTACGCCCTCACAAAGAAAAACCTATACCGGACTTAGCCGGCTTCGTTATTTCAGTGGCACTAAACGTCACTCGCACACGGATGCTACACGCCTACCGTTTCGTGGTCAGGATACCTTCATAAACTCAAGCAATCATCAGACTCGGCTGCACACCGAGCCCGGAATCCATACAGTTCGTACACCCGGCCGTCATCACTCGCCCGGATGATCTCAAGCCAAACACGCCTTGAGTTATGTGTTCACGTTTCAGAACACGTGACGGGGTCTCCCAAGTTGCACCACGCACGGCAGGGATAGACGTTGCTCGAATACCCCAAACGACATGAAGAGTCGTAGAGGATATCAAAGCGGGTCGGGTTACCTGCCACCCATGGGGCTCCACCCTTCAGCATGTGCGCACTGGTGGACAGCGCTTACGTGTACCCCCCAAGACATGAACGTCCCGAGATACACGATTTTCTGACATAATCAAATAAGTTAATATGCCACTTTCTATATACTAATAACATCCTTATATGGGCTACTAACTCGTTCCTCACTGGATTTTTGAAAAAAATGACCCTTGTAGTGCGTTAAACCACAAGCGAGCTCTGATACCAACGCTGACACGACCCCAATGGTCTTGTCGAGCCAGGATCATGATGAGGGGTACTGCGTTGCACAGCACCGGATAACACACGTCAAAGGTACAAAGCGGAAGCAAAATTTTATTACATAAACAAGTTTATGAATATGTTTACATCAAAATAGTTCCAGTCTACACTCACGGGCGTAGACTACGCATCAAGTCCACGTTCAGCCCTTGAACGTGTCCTTGCTAGCACACACGCACACTAACTCTGCGGCGTGCACGACTCCCACTCGACGGGGTTCCCCTCCTGGGGTTCCATCTCCTCTTCGGGAGTCTCTTCCTCATAGAACCCTGCAAAAGCTTCAAACACAAGCAGTGAGCACGAAGGCTCAGCAAGTCTGACCCGTCTCACCTAAACATGGAACTTCTAAATGAGGGGTGATGGGTACATGAGGTAAAATCATTTGCAAAGGACTCGCCTAATTAGTAGAAGCTTACTTTGAAGTTTTAGCAGCAGGTTGTGGAGAACCTTACGCTAAGGCACATGAGAGAGCCGCAATCAAACAAGAAATGCATTTCTCTCATGTACTTTGCCCAAAGTTGAAATGAACTTTAGTTAGCTCTAAACTACAGAAAATCATTAGCAATCAGAGTCCATCTTTCAATCAGCAACATTTTAACATGTAACTAGCATGTTCTTTCTATGTCACGGTACAGTGAACAAGTGGTACTCACTGACCGCGAGGGACGGCGATTATAATCAATTTAAACCTGCAGGGTTACCCGAACAACCCGTCACGTACGCCCGTACTTGATGTTGCCTACAACAACCATCACGGACGCCGTACGCAACCACCTTTCGCCCGTCAGCCAACTATTGAACCGGTCCCATCGTCCCGAGCAAGAGGTCTCTGCACGTGCATCTCCGTGCCGCCAGACGATTTACACCTCGAGCTCTCAACCTACCCTCTGAACGACGGGCAATGCCTCAATACCCAGCTACCTGAGTTACATCGGTTTCCCGGTTCCCATATAGCCGGTAGGTCTTCGGTACTGTTCTAGCTTGTTCAACAGGCCCGCACACGGCTCGGTCCTCAATCGACGCAAGCGGAGCTACAGCACACAGGCCCCAAAGTCCTGCTGCCCTTACCCTCCGCTTGCTCTCATTTTCTTGCCATGTGTTTCATGTGCTATCACTACCCGAGTCGAGTGCCTCTAGCCTATTCTCGCGAGTAGTTCCAACTACTCGACTTGTACCGAATCCTACTCTATCTTAGCATTGCAGTAGTTAATGTGGTCTGCCATCCTAAACCCAACCCATGGTTTTCTTGGCTATGCAAGTGGGTCTACACACAAAACTCTAGTGCAAAGAATAAAGTAATCAAGTATGTGCTCAAAACAATAAAAACTTGTAAAAAGGTTAATGCAAACCGGAGCTTGCCTTGCTGCTCTTGGTCGTAGGCTAGGTGCTCCTCTGGAGTAACGAAGTCTAGGACTTCAGGTTCCTCCTCGACCTTAGCGACTACATGATAGAAGCAATACATGTATTAATTTAAATGCAGTTGTATTAACTTTTAACTTGTGAAGTCTATAACTCTTACTAGACAAGCCCAATGACTATGAAATTTTTACTGTGGCTTGGTTACAACCTAAACAGAGACTTGGTCAAGTTTTAGTTGCAGCAAAGCTCATTTGAGCCCTCCACAATTAATCATGTACTTGATCCTAATTGAAGGCTTTAGGGTGTTCTAAGGATTTTCATGAAACAAACTATGACTTTCTGAAAACTAGATTTTCATAGGGTTCTAATGGAGTTGGTCTCACTAAATTTGAAGGTTACTAATTAAAGATATGAGCTAAACAATTTCAGAGAAAATTCTGAAAATGTTTCTGAACATTTTCTATTTTCTCTGGAACAGTTTCACTAATCACACCATTAGGTGGATCCAATGAGCTCAAATGGATATGAAAGTTTTATTATAGTTAAAGGATATTTTGGTGAACATCCCAGAAAAATTTCAGGATTTTCCTCCAAAGGATTCTCCAGTTAAAATTCCTAACAGTTTAAATTTTGAGAAATTAATTCTGGAGAATTATGGGTTTTCATGAAGTGAAACTTGATTTTCTGGAAAGTGCTTAGAGAGCTGAATCCAGCAAAATTTGGTTCACTCGATTTGGAGCTTTCTAGCCAAAGTTATGAGGATTTGAAGTTTGGAAGAATTCTGAAAATCGGGGAAAAGTTTAAATCTCGCGGGGGCCCGCGAGGACACGTGTCGAGCGTGGCGGTGTCCGGCACACCGGGGCTCACAGGGTATTTGCGCGCCAGCACACCAGATCCTGGCCGCAGCCCGATACTGATTTAAAATATCTCCCGCTGACAGCTTGGGTCCACCCCTTCGTCAACCTCCCGACGCCAGCGCTCTGCCGCCGAGGAGCCTCGCCGGAGAGCTCGCCGCCGGCTTCTGTAAAGCTCCATACTTCACGATTCTGGCCGCTTCTGCCTATTTACACTCGGGGAACAGGATTCTGGGGTCAGCTTGTCATGACAACGGCCGCCACCTGGTCGGCGACGAGCCGCAACCTCCGAAAAATTTCGGTCGCGTTGTCCACCCTCTCTAGCACCTCCTCCGATCAAGCTAAGGGTCGTCGAGCATCAGTGGACCATAGGAAAGGTCGACATGAGCTCTACGGAGCTCGGGAAGGGCTGTGTTGTGCTGTCACCGTGCGACCTAGGCCGGAAATCGGGATTTCTACTAAAACTCGAAGAACAGTGGTTTCCCTCCACGGTTCTTCGTGGTTCTTGATCCTATGGATCCGCACGGGCTACTAGAAGTGATCCTCTCCATGATAGGATGAGTGATGCAGTGTGGTTTACGAATTTCTCGGATCAGTACCGACCTCACTTTTGCACACCGTCGCGAAAATATGAAATTCCGGCCGGAGCAGTGCTTGTCACGCCGCCGGAGCTTGCGGAAAAGAAAGAGGGGTTGAAGGTGAACCTCTTTGCTGTTTACAGCTCCGTGAACGGTGGGCTGTGGTGGCCGGAAAGGCGGTTCCCGCAGCGGCGGCTCGAGCTGAACCGGCAGGGAAAAGATCGCGACGGTGGAGCTCGGGGAAGGCTGTGCAGGGTCTGGAACCGATGCGAAGGTGTCGAAGATAGCTTGGCGCACCCGATGCTGGTCTCAGATCGCCGAGAGGGTCACTGGATCGGCTGGGCGATGAGGAACCGACGTCTCACTCGGGCGGCGAGGTGTTTCGGCGTTTTGGGTGGAAGTGTGACGAGGCAGCGATGGAAGGCGCCGGTGACCGCTCGGGCGGGTAGATAAAGACCCAGGGAGTCGGTTCCGCGACTGAGATCGGCAACCAGCTCGTGGCTTCGCCGTTTCTTCGCCGTGGGGGCAGCTGGAGCGCGCGCGGTTAACCGAGCTGAGTCCACAGTCGGTTTCTTTTGCTTCAGTGGCTGACATGTGGGTCCCACCCGGGGTTTTAACCTCTGAAATTCACTCCTAATCACTGTTGTAAACAGTGAGCCCCAAAATACCCATGGTGATTCAAATTATTCACCCATGAGCCATTTGAATTGAGTAGAATTCAAATTGGGTTTGGTTTGAATGAATTTCAGCACAAGTTCAGTTTTGAATTCAAATAAAGTTTGAATTTGTCCCACTTAGCTCAAGTCAAGATCAACTCCAAATGGAATGAAAATTGGTGTGTGAGCTCACAAAAATGTGCTGAATAAGAATATGCCTCCCACTTTTAAATTCATGGGATAAAACAGTTTGAATTTGAATATGGTTTCAAACTGCCCTCTTCCTAGCTATACCCAAAATGACCTCAAAAAGGTTTTGAATTTGGGAGAAACTTGGCATGGACATCCTTAGCAATGTGTAGGAGTTTTCATATGTCCAGCCCACGTATATCACATGTGGGAAATACCACTTTTGCAATATGTGAGTTTGTTCTCTAATGAACATGTTGATGGTGGTTACTTGCTCTTCATTTGTGTTCATCATCTTTCCTCAAATGAGGTGTGTGGTGTGGTGATGAACACTTCAATCATGTGTCAAAAACTGAGGCCCTTACTAGGGTGAACCCTGGCATCGGAGCTCAGCCCTGCTGTGGGGGCGGAGGTCCGGAAGTCATCGGAGCTCAGGCCCATGGAGGGCGTGAGGTCCGGCATCAGGGCTCGCCTCTGAAAGGAGGGCGAGGGCTGGCATCGGAGCTCAGCCCAGCTATGGGGGCGGACGTCCGGAAGTCATCGGAGCTCATGCCCACGGAGGGCGCGAGGTCCGGCATCAGGGCTCGCCTCTGAAAGGAGGGCGAGGGCTGGCATTGGAGCTCGGCCCAGCTATGGGGGCGGAGGTCCGGAAGTCATCGGAGCTCAGGCCCACGGAAGGCGCGAGGTCCGGCATCAGGGCTCGCCTCTGAAAGGAGGGCGAGGGTTGGCATTGGAGCTCGGCCCAGCTAAGGGGGCGGAGGTCCGGAAGTGATCGGAACTCAGGCCCACGGAGGCCGTGAGGTCCAGCATCAGGGCTCGCCTCTGAAAGGTGGGCGAGGGCTGGCATCGGAGCTCGGCCCAGCTATGGGGGCGGAGGTCCAGAAATCATCGGAGCTCAGGCCCACGGAGGGCGTGAGGTCCCGTATCAGCGCTCGCCTCTGAAAGGAGGGCGAGGGCTGGCCTCGGAGCTCGGCCCAGCTGTGGGGGCAGAGGTCTGGAAGTCATCGGAGCTCATCTCTGAGAAGAGGGAGACGAGGTCCGGCTTTGGAGCTCGCCTCTGAAAAGAGGGCGAGGGCCGGCATCGGAGATTAGGCCAGCGAAGGGCGTGAGGTCCGGAGGTCATCGGAGCTCGTCTCTGAGAAGAGGGAGACGAGGTCCGGCTTCGGAGCTCGCCTCTGAAAGGAGGGTGACGGCTGGCCTCAGAGCTCGGCCCAGCTGTGGGGGCGGAGATCAGGAAGTCATCGGAGCTCAGGCCCACGAAGGGCGTGAGTTCCGGCATCAGCGCTCGCCTATGAAAGGAGGGCGAGGGCTGGCCTCGGAGCTCGGCCCAGCTGTGGGGGCGGAGGTCCGGAAGTCATCGGAGCTCAGGTCCACAGAGGGTGTGAGGTCCGGCATCAGGGCTAGCCTCTGAAAGGTGGGCGAGAGCTGGCATCAGAGCTCGTCCCAGCTGTGGGGGAGGAGTCTGGTACTGCTCAGAGGTCCTCCCTTTCCTGTCCCTTAGTCTCATTTGGCTTACTGTCACGGGACGGAATACGGGGCTTGGGTAATCCAGTGCACTTGGTCCCGGAGGTCTGGCCCCCAGCCCTAGTCAGGGTGTAACCGTCCGGCCCCCTAGTACTCAGACCGTAGTGCTGGGGGGCAGAGTGCGCATGCTTTGGGTGCAGGAGCAGGCAAAGCAAGGCTCCTGACCCCCTGTCTAGCGTAGGTCTTTTCTTGGAGGAGACCAACTGGTGGTACAGTACCCTTACAGGGGGAGGTCCAAAAGGCCCCCAGGCCTCTGGCAGGTACCCCAAGCACTACCGCCTTCTGCAGGATGGCAAATATCAACTATGCATGAGAGCAGGAAAGAGGAACCGAGTGTACAATGGATGCACACTGTCTAGAGCGTGGGGAGGTGATCATATAAATTAATGCATAATTTGAATAAACACCTGAGTAAGTGTGGTAGGACATACAGATGTAGGGCCAGAGCGCCTGCCTCGTGCTCCCATGCATGGACCGGCGGTGTAGCGCTGGGGCCCGCCAGTTCCGTGCAATCCGGAGCGTGGCTTGCCATCTTGCCTCGGCGACGAGGTAGATGTCCTCACGCAGAGAGGGTCATGCGTGGCTTCGTCGTATGCTCGGACACGGGGGGGGCCCCTATGGCGATCGCAGGGGGAAGCATGGCTTCGGCCTCGCATACCATGTAGAAGGGTAATTCCCGTGACCTGGCCCTGGGAAGTCTGGCTGGTCCCCGACATATAGGAGCCAGTATCCCCCGACGTCTCTGGGTGCGGCGTCTGCACCGGTTGTGTGGGTCTGCTCGGCATGGACCTGGCACGCATTGCATCTCCTAACCGGTTTGATGGCGTCCAGGTGGCTCTCGGTCAGTAGGAGCCATGCCGGATGGCTTAACCGACCAGCGTGCGGGATGATGAGCGTTCCCAGCACTCGCCTCCGTGGATAACTGTGAGCTGGTCGCAGCCTTCCTCCTGGGTTATGCACCGCAATAGAATGCCGTGGCGCCATGCCAGTAAAGATACCAGCGCGTATCACTTAGCCATCGGCACAATCCGTTCAGCAAATGCACGTTCATCAGGAAGGATGTCTTTCATGGAGTCTCGGACCTCCGTGGTCCATGCATCGGGACTACTTGAGCTTCTGGATCTTGGGTGCTGGGTAGCACGGAGTCCCCAAGGCGCATACGATCCTTTGGCTGGCTCCATGGCTGCATGGCCGTCGGGACCGCCAGCTTCGAGGTGCTGTTCTTTCCTCCTTCACCCAGTTGGCACTCCGGGCTGTGAGTCGCAGAAACGTCCCTTCGAAGGCTCCTTGGAGCTCCGGGGCTCCGGTGGAGACCTTCGCTGTCAGGTTGTTGGCGACGGTGTCGTCGGCGCGCGGTACATGGCACAGGTCCAGGGTACCCAAACCGCTCCCCGGTTGGCATGAGGAGCAGCACGCCGCCGAGGTAGAACGTCCAGTGGGGCTCGGTGAAGACCGATGCTCGGGGCTCCGGTTCTCCATCTTCAGGGCCCCCCCTGGGATGCTTGGTGGTGGCGTCCACCTGACCACGGAGTCAGTCGGTGCTTGGCTCTTGACTGTCTGACGTGGTCGGGAGCTCAGCTTGAACTCCGCTGTCTTCGGGCTGTCTTCCGGCTTCGGAGGCTGGCAGTGAGTGCCAATGACGCCCGTCTTCTGCTCTGGCGCACTTGTCCGCCAGGCTGAAGAGCTCTGAGATGTCTTGCACCTCCCTGGTGGCCAACTTCTCGAGCATCTTCTTGTCCCTCACACCTTGTCGGAATGCGACCACCGCTGATGCATTCGGGATGTGGGGGATGGTGTTGCGTACTTGGGAGAACCACTGGATGAAGGAGCGCAGAGATTCTCCTAGTTGTTGTTGCATGGCGTGGAGGTCGAGCTCCGTGCCAGGCCGGGTGTAGGAGCTGCCGGAGTTGGCGGTGAACTGCCGGCAGAGCTCTCCCAAGGAGGTTATGGAACCCTGGGGGAGGTTCATGAGCCAAGACCGGGCTCGGCCGGTCAAGGCGACAGGGAAGTAGTTGGCCATGACGGCCTCGTCCCCTCCTGCAGCAAGGACGGTGGTGGAGTACATCTGGAGGAACTCCGCCGGGTTGACGCTGCCGTCGTACTTCTCGGGCAGGCGCGGCCGAAACTTGCGCGGCCACCTCGCGAAGCGAAGGTGGGGCACCAGTGCCGCACATCCTGCTCCTGTTGCCGCAGGCGTAGGTGCTGCGAACGCTTTGTTCGCTGCTGGCACTCTGTACCCCGGTATGGGCAAGGCTGCACCATAGACCGGGGGCGCCGTTTGCAGGGCATATGGCTGTGGCATATGCTGCGTGGCGTATGCCTGGGGCGGAGATCGCGTGGCGAAAGTATGCGCCTCAGGCAGGGTCGAGGCAGGCATCATGCTGTCACCGGCCTCTTGGTTGCGACGCCTTTCTCGTCGTTGCTCAAGGAATACTCGGGCATCTTGGCCCAAGTGGCATCGTTCCAGCTCTGTCCCCAGGTCCGTCGATGGGAGCCTGGTGGAGCTGGAATCTGCCGTCTGCCCGTCAACCATTGGTGTGCACGTCAGCGACACAGCCGGTTGGCCGGGGCGTCGTCCCCGCCGAAGTCGAGGGTTTGCGGCGGCGACAACAAGACGGTCTACCTCGCGAATCCACTGCTGGGTCGCTGACCGAGGCGCGTCCCCAGCAGGCGGATTGCGCAGTAGCGCTCTTGCTGCAGCTAGCGTGCCCCCGTGGGGGACGCTCAGTGCTGCAGAGGATCTCACGCTCGCTGAAGCCTGCGTTGCCGGAGTCGGCGCTGCCGGAGTCGGCTGCTGGCTTCCAGCTTGCGCCGACACACTCCGTCCAGAGTGTGTCGAGACGTAGTCCCCGCTAGTCATGGTTCGCCGTGAACGCGGGGGAGGAGAGCTTGCCGCTGAAGGAAGCTTCGTCATCTTCGTCGGCAGAAACTCGTCACGCAAGGGAAAAGCCCCCTACCTGGCGCGCCAAATGTCGAAGTGTGTGGTCGACACTTCCCCCGGACCTGCTCTAGGAATCCCGCGGAGGTTCTTTTTCGGAGGGGCTAGTCGCTTGTGGAGAGCTTTAGCGTTAGGGACGAGTGAGGGAGAAGCTTGACACGGCAAGTTTTACGTGGTTCAGGCCACCGAAGCGTAAAACCCTACGTCCACGGTGAGCAGAGGTGCTCGCTGTATTGCTTGTTGCTCAGAACCGGAGTCCTAAGCTTGAGGGTGAGTAATGCCTAGCGTGCGAGTTCTCAGAGTTCGAATTCTTGCCAAGGGTGCGAATGGCTGGAGTACCAACCCTTGCTAACGTTGCCTACCCGAGCCTTTTATAGTCCAAGGCTTGGGCGGCTTACAAGGTGGGCCCTGGGGACCCGATAGGTGGCCCCAGGGTGATTTCCTACCAGCTTCTATGTCTTGGCGCTGGCGTCGAGGTCCTCGTCCTGCCACCCTGCCCATGCTGCAGGCTAGGTGTAGCGTGCAGCCGTTGGTCATGGCAGGGACGGTAGGGCATGTCTTGTCCGTGTCTTGTCGCTGCCTTCAATGGTCTGCAGCTTCTGACACTGTGTGCCTGTCTCCACTGTGACTGGTCACAGTGGCGCCTGCCTGGCGTGCGCCGTGCCTCCGCGTCTTGGGAAGGCGCGGGTCTTGAATTCCTTGTACGGTAAAGGCATGGCGCGCCTTTACTACTGCTGCCTACCGCACTGCTCGGACAGCGCTGCTCTGCTAGCCACGTGTCAGGCCCAGAGCTCTCCTCTGAGGATAGTAGGAGCTCTGGCCCCGCCGGACACGTGGAGCCTTCGGAGCTCACCCCCACGGAGGTGGTGAGGACTGGCCTACTAGACCACGTGGCAGGCCCGGAGCTATCCTCCGAGGGGAGGGAAGCTCTGGTCCTACTGGACACGTGGCTCCTTCGGAGCTTGCCCCGACGGAGGGGGCGAGGTCCGACCTTCTGGGCCACGTGGCATGTCCGGGCTATCCTCTGAGGAGAGGAGAGCTCCGGCCCTGCCAGACACGTGGTGCCTTCAGAGCTTGCCCCTGCGGAGGGGGCGAGGTCCGGCCTTCTGTGCCACATGGCAGGCCCGGAGCTATCCTCTCAGGAGAGGAGAGCTCCGGCCCTACCGGACACGTGGTGCCTTCGGAGCTCGCCCCTGCGGAGGGGGCGAGGTCCTTAGGCGGTTTCACCCTGTGCGCGGGGGTACCCGGTATTGAGGGTACCGACAGTATTCAAGACCCGCACCTTCCCAATGCGCGGAGACGCGGAACACGCCTCTGTCAGGTGCCGTTGCGCCCAGTCACATCACAGTGAAGACTGGCGCGCCGTGGCAGAGCCTGCCCGCCAATAAACATAGCGACAAGACATCCCCTGCCGCCCCTGCCATCATCAACCACTATGACTAGCTGGCGGCATGGGCAGGGCGGCAGAACGAAGACTCGGAAGCCCTCGCCAGAGACAGCTACTAGTGTAACTGCAGATACGGTAGATGGCAGGCAATCTCCCCAGGACCACCTGTCGGGTCCCGGGCCCACCTTGTAAGCCGCTCGAGCCTTGGGCTATAAAAGGCTCGGGTAGGCAACGTTAGCAAGGGTTCGACATTTGACCCACTCTCCCGTAGGGTTCGGCATTTGACCCACTCTCCCGTAGGGTTCGACTCTTTGCACACTTACGCTCCAGCATCCGAGCACTTAGGTTATCCTCAAGCTCAGGACTCCGGTTCTGAGCAACAAACAACTCAGCTCACCGTGGACGTAGGGTATTACGCTCCGGCGGCCTGAACCACGTAAAAATCCCTGTGTCAAGCTTCTCCCTCCATCGTCCCTAATGCGTGAGCTCTCCGTGAGTGACTAGCCCCTCCGAAAAAGAACCTCCGCGGGCTGCCCAGAGCAGGCCCAGGGGAAGTGTCGGCTATACACTTTGACATTTGGCGCGCCAGGTAGGGGGCTTTTCCCTTGCGCGACGAGCTTCTGCCGACGAAGATGACGAAGCTCCCTTCAGCGGCAAGCTCTCCCCGCCCTTGTTCACGACGAACGGTGACCAGCGGGGACTACGTCTCGACACACTCAGGACGGAGTGTGTCGGCGCAATCTGGGAGCCAGCAGCCGACTCCGGCAGCGCCGACTCCGGCAGCGCATGCTCCAGCGAGCGTGAGATCCACAGCAGCGCTGAGTGTCTCCCACGGGGGCGCACTAGCTGCAGCACGAGCGCTACTGCGCAATCCACCTGCTGGGGACGCGCCTCAGTCAGCGATCCAGCAGTGAATTCGTGACGTAGACCATCTCGTCGTCGCCTCCGCCAACCCTCAACTTCGGCGGGGATGACGTCCCAGTCAACCGGCTGTGTCGCTGACGCATATGCCAACGGTTGACAGGCAGACTACAGATTCCCGCTCCACCAGTCTCCCATCGGCGGACCTGAGGTCGGAGCTGGAACGACGACACTTGGGCAAAGATGCCCGAGTGCTCATCGAGAGACGGCGAGAAAGGCGTCGCAACCAAGAGGGCAGCGACAGTATGTCAACCTCCTCGACCCAGCCTGAGCCGCAGACGTTCGTCACGCGATCTCTGCCCCAGGCATACGCCACGCAGCATATGCCCCAGCCGTATGCTCTGCAAATGGTGCCCCTGGTCTATGGCGCGGCTTTGCCCATACCGGGGTATCCAGTGCCGGCAGCGAACCAATCGTTCGCAGCACCAACACCTGCAGCAACAGGAGCAGGATGTGTGGCCCTGGTGCCACACCTTCGCTTTGCGAGGTGGCCGCGCAAGTTCCGGACGCACCTGCCCGAGAAGTACGACGGCAGCGTCAAACTGGCGGAGTAGATCTGTAGGAGGGGACAAGGCCGTCGTGGCCAACTACTTCCCCGTCGCCTTGACCGGCCCAGCCCGGTCTTGGCTCATGAATCTCCCCCAGGGTTCCATAACCTCCTGGGGAGAGCTCTGCCGGCAGTTCACTGCAAACTTCGGCAGCTCCTACACCTGGCCTGGCACGGAGCTCGACCTCCATGCCATCCAACAACAACCTGGAGAGACGCTGTGCTCCTTCATCCAGCGGTTCTCCTAGGTACGGAACACCATCCCGCATATCCAAAATGCTTCTGTGGTGGTGGCGTTCCGGCAGGGTGTACGAGACAAGAAGATGCTTGAGAAGCTCGCGACCAGAGAGGCCCGCGACGTCTTAGAGCTCTTTAGCCTGGTGGACAAGTGCGCCAGGGCAGCAGAAGGGCAGAACTGGCACTCACAGCCAGCCTCCGAATCAGGAGGACAGCCCAGATCTGGTGCTGCTTCCCAAGGAAGCGGCAAGAATATCAAGAACTGGGTGGTGGCAAGATGAAACCACTGACCGCAGCTCCCGTTGCTGCAGCAGCAGCACCCAGCGGAGCTCGGGGGCCACGCCCCGACAAAAGGCAGCGATTGTCACCAGCTCCAGATGGTGACCAAGGCGAGCCATGCCCCGTGCACGACACCAGCAGCCATACTGCTGCTGAATGCCGGGAGATACAGAAGCTCGCGGAGCGCTTCCGCAAGGGGAAGCAACCGCGTGCTGACGCCCCTCCCTTCCAACAAAGGGAGGGCAAGCAGAAGATCGACACCCAGGACAACGTCAGCCACCAGGTGGGGTTCCAGGAGCCTCAGGGCGCCGTAAAGGCGGTACACAACTATGTGGACTCCAGCTCCAGTGACGACGAGTCAGGGCGGTAGCCCACTACGACTGCCCCAAAAGATCTGTGGAGACTGCACTGCTGCAGTATCAGCCTTGGAAAAGCTCCAAGCAGTTGCAGCAGCCCAAGCACCAGCCCCCGGCGGTGCAGAACCGGGCCAGCTCCACCCGAGCACACGTCTCTGTGCCTCGGCCTCACCTCCCGCGGGCCGCCAAAGATCCGTCAACCTCCTATCGGCCTGAGCCAATGGAAGAAGACATCCTGGGTCCCCCAGGAAGAGTCCGGGTCCGCCTACCTCTTGTCGGCCTGAGCCAATAGAGGAAGGTACTCCGGGGCCCCCGGGAGAAGCCGTGCAGGACCAACTCCGGCGTGAAGATATCGACCTCGTCGACGAGGCACGATTACAAGCAACACTCCGCAACGCACGGTCCCGGCTGGCGCTCAGGTGCTACCGCCAAAGGACCAATCACGTCTGGGAGCTACAAGAAGGTGACCTGGTGCCGCAGCGCACACTTTCCCGCGAAGGACATATAAACTCTCCCCCAGCCGGGAAGGTCCCTTTCGAGTCACGAAAGTTGCCGCCCCAGATACATACGCCTCTCCACCAAGGATGGGATCCGCTCCCGAACCCTTGGAACATGGAACATCACAGTAAGTTCTAACCTCAGAGCATTAGTAGAACATGCCTTTTCCCTTCTGTAATGGATCCCATAGGCTCCAGGAATAGCGCTCAGAGCGGCTAAGCCTCAGGGGACGGTCCAGGACTACGTTCAGCTTGGCCTGGTTCCGACCCCAAGCGCGTAAAGTCTTGCTTCCCTTCTTAATGGGGCGGGTTGTTGCCTCCATGTTCAGCCTGCCTTCCTCCTATGGGCATTTACGCAGAAACCTGTTCTACCACGCTCTTACTTATGTGCTCATTTAAATTACGCATTAATTTCTATGACCGCACTTTCCATGTATGCTCACCGCACATTTAGCTCCCCTTTCCCGCTCTCATCCATAGTCAGCATTTGCTATCCTACCGAAGGCGGTTGCGCTTGAGGCACCTGCCGATGGCCCGGGGGCCTTTGGGACCTCCCCCAGTCAGGTGTTGCGGTGCCAGTTGGTCACCTCCAGGAAAGGCCTGCGCTGTGCATGGGGGGTCCAGGGTGCGTAGCCTACTTTGCTGGTTCCGAACCAAAGCGTGTGCACCCTGCCCTTCGGAGGTCCAGGGGAGTATAACCGCTTTGCCTGGTTCCGTACCAAAATCCTGTGCACTCTGCTTCCCCGGCGTACGGTCTGGTACTAGGGGCCGGACGGTCGTACCATGACCTCGGAGTGAGCTGGACCCCCGGTGCCTCGCACACAGAATTGCCCAAGACCTGTATACAGGACTAAGACCGTAAGCCAAATAAGACTAAGAGACGGGGAGGGGAGAACCCCCGAGGAGAATTACGCTTCCTCTACCTGTGTGCAGGATCTCCAAGTTTTAGCTACGGGGACCGCACGAAGGGGGGGATAGAGCTATCGACTACTCCAGCGCAAGACCGGAGGATCCGGGTCTCGCCCCTTCCGCAGGGGCGAGCCCCGAAGGCCCCACGTGTCCAGCAGGGCCGGAGCTCCCCTCTCCTCACAGGGTAGCTCCGGGCCCGCCACGTGGCCGGCAGAGCCGAGCCTCGCCCCCTCCGCAGGAGTGAGCTCTGAAGGCTCCATGTGTCCCGCGGGGACGTACCTCCATCTTCTCAGAGGAGAGCTCCGGGCCCGCCACGTGGTTGGCAGATCCGAACCTCCCCGTTCTCACGGGGCGAGCTCCGAAGACCTCTGGGGCCCTTAACTCAATAAGGACCCAAGGAAGGTGTCTGTGCAACACTTCAAGATTGGTGAAAACCTCTGAGTACCTTGCAGAGCTTTGGACTCGGCCAGGCCAAGCCAAGAAGAAGATAAAAGAACACAGACACAGAAAACAACAAGAGTCTATTCATTCAAGGCTCCACGAGCTGGACTACAGACTCGACAAAAGAAAAAGAAAAGATACAAGGGCGGCCGGAACCTAGAGGCTACAAGGGCGGCCACGTCCCCGACTTCAGCCCTGGCGGCTTCCTCCCGCTCCACGGCGGGGCCCTGTCTTGCTGGCTCTAGTGAGAAGGAGGGATCCTGGCTCTGGAAGCACGCCAACATGTGCATGGCAACCTCCATCGCCAGGACCCATCCCTCTGCCTCGAGCTCATCGGCGACCACCACTTCTAGCCTGTTCAGCTTGGCGCCGATAGATTCGAGCGCGGGGATCACCTCGGCCACCTTCAGTGCTGGGGCCGCTGCCTTCAATGGGCTGAAGCCCTGGGGACCAGGGTGGACCCTGCCTGGTCGACGAAGCTCGAGACCGCCCGGGCCTCGGAGGACCGCGAGGCCAGGAGCTCCTCCACCTCGCGGCAGGCTGCCAGCAAGGCGTCAAGGCTCCCCTCAGAGAATTCTTTCTCCTTGGCTGCCAGAGAGCTTTCCCGAAGCTGGAGAGTCTGGGCAAGCCGCTCCAACTCTGAAGCCCGGAAGTCGGCTGCCAGCTCCCGATCTAGGACCGACTGTCGCTCCCTGAAGACCTGCTCCTCCCACGCGACCAGGTCTGCCTTCCGGGTCTCCAGCTCCTTAGCTCGGGCGCTCAGATCGCCCTCGCCTGCCGCCAGCCACGCGGCGACTTTCTCCGCCTCAGCCGCCACGGAGCGCTCCTGGTCCGCGATGGCGCGCTCACGGCACGCCAGCCTCTGCCGCACCTCCTCCAAAGCAGAGAAGTTCTCAGCCCGGGCATGCGCCTCGAGGGCCTCCTTGTGGAGCCGTCGCGTCTCGGAGTCCAGACGGTCGACAGCCCTCTTCTGACGGTCGAGGAGCGCCTTCATGACATCGAGCGATGCCCACCTCGAGTCAAGCTCCTCCCTGACCTCCTCGGTTCGCTCCTTCAAGAGGCGCCCCCAGGTGAGGAGGCGATCCCTCTTACTTACCCGCTCCTCCCTCTCGCGACCGAGCACGGCCAAAACGTGTCGGACGCTCGTTTGGGCGAGCACGAGGGTGTCTGCCAGGGGCAGTGGGGCGGCAGAGGCCGAAGCCGCGCCCCCGACTTCCTCCATCACGTCGTCTTCAGGAGAAGCCGACGCTCCGGCAACCGGGATAAGGCGCTGACCAGAAGAAGCCGGCACTGGGGCAGGCTCGCTCCCGGTGCACCCCGGTTCGCTGCCCACCGTAGGGCCCGTGGCAGCTTCTCCCGCTTCAACAACAGGAGGCGGGACACCACCAGCCGGTCCCGCTGAAACTTCAGCGACAGACGGCTCCCGAGCCGGTGAAGGGGGATGAACGGGAGGTGTCGCCACTGCCGCAGGAGTCGGGCCGACCGGCACAGAAGGAGCCTGCACCGGCCTGGGGGCCGCTGCAACCGTTTCGGCTTCCGGGCGCTGCGGCGTAGATCCCCCGTCAGTCGGGGATGGCCGGGAAACGGAAACGTTAACGGCACTCGAAGGGTCCCTGCAAACAAGGGAGACTCCCGAGTTAAGAAAAGAAGAAGACAATATAGGCTCTGGAACCCGGTAGACATCACTTACCGAGGGACACGAGCGCTCCAACGGGCTCTGAACCCTGGCTTCTGAGCCGGAGTTGGTCTACTGGAGCCCGCTGTCGCCGCCGAGGGCTTCCCTGCAGTCGCCCGGACTGGCGGAGAAGGGGACGTTCCAGAAGCCCCCCTAGGCACCGGTCCAGCTCCCGAGGCACGGGGCGCCTGAGCTCTAGACTCGCCCCGGAGCATCGTCGCACCAGCACTCCGCCTCGAAGATCCACCTCCTGAGGAAGGATGACGCGACGCCTGGGGACCTTCAGGCCGTCGCCGCTCGAGAGGAGTCCCATTGGGATGGTGAGCCCGAGGCCTCTTGGAGTCGCCACCGGATGGGGCGCTGTCTCCAGAAGCAGGACGCACAGGCACCCTGGATCCCTGGCTTGGCGCAAACGCCGCCACCGGAGGAGACCCGGCGCGTTTCTTCTCCGGAGGCAAGTTGGAAGCCATGGCAAAAGAAAGCTCAAGAACAGGGACGACAAGGGCGCAAGAGCTCAAGGAAGATGCAAGCGCTGGGAAGTGCGAAGGGAAGCCGCGACGAGGGTAAGGTCCCCTTTTAAACTTCCCAGGCGCGGTTCAAAGCGATTCGAAACTCTTCGAATACGCCGCTTGGACAACCGCTTCAGCCCTGAGACCAAGCATCGATGACAAGTGGACCAAAGCTGTCCAGCTGAAGCAGTGGGCCAAGAAGTCAGTCTCCAAGGAGACGAGCCGGCAAGACGCTTCGGCGGTTCCCGAAAAGGTGCTGCAACGTGCAGAAGTGGCAGCCTTGGGAACCACCACAGTAAAAGCAGCCATCAAGTGGGGCACACGCTCCCACAATCCCGCGACTGTTCATGCTCTGGCAACGGTCAATGCGGGTCTTCGAGAAGGTGCGCAGAGTAAAAGAGACGGGAGCCCCACCTCGGGCTCGCAATCTCCCCCGAGATGGGCCCGGGGGCCACTGTCAGTACCCGCAATATGGGGTACCCCCGCGCACAGGGGAAACTGCCTAAGGACCTCGACCTTCTCTACAGGGAGAGCTCCGAAGGCACCATGTGTCCAGCGGGGCCGGACACCCCTCTCCTCAGAGGTAAGCTCTAGGCCCGGCACATGGCCAACTGAGCCGGACCTCCCCCCTCCACGGGGAGAGCTCCAGAGACTCCACGTTTCCAGCAGGGCCGGACCTTCCTCTCCTCAGAGGTAAGCTCCGGGCCCGCCACGTGGCCAACTTAGCCGGACCTCCCCCCTCCGCGGGGAGAGCTCCGGAGGCTCCACGTCTCCAGCAGGGCTGGACCTCCCTCTCCTCAGAGGAGAGCTCCAAGTCTGCCACGTGGTCAGCAGAGCAGCGCTGCCTGCCCCCGCACGGTAGGCAACAGGAGTAAAGACGCGCCATACCTTGCCCGTACAAGGTATTCAACACCCGCACCTTCCCAATGCGCGGAGACGCGGAGCACGCCTCTGTCAGGTGCCGTTGCGCCCAGTCACATCACAGTGAAGACAGGCGCGCCGCAGCAGAGCCTGCCCGCCAATAAACACAGCGACAAGACATCCCCTGCCGCCCCTGCCATCATCAACCACTACGACTAGCTGGTGGCATGGGCAGGGCGGCAGAACGAAGACTCGGAAGCCCTCGCCAGAGACAGCTACCGGTGTAACTGTAGATACGGTAGATGGCAGGCAATCTCCCCGGGACCACCTGTCGGGTCCCGAGCCCACCTTGTAAGCCGCTCGAGCCTTGGGCTATAAAAGGCTCGGGTAGGCAACGTTAGAAAGGGTTCGACATTTGACCCACTCTCCCGTAGGGTTCGACTCTTTGCACACTTACGCTCCAACATCCGAGCACTTAGGTTATCCTCAAGCTCAGAACTCCGGTTCTGAGCAACAAGCAATACAACGAGCAACTCAGCTCACCGTGGACGTAGAGTATTACGCTCCGGCGGCCTGAACCACGTAAAAATCCCTGTGTCAAGCTTCTCCCTCCATCATCCCTAATGCATGAGCTCTCCGTGAGTGACTAGCGCCTCCGAAAAAGAACCTCCGCGGGATGCCCAGAGCAGGCCTAGGGGAAGTGTCGGCTACACACTTCGACAGTGCCCCTTGACCATATTGATCCCATGTTTTTGGAAAACTGTTTTGTTTGCGAAACGGTGTGTGTGCTTGAGTCAACATGATGGGAAACCCTTTTCATAGGAGTTTACTAATTTTGTTAACCACCCTTGTCACCGGGAAAGTTAATGAGTCGGGTATGGTTTTTGCTTTTATTCTTCGCGGAGTCTATGGGATACGGGAAGCAAGATAGATGTGTCTAGCTAACTGCACTCGTACGAATAATGTTAATGAGAAACTGATGTTGATAATGAACATGAATCAGAGGGAGATCTAGGCAAGCCTTGGTTTGTGGATGAGGTAGAATGAGATGGTGGTTTATTTGCCATAGATCTAAGGACCAGTTCATGCGAGACATGCCAGGATAACAGTGCCACCACAAGGCCAAGTATGGGTGCGGCTTAGCTGAGTAATTAGGTAAGTTACTAGATTGTTATGGACTGTGGAAGGCGCGGGGAATCGGAGTCGAGTGAGGACTGCCCTGGAAACTGCATGGCACAAGAGGGGGCCTGTGGGTGGGAGAATTGGAGATTCTAGCCTGCCGGTGAAACCTTAGTGAGTCCATACATCTAGTAACCCCTTTGTAAAGGCTATTTTGTGATCTCTTGGCAATACACCAACGGTTGTGTACTGGTATAATGGAGGTTCTGCAGTCGCCGACGGGTGACGAAATCACAAACTTGTGGGTAAAGAGGTGCAAACTCTGCTGAGTCTAAAACTATCATGATAGCCGAGCTTACGGTCACAAGCGCCTGGCCGACTTCCATGATTAGTTGGGATGGTTTTTGGGATGGTTTTGGTTATGGTTTGGTTTTTGGTTTGGTTTTCGGGACTGTTGAGTCCGGGTAATGAGATTGGTTGAATTACTGTTGGGTCATGGCAACGAGATTCGGTCTCGGAATGAGAAGGAATTAAATATGAGATGAAATGGTAGTGAATACGAGATGGTATTCATGAGATGGTAGTGAATACGAGATGGTATTCATGAGCAAAGTTGAGAAAGATTAATGTCTGGTTGAGATATGGAAAGGGATGTATCATAATGGAGGTATGTTAATGTTTAAATACATGTTGGGATTATATTTACTTAAGGTTAAGCTGCTGTTTTTATCGTGTTTTTGAGAAATAAACTTTGCTTTCTGTGAGCCTTCTATATCTTCCTTATTGTGAGCTACATATCATATTTTCCCGCACTTGCTGAGTACATTATGTACTCAAACTTGCATTATCATACATCATCAGCAACAGGAGAGGAGTACTATGAAGACCACGTGGAGTACTAGGAGTGTGATTCCCCGTCAACTTGCCTGTGGGGATGGAGTAGAAATGGAGCCGCTGCTGCTGCTTAGATTGCTTCCGCACTAGTTAGAAGACTTCCGCTGCTAGAATAAGACTTCCGCTGCTAAGATAAGACTTCTACTGCTAGAATGAGTCCAAGAATCATGAGACATTGTAATAAACCCTGTTATTCATGGTTATTTATATTCTCAATTCAGTTTGTGAAGTATATGTGTATGTGTGATGAACATTCTGGGCACACATATGCATCAGTTCTCGGTTCTGTGTTCTACAGAATCGAGGGTGTCACAGATTGGTATCAGAGCCACGGTTGACGGTAGACCACACGCCTAGATAGGTCACAGATTGATATTAGACCTTCCATGCCTATTCACAGATTGGCACAATTCTATCAAGCTGCCATATTGACTGTAGGACGCACCCTTAGTAACAGATTGGTATTAGAAGCCACGCTGACCATAGGATGCATGCTTAGGTAAAATGTATAGATTGGCATTGGACCCACCTTGACTATAGGACTCCCATTGAATAAGCTTGAATAGGAGTTGGGTGCAACTCTTGTGATGATTGTTTGTGCTTGTGTGCTTAGTATGAGTTGTGGGACGTTTCAGCGTTGTCCATATCCACACATAGTAGAGAGATGTGAGATGCTTTGGCACTTGTTCACATCCTCATAAGGGACGATATATAGTCCATCCACCTTGATGCATATAGTTGGGAGGGATCTATCGAAACTTCTGACCTCCATTCCATCCGACTGTAACACCCCAAAATTCTGTTAAGAGAGGAATTTAAAAAATTTTGGACGTATTGCATGTGGTGCAGAAATTCAAATTCAAATTGGAATTCAAATTCAAATCAAAACCAGAAAAGAAATGGAAAAAGAAAAAGAAAAACAGAAAACCCCGGCCAGTGGGCCGAAACCCACCAGCCGGCCCACCTTTTCCCACGCCAGCCCACAGCCGCGCGCCCCTTTTTCCTCTCACTGACACACGGGGCCCGCCGTCATCTTCTTCCTCGCGCGCGATCGGCCGACCCCGGGACACCTCTCTCTCCTGAATCAAAACTACCGCCGGAAAATCGCGTTCCCCAGCTGAATTCTGGTCCCGGACGACTCCAACTCGATCACAACCGACACGCCGCCCTCCCCCATCTATATAAACGCCGGCATCACCCCGTTTTCCCCACCCGATCGGCTGTTTTTCCTCCCGGTAAGAACCGAAGCTCCGATCACCTTTTTCTCTCCACCTTCGCTCGGGATTTCTGATCTAACGCGCCAATCTTGTTCCACCGCCTCCGGGGAAACACGCAGGTGCAGAAAACTCGGTAGATTGCGCTCTAAACACAACTCCGACGTGCATCGCTGCGATTCCATCTCGGACCTCATCGCCGACCACCTTCCAGGGCCTCCGAGCTCAAGAAAAACCCCGAGGTGAGATCCCCGACGTCCCCTCTACCGATCTATGCCATGAAATCCCAGTTTTAGGAGGAATAGATGAAGATCCGAAGTTTTCCGGCGAGATCGCCGCCTCCCGCCGCCGCGCGCCGCCGGGCAGCGCGGGCTGGCTCCGGCCACGGCAACGTGGCCGCTTGTGCGCCGTCTATTTTAAATCGCACGGTAGACATAAAACCCAAGCGTACCGGTTCGACGTTATAATCTCAGCCGTCTGTTTTAAATTGGACGGTCCACGTCGGCTCCGCATTATAAAGGCCGGGATTCTTACGCGCTACCCCCTGGGGATCTCGGAAAATACGAGCAAGCCCCGGAAACTTCTGATCTAACCCCTGAAACTTCAGAAATTCATGTAAATTCAATTAAAAATCAGTTTTATCCCCGGGACTTAATAAAAATTTGGAAAACCCCTCTGTTATGTGTAGTTACGCCCCTGGAAATTTATGAAATAATAAAATAGACCCTGTAGTGGGGTGACTTTACCTTTTTAACCCTATATGATATTAAATTTAGGAATTTGAATATGTGATTAGGATTTAAAATTTAAAAGGTGAGACAAACCCATTGTAAATTCAAATTTAAACTCTCCTAGCACTTGGAAAACTTTAGAATGAGTTAAAAGTAGATTTTAAGCTGAAATGAATGTGTCTAATTGATTGTTCACATTTATTAGTTATAGGGACACATTTTTAGGTTAGGAAATAATTCTGAAAATTGGAAAAATAAATTTAAATTAGTTCACATCAGAGGAGAAGTTCAAAAATATATTATTTAATATTTTAGATCAGAACCTATTCTGTTTAGATGATATGCCCTACTATTTAATATCAAAATTTACTTTTAGTCATAGAAAATAAATCTGGAAAATATAGGAAAATAGGTATGCATGACTAGAAAATGATAAATGAAGTCTCCAAATCCAAAGACTTCAGTTTAGGATTGGTAGAAGATCTGAAAACCCATTTGGAGTAGGAAATTACCTTCCATGCAAACTTGGTAGTTAAGAAGTATATTAATTAAATATAAAGAATTTGTTCAAATTGAAAATTCATATATAGTGTGCAAACAGAAATCTGAATACAAAAGTTAGAAATCATATACATATGTTTAAAAGTGCATGTAGGCTAAAAATCAACACATCTAGAGTAACCACAACACTTAGAAATGTGAATGACTAGCATATGTATGTATGTTTGGAGTGAAAGTTTGAACTATGTCTTATGGATTTTTGTTTTCTTTTGCTACGTGTGTTGGCATGAGTAGAACCTGCCCCAGAGCAAGTTCTTCCCTTCCAAGATCAGGACTATCCATTCCCAGAGCAGCAGGAAGAAGGCAAGTGTCCTTGACCACTTTGATCCTATACTAGGATGTGTAGATATAATTATTTGCATTGTCAATTTAAATATGAAACCCATGCTAGGAAGTTTCCCTAGAATTGCATTACCTTGTTTCCTTGTAGCTTGGGTTGGGAATTTGTTTATTATGTAATTCATTCATATTACTTATTCTTAGCCATGCTTAGAATGGGATAAGTGGGATATGATATCATCAACTTGTTTACCTTATTCTTGAATGAGATATTATGAGTTATGTAGAGGTAGGGATCGAGGCAAGTTGGATGATTTGGTTGGTGCTGGGTGCACGAGACTCGGGTTTGTGTTTAGTACTTGCCTGGATCCTAAGGACCGGTTTATGGAGCATGTAACCTGACTTTACCGTGCCAACCACATGCTGAGATGGGGCAGCTTGGCCAATTAATTTGGTGTATCCCCGCCGTAGTATGGGTGTGTTGGATGGTGTGGGGAGTAGGTGTCAGCTGGACTACCATATGAACCGCAAGGCTCAAGAGGGGGCCACTGCAGCGGGGTTGGAGCCTCTTGTATGCTGTTAGGGGTGAAACCTTAGTGGGCCCACGCTCGTCGGGAATCCCTTTGTAAAGGCTTCGTAGTGATCTCCTGGCTACACACCTGGGAAGTGTGAATGTGGTTCGTAGCCACTGGCATAAGGAGGTTCTTTTAGTCCTGATGAAATCACTACATGTGGGTACAGTGGTGCAAACTCTGCAGAGTCAAAACTTTCATGACAGCCGTGCTCACGGTCAAGAGCGGCTTGGACTTATTCATGATTAGAGGAATGATGACTTTGGAATTTGTGGATGTTAAGCGGGGAGCTTAACATTGGAAATGATGTTATGGTTATTTGATTATTATGATGGGTTGGGAGATTGGGATCATTTCACCTGTGTAGTAATGTAGGTGCTTAATAAGCTAAGGTAGTAGGTATTAATTCCGTAGTGCTTTAACCATGAGTTCAACCTCTCCTCGTATCTAGCCATGTATGACATAACTTTCCCACACTTGTTGAGTACCAACGGTACTCAAACTTGCATATTTGTTGGTTCAAATTGCTGCTCAGGTCAAGGGGATGATGTGGTGTTCAATGACCAAGACTTCGGACCCAAAGAAGGATTTTAGGTTCATGGAGTTCCCCGGGCAACGCCTGTGACGGAGCCCACAAGAATAATATTCCGCTGCTAGTTTATTTACATGTTATGAACTTATTATCGTCCATCGAGACGTATGCTTTGTAAGACATATTTATATTCGACACCTGGCTTGTAATAAATGATGCTTCACTATTTTTCATCACATGTATGAGAAAATGATCCTGACATACATGTGATATTCACTCGGTTGTTCTTCGGAGAAACCGGGTGTGACAGAAGTGCTATCAGAGCCAAGGTTGCCCGTAGGAACGTGCACCTAGGTAGAAATGGATGTATTTAAGGACCCTATTTTCTTAAAAACTATTTTACAAAGGTGTGGGTTGAAAAGTGTTATTTAATGGGGTCACTTTATTCATCTTACCCCAACTTTTATTCAAAATAGGATTTTTGTTTAAGATCTTATCTAACTTAATTTTAAATGCTTTATGTTTTAGATGGTTCGCATGATCCGCACCGCCCGCAAGTCCACCGGAGGGAGAGTTCCCGTAGTTGCCCTTGCCCTGAGAGAGGAGAACCGTCCGGTGACGTACCTCTCCTACGGATTGGCAGTAGGAGGCTTGTTGCGCCGTCTTCGACGTATGCTCCACGCCGCCGGCAATACGGGCAAGCTAATCATACACTACAACTCCACCCGGACCATCCATGAGAAGCGAGAAGAATGGAGTTCCGAAATGAGGATTATCCTTGAAAATCAGCTGCTTAAGATCCACCGCTCTTCAGCTTGTCGAGCGACACAGGTCGATGCGGAGAAGGATGTCACCTTGGAGGCCATCACCTGCCCGAGTCACATCTACCGTCGCCACCTGGACGGGACAGAGTACATGTATGTCCTCCAGCGTGAGAGTGGTACAACGGAGTACAAGTACCCGCCAGTGCAGCAGGGGACTTCCCATGAGCACATGGACTGTGCTTGGAGGATGCTGCTATGCTCAGCACTCGACTGTAGGAGTGCCAGCAGGAGCTTCAGGATGTTCGTGACACCCAGAAGGAGACTGAGGCGTTGCTTCGAGCCAGCTTAAGGGCGAGAGAAAGAGGAGATGGGAATGAACTGTGTGTCACCGTGAATGACACATGGACTCCTGACTCCCCAGATCGCCGGGCGAGCAGGCGTCGCCGCACTTCTCCACCAGCAGCTTCCCCACCCAAAGCGGGAGTCAGAGGGCAGCCGCAATAATGAGGAAGATCCCGAGGAGCCAGCTCAGTGATACAAGTCGTGTAGAGTCCTTTCCCATAGTTCAGCAGGTTATCGAGTAGGCGAGTCAATACCTTAGTTAATGGTGTGTTAATGTGTGGTGTGTGACGTGAGTTGTGGAAGCCATGGGAAATTGTCCACAACCCCGTCTTCAGGATGTTTTGCTTTGATGTGTGAATCCCTATGAAATTAAGAGTGCATTTATTTTCGCGTGATACATGAAACCCTAAGAAAATATAAATATAATAAGGTCTCAAAATTTTAAAGTTTAAACAAGCAAATTGGGAAGTTAATACGTAATGCTTTAAATTAACATTTGGTTTATCAGGATAGATGGCCGGAAGAGGAAAGGGTCGTGGTGCCAACCCGGCCAACAACAACGATGAGGCCAGCAACCCTCATCTTTCTTGAGGGCAAGACAGGGGTGGTCGCCGTAAAGGAGTTGATCCCATCCAACAAATGCTTGAAAATCAGAATCAGCTCATCCAGAGCCTAACTCAAGTGGTGGCCAACTTGCACCAAGTTCCACCTCCACAAGCTGCACCACGCCATCCAAGGTTGATTGAGTTTCTAGGGACTCAACCTCCAAAGTTTGCAAGTGCTGCTGAACCTCTGTAGGCAGACGATTGGCTAAAGACCATTGAGAGCAAGATGAGGATCATATAATTCCAAGGGTATGAGAGGGTGCTGTTTGCCTCTCACCAATTGCATGGACCTGCTGCTGATTGGTGGACCGCTTACGTGGCCGCCCATCATGACCCTGAGAACATCACTTGGGAAGAGTTCAAGCGTAGTTTCCGCAACCATTACATACCAAGGCGTGAACTCAAAAACAAGAGAAAGGAGTTCTTGGGGCTGCAGCAAGGAAACATGACTGTGAGGGAATACCTCACTAAATTCACCCAACTATCCCGTTACGCACCACGGGACATCGAGACTGATGAGCAGAAACAGGACTGCTTTGTGGAAGGACTTACAGCGGAAATGCAGTGTGCAATGTCCTCCAACGAGTATGAAAGCTTCGAAAAGATGGTGGACAGAGAATTTGTTGTTGAGAGGAAGCTGAAGGTCTTGGAAAATGAAAACAAGAGGAAGGCGGGATGGTCACACTAAGCCTCGGGTAGCAACACACGCCCACGTCTGATGCAGCAACCCGCAGGGCAGACGAGCCGTGCTGCGGTACCCTACTCTGCACCGAGAGGGTACAATCCGAACTTCAGGCCTCAGTCAGCACCAGCACAGCCACAACGTCAGTTTGTACAGCAGCCTCGCCCCACATATCAACCTCGACCAGCAGTACAAGGACCCCCAAACCAACCCCAAGACAACAACGGCCAGGCACCTAAGGTTGGAGTGCAATGCTTTAACTGTGGTGAAGTGGGGCACTACGCCCATTAGTGCCCAAAGAAGAAGCCCGTGCAGCCGCAACAGCAGAATGTGATGCGAGGACGGGTGAACCATGTGACCATGGAGGAGGCGCAGGAGGCACCCGACGTGGTAGTTGGTATGTTCCCTGTCAATTTACACATTGCAACCCTGTTGTTTGACTCTAGTGCTACCCACTCGTTCATTGCTCAAGGGTTTGTTAAGAAGCATGATCTAGCAACCACACAAATGAACCATATGCTAGCAGTGAATTCACCAGGTGGAGAAATAAGGACAAGACAAGTGTGTCCCAAGGTAAATCTAGACATTAATGGGGTAGTATTTACTGTCAACCTCATAGTGATAGATTCCCAAGGGATAGATATTATTTTGGGTATGGATTGGTTGACCAAACATAAAGGAATCATCCATTGTTCAACAAGAACGGTGGAACTAACTCACCCTAGTGGCACAAGAGTAAAGTTCATAACTATACAAGAGCCTAGGAGGGACATTAAACTCAATCAAGTTGAGGTGGAAGTGGAGGAGACCAGGATCATCAGGGAATATCTAGATGTTTTTCCGGAGGAGTTGCCAGGTATGCCCCCCGATCGTGAAGTGGAATTCGGGATTGAGCTAGTGCCTGGAACAGCTCCGATATACAAGAGACCATATCGGATGGACTCCAAACAGCTGGAAGAACTCAAGGAACATTTAAGAGAATTGACAGAAAAGGGGTACATTTGTCCTAGTTCCTCACCATGGGGAGATCGAGTGATATTTGTGCCCAAGAAGGACGGGACCCAAAGGCTATGCGTGGACTACCGTGCGTTGAATGAGGTAACCATCAAGAACATGTACCCATTACCCCGCGTTGAAGACTTGTTTGATCAATTGAGGGGAGCTTGTGTGTTCTCGAAAATTGATCTCAAATCGGGATACCACCAACTTAAGATAAGGCAAACAGAGATCCCCAAGACAGCTTTCGTATCTCGGTACAGACTGTATGAATACACCGTCATGCCTTTCGGGCTAACTAATGCCCCGGCATACTTCATGTATCTCATGAACAAGGTATTCATGGAATATCTGGACAAATTTGTGGTGGTTTTCATAGATGACATTCTCATCTTCTCCAAAGATGAAGAAGAACATGAGAAACATCTAAGGTTGGTGTTGCAAAAGCTGAGAGAACACCAACTATATGCCCAGTTAAGGAAGTATGAGTTTTTGCTAAAGAGAGTTCCCTTCTTAGGGCATATAATCTCGGAAGGAGGAATCTCCGTAGAACCCGCCAAGATCGAGGATGTATAGAAGTGGAAGACCCCTGAGAATGTCGGGGATGTTCGAAGCTTCTTAGGATTGGCGGGATACTATCGACGGTTTATCGAGGGTTTTTCCAAGATTTCGAGACCCCTCACCAAACTGTTGGAGAAAGGAATCACATTCACATGGACACCGCAGTGTGAGACGAGTTTTCAAGAGCTAAAGAAAAGATTGACAACAACCCAGTGCTAGTTATGCCAGATATGCAGAAGAACTTTTCGGTGTACTACTATGCCTCTGGAAACGGGTTGGGATGTGTTCTCATGCAAGAGGGGCATGTCGTGGCTTATGCGTCCCGGCAGCTCCAGAAACACGAGAAGAACTATCCTACACATGACCTAGAGCTAGCTGCAGTGGTACACGCGTTGAAGATTTGGCGGCATTACTTGATGGGGAAGAGGATAGAGATATATACGGATCATAAGAGCTTAAAGTATATTTTCACACAGCCAGATCTCAACCTCAGACAAAGGAGATGGTTAGAGCTAATCAACGACTTTGATGTGGGCATCAACTATCATCCTGGGAAAGCGAACCTCGGAAGGTGCAGGTCAATAGGTTGAGTTTGAAGGACATGCCTGCAGAATTGAAGGAAGATGTTATAAAACTCAATCTATGTCTTGTGAATAGTGTTGAGGCCATCGCCATGGAAGTGGATTCCACATTAGAGAGGATACAAGAAATCAGAGAACTCATCAAGGATAATAAAGCCCCTGGGTTCAGAGAGGATGAACAAGGTACGGTGTGGCATGGGAAAAGAATTTGTGTGCCTGAAGTGAAGGAGATCCGTGAATTGATTTTGAAGGAGGCTCATGATTCCGACTATTCCATTCATCCTGGGAGTACGAAGATGTATCATGACCTCAAGAGCAGATATTGGTGGTATGGCATGAAGCGAGATGTCGCGGAACATGTTACCCTATGTGACACATGTCAGTTGGTGAAAGCAGAACATCAACGACCCGCGTGATTATTGCAACCACTCAAAGTGCCTGAATGGAAATGGGAAGAAATCAGTATGGATTTCATAGTGGGACTACCCAGGACCCAATCAGGATATGATTCTATATGGGTCATCATCGACAGGCTAACCAAGGTAGCTCATTTCATCCCCGTGAAAGAAAGCTACAGCGGATCCAAATTGGCAGAATTGTACATGTCCAGGATCATGTGTTTCCATGGAGCACCAAAGAAGATAGTGTCAGATCGAGGGACGCAGTTCACCTCAAGGTTCTGGCAGAAGTTGCATGAAACCATGGGAACTAATCTGAATTTTAGTTCTGCCTATCATCCCCAGACTGACGGGCAGACGGAAAGAACCAATCAGATCCTTGAGGATATGCTGAGAGCGTGTGCACTCAAGAACAATAGGAGCTGGGATAAGAACTTAACGTATGCGGAGTTCTCCTATAACAACAGCTATCAGGCTAGTATGAAGATGTCACCGTTTGAGGCTTTGTATGGGAGAAAGTCTAGAAATCCACTATTTTGGAACCAAGCGGGGGAAAGTAAAGCGTTTGGACCCGAGGTACTACAAGAAGTCGAGGCAAAAGTGAGGGAAATTCACAACAACTTGAGGATAGCACAGACACGACAAAAGAGCTATGCCGATGTACGGAGAAGAGAGCTCGTTTTCAATGTGGGGGACTATGTCTACCTCAAGGTGTCCCCTATTCGAGGACTTTGTCGGTTCAAGGTGAAAGGGAAGTTATCACCTCGATACATCGGACTCTTCCAAGTTCTGGAGAGGAAAGGCGAAGTGGCATATCAACTAGAACTACCGGCTCGCCTATCGGATGTGCATGATGTATTCCATGTGTCACAGTTTTCGGAATTGTTTTCCTAGAACCACCAATCTCGAGGACGAGATTTCTTTTAAGGGGGGTAGAGCTGTAACACCCCAAAATCTGTTAATAGGGGAATTTAAAAATTTTTGGACGTATTGCATGTGGTGCATAAATTCAAATTCAAATTGGAATTCAAATTCAAATCAAAACCAGAAAAGAAATGGAAAAACAAAAAGAAAAACAGAAAACCCTGGCCTGTGGGCCGAAACCCACCAGCCGGCCCACCTTTTACCCCGCCAGCCCACAGCCGCGCACCCCATTTTCCTCTCACTGACACGCGGGGCCCGCCGTCATCTTCTTCCTCGCGCGCGATCGGCCGACCCCGGGACACCTCTCTCTCCCGAATCAAAACTACCCCCGGAAAATGGCGTTCCCGAGCCGAATTCTGGTCCCGGACGACTCCAACTCGATCACAACCGACACGCCGCACTCCCACGTCTATATAAACGCCAGCATCGCCCCGTATTCCCCACCCGATCGGCTGTTTTTCCTCCTGGTGAGAACTGAAGCTCCGATCACCTTTTTCTCTCGACCTTCGCTCGGGATTTCTGATCTAACGCGCCGATCTTGTTCCACCGCCTTCTGGGAAACACGCAGGTGCAGAAAACCCGGTAGATTGCGCTCTAAACACAACTCCGACGTGCATCGCCGCGATTCCATCTCGGACCTCGTCGCCGACCGCCTTCCAGGGCCTCCGAGCTCAAGAAAAACCCCGAGGTGAGATCCCTGACCTCCCCTCTACCGATCTATGCCATGAAATCCCAGTTTTAGGAGGAATAGACGAAGATCCGAAGTTTTCCGACGAGATCGCCGCCTCCCGCCGCCACGCGTCGCCGGGCAGCGCGGGCTGGCAACGGCCAGGGCAACGTGGCCGCTTGTGAACCGTCTATTTTAAATCGCACGGTAGACATAAAACCCCCGCGTACCGGTTCGACGTTATAATCTCAGCCGTCTGTTTTAAATCGGATGGTCCACGTCGGCCCCGCATTATAAAGACCGGGATTCTTACGCGCTACCCCTAGGGATCTCGAAAAATACGAGCTAGCCCCGGAAACTTCTGATCTAGCCCCTGGAACTTCAGAAATTCATGTAAATTCAATTAAAAATCAGTTTTAGCCCCTGGACTTAATAAAAATTTGGAAAACCCCTCTGTTATGTGTAGTTAGGCCCCTGGAAATTTATGAAATAATATAATAGACCCTGTAGTGGGGTGAGTTTACCTTTTTAACCCTATATGATATTAAATTTAGGAATTTCAATATGTGATTAGGATTTAAAATTTAAAAGGTGAGACAAACCCATTGTAAATTCAAATTTAAACTCTCCTAGCACTTGGAAAACTTTAGAATGAGTTAAAAGCAGATTTTAAGCTGAAATGAATCTGTCTAATTGATTGTTCACATTTATTAGTTATAGGGACACATTTTTAGGTTAGGAAATAATTCTGAAAATTGGTAAAATAAATATAAATCAGTATACATCAGAGGAGAAGTTCAAAAATATATTATTTAATATTTTAGATCAGAACCTATTCTGTTTAGATGATATGCCCTACTATTTAATATTAAAATTTACTTTTAGTCATAGAAAATAAAATCTGGAAAATATAGGAAAATACGTATGCATGACTAGAAAATGATAAATGAAGTCTCCAAATCCAAATACTTCAGTTTTGGATTGGTAGAAGATCTGAAAACCCATTTGGAGTAGGAAATTACCTTCAATGCAAACTTGGTAGTTCAGAAGTATATTAATTAAATATAAAGAATTTGTTCAAATTGAAAATTCATATATAGTGTGCAAACAGAAATCTGAATACAAAAGTTAGAAATCATATGCATATGTTTAAAATTGCATGTAGGCTAAAAATCAACACATTTAGAGTAACCACAACACTTAGAAATGTGAATGACTAGCATATGTATGTATGTGTGGAGTGAAAGTGTGAACTATATCTTATGGATTGTTGTTTTCTTTTGCTATGTGTGTTGGCATGAGTAGAACCTGCCCCAGAGCAAGATCTTCCCTTCCAAGATCAGGACTATCCATTCCCAGAGCAGCAGGAAAAAGGCAAGTGTCCTTGACCACTTTGATCCTATACTAGGATGTGTAGATATAATTATTTGCATTGTCAATTGAAATATGAAACCCATGCTAGGATGTTTCCCTAGAATTGCATTACCTTGTTTCCTTGTAGCTTGGGTTGGGAATTTTCTTTATTATGTCATTCATTCATATTACTTATGCTTAGCCATGCTTAGAATGGGATAAGTGGGATATGATATCATCAACTTGTTTACCTTATTCTTGAATGAGATATTATGAGTTATGTAGAGGTAGGGATCGAGGCAAGTTGGATGATTTGGTTGGTGCTGGGTACACGAGACTCGGGTTTGTGTTTAGTACTTGCCTGGATCCTAAGGACCGGTTCATGGAGCATGTAACCTGGCTTTACCGTGCCAACCACATGCTGAGATGGGGCAGCTTGGCCAATTAATTAGGTGTATCCCCGGCGTAGTATGGGTGTGTTGGATGGTGCGGGGAGTAGGTGTCAGCTGGACTACCATATGAACCGCAAGGCTCAAGAGGGGGCCACTACAGCGGGGTTGGAGCCTCTTGTATGCTGTTAGGGGTGAAACCTCAGTGGGCCCACGCTCGTCGGGAATCCCTTTGTAAAGGCTTCGTAGTGATCTCCTGGCTACACACCTGGGAAGTGTGAATGTGGTTCGTAGCCACTTGCATAATGGAGGTTCTTTTAGTCCACCCGGCAACGGGGGATGAATCACTACAAGTGGGTACAGTGGTGCAAACTCTGCAGAGTCAAAACTGTCATTACAGCCGTGCTCACGGTCAAGAGCGGCTTGGACTTATTCATGATTAGAGGAATGATGATTTTAGAAGTTGTGGATGTTAAGCGGGGAGCTTAACATTGGAAATGATATTATGGTTATTTGATTATGATGATGGGTTGGGAGATTGGGATCATTTCACCTGTGTTGTAATGTAGGTGCTTAATAAGCTAAGTTAATAGGTATTAATTGCGTAGTGCTTTCACCATGAGTTCAACCTCTCCTCGTATCTAGCCATGCATGACATAACTTTCCCACACTTGCTGAGTACCAACGGTACTCAAACTTGCATATTTGTTGGTTTAAATTGCTGCACAGGTCAAGGGGATGATGTGGTGTTCAATGACCAAGACTTCGGACCGCCTGTGACGGATCCCACAAGAATAATATACCGCTGCTAGTTTATTTACATGTTATGAACTTATTATCGTCCATCGAGACGTATGCTTTGTAAGACATATTTATATTCGACACCTGGCTTGTAATAAATAATGCTTCACTATTTGTCATCACATGTATGAGAAAATGATCCTGGCATACATGTGATATTCACTCGGTTGTTTCGGAGAAACCGGGTGTGACACCGACTCTACTCAAAGATGGTAAGAGGAAACGCCGGCCGTCAAGGGAGGAACGTCCATGGCAACCAAGAAGAGGACCACGTCGAAGTTCCTGAGAATGACAACCCCGGAGCTGGTGCAAACAACCTGGAACAGTTAATGGCTATGCAAAATTAGCTTATGCAAACCATGATTCAAACTTTGGGTCAGTTGCAAGCCAACAACAACAACCCTGTTCCGGCACCACCACCGCCCCACCGCCACCACCGCCGGCTCACAACAGGCTGGGAGAGTTCATGAGGACTCGACCACCCACCTTTGCACAAGCTAATGACCCCATGGAGGCCGACGATTGGTTGAAGTCCATGGAGAAGAAGCTTTCCATCATCTAGTGCAATGACCGAGAGAAGGTTCTCTTCGCGTCGCACCAACTTATGGGAGCTTCCGCTGATTGGTGGGACGCCCTTTGTAACGCTCACGTCGACCAGGATACTATTACTTGGACTGAGTTCAAGGAGAGTTTCCGCTCTCATTACATCCCTGCTGGTGTAATGATGCTCAAAAGACAAAAGTTTGAAGGTCTCTGCCAAGGACAGAAAAGCGTGAATGAGTACCTCAACAAGTTCACGCAGCTGTCACGATATGCCCCCGAAGATGTCAACTCAGACCAATGGAAGCAGTACCTGTTCATGAGAGGGTTGAGGAATGAGATCCATGTTCAGCTCCTCAATAATGACTATGCGAGCTTCCAGAAGCTAGTTGACAAAGCCATAGTGGTTGAAAGCAAGATCCAAGAGATCGAGTGAGAGGGCAAGAGGAAGATGCCATACCAGCCACAAGGGAGCAATGTACGTCCCCGGTACATGCCCCCAGCTGCACCACAGTATGGATCGACAACTCCTGCTTTTTGCCCTAATCAGCCACCACAGCAACGTCCTGCTATGCCAGCACCTCGTGTGCCCTTGCCTCCGGCGCCCTGACCCAACATGGGCGCTCCTGTTCAAAACCCCCGCCCTAACGTACTTGCTGTCGTGGGCAACAAGGCATGCTTTGCATGCGGAGAAACAGGACACTTCGCGAGCCAGTGCCCGAGGATAGGTCCTGGACAGCAAGGCAACGTGCCCAAGCAGAACCCACGGCCGAACGGAGGACCCAATCAAGGAAACCGTGGACAACAGAACTACGCTCGCAGCAGCATGAACCATGTCTCTGCTGAGGAAGTGCAACAGGCTGAGGACGTCGTAATTGGTATGTTCCTTGCCAACTCCAACCCAGCCACCATTCTATTTGATTCTGGAGCATCACATTCCTTCATATCATCCAAGTATGTTGCCAAGTACAATCTACCGATATCACACTTGAAATATACTATGTTGGTTAATTCTCCCGGTGGAAAAATGAGGACTAATATAGTATGTACAAAAGTAAACCTTAAAATAAGGGGGTAGACTTCCTTGCCAACCTCATTGTCTTGGATTCCCAAGGGCTTGACATAATACTCGAAATGGATTGGTTAAGCAAGCACAACATAGTAATCCAATGTGCTAAGAGGAGCGTGCAGTTGACAAACAAGCACGGTACCCGTATTGAGTTCGAGTCAGCCCAACCAACAACCGAGAAGGCAGAATTCCCTCATCTATTCACTACTTTATCGAATCTCGAGGACAAGATTCAATTTAAGGGGGTAGATTTGTAACACCCTCATTTTTTATTCCTGCATGTATTCATGTTTCATGTAGAAAAACATTTTAAAATAAGTAGAAACAGAGAAAATATCAGAAAGATAGCCAAAATGAGCCAAATTCAATCCACCGAGAGCGCTGAAGACAACTCCCGCGGCCCGCTAGCCATGTGGCGTGTTTGGAGTTTATCCCTGCGAAGTGGGGAGAGGTCCACTGCTAAACTGGCTACGTGGCAGGCTCGGGGCTCGTCTCTGTGGAAGGGACAAGGTCCGACCCTGTGGGACACGTGTTGCCCCCGGAGCTAGCCTTTGTGGAGGAGCGAGGCCAGCCCTGCAGGACACATGTTGCCTTTGGAGCTAGTCACAACGGAAAAGAGAGGACTCGCCGTGCAGGACACGTGTCGCTCTCGGAGCTAACCTCCGAGAGGTCCGGTCCTACTGGACACATGTCACCTCCGGAGCTCATCTCCGGGAGGTTCGACGCTGATGGACACGTGCCAACCTCGGAGCTCGTTTCTGAGGAGAAATGAAGTCTGGCGCTGCTTGACATGTGGCATTCTCAGAGCTCACCTCCGAAGAGAGGGGAGGTCCGGAATTGACACATGGCACACTCGGAGCTCACCTCCGAAGAGATGGGAGGTCCGGCTCTGACACGTGGCACATTCGGAGCTCACCTCCGAAGAGAGGGGAGGTCCGGCACTGACACGTGGTGTACGCGGAGCTCACCTCTGAGGAAGAGGGGAGGTCCCGCCCGCCAGGACACGTGGCGCACGTGGAGCTCGCCTCTAAGGAAGAGGGAGGTCTCGCCCGCCTAACACGCAGCACAACCGGAGCTTGTCTCTGCTAAAAAGGGAGCCCAGGTTCCCGCAGGACACGTGTAGCCTCCGGAGCTCATCACCGTGGAGGTTATGAGATCTGAAGCGGTTTTGCTTCTATACGCATGGGAATACTGGTACGGGAGGAAACCGACACAAATTCCACGTTGCTACCGCACCAAATCAACTAAAGATAAGTTGTTAAGATTCAAAAACAATTTGAATAGGACTCTTATTCGAATTCCAATCAGATTAGGATTCTTCTCTTCCCATTATAAATAAAACCCGAAACAACCCCTTGGTCATAATATCTTTTCTAAGCCGACAACTTAGAAGCCCTAGCCCCAAACTCGCCGAGCTAAACCCCTTCGCCGTAGTTTGACCGCCGGAGAGACCACCGACGAGCCCAGAAACGATCGCCATTGCCGGAGGAGAGCCGACAATCTGTTCTTGCTAGGAGGAAGGACCTGAAGGAAGCAAGGTAGGTCTCCATTACCACCTTGCGAACGTCATCGTGTTTTTCGTTGCATCTGTTCTTCGATCCCTTCGAACAGAAGCTTTTTCTTGGACAGATCACATGTTGATCGGTTTAATCTAGATCTTGAGTCCAGATCATTCCCACGTCAACAATTGATCCGAACACCTCTGTTCATCATAAAACCCATGCAAGAACATGCAAAAACACAACCAAACCGATCTAATAAAATACTGCATCATAGGATTAATATGCATATGCATCATTGCATCTTAAAGTAGAGTTTGTGCATGATGATTGATTGCTATGAATCTTGTATGTGCGTGATCGCGTATAGAAGGACAAGCTCAGGGAGCTACCTATGACGGACTACAACGACAAGAATTTGAGCAAAAGGAACCGCAAGAACAAGGCAAGTGCCCCTTGACCATATTGATCCCATGTTTTGGAAAACTGTTTTGTTTGCGAAACAGTGTGTGTGCTTGAGTCAACATGATGGGAAACCCTTTTCATAGGAGTTTACTAGTTTTGTTAACCACCCTTGTCACCGGGAAAGTTAATGAGTCGGGTATGGTTTTTGCTTTTACGCTTCGCTGAGTCCATGGGATACGGGAAGCGAGATAGATGTGTCTAGCTAACTGCACTCGTATGAATAATGTTAATGAGAAACTGATGTTGATACTGAACATGAATCGGAGGGAGATCTAGGCAAGCCTTGGTTTGTGGATGAGGTAGAATGGGATGGTGGTTTACTTGCCGTAGATCTAAGGACCGGTTCATGCGAGCACATGCCAGGATAACAGTGCCACCACAAGGCCAAGTATGGGTGCCGCTTAGCTGAGTAATTAGGTAAGTTACTAGATTGTTATGGACCGTGGAAGGCGCGGGAATGGGAGTCAAGTGAGGACTGCCCTGGGAATTGCATGGCAGAAGAGGGGGCCCATGGGTGGGAAAATTGGAAATTCTAGCCTGCCGGTGAAACCTTAGTGAGTCCATACATCTAGTAACCCCTTTGTAAAGGCTATTTTGTGATCTCTTGGCCATACACCAACGGTAGTGTACTGGTATAATGGAGGTTCTGCAGTCACCGACGGGTGACGACATCACAAACTTGTGGGTAAAGTGGTGCAGACTCTGCAGAGTCTAAAACTATCATGATAGCCGAGCTTACGGTCACTAGCGCCTTGCCAACTTCCATGATTAGTTGGGATGGTTTTGGTTATGGTTTGGTTTTTGGGACTGTTGAGTCCGGGTAATGAGATTGGTTCCATGACTGTTGGGTCATGGCAACAAGATTTGGTCTCGGAATGAGACGGAATTGAATATGAGATGAAATGGTAGTGAATACGAGATGGTATTCATGAGATGGTAGTGAATACGAGATGGTATTCATGAGCAAAGTTGAGAAAGGTTAATGTCTGGTTGAGACATGGAAAGGGATGAATCATAATGGAGGTATGTTAATGTTTAAATACATGTTGGGATTACATTCACTTAAAGTTAAGCTGCTGTTTTTATCGTGTTTTTGAGAAATAAACTTTGCTTTCTGCAATGAGCCTTTTATATCTTCCTTGATGTGAGCTACATATCATATTTTCCCGCACTTGCTGAGTACATTATGTACTCAAACTTGCATTATCATACATCATTAGCAACAGGAGAGGAGTACTATGAAGACCACGTGGAGTACTAGGAGTGTGATTCCACGTCAACTTGCCCGTGGGGATGGAGTAGAAATGGAACCGCTGCTGCTGCTTAGATTGCTTCCGCACTAGTTAGATGACTTCCGCTGCTAGGATAAGACTTCCGCTGCTAGAATGAGTCCAAGACTCATGAGACATTGTAATAAACCCTGTTATTCGTGGTTATATATATTCTGAATTCAGTTTGTGAAGTATATGTGTATGTGTGATGAACATCCTGGGCACACATATGCATCAGTTCTCGGTTCTGTGTTCTTCAGAATCGAGGGCGTCACATTAACCAACATAATATATTTCATGTGTGATATGGGCAGATTATACTTGGCAACATATTTGGATGATATGAATGAATGCGATTCTCCGGAGTCAAATAAAACAGCGGCTGGGTTGGAGTTGGCAAGGAACATAGCAATCACGACGTCCTCAGCCTGTTGCGCTTCCTCAACGGGGACATGATTCACGTTGCCACGAGCGTAGTTCTGCTGTCCACAGTTACCTAATTAGCTCCTCCGTTCGGCCGTGGGTTCTGCTTGAGCGCGTTGCTTGGCTGTGCAAGGCCTTTCCTCGGGCACTGACTTGCAAAGTGTCCCACTTCTCCGCATGCAAAGCATGCCTTGTTGCCCAAGACAGCAGGTACGTTAGGGCGAGGGTGGTTTTGAGCATAGGTGCCCATGTTTGGACGGGGCGCAGAAGGCAAAGGCATACGAGGTGCTTGCATGACAGGACGTTGCTGCGGTGGTTGATTAGGGAGAAAAGTAGAAGCGGGCAAGCCATACTGTGGGTCCAGCTGGGGGCATGAAACGGGGACGTACATTGCTCCCTTGTGGCTTGTATGGCATCTTTCTCTTGCCCTCTTGTTTGATCTCACGGATCTTGCTTTCAACCACTATAGCTTTGTCAACTAGCTTCTAGAAGTTTGCATAGTCATTGTTGAGCAGCTGAAAACTCTCCTTGAACTCAGTCCAAGTGATAGTGTCCTGGTTGACATGAGCATTGCAGAGAGCGTCCTACCAGTCAGCGGCTGCTCCCATAAGTTGGTGCGATGCGAAGAGAACCTTCTCCCGATCATTGCACTGAACAATGGAAAGCTTCTTCTTCATGGATTTCAACCAATCATCAGCCTCCATGGGATCATTAGCTTGTGCAAAAGTAGGCGGTCGAGTCCTCATGAACTCTCCCAGTCGATTGTGAGCCGGCGGTGGTGGCGGTGGTGGTGGTGGTGGTGGTGGTGGTGCAGGAACGGGATTAGGATTGTTGTTGTTGTCTTGCAGCTGACCCAAAGTTTGGATCATAGTTTGCATGAGCTGGTTCTGCATAGCCATCAACCGTTCAAGGTTGTTTTCACCAGCACCGGTGTTAACATTCTCAGGAACTTCATCATGGCCATCCTCTTATGGTTCTTGGTTGCCATTTACGTTCCTCCTTTGACGGCTGGCGTTTTCCCTTACCATCTGTGAGAGAGAGTTGGGTGGAGTAGAAGTTAGAAGTTTAGATGGATACCCCCCAACTATATGCATCAAGGTGGAAGGACTAAATATATTTTTTTTATATGAGGATGTGAACACATGCCAAAGCATCTCACATCTCTCTACTATGTGTGGATATGGACAACGCTGAAGCGTCCCACAACTCACACTAAGCACATAAACACAAGCAATCATTACAAGAGTTCAACACACCACTCCTATTCAAGCTTCTATGGTTTAAACGTTCCTATGGGTTTTAGGGTGTCCATTCTACCTAAGCTTGCATCCTACGGTCAAGGTGGTTCTGATGCCAATCTGTGCATTCTACCTAGGCTTGCGTCCTACGGTCAATATGGCTCTAATGCAAATCTGTGACTTCTACCTAGGCTTGCGTCCTACGGTCAATGTGTCTCTAATGCAAATCTGTGACTTCTACCTAGACTTGCGTCCTACAGTCAACATGACTTTGATACCAATCTTTGACGCTCGATCCCGTAAAACACGGCACCCAGCTAATGCATATGTGTGCCTAGGATGTTCATCACACATACACATGTAATCCACAAACTGAACTGAGAATATAACCATGAATTAATAGGGTTCAAGTACTTTATTACATCAATCTCTAACTTATTCTTGCAGCGGAAGTCTTCTAACTTATTCTAGCAGCGGAAGTCTCTAACGATAGCGGAAGCAAACTAAACAGCAGCAGCGGCTCCATCTCCAACTCCACAGGCAAGTTGATGGTAGATCACACGCCTAGTACTCCACATGATCTTCAAAGTACTCCTCTCCTGTTGTTGATGATCGTATGATAATGCAAGGGTGAGTACATGTCGTACTCAGCAAGTGCAGGAAATGTATGACATGTAGCTTCCAACAAGGTAGGAACAAAAAGGCTCATTGCAGAAAGCAAAGTTTATTTCTCAAACATGATAAAAGCAGCAACTAACTTTAAGTGAATTTAATCCCGATATATATCAAATTAAAACATCAACATACCTCCTTTATGATTCACCACCTTTCATGTCTCAACCAACCATAAATCTTTCTCAACTTTCATCTCATGCTCATGATATCCATAACCATCTCATATTCGTACCACCATCTCATATTCATCTCATATTCATATCTTCCAAAACCAAACTTATTGTTATGACTCAACAGTCCCAAAAACAAATCCCAAAGATCATACCATAACCAGACCAATAAACATCCATCCCAAACCTTCCCTCTAATCATGGAAGTTGGCCAGGTGCTTGTGACCGGAAGCACGGCTATCATAATAGTTTTACACTCTGCAGAGGTGGCACCACTTTACCCACAAGTTTGTAATTTCATCACCCGTCGGCGACTGCAGAACCTCCATTATACCAGTACACAACCATCGGTGTATGGCAAAGAGATCACAAAATAGCCTTTACAAAGGGGCTACTAGATGTATGGACTCACTAAGGTTTCACCAGCAGGCTCGAATCACCATTCTCCCACCTACGGGCCCCCTCTTGTGCCATGCAGTTCCCAGAGCAGTCTTCTCTCGACTCCCATTCCCCGTGCCTTCCACGGTACATAACAATCTAGCAACTTACCTAATTAGTCAGCTAAGCCGCACCCATACTTTGCCTCGTGGTGGCACTGTTTTCCTGGCATATGCTCGCATGAACCGGTCCTTAGATCTACGACAAGTAAACCACCATCTCATTCTACCACTTCCACGAACCAAGCTTGCCTAGATCTCCCCGATTCATGTTCATTATCATCATCAAGTTTTCAATATCATTATTCATATGAGTGCAGTAGCTAAACACGTTCTATCTCGCTTCCCGTAACCCTTAGATTAGCGAAGCAAAAGCAAAAACAACCATACCTGACTCATCAACTTTCCCGTTGACAAGGGTGGTTAACAAAACTAGTAAACTCCTATAAAAGGGTTCCCATCAAATTGACTCAAGCATATACAGTTTTTGCAAACAAAACAGTTTCAAAACATGGGATCAATATGGTCAAGGGGCACTTTCCTTGTTCCTGTGGCTTTGGTTGCTCACTGATCTCGAAGTCTTGGTGTTGTAATCCTTCGTAGATAGCTCCCTGAGCTTGTCATTCTACTTACGATCACGCACATACAAAATTTATAGCAATCAAACATCATGCACAGACTTTACTTAAGATGCAATGGTGCATATGCATGCTAACCTATGGTGCTGTTTCATTAGATCGGTTTGTACATGTTCTTGCATGTTTTAATGGGCTTGCATGGGGTTTTATGACGAACAAGGATATAAGGATCAAGTGTGGACGTGGTAATTATCTTGACTCAAGATCTAGATCAATTCCACCGTCACAAACTGATCAGCACGTGATCTGTCCACACGAAAAAGCTTCTGTTCGAAGAAAACAGATGCGAAGAAACCCACGATGATGTCATAAGGTGGTAACGAAGACCTACCTCACTTTTCCCTGGTGGCAGGGCCTCCCTCCTAGCAATGGCAGCAGGACAGTTTGTTGGCTCTCCTCCGGTGACGGCGAACGTGTCAGGGCTCGACGGCGGTCTCACCGGTGGCTGAACTCCGGCGAAGGGGTTTAACTCGGCGATTTGGGGGCCAGGGTCTCTGAGTCGTCGACTTGAAAAGGTGTTAAGGCCAAGGGGGTGTTTCGAGTTCTACTTATAAGGGAATAAGGAAGAGTCCTACTCCGATTGGATTTCAAATAAGAGTCCTATTCAAATTGTTTTGGATCTTAACGACTTATCTCCAATCAATTTGGTTGCAGTATTCAACGTGGAAGAATTCATGTCGGTTCCTCAGTACCGGGTACTCACGTACAGGGGAAAACAGCTTAAGGATCTCGTCCTTCTGCAGGGATAAGCTCCGGAGGCTCCACTTGTCCAGCGGGGGCCGGGCCTCCATTTTCCTTAGAGGCGAGCTCCGGTTGTGCCGCTTGTCAGGCAGGCGGGACCTCCCCTCTCCTCAGAGGGGAGCTCTGCGTGCGCCAAGTGTCTTGACGGGTGGGATGTCACACCTGGTTTCTCCGAAGAACAACCGAGTGAATATCACATGTATGCCAGGATCATTTTCTCATACATGTGATGACAAATAGTGAAGCATCATTTATTACAAGCCAAGTGACGAATATAAATAAGTCTTACATAGCATGTTTCTCGATGGACGATAATAAGTTCATAATATGTAAACAAAACAGCAGCGGAATATAATTCTTGTGGGCTTCGTCACAGGCGTTGCCCGGGGGACTCCACGAACCTAGAATCCTTCTTCGGGTCCGAAGTCTTGGTCATTGAACACCACATCATCCCCTTGACCTGAGCAGCAATTTAAACCAACAAATATGCAAGTTTGACTACCGTTGGTACTTAGCAAGTGTGGGAAAGTTATGCCATGCATGGCCAGAACAAGGAGAGGTTGAACTCATGGTTAAAGCACTACGCAATTAATACCTATCACCTTAGCTTATTAAGCACCTACATTACTACACAAGTGAAATGGTCCCAGTCTCCCAACCCATCATCAAAATCAAATAACCATAACCTCATTTCAAATGTTAAGCTCCCTGCTTAACATCCACAACTTCCAAAGTCATCATCCTCTAATCATGAATAAGTCCAAGCCGCTCTTGACCGTGAGCACGGCTGTCATGACAGTTTTGACTCTGCAGAGTTTGCACCACTGTACCCACATGTAGTGATTTCATCCCCCGTTGCGGGGTGGACTAATAGAACCTCCATTATGCCAGTGGCTGCGAACCACATTCACACTTCCCAGGTGTGTAGCCAGTTGATCACTACGAAGCCTTTACAAAGGGATTCCTGACGAGCGTGGGCCCACTGAGGTTTCACCCCTAACAGCATACAAGAGGCTCCAACCCCGCTGCAGTGGCCCCCTCTTGAGCCTTGCGGTTCATATGGTAGTCTAGCTGACACCTATTCCCCGCACCATCCAACACAACCATACTACGCCGGGGATACACCTAATTAATTGGCCAAGCTGCCCCATCTCAGCATGTGGTTGGCACGGTAAAGCCAGGTTACATGCTCCATGAACCGGTCCTTAGGATCCAGGCAAGTACTAAACACAAGCCTCAAGTCTCGTGCACCCAGCACCAACCAAATCATCCAACTTGCCTCGATCCTTACCTCTACATAACTCATAATATCTCATTCAAGAGTATGGTAAATAAACTGATGATCTCATATCCTAATTATCCCATTCTAAGCATGGCTAAGCACAAGTAATATGAGTGAATGACATAATAAAACAAATCCCAACCCAAGCTACAAGGAAACAAGATAATGCAATTCTAGGGAAACTTCCTAGCATGGGTTTCATATTTCAATTGACAATGCAAATAATTCTATCTACACATCCTAACATAGGATCAAAGTGGTCAAGGACACTTGTCTTCTTCCTGCTGCTCTGGGAATGGAAAGTCTTGGTCTTGGAAGGGGAGAACTTGCTCTGGGGCAGGTTCTACTCATGCCAACACACATAGCAAAAGAAAACAACAATCCATAAGACATAGTTCACACTTTCACTTCATACAAACCACACATACATACCTATGAAAGTCATTCACATTTCTAAGTGTTGTGGTTACTCTACATGTGTTGATTTTTGGTCTACATTGACCTTTAAACATATGTATATTATTTCTAACTTCTATGTTCAGATTTCTATTTGCACACTATATATGAAGTTCCAATTTGAACAAAATCTTTATATTTAATTATTACACTTCTTAGCCACAAAGTTTGTATAAAAGTATGTTCCTACTCCAAATAGGTTTTCAGATCATCTACCAAATCCTAAACTGAAGTTTTTGGATTTCGAGACTTCACTTATCATTTTCTAATTATGCATACCTATTTTCCTATATTTTTCATATTTATTTTCTATGCCTAAAAGTGAGCTTTAATATTAAATAGTAGAACATGTCATCTAAACAGAATAGGTTCTGATCTAAAATATTAAATAATATATTTTTGAACTTCTCCTCTGATGTGAACTAATTTAAATTTATTTTATCAGTTTTCAGAATTATTTCCTAGCCTAAAAATGTGTTTCTATAACTAATAAATATGAACAACAATTAGACAGATTCATTTCAGCCTAAAAATCTATTTTTAACTCATTCTAAAGTTTTCCAAGTGCTAGGAGAGTTTAAATTTTGAATTTGTACATGTGTTTGCCTTACCTTTTAAATTTAAATCCTAGTCACATATTCAAATTTTTGAATTTACTATCATATAGGGTCAAAAAGGTAAATCCACACTATTGCAGGGTCTAATTTATTATTTCATAAATTTCCAGGGGTCTAGCTACACATAACAGAGGGGTTTTCCTAATTTTTATTAAGTCCAGGAGCTAAAACTGATTTTTAAATGAATTTACATGAATTTCTGAAGTTCCAAGGGCTAGATCAGAAGTTTCCGGGGCTAGCTCGTGTTTTCCGAGATCCCCAGGGGGTAGCGCGTAAGAATCCTTGCCTTTATAACGCGGGGCTGATGTGGACCGTCATAGACGGCTTAGATTAGATCGCCGAACCGGTACACGCGGGTTTTGATTCTACCGTGCGATTTAAAATAGACGGCCCTCAAGGGGTCACGTCGCCCTGGCCGGAGCCAGCCCGCGCGCACGGCGGCGCGTGGTGGCGGGGGTAGCGATCTCGCCGGCGCAGCCTCGGCTTTTGCCGCTACACGTTAGAACTCGCATCTTTTTGCATGGATCGGCTGCGGAGGGGTAGGGGATGCTCACCGAGGGGTTTTCCAGCACTCAGAGGCCCTGGAAGTCGGTCGGCGGCGAGCTTCAATGGCGAAGATCTTCGGTGCACGTCGGGGTGGCTGTTGGGGCGCAAGGCACGTCCTTTCCTTCACCTACAGGGATCCCCGGCGGCGGTGAAACGTGATCAGCACGTTAGATCAGAATATTTGAGCAAGGATCGACGGAAATTGGCTGTAGAATCTTCGGTTCTCACCGGAGAGAAGAATGGCTGATAGGGGGGGGGGCAGGGCGATGTCGACGTTTATATAGGCGAGGGGGGCGGCGGTCTGTTGGGATCGAGTTGGAGTCGTCCGGGACCGGGAGTCGGGATGGGGGCGCGGGTTTCCGGAGTTGGTTGCGATCGGGCGCGGGGAAGAGTCCGGCCGTTGGGCACGCCGGAGGTAGGAGATGACACGAGGGCCCCACGTGTCAGTGATAGGCAGAGAGGGCGCTCGGTCATGGGCTGGCACGAGGGGGGGGAGAATAGTGGGCCGGCTGGCGGGTTTCGGCCCACTGGCCGGTTGGGTTTTCTTTTTCTTTTTCCTTTTCTTTTCTGTTTTTATTTGAATTTGAATTCCAATTTGAATTTGAATTTCTGCACCACATGCAGTACGTCCAAAATTTTTTAAATTCCCCTCTTAACAGATTTTGGGGTGTTACACGGGACCTCCCCTCTCCCTCATAGGAGAGCTCCGTGTGTGCCACGTGTCAGTGCCGGACCTCCCCTCTCTTCAGAGGTGAGCTCTGAGAGTGCCACGTGTCAGTGCCGGAACACCCCTCTCCTTAGAGGCGGGCTCCGAGGTTGACATGTGTCCATCAGTGTCGGACCTCCCTTCTCCTCGGAGACGAGCTCCGAGGTCGACACGTGAATATGAAATATGCATGCATGCGTGAATATGAAATTGAGGGTGTTACAACAAAAGCCTCAAGTATATATTCACGCAAACGGATCTGAATTTGAGGCAACGTCGATGGTTGGAACTCATCAATGATTATGATGTTGGAATCAACTATCACCCCTGAAAGGCCAATGTAGTAGCTGATGTGTTGAGCCGAAAGGGAGCATGTCACCAACTCACGGTTCGGGAGCTGCCGCCCGAGCTGTGTAAGGAGTTCGAACGGTTGCATCTCGGGTACTTGAACGAGATGGAGGTGATAGAACTGAACTCATCACGGGAACAAGAGATACGAGATGGCCAAGCAACGGATGAGGAAATCAAGGAAATCAAGGAAAGAATATGACAAGGCATAGAAAAGGATTTCAAGGAAGACGAGAAAGGCACGCTTTGGTTAGGGAAAAGGATTTGTGTGCCTAACGTGAAGCACATCCGCGACACGATATTAAGGGAGGCACATGACTCACCTTATTCCATACATTCCGGCTGTACAAAGATGTACAAGGACCTGAAAACTTGCTATTGGTGGGATGGTATGAAAAGGGACATAGCTGAATATGTTGCCTTATGCGACACGTGCCAACGAGTGAAGGCCGAACATCAAAGACCCGCTGGACTGTTGCATCCATTGAAAGTACCCGAGTGGAAGTGGGAAGACATCAACATGGATTTCATTGTCGGATTGCCACGTACTCGGTCTGGTTACGACTCCATTTGTGTTATTGTGGAAATTGACAAAACAGCCCATTTTCTTCCTGTTAGAACCACGTACCGCGTTGCAGAACTAGCCGAGCTGTATATGGAGCAAATCGTGTATTGCCATGGAGTTCCAAAGAGGATAGTTTCAGATCGAGGTTCTCAATTTACCTCTAGGTTCTGTAAGAAGCTGCATGAAGTCATGGGTACACGACTGAATTTCAGCTCCGCTTATCACCCGCAAACTGACGGGCAAACTGAGAGGACAAATCAAATTTTGGAAGACAGGTTGAGAGCTTGCACCTTGAAACATGGGTGTAGTTAGGATAGGAGCTTGCCATACGCTGAATTCTCGTACAATAACAGCAACCAAGCCAGCTTGAAGATGTCACCTTTCAAAGCATTGTATGGTAGAATGTGTAGAACGCCGCTGCTCTGGAATGAGACCGGAGAGAGCCAAGTGTTTGGACCCGAAGTGCTGCAAGACGCCGAGAAGCAAGTCCAAACGATATGAGAAAATTTGAAGGATGCTCAGTCACGACAAAACGGTTATGCGGACAATAGGCGAAGAAGGTTGACCTTTGAAGTGGGAGATTTCGTGTATCTTAAGGTATCGCCTATCCGAGGTTAACGACGGTTCAACGTCAAAGGCAAATTAGCACCTTGCTACATCGGGCCATTCAAGATTTTGAACAAGCGAGGACAAGTAGCCTATCAACTAGAACTGCCAACGCACCTCTCTGACGTGCACGACCTGTTTCACGTATCCCAACTCAAGAAGTGCTTAACAGTACCAGAAGAACAAGTACCGATGGATGAGCTCGAGCTTCAAGAGGATCTGACCTACGCGGAGCATCCCGTAAAAATTTTGGACGTGAAGGAGAGGGTCACGAGGAACAAAGTGATCCGTTGGTGCAAGGTACAATGGAGCCATCACACGGAAACCGAAACTACATGGGAGGGTGAGGAAGACCTCAAGGCAGAATTCACTCATCTATTCTCTACTCTATCGAATCTCGAGGGCAAGATTCAGTTTAAGGGGGGTAGGTTTATAACACCCTCAAATTCATTCCCATGCATTGCACATATTTTTCATGTAGAGAAGCATTACAAAAGAAGTAGAAATGGAGAAATAACTATAGAAATGAAGAAAGAACTATAGAAATGGAGAAAGAATGATAGAAATGGAGGAAGGAACTATAGAAATGGAGAAAAACCACAGAAATGGAGAAGGGCATATAGAAATGGAGAGTGGGGCATAGAAATGGAGAAGGGCAATGTAGAAATGGAGAATGGGACATAAAAATGGAGAAGGGAATGTATAAATGGAGAGTGGGACATAGAAATGGAGAGGGGAATGTAGAAATGGAGAATGGGACATACAAATGGAGAGGGGAATGTAGAAATGGAGCAAGTGTCATAGAAATGGTGAGGAATGGTAAAAGGATAGCTGAAATGAGCCATTTCCAATTTCCCCAAAATTTTCCCCAAAATCTCCAAATTCCCCCAAAAAGGGGAATTTTCCTCACATTTGGGGAATTTAATCCCCATTGCTGCCTCACCAAATCAAAAGGGGATAAGTTTGTTAAGATTGAGTTCCAATTAGAGTAGGACTCCTCCCTCTCCCCCCTTATAAATAGAACCCAAACCCCCCCTTTTTGGCCACAGCGCCCCCCCCCCCCTCCTCTCCCCCCCCAAGTCGGTGACTTGGAGCCCCTGCCCCCCAACTCGCCGAGTTGGCACCCCCTCGCCGGAGTTTGGTCACCGGGGAGTCCTGCCGGTGAGCCCCGCCGACGAGCCCCACCGTCAAGACCCGCCGTCGAGCCCCATCGTCGAGACCCTCCGACGAGCCCCGTCACGCCTTGCCATCGCCGGAAAAGAACCGACGGTCTGTCCTGCCCTAATATTCCATAGAAAAATTACGTGCTGCTGCCATTGCTAGAAGGAAGGCCCTGCCACCAAAAGGAAGTGAGGTAGGTCCCCATTACCCATCTTACGACGTCGCTGCTATTTCTACGCATCCGTTTTCTTTGCCCCCTTCGAACAGAAAATTTTTCGTGTGGATAGATCACGTTTTGATCGATTTTTGACGGTGGAATTGATCTAGATCTTGAGTCAAGATCATCACCACGTCCACACTTGATCCCTACACCCTTGTTCATCATAAAACCCGATGAAAGCCCATTAAAACATGCAAGAACATGTAAAAACTGTCTTAATAAAACAGCACCATAGGATTTGCATCCATCTACTCCATTGCATCTTGAGTAAAGTTTGTGCATGATGATTGATTGCTGTGAATTTTGTATGTGCGTGATCGTGAGTATAAGAACAAGCTCAAGAGGCCATCTACGAGGAACTACAGCACCAAGACTTCGAGACGCTCGAACAACAAGAACCATGGGAGCAAGGCAAGTGCCCCTTGACCATATTGATCCCATGTTTCATAAATGTTTTGTTTGCGAAAATGTGTATGCTTGAGTCGACTTGATGGGGCACCCTTTTATAGGAGTTTACTAGTTTTGTTAACCATCCTTGTTGCCGGTAAAGTTTACTAGACATGTTTTATTTCAGCTTCCCGTATCCCGTGGATTAAGCGAAGCAAAAAGGAAAAACGACCATACCTGACTCATCAACTTTACCGGCAACAAGGATGGTTAACAAAATTAGTAAACTCCTATAAAAGGGTGCCCCATCAAGTCGACTCAAGCATACACGTTTTCGCAAACAAAACAGTTTCAAAACATGGGATCAATATGGTCAAGGGGCACTTGCCTTGCTCCCGTGGTTCTTGTTGTTCAAGAGTCTCAATGTCTTGGTGCTGTAGTTGCTCGTAGATGGCCTCTTGAGCTTGTTCTTCTACTCATGATCATGCACATACAAAATTTAAAGCAATCAAACATCATGCACAAACTTTACTCAAGATGCAATGGGGTAGATGAATGCAAATCCTATGGTGCAGTTATATTAAACCAGTTTTAATGGGCTTTCATGTGGTTTTATGATGAACAAGGGTGCTGGGATCAAGTGTGGACGTGGTGATGATCTTGACTCAAGATCATGATCAATTCCACCATCAAAAATCAATCAAAACTCGATCTGTCCCCATGTAAAAGTTTATTTTCAAAGGGGGCGAAGAAAACGGATGCGTAGAAACAGAGGTGACGTCGTAAGATGGGTAATTGGGACCTACCTCACTTCCTCCTTGGTGGCAGGGCCTTCCTTCTAGCAATGGCAGCAGCGGGGAATTTTTCTATGGATGATTAGGGCAGGAAAGATTGTCGGTTCTTATCCGGCGATGGCGAGGCGTAACGGGGCTTGTCGGTGGGGCTCGACGATGGGGCTCGACGGCGGGGCTTGACGACAGGACTGGACGGCGGGGCTCGACGGCGGAGCTCACTGGCGGGGCTCGACGGCGGGGCTCACCGGCGACTGAACTCCGGTGAGGGGGGGGGGGGGCAACTCGGCGAGTTGGGGGCTAGGGCCTCCAAGTCGCTTACTTGGGAGGGGGAGAGAGGAGGGGGGGCTGTGGCCAAGGGGGGGGGGGGGGTTGGGTTCTATTTATAAGGGGGAAGGGGGGAGAATCCTTCTCCATTTGGAACTAAATACTAATAAACTTTTCCCCATTTAATTTTCTGCGGCAGCAATGAGGGAGAAATTCCCCAAATGTAAGGAAAATTCCCCTTTTTTGGGGAATTTGGAGATTTGGGGAAAAATTTGGGGGAAATTGGAATTGGCACATTTCAGCTATATTTTTCCCATTATCCACCATATCTATGTCACTTACTCCATTTCTACATTCCCCTCTCTATTTTTGTGTCCCACTGTCCATTTCTACATTGCCTTTCTCTATTTCTATGCCCCATTCTCCATTTCTATATGCCCTTCTCCATTTATATGGTTCCTTCCTCCATTTCTATGGTTCTTTCTCCATTTCTATGGTTCTTTCTCCATTTCTATAGTTCTTTGTCCATTTCTATGGTTCCTTTCTCCATTTCTATGGTTCCTTTTCCATTTCTATAGTTCTTTATCCATTTCTATAGTTATTTCTCCATTTCTACTTCTTTTATAATGTCTCTCTACATGAAAAATGTATGCAATGCATGGAAATGAGTTTGAGGGTGTTACAAACCTACCCCCCTTAAACTGAATCTCGCCCTCGAGATTCGATAGAGTAGAGAATAGGTGAGGGAATTCTGCCTTGAGGTCTTCCTCACGCTCCCATGTAGTTTCGGTTTCTGTGTGATGGCTTCATTGTACCTTGCACCAACGGATCACCTTGTTCCTCGTGACCCTCTCCTTCACGTCCAAAATTTTGACGGGGTGCTCCGTGTAGGTCAGGTCCTCTTGAAGCTCGAGCTCATCCATCGGTACTTGTTCTTCCGGCACTCTTCAGCACTTCTTTAGTTGGGACACGTGAAACACGTCGTGTACGTCAGAGAGGTGCATTGGCAGCTCTAGTTGATAGGATACTTCTCCTCGCTTTCCCAAAATCTTGAATGGTCTGATGTAGCGAGGTGCTAACTTGCCCTTAACGTTGAACCGTCGTTGGCCTTGGATAGGCGATACTTTAAGATACACGAAGTCTCCCACTTCGAAGGTCAATTTTCTTTGCCTATTGTCCGCATAACCTTTTTGTCGTGACTAAGCATCCTTCAAGTTTTCTCGTATCATTTGGACTTGCTTCTCGGCATCTTGCAGCACTTCGGGTCCAAACACTTGACTCTCTCCGGTCTCATTCCAGAACAGCGGTGTTCTACACCTTCTACCATACAATGCTTCGAAAGGTGACATCTTCAAGCTGGCTTGGTAGCTGTTATTGTATGAGAATTCAGCATACGGCAGACTCCTATCCCAATTACGCCCATGTTTCAAGGCGCAAGCTCTCAACATGTCTTCCAAAATTTAATTTGTCCTCTCAGTTTGCCCGTCGGTTTGCGGGTGATAAGCGGACCTGAGATTCAGTCGTGTACCCATGGCTTCATGCAGCTTCTTCCAGAACCTAGAGGTAAATTAAGAACCCCGATCTGAAACTATCCTCTTCGGAACTCCATGGAGACACACGATTTGCTCCATATACAGCTCGGCTAGTTGTGCAACATTGTACCTGGTTTTAACAGGAAGGAAATGGACTGCTTTTGTCAATTGGTCCATGATAACCCAAATAGAGTCGTAAACTGTTTGAGTACGTGGCAATCCAATGATGAAATCCATGCTGATATCTTCCCACTTCCACTCAGGTACTTTCAATGGCTGCAACAGTCCAGCGGGTATTTGATGTTCGGCCTTCACCCGTTGGCACGTGTTGCATAAGGCAACATATTCAGCTATGTCCCTTTGCATACCATCCCACCAATAGCAAGTTTTCATGTCCTTGTACATCTTTATACAGCCGGGATGTATGTAATAAGGTGAGTCATGTGCCTCCTTTAATATCGTGTCGCGTATGTGCTTCACATTAGGCACACAAATCCTTTTTCCTAACCAAAGCGTGCCTTTCTTGTCTTCCTTGAAATCCTTTTCTATGCCTTGTCGGATTCTTTCCTTGATTTCCTCATCCGTTGCTTGGCCATCTCGTATCTCTTGTTCCAGCGAAGAGTTGAGTTGAATCACTTCCATCTAGTTCAACAACCCGAGATATAACCGTTCGAACTCCTTGCACAGCTCGGGTGGCAGCTCCCGAACAGTGAGTTGGTGACATGCTCCCTTTCGGCTCAACGCATCAGCTACTACATTGGCCTTTCTGGGGTGATAGTTGATTCCAACATCATAATCCTTGATGAGTTCCAACCATCGATGTTGCCTCAAATTTAGATCCGTTTGCGTGAATATATACTTGAGGCTTTTGTGATCAGTATAGATCTCACATCGGTGGCCAAGGATATAATGCCTCCAAATTTTCAAGGCATGTACCACGTCTGCAAGTTCCAAGTCATGTGTGGGGTAATTCAGCTCATGTTTATTTAGTTGCCTCGACGCATAGGCTACTACTTGTCCTTATTGCATGAGCACACATCCATGCCCTTGTCTTGATGCGTCAAAATATATGTCGAAGCTCTTGCTCACGTCCGGCAACACCAAAACCGGCGCTGTGGTTAGTCCTTTCTTGAGCTCCTCAAAGCTTTCTTGGCACACTGGTGTCCACTGAAATGCTTTTCCCTTCATTAGCAATTCAGTCATAGGCTTCACTATTTTGGAGAAATCCTTGATGAACCGGCGGTAGTATCCAGCTATTCCAAGGAAACTCTGAATATCTCTCACATTCTGCGGTTGATTCCACTTTAAAACGTCTCCCACTTTCCCGGGATCAACCGATACTCTCCCTAGGAGATGATGTGGCCTAAGAAGGATATCTCCTTTAGCCAAAATTGACACTTGCTGAACTTGGCATACAATTGATGCTCTTGCAGTTTCTGCAACGTCAGTCTCAAGTGTTCTTCATGTTCTTCCTCATTTTTTGAATACACCATTATATCGTCGATGAAAACCACGACGAACTTGTCCAAGTACTCCATGAAGACCTTATTCATGAGGTACATAAAGTATGCGTGTGCATTCGATAACCAAAAGAAATAAGGGTATATTCATACGAACCATACCGCGTTCGAAATGCAGTCTTGGGTATGTCGAAGGGCTTAATCTTCAGCTGGAAGTATCCCAACCGAAGATCAATCTTGGAGAAAATTCGAGCACCTTTTATTTGGTCGAACAGGTCGTCTATACAAGGCAGCGGGTATTTGTTCTTGATCGTCACCTCATTGAGAGACCTATAATCCACACACATCCTTTGGGTCCCATCCTTCTTGTCTATGAAGAGCACGGGGGCTCCCCATGGTGACGAGCTTGGTCGTATAAAACCCTTTTCTAGCTGCTCCTGAATTTGCTTCTTAAGCTCCACTAGTTCATTAGAGGGCATACTATACGGCCTTTTCGCATAGGTGCAGTTCCGGGTACTAAATCAATGGCAAATTCAATGTCCCGGTCAGGTGGCATACCTGGAAGTTCTTCATGGAACACATCTGAAAATTCTTGAACCACCGGAATGCTTTCCAATGTTGCTTCTTCGACGTGGTTCAATGCTGCCTTCTCGGTTGGCGGTTGGGCTAACTCGAACTCAATACAAGTATGTAACACCCTCAATTTCATAATTCATGCATGTATACAGAATTCATGTAGAGAAAACATTTTTAAAGAAGAGGAAACAGAGAAAGAATCAGAAAGATAGCTAAAAAGAGTCAAATCCAGTTCGCCGAGGAGTGCCGTAGACACTTCCCGCGGCCCGCTGGCCACGTGGAGCCTTCGGAGCTCATCCCTGCGGAGGGGAGAGGTCCGACCCCGTGGGACACTTGTGGCCCCCTGTCACACCCGGTTTTTCCGAAGAACAACCAAGTGAATATCACATGTATGCCAGGATCATTTTCTCATACATGTGATGACAAATAGTGAAGCATCATTTACTACAAGCCAGGTGTCGAATATAAATAAGTCTTACATCGCAAATGTCTCGATGGACAATAATAAGTTCATCACAAGTAAATAAACTAGCAGCGGAAAATTATTCTTGAGGGCTCCATCACAGGCGTTGCCCGGGGTCCCCATGAACCTAGAAACCTTCTTCGGGTCCAAAGTCTTGGTCATTATACACCACCTCATTATCTTGACCTGAGCAGCAATATAAACCAACAAAATATGCAAGGTTGAGTACCAATGGTACTCAGCAAGTGTGGGAAAATTATATCATGCATGGCTAGAACAAGGGGAGGTTGAACTCATGGTTAAAGCACTATGCAATTAATACCTATCACCTTAGCTTATTAAGCACCTACATTACTACACAAGTGAAATGATCCCAATCTCCCATCCCATCATCATAATCAAATATCCATAACATCATTTCCAATGTTAAGCTCCCCGCTTAACATCCACAACTTCCAAAACCATCACTCCTCTAATCATGAATAAGTCCAAGCCGCTCTTGACCGTGAGCACGACTGTCATGACAGTTTTGACTCTGCAGAGTTTGTACCACTGTACCCACATGTAGTGATTTCATCCCCCGTTGCCAGGTGGACTAAAAGAACCTCCATTATGCCAGTGGCTACGATCCACATTCACACTTCCTAGGTGTGTAGCCAGGAGATCACTACGAAGCCTTTACAAAGGGATTCCCGACGAGCGTGGGCCCACTGAGGTTTCACCCCTAACAGCATACAAGAGGCACCAACCCCGCTGCAGTGGCCCCCTCTTGATCCTTGCGGTTCATATGGTAGTCCAGCTGACACCTATTCCCCGCACCATCCAACACACCCATACTACGCCGGGGATACACCTAATTAATTGGCTAAGCTGCCCCATCTAAGCATGTGGTTGGCGCTGTAAAGCCAGGTTACATGCTCCATGAACCGGTCCTTAGGATCCAGGCAAGTACTAAACACAAACCCGAGTCTCGTGCACCCAGCACACAACCAAAACATCCAACTTGCCTTGATCCCTACCTCTACATAACTCATAATATCTCATTCAAGAGTATGGTAAAATAAACTGATGATCTCATATCCCAAATCTCCCATTCTAAGCATGGCTAAGCATATGCATAATAATAAATGACATGATAAAATATATCCCAACCCAAGCTACAAGGAAACAAGGTAATGCAATTCTAGGGAAACTTCCTATCATGGGTTTCATATTTCATTTGACAATGCAAATAATTCTATCTACACATCCCAGCATAGGATCAAAGTGGTCAAGGACACTTGCCTCCTTCCTGCTGCTCTTGGAATGGGTAGTCCTGATCTTGGAAAGGGATAACTTGCTCTTGAGCAGGTTCTACGTCATACCATCACACATAGCAAAAGAAAAACAACAATCCATAAGACATAGTTCACACTTCCACTTCATACAAACCACACATTCATATTTATGAAAGTCATTCACAATTATATGTGTTGTGGTTACTCTATGTGTGTTGATTTGTGGCTTGCATGCACTTTTAGTCATGTGTATATGATTCTTACTTTTGTGTTCACATTTATACTTACATACTATATATATGAGTTTCCAATTTAAATAAATTCCTTATATTCAATTACTACACCTTTTAGCTACCAAGTATGCATGAAATGTATTTTCCTTCTCCATATGTGCCTTCAGAATTTCTACCAACCCTAAACTGAATTCTTTGGATTTTAGAAACTCCATTTATCATTTACTAGTTGCTATATTTTCAGATTTTTTTTCCTATGCATAAATGTGTACTTTATTATGAAAATAGTAATACACATCATCTAAATAGAATAGGTTCTGGTCCTAAATAATTTTATAACATATTTTGACCTTTGCCTCAGATGTAAACTATTTCACAATTATTTTCCCTATTTTCTAAAACTATTCATTACTTAAAAATGTGTCCCTAAATGTGAATAATAAATTAAACAGATTCAATTCAGCCCAAAATATGTTTTTATCTCACTCCAAAGTTTTCTAAATACTGAGAAAGTTTTTAATTTAATTATGACAATATGTTTGTCCCACTTTTTAATTTTTAAACACTAGCCACATATTCAATTTCCTAATTTAAATACTAAACAGGGCTAAAAAGGTAAACTCACCCCATTACAGGGTCTATAATATTATTTTCATAATTTCCAGGGGTCTAGCTACACTTATCAGAGGTGTTTTCCTAATTTTTATTAAGTCCAGGGGCTAAAACTGATTTTTAAATGAATTTACATGATTTTCTGAAGTTCCAGGGGCTAGATCAGAAGTTTCCGGGGGTAGCTCTTATTTCCCGAGAACCCCGGGGGGTAGCACGTAAGAATTCCAGTCTTTATAACGCGGGGCTGACGTGGACCGTCCGATTTTAAACCGACGGCCGAGATTATAACATCGAACCGGTACGCGGGGGTTTAAACCCTACCGTGCGATTTAAAATAAACGGCGCACAAGCGGCCACGTCGCTCTGATCGAACGCGGGCGGCGCTGCCGGCGGCGCATGGCGGCGGGAAGCGGCGATCTCGCCGGAGACTTTCGGATCTTCGAGAATTCTTCCTAGAACTGTGATTTTATGGCATAGATCGGTGGAGGAGGGGTCGGGGATCTCACCTCGGGGGTTTTCTTGAGCTCGGAGGTCCTGGAAGGTGATCGGCGACGAGGTCCGAGGTGAATTCATGGCGAGGCTCGTCGGCGCTGTGTTTACACCGCAAGTCACGGAGTTTTCTGCACCTGCAAGATTCCCCGGAGGCGGTTGATCAAGACCAGCGAGTTAGATCGGAATTTCCGAGCTTAGATCGGCCAGAATTTGCCGGATAAGTCTCGGTTCTCACCGGAGGAAAAATCGGCGGATCGCGTGGGAAAAACAGAACGAGGCCGGGGTTTTTATAGACGGGGGAGGGCGGCGGGGTGGTTTAGATCATGTCCGCGTCGCCTACGAACAGAATTCAGCGGGGATACGACGAAATCCCGATCGGTTTTGATTCGGGTGCGAGGGAGTTTGGCGCTGGCGCGAGGTAGACGACGATCGGGTGGGCCCCGCCTATCAGTGTGAGGAAGCAGCGCGCGCGGCTGCGGGCTGGCGCGGGCGCTGGCTGGGCCGGCTGGTGGGTTTCGGCCCACTGGCCGGTTTTTTTCTGTTTTCTCTTTTTTTTCTATTTCTTTTCTGATTTGAGTTTAATTTGAATTCCGGTTTGAATTTGAATTTTTGCAAAACATGCAACACGTCCAAAAATTTTTAAATTCCCTCTTAACATGATTTAGGGTTTTGAATCAAAATTTTGCGGTGTTACACCCCCGGAGCTAGCCTCTGCGGAGGAGCGAGGCCAGCCCCGCAGGACACGTGTCGCCTTCAGAGCTAGTCACTGCAGAGAAGCGGGAGGTCCAACCCACGGGACACGTGTCGCTCTCGGAGCTCGTCTCCGAGAGGACCGGCCCTGTTTGACACGTGTCATCCTCGGAGCTCACCTTCAGGAGGTCCGACACTGCTTGACACGTGTCGTTCTCGGAGCTTACCTCCGGGAAGAAGAGAGGTCCGACGCAGTTGGACACGTGTTGACCTCGGAGCTCATCTCTGAGCAGAAAGGAGATCCGGCGCTGCTAGGACATGTGGCACTTCCGGAGCCCACCTCCGAAGAGAGGGGAGGTCCAGCACTGACGTGGAACTCTCGGAGCTCACCTCCGAAGAGAGGGGAGGTCCGGCATTGACACATGGCGTACGCGGAGCTCGTCTCTGGAAAGATAGGAGGTCCAAACCCACCAGACACGTGGCGCACACAGAGATCGCCTCTATGGGAGAGGGAGGTTCCCGCCCGCCAGGACGCGTGGCGCACACGGAGCTCGCCTCTAAGGAAGAGGGAGGTCACGCCCGCCTGACACGTGGCGCAACCAGAGCTCGCCCCTGAGGAAAAGGGAAGCCCAGGCCCCCGCTGGACACGTGGAGCCTCCGGAGCTTATCCCTGCGGAAGGACGAGGTCCTTAAGCGGTTTTTCTCCTGTGCGCAAGTGCCCAGTACGGAGGAAACCGACATGAACTCTTCTACGTTGAATACTGCAACCAAATCTATCGAAGATAAGTTGTTAAGATCCAAACACAAATCAAACAGGACTCTTATTTGAAAATCAATCAGAATAGGACTCTTCTTTTCCCGGTTATAAATAGAACCCGAAACACCCTTGGTCGTAACATCTTCCTAAGCTGACAACTTAAAGGCCCTAGCCCCAAACTCGCCGAGTTCCACCCCATTGCCGGAGTTCAGTCGCCGGTGAGCACCGCCGACGAGCCCCGACACGATTGCCGGAAGAGAGCCGATGATCCGTCCTGCTAGGGAGAAGGCCCGAACGAAGTAAGGTAGGTCTCCATTACCACCTTATGATGTCATCGCGGTTCCTTTGCATCTGTTTCTTCGTTCCCTTCGAACAGAAGCTTTTTTCGTGTGGACAGATCACGTGTTGATCGGTTTGATCTAGATTTTGAAACAAGATCATCACCACGTCCACATTTGATGTTTGCACCCTTGATCACCGTAAAACCCCATGCAAGCCCACTAAAACATGCAAGAACACGTACAAACTGATCTAATAAAAACAGCACCATAGGATTAGCATGCATATGCACCATTGCATCTTGAGTAGAGTTTGTGCACGATGATTGATTGCTGTAAATCTTGTATGTGCGTGATCGTGAGTAGAAGGACAAGATCAGGGAGCTATCTACGAAGGACTACAGCACCCGAACTTCAAGACACGTGAACAACCAGAGCCACAGGAACAAGGCAAGTGCCCCTTGACCATATTGATCCCATGTTTTTGGAAACTGTTTTATTTGCGAAAACTGTGTATGCCGAGTCAACTTGATTGGAAACCATCTTATAGGAGTTTACTAGTTTTCTTAACCACCCTTGTCGCCAAGGAAGTTTATGAGTCGGGTATGGTCGTTTTTCTTTTCTGCTTCGCTAATCTATGGGATATGGGAAGCGATAGAATGTTCTAGCTACTGCACTCATAATGTTAATGAGAACTTGATGATAATGAACATGAATCGCGGGAGATCTAGGCAAGCTTGGTTCATGGATGTGGTAGAATGAGATGGCGGTTACTTGCCATAGATATAAGGACTGGTTCATGTGAGCACATGCTAGGAATACAGTGCCACCACAAGGCCAAGTATGGGTGCGGCTTAGCTGACTAATTAGGTAAGTTGCTAGATTGTTATGGACCGTTGAAGGCGCTGGGAATGGGAGTCGACTGAGGACTGTCCCGGGAACTGCAGGGCACAAGAGGGGGCCGTAGGTGGGAGAATGGTGATTCAAGGCTGCTGGTGAAACCTTAGTGAGTTCATACATCTAGTAACCCCTTTGTAACTGCTATTTTGTGATCTCTTGGCCATACACCGACGGTTGTGTACTGGTATAATGGAGGTTCTGCAGTCGCCAACGGGTGATGAAATCACAAACTTGTGGGTAAAGTGGTGCAAACTCTGCAGGGTATAAAACTATCATGATAGCCGTGCTTCCGGTCACAAGCACCTGGCCAGCTTCTGTGATTAGATGGGATGGTTATTGGGATGGATGGTTCGGTTTGGTTATGGTTTGGTCATTGAGGTTTGGTTATTGGTTTGGTCATTGAGGTTTGGTTTTGGAACTGTTGAGTCTTGGTAATGAAATTGGAACTTTTAAGACGTGATAATGAGCTTTGATCTCAGTTATGAGATGGCATTGAATATGAGATGAGATGGTCATGAATATGAGATGGTATTCATGAGCATGAGAAAAAGTTGAGAAAGATAAATGTCTGGATGAGACATGAAAAGTGGAGAATCATGATGGAGGTATGATGATGTTTTAATTGGATATATGTTGGGATTGAATTCACTTAAAGTTAGTTGCTGTTTTATGTTGTGAAATAAACTTTGCTTTTTTGCAATAAGCCTTTTTGTTCCATACCTCATTGAAAGCTACATATCATATTTTCCTGCACTTGCTGAGTACGTCATGTACTCAAACTTGCATTATTACTTCATCATCAGCAACTGGAGAAGAATACTTCGAAGACCATGTGGAGTATTAGGCGTGTGATCTATCGTCAACTTGCCTGTGGAGTAGTGTAACACCCCAAAACCTGTTAAGGGGGGATTTAAAATTTTTTGGACGTATTGCATGTGGTGCAGAAATTCAAATTCAAATTGGAATTCAAATTCAAATCAAAACAGAAAAGAAATGGAAAAAGAAAAAGAAAAAGAAAAACCCCACCGGCCAGTGGGCCGAAACCCACCAGCCGGCGCACTCTCCCCGCGCCAGCCCCGAACCCGTGCCCCTCTCTTCCTCTCACTGACACGCGGGGCCTGCATGTCATCCCCCACCTCTCGCGCCCTCGGCCGACCCCGGGACTCTCCTCTCTCCCGAATCCAAACAACCTCCGAAAAACCGCGCCAACAGCCCGATCTTCGGCCCTAGACGCTGCTATACAACCCAGTCGATCCTCCGCCGCCTCCCCTCGTGAAATTCCCGCACCAAAACTCGCCGAATTCCCCAGCGCACTCCAATTTTCTCTTCTCCGATCACCGTTTTCTCTCGATCCTTGCTCGGGTTTTCTGATCTAACGCGCCGATCATGTTCCACCGCCTCCGGGAAATCATGCAGGTGCAGAAAACTCGGTGTTTTGCACCCTAGACGCAGCTCCGGCGAGCACCGCCGCTATTTCATCTCGGACCTCGCCGCCGACCGTCTTCCAGGACCTCCGAGCTCAAGAAAACCCCCGAGGTGAGATCCCCGACCTCCCCTCTACCGTTCTATGCCATGAAATCCCAGTTTTAGGAGGTATAGACGAAGATCCGAAGTTCTCCGGCGAGATCGCCGCCTCCCGCCGGCGCGCACCGCCGGGCAGCGCCGCCCGCGCACGCCCTGGGCGACGTGGCCCCCTGAGGCCCATCCATTTTAAATCGTGCGGTTCCTATTAGATCTAACCCGTACCGCTTCGCGTTATAATCTCAGCCGTCTGTTTTAAATCGCACGGTCCACGTCGGCCCCGCATTATAAAGGTCGGGATTCTTACGCGCTACACCCTGGGGATCTCGGAAAACACGAGCTAGCCCCGGAAACTTCTGATCTAGCCCCTGGAACTTCAGAAATTCGTGTAAATTCATTTAATAATCAGTTTTAGCCCCTGGACTTAATAAAAATTAGGAAACCCCCTATGTTATGTGTAGTTAGACCCCTGGAAATTTATAAAATAATAAATTATACCCTGTAGTGACCCTATATGATGTTAAATTCAGAAATTTGAATATATGATTAGGATTTAAATTTAAAAGGTGAGGCAAACACATTGTAAATTCAAATTTAAACTCTCCTAGCACTTGGAAAACTTAGAATGAGTTAAAAATAGATTTTAAGCTTAAATGAATCAGTCTAATTGATTGTTCACATTTATTAGTTATAGGGACACATTTTTAGGTTAGGAAGTAATTCTGAAAATTGGTAAAATAAATTTAAATTAGTTCACATCAGAGGAGAAGTTCAAAAAAATATATTATTTAATATTTTAGATCAGAACCTATTCTGTTTAGATGATATGCCCTACTATTTAATATTAAAACTCACTTTTAGGCATAGAAAGTAAATTTGAAAAATATAGGAAAATGGGAATGCATAATTAGAAAATGATAGATGAAGTCTCTAACTCCAAAAACTTCATTTTAGGATTTGGTAGAAGATCTGAAAACCTATTTGGAGTAGGAAATTACCTTTCATGCAAACTTGGTAGCTAAGAAGTGTATTAATTGAATATAAGGAATTTGTTCAAATTGGAAATTCATATATAGTATGCAAATAGAAATCTGAATACAAAAGTTAGAAATCATATACTTATGTTTAAAAGTGCATGTATGCTAAAAATCAACACATCTAGAGTAACAACAACACTTAGAAATGTGAATGACTATCATATGTATGTATGTGTGGGTTGTATGAAGTGAAAGTGTGAACTATGTCTTATGTATTGTTGTTTTCTTTTGCTATGTGCATTGGCATGAGTAGAACCTGCCCCAAAGCAAGTTCTTCCCTTCCAAGACCAAGACTTTCCATTCCCAGAGCAGCAGGAAGAAGGCAAGTGTCCTTGACCACTTTGATCCTGTACTAGGATGTGTAGATAGAATTATTTGCATTGTCAATTGAAATATGAAACCCATGCTAGGAAGTCTATATGATGTTAAATTCAGAAATTTGAATATATGATTAGGATTTAAATTTAAAAGGTGAGGCAAACACATTGTAAATTCAAATTTAAACTCTCCTAGCACTTGGAAAACTTAGAATGAGTTAAAAATAGATTTTAAGCTGAAATGAATCTGTCTAATTGATTGTTCACATTTATTAGTTATAGGGACACATTTTTAGATTAGGAAGTAATTCTGAAAATTGGTAAAATAAATTTAAATTAGTTCACATCAGAGGAGAAGTTCAAAAAAATATATTATTTAATATTTTAGATCAGAACCTATTCTGTTTGGATGATATGCCCTACTATTTAATATTAAAACTCACTTTTAGGCATAGAAAGTAAATTTGAAAAATATAGGAAAATGGGAATGCATAATTAGAAAATGATAGATGAAGTCTCTAACTCCAAAAACTTCATTTTAGGATTTGGTAGAAGATCTGAAAACCTATTTGGAGTAGGAAATTACCTTTCATGCAAACTTGGTAGCTAAGAAGTGTATTAATTGAATATAAGGAATTTGTTCAAATTGGAAATTCATATATAGTATGCAAATAGAAATCTGAATACAAAAGTTAGAAATCATATACTTATGTTTAAAAGTGCATGTATGCTAAAAATCAACACATCTAGAGTAACAACAACACTTAGAAATGTGAATGACTATCATATGTATGTATGTGTGGGTTGTATGAAGTGAAAGTGTGAACTATGTCTTATGTATTGTTGTTTTCTTTTGCTATGTGCATTGGCATGAGTAGAACCTGCCCCAAAGCAAGTTCTTCCCTTCCAAGACCAAGACTTTCCATTCCCAGAGCAGCAGGAAGAAGGCAAGTGTCCTTGACCACTTTGATCCTGTACTAGGATGTGTAGATAGAATTATTTGCATTGTCAATTGAAATATGAAACCCATGCTAGGAAGTCTATATGATGTTAAATTCAGAAATTTGAATATATGATTAGGATTTAAATTTAAAAGGTGAGGCAAACACATTGTAAATTCAAATTTAAACTCTCCTAGCACTTGGAAAACTTAGAATGAGTTAAAAATAGATTTTAAGCTGAAATGAATCTGTCTAATTGATTGTTCACATTTATTAGTTATAGGGACACATTTTTAGATTAGGAAGTAATTCTGAAAATTGGTAAAATAAATTTAAATTAGTTCACATCAGAGGAGAAGTTCAAAAAAATATATTATTTAATATTTTAGATCAGAACCTATTCTGTTTGGATGATATGCCCTACTATTTAATATTAAAACTCACTTTTAGGCATAGAAAGTAAATTTGAAAAATATAGGAAAATGGGAATGCATAATTAGAAAATGATAGATGAAGTCTCTAACTCCAAAAACTTCATTTTAGGATTTGGTAGAAGATCTGAAAACCTATTTGGAGTAGGAAATTACCTTTCATGCAAACTTGGTAGCTAAGAAGTGTATTAATTGAATATAAGGAATTTGTTCAAATTGGAAATTCATATATAGTATGCAAATAGAAATCTGAATACAAAAGTTAGAAATCATATACTTATGTTTAAAAGTGCATGTATGCTAAAAATCAACACATCTAGAGTAACAACAACACTTAGAAATGTGAATGACTATCATATGTATGTATGTGTGGGTTGTATGAAGTGAAAGTGTGAACTATGTCTTATGTATTGTTGTTTTCTTTTGCTATGTGCATTGGCATGAGTAGAACCTGCCCCAAAGCAAGTTCTTCCCTTCCAAGACCAAGACTTTCCATTCCCAGAGCAGCAGGAAGAAGGCAAGTGTCCTTGACCACTTTGATCCTGTACTAGGATGTGTAGATAGAATTATTTGCATTGTCAATTGAAATATGAAACCCATGCTAGGAAGTTTCCCTAGAATTGCATTACCTTGTTTCCTTGTAGCTTGAGTTGGGATCTATTTTATCATCTCATTTATTTATATGCTTATGCTTAGCCATGCTTAGAATGGGATAATTAGGATATGAGATAATCAATTTATTTACCTTACTCTTGAATGAGATATATTATGAGTTATGTAGAGGTAGGGATCGAGGCAAGTTGGATGATTTGGTTGGTGCTGTGTGCACGAGATTCGGGTTTTGTCACACCCAGTTTCTCCGAAGAACCACCGAGTGAATATCACATGTATGTCAGGATCATTTTCTCATACATGTGACGACAAATAGTGAAGCATCATCATATTACAAGCCAGGTGTTCGAATATAAATAAGTCTTACATAGCATACGTCTCGATGGACGATAATAAGTTCATAACATGTAAATAAAATAGCAGCGGAATATAAGTCTTGTGGGCTTCGTTACAGGCGTTGCCCGGGGGACTCCATGAACCTAGAATCCTTCTTCGGGTCCAAAGTCTTGGTCATTGAACACCACATCATCCCCTTGACCTGAGCAGCAATTTAAACCAACAAATATGCAAGTTTGAGTACCGTTGGTACTCAGCAAGTGTGGTAAAGTTATGTCATGCATGGCTACAACAAGGGGAGGTTGAACTCATGGTTAAAGCACTACGCAATTAATAGCTATCACCTTAGCTTATTAAACACCTACGTTACTACATAGGTGAAATGGTCCCAATCTCCCAACCCATCATCATAATCAAATAACCATAACATCATTTCCAATGTTAAGCTCCCCGCTTAACATCCACAACATCCAAAGTCATCATCCTCTAATCATGAATAAGTCCAAGCCGCTCTTGACCGTGAGCACGACTGTCATGACAGTTTTGACTCTGCAGAGTTTGTACCACTGTACCCACATGTAGAGATTTCATCCGCCGTTGCCAGGCGGACTAAAAGAACCTCCATTATGCCAGTGGCCACGAACCACATTCACACTTCCCACGTGCGTAGCCAGGAGATCACTACGAAGCCTTTACAAAGGGATTCCTGACGAGCGTGGGCCCACTGAGGTTTCACCCCTAATAGCATACAAGAGGCTCCAACCCCGCTGCAGTGGCCCCCTATTGAGCCTTGCGGTTCATATGGTAGTCCAGCTGACACCTATTCCCCGCACCATCCAACACACTCATACTACGCCGGGGATACACCTAATTAATTAGCCAAGCTGGCCCATATCAGCATGTGGTTGGCACGGTAAAGCCATGTTACATGCTCCATGAACCGGTCCTTATGATCCAGGCAAGTACTAAACACTAACCCGAGTCTCGTGCACCCAGCACCAACCAAATCATCCTACTTGCCTTGATCCCTACCTCTACATAACTCATAACATCTCATTCAAGAATAAGGTAAATAAATTGATGATCTCATATCCCAATTATCCCATTCTAAGCATGGCTAAGCATAATAATAAATGACATGATAAAATAAATCCCAACCCAAGCTACAAGGAAACAAGGTAATGCAATTCTAGGGAAACTTCCTAGCATGGGTTTCATATTTCAATTGACAATGCAAATAATCCTATCTACGCATCCTAACATAGGATCAAAGTGGTCAAGGACACTTGCCTTCTTCCTGCTGCTCTAGGAATGGATAGTCCTGATCTTGGAAGGGAAGAACTTGCTCTGGGGCAGGTTCTACTCATGCCAACACACATAGCCAAAGAAAACAACAATCCATAAGACATAGTTCACACTTCCACTCCACACATACATACATATGATAGTCATTCACATTTCTAAGTGTTGTGTTTACTCTAGCTGTGTTGATTTTTAGCCTTCATGCACTTTTAAACATATGTATATGATTTCTAACTTGTGTATTTCAGATTTCTGTTTTCACACTATATATGAATTTTCAATTTGAATAAATTCTTTATATTTAATTAATATACTTCTTAACTACCAAGTTTGCATGAAAGGTATTTTCCTACTCCAAATGGGTTTTCAGATCTTCTACCAAATCCTAAACTGAAATCTTTGGATTTGGAGACTTTGTTTATCATTTTCTAGTTATGCATACCTATTTTCCTATATTTTCAGATTTATTTTCTATGCCTAAATGTGAACTTTATTATGAAAATAGTAAGACACATCTTCTAAACAGAATAGGTTCTGATCTAAAATATTAAATAATATATTTTTGAACTTCTCCTCTGATGTGAACTAATTTAAATTTATTTTACCAATTCTCAGAATTATTTCCTAACCTAAAAATGTGTCCCTATAACTAATAAATGTGAACAATCAATTAGACAGATTCATTTCAGCTTAAAATCTACTTTTAACTCATTCTAAAGTTTTCCAAGTGCTAGGAGAGTTTAAATTTGAATTTACAATGTGTTTGCCTCACCTTTTTAAATTTAAATCCTAATCACATATTCAATTTTCTGAATTTAATATCATATAGGGACAAAAAGGTAAATCCACCCTACTACAGGGTCTAATTTATTATTTCATAAATTTCCAGGGGTCTAACTACACATAACAGAGGGGTTTTCCTAATTTTTATTAAGTCCAGGGGCTAAAACTGATTTTTAAATGAATTTACACGAATTTCTGAAGTTCCAGGGGCTAGATCCGAAGTTTCCGGGGCTAGCTCGTGTTTTCCGAGATCCTCAGGGGGTAGCGCGTAAGAATCCCGGCCTTTATAACGCGGGGCTGATGTGGACCGTCCGATTTAAAACAGACGGCTCAGATTAGATCGCCGAACCGGTACGCGCGGGTTTTAGTTCTACCGTGTGATTTAAAATAGACGGTGCACAAGCGGCCACGTCGCCCTGGCCGGAGTCAGCCTGCACTGCCCGGCGGCGCGTGGCGGCGGGAGGCGGCGATCTCGCCGGAGAACTTCGGATCTTCGTCTATACCTCCTAAAACTGGGATTTCATGGCATAGATCGGTAGAGGGGAGGTCGGGGATCTCACCTCGTGGTTTTTCTTGAGCTCGGAGGTCTTGGAAGACGGTCGGCGACGAGGTCCGAGGTGGAACCGCTGCGGTAAACTTGGTAGAGCTGTGCCTAGAGCGCAAACCACCGAGTTTTCTGCACCTGCGTGATTCCCCGGAGGCGGTGGAACACGATCGGCGCGTTAGATCGGAAAATCCGAGCAGGGATCGAGAGAAAACGGCTGGAGAAGCTCTGGTTCTCACCGGGAGGAAAAACAGTCGATCGGGATGAAAAAAACAGGCGATGCTGGCGCTTATATAGACGAGGGAGGGCTGCGGTCAGCTGGGATCGGGCTGGAGTCGTCCGGGGACCAGAATTCCAGCTGGGGGACACGGTTTCCGGGGTGGTTTGGATTCGGGCGCGCGGAGGAGTCCCGGCGGTTGGCGCGAGCGAGAGGTGGGGCATGACACGCGGGCCACGCGTGTCAGTGAGAGGGAGAGGCGCGCGGCTGTGGGCTGGCGGGGGGGGGGGGAATGGTGGGCCGGCTGGTGGGTTTCGGCCTACTGGCCGGGGGTTTTTCTTTTTCTTTTTCCATTTCTTTTCTGTTTTGATTTGAATTTGAATTCCAATTTGAATTTAAATTTCTGCACCACATGCAGTACATCCAAAAATTTTTAAATTCCCCTCTTAACAGAATTTTTGGGTGTTACATCTCTACCCCCCTTAAAAGAAATCTCGTCCTCGAGATTGGTGGTTCTAGGAAAACAATTCCGGAAACTGTGCCTTAAGCTCGTCTTCTATCTCCCATGTGGCTTCCTCTTCCGAGTGATGCTTCCACTGCACCTTGCACATCTGGATTCTTTTATTTCTTGTCAGGCGTTCCATTGTCTCCAAAATCTTGACCGGTTGCTCAGCATAAGACAGTTCCTCTCGTACGTCAACCTCATCCATGGGAAACATCTCTTCAGGCGTCCTTAGACATTTCTTGAGCTGTGACACATGGAATACATCATGCACATCCGATAGGCGAGCCGGTAGTTCTAGTTAATACGCCACTTTGCCTTTCCTCTCCAGAACCTGAAAGGGTCCGATGTATCGAGGTGATAACTTCCATTTCACCTTGAACCGACAAAGTCCTCGGATAGGGGACACCTTGAGGTAGACATAGTCCCCCACTTTGAAAATGAGCTCTCTTCTCCGTACATCGGCATAGCTCTTTTGTCGTGTTTGTGCTATCCTCAAATTGTTGCGGATTTCCCTCACTTTCGCCTCGGCTTCTTGTAGTACCTCGGGCCCAAACACTTTACTTTCCCCCGTTTGGTTCCAAAATAGGGGAGTTCTGCACTTCCTCTCATACAAAGCCTCAAATGGTGACATCTTCATACTAGCTTGATAGCTGTTGTTATAGGAGAACTCCACATACGGTAAGTTCTTATCCCAACTTCTATTGTTCTTGAGTGCACACGCTCTCAGCATATCCTCAAGGATCTGATTGGTTCTTTTTGTCTGCCCGTCGGTTTGGGGATGATAGGCAGAACTAAAATTCAAATGAGTTCCCATAGTTTCATGGAACTTCTGCCAGAACCTTGAGGTGAACTGCGTCCCTCGATCTGACACTATCTTCTTTGGCACTCCACGAAAACACACGATCCTTGACATGTACAATTCTACCAATTTTGATCCACTGTAGCTTTCTTTCACGGGGATGAAATGAGCTACAGTGGTTAGCCTATCGATGATGACCCATATCGAATCATATCCCGATTGGGTCCTAGGCAGTCCCACTATGAAATCCATACTGATTTCTTCCCATTTCCATTCAGGCACTTTGAGTGGTTGCAATAATCCCGCGGTCGTTGATGTTCTGCTTTCACCAACTGACATGTGTCACATAGGGCAACATGTTCCGCGACATCTCGCTTCATGCCATACCACCAATATCTGCTCTTGAGGTCATGATACATCTTCGTACTCCCAGGATGAAGGGAATAGTCGGAATCATGAGCCTCCTTCAAAATCAGTTCACGGATCTCCATCACTTCAGGCACACAGATTCTTTTCTCGTGCCACACCGTACCTTGTTCATCCTCTCTGAACCCAGGGGCTTTATTATCCTTGATGAGTTCTCTGATTTCTTGTATCTTCTCATCAGTCTTTTGACCATTGCGTATATCTTGCTCTAATGTGGAGTCCACTTCCATGGCGATGGCTTCACCACTATTCACCAAACATAGTTTGAGTTTTATAACCTCTTCCTTCAATTCTGTAGGCATGTCGTTCAAGCTCAACCTATTGACCTGCACCTTCCGGCTTAAAGCATCTGCCGTGACGTTCGCTTTCCCAGGATGATAGTTGATGCCGACATCAAAGTCGTTGATCAGCTCTAACCATCTCCTTTGTCTGAGGTTGAGATCTGGCTGTGTGAAAATGTACTTTAAGCTCTTATGGTCCGTATATATCTCTGTCCTTTTCCCCATCAAGTAATGCCGCCAAATCTTCAACGCGTGTACCACTGCAGCTAGCTCTAGGTCATGTGTAGGATAGTTCTTCTCGTGTTTCCGGAGCTGCCGGGACGCATAAGCCACGACATGCCCCTCTTGCATGAGAACACATCCCAACCCGTTTCCAGAGGCATCGCAGTATTACCGAAAAGTTCTTCTGCATATCTGGCATAACTAGCACTGGGGTTGTTGTCAATCTGTTCTTCAGTTCCTGAAAACTCGTATCGCACTGCGGTGTCCATTTGAATGTGATTCCCTTCTCCAACAATTTGGTGAGGGGTCTCGAAATCTTGGAGAAACCCTCGATAAACCGTCGATAGTATCCAGCCAACCCTAAGAAGCTTCGAATTTCCCCGACATTCTCAGGGGTCTTCCACTTCTGTACATCCACGATATTGGCGAGATCTACGGAGATTCCTCCCTCTGAGATTATATGTCCTAAGAAGGGAACTCTCTTTAGCCAAAACTCGCACTTGCTCAACTTGGCATATAGTTGGTGTTCTCTCAGCTTTGGCAACACCAACCTTAGATGTTTCTCATGTTCTTCTTCATCTTTGGATAAGACGAGAATGTCATCAATGAAAACCACCAAAAATTTGTCCAGATATTCCGTGAATACCTTGTTCATGAGATACATGAAGTATGCCGGGGCATTAGTTACTCCGAAAGGCATGACTGTGTATTCATACAGTCCGTATACGAAAGCCGTCTTTGGAATATCAGTTTGCCTTATCTTAAGTTGGTGGTATCCCGATCTGAGATCAATTTTTGAGAACACACAAGCTCCCCTCAACTGATCAAACAAGTCTTCAATGCGGGGTAATGGGTACTTGTTCTTGATGGTTACCTCATTCAACGCACGGTAGTCCACGCATAGCCTTTGAGTCCCATCCTTCTTGGGCACAAATATCACTGGAGCTCCCCATGGTGAGGAACTAGGACGAATATACCCCTTTTCTGTCAATTCTCTTAAATGTTCCTTGAGTTCTTCCTGCTGTTTGGAGTCCATCCGATATGGTCTCTTGTATATCGGAGTTGTTCCAGGCACTAGCTCAATCACGAATTCCACTTCACGATCAGGGGGCATACCTGGCAACTCCTCCGGAAAACATCTGGATATTCCCTGATGATCCTGATCTCCTCCACTTCCACCTCAACTTGATTGAGTTTAATGTCCCTCATAGGCTCTCATATAGTTATGAACTTTACTCTTGTGCCACTAGGGTGAGTTAATTCGATCGTTCATGTTGAACAATGGATGATTTCTTTATGTTTGGTCAACCAATCCATACCCAAAATAATATCTATCCCTTGGGAATCTATCACTATGAGGTTGGCAGTAAATACTACTCCATTAATGTCTAGATTCACCTTGGGACACACTTGTCTTGTCCTTATTTCTCCACCTGGAGAGTTCATTGCTAGCATATGGTTCATTTGTGTGGTTGCTAGATCATGCTTCTTAACAAACCCTCGAGCAATGAACGAGTGGGTAGCACCAGAATCAAACAACAGGGTTGCAATGTGTAAATTGGCAGGAAACTTACCAACTACCACGTCGGGTGCCTCTTGCGCCTCCTCCACGGTCACGTGGTTCACCCGTCCTCGCATCACATTCTGCTGTTGCGGCTGCATGGGCTTCTTCTTTGGGCACTTATGGGCGTAGTGCCCCACTTCACCACAGTTAAAGCATTGCACTCCAACCTTAGGTGCCTGGCCTTTGTTGTCTTGGGGTTGGTTTGGGGTCCTTGTACTGCTGGTCGAGGTTGATATGTGGGGCGAGGCTGCTGTACAAACTGACGTTGTGGCTGTGCTGGTGCTGATGGAGGCCTGAAGTTCCGGTTGTACCCTCTCGGTGCTGAGTAGGGTACCGCAGCACGGCTCGTCTGCCCTGCGGTTTGCTGCATCAGACCTGGGCGTGTGTTGCTACCCGAGGCTTGGTGTGACCATCCCGCCTTCCTCTTGTTTTCAGTTTCCAAGGCCTTCAGCTTCCTCTCCACAACAAATGCTCTGTCCACCATCTTTTGGAAGCTTTCATACTCGTTGGAGGACATTGCACACTGCATTTCCGCTGTAAGTCCTTCCACAAAGCAGTCCTGTTTCTGCTCATCAATCTCGATGTCCCGTGGTGCATAACGGGATAGTTGGGTGAACTTAGTGAGGTATTCCCTCACGGTCATGTTTCCTTGCTGCAGCCCCAAGAACTCCATTCTCTTGTTTTTGAGTTCACCCCTTGGTATGTAATGGTTACGGAAACTACGCTTGAACTCTTCCCAAGTGATGTTCTCAGGGTCATGATGGGCTGCTACGTAAGCGGTCCACCAATCAGCAGCAGGTCCATGCAATTGGTGAGAGGCAAACCGCACCCTCTCATACCCTTCGCATTGTATGATCCTCATCTTGCTCTCAATGATCTTTTGCCAATCATCTGCCTCAAGAGGTTCAGCAGCACTAGCAAACATTGGAGGTTGAGTCCCTAGAAACTCACTCAACCTTGGTTGGCGTGGTGCAGCTTGTGGAGGTGGAGCTTGATGCAAGTTGGCCACCACTTGAGTTAGGCTCTGGATGAGCTGATTCTGATTTTCAAGCATTTGGTGGATGGGATGAACTCCTTCACGGCGACCACCCCTGTCTTGCCCTCCAGAAAGATGAGGGTTGCTGGCCTCATCGTTGTTGTTGGCGGGGTTGGCACCACGACCCTTTCCTCTTCCGGCCATCTATCCTGATCAACCAAATGTCAATTTAAAGCATTACGTATTAACTTCCCAATTTGCATGTTTAAACTTTAAAATTTTTCGACCTTATTATATTTATATTTTCTAAGGGTTTCGTGTCTCACGCGAAAATAAAAGCACTCTTAATTTCATAGGGGTTCACACATCAAAGCAAAACAACCTGAAGACGAGGTTGTGGACAATTGCCCATGGCTTCCACAACTCACGTCACACACCACACATTAACACACCATTAACTAAGGTATTGACTCGCCTACTCGATAACCTGCTGAACTATGGGAAAGGACTCTACACGACTCATTTCACTGAGCTGGCTCCTCGGGATCTTCCTCATTATTGCGGCTGCCCTCTGACTCCGCTTTGGGTGGGGAAGCTGCTCGTGGAGAAGTGCGGCGACACCTGCTCGCCCGTCGATCTGGGGAGTCAGGAATCCATGTGTCATTCACGGTGACACACAGTTCATTCCCATCTCCTCTTTCTCTCGCCCTCAAGCTGGCTCGAAGCAACGCCTCAGTCTCCTTCAGGGTGTCGCGAACATCCTGAAGCTCCTGCTGACACTCCTGCAGTCGAGTGCTGAGCACAGCAGCATCCTCCAAGCACAGGTCCATGTGCTCATGGGAAGTCCCCTGCTGCACTGGCGGGTACTGGTACTCCGTGGTACCACTCTCACGCTGGAGGACATACATGTACTCAGTCCTGTCCAGGTGGCGATGGTAGATGTGACTCTGGCAGGTGATGGCATCCCAGGTGACATCCTTCTCCGCATTGACCTGTGTTGCTCGACAAGCCGGAGAGCGGTGGATCTTGAGCAGCTGATTTTCATGGATAATCCTCATTTCTGAACTCCATTCTTCCCGCTTCTCACGGATGGTCCGGGTGGAGCTGTAGTGTATGATTAGCTTGCCCGTATTGCCGGCGGCGTGGAGCATACGTCGAAGACGGCGCAATAAGCCTCCTACTACCAATCCGTAGGAGAGGTACGTCACCAGACGGTTCTTCTCTCTTAGGGCAAGGGCAACTACGGGAACTCTCCCTCCGGTGGACTTGCGGGCGGTGCGGATCATGCGAACCATCTAAAACATAAATCATTTAAAATTAAGTTAGATAAGATTTTAAACAAAAATCCTATTTTGAATAAAAGTTGGGGTAAGATGAATAAAGTGACCCCATTAAATAACACTTTTCAACCCACACCTTTGTAAAATAGTTTTTAAGAAAATAGGGTCCTTAAATACGTCCATTTCTACCTAGGTCCACGTTTCTACGGGCAACCTAGCTCTGATACCACTTTCAGGCACACCCAGTTTCTCCGAAGAACCACCGAGTGAATATCACATGTATGCCAGGATCATTTTCTCATACATGTGACGACAAATAGTGAAGCATCATCATATTACAAGCCTGGTGTTCGAATATAAATAAGTCTTACGTAGCATACGTCTCGATGGACGATAATAAGTTCATAACATGTAAATAAAATAGCAGCGGAAAATAAGTCTTGTGGGCTTCGTCACAGGCGTTGCCGGGGGACTCTATGAACCTAGAATCCTTCTTCGGGTCCGAAGTCTTGGTCATTGAACACCACATCATCCCCTTGACCTGAGCAGAAATTTAAACCAACAAATATGCAAGTTAGAGTACCGTTGGTACTCAGCAAGTGTGGGAAAGTTATGTCATGCATGGCTAGAACAAGGGGAGGTTGAACTCATGGTTAAAGCACTACGCAATTAATACCTATCACCTTAGCTTATTAAGCACCTACATTACTACATACGTGAAATGGTCCCAATCTCCCAACCCATCATAATCAAATAACCATAACATCATTTCCAATGTTAAGCTCCCCGTTTAACATCCACAACTTCCAAAGTCATCATCCTCTAATCATGAATAAGTCCAAACCGCTCTTGACCGTGAGCACGGCTGTCATGACAGTTTTGACTCTACAGAGTTTGTACCACTGTACCCACATGTAGTGATTTCATCCCCCATTGCTGGGTGGACTAAAAGAACCTCCATTATGCCAGTGGCCACGAACCACATTAACACTTCCCAGGTGTGTAGCCAGGAGATCACTACAAAGCCTTTACAAAGGGATTCCCGACGAGCGTGGGCCCACTGAGGTTTTACCCCTAACAGCATAGAAGAGGCTCCAATCCCGCTGCAGTGGCCCCCTCTTAAGCCTTGCGGTTCATATGGTAGTCCAGCTAACACCTATTCCCCGCACCATCCAACACACCCATACTACGCCGGGGATACACCTAATTAATTGGCCAAGCTGCTCCATCTCAGCATGTGGTTGGCACGGTAAAGCCAGGTTACATGCTCCATGAACCGGTCCTTAGGATCCAGGCAAGTACTAAACACAAACCCGAGTCTCGTGCACCCATCACCAACCAAATCATCCAACTTGCCTTGATCCCTACCTCTACATAACTCATAACATCTCATTCAAGAATAAGGTAAATAAATTGATGATCTCATATCCCAATTATCCCATTCTAAGCATGGCTAAGCATAATAATAAATGACATGATAAAATAAATCCCAACCCAAGCTACAAGGAAACAAGGTAATGCAATTCTAGGGAAACTTCCTAGCACGGGTTTCATATTTCAATTGACAATGCAAATAATTCTATCTACACATCCTAACATAGGATCAAAGTGGTCAAGGACACTTGCCTTCTTCCTGCTGCTCTAGGAATGGATAGCCCTGACCTTGGAAGGGAAGAACTTGCTCTGGAGCAGGTTCTACTCATGCCAACACACATAGCAAAAGAAAACAACAATCCATAATACATAGTTCACACTTTCACTCCACACATACATACATATGATAGTCATTCACATTTCTAAGTGTTGTGTTTACTCTAGCTGTGTTGATTTTTAGCCTTCATGCACTTTTAAACATATGTATATGATTTCTAACTTGTGTATTTCAGATTTCTGGTTGCACACTATATATGAATTTTTAATTTGAATAAATTCTTTATATTTAATTAATATACTTCTTTACTACCAAGTTTGCTTGGAAGGTATTTTCCTACTCCAAATGGGTTTTCAGATCTTCTACCAAATCCTAAACTGAAATCTTTGGATTTGGAGACTTCATTTATCATTTTCTAGTTATGCATACCTATTTTCCTATATTTTCAGATTTATTTTCTATGCCTAAATGTGAACTTTATTATGAAAATAGTAAGACACATCTTCTAAACAGAATAGGTTCTGATCTAAAATATTAAATAATATATTTTTGAACTTCTCCTCTGATGTGAACTAATTTAAATTTATTTTACCAATTCTCAGAATTATTTCCTGACCCAAAAAATGTGTCCCTATAACTAATAAATGTGAACAATCAATTAGACAGATTCATTTCAGCTTAAAATCTACTTATAACTCATTCTAAAGTTTTCCATGTGCTAGGAGAGTTTAAATTTGAATTTACAATGTGTTTGGCTCACCTTTTTAAATTTAAATCCTAATCACATATTCAATTTTCTGAATTTAATATCATATAGGGTCGAAAAGGTAAATCCACCCTACTACAGGGTCTAATTTATTATTTCATAAATTTCCAGGGGTCTAACTACACATAACAGAGGGGTTTTCCTAATTTTTATTAAGTCTAGGGGCTAAAACTGATTTTAAATGAATTTACATGAATTTCTGAAGTTCCAGGGGCTAGATCAGAAGTTTCCGGGGCTAGCTCATGTTTTCCGAGATCCCCAGGGGGTAGCGCGTAAGAATCCCAGCCTTTATAATGCGGGGCTGATGTAGAAAGTCCGATTTAAAACAGACGGCTCAGATTAGATCGCCGAACCGGTACCGGGCGATTTAAAATAGACGGAGCACAAGCGGCCACGTCGCCCTGGCCGGAGCCAGCCCACGCTGCCAGGTGGCGTTCGGCGGCGGGAGGCAGCGATCTCGCCAGAGAACTTCGGATCTTCGTCTATACCTCCTAAAACTGGGATTTCATGGCATAGATCGGTAGAGGGGAGGTCGGGGATCTCACCTCGGGGTTTTTCTTGAGCTCGGAGGTCCTGGAAGATGGTCGGCGACGAGGTCCGAGGTGGAACTGCTGCGGTGCTCGTCAGAGCTGTGCCTAGAGCGCAAATCACCGAGTTTTCTGCACCTGCGTGATTCCTCGGTGGCGGTGGAACACGATTGGCGCGTTAGATCGGAAAATCCGAGCAGGGATCGAGAGAAAACGGCTGGAGAAGCTTTGGTTCTCGCCGGGACGAAAAACAGTCGATCGGGATGAAAAAAACGGGCGATGCCGGCGCTCATATAGATGAGGGAGGGCGGCGGTCGGTTGGGATCGAGCTGGAGTCGTCCGAGGACCAGAATTCCGGCTAGGGGACGCGGTTTCCGGGGTGGTTTGGATTCTGGCGCACGGAGGAGTGCTGGCGGTTGGAGCGAGTGAGAGGTGGGGGATGACACGCGAGCCCCGCGTGTCAGTGAGAGGGAGAGGCGCGCGGCTGTGGGCTGGCGGGGGAGAAATGGTGGGCCGGCTGGTGGGTTTCGGCCCACTGGCCGGGGGTTTTTCTTTTTATTTTTCCATTTCTTTTCTGTTTTGATTTGAATTTGAATTCCAATTTGAATTTGAATTTCTGCACCACATGCAACATGTCCAAAAATTTTTAAATTCCCCTCTTAACTGAATTTCGATGTGTTACAGGTTTGTGTTTAATACTTGCTTGGATCCTAACTACCGGTTCATGGAGCATGTAACCTGGCTTTACCGTGCCAACCACATGCTGAGATGGGGCAGCTTGGCCAATTAATTAGGTGTATCCCCGGCGTAGTATGGGTGTGTTTGATGGTGCGGGGAATAGGTGTCAGCTGGGCTACCATATGAACCGCAAGGCTCAAGAGGGGGCCACTGCAGCGGGGTTGGAGCCTCTTGTATGCCGTTAGGGGTGAAACCTTAGTGGGCCGACGCTCGTCGGGAATCCCTTTGTAAAGGCTTCGTAGTGATCTCCTGGCTACACACCTGGGAAGTGTGAATGTGGTTCGTGGCCACTGGCATAATGGAGGTTCTTTTGGTCCACCCGTCAACGGGGGATGAAATCACTATATGTGGGTACAGTGGTGCAAACTCTGCAGAGTCAAAACTGTCATGACACCCGTGCTCACGGTCAAGAGCGGCTTGGACTTATTCATGATTAGAGGATGATGACTTTGGAAGTTGTGGATGTTAAGCGGGGAGCTTAACATTGGAAATGATGTTATGGTTATTTGATTATGATGATGGGTTGGGAGATTGGGACCATTTCACCTATGTAGTAATGTAGGTGCTTAATAAGCTAAGGTGATAGGTATTAATTGCGTAGTGCTTTAACCATGAGTTCAACCTCTCCTTGCTCTAGCCATGCATGACATAACTTTCCCACACTTGCTGAGTACCAACGGTACTCAAACTTGCATATTTGTTGGTTCAAATTGCTGCTCAGGTCAAGGGGATGATGTGGTGTTCAATGACCAAGACTTCGGACCCGAAGAAAGATTCTAGGTTCATGGAGTCCCCCGGACAACGCCTGTGACGGAGCCCACAAGAATAATATTTCCGCTGCTAGTTTATTTACATGTTATGAACTTATGATTGTCCATCGAGACGTATGCTTTGTAAAACATATTTATATTTGACACATGGCTTGTAATAAATGATGCTTCACTATTTGTCATCACATGTATGAGAAAATGATCCTGGCATACATGTGATATTCACTCGGTTGTTCTTCGGAAAAACCGGGTGTGACAGAAGTGGTATCAGAGCCAAGGTTGCCCATAGGAACGTGGACCTAGAAAGAAATGGACGTAGTTAAGGACCTTATTTTCTTAAAAAACTATTTTACAAAAGTGTGGGTCAAAGGTGTTATTTAATGGGGTCACTTTATTCATCTTACCCCAACTTTTATTCAGAATACAATTTTTGGTTAAACCCTTATCTAACTTAATTTTAAATGCTTTATGTTTTAGATGGTTTGCATGATCCGCACCGCTCGCAAGTCCACCTGTAAAATCCCCAAAACTGGTAGCCAGAAAATTCTACTCATGTACACTTATGAAAAATGAGGGGAATAAAAACTTTGAATCATAATGGTGTAAGTTCAAAGTGAGAGTTTAGACTTCCCAAAACCTCCAAACATGGAGATCTAAATGCACAACTTGGATCTTCATATTCCAAATATTCAACCTTCCAAAATTCAGCTCATTTGGAGGAGTTTTCATATTTGTTTGGGATTAAAAGGAAAAGCCCTCTAATCTGAATTTCAAATACAGTTTAAAATTCCAATTCTCTTGATTTGAAAATTGGGTTTCACAAATGTGTTCTCCACCTTTGAGTGAGCAGACATGCCAAAAATTGGAAATTTTGGAGCTGGTTTGCTATATTTTTGAGGCAATACAAAGTGGAGAATTCAAAGTCCTTTTCAAATTCAAATGATCAAACCACATCCAAATTTCACACCAGAATTCAAACTATTTGAATTCAGAAAATTCAAACTATGACTTTGGGGTGAAGTCAAGTCTTTAATGTTGAGTTGCTGGTGGGAAAATATCAGAACAGTTGATTAAACAAAGGGGGAGGTGGGGCCCATTTGTCAGCCACCCACAGGAGCTACCGCCTCAGCCGATGGCGGTCGAACAGCGGGCGTGCGCCAGCTCCCGGTTGAACCCACGCCCGAGGAAGAGCCCGTGCCACCTCCTGCTGCCTCGGTGGCTTGGTTGGATCACGGCAAGGGGTGCGCCGGAACTGTTTCCCTTCTTCCCCTGCTATAACTCGCGCCTCCGCCGTTTCTTTCGCCCGGAACACCGCCACCGTTCCTACCGATCACGCCACAGCTACTGAGCTCGGTTGCTCGTGCGCCCAACAGCGAAGAGCTGCGCCGACCAGTGCTCTAGCCATCCAGCACCTCTCCTTCCCTGTCCTGAACATGATTGCTCCGGATATTGGCAAAATAGCCACGATCCTCGGGTGAACGTGGAAGAACCGAGGGAGGTCGCCGTGGACAGCGCGATCGGCCGGTGTCACCTCCCCTTCCCTACACAAGAAAGGTGCGTTCACATGTCCTGATCGTATAGCAGGAAACCGTTTAGCGATTGCTGGAACCGTGGCGAGAATTTCACCATTTCCCCAAACTGTACACCGACGGATAGGGCTCGGTCTAACCAAAAATTCGTTGTGCTTGGGGTAGCTCCGCGCTAGATGAACTTAGAGTAGCTCCAGCACATGCTTGCGCATCTCCCCGAAGTTCTAGCAGCTCAAACGATAAAGTAGAGATGCCAGGTACCGAGTTTTTGTCGCCGCCGGAGTTTTGCGGGCTCGGGTCGACGGTGAGGTCCCCTCTCCGGTGGGTTTCAGAGAGAGCGAGCTATGGGTCGAGGATGTCCATGGGACACTGGTGCTATTGGAGCAAACCCTAGCACGAAAGACCCACTGTTGAGGGAGAGCGAGGTCGCCGAAGTAAGGTCTGACATGGTCGCTGGTGCAAGCACCTTTCTGGCTGTTGTCATCGGCTCCCGACCCCACCATCATGTTCAGCACGGTGTAGAACTTACAGGCGACGAGTTTGACGAAGTTTAGCCCACAGGAACCCTGTCCCGGCGAGCCTCGACGGCGTGCGCCGCCGGGGGAGGCGTGGACAGCGCGAGGAAGACGAAGGAGGGCCGGGTCCCACCGGTCAGCCTCCGTATAGTCGCGGGGATCGGATTGTGGCTCGGGATCGACTGTGGCTGCGTGGGAATAACCCCGTAGCCCCCGGTGTTGCCGAAATTTCATTGGTCAGATTTAAAACAGTGGGCCCAGTTCCAATTATTTGAAGCTTCTATTAGGGAAATAATTCCAGGAATTAGCTGATCTTTATAAACCCATAACTTTGTGTAGAAAACTCCAAAAAGAGTGAGACCAATTTTGTTGGATTCCTCATAAGGAGTACTTCACAGAGAAACCAATTTTTGGCTATGAAAACGCCCCGGGATTTCTGTAGAATAGTTTTAGTAAATCCTTTAGGGATTTATTACAGGAGCAATTCTTTATGAAATATTTCCAAATTTGGACAGCAAATCCTCTCCATAGATACTGATCTACAGTAAAAATTTGGGCTTCATTGGAGGTCATTTGCTAGGTCGAATTACCTTCCCAAGTTCAGCCTTTATTTGGAAATTCAAATTTAAACAGAAGCTTTTTCAGAACTCCTGTCCAACTTCAAAAATTCATATCTCTCTGATGGTAACTCCAAAAATGGCGAAACAAATTTTGTTAGAACCATGGAGATTTACCCTAATCAGATCTTCCATTACTAGCTATGTCAAATCTTATGATTTGGGCTCAAAATTCAGAGAAGCATTGTAATTGTAGGAATTTTAAAGACTACATTATGCAATGACATATCTCCAAATTAGGCTCAAATCGTCCTTAGAGAGTCTAGTATCTTCTGTAAAAACCCCAAAGTCAATTAAAGATTCTAAATAGCAGTAGCTTTGAATAGTAGTTCAATTATTATAAATCCTTAATACTTTTACATCTATTTTGCTACATTTCATTTAATGATCGAAGTTGAGGATACACCGGAGCCTTTGGACGTCCTGCCACCTGAAGCTGACTTCCCCTTTAACTCGCAACCAGGCAAGCCCCGGTTTGCACTTATGTACCTTTTATAAAGTTTTCATTTGTATCATTTATATCTAGGTTGAATGTTTGCATTAGAGTTAGGTGATTGAAACCCCACTTGCATAGCCTCTTTAAATCCTATGGAGGGTTGGGTAGTTTATAAACTCGACTAGTAGAGAATGCCATGCTAATGTATAGGATCTCGGTAGAAGTCGAGTGGTTGGAAGCTACTCGCGAGATAGTTCTTATCACCCGGAAAGAAAAGAGGTAGATAATGGCTTGAGTTGTAAAAAAATGAGACCCAGCAGGGGGATAGGATGCAGTGAGCAGAGGTCTCACGTGCGTAGCCCTGTTGGTGTCGGTTGAGGACCATCCGTGTGCGACCCTGCTGGACAAGTATCGAACAGTACCGGATGCATACTGGCATATGGGAACCAGGAAACCGATGTAATTGGTTAACCTGTGTATCGAGGCTTACCCAACCATAAATGGGAGTGGGTTGAGGGTAGCAAGGTGTAAATCTGCCGGTGCGCACAGTCACGCTCCACGCGGGGACCTCCTACCCGTTACGGATGGACCGGTTCGGCATTTGGGTTTCCTTTGAAAGGTTATCGCATACAACGGAGTAGGAAGGGGTGTGGAATCATGCTTCTGAAAGTGGGTTTATGTTACGTGTTATCCGGGTGTGTCTTGATTGTAATCACCGTCCCTCGTGGTTATTTGAGTACCCGCTTGTTCACTGCGCTGTGACGTAGTAAGAAGTGAAATAAGCCAACTGAAAATGCTGTATTGATCTATTAATGTCTTGAATACCTTGAGTGCTGTAGTTATAGAGCTAATTAAGTTTATATTCCACTTTGGGCATCACCACATCAGAGGAAAGCGTTTCTTGTTTGATTGTGGACTTCCGATGTGAGGTCTGCCTAAGGCATACAAATCCGCTGCTATAAAAACTGAAAGCAAGGATCAACTTATAGGCGTGTCTTTCTTGCAAAGTCCTTTCCTACCTTACACATCCTTGCACGTAGAGTTCCATGCCTAGGGTTGACGGTTAAGACTTGCTGATCCTTCGTCCTCACGGTTGCAATATTTGAGCTGTGTGCAGGTGAGAGTTATGAGGAAGGTTCCGAGGATGAGGCGATGCCCCCGTCAGGGTACACGGCCGAGATGGAGCCCTGCACGCCGCCGTGATTTCTCCGGTTCCATGCTGCTAGCGTGTAGCGTCCCCGGGCTGGACGGCTGCACTTTTGCATAGTTAGGATGAGAGGCTACTAATGTACATTACTACTGCTGTATAGTTATATTTTGTAAAAGACATCCGCTGTTTTATATCAAATAAAAGTTTGTATGTTGTTCTTTATACTTTTCGTGTGTGCTGTTGGGTGCCGCATCGTACGGCACCACCCTATGCGATCCTGGAGTGGGTGAACCACGGGGTGGTCCCCACAGCCGTGGTATCAGAGCCGCATTGGGAATAGCACGCTCGAAAAGAGCCTATTTTGAAAACTTAGAAGTAATCGAGTGAGGATTAGTCATTAAGCCCACATAAGGTCTATGATAGTACTACTTATGATGGTGGAAAGCTAACATATTTGTTATACATTCTGTAATGACGCTCCGACGTCAGGTAAGAGGTAAGGTACGCCACCGCAGGTGGATTAATTGCGGTAAGCTCGCCATACGAGCAATAGTATGGAATGATATACCGTGGCTTAGCACGGTAGTTAATATGAGTCTCTGAACCTCTCCATGGTTCTGAGAGCATATGAAAATGCTGATCTCCAGCGTGCTTTAGGCAAAAGTGAGAATACCCCATCGTGTGGTAAGAAACACGATAGTATGCAACTCTTGAACGTTCAATGTTCAAAGGGCCATACGCAGCGCTCGCCATCGGCGTGCCTCAACGGTCATGAGGCAGTAGGTGGTATCCGTTGGGTTGATAAAATTCCCAACCGTGATGACCCGTTCGCGCTCTACTCGGGTTCCCCGTCGTGTGGTGTGAAAACACGACCATGTACCTTGAGACGTGGCTTGACTCAAGGACGATCCGTATGGCAATGATACGGACTGTATGTCTTTATTATGATATGGAACTGCCTGTAATGTTAAAAACCTTTGTGTGCACCATTATTGTGTGTTCTTCTGCAGGTACATTAACCACGTTAGTGCATGACGTGTAGAAACCGTTTGTGAGTGACGTCTTTAGTTCCACCATGTGACACGTATATGCCGGAATACCGGTTTAGAATTTTTCTTTGGTGAGGAAACGTAGTACCGACTGCATAAAAGTTTATTTTCAAAGAAAAGAATCACAATGAAGTATAGGATTTCATTTAGGGTTTAGTAAACTCCTATATTGAACTAAGAGTCAATTGGGAGTATAGGTTCAATCTCAAAAGCTTAGGAACAATCTCCCCTGTTTTTGGCAGAAATTTTTCTGAACTTGAACAGGGCATAACTTAAGATTGGTTGAACCAATGGATGTGTGGGATACCATTCTGGAAAGGTTTAGAAGTCCTCTACAACTTTTCTGTATGGCTTCAGAACAAAATCTCCCTCCAAAGGGATGAAAATCTCAGATGAGTAGGTACTGTCCAGAAACAGGGCAGACCAAATGCTCTCTGGAATTTTCCGTATTTCGACCAAAACGCATAGTTTCACCGTTCGACGTCCAGTGGCTGTTGTAAAACAGCGAGTTGGAGTCGAAAGGTTTATGCATTTGACACATCACTTCGAGTTAGTACATGTTTGGGTCCAATACAATAGCGAGGAATCACGCATGCTAACACACTTAACATCCCGTGGTGACCCCGATGGTCGAAATGAACTTTTAACCCATAAAGTTCAATACTTTGGAATTCAATCGTGTGACACGGTCCAGGGATGTATATGTTGCATAAAGTTTATACTTTATCCACATGTGTGACTGTTATGCGTACTATTTATTCCATTCTCGCATTACCATTGTATTGACTGGATGGGCTAAACCAACATGTGCTGATCGTTTGAATGGTCTGAATGCGGAATGGTGCGGACACGTTCAACACAAGAGGAGGGAGGTCCGAGTCAAGTTCGTGGTGATGAGTCTCCACCTCCGGATCAAACCACGACGCAGCAGCAACCACCTCCTCCACCGCCAGAACTTCCAAGAAACCTGGCGGAGGTTCTCGCTGCAGTGCTCGGCTCGCGTGACGAGCGAACCGAGTTGCTGCGAATGCTAGTGCAGCAGATTGCGTCCCATCAGGGAGGACGCCAAGACAATGGGAAACGCCAGCCCCAACAAAGTTCAGATTCAGAATTCATGGCGACCCATCCACCGGTCTTCACGGAGGCCGAAGAACCTTTGGAGGCGGACAGCTTTATCCGCACTCTGGAGGCGAAGTTCGGGCTGCTACGATGCACCGAACACCAGAAGGCGCTGTATACAGCGCAACAGCTTCAAGGAGAAGCCGGTACCTGGTGGGCGAACTACACCGCCTCCTTACCGGCTGGCCATGCCGTCACATTGATGGAGTTCTGGGAGGCGTTCCGCGCCTATCACATACCTCCCGGTGTGATGGAAATGAAGCTCCAGGAGTTCCTGGCGTTACGGCAAGGCGAGAGGAGTGCTCATGAGTACTCCAGGTTATTCAACCGGCTGGCGCAATATGCGCCAGGATTTGTGGGGACGGAAGACAACAAGCGCAACGCTTTCTTCCGGGGCCTGAATTCCAAGATGAAGGTCCATCTTGCCGAAAGCAATCGCGGCACATTTAACGATCTAGTTAATGCCGCGATTCTACAAGAGAATGCTCAGCGCGAGCGCGGGTCTGATAAGAGGAAACGTAGCGCGCTGACGAGCAGCAGTGGTTGGACGTCACAGAAATACCGCGTGGTGTATCGCTCACCATCCAGTCAGAGATGGCAGCCACCGACGCGACCGCCTCAGTTTCGCGGTCGGCAATATAATGCGCCGGTCTTCCGACCGACGTATCCACCACAGCAACAGCAGCAGCAAAGGATGGTCCCGCGTGCGCCTCAGTTTCAACAGCGTACACCGGGATTTCGTCCCCAAGTCGGCGGGACCCCGACACCTTACACGTGCTACACGTGTAGCCGTGTCTGGCACATTTCAAGAGACTGCCCCAAGCCGCGACAGGGCAGGGGTGCAGCACCATATCAGGGTGCTAATCAACCCCGCAACCAGCCCAAGAAACCAGCACCAAAACCCGGCAACGTCCACCACTTAGCCATCGAAGACGTGCCAGAAGGCGAACCCGTCCTCGCGGGTACGTTTTCTTACTTAGATCATCCCGTAGTCATACTTTTTGACTCCGGTGCCACCCATAATTTCATAAGTCAGTCTTATGTTATTAAATATCAACTGCCTATCATTCCCACAAATAATTCATATTTGATATGTTCTCCTGGTGGGAAAATAACAGCTGATAGAATGGTCTATAGAGCACCATTACAGTTGGGTGGGAATCTATATCCGACTTCTCTAATCATGTTAGAGAGTCAAAAACTTGATGTCATTTTAGGAATGTCATGGCTACATCGCCATGGTGCTGTTCTTGACATCATTCCACGTGTGGTTCATTTAAACTCTCCACTTCATGAACCACATGTTCTTATTCTTGACCGTTCGGTTCAAGAAGCCCCAGCCATATATAATACGGAAGCCACGAAACTTGAGAATATTCGTGTGGTCCGTGAATACACTGATGTCTTTCCGGATGATCTCCCGGGCATGCCACCCGAAAGAATGTCGAGTTCAAGATTGAACTTGTACCGGGGACGACACCGATCTCACGGAGACCGTACAAGATGGCTCCGAATGAGCTGGCTGAACTGAAGGAGCAGCTCAACGATTTGATGAAGAAGGGTTTCATTCGACCGAGTTCCTCGCCATGGGGATGCTCGGCGCTGTTTGTGAAGAAAAAGGATGAAACCTTGAGGTTGTGTGTGGACTACCGACCTCTCAACGCCATCACCATCAAGAATAAATATCCACTGCTCCGCATCGATATATTGTTCGATCAACTTGTGGGTGCGAGTGTATTTTCAAAGATGGATCTTCGCTCTGGATATCACCAAATTAAGATCCGAGCGGAAGATATTCCGAAGACGGCCTTCTCGACGAGATATGGGTTGTATGAATACCTCGTCATGTCCTTTGGTCTCACCAACGCCCCGACACACTTCATGTATCTCATGAACTCAGTGTTCATGCCAGAGTTGGACAAGATTGTGGTGGTGTTCATAGACGACATCTTGGTTTACTCCAAGTCTGAAGAAGAACACGCCAAGCACATGCATATCGTGCTTCAACGTTTGCGAGACCATAAGCTTTATGCCAAGTTCAGCAAGTGCGAGTTTTGGATCAGCCAAGTGCCATTCCTTGGTCACATTATTTCTGCAGAAGGCATTGCAGTTGATCCAAGCAAGATCGAACAAGTGCTGAAATGGAAATTCCCCACATCAGTCCATGAAGTCAGAAGTTTTCTCGGGTTAGCAGGATATTATCGGAGATTCATACCCAACTTCTCCAAGCTTGCTAAGCCGATGACTGAACTGTTGAAGAAGGGGATCAAATATGTTTGGAGCTCAACTTGCGAAGAAGCTTTCCAAACATTAGTGAAGCATCTTACAACAGCCCAGTGTTTGCTCAACCAGATAAAACCAAGCCCTTTGACGTATATTGTGATGCGTCTGGCATCGGGCTTGGCTGTGTATTGATGCAAGGAGGAAGAGTGGTCGCCTATGGCTCACGTCAACTCCGTAACCACGAGCAGCACTATCCGACTCATGATCTCGAGCTTGCTGCTGTGGTATTGGCCTTGAAGATGTGGAGGCACTATTTGCTTGGGAACTTAGTGCACCTCTACACTGACCACAAGAGTTTGAAGTATATATTCACTCAAAAAGAGTTGAATATGCGGCAACGGAGATGGCTAGAACTGATCAAAAACTATGAGATCGAGATTCACTACCATCCCGGGAAGGCAAACGTGGTTGCCGATGCCTTAAGCCGCAAATCCCAGGTCAACAGTCTGTCCATCACCCCACTTGAAGAGGAGGAGCCGAGTCTGTACTTGGTTCCATATGGGGCATTGTATAATCTTGCTCTCGTCCCTACAATACGAGAGGAAATTATGGAAGCGCAGAAGAAAGACATGGGAATGTCGCACATTCGAAGAAGGATGGAGAATGGCAAAATGAAGTGCTTCCGAAGAGATGAACACGACACGCTATGGTTTAAAGACTGTATAGTTGTACCCCGTGACATGAAGCTTCGGAAGAAAATCTTGGACGAGGCTCATTTGTCCAAGTATTCTATTCATCCGGGCAGCAACAAGATGTACCAGGATCTGAAAACCAGGTTTTGGTGGACACGGATGAAGAGAGAGATCACAAAATACGTATCCGAATGTGATACATGTTGGCGTGTGAAGGCCGACCATATGCGTAAAGCCAGACAGCTGCAACCATTGAACATTCCGGCATGGAAGTGGGAGGATATCAGCATGGACTTCATAGTCGCGTTACCTCTCACGTCTCACAAACATGACTCGATTTGGGTGATAGTCGATCGACTAACTAAGTCGGCTCATTTTATCCCCGTACATACAAAGTACGTGGCCAAGCAATATGCAGAGCTGTACATTGCAAGGATTCTGTGTTTACACGGTGTTCCCCGTTCCATCATTTCAGATCACGGTGCGCTGTTCGTCTCTCGGTTCTGGGAACAGCTGCACGCATCATTGGGGACCAAACTGATCCGAAGCTCCGCGTATCACCCACAGACAGATGGTCAAACTGAACGGGTGAACCAAGTGCTTGAAGACATGCTACGCGCTTGTGCCATCCACCACGGCAAGAATTGGGACGATCATTTGCCGTTGGCAGAGTTTTCTTACAACAATGGCTATCAATCTAGCATCAAGATGGCGCCGTATGAAGTTTTCTACGGCCGGAAATGTCGCACCCCTCTCAACTGGTGCGAGTCCGTCGAGCAAGTCATCTATGGCATTGAACTTGTGAATGAAGCTGAAGAACGAGTGCGAGTAATACAAGCCAATCTCAAGGCTGCTCAATCTCGTCAGAAAAGCTATGCGGATAAAAGACGCCGCCCTCTCCACTTCGACATCGGGGACCATGTTTATGTCCGTGTGTCTCCGATGAAGGGAGTTCAGCGTTTCGGAGTGAAGGGTAAACTTGCGCCGCGGTTCATTGGTCCGTTCGCCGTCATTGAAAGATGCGGACCCGTGGCCAATCGCCTGGAGTTACCAGCATCGCTCGCGGGCATTCACAACGTCTTCCACATCTCTCAGCTTAGGAAATGCCTCAAACCCTCAACTGAAATCCGCACTGAAGACATAGAAGTTCTTCAACCAGACCTCACGTATACGGAGTATCCAATCTGGATTATCGATGAAAAGACTCGTGCCACAAGAAACCGGACCTTATGGTTCTACAAGGTCTTATGGAGTAACCATACCGCTGATGAGGTGACATGGGAAAGCGAGGATCATCTACGAACGTGTTATCCGGACTTGCTATCATCCTATACCCGGTAAAGTTTTTCCCCACTTTACTTTTCCTTTGAAATCTCGGGACGAGATTCTTTTTAAGGGGTGAGGGATGTAAAATCCCCAAAAGTGGTAGCAAGAAAATTCTACTCATGTACACTTCTGAAAAATGAGGGGAATTAAAACTTTGAATCATAATGGTGTAAGTTCAAAGTGAGGGTTTAGACTTCCCAAAATCCCCAAACATGGAGATCTAGATGCGCAACTTGGATGTTCATATTCCAAATATTCAAACTTCCAAAATTCAGCTCATTTGGAGGAGTTTTCATATTTGTTTGGGATTAAAAGGAAAAGCCCTCTAATCTGAATTTCAAATACAGTTTAAAATTCCAATTCCCTCAATTTGAAAATTGGGTTTCACAAATGTGTTCTCCACCTTTGAGTGAGCAGCCATGCCAAAAATTGGAAATTTTGGAGCTGGTTTGCTATATTTTTGAGGCAATACAAAGTGGAGAATTCAAACTCCTTTTCAAATTCAAATGATCAAACCACATCCAAATTTCACACCAGAATTCAAACTATTTGAATTCAGCAAATTCAAACTATGACTTTGGGGTGAAGTCAAGTCTTTAATGTTGAGTTGCTGGTGGGAAAATATCAGAAAAGTTGATTAAACAAAGGGGGGGTGGGGCCCATTTGTCAGCCACCCACAGGAGCTACCGCTTCAGCCGACGGTGGTCGAACAGCGGGAGCGCGCCAGCTCCCGGTTGAACCCGCGCCCGAGGGAGAGCCCGCGCCACCTCCTGCTGCCTCGGTGGCTCGGTTGGATCATGGCAAGGGGTGCGCCGGAGCTGTTTCCCTTCTTCCCCTGCTATAAATCGCGCCTCCGCCGTTTCTTTCGCCCAGAACACCGCCGCCGTTCCTCCCGATCACGCTGCAGCTACTGAGCTCGGTTGCTCGAGCGCCCAACAGCGAAGAGCTGTGCCCACCAGTGCCCTAGCCATCCAGCACCTCTCCTTCCCTGTCCCGAACGTGATTGCTCCGGATATTGGCAAAATAGCCACGATCCTCGGGTGAACGTGGAAGAAGCGAGGGAGGTCGCCATGGACAGCGCGCTACGGCCGGTGTCACCGCCCCTTCCCTACACAAGAAATGTGCGTTCACATGTCCTGATCTTGTAGCCGGAAACCGTTTAGCGATTGCTGGAACCGGGGGCGAGAATTTCACCGTTTCCCCAAACTGTACACCGACGGATAGGGCTCGGTCTAACCAAAAATTCTTTGTGCTCGGGGTAGCTCCGCGCTAGATGAGCTTAGAGTAGCTCCAGAACATGCTTGCGCATCTCCCCGAAGTCCTAGCAGCTCAAATGATCAAGTAGAGATGCCAGGTACCAAGTTTTTGTCGCCACCTGAGTTATGCGGGCTCGGGTCAACGGTGAGGTCCCCTCTCCGGTGGGTTTCAGGGAGAGCGAGCTATGGGTCGAGAATGTCCATGGGACACTGGTGCTTTTGGAGAAAACCCTAGCCCGAAAGACCCACTGTTGAGGGAGAGCGAGGTCGCCGAAGTAAGGTCCGACATGGTCGCCGGTGCAAGAACCTTTCCGGCCGTTGTCATTGGCTCCCGACCCCACCATCGTGTTCAGCACGGTGTAGAACTTACAGGCGACGAGTTTGACGAAGTTTCGCCCACGGGAACCCCGTACCGGCGAGCCTCGCTGGCGTGCGCCGCCACGGGAGGCGCGGACAGCGCGAGGAAGATGAAGGAGGGCCGGGTCCCACCGGTCAGCCTCCGTATAGTCGCGGGGATCGGATTGTGGCTCGGGATCGACTGTGGCTGCGCGGGAATAACCCCGTAGCCCCCAGTGTTGCTGAAATCTCATTGGTCCGATTTAAAACAGTGGGCCCAGTTCCAATTATTTGAAGTTTCTATTAGGGAAATAATTCCAGGAATTAGCTGATCTTTATAAACCCATAACTTTGTGTAGAAAACTCCAAAAAGAGTGAGACCAATTTTGTTGGATTCCTCATAAGGAGTACTTCACAGAGAAACCAATTTTTGGCTATGAAAATGCCCCGGGATTTCTGTAGAATTGTTTTTAGTAAATCCTTTAGGGATTTATTACAGGACCAATTCTTTATGAAATATTTCCAAATTTGGGCAGCAAATCCTCTCCATAGATACTGATCTACAGTAAAAATTTGGGCTTCATTGGAGGTCATTTGCTAGGTCGAATTACCTTCCCATATTCAGCCTTTATTTGGAAATTCAAATTTAAACAGAAGCTTTTTCAGAACTCCTGTCAAACATCAAAAATTCATATCTCTCTGATGGTAACTCCAAAAATGGTGAAACAAATTTTTTTAGAACCATGGAGACTTACCCTAATCAGATCCTCCATTACTAGCTATTTCAAAGCTTCTGATTTGGGCTTAAAATTCAGAGAAGCATTGTAATTGTAGGAATTTTAAAGACTACATTATGCAATGACATATCTCCAAATTAGGCTCAAATCGTCCTTAGAGAGTCTAGTATCCTCTGTAAAAATCCCAAAGCCAATTAAGGATTCTTAATAGCCGTAGCTATGAATAGTAGTTCAATTCTTATAAATCCTTAATACTTATACATCTATTTTGCTACATTTCATTTAGCGACCGAAGTTGAGGATACACCGGAGCCTTTGGACGTCCTGCCACCTGAAGCTGACTTCCCCTTTAACTGGCAACCAGGCAAGCCCCGGTTTGCACTTAAGTACCTTTTATAAAGTTTTCATTTGTATCATTTATGTCTAGGTTGAATGTTTGCATTAGAGTTAGGGTGATTGAAACCCCCCTTGCATAGCCTCTTTAAATCCTATGGAGGGTTGGGTAGTTTATAAACTCGATGAGTAGAGAATGCCATACTAATGTATAGGATCTCGGTAGAAGTCGAGTGGTTGGAAGCTACTCGCGAGATAGTTCTTATCACCCGGAAAGAAAAGAGGTAGATAATGGCTTGAGTTGTAAAAAAAATGAGACCCAGCAGGGGGGACAGGATGCAGTGAGCAGAGGTCTCACGTGTGTAGCCCTGTTGGTGTCGGTTGAGGACCGTCCGTGTGCGGCCCTGCTGGACAAGTATCGAATAGTACCGGATGCATACTGGCATATGGGAACCAGGAAACCGATGTAATTGGTTAACCTGTGTGTTGAGGCTTACCCAACCGTAAATAGGAGTGGGTTGAGGGTAGCAAGGTGTAAATCTGCCGGTGGGCACAGACGCTCCACGCGGGGACCTCCTACCCGTTACGGATGGACCGGTTCGGTATTTGGGTTGCCTTTGAAAGGTTGTCGCAGACAACGGAGTAGGAAGGGGTGTGGAATCACGCTTCTGAAAGTGGGTGTATGTGACGTGTTATCCGGGTGTGTCTTGATTGCAATCACCGTCCCTCGCGGTTATTTGAGTACCCGCTTGTTCACTGCGCTGTGACGTAGTAAGAAGTGAAATAAGCCAACTGAAAATGCTGTATTGATCTATTAATGTCTTGAATACTTTGAGTGCTGTAGTTATAGAGCTAATTAAGTTTATATTCCACTTTGGGCATCACCACATCAGAGGAAAGCGTTTCTTGTTTGATTGTGGACTTCCGATGTGAGGGCTGCCTAAGGCATACAAATCCGCTGCTATAAAAACTGAAAGCAAGGATCAACTTATAGGCGTGTCTTTCTTGCAAAGTCCTTTCCTACCTTACACATCCTTGCACGTAGAGTTCCTTGCCTAGGGTTGACGGTTAAGACTTTCTGAGCCTTTGTGCTCACGGTTGCAATATTTGAGCTGTGTGCAGGTGAGAGTTATGAGGAAGGTTCCGAGGATGAGGCGATGTCCCCGTCAGGGTACACGGCTGAGATGGAGCCCTGCACGCCGCCGTGATTTCTCCGGTTCCATGCTGCTAGCGTGTAGCGTCCCTGGGCTGGACGGCTGCACTTTTGCATAGTTAGGATGAGAGGCTACTAATGTACATTACTTCCGCTGTACAGTTATATTTTGTAAAAGACTTCCGCTGTTTTATATCAAATAAAAGTGTGTATGTTGTTCTTTATACTTTTCGTGTGTGCTGTTGGGTGCCGCATCGTACGGCACCACCCTATGCGATCCTGGATTGGGTGAACCACGGGGTGGTCCCCACACCACCGGAGGGAGAGTTCCTGTAGTTGCCCTTGCCCTGAGAGAGGAGAACCGTCCGGTAACGTACCACTCGTACGGGTTGGCAGTAGGAGGCTTGTTGCACCGCCTTCGGCGTATGCTCCACGCCGCCGGCAATACGGGCAAGCTAATCATACACTACAGCTCCACCCAGACCATCCGTGAGAAGTGGGAAGAATGGAGTTCAGAAATGAGGATTATCCATGAAAATCAGCTACTCAAGATCCACCGCTCTCCAGCTTGTCGAGCGACACAGGTCGATGCCGAGAAGGATGTCACCTGGGAGGCCATCACCTGCCAGAGTTACATCTACCGTCGCCATCTGGACAGGACTGAGTACATGTATGTCCTCCAGCGTGAGAGTGGTACAGCGGAGTACAAGTACCCGCCAGTGCAGCAGGGGACTTCCCATGAGCACATGGACCTGTGCTTGGAGGATGCTGCTATGCTCAGCACTCGACTGCAGGAGTGTCAACAGGAGCTTCAGGATGTTCGTGACACCCTAAAGGAGACTGAGGCGTTGCTTCGAGCCAGCTTGAGGGCGAGAGAAAGAGGAGATGAGAATGAACTTTGTGTCACCGTAAGCGGAGTCAGAGGGCAGCCGCAATAATGAGGAAGACCCCTAGGAGCCAGCTCACTGATACGAGTCGCGTAGAGTCCTTTCCCATAGTTCAGCAGGTTATCGAGTAGGCGAGTCAATACCTTAGTTAATGGTGTGTTAGTGTTTGGTGTGTGACGTGAGTTGTGGAAGCCATGGGCATTTGTCCACAACCTCGTCTTCAGGTTGTTTGGCTTTGATGTGTGAACCCCTACGAATTAAGAGTGCATTTATTTTTGCGTGAGACATGAAACCCTCAGAAAATATAAATATAATAAGGTCTCAAAACTTTAAAGTTTAAACAAGCAAATTGGGAAGTTAGTACGTAATGCTTTAAATTGACATTTGGTTGATCATGATAGATGGCCAGAAGAGGAAAGGGTCATGGTGCCAACCCCGCCAACAACAACGATGAGGCCGGCAGCCCTCATCTCTCTTGAGAACAAGACAGGGGTAGTCGTCGTGAAGGAGTTGATCCCATCTACCAAATGCTTGAAAATCAGAATCAGCTCATCCAGAGCCTAACTCAAGTGGTGGCCAACTTGCATCAAGTTCCACCTCCACAAGCTGCACCACGCCAACCAAGGTTGAGTGAGTTTCTAGGGACTCAACCCCCAAAGTTTGCAAGTGCTGCTGAACCTCTGGAGGCAGATGATTGGCTAAAGACCATTGAGAGCAAGATGAGGATCATACAATGCCAAGGGTATGAGAGGGTGCTGTTTGCTTCTCACCAATTGCATGGACCTGCTGCTGACTGGTGGACCGCCTACGTGGCCGCCCATCATGACCCTGAGAACATCACTTGGTAAGAGTTCAAACGTAGTTTCCTCAACCATTACATACCAAGGGGTGAACTCAAAAACAAGAGAAAGGAGTTCTTGGGGCTGCAGCAAGGAAACATGACTGTGAGGGAATACCTCACTAAGTTCACCCAACTATCCCGTTATGCACCACGGGACATCGAAACTGATGAGCAGAAACAGGACTGCTTTGTGGAAGGACTTACTGCGGAGATGCAATGTGCAATGTCCTCCGACGAGTATGAAAGCTTCCAAAAGATGGTAGACAGAGCATTTGTAGTAGAGAGGAAGCTGAAGGCCTTGGAAAATGAAAACAAGAGCAAGGCGGGATGGTCACACCAAGCCTCGGGTAGCAACACATGCCCATGTCTGATGCATCAACCCGCAGGGCAGACGAGCCGTGCTGCGGTACCCTACTCAGCACCGAGAGGGTACAACCCGAACTTCAGGCCTCCGTCAGCACCAACGGAGCCACAACGTCAGTTTGTACAGCAGCCTCGCCCAACATATCAACCTCGACCAGCAGTACAAGGACCCCCAAACCAATCCCAAGACAACAAAGGCCAGGCACCTAAGGTTGGGGTGCAATGCTTTAACTGTGGTGAAGTGGGGCACTACGCCCATAGGTGCCCAAAGAAGAAGCCCGTGCAGCCGCAACAGCAGAATGTGATGCGAGGACGGGTGAACCACGTGACCATGGAGGAGGCGTAACAGGCACCCGACGTGGTAGTTGGTAAGTTTCCTGCCAATTTACACATTGCAACCCTGTTGTTTGATTCCGGTGCTACCCACTCGTTCATTGCTCAAGGGTTTGTTAAGAAGCATGATCTAGCAACAACTCAAATAGACCATATGCTAGCAGTAAACTCTCCAGGTGGAGAAACAAGGATAAGACAAGTGTGTCCCAAGGTGAATCTAGACATTAATGGGGTAGTATTTACTGCAAACCTCATAGTGATAGATTCACCAGGGATAGATATTATTTTGGGTATGGATTGGTTGACCAAACATAAAGGAATCATCCATTGTTCAACAAGAACGGTGGAACTAACTCACCCTAGTGGCACCAGAGTAGAGTTCATAACCATACAAGAGCCTAGGAGGGACATTAAACTCAATCAAGTTGAGGTGGAAGTGGAGGAGATCAGGATCATCAGGGAATATCCAGACGTTTTTCCGGAGGAGTTGCCAGGTATGCCTCCCGATCGTGAGGTGGAATTCGCGATTGAGCTAGTGCCTGGAACAGCTCCGATATACAAGAGACCCTATTGGATGGACTCCAAACAGCTGAAAGAACTCAAGGAACATTTAAGAGAATTGACAGAGAAGGGGTACATTTGTCCTAGTTCCTCACCATGGGGAGCTCCAGTGATATTTGTGTCCAAGAAGGACGGAACCCAAAGGTTGTGCGTAGACTACCGTGCGTTGAATGAAGTAACCAGCAAGAACAAGTACCCATTACCCCACATTGAAGACTTGTTTGATCAGTTGAGGGGATCTTGTGTGTTCTCGAAAATTGATCTCAGGTCGGGATACCACCAACTTAAGATAAGGCAAACTGATATTCCCAAAGACAGCTTTCGTATCTCGGTACGGACTGTATGAATACACCGTCATGCCTTTCGGGCTAACTAATGCCCCGACATACTTCATGTATCTCATGAACAAGGTATTAATGGAATATATGGACAAATTTGTGGTGGTTTTCATAGATGACATTCTCGTCTTCTCCAAACGTGAAGAAGAACATGAGAAACATCTAAGGTTGGTGTTGCAAAAGCTGAGAGAACACCAACTATATGCCAAGTTGAGCAAGTGTGAGTTTTGGCTGAAGAGAGTTCCCTTCTTAGGACATATAATGTCGGAGGGAGGAATCTCCGTAGATCCCGCCAAGATCGAGGATGTACAGAAGTGGAAGACCCCTGAGAATGTCGGGGAAGTTCAAAGCTTCTTAGGATTGGCTGGGTATTATCGACGGTTTATCGAGGGTTTCTCCAAGATTACGAGACCCCTCATCAAATTGTTGGAAAAGGGAATCACATTCACATGGACACCGCAGTGCGAGACGAGTTTTTAGGAACTGAAGAAAAGATTTACCACAACCCCAGTGCTAGTTATGCCAGATATGCAGAAGAACTTTTCGGTGTACTGCGATGCCTCTGGAAACGGGTTGGGATGTGTTCTTATGCAAGAGGGGCATGTCGTGGCTTATGTATCCCGGCAGCTCCGGAAACACGAGAAGAACTATCCTACACATGACCTAGAGCTAGCCGCAGTGGTACACGCGTTGAAGATTTGGTGGCACTACTTGATGGGGAAGAGGACAGAGATATATACGGATCATAAGAGCTTAAAGTATATTTTCACACAGCCAGATCTCAACCTCAGACAAAGGAGATGGTCAGAGCTAATCCACGACTTCGATGTGGGCATCAACTATCATCCTGGGAAAGCGAACGTCGTGGCAGATGCTTTAAGCCGGAGGGTGCAGGTCAATAGGTTGAGCTTGAAGGACATGCCCGCATAATTGAAGGAAGAGGTTATAAAACTCAATCTATGTCTGGTGAATAGTGGTGAAGCCATTACCATGGAAGTGGACTCCACATTAGAGCAAGATATACGCAACGGTCAAAAGACTGATGAGAAGATACAAGAAATCAGAGAACTCATCAAGGATAATAAAGCCCCTGGTTTCAGAGAGGATGAACAAGGTACAGTGTGGCACGGGAAAAGAATTTGTGTGCCTGAAGTGAAGGAGATCCGTGAATTGATTTTGAAGGAGGCTCATGATTCCGACTATTCCATTCACTCTGGGAGTACGAAGATGTACCATGACCTCAAGAGCAGGTATTGGTGGTATGGCATGAAGCGAGATGTCGCGGAACATGTTGCCCTATGTGACACATGTTAGTTGGTGAAAGCAGAACATCAACGACCCGCGGGATTATTGCAACCACTCAAAGTGCCTGAATGGAAATGGGAAGAAATCGGTATGGATTTCATAGTGGCACTACACAGGACCCAATCAGGATATGATTCGATATGGGTCATCATCGACAGACTAACCAAGGTAGCTCATTTAATCCCCGTGAAAGAAAGCTACAGCGGATCCAAATTGGCAGAATTATACATGTCAAGGATCGTGTGTTACCATGGAGTGCCAAAGAAGATAGTGTCAGATCGAGGGACACAGTTCACCTCAAGGTTCTGGCAGAAGTTACATGAAACCATGGGGACTCATCGGAATATTAGTTCTGCCTATCATCCCCAGACTGACGGGCAGACGGAAAGAACCAATCAGATCCTTGAGGATATGCTGAGAGCGTGTGCGCTAAAAAACAATAGGAGTTGGGATAAGAACTTACCGTATGCGGAGTTCTCCTATAACAACAGCTATCAGGCTAGTATGAAGATGTCACCATTTGAGGCTTTGTATGGGAGGAAGTGCAGAACTCCCCTATTATGGAACCAAACGGCGGAAAGTAATGTGTTTGGACCCGAGGGACTACAAGAAGCCGAGGTGAATGTGAGGGAAATTCGCAACAGCCTGAGGATAGCACAAACCAGACAAAAGAGTTATGCCGATGTACGGAAAAGAGAGCTTAATTTCAATGTGGGAGACTATGTTTATCTCAAGGTGTCACCTATCCGAGGACTTCGTCGGTTCAAGGTGAAAGGGGAGTTATCACCTCGATACATCGGACCCTTTCAGGTTCTGGAGAGGAAAGGCGAAGTGGCATATCAACTAGAGCTACCGGCTCGCCTATCGGATGTGCACGATGTATTCCATGTGTCACAGCTCAAGAAATGTCTAAGGACGCCTGAAGAGATGTTACCCATAAATGAGGTTGACGTACGAGAGGATCTGTCTTATACCGAGCAACCGGTCAAGATTTTGGAGACAATGGAACACCTCACAAGAAATAAAAGAATCCGGATGTGCAAGGTGCAGTGGAAGCATCACTCGAAAGAGGAAGCCACATGGGAGCGAGAAGACGAGGTTAAGGCACAGTTTCCGGAATTGTTTTCCTAGAACCACCAATCTCGAGGACGAGATTTCTTTTAAGGGGGCTAGAGCTGTAACACCCCAAAACCTGTTAAGGGGGGGATTTAAAAATTTTTGTACGTATTGCATGTGGTGCATAAATTCAAATTCAAATCAAAACAGAAAAGAAATGGAAAAAGAAAAAGAAAAAAACCCCACCGGCCAGGGGGCCGAAACCCACCAGCAGGCCCACTCTCCCTGCGCCAGCCCCGAACCCGCGCCCCTCTCTTCCTCTCACTAACACGTGGGGCCCGCATGTCATCCCCCACCTCTCGCGCGCTCGGCCGACCCCGGGACTCTCCTCTCTCCCGAATCCAAACAACCTCCGAAAAACCGCGCCAACAGCCCGATCTTCGGCCCCGGACGCTGCTATATAACCCAGTCGATCCTCTGCCGCCTCCCCTCGTGAAATTCCCGCACCGAAACTCGCCAAATTCCCCAGCGCACTCCAATTTTCTCTCCGGGGAGAACCGAAGCTCCGATCACCGTTTTCTCTTGATCCTTGCTCGAGTTTTCTGATCTAACGCGCCGATCATGTTCCACCGCCTCTGGGGAATCACGCAGGTGCAGAAAACTCGGTGTTTTGCACCCTAGACGCAGCTCCGGCAAGCACCGCCGCTATTTCATCTCGGACCTCGCCGCCGACCGTCTTCCAGGACCTCCGAGCTCAAGAAAAACCCCGAGGTGAGATCCCCGACCTCCCCTCTACCGTCCTATGCCATGAAATCCCAGTTTTAGGAGGTATAGACGAAGATCCGAAGTTCTCCGGCGAGATCGCCGCCTCCCGCCGCCGCGCGCCGCCGGGCAGCGCCACCCGCGCACGGCCAGAGCGACGTTGCCCCCTGAGGCCCGTCCATTTTAAATCGTGCGGTTCCTATTAGATCTAACCCGTACCGCTTCGCGTTATAATCTCAGCCATCTGTTTTAAATCGGACGGTCCACGTCGGCCCCGCATTATAAAGGCCGGGATTCTTACGCGCTACCCCCTGGGGATCTCGGAAAACACGAGCTAGCCCCGGAAACTTCTGATCTAGCCCCCGGAACTTCAGAAATTCGTGTAAATTCATTTAAAAATAAGTTTTAGCCCCTAGACTTAATAAAAATTAGGAAAACCCCTATGTTATGTGTAGTTAGACCCCTGGAAATTTATGAAATAATAAATTAGACCCTGTAGTAGGGTAAATTTACCTTTTTGACCCTATATGATGTTAAATTCAGAAATTTGAATATGTGATTAGGATTTAAATTTAAAAGGTGAGGCAAACACATTGTAAATTCAAATTTAAACTCTCCTAGCACTTGGAAAACTTTAGAATGAGTTAAAAATAGATTTTAAGCTGAAATGAATCTGTCTAATTGATTGTTCACATTTATTAGTTATAGGGACACATTTTTAGGTTAGGAAATAATTCTGAAAATTGGTAAAATAAATTTAAATTAGTTCACATCAGAGGAGAAGTTCAAAAAAATATATTATTTAATATTTTAGATCAGAACCTATTCTGTTTAGATGATATGCCCTACTATTTAATATTAAAACTCACTTTTAGGCATAGAAAGTAAATTTGAAAAATATAGTAAAATGGGTATGCATAATTAGAAAATTGTGAGACCTATGTATGCTGAATACATTGGCAATTAGGATAAAAGTTAGCATTAACATTCCAAGTTTTGAATATTGCCAAAACATTCTTCTGTGGCAAGGTCCGACAAGTTCTTTGTTAGGTCCGGAGAGCTCCTGCAAGGTCCGGAGAGATTCTGTGAGGTCCGGAGCTTATTTTAGGGAGCTCCCGTGAAGTTCAACTCGTAGAACTGCAGCGTCTTGTTTTTGCTTTTAACTCGCAATGTTTCAAACTTGCTTTATGGGAAGGTTTGCTTAGTATTAATTTGCTAAGTTTTTGGTGTGTTTTGGTGGTTATGGCTGTTATCATTTGATATGGTTTGCAACATGCTTATGTGGCAAGCTCATGTAAGGTGTTGTGGTTTTCGAACTAACGTGAGTCAAGTCGAGGACTTGTGCTCAGAAGAATTGGTTGTTTATTCATGTGCAGGTGTTGCTTGAGTTCAAGACATGGCTGGTGACGGGATCCTTGGACTAGTCTCAGGAAGGTGATGAGGTTCCAACAACCAAGTTCGGGAGGAGCTGTGGTTGAGTTGATCGGGAGGTCGCGCAGCATGTTTGGATCAAGGGCAGTGCATATGAAGGTTGCATGTACGTCGTTGGAAGGTGTTTGCACGTGTGCAAGGAGTGCATGGACGTGGCAACATTGTTCCAAGACGTGATGAAGAGAAGTGGACGTAAAGAATTGGTCGGAAAGGTCCAACCGGCTGGATTGCGTACTCAGGCTGAGGCTGAGTCGGATATGGCTCAAATATGGAAGATTTGAGTTGGTTATGATAGGATTTCGTGCTAGGCATGAAGTTGAGTTGTTTTAGGAATGTTTAGTACGTTCCTAATGTGTTTGGAAGTCTCACGATTGCTTCTATCTGCAAATAGGAGAGTCCTGAGCAGTTATGGTAAGTTAGGATACGAGTCCAATTAGGAGTAGGAGTCCTAGATTGGATTGTTTAGCCTGAGGGCTGGCTATAAAAGCAAGGGAGGCCAGAGCTCTCGTCGGGAGAGAACTTTGGGCTGTTCCTCTTGTGTTTCTATTGAATAAAGTTCATAGTTTCGAGGAGCTTTTGTGCCTTGTTCGTCCGACTTGTTTTTCGTCAAGTCTTTCTCGCCGAGTTGCTGGACAGACCGACGTTGCTTCGGTGTTTCGTTCATAACTCGAGTTCTACAGATCCGATTGATGTGATTCTTTTTGGGTTGTCTTCACAACTCAATTATCTAACGTCTGTGAAAGTTTCACGAGCTTCGGATTTGTAGTTTTTAAGATACACGAGTTTCTTTGCAGCGTTGCAGATCTGTTTTATATCGGGTAGAACAGATTGATCTTCGTTTAATGTTTTGATCGTATCTCAAGTTTTACTTCGTGTTTTCAAGTGATTCTTGTTGCATTAGATCTGTGACTTGATTCTCTACCTCTCTACTTGATTTGTCATGGTTGAACACGTTTGAAAACACTTGCACACATGGTTTCTTTAACCGATTGATTTTTTGTTGAGGGGTTTTTGTTGTTTCCGCTGCGAAAAGTTTTAATCTACCATTCACTCCCCTCTGGTAGCTTTTCACGTGCTCTTCGATCCTACAATTGGTATCAGAGCCAAGGTGCTCTAATCTTTGTGATTTGCACGTGTTTTGACTAACCATCATGGAGAAGTACTCCGCAAAACCTTGTGTGTTCAATGGCATCGATTTTCAGGTTTGGAAGGCGCGGATGGAGGCCTACATACAGGCGCAAGGCTTCGCCATATGGGAAAAGGTCTACCGGAATTTCGATGTACCACCCAACGATCAAGTTACGGCTGCGAACATGAGAGATGTTGACAACAACAACAAGGCTCGCAACTTGATCATCCAAGGATTGACTCAAAGCGACTTCGACCGTGTTGCACACCTCCGATCTGCATATGATGTTTGGAAAGCTCTTTGTGACTACCATGAAGGATCCAATACGATCAAGGAGGTAAGGCAAGATATGTTCAAGAAAGAATACATGCGTTTTGAGATGCAACCCGGTGAGTCAAATGACGACCTTTTTGCTCGCTTTAATAAAATTCTCAGCAACTTGCGTAGTGTCAATGTTAACTTTTCAGATGCTGAAAATGCTAGACAATTGTTAGGAGCATTAGATATATCAATTTGGGAGATGAAAGTTACATCTATTCATGAATCTACTTTCATGAGTTCTCTTACTTTAGACGTGCTTTATTCTAAATTGAAAACTCATGAAATTGACATCATCTCACGTAAAAACCGCAACAAGTCTATTGCATTTGTTTCGCAACGTGACATGTCTAGTTCTAGTCAATCATCATCTAGTGGTGCACTCTCTTTGCTGTCCTCTCTAACCCTTGAACAGATTGAAGAGTTTCCAGAGGAGGAGCTTGCACTCATCTCTACTCGGTTCTCAAAAGCATTGCAAAATGTGAGAACTAGAAGGAGAGGAAGCTCCGGTCCTCAACGATATTTTGAATGTGGTAAGACAGGACATTTTCGTACGGAGTGCCCTAACCTTTCAGGTCCGACTTCACGTGAAGAAAAGCAAACAAGGCCGAAGAAATCGTTTGCAAAGAATAAGAAGAAGAAAGATTTATCAATGCGCAACATAGTGCATAGTATGATCTCTGCACTTCAAGATTTCGGCTCAAGTGATGTGGACACCGGTAGTGATGAAGATGAAGAAGCTATGGCAAATATGTGCTGCATGGCGAGCAAGTCAAGTTCAAGCTCCGAGGAGGCAGAACACAACAGTGACGATGAAGAGGTATGTCCCACTTGCGAAGAAATGTGTGATGCTATTTCTCATGCCACTGTTATATTAAAGAAAAAGGGTAAAAACTAGGAACAATGCTGTTAAAATTGAATCACTAGAATCTGAAGTTAATCGTTTAAAAACTTTGATTCCTAGTGATTATTCTTGTTCCTCATGTGATTTGATTTATGAACAATTATCCTCTTTAAGAAGTGCACACGCATCTACACTTGATAAACTTGAACTTGAAATTGAAAAGAACAAATAGCTTGCTGCACTTAATGATAAAAATTTGAAAGATGCTTGTTGTTATACAATTGATTTGCATTGTTCTTCATGTGATGATCTGAATAAGAAACTAAATGATGCTATGAATGAGATTTCTATTTTGAACAATGCTTTACGTGTGCGTGAAGTTAAATATTGTTCAAATTGCAAACTAAAAGGAAAAACTTCATGTGAAAACAGCTTTGATCTGTCCAATAAACTTGATGACATGCATAGGACACTAGATCGGTTTTCTAATGCAAATAAGAACCTAAACTTGCTGCTGAATTCTTCCAAGTCTTGTAATGATAAAACTGGTTTAGGTTTTAATTCTCATGCTCATGCTAAGGCACACCCACCTAAATTTGTAAAGTCATTAGGAAGCGGTTTGATTCAAACAGCCCCTATACAAAAAGAGGTGATTTTCAAATCTGCAGGAGTACGGTCCCATTCGGGTTCTAATAAACGTGTTGCTTGCTCATCTAGACATGATAATAAGGTTATTTTTCATTGTACCTACTTCGGTAGAGATGGTCATGTCATGGATTTTTGTTATAGACTAGCTAAACACGATAAGAAACAAAGAATACTTGCTAGATCACATAACAACCAAGCAAAATCTGCTAGACCGAATGTTCGGAGCTTGCAACCTGCTTTAATGAGTCAAAAACTTTCTCCCGGACCTACTGTTTTTTGTGCTACATATAACACATCTTCTAAGTCAGTAGTTGGGAACAAAAATTTCCGATGTTTGGCTCATAAACCTGCTGTACCTTCTCAGCTTTCGCGTGTTATTCCTGCTGGACGTCGTGTGACTCAGTACTGGATTCCTAAAAGTCTTTTAACTAACCCCAGTATTGAGTCATCGACGTATTGTGCTGCTGTGTAGGTTTCACGTTTGAGGAAGGAGAACATTTGGATTGTGGATTCAGGTTGCTCACGCCACATGACCGGTAACAAAGAATGGTTCTCCTCTCTCTCTTTTGTGTCACATGTAGAAAATGTTACTTTCACCGATAACTCTTCTACTCCCATAATTGCTAAAGGTTCGGTTAGAGTAAACAATCTCTACACTTTGAAAGATGTGGCACTTGTTAGAAATTTGAAATACAACTTGCTTTTGGTTTCACAATTGCTAGATGAAAATCTAGAGGTTAGCTTTGCTAAAAATTGCTGCAAGGTTGTAGATTCAAAAGGTGAGCTTTTGTTTAACATGTCTAGGTTTGGAAGAGTTTTTAAAGCTGATTTTGATTTGTCAACTTCTAAGCATCGGTGTCTAGTTGCTAATGATACAAAGGATCTATATTTTTGGCATCGTAGACTTGGTCACATTGGCTTTGATCATCTCACTCGTGTTAGTGCTCTCGATCGCATACGTGGGCTGCCGAAGCTTAAAAAGGACAATGATATTTTGTGCTCTTCTTATAGACATGCTAAGTTTGTTGAAGGTTCACATGCTCTTCTCACAATGACCATGACAGCTGAACCGGGACAACTTTTACATCTTGACACAGTAGGTCCGGCACGTGTTTAATCCTTCGGAGGTAAATGGTATGTGCTTGTGATTGTTGATGATTATTCCAGATATTCTTGGGTTTATTTTATGTCATCTAAGAATGAAGCTTTTAGTCATTTTAGAACTTTATTTCTTAGATTATCTATTGATCACCCAGGATCATTAAAAGCAATTAGAAGTGATAACGGAACTGAATTTAAAAACCAATCCTTTGATCACTTTTGTGCTGAAAATGGAATAGATCATCAATACTCTTCACCCTATGTACCACAACAAAATGGTGTCGTAGAAAGAAAGAACAGGACCTTAGTTGAGATGGCTAAGACTATGCTTGATGAATATCAAACTCCTAGGAAATTTTGGGCTGATGCAATTGCAACCGCTTGTTATGTCTCAAATCGTGTTTTCTTGCGTGCTAAGCTTGGAAAAACCCCATATGAGCTCTGGTTTGGACATAGGCCTAGTGTTACACACTTTAGGGTTTTTGGTTGCAAATGCTTTGTTAAGAAACATGGTAATCTTGATAAATTGGAAGCTTGCATGAAAGAGTCACTCGGTCCAGGTTTTGCGATCCAAACTCTCATGCTCATTCTGCTTTTGTTGCTTCTTTTGAACCCAAGGATATATCACACGTACTCACTAATGAATCTTGGATTAATGCCTTGCAAGAAGAGTTAGAAAATTTTGAAAGAAATAATGTTTGGAAACTTGTACCTCCACCTCAAGGTCACACATTAATTGGAACTAAATGGGTATTTAAAAATAAGCAAAGTGAGGATGGGGTTGTGGTTAGGAATAAAGCTAGGTTGGTTGCTCAAGGTTTCACTCAAATTGAAGGTCTAGATTTTGATGAAACATTTGCTCCTGTTGCTAGATTAGAAGCTATAAGAATTTTATTAGCATTTGCTGCATCTAAAGGTTTCAAGTTATATCAAATGGATGTTAAAAGTGCTTTTCTTAATGGCTACATAGAGGAGGAGGTTTATGTTAAGCAGCCACCGGGTTTTGAAAATCCAAATTTTCCTAAATCATTTTACAAACTGTCTAAAGCCTTGTACGGTCTAAAACAAGCCCCTAGAGCATGGTATGATAGGTTAAAAACATTCTTACTTGAAAAGGGGTTTACCATGGGCAAGGTTGATAAAACTCTTTTTGTACTTAAGCATGGCAATGACTCATTATTCGTTCAAGTGTATGTGGATGATATTATCTTTGGTTGTGCTTCTCATGATCCCGTGTCCAAGTTTTCAGCTATGATGAGTTCAGAATTTGAGATGAGTATGATGGGAGAACTCACATACTTTTTGGGGCTGCAAATCAAGCAAACAAAAGAAGGAACTTTTGTGCATCAAACTAAGTATACAAAGGACCTTCTTAAGCGCTTCAACGTGGACAAATGCAAGCCTCTTCGGACACCAATGGGAACAGCAACAACACTTGAACTTGACGAAGATGGTGACCCGGTCGATAAAAAAGAATACAGAAGTATGATTGGATCACTTTTGTATCTCACGGCGTCAAGACCGGACATACAATTCAGCGTATGTCTTTGTGCACGTTTTCAAGCTTCTCCACGTGCTTCACATCTCCAAGCCATCAAAAGGATTCTCAGGTACCTACATGGAACTCAAGAATTTGGCATTTTTCTTCCTTCTTCCTCAACCGTTTCTTTGAAAGCTTTTTCGGATGCTGATTTTGGGAGTTGTAGGATTGATAGGAAAAGTACTTCGGGTGCTTGTCATTTTCTTGGTAATTCACTTGTTGCTTGGTCCTCTAGAAAACAAAGTTCAGTTGCACAATCCACGGCCGAATCTGAATATGTAGCTGCGGCTAGCGCTTGCTCACAAATTCTTTGGATTGTTCAAACACTTAAGGACTATGGGGTTGATTTAGATAGTATTCCACTGTTTTGTGATAACACTAGTGCAATTTGTATTGCTAAAAACCCCGTGAAACACTCTAGAACTAAGCACATTGACATTAGGTATCACTTTCTTCGTGATAATGTTGAAAAAGGAAACATTGTGCTTCACCATGTCGATACCGAACAACAATTGGCTGATATTTTTACAAAACCTTTGGATTTCACTCGTTTTTGTTTCATTCGTAGTGAAATAGGGGTTATGCATCCTCATGGCTTAAATTGAGGGGGAGTTTTTGAAACTTTGAAAATCTATGTGTGAATCTGAAACTAAAATAATATGAGCATAGTATTTCATACATATATGACTTTGTGATTCCTTTTACAGGCTGAAAGTTCTTACTACATTACTCATGTTATACATTTTGTAGTTTTTGCCATGACTAGTAATTGGAATAATTACTTACACTAAATCTGGTCATGATCGAACTTTCTTGCTGTTTTGAACTTGTTGCGTGCTCACAAGTGCTTTTAATCATAAAAAATTAATCAAGTGATCAGCTCACATGTTGAGTTTTCAAATAAAAATTTGAGAAAATATCAAGAGAATATGCATGCATCGCACTTCTTCTTATGAGATTGTTTATCATTGCACTAAGATATGAACTTGGAAGGAATTGTGTATGACTAAAACCATGTCCTTAAGCTTCCGATTGTCAAATGACATAGGCTTGGCTTGGATGGTTAGAATAAGGCTGATGCGGCATATAATCTCTTGCAAATATCATATGATAAACTTTGTGCCTTAAATGATTATGAATAATAAAAATGCAGCAACAAGTGTCATGTTTTCAGGTTTTGAAATAGTTGAGTAAGGGAGATCATGACTTGCTTAAACTGAAAAATACATTTGATCTCTAGCATGGCTTACACTACTTTATGTATCTCATTGATGTGATAGTGTAAGTAACCTGATAGTATGACTTGGATGAGCTTTGTTTTGTATGTATATGTTATAATATGCTCATAACATTTAAAAGTTTCTCTTTTGAACCTTACTGAATACATTGTCAAAGGGGGAGAAATATGTATAAGGAGAGATTTTTTTTTACACTTTGCATATGTTATACACTTTCTTCCTTCTCTGATTTTAAAAAATGGGCTGAAATTAATAAAGGGGGAGAAATGAGTTTTCAAAGCTTTTCAAAACTTTTCATAAGCCAATGTTCGGATTTTAATTGGTGTTGCCAATGCATTCATCAAGGGGGAGATTGTGAGACCTATGTGTGCTGAATACATTGGCAATTAGGATAAAAGTTAGCATTAACATTCAAAGTTTTGAATATTGCCAAAACATTCTTCTGTGGCAAGGTCCGACAAGTTCTTTGTTAGGTCCGGAGAGCTCCTGCAAGGTCCGGAGAGCTTCTGTGAGGTCGGGAGCTTGTTTTTAGTGAGCTCTCGTGAAGTTCAACTCGTAGAACTGCAGCGTCTTGTTTTTGCTTTTAACTCGCAATGTTTCAAACTTGCTTTATGGGAAGTTTTGCTTAGTATTAATTTTCTAAGTTTTTGGTGTGTTTTGGTGGTCATGGCTGTTATCATTTGATATGGTTTGCAACATGCTTATGTGACGTGCTCATGTAAGGTGTTGTGGTTTTCGAACTAACGTGAGTCAAGTCGAGGACTTGTGCTCGGAAGAATTGGTTGTTTATTCATGTGCAGGTGTTGCTTGAGTTCAAGACATGGCTGGTGACGGGATCCTTGGACTAGTCTCAGTGAGGAGATGAGGTTCCAACAACCAAGTTCGGGAGGAGCTGTGGTTGAGTTGATCGGGAGGTCGCGCTGCATGTTTGGATCAAGGGCAGTGCATATGAAGGTTGCGTGTACGTCGTTGGAAGGTGTTTGGACGTGTGAAAGGAGTGCATGGACGTGGCAACATTGTTCCAAGGCGTGATGAAGAGAAGTGGACGTAAAGAATTGGTCGGAAAGGTCCAACTGGCTGGATTAAGTACTCAGGCTGAGGCTGAGTCGGATATGGCTCAAATATGGAAGATTTGAGTTGGTTATGATAGGATTTCGGGCTAGGCACGAAGTTGAGTTGTTTTAGGAATGTTTAGGACGTTTCTAAGGTGTTTGGAAGTCTCACGATTGCTTCTATCTGTGAATAGGAGAGTCCTGAGCAGTTATGGTAAGTTAGGATACGAGTCCAATTAGGAGTAGGAGTCCTAGATTGGATTGTTTAGCCTGAGGGCTGGCTATAAAAGCAAGGGAGGCCAGAGCTCTTGTGGGGAGAGAACTTTGAGCTGTTCCTCTTGTGTTTCTATTGAATAAAGTTCATAGTTTCGAGGAGCTTTTGTGCCTTGTTCGTCCGACTTGTTTTTCGTCAAGTCTTTCTCGCCGAGTTTCTGGACAGACCGACGTTGCTTCGGCGTTTCGTTCATAACTCGAGTTTTACAGATCCGATTGACGCGATTCTTTTTTGGGTTGTCTTCACAACTCAATTATCTATCATCTGTGAAATTTTCACGAGCTTTAGATCTGTAGTTTTTGAGATACACGAGTTTCTTTGCAGCGTTGCAGATCTGTTTTATATCGGGTAGAACAGATTGATCTTCGTTTAATGTTTTGATCGTATCTCAAGTTTTACTTCGTTTTTTCAAGTGATTCTTGTTGCATTAGATCCATGACTTGATTCTATACCTCTCTACTTGATTTGTCACGGTAGAACACGTTTGAAAACACTTGCACACACTGTTTCTTTAACCGATTGATTTTTTGCTGAGGGGTTTTTGTTGTTTCCGCTGCGAAAAGTTTTAATCTACCATTCACCCCCCTCTGGTAGCTTTTCACATGCTCTTCGATCCTACAAAAATGATAGATGAAGTCTCTAACTCCAAAAACTTCATTTTAGAAGATCTGAAAACCTATTTGGAGTAGGAAATTACCTTCCAAGCAAACTTGGTAGCTAAGAAGTGTATTAATTGAATATAAGGAATTTGTTCAAATTGGAAATTCATATATAGTGTGCAAACAGAAATCTGAATACAAAAGTTATAAATCATATACATATGTTTAAAAGTGCATGTAGGCTAAAAATCAACACATCTAGAGTAACCACAACACTTAGAAATGTGATTGACTATCATTTGTATGTATGTGTGGGTTGTATGAAGTGAATGTACACCCCAAAATCCTGTCAAGAGGGGAATTTAAAAATTTTTGGACGTGTTGCATGTGTTGCAAATATTTAAATTCAAACTGGAATTCAAACTGAACTCAAAACAGAAATGAAAAAGAAAAAGAAAAAACAAATCTTTCTGGCCAGTGGGCCGAAACCCACCAGCCGGCCCACCCAACTCCCGAGCCAGCCCGCAGCCGCGCGCCCGCGCCCCCTCTCGCAGATAGGCGGGACCCACCTGTCATCCCTAACCCCCGATCGTCCGAAACCCGGATTGTTCCCCGCACGCGCGCGATCTTAACCGACCGGATTTCCGCCCGAATTCTGGTTCCGGAGGACTCCTACTTGATCTAAACTAACACGGCGCCCTCCCCCGTCTATAAAAACCCCGGCATCGACCGTTTTTCCCCACGATCCGCCGTTTTTCTCTCCGGTGAGAACCCGAGCTTCTCCGGCGAATTCTGCTCGATCAACGCTCGGGAATTCTGATCTAACTCGCTGGTCTTGATCCACCGCCTCCGGGGAACCTCGCAGGTGCAGAAAACTCGGTGGTTTGCGGTTCAAACACAGCGCCGACGAGCCTCGCCGTGAATTCACCTTGGACCTCGTCGCCGATCGCTTTCCAGGACCTCCGAGCTCAAGAAAACCCCCGAGGTGAGATCCCCGACCTCCCCTCCACCGATCTATGCCATAAAATCACAGTTCTAGGAAGAATTGACGAAGATCCAAAACTCTCCGGCGAGATCGCCGCCTCCTGCCGCCGTGCGCCACCGGGCAGCGCCGCCCGCGCTCAATCAGAGCGACGTGGCCGCTTGTGCGCCGTCTATTTTAAATCGCACGGTAGAGTTTAAATCCCCGCATACCGGTTCGATGTTATAATCTCAGCCGTCTGTTTTAAATCGGACGGTCCACGTCAGCCCCGCGTTATAAAGGTCGGGAATCTTACGCGCTACCCCCTGGGGTTCTCGGAAAATAAGAGCTAGCCCCGGAAACTTCTGATCTAGCCCCTGGAAGTTCAGAAAATCATGTAAATTCATTTAAAAATCAGTTTTGACCCCTGGACTTAATAAAAATTAGGAAAAACCCCTCTGTTATGTGTAGCTAGACCCCTGAAAATTCTTAAAATAATATTATAGACCCTGTAGTGGGGTAAGTTTACCTTTTTAACCCTATATGATATTAAATTTAGGAATTTGAATATGTGATTAGTATTTAAAATTCAAAAGATAGGACAAACACATTGTAAATTCAAATTTGAACTCTCTTAACACTTGGAAAACTTTGGAGTGAGTTAAAAATAACTTTTAAGTTGAAATGAATCTGTCTAATTGATTATTCACATTTATTAGTTATAGGGACACATTTTTAGGTTAGAAAATAATTCTGAAAATTGGTAAAATAAATGTAAATTAGTTCAATCAGAGAAGTTCAAAAATATGTTATTTAATATTTTAGGTCAGAACCTATTCTGTTTAGATGATGTGTCTTATTATTTTCATAATAAACTTCACAATTAGGTATAGAAAATAAAATATAGGAAAGTAGGTATGCATAACTATAAAAGGATAAATGAAGTCTCTAAATCCAAAGATTTCAGTTTAGGGTTTGGTAAAAGGTCTGAAAACCCATTTGCAGTAGGAAAATACCTTCCATGCATACTTGGAAGCTAAGATGTGTATCAATTGAATATAAAGAATTTGTTCAAATGGGAAACTAATATATAGTGTGCAAACATAAATCTGAATACAAAAGTTAGAAAACATATGAACATGTTTAAAAGTGCATGTAAGCCAAAAATTAACACAAATAGAGTAACCACAACACATAGAAATATGAATGACTTTCATAAATGAATGTGTGGTTTGTATGAAGTGAAAGTGTGAACTATGTCTTATGGATTGTGTTTTCTTTTGCTATGTGTATTGGCATGAGTAGAACCTGCCCCAGAGCAAGTTCTCCCCTTCCAAGACCAAGACATTCAATTCTCAGAGCAGCAAGAAGAAGGCAAGTGTCCTTGACCACTTTGTTCGTACACTAGGATGTGTAGATAGAATTATTTGCATTGTCAATTGAAAATATGAAACCCATGCTAGGATGTTTCACTAGAATTGCATTACCTTGTTTCCTTGTAGCTTGGGTTGGGATTCATTTTATCATGTCATTTATTATTATGCATATGCTTAGCAATGCTTAGAACGGGATATTTGGGATATGAGATCATCAGTTTATTTTACCATACTCTTGAATGAGATATTGTGAGTTATGTAGAGGTAGGGATCAAGGCAAGTTGGATGTTTTGGTTGGTGCTGGGTGCACGAGACTCGGGTTTGTGTTTAGTACTTGCCTGGATCCTAAGGACCGGTTCATGGAGCATGTAACCTGGCTTTACCGTGCCAACCACATGCTGAGATGGGGCAGCTTGGCCAATTAATTAGGTGTATCCCCGGCGTAGTATGGGTGTGTTGGATGGTGCGGGGAGTAGGTGTCAGCTGGACTACCATATGAACCGCAAGGCTCAAGAGGGGGCCACTGCAGCGGGGTTGGAGCCTCTTGTATGCTGTTAGGGGTGAAACCTTAGTGGGCCCATGCTCGTCGGGAATCCCTTTGTAAAGGCTTCGTAGTGATCTCCTGGCTACACACCTGGGAAGTGTGAATGTTGTTGTGGCCACTGGCATAATGGAGGTTCTTTTAGTCCACCCGACAACGGGGGATGAAATCACTACATGTGGGTACAGTGGTGCAAACTCTGCAGAGTCAAAACTGTCATGACAGCCGTGCTCACGGTCAAGAGCGGCTTGGACTTATTCATGATTAGAGGATGATGGCTTTGGAAGTTGAGGATGTTAAGCGGGGAGCTTAACATTGGAAATGATGTTATGGTTATTTGATTATGATGATGGGATGGGAGATTGCGACCATTTCACCTGTGTAGTAATGTAGGTGCTTAATAATCTAAGGTGATAGGTATTAATTGCATAGTGCTTAAACCATGAGTTCAACCTCCCCTTGTTCTAACCATGCATGACATAATTTTCCCACACTTGCTGAGTACCATCGGTACTCAACCTTGCATACTTGTTGGTTTATATTGCTGCTCAGGACAAGATAATGAGGTGGTGTATAATGATCAAGACTTTGGACCCGAAGAAGGTTTCTAGGTTCATGGAGTCCCCCGGGCAACACCTGTGATGGAGACACAAGAATAATTATTCCGCTGCTAGTTTATTTATTTGTGATGAACTTATTATTGTCCATCGAGACATTTGCTATGTAAGACTTATTTATATTCGACACCTGGCTTGTAATAAATGATGCTTCACTATTTGTCATCACATATATGAGAAAATGATCCTGGCATAAATATGATATTCACTCGAGTGTTCTTCGGAAAAACCGTGTGTGACAGAAGTGGTATCAGAGCCAAGGTTTCACATAGGAATGTGGACCTAGATAGAAATGGACGTATTTAAGGGCCCTATTTCCTTAAAAACAATTTTACAAGGTGTGTGTTGAAAAGTGTTATTTCATGGAGTCACTTTCTTCATTTTACCCCAACTTTCATTCAAAATAGGATTTTTGTTTAAAAGTTTATCTAACCTAAGTTTAAATGCTTTCTGTTTTAGATGGTTCGCATGATTCACACCGCTCGCAAGTCCACGGGAGGGAGACTTCCCGTAGTTGCCCTTGCCCAAAGAGAGGAGAGTCGTCCGGTGACGTACCTTTCCTACGGATTGGCAGTAGGAGGCTTGTTGCGCCGTCTTCGACGTATGCTCCAAGCCACTGGCAATACGGGCAAGCTAATCATACACTATAGCTCCACCAGGACGATCCGTGAAAAGAGGGAAGAATGGAGTTCAGAGATGAGGATTATCCATGAAAATCAGCTGCTTAAGATCCACCGCTCTCCAGCTTGTCGAGCGACACAGGTCGATGCGGAGAAGGATGTCACGTGGGAGGCCATCACCTGCCAGAGTCACATCTATCGTCGACACCTGGACAGGACCCAGTACATGTATGTCCTCCAGCGCGAGAGTGGTACAACGGAGTACAAGTACCCGCCAGTGCAGCAGGGGACTTCCCATGAGCACATGGACTTGTGCTTGGAGGATGCTGCTATGCTTAGCACTCGACTGCAGGAGTGTCAGCAGGAGCTTCAGGATGTTCGGGACACCCTGAAGGAAACCGAGGCGTTGCTCCGAGCCTGCTTGAGGGCGAGAGAATGAGGAGATGGGAATGAACTGTGTGTCACCGTGAATGATACATGGACTCCTGACTCCCCAGATCGCCAGGCGATCAGGCGTCGTCGCACTTCTCCACCGGCAGCCTCCCCACCCAAAGCAGAGTCAGAAGGTAGCCACAATAATGAGGAAGATCCCGAGGAGCCAGCTCAGGAATACGAGTAGTGTAGAGTCTTTCCCTTAGTTAGCAAGATGTCGAGTAGTCGAGTCGTTACCTTAGTAAATGGTGTGTTAATGCTTGGTGGGTGACGTGAGTTGTGGAAGCCATGAGCAATTGTCCACAGCCTCGTCTTCAGACTGTTTTGCTTTGGTGTGTGAACCCACATGAAATAATAGTTCATTTACTTTTGTTTGAGACATGAACCCTCAGAAAAGTATAACAAAGCCTCAACACTTCAAATTACAAACAAGTGAAAGTAGTAAGATAATACGTAATGCTTTAAATTAACATTTGGTTGATCATTCTAGATGGCCGGAAGAGGAAAAGCTCGTGCCGCCAACCCCGCCAACAACAACGATGAGGCCTGCAACCCTCATCTTTCTGGAGGCCAAGACAGGGGTGGACGCCATGAAGGAGTTGATACCCTCCACCAAATGCTGGAGAATCAAAATCAGCTCATCCAGAACTTGACTCAAGTGGTGGCCAACTTGCATCAAGTTCCACCTCCACAAGCTGCACCACGCCAACCAAGGTTGAGTGAGTTTCTAGGAACTCAACCTCCAAAGTTTGCAAGTGCTGCTGAACCTCTGGAGGCAGATGATTGGCTAAAGACCATTGAGAGCAAGATGAGGATCATACAGTGCCAAGGGTATGAGAGGGTGCTGTTTGCCTCTCATCAATTGCATGGACCTGCTGCTGATTGGTGGACCGCTTACGTGGCCGCCCATCATGACCCTGAGAACATCACTTGGGAAGAGTTCAAGCGTAGCTTCCGCAACCATTACATACCAAGGGGTGAACTCAAAAACAAGAGGAAGGAGTTCTTGGGGCTGCAGCAAGGAAACATGACTGTGAGGGAATACCTCACTAAATTTACTCAACTCTCCCGTTATGCCCCACGGGACATAGAGACTGATGAGCAGAAACAGGACTGTTTCGTGGAAGGACTTACCGCAGAAATGCAGTGTGCAATGTCCTCCAACGAGTATGAAAGCTTCCAAAAGATGGTTGACAGAGCATTTATGGTAGAAAGGAAGCTGAAGGCCTTGGAAAATGAGAACAAGAGGAAGGTCGGGTGGTCCCACCAAGCCTCAGGGAGCAACACCCGCCCACGTCTGATGCAGCAACCCGCGGGGCAGACGAACCGTGCTGCTGTACCCTACTCAGCACCAAGAGGGTACAACCCGAACTACAGGCCTCCGGCAGCACCAATACAGCCACAACGTCAGTTCGTACAGCAGCCTCGCCCTACATATCAACCTCGACCAGCAGTGCAAGGACCCCCAAACCAACCCCAAGACAACAAAGGCCAGGCACCTAAGGTTGGGGTGCAATGTTTTAACTGTGGTGAAGTAGGGCACTACGCCCATAAGTGCCCAAAGAAGAAGCCCGTGCAGCCGCAACAGCAGAATGTAATGAGAGGACGGGTGAACCACGTCACCATGGAGGAAGCGCAAGAGGCACCCGACGCGGTAGTTGGTAAGTTTCCTGCCAATTTACACATTGCAACCCTGTTGTTTGATTCTGGTGCTACCCACTCGTTCATTGCCCAAGGGTTTGTTAAGAAGCATGACCTAGCAACAACACAAATGAACCATATACTAGCAGTAAACTCTCCAGGTGGAGAAATAAGGACAAGACAAGTGTGTCCCAAAGTGAACCTAGACATTGATGGGTAGTATTTACTGCTAACCTCATAGTGATAGATTCACAAGGGATAGATATTATCTTGGGTATGGATTGGTTGACCAAACATAAAGGAATCATCCATTGTTCGACCAGAACGGTGGAACTAACTCACCCTAGTGGCACAAGAGTAAAGTTTATAACAATACAAGAGCCTAGGAGGGACATTAAATTAAATAAAGTTGAGGTGAAAGTGGAGGAGATCAGGACCATCAGGGAATATCCCGATGTTTTTCTAGAGGAGTTGCCAGGTATGCCTCCTGATCGTGAAGTGGAATTCGCAATTCAGCTAGTGCCTGGAACAGCCCCGATATACAAGAGACCTTGTCGGATGGACTCCAAACAGCTAGGAGAACTCAAGGATCATTTGAGAGAATTGATGGAGAAGGGGTATATTCGTCCTAGTTCCTCACCATGGGGAGCTCCAATCATATTTGTGCCCAAGAAGGACGGAACCCAAAGGTTGTGCGTAGACTACCGTGCCTTGAATGAAGTGATCATCAAGAACAAGTACCCATTACCCCGCATTGAAGACTTGTTTGATCAGTTAAGGGGAGCTTGTGTGTTCTCGAAAATTGATCTCAGGTCGGGATACCACCAACTTAAGATAAGGCAAGCTGATATTCCAAAGACAGCTTTCGTATCTCGGTACGGACTGTATGAATACACCGTCATGCCTTTCGGGCTAACGAATGCCCCGGCATACTTCATGTATCTCATGAACAAGGTATTCATGGAATATTTGGACAAATTTGTGGTGGTTTTCATAGATGACATCCTCGTTTTCTCCAAAGATTAAGAGGAACATGAGAAACATCTAAGGTTGGTGTTGCAGAAGCTGAGAGAACACCAACTATATGCCAAGTTGAGCAAGTGTGAGTTTTGGCTGAAGAGAGTTCCCTTCTTAGGACATATCATCTCGGAGGGAGGAATCTCCGTGGATCCCGCCAAAATCGAGGATATACAGAAGTGGAAGACCGCTGAAAATGTCGGGGACGTTCGAAGCTTCTTGGGATTGGTAGGATACTATCGACGGTTTATTGAGGGATTCTCTAAGATCTCGAGACCCCTCACCAAACGGTTGGAGAAGGGAATCACATTCACATGGACGCCGCAGTGCGAGACGAGTTTTCAGGAGTTAAAGAAAAGATTGACAACAGCCCCAGTGCTAGTTATGCCAGATATGCAGAAGAACTTTATGGTGTACTGTGATGCCTCTTGAAACGGTTTGGGATGTGTTCTCATGCAAGAAGGGCATGTCGTGGCTTATGCATCCCGGCAGCTCCGAAAGCACGAGAAGAACTATCCTACTCATGACCTAGAACTAGCCGCAGTGGTACACGCATTGAAAATTTGGCGGCACTACTTGATGTGGAAGAGGACAGAAATATATACGGACCATAAGAGTTTAAAGTACATTTTCACACAGCCAGATCTCAACCTCAGACAAAGGAGATGGTTAGAGCTAATCAATGACTTTGATTTGGGCATCAACTATCATCCTGGGAAAGCAAATGTCGTGGCAGATGCTTTAAGTCGGAAAGTGCAGGTCAATAAGTTGAGCTTGAAGGACATGCCTGCAGAATTGAAGGACGAGGTTATAAGGCTCCATCTATGCCTTGTGAATAGTGGTGAAGCCATCGCCATGGAAGTGGACTCCACACTAGAGCAAGAAATACACGAGGGTCAAAAGGATGACGAGAAGATACAAGAAATCAGGCAACTCATCAAGGAAAATAAAGCCCCTGGTTTCAGAGAGGATGAACAAGGAATGGTGTGGCACGGGAAAAGAATCTGTGTGCCAGAAGTAAAGAAGATCCGCAAATTGATTTTGAAGGAGGCTCACGATTCCGACTATTCCATTCATCCTGGGAGTACGAAGATGTACCAGGACCTCAAGAGCAGGTATTGGTGGTATGGCATGAAGCGAGATGTCGCGGAACATGTTGCCCTATGTGACACATGTCAGTTGGTGAAAGCAGAACATCAACGACCCGCGGGATTATTGCAACCACTCAAAGTGCCTGAATGGAAATGGGAAGAAATCGGTATGGATTTCATAGTGGGACTGCCTAGGACCCAATCAGGATATGATTCGATATGGGTCATCGTCGACAGGCTAACTGTCACACCCGGTTTTTTCCGAAGAACAACCAAGTGAATATCACATGTATGCCAGGATCATTTTCTCATACATGTGATGACAAATAGTGAAGCATCATTTATTACAAGCCAGGTGTCGAATATAAATAAGTCTTACATCGTAAATGTCTCAATAGACACTAATGCTTCATCACAAGTAAATAAACTAGCAGCGGAATATTATTCTTTTAGGGCTCCATCACAGGCGTTGCCCGGGGGTCTTCATGAACCTAAAATCCTTCCTCGGGTCCAAAATCTTGGTCATTATACACCACCTCATTATCTTGACCTGAGCAGCAATATAAACCAACAAATATGCAAGGTTGAGTACCAAGGGTACTCAGCAAGTATGGGAAAATTATATCATGCATGGCTAGAACAAGGAGAGGTTGAACTCATGGTTAAAGCACTACACAATTAATACCTATCACCTTAGCTTATTAAGCACCTACATTACTACACAGGTGAAATGGTCCCAATCTCCCAACCCATTATCATAATCCAATAACCATAACATCATTTCCAATGTTAAGCTCCCCACTTAACTTCCAAAACCATCAATCCTCTAATCATGAATAAGTCCAGGCCGCTCTTAACCGTGAGCACGGCTGTCAAGACAGTTTTGACTCTGCAGAGTTTGTACCACTGTATCCACAAGTAGTGATTTCATCCCCCGTTGCCGGGTGGACTAAAAGAACCTCCATTATGCCAGTGGCTACGATCCACATTCACACTTCCCAGGTGTGCAGCCAGGAGATCACTACGAAGCCTTTACAAAGGGATTCCCGACGAGCGTGGGCCCACTGAGGTTTCACCCCTAACAGCATACAAGAGGCTCCAACCCCGCTGCAGTGGCCCCCTCTTGAGCCTTGCGGTTCATATGGTAGTCCAGCTGACACCTACTCCCCGCACCATCCAACACACCCATACTACGCCGGGGATACACCTAATTAATTGGCCAAGCTGCCCCATCTCAGCATGTGGTTGGCACTGTAAAGCCGGGTTACATGCTCCATGAACCGGTCCTTAGGATCCAGGCAAGTACTAAACACAAACCCAAGTCTCGTGCACCCAGCACACAACCAAAACATCCAACTTGCCTTGATCCCTACCTCTACATAACTCACAATGTCTCATTCAAGAGTATGGTAATATAAACTGATGATCTCATATCCCAAATATCCCATTCTAAGCATGGCTAAGCGAATGCATGTAAATAAATGACATGACAAAATAAATCCCAACCCAAGCTTCAAGGAAACAAGGTAATGCAATTCTAGGGAAATTTCCTAGCATGGGTTTCATATTTAACTTTACAATGCAAATAGTTCTATCTACACATCCTAGCATAGGATCAAAGTGGTCAAGGACACTTGCCTCCTTCTTGCTGCTCTTGAAATGGGTAGTCCTGATCTTGGAAAGGAATAACTTGCTCTTGAACAGGTTCTACTTCATACCATCACACATAGCAAAAGAAAAACAACAATCATAAGACATAGTTCACACTTCTACTTCATACAAACCACACATTTCATATTTATGAAATTCATTCACCATTATATGTGTTGTGGTTACTTTGTGTGTTGATCTGTGGCTTGCATACACTTTTATTTATATGTGTAGGATTCCTACTTTGGTGTTCATATTTATACTTACATACTATATATATATGTGTGTGTGTTTCAGTTTTAAATAAATTCCTTTCATTAAACTACCAAGTATGTATGAAAAGTATTTTTCTTCTCCATATGTGCCTTCACAATTTCTATAAACCCTAAACTGAATTCTTTGTATTTTAAAAACTCCATTTATCATTTACTAGTTGCTATATTTTCAGATTTATATTCCTATGCATAATTGTGTATTTTATTATAAAATTAGTAATACACATCATCTAAACAGTATAGGTTCTGGTCCTAAATAATTTAATAACATATTTTGACCTTGGCCTCTGATGTAAACTATTTCATAATTATTTTCCCTATTTTTCTATAACTATTCTTTACTTAAAAATGTGTCCCTATACTAATAAATGTGAATATTAAATCAAACAGATTCATTTTAGCCCAAAAATATATTTTTATCTCACTCCAAAGTTTTCTAAATACTGAGAAAGTTTTTAATTAATTTTGACAATTATGTTTGTCCCACTTTTTAATTTTTAAGCACTAGTTACATATTCAATTTTCTAAATTAAATACTAAACAGGGCTAAAATAATGAACTCACCTCATCACAAGGTCTATAATATTATTTTCATAATTTCCAGGGGTCTAGCTACACTTATCAGAGGTGTTTTTCCAAATTTTTATTAAGTCCAGGGGCCAAAACTTATTTTTAAATGAATTTACATGATTTTCTGGAGTTCCAGGGGCTAGATCAGAAGTTTCCGGGGCTAGCTCTTATTTCCCGAGAACCCCAGGGGGTAGCACGTAAGAATTCCAGTCTTTATAATGCGGGGCTGACGTGGACCGTCCGATTTTAAACCGACGGCTGAGATTATAACATCGAACCGGTACGCGGGGTTTTAAAGTCTACCGTGCGATTTAAAATAAACGGCGCACAAGCGGCCACGTCGCTCCGATCGAGCGCGGGCGGCGCTGCCAGCGGCGCATGGCGGCGGGAAGCGGCGATCTCGCCGGAAAGTTTCGGATCCTCGAGAATTCTGCCTAGAACTGTGATCTTATGGCATAGATCGGTAGAGGGGAGGTCGGGGATCTCACCTCGGGGGTTTTCTTGAGCTCGGGGGTCCTGGAAAGTGATCGGCGGCGAGGTCCGAGGCAAAACCACGGCGAAGCTCGTCGGCGCTGCGTTTACACCGTAACTCTCTGAGTTTTCTGCACCTGCAAAGTTCCCCGGAGGCGGTGGATCAAGACCAGCGAGTTAGATCAGAGTTTCCGAGCTTAGATCGGCCAGAATTCACCGGCGAAGTCTCGGTGCTCACCGGAGTAAAAATCGGCGATCGCGTGGGAAAAACTGATCGGAGCTGGGGTTTTTATAGCCGGGGGAGGGCGGTGGGTCTGTTGTGATCGAGTTGGAGTCCTCTGGGACCGGAATTCGGGCTGCGGGACGGGTTTTCCGATCGGTTAAGATCGCGCGCGCTCGGGGAAAAGTCCGGGGTCGCGGGGTTAGGGATGACAGGCGGGTCCCACCCGTCTGTGAGAGGCAGCGCGGCGCGCGCGGGGGCGGGCTGGCGGGGGGAAGCTGGGCCGGCTGGCGGGTTTCGGCCCACTGGCCGGTTTTTTTCCCGTTTCTCTTTTTCTTTTTCCATTTCTTTTCTGTTTGGAGTATAATTTGAATTCCAGTTTGAATTTGAATTTTTGCAAAACATGCAACACGTCCAAAAATTTTTAAATTCCCCTCTGAACATGGTGTAGGGTTTTGAATCAAAATTTGGGGTGTTACACTAACCAAGGTAGCTCATTTCATCCCCGTGAAAGAAAGCTACAGCGGATCCAAATTGGCAGAATTGTACATGTCAAAGATCGTGTATTACCATGCAGTGCTGAAGAAGATAGTGTCGGACCGAGGGACACAGTTCACCTCGAGGTTCTGGCAAAAGTTGCACGAAACCATGGGAACCCATCTGAACTTTAGTTCTGCCTATCATCCTCAAACTGACGGGCAGACGGAAAGAACGAATCAGATTCTTGAGGATATGATGAGGGCGTGTGCACTCAAAAACAATCGGAGTTGGGACAAGAACTTACCGTATGCGGAATTCTCCTATAATGTAACACCCCAAATTTTGATTCAAAACCCTAAACCATGTTCAGAGGGGAATTTAGAAATTTTTGGACGTGTTGCATGTTTTGCAAAAATTCAAATTCAAACTGGAATTCAAATTATACTCAAAACAGAAAAGAAATGGAAAAAGAAAAAAAACGGGAAAAAAGCCGGCCAGTGGGCCGAAACCCGCCAGCCGGCCCAGTTTTCCCCGCGCCAGCCCGCCCCCGCGCGCGTCGCGCTGTCTCTCACAGACAGGTGGGACCCACATGTCATCCCTAACCCTGAGCCCCCGCGACCCCGGACTTTTCCCCCGAGCGCGCGCGATCTTAACCGCCCGGAAACCGCGTCCCGCCGCCCGAATTCTGGTCCCAGAGGACTCCAACTCGATCACAACAGACCCACCGCCCTCCCCCGGCTATAAAAACCCCAGCCCCGATCGGTTTTTCCCACGCGATCGCCAATTTTCACTCCGGTGAGCACCGAGACTTCGCCGGTGAATTCTGGCCGATCTAAGCTCGGAAACTCTGATCTAACTCGCTGGTCTTGATCCACCGCCTCCGGGGAGCTTTGCAGGTGCAGAAAACTCGGAGACTTACGGTGTAAATCCAGCGCCGACAAGCTTCGACGTGGTTTTGCCTCGGACCTCGCCGCCGAGCACATTCCAGGACCCCCGAGCTCGAGAAAACCCCCGAGGTGAGATCCCTGACCTCCCCTCTACCGATCTAGGCCATAAGATCACAGTTCTAGGCAGAATTCTCGAGGATCCGAAACTTTCCGGCGAGGTCGCCGCTTCCCGCCGCCGTGCGCCGCCGGCAGCGCCGCCCGCGCTCGATCGAAGCGACGTGGCCGCTTGTGCGCCGTTTATTTTAAATCGCACGGTAGACTTTAAAACCCCGCGTACCGGTTCGATGTTATAATCTCAGCCGTCGGTTTAAAATCGGACGGTCCACGTCAGCCCCACGTTATAAAGACTGGAATTCTTACGTGCTACCCCCTGGGGTTCTCTGGAAATAAGAGCTAGCCCCGGAAACTTCAGATCTAGCCCCTGGAACTCCAGAAAATCATGTAAATTCATTTAAAAATCAGTTTTAGCCCCTGGACTTAATAAAAATTAGGAAAAACACCTCTGATAAGTGTAGCTAGACCCCTGGAAATTATGAAAATAATATTATAGACCCTGTAATGGGGTGAATTCATTATTTTAGCCCTGTTTAGTATTTAATTTAGAAAATTGAATATGAAACTAGTGTTTAAAAATTAAAAAGGGGGACAAACATAATTGTCAAAATTAATTAAAAACTTTCTCAGTACTTAGAAAACTTTGGAGTGAGATAAGAAATATATTTTTGGGCTGAAATAAATCTGTTTCATCTATTATTCACATTTATTAGTATAGGGACACATTTTTAAGTAAATAATAGTTATAGAAAAATAGGGAAAATAATTATGAAATAGTCTACATCAGAAGCCAAGGTCAAAATATGTTATTTAGGACTAGAACCTATACTGTTTAGATGATGTGTATTACTAATTTCATAATAAAATACACAATTATGCATAGGAATATAAATCTGAAAATATAGCAACTAGTAAATGATAAATGGAGTTTCTAAAATACAAAGAATTCAGTTTAGGGTTGGTAGAAATTATGAAGGCACATATGGGGAAGAAAAATACTTTTCATACACACCTGGTAGTGAAAAGGTGTAGTAATTTAATATAAGGAATTTATTTAAAACTGAAACACAACACATATAATGGTGAATGAATTTCATAAATGTGAATGTGTGGTTTGTATGAAGTGTAAGTGTGAACTATGTCTTATGGATTGTTGTTTTTCTTTTTCTATGTGTGATGGTATGAAATAGAACCTGTTCAAGAACAAGTTATTCATTTCCAAGATCAGGACTACCCATTTCAAGAGCAGCAAGAAGGAGGCAAGTGTCCTTGACCACTTTGATCCTATGCTAGGATGTGTAGATAGAACTATTTGCATTGTCAAATGAAATATGAAACCCATGCTAGGAAAGTTTCCCTAGAATTGCATTACCTTGTTTCCTTGAAGCTTGGGTTGGGATTTATTTTGTCATGTCATTTATTTCCATGCATATGCTTAGCTATGCTTAGAATGGGATGTTTGGGACATGAAATCATCAGTTTATATTACCATACTCTTGAATGAGACATTGTGAGTTATGTAGAGGTAGGGATCAAGGCAAGTTGGATGTTTTGGTTGTGTGCTGGGTGCACGAGACTTGGGTTTGTGTTTAGTACTTGCCTGGATCCTAAGGACCGGTTCATGGAGCATGTAACCCGGCTTTACAGTGCCAACCACATGCTGAGATGGGGCAGCTTGGCCAATTAATTAGGTGTATCCCTGGCGTAGTATGGGTGTGTTGGATGGTGCGGGGAGTAGGTGTCAGCTGGACTACCATATGAACCGCAAGGCTCAAGAGGGGGCCACTGCAGCGGGGTTTGAGCCTCTTGTATGCTGTTAGGGGTGAAACCTCAGTGGGCCCACGCTCGTCGGGAATCCCTTTGTAAAGGCTTTGTAGTGATCTCCTGGCTGCACACCTGGGAAGTGTGAATGTGGATCGTAGCCACTGGCATAATGGAGGTTCTTTTAGTCCACCCGGCAACGGGGGATGAAATCAATACTTGTGGGTACAGTGGTACAAACTTTGCAGAGTCAAAACTGTCTTGACAGCCGTGCTCACGGTTAAGAGCGGCCTGGACTTATTCATGATTAGAGGATTGATGGTTTTGGAAGTTAAGCGGGGAGCTTAACATTGGAAATGATGTTATGGTTATTGGATTATGATGATGGGATGGGAGATTGGGACCATTTCACCTGTGTAGTAATGTAGGTGCTTAATAAGCTAAGGTGATAGGTATTAATTGCGTAGTGCTTTAACCATGAGTTCAACCTCTCCTTGCTCTAGCCATGCATGATATAATTTTCCCACACTTGCTGAGTACCATTGGTACTCAACCTTGCATATTTGTTGGTTTATATTGCTGCTCAGGTCAAGATAATGAGGTGGTGTATAATGACCAAGATTTTGGACCCGAGGAAGGCTTTTAGGTTCATGAAGACCCCCGGGCAACGCCTGTGATGGAGCCCTAAAGAATAATATTCCGCTGCTAGTTTATTTACTTGTGATGAACTTATTATTGTCCATCGAGACATTTATTATGTAGGACTTACTTATATTCGACACCTGGCTTGTAATAAATGATGCTTCACTATTTGTCATCACATGTATGAGAAAATGATCCTGGCATACATGTGATATTCACTTGGTTGTTCTTCGGAAAAACCGGGTGTGACAGAGGTGGTATCAGAGTCAGGGTTGCCCGTAGGAACGTGGACCTAGGTAGAAATGGACGTATTTAAGGGCCCTATTTTCTTAAAAACTATTTTCCAAGGTGTGGGTGGAAAAGTGTTATTAAAGGAGTCATTTTCTTCATCTTACCCCAAATTTTCATTCAAAATGGGATTTTTGTTTAAAAAGTTTATCTAACCTAAGTTTTAAATTCTTTTTGTTTTAGATGGTTCGCATGATTCGCACCGCTCGCAAGTCCACAGGAGGGAGAGTTCCCGTAGTTGCCCTTGCCGAAAGAGAGGAGAGTCGTCCAGTGACGTACCTTTCCTACGGATTGGCAGTAGGAGATTTGTTGCGCCGTCTTCGACGTATGCTCGAAGCCGCCGGCAATACGGGCAAGCTAATCATCCACTATAACTCCACCAGGACCATCCGTGAGAAGAGGGAAGAATGGAGTTCGGAGATGAGGATTATACACGAGAATCAACTGCTTAAGATTCACCACTCTCCAGCTTGTCGAGCAACACAAGTTGACGCGGAGAAAGATGTCACCTGGGAGGCCATCACCTGCCAGAGTCACATCTATCGTCGCCACTTGGACAAAACTGAGTACATGTATGTCCTCCAACGTGAGAGTGGTACTACGGAGTACAAGTACCCACCGGTGCAGCAAGGGACTTCCCATGAGCACATGGACTTGTGCTTGGAGGATGCTGCTATGCTCAGCACTCGACTGCAGGAGTGTCAACAAGAGCTTCAGGATGTCCGAGACACCCTGAAGGAAACGGAGGCGTTGCTGCAAGCTTGCTTAAAGGCGAGAGAAAGAGGAGATGGGAATGAACTGTGTGTCACCGTGAATGATACATGGACTCCTGACTCCCCGGATCGCCGAGCAATCAGGCGTCGTCGCACTTCTCCACCAGCAGCCTCCCCACCCAAAGCAGAGTCAGAAGGTAGCCGAAATGAGGAGGAAGATCCCGAGGAGCCAGCTCAAGAGGACGAGTAGTGTAGAGTCTTTCCCCTAGCTAGCAAGAGGTTGAGTAGTCGATTCGTTACGTAGTTAATGGTGTGATAATGTTTGGTGTGTGACGTGAGTTGTGGAAGCCATGAGCAATTGTCCACAGCCTCGTCTTCAGATTGTTTTGCTTTGGTGTGAACCCACAGGAAATAATAGTGCATTTATTTGGTGTGAGATATAAATCCTCATAAAATTTTAACAAAGCCTCAACACCTTAAAGTACCAACAAATGAAAGTAGTAAGATGATACTAAATGGTATCAAAATTAACATTTGTTGATTCTGCCAGATGGCCGGAAGAGGAAAAGGACGTGCTGCCAACCCCGCCAACAACAATGATGAGGCATGCAACCCTCATCTTTCTGGAGGCCAGGACAGGGGTGGTCGCCGTGAAGAAGTTGATCCTCTCCACCAAATGGTGGAGAATCAAAATCAGCTTATCCAGAACTTGACTCAAGTGGTGGCCAACTTGCATCAAGTTCCACCTCCACAAGCTGCACCACGCCAACCAAGGTTGAGTGAGTTTCTAGGAACTCAACCTCCAAAGTTTGCAAGTGCTGCTGAACCTCTGGAGGCAGATGATTGGCTGAAGACCATTGAAAGTAAGATGAGGATAATACAATGCCAAGGGTATGAGAGGGTGCTGTTTGCCTCTCATCAATTGCATGGACCTGCTGCTGATTGGTGGACCGCCTACGTGGCCGCCCATCATGACCCTGAGAACATCACTTGGGAAGAGTTCAAGCGTAGCTTCCGTAACCATTACATCCCAAGAGGCGAACTCAAAAACAAGAGGAAGGAATTTTTGGGACTGCAGCAGGGAAACATGACTGTTAGGGAATACCTCACTAAATTTACTCAACTATCCCGTTATGCTCCACGAGACATAGAGACTGATGAGCAGAAACAAGATTGTTTCGTGGAAGGACTTACCGCAGAGATGCAGTGTGCAATGTCCTCCAATGAGTATGAAAGCTTCCAAAAGATGGTCGACCGAGCGTTTGTGGTAGAAAGGAAGCTAAAGGCCCTGGAAAATGAGAATAAGAGGAAGGCGGGGTGGTCACATCAGGCCTCAGGGAGCAACACCCGCCCACGTATGATGCAGCAACCTACGGGGCAGACGAGCCGTGCTGCGGTACCCTATTCAGCACGAAGAGGGTACAACCCAAACTACAGGCCTCCCGCAGCATCTGCACAGCCGCCACATCAGTTTGTGCAGCAGCCTCGCCCCGCATATCCACCTCGACCAGCAGTGCAAGGACCCCCAAACCAACCCCAAGACAACAAGGGTCAAGCATCTAAGATTGGGGTGCAATGTTTCAGCTGTGGTGAAGTGGGGCACTACGCCCATAAATGCCCAAAGAAGAAGCCTGCGCCGCCACAACAGAAGAATGTATTGAGAGGACGGGTGAACCATGTCACTATGGAGGAAGCACAAGAGGCACCCGACGTGGTAGTTGGTAAGTTTCCTGCCAATTTACACCTTGCAACTCTGCTGTTTGATTCTGGTGCTACCCACTCGTTCATTGCTCTAGGGTTTGTTAAGAAGCATGACCTAGCAACCACACAAATGAACCATATGCTAGCGGTAAACTCTCCAGGTGGAGAAATAAGGACAAGACAAGTGTGTCCCAAAGTGAACCTAGACATTAATGGGGTAGTATTTACTGCTAACCTCATAGTGATAGATTCACAAGGGATAGATATTATTTTGGGTATGGATTGGTTGACCAAACATAAAGGAATCATCCATTGTTCGACCAGAACGGTGGAACTAACTCACCCCAGTGGTACAAGAGTAAAGTTCATAACGATACACGAGCCTAGGAGGGACATTAAATTAAATCAAGTGGAGGTGAAAGTTGAGGAAATCAGGACTATCAGGGAATATCCAGACGTTTTTCCGGAGGAATTGCCAGGTATGCCTCCCGACCGTGACGTGGAATTCGCAATTGAGCTAGTACCGGGAACAGCCTCGATATACAAGAGACCTTATCGAATGGACTCCAAGCAGCTAGAAGAGCTCAAGGATCATCTGAGAGAATTGACGGAGAAGGGGTATGTTCGCCCTAGTTCCTCACCATGGGGAGCTCCGGTGATATTTGTGCCTAAGAAAGATGGAACTCAAAGGTTATGCGTGGATTACCGTGCCTTGAATGAGGTAACCATAAAGAACATGTACCCATTACCCCGCATTGAAGACTTGTTTGATCAGTTGAGGGGAGCTTGTGTGTTCTCGAAATTTGATCTCAGGTCGGGATACCACCAACTCAAGATAAGGCAATCTGATATTCCCAAGACAGCTTTCGTATCTCGGTACGGACTGTATGAATACACTGTCATGCCTTTCGGGCTAACCAATGCCCCGGCATATTTCATGTATCTCATGAACAAGGTATTCATGGAATATTTGGACAAATTTGTGGTGGTTTTCATAGATGATATTCTCGTCTTCTCCAAAGATGAAGAAGAACATGAGAAACATCTAAGGTTGGTGTTACAGAGGCTGAGAGAACACCAACTATATGCCAAGTTGAGCAAGTGTGAGTTTTGGCTGAAGAGAGTTCCCTTTTTAGGACATATAATCTCGGAGGGAGGAATCTCCGTAGATCCCGCCAAAATCGAAGATATCCAGAAGTGGAAGACCCCTGAAAATGTCGGGGAAGTTCGAAGCTTTTTGGGCTTGGCTGGATACTATCGACGGTTTATTGAGTGATTCTCCAAGATCTCGAGACCTCTCACTAAACTGTTGGAGAAGGGAATCATATTCACCTGGACGCCATAGTGCGAGACGAGCTTTCAGGAGTTATAGAAGAGATTGACAACAGCCCCAGTGTTGGTTATGCCAGATATGCAGAAGAATTTCACAGTGTACTGCGATGCCTCTGGAAACGGGTTGTGATGTGTTCTCATGCAAGAAGGACATGTCGTGGCTTATGCATCCCGGCAGCTTCGGAAGCACGAGAAGAACTATCCTACACATGACCTAGAACTAGCCGCAGTGGTACACGCGTTGAACTATCCTACACATGACCTAGAACTAGCCGCAATGGTCTTCAGCCAATCATCTGCCTCCAGAGGTTCAGCAGCACTTGCAAACTTTGGAGGTTGAGTTCCTAGAAACTCACTCAACCTTGGTTGGCGTGGTGCAGCTTGTGGAGGTGGAACTTGATGCAAGTTGGCCACCACTTGAGTCAAGTTCTGGATAAGCTGATTTTGATTCTCCAGCATTTGGTGGAGAGGATCAACTTCTTCACGGCGACCACCCCTGTCCTGGCCTCCAGAAAGATGAGGGTTGCATGCCTCATCATTGTTGTTGGCGGGGTTGGCAGCACGTCCTTTTCCTCTTCCGGCCATCTGGCGGAATCAACAAATGTTAATTTGATCCCATTTAGTATCATCTTACTACTTTCATTTGTTGGCACTTTGAGGTGTTGAGGCTTTTGTTAAAATTTTACGAGGGTTTATATCTCACACCAAATAAATGCACTATTATTTCCTGTGGGTTCACACACCAAAGCAAAACAATCTGAAGACGAGGCTGTGGACAATTGCTCATGGCTTCCACAACTCACGTCACACACCAAGCATTATCACACCATTAACTACGTAACGACTCGACTACTCGACCTCTTGCTAGCTAGGGGAAAGACTCTACACTACTCGTCCTCTTGAGCTGGCTCCTCGGGATCTTCCTCCTCATTTCGGCTACCTTCTGACTCTGCTTTGGGTGGGGAGGCTGCTGGTGGAGAAGTGCGACGACGCCTGATTGCTCGGCGATCCGGGGAGTCAGGAGTCCATGGATCACTCACGGTGACACACAGTTCATTCCCTTCTCCTCTTTCTCTCGCCTTTAAGCAAGCTCGCAGTAACGCCTCCGTTTCCTTCAGGGTGTCTCGGACATCCTGAAGCTCTTGTTGACACTCCTGCAGTCGAGTGCTGAGCATCACAGCATCCTCCAAGCACAAGTCCATGTGCTCATGGGAAGTCCCTTGCTGCACCGGTGGGTACTTGTACTCCGTGGTACCACTCTCACGTTGGAGGACATACATGTACTCAGTTTTGTCCAAGTGGCGAGGATAGATGTGACTCTGGCAGGTGATGGCCTCCCAGGTGACATCTTTCTCCGATTCAACTTGTGTTGCTCGACAAGCTGGAGAGTGGTGAATCTTAAGCAGCTGATTCTCGTGTATAATCCTCATCTCCGAACTCCATTCTTCCCTCTTCTCACGGATGGTCCTGGTGGAGTTATAGTGGATGATTAGCTTGCCCGTGTTGCCGGCGACTTCGAGCATACGTCGAAGACGACGCAACAAGTCTCCTACTGCCAATCCGTAGGAAAGGTACGTCACTGGACGACTCTCCTCTCTTTCGGCGAGGGCAACTACGGGAACTCTCCCTCCTGTGGACTTACGAGCGGTGCGAATCATGCGAACCATCTAAAACAAAAGAATTTAAAATTAGGTTAGATAAAATCCCAAAAAAAATCCTATTTTGAATGAAAGTTGGGGTAAGATGAAGAAAATGACTCCTTTAATAACACTTTTCCACCCACACGTTGGAAAATAGTTTTTAAGAAAATAGGGCCCTTAAATACGTCCGTTTCTACCTAGGTCCACGTTCCTACGGGCAACCTTGGCTCTGATACCACCTCTGTCACACCCGGTTTTTCCGAAGAACAACCAAGTGAATATCACATGTATGCCAGGATCATTTTCTCATACATGTGATGACAAATAGTGAAGCATCATTTATTACAAGCCAGGTGTCGAATATAAATAAGTCTTACATCGCAAATGTCTCAATAGACACTAATGCTTCATCACAAGTAAATAAACTAGCAGCGGAATATTATTCTTTTAGGGCTCCATCACAGGCGTTGCCCGGGGGTCTTCATGAAACTAAAATCCTTCCTCGGGTCCAAAATCTTGGTCATTATACACCACCTCATTATCTTGACCTGAGCAGCAATATAAACCAACAAATATGCAATGTTGAGTACCAAGGGTACTCAGCAAGTGTGGGAAAATTATATCATGCATGGCTAGAACAAGGAGAGGTTGAACTCATGGTTAAAGCACTACGCAATTAATACCTATCACCTTAGCTTATTAAGCACCTACATTACTACACAGGTGAAATGGTCCCAATCTCCCAACCCATTATCATAATCCAATAACCATAACATCATTTCCAATGTTAAGCTCCCCGCTTAACTTCCAAAACCATCAATCCTCTAATCATGAATAAGTCCAGGCCGCTCTTAACCGTAAGCACGGCTGTCAAGACAGTTTTGACTCTGCAGAGTTTGTACCACTGTACCCACAAGTAGTGATTTCATCCCCCGTTGCCGGGTGGACTAAAAGAACCTCCATTATGCCAGTGGCTACGATCCACATTCACACTTCCCAGGTGTGCAGCCAGGAGATCACTACGAAGCCTTTACAAAGGGATTCCCGACGAGCGTGGGCCCACTGAGGTTTCACCCCTAACAGCATACAAGAGGCTCCAACCCCGCTGCAGTGGCCCCCTCTTGAGCCTTGCGGTTCATATGGTAGTCCAGCTGACACCTACTCCCCGCACCATCCAACACACCCATACTACGCCGGGGATACACCTAATTAATTGGCCAAGCTGCCCCATCTCAGCATGTGGTTGGCACTGTAAAGCCGGGTTACATGCTCCATGAACCGGTCCTTAGGATCCAGGCAAGTACTAAACACAAACCCAAGTCTCGTGCACCCAGCACACAACCAAAACATCCAACTTGCCTTGATCCCTACCTCTACATAACTCACAATGTCTCATTCAAGAGTATGGTAATATAAACTGATGATCTCATATCCCAAATATCCCATTCTAAGCATGGCCAAGCGAATGCATGTAAATAAATGACATGACAAAATAAATCCCAACCCAAGCTTCAAGGAAACAAGGTAATGCAATTCTAGGGAAACTTCCTAGCATGGGTTTCATATTTAACTTGATAATGCAAATAGTTCTATCTACACATCCTAGCATAGGATCAAAGTGGTCAAGGACACTTGCCTCCTTCTTGCTGCTCTTGAAATGGGTAGTCCTGATCTTGGAAAGGAATAACTTGCTCTTGAACAGGTTCTACTTCATACCATCACACATAGCAAAAGAAAAACAACAATCATAAGACATAGTTCACACTTCTACTTCATACAAACCACACATTTCATATTTATGAAATTCATTCACCATTATATGTGTTGTGGTTACTTTGTGTGTTGATCTGTGGCTTGCATACACTTTTATTTATATGTGTAGGATTCCTACTTTGGTGTTCATATTTATACTTACATACTATATATATATATGTGTGTGTGTGTTTCAGTTTTAAATAAATTCCTTTCATTAAACTACCAAGTATGTATGAAAAGTATTTTTCTTCTCCATATGTGCCTTCACAATTTCTATCAATCCTAAACTGAGTTCTTTGTATTTTAAAACTCCATTTATCATTTACTAGTTGCTATATTTTCAGATTTATATTCCTATGCATAATTGTGTATTTTATTATAAAATTAGTAATACACATCATCTAAACAGTATAGGTTCTGGTCCTAAATAATTTAATAACGTATTTTGACCTTGGCCTCTGATGTAAACTATTTCATAATTATTTTCCCTATTTTTCTATAACTATTCTTTACTTAAAAATGTGTCCCTATACTAATAAATGTGAATATTAAATCAAACAGATTCATTTTAGCCCAAAAATATATTTTTATCTCACTCCAAAGTTTTCTAAATACTGAGAAAGTTTTTAATTAATTTTGACAATTATGTTTGTCCCACTTTTTAATTTTTAAGCACTAGTTACATATTCAATTTTCTAAATTAAATACTAAACAGGGCTAAAATAATGAACTCACCTCATCACAAGGTCTATAATATTATTTTCATAATTTCCAGGGGTCTAGCTACACTTATCAGAGGTGTTTTTCCAAATTATTATTAAGTCCAGGGGCTAAAACTTATTTTTAAATGAATTTACATGATTTTCTGGAGTTCCAGGGGCTAGATCAGAAGTTTCCGGGGCTAGCTCTTATTTCCCGAGAACCCCAGGGGTAGCACGTAAGAATTCCAGTCTTTATAATGCGGGGCTGACGTGGACCGTCCGATGTTAAACCGACGGCTGAGATTATAACATCGAACCGGTACGCGGGGTTTTAAAGTCTACCGTGCGATTTAAAATAAACGGCGCACAAGCGGCCACGTCGCTCCGATCGAGCGCGGGCGGCGCTGCCAGCGGCGCACGGCGGCGGGAAGCGGCGATCTCGCCGGAAAGTTTCGGATCCTCGAGAATTCTGCCTAGAACTGTGATCTTATGGCATAGATCGGTAGAGGGGAGGTCGGGGATCTCACCTCGGGGGTTTTCTTGAGCTCGGGGGTCCTGGAAAGTGATCGGCGGCGAGGTCCGAGGCAAAACCACGGCGAAGCTCGTCGGCGCTGCGTTTACACCGTAACTCTCCGAGTTTTCTGCACCTGCAAAGTTCCCCGGAGGCGGTGGATCAAGACCAGCGAGTTAGATCAGAGTTTCTGAGCTTAGATCGGCCAGAATTCACCGGCGAAGTCTCGGTGCTCACCGGAGTAAAAATCGGCGATCGCGTGGGAAAAACTGATCGGAGCTGGGGTTTTTATAGCCGGGGGAGGGCGGTGGGTCTGTTGTGATCGAGTTGGAGTCCTCTGGGACCGGAATTCGGGCTGCGGGACGGGTTTTCCGATCGGTTAAGATCGCGCGCGCTCGGGGAAAAGTCCGGGGTCGCGGGGTTAGGGATGACAGGCGGGTCCCACCCGTCTGTGAGAGGCAGCGCGGCGCGCGCGGGGGCGGGCTGGCGCGGGGAAGCTGGGCCGGCTGGCGGGTTTCGGCCCACTGGCCGGTTTTTTTTCCCGTTTCTCTTTTTCTTTTTCCATTTCTTTTCTGTTTTGAGTATAATTTGAATTCCAGTTTGAATTTGAATTTTTGCAAAACATGCAACACGTCCAAAAATTTTTAAATTCCCCTCTGAACATGGTGTAGGGTTTTGAATCAAAATTTGGGGTGTTACACTAACCAAGGTAGCTCATTTCATCCCCGTGAAAGAAAGCTACAGCGGATCCAAATTGGCAGAATTGTACATGTCAAAGATCGTGTGTTACCATGCAGTGCTGAAGAAGATAGTGTCGGACCGAGGGACACAGTTCACCTCGAGGTTCTGGCAAAAGTTGCACGAAACCATGGGAACCCATCTGAACTTTAGTTCTGCCTGTCATCCTCAAACTGACGGGCAGACGGAAAGAACGAATCAGATTCTTGAGGATATGCTGAGGGCGTGTGCACTCAAAAACAATCGGAGTTGGGACAAGAACTTACCGTATGCGGAATTCTCCTATAATGTAACACCCCAAATTTTGATTCAAAACCCTAAACCATGTTCAGAGGGGAATTTAGAAATTTTTGGACGTGTTGCATGTTTTGCAAAAATTCAAATTCAAACTGGAATTCAAATTATACTCAAAACAGAAAAGAAATGGAAAAAGAAAAAAAAACGGGAAAAAAGCCGGCCAGTGGGCCGAAACCCGCCAGCCGGCCCAGTTTTCCCCGCGCCAGCCCGCCCCCGCGCGCGTCGCGCTGTCTCTCACAGACAGGTGGGACCCACATGTCATCCCTAACCCTGAGCCCCCGTGACCCCGGACTTTTCCCCCGAGCGCGCGCGATCTTAACCGCCCGGAAACCGCGTCCCGCCGCCCGAATTCTGGTCCCAGAGGACTCCAACTCGATCACAACAGACCCACCGCCCTCCCCCGGCTATAAAAACCCCAGCCCCGATCGGTTTTTCCCACGCGATCGCCGATTTTCACTCCGGTGAGCACCGAGACTTCGCCGGTGAATTCTGGCCGATCTAAGCTCGGAAACTCTGATCTAACTCGCTGGTCTTGATCCACCGCCTCCGGGGAGCTTTGCAGGTGCAGAAAACTCGGTGACTTACGGTGTAAATCCAGCGCCGACGAGCTTCGACGTGGTTTTGCCTCGGACCTCGCCGCCGAGCACATTCCAGGACCCCCGAGCTCGAGAAAACCCCCGAGGTGAGATCCCTGACCTCCCCTCTACCGATCTAGGCCATAAGATCACAGTTCTAGGCAGAATTCTCGAGGATCCGAAACTTTCCAGCGAGATCACCGCTTCCCGCCGCCGTGCGCCGCCGGCAGCGCCGCCCGCGCTCGATCGAAACGACGTGGCCGCTTGTGCGCCGTTTATTTTAAATCGCACGGTAGACTTTAAAACCCCGCGTACCGGTTCGATGTTATAATCTCAGCCGTCGGTTTAAAATCGGACGGTCCACGTCAGCCCCGCGTTATAAAGACTGGAATTCTTACGTGCTACCCCCTGGGGTTCTCTGGAAATAAGAGCTAGCCCCGGAAACTTCAGATCTAGCCCCTGGAACTCCAGAAAATCATGTAAATTCATTTAAAAATCAGTTTTAGCCCCTGGACTTAATAAAAATTAGGAAAAACACCTCTGATAAGTGTAGCTAGACCCCTGGAAATTATGAAAATAATATTATAGACCCTGTAATGGGGTGAATTCATTATTTTAGCCCTGTTTAGTATTTAATTTAGAAAATTGAATATGAAACTAGTGTTTAAAAATTAAAAAGGGGAACAAACATAATTGTCAAAATTAATTAAAAACTTTCTCAGTACTTATAAAACTTTGGAGTGAGATAGAAATATATTTTTGGGCTGAAATAAATCTGTTTCATCTATTATTCACATTTATTAGTATAGGGACACATTTTTAAGTAAATAATAGTTATAGAAAAATAGGGAAAATAATTATGAAACAGTCTACATCAGAAGCCAAGGTCAAAATATGTTATTTAGGACCAGAACCTATACTGTTTAGATGATGTGTATTACTAATTTCATAATAAAATACACAATTATGCATAGGAATATAAATCTGAAAATATAGCAACTAGTAAATGATAAATGGAGTTTCTAAAATACAAAGAATTCAGTTTAGTGTTGGTAGAAATTATGAAGGCACATATGGGGAAGAAAAATACTTTTCATACACACCTGGTAGTGAAAAGGTGTAGTAATTTAATATAAGGAATTTATTTAAAACTGAAACACAACACATATAATGGTGAATGAATTTCATAAATGTGAATGTGTGGTTTGTATGAAGTGTAAGTGTGAACTATGTCTTATGGATTGTTGTTTTTCTTTTGCTATGTGTGATGGCATGAAGAAGAACCTGTTCAAGAACAAGTTATTCATTTCCAAGATCAGGACTACCCATTTCAAGAGCAGCAAGAAGGAGGCAAGTGTCCTTGACCACTTTGATCCTATGCTAGGATGTGTAGATAGATCTATTTGCATTGTCAAATGAAATATGAAACCCATGCTAGGAAAGTTTCCCTAGAATTGCATTACCTTGTTTCCTTGAAGCTTGGGTTGGGATTTATTTTGTCATGTCATTTATTTCCATGCATATGCTTAGCCATGCTTAGAATGGGATGTTTGGGACATGAAATCATCAGTTTATATTACCATACTCTTGAATGAGACATTGTGAGTTATGTAGAGGTAGGGATCAAGGCAAGTTGGATGTTTTGGTTGTGTGCTGGGTGCACGAGACTTGGGTTTGTGTTTAGTACTTGCCTGGATCCTAAGGACCGGTTCATGGAGCATGTAACCCGGCTTTACAGTGCCAACCACATGTTGAGATGGGGCAGCTTGGCCAATTAATTAGGTGTATCCCCGGCGTAGTATGGGTGTGTTGGATGGTGCGGGGAGTAGGTGTCAGCTGAACTACCATATGAACCGCAAGGCTCAAGAGGGGGCCACTGCAGCGGGGTTGGAGCCTCTTGTATGCTGTTAGGGGTGAAACCTCAGTGGGCCCACGCTCGTCGGGAATCCCTTTGTAAAGGCTTTGTAGTGATCTCCTGGCTGCACACCTGGGAAGTGTGAATGTGGATCGTAGCCACTGGCATAATGGAGGTTCTTTTAGTCCACCCGGCAACGGGGGATGAAATCACTACTTGTGGGTACAGTGGTACAAACTCTGCAGAGTCAAAACTGTCTTGACAGCCGTGCTCACGGTTAAGAGCGGCCTGGACTTATTCATGATTAGAGGATTGATGGTTTTGGAAGTTAAGCGGGGAGCTTAACATTGGAAATGATGTTATGGTTATTGGATTATGATGATGGGATGGGAGATTGGGACCATTTCACCTGTGTAGTAATGTAGGTGCTTAATAAGCTAAGGTGATAGGTATTAATTGCGTAGTGCTTTAACCATGAGTTCAACCTCTCCTTGCTCTAGCCATGCATGATATAATTTTCCCACACTTGCTGAGTACCATTGGTATTCAACCTTGCATATTTGTTGGTTTATATTGCTGCTCAGGTCAAGATAATGAGGTGGTGTATAATGACCAAGATTTTGGACCCGAGGAAGGCTTTTAGGTTCATGAAGACCCCCGGGCAACGCCTGTGATGGAGCCCTAAAGAATAATATTCCGCTGCTAGTTTATTTACTTGTGATGAACTTATTATTGTCCATCGAGACATTTATTATGTAAGACTTACTTATATTCGACACCTGGCTTGTAATAAATGATGCTTCACTATTTGTCATCACATGTATGAGAAAATGATCCTGGCATACATGTGATATTCACTTGGTTGTTCTTCGGAAAAACCGGGTGTGTCAGATATAACAACAGCTATCAGGCTAGTATGAAGATGTCACCGTTCGAAGCTTTGTATGGGAGGAAGTGCCGAACTCCCTTGTTTTGGAACCAAACGGGGGAAAGTAAAGTGTTTGGTCCCGAAGTACTACAAGAAGCCGAGGCGAAAGTGAGGGAGATTCGCAACAACTTGAGGATAGCACAAACACAACAAAAGAGATACGCCGATGTGTGGAGAAGAGAGCTCGTTTTCAACATGGGAGACTATGTCTATCTCAAGGTGTCCCCTATCCGAGGACTTCGTCGGTTCAAGGTGAAAGGGAAGTTGTCACCTAGATACATCGGACCATTTCAAGTTCTGGAGAGGAAAGGCGAAGTGGCGTATCAACAAGAATTACCGGCTCGCCTATCGGATGTGCACGATGTATTCCATGTGTCACAGCTCAAGAAATGTCTGAGAACGCCTGAAGAGGTGTTACCCATGAATGAGGTTGATGTAGCTGAGGATCTGTCTTATGCCGAGCAACCATACAAGATTTTGGAGACAATAGAACGCCTCACAAGAAATAAAAGAATCCGGATGTGCAAGGTGCAGTCGAAGGATCACTCAGAAGAGGAAGCCACCTGGGAGCGAGAGGATGAGCTTAAGGCACAATTTCCAGAATTGTTTTCTTAGAAACACCAATCTCGAGGACGAGATTTCTTTTAAGGGGGGTAGAGCTGTAACACCCCAAAATCCTGTCAAGAGGGGAATTTAAAAATTTTTGGACGTGTTGCATGTGTTGCAAAAATTCAAATTCAAACTGGAATTCAAATTAAACTCAAAACAAAAATGAAAAATAAAAAGAAAAAAACAAATCTTCCCGGCCAGTGGGCCGAAACCCACCAGCCGGCCCACCCAACTCCCGAGCCAGCCCGCAGCCACGCGCCCGCGCCCCCTCTCACAGACAGGCGGGACCCACCTGTCATCCCTAACCCCCGATCGTCTGAAACCCGGACTGTTCCCCGCGCGTGCGATCTTGACCGACCGGATTTCCGCCCGAATTCTGGTTCCGGAGGACTCCTACTCGATCTAAACTAACACGCCGCCCTCCCCCGTCTATAAAAACCCCGGCATTGACCCGTTTTCCCCACGATCCTCCGTTTTTCTCTCCGGTGAGAACCCGAGCTTCACTGGCGAATTCTGCTCGATCTACGCTCGGGAATTCTGATCTAACTCGCTGGTCTTGATCCACCGCCTCCGGGGAACCTCGCAGGTGCAGAAAACTCAGTGGTTTGCGGTTCAAACACAGCGCCGACGAGCCTCGCCGTGAATTCACCTCGGACCTCGACGCCGATCGCTTTCCAGGACCTCTGAGCTCAAGAAAACCCCCGAGGTGAGATCCCCGACCTCCCCTCCACCGATCTATGACATAAAATCACAGTTCTAGGAAGAATTGACGAAGATCCGAAACTCTCCGGCGAGATCGCCGCCTCCGGCCGCCGTGCGCCACCGGGCAGCTCCGCCCGCGCTCGATCAGAGCGACGTGGCCGCTTTTGCGCCGTCTATTTTAAAGACTGGGAATCTTACGCGCTACCCCCTGGGGTTCTCGGAAAATAAGAGCTAGCCCCGGAAACTTCTTATCTAGCCCCTGGAAGTTCAGAAAATCATGTAAATTCATTTAAAAATCAGTTTTGACCCCTGGACTTAATAAAATTTAGACAAAACCCCTCTGTTATGTGTAGCTAGACCCCTGAAAATTCTTAAAATAATATTATAGACCCTGTAGTGGTGTAAGTTTACCTTTTTAACCCTATATGATATTAAATTTAGGAATTTGAATATGTGATTAGTATTTAAAATTCAAAAGATAGGACAAACACATTGTAAATTCAAATTTGAACTCTCTTAGCACTTGGAAAACTTTGGAGTGAGTTAAAAATAAATTTTAAGTTGAAACGAATCTGTCTAATTGATTATTCACATTTATTAGTTATAGGGACACATTTTTAGGTTAGAAAATAATTCTGAAAATTGGTAAAATAAATGTAAATTAGTTCACATCAGAAGAGAAGTTCAAAAATATGTTATTTAATATTTTAGGTCAGAACCTATTCTGTTTAGATGATGTGTCTTATTATTTTCATAATAAACTTCACATTTAGGTATCGAAAATAAAATATAGGAAAGTAGGTATGCATAACTATAAAAGGATAAATGAAGTCTCCAAATCCAAAGATTTCAGTTTAGGGTTTGGTAGAAGGTCTGAAAACCCATTTGCAGTAGGAAAATACCTTCCATGCATACTTGGTAGCTAAGATGTGTATCAATTGAATATAAAGAATTTGTTCAAATGGGAAACTAATATATAGTGTGCAAACATAAATCTGAATACAAAAGTTAGAAAACATATGAACATGTTTAAAAGTGCATGTAAGCCAAAAATCAACACACATAGAGTAACCACAACACATAGAAATATGAATGACTTTCATAAATGAATGTGTGGTTTGTATGAAGTGAAAGTGTGAACTATGTCTTATGGATTGTGTTTTCTTTTGCTATGTGTATTGGCATGAGTGGAACCTGCCCCAGAGCAAGTTCTCCCCTTCCAAAACCAAGACTTTCAATTCTCAGAGCAGCAAGAAGAAGGCAAGTGTCCTTGACCACTTTGTTCCTATACTAGGATGTGTAGATAGAATTATTTGCATTGTCAATTGAAAATATGAAACCCATGCTAGGATGTTTCCCTAGAATTGCATTACCTTGTTTCCTTGTAGCTTGGGTTGGGATTCATTTTATCATGTCATTTATTATTATGCATATGCTTAGCCATGCTTAGAACAGGATATTTGGGATATGAGATCATCAGTTTATTTTACCATACTCTTGAATGAGATATTGTGAGTTATGTAGAGGTAGGGATCAAGGCAAGTTGGATGTTTTGGTTGGTGCTGGGTGCACGAGACTCGGGTTTGTGTTTAGTACTTGCCTGGATCCTAAGGACCGGTTCATAGAGCATGTAACCTGGCTTTACCGTGCCAACCACATGCTGAGATGGGGCAGCTTGGCCAATTAATTAGGTGTATCCCCAGCGTAGTATGGGTGTGCTGGATGGTGCGGGGAGTAGGTGTCAGCTGGACTACCATATGAACCGCAAGGCTCAAGATGGGGCCACTGCAGCGGGGTTGGAGCCTCTTGTATGCTGTTAGGGGTGAAACCTCAGTGGGCCCACGCTCGTCGGGAATCCCTTTGTAAAGGCTTCGTAGTGATCTCCTGGCTACACACCTGGGAAGTGTGAATGTGGTTGTGGCCACTAGCATAATGGAGGTTCTTTTAGTCCACCCGGCAACGGGGGATGAAATCACTACATGTGGGTACAGTGGTGCAAACCCTGCAGAGTCAAAACTGTCATGACAGCCGTGCTCACGGTCAAGAGCGGCTTGGACTTATTCATGATTAGAGGATGATGGCTTTGGAAGTTGAGGATGTTAAGCGGGGAGCTTAACATTGGAAATGATGTTATGGTTATTTGATTATGATGATGGGATGGGAGATTGGGACCATTTCACCTGTGTAGTAATGTAGGTGCTTAATAAGCTAAGGTGATAGGTATTAATTGCATAGTGCTTAAACCATGAGTTCAACCTCCCCTTGTTCTAGCCATGCATGACATAATGTTCCAACACTTGCTGAGTACCATCGGTACTCAACCTTGCATACTTGTTGGTTTATATTGCTGCTCAGGTCAAGATAATGAGGTGGTGTATAATGATCAAGACTTTGGACCCGAAGAAGGTTTCTAGGTTCATGGAGTCCCCCGGGCAACGTCTGTGATGGAGCCCACAAGAATAATTATTCCGCTGCTAGTTTATTTATTTGTGATGAACTTATTATTGTCCATCGAGACATTTGCTATGTAAGACTTATTTATATTCGACACCTGGCTTGTAATAAATGATGCTTCACTATTTGTCATCACATGTATGAGAAAATGATCCTGGCATACATGTGATATTCACTCGGTTGTTCTTCGGAAAAACCGGGTGTGACAGTGAAAGTGTGAACTATGTCTTATGTATTGTTGTTTTCTTTTGCTATGTGTATTGGCATGAGTAGAACCTGCCCCAGAGCAAGTTCTTCCCTTCCAAGACCAAGGCTTTCCATTCCCAGAGCAGCAGGAAGAAGGCAAGTGTCCTTGACCACTTTGATCCTATACTAGGATGTGTAGATAGAACTATTTGCATTGTCAATTGAAATATGAAACCCATGCTAGGAAGTTTCCCTAGAATTGCATTACCTTGTTTCCTTGTAGCTTGGGTTGGGATCTATTTTATCATGTCATTTATTTATATGCTTATGCTTAGCCATGCTTAGAATGGGATAATTGGGATATGAGATCATAAATTTATTTACCTTACTCTTGAATGAGATATATTATGAGTTATGTAGAGGTAGGGATCGAGGCAAGTTGGATGATTTGGTTGGTGCTGGGTGCACGAGACTCAGGTTTGTGTTTAGTACTTGTCTGGATCCTAAGGACCAGTTCATGGAGCATGTAACCTGGCTTTACCGTGCCAACCACATGCTGAGATGGGGCAGCTTGGCCAATTAATTAGGTGTATCCCCGGCATAGTATGGGTGTGTTGGATGGTGCAGGGAATAGGTGTCAGCTGGACTACCATATGAACCGCAAGGCTCAAGAGGGGGCCACTGCAGCGGGGTTGGAGCCTCTTGTATGCTGTTAGGGGTGAAACCTCAGTGGGCCCACGCTCGTCGGGAATCCCTTTAAAAAGGCTTCGTAGTGATCTCCTGGCTACACATCTTGGAAGTGTGAATGTGGTTCGTGGCCACTGGCATAATGGAGGTTCTTTTAGTCCATCCGGCAATGGGGGATGAAATAACTACATGTGGGTACAGTGGTGCAAACTCTGTAGAGTCAAAACTGTCATGACAGCCGTGCTTACGGTCAAGAGCGGCTTGGACTTATTCATGATTAGAGGATGATGACTTTGGAAGTAGTGGATGTTAAGCGGGGAGCTTAACATTGGAAATGATGTTATGGTTATTTGATTATGATGATGGGTTGGGAGATTGGGACCATTTCACCTATATAGTAATGTAGGTGCTTAATAAGCTAAGGTGATAGGTATTAATTGCGTAGTGCTTTAACCATGAGTTCAACCTCTCCTTGCTCTAGCCATGCATGACATAACTTTCCCACACTTTCTGAGTACCAACGGTACTCAAACTTGCATATTTGTTGGTTTAAATTGCTGCTCAGGTCAAGGGGATGATGTGGTATTCAATGACCAAGACTTCGGACCCGAAGAAGGATTCTAGGTTCATGGAGTCCCCCGGGCAACGCCTGTGACGAAGCCCACAAGAATAATATTTCTGGTGCTAGTTTATTCACATGTTATGAACTTATGATCGTCCATCGAGACGTATGCTTTGTAAGACATATTTATATTCGACACCTGGCTTGTAATAAATGATGCTTCACTATTTGTCATCACATGTATGAGAAAATGATCCTGGCATACATGTGATATTCACTCGGTTGTTCTTCGGAAAAACCGGGTGTGACAAGTAGGAAATGGAGCCGCTGCCATTGCTTAATTTGCTTCCTCTATAGTGTAGAAGACTTCCGCTGCTAGAATAAGACTTCCGCTGCTAGAATGAGTTAGAGACTCATAAGACATTGTAATAAAACCCTGTTATTCATGGTATTATTCTGAATTCAGTTTGTGGATTACATGTGTATGTGTGATGCACATCCTGGGCACACATATGCATCAGCTTGGTTCCGAGGTTTCTCGGAACAGGGGCGTCACAGAGTACCGTGCTCATTTGTCTACTGCACGCTCCTCTCATCACATTAAATCACTCCGTTGTGCTTGCTTAACCAATTCATTCCATGTATTATATCAATCCCTTGGGAATCCAAGAAGACACTAAGGTTGGCAAGAAAGTCTACCCCCCTTATTTTAAGGTTTACTTTTGGACATGCTATATTAGTCCTCATCTCTCCACCAGGAGAATTAACCAACATAGTGTGTTTCATGTGTGATATGGGCAAATTATACTTGACAACATACTTGGTTGATATTAATGAATGCGATGCTCCGGAATCAAATAAAACAGTGGCTAGGTTGGAGTTGGCAAGGAACATACCAATCACGACGTCCTCAGCTTGTTGTGCTTCCTATGATGCCCTCAATTCTGTGGAAAAACCACGGAACCAAAAACTGATGCATATGTGTGCCCAGGATGTTCATCACACATATACACATCATCCACAAACTGAATTTCAGAATATATATAACCACGAACAACAGAGTTTATTACAATGTCTCATGAGTCTTGGACTCATGCTCACAGCGAAAGTCTTAATCTAACAGCGGAAGTCTTTATTCTAGCAGCGGAAGTCTTCTAACTAATGCGGAAGCAGTCTAAGCAGCAGCGGCGGCTCCATCTCTACTCCATCCCCACAGGCAAGGTTGAGGACATATTACACGCCTAATGCTCCAATTGGTCTTCATAGTAATCTTCTCCTGTTGCTGATGATGAAATAATAATGCAAGTTTGAGTACAATGATGTACTCAGCAAGTGCGGGAAAATATGATATGTAGCTCACAACAAGGTAGGTATAAAAGGGCTCATTGCAGAAAGCAAAGTTATTTATCAAAATCATGATAAAACAGCAACTTAACTTTCAGTGAACATAATCCCAACATGTATTAAAATACCAATCATACCTCCACTATGTTCATCACTTTCCATGTCCCAACCAGACATTAATCAACCTCATTTTTGCTCACGAATACCTTCTCATATTCGCTACCATATCACGAATACCATCTCGTATTCGCTACCATTTCATCTCATAAACAATTCGGTCTCACACCGAGACCAATCTCGTTGCCATGACTCAACAGTCATGCAACCAATCTTATCACCCGGACTCAACAGTTCCGAAAACCAAACCATAACCAAAACCATCCAAAACCATCCCAAAATAACCATCCAACTAATCATGGAAGATGGCCAGGCGCTCGTGACCATAAGCTCGGCTATCATGATAGTTTTAAGACTCTGCAGAGATTGCACCTCTTTACCCAACAAGTTTGTGATTTCGTCACCCGTCGGCGACTGCAGAACCTCCATTATACCAGTACACAACCGTCGGTGTATGGCCAAGAGATCACAAAATGGCCTTTACAAAGGAGCTACTAGATGTATGGACTCACTAAGGTTTCACCGGCAGGCTAGAATCTCCAATTCTCCCACCCACGGGTCCCCTCTTGTGCCATGCAGTTCCCATCGCAGTCCTCACTCGACTCCCATTCCCCGCGCCTTCCACGGTCCATAACAATCTAGCAACTTACCTAATTACTCAACTACGGTTGTCCCTCTTCTCTGTTTCAATCTTATAAAAATATATGCAGAAATAAAAAAATGAGTGTGTCACACTTCCTCAGCGGAAACATGATTCACTTTGCCACGAGCGTAGTTCTGCTGCCCACGGTTACCTTGCGTAGCTCCTCCATTCGGCCGTTGGTTCTGTTTTGGTGCGTTGGTCGGCTGTCCAAGGCCTTTCTTCGGGCACTGACTTGCAAAGTGTCCCGCCTCTCCGCATGAAAAGCATGCTTTGCTGCCCATAACAACCGGAATGTTGGGGCGAAGCTGGTTTTGAGCATAGGCGCCCATGTTGGGACGGGTCGCAGGAGGCAAAGGCATACGAGGCGCTTGCATAACAGGATGTTGCTGCGGTGGCTGATTAGGGCGAGGTGGATTTGCAGGGCAGAAAGTAGAAGCGGACGAAGCATACTGTGGTGCAGCTGGTGGTATGAAACAGGGACGTACATTGCTCCCTTGTGGCTAGTTGTGACGCCCGGTCCAGTAAAACACGGAACCCAGCTAATGCATATGTGTGCCCAGGATGTTCATCACACATACACATGTAATCCACAAACTGAATTCAGAATATAACCATGAATAAATAGTGTTTAAGTACTTTATTACATGAATATCTAACTTATTCTTGCAGCGGAAGTCTCTAACTTATCCTAGCAGCAGAAGTCTCTAAACGATAGCGGAAGCAACTAAACAGCAGCGGCTCTATCTTCAACTCCACAGGCAAGTTGACGGTAGTTCGCACACCTAGTACTCCACATGATCTTCGAAGTACTCTTCTCCTGTTGCTGATGTTTGTATGATAATGCAAGGGTGAGTACATGTCGTACTCAGCAACTGCGGGAAAAGTATGACATGTAGCTTTCAACAAGGTATGGAACAAAAAGGCTCATTGCAGCAAGCAAATTTTATTTCGCAAACATGATAAAAACAGAAACTATGTCTAGGTGAATTTAATCCCTATACAACCATGTAAAACAGCAACATACCTCCATTATAAATCACCTTTTCTAAAGTCTCAACATTCTTTCATCATAATTCACTTTTTCTCAAGTCTCAACCAGCCATTGATCTTTCGCAAGTTCATCTCATGCTTATAACCATCTCATATTCTCATAACCGAAACCAGACTTATTACCAAGACTCAAACAGTCCCGAAACCAATTCCAATGACCATACCATAACCATAGCAAATAACCATCCCAAGTTCTCCTATCTAATCATGTGAGTTGGCCAGGTGCTTGTGACCGGAAGCACGGCTATCATGATAGTTTTACACTCTACAGAGGTGGCACCACTTTACCCACAAGTTCGTGACTTTGTCACCCGTCGGCGACTGCAGAACCTCCATTATACCAGTACACAACCGTTGGTGTATGGCCAAGAGATCACAAAATAGCCTTTACAAAGGGGCTACTAGATGTATGGACTCACTAAGATTTTACCAGCAGGCTCGAATCACCATTCTCCCACCTACGGGCCCCTCTTGTGCCATGCGGTTCCTAGGGCAGTCCCCTCTCGACTCCCATTCCCCGCACCTTCCACGGTCCATAACAATCTAACAACTTACCTAATTAGTCAGCTAAGCCGCACCCATATTTGGCCTTGTGGTGGCACTGTTTTCCTAGCATGTGCTGGCATGAACCGGTCCTTAGATCTACGGCAAGTAAACCACCATCTCATTCAACAACTTCCACGAACCAAGATTGCCTAGATCACCCCCGATTCCATGCTCATTAACATCATCAAGTTCTCATCATCATTATTCATATGAGTGCAGTAGCTAACCATGTTTTAATTCAGCTTCCCGTATCCCGCGGATTAAGTGAAGCAAAAAGGAAAAACGACCATTCCCGACTCATCAACTTTTCCAGCGACAAGGATGGTTAAAAAAACTAGTAAACTCCTATAAAAAGGGTGTCCCATCAAGTTGACTCAAGCATACATGTTTTCGCAAACAAAACAGTTTCAAAAAATGGGATCAATATGGTCAAGGGGCACTTGCCTTGCTCCTGTGGCTTTTGTTGCTCACGTGTCTTGAAGTCTTGGTGCTGTAGTCCATTGCAGATGGCTTCCTGATACTGTCCTTCTACTCACGACCACGCCGATACAAGATTTACAGCAATCAGACATCATGCATAAACTTTACTCAAGATGCAATGGTGTAGATGGATGCAAATCCTATGTTGCTGTTTTATTAAACCAGTTTGTACGGGTTCTTGCATGTTTTAATGGGCTTGCATGGGGTTTTATGATGAACAAGGGTGTAGGGATTAAGTGTGGACGTGGTGATGATCTTGACTCAAGATCTAGATCAATTCCACCGTCAAAAACTGATCAAAACATGAGATGTCTAGACGAAAAATCTTCTGTTCGAAGGGGACGAAGAAAACGGATGCGACGATGTCGTAAGACGGGTAACTGTCACACCCGGTTTTTCCGAAGGAAACAACCAAGTGAATATCACATGTATGCCAGGATCATTTTCTCATACATGTGATGACAAATAGTGAAGCATCATTTATTACAAGCCAGGTGTCGAATATAAATAAGTCTTACATAGCATATGTCTCGATGGACAATAAGAAGTTTATCACAAGTAAATAAACTAGCAGCGGAATATTATTCTTTAGGGCTCCATCACAGGCGTTGCCCGGGGGTCTTCATGAACCTAAAATCCTTCCTCGGGTCCAAAGTCTTGGTCATTATACACCACCACATTATCTTGACCTGAGCAGCAATATAAACCAACAAATATGCAAGGTTGAGTACCAATGGTACTCAGCAAGTGTGGGAAAATTATATCATGCATGGCTAGAACAAGGAGAGGTTGAACTCATGGTTAAAGCACTACGCAATTAATACCTATCACCTTAGCTTATTAAGCACCTACATTACTACACAGGTGAAATGGTCCCAATCTCCCATCCCATCATCATAATCCAATAACCATAACATCATTTCCAATGTTAAGCTCCCCGCTTAACATCCACAACCATCAATCCTCTAATCATGAATAAGTCCGGGCCGCTCTTAACCGTGAGCACGGCTGTCAAGACAGTTTTGACTCTGCAGAGTTTGTACCACTGTACCCACAAGTAGTGATTTCATCCCCCGTTGCCGGGTGGACTAAAAGAACCTCTATTATGCCAGTGGCTACGATCCACATTCACACTTCCCAGGTGTGCGGCCAAGAGATCACTACGAATCCTTTACAAAGGGATTCCCGACGAGCATGGGCCCACTGAGGTTTCACCCCTAACAGCATACAAGAGGCTCCAACCCCGCTGCAGTGGCCCCCTCTTGAGCCTTGCGGTTCATATGGTAGTCCAGCTGACACCTATTCCCCGCACCATCCAACACACCCATACTACGCCGGGGATACACCTAATTAATTGGCCAAGCTGCCCCATCTCAGCATGTGGTTGGCACTGTAAAGCCGGGTTACATGCTCCATGAACCGGTCCTTAGGATCCAGGCAAGTACTAAACACAAACCCAAGTCTCGTGCACCCAGCACACAACCAAAACATCCAACTTGCCTTGATCCCTACCTCTACATAACTCACAATAGCTCATTCAAGAGTATGGTAAAGTAAACTGATGATTCTCATGTCCCAAATATCCCATTCTAAGTATGGCTAAGCATATGCATGTAAATAAATGACATGACAAAATAAATCCCAACCCAAGCTTCAAGGAAACAAGGTAATGCAATTCTAGGGAAACTTCCTAGAATGGGTTTCATATTTCATTTGACAATTCAAATAATTCTATCTACACATCCTAGCATAGGATCAAAGTGGTCAAGGACACTTGCCTCCTTCTTGCTGCTCTTGAAATTGGTAGTCCTGATCTTGGAAAGGGTTAACTTGCTCTTGAGCAGGTTCTACTTCATACCATCACACATAGCAAAAGAAAAACAACAATCATAAGACATAGTTCACACTTCTACTTCATACAAACCACACATTTCATATTTATGAAATTCATTCACCCTTATATGTGTTGTGGTTACTTTATGGGTGTTAAGTTGTGGCTTGCATGCACTTTTAACCATGCATATATATGATTCCTACTTTTGGTGTCCACATTTATACTTGCATACAATGTGCCTTCACAATTTCTATCAACCCTAAACTGAATTCTTTGTATTTTAGAAACTCCATTTATCATCTACTGGTTGCTATATTTTCAGACTTGTATTCCTATGCATAATTGTATATTTTATTATTAAATTAGTAATACACATCACCTAAACAGATTAGGTTCTGGTCCTAAATAATCTGAAATCATATTTTGACCATGGCTTATGATGTATACTATTTCATAATTATTTTCCCTATTTTTCTTTAACTATTCTTTACTTAAAAATGTGTCCCTATACTAATAAAATGTGAATAATAGATAAAACAGATTTATTTGAGCCCAAAAATATATTTTTATCTCACTCCAAAGTTTTCTAAGTACTGAGAAAGTTTTTAATTAATTTTGACAATTATGTTTGTCCCCCTTTTAATTTTTAAACACTAGTTACATATTCAATTTTCTAAATTAAATACTAAACAAGGCTAAAATAATGAATTCACCCCATTACAGGGTCTATAATATTATTTTCATAATTTCCAGGGGTCTAGCTACACTTATCAGAGGTGTTTTTCTTAATTTCTATTAAGTCCAGGGGCTAAAACTGATTTTTAAATGAATTTACATGATTTTCTGAAGTTCCAGGGGCTAGATCTGAAGTTTCCGGGGCTAGCTCTCAATTCCAGAGAACCCCAGGGGGTAGCACGTAAGAATTCCAGTCTTTATAATGCGGGGTTGACGTGGACCGTCCGATTCTAAACCGACGGCTGAGATTATAAGATCGAACCGGTACGCGGGGTTTTAAAGTCTACCGTGCGATTTAAAATAAACGGCGCACATGCAGCCACGTCGCTCTGATCGAACGCGGGCGGCGCTGCCGGCGGCGGGAAGCGGCGATCTCGCCGGAAAGATTCGGATCCTCGAGAATTCTGCCTAGAACTGTGATCTTATGGCCTAGATCGGTAGAGGGGAGGTCAGGGATCTCACCTCGGGGGTTTTCTCGAGCTCGGGGGTCCTGGAAAGTGATCGGCGGCGAGGTCCGAGGCAAAACCACGGTGAAGCTCGTCGGCGCTGCGTTTACACCGTAACTCTCCGAGTTTTCTGCACCTGCAAAGTTCGCCGGAGGCCGTGGATCAAAACCAGCGAGTTAGATCAGAGTTTCCGAGCTTAGATCGGCCAGAATTCACCGGCGAAGTCTCGGTGCTCACCGGAGTGAAAATCGGCGATCGCGTGAGGAAAACTGATCGGATCAGGGGTTTTTATAGCCGGGGGAGGGCGGTGGGTCTGTTGTGATCGAGTTGGAGTCCTCTGGGTCCAGAATTCGGGCGACGGGACGGGTTTCCCGATCGGTTGCAATCGCGCGCGCGGGAGAGAGTCCGGGGTCGCGGGGTTAGGGATGACATGTGGGTCCCACCTGTCGGTGAGAGGCAGCGCGGCGCGCGCGGGGGCGGGCTGGCGCGGGAGTAGCTGGGCCGGCTGGCGGGTTTCGGACCACTGGCCAGTTTTTTCCCATTTTTCTTTTTTCTTTTTCCATTTCTTTTCTGTTTTGAGTATAATTTGAATTCCAGTTTGAATTTGAATTTTTGCAAAACATGCAACACGTCCAAAAATTTTTAAATTCCCCTCTGAACATGGTTTTGGGTTTTGAATCAAAATTTGGGGTGTTACAGTAACGAAGACCTACCTCACTTCTCTTATGATCGTTGGCTCTTTCCCGGCGACGGCGAAGCATGACGGGGCTCGTCGATGGCTCACCGGCGACTAAACTCCGGCGAAGGGGGTATAACTCGGCGAGTTGGAAGCTAGGGTCTCCAAGTCGTCGACTCGGGTGGTGGAAAAATAGGTACGTGGTTGCGGCCAAGGGGGTTTGGGTTCTATTTATAAGGTGTGAAAGAAGAGTCCTAATCCAATTGGAGCTCAAATAAGAATCTTATTCAATTTGGTTTGGATCTTAACAAACTTATCTCCAATTGATTTGGTGCGGCAGCAATCGTGGGGGAATTCGTGTTGGTACCCTCCGTACCGGGTACTCCCGCGCACAGGAAGAAAAGCCGCCTAAGGACCTCGCATCTCTGCAGTGGTGAGCTCCGGAGACGCCACGTGTCCAGCGGGGCCGGTCCTTGCTTATCCTCAGAGGCGAGCTCCGGACCTGCCACGCGTCCAGCGGGGCGGGGCCTCCCTTTTCCTCAGAGGCAAGCTCCGGACCTGCCACGCGTCCAGAAGGGTGGGGCCTCCCTTTTCCTCAGAGGCGAGCTCCGCGTGCGCCACGTGTCTGGCGGGGCGAGGCCTCCCTTTTCCTTAGAGGTGAGCTTCGCGTGCGCCACGTGTCTGGAGGGGCGGGGCCTCCCCTCTCTACAGAGGCGAGCTCCGGTGGCGACACGTGTCCAATAGCGTCGGACCTCCCTTCTCCTCGGAGGTGAGCTCCGAGGATGACACATGTCCAGCGGGGCCGGATCTCTCGGAGGTGAGCTCCGAGGGTGACACGTGTCCATCGGGTTCAGACCTCTCAGAGGCGAGCTCCGAGGGTGACACGTGTCCAGCGGGCCGGACCTCTCGGAGGCGAGCTCCGAGGGTGACACGTGTCCAGCGGGCCGGACCTCTCAGAGGCGAGCTCCGAGAGGGACATGTGTCCCGTGGGGCCAGGCCTCATCCCTTCCACAGGGGTCAGTTCAGAAGTTGACACGTGTCTGGCGGGGCCGGACCTCATCCCTTCTGCAGAGGTGAGCTCCGAAAGCGCCATGTGTCCCACGGCCCGGGAATGTGTCGACAACGACCCTCGGCAAACTGGAATTGGCTCTTTTCAGCTATCTTTTTCCCATTCCTACTTCTTTTATAATGTTTCTCTATATGAAAAATGTATGCATGCAGGGAAGTGAATTTGAGGGTGTTACAAACCTACCCCCCTTAAACTGAATCTCGCCCTCGAGATTCGATAGAGTAGAGAATAGATGAGGGAATTCTGCCTTGAGGTCTTCCTCATGCTCCCATGTAACTTCGGCTTCCGTGTGATGGCTCCATTGTACCTTGCACCAGCGGATCACTTTGTTCCTCGTGACCCTTTCCTTCACGTCCAAAATTTGGACTGGGTGCTCCACATAAGTCAGATCCTCCTGAAGCTCAAGCTCATCCATTGGTACTTGTTCTTCTGGTACTCTTAAGCACTTGAGTTGGGATACGTGAAATACGTCGTGTACATCGGACAGGTGCGTTGGCATCTCTAGTTGATAGGCTACTTCTCCTCGCTTGTCCAAAATCTTAAATGGCCCGATGTAGCGAGGTGCTAATTTGCCCTTGACGTTGAACCGTCGTTGGCCTCGGATAGGTGATACCTTAAGGTACACGAAGTCTCCTACTTCGAATGTCAATCTTCTTCGCCTCTTGTCCGCATAACCTTTTTGTCGTGACTGAGCAGCCTTCAAATTTCTCATATCGTTTGGACTTGCTTTTCGGTGTCTTGCAGCACTTCGGGTCCAAACACTTGGTTCTCTCCGGTCTCATTCCAAAACAGCAGCGTTCTACACCGTCTATCATATAATGCTTCGAAAGGTGACATCTTCAAGCTAGCTTGATAGCTGTTGTTGTAGGAGAATTCAGCATACGGCAAGCTCTTATCTTAACTACGCCCATGTTTCAAGGCGCAAGCTCTTAACATGTCTTCCAAAATTTTATTTGTTCTCTCAGTTTGCCCATCAGTTTGCGGGTGATAAGCGGAGCTGAAATTTAACCGTATACCCATGGCTTCATGCAGCTTCTTCCAGAACCTAGAGATAAACTGAGAACCCCGATCTGAAACTATCCTCTTCGGGACTCCATGGCAACACACGATTTGCTCCATATACAGCTCGGCTAGTTTTGCGACACGGTACGTGGTTTTAACAGGAAGGAAATGGGCTGTTTTCGTCAATCGGTCCACAATAACCCAAATAGAGTCGTAATCCGATCGAGTACGTGGCAATCCGACAATGAAATCCATGCTGATGTCTTCCAACTTCCACTCGGGTACTTTCAATGTCTGCAACAGTCCAGCGGGTCTTTGATATTCGGCCTTCACCCGTTGGCACGTGTCGCATAAGGCAACAAATTCAGCTATGTCCCTTTTCGTACCATCCCACAAATAGCAAGTTTTCAGGTCCTTGTACATCTTTGTACAGCCGGGATGTATGGAATAAGGTGAGTCATGTGCCTCCTTTAATATCGTGCCGCGGATGTGCTTCAAGTTAGGCACACAAATCCTTTTCCCTAACCAAAGCGTACCCTTCTCGTCTTCCTTGAAATCCTTTTCTATGCCTTGTTGGATTCTTTCCTTGATCTCCTTGACTTCCTCATCCGTTGCTTGGCCATCTCGTATCTCTTGTTCCAGCGAAGAGTTGAGTTCTATCACTTCCATCCCATTCAAGAACCCGAGATGTAACCATTTGAACTCCTTGCGCAGCTCGGGCGGTAGTTCCCAAACCGTGAGTTGGTGACATGCTCCCTTTCAGCTCAACGCATCAGCTACTACATTGGCCTTTCCGGGGTGATAGTTGATTCCAACATCATAGTCCTTGATGAGTTCGAACCATCGACGTTGCCTCAAAATCAAATCCGTTTGCGTGAATATATACTTGAGGCTTTTGTGATCCGTATAGATATCACATCGGTGGCCAAGGATATAATGCCTCCAAATCTTCAAGGAATGTACCACGGCTGCAAGTTCCAAGTCATGTGTGGGGTAATTCAGCTCGTGTTACTTTAGCTGTCTCGACGCATAGGCTACCACTTGTCCTTTTTGCATGAGCACACATCCAAGCCCTTGTCTTGATGCATCACAATATATGTCGAAACTCTTGCTCACGTCCGGCAATACCAAAACCGGCGCTGTGGTTAGTCTTTTCTTGAGCTCCTCAAAGCTTCCTTGGCACTCTGGTGTCCACAGAAATGCTTTTCCCTTCATTTGCAATTCAGTCATAGGCTTTGCTATTTTGGAGAAATCCTTGATGAACCGGCGGTAGTTTCCAGCCATCCCAAGGAAACTCCGAATATCTCTCAGATTCTACAGTTGGTTCCACTTCAGAACATCTCCCACTTTTCCGGGATCAACCGATACTCCTTCCTCGTAGATGATGTGGCCTAGGAACGATATCTCCTTTAGCCAAAATTGACACTTGCTGAGCTTGGAATACGATTGATGCTCTCGCAGTTTCTGTGATGTCAATCTCAAGTATTCTTCATGTTCTTCCTCTCTTTTTGAATACACCATGATATCGTCGATGAAAACCACGACAAACTTGTCCAAGTACTCCATGAAGACCTTATTCATGAGGTACATGAAGTATGCGGGTGCATTCGTTAACCCAAAAGATATAACGGTATATTCATACGAATCATACCGTGTTCGAAATGCAGTCTTGGGTATGTCGGAGGGCTTAATCTTCAGCTGGAAGTATCCCGACCGAAGATCAATCTTGGATAAAATTCGGGCACCTTTCATTTGGTCGAACTGTCCTCTATACCGGGCACCGGGTATTTATTCTTGATCGTCACCTCATTGAGAGACCTATAATCAACACACATCCTCTGGGTCCCATCCTTCTTGTCTATGAAGAGCCCGGGGGCTCCCCACGGTGACGAGCTTGGGCGAATAAAACCCTTTTCTATCTGCTCCTGAATTTGCTTCTTAAGTTCCACTAGTTAATTAACGGACATCCTATATGGCCTTTTCGCTATAGGTGCAGTTTCAGGCACTAAATCAAGGGCAAATTCAATGTCCAGGTCAGGTGACATACCTGGAAGTTCGTCCGGGAACACATCCAAAAATTCTTGAACCACCGGAATGCTTTCAATGTTGCTTCTTCGACGTGGTTCAACGCTGCCTTCTCGGTTGCCAGTTGGGCTGACTCGAACTCAATACGAGTTCCGTGCTCATTTGTCAACTGCACGCTCCTCTCAGCACACTGAATTACTCCGTTGTGCTTGCTTAACCAATACATTCCAAGTATTATATCAATCCATTGGGAATCCAAGACAATAAGGTTGGCAAGGAAGTCTACCCCCTTATTTTAAGGTTTACTTTCGGACATACTATATTAGTCCTCATCTCTCCACCGGGAGAATTAACTAACATAGTGTGTTATGTGACACCCTCATTTTCAGGTTCTGCATGTTTTCATGTTTCATGTAGAAAAACACTTTTAAAATATGTTGAAATCGAGAAAGGATCAAAAAGTTAGCCAAAAAGAGCAAATTCCTGTTTACAGAGAGCGCCAAAGACAACTCCCGCGGCTCGCTGGCCACGTGGCGTGTTCGGAGCTCAACTCCGCAAATAGGGAGAGGTCCGCCGCTAAATTGGCTACGTGGCTGGCTCGGGGCTCAACCCCGCAAAAGGGAGAGAGGTCCGACCCCGTGGGACACGTTTTGCCACAGGAGATAGCCTCTGCGGAGAAGCGAGGCCAGTAACGCAGGACACGTGTCACCTTCAGAGCTAGTCACCGCGGAAAACAAAGGACCAGTCGTGTGGGATATGTGTCGATCTCGGAGCTCACCTCCGAGAGGTCCGGTCCTATTGGACACATGTCACCTCCGGAGCTTATCTGCAGGAGGTCCGTCACTGTTGGACACGTGTCGACTTCAGAGCTCGTCTCTGAGAAGGAAGGAAGTCTGGCACTGTTAGGACACGTGGCACACCAGGAGCCACCTCCAAAGAGAGGGGAGGTCCGGCATTGACACGTGGCGTTCGCGGAGCCACCTCCGAATAGAGAGGAGGTCCTGACCGCCAGGATACGTGGCGCACGCGGTGCCCACCTCTGAGAAAAAGGGAGGTCTCGCTCGCTTGACACGTGGCACAACCGGAGCTCGTTCTGCGGAAAGGGGGAGACCAGGCCCATGATGGACACGTGGAGCTTCCGGAGCTGATCACCACGGAAGTAACGAGTTCTGGAGCGTTTTTTGCTTCTGTACGCGTGGGAATACCGGTACGGTAGGAAACCAACATGAATTCCACAATGTTACCGCACCAAATCAACTAAAAGATAAGTTGCTAAGATTCAACGACAATTTGAATAGGACTCTTATTCGAAATACAAGATGATTAGGACTCTTCTCCTCCTGATTATAAATAGAACCCAGAACCTTTGGCCGAAACCATGAACTTTTTTTTACACCTCCTGAGCCGACAACTTAGAGCCTTAGCCCCAGCTCGCCGAGTAAACCCTTCGCCGGAGTTCGGCTGAGAGAGATTGCCGGAAGAGAGCCCCAACGATCTGTCTAATAGGAGAAGGACCCCGAGACTAAGAAGAACATAAGGTAGGTCTCCAATACCACCTTACGACATCGTCACGTTTTCTTTGCATCAGTTCTTCGATTCCTTTCAAACAGGAGCTTTTTCGTGGACAGGTCACTTGTTGATCGGTTTGAACTAAGTCAAGATCATCGCCACGTCCACAATTGATCTCTACAACTCTGTTCATAATAAAATCAATGCAAGAACACGAACAAACTGATCTAATAGAAACTGATCATAGGATAGCATGCATATGCATCATCGCATCTAGTTAAAGTTTGTGCATGATATTGATTGTTGTAAATCTTGTATGTGCATGATCATGTACAGAAGGACAAGCTCAGGGAGCTACCTATGAAGGACTACAACAACAAGATTTTGAGCAATCGGAACAGCCAGAACAAGGCAAGTGCCCCTTGACCATATTGATCCTATGTTTTGGAAAACTGTTTTGTTTGCAAAAAGGTGTGGGTGCTGAGTCAAACATGACGGGAAACCCTTTTATAGGAGTTTACTAGTTTTGGTTAAACCACCCTTGTCGCCAGGGAACTTTATAAGTTGGGTATGGTTTTTGCTTTTATGCTTCGCTTAGTCCATGGGATTGGGAGGCGAGATAGATGTGTCTAGCTAACTGCACTCGTGAGAATAATGAGAAACTGATGTTGATAATGGACATGGATCGGAGGGAGATCTAGGAAAGCCGGGTTTGTGAATGAGGTAGCATGAGATGGTGGTTTACTTGCCGTAGATCTAAGGACTGGTTCATGCGAGCACATGCCAGGATAACAGTGCCACCACAAGGCCAAGTATGGGTGCAGCTTAGCTGACTAATTAGGTAAGTTACTAGATTGTTATGGACCGTGGAAGGCGTGAGGAATGGGAGTCGAGTGAGGACTGCCCTGGGAACTGCATGGCACAAGAGGGGGCCCGTGGGTGGGAGAATTGGAGATTCTAGCCCACCGGTGAAACCTTAGTGAGTCCATACATCTAGTAGCTCCTTTGTAAAGGCTATTGTGTGATCTCTTGGCCATACACCGATGGTTGTGTACTGGTATAATGGAGGTTCTGCAGTCGCCGACGGGTGATGAAATCACAAACTTGTGGGTAAAGAGGTGCAAACTCTGCAGATTCTAAAACTATCATGATAGTCGAGCTTACGGTCACGAGCGCCTGGCCAACTTCCATGATTAGTTGGATGGTTATTTTGGGATGGTTTTGGTTATGGTTTGACTTTTGTTTGGTTTTCAGGACTGTTGAGTCCGGGTGATAAGATTGGTTGCATGACTGTTGAGTCATAGCAACTAGATTGGTCATGGAGTGAGATGGAATTGTTTCTGAGATGAAATGGTAGCGAATATGAGATGATATTCGTGAGATGGTAGCGAATACGAGAAGGTATTAGTGAGCAAGAATGAGGTTGATTAATGTCTGGTTGGGACATGGAAAGTGAGGAACATAATGGAGGTATGATTGGTATTTTAATACATGTTGGGATTATGTTCACTAAAAATTAAGTTGCTGTTTTATCATGGTTTTGATAAATAACTTTGCTTTCTGCAATGAGCCTTTTTATACCTACCTTATTGTGAGCTACATATCATATTTTCCCGCACTTGCTGAGTACATCATTGTACTCAAACTTGCATTATTACGTTATCATCAGCTACAGGAGAAGATTATTATGAAGATCAAGTGGAGCCTTAGGCGTGTAATCTGTCCTCAACTTGCCTGTGGGGATGGAGCAGAGATGGAGCTGCTGCTTAGATTGCTTCCGCATTAGTTAGAAGACTTCCGCTGTTAGATTAAGATTTCCGCTGTTAGCATGAGTCCAAGACTCATTAAACATTGTAATAAACTCTGTTATTCGTGGTTATATATATTCTGAAATTCAGTTTGTGGATGATGTGTATATGTGTGATGAACATCCTGGGCACACATATGCATCAGTTCTCGGTTCCGTGGTTTTTTCCACAGAATTGAGGGCGTCACAGTTTGGTATCAGAGCCACGGGTTGACGGTAGGTTCCATGCTTAGATAGAAGTCACAAGTTGGTATCAGGCACAGATTGGTATCAACCTGCCACGGGTTAATCGAAGATCACACAACATAGATAGGTCACAGATTGATATTGAAACCGCTATGCCTAGTCACAGATTTGGTAGCTGAGCCACGCTGACCATAGGATGCAAACCTAGGATGCATAGATTGGCATTGGAACTACCTTGATATATGATATAAACCTAGGAGAAGCCGTAGTTGGATCACAGATTGGCATCACCCTAAGCCATATAGGACCCCCATTTAATAAAAGCCTTGAATAGGAGTTGTGTGAGGCCTTGTGATGATTGTTGTGATTGTGTGTGAGTTGTGGGACGTCTCAAGTGTTGTCCATACCCACACATAAGTAGAAAGGAGATGTGAGATGCCTCGGCACTTGTTCACATCCTCATATGGGCTAATACATATAGTCCAATCCACCTTGATGCATATAGTTAGGGGGATACATCTAATCTTCTAACCTCTATTCTATTTAGTCCTCTCTCACAGATGGTGAGAGGAAACGCCGGCCGCCAAGGAAGTAACGTCCGTGGCAACCAAGAGGATGGTCACGATGAAGTTCCTCTTAACCCCGGAGCTGGTGAGAACAACCTGGAACGGTTGATGGCCATGCAGAATCAACTTATGCAAACCATGATCCAAACTTTGGGTCAGTTGCAGGCCAACAACAACAACCCCGTTCCGGCACCACCGCCACCACCGCCGGCTCATAACAGACTGGGAGAGTTCATGAGGACTCCACCATCCACCTTTGCTCAAGTTAACGACCCCATGGAGGCCGACGACTAGTTGAAATCCATGGAGAAGAAGCTTGCCATAGTGCAGTGCAATGACCGAGAGAAGGTTCTTTTTGCGTCGCACTAACTCATGGGAGCTGCCACTGACTAGTGGGATGCCCTATGCAACGCACATGTCGACTCGGAGATGATCACTTGGACTGAGTTTAAGGAGAGTTTCCGTTCTCATTACATCCCTGATAGTGTAATGATGCTCAAGAGACAGGAGTTCGAAGGTCTCCACCAAGGACAGAGAAGCGTGAATGAGTATCTCAACAAGTTTACGCAACTGTCCCGATATGCCCCCGATGATGTCAACTCAGACCAGAGGAAGCAATACCTGTTCATGAGAGGGTTGAACAAAGAGATCCAGGTTCAGCTCCTCAACAATGACTACGCGAGCTTCCAGAAGCTGGTTGACAAGGCTATAGTGGTTGAAAGCAAGATCCGAGAGATCGAGCGAGAGTGCAAGAGGAAGATGACATACCAGCCACAAGGGAGCCACGTACCACCTTGGTACATGCCCCCATCTGCACCACAGTATGGATCAACCACTCCTGCATACCGCCATAGTCAGCCACCACAGCAACGACCCGTTGCACAAGCACCTCGTGTGCCTTTGCCTCCTGTGCCCCGACCCAACATGGGCGCTCCTGTTCAAAATCCCTGCCCCAACGTACCTGCTGCCGTGGGCAACAGGGCATGCTTTGCATGCGGGGAAACATGACACTTCGCGAGCCAGTGCCCGAGGAGAGGTCCTGGACAGCAAGGCACCGTGCCCAAGCAGAACCCGCGACCGAACGGAGGAGACAATCAAGGAAACCGTGGACAGCAGTACTATGCTCACGGCAACGTGAATCATGTCTCTGCTGAGGAAGCACAACAGGCTGAGGACGTCGTATTTGGTATGTTCCTTGCCAATTCCAACCCAGCCACCATTTTATTTGATTCTAGAGCATCAAATTCCTTCGTATCATCCAAGTATGTTGCCAAGCATAATCTACCCATATCACACTTAAAATGTGCTATGTTAGTTAATTCTCCCGGTGGAGAGATGAGGACTAATATAGTATGTCCGAAAGTAAGCCTTAAAATAAGGGGGGTAGACTTCCTTGCCAACCTCATTGTCTTGGATTCCCAAGGGCTTGACATAATACTCGGGATAGATTGGTTAAGCCAGCACAACGGAGTAATCCAATGTGCTGAAAGGAGGGTGCAGTTGACAAACGAGCACTGTATTCGTATCGAGTTTAAGTCAGCCCAACAAACAACCAATAAGGCAAGTTTGAATCACGTCGAAAGATCAACATGGATAGCATTCCAGTGGTTCAGGAATTCTCGGATGTGTTTCCAGAAGAGCTTCCAGGTATGCCACCTGACCGGGACATTGAGTTTGCCATTGATTTGGTACCCGGAACTGCACCCATAGCAAAGAGACCCTATAGGATGCCTACCAATGAACTAGTGGAACTCAAGAAGCAAATTCAGGAGCAGTTGGAGAAGGGTTTTATACGTCCAAGCTCGTCACCATGGGGAGGCCCCGTTCTCTTCATAGACAAGAAGGATGGGACCCAAAGGATGTGCGTGGACTATAGGTCCCTCAACGAGGTGACAATAAAAAATTAATACCCTCTGCCCCGTATAGAAGACCTATTCGACCAAATGAAAGGAGCTCGAGTGTTCTCCAAGATTGATCTTCGGTCGGGATACTTCCATCTGAAAATTAAGCCCTCCGATATACCCAAGACTGCCTTTCGGACATGGTATGGTTCGTACGAATATATCATCATGTCTTTTGGGTTAACAAATGCACTCGCATACTTCATGTACCTTATGAACAAGGTTTTCATGGAGTACTTGGATAAGTTCGTCGTGGTTTTCATCGACGACATCATGGTGTATTCAAAAAGTGAGGAGGAGCATGAAGAACATTTAAGATTGACCTTGCAGAAAATGCGCGAGCATCAATTGTATGCCAAGCTTAACAAGTGTAAATTTTGGCTAAAGGAGATATCGTTCCTAGGCCACATTATCTCTGAGGAAGGAGTATCGGTTGATCCCGGAAAAGTGGGAGATGTTCTGAAGTGGAACCAACCGCAAAACGTGAAAGACATTCGGAGTTTTCTTGGGATGGCTGGATACTAGCGACGCTTCATCAAGGACTTCTCTAAGATAGCAAAACCTATGACGGAGTTGCTAACGAAGGGAAAAGTGTTCCAGTGGACATCAGTGTGCCAAGAGAGCTTTGAGGAACTCAAGAAAAGGCTAACCACAGCGCCAGTTTTGGTATTGCCAGACGTAGGCAAGAGCTTCGACATATATTGTGACGCATCAAGACAAGGGCTCGGATGTGTGCTCATGCAAGAAGGACAAGTGGTAGCCTATGCCTCACGACAATTAAAGAAGCACGAGCTTAATTATCCTACACATGACTTGGAGCTAGCAGCAGTAGTGCATGCATTGAAGATTTGGAGACATTATATCCTTGGTCATCGATGTGAGATCTATACGAATCATAAAAGCCTCAAGTACATATTTACACAAACAGACTTGAATTTGAGGCAACGTCGATGGCTGTAACTCATCAAGGATTACGATGTTGGAATCAACTACCACCCTGGAAGGGCCAATGCAGTAGCTGATGCATTGAGCCGGAAGGGAGCATGTCACCAACTCACGGATCGGGAGCTACCACCCGAACTACTCAAGGAGTTTGAAGGGTTACACCTCAGATTCTTGAACAAGATGGAAGTGATGGAACTCCACTCTTCATTGGAGCAAGAGATAAGAGGTGGCCAAGCAACGGATGAGGAGATCAAGGAAATCAAGGAAAGGATCCGACAAGGAATAGAGAAGGATTTCAAGGAAGATGAGAAGGGTACGCTTTGGCTAGGAAAAAGGATTTGTGTGCCTAACGTCAAGCACATCCGCGACATGATATTAAAAGAGGCACATGATTCACCATCTTCAATACATCACGGAAGTACCAAAATATACAAGGACCTGAAGACTTGTTATTGGTGGGATGTTATGAAAAGGGACATAGCCGAGTACGTTGCCCTATGCGACACATGCCAACGGGTGAAGGCCGAACATCAAAGACCCGCTGGATTGTTGCAACCCTTGAAGGTGCCCGAGTGGAAGTGGGAAGACATCAGTATGGATTTCATCATCGGATTGCCACGTACTCAGTCGGGTTATTATTCCATCTGGGTTATCGTGGACCGATTGACAAAGACAGCCCATTTTCTCCCTGTAAGGGCCAAGTACAACGTTGCACAATTAGCCGAGTTGTACATGGAGCAGATCGTGTGCCGTCATGGAGTCCCGAGGAGGATAGTCTCAGATCGGGGTTCTCAGTTTACCTCTAGATTTTGGAGGAAGCTGCAGGAAGCTATGGGTACACGACTGGAATTTAGCTCCGCTTACCACCCTCAGACCGACGGGCAAATGGAAAGGACAAAAACCAAATTTTGGAGGACATGTTGAGAGCCTGTGCCTTGTAATATGGACGTAGTTGGGATAGGAGCTTGCCGTACGCGGAATTCTCCTATAACAACAGCTATCAAGCCAGCTTGAAGATGTCACCTTTCGAGGCATTATATGGCAGACGGTGTAGAACGCCGCTGTTTTGGAATGAGGCCGGGGAAAACCAATTGTTTGGACCCGAAGTGCAACAAGAAGCTGAAAAGCAAGTCCAAACGATACGGGAGAACTTAAAGGCTGCCCAGTCACGACAGAAAGGCTATGCGGCAATAGGCGAAGGAAGTTGACTTTCGAAGTAGGAGACTTCGTATACCTTATGGTATCGCCTATTCGTGGCCAACAACATTTCAACGTCAAAGGCAAGCTAGCACCTCGCTACATCGGACCATTTAAGATTTTGGACAAGCGAGGCGAAGTAGCCTATCAACTAGAGCTCCCAACATACCTCTCCGACGTACATGACGTGTTTCGTGTATCCCAGCTCAAGAAGTGCTTGAGAGTACCAGAGGAGCAAGTACCAATGGAAGAGCTTGAACTTCAAGAGGACCTGACCTATGCGGAGCACCCCGTCCAAATTTTGGACGTAAAGGAAAGGGTCACGAGGAACAAGGTGATTCGTTGGTGCAAGGTACAATGGAGTCATCACGCAGAAGCAGAAGCTACATGGGAGCGTGAGGAAGATATTAAGACAGAGTTCCCTCATCTATTCTCTACTAATGAATCTCGAGGGCGAGATTCAATTTAAGGGGGGTAGATTTGTGACACCCTCATTTTCGGGTTCTGCATGTATTCATGTTTCATGTAGAAAAACACTTTTAAAATAAGTTGAAATCGAGAAAGGATAAAAAAGTTAGCCAAAAAAAGCAAATTCCAGTTTATAGAGAGCGCCAAAGACAACTCCCGCGGCTCGCTGTCCACGTGGCGTGTTCGGAGCTCAACTCCACAAATAGCGAGAGGTCCACCGCTAAACTGGCTACGTGGCAGGCTCGGGGCTCATCCCCGCAAAAGGGGGAGAGGTCCGACCCCGTGGGACACGTGTTGCCCCTAGAGCTAGCCTCTGCGGAGAAGCGAGGCCAGTTCCGCAGGACACGTGTCACCTTCGGAGCTAGTCACTGGGGAAAACAAAGGGCCAGTCGCGCGGGATATGTGTCGATCTCGGAGCTCACCTCCGAGAGGTCCAGACCTATTGGACACATGTCACCTCCGGGGCTTATCTCCAGGAGGTCCGTCACTGTTGGACATGTGTCAACCTCGGAGCTCGTCACTGAGAAGGAAGGAAGTCTGGCACTGTTAGGACACGTGGCACACCCGGAGCCACCTCCAAAGAGAGTGGAGGTCCGGCATTGACACGTGGCGTTCGTGGAGCCGCCTCCGAATAGAGAGGAGGTCCCGACCGCTAGGATACGTGGCACACGCGGAGCCCACCTCTGAGAAAGAGCGAGGTCTCGCTCGCTTGACACGCGGCAGAACCGGAGCTCGTTCTGCGGAAAGGGGGAGACCAGGCCCCTGATGGACACGTGGAGCTTCCGGATCTCATCACCGGGGAAGTAACGAGTTTTGGAGCGGTTTTTGCTTCTGTACGCGTGGGAATACCGGTACGGGAGGAAACCGACAGGAATTCCACAATGTTACTACACCAAATCAACTAAAAGATAAGTTGTTAAGATTCAATGACAATTTGAATAGGACTCTTATTCGAAATACAATCAGATTAGGACTCTTCTCCTCCTGATTATAAATAGAACCCAGAAACTTTGGCCGAAACCACAAACTTTTTTTTCACCTCCTGAGCCGACAACTTAGAGCCCTAGCCCAAGCTCGCTGAGTAAACCCTTCGTCGGAGTTCGGTCGAGAGAGATCGCCGGAAGAGAGCCCCAACGATCTGTCTGATAGGAGAATGACCCCGAGACTAATAAGAACATAAGGTAGGTCTCCAATACCACCTTACGACATCATCGCATTTTCTTTGCATCTGTTCTTCGATTCCTTTCGAACAGGAGCTTTTTCGTGGACAGATCACTTGTTGATGGGTTTGAACTAAGTCAAGATCATCACCACGTCCATAATTGATCTCTACAACTCTGATCATAATAAAACCCATGCAAGAACACGTACAAACTGATCTAAAAGAATCTGATCATAGGATAGCATGCATATGCATCATCGCATCTAGTTAAAGTTTGTGCATGATATTGATTGTTGTAAATCTTGTATGTGTGTGATCGTGACAACAAGATTTTGAGCAACCGGAACAGCCAGAACAAGGCAAGTGCCCCTTGACCATATTGATCCTATGTTTTGGAAAACTGTTTTGTTTGCGAAAAGGTGTGGGTGCTGCGTCAAACATGATGGGAAACCCTTTTATAGGAGTTTACTAGTTTTGGTTAAACCACCTTTGTGTAGCTCCTCCATTCGGCCGTGGGTTCTGTCTTGGTGCATTGGTCGGCTGTCCAAGGCCATTCTTCGAGCGTTGACTTGCAAAGTGTCCCGCCTCTCCGCATGCAAAGCATGCTTTGTTGCCCAAAACAGCAGGAACGTTGGGGCGAGGGTGGTTTTGAGTATAGGCGCCCATGTTGGGATGGGGCGCAGGAGGCAAAGGCATACGAGGTGCTTGCATGACCGGACGTTGTTGCGGTGGGTGATTAGGGCGAGGTGGATTTGCAGGGCGGAAAGTAGAAGCGGACGAGTCATACTGTGGTGCAGCTGGGGGCATGAAACAGGGACGTACATTGCTCCCTTGTGGCTGGTATGGCATCTTCCTCTTGCCCTCTTGCTCGATCTCACGAACCATGCTCTCAACCACTATAGCTTTGTCATCAAGCTTCTGGAAGTTTGCATAATCGTTTTTGAGCAGCTGAACTTGGATCTCATTGTTCCAACCTCTCATGAACATGTATTGCTTCCTTTGATCCGAATTGGCGTCTTGTGACACCCTCATTTTCGGGTTCTGCATGTATTCATGTTTCATGTAGAAAAACGCTTTTAAAATAAGTTGAAACCGAGAAAGAATCAAAAAGTTAGCAAAAAATAGCAAATTCCAGTTTACTGAGAGCGCCAAAGACAACTCCCGCGTCTCGCTGGCCACATGGCATGTTCGGAGCTCATCTCCGCAAAGGGGGAGAGGTCCGCCGCTAAACTGGCTACGTGGCAGGCTCGAGGCTCATCCCCGCAAAGGGGGAGAGGTCCGACCTCGTGGGACACGTGTGTCCCCCCGAGCTAGCCTCCACGGAAAAGTGAGGCCAGCCCCGCAGGACACGTGTCGGCTGCGGAACTATTCGCTGCGGAAAAGAGAGGACCAGCCGCGCGGGATACGTGTCGCTCTCAGAGCTCACTCCGAGAGGTCCGGCCCCGCTAGACACATGTCGCTCTCGGAGCTCACCTCCTGGAGGTCCGGCCTCATTGGACACGTGTCACCTCCGGAGCTTACCTCCGGGAGGTCCGACGCTGATGGACGCGTGTCACCTCCGGAGCTCATCTCCGGGAGGTCCGTCACTGTTGGACACGTGTCAACTTCGGAGCTTGTCTCTGAGGAGAAAGGAAGTCTGGCGTTACTTGACACGTGGCATTCTCGGAGCTCACCTGCGAAGAGAGGGGATGTCCGGAACTGACACGTGGTGTTCGCGGAGCTCGCCTCTGTTGAAAGGAGAGGTCCTGACCCTCCAGACACGTGGCGCACGTGGAGCTCGCCTCTAAGGGAAACGGAGGTCCTGCCCGCTAGAACGCATGGCGCATGCGGGGCTCGCCTCTGAGAATGGGGGAGGTCTCGCCCGCCTGACACGCGACACAACCGGAGCTTGTTTCTACGGAAAAGGGAGCCAGGTTCCAGCAGGACACGTGGAGCTTCCAGAGCTCACCGCCGTGAAGGTAACGCGATTCTGAAGCGGTTTTCCTCTGTACGCGTGGGAATCCACGGTACTGAGGAAACCGACACGATTTCCACAATGTTACCACACCGAATCAATCTAGGATAAGTTATTAAGATCTAAAAACAGTTTGAATGGGACTCTTATTCGAAGTCCAATCAGATTAGAACTCTTCTCTTCCCGGTTATAAGTAGAACCAAAAACCTCTGGCCACCTCCTGAGCCGACAACTTAGAGCCCTAGCCCCAACTCGCCGAGTAAAACCCTTCGCCGGAGTTTGACCACTAGAGAGATCACCGACGATCCTAGAGACGATTGCCATCACCGGAGGAGCCCCGACGATCTGTTTGCTAGGAGGGAGATCCTGAAGAACGTAAGGTAGGTTTCCAATACCACCTTACGACATCATCGTGTTTTATTTGCATCTATTCTTCGATTCCTTTCGAACAGAAACTTTTTCATGGACAGATCACATGTTGATTGGTTTGATCTAAAGTCAAGATCATCACCACGTCCACATTTGATCCGAATACCTTTGTCCATCGTAAAACCCATGCAAAAATATAAGGACACGTACAACCGATCTAATAAAAATTTGCATCATAGAAATTAGCATGCATATGTATCATCGCATCTTGATTAGAGTTTGTGCATGGTATTGATTGCTATGAATCTTGTATGTGTGTGATGGTGCATAGAAGGACAAGCTCAGGGAGCTGTCTACGACGAGCTGCAACAACAAGGTCTCGAGATCCAAGAGCAACCGGAACCGCAAGAACAAGGCAAGTGCCCCTTGACCATGTTGATCCTATGTTTTTGAAAACTGTTTTGTTTGCAAAAAAGTGTGTGTGCTGAGTCAATCATGATGGGAAACCCTTTCATAGGTGTTTACTAGTTTTTGTTAAACCACCCTTGTCGCTAGGGAAGTAAATGAGTCGGGTATGGTTTTTACTTTTTGCTTCGCTAAGTCCATGGGATACGGGAAGCGAGATAGATGTGTCTAGCTAACTGCACTCGTAAGAATGATGAGAAACTGATGCTGTTAATGAACATGGATTGGAGGGAGATCTAGGAAAGTCTGGGTTTGTGAATGAAGTAGCATGAGATGGTGGTTACTTGCCGTAGATCTAAGGACCGGTTCATGCGAGCCATGCCAGGATAACAGTGCCACCACAAGGCCAAGTATGGGTGCGTCTTAGCTGAGTAATTAGGTAAGTTATTAGATTGATATGGACCGTGGAAGGCGCGGGGAATGGGAGTCGAGTGAGGACTGCCCTGGGAACTGCATGGCACAAGAGGGGGCCCGTGGGTGGGAGAATTGGAGATTCTAGCCTGACGGTGAAACCTTAGTGAGTCCATACATCTAGTAACCCCTTTGTAAAGGCTATTTTGTGATCTCTTGACCATACACCGACGGTTGTGTACTGGTATAATGGAGGTTCTGCAGTCGCCAACGGGTGACAAAATCACAAACTTGTGGGTAAAGTGGTACAAACTCTTCAGATTCTTAAAACTATCATGATAGCCGAGCTTACGGTCACGAGCGCCTGGACAACCCACATGATTAGTTGGGATGTTTTTGGTTTTGGATGGTTATCGATGGTTATGGTTTGGTTATGGTTTTGGTTTTCGGGACTGTTGAGTCCGGGCGATAAGACTTTGTTGCATGACTGTTGAGTCATGGCAACGAGATTGGTCTCGGTGTGAGACGGAATTGTTTATGAGATGAAATGGTAGCGAGTACGAGATGGTATTCGTGAGATGGTAGCGAATACGAGAAGGTTTTCGTGAACCAATTTGAGAAAGATTAATGTCTGGTTTAGACATGGGAAGTAATGAGACATAATGGAGGTATGTTGGTATTTTAATACATGTTGGGATTACATTCACTTAAGGTTAATTTGCTGTTTTATCGTGGTTTCGAGAAATAACTTTGCTTTCTACAATGAGACTTTTTATACCTACCTTGTTGTGAGCTACATACCATATTTTCCCGCACTTGCTGAGTACATCATTGTACTCAAACTTGCATTATTACTTCATCATCAGCAACAGGAGAAGAATACTATGAAGACCAAGTGGAGCATTAGGCGTGTGATCTGTCCTCAACCTTACCTGTGGGGATGGAGTAGAGATGGAGCCACTGCTACTGTTTAGATTGATTCCGCACCAGAATAAAGACTTCCGCTGCTAAATTTAGACTTCCGCTACTTAAATAAGACTTCCGCTGTTAACATGAGTCCAAGACTTATGGGACATTGTAATAAACCCTGTTCATTCATGGTAATATATATTCTAAATTTCAGTTTTTGGATGATATGTGTATGTGTGATGAACATCCTGGGCACACATATGCACCAGTTCTCGGTTCCGTGGTTTTCCACAAAATTGAGGGCGTCACAGATTGGTATCAGAGCCACGGTTGCGGGTAGATTACACACCTAGATACAACCACAGATTGGTATCAACCTGCCACGGGTTGACAGTAGGTTACACGCTTAGATAGAAAAAACAGATTCGTATCAGACACAAATTGGTATCAACCTGCCACGGGTTGATCGTAGACCACACAGCCTAGCTAGGTCACAGATTGATATTAAAGCTGCCATGCCTAGTCACAGATTGGTACAATACACAGATTGGTACCAAGCTACCACGATTGACTGTAGGTCACAAACTTAGAATAATCACAGATTGGTAGCTATCACATTGACCATAGGATGCAATCCTAGGAGAAGCCATAGTTGGATCACAGATTGGTGTCGCCGCAAACCACCTCGACATAGGGTGAAATCACAGATTGATATCACCCTAAAACCCTATTGGGCTCCCATTGAAAAAACCTTGAATAGGACTTGTGTGAGCCTTTGTGATGATTGCTTGTGCTTGTGCGCTTAGTGTGAGTTGTGTGACGTTTCAGCATTGTCCATATCTACACATAAGTAGAAAGAGGTGTGAGATGCCTCGGCACTTGACTCACATCCTTATATGGGCTGATATATATACAGTCCATCCACCTTGATGCATATAGTTGGGAAGAATCCATCTAGCCTTCTAACCTCTATTCTATTCCTTTCTCTCTCACAGATGGTGAGAGGAAACGCCGCCGCCAAGGAAGGAACGTCTGTGGCAACCAAAAGGATGGCAACGATGAAGTTCCTGACAACCCCGGAGCTGGTGAAAACAACCTAGAACGGTTGATGGCCATGCAGAATCAGCTTATGCAGACCATGATCCAAACTTTGGGTCAGCTGCAGGCCAACAACAACCCTGTTCCGGCACCACCGCCACCACCGCCGGCTCATTACAGGCTGGGAGAGTTCATGAGGACTCGACCACCCACCTTTGCTCAAGCTAATGACCCCATGGAGGCCAACGATTGGTTGAAGTCCAAGGAGAAGAAGCTTGCCATTGTCCAGTGTAACGACAGAGAGAAAGTTCTCTTTGCGTCGCACCAACTCATGGGAGCTGCCGCTGACTGGTGGGATGCCCTTTGTAACGCTCACGTCGACCCGGAGACGATCACTTGGACTGAGTTCAAGGAGATTTTCTGATCTCATTACATCCCTGCGGGTGTAATAATGCTCAAGAGACAGGAGTTCGAAGGTCTCCGCCAAGGACAGAAAAGTGTGAATGAGTATCTCAACATGTTCACACAACCGTCCCAGTATGCCCCCAAAGATGTCAACACAGACCAGAGGAAGCAATACCTGTTCATGAGAGGGTTGAACAATTAGATCCAGGTTCAGCTCCTCAACAATGACTAGCATCCATAAGCTGGTTGACAAGGCTATAGTGGTTGAAAGCAAGATCCGAGAGATCGAGCGAGAGGGCAAGAGGAAGATGCCATACCAGCCACAAGGGAGCAACGTACGTGTGACACCCTCAATTATGTGGAAAACCACGGAACCGAGAACTAATGCATATGTGTGCCCAGGATGTTCATCACACATACACATATGTTCCAAAACTGAATTCAGATTATATATTACCACAAATAACAGAGCTTATTACAATGTTTTCATGAGTCTTAGACTCATGCTCACAGCAGAAGTCTTATTTCTATGCAGCGGAAGTTTTATTCTAATGCGGAAGCAATTTAACTAATGCGGAAGCAATTCTAGGCAGCAATGACTCCATCTCTACTCCATCCCCACAGGCAAGGTTGAGAACAGATCACACGCCTAATGCTCCACTTGGTCTTCGTAGAAATCTTCTCCTATTGCTGATGATGAAATAATAATGCAAGTTTGAGTACAATGATGTACTCAGCAAGTGCAGGAAAAATATGATATGAAGCTCATAACAGGGTAGGTATAAAAAGGCTCATTGCAGAAAGCAAAGTTATTTATCAAAATCATAATAAAACAGCAACTCATCTCAACATGTATTAAAATATCAATCATACCTCCATTATGTTCATTACCTTCCATGTCACGACCAGTCATCAATCAACCTCATTCTCGCTCACGAATACCTCCTCGTATTCGCTACCATCTCACGAATACCATCTCGTATTTGCTACCATTTCATCTCATAAACAACTTCGTCTACCACTGAGACCAAACTCGTTGCCATGACTCAACTGTCATGCAACCCATCTTATCACCCAGACTCAACAGTCCCGAAAACCAAATCAAAACCAATCAATAACCAATAACCCTTTCAAATCACCATCCCAACTAATCATGGAAGATGGCCAGGCGCTCGTGACCGTAAGCTTGGCTATCATGATAGTTTTAGACTCTGCAGAGTTTGCACCTCTTTACCCACAAGTTTGTGATTTCGTCACCCGTCGGCAACTGCAGAACCTCCATTATACAATTACACAACCGTCGGTGTATGGCCAAGAGATCGCAAAATAGCCTTTACAAATGGGCTACTAGATGTATGGACTCACTAAGGTTTCACCGGCAGGCTAGAATCTCCAATTCTCCCACCCACGGTCCCCCTCTTGTGCCATGCAGTTCCCAGGGCAGTCCTCACTCGACTCCCATTCCCCGCGCCTACCACGGTCCATAACAATCTAGCAACTTACCTAATTAGTCAGCTAAGCCGCACCCAAACTTGGCCTTGTGGCACTGTTATCCTGGAATGTGCTCACATGAACCAGTCCTTAGATCTACGGCAAGTAAACCACCATCTCATGCTACCTCATTCACAAACCCAGTCTTGCCTAGATCTCCCTCCGATCCATGTTCATTAACAACATCAGTTTCTCATTATCATTACGAGTGCAGTTAGCTAGACACATCCATTTCGCTTCCCAATCCCATGGACTCAGCGAAGCTTAAAAGTAAAAACCATACCCGACAAATAAACTTCCCTGGCGACAAGGCTGGTTTTAACCAAAACTAGTAAACTCCTATAAAAAGGGTTTCCCGTCATGTTTGACTCAGCACACACACCTTTTCGCAAAACAAAACAGTTTTTCCCAAAACATAGGATCAGTATGGTCAAGGAGCACTTGCCTTGTTCTTGCGGTTCCGGTTGCTCTTGGATCTCGAAACCTTGTTGTTGCAGCTCATCGTAGACAGCTCTCTGAGCTTGTCCTGCTATACAGGATCGCGCACATACAAGATCCACAACAATCAATATCATGCACAAACTTTAACTAGATGCAATGATGCATATGTATGCTATCCTATAATGCAGTTTAGTTTTATTAGGTTGGTTTGTACGTGTTCTTGCATGGTTTTATGATGAACAGAGGTGTTCGGATCAGATGTGGACGTGGCGATGACCTTGTCTTAAGATCAACCCGATCAACAAGTGATCTGTCCATGAGAAAGCTTCTGTTCGAAAGGAATCGAAGAACAGATGCAAAGAAAACACAACGATGTCGTAAGGTGGTATTGGAGACCTACCTTATGTCCTTCTCGGTCTCGGGGTCCTTCTCTGACCAGACAGATCGTTGGGCTCCCTTCCGGCGATCTTCCTCGACTGAACTCCGGCGATGGGCTTACTCGGCGAGTTGGGGCTAGGGCTCTAAGTCGTCGGCTCAGGAGATGAAAAAGAAGTTCCTGGTTTCGGCCAGAGGTTCTGGGTTCTATTTATAATCGGGAGAAGAAGAGTCCTAATCTGATTGGACTTCGAATAAGAGTTCTGTTAAGATTGTCGTTGAATCTTAACAACTTATCTTTAGTTGATTCGGTGCGGTAACATTTTGGAATTCAGGTCGGTTTCTCCTCCGTACCGGTATTTCTACGCGTACAGAATCCAAAAAAACCACTCCAGAACTCGTTACCTCCGCGGTGATGAGCTCCGGAAGCTCCACATGTTCATCGGGGCCTGGTATCTCCTTCTCCGCAGAGACAAGCTCCGGTTGTGCCGCGTGTCAAGCGAGCGAGACCTCCCTTCTCCTTCGGAGGTGAGCTCCGCGTGCGCCACGTATCCTGGCGGTCGGGACCTCCTCTCTATTCGGAGGTGGCTCCGCGCACGCCACGTGTCAGTGCCGGACCTTCCCTCTCTCCGGAGGTGGCTCCAGGTGTACCACGTATCCATTCCGGACCTCCCTCTCTTTGAAGGTGAGCTCCGTGAATGCCACGCGTCAAGTAGCACTGGACTTCCCTTTTTCCTCAGAGACGAGCTCCGAAGGTAGACACGTGTCCAACAGTGACGGACCTCCCGGAGATAAGCTCCAGTGGCGACATGTGTCCAATAGAACCGGACTTTTCAGGGGTGATCTCCGAGATCAACACGTATCCCGCGCGACAGGTTCTCTGATTTCTGCGGTGACTAGCTCCGAAGGTGACATGTGTCCTGCCGAACTACCTTTGCTTCTTCCGCAGAGGCTAGCTCCGGGGGCAACACGTGTCCCACAGGGTCGGATGTCACACCCGGTTTTTCCGAAGAACAACCAAGTGAATATCACATGTATGCCAGGATCATTTTCTCATACATGTGATGACAAATAGTGAAGCATCATTTATTACAAGCCAGGTGTCGAATATAAATAAGTCTTACATCGCAAATGTCTCGATGGACAATAATAAGTTCATCACAAGTAAATAAACTAGCAGCGGAATATTATTCTTGAGGGCTCCGTCACAGGAGTTGCCCGGGGGTCTCCATGAACCTAGAAACCTTCTTCGGGTCCAAAGTCGTGTTCATTATACACCACCTCATTATCTTGACCTGAGCAGCAATATAAACCAACAAAATATGCAAGGTTGAGTACCGATGGTACTCAGCATGTGTGGGAAAGTTATGTCATGCATGGCTAGAACAAGGAGAGGTTGAACTCATGGTTAAAGCACTACGCAATTAATACCTATCACCTTAGCTTATTAAGCACCTACATTACTACACAGGTGAAATGGTCCCAAGCTCCCATACCATCATCATAATCAAATAATTATAACATCATTTCCAATGTTAAGATCCCCGCTTAACATCCACAACTTCCAAAACCATCACTCCTCTAATCATGAATAAGTCCAAGCCGCTCTTGACCGTAAGCACGGCTGTCATGACAGTTTTGACTCTGCAGAGTTTGTACTACTGTACCCACATGTAGTGATTTCATCCCCCGTTGCCGGGTGGACTAAAAGAACCTCCATTATGCCAGTGGCTACGAACCACATTCACACTTCCCAGGTGTGTAGCCAGGAGATCACTACGAAGCCTTTACAAAGGGATTCCCGACGAGCGTGGGCCCACTGAGGTTTCACCCCTAACAGCATAAAAGAGGCTCCAACCCCGCTGCAGTGGCCCCCTCTTGAGCCTTGCAGTTCATATGGTAGTCCAGCTGACACCTATTCCCCGCACCATCCAACACACCCATACTACGCTGGGGATACACCTAATTAATTGGCCAATCTGCCACATCTCAGCATGTGGTTGGCACTGTAAAGCCAGGTTACATGCTCCATGAACCGGTCCTTAGGATCCAGGCAAGTACTAAACACAAACCCGAGTCTCGTGCACCCAGCACACAACCAAAACATTCAACTTGCCTTGATCCCTACCTCTACATAACTCACAATATCTCATTCAAGAGTATGGTAAAATAAACTGATGATCTCATATCCCAAATATCCCATTCTGAGCATGGCTAAGCATATGCATAATAGTAAATGACATGATAAAATAAATCCCAACCCAAGCTACAAGGAAACAAGTTAATGCAATTCTAGGGAAACTTCCTAGCATGGGTTTCATATTTCATTTGACAATGCAAATAATTCTATCTACACATCCTAGCATAGGATCAAAGTGGTCAAGGACACTTGCCTCCTTCTTGCTGCTCTTGAAATGGGTAGTCTTGATCTTGGAAAGGAATAACTTGCTCTTGAGCAGGTTCTACATCATACCATCACACATAGCAAAAGAAAAACAACAATCCATAAGACATAGTTCACACTTCCACTTCATACAAACCACACATTCATATTTATGAAAGTCATTCACCATTATATGTGTTGTGGTTACTCTATGTGTGTTGATTTGTGGCTTGCATACACTTTTAATCATGTGTATATGATTCCTACTTTGGTGTTCACATTTATACTTACATACTATATATATATGAGTTTCAAATTTAAATAAACTCCTTATATTCAACTACTACACCTTTTCACTACCAAGTATGTATGAAAGGTGTTTTTCTTCTCCATATGTACCTTCAGAATTTCTACCAACCCTAAACTGAATTCTTTGGATTTTAGAAACTCCATTTATCATTTACTAGTTTCTATATTTTCAGATTTATTTTCCTATGCATAAATGTGTACTTTATTATGAAATTAGTAATACACATCATCTAAACAGAATAGGTTCTGGTCCTAAATAATTTAATAACATATTTTGACCTTTGCCTCTGATGTAAACTATTTCACAATTATTTTCCCTATTTTCTAAAACTATTCATTACTTAAAAATGTGTCCCTAAATGTGAATAATAAATTAAACAGATTCAATTCAACCCAAAATATGTTTTTATCTCACTCCAAAGTTTTCTAAATACTGCGAAAGTTTTTAATTTAATTATGACAATATGTTTGTCCCACTTTTAATTTTTAAACACTAGCCACATATTCAATTTCCTAATTTAAATACTAAACAGGGCTAAAAAGGTGAACTCACCCCATTACAGGGTCTATAATATTATTTTCAGAATTTCCAGGGGTCTAGCTACACGTATCAGAGGTGTTTTTCCTAATTTTTATTAAGTCCAGGGGCTAAAACTGATTTTTAAATGAATTTACATGATTTTCTGGAGTTCCAGGGGCTAGATCAGAAGTTTCTGGGGCTAGCTCTTATTTGCCGAGAACCCCAGGGGGTAGCACGTAAGATTTCCAGTCTTTATAACGCGGGGCTGACGTGGACCGTCCGATTGTAAGCCGACAGCTGAGATTATAACGTCGAACCGGTACGCGGGGATTTAAACCCTACCGTGCGATTTAAAATAAACGGCACACAAGCGGCCACGTCGCTCTGATCGAGCGCGGGCGGCGCTGCCGGCGGCGCACGGCAGCGGGAAGCGGCGATCTCACCGGAAACTTTCGGATCTTCGGGAATTCTTCCTAGAACTGTGATTTTATGGCATAGATCGGTAGAGGGGAGGTCGGGGATCTAACCTCGGGGGTTTTCTTGAGCTCGGAGGTCCTGGAAAGTGATCGGCGACGAGGTCCGGGGCGAAACCACGGCGAAGCTCGTCGGCGCTGTGTTTACACCGCAAGTCACCGAGTTTTCTGCACCTGCAAGGTTCCCCGGAGGCGGTGGATCAAGACCAGCGAGTTAGATCGGAATTTCCGAGCTTAGATCGGCCAGAATTCGCCGGAGAAGTCTCGGTTCTCACCGGAGGAAAATCGGTCGATCGCGTGGGAAAAACAGAACGAGACCGGGGTTTTTATAGACGGGGGAGGGCGGCGGGGTGGTTTAGATCATGTCCGCGTCGCCTACGAACAGAATTCAGCGGGGATGCGCCGAAATCCCGATCGGTTTTGATTCGGGTGAGAGGGAGTCCGGCGCGGGCGCGAGGTAGAAGACGATCTGGTGGGTCCCACCTGTCAGCAGAAGGAAGCGGCGCGCGCGGCTGCGGGCTGGCGCGGGCGCTGGCTGGGCCGGCTGGTGGGTTTCGGCCCACTGGCCGGTTTTTTTCTGTTTTCTCTTTTTTTTTCTATTTCTTTTCTGATTTGAGTTTAATTTGAATTCTAGTTTGAATTTGAATTTTTGCAAAACATGCAACACGTCCAAAAAATTTTAAATTCCCCTCTTAACATGATTTAGGGTCTTAACAATATTTTTGGGGTGTTACAGCTCTACCCCCCTTAAAAGAAATCTCGTCCTCGAGATTGGTGGTTCTAAGAAAACAATTCCGGAAATTGGGCCTTGAGTTCATCTTCCCGTTCCCAGGTGGCTTCCTCTTCTGAGTGATGCTTCCACTGCACCTTGCACATCCGGATTCTTTTATTTCTGGTGAGGCGTTCCATTGTCTCCAAAATTTTGTATGGTTGCTCGGCATAAGACAAATCCTCAGCTACGTCCACTTCATTCATGGGTAACACCTCTTCAGGCGTCCTCAAGCATTTCTTGAGTTGTGACACATGGAACACATCATGCACATCCGATAGACGAGCCGGTAACTCTAGTTGATACGCCACTTCGCCTTTCCTCTCCAAAACTTGAAAGGGTCCGATGTATCGAGGTGACAACTTCCCTTTCACCTTGAACCGACGAAGTCCTCGGATAGGGACACCTTGAGATAAACATAGTCTCCCACGTTGAAAACGAGCTCTCTTCTTCGTACATCAGCATAACTCTTTTGGCGTGTCTGTGCTATCCTCAAATTGTTGCGAATTTCCCTTACCTTCGCCTCGGCTTCTTGTAGTACTTCTGGACCAAACACTTTACTTTCCCCCGTTTGGTTCCAAAATAGGGGAGTTCTGCACTTCCTCCCTTACAAAGCTTCAAACGGTGACATCTTCATACTAGCTTGATAGCTGTTGTTATAGGAAAACTCCGCATACGGTAAGTTCTTGTCCCAACTCCTATTGTTTTTGAGTGCACATGCCCTTAGCATATCTTCAAGGATCTGATTGGTTCTTTCCGTCTGCCCATCAGTTTGGGGATGATAGGCAGAACTAAAGTTCAGATGGGTTCCCATGGTTTCGTGCAACTTCTGCCAGAACCTTGAGGTGAACTGTGTCCCTCGATCCGACACAATCTTCTTTGGCACTCCATGGTAACACACGATCCTTGACATGTACAACTCTGCCAATTTGGATCCGCTGTAGCTTTCCTTCACGGGGATGAAGTGAGCTACCTTTGTTAGCCTATCAATGATGACCCATATCGAATCATATCCTGATTGGGTCCTAGGCAATCCCACGATGAAATCCATGCTGATTTCTTCCCATTTCCATTGAGGCACTTTGAGTGGTTGCAATAATCCCGCGGGTCGTTGATGTTCTGCTGTCACCAACTGACATGTGTCACATAGGGCAACATGTTCCACGACATCTCGCTTCATGCCATACCACCAATACCTGCCCTTGAGGTCCTGGTACATCTTCGTACTCCCAGGATGAATGGAATAGTCGGAATCGTGAGCCTCCTTCAAAATCAATTCACGGATCTCCTTTACTTCAGACACACAGATTCTTTTTCCGTGCCACACCGTTCCTTGTTCATCCTCTCTGAAACCCGGAGCTTTATTTTCCTTGATGAGTTGTCTGATCTCTTGTATCTTCTCATCATTCTTTTGACCCTCGCGTATGTCTCGCTCGAGTGTGGAATCCACTTCCATCGGGATGGCTTCACCACTATTTACCAGGCATAGATTGAGCTTTATAACCTCATCCTTCAATTCTGCAGGCATGTCCTTCACGCTCAACTTATTGACCTGCACTTTCCGACTCAAAGCATCGGCCACGATGTTTGCTTTCCCGGGATGATAGTTGATGCCCACATCAAAGTTATTAATTAGCTCTAACCATCTCCTTTGCATGAGGTTGAGATCTGGCTGTGTGAAAATGTACTTCAAACTCTTATGATCCGTATATATCTCTGTCCTCTTCCCCATCAAATAGTGCCGCCAAATTTTCAACGCGTGTACCACTGCGGCTAGTTCTAGGTCATGTGTAGGATAGTTCTTCTCGTGCTTCCGAAGCTGCCGGGATGCATAAGCCACGACATGCCCTTCTTGCATGAGAACACATCCCAACCCGTTTCCAGAGGCATCGCAGTACACCGTGAAATTCTTCTGCATATCTGGCATAACCAACACTGGGGCTGTTGTCAATCTTTTCTTTAGCTCCTGAAAACTCGTCTCGCACTGTGGCGTCCATGTGAATATGATTCCCTTCTCCAACAGTTTGGTGAGGGGTCTTGAGATCTTAGAGAATCCCTCAATAAACCGTCGATAGTATCCAGCCAATCCCAAGAAGCTTCGAACTTCCCCGACACTTTCAGGGGTCTTCCACTTCTGTATATCCTCGATTTTGGCGGGATCTACGGAGATTCCTCCTTCTGAGATTATATGTCCTATGAAGGGAACTCTCTTCAGCCAAAAGTCACACTTGCTCAACTTGGCATATAGTTGGTGTTCTCTCAGCCTTTGCAACACCAACCTTAGATGTTTCTCATGTTCTTCTTCATCTTTGGAGAAGACGAGAATGTCATCTATGAAAACCACCACAAATTTGTCCATATATTCCATGAATACCTTGTTCATGAGATACATGAAGTATGCCGGGGCATTAGTTAGCCCGAAAGGCATGACAGTGTATTCGTACAGTCTGTACCGAGAGACAAAAGCTGTCTTGGGAATATCAGATTGCCTTATCTTGAGTTGGTGGTATCCCGACCTGAGATCAATTTTCGAGAACACACAAGCTCCCCTCAACTGATCAAACAAGTCTTCAATGCGGGGTAATGGGTACTTGTTCTTGATGGTTACCTCATTCAAAGCACGGTAATCCACGCATAACCTTTGGGTTCCGTCTTTCTTGGGCACAAATATCACCGGAGCTCCCCATGGTGAGGAACTAGGGCGAATATACCCCTTCTCCGTCAATTCTCTCAAATGATCCTTGAGTTCTTCTCGCTGCTTGGAGTCCATCCGATAAGGTCTCTTATATATCGGGGCTGTTCCAGGCACTAGCTCAATTGCAAATTCCACTTCACGATCGGGAGGCATACCTGGAAATTCTTCCGGAAAAACATCTGGATATTCCCGGATAATCCTGATCTCCTCCACTTTCACCTCAACTTGATTTAATTTAATGTCCATCCTAGGCTCTTGTATTTTTATAAACTTTACTCTTGTGCCACTAGGGTGAGTTAGTTCCACCGTTCTGGTCGAACAATGGATGATTCCCTTATGTTTTGTCAACCAATCCATACCCAAGATAATATCTATCCCTTGTGAATCTATCACTATGAGGTTAGCAGTAAATACCACCCCATTAATGTCTAGGTTCACTTTTGGACACACTTGTCTTGTCCTTATTTCTCCACCTGGAGAGTTTACTGCTAGCATATGGTTCATTTGTGTTGTTGCTAGGTCATGCTTCTTAACAAACCCTTGAGCAATAAATGAGTGGGTAGCACCAGAATCAAACAGCAGGGTTGCAAGGTGCAAATTGGCAGGAAACTTACCAACTACCACGTCAGGTGCCTCTTGCGCTTCCTCCATAGTGACGTGGTTCACCCGTCCTCTCATCACATTCTGCTGTTGTGGCTGTGCGGGCTTCTTCTTTGGGCATTTATGGGCGTAGTGCCCCACTTCACCGCAGCTAAAACATTGCACCCCAACCTTAGGTGCCTGGCCTTTGTTGTCTTGGGGTTGGTTTGGGGGTCCTCGCACTGCTGGTCGAGGTGGATATGCGGGGCGAGGCTGCTGCACAAACTGACGTTGCGGCTGTGCTGGTGCTGCCGGAGGCCTGTAGTTCGGGTTGTACCCTCTTGGTGCTGAGTAGGGTACCGCGGCATGGTTCGTCTGCCCTGCTGGTTGCTGCATCAGACGTGGGCGGGTGTTGCTCCGTGAGGCTTGACGTGACCAGCCGGCCTTCCTCTTATTCTCATTTTTCCAAGGCCTTTAGCTTCCTTTCTACCACAAATGCTCTGTCCACCATCTTTTGGAAGCTTTCATATTCATTTGAGGACATTGCACACTGCATCTCCGCGGTAAGTCCTTCAACGAAACAATCTTGTTTCTGCTCATTAGTCTCTATGTCCCGTGGGGCATAACGGGATAGTTGGGTAAATTTAGTGAGGTATTCCCTCACCGTCATGTTTCCCTGCTGCAGTCCCAAAAACTCCTTCCTCTTGTTTTTGAGTTCACCACTTGGGATGTAATGGTTGTGGAAGCTACGCTTGAACTCTTCCCAAGTGATGTTCACAGGGTCATGATGGGCGGCCACGTAGGCGGTCCACCAATCAGCAGCAGGTCCATGCAATTGATGAGAGGCAAACAGCACCCTCTCATACCCTTGGCACTGGATGATCCTCATCTTACTTTCAATGGTCTTCAGCCAATCATCTGCCTCCAGAGGTTCGGCAGCACTTGCAAACTTTGGAGGTTGAGTTCCTAGAAACTCACTCAACCTTGGTTGGCGTGGTGCAGCTTGTGGAGGTGGAACTTGATGCAAGTTGGCCACCACTTGAGTCAAGTTCTGGATGAGCTGATTTTGATTCTCCAGCATTTGGTGGAGGGGATCAACTCCTTCACGGCGACCACCCCGGTCCTGGCCTCCAGAAAGATGAGTGTTGCATGCCTCATCGTTGTTGTTGGCGGGGTTGGCAGCACGTCCTTTTCCTCTTCCAGCCATCTGGCAGAATCAACCAACGTTAATTTGAAAGCATTTAGTATCATCTTACTACTTTCATTTGTTTGTACTTTGAAGTGTTGAGGCTTTGTTATACTTTTACGAGGGTTCATATCTCAAACCAAATAAATGCACTATTACTTCATGTGGGTTCACACACCAAAGCAAAACAATCTGAAGACGAGGCTGTGGACAATTGCTCATGGCTTCCACAACTCACGTCACACACCAAGCATTAACACACCATTAACTTAACGTAACGACTCGACTATTCGACATCTTGCTAACTAAGGGAAGGACTCAACACTACTCGTTTTCTTGAGCTGGCTCCTCAGGATCTTCCTCATCATTTCGGCTGCCTTCTGACTCTGCTTTGGGTGGGGAGGCTGCTGGTGGAGAAGTGCGACGACGCCTGATCGCTCGGCGATCTGGGGAGTCAGGAGTCCATGTATCATTCACGGTGACACACAGTTCATTCCCATCTCCTCTTTCTCTCGCCCTTAAGCAGGCTCGCAGCAACGCCTCCGTTTCCTTCAGGGTGTCCCGGACATCCTGAAGCTCTTGTTGGCACTCTTGCAGTCGAGTGCTGAGCATAGAAGCATCCTCCAAGCACAAGTCCATGTGCTCATGGGAAGTCCCTTGCTGCACCGGCGGGTACTTGTACTCCGTGGTACCACTCTCACGCTGGAGGACATACATGTACTTAGTTTTGTCCAAGTGGCGACGATAGATGTGACTCTGGCAGGTGATGGCCTCCCAGGTGACATCTTTCTCCGCATCTACCTGTGTTGCTCTACAAGCTGGAGAGTGGTGAATCTTAAGCAGCTGATTTTCGTGTATAATCCTCATCTCTGAACTCCATTCTTCCCTCTTTTCACGGATGGTCATGGTGGAGTTATAGTGGATGATTAGCTTGCCCGTATTGCCGGCGGCTTCGAGCATACGCCGAAGACGGCGCAATAAGCCTCCTACTGCCAATCCGTAGGAAAGGTACGTCACCGGACGGCTCTCCTCTCTCTCGGCAAGGGCAACTACGGGAACTCTCCCTCCTGTGGACTTGCGAGCGGTACGAATCATGCGAACCATCTAAAACAAAAAGAATTTAAAATTAGGTTAGATAAACTCTCATATCAAAAATCCTATTTTGAATGAAAGTTGGGGTAAGATGAACAAAGTGACTCATTTAAATAACACTTCTCAATCCACACCTTTGAAAAATAGTTTTTAAGAAAATAGGGCCTATAAATACGTCCATTTCTACCTAGGTCCACGTTCCTACGGGCAACCTTGGCTCTGATACCACTTCTGTCACACCCGGTTTTTCCGAAGAACAACCAAGTGAATATCACATGTATGCCAGGATCATTTTCTCATACATGTGATGACAAATAGTGAAGCATCATTTATTACAAGTCAGGTGTCGAATATAAATAAGTCTTACATCGCAAATGTCTCGATGGACAATAATAAGTTCATCACAAGTAAATAAACTAGCAGCGGAATATTATTCTTGAGGGCTCCGTCACAGGCGTTGCCCGGGGGTCTCCATGAACCTAGAAACCTTCTTCGGGTCCAAAGTCGTGTTCATTATACACCACCTCATTATCTTGACCTGAGCAGCAATATAAACCAACAAAATATGCAAGGTTGAGTACCGATGGTACTCAGCATGTGTGGGAAAGTTATGTCATGCATGGCTAGAACAAGGAGAGGTTGAACTCATGGTTAAAGCACTACGCAATTAATACCTATCACCTTAGCTTATTAAGCACCTACATTACTACACAGGTGAAATGGTCCCAAGCTCCCATACCATCATCATAATCAAATAACCATAACATCATTTCCAATGTTAAGCTCCCCGCTTAACATCCACAACTTCCAAAACCATCACTCCTCTAATCATGAATAAGTCCAAGCCGCTCTTGACTGTGAGCACGGCTGTCATGACAGTTTTGACTCTGCAGAGTTTGTACCACTGTACCCACATGTAGTGATTTCATCCCCCGTTGCCGGGTGGACTAAAAGAACCTCCATTATGCCAATGGCTACAAACCACATTCACACTTCCCAGGTGTGTAGCCAGGAGATCACTACGAAGCCTTTACAAAGGGATTCCCGACGAGCGTGGGCCCACTGAGGTTTCACCCCTAACAGCATAAAAGAGGCTCCAACCCCGCTGCAGTGGCCCCCTCTTGAGCCTTGCGGTTCATATGGTAGTCCAGCTGACACCTATTCCCCGCACCATCCAACACACCCATACTATGCCGGGCATACACCTAATTAATTGGCCAAGCTGCCCCATCTCAGCATGTGGTTGGCACTGTAAAGCCAGGTTACATGCTCCATGAACCGGTCCATAGGATCCAGGCAAGTACTAAACACAAACCCGAGTCTCGTGCACCCAGCACACAACCAAAACATCCAACTTGCCTTGATCCCTACCTCTACATAACTCACAATATCTCATTCAAGAGTATGGTAAAATAAACTGATGATCTCATATCCCAAATATCCCATTCTGAGCATGGCTAAGCATATGCATAATAGTAAATGACATGATAAAATAAATCCCAACCCAAGCTACAAGGAAACAAGTTAATGCAATTCTAGGGAAACTTCCTAGCATGGGTTTCATATTTCATTTGACAATGCAAATAATTCTATCTACACATCCTAGCATAGGATCAAAGTGGTCAAGTACACTTGCCTCCTTCTTGCTGCTCTTGAAATGGGTAGTCCTGATCTTGGAAAGGAATAACTTGCTCTTGAGCAGGTTCTACATCATACCATCACACATAGCAAAAGAAAAACAACAATCCATAAGACATAGTTCACACTTCCACTTCATACAAACCACACATTCATATTTATGAAAGTCATTCACCATTATATGTGTTGTGGTTACTCTATGTGTGTTGATTTGTGGCTTGCATACACTTTTAATCATGTGTATATGATTCCTACTTTGGTGTTCACATTTATACTTACATACTATATATATATATATGAGTTTCAAATTTAAATAAACTCCTTATATTCAACTACTACACCTTTTCACTACCAAGTATCTATGAAAGGTATTTTTCTTCTCCATATGTACCTTCAGAATTTCTACCAACCCTAAACTGAATTCTTTGGATTTTAGAAACTCCATTTATCATTTACTAGTTTCTATATTTTCAGATTTATTTTCCTATGCATAAATGTGTACTTTATTATGAAATTAGTAATACACATCATCTAAACAGAATGGGTTCTGGTCCTAAATAATTTAATAACATATTTTGACCTTTGCCTCTGATGTAAACTATTTCACAATTATTTTCCCTATTTTCTAAAACTATTCATTACTTAAAAATGTGTCCCTAAATGTGAATAATAAATTAAACAGATTCAATTCAGCCCAAAATATGTTTTTTATCTCACTCCAAAGTTTTCTAAATACTGCGAAAGTTTTTAATTTAATTATGACAATATGTCTGTCCCACTTTTTAATTTTTAAACACTAGCCACGTATTCAATTTCCTAATTTAAATACTAAACAGGGCTAAAAAGGTAAACTCACCCCATTACAGGGTCTATAATATTATTTTCAGAATTTCCAGGGGTCTAGCTACACTTATCAGAGGTGTTTTTTCCTAATTTTTATTAAGTCCAGGGGCTAAAACTTATTTTTAAATGAATTTACATGATTTTCTGGAGTTCCAGGGGCTAGATCAGAAGTTTCCGGGGCTAGCTCTTATTTCCCGAGAACCCCAGGGGGTAGCACGTAATATTTCCAGTCTTTATAACGCGGGGCTAACGTGGACCGTCCGATTTTAAACCGACGGCTGAGATTATAACGTCGAACCGGTACGCGGGGATTTAAACCCTACCGTGCGATTTAAAATAAACGGCGCACAAGCGGCCACGTCGCTCTGATCGAGCGCGGGCGGCGCTGCCGGCGGCGCACAGCGCCGGGAAGCGGCGATCTCGCCTGAAACTTTCGGATTTTCTGGAATTCTTCCTAGAACTGTGATTTTATGGCATAGATCGGTAGAGGGGAGGTCGGGGATCTCACCTCGGAGGTTTTCTTGAGCTCGGAGGTCCTGGAAAATGATCGGCGACGAGGTCCGATGCGAAACCACGGCGAAGCTCGTCGGCGCTGTGTTTACACCGCAAGTCACCGAGTTTTCTGCACCTGCAAGGTTCCCCGGAGGCGGTGGATCAAGACCAGCGAGTTAGATTGGAATTTCCGAGCTTAGATCGGCCAGAATTCACCGGAGAAGTCTCGGTTCTCACCGGAGGAAAATCGGCCGATCGCGTGGGAAAAACAGAACGAGGGCGGGGTTTTTATAGACGGGGAGGGCGGCGGGGTGGTTTAGATCATGTCCGCGTCGCCTACGAACAGAATTCAGCGGGGATACGTCGAAATCCCGATCGGTTTTGATTCGGGTGAGAGGGAGTCCGGTGCGGGCGCGAGGTAGACGACGATCTGGTGGGTCCCACCTGTCAGCGGAAGGAAGCGGCTGTGCGCGGCTGCGGGCTGGCGCGGGCGCTGGCTGGGCCGGCTGGTGGGTTTCGGCCCACTGACCGGTTTTTTTCTGTTTTCTCTTTTTCTTTTTCTATTTCTTTTCTGATTTGAGTTTAATTTGAATTCCAGTTTGAATTTGATTTTTTGCAAAACATGCAACATGTCCAAAAAATTTTAAATTCCCCTCTTAATATGATTTAGGGTCTTAACAATATTTTTGGGGTGTTACATCGGACCTCTCCCCGTTTGCGGAGATGAGCCCCGAGCCTGCCACGTAGCCATTTTTAGCGGCGGACCTCTCCCCACTTCGCAGGGATGAGCTCCGAACACGCCACGTGGCCAGCGGGCCACGGAAGTTGTCTTCGGCGCTCTCTGGGAACTAGATTCGGCTCTTATTGGCTATCTTTTTGATATTTTTCTCTGTTCATGAAACATGAATATATGCCGAAACCAAACATGAGGGTGTCACAAATCTACCCCCCTTAAATTGAATCTCGCCCTCGAGATTCGTTAGTAGAGAATAGGTGAGGAGATTCTGCCTCGATGTCTTCTTCACGCTCCCATGTGGCTTCAGCTTTGGTGTGATGGCTCCATTGCACCTTGCACCATCGGATTACTTTGTTCCTTGTGACCCTTTCCTTTACGTCCGAAATTCGGACAGGTTCTCCGTATAAGTCATGTCCTCTTGAAGTACAAGCTCTTCCATTGGTACTCGCTCCTCCGCTACTCTCAAGCACTTCTGGAGCTGGGATACATGAAATACGTCAAGTACGTCGGAGAGATATGTTGGGAGCTCTAGTTGATAGGCTACTTCTCCTCGCTTGTCCAAAATCTTAAATGGTCCGATGTAGCGAGGTGCTAGCTTTCCTTTGACGTTGAAACGTCGTTGGCCACGGATAGGTGATACCTTAAGGTTTACGATGTCTCCTACTTCGAAGGTCAACTTCCTTCGCCTATTGTCCGCATAGCCTTTCTGTCGTGACTGAGCATTCTTTAAGTTCTCGCATATCGTTTGGACTTGTTTTTCAGCTTCTTGTAGCACTTCGGGTCCAAACACCTAGTTCTCTCCTGTCTCGTTCCAGAACAGCGGTGTTCTACACCGTCTACCGTACAATGCTTCGAAAGGCAACATCTTCAAGCTAACTTGATAGCTGTTGTTATAGGAGAATTCAGCGTACGGTAAACTCCTATCCCAACCACGCCCACGTTTCAAGGCGCCAGCTTTCAACATGTCCTCCAAAATTTGGTTTGTCCTTTCGGTTTGCCCATCGGTTTGTGGGTGATAGACGGAGCTAAAATCCAGTCGTGTACCCATAGCTTTCTGCAGCTTCCTTCAGAATCTAAAGGTAAACTGAGAACCTTGATCTGAGACTATCCTCCTCGGGACTCCATGACGGCACACGATCTGCTCCATGTACAACTTGGCTAATTGTGCAACGTTGTACTTGGCCCTTATAGGGAGAAAATGGGCTGTTTTCGTCAATCTGTCCGCGATAACCCAGATGGAGTCATAAGCCGACTGAGTACGTGGCAATCCGATGATGAAATCCATACTGATGTCCTCCCACTTCCACTCGGGTACCTTCAAGGGTTTCAACAATCCAACGGGTCTTTGATGTTCGGCCTTCACCTGTTGGCATGTGTCGCATAGGGCAACGTATTCGGCTATATCCCTTTTCATACCATCCCACCAGTAACAAGTCTTCAAGTCCTTGTACATTTTGGTACTTCCGGGATGTATGGAATAGGGTGAATCATGTGCCTCCTTCAATATCACGTCACGGAGGTGCTTCACGTTAGGCACACAAATCCTTTTTCCTAGCCAAAGCGTACCCTTCTCATCTTCTTTGAAATCCTCCTCTATTCCTTGTCGGATCCTTTCCTTGATCCCCTTGATCTCCTCATCCGTTGCTTGGCCATCTCTTATCTCTTGCTCCAATGAAGAGTGGATCTCCATCATTTCCATGTTGTTCAAGAATCCGAGGTGTAACCGTTCGAACTCCTTACGTAGTTCGGGTGGTGGCTCCCGAACCGTGAGTTGGTGACATGCTCCCTTCCGGCTCAATGCATCAGCTACTACATTGGCCTTCCCAGGGTGGTAGTTGATTCCAACATCGTAATCCTTGATGAGTTCCAACCTTTGACGTTGCCTCAAATTCAAGTCCGTTTGTGTAAATATGTACTTGAGGCTTTTATGATCCGTATAGATCTCACATCGATGACTAAGGATATAATGTCTCCAAATTTTCAATGCATGCACTACTGCTGCTAGCTCCAAGTCATGTGTAGGATAATTAAGCTCGTGCTTCTTTAATTGTCATGAGGCATAGGCTACCACTTGTCCTTCTTGCATGAGCACACATCCGAGCCCCTGTCTGGAGGCGTCACAATATATGTCAAAGCTCTTGCTCATGTCCGGCAATACCAAAACCGGTGCTGTGGTTAGCCTTTTCTTGAGTTCCTCAAAACTATCTTGGCATGCTGGTGTCCATTGAAAGGCTTTCCCCTTCGTTAGCAACTCCGTCATAGGCTTTGCTATCTTAGAGAAGTCCTTAATGAAGCGTCAGTAGTATCCAGCCATCCCAAGAAAACTCCGAATATCCCTCACGTTTTGCAGTTGGTCCCACTTCAGAATATCCCTCACTTTTCCAGGATCAACCGATACCCGTTCTTCGGAGATAATGTGGCCTAGGAACGATATTTCCTTTAGCCAAAATTGACACTTGTTAAGCTTGGCATACAATTGATGCTCACACGTTTTCTGTAAGGTCAATTTCAAATGTTCTTCATGCTCCTCCTCACTTTTTGAATACACCATAATGTCGTCGATGAAAACCACGACAAACTTATCCAAGTACTCCATGAAAACCTTGTTCATGAGGTACATGAAGTATGAGGGTGCATTTGTTAACCCAAAAGACATGACGGTATATTCATACAAACCATACCGTGTTCGAAAGGCAGTCTTGGGTATATCGGAGGGCTTAATCATCAGCTGGAAATATCCCGACCGAAGATCAATCTTGGAGAACACTCAGGCTCCTTTCATTTGGTCGAATAGGTCCTCTATACGCGGCATAGGGTATTTGTTCTTGATTGTCACCTCGTTGAGAGACCTATAGTCCACGCACATCCTTTGGGTCCCATCCTTCTTGTCTACGAAGAGCACAGGAGCTCCCCATGGTGACGAGCTTGGACGTATAAACCCCTTCTCCAACTGATCTTGAATTTGCTTCTTGAGTTATACTAGTTCATTGACGGGTATCCTATAGGGTCTCTTTGCTGTGGGTGCAGTTTCGGGTACCAAATCAATGCCAAACTCAATGTCCCGATCAGGGGGCATTCCTGGAAGCTCCTCTGGAAACACGTCCGAGAATTCTTGAACCACTGGAATGCTGTCCAATGTTGCTCTTTCAACGTGGTTCAAGATTGCCTTTTCGGTTGTTTGTTGGGCTGACTCAAACTCGACACGAATACCGTGCTCATTTGTCAACTGCACGCTTCTTTCAGCACATTGGATTACCCCGTTGTGCTTGCTTAACCAATCCATCCCGAGTATTATGTCAATCCCTTATGAATCCAAGACAATAAAGTTGGCAAGCAAGTCTACGCCCCTTATTTTAAGGCTTACTTTGGGACACACTATATTAGTCCTCATTTCTCCTCCGGGAGAATTAACTAACATAGCACATTTTAAGTGGGATATGGGTAGATTATGCTTGGGAACATACTTGGATGATATGAAGGAATGTGATGCTCCAGAATCAAATAAGATGGTGGCTGGGTTAGAGTTGGCAAGGAACATACCAATTACGACGTCCTCAGCCTGTTGTGCTTCCTCAGCAGAGACATGGTTCACGTTGCCAAGAACATAGTTCTGCTGTCCCGGGTTTCTTTGATTGTCCCCTCCGCTCGGTCGCGGGTTCTGCTTGGGCACGTTGCCTTGCTGTCCAGGGCCTCTCCTCGGGCACTGGCTCGCGAAGTGTCCTATTTCCCCGCATGCAGAGCATGCCCTGTTGCCCATGGCAGCAGGTACGTCGGGGCGGGGGTTTTGAACAGGAGCGCCCATGTTAGATCGGGGCACAGGAGGCATGGGCACACGAGGTGCTGGTGCAACGGGTCGTTGCTGTGGTGGCTGACTAGGGCGATATGCAGGAGTGGTCGATCCATACTGCGATGCGGCTGGGGGTATGTACCGAGGTCGTACGTTGCTCCCTTGGGGCTGGTATGGCATCTTCCGTTTGCACTCTCGCTCGATCTCTCGGATCTTGCTTTCAACCACTATAGCTATGTCAACTAGCTTCTGAAAGCTTGCGTTGTCATTGTTGAGGAGCTGAACCTGGATCTCATTGTTCAACCCTCTCATGAACAGGTATTGCTTCCTCTGGTCTGAGTTGACATCTTCGGGGGCATACTGGGACAGTTGTGTGAACTTGTTGAGATACTCATTCACGCTTCTCTGTCCTTGGCGGAGACCTTCAAACTCCTATCTCTTGAGCATCATTACACCAGCAGGGATGTAATGAGAGCGGAAACTTTCCTTGAACTCAGTCCAAGTGATCGTCTCCGGGTCGACATGAGCGTTGCATAGGGCATCCCACCAGTCAGCGGCAGCTCCCATAAGTTGGTACGACGTAAAAAGAACCTTCTCTCGGTCATTGCACTGCACTATGGAAAGCTTCTTCTCCATGGATTTCAACCAGTCGTCGGCCTCCATTGGGTCGTTAGCTTGAGCAAAGGTGGGTGGTCGAGTCCTCATGAACTCACCCAGTTTGTTATGAGCCGGCGGTTGTGGTGGCAGTGGTGCCGGAACGGGGTTGTTGTTGTTGGCCTGCAACTGACCCAATGTTTGCATCATAGTTTGCATAAGTTGATTCTGCATGGCCATCAACCATTCCAGATTGTTCTCACCAGCTCCGGGGTTAACAGGAACTTCACCGTGGCCATCCTCTTGGTTGTCACGGACGTTCCTTCGGCTGGCGTTTCCTCTCACCATCTGTGAGAGAGATCGGAATAGAATAGAAATTTAGAAGGTTAGGTAGATCCCCTCAACTATATGCATCAAGGTGGGTTGGACTATATTTATTAGCCTATATGGGGATGTGAACAAGTGCCGAAGCATCTCACACCTCTTTCTACCTATGTGTGGATATGGACAACGTTTTGAGACGTCCCACGACTCAAACAAACCACACAATTCACAAACAATCATCACAAGGGCTCACACAACTCCTATTCAAGGCTTGTTCAATGGGGGTCCTATATGGCTTAGGGTGATGTCAAATCTGTGATCCTACTATGGCTTGTCCTAGGCTTGTATCCTATGTCAAGGTAGTTTCAAGTCCAATCTAAGCACCCTAGGCTTGCACTATATGGTCACTGTGGCTTAGCTACCAATATGTTTCGGATACCAATCTGTGATCTATCAAAGTGTGTAACCTACCATCAACCCGTGGTTCTGGTACCAATCTGTGATTGTATCTAGGTGTGTAATCTACCCTCATCCGTGGCTTTTGATACCAATCTGTGTTTCCTATTTAGGCGTGTAACCCACTGTCAACCGTGGCTCTGATACCAATCTGTGACGCCCTCAATTCTGTGGAAAACCACGGAACCGAGAACTAATGCATATGTGTGCCCAAGATGTTCATCACACATACACATATGTTCCACAAACTGAATTCAGATTATATATTACCACGAATAACAGAGTTTATTACAATGTTTTCATGAGTCTTGGACTCATGCTCACAGCGGAAGTCTTATTTCTATGCAGCGGAAGTCTTTATTCTAATGCAGAAGCAATTTAACTAATGCGGAAGGAATTCTAGGCAGCAATGACTCCATCTCTACTCCATCCCCACAGGCAAGGTTGAGAACAGATCACACGCCTAATGCTCCACTTGGTCTTCATAGAAATCTTCTCCTGTTGCTGATGATGAAATAATAATGCAAGTTTGAGTACAATGATGTACTCAGCAAGTGCGGGAAAAATATGATATGAAGCTTATAACAAGGTAGGTATAGAAAGGCTCATTGCAGAAAGCAAAGTTATTTATCAAAATCATAATAAAACAGCAACTCATCTCAACATGTATTAAAATATCAATCATACCTCCATTATGTTCATTACCTTCCATGTCACGATCAGTCATCAATCAAACTCATTCTCGCTCACAAATACCTCCTCGTATTCGCTACCATCTCACGAATACCATCTCATATTCGCTACCATTTCATCTCATAAAACAACTTCGTCTCCCACTGAGACCAAACTTGTTGCCATGACTCAACAGTCATGCAACCCATCTTATCACCCGGACTCAACAGTCCCGAAAACCAAACCAAACCAAAACAAATCAATAACCAATAACCCTTTCCAATCACCATCCCAACTAATCATGGAAGTTGGCCAGGCGCTCGTGACCGTAAGCTCGGCTATCATGATAGTTTTAGACTCTGCAGAGTTTGCACCTCTTTACCCACAAGTTTGTGATTTCGTCACCCGTCGGCGACTGCAGAACCACCATTATACCAGTACACATCCGTCGGTGTATGGCCAAGAGATCACAAAATAGCCTTTACAAAGAGGCTACTAGATGTATGGACTCACTAAGGTTTCACCGGCAGGCTAGAATCTCCAATTCTCCCACCCACGGGCCCCCTCTTGTGCCATGCAGTTCCCAGCGCAGTCCTCACTCGACTCCCATTGCCCGCGCCTTTCATGGTCCATAACAATCTAGCAACTTACCTAATTAGTCAGCTAAGCCGCACCCATACTTGGCCTTGTGGTGCCACTGTTATCCTGGCATGTGCTCGCATGAACCGGTCCTTAGATCTACGGCAAGTAAACCACCATCTCATGCTACCTCATTCACAAACCCAGTCTTGCCTATATCTCCCTCCGATCCATGTTCATTAACAACATCAGTTTCTCATATCATTACGAGTGCAGTTAGCTAGACACATCCGCTTCCCAATCCCATGGACTCAGCGAAGCTTAAAAGCAAAAAACCATACCCGACTCATAAACTTCCCTGGCGACAAGGGTGGGTTTAACCAAAACTAGTAAACTCCTATAAAAATGGTTTCCCATCATGTTTGACTCAGCACACACACACCTTTTCGCAAAACAAAACAGTTTTTCCCAAAACATAGGATCAATATGGTCAAGGAGCACATGCCTTGTTCTTGCGGTTCCTGTTGCTCTTGGATCTCAAAACCTTGTTGTTGCAGCTCGTCGTAGACAACTCTCTGAGCTTGTCCTGCTATACAGGATCACACACATACAAGATCCAGAGCAAAATATCATGCACAAACTTTAACTAGATGTGATGATTCATATGTATGCTATCGTATAATGCAGTTTAGTTTTATTAGGTCGGTTTGTACGTGTTCTTGCATGGTTTTATGATGAACAGAGGTGTTCGGATCAGATGTGGACGTGGCGATGACCTTGTCTTAAGATCAACCCGATCAACAAGTGATCTGTCCACGAGAAAGCTTCTGTCCGAAAGGAATCGAAGAACAGATGCAAAGAAAACACAACGATGTCGTAAGGTGGTATTGGAGACCTACCTTACGTCCTTCTTGGTCTCGGGGTCCTTCTCTGACCAGACAGATCTTTGGGCTCCCTTTCGGCGATCTTCCTCGACTGAACTCCGGCGATGGGCTTACTCAGCGAGTTGGGGCTAGGGCTCTAAGTCGTCGGCTCAGGAGTTGGAAAAGAAGTTCCTGGTTTCGGCCAGAGGTTCTGGGTTCTATTTATAATCGAGAGAAGAAGAGTCCTAATCTGATTGGACTTTGAATAAGAGTTCTGTTGAGATTGTTGTTGAATATTAACAACTTATCTTTAGTTGATTTGGTGCAGTAACATTGTGGAATTCAGGTCGGTTTCTCCTCCGTACTGGTATTTCTACGCGTACAGAATCCAAAAAAACCGCTCCAGAACTCGTTACCTCCGCGGTGATGAGCTCCTGCAGCTCCACGTGTTCATCGGGGCCTGGTATCTCCTTCTCCGCAGAGACGAGCTACGGATGTGCCGCGTGTCAAGCAAGCGAGACCTCCCTTCTCTTTCGGAGGTGAGCTCTGCGTGCGCCACGTATCCTGACGGTCGGGACCTCCTCACTATTCGGAGGTGGCTCCTCGCACGCCATGTGTCAGTGCCAGACCTTCCCCCTCTCCAGAGGTGGCTCCGGGTGTACCACGTATCCATTTCGGACCTCCCTCTCTTCGGAGGTGAGCTCCGTGAATACCACACATCAAGTAACGTCGGACTTCTCTTTTTCCTCAGAGACGAGCTCCGAAGGTAGACACTTGTCCAACAGTGATGGACCTACCGGAGATAAGCTCTGGTGGTGACACGTGTCCAATAGAACCGGACTTTTCGGGGGTGATCTCCGAGATCGACACGTATCCCGCGCGACGGGTTCTCTGATTTCCGTTGTGACTAGCTCCGAAGGTGATATGTGTCCTGCGGAACTGCCTTTGCTTCTTCCGCAGAGGCTAGCTCAGGAAGCAACACGTGTCCCACAGGGTCGGACCTCTCCCCCTTTGCGGAGATGAGCCCCGAGCCTGCCACGTAGCCAGTTTTAGCGGCGGACCTCTCCCCACTTCACAGGGATAAGCTCCGAACATGCCACGTGGCTAGTGGGCCGAGGAAGTTGTCTTCGGCGCTCTCTGGGAACTTGATTCGGCTCTTATTGGCTATCTTTTTGATATTTTTCTCTGTTCCTACTTCTTTTAAAATGTTTTCTCTTCATGAAACATGAATATATGCAGAAACCAAAAATGAGGGTGTCACAGTACGACCTCGGTACATGCCCCCAGCTGCACCGCAGTATGGATCGACCGCTCCTGCATACCGTCCTAATCAGCCACCACATCAACAACCCGTTGCACAAGCACCTCGTGTGCCTTTGGCTCCAGCGCCCCGCCCCAACGTGGGCGCCCCTGTTCAAAACCTCCGCCCCAACGTACCTGATGCCGTGGGCATTAGGGCATGCTTTGCATGCGGGGAGACGGGACACTTCGCAAGCCAGTGCGCGAGGAGAGGTCCTGGACAGCAAGGCAACGTCCCCAAGCAGAACCCACGGCCAAACGGAGGAGGCAATCAAGGCAACCATGGACAGCAGAACTAGACTCGCGGCAACCTGAACCATGTCTCTACTGAGGAAGCGCAACAGGCTGGGGACGTTGTGATTGGTATGTTCCTTGCCAACTGCAACCCAGCCACCATTCTATTTGATTCTGGAGCATCACATTCCTTCATATCATCCAAGTATGTTGCCAATCATAATCTACCCATATCACACTTCAAATATACTATGTTGGTTAATTCTCCCGGTGGAGAGATGAGGACTAATAAAGTATGTCTGAAAGTACACCTTAATATAAGGGGGGTAGACTTCCTTGCCAACCTCATTGTCTTGGATTCCCAAGGGCTTGACATAATACTCGGAATGGATTGACTAAGTAAGCACAACGGGGTAATTCAATGTGCTGAAAGGAGCGTGCAGTTGACCAATGAGCACGGTACCCGTATCGAGGTTGAGTCAGCCAACCGGCAACCGAGAAGGCAACATTGAACAATGTCGAAGAAGCAACCCTGGACGGCATTCCGGTGGTTCAAGAGTTTTCGGACGTGTTTCCAGAAGAACTTCCCGGTATGACACCTGACCGGGACATCGAGTTTTCCATTGACCTAGAACCCGGAACCGCACCTATAGCAAAGAGACCATATAGGATGCCCGTCAACGAGCTAGTGGAACTGAAGAAGCAAATCCAGGAGCAGCAAGAGAAGGGTTTTATACGTCCAAGCTCGTCACCATGGGGAGCCCCCATGCTCTTCGTGGACAAGAAGGATGGAACCCAAAGTATGTGTGTGGACTACAGGTCTCTCAATGAGGTGACAATCAAGAACAAGTACCCTCTGCCCCATATAGAGGACCTGTTTGACAGATGAAGGGAGCCCCAGTGTTCTCCAATATTGATCTTCAGTCGGGATACTTCCAGCTGAAGATTAAGCCCTCCGATATACCCAAGACTGCCTTTCAAACACGGTACGGTTCGTATGAATATACCGTGATGTCTTTTGGGTTGACGAATGCACCCACATACTTCATGTACCTCATGAACAAAGTTTTCATGGAGTACATGGAAAAGTTCATCGTGGTTTTCATTGACGATATCATGGTGTATTCAAAAAGTGAGGAGGAACATGAAGAACATTTGAGATTGACATTACAGAAGCTGCGAGATCATCAGTTGTATGCCAAGTTCAGCAAATGTCAATTTTGGCTAAAGGAGATATCGTTCCTAGGCCACATCATCTCTAAGGAAGGAGTATCGGTTGATCCTAGAAAAGTGGGAGATGTTCTGAAGTGGAACCAACCGCAAAACGTGAGGGATATTCAGAGTTTTCTTGGGATGGCTGGATACTACCGCCGGTTCATCAAGGACTTCTCTAAGATAGCAAAGCCTATGACGGAGTTGCTAACGAAGGGAAAAGCCTTCCAATGGACACCAGCGTGCCAAGAAAGCTTTGAGGAGCTCAAGAAGAGGCTAACCACAGCGCTGGTTTTGGTATTGCTGGACGTAAGCAAGAGCTTTGACATATATTGTGACGCATCCAGACAAGGGCTTGGATGTGTGCTCATGCAAGAGGGACAAGTGGTAGCCTATGCGTCGAGACAACTCAAGAAACACGAGCTCAATTACCCCACGCATGACGTGGAACTAGCAGCAGTGGTGCATGCATTGAAGATTTGGAGACATTATATCCTTGGTCACCGATGTGAGATCTATACGGATCATAAGAGCCTCAAGTACATATTCACCCAAATGGATTTGAATTTGAGGCAACATCGATGGTTGCAACTTATCAAGGATTATGATGTTGGAATCGACTATCACCCCGGAAAGGCCAATGTAGTAGCCGATGCATTGAGCCGGATGGGAGCATGTCACCAATTCATGGTTCGGGAGCTACCACCCGAGCTACGAAAGGAGTTCGAACGATTACATCTCAGATTCTTAAAAGAGATGGAAGTGATGGAACTCCATTCTTCATTGGAACAAGAAATAAGAGACGGCCAAGCTACGGATGAGGAGATCAAAGAGATCAAGGAAAGGATCCAACAAGGCATCAAAAAGGACTTCAAGGAAGACGAAAAGGGTACACTTTGTCTAGGAAAAAGGATTTGTGTGCCAAACGTGAAGCATATCCGTGACACAATATTAAAAGAGGCACATGACTCACCTTATTCCATACATCCCGGAAGTACCAAAATGTACAAGGACCTAAAGACTTGTTATTGGTGGGATGGTATGAAAAGAGATATACCCGAGTATGTTGCCCTATGCGACACATGCCAATGGGTGAAGGATAAACATCAAAGATCCGCTGGACTGTTGCAACCCTTGAAGGTACCCGAGTGGAAGTGGGAACACATCAGTATGGACTTCATCGTCGGGTTGCCACGTACTCGATCGGGTTATGACTCTATCGTGGACCGATTGACGAAAACAGCTCATTTTCTTCCTGTTAAGACCGTGTACAACGTTGCACAGCTAGCCGAGCTGTACATGGAGCAAATCGTGTGCCACCATGGAGTCCCGAAGAGGATAGTCTCAGATCGGGATCTCAGTTTACCTCTAGATTTTGGAGGAAGCTGCAGAAAGCTATGGGTACACGACTGGATTTTAGCTCCGCCTACCATCCTCAAACCGATGGGCAAATCGAAAGGACAAACCAAATTTTGGAGGACATGTTGAGAGCTTGCGCCTTGAAACATGGGCGTAGTTGGCATAGGAGTTTACCATACGCCGAATTCTCCTATAACAACAGCTATCAAGCTAGCTTGAATGATGTGGACATCACTCCTGCAGATATACACAACACTCACATGGTAGACATGCAAAGGTCCAATTACTAGAGCTCGAGCACGACAATTGAATTTAGAGGTGAGCTCGTTCCTGAACAATTCTTTGTATGTGAATTTTGAGAGTATGTTGCTACCTAATGGATTAATAGGAACCATGGAGAGGACATGGAGATACATGGAGAGGGGTTTGGAGGCATGGAGGACCAGAAAATACGCCAACAAGAATATAGAGACCGAGCCCAACTCAAACTCGAGTCCAACTCGGGCCCAGGAGCAGTCCATCTTAAAATGGATGCACAGGAGGCATACGGACTCCGTTTTTGGCGTTCTACATATGCACGGAAAGCTGAGAGGATAAATTTTCCAATGGAACTGGCCCCACGTCAAAATATCCTCGGAGTCGACGTGAAACATCGAAACAATATAAAGTTTAGAGTCTGTCAGGGTGTTGCATCACCTAGTTGGGCCATTGGGCCTTGTATCGAGTCCAAGTCCATTATGTACGTGTCTTAGGGTTAGGTCACGATCCCAGCACCCCCCTGGTCGTTCTCCACCTCCTTTATACCCCCTAGCCACCATCACAAACAGCTGGGTTTTGCTTAGATTATTCTGTCAAGAACAGTTTCGCCGTTCATCGATTTGTGAGACCGGAACTTGAGTGCTTCATATCTTTCAGCAATTTGGTTGCATTCTTTATTGTTCTTGCTTGTGTTCTTCGATTCGCAGGCAAGGATTAGCCTTCTTGGCGAGGTCAACTGCGCAATATCGGTTGATTACCAGAGGAGACGTGGTGCTGCGATTGCAGGGTTCAGAATGTGTTGTTCGGAAGCCGGATCGATTTGTGTCAAGTCTCCACCAAATCGAGAGTTATCAGAACCTTTCGGAAGATCAGGACCCCTATACACATCAAGTGGTAATCAGAGCGTTAGGTGCACCGTCAGGTTCGCCTTCCCCTAGTTTTGTTTATCTTGAACTCGTCCTATCGTACAAGAAAAAGCCAAAAAAAATTATAGTAATAGGTTTCCCCATCCCAGACAAGGTTTAGCCTTTTGCACAATTCTGTTTTGGAGGCCGTAGTGTTGAATTTGTGTCCAAATTCATGTTTTGTCGCTGGTTTAATCATGTTTTGTTCCTACTTTGTTATTCCATCCGCTGCATTCTATCGAAACCCTAGCTGCCACAATCATTATCAAATCGATCACCATAACTATTCAGTGTGCTAGGGTTATCCTTGTTCTTCAGTTTTCATCACATATTACGTGAGTTTATCCTCCTTGATATACGCACACCATCCCACACGTTGTCACCATCATATCCAATTTACTCTCACCACCGTTTCCAATTCAGCTCCACCAAAAACATAATCTTGTGGTGCTGTCTTAAAACAGCCATAACCTTGGCATTGGGTTAAATTACATTGCCCAGATTCACTTTGGAAGATTGATTATTTGGCATCTAAAGGCTCAACAATAATCGTAAAGAAACATATTGAATTTCTGTTGTCCACATCTTCTTTTTTCCAGTGAGCTGAAAATTTGTGCGACGTGTATATTAGTTGTCACACCGGTTTCTCCGAATAACAACCGAGTGAATATCACATGTATGCCAGGATCATTTTCTTGTACATATGATGACAAATAGTGAAGCATCATCATATTACAAGCCAGGTGTTTGAATATAAATAAGTCTTACATAGCATATGTCTCGATGGACGATAATAAGTTCATAATATGTAAATAAAACAGCAACTGAATATAAGTCTTTTGGGCTCCGTCACAGGCATTGCCCGGGGGACTCCACGAACCTAGAATCCTTCTTCGGGTCCGGAGTCTTGGTCATTGAACACCACATCATCCCCTTGACCTGAGCAGCAATTTAAACCAACAGAAATGCAAGTTTGAGTACCGTTGGTATTCAGCAAGTGTGGGAAAGTTATGTCATGCATGGCTAGAGCAAGGAGAGGTTGAACTCTTGGTTAAAGCACTACGCAATTAATACCTATCACCTTAGCTTATTGAGCACCTACATTACTACACAGGTGAAATGGTCCCAATCCCTCAATCCATCATCAATATCAAGTAAACATAGTCTCATCTCCTATGTTAAGCTTCCCGCTTAACATCCACAACTTCCCAATTCATCATCCTCTAATCATGAATAATTCCAAGCCGCTCTTGACCGTGAGCACGGCTGTCATGACAGTTTTGACTCTGCAGAGTTTGCACCACTGTACCCACATGTAGTCATTTCATCCCTCGTTGCCGGGTGGACTAAAAGAACCTCCATTATGCCAGTGGCCGTGAACCACATTCACACTTCCCAGGTGTGTAGCCAGGAGATCACTACGAGGCATTTACAAAGGGATTCCTGACGAGCATGGGCCCACTGAGGTTTCACCCCTAACAGCATACAAGAGGCTCCAACCCCGCTGCAGTGGCCCCCTCTTGAGCCTTGCGGTTCATATGGTAGTCCAGCTGACACCTATTCCCCGCACCATCCAAAACACCCATACTACGTCGGAGATACACCTAATTAATTGGCCAAGCTGCCCCATCTCAGCATGTGGTTGGCACGGTAAAGCCAGGTTACATGCTCCATGAACCAGTCCTTAGGATCCAGGCAAGTACTAAACACAAACCCGAGTCTCGTGCACCCAGCACCAACCAAATCATCCAACTTGCCACGATCCCTACCTCTACATAACTCATAATATCTCATACAAGAGTAAGGTAAATAAGTTGATGATCTCATATCCCACTTATCCCATTCTAAGCATGGCTAAGCATAAGTAATATGAATGAATGACATAGTAAAATAAATCCCAACCCAGGCTACAAGGAACCAAGAATATGAAAATCTAGGGAAACTTCCTAGCTTGGGTGCCATGTTCCAAATTGACAATGCAAGTAATTAAATTCTAACTACACATCCTAGTATAGGATCAAAGTGGTCAAGGACACTTGCCTTCTTCTTGCTGCTCTGGGAATGAAAAGTATTGGTCTTGGAAGGGGAGAACTTGCTCTGGGGCAGGTTCTACTCATGCCAATACACATAGCAAAAGAAAACAGCAATCCATAAGTTTAACACCCCAAAATCCTGTTAAGAGGGGAATTTAAAATTTTTTAGATGTATTGCATGGGCTGCAGAAATTCAAATTTAGTTGGACTTCAAATTCAAATTCAAACCAGAAAAGAAAGGGAAAAAGAAAAAGAAAAACAGAAAAAAACCGGCCAGTGGGCCGAAACCCACCAGCCGGCCAACCCCACCCCGCGCCAGCCCGCAGCCGCACGCCCCGTTCCCTTTCTCGCTGACGTGTGGGGCCCGCCATCCTTCTTCCTCCTCGCGCCCGCGCTTGGCCGGCCGGAACTCTTCTCTCCTCCGAATCAAAACCGCCCCGGATACTCGCGTATCCCAGCCGAATTTCGGTTCTGGACGACGCAAACTCGATCACAACCGAACGCCGCCCTTCCCCGGCTATATAAGCATCGGCATCTTCCCGATTTTCACCCACGATCAGCCGTTTTTCCTTCCGGTGAGAACCCGAGATTCTCCGGCCAATTTTGCTCGATCTTCGCTCGGGATTTCTGATCTAACGCGCTGATCTTGATCCACCGCCTCCAGGGAATCACGCAGGTGCAGAAAACTTGGTGGTTTGCGCTTCAAACACAGCGCCGACGAGCCTCACCGTGAATCCACCTCGGACCTCGTCGCCGACCGCTTTCCAGGACCTCCGAGCTCAAGAAAACCCCCGAGGTGAGATCCCCGACCTCCCCTCCACCGATCTAAGCTATGAAATCCCAGTTTTAGGAAGAATTGACGAAGATCCGAAGCTCTCCGGCGAGATCGCCGCCTTCCGCCGCCGCGCGCCACCGAGCAGCGCCGCCCGCGCTCGATCAGAGCGACGTGGCCGCTTGTGCGCCGTCTATTTTAAATCGCACGGTAGACTTTAAATCCCCGCGTACCGGTTCAGCGTTATAATCTCAGCCGTCTGTTTTAAATAGGATGGTCCACGTCAGCCCCGCATTATAAAGGCCGGGATTCTTACGCGCTACCCCCTGGGGTTCTCGGAAAATACGAGCTAGCCTCAGAAACTTCTGATCTAGCCCCTGGAACTTCAGAAATTCATGTACATTCAATTAAAAATCAGTTTTAGCCCCCTGGACTAAATAAAAATTAGCAATAACCCTCTGTTATGTGTAGTTAGACCCCTGAAAATTTATAAAATAAAATAATAGACCCTTTGATGGGGTAAGTTTGCCTTTTTAATCTTATATAATATTAAATTTAGGAATTTGACTACGTAATTAAGATTTAAATTTAAAAAGGGTGAGGCACACACATTGTAAATTCAAGCTTAAACTCTACTAACAATTTGGGAAGCTTTAGAATGAGCTAAAAATAAATTTTAGGCTAAAATGAAATCTGTTTGGGTGTGTTCATGTTTATTAGATATAGAAACACATTTTTAGGCTAGGAAATAATTCTGAAAATTGTAAAATAAATGTAAAACAGTTCACATCAGAGGAGAAGTTCAAAAATATATTATTTAATATTTTAGGTCAGAACCTATTCTGTTTAGATGATGTGTCTTATTATTTTCATAACAAAGTTCACAACTAGGTATAGAAAGTAAATCTGGAAAATATAGGAAAATAGGTATGCATGACTACAAAATGATAAATGAAGTCTCCAAATCCAAAGACTTCAGTTTAGGATTGGTAGAAGATTTGAAAACCCATTTGGAGTAGGAAATTACCTTCCATGCAAACTTGGTAGTTAAGAAGTATATTAATTAAATATAAAGAATTTGTTCAAATTGAAAATTCATATATAGTGTGCAAACAGAAATCTGAATACAAAAGTTAGAAATCATATACATATGTTTAAAAGTGCATGTAGGCTAAAAATAAACACATCTAGAGTAACCACAACACTTAGAAATGTGAATGACTATCATATGTATGTATGTGTGGAGTGAAAGTGTGAACTATGTCTTATGGATTGTTGTTTTCTTTTGCTATGTGTGTTGGCATGAGTAGAACCTGCCCCAGAGCAAGTTCTTTCCTTCCAACATCAGGACTATCCATTCCCAGAGTAGCAGGAAGAAGGCAAGTGTCCTTGACCACTTTGATCCTATGCTAGGATATGTAGATAGAATTATTTGCATTGTCAATTGAAATATGAAACCCATGCTAGGAAGTTTCCCTAGAATTGCATTATCTTGTTTCTTTGTAGCTTGGGATTGGGATTTATTTTATCATATCATTCATTTACATGCTTATGCTTAGCCATGCTTAGAATGGGATAATTGGGATATGAGATCATCAGTTTATTTACCATACTCTTGAATGAGATGTTATGAGTTATGTAGAGGTAGGGATCAAGGAAAGTTGAATGATTTGGTTGGTGCTGGGTGGACGAGACTCGGGTTTGTGTTTAGTACTTGCCTGGATCCTAAGGACCGGTTCATGGAGCATGTAACCTGGCTTTACCGTGCCAACCACATGCTGAGATGGGGCAGCTTGGCCAATTAATTAGGTGTATCCCCGGCGTAGCATGGGTGTGTTGGATGGTGCGGGGAATAGGTGTCAGCTGGACTACCATATGAACCGCAAGGCTCAAGAGGGGGCCACTGCAGCGGGGTTGGAGCCTCTTGTATGCTGTTAGGGGTGAAACCTCAGTGGGCCCATGCTCGTCGGGAATCCCTTTGTAAAGGCTTCGTAGTGATCTCCTGGCTACACACCTGGGAAGTGTGAATGTGGATCGTAGCCACTGGCATAATGGAGGTTCTTTTAGTCCACCCGGCAACGGGGGATGAAATCACTACATGTGGGTACAGTGGTACAAACTCTGCAGAGTACTGTCATGACAGCCGTGCTCACGGTCAAGAGCGGCTTGGACTTATTCATGATTAGAGGTTGATGGCTTTGGATGTTGTGGATGTTAAGCGGGGAGCTTAACATTAGAAATGATGTTATGGTTATTTGATTATTATGATGGGATGGTAGATTGAGACCATTTCACCGGTGTAGTAATGTAGGTGCTTAATAAGCTAAGGTGGTAGGTAATAATTGCGTACTGCTTTAACCATGAGTTCAACCTCTCCTTGCTCTAGCCATGCATGACATAACTTTCCCACACTTGCTGAGTACCTATGGTACTCAAACTTGCATATTTGTTGGTTTAAATTGCTGCTTAGGTCAAGGGGATGATGTGGTGTTCAATGACCAAGACTTTGGACCCGAAGAAGGATTCTAGGTTCATGGAGTCCCCGGGGCAACACCTGTGACGGAGCCCCCAAGAATAATATTCCGCTGCTATCTTATTTACATGTTATGAACTTATTGTCGTCCATCGAGACATATGCTATGTAAGACTTATTTATATTCGACACATGGCTTGTAATAAATGATGCTTCACTATTTGTCATCACATGTATGAGAAAATGATCCTGGCATACATGTGATATTCACTCGGTTGTTCTTTGGAGAAACCGGATGTGACAGAAGTGGTATCAGAGCCAAGGTTTTCTGTAGGAACGTGGACCTAGGTAGAAATGGACGTATTTAAGGACCCTATTTTCTTAAAAACTATTTTACAAGGTGTGGGTTGAAAAATGTTATTTAATGGGGTCACTTTCTTCATCTTACCCCAACTTTTATTCAAAATAGGATTTTTGTTTAAAATTTTATCTAACTTAAGTTTAAATGCTTTATGTTTTAGATGGTTCTCATGATTCGCACCGCTTGCTAGTCCACAGGAGGGAGAGTTCCCGTAGTTGCCCTTGTCCAAAGAGAGGAGAGCCATCCGGTGACGTACCTTTCCTATGGATTGGCAGTAGGAGGCTTGTTGCGCCGTCTTCGACGCATGCTCCAAGCCGCCGGCAATACGGGCAAGCTAATCATACACTATAGCTCCACCCGGACCATCCGTGAGAAGAGGGAAGAATGGAGTTCAGAGATGAGGATTATCCACGAAAATCAGCTGCTTAAGATCCACCGCTTTCCGGCTTGTCGAGCGACACAGGTCGATGCGGAGAAGGATGTCACCTGGGAGGCCATCACCTGCCAGAGTCACATCTACCGTCGCCACCTGGACAGGACTGAGTACATGTACGTCCTCCAGCGTGATAGTGGTACAACGGAGTATAAGTACCCGCTAGTGAAGCAAGGGACTTCACATGAGCACATGGACTTGTGCTTAGAGGATGCTGCTATGCTCAGCACTTGACTGCAGGAGTGTCAGCAAGAGCTTCAGGATGTTCGTGACACCCTGAAGGAGACTGAGGCGTTGCTTCGAGCTAGCTTGAGGGCGGGAGAAAGAGGAGATGGGAATGAACTGTGTGTCACCGTGAATGACACATGGACCCCTGACTCCCCAGATCGCCGGGTGATCAGGCGTCGTCGCACTTCTCCACCAGCAGCCTCCCCACCCAAAGCAGAGTCAGAAGGCAGTCGCAATAATGAGGAAGATCCCGAGGAGCCAGCTCAGTGATACGAGTAGTGTAGAGTCCTTTCCTTAGTTTAGCAGGATGTCGTGTAGTCGAGTCGTTACCCTAGTTAATGGAGTGTTAATGGTTGGTGTGTGACGTGAGTTGTGGAAGCCATGAGCAATTGTCCAAGCCTCGTCTTCAGGTTGTTTTGCTTTGGTGTGTGAACCCACATGAAATAATAGCGCATTTATTTTCGTGAGACATGAACCCTCAGAAAGTATAAATACAACAAAGCCTCAACACTTCCAAGTAAAAACAAGTGAAAGTAGTAAGATAATACGTAATGATTTAAAAATTGACATTTGGTTGATCATGCTAGATGGCCGGAAGAGGAAAGGGTCGTGCTGCCAACCCCGCCAACAACAACGATGAGGCCTGCAACCCTCATCTTTCTAGAGGCCAAGACAGGGGTGGTCGCCGTGAAGGAGTTGATCCCATCCACCAAATGCTTGAGAATCAAAATCATCTCATCCAGAACCTGACTCAAGTGGTGGCCAACTTGCACCAAGCTCCACCTCCACAAGCTGCACCACGCCAACCAAGGTTGAGTGAGTTTCTGGGAACTCAACCTCCAAAGTTTGCAAGTGCTGCTGAACCCCTGGAGGCAGATGACTGGCTAAAGACCATTGAGAGCAAGATGAGGATCATACAATGCCAAGGGTACGAGAGGTTGCTGTTTGCCTCTCACCAATTGCAAGGACCTTCTGCTGATTGGTGGACCACTTACGTGGCCGCCCATCATGACCCTGAGAACATCACTTGGGAAGAGTTCAAGCGTAGCTTCCGAAACCATTACATACCAAGGGGTGAACTCAAAAACAAGTGGAAGGAGTTCTTGGGATTGCAGCAAGGAAACATGACTGTGAGGGAATACCTCACTAAATTCACTCAACTATCCCGTTATGCCCCACGGGACATAGAGACTGATGAGCAGAAACAGGATTGTTTCGTGGAATGACTTACCGCAGAAATGCAGTGTGCAATGTCCTCCAACGAGTATGAAAGCTTCCAAAAGATGGTGGACAGAGCATTTGTTGTAGAAAGGAAGCTGAAGGCCTTGGAAAATGAGAACAAGAGGAAGGCGGGATGGTCACGCCAAGCCTCAGGTAGCAACACCCGCCCACGTCTGATGCAGCAACCCGCAGGGCAGATGAGCCGTGCTGCGGTACCCTACTCAGCACCGAGAGGGTACAACCCGAACTTCAGGCCTTCAGCAGCACCAGCACCACCACAGCGTCAGTTTGGACAGCAGCCTCGCCCTACATACCAACCTCCACCAGCAGTACAAGGACCCCCAAACCAACCCCAAGACAACAAAGTGTGGGGACCACCCCGTGGTTCACCCACTCCAGGATCGCATAGGGTGGTGCCGTGCGATGCGGCACCCAACAGCACACACGAAAGGAATAAAGAACAACATATAAACTTTTATTTGATATAAAACAGCGGAAGTCTTTTACAAAACCTAATTAACAGCGGAAGTTATATACATAGTTGCTCTCAAACCCTAACTAAGCAAAAGTGCAGCCGTCCAGCCCGGGGACGCTACACACTAGCAGCATGGAACCGGAGATCACGGCGGCGTGCATGGCTCCAGCTCGGCCGTGTACCCCGACGGGGGCATTGCCTCGTCCTCAGAATCTTCCTCATACCTCTCAAATATTGCAACCGTGAGCACGAAGGCTCAGCAAGTCTTAACCGTCAACCCTAGGCATGGAACTCTACGTGCAAGGGTATGTAAGATAGGAAAGGATTTTGCAATAAAGACACGCCTATAAGTTGGTCCTTACTTTCAGGTTTATAGCAGCAGATTCATGTGCCTTAGGCAGCCCTCACATCGGAAGTCCACAATCAAACAAGAAACGCTTTCCTCCGATGTGGTGATGCCCAAAGTGGAATGTAAACTTAATTAGCTCTATATCTACAGCAACCAAGGTATTCAAGACATTAAGATCAATACAGCATTTTCAGTTGGCTTATTTCACTTCTTACTATGTCACAGCGCAGTGAACAAGCGGGTACTCAAATAACCGCGAGGGACGGTGATTGCAATCAAGACACACCCGTATAACACGTCACATACACCCACTTTCAGAAGCGTGATTCCACACCCCTTCCTACTCAGTTGTATGCAACAACCTTTCAAAGGCAACCCAAATGCCGAACCGGTCCATCCGTAACGGGTAGGAGGTCCCCGCGTGGAGCGTGACTGTGCCCACCGGCAGATTTACACCTTGCTACCCTCAACCCACTCCTATTTACGGTTGGGTAAGCCTCGACACCCAGGTTAACCAATTACATCGGTTTCCTGGTTCCCATATTCCAGTATGCATCCGGTACTGTTCGATACTTGTCCAGCAGGGCCGCACACGGACGGTCCTCAACCGACACCAACAGGGCTACGCACGTGAGACCTCTGCTCACTGCTTCCTATCCCCCCTGCTGGGTCTCATTTTCATAACTTAAGCCATTATCTACCTCTTTTCTTCCCGTGTGATAAGTACTATCTCGCGAGTAGCTTGCAACTACTCGTCTTCTACCGGGATCCTATACATTAGCATGGCATTCTCTACTCGTCGAGTTTGTAAACTACCCAACCCACCATAGGATTTTAAGAGGCTATGCAAGTGGGGTTTCAATCACCCTAACTCTAATGCAAACATTCAACCTAGACATAAATGACACAAATGAAAACTTTATAAAAGGTAGTTAAGTGCAAACCGGGGCTTGCCTGGTTGCGAGTTAAATGGAAAGTCAGCTTCTGGTGGGAGGACGTCCAAGGGCTCCGGCGTATCCTCAACTTCGGTCACTATTATGAAATGCAATAAAGTACATGTATAAGTATTAAGGATTTATAAGAATTGGACTTCTACTCATAGCTACTGCTATTTAAAATCCTTAATTGGCTTTGGGATTTTTATAGTGGATACTAGACTCTCTAAGGATGATTTGAGCCAAATTTGGAGATATGTCATTGCACAATGTAGTATTTAAAATCCCTACAAGTACAATGCTTCTCTAAATTTTGAGCCCAATTCAGGAGCTTTGACATAGCTAATGGTGGAGGAGCTGATTAGGGTAAGTATCCATGGTTCTAACAAAATTTGTTTCACCATTTTTGGAGCTACCATCAGAGAGATATGAATTTTTGAACTTAGACAGGAGTTCTGAAAAAGCTGCTGTTTAAATTTGAATTTTCAAATAAAGGCTGAACTTGAGAAGATAATTTGACCCAGCAATTTACCTCCAATGAAGCCCAAATTTTTACTGGAGATTAGTATCTATGAAGAGGATTTGCTACCCAAGTTTGGGAATATTTCATAAAGAATTGCTCCTGTAATAAATCCCTATAAGATTTACTAAAAACAATTTTACAGAAATTCCTGGGCATTTTCATAGCCAAAATTTGGTTTCTCTGTGAAGTACTCCTCATGAGGAATCCAACAAAATTGGTCTCACTCTTTTTGGAGTTTTCTACACAAAGTTATGGCCTTGTAAAGATCAGCTAATTCCTGGAATTATTTTTCTAATAGAAACTTCAAATAATTGGGCTGGGCCCACTGTTTTAAATTGGACCAGTGAGATTTCGGTAACACCGGGGGCTACGGAGTTAACTCGCGTAGCCATATCTGATCCGAGCCACAATTCGATCCGGCGCTCAAACGGGGCCACTGACAGGTGGGGCAGGCCCCCACCTTCGTCTACCTCGCGCCCGGCCGGTCTCCTCGTTGGAACGGCGGCGGCACCTCGCCGGAATGATTACCCAGTGCCCTAGACGGCCCAAATCTCGCCGCCTGTGCCCAAAACCCGACGAGGAACATGCTGGTAAGGTCAGCGGAGGAGCTAGATGGCCGGGAATACCTCCCCGACGTTGACAGCGGCAAACTCTACCCCGGCGCCGTCGTTCTCGCATGGCAGGCGGTTATTCCGGTTGGGGAGAGCGCCGCAAGCACCAGGGTGATGTGAGGAGCACGTTTTTGCCTACAAAGAGGGGTGAAAACTCGTGCAAGGTGTAGTTCGCCGGTGCAGCTAGGGTTGTGCGTTGGCGGCCGGAAAAACTTAGCTTACAGCTTCATTTCTCTACGGTTTTCGATGATTCTTCGTCGAGGGGCTGCGCTAGGTCATGTAGAAGCATCAAGCCAAAGTAATTAAGCTGTGGTTTCACCTTGGCGGCGAATTCTGGGGTAGACGGGCGGCAGTGCTTTCGGTAGCTCGGAGCAACTTGGCTGCGATCGCAGCTGGAGGGGAAACGTGGTTGCCCATAGCTTGGACAGCGGCACCCCGCACCGCCGCCGACCTCGTCTGACCGAAGAAGGCCTGGGCTAGCGCAGCGAGAGCAGAGGAAAAGGGCGAGCTCGCGTTCGGGAGAGAAACAGAGGAAGCGTGCGTGTTTTCTTCTCTGAGGGAGCGGATACACCCGAGCAGCCGGGTCTCTCGGCTTAACTGCGACCGCGCCAGCGGTTCGGTGCTTTCGGCGCCAAGCCAAGGCGTCGCCGTGGCGTGCTGCGTCGCCGTGGCGGCTGCGGAGGAAACCGGGAGAACCGACGTCGGCTCGGTGCACACTGATCAGCTGGCCCACATGTCATCCCCTCTTCTCCCCTTTGATATTTCTGATCTTTTATTTCTGCCACCCACTTTTGTCCAAAAATTTTAGATATTTACAGGGAAGCCAAATTAAATATGAGGAATCCGAATTTGACTCCCATGCTGTATTTGATTAAGTTTGGTCCAAGTTTTAAATTTCATATTTGAATTTTTGAAGGGTTTTTGGTGTCACCCTAAGTTGCAACAGCAAACCTACTCCAAAATTTATCATTTCTGGCATGGCTGCTAGTTTAAATATGGATAACACCATTGTGGACCCAAATTGACAAATTGAGGAAATTGGGATTTGAAACTGAATTTGAAATTCAGATTAGAGGGCTTTTCCTTTTATTCCCACACAAATATGAAAACTCCTCCAAATGAGCTGAAATTTAGAAGGTTGAATATTTGGACTATGAAGATCCAAGTTATGAACTTAGACTCCCATGTTTGGAAGTTTTGGGAAGTCTAAACCCCTCACTTTGAACTTATACCATTATAATTCAAAGTTTTAGTTCCCCTCATTTTTCATAAGTGTATATGAGCTGAATATTCTTGCTACCACTTTTGGGGATTTTACAGCCTGATACCACGCCTGTGGGGACCACCCCGTGGTTCACCCACTCCAGGATCGCATAGGGTGGTGCCGTGCGATGCGGCACCCAACAGCACACACGAAAGGAATAAAGAACAACATATAAACTTTTATTTGATATAAAAAAGCGGAAGTCTTTTACAAAACCTAATTAACAGCGGAAGTTACATACATAGTTGCTCTCAAACCCTAACTAAGCAAAAGTGCAGCCGTCCAGCCCGGGGACGCTACACACTAGCAGCATGGAACCGGAGATCACGGCGGCGTGCATGGCTCCAGCTCGGCCGTGTACCCCGACGGGGGCATCACCTCGTCCTCAGAACCTTCCTCATACCTCTCACCTGCACACAGCTCAAATATTGCAACCGTGAGCACGAAGGCTCAGCAAGTCTTAACCGTCAACCCTAGGCATGGAACTCTACGTGCAAGGGTATGTAAGATAGGAAAGGATTTTGCAATAAAGACACGCCTATAAGTTGGTCCTTACTTTCAGGTTTATAGCAGCAGATTCATGTGCCTTAGGCAGTGTCACACCCGGTTTTTCCGAAGAAACAACCAAGTGAATATCACATGTATGCCAGGATCATTTTCTCATACATGTGATGACAAATAGTGAAGCATCATTTATTACAATCCAGGTGTCGAATATAAATAAGTCTTACATCGCAAATGTCTCAATAGACACTAATGCTTCATCACAAGTAAATAAACTAGCAGCGGAATATTATTCTTTAAGGCTCCATCACAGGCGTTGCCCGGGGGTCTTCATGAACCTAAAATCCTTCCTCGGGTCCAAAATCTTGGTCATTATACACCACCTCATTATCTTGACCTGAGCAGCAATATAAACCAACAAATATGCAAGGTTGAGTACCAATGGCACTCAGCAAGTGTGGGAAAATTATATCATGCATGGCTAGAACAAGGAGAGGTTGAACTCATGGGTAAAGCACTACGCAATTAATACCTATCACCTTAGCTTATTAAGCACCTACATTACTGCACAGGTGAAATGGTCCCAATCTCCCATCCCATCATTATAATCCAATAACCATAACATCATTACCAATGTTAAGCTCCCCGCTTAACTTCCAAAACCATCAATCCTCTAATCATGAATAAGTCCAGGCCGCTCTTAACCGTGAGCACGGCTGTCAAGACAGTTTTGACTCTGCAGAGTTTGTACCACTGTACCCACAAGTAGTGATTTCATCCCCCGTTGCCGGGTGGACTAAAAGAACCTCCATTATGCCAGTGGCTACGATCCACATTAACACTTCCCAGGTGTGTAGCCAGGAGATCACTACGAAGCCTTTACAAAGGGATTCCCGACGAGCGTGGGCCCACTGAGGTTTCACCCCTAACAGCATACAAGAGGCTCCAACCCCGCTGCAGTGTCCCCCTCTTGAGCCTTGCGGTTCATATGGTAGTCCAGCTGACACCTACTCCCCGGACCATCCAACACACCCATACTACGCCGGGGATACACCTAATTAATTGGCCAAGCTGCCCCATCTCAGCATGTGGTTGGCACTGTAAAGCCGGGTTACATGCTCCATGAACCGGTCCTTAGGATCCAGGCAAGTACTAAACAAAACCCAAGTCTCGTGCACCCAGCACACAACCAAAACATCCAACTTACCTTGATCCCTACCTCTACATAACTCACAATGTCTCATTCAAGAGTATGGTAATATAAACTGATGATCTCATATCCCAAATATCCCATTCTAAGCATGGCTAAGCATATGCATGTGTATAAATGACATGACAAAATAAATCCCAACCCAAGCTTCAAGGAAACAAGGTAATGCAATTCTAGGGAAACTTCCTAGCATGGGTTTCATATTTAACTTGACAATGCAAATAATTCTATCTACACATCCTAGCATAGGATCAAAGTGGTCAAGGACACTTGCCTCCTTCTTGCTGCTCTTGAAATGGGTAGTCCTGATCTTGGAAAGGAATAACTTGCTCTTGAACAGGTTCTACTTCATACCATCACACATAGCAAAAGAAAAACAACAATCATAAGACATAGTTCACACTTCTACTTCATACAAACCACACATTCATATTTATGAAATTCATTCACCATTATATGTGTTGTGGTTACTTTATGTGTGTTGAGTTGTGGCTTGCATGCACTTTTAACCATGTGTATATGATTCCTACTTTTGTGTCCACCTTTATACTTACATACTATTTATATGGGTTTCCAATAAATTTCTTATATTCAACTACTTCACCTTTTTACTACCAAGTGTGTATGCAAAGTATTATTCTTCCCCATATGTGCCTTCAGAATTTCTACCAACCCTAAACTGAATTCTTTGGATTTTAGAAACTCCATTTATCATTTGCTAGTTGCTATATTTTCAGATTTATATTCCTATGCATAATTGTGTATTTTATTATTAAATTAGTAACACACATCACCTAAACAAATTAGGTTCTGGTCCTAAATAATTTAAAATCATATTTTGACCATGGCTTATGATGTATACTATTTCATAATTATTTTCCCTATTTTTCTTTAACTATTCTTTACTTAAAAATGTGTCCCTATACTAATAAATGTGAATAATAGATAAAACAGATTTATTTCAGCCCAAAAATATATTTTTATCTCACTCCAAAGTTTTCTAAGTACTGAGAAAGTTTTTAATAAATTTTGACAATTATGTTTGTCCCCCTTTTTAATTTTTAAACACTAGTTACATATTCAATTTTCTAAATTAAATACTAAACAAGGCTAAAATAATGAATTCACCCCATTACAGGGTCTATAATATTATTTTCATAATTTCCAGGGGTCTATCTACACTTATCAGAGGTGTTTTTCCTAATTTCTATTAAGTCCAGGGGTTAAAACTGATTTTTAAATGGATTTACATGATTTTCTGGAGTTCCAGGGGCTAGATCTGAAGTTTCCGGGGCTAGCTCTCAATTCCAGAGAACCCCAGGGGGTAGCACGTAAGAATTCCAGACTTTATAATGCGGGGCTGACGTGGTCCGTCCGATTTTAAACCGACGGCTGAGATTATAAGATCGAACCGGTACGCGGGGTTTTAAAGTCTACCGTGCGATTTAAAATAAACGGCGCACATGCGGCCACGTCGCTCTGATCGAACGCGGGCGGCGCTGCCGGCGGCGCACGGCGGCGGGAAGCGGCGATCTCGCCGGAAAGTTTCGGATCCTCGAGAATTTCTGCCTAGAACTGTGATCTTATGGCCTAGATCGGTAGAGGGGAGGTCAGGGATCTCACCTCGGGGGTTTTCTCGAGCTCGGGGGTCCTGGAAAGTGATCAGCGGCGAGGTCCGAGGCAAAACCACGGCGAAGCTCGTCGGCGCTAGATTTACACCGTAAGTCTTCGGGTTTTCTGCACCTGCAAAGTTCCCCGGAGGCGGTGGATCAAGACCAGCGAGTTAGATCAGAGTTTCCGAGCTTAGATCGGCCAGAATTCACCGGCGAAGTCTCGGTGCTCACCGGAGTAAAAATCGGCGATCGCGTGGGAAAAACTGATCGGGGCTTGGGTTTTTATAGCCGGGGGAGGGCGGTGGGTCTGTTGTGATCGAGTTGGAGTCCTCTGGGACCAGAATTCGGGCGACGGGACGCGGTTTCCGGTCGGTTTCGATTTCGCGCGCTCGGGGGAAAAGTCCGGGGTCGCGGGGGCTCGGGGTTAGGGATGACAGGTGGGTCCCACCCGTCGGTGAGAGGCAGCGCGGCGCGCGCGGGGGCGGGCTGGCGCGGGAGTAGCTGGGCCGGCTGGCGGGTTTCGGCCCACTGGCCGGTTTTTTCCTGTTTTTCTTTTTCTTTTTCCATTTCTTTTCTGTTTTGAGTATAATTTGAATTCCAGTTTGAATTTGAATTTTTGCAAAACATGCAACACGTCCAAAAAATTTTAAATTCCCCTCTGAGCATGGTTTAGAGTTTTGAATCAAAATTTGGGGTGTTACAGCTCTACCCCCCTTAAAAGAAATCTCGTCCTCGAGATTGGTGTTTCTAAGAAAACAATTCCGGAAATTGTGCCTTGAGCTCATCTTCCCGTTCCCAGGTGGCTTCCTCTTCTGAGTGATGCTTCCACTGCACCTTGCACATCCGGATTCTCTTGTTTCTGGTGAGGCGTTCCATCGTCTCCAAAATCTTGTATGATTGCTCGGCATAAGACAAATCTTCAGCTACATCCACTTCATTCATGGGTAACACCTCCTCAGGCGTCCTCAGGCATTTCTTGAGTTGTGACACATGAAATACATCGTGCACGTCCGATAGATGAACCGGTAACTCTAGTTGGTACGCCACTTCGCCTTTTCTTTCCAAAACTTGAAAGGGTCCGATGTATCGAGGTGACAACTTCCCTTTCACCTTGAACCGACGAAGTCCTCTGATAGGGGACACCTTGAGATAAACATAGTCTCCCACGTTGAAAACGAGTTCTCTTCTTCGTACATCAGCATAACTCTTCTGGCGTGTTTGTGCTATCCTCAAGTTGTTGCGAATCTCCCTCACCTTCGCTTCGGCTTCTTGTAGCACTTCTGGACCAAATACTTTACTTTCTCCTGTTTGGTTCCAAAATAGGGGAGTTCTGCACTTCCTTCCATACAAAGCTTCAAACGGTGACATTTTCATACTAGCTTGATAGCTGTTGTTATAGGAAAACTCCGCATACGGTAAGTTCTTGTCCCAACTCCTATTGTTTTTGAGTGCACATGCTCTTAACATATCTTCAAGGATCTGATTGGTTCTTTCCGTCTGCCCGTCAGTTTGGGGATGATAGGCAGAGCTGAAGTTCAGATGGGTTCCCATGGTTTCATGCAACTTTTGCCAAAACCTCGAGGTGAACTGTGTCCCTCGGTCCGACACTATCTTCTTTGGCACTCCATGGTAACACACAATCCTTGACATGTACAATTCTGCCAATTTGGATCCGCTGTAGCTTTCTTTCACCGGAATGAAATGAGCTACCTTGGTTAGCCTATCAATAATGACCCATATTGAATCATACCCGGATTGGGTCCTAGGCAATCCCACAACAAAATCCATGCTGATTTCTTCCCATTTCCATTCAGGCACTTTGAGTGGTTGCAATAATCCCGCAGGTCGTTGATGTTCTGCTTTCACCAACTGACATGTGTCACATAGGGCAACATGTTCCGCGACATCTTGCTTCATGCCATACCACCAATACCTGCCTTTGAGGTCCTGGTACATCTTCGTACTCCCAGGATGAATGGAATAGTCAGAATCGTGAGCCTCCTTCAAAATCAATTCACGGATCTCCTTTACTTCGGGCACACAGATCCTTTTCCCGTGCCACACCGTTCCTTGTTCATCCTCTCTAAAACCAGGAGCTTTATTTTCCTTAATGAGCTGTCTGATCTCTTGTATCTTCTCATTATTCTTTTGGCCCTCACGTATGTCTCGCTCGAGTGTGGAGTCCACTTCCATGGCGATGGCTTCACCACTATTTACTAGACATAGATTGAGCCTTATAACCTCGTCCTTCAATTCTGCGGGCATGTCCTTCAAGCTCAACTTATTGACCTGCACTTTCCGACTCAAAGCATCGGCCACGACGTTTGCTTTTCCGGGATGATAGTTGATGCCCACATCAAAGTCATTGATTAGCTCTAACCATCTCCTTTGTCTGAGGTTGAGATCTGGCTGTGTGAATATGTACTTCAAACTCTTATGATCCGTATATATTTCTGTCCTCTTCCCCATCAAATAGTGCCGCCAAATTTTCAACGCGTGTACCACTGCGGCTAGTTCTAGGTCATGTGTAGGATAGTTCTTCTCGTGCTTCCGAAGCTGCCGGGATGCATAAGCCACGACATGTCCTTCTTGCATGAGAACACACCCCAACCCATTTCCAGAGGCATCGCAGTACACTGTGAAATTCTTCTGCATATCTGGCATAACCAACACTGGGGCTATTGTCAATCTCTTCTTTAGCTCCTGAAAGCTCGTCTCGCACTGTGGCGTCTAGGTGAATGTGATTCCCTTCTCCAACAGTTTGGTGAGAGGTCTCGAGATCTTGGAGAATCCCTCAATAAACCGTCGATAGTATCCAGCCAATCCCAAAAAGCTTCGAACTTCCCCGACATTTTCAGGGGTTTTCCACTTCTGGATATCCTCGATTTTGGCGGGATCTACGGAGATTCCTCCCTCCGAGATTATATGTGCTAAAAAGGGAACTCTCTTCAGCCAAAACTCACACTTGCTCAACTTGGCATATAATTGGTGTTCTCTCAGCCTCTGTAACACCAACTTTAGATGTTTCTCATGTTCTTCTTCATTTTTGGAGAAGACGAGAATATCATCTATGAAGACCACCACAAATTTGTCCAGATATTCCTTGAATACCTTGTTCATGAGGTACATGAAATATGCCGGGGCATTGGTTAGCCCAAAAGGCATGACAGTGTATTCATACAGTCCGTACCGAGATACGAAAGCTGTCTTGGGAATATCAGATTGCCTTATCTTGAGTTGGTGGTATCCCGACCTGAGATCAATTTTCGAGAACACACAAGCTCCCCTCAACTGATCAAACAAGTCTTCAATGCGGGGTAATGGATACTTGTTTTTGATGGTTACCTCATTCAAGGCACGGTAATCCACGCATAAACTTTGGGTTCCGTCTTTCTTAGGCACAAATATCACCGGAGCTCCCCATGGTGAGGAACTAGGGCGAATATACCCCTTCTCCGTCAATTCTCTTAAATGATCCTTGAGCTCTTCTAGCTGCTTGGAGTCCATTCGATAAGGTCTCTTGTATATCGGGGTTGTTCCCGGTACTAGCTCAATTGCGAATTCCACGTCACGGTCGGGAGGCATACCTGGCAATTCCTCCGGAAAAACATCTGGATATTCCCTGATAGTCCTGATTTCCTCAACTTTCACCTCCACTTGATTTAACTTAATGTCCCTCCTAGGCTTGTGTATCGTTATGAACTTTACTCTTGTGCCATTGGGGTGAGTTAGTTCCACCGTTCTGGTCGAACAATGGATGATTCCTTTATGTTTGGTCAACCAATCCATACCCAAAATAATATCTATCCCTTGTGAATCTATCACTATGAGGTTAGCAGTAAATACTACCCCATTAATGTCTAGGCTCACTTTGGGGCACACTTGTCTTGTCCTTATTTCTCCACCTGGAGAGTTTACGGCTAGCATATGGTTCATTTGTGTGGTTGCTAGGTCATACTTCTTAACAAACCCTTGAGCAATGAACGAGTGGGTAGCACCAGAATCAAACAGCAGAGTTGCAAGGTGTAAATTGGCAGGAAACTTACCAACTACCACGTCGGGTGCCTCTTGTGCTTCCTCCATAGTGACGTGGTTCACCCGTCCTCTCACTACATTCTGCTGTTGTGGCGGCACAGGCTTCTTCTTCGGGCACTTATGGGCATAGTGCCCCACTTCAACACAGCTAAAACATTGCACCCCAACCTTAGGTGCTTGGCCTTTGTTGTCTTGGGGTTGGTTCGGGGGTCCTTGCACTGCTGGTCGAGGTGGATATGCGGGGCGAGGCTGCTGCACAAACTGACGTTGCGGCTGTGCTGGTGCTGCGGGTGGCCTGTAGTTTGGGTTGTACCCTCTTGGTGCTGAATAGGGTACCGCAGCACGGCTCGTCTGCCCCGTAGGTTGCTGCATAATACGTGGGCGGGTGTTGCTCCCTTAGGCCTGATGTGACCATCCCGCCTTCCTCTTATTCTCATTTTCCAGGGCCTTTAGCTTCCTTTCCACCACAAACGCTCTGTCCACCATCTTTTGAAAACTTTCATAATCATTGGAGGACATGGCACACTGCATCTCTTCGGTAAGTCCTTCCACGAAACAATCTTGTTTCTGCTCATCAGTCTCTATGTCTTGTGGAGCATAACGGGATAGTTGAGTAAATTTAGTGAGGTATTCCCTCACCGTCATGTTTCCCTGCTGCAGCCCCAAAAACTCCTTTCTCTTGTTTTTGAGTTCACCTCTTGGGCTGTAGTGGTTGCGGAAGCTACGCTTGAACTCTTCCCAAGTAATGTTCTCAGGGTCATGATGGGCGGCCACGTAGGCGGTCCACCAATTAGCAGCAGGTCTCTGCAATTGATGAGAGGCAAACAGCACCCTCTCATACCCTTGGCATTGTATTATCCTCATCTTACTTTCAATGGTCTTCAGCCAATCATCTGCCTCCAGAGATTCAGCAGCACTTGCAAACTTTGGAGGTTGAGTTCCTAGAAACTCACTCAACCTTGGTTGGCGTGGTGCCGCTTGTGGAGGTGGAACTTGATGCAAGTTGGCCACCACTTGAGTCAAGTTCTGGATAAGCTGATTTTGATTCTCCAGCATTTGGTGGAGAGGATCAACTTCTTCACGGCGACCACCCCTGTCCTGGCCTCCAGAAAGATGAGGGTTGCATGCCTCATCATTGTTGTTGGCGGGGTTGGCAGCACGTCCTTTTCCTCTTCCGGCCATCTGGCAGAATCAACACATGTTAATTTGATACCATTTAGTATCATCTTACTACTTTCATTTGTTGGTACTTTAAGGTGTTGAGGCTTTGTTAAAACTTTACGAGGGTTTATATCTCACACCAAATAAATGCACTATTATTTCCTGTGGGTTCACACACCAAAGCAAAACAATCTGAAGACGAGGCTGTGGACAATTGCTCATGGCTTCCACAACTCACGTCACAAACCAAGCATTATCACACTATTAACTACGTAACGACTCGACTACTCGACCTCTTGCTAGCTAGAGGAAAGACTCTACACTACTCGTCCTCTTGAGCTGGCTCCTCGGGATCTTCCTCCTCATTTCGACTACCTTCTGACTCTGCTTTGGGTGGGGAGGCTGCTGGTGGAGAAGTGCGACGACGCCTGATTGCTCGGTGATCCGGGGAGTCAGGTGTCCATGGATCACTCACGGTGACACACAGTTCATTCCCATCTCCTCTTTCTCTCGCCTTTAAACAAGCTCGCAGCAACGCCTCCGTCTCCTTCAGGGTATCTCGGACATCCTGAAGCTCTTGTTGACACTCCTGCAGTCGAGTGCTGAGCATAGCAGCATCCTCCAAGCACAAGTCCATGTGCTCATGGGAAGTCCCTTGCTGCACCGGTGGGTACTTGTACTCCGTGGTACCACTCTCACGTTGGAGGACATACATGTACTCAGTTTTGTCCAAGTGGCGACGATAGATGTGACTCTGGCAGGTGATGGCCTCCCAGTTGACATCTCTCTCCGCGTCAACTTGTGTTGCTCGACAAGCTGGAGAATGGTGGATCTTCAGCAGTTGATTCTCGTGTATAATCCTCATCTCCGAACTCCATTCTTCCCTCTTCTCACGGATGGTCCTGGTGGAGTTATAGTGGATGATTAGCTTGCCCGTATTGCCGGCGGCTTCGAGCATACGTCGAAGACGGCGCAACAAATCGCCTACTGCCAATCCGTAGGAAAGGTACGTCACTGGACTACTCTCCTCTCTTTCGGCAAGGGCAACTACGGGAACTCTCCCTCCTGTGGACTTACGAGCGGTGCGAATCATGCGAACCATCTAAAACAAAAAGAATTAAAACTTAGGTTAGATAAACTTTTTAAACAAAAATCCCATTTTGAATGAAAATTTGGGGTAAGATGAAGAAAATGACTCCTTAAATAACACTCTTCACCCACACCTTGGAAAATAGTTTTTTTTTAAAAAAATAAGGCCCTTAACTACGTCCATTTCTACCTAGGTCCATGTTTCTACGGGCAACCTTGGCTCTGATACCACCTCTGTCACACCCGGTTTTTCCGAAGAAACAACCAAGTGAATATCACATGTATGCCAGGATCATTTTCTCATACATGTGATGACAAATAGTGAAGCATCATTTATTACAAGCCAGGTGTCGAATATAAATAAGTCTTACATCGCAAATGTCTCAATAGACACTAATGCTTCATCACAAGTAAATAAACTAGCAGCGGAATATTATTCTTTAAGGCTCCATCACAGGCGTTGCCCGGGGGTCTTCATGAACCTAAAATCCTTCCTCGGGTCCAAAATCTTGGTCATTATACACCACCTCATTATCTTGACCTGAGCAGCAATATAAACCAACAACTATGCAAGGTTGAGTACCAATGGCACTCAGCAAGTGTGGGAAAATTATATCATGCATGGCTAGAACAAGGAGAGGTTGAACTCATGGGTAAAGCACTACGCAATTAATACCTATCACCTTAGCTTATTAAGCACCTACATTACTGCACAGGTGAAATGGTCCCAATCTCCCATCCCATCATTATAATCCAATAACCATAACATCATTACCAATGTTAAGCTCCCCGCTTAACTTCCAAAACCATCAATCCTCTAATCATGAATAAGTCCAGGCCGCTCTTAACCGTGAGCACGGCTGTCAAGACAGTTTTGACTCTGCAGAGTTTGTACCACTGTACCCACAAGTAGTGATTTCATCCCCCGTTGCCGGGTGGACTAAAAGAACCTCCATTATGCCAGTGGCTACGATCCACATTAACACTTCCCAGGTGTGTAGCCAGGAGATCACTACGAAGCCTTTACAAAGGGAATCCCGACGAGCGTGGGCCCACTGAGGTTTCACCCCTGACAGCATACAAGAGGCTCCAACCCCGCTGCAGTGGCCCCCTCTTGAGCCTTGCGGTTCATATGGTAGTCCAGCTGACACCTACTCCCCGCACCATCCAACACACCCATACTACGCCGGGGATACACCTAATTAATTGGCCAAGCTGCCCCATCTCAGCATGTGGTTGGCACTGTAAAGCCGGGTTACATGCTCCATGAACCGGTCCTTAGGATCCAGGCAAGTACTAAACAAAACCCAAGTCTCCTGCACCCAGCACACAACCAAAATATCCAACTTGCCTTGATCCCTACCTCTACATAACTCACAATGTCTCATTCAAGAGTATGGTAATATAAACTGATGATCTCATATCCCAAATATCCCATTCTAAGCATGGCTAAGCATATGCATGTGTATAAATGACATGACAAAATAAATCCCAACCCAAGCTTCAAGGAAACAAGGTAATGCAATTCTAGGGAAACTTCCTAGCATGGGTTTCATATTTAACTTGACAATGCAAATAATTCTATCTACACATCCTAGCATAGGATCAAAGTGGTCAAGGACACTTGCCTCCTTCTTGCTGCTCTTGAAATGGGTAGTCCTGATCTTGGAAAGGAATAACTTGCTCTTGAACAGGTTCTACTTCATACCATCACACATAGCAAAAGAAAAACAACAATCATAAGACATAGTTCACACTTCTACTTCATACAAACCACACATTCATATTTATGAATTTCATTCACCATTATATGTGTTGTGGTTACTTTATGTGTGTTGAGTTGTGGCTTGCATGCACTTTTAACCATGTGTATATGATTCCTACTTTTGTGTCCACCTTTATACTTACATACTATTTATATGGGTTTCCAATAAATTTCTTATATTCAACTACTTCACCTTTTTACTACCAAGTGTGTATGAAAAGTATTATTCTTCCCCATATGTGCCTTCAGAATTTCTACCAACCCTAAACTGAATTCTTTGGATTTTAGAAACTCCATTTATCTTTTCAGATTTATATTCCTATGCATAATTGTGTATTTTATTATTAAATTAGTAACACACATCACCTAAACAGATTAGGTTCTGGTCCTAAATAATTTAAAATCATATTTTGACCATGGCTTATGATGTATACTATTTCATAATTATTTTCCCTATTTTTCTTTAACTATTCTTTACTTAAAAATGTGTCCCTATACTAATAAATGTGAATAATAGATAAAACAGATTTATTTCAGCCCAAAAATATATTTTTATCTCACTCCAAAGTTTTCTAAGTACTGAGAAAGTTTTTAATAAATTTTGACAATTATGTTTGTCCCCCTTTTTAATTTTTAAACACTAGTTACATATTCAATTTTCTAAATTAAATACTAAACAAGGCTAAAATAATGAATTCACCCCATTACAGGGTCTATAATATTATTTTCATAATTTCCAGGGGTCTATCTACACTTATCAGAGGTGTTTTTCCTAATTTCTATTAAGTCCAGGGGTTAAAACTGATTTTTAAATGGATTTACATGATTTTCTGGAGTTCCAGGGGCTAGATCTGAAGTTTCCGGGGCTAGCTCTCAATTCCAGAGAACCCCAGGGGGTAGCACGTAAGAATTCCAGACTTTATAATGCGGGGCTGACGTGGTCCGTCCGATTTTAAACCGACGGCTGAGATTATAAGATCGAACCGGTACGCGGGGTTTTAAAGTCTACCGTGCGATTTAAAATAAACGGCGCCCATGCGGCCATGTCGCTCTGATCGAACGCGGGCGGCGCTGCCGGCGGCGCACGGCGGCGGGAAGCGGCGATCTCGCCGGAAAGTTTCGGATCCTCGAGAATTTCTGCCTAGAACTGTGATCTTATGGCCTAGATCGGTAGAGGGGAGGTCAGGGATCTCACCTCGGGGGTTTTCTCGAGCTCGGGGGTCCTGGAAAGTGATCGGCGGCGAGGTCCGAGGCAAAACCACGGCGAAGCTCGTCGGCGCTGGATTTACAACGTAAGTCTTCGGGTTTTCTGCACCTGCAAAGTTCCCCGGAGGCGGTGGATCAAGACCAGCGAGTTAGATCAGAGTTTCCGAGCTTAGATCGGCCAGAATTCACCGGCGAAGTCTCGGTGCTCACCGGAGTAAAAATCGGCGATCTCGTGGGAAAAACTGATCGGGGCTGGGGTTTTTATAGCCGGGGGAGGGCGGTGGGTCTGTTGTGATCGAGTTGGAGTCCTCTGGGACCAGAATTCGGGCGACGGGACGCAGTTTCCGGTCGGTTTCGATTTCGCGCGCTCGGGGGAAAAGTCTGGGGTCGCGGGGGCTCGGGGTTAGGGATGACAGGTGGGTCCCACCCGTCGGTGAGAGGCAGCGCGGCGTGCGCGGGGGCGGGCTGGCGCGGGAGTAGCTGGGCCGGCTGGCGGGTTTCGGCCCACTGGCCGGTTTTTTCCCGTTTTTCTTTTTCTTTTTCCATTTCTTTTCTGTTTTGAGTATAATTTGAATTCCAGTTTGAATTTGAAATTTTGCAAAACATGCAACACGTCCAAAAATTTTTAAATTCCCCTCTGAGCATGGTTTAGAGTTTTGAATCAAAATTTGGGGTGTTACAGGCAGCCCTCACATCGGAAGTCCACAATCAAACAAGAAACGCTTTCCTCCGATGTGGTGATGTCCAAAGTGGAATGTAAACTTAATTAGCTCTATATCTACAGCAATCAAGGTATTCAAGACATTAATATCAATACAGCATTTTCAGTTGGCTTATTTCACTTCTTACTACGTCACAGCGCAGTGAACAAGCGGGTACTCAAATAATCGCGAGGGACGGTGATTGCAATCAAGATACACCCGGATAACACGTCACATACACCCACTTTCAGAAGCGTGATTCCACACCCCTTCCTACTCTGTTGTATGCAACAACCTTTCAAAGGCAACCCAAATGCCGAACCGGTCCATCCATAACGGGTAGGAGGTCCCCGCATGGAGCGTGACTGTGCCCACCGGCAGATTTACACCTTGCTACCCTCAACCCACTCCTATTTACGGTTGGGTAAGCCTCGACACCCAGGTTAACCAATTACATCGGTTTCCTGGTTCCCATATTCCAGTATGCATCCGGTACTGTTCGATACTTGTCCAGCAGGGCCGCACACGGATGGTCCTCAACCGACACCAACAGGGCTACGCACGTGAGACCTCTGCTCACTGCTTCCTATCCCCCCTGCTGGGTCTCATTTTCATAACTTAAGCCATTATCTACCTCTTTTCTTCCCGTGTGATAAGTACTATCTCGCGAGTAGCTTCCAACTACTCGTCTTCTACCGGGATCCTATACATTAGCATGGCATTCTCTACTCGTCGAGTTTGTAAACTACCCAACCCACCATAGGATTTTAAGAGGCTATGCAAGTGGGGTTTCAATCACCCTAACTCTAATGCAAACATTCAACCTAGACATAAATGATACAAATGAAAACTTTATAAAAGGTAGTTAAGTGCAAACCGGGGCTTGCCTGGTTGCGAGTTAAACGGAAAGTCAGCTTCTGGTGGGAGGACGTCCAAGGGCTCCGGCGTATCCTCAACTTCGGTCACTATTATAAAATGTAATAAAATACATGTATAAGTATTAAGGATTTATAAGAATTGGACTTCTACTCATAGCTACTGCTATTTAAAATCCTTAATTGGCTTTGGGATTTTTATAGTGGATACTAGACTCTCTAAGGATGATTTGAGCCAAATTTGGAGATATGTCATTGCACAATGTAGTATTTAAAATCCCTACAAGTACAATGATTCTCTAAATTTTGAGCCCAATTCAGGAGCTTTGACATAGATAATGGTGGAAGAGCTGATTAGGGTAAGTCTCCATGGTTCTAACAAAATTTGTTTCACCATTTTTGGAGCTACCATCAGAGAGATATGAATTTTTGAACTTAGACAGGAGTTCTGAAAAAGCTGCTGTTTAAATTTGAATTTTCAAATAAAGGCTGAACTTGAGAAGATAATTTGACCCAGCAATTGACCTCCAATGATGCTCAAATTTTTACTGGAGATTAGTATATATGAAGAGGATTTGCTACCCAAGTTTGGGAATATTTCATAAAGAATTGCTCCTGTAATAAATCCCTAAAACATTTACTAAAAACAATTTTACAGAAATTCCTGGGCATTTTCATAGCCAAAATTTGGTTTCTCTGTGAAGTACTCCTCATGAGGAATCCAACAAAATTGGTCTCACTCTTTTTGGAGTTTTCTACACAAAGTTATGGCCTTGTAAAGATCAGCTAATTCCTGGAATTATTTTTCTAATAGAAACTTCAAATAATTGGGCTGGGCCCACTGTTTTAAATCGGACCAGTGAGATTTCGGCAACACCGGGGGCTACGGAGTTAACCCGCGTAGCCATATCTGATCCGAGCCATAATTCGATCCGGCGCTCAAACGGCGCCACTGACAGGTGGGGCAGGCCCCCACCTTCGTCTACCTCGCGCCCGGCCGGTCTCCTCGCCGGAACGGCGGCGGCACCTCGCCGGAATGATTACCCAGTTCCCTAGACGGCCCAAATCTTGCCGCCTGTGCCCAAAACCCGACGAGGAACATGCTGGTAAGGTCAGCGGAGGCGCTAGATGGCCGGGAATACCTCCCCGACGTTGACAGCGGCAAACTCTACCCCGGCGCCGTCGTTCTCGAATGGCAGGCGGTTATTCCGGTTGGGGAGAGAGCCGCAAGCACCAGGGTGATGTGAGGAGCACGTTTTTGCCTACAAAGAGGGGTGAAAACTCGTGCAAGGTGTAGTTCGCCGGTGCAGCTAGGGTTGTGCGTCGGCGGCCGGAAAAACTTAGCTTACAGCTTCATTTCTCTACGGTTTTCGATGATTCTTCGTCGAGGGGCTGCGCTAGGTCGTGTAGAAGCATCAAGCCAAAGTAATTAAGCTGTGGTTTCACCTTGGCGGTGAATTCTGGGGTAGACGGGCGGCAGTGCTTTCGGTAGCTCGGAGCAACTTGGCTGCGATCGCAGCTGGAGGGGAAACGTGGTTGCCCCTAGCTTTGACAGCGGCACCCCGCACCGCCGGCGACCTCGTCTGACCGAAGAAGGCCTGGGCTAGCGCAGCGAGAGCAGAGGAAAAGGGCGAGCTCGCGTTCGGGAGAGAAACAGAGGAAGCGTGCGTGTTTTCTTCTCTGAGGGAGGGGATACAGCCGAGCAGCCGGGTCTCTCGGCTTAACTGCGACCGCGCCAGCGGTTCGGTGCCTTCGGCGCCAAGCCAAGGCGTCGCCGTGGCGCGCTGCGTCGCCGTGGCGGCTGCGGAGGAAACCGGGAGAACCGACGTCGGCTCGGTGCACACTGATCAGCTGGCCCCACATGTCATCCCCTCTTCTCCCCTTTGATATTTCTGATCTTTTATTTCTGCCACCCACTTTTGTCCAAAAATTTTAGAAATTTACAGGGAAGCCAAATTAAATATGAGGAATCCGAATTTGACTCCCATGCTGTATTTCATTAAGTTTGGTCCAAGTTTTAAATTTCATATTTGAATTTTTGAAGGGTTTTTGGTGTCACCCTAAGTTGGAACAGCAAACCTACTCCAAAATTTCTCATTTCTGGCATGGCTGCTAGTTTAAATATGGATAACACCATTGTGGACCCAAATTGACAAATTGAGGAAATTGGGATTTGAAACTGAATTTGAAATTCAGATTAGAGGGCTTTTCCTTTTAATCCCACACAAACATGAAAACTCCTCCAAATGAGCTGAAATTTGGAAGGTTGAATATTTGGAATATGAAGATCCAAGTTATGAACTTAGACTCCCATGTTTGGAAGTTTTGGGAAGTCTAAACCCCTCACTTTGAACTTATACCATTATAATTCAAAGTTTTAGTTCCCCTCATTTTTCATAAGTGTATATGAGCTGAATTTTCTTGCTACCACTTTTGGGGATTTTACATCCCTTCCCCCTTAAAAAGAATCTCGTCCCGAGATTCCAAAGGAAAAGCAAAGTGGGGAAAAACTTTACCGGGTATAGGATGATAGCAAGTCCGGATAATACGTTCGTAGATAATCCTCGCTTTCCCATGTCACCTCATCAGCGGTATGGTTACTCCACAAGACCTTGTAGAACCCTAAGGTCCGGTTTATTTTGGCACGAGTCTTTTCATCGATGATCCGGATTGGATACTCCGTGTACGTGAGGTCCGGTTGAAGAACTTCTATGTCTTCTGTGCGGACCTCAGCCGAGGGCTTGAGGCACTTTCTCAGCTGAGAGATGTGGAAGACGTTGTGAATGCCTGCGAGCGACGTTGGTAACTCTAGGCGATAGGCCACGGGTCCGCATTTTTCAATAACGGTGAACGGACCAATGAACCGCGGCGCAAGTTTGCCCTTCACTCCGAAATGGTGAACTCCTTTCATCGGAGACACACGGACATACACATGGTCCCCGATGTTGAAGTGGAGAGGAGGGCGTCTTTTATCCGCATAGCTTTTCTGACGAGATTGAGCAGCCTTGAGATTGGCTTGTATTACCCGCACTCGTTCTTCAGATTCATTCACAAGTTCAATGCCGTAGATGACTCGCTCGCCAGACTCGCACCAGTTGAGAGGTGTGCGACATTTCCGGCCGTAGAGAGCTTCATACGGCGCCATCTTGATGCTAGCTTGATAGCCATTGTTGTAAGAAAACTCCGCCAATGGAAAATGATCGTCCCAATTCTTGCCGTGGTGGATGGCACAAGCGCGTAGCATGTCTTCAAGCACTTGGTTCACCCGTTCAGTTTGACCATCTGTCTGCGGGTGATACGCGGAGCTTCGGATCAGTTTGGTCCCCAAAGATACGTGCAGCTGTTCCCAAAACCGAGAGAAGAACTGCGCACCGCGATCTGATATGATGAAGCAGGGAACGCCGTGCAAACATAAGATCTTGGCAATGTACAGCTCCGCATATTGCTTGGCCACGTACTTTGTATGTACGGGAATGAAATGAGCCGACTTGGTTAGTCGATCGACTATCACCCAAATCGAGTCATGTTTGTGAGACGTGAGAGGTAATCCAACTATGAAGTCCATGCTGATATCCTCCCACTTCCACGCCGGAATGTTCAACGGCTGCAGCTCTCCTGCTTTACGCATATGGTCGGCCTTCACACGCCGACACGTATCACATTCTGATACGTATTTTGCAATTTCTCTCTTCATCCGTGTCCACCAAAACCTGGTTTTCAGATCCTGGTACATCTTGTTGCTGCCCGGATGAATAGAATACTTGGACAAATGAGCCTCGTCCAAGATTTTCCTCCGAAGCTTCATGTCACGGGGTACCACTATACGGTCTTTAAACCATAGTGTACCGTTATCATCTCTTCAGAAGCATTTCATTTCACCATTCTTCATCCTTCTCCGAATGTGCGACATTCCCATGTCCTTTCTCTGAGCTTCCATAATCTCCTCTCTTATGGTTGGGATGAGAGCAAGATTATATAACGCCCCATATGGAACCAAGTACAGACTCGGCTCCTCCTCTTCAAGGGGGGTGATGGACAGATTGTTGACATGGGATTTGCGGCTTAAGGCATCGGCAACCATGTTTGCCTTCCCGGGATGGTAGTGAATCTCGATCTCATAGTCTTTGACCAGTTCTAGCCATCTCCGTTGCCGCATATTCAACTCCTTTTGAGTGAATATATATTTCAGACTTTTGTGGTCGGTGTAGAGGTGCACTAAGTTTCCAAGCAAATAGTGCCTCCACATCTTTAAGGCCAATACCACAGCAGCGAGCTCAAGATCATGAGTCGGATAGTGCTGCTCGTGGTTACGAAGTTGACGTGAGCCATAGGCGACCACTCTTCCTCCTTGCATCAATACACAGCCAAGCCCGATGCCAGATGCTTCACAATATACGTCAAAGGGCTTAGTTGTATCCGGTTGAGCTAACACCGGGGCTGTTGTAAGATGCTTCACTAATGTTTGGAAAGCTTCTTTACAAGCTGAGCTCCAAACATATTTGATCCCCTTTTTCAACAGTTCAGTCATCGGCTTAGCAAGCTTGGAGAAATTTGGTATGAATCTCCGATAATATCCTGCTAACCCGGGGAAACTCCTGACCTCATGGACTGATGTGGGGGACTTCCATTTCAGCACTTGTTCAATTTTGCTTGGATCAACTGCAATGCCTTCTGCAGAAATAATGTGACCAAGGAATGGCACTTGGCTGATCCAAAACTCGCACTTGCTGAACTTGGCATAAAGCTTATGGTCTCTTAATCGTTGAAGCACGATATGCAAGTGCTTGGTGTGTTCCTCTTCAGACTTGGAGTAGACCAAGATGTCATCTATGAACACCACCACAAACTTGTCCAACTCCGGCATGAACACTGAGTTCATGAGATACATGAAGTGTGCCGGGGCGTTGGTGAGACCAAAAGACATGACGAGGTACTCATATAACCCATACCTCGTCGAGAAGGCCGTCTTTGGGATATCCTCCGCTCGGATCTTGATTTGATGATATCCAGAGCGAAGATCCATCTTGGAAAATACACTCGCACCCACAAGTTGATCGAAGAGAATATCGATGCGGGGCAGTGGATATTTATTTTTGATGGTGACGGCGTTGAGAGGCCGGTAGTCCACACACAACCTCAAGGTTTCATCCTTCTTCTTCACAAACAGCGCCGAGCATCCCCATGGCGAGGAACTCGGTCGAATGAAACCCTTCTTCATCAAATCGTTGAGCTGCTCCTTTAGTTCAGCCAGCTCATTCGGAGCCATCTTATATGGTCTCCGTGAGATGGGTGTCGTCCCAGGTATGAGTTCAATCTTGAACTCGACATCTCTTTCGGGTGGCATGCCCGGAAGATCATCCGGAAAGACATCCGGGTATTCACGGACGACACGAATATCCTCAAGTTTCGTGGCTTCCGTGTTATATGTGGCTGGGGTTTCTTGAACCAAACGGTCAAGAATAAGAACATGTGGTTCATGAAGTGGAGAGTTTAAACAAACCACACGTGGAATGATGTCAAGAACAGCACCATGGCGATGTAGCCATGACATTCCTAAAATGACATCAAGTTTTTGACTCTCTAACATGATTAGAGAAGTCGGATATAGATTCCCACCCAACTGTAATGGTGCTCTATATACCATTCTATCAGCTGTTATTTTCCCACCCGGAGAACATATCAAATATGAATTATTTGTGGGAATGATAGGCAGTTGATATTTAATAACATAAGACTGACTTATGAAATTATGGGTGGCACCGGAGTCAAAAAGTATGACTACGGGATGATCTAGGTAAGAGAACGTACCCGCGAGGACGGGTTCGCCTTCCGGCACGTCTTCGATAGCTAAGTGGTGGACGTTGCCGGGTTTTGGTGCTGGTTTCTTGGGCTGATTGCAGGACTGATTAGCACCCTGATATGGTGCTGCACCCCTGCCCTGTCGCGGCTCGGGGCAGTCCCTTGAAATGTGCCCGACACGGCCACACGTGTAGCACGTGTAAGGTGTCGGGGTCCCGCCGACTTGAGGACGGAATCCTGGTGCGCGCTGAACCATCCTTTGCTGTTGCTGTTGCTGTGGGGGATACGTCGGTCGGAAGCCCGGCGCATTATATTGCCGACCGCGAAACTGAGGCGGTCGCGTCGGTGGCTGCCATCTCTGACCGGATGGTGATCGATACACCACGCGGTATTTCTGTGGCGTCCCACCACTGCTGCTCGTCAGCGTGCTGCGTTTCCTCTTGTCAGAACCGCGCTCGCGCTGAGCATTCTCCTGTAGGATCGCGGCATTAACTAAGTCGTTGAATGTGCTGCGATTGCTCTGGGCGAGATGGACCATCATTTTGGAATTCAGGCCCCAGAAGAAAGCATTACGCTTGTTGTCTTCCGTCCCCACAAATCCTGGCGCATACTGCGCCAGCCGGTTGAATAACCTAGAGTACTCATGAGCACTCCTCTCGCCTTGTCGTAGCGCCAGGAACTCCTGGAGCTTCATTTCCATCACACCTGGAGGTATGTGATAGGCGCGGAACGCCTCCCGGAACTCCGTCCATGTGACGGCATGGCCAGCCGGTAAGGAGGCGGTGTAGTTCGCCCACCATGTACCGGCTTCTCCTTGAAGCTGTTGCGCTGCATACAGCGCCTTCTGGTGTTCGGTGCATCGTAGCAGCCCGAACTTCGCCTCCAGAGTGCGGATAAAGCTGTCCGCCTCCAAAGGTTCTTCGGCCTCCGTGAAGACCGGTGGATGGGTCGCCATGAACTCTGAATACTTTGTTGGGGCTGGCGTTGCCCATTATCTTGGCGTCCTCCCTGATGGGACGCATTTTGCTGGACTAGCATCCACAGTAACTCGGTTTGCTCGTCGCGCGAGCCGAGCACTGCGGCGAGAACCTCCGCCAGGTTTCTTGGAAGTTCTGGTGGTGGAGGAGGTGGTTGCTGCTGCATCGTGGTTTGCTCCGGAGGTGGAGACTAATCCCACGAACCTGACTCGGACCTCCCTCCTCTTGTGTTGAACGTGTCCGCACCATTCTGCATTCAGACCATTCAAACGATCAGCGCATGTTGGTTTATTTCATCCAGTCTATACAATAGTAGTGCGAGAATGAGATAAACAATGCGCATAACAGTCACACATATGGATAAAGTATAAACTTTATGCAGCATATACATCCCTGGACCACGTCCCATGATCGAGTTCCAAGGTATTGAACTTTAGGAGTTTAAAAGTTCATTTCGACCATCGGGGTCACCACGGGATGTTAAGTGTGTTAGCATGCGTAATTCCTCGCTATTGTATTGGACCCAAACATGTACTAACTCGAAGTGATATGTCAAATGCCTAAACCCTTCGACTCCAACTCGCTGTTTTACAACAGCCACTGGACGTCAAACTGTGAAACTAAGTGTTTTGGTTGAAATACAGAAAATTCCAGAGAGCATTTGGTCTGCCCTCTTTTTGGACAGTACCTATTCATCTGAGATTTTCATTCCATTGGAGGGAGATTTTATTCTGGAGCCCTACAGAAAAATTGTAGAGGACTTCAAAACCTTTCCATAATGGTATTCCACACCTCCATTGGTTCAACCAATCCTAAGTTATGCGCTGTTCAAGTTCAACAAAAGTTTCTGCCAAAAACAGGGGAGATTGTTCCTAAGTTTTTGAGATTGAATCTATACTCCCAATTGACTCTTAGTTCAATATAGGAGTTTACTAACCCCTAAATGAATTTCTAAACCTTATTGTGACTCTTTTCTTTAAAATAAACTTTTATGCAGTCGGTACTACGTTTCCTCACCAAAGATAAATCCTAAACCGGTATTCCGGTATATATGTGTCAAAGGGTGGAACTAAAGTCGTCACTCACAAACGGTTTCTAAACGTCATGCACTAACGTGGTTAGTGTACCTGCAGAAAAACACACAATAATGATGCACACAAAGGTTTTAACATTGCAGGCAGTTCCATATCATAGTAAAAACATACGGTCCGTATCATTGCCATACGGATCGTCCTTGAGTCAAGCCACGTCTCAAGGTACATGGTCGTGTTTTCACACCACACAACGGGGAACCCGAGTAGAGCGCGAACGGGTCGTCACGTTTGGGAATTTTATCAACCCAACGGATACCACCTACTGACTCATGACCGTTCAGGCACGCCGATGGCGAGCGCTGCGTATGGCCCATTGAACATTAAACGTTCAAGAGTTGCATACTATAGTGTTGCTTACCACACAATGGGGTATTCTCACTTTTGCCTAAAGCACACTGGAGATCAGCGTTTTCATATGCTCTCAGAACCATAAAGAGGTTCAGAGACTCATATTCACTACCGTGCCAAGCCACGGTATATCCTTCCATACTATTGCTCGTATGGGGAGTTACCGCAATTGATCCGCCTGCGGTGGCGTACCTTACCTCTTACCTGACGTCGGAGCGTCGTTACAGAATGTATAACACATAAGTTAGCTTTTCCACCTTAGTAACTACTACTATCATAGACCTTATGCGGGCTTAAAGACTAATCCTCACTCGACTACTTCTATGTTTTCAAAATAGCTCTTTTCGAGCGTGCTATTCCCAATGCGGCTCTGATACCATGCCTATGGGGACCACCCCGTGGTTCACCCCCTCCAGGATCGCATAGGGTGGTGCCGTGGGATGCGGCACCCAACAGCACACACGAAAGGAATAAAGAACAACATATAAACTTTTATTTGATATAAAACAGAGGAAGTCTTTTACAAAACCTAATTAACAGCGGAAGTTATATACATAGTTGCTCTCAAACCCTAACTAAGCAAAAGTGCAGCCGTCCAGCCCGGGGACGCTACACACTAGCAGCATGGAACCGGAGATCACGGCGGCGTGCATGGCTCCAGCTCGGCCGTGTACCCCGACGGGGGCATCGCCTCGTCCTCAGAACCTTCGTCATACCTCTCACCTGCACACAGATCAAATATTGCAACCGTGAGCACGAAGGCTCAGCAAGTCTTAACCGTCAACCCTAGGCATGGAACTCTACGTGCAAGGGTATGTAAGATAGGAAAGGATTTTGCAATAAAGACACGCCTATAAGTTGGTCCTTACTTTCAGGTTTATAGCAGCAGATTCATGTGCCTTAGGCAGCCCTCACATCGGAAGTCCACAATCAAACAAGAAACGCTTTCCTCCGATGTGGTGATGCCCAAAGTGGAATGTAAACTTAATTAGCTCTATATCTACAGCAACCAAGGTATTCAAGACATTAAGATCAATACAGCATTTTCAGTTGGCTTATTTCACTCCTATTTACGGTTGGGTAAGCCTCGACACCCAGGTTAACCAATTACATCGGTTTCCTGGTTCCCATATGCCAGTATGCATCCGGTACTGTTTGATACTTGTCTAGCAGGGCCGCACACGGACGGTCCTCAACCGACACCAACAGGGCTACGCACGTGAGACCTCTGCTCACTGCTTCCTATCCCCCCTGCTGGGTCTCATTTTCATAACTTAAGCCATTATCTACCTCTTTTCTTCCCGTGTGATAAGTACTATCTCGCGAGTAGCTTCCAACTACTCGTCTTCTACCGGGATCCTATACATTAGCATGGCATTCTCTACTCGTCGAGTTTGTAAACTACCCAACCCACCATAGGATTTTAAGAGGCTATGCAAGTGGGGTTTCAATCACCCTAACTCTAATGCAAACATTCAACCTAGACATAAATGATACAAATAAAAACTTTATAAAAGGTAGTTAAGTGCAAACCGGGGCTTGCCTGGTCGCGAGTTAAACGGAAAGTCAGCTTCTGGTGGGAGGACGTCCAAGGGCTCTGGCGTATCCTCAACTTCGGTCACTATTATGAAATGTAATAAAATACATGTATAAGTATTAAGGATTTATAAGAATTGGACTTCTACTCATAGCTACTGCTATTTAAAATCCTTAATTGGCTTTGGGATTTTTATTGTGGATACTAGACGCTCTAAGGATGATTTGAGCCAAATTTGGAGATATGTCATTGCACAATGTAGTATTTAAAATCCCTACAAGTACAATGCTTCTCTAAATTTGAGCCCAATTCAGGAGCTTTGACATAGCTAATGGTGGAAGAGCTGATTAGGGTAAGTCTCCATGGTTCTAACAAAATTTGCTTCACCATGTTCGAGCTACCATCAGAGAGATATGAATTTTTGAACTTAGACAGGAGTTCTGAAAAAGCTGCTGTTTAAATTTGAATTTTCAAATAAAGGCTGAACTTGAGAAGATAATTTGACCCAGCAATTGACCTCCAATGAAGCCCAAATTTTTACTGGAGATTAGTATCTATGAAGAGGATTTGCTACCCAAGTTTGGGAATATTTCATAAAGAATTGCTCCTGTAATAAATCCCTAAAAGATTTACTAAAAACAATTTTACAGAAATTCCTGGGCATTTTCATAGCCAAAATTTGGTTTCTCTGTAAAGTACTCCTCATGAGGAATCCAACAAAATTTGTCTCACTCTTTTTGGAGTTTTCTACACAAAGTTATGGCCTTGTAAAGATCAGCTAATTCCTGGAATTATTTTTCTAATAGAAACTTCAAATAATTGGGCTGGGCCCACTGTTTTAAATCGGACCAGTGAGATTTCGGCAACACCGTGGGCTACGGAGTTAACCCGCGTAGCCATATCTGATCCGAGCCACAATTCGATCCGGCGCTCAAACGGGGCCACTGACAGGTGGGGCAGGCCCCCACCTTCGTCTACCTCGCGCCCGGCCGGTCTCCTTGCCGGAACGGCGGCGGCACCTCGCCGGAATGATTACCCAGCGCCCTAGAGGGCCCAAATCTCGCCGCCTGTGCCCAAAACCCGACGAGGAACATGCTGGTATGGTCAGCGGAGGCGCTAGATGGCCGGGAATACCTCCCCGACGTTGACAGCGGCAAACTCTACCCCGGCGCCGTCGTTCTCGCATGGCAGGTGGTTATTCCGGTTGGGGAGAGTGCCGCAAGCACCAGGGTGATGTGAGGAGCACGTTTTTGCCTACAAAGAGGGGTGAAAACTCGTGCAAGGTGTAGTTCGCCGGTGCAGCTAGGGTTGTGCGTCGGCGGCCGGAAAAACATAGCTTACAGCTTCATTTCTCTACGGTTTTCGATGATTCTTCGTCGAGGGGCTGCGCTAGGTCATGTAGAAGCATTAAGCCAAAGTAATTAAGCTGTGGTTTCACCTTGGCGGCGAATTCTGGGGTAGACGGGCGGCAGTGCTTTCGGTAGCTCGGAGCAACTTGGCTGCGATCGCAGCTGGAGGGGAAACGTGGTTGCCCCTAGCTTGGACAGCGGCACCCCGCACTGCCGGCGACCTCGTCTGACCGAAGAAGGCCTGGGCTAGCGCAGCGAGAGCAGAGGAAAAGTGCGAGCTCGCGTTCGGGAGAGAAACAGAGGAAGCATGCGTGTTTTCTTCTCTGAGGGAGCGGATACACCCGAGCAGCCGTGTCTCTCGGCTTAACTGCGACCGCGCCAGCGGTTCGGTGCCTTCGGCGCCAAGCCAAGGCGTCGCCGTGGCGCGCTGCGTCGCCGTGGCGGCTGCGGAGGAAACCGGGAGAACCGACGTCGGCTCGGTGCACACTGATCAGCTGGCCCCACATGTCATCCCCTCTTCTCCCCTTTGATATTTCTGATCTTTTATTTCTGCCACCCACTTTTGTCCAAAAATTTTAGATATTTACAGGGAAGCCAAATTAAATATGAGGAATCCGAATTTGACTCCCATGCTGTATTTGATTAAGTTTGGTCCAAGTTTTAAATTTCATATTTGAATTTTTGAAGGGTTTTTGGTGTCACCCTAAGTTGGAACAGCAAACCTACTCCAAAATTTCTCATTTCTGGCATGGCTGCTAGTTTAAATATGGATAACACCATTGTGGACCCAAATTGACAAATTGAGGAAATTGGGATTTGAAACTGAATTTGAAATTCAGATTAGAGGGCTTTTCCTTTTAATCCCACACAAATATGAAAACTCCTCCAAATGAGCTGAAATTTGGAAGGTTGAATATTTGGACTATGAAGATCCAAGTTATGAACTTAGACTCCCATGTTTGGAAGTTTTGGGAAGTCTAAACCCCTCACTTTGAACTTATACCATTATAATTCAAAGTTTTAGTTCCCCTCATTTTTCATAAGTGTATATGAGCTGAATTTTCTTGCTACCACTTTTGGGGATTTTACACAAAGGCCAGGCACCTAAGGTTGGGGTGCAATGCTTTAACTGTGGTGAAGTGGGGCACTACGCCCATAAGTGCCCAAAGAAGAAGCCCGTGCAGCCGCAACAGCAGAATATAATGCGAGGACGGGTGAACCATGTCACCATGTAGGAGGCGCAAGAGGCACCCGACGTGGTAGTTGGTAAGTTTCCTGCCAATTTACACATTGCAACCCTGTTGTTCGATTCTGGTGCTACCCATTCATTCATTGCCCAAGGGTTTGTTAAGAAGCATGATCTAGCAACAATACAAATGAACCATATGCTAGCAGTAAACTCTCCAGGTGGAGAAATAAGGACAAGACAAGTGTGTCCCAAGGTGAATCTGGACATTAACGGGGTGGTATTTACTGCCAACCTCATAGTGATAGATTCACAAGAGATAGATATTATTTTGGGCATGGACTGGTTGACCAAACATAAGGGAATCATCCATTGTTCGACCAGAATGGTGGAACTAACTCACCCTAGTGGCACAAGAGTAAAGTTCATAACAATACAAGAGCCTAGGAGGGACATTAAATTAAATCAAGTTGAGGTGAAAGTGGAGGAGATCAGGATTATCAGGGAATGCCCAGACATTTTTCCGGAGGAGTTGCCAGGTATGCCTCCCGATCGTGAAGTGGAATTCTCGATTGAGCTAGTGCCAGGAACAGCTCCGATATACAAGAGACCTTATCGGATGGACTCCAAGCAGCTGGGAGAACTCAAGGATCATTTGAGAGAATTGACGGAGAAGGGGTATATTCGTCCTAGTTCCTCACCATGGGGGGCTCCAGTGATATTTGTGCCCAAGAAGGACGGAACCCAAAGGTTATGCGTAGACTACCGTGCATTGAATGAAGTAACCATCAAGAACAAGTACCCGTTACCCCGCATTGAAGACTTGTTTGATCAGTTGAGGGGAGCTTGTGTGTTCTCAAAAATTGATCTCAGGTCAGGATACCACCAACTTAAGATAAGGCAAACTGATATTCCCAAGACAGCTTTCGTATCTCGGTACGGACTGTATGAATACACCGTCATGCCTTTCGGGCTAACTAATGCCCCGTCATACTTTATGTATCTCATGAACAAGGTATTCATGGAATATCTGGACAAATTTGTGGGGGTTTTCATTGATTACATTCTCGTCTTCTCCAAAGATGAAGAGGAACATGAGAAACATCTAAGGTTGGTGTTGCAGAAGCTGAGAGAACACCAACTATATGCCAAGTTGAGCAAGTGTGAGTTTTGGCTGAAGAGAGTTCCCTTCTTACGACATATAATCTCGGAGGGAGGAATCTCCATAGATCCCGCCAAGATCGAGGATATACAGATGTGGAAGACCCCTGAGAATGTCGGGGACGTTCGAAGCTTCTTGGTATTGGCTGGATACTATCGACGGTTTATTGAGGGATTCTCCAAGATCTCGAGACCCCTTACCAAACTGTTGGAGAAGGGAATCACATTCACATGGACGTCGCAGTGCGAGACGAGTTTTCAAGAGTTAAAGAAAAGATTGACAACAGCCCCAGTGCTAGTTATGCCAGATATGCAGAAGAACTTTTCGGTGTACTGCGATGCCTCTGGAAACGGGTTGGGATGTGTTCTCATGCAAGAAGGGCATGTCGTGGCTTATGCATCCCGGCAGCTCCGGAAGCACGAGAAGAACTATCCTACACATGACCTAGAACTAGCCGCAGTGGTACACGCGTTGAAAATTTGGCGGCACTACTTGATGGGGAAGAGGACAGAGATATATATGGATCATAAGAGTTTAAAGTACATTTTCACCCAGCCAGATCTCAACCTCAGACAAAGGAGATGGTTAGAGCTAATCAATGAATTTGATGTGGGCATCAACTATCATCCTAGAAAAGCAAACGTCGTGGCAGAAGCTTTAAGTCAGAAAGTGCAGGTCAATAAGTTGAGCTTGAAGGACATGCCTGCCGAATTGAAGGACGAGGTTATAAGGCTCAATCTATGCCTGGTGAATAATGGTGAAGCCATCGCCATGGAAGTGGACTCCACATTAGAGCAAGACATACGCGATGGTCAAAAGAATGATGAGAAGATACAAGAAATCTGACAACTCATCAAGGATAATAGAGCCCCTGGTTTCAGAGAGGATGAACAAGGTACGGTGTGGCACAGGAAAAGAATCTGTGTGCCTGAAGTGAAGGAGATCCACGAATTGATTTTGAAGGAGGCTGACGATTCCGACTATTCCATTCATCCTCGGAGTACGAAGATGTACCAGGACCTCAAGAGCAGGTATTGGTGGTATGGCATGAAGCGAGATGTCGCGGAACATGTTGCCCTATGTGACACATGTCAGTTGGTGAAAGCAGAACATCAACGACCCGTGGGATTATTGCAACCACTCAAAGTGCCTGAATGGAAATTGAATAAATCGGTATGGATTTCATAGTGGGAGTGCCTAGGACCCAATCAGGATATGATTCGATATGGGTCATCGTCGACAGGCTAACCAAGGTAGCTCATTTCATCCCCGTGAAAGAAAGCTACAGCGGATCCAAATTGGCGGAGTTGTACATGTCAAGAATCGTGTGTTACCATGGAGTGCCCAAGAAGATAGTGTCGGATCGAGGGACACAGTTCACCTCAAGGTTCTGGCAGAAGTTGCATGAAACCATGGGAACCCATTTGAATTTTAGCTCTGCCTATCATCCCCAAACTGACGGGCAGACGGAAAGAACCAATCAGATTCTTGAGGATATGTTGAGAGCGTGTGCACTCAAAAACAATCGGAGTTGGGACAAGAACTTACCGTATGCGGAGTTCTCCTATAACAACAGCTATCAGGCTAGTATGAAGATGTTGCCGTTTCAAGCTTTGTATGGGAGGAAGTGTAGAACTCCTCTATTCTGGAACCAAACGGGGGAAAGTAAAGTGTTTGGTCCCGAAGTACTACAAGAAGCCGGCGCGAAAGTGAGGGAAATTCGCAACAACTTGAGGATAGCACAGACACGACAAAAGAGCTATGCCGATGTTCGGAGAAGAGAGCTCGTTTTCAACGTGGGAGACTATGTCTATCTCAAGGTGTCCCCTATCCGAGGACTTCGTCGATTCAAGGTGAAAGGGAAATTATCACCTCGATACATCGGACCCTTTCAAGTACTGGAGAGGAAAGGCGAAGTGGCGTATCAACTAGAATTACCGACTCGCCTATCAGATGTGCATGACGTATTCCATGTGTCCCAGCTCAAGAAATGTCTGAGAACACCTGAAGAGGTGTTACCCATGAACGAGGATGACGTAGCTGTGGATTTGTATTATACCGAGCAACCATCCAAGATTTTGGAGACAATGGAACGCCTCACAAGAAATAAAAGAATCCGGATGTGCAAGGTGCAGTGGAAGCATCACTCGGAAGAGGAGGCCACATTGGAGCGAGAAGACGAACTTAAGGCACAGTTTCCGGAATTGTTTTCTTAGAACCACCAATCTCGAGGACAAGATTTCTTTTAAGGGGGGTAGAGCTGTAACACCCCAAAATCCTGTTAAGAGGGGAATTTAAAATTTTTTTGACGTATTGCATGGGCTGCAGAAATTCAAATTTAGTTGGAATTCAAATTCTACCGGCCAGTGGGCCGAAACCCACCAGCCGGCCCACCCCACCCCGCGCCAGCCCGCAGCCGCGTGCCCCGTTCCATTTCTCGCTGACGTGTGGGGCCACCATCCTTCTTCCTCCTGCGCCCGCGCTCGGCCGGCCGGGACTCTTCTCTCCTGCGAATCAAAACCGCCCCGGATACTCGCGTATCCCAGCCGAATTTTGGTTCTGGACGACGCAAACTCGATCACAACCGAACGCCGCCCTTCCCCGGCTATATAAGCATCGGCATCTTCCCGATTTTCACCCACGATCAGCCGTTTTTCCTTCCGGTGAGAACCCGAGTTTCTCCGGCCAATTTCACTCGATCTTCGCTCGGGATTTCTGATCTAGCGCGCTGATCTTGATCCACCGCCTCCGGGGAATCACGCAGGTGCAGAAAACTCGGTGGTTTGCGGTTCAAACACAGCGCCAACGAGCCTCGCCGGGAATTCACCTCGGACCTCATCGCCGACCGCTTTCCAGGACCTCCGAGCTCAAGGAAACCCCCGAGGTGAGATCCCCGACCTCCCCTCCACCGATCTAAGCTATGAAATCCCAGTTATAGGAAGAATGGACGAAGATCCGAAGCTCTCCGGCGAGATCGCCGCCTTCCGCCGCCGCGCGCCGCCGGGCAGCGCCGCCCGCTCTCGATTAGAGCGACGTGGCCGCTTGTGCGCCGTCTGTTTTAAATCGCACGGTAGAATTTAAATCCCCGTGTACCGGTTCGGCGTTATAATCTCAGCCGTCTGTTTTAAATCGGACGGTCCACGTCAGCCCCGCATTATAAAGGCCGGGATTCTTACGCGCTACCCCCTGGGGTTCTCGGAAAATACGAGCTAGCCCCGGAAACTTCTGATCTAGCCCCTGGAACTTTAAAAATCAGTTTCAAAAATTCATGTAAATTCAATTAAAAATCAGTTTTAGCCCCCGGACTAAATAAAAATTAGCAATAACCCTCTGTTATGTGTAGTTAGACCCCTGGAAATTTATAAAATAATATAATAGACCCTTTGATGGGGTAAGTTTGCCTTTTTAATCTTATATAATATTAAATTTAGGAATTTGACTATGTAATTAAGATTTAAAATTAAAAAGGTTGAGGCACACACATTGTAAATTCAAGCTTAAACTCTACTAACAATTTGGGAAGCTTTAGAATGAGCTAAAAATAAATTTTAGGCTGAAATGTAATCTGTTTGGGTGTGTTCATGTTTATTAGATATAGAAACACATTTTTAGGCTAGGAAATAATTCTGAAAATTGGTAAAATAAATGTAAAATAGTTCACATCAGAGGAGAAGTTCAAAAATATATTATTTAATATTTTAGGTCAGAACCTATTCTGTTTACATGATGTGTCTTATTATTTTCATAATAAAGTTCACAACTAGGTATAGAAAGTAAATCTGGAAAATATAGGAAAATAGGTATGCATGACTAGAAAATGATAAATGAAGTCTCCAAATCCAAAGACTTCAGTTTAGGATTGGCTGAAGATTTGAAAACCCATTTGGAGTAGGAAATTACCTTCCATGCAAACTTGGTAGTTAAGAAGTATATTAATTAAATATAAAGAATTTGTTCAAATTGAAAATTCATATATAGTGTGCAAACAGAAATCTGAATACAAAAGTTAGAAATCATATACATATGTTTAAAAGTGCATGTAGGCTAAAAATCAACACATCTAGAGTAACCACAACACTTAGAAATGTGAATGACTATCATATGAATGTATGTGTGGAGTGAAAGTGTGAACCATGTCTTATGAATTGTTGTTTTCTTTTGCTATGTGTGTTGGCATGAGTAGAACCTGCCCCAGAGCAAGTTCTTTCCTTCCAAGAACAGGACTATCCATTCCCAGAGCAGCAGGAAGAAGGCAATTGTCCTTGACCACTTTGATCCTATGCTAGGATATGTAGATAGAATTATTTGCATTGTCAATTGAAATATGAAACCCATGCTAGGAAGTTTCCCTAGAATTGCATTATCTTGTTTCCTTGTAGCTTGGGATTGGGATTTATTTTATCATATCATTCATTTACATGCTTATGCTTAGCCATGCTTAGAATGGGATAATTGGGATATGAGATCATCAGTTTATTTACCATACTCTTGAATGAGATTTTATGAGTTATGTAGAGGTAGGGATCAAGGCAAGTTGAATGATTTGGTTGGTGCTGGGTGCACGAGACTCGGGTTTGTGTTTAGTACTTGCCTGGATCCTAAGGACCGGTTCATGGAGCATGTAACCTGGCTTTACCGTGTCAACCACATGCTGAGATGGGGCAGCTTGGCCAATTAATTAGGTGTATCCCCGGCGTAGTATGGTGTGTTGGATGGTGCGGGGAATAGGTGTCAGCTGGACTACCATATGAACCGCAAGCCTCAAGAGGGGGCCACTGCAGCGGGGTTGGAGCCTCTTGTATGCTGTTAGGGGTGAAACCTCAGTGGGCCCACGCTCGTCGGGAATCCCTTTGTAAAGGCTTCGTAGTGATCTCCTGGCTACACATCTGGGAAGTGTGAATGTGGTTCGTAGCCACTGGCATAATGGAGGTTCTTTTAGTCCACCCGGCAACGGGGGATGAAATCACTACATGTGGGTACAGTGGTACAAACTCTGCAGAGTCAAAACTTTCATGACAGCCGTGCTCACGGTCAAGAGCGGCTTGGACTTATTCATGATTAGAGGTTGATGGCTTTGGAAGTTGTGGATGTTAAGCGGGGAGCTTAACATTGGAAATGATATTATGGTTATTTGATTATGATGATGGGATGGGAGATTGGGACCATTTCACTGGTGTAGTAATGTAGGTGCTTAATAAGCTAAGGTGGTAGGTAATAATTGCGTAGTGCTTTAACCATGAGTTCAACCTCTCCTTGCTCTAGCCATGCATGACATAACTTTCCCACACTTGCTGAGTACCTATGGTACTCAAACTTGCATATTTGTTGGTTTAAATTGCTGCTCAGGTCAAGGGGATGATGTGGTGTTCAATGACCAAGACTTTGGACCCGAAGAAGGATTCTAGGTTCATGGAGTCCCCCGGGCAACGCCTGTGACGGAGCACCCAAGAATAATATTCCGCTGCTATCTTATTTACATGTTATGAACTTATTGTCGTCCATCGAGACATATGCTATGTAAGACTTATTTATATTCGACACCTGGCTTGTAATCAATGATGCTTCACTATTTGTCATCACATGTATGAGAAAATGATCCTGGCATACATGTGATATTCACTCGGTTGTTCTTCGGAGAAACCGGGTGTGACAATAAGCCATATTTCACTCTTTCACTCATGCAAACCACACATACATACATACATACTAAAGTCATTCACATGTTTAGGTGTTGTGGTTACCCTAGATGTGTTGATTTTCGGCCTACATACACTTTTAAACCCATATATATTATTTCTAACTTTTGTATTCAGATTTCTAGTTGCACACTATATATATCAATTTCCCATTTGAACAAATTCTCTATATTTAATTAATACACTCCTTAGCCACCAAATTTGCATGAAAGAAAGTTTCCTACTTCAAATAGGTCTTCAGATCTTCTTCAAAATCTTAATTTGAAGCTTTTGAAAATAAAGACATCATTTAATATTTTCAAATTTTTTCATACTTATTTTCCTATATTTTTAGATTTATTTTCTATCCCTAAAAGTAAATTTCAATATTAAAATAGTAAGACATATCATCTAAACAGAATAGGTTCCGATCTAAAATATTCAATAAAATATTTTTGAACTTCCTCTCTGATGTGAAACAATTTAAATCTATTTTACTAGTTTTTAGAATTATTTCTTAGCCTAAAATGTGTCTCTAGAGATAATAAAAATGAGCAACACTTAGGCAGATTTCATTTCAGCCTAAAATCTATTTTTGACTCATTCTAAAGTTTTCCAAGTGCTAGGAGAGTTTAAATTTGCATTTGCACATGTGTTTGCCTCAACTTTAAATTTAAATCCTAGTCACATATTCAAATTTCTGAATTTAATATCCTATAGGGTCTAAAAGGCAAATCCACCCTACTGCAGGGTTTAATTTACCATTTACTAAATTTTCAGGGGCCTAATTACACATAACAGAGGGGTTTTCCTAATTTTTATTAATTCCAGGGGTTAAAAACTGATTTTTAAATGAATTTACATGAATTTCTGAAGGTCCAGGGGCTAGATCAGAAGTTTCCGAGGCTAGCTCATGTTTTCCGAGATCCCCAGGGGGTAGCGCGTAAGAATCCCGGCCTTTATAATGCGGGGCTGATGTGGGCCGTTGGATTTAAAACGGCGAAGGGGTACGCCTCCATATAATTTCTACCGTGCGTTTTAAAATAGACGGCCCACAAGAGGCCACGTCGCCGGCGGCAGAGGTGCGATCTTACCGGCGAAATCTCAGTTTTTTCCGCTGTGCGTTAGAACTCGCATCTTTTTGCATAGATCGACCGCGGAGGGGTAGGGGAGGCTCACCAAGGGGTCTTCTTGGGCACGGGAGGGTTGGAGTAGGCTCTGCGACGGCGACGGGCGGAGGAGCTCCTCAGTGCTCGATGGAGGAGTAGTTTGGATCGGTGATACCTCGCGTTCTCCGGTCGTGGTGCTTCCCTGGGGTTAGCAGATGGTGTACCGAGGGTCAGATAGGGTCGGGTCATGGAAATTCGATGGCTTCAAAGATGACCGGCGGCTAGATTTCACCGGAGCTCGACGGCGTCGGTTGTCTGGGTGGCAATTCGTTCCGGAGTGGGCGTCAATGGCTAGTGTTCGATGCTGCGATGATGCGAAACCGGTTAGATGGACCAGAACGGCGTTATGCCGAGGCGAATTCGGAGGTTGGGCGGCGGTGCTCACCGGCGGCAGAAGTTCGCGAGCGAGGTGGTGAGCAGAGGGGGTTTGCGGGAGTTTAAATTGGCCCGGAGTCCCGGGGTGGGTGTGTGCGTGCGGAATCGGCGCTCGGGGGGGGGGGGGCGGATCAGTTGGTTGCGATCGAGGAATTCGGCCGGCGGCTCGCGATCAGCGCGGAAAGGTCGGTGGTGGTTGGGCGCGCACGCGAGGAGGGGGATGACGTGCGGGCCCCGCGTGTCGGTGAGAGGGTGAGAGGGGGGCGCGCGGGGTCTTGGGCCGGCTGGCGGGTTTCGGCCCACTGGCCGGTTTTGGTTTTCTTTTTCTTTTTCCTCTTCCTTTTTCTGGTTTGATTCAAATCTAAATTCCAGTTTGAATTTGAATTTCTGCACCACATGCAATATGTCCAAAAAATTTTAAATTCCCCTCTTTAGCAGGTTTTGGGGTGTTACAGCTCTACCCCTTTTAAAATAAATCTCGTACTTGAGATTGGTGATTCTAGGAAAACAATTCCGGAAACTATGGCTTAAGCTCGTCTTCTCGCTCCCATGTGGCTTCCGCTTCCGAGTGATGCTTCCACTGCACCTTGCACATCCGGATTCTTTTATTTCTTGTGAGGCGTTCCATTTTCTCCAAAATCTTGACCGGTTGCTCGGCATAAGAAAGATCCTCTCGTACGTCCATCTCATTCATGGGTAACATCTCTTCGGGCGTCCTTAGATATTTCTTGAGCTGTGACACATGGAATACATCGTGCACATCCGATAGGCGAGCCGGTAGTTCTAGTTGATATGCCACTTCGCCTTTCCTCTCCAGAATCTGAAAGGTCCGATGTATCGAAGTGATAATTTCACTTTCACCTTGAACCGACGAAGTCCTCGGATAAGGGACACCTTGAGATAGACATAGTCCCCCATATTGAAAATAAGCTCTCTTCTCCGTACATCGGCATAACTCTTTTGTCGGGTCTGTGCTATCCTCAAATTGTTGCGAATTTCCCTCACTTTCGCCTCGGCTTATTGTAGTACCTCGGGCCCAAACACTTTACTTTCCCCTGTTTGGTTCCAAAATAGTGGAGTTCTACACTTCCTCCCATACAAAGCATCAAATGGTGACATCTTCATATTAGCCTGATAGCTGTTGTTATAGGAGAACTCCGCATACGGTAAGTTCTTATCCCAACTCCTATTGTTCTTGAGCGCACACGCTCTCAGCATATCCTCAAGGATCTGATTGGATATTTCCGTCTGCCCGTCGGTCTGGGGGTGATAGGCAGAACTAAAATTTAGATGAGTTCCCATGGTTTCATGTAACTTCTGCCAGAACCTTGAGGTGAACTGTGTCCCTCGATCTTACACTATCTTCTTTAGCACTCCATGAAAACACACGATCCTTGACATGTACAATTCCGCCAATTTGGATCCGCTGTAGCTTTCTTTCACGGGGATGAAATGAGCTAACTTGGTTAGCCTGTCGATGATGACCCATATCGAATCATATCCCGATTGGGTCCTAGGTAGTTCCACTATGAAGTCCATAACTATTTCTTCCCATTTCCATTCAGGCACTTTGAGTGGTTGCAATAGTCACGCGGGTCGTTGATGTTCTGCTTTCAGCAACTGACATGTGTCACATAGGGCAACATGTTCCGCGACATCTCGCTTCATGCCATACCACCAATATCTGCTCTTGAGGTCATGATACATCTTCGTACTCCCAGGATGAATGGAATAGTCAGAATCATGAGCCTCCTCCAAAATCAATTCACGGATCTCCTTCACCTCAGGCACACAGATTCTTTTCGCATGCCACACCGTACCTTGTTCATCCTCTCTGAACCCAGGGGCTTTATTTTCTTTGATGGGTTCTCTAATTTCTTGTATCTTCTCGTCATCCTTCTGACCGTTGCGTATGTCTTGCTCTAATGTGGAGTCCACTTCCATGGCGATGGCCTCACCAATATTCTCCAGACATAGATTGAGTTTTGAAATCTCTTCCTTCAATTCTGTAGGCATGTCCTTCGAACTCAACATGTTGACCTGCACTTTCCAGCTTAAAGCATCCGCCACGACGTTCGCTTTCCCAGTGTGACACCCTCATCTCGGGTGTCAGCATATGTTCATGTTTATGGAAAAGGAAAACATTCTTAGAAAAGAGGGAACAGAAACAAGTATCAAAAAAATAGCCAGTAAAACCCTCTGAGAGCGCCGAAGGCAACTTCCATGACCAGCAGACCACGTGGCGTGTTCAGGAACTCATTCCCGAGAGATAGGGAGAGGTCCGATGCTAAACTGGATACGTGGCAGGATCAGGGGTCACCTCCGCAATTGGAAAAAGGTCCGACCCTGTGGGACACGTGCTGACCGCGGAGATAGCCTCTGCGGAAGAAGCAAAGGCATTTTTCATAGGACACATGTCACCTTCGGAGCTAGTCCTCGCGGAAATAAGAGGACCAGTCGCGCGGGATACGTGTCAATCTCGGAGCTCATCTCAGAGAAGACCGGATCTATTGAACACGTGTCGCCACCGGAGCTTATCTCCGGAGGTCTGTCGCTGCTGGACACGTGTCGACCTCGGGGCATGTCCCTGACGGAAGGAGAGGGGGGAGACTGGAACCCACACGTGGCGTGCGCGGAAGCTCACCTCCGAAGAAGAGGGAGGTCTCGGTCAATTGACACGCGGCGACCGGAGCTCGTCTCTGCGGACGAGGAGATACCAGGCCCGGAGGACACGTGGAGCTTCCGGAGCTCATCATCACGGAGGTAACGAGTTCTGGAGCGGCTGTTAATGCGTAAGGACACCGGTACGCAACAGAAACCGATCTAAAATCCACGATCCTTACCGAAGATAAGACGTCAGGATCTAACAAAGATCTGAATAAGACTCTTATTCGGGATCCAATCAGATTAGGACTCTTCTCTTCCCGATTATAAATAGAACCCAAAACCTCTGGCCGAAACCACAAACTTCTCTTTCAACTCCTGAGCCGACGACTTAGAACCCTAGCCCTAACTCGCCGAGCAAAACATCGCCGAGAGCACAACAAGGGAGATCAACGGAGGAGAACCAAGCGGTCTGACGAGGAACTCGAAGTCAAGAAGAGCGTTAGGTAGGACTTCAATACCACCTTACGACATCATGTTGTTCATCTCTTTGCATCTGTTCTTCAATTCTTTTCGAACAGAAGCCTTTTCGTGGGCAGATCACTCGATGATCAGTTTGATCTAAAGACAAGATCATCGCCACGACCACCTTTGATCCGAGCACCTCTGACCATGCAAGCCATGAAAGAACACGTACAGATCAATCTAATCATAGGATAGCATGCATGTGCATCATCGCATCTAGTTTAGGGTTTTGTGCATGATATTGATTGCTGTGAATCTTGTATGCACATGAATCCTACAATAGCAGGACAGGTTCAGGAAGCTGTCTACGACGAACTACAACAACCAGGTTTTTAGAATCAAGAACAACCGGAACCGCAAGAACAAGGCAAGTGCTCCTTGACCATGTTGATCCTATGTTTTGGGTAAAACTATTTTGTTTTGCGAAAAGGTGTGTGTGCTGAGTCAAACATGATGGGAAAACCTTTTTATAGGAGTTTACTAGTTTTGATTAAACCATCCTTGTCGCCTGGGAATTTTATGAGTCGGGTATGGTCTTTGCTTTATGCTTTGCTGAGTCCATGGGATTGGGAAGCGAGATAGATGAGTCTAGCTAACTGCACTCATAATAATAATGAGAAACTGATGTTAATAATGAACATGGATCGGAGGGAGATCTAGGCAAGACTGGGTTTGTGAATGAGGTAGCATGAGATGGTGGTTTTGCTTGCCATAGATCTAAGGACAGGTTCATGCATGCACATGCCAGGATAACAGTGCCACCACAAGGCCAAGTATGGGTGCGGCTTAGATGAGTAATTAGGTAAGTTGCTAGAGTGTTATGGACTGTGGAAGGCGCGGGGAATGGGAGTCGAGTGAGGACTGCCCCGGGAACTGCATGGCACAAGAGGGGGCCCGTGGGTGGGAGAATTGGAGATTCTAGCCTGCCGGTGAAACCTTAGTGAGTCCATACATCTAGTAACCCCTTTGTAAAGGCTATTTTGTGATCTCTTGACCATACACCGACGGTTGTGTACTGGTATAATGGAGGTTCTGCGGTTGCCGACGGGTGACGAAATCACAAACTTGTGGGTAAAGAGGTGCAAACTCTGCAGAGTTATTAAAACTATCATGATAGCCGAGCTTACGGTCACGAGCACCTGGCTAAACTGCCATGATTAGATGGGACGGTTATTGGGATGGTTATTGGGAAGGTTCTTGGTTATGGTCATTGATTATGGTTTGCGTTGGGACTGTGGAGTCCGGGAGATGAGATGGTTGCATGACTAATGGGTCATGACATGAGATTGGTCTCGGTGCGAGACGAGGTTGTTTTATGAGATGAGATGGTAGCGAATACGAGGAGGTATTCGTGAGTATGAGTAAAGGATTGGTTAATGTTCGGATGGAACACGGGAAGTGATGGAGGTATGTTGGTAATTTCATACATGCTGAGACTACATTCATCTAAAGTTAAGTTGCTGTTTTATCATGATTTTATAAATTTGCTTTTCTGCAAATAAGCCTTTTATACCTACCTTGTTTATGAGCTGCATATCATGTGTTATTCCCGCACTTGCTGAGTACATCATTGTGCTCAAACTTGCATTATTATTTCTTCATCAACAGCAAGAGAAGGCTACTATGAAGACCGAGTAGAGCATTATGGCGTGTGATCTGTTCTCAACCTTGCCTGTGGAGGGAGTAGAGATGGAGCCACTTCTGTTTAGTTTTGCTTCCGCATTAGTTTTTGCTTCCGCATTTAAATAAAGATTTCCGCTGCGTAGAAATAAAGACTTCCGCTGTGAGCATGAGTCCAAGACTCATGAGGTGTTGTAATAAACTCTGTTATTCGTGGTAATATATAATCTGAATTCAGTTTGTGGAACGCATGTGTATGTGTGATGAACATCCTGGGCACACATATGCATTAGTTCTCGTTTCCGTGGTTTTCAACAGAATTGAGGGCGTCACAGATTGGTATCAGAGCCACGGGTTGACAGTAGGTTACACGCCTAAAGCTAGAAACCTTAGATTGATATTAGAGCCACGGGTTAACAGCAAGTTATACCCCTAAATAGAAGCTACGCAAAGGAAGCATCCTAGGATGAATAGCTTAGATTGGCCTTGAAACCACCTTGACATAGGAAACCATCCTTGAATAGGAGTTGAGTGGGCCCTTGTAATGATTATTTGTGAATATGTGCTTAGTGTGAGTTGTGGGACGTCTTAAAAACGTTCTCCATATCCACACGTAAGAAGAAAGAGGAGTGAAATGCTTCGGCACTTGATCACATCCTCATAATGACTAATATATATAGTTCAACTCCCCTTGATGCATATAGTTGAAAGAACCTACCTAACCTTCTAACCTTCTATTCTATTTCGTTCCCCCTCACAGATGGTGAGAGGAAACGCCAGCCGAAGGAACGTCCAGGAAGATGACCACGAGGAAGTTCCTGCAAACCCCGGAGCTGGCGAAAACAGCCTAGAAAGCTTAATGGCCATGCAAAACCAGCTTATGCAAACCATGATCCAAACTTTGGGTCAGTTGCAGGCCAACCAACACCCCGTTCCGGCACCACCGCCACCACCACCGCCGGCTCATAACAGGTTGGGAGAGTTCATGAGGACTCGATCACCCACCTTTGCTCAAGCAAGCGATCCAATAGAGGCCGATGATTGGTTGAAATCCATGGACAAGAAGCTTGCCATTGTTCAGTGCAACGACCGAGAGAAGGTTCTCTTTGCGTCGCACCAACTAATGGGAGCAGCTGTTGACTGGTGGGATGCCTTGAGCAACGCCCATGCCAACCCGGAGACAATCACTTGGACTGAGTTCAAGGAAAGTTTCCGCTCCCACTACATCCCTGTTGGCGTAATGATGCTCAAGAGGCAGGAGTTTGAAGGTCTCCGCCAAGGGCAGAAAAGTGTGAATGAATACCTCAACAAGTTCATACAACTGTCCCGGTATGCCCCCGAAGATGTCAATTCAGATCAAAGGAAGCAGTACCTGTTCATGAGAGGGTTGGACAATGAGATCCAAGTTCAGCTCCTCAACAATGACTACGTAAGCTTCCAGAAGCTGGTTGATAAGGCTATTGTGGTGGAAAACAAGATCCGAGAGATCGAGCGCGAGTGCAAAAGGAAGATGCCATACCAGCCCCAAGGGAGCAACGTACGACCTAGGTACATGCCCCCTGCACCGCAGTATGGATCGACCACTCCTACGCACCGCCCTGGTCAGCCACCACAGCAACGGTTTGTTGCACCGGCACCTCGAGTGCCCATGCCTCCTGCGCCCCGGCCTAACAATGGCGCTCCTGTTCAAAACCCCCGCCCCAACGTACTTGCTGCCATAGGCAACAGGGCATGCTTTGCATGCGGGGAAGTAGGCCACTTCGCTAACCAGTGCCCGAAGAGAGGCCCTGGACAGAAAGGTAACGTGCCCAAGCAGAACCAGCGACCAAACGGAGGAGACAACCAAGGGAACCGTGGACCGCAGAACTATGCTCGTGGCCACGTTAACCATGTCACTGCTGAGGAAGCACAACAGGCTGAGGACGTCGCAATTGGTATGTTCCTTGCCAACTCCAACCCAGACACCATTTTATTTGATTCCGGAGCATTGCATTCCTTCATATCATCCAAATATGTTGCCAAACATCATCTACCCGTATCCCACCTAGAATGTGCTATGTTAGTTAATTCTCCCGGAGGAGAAATGAGGACTAGTATAGTATGTCCTAGGGTAAGCCTTAAAATAAGGGGGGTAGACTTCCTTGCCAACCTTATTGTCTTGGACTCCCATGGAATTGACATCATACTCAGAATGGACTGGTTAAGCAAGCACAATGGAGTAATCCAATACGCTGAGAGAAGCGTGCAGTTGACAAACGAACACGGTATCCGTGTCGAGTTTGAATCAGCCCAGCAAGCACCCGAACGGGCGGATCTGAACCATGCTGAAGGGGTAGCATTGGACAACATTCCAGTGGTTCGGGAATTCTTGGATGTGTTCCCAGAAGAACTTCCAGGAATGCCACCTGACCGGGATATTGAGTTTGCCATAAATTTGGTACCTGGAACTGCACCCATAGCTAAGAGACCATATAGGATGCCCGTCAACGAGTTAGTTGAACTAAAGAAGCAAATTCAAGAACAGTTGGAGAAGGGTTTTATCCGGCCAAGTTCGTCACCATGGGGAGCCCCGGTACTTTTCGTGGACAAGAAGGACGGAACCCAAAGAATGTGCGTGGACTACAGGTCTCTCAACGAGGTAACAATCAAGAATAAATACCCTCTGCCCCGTATAGAGGACCTGTTCGATCAAATGAAAGGAGCCCAAGTGTTCTCCAAGATTGATCTTCGGTCGGGATATTTCTAGCTGAAGATTAAGCCCTCCGATATACCTAAGACATCCTTTCGGACGCGGTATGGTTCATATGAATATACCGTTATGTCTTTTGGATTGACGAATGCACCCGCATACTTCATGAACCTTATGAATAAGGTTTTCATGGAGTACTTAGACAAGTTCGTCGTGGTTTTCATCGACGATATTATGGTGTATTCAAAAAGTGAGGAGGAGCACGAAGAACATCTGAGATTGACCTTGCAGAAGTTGCGCGAGCATCAGTTGTATGCCAAGCTCAACAAGTGTCAATTTTGGCTAAAAGAAATATCCTTCCTAGGCCACATCATCTCCAAGGAAGGGGTATCGGTTGATCCTGGAAAGGTGAGAGATGTGCTGAAATGGGACCAACCGAGGAGCGTGAGGGATATTCGGAGTTTCCTTGGGATGGCAGGATACTACCGGCGCTTCATTAAAGACTTCTCTAAAATAGCAAAACCTATGACGAAGTTGCTAACGAAGGGAAAAATCTTTTAATGGACACAAGCCTGCCAAGAAAGTTTTGAGGAACTCAAGGAAAGGCTAACCACAGCACCAGTTCTGGTATTGCCAGACGTAAGCAAGAGCTTTGACATATATTGTGACGCATCCAGACAAGGGCTCGGGTGTGTACTCATGCAGGAAGGACAAGTGGTAGCCTATGCCTCACGACAATTAAAGAAGCACGAGCTTAACTATCCTACACATGATTTGGAGTTAGCAGCAGTGGTGCATGCATTAAAGATTTGGAGACATTATATCCTTGGTCATCGATGTGAGATCTATACAGATCATAAAAGCCTCAAGTACATATTTACACAAACGGACTTAAATTTGAGGCAACGTCGATGGTTAGAACTCATCAAGGATTATGATGTGGGAATCAACTACCATCCCGGGAAGGCCAATGTAGTCGCTGACGCATTGAGCAGAAAGGGAGCATGCCACCAACTCACGGTTCGGGAGCTACCACCCAAACTACGTAAGGAGTTCGAACGGTTACACCTCGGATTCTTGAATAACAAGGAAATGATGGAGATCCACTCCTCATTGGAGCAAGAAATAAGAAAGGGACAAGCAACGGACGAGGGGATCAAGGAAATCAAGGAAAGAATCCGACAAGGGATAGAGAAGGATTTCAAAGAGGATGAAAAGGGTGCGCTTTGGCTAGGAAAAAGGATTTGTGTGCCAAACCTAAGACATCTTCGCGACATGATATTGAAGGAGGCACATGATTCACCCTATTATACATCCGGGGAGCACCAAAATGTACAAGGACTTGAAAACTTGCTATTGGTGGGATGGTATGAAGAGGGATATAGCCGAATACGTTGCCCTATGCGACACATGCCAACGGGTAAAAGCCGAACATCAAAAACCCGCTGGATTGTTGCAACCCTTGAAAATACCTGAATGGAAATGGGAGGACATCAGTATGGACTTTATTGTCGGATTGCCAAGAACTCAGTCAGGATACGACTCCATCTGGGTCATTGTGGACCGGTTGACGAAAACCGCCCATTTTCTTCCGGTAAAGGCCAGTTACAACGTTACACAGTTGGCAGAGTTGTACATGGAGCAGATCGTGTGCCGTCATGGAGTTCCGAAGGGGATAGTCTCAGATCGAGGTTCTCAGTTTACCTCTAGATTCTGGAGGAAGCTGCAGAAAGCCATGGTACACGACTAGATTTTAGCTCTGCCTACCACCCACAAACAGATGGACAAACCGAAAGGACGAATCAAATTTTGGAGGTCATGCTGAGAGCTTGCGCCTTGAAACGTGGGCGTAGTTGGGATAGGAGTTTACCGTATGCCGAGTTCTCCTATAACAACAGCTATCAACTTAGCTTGAAGATGTCGCCTTTCGAAGCCTTATATGGTAGACGGTGTAGAACGCCACTGTTCTGGAACGAGACTGGGGAGAACCAGGTGTTTGGACCCGAAGTACTACAAGAGGCTGAAAAGCAAGTCCAAACGATACGGGAGAACTTAAAGGCTGCTCAGTCACGACAGAAAGGCTATGCGGACAATAGGTGTAGAAAGTTGACCTTTGAAGTTGGAGACTTCATATACCTTAAGGTATCGCCTATCCGAGGCCAACGACGTTTTAACGTCAAAGGCAAACTAGCGCCTCGCTACATCGGACCATTTAAAATTTTGGACAAGCGAGGAGAAGTAGCCTATCAACTAGAGCTCCCAAACCACCTCTCCGACGTACATGACGTGTTTCATGTATCCCAGCTCAGGAAGTGCTTGAGAATACCAGAGGAACAAGTGTCAATGGGAGAACTTAAACTTCAAGAGGACCTGACTTACGCAGAACACCCTATCCGAATCTTGGACGTAAAAGAAAGGGTCACCCGAAACAAAGTGATTCGATGGTACAAGGTACAATGGAGCCATCACACTGAAGCTGAAGCCACATGGGAGCGTGAAGAGGATATTAAGGCTGAATTCCCCTATCTATTTTCTACTAACGAATCTCGAGGGCGAGATTCAATTTAAGGGGGGTAGATTTGTGACACCCTCATCTCGGGTGTCAGCATATGTTCATGTTTATGGAAAAGAAAAACATTCTTAGAAAAGAGGGAACAGAAACAAGTATCAAAAGGATAGCCAGTAAAACCCTCTGAGAGTGCCGAAGGAAACTTCCACGACCAGCAGACCACGTGGCGTGTTCAGGAACTCATTCCCGAGAGATAGGGAGAGGTCCGACGCTAAACTGGATACGTGGCAGGATCGGGGGTCACTTCCACAATTAGAAAAAGGTCCGACCCTGTGGGACACGTGCTGACCACGGAGATAGCCTCTGCGGAAGAAGCAAAGGCATTTTTCATAGGACACATGTCACCTTCGGAGCTAGTCCTCGCGGAAATAAGAGGACCAGTCGCGCGGGATACGTGTCAATCTCGGAGCTCATCTCAGAGAAGACCGGATCTATTGAACACGTGTCGCCACCGGATCTTATCTCCGGAGGTCTGTCGCTGCTGGACACGTGTCGACCTCGGGGCATGTCCCTAAGGGAAGGAGAGGGGGGAGACCGGAACCCACACGTGGCGTGCGCGGAAGCTCACCTCCGAAGAAGAGGGAGGTCTCGGTCGATTGACACGCGGCGACCGGAGTTCGTCTCTGCGGACGAGGAGATACCAGGCCCGGAGGATACGTGGAGCTTCCGGAGCTCATCATCACGGAGGTAACGAGTTCTGGAGCGGCTGTTAATGCGTAAGGACACCGGTACACAACAGAAACCGATCTAAAATCCACGATCCTTACCGAAGATAGGACGTCAGGATCTAACAAAGATCTGAATAAGACTCTTATTCGGGATCCAATCAGATTAGGACTCTTCTCTTCCCGATTATAAATAGAACCCAAAACCTCTGGCCGAAACCACAAACTTCTCTTTCAACTCCTGAGCTGACGACTTAGAACCCTAGCCCTACTCGCCGAGCAAAACATCGCCGAGAGCACAACAAGGGAGATCATCGGAGGAGAACCAAGCGGTCCGAGGAGGACCTCGAAGTCAAGAAGAGCGTTAGGTAGAACTTCAATACCACCTTACGACATCATGTTGTTCATCTCTTTGCATCTGTTCTTCAATTCCTTTCGAACAGAACCCTTTTCGTGGGCAGATCACTCGATGATCAGTTTGATCTAAAGACAAGATCATCGCCACGACCACCTTTGATCCGAGCACCTCTGACCATGCAAGCCATGAAAGAACACGTACAGATCAATCTAATCATAGGATAGCATGCATGTGCATCATCGCATCTAGTTTAGGGTTTTGTGCATGATATTGATTGCTGTGAATCTTGTATGCACGTGAATCCTACAATAGCAGGACAGGTTCAGGAAGCTGTCTACGACGAACTACAACAACCAGGTTTTGAGAATCAAGAACAACCTGAACCGCAAGAACAAGGCAAGTGCTCCTTGACCATGTTGATCCTATGTTTTGGGTAAAACTATTTTGTTTTGCGAAAAGGTGTGTGTGCTGAGTCAAACATGATGGGAAAACCTTTTTATAGGAGTTTACTAGTTTTGATTAAACCATCCTTGTCGCCTGGGAATTTTATGAGTCGGGTATGGTCTTTGCTTTATGCTTTGCTGAGTCCATGGGATTGGGAAGCGAGATAGATGTGTCTAGCTAACTGCACTCATAATAATAATGAGAAACTGATGTTAATAATGAACATGGATCGGAGGGAGATCTAGGCAAGACTGGGTTTGTCAATGAGGTAGCATGAGATGGTGGTTTTGCTTGCCATAGATCTAAGGACCGGTTCATGCATGCACATGCCAGGATAACAGTGCCACCACAAGGCCAAGTATGGGTGCGGCTTAGCTGAGTAATTAGGTAAGTTGCTAGAGTGTTATGGACTGTGGAAGGCGCGGGGAATGGGAGTCGAGTGAGGACTGCCCTGGGAACTGCATGGCACAAGAGGGGCCTGTGGGTGGGAGAATTGGAGATTCTAGCCTGCCGGTGAAACCTTAGTGAGTCCATACATCTAGTAACCCCTTTGTAAAGGCTATTTTGTGATCTCTTGATCATACACCGACGGTTGTGTACTGGTATAATGGAGGTTCTGCAGTCGCCGACGGGTGACGAAATCACAAACTTGTGGGTAAAGAGGTGCAAACTCTGCAGAGTTATTAAAACTATCATGATAGCCGAGCTTACGGTCACGAGCACCTGGCTAAACTGCCATGATTAGATGGGACGGTTATTGGGATGGTTATTGGGAAGGTTCTTGGTTATGGTCATTGATTATGGTTTGGGTTGGGACTGTGGAGTCCAGGAGATGAGATGGTTGCATGACTAATGGGTCATGACATGAGATTGGTCTCGGTGCGAGACGAGGTTGTTTTATGAGATGAGATGGTAGCGAATACGAGGAGGTATTCGTGAGTATGAGTAAAGGATTGGTTAATGTTCGGATGGAACACGGGAAGTGATGGAGGTATGTTGGTAATTTCATACATGCTGAGACTACATTCATCTAAAGTTAAGTTGCTGTTTTATCATGATTTTATAAATTTGCTTTTCTGCAAATAAGCCTTTTATACCTACCTTGTTTATGAGCTGCATATCATGTGTTATTCCCGCACTTGCTGAGTACATCATTGTGCTCAAACTTGCATTATTATTTCTTCATCAACAGCAAGAGAAGGCTACTATGAAGACCGAGTAGAGCATTATGGCGTGTGATCTGTTCTCAACCTTGCCTGTGGAGGGAGTAGAGATGGAGCCACTTCTGTTTAGTTTTGCTTCCGCATTAGTTTTTGCTTCCGCATTTAAATAAAGATTTCCGCTGCATAGAAATAAAGACTTCCGCTGTGAGCATGAGTCCAAGACTCATGAGGTGTTGTAATAAACTCTGTTATTCGTGGTAATATATAATCTGAATTCAGTTTGTGGAACGCATGTGTATGTGTGATGAACATCCTGGGCACACATATGCATTAGTTCTCGTTTCCGTGGTTTTCCACAGAATTGAGGGCGTCACACCCAGGATGATAGTTGATGCCCACATCAAAGTCGTTGATTAGCTCTAACCATCTCCTTTGTCTGAGGTTGAGATCTAGCTGTGTGAAAATGTACTTTAAGCTCTTATGATCCGTATATATCTCTGTCCTTTTCCCCATCAAGTAATACCACCAAATCTTCAATGTGTGTACCACTGCGGCCAGCTCTAGGTCATGCGTAGAATAGTTCTTCTCGTGTTTCCGGAGCTGCCGGGACGCATAAGCCATGACATGCCCCTCTTGCATGAGAACACATTGAAGTCCTGAGGCATCGCAGTACACCGAAAAGTTCTTCTGCATATCTGGCATAACTAGCACTGGGGCTGTTGTCAATCTTTTCTTCGGTTCTCGAAAACTCGTCTCACACTGTGGTGTCCATGTGATTGTGGTTCCCTTCTCTAACAATTTGGTGAGGGGTCTCAAAATCTTGGAGAAACCCTCAACAAACCGTCGATAATACCCAGCCAATCCTAAAAAGCTTTGAACTTCCCCGACGTTTTCAGGGGTCTTCCACTTCTTCACATCCTCCATCTTGGCGGGATCTACCGAGATTCCTCCCTCCGAGATCATATGTCCTAAGAAGGGAACTCTCTTCAACCAAAATTCACACTTGCTCATCTTGGCATATAGTTGGTGTTCTCTCAGTTTTTGCAATACCAATCTTAAATGTCCCTCATGTTCTTCTTCATCTTTGGAGAAGACGAGAATGTCATCAATGAAAACCACCACAAATTTGTCCAGATATTCCATGAATACCTTGCTCATGAGATACATGAAATATGCCGGGGCATTAGTTAGCCCGAACGGCATGACTGTGTATTCATGCAGCCCGTACCGAGATATGAAAGCTGTCTTTGGAATGTCGGTTTGCCTTATCTTCAGTCTGTGGTATCCCGACCTGAGATCAATTTTTGAGAACACACAAGCTCCCCTCAACTGATCAAATAAGTCTTCGATGCGGGGTAATGGGTACTTGTTCTTGATGGTTACTTTGTTCAACGCACGGTAGTCCACGCATAACCTTTGGATTCCGTCCTTCTTGGGCACAAATATCACTGGAGCTCCCCATGATGAGGATCTAGAACGAATATATCCCTTCTCTGTCAATTCTCTTAAATGTTCCTTGAGCTCTTCCAGCTGTTTGGAGTCAATCCGATAAGGCCTCTTGTATATTGGGGCGGTTCCAGGCACGAGTTCAATCGCGAATTCTACTTCACGATCGGGGGGCATACCTGGCAACTCCTCCGGAAAAACGTCTGGATATTCCCTGATAATCCTGATCTCTTCCACTTCCACCTCAACTTGATTGAGTTTAAGGTCCCTCCTAGGTTCAGGTACGGCTATGAACTTCACTTTTGTGCCACTAGGGTGAGTTAGTTCCACCGTTCTTGTCGAACAATGGATGATTCCTTTATGTTTGGGCAACCAATCCATACCCAAAATAATATCTATCCCTTGTGAGTCTATCACTATGAGGTTTGCAGTAAATACTACCCCATTAATGTCTAGATTCACCTTGGGACACACTTGTCTTGTCTTTATTTCTCCCCCTGGAGAGTTCACACATCAAAGCAAAGCAACCTAAAGACGAGGTTGTGGACAAATGCCCATGGCTTCCACAACTCACTTCACACACCAAACATTAACACACAAATAAATAAGGTATTGACTCGACTACTCGATAACCTGCTGAAATAAGGAAAATGACTCTAAACAACTCGTATCACTGAGCTGGCTCGTCGGGGTCTTCCTCATTATTGCGGCTGCCCTCTGATTCCTCTTTAGGTGGGGAAGCTGCTGGTGGAGAAGTGCGGCGACGCTTGCTCGCCCGGCGGTCTGGGGAGTCAGGAGTCCACATGTCATTCACGGTGACACACAGTTCATTCCCATCTCCTCTTTCTCTCGCCCTCAAGCTGGCGCGAAGCAACGCCTCAGTGTCCTTCAGGGTGTCACGAACATCCTGAAGCTCCTGCTGGCACTCCTGCAGTCGAGTGCTGAGCATAGCAGCATCCTCCAAGCACAGGTCCATGTGCTCATGGGAAGTCCCCTGCTGCACTGGTGGGTACTTGTACTCCACGGTGCCACTCTCACGCTGGAGGACATACATGTACTCAGTCCTGTCCAGATGGCGATGGTTGATGTAACTCTGGCAGGTGATGTCCTCCCAGGTGACATCCTTCTCAGCATCGGCCTAAGTCGCCCAACAAGCTGGAAAGCGGTGGATCTTGAGCAGCTGATTTTCATGGATAATCCTCATCTCTGAGCTCCATTCTTCCCGCTTCTCACGGATGGTCCTGGTGGAGCGGTAGTGTATGATCAGCTTGCCCACATTGCCGGCGGCGTGGAGCATACACCGAAGACGGTGCAACAAGCCTCCTACTGCCAACCCGTAGGAGTGGTACATCACCGGACGGTTCTCCTCTCTCAAGGCAAGGGCAACTACAGGAACTCTCCCTCCGGTGAACTTGCGAGCGGTGCGGATCATGCGAACCATCTAAAACATAAAGCATTTAAAATTAAGTTAGATAAGAATAAAATAAAGATTGTATTTTGAATAAAAGTTGGGACAAGGTGAATAAAGTGACCCCATTAAATAACACTTTTAACCCACACCTTTGTAAAATAGTTTTTAAGAAAATAGGGTCCTTAAATACGTCCATTTCTACCCAGGACCACGTTCCTACGGGCAACCTTGGCTCTGATACCACTTCTGTCACAACCTGTTTCTCCGAAGAACAACCGAGTGAATATCACATGTATGCCAGGATCATTTTCTCATACATGTGATGACAAATAGTGAAGCATCATCATATTACAAGCCAGGTGTTCGAATATAAATAAGTCTTACATAGCATACGTCTCGATGGACGATAATAAGTTCATAATATGTAAATAAAACAGCAGCGGAATATAAGTCTTGTGGGCTCCGTCACAGGAGTTGCCCGGTGGACTCCATGAACTTAGAATCCTTCTTCGGGTCCGAAGTCTTGGTCATTGAACACCACATCATCCCCTTGACCTGAGCAACAATTTAAACCAACAGAAATGTAAGTTTGAGTACCGTTGGTACTCAGCAAGTGTGGGAAAGTTATGTCATGCATGGCTAGAGCAAGGAGAGGTTGAACTCTTGGTTAAAGCACTACGCAATTAATACCTATCACCTTAGCTTATTGAGCACCTACATTACTACACAGGTGAAATGGTCCCAATCCCTCAACCCATCATCAATATCAAGTAAACATAGTCTCATCTCCAATGTTAAGCTTCCCGCTTAACATCCACAACTTCCCAATTCATCATCCTCTAATCATGAATAAGTCCAAGCCGCTCTTGACCGTGAGCACGGCTGTCATGACAGTTTTGACTCTGCAGAGTTTGCACCACTGTACCCACATGTAGTGATTTCATCCCCCATTGCCGGGTGGACTAAAAGAACCTCCATTATGCCAGTGGCCGCGAACCACATTCACACTTCCCAGGTGTGTAGACAGGAGATCACTACGAGGCCTTTACAAAGGGATTCCCGATGAGCGTGGGCCCACTGAGGTTTCACCCCTAACAGCATACAAGAGGCTCCAACCCCGCTGCAGTGGCCCCCTCTTGAGCCTTGCGGTTCATATGGTAGTCCAGCTGACACCTATTCCCCGCACCATCCAAAACACCCATACTACGTCGGAGATACACCTAATTAATTGGCCAAGCTGCCCCATCTCAACATGTGGTTGGCACGGTAAAGCCAGGTTACATGCTCCATGAACCGGTCCTTAGGATCCAGGCAAGTATTAAACACAAACCCGAGTCTCGTGCACCCAGCACCAACCAAATCATCCAACTTGCCTCGATCACTACCTCTACATAACTCATAATATCTCATACAAGACTAAGGTAAATATGTTGATGATCTCATATCCCACTTATCCCATTCTAAGCATGGCTAAGCATAAGTAATATGAATGAATGACATAGTAAAATAAATCCCAACCCAGGCTACAAGGAAGCAAGAATATGAAAATCTAGGGAAACTAGCTTGGGTGCCATGTTCCAAACTGACAATGCAAGTAATTAAATTCTAACTACACATCCTAGTATAGGATCAAAGTGGTCAAGGACACTTGCCTTCTTCTTGCTGCTCTGGGAATGAAAAGTCTTGGTCCTAGAAGGGGAGAACTTGCTCTAGGGCAGGTTCTACTCATGCCAATACACATAGCAAAAGAAAACAGCAATCCATAAACAATATTTCACACTTCCACTCATGCAAACCACACATACATACATACTAAAGTCATTCACATGTTTAGGTGTTGTGGTTACCCTAGATGTGTTGATTTTAGGCCTACATACACTTTTAAACCGATATATATTATTTCTAACTTTTGTATTCAGATTTCTAGTTGCACACTATATATATCAATTTCCCATTTGAACAAATTCTTTATATTTAATTAATACGCTCCTTAGCCACCAAATTTCCATGAAAGAAAGTTTCCTACTTCAAATAGGTCTTCAGATCTTCTTCAAAATCTTAATTTGAAGCTTTTGAAAATAAAGACATCATTTAATATTTTCAAATTTTTGCATACTTATTTTCCTATATTTTCAGATTTATTTTCTATGCCTAAAAGTAAATTTCAATATTAAAATAGTAAGACATATCATCTAAACAGAATAGGTTTTGATCTCAAATATTCAATAAAATATTTTTGAACTTCCTCTCTGATGTGAAACAATTTAAATCTATTTTACTAGTTTTTAGAATTATTTCCTAGCCTAAAATGTGTCTCTAGAGATAATAAAAATGAGCAACACTTAGGCAGATTTCATTTCAGCCTAAAATCTATTTTTGACTCATTCTAAAGTTTTCCAAGTGCTAGGAGAGTTTAAATTTGCATTTGCACATGTGTTTGCCTCACCTTTTAAATTTAAATCCTAGTCACATATTCAAATTTCTGAATTTAATATCCTATAGGGTCTAAAAGGCAAATCCACCCTACTGCAGGGTTTAATTTACTATTTCCTAAATTTTCAGGGGCCTAATTACACATAAAAGTGGGGTTTTCCTAATTTTTATTAAGTCCAGGGGTTAAAACTGATTTTTAAATGAATTTACATGAATTTCTAAAGGTCCAGGGGCTAGATCAGAAGATTCGGGGCTAGCTCGTGTTTTCTGAGATCCCCAGAGGGTAGCGCGTAAGAATCCCGGCCTTTATAATACGGGGCTGAGGTGGGCCGTTGGATTTAAAACGGACGGCTCAGATTAGATTACCGAAGGGGTACGCGTCCATTTAATTTCTACCATGCGTTTTAAAATAGACGGCCGACAAGAGGCCATGTCGCCCCCGGATGGAGTTCGCCCGTGCGCGTGGCAGCGCACGGCGGCAGAGGCGCGATCTCACCGGCGAAATCTCGGTTTTTGCCGCTCTGTGTTAGAACTCGCATCTTTTTGCACAGATCAACCGCGGAGGGGTAGGGGAGGCTCACCGAGGGGTCTTCTTGGGCACGGGAGGGTCGGAGCTCGACGGTGTGGGTTGTCTGGGCGGCAATTCATTTCGGAGTGGGCGTCACTGGCTAGTGTTCGATGCTGCGATGATGTGAAACCGGTTAGATGGACCAGAACGGCGTTATGCCGAGGCGAATTCGGAGGTGGTGAGCAGAGGCGATCTCACCTGCGGCAGAAGTTCGCGAGCGAGGTGGTGAGCAGAGGGGGTTTGCGGGAGTTTAAATCGGCCCGGAGTCCCGGGGTGGGTGTGTGCGTGCGGAATCGGCGCTCGTGGGGGCGGATCAGTTGGTTGCGATCGAGGAATTCGGCCAGCGGCTCGCGATCAGCGCGGAAAGGTCGGTGGCGGTTGGGCGCGCAAGCGAGGAGGGGGATGACGCGTGGGTCCCGCGTGTCAGTGAGAGGGTGAGAGGGGGGCGCGCGGGTTTGGGCTGACTGGCGCGCGCCTTCTTGGGCCGGCTGGCGGGTTTCGACCCACTGGCCGGTTTTGGTTTTTTTTTTTCTTTTTCCTCTTCCTTTTTCTGGTTTGATTCAAATCTAAATTCCAGTTTGAATTTGAATTTCTGCACCACATGCAATACGTCCAAAGATTTTTAAATTCCCCTCTTTAGCAGGTTTTGGGGTGTTACATTAGTGCTCCTGATTTCACGGCAGATATAAAAAAATTAAAGAAAGAAATATAGAAAAGAAAATTTGTGAAGGGGAGCACAAATATCAAAACTTGGGTGTGTTATTTTGCCTTGTGGTGCAATTGTTCCTGCTCAATTATTGTCCTTATCATTCATACTTCTTGCTGTCTTGTTCATAACATCCGGGATAAGACACGAGTAGGCCAGCAACTAGGACGAGTGTTTGGACATCTATTCAGCATTACTATCTGTTATTGAATTGTGTGCTACTCACATATATTTAGCCATCCAAACTCCACATTCATCCTTTCGAACAGCACAAGTTTTTTACCTTGCAATCGCTGAATCACGTCGTCCAGTTATCCTTTGCCTTGTTGTGGTAAGGAACTTGTAAGAGCTTGGTAAGACTCGACCCATTGCTTTGTGAGTTCCACCATCATTGCGTAGTAGTTAATAGGGGTAATCTTGTTGTTTTCCATATTATTCTTGCTAACAATGCCAGATCATGTTGATCCTATGGAGTGTGTTTTGAAAAGTGAGATGAAGGGTTACATGGAACAAATGATGAAGTCTGTCAAGGAAGCAATCACACAAGGGGTAAAGGGTTATCTTGCTGAACAGAGAATACTCCACACCCTTGAGAGGTTGGACAAACGCTTAAGCTCGCTAGTTGGAAGGATTGATGATATGGAGACCCACCTACCATTCAGCCATGATGCTACCCACCACAACAACTTTGAAGAAGAAGAAGACGTGTTGTGTGATGTCAATGGAGAGGTGGATACACGTGCTGCGCAGAATGTACGTCTACGTCAACGCCTTCGTCAAAACACTCATGGTATGGTAGGAAACAACATGTGTGGTAACAATAACCGCCCTCTTGATGACCCTTTTGTTTAAGTTACATTTTCCATACATTCATTTTCTAGTGCTTATGATGCTGAGGCATATCTTGATTGGGAATGACGGTTGAGCAGAAATTTAATTCCCACCTTGTTCCTGAACAACATAGAGTTCGACAAGCCACTAGTGAGTTTCAGGATTTTGCTATAATATGGTGGAATGAACTAGGTACCACACGCTTACAACCTGATACATGGGAACGTTTAAAAGAAGCTATGTGTAATCGTTTTGTTCCTCCATCCTACCAACGTGATTTATGAAAGAAATTGCAGCGCTTAGAGCAGGGAAATAATTCTGTCCAAGATTATTATGCGGAGCTTCAAAAGGGTATGATACGATGTGGGGTAGTAGAGGACACTGAAGATAAAATTAGTCGTTTCTATGGGGAGTTGAGATGTGAGATACAGGATATTGTTGATTATAAGGAATTTAATACTGTCAACCAGTTGTTCCAGCTTGCTATGCTTGTAGAAAAGGAGTTACAGGGTCGTCAACAAAAGAACAAGAGCAGCAGCGGTGCCTCCTACACTCCACGCACGACAACATCTTCCGGGGCGTCCAAGTCATTCCGTTTTGATGCCCTTTCACCAAAACCAGCAGCCAAGCTTCCTTCTTGCAGCAACAACGTTTCAGCAGCACCGAATCCACCACCTGCACGACCTGCAGATTCGGGTAAAAATTCCATGCAGGTACCAGCCAAAAGTGCTTCATCCGTTGCTTCAACAGGACGCACTTCCGGCATTTAGTGCCACCGCTGCTATGGTCTTGGTAATGTGCAAAAAGATTGTCCTAGTCAGCGAGCATACGTGGCTACAGAAGAGGGAGGATACATCAGCACCTCCGATGTCGAAGACAACAATGATGATGAAGCTGCCACGGACAATGATGAGGGACATGTTTTTGGGAGTGGAGACACATCAGTCTACATGAACATCATTTTGCAGCGGGTGCTGAACACACAGGTACAACAACTTGATAGATTACAACGCCATAATTTGTTTCAGATTTCCTTTGTCATCAAGAACCGGCGAGCACGTGTCATCATTGATGGAGGAAGCTGCAACAACTTGGTGAGTTCTGAATTGGTCAAGAAGCATACCTTGAATACACGACCACACCCACATCCGTACTATATTCAATGGTTGAATGGTTCTGGAAGAGCTAAGGTAACACAAACTTGCAGAATTCCGTTTTCCATTGGTACATATGTTGATTCCGTTGATTGTGATGTGGTACCTATGCAAGCGTGTTCACTTTTATTGGGTCAACCTTGGGAACATGATAAGGATGCTTTGCACCATGGTAGAAGTAATAAATATACTTTTATGCATAAAGGAAAGAAAATTACTTTGATAACTTTGACTCCTGGCGAAATTGTACAAGCTGATAGGGAGAGAGCTGGAATTTCTAGTAGTTCTAAATCAGAAAATCAACAAGTCATTAATTCTGTGTTACCACCAAATAATAAGAGATCTACACCTAGTTCTAAGACTGAGGGAATTAAATTGAAGGGTCGTGTAATGCTTGCTACAAAATCAGACCTTGCTGAAATTTCTGATCATGATATTTGCTGTGCATTGGTGAGCAAACAAGTTTTGTTCTCCATTGATGATATTGCTAGGTCTTTGCCTCCAGCAGTTACTAACTTGTTGCAAGAGTATGAGGATATTTGTCTAGCTGAGATACCCCCGGGACTTCCACCTTTGAGAGGGATTGAACATCAAATTGATTTGATTCCAGGTGCAATTTTGCCAAACCGTGCTGCATATAGGACCAACCCCGAGGAGACTAAGGAAATTCAGCAGCAAGTCCAAGACCTTTTGGACCGTGGGTATGTACGTGAAAGCCTTAGTCCTTGTGCTGTTCCTGTACTTTTGGTTCCTAAGAAAGATGGTACTTGGCGTATGTGTGTTGATTGTAGAGCCATTAACAATATTGCTATAAGGTATCGTCATCCTATTCCCAGGCTAGACGACATGCTTGATGAGTTGTGTGGTTCTATAATTTTCACTAAGATTGACTTGCGTAGTGGTTACCACCAAATAAGAATGAAATTGGGAGATGAATGGAAAACAGCTTTCAAAACCAAATTTGGGTTGTATGAGTGGTTAGTAATGCCTTTTGGTTTGACTAATGCACCAAGTACATTCATGTGTTTGATGAATGAGGTTTTGAGAGCTTTTATTGGAAAATTTGTGGTGGTTTACTTTGATGATATCTTGATTTATAGCAAGTCATTGGATGAACATATGGATCATTTACGTGCTGTTTTTAATGCTTTGAGAAATGCACGTTTATTTGGTGACCTTGAGAAGTGCATCTTTTGTACGAATCGAGTTTCCTTTCTTGGCTATGTTGTGACTCCACAGGGAATTGAGGTGGATGAGATGAAAATTCAAGCGATCAAGAGCTGGCCAATACCTCAAGCCATCACACAGGTAAGGAGTTTTCTTGGTCTTGCAGGTTTCTACCGATGTTTCGTCAAGGATTTTAGCGCTATTGCTGCCCCATTGCATGAGTTGACTAAGAAAGGTGTGGTGTTCCATTGGGGGAAAGCACAAGAGGAGTCCTTTGACACCTTGAAGGACAAGCTTACACATGCACCATTGCTGCAACTTCCTGATTTTAGTAAGACTTTTGAACTTGAATGTGATGCTAGTGGAGTTGGCATTGGTGGTGTCTTACTGCAAGGTGGTAAACCGGTTGCATACTTTAGTGAAAAACTTAATGGTCCTGTCCTGAATTACTCCACATATGATAAAGAATTTTATGCTCTCGTACGATGCTTAGAGACATGGCATCATTACTTATGGCCTAAAGAATTTGTTATTCATTTTGATCATGAATCGCTAAAGCATATTCGTTCTCAAAATAATCTGAATCGTAGACATGCAAAATGGATTGAATTTATTGAGTCTTTTCCTTATGTCATTAAACATAACAAAGGGAAGGATAATTTGATCGCTGATGCATTGTCTAGATGATATAATATGCTGTCCCAACTTGATTGTCGAATTTTTGGACTTGAATCAATTAAAGAACAATATGCTCTTGATGCTGATTTTAAAGATGTGTTTCTGCATTGTAGAAAAGGTCATATCTGGAATAAATTTGTACTGGATGATGGATTCTTGTTTAGAGCTAACCGCCTATGCATTCCAGTTGGTTCCATTCGTCTTTTGTTATTACAGGACGCACATGGTGGAGGTTTGATGGGCCTTTTTGGTGCAAAGAAGACGGAGGATGTTCTGGCCACACATTTCTTTTGGCCAAAGATGAGGAGAGATGTAGAGCGGTTTGTGGCTCGCTGCACCACATGTCAGAAAGCTAAGTCCCGTTTGAATCCACATGGTTTATACATGCCTCTTCCCACTCCTTCCATTCCTTGGACGGATATCTCTATGGACTTTTTTTTGGGATTGCCTATGACTAAGAGGGGGAGGGACAACATTTTGTGCATGGTATGCCTTCTACTATTGTTTCAGATCGTGATGCTAAATTTTTTAGTCACTTTTGGCGCATCCTATGGAACAAGTTGGGTACAAAACTGTTGTTCTCTACAACATGTCACCCACAAACTGATGGGCAAACAGAAGTAGTGAACCGCACTTTGGGCACCATGTTGAGAGCTGTTTTGAAGAAAAATTTAAAGATGTGGGAAGAATGTTTGCCACATGTGGAGTTTGCATATAATCGGGCAACACATTCTACCACCAAGGTAAGTCCTTTTCGGGTAGTGTATGGATTCAATCCTCGTGCTCCTATTGATATCTTGCCTTTACCTACTAGTGATAGAACTCATAATGATGCAAAGGAACGTGCTGACTTTATTTTAAAAATTTATTAGACCACTAAACACAATATTGAAAAGATGAATGAAAAATATAGAATTGCTGGTAGTAAAGGTAGGCAGAAAGTTAGACTTGAACCGGGTGATTTAGTTTGGTTACACCTGAGAAAGGATAGATTTCCAGAACTGAGAAAGTCTAAATTGATGCCTAGAGCTGATGGTCCTTTTAAAATACCTGAGAAGATTAATGATAATGCATATAAACATGAGTAACCTCCCGAGTTTGGGGTTAGTCCCACCTTTAACATTGCAGATTCGAGGCCATATTTGGGAGAAGAAGATGAGCTTGAGTCGAGGACGACTCCGCAACAGGGGGAGGATGATGTGGACATCACTCCTGCAGATATACACAACACTCACATGGTAAACATGCAAGGTCCAATTACTAGAGCTCGAGCACGACAATTGAATTTAGAGATGAGCTCGTTCCTGAACAATTCTTTATATGTGAATTTTCAGAGTATGTTGCTACCTAATGGATTAATTATGATTAGGAACCATGGAGAGGACATGGAGATACATGGAGAGGGGTTTGGAGGCATGGAGGACCAGAAAATACGCCAACAAGAAGTTAGAGACCGAGCCCAACTCAAACTCGAGTCCAACTCGGGCCCAGGAGCAGTCCACCTTAAAATGGATGCACAGGAGGCATACGGACTCTGTTTTTGACGTTCTACATATGCACGGAAAGATGAGAGGATAAACTTTCCAATGGAACTGGCCCCACGTCAACATTCCTTCTGAGTCGACAGGAAACTTTGAAACAATATAAAGTTTAGAGTCTGTCAGGGTGTTGCATCACCTAGTTGGGCCATTGGGCCTTGTATCGAGTCCAAGTCCATTATGTACGTGTCTTAGGGTTAGGTCACGAGCCGAGCACCCCCCTTGTCGTCCTCCACCTCCTTTATACCCCCTAGCTGCCATCACAAACAGCTAGGTTTTGCTTAGATTATTCTGTCAAGAACAGTTTCGCCATTCATCGGTTTGTGAGACCCCAACTTGAGTGCTTCATATCTTTCAGCAATTTGGTTGCATTCTTTCTTGTTCTTGCTTGTGTTCTTCGATTTGCAGGCAAGTATTAGCCTTCATGGCGAGGTCAACCGCGCAATATCGGTTGATAACCTGAGGAGACGTGGTGCTGCGATTGCAGGGTTCAGAACGTGTTGTTCGGAAGCCGGATCGGTTTGTGTCATGTCTCCACCAAATCGAGAGTTATCAGAACCTTTCAGAAGATCGGTACCCCTGTAAACATCATTGAAGATGCCGACTTTCAAAGCATTATATGGTAGACGGTGTAGGACACCGCTGTTTTGGAACGAGACCGGAGAGAACCAAGTGTTTGGACCAGAAGTGCTACAAGAGGCTGAAAAGCAGGTCCAAACCATACAAGAGAACTTGAAGGCTGCTCAGTCACGACAGAAAGGCTATGCGGACAATAGGCGAAGGAAGTTAACTTTCGAAGTAGGAGACTTCGTATACCTTAAGGTATCGCCTATCCGAGGCCAACGATGTTTCAACGTCAAAGGCGAGCTAGCACCTCGCTACTTCGTGCCGTTTAAGATTTAGACAAGCGAGGAGAAGTAGCCTATCAACTAGAGCTCCCAGCGCACCTCTCCATCGTACATGACGTGTTTCATGTATCCTAGCTCAAGAAGTGCTTGAGAGTACCAGATGAGGGGGCCCGACCCCGATCACAGGGCCGTGCCGCCTTGCCCGAGGAATCGCATTGGGTGGTGCCGTGTTATGCGGCACCCAACAACACACATATAAGGAACACAGTATTACATAAATCAAAAGCGGAAGGTTACATTTTTTCTTTGTAAATAATTTACACAAATTAGCTACAGCGGAAGTCTATAACCAGCTCACGTTGAATAACTATGAAGCACCGAGAAGAGGTCCAGCCCGCGGACTCCTCTCGCTAGCAACACGAAGACAAGGCAGCGGCTAGGTTCTCCAAGTGTGACGTGACTTGGAAGTTTCCGAGTCTCACCGTACAACCCTCTTTATAGCGTCGAGGTTTACCTGCAAAACCACTTATATAGCAAGAGTGAGCACAAAGGCTCAGCAAGACTTAACAGTCTCTCCTAAGACATGAAACTCTAGATGAAAGTAACCTAAAACCTAAGCCTGTCATTTGCGAAAAGACTCGCCTACGAGTTCATCCTTAACTTTCAAATTTTAGCCATATTAATAATAACCTTGCGATCAGCAACATTGGAACTCCACAATCAAACAAGAAACGCTTCATTCCAATGTTACTTGCCCCAAGGTAGAAAATAACTTTAGTTAGCTCTATCTCTACTTCAAACATGGTTTTCATGCAACTTAATTCATCATAGCAGCAATTATACTTTTGCAAACTGTTTCCACACAAGTTTATTAACTACGTCACAACATGGGAGCAAGCGGTACTCAATAACCGCGAGGGACGGTGATTCGAATCAAACACTACCCGGATAACTCGACACATACGCCCGCCTCTGAAGACCCAACTCTGGCGTCCTTCATTACGTCGTATGTGGCAACCTTTCTCAGGACACTAAACTGTAGAACCGGTCGCGCTGTCTCGGGCTCATAGGTCTAACGAGACGAACCTGGTACATCGGTTTCCTGGTTCCCATATGTCAGTAAGTATCCGGTACACAACTAAATACTTGCTCCTGGACGCGGCATACGCATCGGTCCTTAACCGACACAGGCAGAGCTACTCGACCAAGACCTCGTCTTGTCGCAGCCTAACCCCTCTGCCCGGTCTCATCTTTAGAAATGTAAAGTTTAGTTTGCTTCCTATCCCAACCATACTTATGATATTCTGAACTATAGCTCGCGAGTAGTTTCCAACTACTCGTCTTCTACCGGATGTCCTAGCCTATTTAGCACGGCCTTATTCTACAGCGATGACACAATGCTACCCTTGACCTCAGGGATTCATATTTGGTTATGCAAGTGGAGTATCACACATCCTTGACCTAATGCACATACAAACCTTGACCAATAGTAGTGAACAAAGGGAAAAACTTTAAAAACAACTTAAGTGCAAACCTGGGCTTGCCTTGGTTTTGCAGGTGACTAGAGTCAGATAAGATGAAGTTAGTTGCTGATGATGACTTGAAGCTCAATCCCTGCCTTCTTGCTCCTTGATCCAAGCTCAACTCCTCCTTCTCCACGTTCCACGTTTAAGCACTACACGTTATGAACATGCACATCTTTAATTGGAAAACTTTTTGCTAACAAATGCTAAAGACAAGTTTACAAACTGGAACTTTGTTTAAGAATTTAAAATGACACTGGGGTGGTGGTTTGGATGTGTGTCTAAGCACTATCCTCAAGTGAGAAGTGAGGTTCATCACTTGGGTGGTGATCACCTAATGAGGTTGAATAGGATATAATGATCCAGGGCTCCAATGGAGCTGGGAATTTTCTTGGGGGTTCCTTGTCACAAGAAAGTCCTCTGGACCAAAATTCAGAACATTTCACTAAGTGGATCACCCAGAACAATTCCCTAAGCATTTAAGCATAAAGGAATTAATTCTGATTAAACTTGCACTTTCATGCAAATCTAAGTGAACCATAATTTCCTACATAGCTCAGAGAGTATGCATGAATTTTCCTAGGATTTTTGGATCTAAGGAATGGCTAGAACTGAATTTCCAAGTTTTGGAAATTCTTTGAAAATGTTTCTGTATTCATTTGAATACAGAAAGTTGAAATTGGAATTATCCTAACTAAATCAACTCGAAATGAGCTGAAACTTTTACAGGAGTCTCCTAATATCCTGAAGAATATCCTGGAAAAATTTGGGGAATTTTGGATTAACCAAACTCCCTCTAAAATTCTCTTGCTGAAAAGATTTAAAGAATTTTCCAGAATTTTCTATTGGTTTTCATGCAAATTGGGTTGCATATTTGGATAGAGCATTTCATACTGAATCCAACCCAATTTGAATCACTAAATTTGGTGCTTCCTAGGAAAAGTTATGCATTTTACAAGTTTGAACAACTCTCTATTTGATTTTAAACAGCACAGTCACACGTGGGGCCCACGGGTCAGGTGCTTCTTCAACCTCCCGCCAGAGCCCGCAGGTGCACACCGGCTGAAAACTTGGCATGGCTCCTTCTCCCTCATTTCTCCACCAAATAAGCTCCGGTTTCGCCCTACATGCTCCTGGGAACGTGGCGCAGCTGCCGGGCAAGGTTTCCCCGCGTGAAAACAGCTGTAGGTGGGTCGGCACTGGCGGGGCGGCTCGGGAGCTCGACATGGACGCGTTCCCGCGTGTCCAAGGCGTCTCCCGGCGAGCTACGATGTCCTACAGCATCCCTATGGGTCTAGGAGCATGGAACGGAGATCAAATCGTGCAGAACATGGCTGCAAACTAGTCGTCACCGTGGACCGTGGAAGTTTTGGCCGCCGGCGACGATTTCTCGTCGCCTGGGGCATAGGGTGGTCGGTTTGCTTCGTGCTTCGGCGTGGAAGGGCGCTAGGAACCCTAGTAGCTGTGGTCTGAATTGTAGAACGAACCATCAATCGATTGGAGCTAATTTCAGAAATTTGCTGAGGTCAGTCCTTCACGTGCGCCGGCGCCAAAAATGAAATTCCGGCTAGCCGGCGTCGGGGGAGAGCAGGGGATCGACAGTATGAGGATCAGTACCTCCTGGCGCACCTCTGTGGCCCCTTGAGCACGCCGGAGAGGCGCTGGGCTGGCCAGGAGACAGGGAGCAGTGGAGACGGCAGCCTCTGTCAAACTTTTGCACGAGGGGGGGGGGGCAGCAACAGAATTGGCCTCGGGGTTGTGGGCAACAGGACGCGACGGAGGTGATAAGAAGGGGGGGAAACAGCTCGCCAGCGCGAGGGGGACGAGCAGGAGGTGGAGCTTTGGGGCGTGGAGCAGCAGCTCGCTGTCGCTCAGGGGCAAGGCCTCGGTGGAGTGAGAACAGAGAGAAAGACTTAGGGATTAAGTCTGCTCATTCCTATGACATGTGGGGTCCACCCCTCTTCTTATCCCCTAAAACTCTCACAAATATCTCCAAATTTTGGCACATTGTAAACTTCAGCTCTGAGGAACTTAAATCCAAAAGTCATTTGGCAATTTGACCAGTTTTGCCTCAGTTTCAAATTTGAATTCAAATTTGGATGAAATTTACAAGTCCTCTTGATATTCATATCCAAGCACCTCCAAATTTCCTCCAAATTGGTCTCCCTCATAATTTGGATCTGAGGAATTCAAATATGTCCTCTGATCTTTGAGTTGGCTATTGCAAATACACTTTTTCAAACAACAGTTTGAATTTTCTCTTTTGAACATGCCCTCCTTCTTTTTGAAGTGCACCTCTTAATTCAAACTGAATTCAAAGTTTTATTGCACATGCCAACACTTTCATGAGGAACACAAAAGTTTTTGTAAGTCCCATTTCTTGTATTCACACTCAACTTTATTCATAGCTCAAGTTTACTATTTACATGTTTTGGGACTTTTACATTCCTCCCCCCTTAAAAAGAATCTCGTCCCGAGATTCATGATTAAGGACAATGTGGAGAGGACAGTTACTCAACATACGCGTCTAACAACTCCGGATGATTGCGTTGCAAATACTCCTCGCTTTCCCATGTAGCTTCATCGATCGTGTGATTTTCCCATAGCACCTTGAAAAATCGCAGCGTCCGATTCCTGGTTTAGCGAGTCTTTTCATCAATTATCCGGGTTGGTCGCTCAACATACGTGAGGTCCAGCTTCACATTTTCCATATCTCCCATGAGAATCTCCGTTGGAACTTTTAAACACTTCCGCAACTGAGATATGTGGAAAATGTTATGAACTCCGGCTAAGGCTGCCGGTAGCTCCAAACGGTATGCCACGGGTCCACACCTTTCAATGATAATGAAGGGACCGATAAAACGTGGAGCTAATTTTGCTTTCACTCCAAATCGGTGAATGCCCTTCATCGGAGATACGCGGAGGTATACGTGGTCCCCAACATGGAAATCCAGAGGACGACGTCTCCTATCCGCATAGCTCTTTTATCTGGACTGAGCGGCTTTCAGATTTGCTTGAATAAGCCTTACCCGCTCTTCTGCTTCATTTACGAGATCAATCCCGTAAGTTACCCTCTCGCCGGATTCACACCAGTTCAAGGGTGTGTGGCACTTCCGGCCATAGAGAGCTTCATAAGGCGCCATTTTGATACTTGATTGATACCCGTTGTTATATGAGAACTCCGCCAACGGTAAGTGATCATCCCAGCTCTTACCGTGGTGGATGACACATGCTCTCAGCATATCTTCAAGTATTTGATTCACCCTCTCAGTTTGTCCATCGGTTTGAGGGTAATACGCGGAGCTTCGAATCAATTTAGTTCCCAAGGATGTGTGTAGCTGTTCCCAGAAACGGGATACGGACAGCGATCCTTTGTCGGAGACAATGGTACGGGGAACTCCGTGCAGGCATAAGATTCGTGCTATGTATAACTCCGCATACTGCTTGGCGCTGTAGTTGGTATGCACCGGAATGAAACGTGCCTTTTTTGTCAATCGATCAACGATTACCCAAATCGAGTCATGGTGGTGGGAGGTCATCGGCAACCCAACGATGAAATCCATACTCAAGTCTTCCCACTTCCATGCCGGTATTTGTAGCGGTTGCAGCAGGCCCGACTTCTTCACATGGTCGGCCTTAACTCTTCGACACGTATCACATTCTGAAACGTATTTTGCAACTTCACGTTTCATACGTGTCCACCAAAACTTCTTCCGGAGGTCTTGGTACATTTTATTGCTGCCAGGATGAATAGAAAATTTGGATAAGTGAGCCTCATCCAAAATTTTCTTCCGCAGCCTCATATCACGGGGTACGACTATCCGGTCCTTGAACCACAAGGTATCTTCCTCATCTAACTGGAAACATTTCATCTCCCCGTTCTTTAACCTCCTTTTGATATGAGCCATGCCCTTGTCTCTCCTTTGAGCTTCCACCACCTCCTCTCTTATTGTGGGTATGAGAGCTAGATTATGCAAAGCTCCATATGGAACCAAGTAGAGACTTGGTTCTTCCTCTTCTATCAGCGTAATGGTTAGGTTATCAATATGAGACTTCCGGCTGAGTGCATCGGCAACCACATTTGCCTTGCCCGGATGATAATGAATTTCAATCTCATAGTCCTTGATCAGCTCCAACCATCGCCGTTGTCGCATATTCAACTCTTTCTGAGTGAATATGTATTTCAAACTTTTGTGGTCGGTGTAGAGATGAACCCGATTTCCCAATAGGTAATGTCTCCACATCTTCAAAGCTAACACCACGGCAGCCAGTTCGAGATCATGAGTTGGATAATGTTGCTCATGATTCCGCAATTGCCGTGATCCATATGCGACCACACGTCCTCCTTGCATGAGTACACAACCAAGCCCGACGCCGGACGCATCACAATAAACATCAAAAGGCTTGGTTGTATCCGGTTGAGCTAGAACCGGGGCTGTTGTGAGGTGTTTCACCAATCCTTGAAAAGCTTCCTCACATGGCTTGCTCCAATCATACTTGATGCCTTTCTTCAGTAGCTCCGTCATAGGTTTGGAGATTTTCGAGAAGCTCGGGATGAACCTCCGATAATATCCCGCCAAACCCAAGAAGCTACGAACTTCATGGACTGATGTTGGAGACTTCCACTTCAGCACTTGTTCAATCTTGCTTGGATCAACAGCAATGCCTTCTGCTGAAATAATGTGCCCAAGAAATGGCACTTGGTTGATCCAGAATTCACATTTACTAAACTTTGCATAGAGCTTGTGATCTCTCAGTCGTTGGAGCACAATATGCAAATGTTTAGCGTGTTCCTCTTCAGATTTGGAGTAGACCAAGATGTCATCGATGAAGACCATGACGAACTGATCCAGCTCCGGCTTGAACACCGAGTTCATAAGGTACATAAAGTGGGCCGGAGCATTGGTCAACCCAAATGACATGACAAGATATTCATAAAGCCCATATCTTGTCGAGAAGGCTGTTTTCGGGACATCTTCCGCGCGAATCTTGATTTGATGATATCCCGACCTTAAGTCCATCTTGGAGAAGACTTTAGCACCCACTAGCTGATCGAAGAGGATATCAATTCTTGGTAGTGGATACTTGTTCTTTATGGTCACAGCATTTAAAGGACGATAATCGACGCATAGCCTCAGCGTCTCATCCTTCTTTTTCACAAACAAAGCTGAGCAACCCCATGGTGATGAACTTGGACGAATAAACCCCTTGTCCATCAGATCCTTGAGTTGCCCCTTCAGCTCGGCTAATTCATTCGGAGCCATTTTGTATGGTCTCCGAGAGATCGGCGTGGTTCCCGGTATCAACTCTATTTTGAATTCCACCTCACGCTCAGGTGGTAAGCCTGGAAGATCTTCGGGAAACACGTCCGGATATTCACGGACCACCGGAATGTCTTCTAACTTGCACACCTCGGCATTACATACTTCTGGGCCTTTAGAAACCGCTTCGCCGAGATATAAAGTTTGACGTCCGTGAAGTGGAGAGTCCAAGTGAACACTCCTGTTCTCGATGTCCAGAACAGCCTTATGGAAGGTCAGCCACGATATTCCCAATATGGCATTGATTCCCTGGTCTTCGAGAATGATGAGGGTGGTAGGATAAATTTTTCCACCCAAGCAAAGTGGTGCTCGAGAGACGACTTCATTAGTTGAGATATCTCCACCTGGCGAATGAATAAGGTAAGAACCTTTTGTGACAGTTGTCGAGATCTGATCCCGGATTACCGTTGCCCGGCTAATGAAGTTATGTGTTGCACCAGAGTCGAATAAAATGACAACCAGCTTGTTATTTAAGGTGAACCTGCCGGCAAGAACAGGTCCTCCCTTTGGCAGATCGTCGACTGACACATAATTAACTGTCCCCACTTTGGACATAGCTTTTCTTTGCTGCCCAAGATCACCTTGTGGAACTGGACCCGCAGACCCATTGTTGCTGCTCGGTTCAGTTGCTTCATTGACCTTAAGATCATTGTCAAGCTGAAGTGGGACAGCACTTGGCTCGGCTGAGAAATCACCTTGTTCATCTTCAACCTCTTGAGGGAAAAAGTATTCTGGTGCACCTTGTTGATACTGAGGTGCATAAGAAATAAGTTGCTGCTGCGGTGGAGGTGAATAAGACCTCTGTGGAGTAGAAGAGTCGTCACACTCCCAGAATGATTGCACCTCTTGCGGAATCTCCCGATCGGAAGGTGAACGAATTACCAACCGATACTTCTGAGGTAGACGATTGTCTTCATCTTGTGATGAGTCCCTCTCCCTCTTTTCCTTGAGGTAGAGGTTGGAATAATATTCTTAGCGATAGCACAGCTCACAAACTCATCAAAATTCTCTTGGCTAACTTGAGCCAATTCACATCGCAGCCTAGCAGTCAGCCCTCGGTAGAAATGATAACCTTTCATGGCTGGTGATTTCACATAGTCAGGGACATATTGAGCTAAGCGATTGAATTCCTTCGCATACTCAATAACACTCATGTCCCCTTGCTTCAGACTCCAGAACTCATCCAGACTGGTTTGCATTATGCCCGCAGGGATGAAACGAGCACGAAATGAAGCCTGGAACTCCGCCCATGTGACACGATGCCCTGCTGGTTGGACAGCAAGGTAGTCTGCCCACCATGCTCCAGCAAAGCCGTGAAGCTGCTGAGCGGCATATAGAGTCTTTGAGAATTCATCACATTGGATCAACCCAAACTTGGACTCGATGACACGTAACCAGTGATTTGCTTCACAATGGTCAGCCGCCTCGGAGAATACCGGCGGTTGTGTCGCCAAGAAATCCAGATACGTGCTCTGGGTGGGCATGTGACGTTGAACTTCTCGATCTATGCCTTGCTGAACTAAAGTTTGGAGAGTTTCATTCATCTTTGCCATAATTCCTGCCAATCCGGTTGGCGATGGCTCTTGTGATGAAGTCGAGTCATTCCCACCTCGACTTGAACCTCCAAGCTCCATTTGAGAATGTGTACGTACCATACTGCACGAAACAAAATTTTGAGTCAATCAAAATTATATCTCAGTAGTAAGTAAAGATAAGTAAAACATGAACATGTCATGAACTTTATGAAAGCATAACCACATTCATGTTTAAACAAATCTTAAGTACGCTTAACTAATCAGCGGGACTACCCTGACCAGTTCACACAAACTCCAAATTTTACTCAAGTTATCAACAGATTCTTGACTTGAGTTCAATACCAAAGTTTTAGTAAACTTTAGTAGTCCAACAAGTACTTATGTGCTCCTTAAGGATTTTTCTACAGGAAGTTATGGCTTAAAAACAGAAAGGTCCAGAGAGGTTTTTGCTACTGTCCTGGTTCTGAACAGTTTGCCTTCAACTGGACTTTTCACCAACTTAACTTGTGATTTTGCTCTGGAGGTCTACAAAGGAGTTGTAGAGCACTTAAAAATCTTTCCAGAACTGTATCATACACCTTATTTGGGTCAAGCTACTCAGAGTTATGCTCTGTTAAAGTCCAGCAAGAATTTCTGCCAGAAACAGAGCACTCTGTTTTTGAAAACTTGACACCTAATTATACCCTCATTTGAATCTTAGCTCAAAATAAGAGTTCAGTAGATAATACTTGTTTCAAACTTCCATTTTTAGTTGAAAGTTAGTTCATGAATCATTTCTTCATAGGGACGAGGTTATTATGTGTAGTACGGTGTCGATGCACCGTAAGAATCATGTCGGTACTACGTAGCCTCACCAAAGAATATCCTAAACCGGATTATACCGGCATATCCGTTTTATCAGTGGCACTAAGATGGTCTCTCGCACACGTGTACTACACGGGATAAGTACGTGGTTAGTACCTGCAGAAGATCACTCAATAGTGGTGCACTCAAAGGTTATTTCATTTCAGGCAGTTCCATAATTGAAAGTAAATACAAACGCCCGTATCATTGTCATACGGCCGTCCTTGAGTTAAGTCACGTCTCAAGGTACGCGATCGTGTTTCAACACCACACGACGGGGAACCCGAGTATGTCATGAACGGGTCGTCACGGTTGGGAATGTTATCAACCCAACGGATACCACCTACTGCCCTGCAGGGAACGCCGATGGCAAGCGCCGTGTATGTCCTCCTGGGCTATTTCCAGATGAACACACTCTCGCGTTACTGACCACGCGATGGGGTCTCCACTTACTTGCCTAATGCACGCTAGGGATCAGCGTTTCATATGAACTCAGGAACATGGAGAGTCCAAGAGTTCATATTGACGTCTCACACCAAGCTGTGAGATCTTTCCCTGAACCACATTCCTCGTCAGGGGAGCTAACCGAAATTGAACCGCTTTCGGTGGCATTCCTTACCATTCTTACCCGAATGTAGGTGCGTCGTTACGTAATAAAAATTCAGAATTATAACACATATGTTAGTGCTGCCACTTTAAGTAACTATACTACTATAGTCCTTATGTGGGCCTAATATTGTTTCCTCACCGTATCCTAAGTTTTTGTCGTAATACGATCCTTACTCCGTGTGCTATTACCAATGCGGCTCTGATACCACGCTGAGGGGGCCTGACCCCGATCACAGGGCCGTGCCGCCTTGCCCGAGGAATCGCATTGGGTGGTGCCGTGTTATGCGGCACCCAACAACACACATATAAGGAACACAGTATTACATAAATCAAAAGCGGAAGGTTACAATTATTATTTGTAAATAATTTACACAAATTAGCTACAGCGGAAGTCTATAACCAGCTCACGTTGAATACCTATGAAGCACCGAGAAGACGTCCAGCCCGCGGACTCCTCTCGCTAGCAACACGAAGACAAGGCAGCGGCTAGGTTCTCCAAGTGTGACGTGACTTGGAAGTTTCCGAGTCTCACCGGACAACCCTCTTTATAGCGTTGAGGTTTACCTGCAAAACCACTTATATAGCAAGAGTGAGCACAAAGGCGCAGCAAGACTTAACCGTCTCTTCTAAGACATGAAACTCTAGATGAAAGTAACCTAAGACCTAAGCCTGTCATTTGCGAAAAGACTCGCCTACGAGTTCATCCTTAACTTTCAAATTTCAGCCATATTAATAATGACCTTGCGATCAGCAACATTGGAACTCCACAATCAAACAAGAAACGCTTCATTCCAATGTTACTTGCCCCAAGGTAGAAAATAACTTTAGTTAGCTCTATCTCTACTTCAAACATGGTTTTATGCAACTTAATATCATCATAGCAGCAATTATACTTTTGCAAACTGTTTCCACACAAGTTGATTAACTACGTCACAACATGGGAGCAAGCGGTACTCAATAACCGCGAGGGACGGTGATTCGAATCAAACACTACCCGGATAACTCGACACATACGGCCGCCTCTGAAGACCCAACTCTGGCGTCCTTCATTACGTCGTATGTGGCAACCTTTCTCAGGACACTAAACTGTAGAACCGGTCGTGCCGTCTCGGGCTCATAGGTCTAACGAGACGATATGGTATGCCTCTACAATCCAGTGAACCTGGTACATCGGTTTCCTGTTTCCCATATATCAGTAAGCATCCGGTACACAACTCAATACTTGCTCCTGGACGCGGCATACGCATCGGTCCTTAACCGACACAGGCAGAGCTACTCGACCAAGACCTCGTCTTGTCACAGCCTAACCCCTCTGCCCGGTATCATCTTTAGAAATGTAAAGTTTAGTTTGCTTCCTATCCCAACCATACTTATGATATTCTGAACTATAGCTCGCGAGTAGTTTCCAACTACTCGTCTTCTACCGGATGTCCTAGCCTATTTAGCACGGCCTTATTCTACAGCGACGACTCAATGCTACCCTTGACCTCAGGGATTCATGTTTCGTTATGCAAGTGGAGTATCACACATCCTTGACCTAATGCACATACAAACCTTGACCAATAGTAGTGAACAAAGGGAAAAACTTTAAAAACAACTTAAGTGCAAACCGGGGCTTGCCTTGGTTTTGCAGGTGACTAGAGTCAGATAAGATGAAGTTAGTTGCTGATGATGACTTGAAGCTCAATCCCTGCCTTCTTGCTCCTTGATCCAAGCTCAACAACTCCTTCTCCACGTTCCATGTTTAAGCACTACACGTTATGAACATGCACATCTTTAATTGGAAAACTTTTTGCTAACAAATGCTAAAGACAAGTTTAAAAACTGGAACTTTGTTTAAGAATTTAAAATGACACTGGGGTGGTGGTTTGGATGTGTGTCTAAGCACTATCCTCAAGTGAGAAGTGAGGTTCATCACTTGGGTGGTGATCACCTAATGAGGTTGAATAGGACATAATGATCCAGGGCTCCAATGGAGCTGGGAATTTTCTTGGGGGTTCCTTGTCACAAGAAAGTCCTCTGGACCAAAATTCAGAACATTTCACTAAGTGGATCACCCAGAACAATTCCCTAAGCATTTAAGCATAAAGGAATTAATTCTGATTAAACTTGCACTTTCATGCAAATCTAAGTGAACCATAATTTCCTACATAGCTCAGAGAGTATGCCTGAATTTTCCTAGGATTTTTGGAGCTAAGGAATGGCTAGAACTGAATTTCCAAGTTTTGGAAATTCTCTGAAAATGTTTCTGTATTCATTTGAATATAGAAACTTGAAATTGGAATTATCCTAACTAAATCAACTCGAAATGAGCTGAAACTTTTACAGGAGTCTCCTAATATCCTGAAGAATATCCTGGAAAAATTTGGGGAATTTTGGATGAACCAAACTCTCTCTAAGAATTTTCCAGAATTTTCTATTGGTTTTCATGCAAATTGGGTAGCATATTTGGATAGAGCATTTCATCCTGAATCCAACCCAATTTGAATCACTAAATTTGGAGCTTCTTAGCAAAAGTTATGCATTTTAATGGTTTGAACAACTCTCTGTTTGATTTTAAACAGCACAGTCACACGTGGGGCCCACGGGTCAGGTGCTTCTTCAACCTCCCGCCAGAGCCCGCGGGTGCACACCGGCTGAAAACTTGGTATGGCTCGTTCTCCCTCATTTCTCCACCAAATAAGCTCCGGTTTCGCCCTACATGCTCCTGGAAACGTGGCGCAGCTGCCGGGCAAGGTTTCCCCGCGTGAAAACGGCTGTAGGTGGGTCGGCACTGGCGGGGCGGCTCGGGAGCTCGACATGGACGCGTTCCCGTGTGTCCAAGGCGTCTCCCGGCGAGCTACGATGTCCTACAGCATCCCTATGGGTCTAGAAGCATGGAACGGAGATCAAATCGTGCAGAACATGGCTGCAAACTAGTCGTCACCGTGGACCGTGGCAGTTTTGGCCGCCGGCGACGATTTCTCGTCGCCCGGCGCATAGGGTGGTCGGTTTGCTTCGTGCTTCGGCGTGGAAGGGCGCTAGGAACCCTAGTAGCTGTGGTCTGAATTGTAGAACGAACAATCAAACGATTGGAGCTAATTTCAGAAATTTGCTGAGGTCAGTCCTTCACGTGCGCCGGCGCCAAAAATGAAATTCCGGCTAGCCGGCGTCGGGGGAGAGCAGGGGATCGACAGGATGAGGATCAGTACCTCCTGGTGCACCTCTGTGGCCTCTTGAGCACGCCGGAGAGGCGCTGGGCTGGCCGGGAGACAGGGAGCAGTGGAGACGGCAGCCTCTGTCAAACTTTTGCACGAGGGGGGGGGGCAGCAACAGAATTGGCCTCGGGGTTGTGGGCAACAGGACGTGACGGAGGTGATAAGAAGGGGGGGAAACAGCTCGCCAGCACGAGGGGGACGAGCAGGAGGTGGAGCTTTGGGGCGTGGAGCAGCAGCTCGCTGTCGCTCAGGGGCAAGGCCTCGGTGGAGTGAGAACAGAGAGAAAGACTTAGGGATTAAGTCTGCTCATTCCTATGACATGTGGGGTTCACCCCTCTTCTTATCCCCTAAAACTCTCACAAATATCTCCAAATTTTGGCACATTGTGAACTTCAGCTCTGAGGAACTTAAATCCAAAAGTCATTTGGCAATTTGACCAGTTTTGCCTCAGTTTCAAATTTGAATTCAAATTTGGATGAAATTTACAAGTCCTCTTGATATTCATATCCAAGCACCTCCAAATTTCCTCCAAATTGGTCTCCCTCATAATTTGGATCTGAGGAATTCAAATATGTCCTCTGATCTTTGAGTTGGCTATTGCAAATACACTTTTTCAAACAACAGTTTGAATTTTCTCTTTTGAACATGCCCTCCTTCTTTTTGAAGTGCACCTCTTAATTCAAACTGAATTCAAAGTTTTATTGCACATGCCAACACTTTCATGAGGAACACAAAAGTTTTTGTAAGTCCCATTTCTTGTATTCGCACTGAACTTTATTCATAGCTCAAGTTTTCTATTTACAAGTTTTGGGACTTTTACACCATAGGAGCAAGTACTGATGGAAGAGCTTGAACTTCAAGAGGACCTGACCTATGCAGAGCACCCTGTCCGAATTTTGGACATAAAGGAAAGGGTCACAAGGAACAAGGTGATCCCTTGGTGCAAGGTGCAATGGAGCCATCACACAGAAGCTGAAGCCACATGGGAGCGTGAAGAAGAAATCAAGACAGAGTTTCCTCATCTATTCCCTACCAACGAATCTTGAGGGCGAGATTCAATTTAAGGGGGGTAGATTTGTGACACCCTCATTTTTGGGTTCTGCATGTGTTCATGTTTCATGTAGAAAAACACATTTAAAATAAGTTGAAACCGAGAAAGAATCAAAAAGTTAGCCAAAAAGAGCAAATTCCAGTTTACAGAGAGCGCCAAAGATAACTCCCGCGGCTCGCTGGCCACGTGGCACGTTCGGAGCTCATCTCCACAAAGGGGGAGAAGTCCGCCGCTAAACTGGCTACGTGGCAGGCTCGGGGCTCATCCCCGCAAAGGGGGAGATGTCCAACCTCGTGGGACACGTGTTTCCCCGGGAGCTAGCCTCCGCGGAAAAGCGAGGCCAGCCCCGCAGGACACGTGTCGCTCTCGGAGCTCACTCCGAGAGGTCCGGCCCCGCTAGACACATGTCGCTCTTGGAGCTCACCTCCGGGAGGTCCGGTCTCATTGGACACGTGTCACCTCCGGAGCTTGCCTCCGGGAGGTCCGACGCTGGTGGACGCGTGTCACCTCCGGGAGTTCCGTCACTGTTGGACACGTGTCAACCTTGGAGCTTGTCTCTGAGGAGAAAGGAAGTCTTGCGTTACTTGACACGTGGCATTCTCGGAACTCACCTCCGAAAAGAGGGGAGGTCCGGAACTGACACGTGGTGTTCGCAGAGCTCGCCTCTGTTGAAAGAAGAGGTCCCGACCCACCACACACGTGGCGCACGCGGAGCTCGCCTCTGAGGGAAAGGGAGGTCCCGCCCGGCAGGACGCATGGCGCATGCGGAGCTCGCCTCTGAGAAAGGGGGAGGTCTTGCCCGCCTGACACGTGGCACAACTGGAGCTTGTTTCTGTAGAAAAGGGAGCCAGGTTCCTGCAGGACACGTGGAGCTTCCGGAGCTCACCGCCGTGAAGGTAACGTGGTTCTGAAGCGGTTTTCCTATGTACGCGTGGGAATCCCCGGAACTGAGGAAACCAACACGATTTCCACAATGTTACCGCACCGAATCAATCTAGGATAAGTTGTTATGATCTAAAAACAGTTCGAATGGGACTCTTATTCAATGTCCAATCAGATTAGAACTCTTCTCTTCGCGGTTATAAGTAGAACCGAAAACCTCTGGCAAAAACCACGAACTTCTTTTCCACCTCCTGAGCCGACAACTTAGAGCCCTAGCCCCAGTTCACCGAGTAAAACCCTTCGCCGGAGTTTGACCACTAGAGAGATCGCCGACGAGCCCAGAGACGATTGCCATCACCGGAGGAGCCCCGACGATGTGTTTGCTAGGAGGGAGATCCCGAAGAACGTAAGGTAGGTTTCCAATACCACCTTACGACTCATCGTGTTTTATTTGCATCTGTTCTTCGATTCCTTTCGAACAGAAGCTTTTTCGTGGACAGATCACGTGGTGATCGGTTTGATCTAAAGTCAAGATCATCACCACGTCCACATTTGATCTGAATACTTTGTTCATCGTAAAACCGATGCAAAAATACAAGGACACGTACAACCGATCTAATAAAAATTTGCATCATCGGAATTAGCATGCATATGCAACATCGCATCTTGATTAGAGTTTGTGCATGGTATTGATTGCTATGAATCTTGTATGTGCGTGATGGTGCATTGTCACACCCGGTTTTTCCGAAGAACAACCAAGTGAATATCACATGTATGCCAGGATCATTTTCTCATACATGTGATGACAAATAGTGAAGCATCATTTATTACAAGCCAGGTGTCGAATATAAGTAAGTCTTACATAATAAATGTCTCGATGGACAATAATAAGTTCATCACAAGTAAATAAACTAGCAGCGGAATATTATTCTTTAGGGCTCCATCACAGGCGTTGCCCGGGGGTCTTCATGAACCTAAAAGCCTTCCTCGGGTCGAAAATCTTGGTCATTATACACCACCTCATTATCTTGACCTGAGCAGCAATATAAACCAACAAATATGCAAGGTTGAGTACCAATGGTACTCAGCAAGTGTGGGAAAATTATATCATGCATGGCTAGAGCAAGGAGAGGTTGAACTCATGGTTAAAGCACTACGCAATTAACCCCTATCACCTTAGCTTATTAAGCACCTACATTACTACAGAGGTAAAATGGTCCCAATCTCCCAACCCATTATCATAATCCAATAACCATAACATCATTTCCAATGTTAATCTCCCCGCTTAACTTCCAAAACCATCAATCCTCTAATCATGAATAAGTCCAGGCCGCTCTTAACCGTGAGCACGGCTGTCAAGACAGTTTTGACTCTGCAGAGTTTGTACCACTGTACCCACAAGTAGTGATTTTATCCCCCGTTGCCGGGTGGACTAAAAGAACCTCCATTATGCCAGTGGCTACGATCCACATTCACACTTCCCAGGTGTGCAGCCAGGAGATCACTACGAAGCCTTTACAAAGGGATTCCCGACAAGCGTGGGCCCACTGAGGTTTCACCCCTAACAGCATACAAGAGGCTCCAACCCCGCTGCAGTGGCCCCCTCTTGAGCCTTGCAGTTCATATGGTAGTCCAGCTGACACCTACTCCCCGCACCATCCAACACACCCATACTACGCCGGGGATACACCTAATTAATTGGCCAAGCTGCCCCATCTCAGCATGTGGTTGGCACTGTAAAGCCGGGTTACATGCTCCATGAACCGGTCCTTAGGATCCAGGCAAGTACTAAACCCAAACCCAAGTCTCGTGCACCCAGCACACAACCAAAACATCCAACTTGCCTTGATCCCTACCTCTACATAACTCACAATGTCTCATTCAAGAGTATGGTAATATAAACTGATGATTTCATGTCCCAAACATCCCATTCTAAGCATGGCTAAGCATATGCATGGAAATAAATGACATGACAAAATAAATCCAAACCCAAGCTTCAAGGAAACAAGGTAATGCAATTCTAGGGAAACTTTCCTAGCATGGGTTTCGTATTTCATTTGACAATGCAAATAGTTCTATCTACACATCCTAGCATAGGATCAAAGTGGTCAAGGACACTTGCCTCCTTCTTGCTGCTCTTGAAATGGGTAGTCCTGATCTTGGAAATGAATAACTTGTTCTTGAACAGGTTCTACTTCATACCATCACACATAGCAAAAGAAAAACAACAATCCATAAGACATAGTTCACACTTACACTTCATACAAACCACACATTCACATTTATGAAATTCATTCACCATTATATGTGTTGTGTTTCAGTTTTAAATAAATTCCTTATATTAAATTACTACACCTTTTCACTACCAGGTGTGTATGAAAAGTATTTTTCTTCCCCATATGTGCCTTAATAATTTCTACCAACCCTAAACTGAATTCTTTGTATTTTAGAAACTCCATTTATCATTTACTAGTTGCTATATTTTCAGATTTATATTCCTATGCATAATTGTGTATTTTATTATGAAATTAGTAATACACATCATCTAAACAGTATAGGTTCTGGTCCTAAATAACATATTTTGACCTTGGCTTCTGATGTAGACTATTTCATAATTATTTTCCCTATTTTTCTATAACTATTATTTACTTAAAAATGTGTCCCTATACTAATAAATGTGAATAATAGATGAAACAGATTTATTTCAGCCCAAAAATATATTTCTATCTCACTCCAAAGTTTTCTAAGTACTGAGAAAGTTTTTAATTAATTTTTTCAATTATGTTTGTCCCCCTTTTTAATTTTTAAACACTAGTTTCATATTCAATTTTCTAAATTAAATACTAAACAGGGCTAAAATAATGAATTCACCCCATTACAGGGTCTATAATATTATTTTCATAATTTCCAGGGGTCTAGCTACACTTATCAGAGGTGTTTTTTCTAATTTTTATTAAGTCCAGGGGCTAAAACTGATTTTTAAATGAATTTACATGATTTTCTGGAGTTCCAGGGGCTAGATCTGAAGTTTCCGGGGCTAGCTCTTATTTCTAGAGAACCCCAGGGGGTAGCACGTAAGAATTCCAGTCTTTATAACGCGGGGCTGACGTGGACCGTCCGATTTTAAACCGACGGCTGAGATTATAACATCGAACCGGTACGCGGGGTTTTAAAGTCTACCGTGCTATTTAAAATAAACGGCGCACAAGCGGCCACGTCGCTTCGATCGAGCGCGGGCGGCGCTGCCGGCGGCGCACGGCGGCGGGAAGCGGCGATCTCGCCGGAAAGTTTCGGATCCTCGAGAATTCTGCCTAGAACTGTGATCTTATGGCCTAGATCGGTAGAGGGGAGGTCAGGGATCTCACCTCGGGGGTTTTCTCGAGCTCGGGGGTCCTGGAATGTGCTCGGCGGCGAGGTCCGAGGCAAAACCACGGCGAAGCTCGTCGGCGCTGGATTTACACCGTAAGTCTTCGGGTTTTCTGCACCTGCAAAGCTCCCCGGAGGCGGTGGATCAAGACCAGCGAGTTAGATCAGAGTTTCCGAGCTTAGATCGGCCAGAATTCACCGGCGGAGTCTCGGTGGTCACCGGAGTGAAAATCGGCGATCGCGTGGGAAAAACCGATCGGGGCTGGGGTTCTTATAGCCGGGGAAGGGCGGTGGGTCTGTTGTGATCGAGTTGGAGTCCTCTGGGACCATAATTCGGGCGGCGGGACGTGGTTTCCGGGCGGTTAAGATCGCACGCGCTCGGGGGAAAAGTCCGGGGTCGCGGGGGCTCAGGGTTAGGGATGACATGTGGGTCCCACCTGTCTGTGAGAGACAGCGCGACGCGCGCAGGGGCGGGCTGGCGCGGGGAAAGCTGGGCCGGCTGGCGGGTTTCGGCCCACTGGCCGGTTTTTTCCCGTTTCTTTTTTCTTTTTCAATTTCTTTTCTGTTTTGAGTATAATTTGAATTCCAGTTTGAATTTGAATTTTTGCAAAACATGCAACACGTCCAAAAATTTTTAAATTCCCCTCTGAACATGGTTTAGGGTTTTGAATCAAAATTTGGGGTGTTACATGCATAGAAGGACAAGCTCAGGGAGATGTCTACGACGAGCTGCAACAACAAGGTTTCGAGATCCAAGAGCAACCGGAATCGCAAGAACAAGGCAAGTGCCCCTTGACCATATTGACCCTATGTTTTGGAAAACTGTTTCGTTTGCGAAAAGGTGTGTGTGCTGAGTCAAACATGATGGGAAACCCTTTCATAGGAGTTTACTAGTTTTGGTTAAACCACCCTTGTCGTCAGGGAAGTAAATGAGTCAGGTATGGTTTTTACTTTTTGCTTCACTATGTCCATGGGATACGGGAAGCGAGATAGATGTGTCTAGCTAACTGGACTCGTAAGAATGATGAGAAACTGATGTCGTTAATGAACATGGATCAGAGGGAGATCTAGGCAAGTCTGGGTTTGTGAATGAGGTAGCATGAGATGGTGGTTACTTGTCGTCGACCTAAGGACTGGTTCATGCGAGCCATGCCAGGATAACAGTGCCACCACAAGGCCAAGTATGGGTGCGGCTTAGCAGAGTAATTAGGTAAGTTACTAGATTGATATGGACCGTGGAAGGCGTGGGAATGGGAGTCTAGTAAGGACTGCCCTGGGAACTGCATGGTACAAGAGGGGACCCATGGGCGGGAGAATTAGAGATTCTAGCCTGTCGGTGAAACCTTAGTGAGTCCATACATCTAGTAACCCCTTTGTAAAGGCTATTTTGTGATGTCTTGACCATACACCGATGGTTGTGTACTGGTATAATGGAGGTTCTGCAGTCACCGATGGGTGACGAAATCACAAACTTGTGGGTAAAGTGGTACAAACGCTGCAGAGTCTTAAAACTATCATGATAGCCAAGCTTACGGTCACGAGCGCCTGGACAACCCACATGATTAGTTGGGATGGTTTTGGTTATGGATGGTTATGGTTTTGTTATGGTTTTGGTTTTCGGGACTGTTGAGTCCGGCTGATAAGACTTGGTTGCATGACTGTTGAGTCATGGCAACGAGATTGGTCTCGGTGTGAGATGGAATTGTTTATGAGATGAAATGGTAGCGAATACAAGATGGTATTCGTGAGATGGTAGCGAATACAAGAAGGTATTCGTGAGCAAATTTGAGAAAGATTAGTGTCTGGTTGAGACATGGGAAGTAAAGAGACATAATGGAGGTATGTTGGTATTTTAATACATGTTGGGATTACATTCACTTAACGTTAAGTTGTTGTTTTATCGTGGTTTTGAGAAATAACTTTTCTTTCTGCAATGAGACTTTTTATACCTCCCTTGTTGTGAGTTACATACCATATTTTTCCGCACTTGCTGAGTACATCATTGTACTCAAACTTGCATTATTAATTCATCATCAGCAACAGGAGACGAAAACTATGAAGACCAAGTGGAGCATTAGGCGTGTGATCTGTCCTCAAACTTGCCTGTGGGGATGGATTAGAGATGGAGCCACTGCTGCTGCTTAGATTGCTTCTGCACTAGAATAAAGACTTCCGCTGCTAAATTTAGACTTCCGCTGCTTAAATAAGACTTCCGCTGTTAACATGAGTCCAAGACTCATGAGACATTGTAATAAACCCTGTTCATTCGTGGTAATATATATTCTGAAATTCAGTTTGTGGATGATATATGTATGTGTGACGAACATCCTGGCACATATATGCATCAGTTCTCGGTTCGTGGTTTTCCACGAAATTCAGGGCGTCACACGTCTTCTAGAGCATACCTTGACAGCTGCGTGAACATGTTGAGGTACTCATTCACGCTCTTCTTTCCTTGGTGGAGAACTTCGAACTCTTGCCTTTTAAGCATCATGACTCCAGCAGGGACGTAATGAGAGCGGAAACTCTCTTTGAACTCAGCCCAAGTGATAGTCTCCTGGTTCTCATGAGAATTGCAAAGAGCGTCCCACCAGTCACCGGCTGCTCCCCTAAGTTGGTGCGATGCGAAGAGAACTTTCTCCCGATCATTGCACTGAACAATAGCAAGCTTCTTCTCCATGGACATCAACCAATCATCAGCCTCCATGGAATCATTAGCTTGTGCAAAAGTAGGCGGTCGAGTCCTCATGAACTCTCCCAATCTGTTGTGAGCCGGTGGTGGTGGCGGTGGTGGTGCAGGAACGGGGTTAGGATTGTTATTGTTGTTGGCTTGCAGCTGACCCAAAGTTTGGATCATAGTTTGCATGAGCTGGTTCTGCATAGCCATCAACCGTTCAAGGTTCTTTGCACCAGCCCCGGGGTTAGCATTCTCAGAAACTTTATCGTGGCCATCCTCTTGTGGTTCATGGTTGCCACGAACGTTCCTCCTTTGACGGCTGGCGTTTTCCCTCACCATCTGTGAGAGAGAGAGAGAGAGTTGAGTAGAATAGAAAAGAGAAGTTTAGGTTGATACCCCAGCTATATGCATCAAGGTGTATGAACTTTATATCTTCTTTCATTAACTTCAATCTATATGAGGATGTGAACACATGCCGAAACATCTCACATCTCTCTACTATGTGTGGATGTGGACTTTCGCAGAAGCATCCCACAACTCACACTATCACACAAAAACAAGAAATCATCACAAAAGTTCAACACACCACTCCTATTCAAGCTACTACGATTTAACATTCCTATTATGGCTTATTCAATGGGAGTCCTAAACTTAATCATGTGAACTGGTGCTGTTCCCGTCGTGTGACAGGGGTGGTCCATCGGACACCTCAATGGGGTTAAGTGCACTCCCACGTGGTGGTGAACGAGTACTCGTGCTCCGGATCATCAGCATCTATAAATAGGACATGAGAAAATTTAGAGAAGAAATAACTCCAAAACTTTAGAAGTTATAGGGCAAGAAAGCAAAAGTGTTGTTGTCCAAAAGAAGAGAAAAAGAGGGGCTGAAAATAGCATTTTGCGGTGGCTGTCTTGACTAGAAAAGTGCAGCAGCAAGCAATTTTCGAAAATAGCAGTTTAGAGGGGTGTGCCTAGGTGTTTTAGAGTGTCCATTCTATCTAGGCTTGCGTCGTACGGTCAACGTGGCTCTGACCAATCTGTGATGCCCGGTCCCGTAAAACACGGAACCCAGCTAATGCATATGTGTGCCCAGGATGTTCATCACACATACACATGTAATCCACAAACTGAATTCAGAATATAAACACGAATAAATAGTATTTAAGTACTAGATCTTGACTCTAGATTGTGGACGTGGCGATGATCTTGACTCTAGATCAAACCGATCAACACATGATCTGTCCACACGGAAAATCTTTTATTCGAAAGGAATCGAAGAACAGATGCAAAGAAAACGCGATGATGTCGTAAGGTGGTATTGGAAACCTACCTCGCTTCCTTCGGGTCCTCCATCCTAGCAAAAACAGATCGTCGGGGCTCTCTTCCGGCGGCGGCGATCGTGTCTGGGCTCGTCGGCGGTCTCTCTGGCGGTCAAACTCTGACGAAGGGGTTTAGCTCGGCGAGTTTGGGGCTAGGGCTTCTTAAGTTGTCGGCTTAGAAAAGATGTTACAACCAAGGGGTTGTTTCGGGTTCTATTTATAATCGGGAAGAGAAGAGTCCTAATATAATTGGATTTTGAATAAGAGTCCTATTCTAATCATTTTTGAATTTTAACAACTTATCTTCAATTGATTCGGTGCAGTATTCAATGTAGAAGAGTTTGTGTCGGTTTCCTCCGTGTCGGGCACTCGTGCATGGGAGAAAAACCGCTTCAGAATCGCGTCCTTACGCAGGGATAAGCTCCGGAGGCTCCACGTGTCCAGAGAGGCCTGGGCTTCCCTTTTCCTTGGAGGCAAGCTCTGGTTGTGCCGCGTGTCAGGCGGGCGAGACCTCCCTCTTCCTCAGAGGTGAGCTCCGCGTGCGCCATGCGTCCTGGAGGGCGGGACCTCCCTCTCTCCAGAGGCGAGCTCCGCGTGCACCACGTGTCAGTTCCGGACCTCCCCTCTCTTCGGAGGTGGCTCCGGGGGTGCCGCGTGTCAGAGCCGGACCTCCCCTCTCTTTGGAGGTGGGATCCGAGAATGCCACGTGTCCAGTAGCGCCAGACTTTCTTCCTCCTCAGAGACGAGCTCCGAGGTTGACACGTGTCTGTCAGCGTCGGACCTCCCAGAGGTGAGATCCGGAGGTGACACGTGTCCGGTAGTGTCGGACCTCCCGGAGGTAAGCTCCGGAGGGACACGTGTCCAATAGGACCGGACCTCTCGGAGGTGAGCTCCGAGAGCAACACGTGTCTAGCGGGTCCAGACCTCTCGGAGGTGAGCTCCAAGAGCGACACGTGTCCCGCGCGGCTGATTCTCTCTTTTCCACAGTGACTAGCTCCGAAGGCGACACGTGTTCTGTGGGGCTGATCTCGCTCCTCCACAGAGGCTAGCTCCAGGGGCAACACGTGTCCCACGGGGTCGGACCTCGCCCCTTCCGCAGAGATGAGCCCCGAGTCTGCCACGTAGCCAGCTTTGCTGCGGACCTCTCCCCCTTTTGCGGGGATGAGCTCCGAAGGTGCCACGTGGCGGGCGGGCCGCGGAATTGTCTTCGGTGCTTCTGGAATTTTCTCTTTTTGGCTATCTTTTTATTTTATTTCTGTTTCTTCCTATTTTAAAGTGTTTTCTCTATATAAAATATGAATGCATGCAGAAATAAAAAATGAGGGTGTCAAAAGCTCCGAGGACGACACGTGTCCAGCGGTGCCGGACCTCTCGGAGGCGAGCTCCGAGGGTGACACGTGTCCAGCGGGGTCAGACCTCTTGGAGGCGAGCTCCGAGGGTGACAAGTGTCCAGCGGGCCAGACCTCTCAGAGGCGAGCTCCGAGGGTGACACGTGTCCAGCGAGCCGGACCTCTCAGAGGTGAGCTCCGAGAGTGACACGTGTCCCGCAGGACCGGGCCTCATCCCTTCTGCAGGGGTGAGTTCCGAAGTCGACACGTGTCTGGCGGGGCCGGACCTCATCCCTTCCGCAGGGGTGAGCTCCGAAAGCACCACGTGTCCCGCGGCCCGGGAAAGTGTCGACAGCGCACCTCGGCAAATTGGAATTGGCTCTTTTCAGCTATCTTTTTCCCATTCCTACTTCTTTTATAATGTTTCTCTATATGAAAAATGTATGCATACAGGGAAGTGAATTTGAGGGTGTTACACTGGTATGGCATCTTCCTCTTGCCCTCTTGCTCGATCTCACGAATCTTGCTCTCAACCACTATAGCTTTGTCAATGAGCTTCTATAAGTTTGCAAAATAATTGTTGAGCAGCTGAACTTGGATCTCATTGTTCAATTCTCTCATGAACAAGTATTGCTTCCTTTGATCCGAGTTTACGCCTTCTCGAGCATACCTTGACAGCTGCGTGAACTTGTTGAGGTACTCATTCTTGCTCTTCCTTCCTTGACGGAGACCTTCAAACTCTTGCCTTTTAAGCATCATGACTCCAGCAGGGACGTAATGAGAGCGGAAACTATCCTTCAATTTAGCCCAAGTGATAGTCTCCTGGTTGACATGAGCTTTGCAAAGAGCATCCCACCAGTCAGTGGCTGCTACCATAAGTTGGTGCTATGCGAAGAGAACTTTCTCCCGATCATTTCACTGAACAATAGCAAGCTTCTTTTCCATGGACTTCAACCAATCATCAGCCTCCATGGGATCATTAGCTTGTGCAAAAGTAGGCGGCCTAGTCCTCATGAACTCTCCCAATCTGTTGTGAGCCGGCGGTGGTTGCGGTGGGGGTGCAGGAACGGGGTTAGGATTGTTGTTGTTGTTGGCTTGCAGCTGTCCCAATGTTTGTATCATAGTTTGCATGAGCTGGTTCTGCATAGCAATCAACCGTTCACGGTTGTTTGCATCAGCCCCAGGGTTTGCATTTTCAGGAACTTCAACGTTGCCATCCTCTTGTGGTTGATTGTTGCCATGAGGGTTCCTCCTTTGACAGCTGGCATTTTCCCTCACCATCTGTGATAGAGAGTATAGTAGAATAGAAAATGGAAGTTTAGATTGATCCCCCCAATTATATGCATCAAGGTGTATGAACTAAATATCTTCTTTTATTAATTTCAGCCTATATGAGGATGTGAACACGTGCCGAAGCATCTCACATCTCTCCACTATGTGTGGATGTGGACATTCGCCAAAGCGTCCCACAACTCACATCAGCACACAAACCAAGCAATCACCAAAGTTCAACACACCACTCTTATTCAAGCTACTACGATCTAAACGTTCCTATTACAGCTTATTTAATGGGAATCCTAAACTTAATCATGTGAACCGGTGCTGTTCTCGCCTTGTGACGGGGGTGGTCCATACATGGGCGCATGCCATGGTGAGTCGGCAGTCTATGTAGGGTTAGATGACGCTGGTGCTCCATTTGCTCCCGCGTTGGCACGAGTCTCCTCTTGTTTCTCCAGCAAATACAGCTTCTTGCGGAGGTAACGGATCTCTTCTTGTGCGCTTGTGTAGCGGTTTCCTAACTCCACGAGCAACCTCTGAGACTTGTCAGCAGCTTGTGGGTTGGAAAGGGCTTTTACATGGGGTCCGACGATTTCCCTTGTACTACTCTTCTGACACGGGTGCAGCTCAAAAGTGGTGCCCTCAAGCTGCTCATGGAAGGCGTAGCACAGTCCGGTGAGTGCTTCCCATGCAGCATCTTCGATAGCTTCTGCCCTTGTAGCTCTCCATGTGGGTGTGAAGTGCCATGTGACAACCCTACCGTTAGATAGGATGGTTACATCAGCCTTTCAATCTTCATGTCCGCGACGAGGGACTTTCTTGAGGAGATACTCCGGGTATAAGCTGCAGCAATCCAGAAATTCTTTGAGCTCCCTGGATGTGTATCCTCCTTCCATTCCATCGGACCGAAATTCTTGAACTGAATGATTGACCCATTCATATCCTTCATTATTGGTCTCAGCAAGGGGTGGCTCCTCCTCGGGTTCATCTTCTCCCGTCATAGCTTCCTGAGGCTCTACGGGGTGTAAGCCCACGTGAAACTCCTCCTGAGGTGCGTACCAATGCTGTTCTTGTGGATCATCCTCCACATAGTCTTCGAAGGGTTCTACCTCTTACGGATCCTCTTCCTCATGCATATAGCTATTGACTTCATCCCAATATGGTCCATCGGACACCTCAATGGGGTTAAGAGCACTCCCACGTGGTGGTGGACGAGCTCTTATGTGTGCTGTGCTCCTGGTCACCGGCATCTATAAATAAGATATGAGAATCTTAGAGAAGAAATGACCCCCAAAACTTCAGAAACTATGGAGCAAGAAAGCAAAGGTGTTGCTGTCCAAAAGAAGAGAAAATAAGGGCTGAAAATAGCACTTTGCGGTGGCTTAATTGACAAGAAAAGTGCAGAGCAAGCAATTTTTGAAAATAACAGTTTAGAGGGGTGTGCCTGTAAAAGCCTAAGAAAAGGGACTTGCAAAAACTTTTCATCACCTCACAACAACACAGTTTTTGTTGTGAATATCTTGTGAAGAATTGTGAAGAGCAAGTAACCTCCATCAAAAGGGGATTGGTTCAAACTTTCTACACATATGATAACACATGAGGGGTTGTTCTAGAACCAACATAGAGTCATTTGCATGTTTGGACCCTAGTTGGATTAAGACCAACGAGTTGAAGTACTCAAGTGCAATGGGAGGGTTTGAAAATCAGAATTTGAACTAAATGTCCAACTCAAAATTTAAATGAGGGGAGGACATAATGGTGATTCAAAACTGTTGTATTCAAACTCTTGGTTGCAGCAGCTAACACAAGAATCAAATTGCATATTTGGATTCCTTAGATCCAAAGTAGTGGGTAGGCAAAGTTTCAGTAATTTTTGAAAAGGTTTTCTACCCATTTTTCTAAAAAGGATTCAAATGTGCAAAGAATTCACATACACATTTGAATTTGGGGGGAATTTGTCCAACTATCCAAATGTAGCTCAGTTTTAGACTCCAAACATTTGAATTGATCACTTGCCAAGTTTTGAAGATCTTTTGTGGGAGGAGGAGAGGCTGCCTGGTGGGACCCACATGTCATTGGGGAGGTTAAAAATTGCATAAAGATCAGCAGCCTTTGGGGTGAAGTTTTCTACTCGAGCAGAGCCGAGGACTCCACGGGCGCCACCGAGACACCCACCGCAGCGCCTCCCAGGGTAGGTTTCTTCACGCTGGCGAGCTCCTCGTGGGGGATAGTTACTCCCGGCCGTGCCCTGTTGAAAGTGCATCTAGGGTATCCCTTGTGTGTTTTGGAGAATAAATGACAAGCATATGAGATCCTAATGAAATGATTGCAGGACAAACAAAGTGAACTAGCTCGGTGCACACAAAAAAGGTGAAAAATGGAGTGGTGCCCAAAAAGGAAGACTTTAGTGGAATTTAGAAGAGCAAAGTAGATTTAAATGTATAGGGTGTGTGTGAGAGACACATCCCAAGAGCTCATGACTTTGCGTAAGGGAAAGGGGTTTAAAAATCAACTAAAATCCACTGGACACCGGACTAGTCCGTTCATGGACCGGACAAGTCCGGTCAGCTTACTGGAATGCACCGGACAAGTCCGGTTTTTAGACCGGACTAGTCCGCTCATGTTTCTATTGTCGTCTTTAGAGGACTGCGGACTAGTCCGTCCATGGGACAGGAGTCCATGGGACAGGACTAGTCCGCTAAACTTTCTGGAATCCCACTTCACATAGCACCGGACAAGTCCTATTTTAGACCGGACTAGTCCGCTTAGCCCACTGGAAGTAGACCGGACAAGTCCAAACATACACCGGACTAGTCCGGTATTAGGTTTTACAACGATAACTTTTTTGGAAACCATATAAATTGGTGATCCACGGCCTTCCAACGGAGAGACACGACTTGTACTGCTAGAAACTCAAACCCTGGCGCCGCCACCTGTCCCAAGAGCCCAAAAACACATCTCCCCACACATCTAAGGTGCGAAAAAGGTGAAAATCAATTAAACACTTGGATTTGGGATTGGGAGATTGTCGTTCCTTTGTTGTGAGCTCTTGGGGTTTGATCTCTCTACACTCATATTCTGCATTGTAATCTTCTTGAGTGTATTTGATAGCTTTTTCATTGTAATTCTCGTGGGAGCCCTCAACGTGTGAGGTTGCCCCACAAACTCGGTGATTACCCGTGCTAGTGGAGTCAAGTCGGCCTTGTGTGGTGACTTGAAGAGGGAAAGGGTTAGAGACCCGACTCTGTGTGAGCTTCCTCAACGAGGACATAGATCTCTTGGTGAGATCGAACCTCGGTAAAATTTGTGTCTCACATGCCTCTTTATTTTTGTTTATTAGAACATCTAGTTGCTAAACTTAATATTTTAAATTGCTAAGTTTCATTCACGGGCATAATCACACCTCACATTGTAAACTCAAAATAAAATAATTGTTGTTCTTATTTCCGCTGCTAAACAAGTTAATTCTCCTGCACAACACTTAATACAATCTACACACTTCAGGCACACCGGACTAGTCCGCTCACACAACCGGACTAGTCCGGTCAAGCAAGTTTTTGACAATTACTTTAAGTGTGCAGGAAACTCTGTATGGCCTATTCACCCCCCTCTAGGCCACATTCAATTGGTATCAGAGCAAGGTTCTCCATCAACGAGACTCACATCTCGGAGAGATCAATGGCCTCTGAGAAGAGCAACGATATCCCGAAGACGAACATTAATGATGATGAGCAAGAAGCCAAAGCCTTCGATGTGCTGAAAGAAAGTCCACATGACGATGAAGAAGTGAGACAGCTAAAGGCACTACTGAGAAAGAAATTGATGGCACAAAAGGGAAAAGAGGAAGAAAAGACGATGGGGAGTGGTCATCACGACTACTCCCGATATCCTTACAACTACAACCGTCTCAATTCAAATAATTATTATCTCTCCATTCCTATGGGAAGGCCCCCGCAGTTTGACGGAAGTGACTACACCATGTGGAAGTACAACATGAAAATGCATTTAATATCCTTGAATACTAGTCTTTGGCATATTGTCTGCACAGGAATAGATATCCCAGACACGGATGAAGAACTCACTCCGGAACAAGAACAAGAGATTCACAGAAATGCACAAGTCGTTGCAGTAATCACATCGTCACTGAGCAGAGAAGAATTCACCAAGATCGATGGACTAGAGAGTGCAAAAGAAATCTGGGATACACTCGAAATAGCTCATGAAGGAAATAGGTATGTACGTGAAGCCAAAATTGAGATGCTTGAAGGAGAGTTGGGGAGATTTGCTATTGAAGAAGGCGAATCACCTCAAGACATGTACAACCGGATGAAGGCACTCATCAACAAAATCCGTGCCTATGGAAGTAAGAAATGGACTGATCACGAGGTGGTCAAAAGGATGATTAGAGCCTTCATGCCAAGAAATGTCACACTTTGCTCAATGATTAGAGAAAGCCCCGGGTTTCACAAAATGACTCCCGATGAGTTATTGGGGAAGATCATAAATCATGAAATGATGGAGAAGGAGGCTCAATACGTCAAAGACTTAGCCGAGCTTACCTCTTCCAAAAAGAAAGAAGTTTCTCTCAAAGCAACATACAGACCCAAACTCAAAGAAACCCGTGAAGACCAAGATGACGGAGATACAAGCAACGTGAGTACCGATCTAGATGATGAGGAAACGGTACTGTTTATCAAAAAGTTCAAGCGCATGATGAGGAGAAGACATGGCAACAACTCAAATGAAGGAAAAAGCAAGGATAAAGGAAAATCCAAGACTCGACGTACTTCCTATAATTGTGGAGAGTACGGTCACTTCATGGTGGACTGTACTTATGAAGAAAACAAGAAGAAGAAGGAAACAAAAGCACATGAGAAGAAAAATTTCAGAAAAAGGAGACAAGCTCATCAAGCTCACATTGGCAAGGAGTGGGACTCAAACGATGAGTCCTCCTACGATGAAGAAGAGGAGATAGCCACCATTGCCATTAAGAAACCCACCATGAGAGCTACACTCTTCCCAAACATGGGAGGACGGGATATGAACAACCATACTTTCCTTATGGCTAAAGAAGGCAAGAAAAAGTTTCGACTTACTCCTCCTGCGTTAAATACCTCTTTTGATGACTTTGATAGCTCTAGTGACAATGAAGAAATGTTTAGAGGATTAAGTAAAATTGCTTTAAATAAAATGGAAATGTTGTCGAACGAAATCTTTGAAAAGGAGGAACTTGTCAACCGACAAGAAGATATGCTCATCCGTGAAAGGAAGAGATATCAAGAAGCTGAAAAACTTCTTGAGCTTGAAAGAGAGAAGAACAAGTCACTTGAGGTTGAGCTAGCCTTGAGTAAGTAGACTTACTCAAAGCTAGAGGACTCACATATTGCAATCAAGGATGAGCTTGCTAACTTGTCAAGAGTTAACAAGATCCTTGAGGTGCAAGTTGAGTCGCTCAAGCAAAGTGACTCATCTTCCTCCAAGAGCTCTTCCTCCAAAGATATGAGTTCTACAACAATTGAAATCTGCACATGCTCTAGTAAGAAAAATATCATTTCTAATACTTCAACTTCTCATGATATGCATCCTTCCCAAAACGGCATCTTTGATAAGGAGAAGATCAAATATGCACGTAGTGCATATATGGTCACTAGACCTCCCAACGTCAAAGATGGTCTTGGGTTTGATAGGAACAAACACATGTCCACTCTTAATCATGCAAAGAAAAGAATCACCTTTGTTAAGGAAAAATCACATGAATCTGATTTACAAATATTGTTTCGTACATTTGATGCTTCCTATGTTCTTATGAAAAACAAATATGGAAAAGTTATTGCTAAATACACAGGGCCACGCCACAGGAACTCGAAAACTTATGTGTGGATGCCCAAGACTCTTGTGACTAACCTGAGAGGACCCAAGCAAGCTTGGGTACCTAAAACCAAGGAATAATTCTGTTTTGCAGGCTTACTCCTCCGGTGGATCTAAGTGGGTGCTAGATAGCGGATACACAAATCACATGACCGGAGAGAGAGATACGTTTGTGGAGTACGGGTACAACGAGGATCCAAGTGAAGGCATATACTTTGGAGATAACAGCCAAGGAAAGGTCCTTGGTAGCGGTAACATTGAAATATCTCCTCAACACACTTTATCTAATGTTTTACATGTAGACTCCCTAGATTATAACCTTTTGTCAATATCTAAACTATGCGACAAAGGTTATAACTGTTTATTCACTAATGAGGGTGTGACCATTTTTAGAAGAAGCGATGGCTCGATTGCATTCAAGGGAATGTTGAAGGGAAAGCTTTTATCTTGTTGATTTCAACAAAGATAAAGCCGAACTCAACAGTTGCTTGGTTGCTAAAACCAACATGGGATGGCTGTGGCATAGACAGCTAGCCCATGTTGGGATGAGAAATCTGCAGAAACATCTAAAAGGTGGTCACACCCGAGGTCTAAAGGATGTGGTTTTTGAAAAAGACAGACCGTGCAGTGCTTGCAAGGCGGGAAAACAAGTCGGAGCACCACACCCCACCAAGAACATAATGACCACTACAAGACCACTGGAACTTCTTCATATGGATCTATTTGGTCCAATTGCTTACATAAGTATCGGCGGTAACAAATACGGTTTAGTAATTGTTGATGATTTTTCAAGATTTATCAGGGGGCCCGACCCCGATCACAGGGCCGTGCCGCCTTGCCCGAGGAATCGCAGGGGGTGGTGCCGTGTTATGCGGCACCCAACAGCACACATATAAGGAACACAGTATTACATAAATCAAAAGTGGAAGGTTACAATTATTCTTTGTAAATAATTTACACAAATTAGCTACAGCGGAAATATATAACCAGCTCACGTTGAATAACTATGAAGCACCGAGAAGAGGTCCAGCCTGCGGACTCTTCTCGCTAGCAACACGAAGACAAGGCAGCGGCTAGGTTCTCCAAGTGTGACATGACTTGGAAGTTTCCGAGTCTCACCGGACAACCCTCTTTATAGCGTCGAGGTTTACCTGCAAAACCACTTATATAGCAAGAGTGAGCACAAAGGCTCAGCAAGACTTAACCGTCTCTCCTAAGACATGAAACTCTAGATAAAAGTAACCTAAGACCTAAACCTGTCATTTGCGAATAGACTCGCCTACAAGTTCATCCTTAACTTTCAAATTTTAGCCATATTAATAATGACCTTGCGATCAGCAACATTGGAACTCCACAATCAAACAAGAAACGCTTCATTCCAATGTTACTTGCCCCAAGGTAGAAAATAACTTTGGTTAGCTATATCTCTACTTCAAACATGGTTTTCATGCAACTTTACATCATCATAGCAGCAATTATACTTTTGCAAACTGTTTCCACACAAGTTGATTAACTACGTCACAACATGGGAGCAAGCAGTACTCAATAACCGCGAGGGACGGTGATTCGAATCAAACACTACCCGGATAACTCGACACATACGCCCGCCTCTGAAGACCCAACTCTGGCGTCCTTCATTACGTCGTATGTGGCAACCTTTCTCAGGACACTAGACTGTAGAACCGGTCACGCTGTCTCGGGCTCATAGGTCTAACGAGACGATGTGGTATGCCTCTACAATCCAGTGAACCTGGTACATCGGTTTCCTGGTTCCCATATATCAGTAAGCATCCGGTACACATCTCAATACTTGCTCCTGGATACGGCATACGCATCGGTCCTTAACCGACACAGGCAGAGCTACTCGACCAAGACCTCGTCTTGTCGCAGCCTAACCCCTCTGCCCGGTCTCATCTTTAGAAATGTAAACTTTAGTTTGCTTCCTTCCCCAACCACACTTATGATATTCTGAACTATAGCTCGCGAGTAGTTTCCAACTACTCGTCTTCTACCGGATGCCCTAGTCTATTTAGCATGGCCTTATTCTACATCGATGACACAATTCTACCCTTGACCTCAGTTTCATGTTTGGTTATGCAAGTGGAGTATCACACATCCTTGACCTAATGCACATACAAACCTTGACCAAAAGTAGTGAACAAAGGGAAAACTTTAAAAAAAACAACTTAAGTGCAAACCGGGGCTTGCCTTGGTTTTGCAGGTGACTAAACTCAGTTGAGATGAAGTTAGTTTCTGATGATGACTTGAAGCTTAATCCCTGCCTTCTTGCTCCTTGATCAAATCTTCACTTATCCACGTTTAAGCACCACACGTTATGAACATGTATGTCTTTAATTGTAAAACTTTTTGCTAACAAATGCTATAGACAAGTTTAAAACTGGAACTTTGTTTAAGAATTTAAAATGACAATGGGGGTGGTGGTTTGGATGTGTGTCTAAGCACTATCCTCAAGTGAGAAGTGAGGTTCATCACTTGGGTGGTGATCACCTAATGGGGTTGAACAGGACATAATGATCCAAGGCTCCAATGGATCTGGGAATTTTCTTGGGGGTTCCTTGTCACAAGAAAGTCCTCTGGACCAAAATTCAGAACATTTCACTAAGTGGATCACCCAGAACAATTCCCTAAGCATTTAAGCTTAAAGGAATTAATTCTGATTAAACTTGCACTTTCATGCAAATCTAAGTGAACCATAATTTCCTACATAGCTCAGAGAGTATGTCTAAATTTTCCTAGGATTTTTGGAGCTAAGGAATGGCTAGAACTGAATTTCCAAGTTTTGGAAATTCTCTGAAAATGTTTCTGTATTCATTTGAATACAGAAACTTGAAATTAGAATTATCCTAAATAAATCAACTCCAGATGAGCTGAAACTTTTACAGGAGTTTCCTAATATCCTGGCAAAATTTGGGGAATTTTGGATGAACCATACTCCCTCTAAAATTCTTTTGCTGAAAAGTTTTAAAGAATTTTCCAGAATTTTCTATTGGTTTTCATGCAAATTGGGTTGCATATTTGGATAGAACATTTCATCTGAATCCAACCCAATTTGAATCACTAAATTTGGAGCTCTCTAGCAAAAGTTATGCAGATCCAAAGTTTGAACCAAATCTGGAATTCAAATTAATTCGGGAAAAGTTCAAACTCTGCCTGTGGGCCACAGGGCCACGTGTCGACCGCTGAAACACGAGCCACACGGGGCCACAGACCTTTTCCCGCGCCACCACACCGGATCCGGGGCCGCAGCAGATCGAAGATTTAAAATATCGCCGCTGACAGGTGGGACCGGCTGGTCGTCTTCAACCTCTGCCCGTCCCCTTTTTCCCGCGCCGCCCCCTCGCCGGCAACTCATCGGGGCTCGCCGGAGTCGGCTTCCCGGCCGTCTCCTGGCTCGGTACTCGCCGCCTAGGGGTTTTAAGAGTCGGGGAACATGTCTACGGGGTTGGCTCGGGCTGCCGGTGGCCGGAAGTAGGCCGGCGACGAGCCGTGGCCTTCGGTGATGATCGGCACCGTCGCCCGAGCACACTAGCCCGCCAAAAGCTCGGCGGATCCGCTCTAAAGCATCAGTGGAGGTCAGGCAAGCTCGGCGTGGCCTCAACCTGGCTCGGAAACGACAGCAAGCCGGTTGTCACCGTGCGCCCGCACGTTCCCGCCATGGCCGCCGACCGAAAAGCTCAAAATTAGCTGTAACCACGGTGTTTCTAGCTAGGGTTGTGGAGGAAAAAGATTCCCTATCCTCTCTAGCTCTTGTGTGCGCAAAATGAACAACTTTAACCGAGAATTAAGCGTTAATTTCAACAGTTCTTACCCACGGGTAGGTTTTCCTCGTCCGAGGGAAAAACTTGAAATTCCCAAGCTACGTTGCACGGCTTGGGCTGAAACTCGGGGGAGAGCAGCGTGACGTCCCGGCGCGTCTCGGAGGTTGCTTGCTCGGCCGTGAAAAGCCTCGGTATGAGCTGTCCACGGTGACCCGAGTTGCCCTTTTGCCAGTGAGCGTTAGTACCTCATGTTGATCGTTGATTTGGGCGCCCCACGAGCCAGGAACGACGGGGCCGAGCTGTGGAGGATCTTGTGCACTCGATTGCGCTCCCTTTTTGTGTGGACGGCTCGAGCAGAAGAGGGCGCGAACTGGTGGACAACCGAGGGAAACGGAGGCGTCGCCGGCGGTTGTTTTTTGGGCGCGGAAGCAAAAGGAGGCCACGGTACGAGTGAGAGGCTTCGTGTTTGCTTCGGTGGGAGGGATAAGCGCCTGATGAACCGCCTCTGGCGCCCGCGCGTGGGGGGGGGGGGCAGCTCGAGCAGGAGGTTGCGCTGGCTGCCGCCTCGGTGGCGCCGGGAGCTCGGTCTAACCCGAGAGCAAAGACTTATGTGCTAAGTTTTTCCCTCCTCTTCTATGACAATTGGGCCCCACCAAGTTTCTTGCTCAAATATCTCCAAATTTTTGGCACATCGCAAACTTCACCCATATGGAGCTCAAATTCACAAGCCAATTGATAATTTGACAAGTTGTGCCTCAGTTTCAAATTTAAATTCAAATTTGGATGGAATTCACAAGTCCCTTTGATATTCATATCAAAGCACCTCCAAATTTGCTCTAAATTTGCCCCCTCTACAATTTAAATCTGGGGAGTTTGAATATGCCCTCTGATCTATGAGTTGGTCATTGCAAATACAACTTTTTAAACATCAGTTTGCATTTTCCTTTTTGGAGATGGCCCTCCTCTTTTTGGAAGTGACCCTCTTAGTTCAAACTGAATTTAGAGTTTTATTGCACATGCCAACACTTTCATGAGTAACACAAAAGTTTTTGTAAGTCCCATTTCTTGTATTCAAACTCAACTTTATTCATAGCTCAAGTTTTCTATTTACAAGTTTTGGGGACTTTTACATTCCTCCCCCCTTAAAAAGAATCTCGTCCCGAGATTCATGATTAAGGACCAGGTGGAGAGGACAACTACTACATATAAGCCTCGAACAACTCCGGATGATTGCGCTGCAAATACTCCTCGCTTTCCCATGTAGCTTCGTCGGACGTGTGATTTTCCCATAGCACCTTGAAAAATCGCAGCGTCCGATTCCTGGTTTCGCGAGTCTTTTCATCAATTATCCGGGTTGGTCGCTCAACATACGTGAGGTCCGGCTTTAAATTTTCTATGTCTCCCGTGAGAAACTCCGTTGGAACTTTCAAACACTTCCGCAACTGAGATATGTGGAAGACGTTATGAACTCCGGCTAAGGTTACCGGTAGTTCCAAATGGTATGCCACGGGTCCACACCTTTCAATGATGACGAAGGGACCGATGAAATGCGGAGCTAATTTCCCATTCACTCCGAATCGGTGAATGCCCTTCATGGGAGATACGCGGAGGTATACGTGGTCCCCAATATGGAAATCCAGAGGACGACGTCTCTTATCCACATAGCTCTTTTGTCTGGACTGAGCGGCTTTCAGATTTGCTTGAATAAGCCTTACTCACTCTTCCGCTTCATTTACGAGATCAATCCCGTAAATAACTCTCTCGCCGGCTTCACACCAGTCCACCGGTGTGCGGCACTTCCGGCCGTAGAGAGCTTCATAAGGTGCCATTTTTATGCTCGTTTGATAACCGATGTTATACGAAAACTCTGCCAACGGTAAGTGATCATCCCAGCTCTTACCGTGGTGGATGGCACACGCCCTTAGCATATCTTCAAGGATTTGATTCACCCTCTCCGTTTGCCCATCGGTTTGAGGGTGATACGTGGAGATTTGAATCAATTTAGTTCCCAAGGATGTGTGTAGCTGTTCCCAGAAACGGGATACGAACAGCGATCCTCTGTCGGAGACAATGGTACGGGGAACTCCATGCAAGCATAAGATTCATGCTATGTACAACTCCGCATACTGCTTGGCGCTGTAGTTGGTATGCACCGGAATGAAACGTGCCGATTTGGTTAATCGGTCAACGATTACCCAAATCGAATCATGGTGGTGGGAGGTCATCGGCAACCCAACGATGAAATCCATACTCAAGTCTTCCCACTTCCATGCCGGTATTTGTAGCGGTTGCAGCAGGCCCGACTTCTTCACATGGTCGGCCTTAACTCTTCGACACGTATCACATTCTGAAACGTATTTTGCGACTTCACGTTTCATACGTGTCCACCAAAATTTCTTTCGGAGGTCTTGGTACATTTTATTGCTGCCAGGATGAATAGAAAATTTGGATAAGTAATCCTCATCCAAAATTTTCTTCCGCAGCCTCATATCACGGGGTACAACTATCCGGTCCCTGAACCATAAGGTATCTTCATCATCCAACCGGAAACATTTCACCTCCCCGTTCTTCAACCTCCTTTTGATATGAGCCATGCCCTTGTCTCTCTTTTGAGCTTCCATGACCTCCTCTCTTATTGTGGGTATGAGAGCTAGGTTATGTAGGGCCCCATATGGAACCAAGTAGAGACATGGTTCTTCCTCTTCTATCGGCGTGATGGTTAGGTTATGGATATGAGACTTCCGGCTGAGTGCATCGGCAACCACATTTGCCTTGCCCGGATGATAATGAATTTCAATCTCATAGTCCTTGATCAGCTCCAACCATCGCCGTTGTCGCATATTCAACTCTTTCTGAGTGAATATGTATTTCAAACTTTTGTGGTCGGTGTAGAGATGAACCAGATTTCCCAATAGGTAATGTCTCCACATCTTCAAAGGTAGCACCACGGCAGCAAGCTCGAGATCATGAGTTGGATAATGTTGTTCATGATTCCGTAATTGCTGTGATCCATATGCGACCACGCGTCCTCCTTGCATGAGTACACAACCAAGCCCGATGCCGGACGCATCACAATAAACATTAAAAGGCTTGGTTGTATCCGGTTGAGCTAGAACCGGGGCTGATGTGAGGTGTTTCACCAACGCTTGAAAAGCTTCCTCACATGGCTTGCTCCAATCATATTTGATGCCCTTTTTCAGTAGCTCTGTCATAGGTTTGGAGATTTTTGAGAAGCTCGGGATGAACCTCCAGTTTAATCCCGCCAAACCCAAGAAGCTACGAACTTCATGGACTGATGTTGGAGACTTCCACTTCAGCACTTGTTCAATCTTGCTTGGATCAACAGCAATGCCTTCTGCTGAAATAATGTGCCCAAGAAATGGCACTTGGTTGATCCAGAATTCACATTTACTAAACTTTGCATAGAGCTTGTGATCTCGCAGTCGTTGGAGCACAATATGCAAATGTTTAGCGTGTTCCTCTTCAGATTTGGAATAGACCAAAATGTCGTCGATGAATACCACGACGAACTGATCCAGCTCCGGCATGAACACCGAGTTCATAAGGTACATAAAGTGAGCCGGAGCATTGGTCAACCCAAATGACATGACAAGATATTCATAGAGTCCATATCTTGTCGAGAATGCTGTTTTCGGGACATCTTCCGCTTGAATATTGATTTGATGATATCCCGACCTTAAGTCCATCTTGGAGAAGACTTTAGCACCCACTAGTTGATCGAAGAGGATATCAATTCTTGGTAGTGGGTACTTGTTCTTTATGGTCACAGCATTTAAAGGACGATAGTCGACACATAGCCTCAGCGTCTCATCCTTCTTCTTCACAAACAAAGCTGAGCAACCCCATGGTGATGAACTTGGACGAATAAACCCCTTGTCCATCAGATCCTTGAGTTTCTCCTTCAATTCGGCGTGGTTCCCGGTATCAACTCTATTTTGAATTCCACCTCGCGCTCAGGTGGTAAGCCTAGAAGATCTTCGGGAAACACGTCCGGATATTCACGGACCACCAGAATGTCTTCTAACTTGCACACCTCGGCATTACATACTTCCGGGTCTTTGGAAACCGCTTCACCGAGATACAATGTTTGCCGTCCGTGAAGTGGAGAGTCCAAGTGAATACTCCTGTTCTCGATGTCCAGAACAGCCTTATGGGAGGTCAACCATGATATTCCCAATATGGCATTGATTCCTTGGTCTTCGAGAATGATGAGGGTGGTAGGATAAAGTTTTCCACCCAGGCAAAGTGGTTCTCGAGAGACGACTTCATTAGTTGAGATGTCTCCACCTGGCGAATGAATAAGGTAAGAACCTTTTGTGACAGTTGTGGAGATCTGATCCCGGATTACCGTTGCCCGGCTAATGAAGTTATGTGTTGCACCAGAGTCGAATAAAATGACAACCGGCTTGTCATTTAAGTTGAACCTGCCAGCCAGAACAGGTCCTCCCTTTGGCAGATCATCGACTGACACATAATTAACCGTCCCCACTTTTTCCATAGCTTTTCTTGGCTGTCCAAGATCACTTTTTGAAACTGGACCCGCAGACATAGCGTTGCTGCTTGGTTCAGTCGCTTCATTGATGTTGAGCTCATTGTCAATATAAAGTGGGACAGCACTTGGTTCAGCTGAGAAATCACCTTGTTCATTTTCAGCCTCTTGAGGGTAATAATATTCTAGTGCACCTTGTGGATACTGAGGTGCATAAGAAATAAGTTGCTGCTGTGGTAGAGGTGAATAAGACCTCTGTGGAGTAGAAGAGTCGTCACACTCCCAGAATGATTGCACCCCTTGTCGAATCTCTCGACCGGAAGGTGAACGGATTACCAACCGATACTTCTGAGGTAGACGATTGTCTTCATCTTGTGATGAGTCCCTCTCCCTCTTTTCTTTGAGGTAAAGGTTGGAATAATATTCTTGAGCAATAGCACAGCTCACGAACTCATCAAAATTCTCTTGGCTAACTTGAGCCAATTCATATCGCAGCCTAGCAGTCAGCCCTCGATAAAAATGATAACCCCTCATGGATGGTGATTTCATATAGTCAGGGACATATTGAGCTAAGCGATTGAATTCCTTCGCATACTCAATAACACTCATGTCCCCTTGCTTCAGACTCCAGAACTCATCCAGACTGATTTGCATTATGCCCGCAGGGATGAAACGAGCACGAAATGCAGCCTGGAACTCCGCCCAGTTGACACGATGTCCTGCTGGTTGAACAGCAAGGTACTCTGCCCACCATGCTCCAGCAAAGCCGTGAAGCTGTTGAGCGGCATATAGAGTCTTCGAGAATTCATCACACCGGATCAACCCAAGCTTGGACTCAATGACACGTAACCAGTGATTTGCTTGACAATGGTCAGCCGCCTCGGAGAATACCGGCGGTTGTGTCGCCAAGAAATCCAGATACGTGCTCTGGGTTGGCATGTGATGTTGAGCTTCTCGATCTATGCCTTGCTGAACTATAGTTTGGAGAGTTTCTGTAAAAGCCCAAGAAAAGGTACTTGCAAAAATTTTCTCTTCACCTCACAACACCACAGTTTTTATTGTGGATATCTTAGGAAAAAGTGTGAAGAGCAAGTAACCTCCATCAAAAGGGTAATTAGAGGGGAAAGTATACACTTTCACAAAGTAGAGTTTCTATACATGAACATGAGAGCTTGAGCTCACCCCTAGGACTTGAAAGGTCTTGGGAAGGTTCAAGCCAAATTTCATGTAAATCCAACACTTTTTGAGGCACTTTTGGGTTGTTTCAAAAAGAGGCCAATTTGAATGTAAATTCAAATTGCAGCAACTTTCATCACCCAAATTCAAAAGTTAGCTTCATATCTACACTCAGCACATTTTTCTGAGTAAACCCACCAATTTTCATCCCCATTGGAGTTCATCTTATCAGGAGCTAAATTTGCAAGAATTCAAAACTGAATTTGAATTTCAGTTTAAATATGAAGCAAATTTAACCAAACAAAGTTTGAATTTGAGAATTCAAATTCAAACAAAGACTTGGTGACTAAGTCTCACATTAAATTGTGAGTAGCTGGAGATAATTGAGTGCCAACAGAAATAAAAAGAATTGCAAAGGGGATTAGAGGGGAGAGGGACCCACAGGTCAGTGGGGGAAAATTGGTTTCAGCTGAACGGGTTCGGCTTCTCACCGAAGCAAACGCTCCCGGCGTGCCACCGAGCCGATCCTTCGGACGCCCCCGCGTGAGACGACGCAGCCAGCTCCTGCTTCTTCCCTCGCGCTGGCCAGCTGCTTCCGCCGATCATCACGCACCTAAACCGCTGAACAGAGGCGCCGTGTTCTGTTGCCCAAGAAACGACCGAGCGCACGCCGCCGACTTCGTTCGATCGAAACCCGGAAATTCACCGTGAGCAGCGCCTCTCCTAGCCACAAAACCACACCATTTGCTCGTCCTCTACCTCCTCGGCACGAGAGCAGTCGAGTTCGGCCCTTCCCCAGCCTTAGCTCCACGTTTCCGAGCAACACCCGAGAAACCGCCACCACTCGGCTCACGGTGACAGCCCAGCAGAGGGCCTTTCACAGCTGAGCAAGGACGGTCTCGGACGCGCCGGTGAGCACTACTGCAACCACCCAAACCACACGACCAACCGTGAACAGCTGAGCAAGAATTTGGAGAAACTCCGCCGGCGACCACAGAACAACGTTCCGGTATGAGACCTCCGAATTCCCACTCCCTTCTCGTCATCAGTTCACTAAACTGTGCACACAGGAACTAGACTTGACGGCGCCCAAGTTTGCTTCGCAACCCTAGCTTAATTTTGGCTGTAGCCGGCGTATTTCCCGGTTTTCCAGCCGCGATTATGGCGGGAAAGGTCGGGCTCACGATGAGACCTAGGATAGAGCCCTCTCCGGGCAGTCTCACCACCATGACGAGCTTCCCTAGCACCCACTGGTGCTATAGCGCTGGTCCACCGATGTTTTGGCGGGCTAAACTGTTCGGGCAACGTGACCGAAGGGTTGCCGAGCCGCAGCACCGTCGCCGGCTAGGTTAGGTCCATCGCCGGCCGGAGCAGGCGGTACCAGCGTGTTCAGCGCATGAAAGTAGGCCCTGGCGGCAAGTTTCTGGCCGGGAGGCGGTCGGGAGACCATGTCCGGCGAGCTTCGGAAGTGTGCCGGCGAGGGGGCGGCGCGGGAAAAAGGGGCGGGCGCGAGGAAGAAGACGAGCCGGCCGGGCCCCTCGTCAGTCCCTCGTGGCACAGGATGAGGATTTTCTGTTGCACCGGATCGGCTGTGAACGCGCGGAAAACAATCCTGTGGCCCCGTGTGGCGCAGCCGAGGTGATTACACGTGGGAGCCGGTCCCACTGTCAGAAATTTGAACTTTTCCCGGTTAATTCGAATTCCAGAAATTCCTCAAACTTTAGAGCTCCATAACTTTTGCTAGGAAGCTCCAAATTTAGTGATTCAAATTGGGTTGGATTCATCTTGCCTAGCTCTGTTCAAATATACAACCCAATTTGTATGAAACCCATTAATTATTTCTGCAAAATTCTTTAAAGCTTTTCAGCAAAAGTATTTTTGAGGGAGTTTGGTTCATCCAAAAATCCCCAAATTTTGCCAGAATGTTCTTTAGGACATTAGTGAACCCCTGTAAAAGTTTCAGACCATTTGGGGTTGATTTGATCGGAGCAATTCAATTTGGAAGGTGCTGTGTTCATTTGAATACAGAAACATTTTCAGAGAATTTCCAAAACTTGGAAATTCAGTTCTGGGCAATTCTTAACTCCAAAAATGCTAGGAAAATTCATGCAAACTCTATGATCTATAATTGAAATTGTAGTTCACTAAGTTGGGCATGAACAGGGGTGTTACCTCAGAATTAATTCTTCTTTGCTTATTTGCTAAAAGAATTATTCTGAGCAAACCACTCCATGAAAAGTGCTAATGTTTGGTCCAGAGAGTTTTCTTGTGACAAGAAACTCACACAAAAATTCTCAGCTCCATTGGAGCTCTAGATCACCCCTGTCCTGTTTAACCACTTAAGGGATTAATATGGAAAAGGGGGAAAACCACTTAACATTTAACCATGTGATTAAGTCCAAGCCAAACCACCAACACCAGTTCATCTTTAAATTCTTAAACAAAGTTCCAGGTGTTAGAGACTGGTTATTAGAACTAATAGTAGAAGTCTTACTCTAAAACTCACATTTGCATCTAAATTAACATGTAGTATTTCATTAACGTGTAGCCGTTGAAGAAGAGACTCCGGAAGTGCTGGACTTCCTTCTTCCGGACGAAGACTTAACCCCTGACCAGCAGCAACATGGCAAGCCCCGGTTTGCATTAACCCTTTTTATAAGTATTACTTTGTTTACATGTGTCATGTGAAGTATGTATGTGCATTAGGTATAGGATGAATGAAACTCCACTTGCATAACCAAACGGTCCTAAAAGAGTGAGGGTAGTGTCAAGGACCTCGAGTAGACAGGCTATGCTTAATGAGTCATAGGACTTCGGTACAAGTCGAGTAGTTGGAATCTACTCGCGAGATAGGCTTGGGACGCACGGGTTCGGTTGAGTGATGTGAGATCACCTTAGTAATGAAAATGAGACTAGGCAGGGGCTAGGGCGCAGCAAGAGGAAGTCTTGTGTGCGCAGGCCTGTCCGTGTCAATTGAGGACCGATCCGTGTGCGGCCCTGCTGAACAAGTATTGAACGTACCGAAGGCATATCGGATATATGGGCCCCGATAAACCGATGTAGCCTAAACCTCCGGGCGTCGAGGCATAACGCACCGATTTATAGGTGTAGGCTGAGGGCAGCAAGGTGGAAATCTGCCAACGGGCATAGAGAGATGCTCCGTGTGGGGAACCTCCTGCTCGTTTCGGTGCGACCGGTTCGACGTTTGGGCTGTTGGGTGAAAGGTTGTCCCGTACGACATCGAGTGAGCGTGCTGTGCAGCTCCACGGAAGGCGTAGGTGACGTGCTCTTTGGGTTTCCCTGAAGGTGTATATCGAGTCGATTCACCGTCCCTCGCGGTGACGAGTACCGCTTGTTCACTGCGTCGTAACATAGACTAACGAATGAAATGTTATGATTCAATATTGCTGTTATGATATAATTGTATTGTTACATGTGTGCCACCAAATATTGCTCACTAAATTTCAGCTTCATGAACCGTTAACTTGTTGCTAAAAGATGAACTAAGGATGAACTTGTAGGCATATCCATTTGCTGCACCATTGCTATCCTATGTCATGGTACACCTCATGTAGAGTTTCATGCTTAGGTGGGTTGGTTAAGCCTTGCTGAGCCTTCGTGCTCACGGTTGCTGCTTAAGTGTTTTTCAGGTGAGGAGCCACCCACGGACTCGGAGTACGAGTCCACCGGCGAGGGTTACCCTCCGTCGGTGACCACGGCTGAGTGGGAGCCGTACACGCCGCGCTGAGCTGAGGAGTGCATCTAGTGTGGGTTGCCCTAGGGCTGGGCAACCAACTTTTGCTAGATAGGCGGGCGTGAGTTGTGTAGTGTAGACTTCCTCTGTGTAACATAAACAATAGTTGTAACTGAAGTTTGTACCTGTTTGTACAGTTTCAGTTGTTTTTTCCCATGTAATATATTATGTTCTTATGACGTGTGCTGTCGGGTGTCGCATCGCGTGGCACCACCCTCTGCGATCCTGGATGAGCGGATTCCGGTCCGCCACAGTTTCATTCATCTTCGCCATAATTTCAGCCAATCCGGTTGGCGATGGCTCTTGTGATGAAGTCGAGTCATTCCCACCTCGACTTGAATCCCCAAGCTCCATTTGAGAATGTGTGCGTACCATACTGCACGAAACAAAATTTTGAGTCAATCAAAATTCTATCTCAGTAGTAAGTAAAGATAAGTAAAACATGAACATGTCATGAACTTTATGAAGGCATAACCACATTCATGTTTAAACAAATCTTATGTACGCTAAGCTAATCAGCGGGACTACCCTGACCAGCTCACACAAACTCCAAATTTTACTCAAGTTATCAACAGATTCTTAACTTGAGTTCAATACCAAAGTTTTAGTAAACTTCAGTAGCTTTCCAACAAGTACTTATGTGCTCCTTAAGGATTTTTTTAGAGGAAGTTATGGCTTAAAAACAGAAAGGTCCAGAGAGGTTTTTGCTACTGTCCTTGTTCTGAACAGTTTGCCTTGAACTGGACTTTTCACCAACTTAACGTGTGATTTTGCTCTGGAGGTCTACAAAGGAGTTGTAGAGCACTTAAAAATATTTCCAGAACTGTATCATACACCTCAATTGGTTAAATCTACTCAGAGTTATGCTCTGTTAAAGCCCAGCAAGAATTCCTGCCAGAAACAGAGCACTCTGTTTTTGAAAACTTTGACACCTAGTTATACTCTCATTTGAATCTTAGCTCAAAATAAGAGTTCAGTAGCTAATACTTGTTTCAAACTTCCATTTTTAGTTGAAAGTTAGTTCATAAATCATTTCTTCATAGGGAAGAGGATCAGATGTTTAGTACGGTGTCGATGCACCGTATGAAGCGTGTCGGGACTACGTTGCCTCACCAAAAGAAAATCCTAAACCGGATTATACCGGCATATTCGTTTTGTCAGTGGCACTAAGACGGTCTCTCGCACACGTGTACTACACAGGATAAGTACGTGGTTAGTACCTGCAGAAAAACACTCAATAATGGTGCACTCAAAGGTTTGTTTCATTTCAGGCAGTTCCATATTTAAAAGTAAATACAAACGCCCGTATCATTGCCATACGGCCGTCCTTGAGTTAAGCCACGTCTCAAGGCACGTGATCGTGTTTCAACACAACACGACGGGGAACCCGAGTATATCATGAACGGGTCGTCACGGTTGGGAATGTTATCAACCCAACGGATACCACCTACTGCCCTGAAGGGCACGCCGATGGCAAGCGCTGCGTATGTCCTCCTGGGCTACTTCCAGACGAACACACTATCGCGTTACTGACCACGCGATGGGGTCTCCACTTACTTGCCTAATGCACGCTAGGGATCAGCGTTTCATATGAACTCAGGAACATGAAGAGTCCAAGAGTTTCATATTGACGTCTCACACAAAGCTGTGAGACCTATCCCTGAACCACTTTCCTTGTCAGGGGAGCTAACCGAAATTGAACCGCTTTCGGGGGCGTTCCTTACCATTCTTACCTGAGCGTAGGTGCGTCGTTACATAATGAAAATTCAGAATTAAAACACATATGTTAGTCTTGCCACATTAAGTAACTACACTACTATAGTCCTTCTGTGGGCCTAATATCGTTTCCTCACCGTATCCTAAGTTTTGTCGTAATACGATCCTCACTCTGTGTGCTATTACCAATGCGGCTCTGATACCACGCTGAGGGGGCCCGACCCCGATCACAGGGCCGTGCCGCCTTGCCCGAGAAATCGCATTGGGTGGTGCCGTGTTATGCGGCACCCAACAGCACACATATAAGGAACACAGTATTATATAAATCAAAAGCGGAAGGTTACAATTATTCTTTGTAAATAATTTAAACAAATTAGCTACAGCGGAAATCTATAACCAGCTCACGTTGAATAACTATGAAGCACCGAGAAGAGGTCCAGCTCGCGGACTCTTCTCGCTAGCAACACGAAGACAAGGCAGCGGCTAGGTTCTCCAAGTGTGACATGACTTGGAAGTTTCCGAGTCTCACCGGACAACCCTCTTTATAGTGTTGAGGTTTACCTGCAAAACCACTTATATAGCAAGAGTGAGCACAAAGGCTCAGCAAGACTTAACCGTCTCTCCTAAGACATGAAAATCTAGATGAAATTAACCTAAGACCTAAACCTGTCATTTGCGAAAAGACTCGCCTACGAGTTCATCCTTAACTTTCAAATTTTAGCCATATTAATAATGACCTTGCGATCAGCAACATTGGAACTCCACAATCAAACAAGAAACGCTTCATTCCAATGTTACTTGCCCCAAGGTAGAAAATAACTTTGGTTAGCTCCATCTCTACTTCAAACATGGTTTTCATGCAACTTAACATCATCATAGCAGCAATTATACTTTTGCAAACTGTTTCCACACAAGTTGATTAACTACGTCACAACATGGGAGCAAGCGGTACTCAATAACCGCGAGGGACGGTGATTCGAATCAAACACTACCCGGATAACTCGACACATACGCCCGCCTCTGAAGACCCAACTTTGGCGTCCTTCATTACGTCGTATGTGGCAACCTTTCTCAGGCACTAGACTGTAGAACCGTTCGCGCCGTCTCGGGCTCATAGGTCTAACGAGACGATGTGGTATGCCTCTACAATCTAGTGAACCTGGTACATCGGTTTCCTGGTTCTCATATATCAGTAAGCATCCGGTACACATCTCAATACTTGCTCCTGACGCGGCATACGCATCGGTCCTTAACCGACACAGGCAGAGCTACTCGACCAAGACCTCGTCTTGTCGCAGCCTAACCCCTCTGCCCTGTCTCATCTTTAGAAATGTAAACTTTAGTTTGCTTCCTTCCCCAACCACACTTATGATATTCTGAACTATAGCTCGTGAGTAGTTTCCAACTACTCGTCTTCTACCGGATGCCCTAGTCTATTTAGCATGGCCTTATTCTACATCGATGACACAATTCTACCCTTGACCTCAGGGTTCATGTTTGGTTATGCAAGTGGAGTATCACACATCCTTGACCTAATGCACATACAAACCTTGACCAAAAGTAGTGAACAAAGGGAAAACTTAAAAAAAAACAACTTAAGTGCAAACCGGGGCTTGCCTTGGTTTTGCAGGTGACTAAAGTTAGTTGCTGATGATGACTTGAAGCTTAATCCCTGCCTTCTTGCTCCTTGATCAAATCTTCACTTATCCACGTTTAAGCACTACACGTTATGAACATGTATATCTTTAATTGTAAAACTTTTTGCTAACAAATGCTACAGACAAGTTTAAAACTGGAACTTTGTTTAAGAATTTAAAATGACACTGGGGGTGGTGGTTTGGATGTGTGTCTAAGCACTATCCTCAAGTGAGAAGTGAGGTTCATCACTTGGGTGGTGATCACCTAATGGGGTTGAACAGGACATAATGATCCAGGGCTCCAATGGAGGTGGGAATTTTCTTGGGGGTTCCTTGTCACAAGAAAGTCCTCTGGACCAAAATTCAGAACATTTCACTAAGTGGATCACCCAGAACAATTCCCTAAGCATTTAAGCATAAAGGAATTAATTCTGATTAAACTTGCACTTTGATGCAAATCTAAGTGAACCATAATTTCCTACATAGCTCAGAGAGTATGTCTAAATTTTCCTAGGATTTTTGGAGCAAAGTAATGGCTAGAACTGAATTTCCAAGTTTTGGAAATTCTCTGAAAATGTTTCTGTATTCATTTGAATACAGAAATTTGAAATTGGAATTATCCAAACTAAATCAACTCCAAATGAGCACAGGAGTTTCATAATATCCTGAAGAATATCCTGGCAAAATTTGGAGAATTTTGGATGAACCAAACTCCCTCTAAAATTCTTTTGCTGAAAAGTTTTAAAGAATTTTCCAGAATTTTCTATTGGTTTTCATGCAAATTGGGTTGCATATTTGGATAGATAATTTCATCCTGAATCCAACCCAATTTGAATCACTAAATTTGGAGCTCTCTAGCAAAAGTTATGCAGATCCAAAGTTTGAACCAAATCTGGAATTCAAATTAATTCGGGAAAAGTTCAAACTCTGCGTGTGGGCCACAGGGCCACGTGTCAACCGCTGAAACACGAGCCACACGGGGCCACAGACCTTTTCCCGCGCCACCACATCGGATCCGGGGCCGCAGCGGATCGAAGATTTAAAATATCGCCGCTGACAGGTGGGACCGGCCGGTCGTCTTCAACCTCGGCCCGTCCCCTTTTTCCCGCGCCGCCCCCTCGCCGGCAACTCATCGGGGCTCGCCAGAGTCGGATTCCCGGCCGTCTCCCGTCTCGGTACTTGCCGCCTTGGGGTTTTCAGGGTCGGGGAACATGTCTACGGGGTTGGCTCGGGCTGCCAGTGGCCGAAGTAGGCCGGCGACGAGCCGCGGCCTTCTGTGATGATCGGCACCGTCGCCCGAGCACACTAGCCCGCCAAAAGCTCGGCGGATCCGCTCTAAAGCATCAGTGGAGGCCAGGCAAGCTCGGCGTGGCCTCAACCTGGCTCAGAAACGACGGCAAACCGGTTGTCACCGTGCGCCCGCACGTTCCCGCCATGGCCGCCGACCGAAAAGCTCAAAATTAGCTGTAACCACGGTGTTTCTAGCTAGGGTTGTGGAGGAAAAAGGTTCCCTATCCTCTCTAGCTCTTGTGTGCGCAAAATGAACAACTTTAACCGAGAATTAAGCGTTAATTTCAACAGTTCTTACCCGCGGGTAGGTTTTCCTCGTCCAAGGGAAAAACTTGAAATTCCCAAGCTACGTTGCACGGCTTGGGCTGAAACTCGGGGGAGAGCAGCGTGACGTTCCGGCGCGTCTCGGAGGTTGCTTGGTCGGTCGTGAAAAGCATCGGTATGAGCTGTCCACGGTGACCCGAGTTGCCCTTTCGCCGGTGAGCGATAGTACCTCACGTTGATCGTTGATTTGGGCGCCCCACGAGCCAGGAACGACGGGGCCGAGCTGTGGAGGATCTTGTGCACTCGATTGCGCTCCCTTTTTGTGTGGACGGCTCGAGCAGAAGAGGGCGCGAGCTGGTGGACAACCGAGGGAAACGGAGGCGTCGCTGGCGGTTGTTTTTCGGGCGCGGAAGCAAAAGGAGGCCACGGTACGAGTGAGAGGCTTCATGTTTGCTTCGGTGGGAGGGATAAGCGCCTGATGAACCGCCTCTGGTGCCCGCCTTGGGGGCGGCAGCTGGAGCAGGAGGTGGCGGTGGCTGCCGCCTCGGTGGCGCCGGGAGCTCGGTCTAACCCGAGAGCAAAGACTTATGTGCTAAGTTTTTCCCTCCTCTTCTATGACAATTGGGCCCCACCAAGTTTCTTGCTCAAATATTTCCAGATTTTTGGCACATTGCAAACTTCACTCATATGGAGCTCAAATTCACAAGCCAATTGATAATTTGACAAGTTGTGCCTCAGTTTCAAATTTAATTTCAAATTTGGATGGAATTCACAAGTCTCTTTGATATTCATATCAAAGCACCTCCAAATTTGCTCCAAATTTGCCCCCTCTACAATTTAAACCTGGGGAGTTTGAATATGCCCTCTGATCTATGAGTTGGTCATTGCAAATACAACTTTTTAAACATCAGTTTGCATTTTCCTATTTGGAGATGGCCCTCCTCTTTTTGGAAGTGACCCTCTTAGTTCAAACTGAATTTAGAGTTTTATTGCACATGTCAACACTTTCATGAGTAAACAAAAGTTTTTGTAAGTCCCATTTCTTGGATTCAAACTCAACTTTATTCATAGCTCAAGTTTTCTATTTACAAGTTTTTGGGACTTTTACAATTTACCATACTATTCTTTTGTCTCTTTTATGGAACCATACAGGGTAGATGAAGCCTTAAGGGATCCAGACTGGGTGATTGCAATGCAAGAAGAATTGAACAACTTCAAAAGAAATGAAGTGTGGGATCTGGTGGAAAGACCAAGGGCGAACATCGTTGGAACCAAATGGGTCTTTCAGAACAAGCAAGATGAACATGGAGTAGTAACATGAAATAAAGCAAGGCTGGTGGCCAAGGGTTATTCTCAGGTCGAAGGTTTGGACATCGACGAAACTTTCGCTCCCGTAGCCAGACTTGAGTCCATTCGTATTTTATTGGCATATGCTACTCACCATAATTTTAAGTTGTATCAAATGGACGTCAAAAGTGCCTTCCTCAACGGTCCGATAAAGGAGGAAGTTTATGTGGAGCAGCCACCAGGATTCGAAGAACGAGAGTATGCTAACCACGTCTATAAACTATGTAAGGCTCTCTATGGCCTCAAACAAGCTCCTCGAGCTTGGTATGAGTGCCTTAGAGATTTTCTAACTCAAAATGGATTCAAAATTGGTAAAGCTGACTATACACTCTTCACCAAACATTTGATGATCATCTATTTGTATGTCAAATTTACGTTGATAATATTATCTTTGGATCCACTAACAAGTCTTTCTGTGAGGAATCTAGCAAGATTATGACAGATAGGTTCGAGATGTTGATGATGAGCGAATAGAAGTTCTTCTTGGGATTCCAAGTGAAGCAACTGAGAGAAGGCACATTTATAAGGCAAACCAAATACACATAGGACATCCTCAATAAATTCAATATGGACAAAGCCAAGCCCATCAAGACACCCATGGCAATCAACGGACATATCGACCTCGATGAAGAAGGTCCAAATGTGGACCAAAAGGTATATAGGTCAATGATCGGCTCCTTACTTTACTTATGTGCATCCAGGCCAGATATTATGCTTAGCGTATGCATGTGTGCAAGGTTTCAAGCCGCGCCTAAAGAGTGTCACTTAATAGCTGTAAAAAGAATCCTAAGGTCTCTTGTGCACACACCTAACTTGGGCCTTTGGTATCCCAAAGGATCCAAGTTTAACTTGATAGGTTATTCCGATGCCGACTACGCAGGACGCAAAGTCGATAGAAAGAGCACTTTAGGGACTTGTCAATTTCTTGGCAGATCCCTAGTTTCTTGGTCATCTAAAAAGCAAAACTCTATTGCTCTTTCAACAGCGGAAGCAGAGTATGTTGCAGCTGGTAGTTGTTGTGCACAACTACTTTGGGTGCGACAGACTCTTAGAGACTACGGCTACAATCTAAATCATATTCCGCTTCTATGTGATAATGAAAGCGCTATAAAAATTGTAGACAACCCAGTAGAGCACTCAAGAACTAAGCACATAGATATTTGTCATCACTTTCTTAGAGATCATTCATTAAAAGGTGACATTGAAATTTCACATGTTAGAACTAAAAAACAACTAGCAGATATCTTTACCAAACCATTAGATGAGAAAAGGTTTTGTGAGCTAAGAAATGAACTTAATATTCTTGACTCTCGAAACGTGGCTTGAAACATTGCATACCTGGTTGCAACCTCAAATGTTACATTTTATTGTAAAAACTGATTCTCATCTCTTTTTCTTCTAAGAAAACTATTTTAATGAAGAAATCTTGCGAAATATGACCATAGTTTGATTGGTGCTTGCCTACTGGTCATAATTACAAAGCTTATTTGCAAAAATTAGTGTCCTTGGATCACTTCTAAACTTTACTATCTACATCAACTCTGTTGGAACCGAACTTGTCCGGTTGTCGACCGGACTAGTCCGGACAGACGACATAGTTAGGTTAACTCAGGGGCACCGGACTAGTCCGCTGGCATGACCAGACTAGTCCGGTCAATCGCATATGTAAGCATTTGGCCGGCCCAGACCCCTCCTTCTTCACTCATAAGCATTTGGTCTCCACCCCTCTCCTAAACCCTAGCTCCCAAAGTGATTTTCGAATTGAGCCCTCAAACTCGAAGTTTTCTCCATGGAAAATCCTCTCCTCGATGAGTGGATTCTACTCTCCGGACTCATCCGGATAGATTCTTGGTACTTCAATGCGAATCTTCAATTCTTGGTAAATTCCCCCCTAAAACCTAACTCTCAAACTTTTCTAGTTCTAGCTCGTTTCCTTTGATTTCATAAGGATGTACATTGCCTCCATAGGTGTATTCCTACCACCTTCCTTCCTTTGTGTCTTTAGATAGGAGATTTGATTCAAATGGAAACATTAGGGTTCTTATGCCAGGCCGGACTAGTCCGGCGCGCAGATGCGGACAAGTCCGGTACACCGGACAAGTCTGCACTCTGAAACCGGACAAGTCCGGTCTCTGACAGTTGAACCCCTACATTCCTATTTGAAGTCGAAAATGAGTCCATTCGTATCTAATCCTTAAACTCCTTATCAGGCACCATGTCTTCAGGCTCAGATGACAACTCTTTCCACTTTGATGAAGAGGTTCAACGTGAAAGAGTGAGGAGAGCCAAGGAGGGAGTGATGAAGAAAAGGCATGATGTCAATGTCCACTCTCCATCTTCCGATGAAAATTTACCTAAGAAGAGAAAGGTGATTGTGAAGAAGCCTCGAGGAAAGGGGCTTGCTAGTGGCCCCATTGGGCCTCTGAAAATGAAAAATCCCATTCATCGCAACAGGTAACCTTCAGATAATGATTACACTGGAAAAGGGGGTGAACTAGTTGACAAGTTCAGAAAAGTAGAAGTGTATAATCAGCCAAGAGAGTCAGCTGACCCCAGATTTTGGAGTAATTTTCATGCTGACTACTATGAACATGTGTATTGGAAGATGAAGCATCCAGTTGTCGAAAGTCAGTGGGTTGATATTGATTATCTTCAGTCCAAGAGATGTCAAGCTTCTCAGGATGTTGTGAGAGCCCTCGAGCTTCATGGGCTAAAAGAACTATTCTCCTTCCAGTGTGACTGGATTGATGAAGTCATCACGCAATTCTACTCTACTCTCTACTTCGCTCGTGATGACAATGGTAGGATGATTTGGATGACACATGGGTCTCAGTACAGTGTCACCTATGAAGAATTTGCAAGAATCCTCCATCTTGAGCATACCTTGGACAATGAACTTGTGATTTACAACCTGAAACCACTGGTGAAAGATCAGCTGGACTTTGTCTATGATACACGAATGCCATTCAAGCCTCCAACCACTAAATACATGAAGCCTTTCTTTGTAGTTCTCAATCGGATATTGAGGAAGACTATAGCTCCCAAAGAGGGAGATGCAGGGTCTGTTCAGGGCACCCTCAGAACCTTGATGAAGGTCATAGGCAAGAAGAGAAAATTCAATGTGTTTGAGTACATTCACAATGACATTGTCAATATCTCTATCAATCCCATCCGGTCTTGCGGCTATGCACCCTACATAATGTTCATGATTGAAGAAGTGACAGGACTGGAGTTCGTAAAGGATGTGCCTCACACTAGACTTAGACCCCAAAAGCGCAATATATATTCTGCTCCTTCTGCTCCTGTCTCACTCGGAGAAGAAAGAAGGTTCAAGAGAGCTAAAGAGGAGACAAAATCTGAGGCTGCAGCTACCACTCATGCAACCTCATCTACTCGGGAATCCTCAAGTGGCATCTTCAAGATGCTATCTTCTATCTTTGCCTCTTTCCGCAAAGTTGAAGTTAAGCAACATGAAGAGAGATTGGTCAGGAAGAAGCATCAAAGATATGTAAAAGCCAACATCCAGGCCATCTGTGCCAAACTGGAAATTGAGCCACAAGGGTCACTTGAGGTTTCTGAGGACTCAGCTAAAGACTTCACTGAAATACCAAGTTTCACTGACCAGGAGTTGAGCTCCCTTGGGTTTGGTGGTGGTTCAGCTGCTAACCCTCTACATGGTCAAGATGATGAAGATCAAGGTGAAGAGGAAGATGAAGATAGGTCTGAGAATGAAAGTGGGAACGGCGATGAGTGATTCCACTCAATTTTTCCCTTTTTGGTGCCTTGATGCCTAAGGGGGAGAGATTATCTAGGATAAGTTATTAAGGACTTGTGATCCAGGACTTGTGATCGAGGACTTGTACTTATTTTTAAAACTATTGTAATTTGACTATTTACCTTATGTGTGAAGCTTCATAGTATTGTGATGCTTACATCTATGGTTGTTATCCTTTATCCTCGTTCATCACATTTTTGTTGATCACACACTTTGTCAGGCACCCTACCATAAGGTGTGCGTTTTTCTTGTTAGTTATTCATTATTCTCATATATACACACTTTACGAAAATTCAATTTTTTCTTCTTAATTGTGATATCTCAATTTGTTGTCATCAATCACCAAAAAAGGGGAGATTGAAAGTGCATCTAGGGTATCCCTTGTGGGTTTTGGAGAATTGATGACAAGCATATGAGATCCTAATAAATTGATTGCAGGACAAACAAAGTGAACCAGCTCGGTGCACACAAAAAAGGTGAAAAATGGAGTGGTGCCCAAAAAGGAAGACTTTAGTGGAATTTAGAAGAGCAAAGTAGATTTAAATGTATAGGGTGTGTGTGAGAGACACATCCCATGAGCTCATGACTTTGCATAAGGGAAAGGGGTTTAAAAAATCAACTAAAATCCACTGGACACCGGACTAGTCTGTTCATGGACCGGACTAGTCCGGTCAGCTTACTGGAATGCACCGGACAAGTCCGGTTTTTAGACCGGACTAGTCCGCTCATGTTTCTGTTGTCCTCTTTAGAGGACTGCGGACTGGTCCGTCCATGGGACAGGACTAGTCCGCTAAAATTTCTGGAATCCCACTTCACATAGCACCGGACAAGTCCTATTTTAGACCAGACTAGTCCGCTTAGCCCACTGGAGGTAGACCGGACAAGTCCGAACATACACCGGACAAGTACGTTATTAGGTTTTACAACGATAACTTTTTTGGAAACCATATAAATTGGTGATCCACGGCCTTCCAACGGAGAGACACGACTCATACTGCTAGAAACTCAAACCCTAGCGCCGCCACCTGTCCCAAGAGCCCCAAAACACATATCCCCACACATCTAAGGTGCGAAAAAGATGAAAATCAATTAAACACTTGGATTTGGGATTGGGAGATCGTCGTTCCTTCGTTGTGAGCTCTTGGGGTTTGATCTCTCTACACTCATATTCTGCCTTGTAATCTTCTTGAGTGTATTTGATCGCTTTTTCATTGTAATTCTCGTGGGAGCCCTCAACGTGTGAGGTTGCCCCACAAACTCGGTGATTACCCGTGCTAGTGGAGTCAAGTCGGCCTTGTGTGGTGACTTGAAGAGGGAAAAGGTTAGAGACCCGACTCTGTGTGAGCTTCCTCAACGAGGACGTAGATCTCTTTGTGAGATCGAACCTTGGTAAAATTTGTGTCTCGCATGCCTCTTTATTTTTGTTGATTAGAACATCTAGTTGCTAATTTTCATATTTTAAATTGCTAAGTTTCATTAACGGGCATAATCACACCTCACATTGTAAACTCAAAATAAAATAACTGTTGTTCTTATTTCCGCTGCTAAACAAGTTAATTCTCCTGCACAACACTTAATACAATCTACACACTTCAGGCACACCGGACTAGTCCGCTCACACAACCGGACTAGTCCGGTCAAGCAAGTTTTTGACAATTACTTTAAGTGTGCAGGAAACTCTGTAAGGCGTATTCACCCCCCTCTAGGCCACATTCACCCGTTTTGCCACAGCGCCGACGGCCACGTTCTACCCCCCCCCCCCTCGCACGCAAGGACGACACCGAACAGCCGCCGCCGCGTTACTCGCTCAGGAAGCTACGTGCCTTTGCGTACAAGGCGGGCAGTAGCAAAAAGAAACCCACGGACTCCGCCACAACCTCCTCAGACCACAAACGGGAGCGTTCGGCCTCACCACCCCGCGCACGCCAAGTTTTCCGTGGCGGCCGAAACCCTGCTGAACAGAGGTCGCGTGTGGACAGCTCGGCAGAGGATCTTTCACAGCTGAGCAAGAACGGCCTCGGACGCGCCAGAACCCTGTGGTGCTCATATCCAAAGCTCAAGCCGTGACCTGGTCCACAGAGCGCGAATTTGAAGAAAGTTCTCCGGCGGGCACGAACTGACCTCCCGACTCGGTAAACTCAAATTCATCCACCGCCCTTGTTCTTAGGTCATGAAATCTTGCACACAGGACCGCCACTCGTCGACGATCATTAGCCCTTCACATCCCTAGCTTAAAACCGCACGTAGGCTGAGTATTTCTAGGATTTGGGATGGCGGGTATGGCGGGGGAGGGGGGGATCGGGCTCACGGTGACAGCTAGGTTAGAGCTTTCCCCGAGCCTTTGCATGGCCATGTCGATCTTCCCTGGGATCCCCCGGTGCTGTAGAGCCCTTTCACCGAGGTTTTGGCGGGCTAGGTTGGCCGGGCGACATCGCCGAACTCGTACCGAGCCGCTGCACCGTCGCCGGCTAGGTTAGAGCCACCGCCGGTCGGGGGAGAGGGTTCCAGCGTGTTCAGCGCACGATTTTAGGCCCTATCGGCGAGGGAGGGTGCGGGAGCTGGCCGGACGGCAAAAATCAGCGCGGCTCCGGCGAGCCCGGCGGCGCGCGGGCGCGGGAGCGCGAGGAAGAAGACGAGCTGGCCGGGCCTGCTCGTCAGTCGCTCAGTAAATAGTGTGGGGATCTTTTGTTGCACCGGACCATCAGTGACAATGCGGAAAACAGTCCTGTGTCCCTGTGTGGGGTATCCGAGGGATTGACACGTGTGGGCCGGACCCGCTGTCAGGGATTTGAACTTTTCCCGGTTAATTAAAATTCCAGAATTTCCCCAAACTTTAGAACCTCATAACTTTTGCTAGGTAGCTCCAAATTTAGTGAATCAAATTGGGTTGGATTCATCTTGAATAACTCTATCCAAATATGCAACCCAATTTGTATGAAACCCGTTATTTAAATCTGGAAAATTCTTTAAATCTTTTCAGCAAAAGAATTTTAGAGGGAGTTTGGTTAATCAAAAACTCCTCAAGTTTCAGATCATTTGAAATTGATTTGATCAGGGCAATTCAGATTTGAAGATGCTGTATTCACTTAAATACATAAAAAATTTCAGAGAATTTCCAAAACTTGGAAATTCAGTTCTGGGCAAATCTTAGCTCCAAAAATGCTAGGAAAATTCATGCAAACTCTATGAGCTATAAATGAAATTGTAGTTCACTAAGTTTGGCATGAACATGGGTGTTATCCCAGAATTAATTCTTCTTTGCTTAATTGCTTAGAAAATTATTCTGAACAAACCACTCAATGAAAAGTGCTAATCTTTGGTCCAGACGGTTTTCTTGTGACAAGGAACTCACATGAAATTTCTCAGCTCCATTGGAGCTCTGAATCACCTCTGTTCTGTTTAAACACTTATGGTGATGAATATAGAAGAGGGGGAAAACCACTTAGCACTTAATCATGTGCTTAGGTCCAAACCCAAACCACTAGCCCCAGTTTCATTTTAAATTATTAAACAGGGTTCCAGTTTTTGAAAACTTGTTATTAGAACTTGTAGCAGAATCTTCACAATTAAACTTATGTGCATATTCATTAACGTGTAGTCGCTGAAGGCGAGGAGACTCCGGAAGTGCTCGACTTCCTCCTTCCGGAAAAAGACCCATCCACTGACCAGCAGCAACAAGGCAAGCCCCGGTTTGCATTAAGCCTTTTATAAAGTTTTACTTTGTTTACATGCGTAGTGTGAAATATGTATGTGCATTAGGTGTAGGCTGGATGAAAACCCAACTGCATAACCAGAATTTTTCCCCAAGAGTGAGGGTAGTGTCTAGGGCCTCAAATAGACAGGCTATGCTCAATGATTCATAGGACTTCAGTACAAGTCGAGTAGTTGGAATCTACTCGCGAGTTAGGCTTGGGACACACGGGATTGGTTCGAGTGATGTGAGATCACCTTAGTAATAAAAATGAGGCTTGGCAGGGGATAGGGCGCAGCAAGAGGGAGTCTTGTGTGCGCAGCCCTGTCCGTGTCGATTGAGGACCGATCCGTGTGCGGCCCATGCTGATCAAGTTTGAACGTACCGAAGGCATATCGGATATATGGGCCCCGATAAACCGATGTAACCTAAACCTCCGGGCTCGAGGCATAACGCACCGATTTATAGGTGTACGCTGAGGGCAGCAAGGTGGAAATCTGCTAACGGGCATAGAGAGATGCTCCGTGTAGGGAACCTCCTGCTCATTTCGGGGCGACCGGTTCGACGTTTGGGCTGTTGGGTGAAAGGTTGTCCCGTACGACATCGAGTGAGCGTGCTTTGCAGCTCCACGGGTGGGCGTACCTGACGTGCTCTTTGGGTCTCCCTGCAGGTGTATATCGAGTCGATTCGCCATCCCTCACGGTGAAGAGTACCACTTGGTCACTGAGTCGTGACGTAGGCTAATGTATGAAATGTGATGATTCAATATTGTTGTTACGATATAATCGTATTGCTACATGTGTGCCACCAAATATTGCTTACTAAATTTTGGATTCATGAACTGTTAACTTGTGTCTAAAAGATGAACTAAGGATGAACTTGTAGGTGTGTCCGTTTGCTGCAATTATACCATCCCAGGTTCATTGTACATTACATGTAGAGTTTCGTGCCTAGGTGAGTCGGTTAAGCCTTGTTGAGCCATCGTGCTCATGGTTGCTGCTTAAGTGTTTTTCAGGTGAGGAGCCACCCATGGACTCGGGTTACGAGTCCACCGGCAAGGGTTACCCTCCGTCGGGGACCACGGCTGAGTGGGAGCTGTACACGGCGTGCTGAGCTGAGGAGTGCAGCTAGTGTGGGTTGCCCTAGGGCTGGGCAACCGACTTTTGCTGTGGCGGACCGGAATCCGCTCATCCAGGATCGCAGAGGGTGGTGCCACGTGATGCGACACCCGACAGCACACGTCATAAGAACATAATATATTACATGGGAAAAACAGCTGAAACTGTACAAAAGGGTACAAACTTCAGTACAACTATTGTTTATAATACACAGCGGAAGTCTACACTATACAACTCACGCCCGCCTATTTAGCAAAAGTTGGTTGCCCAGCCCTACGGCAACCCACACTAGCTGCACTCCTCAGCTCAGCGCGGCGTGTACGGCTCCCACTCAGCCGTGGTCCCCGACGGAGGGTAACCCTCGCCGGTGGACTCGTACTCCGAGTCCGTGGGTGGCTCCTCACCTGAAAAACACTTAAGCAGCAACCATGAGCACGAAGGCTCAGCAAGGCTTAACCGACTCACCTAAGCATGAAACTCTACATGAGGTATACCAAGACATAGGTTAGTAACATTTCAGCAAAATGACACGCCTACCAGTTCATCCTTAGTTCATCTTTTAGCAACAAGTTAACAGTTCATGAAATCTGAAATTTAGTAAGCAGTATTTGGTGGCACACATGTAGCAATACAATTATATCAATCATCATCATCGAATCAACATATCTCATCCATTAGTCTACGTTACGACGCAGTGAACAAGCGGTACTCGTCACCGCGAGGGACGGCGAATCGACTCGATATACACCTGCAGGGAAAACCCAAAGAGCACGTCACGTACGCCCACCCGTGGAGAATCACAGCACGCTCACTCGATGTCGTACGGGACAACCTTTCACCCAACAGCCCAAGCGTCGAACCGGTCGCACTGAAACGAGCAGGAGGTTCCCCACACGGAGCATCTCTCTATGCCCGTTGGCAGATTTCCACCTTGCTGCCCTCAACCTACACCTATAAATCGGTGTGCTATGCCTCGACGCCCGGAGGTTTAGGCTACATCGGTTTATCGGGGCCCATATATCCGATATGCCTTCGGTACGTTCAATACTTGTTCAGCAGGGCCGCACACGGATCGGTCCTCAATCGACACGGGCAGGGCTGCGCACACAAGACTCCCTCTTGCTGCGCCCTAGCCCCTGCGGTAGTCTCATTTTCATTACTAAAATGATCTCACATCACTCAACCGAACCCGTGTGTCCCAAGCCTATCTCGCGAGTAGATTCCAGCTACTCGACTTGTACCGAAGTCCTATGACTCATTAAGCATAGCCGGTAGACTTGAGGTCTTAGACACTACCCTCACTCTTTTAGGAACTTTGGGTTATGCAAGTGGGGTTCCATTCATCCTACACCTAATGCACAATCATACTTCACATGACTCATGTAAACAAAAGAAAACTTATAAAAAGGTTAATGCAAACGGGGCTTGCCTTGTTGCTGCTGGTCAGTAGTTAGTTCCTCGTCCGGAAGAAGGAAGTCCAGCACTTCCGGAGTCTCTTCTTCAACGGCTACACTTTAATGAAATACTACATGTTAATTTAGATGCAAATGTGAGTCTTAGAGTAATACTTCTACTATTAGTTCTAATAACCAGCCTCTAACACCTGGAACTTTGTTTAAGAATTTAAAGATGAACTGGTGTTGGTGGTTTGGTTTGGACTTAGTCACATGGTTAAATGTTAAGTGGTTTTCCCCGTTTTCCATCTTAATCCCTTAAGTGGTTAAACAGGACAGGGGTGATCCAGAGCTCCAATGGAGCTGAGAATTTTCGTGTGAGTTCCTTGTCACAAGAAAACCCCCTGGACCAAACCTTAGCACTTTTCATGGAGTGGTTTGCTCAGAATAATTTTCTTAGCAAATAAGCAAGGAAGAATTTATTCTGAGGTAATACCCCTGTTCATGCTCAACTTAATGAACTACAATTTGAATTATAGCTCTAGAGTTTGCATGAATTTTCCTAACATTTTTGGGGTTAAGATTTGCCCAGAACTGAATTTCCAAGTTTTGGAAATTCTCTGAAAATGTTTCTGTATCAAAGGAACACAGCACCTTCTAATTTGAATTGCTCTGACCAAATCAACTCCAAATGGTCTGAAACTTTTACAGGGGTTTACTAATGTCCTAAAGAACATTCTGGTAAAATTTGGGGATTTTTGTATGAACCAAACTCCCTCTAAAATTCTTTTGCTGAAAAGATTTAAAGAATTTTCCAGAATTAATTAATGGGTTTCATACAAATTGGGTTGTATATCTGGACAGAGCTAGGCAAGATGAATCCAACCCAATTTGAATCACTAAATTTGGAGCTTCCTAGCCAAGGTTATGGATTTCTAAAGTTTGAGCTAATCCCTGAATTATTTTCCTACAGAAAATCCCCTCCCGCGCTAAACCAGAGGCTGACAGCGGGGCCCGCCCGTTTAAATTGAACTAACCATGCGCTCGCGCGCGATTAACACAGGGGCTGACAGGTGGGGCCGCGCCCTTCGTCTACCTCCCGACGTCGCCGCCCCGAGCCGCCGGAGCTCCGGCGAGGTCAGCGTCCCCGGCGATCTAGCTCACCGGAGCCGACGAGACTCGCCACCCCCACGTAATCTCGGGTGCTGAACCCGCTGGACACCATGTCGCCGCCGGCTAACCGCCATAGCTCGCCGGCGACGAGCCCTATGCCTCTGTGCTACCTCGGCAACATGTTCCCGCCCTTCTGACCATCTTCTTCGTGCGCTAATCGCGTCGCCACACTCAGGGAAACCTCGGGAAACTCGGCATGAGCTCTGTTGGGCCCTAAACGGCCGGCAACCCAGACCTCACCGGCGACCCCCTCCTCCGCCATACTGTCCTAGGGTGAACTTAGGGTTCCGGCGGTGATTTCCTTCCGGTTTTCGATCGAGAAGGGTCGCCAGAACCTCTAGATGCTCTCTCACAGCTCCGTTCGACCTCCCACCCACTAAGCTTCCCGAATTTCTGCTAAACCTAATCGGGTCCCGAAAGGAGCTACTCGTCCTAAACTGGAAAATTCTCCGCGCACAAAGGTCGAACCTTGGAACGGTTTGCGCGGTGGTCTTGAGGACGAGCTAGCGCTTCACTTTCCTATGGAGGTCAAAGCCGGAAGATGATCACAGCTGGGGTGGCATATGATCGGAGCTCGGGCGACTAGGCTGCTGGTTACGGAACTCGCGAAAATCAGTAACTCGCCGGCGGTCTCGGGCCTTTTATATGCCCCTGAGGCCAGTGGAGAGCGCGACACCTGCTGTGCCACCTCCTCTGCCGAAGCAGGAGCTGGCCGGCCGAGGTGGTCGGGCGCCGACGCTGGCTGCAGCTGGTGAGCGCGCTCGGTCGAGGAAGTCGGCTGAGGAGACTTCTGTGCTAAGTCTACTGACCAGTGGGCCTCCCCTCTAACTCTTTTGTTTTTCCGATTTTCTGAATTCTGTTGTGCCAAAATATCCTCAGCTACTCACAATTTAATGTGAGACTTAGTCACCAAGTCTTTGTTTGAATTTGAATTCTCAAATTCAAACTTTGTTTGGTTAAATTTGCTTCATATTTAAACTGAAATTCAAATTCAGTTTTGAATTCTTGCAAATTTAGCTCTTGACAAGATGAGCTCCAATGGAGATGAAAATTGGTGGGTTTACTCAGAAAAATGTGCTGAGTATAGATATGGAGCTAACTTTTGAATTTGGGTGATGAAAGTTGCTGCAATTTGAATTTACATTCAAATTGGCCTCTTTTTGAAATAACCCAAAAGTGCCTCAAAAAGTATTGAATTTGCATGAGCTTTGGACTGAACCTTCCCAAGACTTTTTAAATTCTAGGGGTGAGCTCAACCTCTCATGTTCATGTGTAGAAACCCTACTTTGTGAAAGTGAAGGCTTTCCCCTCTAATCATTCTTTTGATGGAGGTTACATGCTCTTCACAATATTTCCTAAGATTTCCACAATAAAAACTGTGGTGTTGTGAGGTGAAGAAGAGTTTTTGCAAGTCCCTTTTCTTGGGCTTTTACATCCCTCCCCCCTTAAAAGAATCTCGTCCCGAGATTATAAAAGAAGAGATAGCGATGTAATAGGGACTTACCCGTGTTGAGAAGCCATGAACTCCGGGTAATTTGAGCGAAGGAACTCCTCGCTCTCCCACGTCGCTTCTTCGGCGGTGTGGTTACTCCAGAGTATTTTGTAGAACCACAACGTTCTGCTACGTGTGGTTCGGGCTTTCTCCTCAAGAATGGCCACCGGATACTCATCATATGTTAAATCCGGTTTCAACTCGCCAATGTCTTCGATAGGAACAGCAGCGGTATGCTTCAAGCATTTTCGCAGTTGCGAAACATGGAAAATATCGTGAACACCAGCCAGAGATGCCTGTAGTTCCAATCGATACGCCGCTGGTCCACACTTCTCGGTGATAGCGTAGGGTCCAATAAAACGGGGAGCGAGCTTCCACTTCACACCGAACCGGTGCACACCCTTCATTGGAGACACGCGGAGGTACACGTGTTCCCCAACGTCAAAGTGCAACGGTCTACGCCTCTTATCAGCGTAGCTCTTTTGTCGGGATTGAGCGGCCTTCAAATTGGCTTGAATTGTCCGAACGCACTCCTCGGCGTCGTTCACCACATCAACCCCGAATGTGACCCTTTCACCGGACTCGCACCAATTTAATGGGGTGCGGCATTTACGACCATAGAGAGCTTCGTAAGGTGCCATTTTGATACTCGCCTGATAGCCGTTGTTGTACGAGAATTCCGCCAATGGTAGGTGATCATCCCAGTTCCTACCATGGTGGATGGCACATGCTCTCAACATGTCTTCCAGGACTTGATTCACCCTCTCTGTCTGGCCATCTGTCTGAGGGTGATAGGCGGAGCTCCTGATCAACTTAGTACCCAATGCAGCGTGTAGCTGCTCCCAAAAGCGAGATACAAATAATGCACCTCGATCTGAGACAATGGTCTTGGGTACCCCGTATAGGCATAGAATCTTCGCTATGTATAGCTCCGCATATTTGCCGGCATTGTAACGTGTATTCACCGGAATGAAGTGAGCCGTCTTGGTTAACCGATCAATGATTACCAATATGGAATCATGCTTGTTGGCTGTTAGGGGTAATCCCACAATGAAATCCATGCTCACATCTTCCCATTTCCATGCCGGAATCTTCAGGGGTTGCAACAGCCCTGATTTCTTCATGTGATCAGCTTTCACTCGTCTACACGTATCGCACTCGGATACGTACTTAGCTACCTCCCGCTTCATCCGTGTCCACCAAAATTTCTTTTTCAAATCTTGGTACATTTTGTTGCTGCCTGGATGAATGGAGTATTTAGACAAGTGGGCTTCATCGAGGATTTTCTTCCTCAGTTCCATGTCCCGGGGTACGACTATGCGGTCGTTGAACCATAGCGTCCCCTCATTATCTTTCTGGAAACATTTGATCTCCCCATTGTCAATCCGTCTCCGGAGATGTGCCATGCCTTTATCATTTTTCTGAGCTGCAATGATGTCCTCCCTAATAGTAGGGACGAGGGCAAGGTTGTACAGCGATCCATAAGGAACCAAGTATAAACTTGGCTCTTCCTCCTCCACCGGTGTAATGGTGAGGTGATGGACATGTGATTTCCGACTCAGTGCGTCGGCAACCACATTCGCCTTGCCGGGGTGGTAATGGATCTCAATCTCATAATCTTTGATCAGTTCTAACCACCTCCTTTGCCTCATGTTCAGCTCCTTCTGGGTGAAAATGTATTTCAAGCTCTTGTGGTCGGTGTAGAGATGCACCAAGTTCCCCAGGAGATAGTGCCTCCACATTTTCAACGCCAAAACCACTGTAGCAAGCTCAAGGTCATGAGTAGGATAATGCTGCTCATGGTTCTGAAGTTGGCGTGAGCCATATGCGACCACACGTCCTTTCTGCATCAACACGCAGCCAAGCCCAATACCCGACGCGTCACAATACACGTCGAAGGGCTTTGTTGTATCCGGCTGAGCTAACACCGGGGCTGTTGTGAGATGCCTCACCAGTGTTCGGAACGCTCCTTCACACGCCGTGTTCCAAACATATTTCGTCCCTTTCTTCAGCAACTCTGTCATCGGCTTGGCGAGCTTGGAGAAGCTTGGAATGAATCTCCGGTAGTATCCCGCTAACCCGAGGAAACTTCTGACTTCATGAACTGAAGTGGGAGCTTTCCATTTCAGCACTTGCTCTATTTTGCTTGGGTCAACCGCAATGCCTTCAGCTGAGATGATATGTCCCAAGAATGGCACTTGGCTGATCCAAAATTTGCATTTGCTGAACTTGGCGTAGAACTTGTGGTCTCGCAATCGTTGAAGAACGATCCGTAAGTGTTCGGCATGCTCGGCTTCTGTCTTGGAGTAAACCAAGATATCGTCGATGAACACTACCACGAACTTGTCCAGCTCCGGCATGAACACCGAGTTCATGAGATACATGAAATGGGCTGGAGCATTTGTGAGACCAAAGGACATGACGAGATATTCGTATAAGCCGTATCTCGTCGAGAACGCCGTCTTCGGGATATCCTCCGCCCGGATCTTGATCTGGTGATATCCAGAGCGAAGGTCCATCTTTGAGAATACACTTGCCCCCACAAGTTGGTCAAACAAGATGTCAATACGGGGCAGTGGGTACTTATTCTTGATGGTGACGGCGTTGAGCGGCCGGTAATCCACACACAGCCTCAGGGTTTCATCCTTCTTCTTTACAAATAGCGCCGAGCATCCCCAAGGCGAGGAACTCGGCCTAATGAAACCCTTGCTCAACAGATCATTGAGCTGTTCTTTCAGTTCCGTCAGCTCATTTGGAGCCATCTTGTATGGTCTCCGTGATATGGGCGTAGTCCCGGGTGCGAGCTCGATCTTGAACTCAACATCCCGTTCAGGTGGCATGCCCGGAAGATCGTCCGGGAACACGTCGGGATACTCCCGGACGACGGGGATGTCTTCTAACTTGAGAACTTCAGCATTATTAATTGCTAAAACTTCCCGGACTGGCGTGTCTAACACCATGGAATGCGGACGGTGGAATGGAGAATTTAAGTGAACCGTCCGTGTCCGAGTCTCTAGGACAGCGCCATGGTATTGCAGCCATGACATCCCTAAGATTGCATCAATCTTTTGTCCCATAAGGATTATCAAGGTGGTGGGATATAGTTTCCCACCTAAGCACAGAGGTGCCTTTGGAATCATCATATTAGCTGAAATCTTCCCTCCCGGTGAGCAGATCATATAAGTGCAGTCGGTTGGGAAGACTTGCAATTGATGTTTAGCCACATAGGATGCACTTATAAAGCTGTGGGTTGCACCAGAATCAAATAATATGACGATGGCTTGATGGTTGAGAGTAAATGTACCCGCCAGCACGTTGTCTCCCTCTGGGGCGTCCTCATTGTCGAGGTTGCGGACGCCCCCAGTCCGCTGACCAACCTTCTTCACCGGAGGTCGGCCTCGAGCACCGCCCTGGAACTGGGCTTGCCCGCTGCTCTGCTGCCCCTGGGGACAGTCCTTCGCGAAGTGGCCCGCCTGGCCACACGTGAAGCAGGTGAAACGGGGCGGTCCCCCGCTAATCGGTGGATGGAAACCCGGGGCGCGTTGTGGCGGTTGAAATGCCCGGGGTACCGTCTGCTGCTGCTGCTGTCTTGGTGGTGGCATCGGCGGACGGAACAGGGGTGCTTGGAACGAACGTCCTCAGAACTGATGAGGTCGCGCCGGTGGACGCCACTGCTGCCCGGATGGTGTCCGATACACCATACGGTACTTCTGGGGAGCGCCACTCCCACCGCTGGGTGGAGCGTTGCGCTTCCGCTGCTCAGCTGCCAACTCCCGCTGAGCATCCTCTTGCATGATCGCGGCATTGACTAAGTCGTTGAATGTGCCGCGGTTCCACTGTACGAGGTGGGTCTTCATTTCGTGGTGTAACCCCCGATAGAAGTGCTCCCTCTTCTTCTCCTCCGTGGAGATGTAGTCTGACGCATACTGCGCCAGATGATTGAAGGCACGGGAGTAGTCGTGGGCACTCCTCCCGCCCTGCTTCAGTTCCAAAAATTCTTCGAACTTCCTCTTCATTATTCCGGGAGGGATGTGATAGGCGAGGAACGCCTCCCGGAACTCTTGCCATTCCACGGCATGGCCAGCCGGACGTGAGGCGACATAATTCGCCCACCACGCACCAGCGGCACCGTGGAGCTGCTGTGCTGCGAACAGTGTCTTCTGCCGCTCCGTACACTGGAGCAGCCCGAACTTGGACTCGATAGTCCGCAGCCAGTTGTCCGCCTCCAGTGGTTCTTCAGCTTCGGTGAACACTGGAGGGTGCGTACTCATGAAATCCGAGTACGACACTTCGCGGGGCTCACGAGGCCCTCGCTCTTGACGTCCTCCTGCTTGGGACATATTCTGCACGATCGTGCGGAGCAGGTCGGTCTGCTCCTCACGACCTCCCACCAATGCCGCTATCACATCCGCTAGAGTAAGTGGAGGCGGCGGTGGTGGCTGCTGCTGCGGGGTGCTGTCGTAGGCCGGTGGCTGGGAGTCATCGCCTCCCCCTTGGCTAGAGCCACCTACCTCGTGCGTGGTCCTAGTGCGAACCATCTGCAACCATACGACAATAACATCAGTCCCGCAACACTTGCATGCAGTTCCATTACAATGGGCGTAAAAATATTATGACAACAAAAACATGCGATATATCTCGTAAGCAGATAATGTAATAACTTTACACAAGCTACACCATTACCAGACCAAACACAAGCTAGTTTAATCCAACTTGATGAACTTCCACTCTGGAAGCTCACCATAACTAGGTTTGGCCACCACGAGACATTACTATCGCGTTGTCATCACGTATACCACCCTTGGGGTACAACACCCTCTCCAATGGGTTCAACTGTCATTCTTCCGTCAGAATGACCAGTTTCTACCTATTCCAAGTTTTGATCCGGTTATGGGCATTTTCATGACTCAAGTTGAATACCAAAGTTAAATTTAACTTTAGTATCTTTCCAACGAGTACGCATTTGCCCCCAGATCAGCTTTGGTTAAAAAGTTATGCTAATTCAAAATCAGCAGAATTTCTGGAAGAATTTTAACAGCACCTCCCTTGGAAGTGGCTGTTTCCAACCCTGGTTTCCACTGAATCCGTGCTGAAATTTCAGAAACTTTGAATTGCAAAGATGTCACACATCTTCTACTCTTTCTAAGGATGTATTATATGACAATTTTAGATTTTTCTACTGGGAGTTATGTTTGAAAAACAGAACAGTCCAGAGAATGTTTAACTCTGTCCGGGTTCTGGACAGTTTACATTCCTCTGGGATTTAAGCCATCTTACGTTGAGTTTCAGCTCTGGAAGTCTACAACAAAGTTGTAGGGTACTTCAATACCTTTCCAGAACTATATAGCACACCTCTCTCGGCTAAAAGACCTGTGAGTTATGCCCTGTTGAGGATCAGCAAACTTGCTGTCCCAAAACCGAGCACTCTGTTTTTCAGTCTTTTTGGAACTACACTCATCACTATCCCATTCTTATACCCAACCAGGGTCCTAAATGTGGAACCTATAGATTTTTAATTCCTTGTTATCATTATTTTCATGCATATGCCTACAATATTTCGGTACTACGTTCCTCACAAAAGAAAATCCTAACCGGATCATACCGGCATATACGTCTCAAGTGTGGCACTAAACGGTCTCTCGCACATGTTTTCTACATGGATACATACGTGGTTAGTACCTGCAGAAGACCACACAATAATGGTTCACTCAATGGTTATTCATTTCAGGCAGTTCCATATTTGAAAGTAAATACAAACGCCCGTATCATTTCCATACGGCCGTCCTTGAGCTAAGTCACGTCTCAAGGCACGTGATCGTGTTTCAACACCACACGACGGGGAACCCGAGTATGTCATGAACGGGTCGTCACGGTTGGGAATGTTATCAACCCAACAGATACCACCTACTGCCCTGCAGGGCACGCCGATGGCAAGCGCTGCGTATGTCCTCCTGAGCTATTTCCAGACGAACACACTCTCGCGTTACTGACCACGCGATGGGGTCTCCACTTACTTGCCTAATGCACGCTAGGGATCAGCGTTTCATATGAACTCAGGGACATGAAGAGTCCAAGAGGTTCATATTAACGTCTCACACCAAGCTGTGAGATCAATCCCTGAACCACGTTCCTCGTCAGGGGGAGCTAACCGAAATTGAACCGCTTTCGGTGGCGTTCCATACCATACTTACCAGAGTGTAGGTGCGTCGTTACATAATTGAAATTCAGAATTATAACACATATGTTAGTATTTGCCACTTTAAGTAACTATGCTAATATAGTCCTTACTTGGGCAACTACCGATTCCTCACCGTAACCTATGTTTTCCCATAATGCAGTCCTTAAGTACTGTGCTATCCCCACTGCAGCTCTGATACCAGGCTGTGGCGGACCGGAATCCGCTCATCCAGGATCGCAGAGGGTGGTGCCACGCGATGCGACACCCGACAGCACACGTCATAAGAACATAATATATTACATGGGAAAAACAACTGAAACTGTACAAACAGGTACAAACATCAGTACAACTATTGTTTATATTAGACAGCGGAAGTCTACACTATACAACTCACGCCCGCCTATTTAGCAAAAGTTGGTTGCCCAGCCCTAGGGCAACCCACACTAGCTGCACTCCTCAGCTCAGCGCGGCGTGTACGGCTCCCACTCAGCCGTGGTCCCCGACGGAGGGTAACCCTCGCCGGTGGACTCGTACTCCGAGTCTGTGGGTGGCTCCTCACCTGAAAAACACTTAAGCAGCAACCATGAGCACGAAGGCTCAGCAAGGCTTAACCGACTCACCTAAGCATGAAACTCTACATGAGGTATACCAAGACATAGGTTAGTAACATTTCAGCAAAATGACACGCCTACCAGTTCATCCTTAGTTCATCTTTTAGCAACAAGTTAACAGTTCATGAAATCTGAAATTTAGTAAGCAGTATTTGGTGGCACACATGTAGCAATACAATTATATCAATCATCATCATCGAATCAACATATTTCATCCATTAGTCTACGTTACGACGCAGTGAACAAGCGGTACTCGTCACCGCGAGGGACGGCGAATCGACTCGATATACACCTGCAGGGAAAACCCAAAGAGCACGTCACGTACGCCCACCCGTGGAGCTGCACAGCACGCTCACTCGATGTCGTACGGGACAACCTTTCACCCAACAGCCCAAGCGTCGAACCGGTCGCACCGAAACGAGCAGGAGGTTCCCCACACGGAGCATCTCTCTATGCCCGTTGGCAGATTTCCACCTTGCTGCCCTCAACCTACACCTATAAATCGGTGTGCTATGCCTCGACGCCCGGAGGTTTAGGCTACATCGGTTTATCGGGGCCCATATATCCGATATGCCTTCGGTACGTTCAATACTTGTTCAGCAGGGCCGCACACGGATCGGTCCTCAAACGACACGGGCAGGGCTGCGCACACAAGACTCCCTCTTGCTGCGCCCTAGCCCCTGCGGTAGTCTCATTTTCATTACTAAAATGACCTCACATCACTCAACCGAACCCGTGTGTCCCAAGCCTATCTCGCGAGTAGATTCCAGCTACTCGACTTGTACCGAAGTCCTATGACTCATTAATCATAGCCGGTAGACTCGAGGTCTTAGACACTACCCTCACTCTTTTAGGAACTTTTGGTTATGCAAGTGGGGTTCCATTCATCATACACCTAATGCACAATCATACTTCACATGACTCATGTAAACAAAAGAAAACTTATAAAAAGGTTAATGCAAACTGGGGCTTGCCTTGTTGCTGCTGGTCAGTAGTTAGTTCCTCATCCGGAAGAAGGAAGTCCAGCACTTCCGGAGTCTCTTCTTCAACGGCTACACGTTAATGAAATACTACATGTTAATTTAGATGCAAATGTGAGTCTTAGAGTAAGACTTCTACTATTAGTTCTAATAACCAGCCTCTAACACCTGGAACTTTGTTTAAGAATTTAAAGATGAACTGGTGTTGGTGGTTTGGCTTGGACTTAGTCACATGGTTAAATGCTAAGTGGTTTCCCCCCTTTTCCATCTTAATCCCTTAAGTGGTTAAACAGGACAGGGGTGATCCAGAGCTCCAATGGAGCTGAGAATTTTCGTGTGAGTTCCTTGTCACAAGAAAACCCCCTGGACCAAACCTTAGCACTTTTCATGGAGTGGTTTGCTCAGAATAATTTTCTTAGCAAATAAGCAAGGAAGAATTTATTCTGAGGTAATACCCCTGTTCATGCTCAACTTAATGAACTACAATTTGAATTATAGCTCTAGAGTTTGCATGAATTTTCCTAACATTTTTGGGGTTAAGATTTGCCCAGAACTGAATTTCCAAGTTTTGGAAATTCTCTGAAAATGTTTCTGTATCAAAGGAACACAGCACCTTCTAATTTGAATTGCTCTGACCAAATCAACTCCAAATGGTCTGAAACTTTTACAGGGGTTTACTAATGTCCTAAAGAACATTCTGGTAAAATTTGGGGATTTTTGTATGAACCAAACTCCCTCTAAAATTCTTTTGCTGAAAAGATTTAAAGAATTTTCCAGAATTAATTAATGGGTTTCATACAAATTGGGTTGTATATCTGGACAGAGCTAGGCAAGATGAATCCAACCCAATTTGAATCACTAAATTTGGACTTCCTAGCCACGGTTATGGATTTCTAAAGTTTGAGCTAATCCCTGAATTATTTTCCTACAGAAAATCCCTTCCCGCGCTAAACCAGAGGCTGACAGCGAGGCCCGCCCGTTTAAATTGAACTAACCGCGCGCTCGCGCGCGATTAACACAGTGGCTGACAGGTGGGGCCGCGCCCTTCGCCTACCTCCCGACGTCGCCGCCCCGAGCCGCCGGAGCTCCGGCGAGGCCAGCGTCCCCGGCGATCTAGCTCACCGGAGCCGACGAGACTCGCCGCCCCCATGTAATCTCGGGTGCTGAACCCGCTGGACACCATGTCGCCGCCGGCTAACCGCCATAGCTCGCCGGCGACGAGCCCTATGCCTCTGTGCTACCTCGGCAACATGTTCCCGCCCTTCTGACCATCTTCTTCGTGCGCTAATCGCGTCGCCACACTCAGGGAAACCTCGGGAAACTCGGCATGAGCTCTGTTGGGCCCTAAACGGCCGGCAACCCAGACCTCACCGGCGACCCCCTCCTCCGCCATACTGTCCTAGGGTGAACTTAGGGTTCCGGCGGTGATTTCCTTCCGGTTTTTGATCGAGAAGGGTCGCCAGAACCTCTAGATGCTCTCTCACAGCTCCGTTCGACCTCCCACCCACTAAGCTTCCCGAATTTCTGCTAAACCTAATCGGGTCCCGAAAGGAGCTACTCGTCCTAAACTGGAAAATTCTCCGCGCACAAAGGTCGAACCTTGGAACGGTTTGCGCGGTGGTCTTGAGGACGAGCTAGCGCTTCACTTTCCTATGGAGGTCAAAGCCGGAAGATGATCACAGCTGGGGTGGCATACGATCGGAGCTCGGGCGACTAGGCTGCTGGTTACGGAACTGGCGAAAATCAGTAACTCGCCGGCGGTCTCGGGCCTTTTATAGGCCCCTGAGGCCAGTGGAGAGCGCGACACCTGCTGTGCCACCTCCTCTGCCGAAGCAGGAGCTGGCCGGCCGAGGTGGTCGGGCGCCGACGCTGGCTGCAGCTGGCGAGCGCGCTCGGTCGAGGAAGTCGGCTGAGGAGACTTCTGTGCTAAGTCTACTGACCAGTGGGCCTCCCCTCTAACTCTTTTGTTTTTCCGATTTTCTGAATTCTGTTGTGCCAAAATATCCTCAGCTACTCACAATTTAATGTGAGACTTAGTCACCAAGTCTTTGTTTGAATTTGAATTCTCAAATTCAAACTTTGTTTGGTTAAATTTGCTTCATATTTAAACTGAAATTCAAATTCAGTTTTGAATTCTTGCAAATTTAGCTCTTGACAAGATGAGCTCCAATGGAGATGAAAATTGGTGGGTTTACTCAGAAAAATGTGCTGAGTATAGATATGGAGCTAACTTTTGAATTTGGATGATGAAAGTTGCTGCAATTTGAATTTACATTCAAATTGGCCTCTTTTTGAAATAACCCAAAAGTGCCTCAAAAAGTGTTAAATTTGCATGATCTTTGGACTGAACCTTCCCAAGACTTTTTAAATTCTAGGGGTGAGCTCAACCTCTCATGTTCATGTGTAGAAACCCTACTTTGTGAAAGTGAAGGCTTTCCCCTCTAATCATTCTTTTGATGGAGGTTACATGCTCTTCACAATATTTCCTAAGATTTCCACAATAAAAACTGTGGTGTTGTGAGGTGAAGAAGAGTTTTTGCAAGTCCCTTTTCTTGGGCTTTTACATTTGCTAGATAGGCGGGCGTGAGTTGTATAAAAGAAACTTCCGCTGTGTAATAAAGACACTAGTTTGTAACTAAGTATTGCACTAGTTTGTACAGTTCCAGTTGGTTTGCCCTTGTAATATAAGGTGTCCTTATGATGTGTGCTGTCGGGTGTCGCATCGTGCGGCACCAACCTCTGCGATCCTGGATGAGTGGATTCCGGTCCGCCACAGCCTGGTATCAGAGCTGCATTGGGGATAGCACAATACTTAAGGACTGTATTACGGGAAGACTTAGGTTTACGGTGAGGATTCGGTAGTTTGCCCAAGTAAGGACTATATTAGCATAGTTATTTAAAGTGGCAAGACTAACATATGTGTTATAATTCTGAATTTTAATTATGTAACAACGCACTTACGCTCTGGTAAGAATTGTAAGGAACGCCACCGAAAGCGGTTCAATTTCGGTTAGCTCCCCTGATGAGGAACGTGGTTCAGGGATAGGTCTCACAGCTTGGTGTGAGACGTCAATATGAAACTCTTGGACTCCTCATGTTCCTGAGTTCATATGAAACGCTGATCCCTAGCGTGCATTAGGCAAGTAAGTGGAGACCCCATCGCGTGGTCAGTAACGCGAGAGTGTGTTCGTCTGGAAATAGCCTAGGAGGACATACGCAGCGCTTGCCATCGGCGTGCCCTGCAGGGCAGTAGGTGGTATCTGTTGGGTTGATAACATTCCCAACCGTGACGACCCGTTCATGACGACTGTCCAGAACCAGGACAGATTCAAAACACTCTCTGGACTGTTCTTTTTTTCAAGCATAACATACAGTAGAAAATCTAAATTTTCATATCCTCCATCTTTAGAAAGGGAAGGAGACATGTGAAATCTTTGTAATTCAAAGTTTCTGTATTTTCAGTACAGAACTCAGTGGAAGCCAGAGTTGAAAACAGCAACTTCCAAGGGAGGTGCTTTTGAAAGTTTTCCAGAAATTCTGTTGACTTTGAATTACCATAACGTTTTAACCAGAGCTGATCTGAGGGAAAATAAGTACTCGTTGGAAAGATACAGAAGTTAACTTTAACTTTGGTATTCAGCTTGAGTCATGAAAATGCCCAGAACCAGATCAAAATCTTGGATATGTAGAAACTGGTCATTCTGACAGAGGAATGACAGTTGAACTCATTTGAGAGATTGTTGTACCCTAGAGGGGGTTTGAGTACTTACAATGGGGTAGAACATACTCATGAGAGGTTATCTTCGACTAGTGAAATATTTGAGTATAGGTCTCACTCAAGTTTCTTTTACTAGAGACCATGTTTGTGTCGTATTGAAGGTAAAAGGGTGGTATACGTGATGACAAAGCGATAGTAACGTCTCGTAGTGACCAAACCTAGTTGTGGTGAGCTTCCAAAGGGGGGATCAACAAGTTGGATTAAACTAGCTTGTATTTGGTCTGGTAATGGTGTAGCTTGTGAAAAGTTATAACATTATCTGTATACGATATGTATCGCATGAATTTATTGTCAGTATGTTTTTACGCCTATTTCATTTGACTGCATGAAATATGTCGCGGGACTGATGGTTATTGTCGTATGGTTGCAGATGGTTCGCACTAGTACTGTAAAAGTCTCAAAAATGTGTATGAATAAAAACTAAGTTTTGAGTTCATATGTGTGGCAAAGACATGAAAAAACTGGAGTTGCTAAAACTTTTCTTCATGCAAAGTAATACATGGATGATCATCCAAAATGAGGCTCACCTTTTTATTTAAAAGTGTTGAACCAATAAGGAGTCAAATACCTCTTTGCATGTAAGTTTAAAAATCATATTTGGGATTCAAAGTTCACACATGTGGTGACCAAGAACTTTGAATGAACATGCAACCATATAGTTGGATTTAGAGGGAAAAGTTTTATCACCAACTTTGCATGTGTAGGGTGGGCTCAAAAAGGGAATTAAAGAGAAGCATTTGCAAATTCTAGCCAAATTCAAATGTGTCACCAATTCAAACTGAATTTGGAAAGTTCAAACTCTATCCACCCTTTTAAAACAAATGTGTCACCAATTCAAACAGAATTTGGAAAGTTCAAACTCTAGCCACCCTTTTAAACTCAGGATTTTGGGGATTGAGAAGATCAGCTTGAACAGATATTTGGGAGGTACATGTGGAGTGGGACCCACATGTCATAGAGCTAAAGGAGGAGCCTTACTCACTAAGTTTTACCCTCGGTGGGAAAATTTTCCGAACAGCTCAGGGGCTCCACCGAGGAGCTTGCCGCGCCAGCTCCTGCTGCCGGTCTCCACGCGCTGGCGCCCCGAGGTCGGTCCTGACCGCGCCCTCAACGTGATCACGTGCCCCCCCAGCCGCAGCAAAGCACAGTTGCCTTCTTCTCCTCGCAAACAAACTGAGAGCCGAGCGCCTCACCGCCACTGCTTCGGCCTGCTTGAGAAATCACGGAAACGGCGCGCCTCCTCCTCCCCCGAGCTCCTAAACACTCCCTCGAGCTCAACCTCCACCTCCCTGACCTGAAACCAAGCGAGCTTCGGCCTCCGTTGCCCGAGAACAAACGCCTCCGCGGTGACCTAGCTCAAAAACGTGATCGGGCGCACGTGGACAGCCCTCCACAGGGGGTTTCACGGCCGAGCGATCGCAGCTACGGACGCGCACGGGTGCGGTGCTATTCTCAGCCCAAGCTCACGCCATACCGTGAAGCATCGCCGGCGAATTCGAAGTTTTTGCTCCGGCGGCTTCAACCCGAGCATCCGGTACGGGAATCCAAAATCTCCACTTCTATCCGTTCTTAGCGCGTCAAACTTTGCACGTAGAAGCTGGACTAGCCGACGGTTATATTCTCTTTAGCATCCGTCGCATGAAAACCCTTTGGGGCGACGTATTTTGAGGTCTACCGAGCACTATCCGGCGGACCAAATCGGGCGCACGGTGACGACTGACTTGCGGCTGTTCCAGAGCCATTTAGGGGCCATGCTGAGCCTTGCGATCATCCACTGGTGTTGTAGGGCTCGTCGGCACAGGTTTTGGCGGGCTGGATACCTCAGGCAACGCCGCCGATCCCCCACAGTAGCTGTCGCACGTCGCCGGCCATGTTCCGGTCGTTGGCAGTCCTAGCAAACCCCACAGCTGTGTTCCTTGGTGTCACAAACTCCCTGGCGGCGAGTTTCAGCTCAGGCGGTGGCCGGAAACGGCGATCCGGCGAGCTCCGGCGTCGGGCTGGCAAGGGGCAGCGCGGGCGCGGGGAGGGAGCCGGAGGAAGAAGATGAAGCGTGGGCCCCGTCTGTCAGCAGCTCAAATTTTAAACCCGGGATCGGATGTGGCCGGGATCCCGTGTTTTGGCGCCCTGAGGTGCTGTGGCCCGGTGTGGCTTCGTTTCTATTGGCTGGAATTCAAAACTGTGGGTCCAGCCGAATTTGCTGTAGGAAAATAATTCCAGACTTAGCTCAATCTTTAGAAATTCATATCTCCCTGTAGAAAACTCCAATTTGAGTGATTCCACATGGGTTGGATTCATCTCTCTGAATTCTATCCAAATATGAACTCAGATTTGCATGAAAGTTAATATTATATTCTGGAAAGTTCTTGGAAGGTTTTCTGAAAAGAATTATTGAGGGAGTTTGGGTTATCCAAAAATCCCCAAATTTTGCCAGAATATTCTTTAGCATAGTGTTGACCTAATAGCAAAATTTTCAGCTCATTTCAGTAGGAATTTGCTAAATGCAAACTACTGTGTTCAAAGAGTCCAGAAACATTTTCAAAAAAATGTTTCCCACTTCTAAAATCTGTTCTTAGCAATCCATAGCTCCAAAAACCATAGAAAAATTTAGGCAAGCTCTCTGAGACATACTTAGAATTGTAGTTCACTTAATTGGGCATGAAAGTGCACATTACTTCAGAATTAATTATTTGAGCCCAAATGCTTAAAGAATTGTTCTGGAAGAACTACTCAAGTAAAAGGGCAGGATTTTGGACCAGGTTACTCTCATGTGATCAAGAACTCATATGTAAATTATCAGCCCAATATGAGTCCTTGAACTCCCTGTTCTTATTATCCATACTTGTGTATATGTGGGAATACATAAGAGATATTGTGAGAATTACGGAGGGCACAATATGACTCCACATTAGCTGCAATTTGGCAAGCTAAATCCTTAGGTAGTGTAGAACCTTCTGTAAAAGTTTTGAGGCCATTGGAGTTCTTGTCCTTCAGTTGCACTCAAATCGTTTCAGCTTCTCTATTAGGTTCATTAAGGAAAATGTTTAGGGTATAGCTAAGGCCTTAAGGTCAATTTAGTTTATTTCTGTTCTTTGCACAACAGAGGCAAACCAAGCCATGCTTGGCTTCTCCACACAACCTCTGTTCCTAAAAAAGTAATTCTATAACTTCTTTTCATTACATTCTATAAAACATATGCATATGCATTTCAATAGGAACCACAACGAAGGGGACTCAAAGGAGCGATTCATCGAAGTGGATCAAGCTCCGGAGAATCAAGGGTGGATATGCACGGACACTAACTGTTATATACGACTACCCTGCAAAACAGGCAAGCTCCGGTTTGCATTTAACAGCTGTTAAGTTTTATTTTGTATTCACCTTTGGTTAAGAATTGAACTGTGCATTAGTTCTAGTGTTTGATACTCCTCTTACATAACCAAATGACCCATGGAGTATTGGGTAGGTGTCTTTCACCGTGTAGAACTGCCATGCTTAAGTACGGTTCGGTAGAAGTCGAGTGGTGAGATGCTACTCGCAGGTTCAGGAACATCAGGGGCATACGGGATTGGTTCGGAAATTAATTAGCAAGTCAAAGTTGAGACCGGAAGGTTGTAGGGGCAGCAGGACAGAGGGGCCTGGGTGCTGTAGACCTGTCCGTGTCGGTCAAGGACCGATCCATATGCGGCCCTGTTGAACAAGTTTGAGTTGTGTACCGGACTCATGCTGGATATATGGGACCCAGTAAACCGATGTAGCTCGGAAAGCTGTCGTTGGGACTTTTTGGGTCGCCTCAGGCGGTCGGCCGGTGTGCAGTATGTGGGGAATATTCTCATGACATCTCATGTCGGAAGGTGCACCATGAGAGTAGCTACTGTACGGGGCGACTTGATCGATTCAGCGGGGGTGAAACGGGGGAAAGGCTGCCACGTACGACGTCAGTGATGGTTGTTGTAGGCAACGTCGAGTATGGGCGTACGTGTCGTGTAGTTCGGGTGTTATTGATTCGAATCACCGTCGCTCGTGGAATGGACCGAGCGTACTTATTCTCATAGTCGTGACGTAGTAAGAACTTACATGAGAAAGGAACTAATCATATTGATGTGAAGTATTATCCTAGCTTTGTATTGGATCTTGATGAATAGGCTAGTGCAAACTCGATTCTTTTATGCCATGAGCAAATTACATCGGGGAAAAGCGTTTCTTGTTTGATTGTGGACTCCCGATGTGGCATGCCCAGGGTTACTTAAAATGCTGCAATTAGTACCTGAAAGTAAGGATTCACTTTTAGGCGAGTTTAATTATGCTTATGCCATCCTATGTTAGGTTCATAACCTCACTTAGAGTTTCATGTTTAGGGTGACGGTTAAGTCTTGCTGAGCGTTATGCTCACGGATGCTATCCGAGTTGTTTTGCAGGTAATTGACCCGATGCTTATGAGAAGGGGTGCCGATGAGACTCGGGAACCTCCGAGTGCTTACTCAAAGAGCATCATCGCCGCTGCAGATTGTCTTCGTGTTGCTAGTAAGAAACGTCCGCGGGCTGGACCATTTCTTTGTTGCTAGTTTAGATATGAGTCGTGAGAGTGATAGACTTCCGCTGTAGTTTACTCTGATATAACTATTTGTAAAACATTATTGTACGCTTCCGCTAAACTATTTATGTAATATGATGTGTGTTCATTGACCCGTGTGCTGTTGGGTGCCGCATAACACGGCATCACCCAACGAGGTCCTGTGGTCCCCCACAGCGTGGTATCAGAGCTGCGTTGGGAACAGAGCACCGATTGAGCATCATATTATGTCAAAAACTTAGGATACGGTGAGATAACCGTACTAGGCCCACATAAGGACTACTATTATCATATTATGAAGGTGGCAAGCTAACTTAATTGTTATGTCGGAAAATCGTGCATCTCGGGATGTCTATGTCTTGGGGGGTGCATGTATACGCTGTCCACCAGTGCGCACAAGCTGAAGGGTGGAGCCTCACGGGTGGCAGGTAACCCGACCCGCTTTAGTATCCTCTACGACTCTTCATGTCGTTTGGGGTATTCGAGCAACGCCATTCCCTGACGTGCGTGGTGCAATTTGGGAGACCCCGTCACGTGGTCAGTAACGTGAACACGTAGCTCAAGGCGTGTTTGGCTTGAGAACACCTGGGCGAGTGATGACGGCCGGGTGTATGAACTGTATCGATACCGGGTTCGGTATGCAGCCGAACCTGAGGATTGATTGTGGCTTATGTAGGTACTAACCACAAAAACCTTAGTGCGTTTAGAACACGTTTGTGAGTGACCGTTTTAGTGCCACCTAATGATACGTATATGCCGGTGTAATCCGGTTAGGTTTTTCTTTGGTGAGGCAACGTAGTACCGTCATATGTCTTACGGTGCATCGCCACTGTACTACACTGGATAGTTTTCTTTCCTAAGAAGAAATCATTCATGACTAACTTCCAAACTAAAAATGGATGTGATAAAGCACATATTAGTTACTGAGCTCATCATGGGAACTAAGTTTCAAAGAAGAGACGTGTTAGGCTTCTTTTGATCTCAAGGACAGAGTGCTCTGTTCAGACAGAAATTTTTCTGGGGTTTAACAGAGCGTAACTCTGATTAGCTTGACCCAATGGAGGTGTTTGATACAGTTCTGGAAAGGTTATTAAGTTCTCTACAACTTTGCTGTAGAACTCCAGAGCCAAATCACACATCAAATTGGTTGAATGTCCAGTTGAATGCAAACTGTTCAGAAAACAGAACAGCTACAACCTTCTCTGGATGTTTCTGTAAATTGGCCATAACGATTTGTAGAAAACTTTCTAAGGGTCATATGATACACCGTTGGAAAGGTTAGGAAATTTGCAACAATTTTGTAGTTCATAGTGTGTTCAGAATTGTACTCCATTTGTATGTAAAACTGTGATGAAAACAGCCACATACAAAGGAGGTGCTAGCAAATTTTATCCAGAAAATTCTGTCAACTTTGAACAGTCATAGCTATTGATCCAGATATAATCTAGGGGCATAAGAGTACTAGTTGAAAAGATACTAAAGTTAACTTTAACTTTGGTATTCAACTAGAGTTATGAAAATTCTGCGAACTGGATCCAAATCTCGGTTAAGTACAGAAAGGTCGGTTCTGTACAGCAAATGGGGATTGTTTCTGTGGGCTTTAGAAGGATGTGTAAACATGAAGTATTGTTATGCTTTCATAAAGTTTTAGCATGTTCATGTTTTACATACTTTCACATACTGCTAGATCATGTTTTGACTCCCCTCAAAATTATGCTTTTGCAGTATGGTGCGTACTCATTCTCCGAGTAGGACTGAAGGTTCTCATCGAGACGGTGATTACTCGACTCCACCACGGGCACCGCCATCAATGGTATGGGCAGATGTCATGGCTCAGATGGTCGAGTCAAGTCAAGAGAACACAAGACTACTCCAAGCCTTGATACAACAGGGCTTACTCCAACGTGCACAACAGGACGTTCCACCTCGGAACGCCTATTTGGACTTCTTGGCGACACAACCACCAATTTTCACGGAAGCCAATGAACCAGTGGAAGCTGATCAGTGGCTTCGAGTCATGGAGTCCAAGTTTGGAGTGTTTGAGTATGACGAATATCAGAAGACCTTATTTGCATCTCAACAGCTCCATGGAGCCGCCAGAAATTGGTGGTTTGCTTATCTCGCCACCGTTCCGGAAGGCCATCAAGTGGAATGGCCGGAATTTCGTGAAGCATTCCGTGCTCGTCACATTCCTATGGGTTTTATTAAGGCCCAACAGCAAGAATTCAGAAACTTGAAGCAGGGAAACATGAGTGTCCTCGATTATGTCAGACGATTCAACCTTCTGGCACAATATGCTCCTGCTTATGCGACGAGCGAAGCTGCAATGTGTGACTACTTTTTCTATGGCTTGAGTGCCATACTAAAAGAGAAGTTAGCTTTGTTCAATCAAGACAGTTACACCGAGTTGATCAGTGCTGCTCTGCTGCAAGAACAAGCGACACTTGAGTGTCAAGCAGAGAAGAGGGACCGGGAGGATGTGCAGGAAGACACACCAGTCGTTCCTCGTAAATACCGTGTGGTGTATCACACACCATCCGATGAAAGATGGCAAACGCCAGTGAGATCAACTCCGTACAGATTTCCTGCTCAAAAGTCTTGTCTTGAAGCAACACCATTGCCGCAGCAACGAAGGACACCTGTTGCATCATTGCTGCAGCCAAGTACATCAACTTCTCCACCACAAGTCAACGAAGAACCGGGGAAACCTCCGTGTTCTTATTGCCACCGTTCTGGGCACTTTAGGCAAGAATGCCAGGAAAGGTTGGTGAACACCAAACAGCCATCATCGTCAGGTGGTATGCCGCCACCTGCTCAAGTCAACATAACAGCATTGCAGTCCGGGAGTGTGCAACATCTTGCTATTAAGGATGTCCCGGAGGGAGCACCGGTGTTAGCAGGCATGTTTACTCTCAAAGACGTGCCCATGCTTGTACTTTTTGATTCCGGTGCCACCCACAATTTTATCAGCAAATCATGCGTGGATCAGCACCAATTATCCACCAATACCCCCACAACGAGTTTCCTTATACGATCACCGGGAGGAAATATCTCTGCCAATCAGATTGTGTCCCGAGCAGCTTTCTGTTTGGGCGGAAAGATATACCCAACATCGCTGATTATGTTGGATAGGAAGAAGATAGACATTATATTGGGGATGTCTTGGTTAAATCATCACAGTGCCGTTCTCAATATCGGTAACCGGACTGTTCAGATTGACTCGCCAATTCACGGACAGCACACGCTGTTTTTGGACAGCGAAGATCCAGATATGGTAGAGGCCTACCACACGGAAGCGCTGAAGCTTGAAGATATTCCGGTGGTACGTGATTATCCCGACGTTTATCCCGATGACTTACCAGGCATGCCGCCCGAACGGGACGTCGAGTTCAAGATTGAACTGGCGCCGGCAACGACGCCTATCTCACAAAGGCCTTACAAGATGGCACCTAACGAGCTAGCGGAGTGAAAGAACAACTGAATGAACTTATGAGCAAGGGTTTCATACGACCAAGTTCTTCACCTTGGGGTTGCTTAGCGTTGTTCCTTAAGAAGAAGGATGAAACACTACGGCTATGTGTTGATTACCGTCCTCTAAATGCTGTCACGATCAAGAACACGTATCCTTTGCCCCGCATCGACATCCTGTTCGATCAACTTGTGGGTGCAAAGGTATTTTCGAAGATGGATCTTCGGTCGGGATGTCATCAAATCAAGATCCGACCGGAGGACATACCAAAGACAGCTTTCTCGACGAGATACGGACTATATGAGTACTTCGTCATGTCATTTGGGTTAACCAACGCTCCGGCACACTTCATGTACTTGATGAATTCTGTGTTCATGCCGGAGTTAGACAAGTTCTTCGTGGTATTCATCGACGACATATTGGTTTACTCCAAATCTGAAGAAGAGCACGCTGAACATCTGTGTATCGTGCTACAACGGTTGAGGGAGCACAAGTTATATGCCAAGTTCAGCAAGTGCGAGTTCTGGATTGATCAACTGCCTTTCCTTGGTCATATCATTTCAGCAGAAGGCATTGCCGTGGACCCCAGCAAAATTGAACAAGTGCTGAAGTGGAAATCTCCCAAATCTGTCCACGAGATCCAAAGTTTCCTAGGTTTAGCTGGGTATTATCGGAGGTTCATTCTGAGCTTCTCAAAGATTGCTAAATCAATGACGGAGCTGCTGAAGAAGGGAACTAAATACAAGTGGAATGCAGCATGTGAAGCCGCATTCAAAACTTTTGTGAAACATCTCACAACAGCTCCAGTTCTTGCTCAGCCCGACACAACGAAGCCATTTGATGTATACTGTGATGCATCCGGCATCGGTCTCGGCTGCGTTCTGATGCAAGAAGGGCGTGTAGTTGCCTATGGGTCTCGTCAACTGCAAAACCACGAGCAGCATTATCCAACTCACGATCTTGAGATTGCTGCAGTGGTGTTGGCATTGAAGATGTGGAGGCATTACCTACTTGGTAATCTTGTTCACCTCTACACCGACCATAAAAGCTTGAAGTATATCTTCATGCAGAAGGAGCTGAATATGAGACAACGGAGATGGTTGGAGCTCATCAAATATTATGAAATTGAGATCCACTATCATCCAGGAAAAGCAAACGTGGTTGCCGACACGCTTAGTCGGAAAGCCCACGTTCACAACATAGCGGCTGCTGAGTTGGAAGATGAAGAACCAAGCCTCCGTGTCATCCCGTATGGCGTGCTTTATAATCTCGCGCTCATTCGAATGATCCGTGAAGAGATTGTTGAGGCTCAAAGAAGAGACAGGGGTATGTCTCACATACAGAGAAGACTAGACAACGGAGAGGTAAAATGTTTCCGGAAGGATGAGAACGGTACGATATGGTCTAATGACCGTATAGTGGTACCGCGTAATATGAAACTCCGGAAGAATATGTTGGATGAAGCCCACCTGTCAAAGTTTTCCATTCATCCCGGAAGTAACAAGATGTACCAAGATTTGAAACAGAAATTTTGGTGGACAAGGATGAAGAGGGAGATCGCCAAATACGTATCCGAATGTGATACGTGTAGACAGGTCAAGGCTGATCATATGCGGAAAGCCGGACCGCTACAACCTTTGAAGATACCGGCATGGAAATGGGAGGATGTGAGTATGGACTTCATCGTCAGATTACCACTCACATCCAGGAAGCATGACTCGATATGGGTGATCGTCGACCGGTTGACAAAGTCAGCTCATTTCATAACAGTGAACACTCATTATCGAGCAAGGCAATATGCGGAGTTATTCATCTCCAGAATTATATGCTCACATGGTGTCCCGAAGACCATCATTTCAGATCGAGTTGCGCTGTTCGTTGCTCGGTTTTGGGAGTAGCTGCATGCCTCGTTGGGCACCTAGCTGATTAGAAGCTCCGCATATCACCCTCAAACCGATGGACAAACTGAGAGGGTGAACCAAGTACTTGAGGACATGTTGAGAGCGTGTGCCATCCACCATGGTAGGAATTGGGATGATCACCTACCGCTGGCGGAGTTTTCATATAACAACGGTTATCAAGCGAGTATTGTCACACCCGGTTTCTCCGAAGAACAACCGAGTGAATATCACATGTATGCCAGGATCATTTTCTCATACATGTGATGACAAATAGTGAAGCATCATTTATTACAAGCCAGGTGTCGAATATAAATAAGTCTTACACAGCAAATGTCTCGATGGACAATAATATGTTCATCAAAAGTAAATAAACTAGCAGCGGAATTTTATTCTTGTGGGCTCCGTCACAGGTGTTGCCCGGGGGACTCCATGAACCTAGAAACCTTCTTCGGGTCCAAAGTCTTGATCATGGAACACCACATCATTTTCTTGACCTGAACAGCAATATAAACCAACAAATATGCAAGGTTGAGTACTGATGGTACTCAGCAAGTGTGGGAAAGTTATGTCATGCATGGCTAGAACAAGGAGAGGTTGAACTCACGGTTAAAGCACTACGCAATTAATACCTATCACCTTAGCTTATTAAGCACCTACATTACTACATAGATGAAATGGTCCCAAACTCCCAACCCATCATTATAATCAAATAACCATAACATCATTTCCGATGTTAAGCTCCCCGCTTAACATCTACAACTTCCAAAGACATCATCCTCTAATCATGAATAAGTCCAAGCCGCTCTTGACCGTGAGCACGACTGTCATGACAGTTTAACTCTGCAGAGTTTGCACCACTGTACCCACATGTAGTGATTTCATCCCCCGTTGCCGGGTGGACTAAAAGAACCTCCATTATGCCAGTGGCCGCGAACCACATTCACACTTCCCAGGTGTGTAGCCAGGAGATCACTACGAAGCCTTTACAAAGGGATTCCCGATGAGCGTGGGCCCACTGAGGTTTCACCCCTAACAGCATACAAGAGGCTCCAACCCCGCTGCAGTGGCCCCCTCTTGAGCCTTGCGGTTCATATGGTAGTCCAGCTGACACCTATTCCCCGCACCATCCAACACACCCATACAACGCCGGGAATACACCTAATTAATTGGCCAAGCTGCTCCATCTCAGCATGTGGTTGGCACGGTAAAGCCAGGTTACATGCTCCTTGAACCGGTCCTTAGGATCCAGGCAAGTACTAAATGCAAACCCGAGTCTCGTGCACCCAACACCAACCAAAACATCCAACTTGCCTTGATCCCTACCTCTACATACCTCATGATATCTCATTCAGGAGTATGGTAAATAAACTGTGATCTCATATCCCAACTATCCCATTCTAAGCATGGCTAAGCATAAGCATGTAAATAAATGATATGATAAAATAAATCCCAACCCAAGCTACAAGGAAACAAGGTAATGCAATTCTAGGGAAACTTCCTAGCATGGGTTTCATGTTTCAATTGACAATGCAAATAATTCTATCTACACATCCTAGCATAGGATCAAAGTGGTCAAGGACACTTGCCTTCTTCTTGCTGCTCTGGGAATGTATAGTCCTGATCTTGGAAAGGAAGAACTTGCTCTGGAGCAGGTTCTACATCATACCATCACACAGGGCAAAAGAAAAACAACAATCCATAAGACATAGTTCACACTTCCACTTCATACAAACCACACATTCACATTTATGTTGTGGTTACTCTATGTGTGTTGATTTTGGCTTACATGCACTTTTAAACATGTGCATACGATTTCTACTTTTGTATTCATATTTATGTTGGCATACTATATATGAATTTCTAATTTAAATAAATCCCTTATATTTAATTGATACACATTTTAGCTACCAAGTGTGCATGGAAGGTATTTTCCTACTCCAAATATGTCTTCAGACCTTCTACCAACCCTAACTGAATTCTTTGGATTTTGGAAACTTCATTTATCCATTTATAGTTATGCATACCTACTTTGTTATATTTTCCGATTTATTTCCTATGCCTAAATGTGAACTTTATTATGAAAATAGTAAGACACCTCATCTAAACAGAATAGGTTTTGGGTCTAAAATATTAAATAATATATTTTTGAACTTCTCCTCTGATGTGAACTATTTTACATTTATTTTACTAATTTTCAGAATTGTTCTCTACTTAAAAATGTGTCCCTATTACTAATAAATGTGAATAATCAGTTAAGCAGATTAATTTCAGCCAAAAATCTATTTTTATCTCACTCCAAAGTTTTCCAAGTACTAGGAAAGTTTATAATTTGAGTTTACAATGTGTTTGTCCCATCTTTTAAATTTTAAATACCCATCACATAGTCAAATTCCTCAATTTAATATCACATAGGGTTAAAAAGGTAAACTTACCCCACTAAAGGGTCTATTATATTATTTTAAGAATTTCCAGGGGTCTAACTACACATAACAGGGGGGTTTTCCTAATTTTTATTAAGTCCATGGGCTAAAACTGATTTTTAAATGAATTTACATGATTTTCTGAAGTTCTAGGGGCTAGATCAGATGTTTCCGGGGCTAGCTCTTATTTTCCGAGAACCCCAGGGGGTAGCGGGTAAGAATCCCAGCCTTTATAACGCGGGGCTGACGGGACCGTCCGATTTAAAACAGACGGCTGAGATTATAACGCTGAACCGGTACGCGGGGATTTAAATTCTACCGTGCGATTTAAAATAGACGACGCACAAGCGGCCACGTCGCTCTGATCGAGCGCGGGCGGCGCTGCCCGGCGGCACACGGCGGCGGGAGACGGCGATCTCGCCGGAGAGTTTTGGATCTTCGTCAATTGTTCTTAAAACTGTGATTTTATGACATAGATCGGTAGAGGGGAGGTCGGAGATCTCACTTCGGAGGTTTTCTTGAGCTCGGAGGTCCTGGAAAGCGGTCGGCGACGAGGTCCGAGGTGAATTCACGGCGAGGCTCGTCGGCGCTGTGTTTGAGCCGCAAACCACCGAGTTTTCTGCACCTGCGCGGTTCCCCGGAGGCGGTGGATCAAGACCAGCGAGTTAGATCAGAATTCCCGAATGGAGATCGAGCAGAATTTGCCAGAGAAGCTCGGGTTCTCACCGGGAGGAAAAACGGCAGATCGTGGGGAAAAACGGGGAGATGCCGGGGTTTATATAGCCGGGGAAGGGCGGCGGGTTTGTTTAGATCGAGCTGGAGTCTTCTGGGATCGGGAGTCGGGCGGAAATCTGGTCGGTTACGATCGCGCGCGCGCGGGGGAACAGTCCGGGGTCGGCGCGATCGGGAGCTCGGGGATGACAGGTGGGTCCCGCCTTTCTGCGAGAGGTGCGCGGGCGCGCGGCTGCGGGCTGGCGCGGGGGTTGGGTGGGCCGGCTGGTGGGTTTTGGCCCACTGGCCGGGAAGGTTTATTTTTTTCTTTTTTTTTCTTTTTCATTTCTGTTTTGAATTTAGTTTGAATTCCAGTTTGAATTTGAATTTTTGCAACACATGCAATATGTCCAAAAAATTTTAAATTCCCCTCTTAACAGGATTTTGGGGTGTTACAAGTATTAAAATGGCACCGTATGAAGCTCTCTACGGCCGGAAGTGTCGCACCCCGCTGAATTGGTGTGAGTCCAGCGAAAGAGTTCTGTTTGGGATTGATCTTGTCAACGAAGCCGAAGACCGAGTTCAGTTGATACAAGAGAACTTAAAGGCTGCACAATCCCGACAGAAGAGCTACGCTGATCAAAGGCGTAGGCCATTACATTTTGACGTTGGAGAACACGTTTATCTTCGTGTATCCCCGATGAAGGGAATTCACGGGTTCGGTGTAAAGGGGAAACTCGCTCCCAGTTTTATTGGTTCTTTTGCTATCACGGAGAAGTGCGGACCCGTAGCCTACCGGCTGGAACTACCCGCAAGTCTAGCGGGTGTCCATGATGTATTTCATGTATCACAGCTGCGGAAGTGCCTCAAATTTACCGCTGCTCTTCGCACCGAGGAAATCGACGAATTGAAACCGGACCTGACCTACACCGAGCGACCGGTTCAGATTTTTGATGAAAAGGCCCGGGTAACCCGGAACCGGACGATCAAATTTTTCAAGGTGCTGTGGAGTAATCACACCGTGGAAGAGGCGACGTGGGAAAGTGAAGATTACCTCCGCACCAACTATCCGGAATTTTTAGCTTTGTATAGTTTGTAATTACCTCTCCCATCTCGTTCCTCTTTTGTAATCTCGGGATGAGATTCTTTTAAGGGGGGAGGAATGTAAAAGTCCCAAAAATGTGTATGAATAAAAACTAAGGTTTGAGTTCATATGTGTGGCAAAGACATGAAAAAATGGGACTTGCTAAAACTTCTCTTCATGCAAAGTAATACATGGATGATCATCCAAAATGAGGCTCACCTTTTTATTTAAAAGTGTTGAACCAATAAGGAGTTAAATACCTCTTTGCATGTAAGTTTAAAAATCACATTTGGGATTCAAAGTTCACACATGTGGTGACCAAGAACTTTGAATGAACATTCAGCCATATAGTTGGATTTAGAGGGAAAAGTTTTATCACCAACTTTGCATGTGTAGGGTGGGCTCAAAAAGGGAATTAAAGAGAAGCATTTGCAAATTCTAGCCAAATTCAAATGTGTCACCAATTCAAACTGAATTTGGAAAGTTCAAACTCTAGCCACCCTTTTAAGCTCAGGATTTTGGGGATTGAGAAGATCAGCTTGAACAGATATTTGGGAGGTACATGTGGAGTGGGACCCACATGTCATAGAGCTAAAGGAGGAGCCTTACTCACTAAGTTTTACCCTCGGTGGGAAAACTGAACAGCTCACAGGCTCCACCGAGGAGCTTGCCGCGCCAGCTCCTGCTGCCGGTCTCCACGCGCTGGCGCCCCGAGGTCGGTCCTGACCGCGCCCTCAACGTGATCACGTGCCCCCCCCCCCCCGGCCGCAGCAAAGCACAGTTGCCTTCTTCTCCTCGCAAACAAACCGAGAGCCGAGCGCCTCACCGCCGCTGCTTCGGCCTGCTCGAGAAATCACGGAAACGGCACGCCTCCTCCTCCCCCGAGCTGCTAAACACTCCCACGACCTCAACCTCCACCTCCCTGACCTGAAACCAAGCGAGCTTCGGCCTCCGTTGCCCGAGAACAAACGCCGCCGCGGCGACCTAGCTCAAAAACGTGATCGGGCGCACGTGGACAGCCCTCCACAGGGGGTTTCACGGCCGAGCGATCGGAGCTACGGACGCGCGGGGGTGCGGTGCTGCTCTCAGCCCAATGTAACACCCCAAAATTATTGTTAAGACCCTAAATTATGTTAAGAGGGGAATTTAAAATTTTTGGGACGTGTTGCATGTTTTGCAAAAATTCAAATTCAAACTGGAATTCAAATTAAACTCAAAACAGAAAAGCCACCAGCCGGCCCAACCAGCGCCGCGCCACCCCGCAGCCGCGCGCGCCGCTTCCTCCCACTGACAGGCGGGGCCCACCAGTTCATCGTCTACCTCGCGCCAGCGCCGGACTCTCTCACCCGAATCGAAACCGATCGGGAATTCTCGCGTATTCCAGCCGAATTCCGTTCGGGGGCGACGCAAACTCGATCTAAACCACCCAGCCGCCCTCCCCCCGTCTATAAAAACCCCGGCCTCGTTCTGTTTTTCCCAAGCGATCCGCCGATTTTCCTCCAGTGAGAATCGAGACTTCTCCGGCGAATTCTGGCCGATCTAAGCCCGGAAATTCCGATCTAACTCACTGGTCTTGATCCACCGCCTCCGGGGAACCTTGCAGGCGCAGAAAACTCGGTGACTTGCGGTGTAAACACAGCGCCGACGAGCCTCGCCGTGAATTCACCTCGGACCTCGTCGCCGATCACCTTCCAGGACCTCCGAGCTCAAGAAAACCCCCGAGGTGAGATCCCCGACCTCCCCTCCACCGATCTATACCATAAAATCACAGTTCTAGGAAGAATTCTTGAAAATCCGAAAGTCTCCAGCGGGATCGCCGCTTCCCGCCGCCGTGCGCCGCCGGCAGCGCCGCCCGCGTTCGATCAGAGCGACGTGGCCGCTTGTGCGCCGTTTATTTTAAATCGCACGGTAGGGTTTAAATCCCCGCGTACCGGTTCGACGTTATAATCTCAGCCGTCGGTTTAAAATCGGACGGTCCACGTCAGCCCCGCGTTATAAAGACTGGAAATCTTACGTGCTACCCCCTGGGGTTCTCGGGAAATAAGAGCTAGCCCCGGAAACTTCTGATCTAGCCCCTGGAACTTCAGAAAATCATGTAAATTCATTTAAAAATCAGTTTTAGCCCCTGGACTTAATAAAAATTAGGAAAAACCCCTCTGATAAGTGTAGCTATACCCCTGGAAATTCTGAAAATAATATTATAGACCCTGTAGTGGGGTGAGTTTACCTTTTTAGCCCTGTTTAATATTTAATTTGGGAAATTGAATATGTGGCTAGTGTTTAAAATTTAAAAAGTGGGACAAACATATTGTAAAAATTAAATTAAAAAGTTTCTCAGTATTTAGAAAACTTTGGAGTGAGATAAAAACATATTTAGGGCTTAAGTGAATCTGTTTCATTTATTATTCACATTTAGGGACATATTTTTAAGTAAAGAAAAGTTCTAGAAAATAGGGAAAATAATTGTAAAATAGTTTACGTCAGAGGAAAAGGTCAAAAATATATTAGTAAATATTTTAGATCAGAACCTATTCTGTTTAGATGATGTGTCTTGTTATTTTCATAATAAAGTTCACATTTAGGCATAGGAAATAAATCTGAAAATATAGCAACTAGTAAATGATAAATGGAGTTCTAAAATCCAAAGGATTCAGTTTAGGGTTGGTAGAAATTATGAAGACACATATGGAGAAGGAAAATACCTTTCATGCATACTTGGTAGCTAAAAGGTGTGGTAATTGAATATAAGGAATTTATTTAAATTGGAAACTCATATATATAGTATGCAAGCATAAATGTGAATACAAAAGTAGGAATCATATACATATGATTAAAAGTGTATGCAAGACACAAATCAACACACATAGAGTAACCACACACATATAATGGTGAATGACTTTCATAAATGTGAATGTGTGGTTTGTATGAAGTGGAAGTGTGAACTATGTCTTATGGATTGTCGTTTTTCTTTTGCTATGTGTGATGGTATGATGTAGAACCTGCTCAAGAGCAAGTTATTCCTTTCCAAGACAAGGACTACCCATTTCAAGAGCAGCAGGAAGGAGGCAAGTGTCCTTGACCACATTGATCCTATGCTAGGATGTGTAGATAGAATTATTTGCATTGTCAAATGAAATATGAAACCCATGTTAGGAAGTTTCCCTAGAATTGCATTACCTTGTTTCCTTGTAGCTTGGGTTGGGATTTATTTTATCATGTCATTTATTATTATGCATATGCTTATCCATGCTTAGAATGGGATATTTGGGATATGAGATCATCAATTTATTTTACCATACTCTTGAATGAGATATTGTGAGTTATGTAGAGGTAGGGATCAAGGCAAGTTGGATGTTTTGGTTGTGTGCTGGGTGCACGAGACTCGGGTTTGTGTTTAGTACATGCCTGGATCCTAAGGACCGGTTCATGGAGCATGTAACCTAGCTTTACAATGCCAACCACATGCTGAGATGGGGCAGCTTGGCCAATTAATTAGCTGTATCCCCGGCGTAGTATGGGTGTGTTGGATGGTGCGGGGAGTAGGTGTCAGCTGGACTACCATATGAACCGCAAGGCTCAAGAGGGGGCCACTGCAGCGGGGTTGGAGCCTCTTGTATGCTGTTAGGGGTGAAACCTCAGTGGGCCCATGCTCGTCGGGAATCCCTTTGTAAAGGCTTCGTAGTGATCTCCTGGCTACACACCTGGGAAGTGTGAATGTGGTTCGTAGCCACTGGCATAATGGAGGTTCTTTTAGTCCACCCGGCAACAGGGGATGAAATCACTACATGTGGGTACAGTGGTACAAACTCTGCAGAGCCAAAACTGTCATGACAGCCGTGCTCACGGTCAAGAGCGGCTTGGACTTATTCATGATTAGAGGATCGATGGTTTTGGAAGTTGTGGATGTTAAGCGGGGAGCTTAACATTGGAAATGATGTTATAGTTATTTGATTAGGATGATGGGATGGGAGATTGGGACCATTTCACCTGTGTAGTAATGTAGGTGCTTAATAAGCTAAGGTGATAGGTATTAATTGCGTAGTGCTTTAACCATGAGTTCAACCTCCCCTTGTTCTAGCCATGCATGACATAACATTCCCACACTTGCTGAGTACCATCGGTACTCAACCTTGCATATTTTGTTGGTTTATATTGCTGCTCAGGTCAAGATAATGAGGTGGTGTATAACGACCAAGACTTTGGACCCGAAGAACGTTTCTAGGTTCATGGAGACCCCCGGGCAACACCTGTGATGGAGCCCTCAAGAATAATATTCCGCTGCTAGTTTATTTACTTGTGATGAACTTAATATTGTCCATCGAGATATTTGCTATGTAAGACTTATTTATATTCGACACCTGGCTTGTAATAAATGATGCTTCACTATTTGTCATCACATGTATGAGAAAATGATCCTGGCATACATGTGATATTCACTTGGTTGTTCTTCGGAAAAACCGGGTGTGACAGAAGTGGTATCAGAGCCAAGGTTGCCCGTAGGAACGTGGACCTAGGTAGAAATGGACGTATTTAAGGGTCCTATTTTCTTAAAAACTATTTTTACAAGGTGTGTGTTGAAAAGTGTTATTTAATGAGTCACTTTCTTCATCTTACCCCAATTTTCATTCAAAATAGGATTTTTGTTTAAAAGTTTATCTAACCTAAGTTTAAATGCTTTTTGTTTTAGATGGTTCACATGATTCGCACCGCTCGCAAGTCCACAGGAGGGAGAGTTCCCGTAGTTGCCCTTGCCGAGAGAGAGGAGAGCCGTCCGGTGACGTACCTTTCCTACGGATTGGCAGTAGGAGGCTTGTTGCGCCGTCTTCGACGTATGCTCGAAGCCGCCGGCAATACGGGCAAGTTAATCATCCACTATAACTCCACCAGGACCATCTGTGAGAAGAGGGAAGAATGGAGTTCAGAGATGAGGATTATACACGCAAATCGGCTGCTGAAGATCCACCGCTCTCCAGCTTGTAGAGCGACACAGGTCGATGCGGAGAAGGATGTCACCTAGGAGGCCATCACCTGCCAGAGTCACATCTATCATCGCCACCTGGATAGGACTGAGTACATGTATGTCCTCCAGCGTGAGAGTGGTACCACGGAGTACAAGTACCCACCGGTGCAGCAAGGGACTTCCCATGAGCACATGGACTTGTGCTTGGAGGATGCTGCTATGCTCAGCACTCGACTGCAGGAGTGTCAACAAGAGCTTCAGGATGTCAAGGACACCCTGAAGGAAACAGAGGCGTTGCTGCGAGCCTGCTTAAGGGTGAGAGAAAGAGGAGATGGGAATGAACTGTGTGTCACCACGAATGATACATGGACTCCTGACTCCCCAGATCGTCGGGCGATAAGGCGTCGTCGCACTTCTCCACCAGACGCCTCCCCACCCAAAGCAGAGTCTGAAGGAAGCTGAAATGATGAGGAAGATCCCGAGGAGCCAGAAAAAGAAAACGAGTAGTGTAGAGTCCTTCCCTTAGTTAGCAAGATGTAGAATAGTCAAGTCGTTAAGTTAAGTTAATGGTGTGATAATGCTTGGTGTGTGACGTGAGTTGTGGAAGCCATGAGCAATTGTCCACAGCCTCGTCTTTAGATTGTTTTGCTTTGGTGTGAGAACCCACATGAAATAATATTGCATTTATTTTTGTGTGAGAAATGAACCCTCAGAAAAGTATAACAAAGCCTCAACACTTCAAAGTACAAACAAATGAAAGTAGTAAGATGATACTAAATGCTTTCAAATTAACATTGGTTGATTCTGCCAGATGGCCGGAAGAGGAAAAGGACGTGCTGCCAACCCCGCCAACAACAACGATGAGGCATGCAACCCTCATCTTTCTGGAGGCCAGGACCGGGGTGGTCGCCGTGAAGGAGTTCATCCCCTCCACCAAATGCTGGAGAATCAAAATCAGCTCATACAGAACTTGACTCAAGTGGTGGCCAACTTGAATCAAGTTCCACCTCCACAAGCTGCACCACGCCAACCAAGGTTGAGTGAGTTTCTAGGAACTCAACCTCCAAAGTTTGCAAGTGCTGCTGAACCTCTGGAGGCAGATGATTGGCTGAAGACCATTGAAAGTAAGATGAGGATCATACAGTGCCAAGGGTATGAGAGGGTGCTGTTTGCCTCTCATCAATTGCATGGACCTTCTGCTGATTGGTGGACCGCCTACGTGGCCACCCATCATGACCCTGAGAACATCACTTGGGAAGAGTTCAAGCGTAGCTTCCGCAACCATTACATCCCAAGAGGTGAACTCAAAAACAAGAGGAAGGAGTTTTTGGGACTGCAGCAGGGAAACATGACGGTGAGGGAATACCTCACTAAATTTACTCAACTATACCGTTATGCCCCACGGGACATAGAGACTGATGAGCAGAAACAAGATTGTTTCGTGGAAGGACTTACCGCAGAAATGCAGTGTGCAATGTCCTCAAATGAGTATGAAAGCTTCTAAAAGATGGTGGACAGAGCATTTGTGGTAGAAAGGAAGCTGAAGGCCTTGGAAAATGAGAATAAGAGGAAGGCCGGGTGGTCACATCAAGCCTCAGGGAGCAACACCCGCCCACGTCTGATGCAGCAACCTGCAGGGCAGACGAACCGTGCTGTGGTACCCTACTACGCACCAAGAGGGTACAACCCGAACTACAGGCCTCCGGCAGCACCAATACAGCCACAACGTCAGTTCGTACAGCAGCCTCGCCCTGCATATCCACCTCGAGCAGCAGTGCAAGGACCCCCAAACCAACCCCAAGACAACAAAGGCCAGGCACCTATGGTTGGGGTGCAATGTTTTAGCTGCGGTGAAGTGGGGCTCTACGCCCATAAATGCCTAAAGAAGAAGCCCGCACAGCCACAACAGCAGAATGTGATGCAAGGACGGGTGAACCACGTCACTATGGAGGAAGCGCAAGAGGCACCCGACGTGGTAGTTGGTAAGTTTCCTGCCAATTTACACCTTGCAACCCTGCTGTTTGATTCTGGTGCTACCCACTCGTTCATTGCTCAAGGGTTTGTTAAGAAGCATGACCTAGCAACCACACAAATGAACCATATGCTAGCCGTAAACTCTCCAGGTGGAGAAATAACGACAAGACAGGTGTGTCCCAAAGTGAACCTAGACATTAATGGGGTGGTATTTACTGCTAACCTCATAGTGATAGATTCACAAGGGATAGATATTATCTTGGGTATGGATTGGTTGACAAAACATAAAGGAATCATCCATTGTTCGACCAGAACGGTGGAACTAACTCGCCCAGTGGCACAAGAGTAAAGTTCATAACAATACACAAGCCTAGGAGGGACATTAAATTAAATCAAGTTGAGGTGAATGTTGAGGAAGTCAGGACCATCAGGGAATATCCAGATGTTTTTCAGGAGGAGTTGCTAGGTATGCCTCCCGATCGTGAAGTGGAATTTGCAATTGAGCTAGTGCCTGGAACAGCCCCGATATACAAGAGACCTTATCGGATGGACTCCAAGCAGCTGCAAGAACTCAAGGATCATTTGAGAGAACTGACGGAGAAGGGGTATATTCGCCCTAGTTCCTCACCTTGGGGAGCTCCGGTGATATTTGTGCCCAAGAAGGACGGAACCCAAAGGTTATGCATGGATTACCGTGCTTTGAATTAGGTAACCATCAAGAACAATACCCATTACCCCGCATTGAGGACTTTTTTGATCAGTTGAGATGCGCTTGTATGTTCTCGAAAATTGATCTCAGGCCGGGATACCACCAACTCAAGATAAGGCAATCTGATATTCCCAAGACAGCTTTCGTATCTCGGTATGTACTTTATGAATACACCGTCATGCCTTTCGGGCTAACTAATGTCCCGGCATACTTCATGTATCTCATGAACAAGGTATTCATGGAATATCTGGACAAATTTGTGGTGGTTTTCATAGATGACATTCTCGTCTTCTCCAAAGATGAAAAAGAACATGAGAAACATCTAAGGTTGGTGTTGCAGAGGCTAAGAGAACACCAACTATATGCCAAGTTGAGCAAGTGTGAGTTTTGGCTGAAGAGAGTTCCCTTCTTAGGACATATAATCCCGGAGGGAGGAATCTCCGTAGATCCCGCCAAAATCGAGGATATCCAGAAGTGGAAGACCCCTGAAAATGTCGGGGAAGTTCGAAGCTTCTTGGGATTGGCTGGATACTATCGACGGTTTATTGAAGGATTCTCCAAGATCTCGAGATCTCTCATCAAACTGTTGGAGAAGGGAATCACATTCACCTGGACGCCACAGTGCGAGACGAGTTTTCAGGAGCTAAAGAAGAGATTGACAACAGCCCCAGTGTTGGTTATGCCAGATATGCAGAAGAATTTCACAGTGTACTGCGATGCCTCTGGAAACGGGTTGGGATGTGTTCTCATGCAAGAAGGGCATGTCGTGGCATATGCATCCCGGAAGCTTCGGAAGCACGAGAAAAACTATCCTACACATGACTTAGAACTAGCCGCAGTGGTACACACATTGAAAATTTGGCGGCACTATTTGATGGGGAAGAGGACCGAGATATATACGGATCATAAGAGTTTGAAGTACATTTTCAGACAGCCAGATCTCAACCTCAGACAAAGGAGATGGTTAGAGCTAATCAATGACTTTGATGTGGGCATCAACTATCATCCCGGGAAAGCAAACGTCGTGGCCGATGCTTTGAGTCGGAAAGTGCAGGTCAATAAGTTGAGCTTGAAGGACATGCCTGCACAATTGAAGGACGAGGTTATAAGGCTCAATCTATGTCTAGTAAATAGTGGTGAAGCCATAGCCATGGAAGTGGACTCCACACTAGAGCGAGACATATGCGAAGGTCAAAAGAATGACGAGAAGATACAAGAAATCAGGCAACTCATCAAGGAAAATAAAGCTCCTGGTTTCAGAGAGGATGAACAAGGTACGGTGTGGCACGGGAAAAGGATCTATGTGCCTGAAGTAAAGGAGATCCATGAATTAATTTTGATGGAGGCTCACGATTCCGACTATTCCATTCATCCTGGGAGTACGAAGATGTACCAGAACCTCAAGAGCAGGTATTGGTGGTATGGCATGAAGCGAGATGTTGCTGAACATGTTGCCCTATGCGACACATGTCAGTTGGTGAAAGCAGAACATCAACGACCCGCGGGATTATTGCAACCACTCAAAGTGCCTGAATGGAAATGGGAAGAAATCAGCATGGATTTCATCGTGGGATTGCCTAGAACCCAATCAGGATATGATTCGATATGGGTCATCATTGATAGGCTAACCAAGGTAGCTCATTTCATCCCCTTGAAAGAAAGCTACAGCGGATCCAAAAGTGGCAGAGCTGTACATGTCAAGGATCGTGTGTTACCATGGAGTGCCAAAGAAGATTGTGTCGGATCGAGGGACACAGTTCACCTCAAGGTTCTGGCAGAAGTTACACGAAACCATGGGAACCCATCTGAACTTTAGTTCTGCCTATCATCCCCAAACCGACGGGCAGACGGAGAGAACCAATCAGATCCTTGAAGATATGCTGAGGGCATGTGCACTCAAAAACAATAGGAGTTGGGATAAGAACTTACCGTATGCGGAGTTTTCCTATAACAACAGCTATCAAGCTAGTATGAAGATGTCACCGTTTGAAGCTTTGTACGGGAGGAAGTGCAGAACTCCCCTATTTTGGAACCAAACAGGGGAAAGTAAAGTGTTTGGTCTAGAAGTACTACAAGAAGCCGAGGCGAAGGTGAGGGAAATTCGCAATAACTTGAGGATAGCACAGACACGCCAAAAGAGCTATGCCGATGTACGAAGAAGAGAGCTCGTTTTCAACGTGGGGGACTATGTCTATCTCAAGGTGTCCCCTATAAGAGGACTTTGTCGGTTCAAGGTGAAAGGGAAGTTGTCACCTCGATACATCGGACCCTTTCAAGTTCTGGAAAGGAAAGGCGAAGTGGCGTATCAACTAGAGTTACCGGCTCGTCTATCGGATGTGCACGATGTGTTCCATGTGTCACAACTCAAGAAATGCCTGAGAACGACTGAAGAGGTGTTACCCATGAATGAAGTGGACGTAGCTGAAGATTTGTCTTATGCCGAGCAACCATACAAGATTTTGGAGACAATGGAACGCCTCACCAGAAATAAAAGAATCCGGATGTGCAAAGTGCAGTGGAAGCATCACTCAAAAGAGGAAGCCACCTGGGAGCGGGAAGGTGAGCTCAAGGCACAATTTCCGGAAATGTTTTCTTAGAAACACCAATCTCGAGGATGAGATTTCTTTTAAGGGGGGTAGAGCTGTAACACCCCAAAAATATTGTTAAGACCCTAAATTATGTTAAGAGGGGAATTTAAATGTTTTTGGACGTGTTGCATGTTTTGCAAAAATTCAAATTCAAACTGGAATTCAAATTAAACTCAAAACAGAAAAGAAATAGAAAAAAAGAAAAAAAAAGAAAACAGAAAAAAACCGGCCAGTGGGCCGAAACCCACCAGCCGGCCCAACCAGCGCCGCGCCAGCCCGCAGCCGCGCGCGCCGCTTCCTCCCACTGACAGGCGGGGTGTAAAAGCCCAAGAAAAGGGACTTGCAAAAACTTTTCTGCACCTCACAACACAACAGTTTTGTTGTGGGTAGATTGTGAGATATTGTGAAGAGCAAGTGACCTCCATCAAAGGAGTGATTAGAAGGGAAAGCCTTCACTTTCACAAAGTAGGGTTTCTGCACATGAACATGAGAGGTTGAGCTCACCCTAGGATTTGAAAAGTCTTGGGAAGGTTCAGCCCAAAGCTCATGCAAATTCAACAATTTTTGAGGAACTTTTGGGTTATTTCAAAAAGAGGTCAATTTGAATGTAAATTCAAATTGCAGCAACTTTCATCACCCAAATTCAAAAGTTAGCTCCATATCTATACTCAGCACATTTTTTTGAGTAAACCCACCAAGTTTCATCTCCATTGGAGCTCATCTTGTCAAGAGTTAAATTTGCAAGAATTCAAAACTGAATTTGAATTTCAGTTTAAATATGAAGCAAATTTGACCAAACAAAGTTTGAATTTGAGAACTCAAATTCAAACCAATACTTGGTGACTAAGTCTCACATTAAATTGTGAGTAGCTGAGGATATTTTGGCACAACAGAATTCAGAAAAGTGGAAAAAAAACAAAAGAGTTAGAGGGGAGGCCCACTGGTCAGTAGACTTAGCACAGAGGTCTCCTCAGCCGACTTCCTCGACCGAGCGCGCTCGCCAGCTGCAGCCAGCGGCGGCGACCGACCACCTCGGCCGGCCAGCTCCTGCTTCGGCAGAGGAGGTGGCACAGCAGGTGTCGCGCTCTCCACTGGCCTCAGGGGCCTATAAAAGGCCCGAGACCGCCGGCGAGTTACTGATTTTCGCGAGTTCTGTAACCAGCAGCCTAGTCGCCCGAGCTCCGATCGTGTGCCACCTCAGCTGTGATCATCTTCCGGCTTCGACCTCCATAGGAAAGTGAAGCGCTAGCTCGTCCTCAAGACCACCGCGCAAACCGTTCCAAGGTTCGACCTTTGTGCGCGGAGAATTTCTCAGTTTAGGACGAGTAGCTCCTTTCGGGACCCGATTAGGTTTAGCAGAAATTCGGGAAGCTTAGTGGGTGGGAGGCCGAACGGAGCTGTGAGAGAGCATCTAGAGGTTCTGGCGACCCTTCTCGATCGAAAACCGGAAGGAAATCACCGCCGGAACCCTAAGTTCACCCTAGGACAGTATGGCGGAGGAGGGGGTCGCCGGTGAGGTCTGGGTTGCCGGCCGTTTAGGGCCCAACAGAGCTCATGCCGAGTTTCCCGAGGTTTCCCTGAGTGTGGCGACGCGATTAGCGCACGAAGAAAACGGTCAGAAGGGCGGGAACACATTGCCGAGGTAGCACAGAGGCATAGGGCTCGTCGCCGGCGAGCTATGGCGGTTAGCCGGTGGCGACATGGTGTCCAGCGGGTTCAGCACCCGAGATTACGTGGGGGCGGCGAGTCTCGTCGGCTCCGGTGAGCTAGATCGCCGGGAACGCTGACCTCGCCGGAACTCCGGCGGCTCGGGGCGGCGACGTCGGGAGGTAGACGAAGGGAGCGGCCCCACCTGTCAGCCCCTATGTTAATCCCGCGCGAGCGCGCGGTTAGTTCAATTTAAACGGGCGGGCCCCGCTGTCAGCCTCTGGTTTAGCGCGGGAGGGGAATTTTTGTAGGAAAATAATTCAGGGATTAGCTCAAACTTTAGAAATCCATAACCTTGGCTAGGAAGCTCCAAATTTAGTGATCCAAATTGGGTTGGATTCCTCTTGCCTATCTCTGTCCAGATGTACAACCCAATTTGTATGAAACCCAATAATTAATTCTGGAAAATTCTTTAAAGCTTTTCAGCAAAAGAATTTTAGAGGGAGTTTGGTTCAGCCAAAAATCCCCAAATTTTACCAGAATGTTCTTTAGGACATTAGTAAACCCCCGTAAAAGTTTCAGACCATTTGGAGTGGATTTGGTCAGAGCAATTCAAATTGCAAGGTGCTGTGTTCATTTGAATGCAGAAACATTTTCAGAGGATTTCCAAAACTTGGAAATTCAATTCTGGGCAAACCTTGACTCTAAAAATGCTAGGAAAATTCATGCAAACTCTATGAGGTATAATGGAAATTGTAGTTCATTAAGTTGAGCATGAACAGGGGTATTACCTCAGAATTAATTCTTCCTTGCTGATTTGCCAAGAGAATTATTCTGAGCAAACCACTCCATGAAAAGTGCTAATGTTTGGTCCAGAGAGTTTTCTTGTGACAAGGAACTCACACAAAAATTCTCAGCTCTATTGGAGCTCTAGATCACCCCTGTCCTGTTTACCCACTTAAGGGATTAAGATGGAAAAGGGGGAAAACCACTTTGCATTTAACCATGTGACTAAGTCCAAGCCAAACCACCAACACCAGTTCATATTTAAATTCTTAAACAAAGTTCCAGGTGTTAGAGGCTGGTTATTAAAACCAATAGTAGAAGTTTTACTCTAAAACTCACATTTGCATCTAAATTAACGTATAGTATTTCATTAACGTGTAGCCGTTGAAGAAGAGACTCCGGAAGTGCTGGACTTCCTCCTTCCGGACGAAGAACTAACTCCTGACCAGCAGCAACAAGGCAAGCCCCGGTTTGCATTAACCCTTTTAAAAGTTTTACTTTGTTTACATGTGTCATATGAAGTATGTATGTGCATTAGGTATAGGATGAATGAAACCCCACTTGCATAACCAAAGGTTCCTAAAAGAGTGAGGGTAGTGTCAAGGACCTCGAGTAGACAGGCTATGCTTAATGAGTCATAGGACTTCGGTACAAGTCGAGTAGTTGGAATCTACTCGCGAGATAGGCTGGGGACACACGGGTTCGGTTGCGTGATGTGAGATCACTTTAGTAATGAAAATGAGACTAGGCAGGGGCTAGGGCGCAGCAAGAGAGAGTCTTGTGTGCACAGCCCTGCCCGTGTCGATTGAGGACCGATCCGTGTGCGGCCCTGCTGAACAAGTATTGAATGTACCGAAGGCATATCGGATATATGGGCCCCGATAAACTGATGTAGCCTAAACCTCCGGGCGTCGAGGCATAGCACACCGATTTATAGGTGTAGGTTGAGGGCAGCAAGGTGGAAATCTGCCAACGGGCATAGAGAGATGCTCCGTGTGGGGAACCTCCTGCTCGTTTCGGTGCGACCGGTTCGATGTTTGGGCTGTTGGGTGAAAGGTTGTCCCGTACGACATCGAGTGAGCGTGCTGTGCAGCTCCACGGGTGGGCGTACGTGACGTGCTCTTTGGGTTTTCCCTGCAGGTGTATATCGAGTCGATTCGCCGTCCCTCGCGGTGACGAGTACTGCTTGTTCACTGCGTCGTAACGTAGACTAATGGATGAAATATGTTGATTCAATGATGCTGATTGATATAATTGTATTGCTACATGTGTGCCACCAAATACTGCTTACTAAATTTCAGATTTCATGAACTGTTAACTTGTTGCTAAAAGATGAATTAAGGATGAACTTGTAGGCGTGTCGTTTTGCTGAAATGTTACTAACCTATGTCTTGGTATACCTCATGTAGAGTTTCATGCTTAGGTGAGTCGGTTAAGCCTTGCTGAGCCTTTGTGCTCACGGTTGCTGCTTAAGTGTTTTTCAGGTGAGGAGCCACCCACGGACTCGGAGTACGAGTCCACCGGCGAGGGTTACCCTCCGTCGGGGACCACGGCTGAGTGGGAGCCGTACACGCCGCGCTGAGCTGAGGAGTGCAGCTAGTGTGGGTTGTCCTAGGGCTGGACAACCACATTTGCTAGATAGGCGGGCGTGAGTGTATAGTGTAGACTTCCGCTGTGTAATAGAACAATAGTTGTAACTGAAGTTGTAACTGTTTGTACAGTTTCAGCTGTTTTTCCCATGTAATATATTGTGTTCTTATGACGTGTGCTGTCGGGTGTCGCATCGCGCGGCACCACCCTCTGCGATCCTGGGTGAGCGGATTCCGGTCCGCCACAGCCTGGTATCAGAGCTGCAGTGGGGATAACACAGTACTAAAGGACTGCATTATGGGAAAAACTTAGGTATACGGTGAGGATTCGGTAGTTGCCCAAGTAAGGACTATATTAGCATAGTTACTTAAAGTGGCAAAGACTAACTTATGTGTTATAATTCTGAATTTCAATTATGTAACGACGCACCTACGCTCTGGTAAGTATGGTAAGGAACGCCACCGAAAGCGGTTCAATTTCGGTTAGCTCTCCCTGGCGAGGAACGTGGTTCAGGGATTGATCTCACAGCTTGGTGTGAGATGTCAATATGAACCTCTTGGACTCTTCATGTCCCTGAGTTCATATGAAACGTTGATCCCTAGCGTGCATTAGGCAAGTAAGTGGAGACCCCATCGCGTGGTCAGTAACGCGAGAGTGTGTTCGTCTGGAAATAGCCCAGGAGGACATACACAGCGCTTGCCATCGGCGTGCCCTGCCGGGCAGTAGGTGGTATATGTTGGGTTGATAACATTCCCAACCGTGACGACCCGTTCATGACATACTCGGGTTCCCCGTCGTGTGGTGTTGAAACACGATCACGTGCCTTGAGACGTGATTTAGCTCAAGGACGGCCGTATGGAAATGATACGGGCGTTTGTATTTACTTTTAGATATGGAACTGCCTGAAATGAACAACCTTTGAGTGCACCATCATTGTGTGGTCTTCTGCAGGTACTAACCACGTATGTATCCGTGTAGAAAACGTGTGCGAGAGACCGTTTAGTGCCACACTCGAGACGTATATGCCTGTATGATCCGGTTAGGATTTTCTTTTGTGAGGAACGTAGTACCGAGATATTGTAGGCATATGCATGAGTATAATGATGACAAAGAATTAAAATCTATAGGTTCAACAGTTAGGACCCTGGTTGGGTATAAGAATGGGATGGTGATGAGTGTAGTTCCAAAAGAGACTGAAAAACAGAGTGCTCTGTTTTAGGCAGCATGTTTGCTGATCTTCAACAGGGCGTAACTCACCGGTCTTTTAGCCCAGAGGGGGTGCTACATAGCTCTGGAAAGGTATTCAAGTACTCTACAACTTTGTTGTAGACTTCCAGAGCTGAAACTCGCCTTAAGATGGCTGAAATCCCAGGGGAATGTAAACTGTCCAGAACCAGGGCAGAGTAAAACATCCTCTGAACTGATCTGTTTTTCAAATATAACTCCCAGTAGAAAAATCTAAAATTGTCATATAATACACGCTTAGAAAGAGTAGAAGATGTGTGACATCTTTGCAATTCAAAGTTTCTGAAGTTTCAGCACAGAAATTAGGGAGAATTAGGGTTGAAGACAGCCACTTCCAAGGGAGGTGCTGTTAAAATTCTTCCAGAAATTCTGCTGACTTTGAATTAACATAACTTTTTAGCCAAATCTGATCTGGGGGCAAATGCATACTCGTTGGAAAGATACTAAAGTTAACTTTAACTTTGGTATTCAACTTGAGTCATGATAATGCACAGAACCAGATCAAAACTTGGGATAGGTAGGAACTGGTCATTCTGACGGAAGAATGACAGTTGAACTCATTGGAGAGGGTGTTGTACCCTAAGGGTGGTATGCGTGATGACAACGCGATAATAATGTCTCGTAGGGACCAAACCTAGTTATGTTGAGCTCCCAAAGTGGAGGTTCATCAAGTTGGATTAAACTAACTTGTGTTTGGTCTGGTAATGGTGTAGCTTGTGCAAAGTTATTACATTATCTACTTACGAGATATTTCGCACGTTTGGTTGTCATAATGTTTTTACGCCCAGTTCTATTGGACTGCATGCCAAATGTTGCGGGACTGATGTTTAATGTCGTATGGTTGCAGATGGTTCGTACTAGGACCACGCACGAGGTTGGTGGCTCTAGCCAAGGTGGAGGCGATGACTCCCAGCCACCGGCCTACGACAGCACCCCGCAGCAGCAGCCACCACCGCCGCCTCCGCTTACTCTAGCGGATGTGATAGCGGCATTGGTGGGAGGTCGTGAGGAGCAGACCGACCTGCTCCACACGATCGTGCAGAATACGTCCCAGGCGGGAGGACGTCAAGAGCGAGGGCCTCGTGAGCCCCGCGAAGTGTCGTACTCGGATTTCATGAGTACGCACCCTCCAGTGTTCACCGAAGCTGAAGAACCACTGGAGGCGGACAACTGGCTGCGGACTATCGAGTCCAAGTTCGGGCTGCTCCCGTGTACGGAGCGGCAGAAGACACTGTTCGCAGCGCAGCAGCTCCACGGTGCCGCTGGTGCGTGGTGGGCGAATTATATCGCCTCACGACCGGCTGGCCATGCCGTGGAATGGCAAGAGTTCCGGGAGGCGTTCCGCGCCTATCACATCCCTCCCGGAATAATGAAGAGAAAGTTCCAAGAATTTTTGGAACTGAAGCAGGGCGGGAGGAGTGCCCACGACTACTCCCGTGCCTTCAACCATCTGGCGCAGTATGCGTCAGACTACATCTCCACGGAGGAGAAGAAGAGGGAGCACTTCTATCGGGGGTTACATCCCGAAATGAAGACCCACCTCGTACAATGGAACCGCGGCACATTCAACGACCTAGTCAATGCCGCCGTCATGCAAGAGGACGCTCAGCGGGAGTTAGCAGCTGAGCAGAGGAAGCGTAGCGCTCCACCTAGCAGCGGTGGGAGTGGCGCTCCCCAGAAGTACCGTATGGTGTATCGGACACCATCCGGGCAGCAGTGGCAACCACCGGCGCGACCGCAACGGTTCGGGGGACGTCCCTTTCAGGCACCTCCGTTCCGTCCGCCGATGCCACCACCAAGACAGCAGCAGCAACAGACGGTACCCCGGGCGTTTCCACCGCCACAACGCGCCCCGGGTTTCCATCCACCGATCAGCGGGGGACCGCCCCGTTTCACCTGCTTCACATGTGGCCAGGCGGGCCACTTTGCGAAGGACTGTCCCCAGGGGCAGCAGAGCAGCGGGCAAGCCCAGTTCCAGGGCGCTGCTCGAGGCCGACCTCCGGTGAAGAAGGTTGGTCAGCGGACTGGGGGTGTCCGCAACCTCGACAATGAGGACGCCCCAGAGGGAGACAACGTGCTGGCGGGTACGTTTACTCTCAACCATCAAGCCATAGTCATATTATTTGATTCGGGTGCAACCCACAGATTTATAAGTGCATCCTATGTGGCTAAACATCAATTGCAAGTCTTCCCAACCGACTGCACTTATATGATATGCTCACCGGGAGGGAAGATTTCAGCTAATATGATGATTCCAAAGGCACCTCTGTGCTTAGGTGGGAAACTATATCCCACCACCTTGATAATTCTTATGGGACAGAAGATTGATGCAATCTTAGGGATGTCATGGCTGCAATACCATGGCGCTGTCCTAGAGACTCGGACACGGACGGTTCACTTATATTCTCCATTCCACCGTCCGCATTCCATGGTGTTAGACACGCCAGTCCGGGAAGTTTTAGCAATTAATAATGCTGAAGTTCTCAAGTTAGAAGACATCCCCGTAGTCCGGGAGTATCCCGACGTGTTCCCGGACGATCTTCCGGGCATGCCACCTGAGCGGGATGTCGAGTTCAAGATTGAGCTCGCACCCGGGACTACGCCCATATCACGGAGACCATACAAGATGGCTCCAAATGAGCTGGAGGAACTGAAAGAACAGCTCAATGATCTGTTGAGCAAGGGTTTCATTAGGCCGAGTTCCTCACCTTGGGGATGCTCGGCTCTATTCGTGAAGAAGAAGGATGAGACCCTGAGGCTGTGTGTGGATTACCGGCCGCTCAACGCCGTCACCATCAAGAATAAGTACCCACTGCCCCGAATTGACATCTTGTTTGATCAACTTGTGGGGGCAAGTGTATTCTCAAAGATGGACCTTCGCTCTGGATATCACCAGATCACGATCCGGGCGGAGGATATCCCGAAGACGGCGTTCTCGACGAGATACGGCTTATACGAATATCTCGTCATGTCCTTTGGTCTCACAAATGCTCCAGCCCATTTCATGTATCTCATGAACTCGGTGTTCATGCCGGAGCTGGACAAGTTCGTGGTGGTGTTCATCGACGATATCTTGGTTTACTCCAAGACAGAAGCCGAGCATGCCGAACACTTACGGATCGTTCTTCAACGATTGCGAGACCACAAGCTCTACGCCAAGTTCAGCAAATGCGAATTTTGGATCAGCCAAGTGCCATTCTTGGGACATATCATCTCAGCTGAAGGCATTGCGGTTGACCCAAGTAAAATCGAGCAAGTGTTGAAATGGAAAGCTCCCACTTCAGTTCATGAAGTCAGAAGCTTCCTCGGGTTAGCGGGATACTACCGGAGATTCATTCCAAGTTTCTCCATGCTCGCTAAGCCGATGACAGAGTTGCTAAAGAAAGGGACAAAATATGTTTGGAACACGGCGTGTGAAGGAGCGTTCCGAACACTGGTGAAGCATCTCACAACAGCCCCGGTATTAGCTCAGCCGGATACAACAAAGCCCTTCGACGTGTATTGTGACGCGTCCGGTATTGGGCTCGGCTGCGTGTTGATGCAGGAAGGACGCGTGGTCGCTTATGGCTCACGCCAACTTCGGAACCATGAGCAGCACTACCCGACTCACGATCTTGAACTTGCTGCCGTGGTGTTGGCGCTGAAAATGTGGAGGCACTATCTCCTGGGGAACTTGGTGCATCTCTACACCGACCACAAGAGCTTGAAATACATTTTCACCCAGAAGGAGCTGAACATGAGGCAGAGGAGGTGGTTAGAACTGATCAAGGATTATGAGATTGAGATCCATTACCACCCCGGCAAGGCGAATGTGGTTGCCGACGCGCTGAGTCGGAAGTCACATGTACATCACCTCACCATTACACCGATGGAGGAGGAAGAGCCATGTTTATACTTGGTTCCTTATGGATCGCTGTACAACCTTGCCCTCATCCCTACTATTAGGGAGGACGTCATTGCAGCTCAGAAAACGGATAAAGGCATGACACATCTCCGGAGACAGATAGACAATGGAGAAATCAAATGTTTCCGGAAAGATGGTGAGGGGACGCTGTGGTTCAATGACCGCATAGTCGTACCCCGAGATATGGAGTTGAGGAAAAAAATCCTCGATGAAGCTCACTTGTCCAAATACTCCATTCATCCGGGCAGCAACAAAATGTACCAAGATTTGAAAAAGAAATTTTGGTGGACACGGATGAAGCGGGAGGTAGCTAAGTACGTATCCGAGTGTGATACGTGTAGACGAGTGAAAGCTGATCACATGAAGAAATCAGGGCTGTTGCAACCCCTGAAGATCCCGGCATGGAAATGGGAAGATGTGAGCATGGATTTCATTGTGGGATTACCCCTAACAGCTAACAAGCATGATTCCATATGGGTAATCGTTGATCGGTTAACCAAGACGGCTCACTTCATCCCGGTGAATACACGTTACAATGCCGGCAAATAGGCGGAGCTATACATAGCGAAGATTCTATGCCTATACGGGGTACCCAAGACCATTGTCTCAGATCGAGGTGCATTATTTGTATCTCACTTTTGGGAGCAGCTACACGCTGCATAGGGTACTAAGTTGATCAGGAGCTCCGCTTATCACCCTCAGACAGATGGTCAGACAGAAAGGGTGAATCAAGTCCTGGAAGACATGTTGAGAGCGTGTGCCATCCACCATGGTAGGAACTGGGATGATCACCTACCATTGGCGGAATTCTCGTACAACAACGGTTATCAGGCGAGTATCAAAATGGCACCCTATGAAGCTCTCTACGGTCGTAAATGCCGCACCCCATTAAATTGGTGCGAGTCCGGTGAAAGGGTCACATTCGGGGTTGATGTGGTGAACGACGCCGAGGAGCGCGTTCGGACAATTCAAGCCAATTTGAAGGCCGCTCAATCCCGACAGAAGAGCTACGCTGATAAGAGGCGTAGACCGTTGCATTTTGACGTTGGGGAACACGTGTACCTCCGCGTGTCTCCAATGAAGGGCGTGCACCGATTCGGTGTGAAGGGGAAGCTCGCTCCCCGTTTTATTGGACCCTACGCTATCACCGAGAAGTGTGGATCAGCGGCGTATCGATTGGAACTACCGGCATCTCTGGCTGGTATCCATGATATTTTCCATGTTTCGCAACTGCGAAAATGCTTGAAGCATACAGCTGCTGTTCCTACCCAAGACATCGGCGAGCTGAAACCGGATTTAACATATGATGAATATCCGGTGGGAATTCTTGAAGAGAAAGCCAGAACCACACGCAGCAGAACATTGTGGTTCTACAAAATACTCTGGAGCAACCACACCGCCGAGGAAGCGACGTGGGAGAGCGAGGAGTTCCTTCGCTCAAATTACCCGGAGTTCATGGCTTCTCAACACGGGTAAGTCCCTATTACATCGCTATCTCTTCTTTTATAATCTCGGGACGAGATTCTTTTAAGGGGGGAGGGATGTAAAAGCCCAAGAAAAGGGACTTGCAAAAACTTTTCTGCACCTCACAACACAACAGTTTTGTTGTGGGTAGATTGTGAGATATTGTGAAGAGCAAGTGACCTCCATCAAAGGAGTGATTAGAAGGGAAAGCCTTCACTTTCACAAAGTAGGGTTTCTGCACATGAACATGAGAGGTTGAGCTCACCCTAGGATTTGAAAAGTCTTGGGAAGGTTCAGCCCAAAGCTCATGCAAATTCAACAATTTTTGAGGCACTTTTGGGTTATTTCAAAAAGAGGTCAATTTGAATGTAATTTCAAATTGCAGCAACTTTCATCACCCAAATTCAAAAGTTAGCTCCATATCTATACTCAGCACATTTTTCTGAGTAAACCCACCAAGTTTCATCTCCATTGGAGCTCATCTTGTCAAGAGTTAAATTTGCAAGAATACAAAACTGAATTTGAATTTCAGTTTAAATATGAAGCAAATTTGACCAAACAAAGTTTGAATTTGAGAACTCAAATTCAAACCAATACTTGGTGACTAAGTCTCACATTAAATTGTGAGTAGCTGAGGATATTTTGGCACAACAGAATTCAGAAAAGTGGAAAAAAAACAAAAGAGTTAGAGGGGAGGCCCACTGGTCAGTAGACTTAGCACAGAGGTCTCCTCAGCCGGCTTCCTCGACCGAGCGCGCTCGCCAGCTGCAGCCAGCGGCGGCGACCGACCACCTCGGCCGGCCAGCTCCTGCTTCGGCAGAGGAGGTGGCACAGCAGGTGTCGCGCTCTCCACTGGCCTCAGGGGCCTATAAAAGGCCCGAGACCGCCGGCGAGTTACTGATTTTCGCGAGTTCTGTAACCAGCAGCCTAGTCGCCCGAGCTCCGATCGTGTGCCACCTCAGCTGTGATCATCTTCCGGCTTCGACCTCCATAGGAAAGTGAAGCGCTAGCTCGTCCTCAAGACCACCGCGCAAACCGTTCCAAGGTTCGACCTTTGTGCGCGGAGAATTTCTCAGTTTAGGACGAGTAGCTTCTTTCGGGACCCGATTAGGTTTAGCAGAAATTCGGGAAGCTTAGTGGGTGGGAGGCCGAACGGAGCTGTGAGAGAGCATCTAGAGGTTCTGGCGACCCTTCTCGATCGAAAACCGGAAGGAAATCACCGCCGGAACCCTAAGTTCACCCTAGGACAGTATGGCGGAGGAGGGGGTCGCCGGTGAGGTCTGGGTTGCCGGCCGTTTAGGGCCCAACAGAGCTCATGCCGAGTTTCCCGAGGTTTCCCTGAGTGTGGCGACGCGATTAGCGCACGAAGAAAACGGTCAGAAGGGCGGGAACACATTGCCGAGGTAGCACAGAGGCATAGGGCTCGTCGCCGGCGAGCTATGGCGGTTAGCCGGTGGCGACATGGTGTCCAGCGGGTTCAGCACCCGAGATTACGTGGGGGCGGCGAGTCTCGTCGGCTCCGGTGAGCTAGATCGCCGGGAACGCTGACCTCGCCGGAGCTCCGGCGGCTCGGGGCGGCGACGTCGGGAGGTAGACGAAGGGCGCGGCCCCACCTGTCAGCCCCTATGTTAATCCCGCGCGAGCGCGCGGTTAGTTCAATTTAAACGGGCGGGCCCCGCTGTCAGCCTCTGGTTTAGCGCGGGAGGGGAATTTTTGTAGGAAAATAATTCAGGGATTAGCTCAAACTTTAGAAATCCATAACCTTGGCTAGGAAGCTCCAAATTTAGTGATTCAAATTGGGATGGATTCCTCTTGCCTAGCTCTGTCCAGATGTACAACCCAATTTGTATGAAACCCAATAATTAATTCTGGAAAATTCTTTAAAGCTTTTCAGCAAAAGAATTTTAGAGGGAGTTTGGTTCAGCCAAAAATCCCCAAATTTTACCAGAATGTTCTTTAGGACATTAGTAAACCCCTGTAAAAGTTTCAGACCATTTGGAGTGGATTTGGTCAGAGCAATTCAAATTGGAAGGTGCTGTGTTCATTTGAATGCAGAAACATTTTCAGAGGATTTCCAAAACTTGGAAATTCAATTCTGGGCAAACCTTGACTCTAAAAATGCTAGGAAAATTCATGCAAACTCTGTGAGCTATAATGGAAATTGTAGTTCATTAAGTTGAGCATGAACAGGGGTATTACCTCAGAATTAATTCTTCCTTGCTGATTTGCCAAGAGAATTATTCTGAGCAAACCACTCCATGAAAAGTGCTAATGTTTGGTCCAGAGAGTTTTCTTGTGACAAGGAACTCACACAAAAATTCTCAGCTCTATTGGAGCTCTAGATCACCCCTGTCCTGTTTACCCACTTAAGGGATTAAGATGGAAAAGGGGGAAAACCACTTTGCATTTAACCATGTGACTAAGTCCAAGCCAAACCACCAACACCAGTTCATATTTAAATTCTTAAACAAAGTTCCAGGTTTTAGAGGCTGGTTATTAAAACCAATAGTAGAAGTTTTACTCTAAAACTCACATTTGCATCTAAATTAACGTATAGTATTTCATTAACGTGTAGCCGTTGAAGAAGAGACTCCGGAAGTGCTGGACTTCCTCCTTCCGGACGAAGAACTAACTCCTGACCAGCAGCAACAAGGCAAGCCCCGGTTTGCATTAACCCTTTTAAAAGTTTTACTTTGTTTACATGTGTCATATGAAGTATGTATGTGCATTAGGTATAGGATGAATGAAACCCCACTTGCATAACCAAAGGTTCCTAAAAGAGTGAGGGTAGTGTCAAGGACCTCGAGTAGACAGGCTATGCTTAATGAGTCATAGGACTTCGGTACAAGTCGAGTAGTTGGAATCTACTCGCGAGATAGGCTGGGGACACACGGGTTCGGTTGCGTGATGTGAGATCACTTTAGTAATGAAAATGAGACTAGGCAGGGGCTAGGGCGCAGCAAGAGAGAGTCTTGTGTGCGCAGCCCAGCCCGTGTCGATTGAGGACCGATCCGTGTGCGGCCCTGCTGAACAAGTATTGAATGTACCGAAGGCATATCGGATATATGGGCCCCGATAAACTGATGTAGCCTAAACCTCCGGGCGTCGAGGCATAGCACACCGATTTATAGGTGTAGGTTGAGGGCAGCAAGGTGGAAATCTGCCAACGGGCATAGAGAGATGCTCCGTGTGGGGAACCTCCTGCTCGTTTCGGTGCGACCGGTTCGATGTTTGGGCTGTTGGGTGAAAGGTTGTCCTGTACGACATCGAGTGAGCGTGCTGTGCAGCTCCACGGGTGGGCGTACGTGACGTGCTCTTTGGGTTTTCCCTGCAGGTGTATATCGAGTCGATTCGCCGTCCCTCGCGGTGACGAGTACTGCTTGTTCACTGCGTCGTAACGTAGACTAATGGATGAAATATGTTGATTCAATGATGCTGATTGATATAATTGTATTGCTACATGTGTGCCACCAAATACTGCTTACTAAATTTCAGATTTCATGAACTGTTAACTTGTTGCTAAAAGATGAATTAAGGATGAACTTGTAGGCGTGTCGTTTTGCTGAAATGTTACTAACCTATGTCTTGGTATACCTCATGTAGAGTTTCATGCTTAGGTGAGTCAGTTAAGCCTTGCTGAGCCTTTGTGCTCACGGTTGCTGCTTAAGTGTTTTTCAGGTGAGGAGCCACCCACGGACTCGGAGTACGAGTCCACCGGCGAGGGTTACCCTCCGTCGGGGACCACGGCTGAGTGGGAGCCGTACACGCCGCGCTGAGCTGAGGAGTGCAGCTAGTGTGGGTTGTCCTAGGGCTGGACAACCACTTTTGCTAGATAGGCGGGCGTGAGTGTATAGTGTAGACTTCCGCTGTGTAATAGAACAATAGTTGTAACTGAAGTTGTAACTGTTTGTACAGTTTCAGCTGTTTTTCCCATGTAATATATTGTGTTCTTATGACGTGTGCTGTCGGGTGTCGCATCGCGCGGCACCACCCTCTGCGATCCTGGGTGAGCGGATTCCGGTCCGCCACACGGGGCCCACCAGTTCATCGTCTACCTCGCGCCAGCGCCGGACTCTCTCACCCGAATCGAAACCGATCGGGAATTCTCGCGTATTCCAGCCTAATTCCGTTCGGGGGCGACGCAAACTCGATCTAAACCACCCAGCCGCCCTCCCCCGTCTATAAAAACCCCGTCCTCGTTCTGTTTTTCCCACGCGATCCGCCGATTTTGCTCCGGTGAGAACCGAGACTTCTCCGGCGAATTCTGGCCGATCTAAGCCTGGAAATTCCGATCTAACTCGCTGGTCTTGATCCACCGCCTTCGGGGAACCTTGCAGGTGCAGAAAACTCGGTGACTTGCGGTGTAAACACAGCGCCGACGAGCCTCGCCATGAATTCACCTCGGACCTCGTCGTCGATCACCTTCCAGGACCTCCGAGCTCAAGAAAACCCCCGAGGTGAGATCCCCGACCTCCCCTCCACCGATCTATACCATAAAATCACAGTTCTAGGAAGAATTCTCGAAAATACGAAAGTCTCGGGCGAGATCGCCGCTTCCCGCTGCCGTGCGCCGCCGGCAGCGCCACCCGCGTTCGATCAGAGCGACGTGGCCCCTTGTGCGCCGTTTATTTTAAATCGCACGGTAGGGTTTGAGTTATAATCTCAGCCGTCGGTTTAAAATCGGACGGTCCACGTCAGCCCCGTGTTATAGACTGGAAATCTTACGTGCTACCCCCTGGGGTTCTCAGGAAATAAGAGCTAGCCCCGGAAACTTCTGATCTAGCCCCTGGAACTTCAGAAAATCATGTAAATTCATTTAAAAATCAGTTTTAGCCCCTGGACTTAATAAAAATTACGAAAAACCCCTCTGATAAGTGTAGCTATACCCCTGGAAATTCTGAAAATAATATTATAGACCCTGCAGTGGGGTGAGTTTACCTTTTTAGCCCTGTTTAATATTTAATTTGGGAAATTGAATATGTGGCTAGTGTTTAAAATTTAAAAAGTGGGACAAACATATTGTCAAAATTAAATTAAAAACTTTCTCAGTATTTAGAAAACTTTGGAGTGAGATAAAAAACATATTTAGGGCTGAAGTGAATCTGTTTAATTTATTATTCACATTTAGGGACACATTTTTAAGTAAAGAAAAGTTCTAGAAAATAGGGAAAATAATTGTAAAATAGTTTACATCAGAGGAAAAGGTCAAAAATATATTAGTAAATATTTTCGATCAAAACCTATTCTGTTTAGGTGATGTGTCTTGCTATTTTCATAATAAAGTTCAAATTTAGGCATAGGAAATAAATCTGAAAATATAGCAACTAGTAAATGATAAATGGAGTTCTAAAATCCAAAGGATTCAGTTTAGGGTTGGTAGAAATTATGAAGACACATATGGAGAAGGAAAATACCTTTCATGCATACTTGGTAGCTAAAAGGTGTGGTAATTGAATATAAGGAATTTATTTAAATTGGAAACTCATATATATAGTATGCAAGCATAAATGTGAATACAAAAGTAGGAATCATATACATATGATTAAAAGTGTATGCAAGACACAAATCAACACACATAGAGTAACCACAACACATATAATGGTGAATGACTTTCATAAATGTGAATGTGTGGTTTGTATGAAGTGGAAGTGTGAACTATGTCTTATGGATTATTGTTTTTCTTTTGCTATGTGTGATGGTATGATGTAGAACCTGCTCAAGAGCAAGTTATTCCTTTCCAAGACGAGGACTACCCATTTCAAGAGCAGCAGGAAGGAGGCAAGTGTCCTTGACCACTTTGATCCTATGCTAGGATGTGTAGATAGAATTATTTGCATTGTCAAATGAAATATGAAACCCATGTTAGGAAGTTTCCCTAGAATTGCATTACCTTGTTTCCTTGTAGCTTGGGTTGGGATTTATTTTATCATGTCATTTATTATTATGCATATGCTTAGCCATGCTTAGAATGGGATATTTGGGATATGAGATCATCAGTTTATTTTACCATACTCTTGAATGAGATATTGTGAGTTATGTAGAGGTAGGGATCAAGGCAAGTTGGAGTTTTGGTTGTGTGCTGGATGCACGAGACTCGGGTTTGTGTTTAGTACTTGCCTGGATCCTAACGACCGGTTCATGGAGCATGTAACCTGGCTTTACAGTGCCAACCACATGCTGAGATGGGGCAGCTTGGCCAATTAATTAGGTGTATCCCTGGCGTAGTATGGGTGTGTTGGATGGTGCGGGGAGTAGGTGTCAGCTGGACTACCATATGAACCGCAAGGCTCAAGAGGGGGCCACTGCAGCGGGGTTGGAGCCTCTTGTATGCTGTTAGGGGTGAAACCTCAGTGGGCCCACGCTCGTCGGGAATCCCTTTGTAAAGGCTTCGTAGTGATCTCCTGGCTACACACCTGGGAAGTGTGAATGTGATTTGTAGCCACTGGCATAATGGAGGTTCTTTTAGTCCACCCGGCAACGGGGGATGAAATCACTACATGTGGGTACAGTGGTACAAACTCTGCAGAGTCAAAACTGTCATGACAGCCGTGCTCACGGTCAAGAGCGGCTTGGACTTATTCATGATTAGAGGATCGATGGTTTTGGAAGTTGTGGATGTTAAGCGGGGATCTTAACATTGGAAATGATGTTATAATTATTTGATTATGATGATGGTATGGGAGCTTGGGACCATTTCACCTGTGTAGTAATGTAGGTGCTTAATAAGCTAAGGTGATAGGTATTAATTGCGTAGTGCTTTAACCATGAGTTCAACCTCCCCTTGTTCTAGCCATGCATGACATAACTTTCCCACACTTGCTGAGTACCATCGGTACTCAACCTTGCATATTTTGTTGGTTTATATTGCTGCTCAGGTCAAGATAATGAGGTGGTGTATAACGACCAAGACTTTGGACCCGAAGAACGTTTCTAGGTTCATGGAGACCCCCGGGCAACACCTGTGATGGAGCCCTCAAGAATAATATTCTGCTGCTAGTTTATTTACTTGTGACGAACTTAATATTGTCCATCGAGACATTTGCTATGTAAGACTTATTTATATTCGACACCTGGCTTGTAATAAATGATGCTTCACTATTTGTCATCACATGTATGAGAAAATGATCCTGGCATACATGTGATATTTACTTGGTTGTTCTTCGGAAAAACTGGGTGTGACACCCAAGCTCAGGCCATACCGTGAAGCATCGCCGGCAAATTCGAAGTTTTTGCTCCGGCGGCTTCAACCCGAGCATCCGGTACGGGAATCCAAAATTCTCCACTTCTATTCGTTCTTAGCGCGTCAAACTTTGCACGTAGAAGCTGGACTAGCCGGCGGTTATATTCTCTTTAGCATTCGTCGCATGAAAACCCTTTGGGGCGAAGTATTTTGAGGTCTACCGAGCACTCTCCAGCGGACCGAATTGGGCGCACGGTGACGACCGACTTGCGGCTGTTCCCGAGCCATTTAGGGGCCATGCCGAGCCTTGCGATCATCCACTGGTGCCGTAGGGCTCGTCGGCACAGGTTTTGGCGGGCTGGATACCTCAGGCAACGCCGCCAAACCCCCACAGTAGCTGTCGCACATTGCCGGCCATGTTCCGGTCGTTGGCAGTCCTAGCAAACCCCACAGCCGTGTTCCTCGGTGTCAAAAACTCCCTGGCGGCGAGTTTCAGCTCAGGCGGTGCCCGGAAACGGCGAACCGGCGAGCTCCGGCGTCGGGCCGGCGAGGGGCAGCGCGGGCGCGGGGAGGGAGCCGGAGGAAGAAGACGAAGCGTGGGCCCCGTCAGTCAGCAGCTCCAATTTTAAACCTGGGATCGGGTGTGTCCGGGATCCCGTGTGTTGGCGCCCTGAGGTGCTGTGGCCCGGTGTGGCTTCGTTTCTATTGGCTGGAATTCAAAACTGTGGGTCCAGCCGAATTTGCTGTAGGAAAATAATTCCAGACTTAGCTCAATCTTTAGAAATTCATATCTCCCTGTAGAAAACTCCAATTTGAGTGATTCCACTTCGGTTGGATTCATCTCTCTGAATTCTATCCAAATATAAAACTCAGATTTGTATGAAAGTTAATATTATATTCTGGAAAGTTCTTGGAAGGTTTTATGAAAAAGAATTATTGAGGGAGTTTGGGTTATCCAAAAATCCCCATATTTTGCCAGAATATTCTTTAGCATAGTATTGACCTACTAGCAAAATTTTCAGCTCATTTGAAGATCATTTGAGTAGGAATTTGCTAGATGCAAACTACTGTGTTCAAAGAGTCCAGAAACATTTTCAAAAAAATGTTTCCCACTTCTAAAATCTGTTCTGAGCAATCCATACCTCCAAAAATCATAGAAAATTTAGGCAAGCTCTCTGAGACATACTTGGAATTGTAGTTCATTTAATTGGGCATGAAAGTGCACATTACTTCAGAATTAATTCTTTTGAGCACAAATGCTTAAAGAATTGTTCTGGAAGAACTACTCATGTAAAAGGGCTGGATTTTGGACCAGGTTACTCTCATGTGATCAAGAACCCATATGTAAATTATCAGCCCAAGATGAGTCCTTGAACTCCCTGTTCTTATTCTCCATACTTGTGTATATGTGGGAATACATAAGAGATATTGTTAGAATTAGGGAGGGCACAATATGACTCCACATTAGCTGCAATTTGGCAAGCTAAATCCTTAGGTAGTATAGAACCTGCTTTAAAAGTTTTGAGGCCATTGGAGTTCTTGTTCTTCAGTTGCACTCAAATCGTTTCAGCTTCTCTATTAGGTTCATTAAGGAAAATGGTTAGGATATAGCTAAGGCCTTAAGGTCAATTTAGTTTATTTCTGTTCTTTGCACAACAGAGGCAAACCAAGCCATGCTTGGCTTCCCCACACAACCTCTGTTTCTAAGAAAGTAATTCTATAACTTCTTTCCATTACATTCTATAAAACATATGCATATGCATTTCAATAGGAACCACGACGAAGGGGATTCAAAGGAGCGATTCATCGAAGTGGATCAAGCTCCGGAGAATCAAGGGTGGATCTGCAAGGACACTAACTGTTATATACGACTACCCTGCAAAACAGGCAAGCTCCGGTTTGCATTTAACAGCTGTTAAGTTTTATTTTGTATTCACCTTTGGTTAAGAATTGAACTGTGCATTAGGTCTAGTGTTTGATACTCCTCTTACATAACCAAATGACCCATGGAGTATTGGGTAGGTGTCTTTCACCGTGTAGAACTGCCATGCTTAAGTACGGTTCGGTAGAAGTCGAGTGGTGAGATGCTACTCGCAGGTTCAGGAACAACAGGGGCATACGGGATTGGTTCGGAAATTAATTAGCAAGTCAAAGGTGAGACCGGAAGGTTGTAGGGGCAGCAGGACAGAGGGGCCTGGGTGCTGTATACCTGTCCATGTCGGTCAAGGACCGATCCGTATGCGGCCCTGTTGAACAAGTTTGTGTTGTGTACCGGACTCATGCTGGATATATGGTACCCAGTAAACCGATGTACCTCAGAAAGCTGTCGTTGGGACTTTTCGGGTCGCCACAGGCGGTCGGCCAGTGTGCAGTATGTGGGGAATATTCTCATGACATCTCATGTCGGAAGGTGCACCATGAGAGTAGCTACTGTACGGGGCGACTTGATTGATTCAGCGGGGGTGAAACGGGGGAAAGCCTGCCACGTACGACGTCAGTGATGGTTGTTGTAGGCAACGTCGAGTACGGGCGTACGTGTCGTGTAGTCCGGGTGTTATTGTTTCGAATCACCGTCGCTCGCGGAATGGACCGAGCATAGTTGTTCTCACAGTCGTGACGTAGTAAGAACTTGCATGAGAAAGAAACTAATCATATTGATGTGAAGTATTATCCTAGCTTTGTATTGGATCTTGATGAATAGGCTAGTGCAAACTCGATTCTTTTATGCCATGAGCAAATTACATCGGGGAAAAGCGTTTCTTGTTTGATTGTGGACTTCCGATGTGGCATGCCCAGGGTTACTTAAAATGCTGCAATTAATACCTCAAAGTAAGGATTCACTTTTAGGCGAGTTTAATTATGCTTATGCCATCCTATGTTAGGTTCATAACCTCACTTAGAGTTTCATGTTTAGGGTGATGGTTAAGTCTTGCTGAGCGTTATGCTCAGGGATGCTATCCGAGTTGTTTTGCAGGTAATTGACCCGATGCTTATGAGAAGGGGTGCAGATGAGACTCGGGAACCTCCGAGTGCTTACTCAAAGAGCATCATCGCCGCTGCAGATTGTCTTCGTGTTGCTAGTAAGAAACGTCCGCGGGATGGACCGTTTCTTTGTTGCTAGTTTAGATATGAGTCGTGAGAGTGATAGACTTCCGCTGTACTTTACTCTGATATAAATATTTGTAAAACATTCTTGTACGCTTCCACTAAACTATTTATGTAATATGATGTGTGTTCATCGACCCGTGTGCTGTTGGGTGCCGCATAACACGGCACCACCCAACGAGGTCCTGTGGTCCCCCACAAGGACCACGCACGAGGTTGGTGGCTCTTGCCAGCAGGGAGGCGATGACTCCCAGCCACCTGCCTATGACAGCACCCCGCAGCAGCAACCACCACCGCCGCCTCCGCTTACTCTAGCGGATGTGATAGCGGCACTGTTGGGTGGTCGTGATGAGCAGACCAACCTGCTCCGCACGATTGTGCAGAATACGTCTCAGACGGGGGGGGGGGGGGGGGGGGGTTCAAGAGAGGGGCCCTCGTGAGCCCCGTGATGTGCCATACTCGGACTTCATGAGTACGCACCCTCCGGTGTTCACAGAAGCAGAAGAACCACTGGAGGCCGACAACTGGCTGCGGACAATCGAGTCCAAGTTCGGGCTACTCCAATGCACGGAGCAGCAAAAGACTCTGTTTGCGGCGCAGCAGCTTCATGGTGCCGCTGGTGCGTGGTGGGCGAACTATGTCGCCTCACGTCCGGCTGGCCATTCCGTGGAGTGGGAAGAATTCCGGGAGGCGTTCCGCGCCTATCATATTCCTCCCGGAATAATGAAGAGGAAGTTCCAAGAATTTTTGGAACTGAAGCAGGGCGGGAGGAGTGCCCATGAATACTCCCGTGCCTTCAACCATCTGGCGCAATATGCATCAGACTACGTCTCCACCGAGGAGAAGAAGTGGGAGCATTTCTATCGGGGGCTACACCCCGAGATGAAGACGCATCTCATTCAGTGGACTCGTGGCACCTTCAACGACCTCGTCAATGCCGCGATTATGCAAGAGCACGCTCAGTGGGAGTTGGCAGCTGACCGGTGGAAGCGCTGCGCTCCACCCAGCAGTGGGGGTGGCGCTCCCCAGAAGTACCGCATGGTGTATCGGCAGCATCCGGGCAGCAGTGGCATCCACCGGCGCGACCTCAGAGGTTCAGGGGTCGTCCCTGTCAGTCACCTCCGTTCCGACCACCGATGCCACCACCGAGGCAGCAGCAGACGACACCCCGGGTGTTCCCACTGCCACAACGCGCCCCGGGTTTCCATCCGCCGATCAGTGGAGGACCGCCCCGCTTCACTTGCTTCACGTGTAGCCAGACGGGCCATTTCGCGAAGGACTGTCCCCAGGGGCAGCAGAGCAATGGGCAAGCCCAGTTCCAGGGCGGTGCTCGAGGCCGACCTCCGGTCAAGAAGGTTGGTCAGCGGACTGGGGGCGTTCGCCACCTCGGCAATGAGGAAACCCCAGAAGGAGACAACGTGCTGGCGGGTATGTTTACTCTCAACGACCAAGCCATCATCCTATTATTTGATTCTAGTGCAACCCACAATTTTATAAGTGCATCATATGTGGTTAAGCATCAACTGGAAGCCTTTCCAACCGAGTGTTCTTATATGATCTGTTCACCGGGAGGAAAGATTTCAGCAACTATGATGGTTCCAAAAGCACCACTGTGCTTAGGTGGGAAGATATATCCCACCACGATGATTATTCTTGAGGGGCAGAAGATTGATGCAATCTTAGGTATGTCATGGCTAAGCTACCATGGCGCTGTCCTGGAAACTTTAACACGGACGGTTCACCTCAACTCCCCACTACACCGTCCGCAGTCCCTCATATTAGATAATCCAGTCCGGGAAGTTTCAGAAATCCATAATACTGAAGCTCTCAAATTAGAGGACATCCCCGTAGTCCGGGAGTACCCCGACGTGTTCCCGGATGATCTTCCGGGCATGCCACCTGAGCGGGATGTCGAGTTCAAGATTGAGCTTGCACCCGGGACTACTCCTATATCACGGAGACCATATAAAATGGCTCCGAACGAGCTGGCTGAACTGAAAAAACAGCTCAATGATCTGTTGAGCAAAGGTTTCATTAGGCTGATTTCCTCGCCTTGGGGATGCTCGACGCTGTTCGTGAAGAAGAAGCATGAAACCTTGAGGCTCTGTGTGGACTACCGGCCACTCAACGCCGTCACCATCAAGAATAAGTACCCACTGCCCCGCATTGACATATTGTTTGATCAACTTGTGGGTGCAAGTGTGTTCTCCAAGATGGACCTTCGCTCTGGATATCATCAGATAAAGATCTGGGCGGAGGATATTCCGAAAACGGCTTTCTCGATGAGATATGGATTATATGAATATCTCGTCATGTCCTTTGGTCTCATAAATGCTCCAGCCCATTTCATGTATCTCATGAACTCGGTGTTCATGCTGGAGCTGGACAAGTTTGTGGTGGTGTTCATCGATGACATCTTGGTTTACTCCAAGACAGAAGCAGAACATGCCAACCACTTGTGGATCGTTCTCCAACGATTGTGAGACCACAAGCTCTACGCCAAGTTCAGCAAATGCGAGTTTTGGATCAGCCAAGTGCCATTCTTGGGACATATCATCTCAGCAGAAGGCATTGCAGTTGACCCAAGTAAAATTGAGCAACTGCTGAAATGGAAAACTCCCACTTCAGTTCGTGAAGTCAGAAGCTTCCTCGGTTTAGCGGGATACTATCGGAGATTCATTCCGAGCTTATCCAAGCTTGCTAAGCCGATGACACAGTTGCTGAAAAAGGGGACAAAATATGTTTGGAACATGGCGTGTGAAGGAGCGTTCCAAGCATTAGTGAATCATCTCACAACAGCCCCGGTCTTAGCTCAACCGGATACAACCAAGCCCTTCGACATGTATTGTGACGCGTCCGGTATTGGGCTCGGCTGCGTGTTGATGCAGGAAGGACATGTGGTCGCATATGGCTCATGCCAACTTCGGAACCATGAGCAGCATTATCCGACTCATGATCTTGAGCTTGCTGCAGTGGTGTTGGCGCTAAAAATATGGAGGCACTATCTCCTGGGAAATTTGGTGCATCTCTACACCGACCACAAGAGCTTGAAATACATTTTCACCCAGAAGGAGCTGAATATGAGGCAAAGGAGGTGGTTAGAACTAACCAAAGATTATTAGATCGAGATTCACTACCACCCCGGCAAGGCGAATGTGGTCGCCGACGCGCTGAGTCGGAAATCACATGTCCATAACCTCACCATTACACCGGTGGAGGAGGGAGAGCCAAGTTTATACTTGGTTCCTTATGGATCGCTCTACAACCTGGCCCTCATCCCTACTATCACGGAGGACATCTTTGCAGCTCAGAAGATTGATAAGGGCATGGCACATCCTCGGAGACGGATAGACAATGGGGAGATCAAGTGTTTCCGGAAAGACGATGAGGGGACGCTATGGTTCAATGGCCGCATAGCCGTACCCCGAGATAGGGAGCTGAGGATTAAAATCCTCGATGAAGCTCACTTGTCTAAATACTCCATTCATCCGGGCAGCAACAAAATGTACCAAGATTTGAAAAACAAATTTTGGTGGACGCGGATGAAGCGGGAGGTAGCGCAGTACGTATCCGAGTGTGATACGTGTAGACGAGTGAAGGCTGATCATATGAGAAAATCAGGGCTGTTGCAACCCCTGAAGATCCCGGCATGGAAATGGGAAGATGTGAGCATGGATTTCATTGTGGGATTACCCCTAACATCCAACAAGCATGATTCCATTTGGGTGATCGTTGACCGACTAACCAAGTCGGCTCACTTCATTCCCGTGCATACACATTTCCATGCCAACAGATATGTGGAGTTATATATTGCCAGGATCCTATGTTTGCATGGCGTACCCAAGACCATAGTCTTAGACCGAGGTGCATTGTTTGTATCTCGCTTTTGGGAGCAGTTGCACGCTGCTTTGGGTACTAAGCTAGTTAGAAGCTCCGCCTATCACCCTCAGACAGATGGAAAAACAGAGAGGGTGAATCAGGTTCTGGAAGACATGTTGAGAGCATGTGACATCCGCATTGGTAGGAACTGGGATGATCACCTACCGTTGGCAGAATTCTCGTACAACAACGGCTATCAGGCTAGTATCAAGATGGCACCCTACGAAGCTCTCTACGGTCGAAAATGCCGCACCCCATTAAACTGGTGCGAGTCCGGTGAAAGGGTCACATTCGGGGTTGATGTGGTGAACGACGCCAAAGAGCGCGTTCGGACGATTCGAGCCAACTTGAAGGCCGCTCAATCCCGGCAAAAGAGCTACGCTGATGAGAGGCGTAGACCGCTGCACTTTGACATCGGGGAACACGTGTACCTCCGCATGTCTCCGATGAAGGGCGTGCACCGGTTCGGTGTGAAGGGAAACTCACTCCCTGTTTCATTGGACCCTATACTATCACCGAGAAGTGTGTACCAGCGGCGTATAGACTGGAGCTACCGGCATCTCTTGCTGGTGTCCATGACGTTTTCCATGTTTCACAACTGAGAAAATGTCTGAAGCATACCGCTGCTGTTCCTACCGAAGACATCGGCGAGCTGCAACCGGATTTAACGTATGATGAATATCCGGTGGCGATTATTGATGAGAAAGCCCGAACCATGCGTAGCCGAATGTTGTGGTTCTACAAAATACTCTGGAGTAACCAGACTGCCGAAGAAGCGACGTGGGAGAGCTAGAAATTCCTTCGCTCAAATTACCTGGAGTTCATGGTGTCTCAGCACGAGTAAGTCCCTATTACATTGCTGTCTCTTCTTTTGTAATCTCGGGACGAGATTCTTTTAAGGGGGGAGGGATGTAAAAGCCCAAGAAAAAGGGACTTGCAAAAACTTTTCATCACCTCACAACACCACAGTTTTTGTTGTGAATATCTTGTGAAGAATTGTGAAGAGCAAGTAACCTCCATCAAAAGGGGATTGGTTCAAACTTTCTACACATATGATAACACATGAGGGGTTGTTCTAGAACTAACTTAGAGTCATTTGCATGTTTGGACCCTAGTTGGATTAAGACCACCGATTTGAAGTACTCAAGTGCAATGGAGGGTTTGAAAATCAGAATTTGAACTAAATTCCAACTCAAAATTTAAATGAGGGGAGGACATAATGGTGATTCAAAACTGTGGTGTTCAAACTCTTGGTTGCAGCAGCTAACACAAGAATCAAACTGCATATTTGGATTCCTTAGGTCCAAAGTAGTGGGTAGGCAAAGTTTCAGTAATTTTTGAAAAGGTTTGCTACCCATTTTTCTAAAAAGGATTCAAATGTGCAAAGAATTCACATACACATTTGAATTTGGGGAAATTTGTCCAACTATCCAAATGTAGCTCAGTTTTAGACTCCAAACATTTGAATTGATCACTTTCCAAGTTTTGGAGATCTTTTGTGGGAGGAGGAGAGGCTGCCTGGTGGGACCCACATGTCATTGGGGAGGTTAAAAATTGCATAAAGATCAGCAGCCTTCGGGGTGAAGTTTTCTACTCGAGCAGAGCCGAGGACTCCAAGGGTGCCACCGAGACACCACCGCAGCGCCTCCTGGGGTCGGTTTCTTCACGCTGGCGAGCTCCTCGTGGGGGATAGTTACTCCCGGCCGTGCCCCATTTTGCCACAGCGCCGAAGGCAACGTTCTATCCCCCCTCGCACGCAAGGACGACACCGAACAGTCACCGCCGCTTTACTCGCTCGGGAAGCTACGTGCCTTCGCGTACAAGGCCGGGCAGTAGCAAAAACAAACCCACGGACTCCGCCACAACCTCCTCAGACCACAAACAGGAGCGTTCGGCGTCACCACCCTGCGCACACCAAGTTTTCCGTGGCAGCCGAAACCCAGCTGAAAAGAGGTCGCGCGTGGACAGCTCGGCAGAGGATCTTTCACGGCTGAGCAAGAACGGCCTCGGATGCGCCAGAACCCGGTGGTGCTCATATCCGAAGCTCAAGCCGTGACCTGGTCCACAGAGCGCGAATTTGAAGAAAGTTCTCCGGCGGGCACGAACTGACCTCCCGACACGGTAAACTCAAATTCACCCGCCACCCTTGTTCTTAGGTCGTGAAATCTTGCACACAGGACCGCCACTCGTCGATGATCATTAGCCCTTCACATCCCTAGCTTGAAACCGCACGTAGGCCGAGTAATTCTAGGATTTGGGACGGCGGGTATGGCCAGGGTGGGGTCGGGCTCACGGTGACAGCTAGGTTAGAGCTTTCCCCGAGCCTTTGCATGGCCATGTCGACCTTCCCTGGGATCCCCCGGTGCTGTAGAGCCCTTTCACCGAGATTTTGGCGGGCTAGGTTGGCCGGGCGACATCCCTGAACTCGTACCGAGCCGCTGCACCGTCGCCGGCTAGGTTAGAGCCACCGCCGGTCGGGGGAGAGGGTTCCAGCGTGTTCAGCACACGATTTTAGGTCCTAGCGGTGAGGGAGGGTGCAGGAGCTGGCCGGATGGCAAAAATCAGCGCGCCTCCGGCGAGCCCGGCGGCGCACGGGCGCGGGAGCGCGAGGAAGAAGACGAGCTGGCCGGGCCCGCTCGTCAGTCGCTCAGTAAATAGTGTGGGGATCTTCTGTTTGACCGGATCATCTGTGACAATGCGGAAAACAGTCCTGTGGCCCCGTGTGGGGTATCCGAGGGATTGACACGTGTGGGCCGGACCCGCTGTCAGGGATTTGAACTTTTCCCGGTTAATTCAAATTCCAGAATTTCCCCAAACTTGAGAACCTCATAACTTTTGCTAGGAAGCTCCAAATTTAGTGATTCAAATTGGGTTGGATTCATATTGAATAGCTCTATCCAAATATGCAACCCAATTTGTATGAAACCCATTATTTAGTTCTGGAAAATTCTTTAAAGCTTTTCAGCAAAAGTATTTTAGAGGGAGTTTGGTTAATCCAAAAATCTTCAAATTTTGCCAGAACATTCTCTGGGATGTTAGTGAACTCATGTAAAAGTTTCAGATCATTTGAAGTTGATTTCATCAGGGCAATTCAGATTTGAAGATGCTGTATTCACTTAAATACGGAAACATTTTCAGAGAATTTCCAAAACTTGGAAATTCAGTTCTGGGCAAATCTTAGCTCCAAAAATTATAGGAAAATTCATGCCAACTCTATGAGCTATAATTGAAATTTTAGTTCACTAAGTTTGGCATGAACATGGATATTATCCCAGAATTAATTCTTCTTTGCTTAATTGCTTAGAAAATTATTCTGAACAAACCACTCAATGAAAAGTGCTAACCTTTGGTCCAGAGGGTTTTCTTGTGACAAGGAACTCACATGAAAATTCTCAGCTCCATTGGAGCTCTGAATCACCTCTGTTCTGTTTAACCACTTATGGTGATCAATATAGAAGAGGGGGAAAACCACTTAGCACTTAATCATGTGCTTAGGTCCAAACCCAAACCACTAGCCTCAGTTTCATTTTAAATTCTTAAACAGGGTTCCAGTTTTTGAAAACTTGTTATTAGAACTTGTAGCAGAATCTTCACAATTAAACTTATGTGCATATTCATTAACGTGTAGTCGCTGAAGGCGAGGAGACTCCGGAAGTGCTCGACTTCCTCCTTCCGGAAGAAGACCTAACCACTGATCAGCAGCAACAAGGAAAGCCCTGGTTTGCATTAAGCCTTTTATAAAGTTTTACTTTGTTTACATGCGTAGTATGAAGTATGTATGTTCATTAGGTGTAGGATGGATGAAAACCCAACTGCATAACCAGAATTTTTCCCCAAGAGTGAGGGTAGTGTCTAGGGCCTCGAATAGACAGGCTATGCTTAATGATTCATAGGACTTCGGTACAAGTCGAGTAGTTGGAATCTACTCGCGAGTTAGGCTTGGGACACACAGGATTGGTTCGAGTGATGTGAGATCACCTTAGTAATAAAAATGAGGCTTGGCAGGGGCTAGGGCGCAGCAAGAGGGAGTCTTGTGTGGGCAGCCCTGTCCGTGTCGATTGAGGACCGATCTGTGTGCGGCCCACGCTCATCAAGTTTGAACGTACCGAAGGCATATCGGATATATGGGCCCTGATAAACCGATGTAACCTAAACCTCTGGGCGTCGAGGCATAACGGACCGATTTATAGGTGTAGGCTGAGGGCAGCAAAGTGTAAATCTGCTAACGGGCATAGAGAGATGCTCCGTGTAGGGAACCTCTTGCTCGTTTCGGTGCGACCGGTTCGATGTTTGGGCTGTTGGGTGAAAGGTTGCCCCATACGACATCGAGTGAGCGTGCTGTGCAGCTCCACGGGTGGGCGTACATGACGTGCTCTTTGGGTCTCCCTGCAGGTGTATATCGAGTCGATTCACCGTCCCTCGCGGTGAAGAGTACCACTTGGTCACTGAGTCGTGACGTAGGCTAATGTATGAAATGTGATGATTCAATATTGCTGTTATGATATAATCGTATTGCTACATGTGTGCCACCAAATATTGCTTACTAAATTTTGGATTCATGAACTGTTAACTTGTGTCTAAAAGATGAACTAAGGATGAACTTGTAGGCGTGTCCGTTTTCTGTACCATCCCAGGTTCATTGTATGTTACATGTAGAGTTTCATGCCTAAGTGAGTTGGTTAAGCCTTGTTGAGCCATCGTGCTCATGGTTGCTGCTTAAGTGTTTTTTAGGTGAGGAGCCACCCACGGACTCGGGTTACGAGTCCACCGGCGAGGGTTACCCTACGTCAGGGACCACGGCTGAGTGGGAGCCGTACACGCCGCGCTGAGCTGAGGAGTGCAGCTAGTGTGGGTTGCCCTAGGGCTGGGCAACCGACTTTTGCTAGATAGGCGGGTGTGAGTTGTATAAAAGAAACTTCCGTTGTGTAATAAAGACACTAGTTTGTAACTGAGTATTGTACTAGTTTGTACAGTTCCAGTTGGTTTTCCCTTGTAATATAAGGTGTCCTTATGATGTGTACGGTCGGGTGTCGCATCGTGCGGCACCACCCTCTGCGATCCTGGATGAGCGGATTCTGGTCCGCCACAGTGCCTATGTGTTTTAGAGTCTCCATTCTACCTAGGCTTGCGTCCTACGGTCAATGTAGCTCTGATACCAATCTGTGACACCCGGTTCCGAAAATAGAACCAAGTTAATGCATATGTGTGCCCAGGATGTTCATCACACATACACATGTAATCCACAAACTGAATTCATAATATAACCACGAATAAATAGTTTTTAAGTACTTTATTACATCGACTCATTGTCGCACTCATGAATCTCTAACTTATTCTTGCAGCGGAAGTCTCTAAACGACAGCGGAAATAACTAAGCAGCAGGCTCCAATCTTCAACTCCACAGGCATGTTGATGGTAGTTCGCACGCCTAGTACTCCACATTGTCCTCGAAGTACTCATATCCTGTAGCTGACGTTTATGTGGTAATGCAAGGGTGAGTACATGTCGTACTCAGCAAGTGCGGGAAAAGTATGACATGTAGCTTTCAACAAGGTATGGAATAAAAGGCTCATTGCAGCAAGCAAATTTTATTTCACAAACATGATAAAAACAGCAACTATTTCTAGGTGAAATTTATCCCATCATAATCAAGTAATTCAGCAACATTCTCTCATCATAATTCACCATTTATCAAGTCTCATCCAGACATTAATGGTTCTCAAGTTCATCTCATACTCATAAATATTCATAACCATCTCATATTCATATAACCGAAACCATACTCATTTCCATGACTCAAAACAGTCCCAAAACCAATCCCAATGACCATATCATAACCATACCGAATAACCATCCCAAGTTTTCCCTCTAATCATGGATGTTGGCCAGGTGCTTGTAACCGGAAGCACGGCTATCATGATAGTTTTACACTCTGCAGAGGTGGCACCACTTTACCCACAAGTTTGTGATTTCGTCACCCGTCGGCGACTGCAGAACCTAATTATACCAGTACACAACCATCGGTGTATGGCCAAGAGATCACAAAATAGTCTTTACAAAGGGGCTACTAGATGTATGGACTCACTGAGGTTTCACCGGCAGGCTCGAATCACCATTCTCCCACCCACGGGCCCCCTCTTGTGCCATGCAGTTACCAGAGCAGTCCTCCTCGACTCCCATTCCCCGCGCCATCCACGGTCCATAACAAGCTAGCAACACACATAATTAATCAGCTAAGCCACACCCATACTTGGCCTTGTGGTGGCACTGTTTTCCTAGCATATTCTCACATGAACCGGTCCTTAGATCTACGACAAGTTCCACCATCTCATCAAGACACATTCACGAACCAAGCTTGCCTAGATCTCCCCGATTCCATGCCCATTAACATCATCAAGATCTCATCATCGTTATTCATATGAGTGCAGTAGCTAGACATATTTTATTCCAGCTTCCCGTATCCCATGGATTAAGCGAAGCAAAAAGGAAAAACGACCATACCCGACTCATCAACTTTCCCGGCGACAAGGATGGTTAACAAAACTAGTAAACTCCTATAAAAGGGTGTCCCATCAAGTTGACTCAAGCATACATGTTTTCGCAAATAAAACAGTTTCAAAACATGGGATCAATATGGTCAAGGGGCACTTGCCTTGCTCCCGTGGTTCTTGTTGTTCAAGCGTCTCGAAGTCTTGGTGCTGTAGTTCCTCGTAGATGGCCTATTGATGTGACGCCCTCGATTCTGTAGAACACAGAACCGAGAACTGATGCGTATGTGTGACACGACCCCATTGGTCCTGTCGAGCCAGGATCACGCTGAGGGGTACTGCGTTGCACAGCACCGTATAACACACGTCAAAGGTACAAAGCGGAAGCGGAAGTTTATTACATAAACAATTTTATGAACATGTTTACATCAAAATAAGTTTAGTCTACACTCACGGGCGTAGACTAAGCATCAAGTCACGTTCAGCCCTCGAACGTGTCCTTGCTAGCACACACACACACTAACTCTGCGGCGTGCACGACTCCCACTCGAAGGGGTTCCCCTCCTGGGGCTCCGTCTCCTCTTCGGGAGTCCCTTCCTCATAGAACCCTGCAAAAGCTTCAAACACAAGGAGTGAGCACGAAGGCTCAGCAAGTCTGACCCGTCTCACCTAAACATGGGACTTCTACATGAGGGTAATGGGTTACATGAGGTAAAAATCATTTGCAAGGACTCGCCTAATTAGTAGAACCTTACTTTCAAGTTTTAGCAGCAGGTTGTGGAGAACCTTACGCTAAGGCACATGAGAGAGCCGCAATCAAACAAGAAACGCATTTCTCTCATGTCCCTTGCCCAAAGTTGAAAAGAACTTTAGTTAGCTCTAAGCTACAGCATATCATTAACAGTCAATATCCATCTTTCAATCAGCAACATTTTAATATGTGACTAGCCTGTTCTTTCTACGTCACGGTACAGTGAACAAGTGGTACTCACTGACCGCGAGGGACGGCGATTATAATCGATTTACGCCTGCAGGGTTACCCGAACAACCCGTCAGGTACGCCCGTACTCGATGTTGCCTACAACAACCATCACGGACGCCGTACGAGACTACCTTTCACCCGTTAGCCAAATGTTGAACCGGTCCAATCGTCCCGAGCAAGAGGTCTCTGCACGCGCATCTCAGTGCCGCCAGCCGATTTACACCTCGAGCTCTCAACCTACCCTCTGAACGACCAGCTGTGCCTCAACACACAGCTACCCGAGTTACATAAGTTTCCCTGTTCCCATATAGCCGGTAGGTCTTCGGTACTGTTCTAGCTTGTTCAACAGGCCCGCACACGGCTCGGTCCTCAATCGACACAAGCGGAGCTATAGCACACAGGCCCCAAAGTCCTGTTGCCCTTACTCTCCGCTCGGTCTCATCTTTCTTGCCATGTATATCATGTGCTATCTCTACCCGAGTCGAGTGCCCCTAGCCTATGCTCGCGAGTAGTTCCAACTACTCGACTTGTACCGAATCCTACACCATCTTAGCAATGCAGTGGCTAACGAGGTTTGCAATCCTAATCCCAACCCATGGTTTTCTTGGCTATGCATTTGGGTTTCCAAGCAAGACTCTAATGCAAGAATAATAGTATTCAAAGGTGTGCTCCAAACAATAAACATTTGTAAAAAGGTTAATGCAAACCGGAGCTTGCCTTGCTGCTCTTGGTCGTAGGCTAGCTGTTCCTCCGGAGTAACGAAGTCTAGGACTTCGGGTTCCTCCTCGACCTTAGCGACTACATGATAAGAGCAATATATGTATCAATTTAAATGCATTTGTATTAACTTTGAGGTTGTGAAGTCTATAACCCTTGCTAGACAGACCTAATGACTGTGAAACTTTTACTGTGGCTTGGTTACAACCTAAACAGAAACTTGGTCAAGTTTTAGTTGCAGCAAAGCTCATTTGAGCCCTCCACAATTAATTATGTCCTTGACCTTAATTGGAACTCTTAGGGTGTTCTAGGAATTTTCATGAAACAAACTATGACCTTCTGAAAACTAGATTTTCAGAGGGTTCTAATGGAGTTGGTCTCACTTAATTTGAAGGTTCCTAGCTAAAGTTATGAGCTAAACAATTTCAGAGAAAATTCTGAAAATGTTTCTGAACATTTTTTATTTTCTCTGGAACAGTTTCACTAATCACACCATTAGGAGGATCAGATGAGCTCAAATGGATCTGAAATTTTTATGGTAGTTCAGGGATATTTTGGTGAACATCCCAGCAAAATTTCAGGATTTTCCTCCACAGGATTCTCCAGTTACAATTCCTAATATTTTAAACTTTGAGGAATTAATTTTGGAGAATTAAGGGTTTTCATGAAGTGAAACTTGATTTGCTGGGAAGTACTCGGAGAGCTGAATCCAGCAAAATTTGGTTCACTCAATTTGGAGCTTTCTAGCCAAAGTTATGAGGATTTGAATTTTGAAGGAAATCTGAAAATCGGGGAAAAGTTTAAACTCGCGCGTGGGCCCAGGGGACACGCGTCACACGCCGAGGCAACAGCACACCGCGGCCCACAATGATTTTTGCGTGCCAGCACACCCGATCCCGGCCGCAGCCGGATCCCGATTCAAAATATCTCCCGCTGACAGCTGGGGTCCACCCCCTTCTTCAACCTCGCGACGCCCGCGCTCCGCCGCCGAGGGACCTCGCCGGAGAGCTCGTCGCCGGCTTCTGTACAGCTCCAAACTTCTCGATTCTGGCCGCCCCTGCCTACTTTTACTCGGGGAACAGGATTCTAGGGTCAGCTGCTCATGACAATGGCCAGAGATTGGTCGGTGACGAGCCGCCACGTCGGAACGACTTCGGCCATGTCGGCTGACTACCCTAGCACCTCAGCTACTTGGGAAACCGGTCGGGAAGCACCAGTGGACCTCAGAGAAGGTCGACATGAGCTCGAGGCACTCGGAGAAGGCCCGAAATAGGTCCTCACCGTGCGCCCGATGCCGCCCGTCCATTCCGCCATTGGTAGACCTCAAATTACGCCGGGTACAGAGGTTATCCGGCCCAGAGTTGTGAAGGCAACTTGTGCGTTACCGTGTCTAGCTCGTGTGAGAGCGGCTTGAGGCCCTCTAATCCTTTCTAGAGCACGAATTAAACAGAATCGTACCCGAAGGTCGTTCTGCACACAGAAAGGGGAAAAATGGAAATTCGCCGCTGGTGAGCAACCACTCGAGCTGTGGCTCGGGGGTGAGCAGCACCGGTCACCAGCGCGTCCAAGGGTGCCTTGGTTCGGGCATGACAACGCCCTGGTTGGGCTGTCCACGAGAGCCCGGAGTGCGACGGTTCCAAGTCCCGAATTTGATCTTTCGGCACAGCCGATATCAATCGGTTTCAACTGAATTCTAGCAACGGGGAGGACGGAGGAAGGTCTCTAGTACCTTTCTGGGGCTCTGGAGTGGACGGAGGGAGCTGCGATAGGCGTTCTCCGATCGATTCCGAGCTGCGGAAAGTTTCGGCCGGCGCTGAGTTCTTGCGGGGAAGAACGGTGATGCCTCGGCCGAGGAGGGGGCAGGCGCCTTAAGAAGGCTCTGCACCGCCTCGCGCCCGCGCGTGGGCAAGCAGCTGCTGGCGTGGCGGCTGCCCTCGGTGGCGATCACAGCTGCGGCTCGGCGACCCGAGTGAGAAAAGTCTTAGTCGGTTTGATCTGAGAAGTGGCTGACATGTGGGACCCACTTCCAGTTTTAACCTCTGAAATTTACTCCTAATCGCTGTTGTAAACAGGGAACCCCATAGTACCCCTGGTAATTCAAATTATTCACCCATAAACCATTTGATTTGATCAAAGTTCAAAAATGGGTTTGGTTTGAGTGAATTTCAGCACAAGTGCAGTTTTGAATTCAAATGAAGTTTGAATTTCTCCCACTTAGATCGTGTCAGGATCAACTCCAAATGGAGTGAAAATTGGTGTGTGAGCTCACAAAAATGTGCTGAATAAGAATATGCCTCCCACTTTTAAATTCATGGGATAAAAACAGTTTGAATTTGAATATGATTTCAAACTGCCCTCTTTCTAACTATACCCAAAAAGGTTTGGAATTTGGGTGAAACTTGGCATGGACATCCTTAGCAAAGTGTAGGAGTTTTCATATGTCCAGCCCACCTATATCACATGTGGAAAATACCACTTTTGCAAGGTGTGAGTTTGTTCTCTAATGAGCATGTTGATAATTGTTACTTGCTCTTCATTTGTGTTCATCATCCTTCCTCAAATAAGGTGTGTGGTGTGGTGATGAACACTGCCAATGTGTGTCAAAAACTGAGGCCCTTACATTCCTCCCCCCTTAAAAGAATCTCGTCCCGAGATTATAAGGTGAAAATGTGAGAGAGGACGGTGGAAAATTACCGGTTATGCGACGTGAAAAATTCGGGATAGTTAGTGCGAAGGAACTCTTCGCTCTCCCATGTCGCTTCGTCCATGGAGTGATTACTCCATAGAACCTTGTAGAACCACAACGTACGGTTGCGTGTGGTTCGGGCCTTTTCATCAATAATCTGCACCGTTCCTCCCGATAGGTGAGATCCGGTTGCAGTTCTTCAATGTCTTTCAGCTGAACGGTAGTTGATAGCTTGAGACACTTCCTCAGCTGGGAAATGTGAAAGACGTTGTGCACACCAGAAAGTGCTTCTGGTAATGTCAGCCGGTATGCCACTGACCCACATCTTTTGGTAATCTGGAATGGACCGATGAATCGGGGTGCCAATTTTCCCCTCACCCAAAATCTGCTTACGCCCTTCATTGGAGACATCCGTAGGTATACGTGATCTCCAACTTCGAATTGTAATGGGTGCCTTCTCCGGCCCCCATACTGCTTCTGTCGGGATTGAGCGGCTTTTAGGTTCGCTTGAATCAGTCGAACCTTTTCTTCCGCGTTGTTGACGAGGTCAATCCCGAAGGTAACCCTTTCGCCAGACTCACACCAGTTGAACGGTGTGCGGCACTTCCGCCCGTATAGCGCCTCGTAGGGCGCCATCTTGATGCGTGCTTGGTACCCATTATTGTACGAGAACTCGGCTAACGGCAAGTGATGATCCCAATTCTTGCCGTGGTTGATAGCGCAAGCTCGTAGCATGTCTTCTAAGATTTGATTTACCCGCTCCGTTTGTCCATCCGTCTGCGGGTGGTAGGCTGAACTACGGACCAGCTTCGTCTCCAAGGCAGCATGCAGCTGCTCCCAAAAACGGGACACAAATAAAGTGCCCCGGTCCGATATGATGGTACAGGGTACGCCGTATAAGCATAGGATCCGTGAGATGTACAGTTCAGCGTACTTCTTGGCGTTGTAATTTGTGTTGACCGGGATGAAATGGGCAACTTTGGTGAGCCGATCGACGATCACCCACACAGAATCATGTTTCTGCAAGGTGGTGGGTAAACCGACGATGAAGTCCATGCTCACATCCTCCCATTTCCAGGCAGGAATGCCCAGTGGTTGCAGCAGTCCAGGTTTCCGCATATGGTCTGCCTTCACCCTTCGACATGTATCACACTCGGACACGTATTTTGCAGTCTCTCGCTTCATCCATGTCCACCAAAACTTGCTTCTGAGTTCTTGATACATTTTGTTGCTGCCGGGGTGAATAGAAAACTTTGATAAGTGAGCCTCATCAAAGATTTTCTTCCGTAATTCCGGGTTACAGGGTACGACGATTCGGTCCTTGAACCACAGGACGCTGTCTCCGTCTTTCCTGAAACATTTCAGCTCCCAACTATCTACACGTCTCCGCAAATGTGACATGCCCTTTTCATTCTTCTGGGCTGCCGCTATCTCTTCACGGATGGTGGGGATTAAAGCTAGGTTGTAGAGAGCTTGTGTGGAATCACATGTAGTGGTGGTTCGCTCTCTTCCAACGGTGTGATGGTCAGATTGTTGACGTGTGACTTGCGGCTCAGTGCATCTGCCACTACGTTTGCCTTGCCCAGATGATAATGGATCTCTATTTCGTAATCCTTTATCAGTTCTAACCATCTTCGTTGCCTCATGTTCAGCTCTTTCTGAGTGAATATGTACTTGAGGCTTTTGTGGTCGGTATATAAATGTACGAGGTTACCGAGTAGGTAGTGCCTCCACATTTTTAGTGCAAGTACCACGGCAGCGAGCTCCAAATCGTGAGTTGGATAATTTTGCTCATGGTTTATAAGCTGCCGTGACCCATACGCGACCACCCTTCGGTCTTGCATCAGCACACATCTGAGCCCAATGCCGGATGCATCGCAGTACACATCGAACGGTTTTGTTGTGTCTGGCTGCGCTAAAACCGGTGCTGATGTCAGGTGCTTGACTAAAGCCTTGAATGCTGCTTCACATGCTGGACTCCAAACATATTTGGTAGCCTTCTTCAGCAGCTCTGTCATTGGCTTGGCAATCTTCGAGAAGTTCGGAATAAACCTCCGATAATATCCCGTGAGTCCGAGGAAACTCCGTACCTCGTGAACAGTTCTCGGGGATTTCCAATTCAGCACTTGAGTGATCTTGCTCGGGTCCACAGCGATACCCTCCGCTGAGATGATATGCCCGAGGAAAGGCACTTGCGATATCCAAAACTCGCATTTGCTGAATTTTGCGTATAACTTGTGATCCCGCAGCCGTTGCAAGACTATACGCAGATGTTTCTCGTGATCTTCCTCCGACTTGGAATATACTAGGATGTCGTCGATGAAGACCACGACAAACTTGTCCAGCTCCGTCATGAATACCGAGTTCAGTAAGTACATGAAGTGAGCTGGAGCATTGGTGAGGCCGAAGGACATGACCAGGTACTCATAAAGTCCGTACCTTGTCGAGAAAGCTGTCTTTGGAATGTCCTCCGCCCTTATCTTAATCTGATGGTACACGGATCTTAAGTCCATCTTGGAAAAGATCTTTGCTTCGACCAACTGATCAAACAACATGTCGATCCGTGGCAACGGGTACTTGTTCTTGATGGTTAATGGACGGTAGTCCATGCAAAGCCGCAACGTCTCATCCTTCTTCTTGACAAATAACGCCGAACAGCCCCATGGCGAGGAGCTCGGCCTAATAAAACCCTTCTCCAGAAGGTCCGTGAGCTGAGTCTTCAGTTCTGCCAACTCCTTGGGCGCCATCTTGTACGGCCTTCGGGATATTGGCATGGTTCCCGGTGCAAGTTCAATCTTGAACTCCACCTCCCTATCGGGTGGCATCCCCGGCAACTCATCCGGGAATACGTCAGGGAACTCTCGGACCACTGGAATATCTTCCAATCTGATGGTTGTGGCTTGATAGACACTTGGAAGTTTTATTTCCGGACTGTCCATAAATAATGAGTGAGAACCGTGCACCTCTGAGTTTAAGTGCACGACTCGAAGGACGGTGTCTAAAACAGCGGCGTGGCGGGTTAACCACGACATCTCTAAGATGACATCGACCTTTTGTCCCTCTAAAATTATGAGAGACGTAGGGTAAACTCTACCCTCTAAGCACAATGGCGCTTTTGGGACCATCATGCTTGCTGAAATTTTCCCACCCGGTGAACAGATCACATAAGGACTATCGGTGGGTAGTATTTGCAAGCTATAGTTATCAATGAAAGCTTGGCTAATGAAGCTGTGTGTGGCACCTGAACCAAATAGTACTATAGCGGGATGCTGGTGGAATTGGAACATACCCGCAAGGATTGGCTCGTCCTCCGGCACGTCCTCAATGGCAAGTTGGTGGACAGTGCCGGGCCTAGGGTTTGCCCGCCGCACATTAGTAGGGTTCCGGGGTTGATTCCTCCCCGGAAACTGTGGTGCCACTCCGCCACCTTGCCTCTCCGGGCAACTGCTCGCGAAGTGTCCTGGACAACCACACTTGTAACATGTGGCCGCTGCTGGTGGAGTGCTCGGTGGACGAAAGCCCGGCATGCGTTGCTGAGGTGCAAACGCACGCGGCATCGCCCGCTGCTGCTGTTGTGGTTGCGGTGGTGCTGGCGGTGCCGGCCGGAATGCCGGTGAAGAGTACGGCCGACTGCGGAATGGCATCGACCGCGGTGGTGGTTGCCAGCGTGGACCTGATGGTGGGCGATTCACCATCCGAAACTTCTGAGAAGGACCGCCCCCTTCTCCGCTGCTTTGCAGCACTCTTCGCTTTTGCTCTGCCGCCGCCAACTCCTTGCCGGAGTCCTCCTGAACAATCGCAGCATCAATGATGTCGTTGAGGCTGCCGCGATTGAACATCGCCAACTTGTCCTTCAGGAGCGGGTTAAGCCCCTGGTAAAAGTGGTCTCGCCGCTTCTCGTCTGTATCTGCGTGATACGACGCGTAGAGCGCGAGCTCGTTGAACGCTCTGGAGTATTCCAGCGCGTTCCGGCTCCCTTGCTGCAGGTGTAAGAACTCCTGCATCTTCCTCTTCATTAAACCTGGCGGTATATGATAGGCCCTGAAGGCCGTCCAGAACTCCGTCCAGGTCATCACTCGGTCGGTGGGCTGTGAAGCACAGAAGTTGGCCCACCACGCGCTCGCGGATCCTTGGAGCTGCTGGACCGCGAACTGAGTCTTGCGCTGCTCGCTGAGCTGGAGCAGCCCGAACTTCATCTCTATGGCGCGGAGCCAGTTGTCCGCATCAAGTGGTTCATCCGCCCTTGAGAATACCGGGGGATGAGTTGCCAGGAAGTCGGAGTAGGAGCTCTGTTGACGCTCCTCACGGTCTTGACATCTCTCTGGGCGAGACGTATTAGCGATAAGAGTCTGCAGCAACTCTGTGTGCTGCTGATGCGAGCCCGCCATTGCCGCAACGATGTCGGCCAATGTAACCGTTGGCAGTGGCGGTGGCGGTGTTTGCTGTTGCTGCTGCTGTCCCGAGGAATCCTCGGGAGGTGGTTGGGAGGTCTCTCCCCCTTGGCTAGTTCCCCCAACGTCAGGGTTGGCACGAGTACGCGTCATTCTGAAATTCAAAACAGCAGCGATGAGCACCTGTCTTACTTAAAATTCCATAAGCAACAGTAGGTATTGAAGTGACACATGATTAATTTGCACAACATTCACATATATTGATAAAGCATAAACTTTATACAAGATACACTATTCTCGAATCTCCGGGAAGTCGTGCTCATGTCGTCACTACCTATACATACGCTACTGTCTACACGACATGTCACCGATCACAAAAGTTGGGTTACGCTACCCTGGCTGCCCTACATGGCAACTGTAACCCTCTACTCGGTGTAGAACTCGACCTCCTGTGGGTCGTCCTCCTCCGGTACCTCTGCTGGTGGCTCTGGATCTACCACCTCTTCTCCCATTCCGGGTTCTCCCATTCCTGGAAGACCCAAGACCATCGGTACGCCTAACACCGGGGGCACGAGGTCCTGCAAAGCATGCACCTCATCCATAGCTTGGTTGTAGTCCTCTTCCCAGCCTTGTCCTTCCTCAATAGCGTCGTCCCGCTCTTGAGCAAGGTCCTCATTATGCTGGGTTAGGGTCTGCATCAGTTCTTGTAACGCCGCGATGTCGACACGGCCTTTTCTCTTCGCCTTCTTCAGACGATGCAACTGATTGTGCTGTTCATTCAGTCACTTGATCGTCGGAAGGAGCACATTGCGGAGTGCGCTGTGAGCACTCTCGAAATGATCTCCACAGATTGTACTCTCCTTGAGCTTTGTGGCGAGATGCTCCGTATGAACAGCTTGGCTGTCCATCACGGCGTTTCCCGCCCTCATCTGGAGGCTGAGATTTGCCTCCGCGGGGTTGTACCTTGGGCAACTCGGGTCCGTTGCCTCCAGGTACCTCTCTTCCCACACATGCTGAGCTCGTCCCTCCACCGGAACGAGTGCGTATGGAGTGCCCTCCATAGCCTGCACGTGTAGTTGGCAGAAACGTGACATAGTGTCACGGGCTGCCACTTGCCACATCCCTTCCGGTTGTCTTCCTCTCACCGTGACGGTGAATGGCACCCAACCGGGTGGCGTAGGTCCTGCAGGGACTTCGACATGGATTGTCCACGTCTTGTTCCCCTCTTCGCCTTCTTCCTTGGCGAAGTATTGCGGCATCTTGTTGTACCCGAAATATTGGAGCATTCGCCACAATGCTTCCGGGTAGCCGCTATGGTGAGAACAGTGGGACATCACCCACCCGTTCTCCAATTGCTTATCTGCTGTCATCTGTAAAAATATATTCGAGAAATGTCAAATATTTATTTAAACAGTAAACCTCTGAGTTATAACATAAAACATGTCATTGAACCCATAAAACTTGGAAACATAGTTCAAATTTTTTAAACAAATTTGACTGCTGATCTGCTGTTCCCATGACAGCCCTGACCAGTTTCAATTTCAACCTGATTTAGGCCATGTTCAAAGCAAAACCAGTTCTGAAGCTCAACATCAAAGTTAAAGCTCACTTCAATAGCTTTCCAGAAAGTATTTGCTTGACCTAAGATCTGTCCTGGTTCAAAAGTTATAAGATGTCAAAGTTAACAGAAATTCTGGAGAAAATTGGACAGCACCTCCCTGCTTTAGGTACTGATTTGATCCAAGAATCCCAGTTAATTATGTTCCTAATCTGACAAAACTTTCTGTTACAAAGTTGTAACCCATCTCATAAACTTTCCAGAACCACCTCATTTTCTATTTTTGGATTTTTAAGCAAGAAGTTATGCTTAATTTACAGAGAGTTTACAGAGAGTCTTTGCTCTGCCCTGTTTTCTGGACAGTTTTAACTCTACTGCATTTTTCGATTGGTTAAGAGATGAAACACCTCTGGACCTCAACAGAAAAGTGGTAAAACTCTTCGAAAGATTTCCAGAAATGTATCACATGACCCCCAACCTTGAAAGAACTCAACCTCTAACATCTGATTAACTTCAGCCTTGATTCGGCTGAAAACAGAGTGCTCTGTCCTTAACATCCTATAAGTTGAAAACTTGTTAACTTTGAATATCTTGTTCAAGGGAAGGAGTTACATCAAGTTTTACTACTTTGGATCAAAACCTTCAAGTTTTTAAATGAAGTTTCTCATTTAATGGGGTGTGACGTCGATGCGTCACCAGATTATGTCGGTACTACGTCCTCACAAAGAAAAACCTATACCGGACTTAGCCGGCTTCGTTATTCCAGTGGCACTAAACGTCACTCGCACACGGATGCTACACGTCTACCGTTTTGTGGTAAGGCTACCTGCAGAAACTCAAACAATCATCAGACTCGGCTGCACACCGAGCCCGGAATCCATACAGTCCGTACAACCGGCCGTCATCACTCGCCCGGATGTTCTCAAGCCAACCACGCCTTGAGTTACGTGTTCACGTTTCAGACCATGTGACGGGGTCTCCCAAGTTGCACCACGCACACCAGGGATGGACGCTGCTCGAATACCCCAAACGACATGAAGAGTCGTAGAGGATACTAAAGCGGGTTGGGTTACCTGCCACCCGTGGGGCTCCACCCTTCAGCTTGTGCGCACTGGTGGACAGCGCTTACGTGTACCCCCCAAGACATAAACGTCCCAAGATACACGATTTTCCGACATAACAAATAGGTTAATATGCCACTTTCTATAGGCTAATAACAACCTTATACGGGCTACTAACTCGTTCCTCACTGAATTTTTGAAAAGGATGACCTTTGTACTGTGTTAAACCTCAAGCAGGCTCTGATACCAGCGCTGACACGACCCCATTGGTCCTGTCGAGCCAGGATCACGCTGAGGGGTACTGCATTGCACAGCACCGTATAACACACGTCAAAGGTACAAAGCGGAAGCGGAAGTTTATTACATAAACAGTTTTATGTACATGTTTACATCAAAATAAGTTTAGTCTACACTCGCGGGCGTAAACTAAACATCAAGTCACGTTCAGCCCTCGAACGTGTCCTTGCTAGCACACACACACTAACTCTGTGGCGTGCACGACTCCCACTCGACGGGGTTCCCCTCCTGAGGTTCCGTCTCCTCTTCGGGAGTCCCTTCCTCATAGAACCCTGCAAAAGCCTCAAACACAAGCAGTGAGCACGAAGGCTCAGCAAGTCTGACCCGTCTCACCTAAACATGGAACTTCTACATGAGGGTAATGGGTTACATGAGGTAAAAATCATTTGCAAGGACTCGCCTAATTAGTAGAACCTTACTTTCAAGTTTTAGCAGCAGGTTGTGGAGAACCTTACTCTAAGGCACATGAGAGAGCCGCAATCAAACAAGAAACGCATTTCTCTCATGTCCCTTGCCCAAAGTTGAAAAGAACTTTAGTTAGCTCTAAGCTACAGCATATCATTAACAGTCAATATCCATCTTTCAATCAGCAACATTTTAACATGTGACTAGCCTGTTCTTTCTACGTCACGGTACAGTGAACAAGTGGTACTCACTGACCGCGAGGGATGGCGATTATAATCGATTTACACCTGCAGGGTTACCCGAACAACCCGTCACGTACGCCCGTACTCGATGTTGCCTACAACAACCATCACGGACGCCGTACGCGACTACCTTTCACCCGTTAGCCAAATGTTGAACCGGTCCAATCGTCCCGAGCAAGAGGTCTCTGCACGCGCATCTCAGTGCCGCCAGCCGATTTACACCTCGAGCTCTCAACCTACCCTCTGAACGACCAGCTATGCCTCAACACCCAGATACCAGAGTTACATCAGTTTCCCGGTTCCCATATAGCCGGTAGGTCTTTGGTACTGTTCTAGCTTGTTCAACAGGCCCGCACACGGCTCGGTCCTCAATCGACACAAGCGGAGCTATAGGACACAGGCCCCAAAGTCCTGTTGCCCTTACTCTCCGCTTGGTCTCATCTTTCTTGCCATGTATATCATGTGCTATCTCTACCCGAGTCGAGTGCCCCTAGCCTATGCTCGCGAGTAGTTCCAACTACTCGACTTATACCGAATCCTACACCATCTTAGCAATGCAGTGGCTAACGAGGTTTGCAATCCTAATCCCAACCCATGGTTTTCTTGGCTATGCATTTGGGTTTCCAAGCAAGACTCTAATGCAAGAATAATAGTATTCAAAGGTGTGCTCAAAACAATAAACATTTGTAAAAAGGTTAATGCAAACCGGAGCTTGCCTTGCTGCTCTTGGTCGTAGGCTAGCTGTTCCTCCGGAGTAATGAAGTCTAGGACTTCGGGTTCCTCCTCGACCTTAGCGACTACATGATAAGAGCAATATATGTATCAATTTAAATGCATTTGTATTAACTTTGAGGTTGTGAAGTCTATAACCCTTGCTAGACAGACCTAATGACTGAAACTTTTACTGTGGCTTCGTTACAACCTAAACAGAGACTTGGTCAAGTTTTAGTTGCAGCAAAGCTCATTTGAGCCCTCCACAATTAATTATGTCGTTGACCTTAATTGGAACTCTTAGGGTCTTCTAGGAATTTTCATGAAACAAACTATGACCTTCTGAAAACTAGATTTTCAGAGGGTTCTAATGGAGTTGGTCTCACTTAATTTGAAGGTTCCTAGCTAAAGTTATGAGCTAAACAATTTCAGAGAAAATTCTGAAAATGTTTCTGAACATTTTCTATTTTCTCTGGAACAGTTTCACTAATCACACCATTAGGTGGATCAGATGAGCTCAAATTGATCTGAACTTTTTATGGTAGTTCAGGGATATTTTGGTGAACATCCCAGCAAAATTTCAGGATTTTCCTCCACAGGATTCTCCAGTTAAAATTCCTAACAGTTTAAATTTTGAGGAATTAATTCTGGAGAATTAAGGGTTTTCATGAAGTGAAACTTGATTTGCTGGAAAGTACTCAGAGAGCTAAATCCAGCAAAATTTGGTTCACTCAATTTGGAGCTATTTAGCCAAAGTTATGAGGATTTGAAGTTTGAAGGAAATCTGAAAATCGGGGAAAATCTTAATGATTCATAGGACTTCGGTACAAGTCGAGTAGTTGGAATCTACTCGCGAGTTAGGCTTGGGACACACAGGATTGGTTCGAGTGATGTGAGATCACCTTAGTAATAAAAATGAGGCTTGGCAGGGGCTAGGGCGCAGCAAGAGGGAGTCTTGTGTGGGCAGCCCTGTCCGTGTCGATTGAGTACCGATCTGTGTGCGGCCCACGCTGATCAAGTTTGAACGTACCGAAGGCATATCGGATATATGGGCCCTGATAAACCGATGTAACCTAAACCTCCGGGCCTCGAGGCATAACGCACCGATTTATAGGTGTAGGCTGAGGGCAGCAAGGTGGAAATCTGCTAACGGGCATAGAGAGATGCTCCGTGTAGGGAACCTCCTGCTCGTTTCCGTGCGACCGGTTCGGCGTTTGGGCTGTTGGGTGAAAGGTTGCCCCGTACGACATCGAGTGAGCGTGCTGTGCAGCTCCACGGGTGGGCGTACATGACGTGCTCTTTGGGTCTCCCTGCAGGTGTATATCGAGTCGATTCACCATCCCTCGCGGTGAAGAGTACCACTTGGTCACTGAGTCGTGACGTAGGCTAATGTATGAAATGTGATGATTCAATATTGCTGTTATGATATAATCGTATTGCTACATGTGTGCCACCAAATATTGCTTACTAAATTTTGGATTCATGAACTGTTAACTTGTGTCTAAAAGATGAACTAAGGATGAACTTGTAGGCGTGTCCGTTTGCTGTACCATCCCAGGTTCATTGTATGTTACATGTAGAGTTTCATGCCTAGGTGAGTTGGTTAAGCCTTGTTGAGCCATCGTGCTCATGGTTGCTGCTTAAGTGTTTTTTAGGTGAGGAGCCACCCACGGACTCGGGTTACGTGTCCACCGGCGAGGGTTACCCTACGTCAGGGACCACGGCTGAGTGGGAGCCGTACACGCCGCGCTGAGCTGAGTGGTGCAGCTAGTGTGGGTTGCCCTAGGGCTGGGCAACCGACTTTTGCTAGATAGGCGGGTGTGAGTTGTATAAAAGAAACTTCCGTTGTGTAATAAAGACACTAGTTTGTAACTGAGTATTGTACTAGTTTGTACAGTTCCAGTTGGTTTTCCCTTGTAATATAAGGTGTCCTTATGATGTGTACGGTCGGGTGTCGCATCGTGCGGCACCACCCTCTGCGATCCTGGATGAGCGGATTCCGGTCCGCCACAGTGCCTATGTGTTTTAGAGTCTCCATTCTACCTAGGCTTGCGTCCTACGGTCAATGTAGCTCTGATACCAATCTGTGACACCCGGTTCCGAAAATAGAACCAAGTTAATGCATATGTGTGCCCAGGATGTTCATCACACATACACATGTAATCCACAAACTGAATTCAGAATATAACCACGAATAAATAGTTTTTAAGTACTTTATTACATCGACTCATTGTCGCACTCATGAATCTCTAACTTATTCTTGCAGCGGAAGTCTCTAAACGACAGCGGAAATAACTAAGCAGCAGGCTCCAATCTTCAACTCCACAGGCATGTTGATGGTAGTTCGCACGCCTAGTACTCCACATTGTCCTCGAAGTACTCATCTCCTGTAGCTGATGTTTATGTGGTAATGCAAGTGTGAGTACATGTCGTACTCAGCAAGTGCGGGAAAAGTATGACATGTAGCTTTCAACAAGGTATGGAATAAAAGGCTCATTGCAGCAAGCAAATTTTATTTCACAAACATGATAAAAACAGCAACTATTTCTAGGTGAAATTTATCCCATCATAATCAAGTAATTCAGCAACATTCTCTCATCATAATTCACCATTTATCAAGTCTCATCCAGACATTAATCGTTCTCAAGTTCATCTCATACTCATAAATATTCATAACCATCTCATATTCATATAACCGAAACCATACTCATTTCCATAACTCAAAACAGTCCCAAAACCAATCCCAATGACCATACCATAACCATACCGAATAACCATCCCAAGTTTTCCCTCTAATCATGGAAGTTGGCCAGGTGCTTGTGACCGGAAGCACGGCTATCATGATAGTTTTACACTCTACAGAGGTGGCACCACTTTACCCACAAGTTTGTGATTTCGTCACCCGTCAGCGACTGCAGAACCTAATTATACCAGTACACAACCATCGGTGTATGGCCAAGAGAACACAAAATAGCCTTTACAAAGGGGCTACTAGATGTATGGACTCACTGAGGTTTCACCGGCAGGCTCGAATCACCATTCTCCCACCCACGGGCCCCCTCTTGTGCCATGCAGTTACCAGAGCAGTCCTCCTCGACTCCCATTCCCCGCGCCATCCACGGTCCATAACAAGCTAGCAACACACCTAATTAATCAGCTAAGCCGCGCCCATACTTGGCCTTGTGGTGGCACTGTTTTCCTAGCATATTCTCACATGAACCGGTCCTTAGATCTACGACAAGTTCCACCATCTCATCCAGAAACATTCACGAACCAAGCTTGCCTAGATCTCCCCGATTCCATGCCCATTAACATCATCAAGATCTCATCATCGTTATTCATATGAGTGCAGTAGCTAGACATGTTTTATTTCAGCTTCCCGTATCCCATGGATTAAGCGAAGCAAAAAGAAAAAACGACCATACCCGACTCATCAACTTTCCCGGCGACAAGGATGGTTAACAAAACTAGTAAACTCCTATAAAAGGGTGTCCCATCAAGTTGACTCAAGCATACATGTTTTCGCAAATAAAACAGTTTCAAAACATGGGATCAATATGGTCAAGGGGCACTTGCCTTGCTCCCGTGGTTCTTGTTGTTCAAGCGTCTCTAAGTCTTGGTGCTGTAGTTCCTCGTAGATGGCCTATTGATGTGACGGCCTCAATTCTGTAGAACACAGAACCGAGAACTGATGCGTATGTGTGACACGACCCCATTGGTCCTGTCGAGCCAGGATCACGCTGAGGGGTACTGCGTTGCACAGCACCGTATAACACACGTCAAAGGTACAAAGCGGAAGCGGAAGTTTATTACATAAAATGTTTTATGAACATGTTTACATCAAAATAAGTTTAGTCTACACTCGCGGGCGTAGACTACGCATCAAGTCACGTTCAGCCCTTGAACGTGTCCTTGCTAGCACACACAAACACACTTACTCTGCGGCGTGCACGACTCCCACTCGACGGGGTTCCCCTCCTGGGGTTCCGTCTCCTCTTCGGGAGTCCCTTCCTCAGAGAACCCTGCAAAATCTTCAAACACAAGCAGTGAGCACGAAGGCTCAGCAAGTCTGACCCGTCTCACCTAAACATGGAACTTCTACATGAGGGTAATGGGCTACATGAGGTAAAAATCATTTGCAAGGACTCGCCTAATTAGTAGAACCTTACTTTCAAGTTTTAGCAAAAGGTTGTGGAGAACCTTACGCTAAGGCACATGAGAGAGCCGCAATCAAACAAGAAACGCATTTCTCTCATGTCCCTTGCCCAAAGTTGAAAAGAACTTTAGTTAGCTCTAAGCTACAGCATATCATTAACAGTCAATATCCATCTTTCAATCAGCAACATTTTAACATGTGACTAGCCTGTTCTTTCTACGTCACGGTACAGTGAACAAGTGGTACTCACTGACCACGAGGGACGGCGATTATAATCGATTTACACCTGCAGGGTTACCCGAACAACCCGTCACGTACGCCCGTACTCAATGTTACCTACAACAACCATCACGGACGCCGTACGCGACTACCTTTCACGAGTTAGCCAAATGTTGAACCGGTCCAATCGTCCCGAGCAAGAGGTCTCTGCATGCGCATCTCAGTGCCGCCAGCCAATTTACACCTCGAGCTCTCAACCTACCCTCTGAACAACCAGCTATGCCTCAACACACAGCTACCCGAGTTACATCAGTTTCCCGGTTCCCATATAGCCGGTAGGTCTTCGGTACTGTTCTAGCTTGTTCAACAGGCCCGCACACGGCTCGGTCCTCAATCGACACAAGCGGAGCTATAGCACACAGGCCCCAAAGTCCTGTTGCCCTTACTCTCCGCTCGGTCTCATCTTTCTTGCCATGTATATCATGTGCTATCTCTACCCGAGTCGAGTGCCCCTAGCCTATGCTCGCGAGTAGTTCCAACTACTCGACTTGTACTGAATCCTACACCATCTTAGCAATGCAGTGGCTAACGAGGTTTGCAATCCTAATCCCAACCCATGGTTTTCTTGGCTATGCATTTGGGTTTCCAAGCAAGACTCTAATGCAAAAATAATAGTATTCAAAGGTGTGCTCAAAACAATAAACATTTGTAAAAAGGTTAATGCAAACCGGAGCTTGCCTTGCTGCTCTTGGTCGTAGGCTAGCTGTTCCTCTGGAGTAACGAAGTCTAGGACTTCGGGTTCCTCCTCGACCTTAGCGACTACATGATAAGAGCAATATATGTATCAATTTAAATGCATTTGTATTAACTTTGAGGTTGTGAAGTCTATAACCCTTGCTAGACAGACCTAATGACTGTGAAACTTTTACTGTGGCTTGGTTACAACCTAAACAGAGACTTGGTCAAGTTTTAGTTGCAGCAAAGCTCATTTGAGCCCTCCACAATTAATTATGTCCTTGACCTTAATTGGAACTCTTAGGGTGTTCTAGGAATTTTCATGAAACAAACTATGACCTTCTGAAAACTAGATTTTCAGAGGGTTCTAATGGAGTTGGTCTCACTTAATTTGAAGGTTCCTAGCTAAAGTTATGAGCTAAACAATTTCAGAGAAAATTCTGAAAATGTTTCTGAACATTTTCTATTTTCTCTGGAACAGTTACACTAATCACACCATTAGGTGGATCAGATGAGCTCAAATGGATCTGAAATTTTTATGGTAGTTCAGGAATATTTTGGTGAACATCCCCGCAAAATTTAAGGATTTTCCTCCACAGGATTCTCCAGTTAAAATTCCTAACATTTTAAAATTTGAGGAATTAATTCTGGAGAATTAAAGGTTTTCATGAAGTGAAACTTGATTTGCTGGAAAGTACTCGGAGAACTGAATCCAGCAAAATTCGGTTCACTCAATTTGGAGCTTTCTAGCCAAAGTTATGAGGATTTGAAGTTTGAAGGAAATCTGAAAATCGGGGAAAAGTTTAAACTCGCGCGTGGGCCCAGGGGACACGTGTCGCACGCCGAGGTGACAGCACACAGCGGCCCACCATGATTTTTGCGCGCCAGCACACCCGATCCCGGTCGCAGCCGGATCCCGATTCAAAATATCTCCCGCTGACAGCTGGGGTCCACCCCCTTCTTCAACCTCGCGACGCCCGCGCTCCGCCGTCGAGGGACCTCGCCGGAGAGCTCGCCGCCGGCTTCTGCACAGCTCCAAACTTCTCGATTATGGCCGCCCCTGCCTACTTTTACTCGGGGAACAGGATTCTAGGGTCAGCTGCTCATGACAATGGCCGGAGCATGGTCGGCGACGAGCCGCCACCTCGGAACGACTTCGGCCATGTCGGCTGACTACCCTAGCACCTCAGCTACTTGGGAAACCGGTCGGGAAGCACCAGTGGACCTCAGAGAAGGTCGACATGAGCTCGAGGCAGCTCGGGGAAGGAACGAAATAGGTCGTCACCGTGCGCCCGATGCCGCCCGTCCATTCCGCCATTGGTAGACCTCAAATTACGCCAGGTACAGAGGTTCTCCGGCCCAGAGTTGTCAAGGCAACTTGTGCGTTACCGTGTCTAGCTCGTGTGAGAGCGGCTTGAGGCCCTCTAATCCTTTCTAGAGCACGATTTAAACAGAATCGTACCCGAAGGTCATTCTGCACACAGAAAGGGGGAAAATGGAAATTCGCCGCCGGTGAGCAACCACTCGAGCTGTGGCTCGGGGGTGAGCAGCACCGGTCACCAGCGCGTCCAAGTGTGCCTTGGTTCGGGCGTGACAACGCCCTGGTTGGGCTGTCCACGAGAGCCCGGGGTGCGGCGGTTCCAAGTCCCAAATTTGATCTTTCGGCACAGCCGATATCAATCGGTTTCAACTGAATTCTAGCAACGGGGAGGACGGAGGAAGGTCTCTAGTACCTTGCTGGGGCTCTGGAGTGGACGGAGGGAGCTGCGATCGGCATTCTCCGATCGATTCTGAGCTGCAGAAAATTTCGGCCGGCGCTGAGTTCTTGCGGGGAAGAACGGTGATGCCTCGGCCGAGGAGGGGGCAGGCGCCTTAAGAAGGCTCTGCACCGCCTCGCGCCCGCGCGTGGGCAAGCAGCTGCTGGCGCGGTGGCTGCCCTCGGTGGCGATCACAGCTGCGGCTCGGCGACCCGAGTGAGAAAAGTCTCAGTCGGTTTGATCTGAGCAGTGGCTGACATGTGGGACCCACTTCCAGTTTTAACCTCTGAAATTTACTTCTAATCACTGTTGTAAACAGTGAACCCCATTGTACCCCTGGTAATTCAAATTATTCACCCATGAACCATTTGATTTGATCAAAGTTCAAATTGGGTTTGGTTTGAGTGAATTTCAGCACAATTGCAGTTTTGAATTCAAATGAAGTTTGAATTTCTCCCACTTAGCTCATGTCAAGATCAACTCCAAATGGAGTGAAAATTGGTGTGTGAGCTCACAAAAATGTGCTGAGTAAGAATATGCCTCCCACTTTTAAATTCATGAGATAAAAACAGTTTGAATTTGAATATAATTTCAAACTGCCCTCTTTCTAACTATACCCAAAAAGGTTTGGAATTTGGGTGAAACTTGGCATGGACATCCTTAGCAAAGTGTAGGAGTTTTCATATGTCCATCCCACCTATATCACATGTGGAAAATACCACTTTTGCAAGGTTTGAGTTTGTTCTCTAATGAGCATGTTGATAATTGTTACTTGCTCTTCATTTGTGTTCATCATCCTTCCTCAAATGAGGTGTGTGGTGTGGTGATGAACACTGCCAATGTGTGTCAAAAACTGAGGCCCTTACAATGTGTGCCCAGGATGTTAATAACACTTATACATATACTTCACAAACTGAATTCAGAATATATATAACCACAAATAACAGGGTTTATTACAATGTCTTATGAGTCTTGGACTCATTCTAGCAGCGGAAGTCTTATCTTAGCAGCGGAGGCCTTATTCTAGCAGCGGAAGTCTTCTAAACTATTGCGGAAGCAAACTAAGCAGCAGCAGCGGCTCCATCTCTACTCCATTCCCACAGGCAAGTTGATGGGGAATCACACTCCTAGTACTCCACGTGGTCTTCATAGTTCTCCTCTCCTGTTGCTGATGATGTAGCAAGTGCGGGAAAATATGATATGTAGCTCACAACAAGGAAGGCATAAAAAGGCTCATTGCAGAAAGCAAAGTTTATTTCTCAAAACACAATAAAAACAGCAACTTAGCTTAAAGTGAATGTAATCCAAGCATGTATTTAAACATTAACATACCTCCATTATGATTCATCCCTTTCCATGTCTCAACCAGACATTAATCTTTCTCAACTTTGCTCATGAATACCATATCGTATCCACTACCATCTCATGAATACCATCTCGTATTCACTACCATTTCATCTCATATTCAATTCCCGTCTCATTCCGAGACCAAATCTCGTTGCCATGACTCAACAGTCATGCAACCAATTTCATTACCCGGACTCAACAGTCCCAAAAACCAAACCATAACCAACCAATAACCAAACCAAAAACCATCCAAAACCATCCCAACTAATCATGTGGGTTGTCCAGGCGCTCGTGACCGTGAGCTCGGCTATCATGATAGTTTTACACTCTGCAGAGTTTGTACCACTTTACCCACAAGTTTGCAATTTCGTCACCTGTCGGCGACTGCAGAACCTCCATTATACCAGTACACAACCGTCGGTGTATGGCCAAGAGATCACAAAATAGCCGTTACAAAGGGGCTACTAGATGTATGTGTAAAAGCCCATGAAAAGGGACTTGCAAGAACTTTTCATCACCTCACTACACCACAGTTTTTGTTGTGGATATCTTGTGAAAAATTGTGAAGAGCAAGTAACCTCCATCAAAAGAGTGATTAGAGGAGAAAACCCTAACATGCACAAAGTAGGGTTTCTACACATGAACATGAGAGGTTAAGCTCACCCCTAGGACTTGAAAAGCCTTGGGAAGGTTCAAGCCAAGTTTCATGCAAACCCAACACTTTTTGAGGCAATTTTTGAGGCATTTGACAAAGAGGCCAATTTGAATGTAAACTCAAATTGCAGCAGCTTTCATCACTCAAATTCAAAAGTTAGATTCATATTCAAACTCAGCACATTTTTCTGAGTTAGCCCACCAATTTTCATCCCCATTGGAGTTCATCTTGTCTGGAGCTAATTTTGCAAGAATTCAAAACTGAATTTGAATTTCAGTTCAAATGTGAAGCAAATTCAGCCAAACCAAGTTCAAATTTGAGAACTCAAATTCAAACTAAGACTTGGGGACTAAGACTCTCATTCAATGGAGAGTAGCTGGGATATTTACAGGAGAAATTGGAAAAAAGAGGATTAGGGGGAGAGTTGGGCCCACAAGTCAGTGGGAGGAATGTGCAACACCCGGACAGCGCTCTGTTTCTCGCCGAAGCAAATGTTCACCGTGCGCCAGTGAGCTGTTTCCCCGGACGCCACCTCCCGAGCGCCAGCCCACAGCGTGCGCGAACGAGGCGGTCGCCCAGGGATATTTCCCTCCAGAACCGACTCCCGTCGCGGCCTTGACCGTTCCCGAGCCCTCGACACAGAAACACCGCCGCGCACACTCGAGCTTTCGGTTCTCCGGCGTCCTTTCATTTCAGCAGCTAGCACGCTAGTCTGAGCACACCCGAGCTTCGCCGAGGCTTTCTCGACGTGATAGACACGATACCCCGGCGCCCCATCCACGGTAAACTGCCCCCGAGCTCTCTGTTTCCATTCCACACCGGGTAGAGCCGCCACGACCAAAAACTCCTAGCCCGGTCGCTAGGCGTTATCCCTCGTCAAGTTGAGAGGGCCAGTAGGTTCGCCTGGGAGTGTACTCCCTGTCCAACAACTCCGGCCGCATGCCATGGGGTGTGCTGGCCGGAATTCCGTTTCTACTGACGAGATGCAATAATAACCGAGGGGAGAAACTCGGCAAATTCGCCTCACACATCGAACCACTCCTCACCAGACCTGGAAACCAAGCTGTAGACGTTTGTGCGAGCACGTGGGATCAAGAACTAAGGAGAACCGTTGAGGAAACCCTCAGTTCTTCGAGTTTTTCCAGTTTTCCCCAAAATCACCCTAGGTCGCACGGTGAGCCCCTAGTTGCCGGCGTTTCTCGCGGAATCAGAGCCTGGGACGTGGCCACCTAGGTAGTGGCGATGCTGTAGGAGCTAACCGGAGCAAGGTTAGAGCATTACAGTGCCCTAGCGACGTCGCCGAAGTTGCCACAGCTACTGTCGCCATCGCGCCTAGGTTTCCGGCCATCCTCGATCCGAGGTAAGGCCGGCAACGTGTTCCTCGTGCAAAAAACATGCAGTGGCGGCAAAAATCAGCAAGTTCCGAGGGCCGGAACCCCTTTGCGGTGAGAGCTCCGACGAGCTCGGCGGCGGGGTCGCGCGGGGCGCTAGAGGAAGACGAAGGGGGGTCAGCCCCACTCGTCAGTGGCTGGAAGTAAACGTGCAGGATTTTCTGTGGTCCAGGATCCAGTGTGGCTGCGCGGCAAAGGGTCTGTGGCCCCATGGGGCTCGGCTCCAGCAGTCGACACGTGTGCGATGGACCCACCTGCAGGTTTTAAACATTTTGAGAATTTCCAGTTTTAGTTCAAACTTCAAATGAATAGAACTTTTGCTAGGAAACTCCACATCCAATGAACCAAATTTTGCTGAACTCAGAATTCTGAGTACTTTCCAGCAATATCAATTTCAGCTCATGAAACTTAATAGTTTTCCAGAATTAAATCCCTAAATTTCAAACTGTTAGAAATTTTATCTGGAGAACTACTTTATGAAAAATTCTAAAATTAGGCTGAGAGGTTCACTGGAAAATCCTTGAGTCACAGTAAAATTTTCAGACTCATCCAAGTTCATTTAGTCCCCCTAATGGGGTGATTAAATGAACTGCCCAGAGAAAATAGAAAAATGAACAGAAACATTTTTCAGATTTTCTCCAAAACTTGTTTAGGGCATAACTTCCTCTAGGATTCTTCAAATTACATGAAACCAAGTCCATTAGAACCATCTTAAATTCTAGTTGTCAGAAAGTAATGGGTGGAGCCATGAAAACCCCTGGGATTCCTTAGAGGCTCAGATATTGACCAAATAGACTTTTATTTGTACAAGGTTCAAATAAACTTTGTTTCAAATGAAACTTGGTCAAGACTCTGGTTAGGACCCTACCAAACCACCAAAAAAATTTGAGAGCTAAAGGGAAGGGTTAGCTAGAGTTATTAGTAATCATGTATTCCAGTTTACACATTGCATTTAAATTGACATGTAGTATTTCATTAAACGTGTAGTCGCTGAAGGCGAAGAGACTCCGGAAGTGCTCGACTTCCTCCTTCCGGACAAAGACCTAACTACTGACCAGCAGCAACAAGGCAAGCCCCGGTTTGAATTAACCTTCTATATAAAGTTTTTGCTTTGTTCACATGTCTAGGGTGAAGTATAAATGTGCATTAGGTGTAGGATGAATGGAACCCCATTGGCATAACCGGAATCTTTCCCTAAGAGTGAGGGTAGTGTCTAAGACCTCGAGTAGACAGGCTATGCTTAATGATTCATAGGACTTTGGTACAAGTCGAGTAGTTGGAATCTACTCGCGAGTTTAGGCTTGGGACACACGGGTTCGGTTGAGTAATGTGAGATCACTTTAGTAATGAAAATGAGACTAGGCAGGGGCTAGGGCACAGCAAGAGGAAGTCTTGTGTGCGCAGCCCTGTCCATGTCGATTGAGGACCGATCCGTGTGCGGCCCTGCTGAGCAAGTGTTGAACATACCGAAGGCATATCGGATATATGGGCCCCGATAAACCGATGTAACCTAAACCTCCGGGCGTCGAGGCATAGCACACCGATTTATAGGTGTAGGTTGAGGGCAGCAAGGTGGAAATCTGCTAACGGCAATAGAGATATGCTCCGTGTAGGGAACCTCCTGCCCATTTCGGTGCGACCGGTTCGACGTTTGGGCTGTTGGGTGAAAGGTTGTCCCGTACGACATCGAGTGAGCGTGCTGTGCAGCTCCACGGGTGGGCGTACGTGACGTGCTCTTGGGTTTTCCCTGCAGGTGTATATCGAGTCGATTCGCCATCCCTCGCGGTGACGAGTACCACTTGTTCACTGTGTCGTAACGTAGTTAATGTATGAAATGTGATGATGCAATATTGCTGTTATGATATAATATTGTATTGCTACATGTGTGCCACCAAAATTGCTTACTAAATTTCAGACTCATAAACTGTTAACTTGTGCCTAAAAGATGAACTAAGGATGAACTTGTAGGCGCGTCCGTTTGCTGCAATTGTACCATCCCATGTTCATTGTACCCTACATGTAGAGTTTCATGCTTAGGTTAGTCGGTTAAGTCTTGTTGAGCCGTCGTGCTCATGGTTGCTGCTTAAGTGTTTTTTAGGTGAGGAGCCACCCACGGACTCGGGTTACGAGTCCACCGACGAGGGTTACCCTCCGTCGGGGACAACGGCTGAGTGGGAGCCATACACGCCGCACTGAGCTGAGACGTGCAGCTAGTGTGGGTTGCCCTAGGGCTGGGCAGCCGACTTTTGCTAGATAGGCGGGCGTGAGTTGTATAGTGTAGACTTCCGCTGTGTAATATAAACAATAGTTTGTAACTGAAGTTTGTACCTATTTGTACAGTTTCAGTTTGTTTTCCCATGTAATATATTGTGTCCCTATGACGTGTGCTGTCGGGTGTAGCATCACGTGGCACCACCCTCTGCGATCCTGGATGAGAGGATCCCGGTCCGCCGCAGTGTGGACTCACTAAGGTTTCACCGGCAGGCTAGAATCTCCAATTCTCCCACCCACGGGCCCTCTCTTGTGCCATGCAGTTCCCAGGAAAGTCCTCACTTAACTCCCATTCCCCGCGCCTTCCACGGTCCATAACAATCTAGTAACTTACCTAATTACTCAGCTAAGCTGCACCCATACTTGGTCTTGTGGTGGCAGTGTTATCCTGGCATGGCTCGCATGAACCGGTCCTTAGATCTACGGCAAGTAACCACCATCTCATTCTACCTCATTCACAAACCCAGCTTGCCTAGATCTTCCTCCGATTCATGTCCATTAACAACATCATTTTCTTATTATTCTTATGAGTGCAGTTACCTAGACACATTTATCTCGCTTCCCATATCTCATGGACTCGGCGGAGCATAAAAGCAAAAACCATACCCGACTCATTAACTTTCCCGGTGACAAGGGTGGTTAACAAAACTAGTAAACTCCTATGAAAGGGTTTCCCATCATGTTGACTCAAGCACACACACCTTTTCGCAAACAGAACAGTTTTCCAAAAACATGGGATCAATATGGTCAAGGGGCACTTGCCTTGTTCTTGCGGTTCCTGTTGCTCAAATTCTTGCTGTTGTAGTCCGTCGTAGGTAGCTCCCTGAGCTTGTCCTTCTATACGCGATCACGCACATACAAGATTCATAGCAATCAATATCATGCACAAACTCTACCTTAAGATGCAATGATGCATATGCATGTTAATCCTATGATGCAGTTTAGTTTGTACGTGTTCTTGCATGGCTTGCATGGGATTTTATGATGAACAGAAGTGTATAGACCAATTGTGGAAATGGCGATGATCTCATTACAAGATCTAGATCACACCGATCAACACGTGATCTGTCCACACGGAAAAGCTTCTGTTTGAAAGGAATCAAAGAACAGATGCAAAGAAAACGCGATGATGTCGTAAGGTGGTATTGGAGACCTACCTTACGTTCTTCTTGGTCTCAGGGTCCTTCTCCTAGTAAGACAGATCGTCGGGGCTCTCTTCCGGCGATCTCCGGTGACCGAACTCCGGCGAAGGGGTTAGCTCGGCGAGTTGGGGGCTAGGGCTTCTAAGTTGTCGGCTAAGAAAAGATGTTACGACCAAGGGGTTGTTTTGGGTTCTATTTGTAATCGGGAAGAGAAGAGTCCTAATCTGATCGGAATTCGAATAAGAGTCCTATTCAAATTGTTTTTGAATCTTAACAACTTATCTTCAATTGATTTGGTGCTGTAGCAACGTGGAATTCGTGTCGGTTTGCTCAGTACCGGGGATTCCCAAGCGTACAGAAGAAAAACCGCTTCAAATCTCGTTACCTTCGCAGTGATGAGCTCTGGAGGCTTCACGTGTCCTGCAGGAACCTGGGCTTCCCTTCCCCGCAGAGGCGAGCTCCGGTTGTGCCGCATGTCAGGCGGGCGAGACCTCCCTCTTCCTGAGAGGCGAGCTTTCGCCACGCGTCCTGGCGGGCGAGACCTCCCCTCTCTCCAGAGACGAGCTCCGCGTGCGCCACGTGTCTGGTGGGTCGGGACCTCCCCTCTCAACAGAGGCGAGCTCCGCGAATGCCATGTGTCTGTTCTGAACCTCCCCTCTCTTCAGAGGTAGCTCCGAATGTGCCACGTGTCAGTGCCGGACCTCCCCTCTCTTCGGAGGTAAGCTCCGATAGTGCCACATGTCCTAACAGCGCCAGACCTCCTTTCTCCTCAGAGACAAGCTCTGAGGTTGACACGTGTCTGTCAGCGTCAGACCTCCCGGAGATGAGCTCCGGAGGCGACACGTGTCCGGTAGTGTCGGACCTCCTGGAGGTGAGCTCCGGAGGTGACACATGTCCAGTAGGACCGGACCTCTCGGAGGTGAGTTCCGAGAGCGGCATGTGTCTAGCGGGGCCGGACCTCTCGGAGGTGAGCTCCGAGAGCGACATGTGTTCCGCACGGCTGGTCCTCTCTTTTCCGCAGCGACTAGCTCCGAAAGCGACACGTGTCCTGCAGGCTGACCTCGCTCCTCCGTAGAGGCTAGCTCTGGGGGCAACACGTGTCCCACGGTGTCGGACCTCGCCCCTTCCGCAGAGACGAGCCCCGAGCCTGCCATGTAGCCAGTTTAGCGGCGGACCTCTCCCCCTTTGCGGGGATGAGCTCCAAAGGCGCCACGTGGTCAGCAACCGCAGAAATTTTCTACAGCGCTCCCCGGCGAACTGGAATTGGCTCTTTTTGGCTATCTTTTTTATTCTTTCTCTGTTTCAACTTATTTTAAAATGTTTCTCTACATGAAACATGAATACATGCAGAAATCAAAAATGAGGGTGTCACACTTGAGCTTGTTCTTCTACTCACGATCACGCACATACAAAATTTACAGCAATCAAACATCATGCACAAACATTACTCAAGATGCAACGGGGTAGATGAATGAAATCCTATGGTGCAGTTTTATTAAACCAGTTTGTATGTGTTCTTGCATGTTTTAATGGGCTTTCATGGGGTTTTATGATGAACAAGGGTGCTGGGATCAATTGTGGACGTGGTGATGATCTTGACTCAAGATCTAGATCGATTCCACCGTCAAAAATCGATCAAAACACAATCTGTCCACACGTAAAAGTTTCTGTTCGAAGGGGGTGAAGAAAACGGATGCGTAGAAACAGCGGCGACGTCGTAAGATGGGTAATGGGGATCTACCTCACTTCCTCCTTGGTGGCAGGGCCTTCATTCTAGCAATGGCAGCAGCAGGGAATTTTTCTATGGATGATTAGGGCAGGACAGATCGTTGGTTCTTTTCCGGCGACGGCGAGGCGTGAAGGGGCTCGTCGGTGGGGCTCGACGGCGGGGCTCACCTGCGGGGCTGACCAGCGACTGAACTCCGGCGAGGGGTGTGACGCCCTCAATTCTGTGGAAAACCACGGAACCGAGAACTGATGCATATGTGTGCCCAGGATGTTCATCGCACATATACATATGTTCCACAAACTGAGTTCAGAATATATATTACCACGAATAACAGGGTTTATTACAAAGTCTCATGAGTCTTGGACTCATGCTAGCAGCGGAAGTTTTATCTAAGCAGCGGAAGTCTAAATCTAGCAGCGGAAGTCTTTATTCTAGTGCGGAAGCAATCTAAGCAGCAGCAGTGGCTCCATCTCTATTCCATCCCCACAGGCAAGGTTGAGGACAGATTACACGCCTAATGCTCCACTTGGTCTTCATAGTATTCTTCTCCTATTGCTGATGATGAAGTAATAATGCAAGTTTGAGTACAATGATGTACTCAACAAGTGCGGGAAAATATGATATGTAGCTCACAACAAGGAAGGTATAAAACAAAGGCTCATTGCAGAAAGCGAAGTTATTTCTCAAAACCACGATAAAACAGCGACTCAGCTTTAAGTGAATGTAATCCCAACATGTATCAACATACCTCCATTATGTTCATCACTTCCCATGTCTCAACCAGACATTGCTCACGAATACCTTCTCGTATTCGCTACCATCTCACGAATACCATCTCGTATTCGCTACCATTCAATCCCGTCTCACACCGAGACCAATCTCGTTGCCACGACTCAACAGTCATGCAACCAATCTTATCATCTGGACTCAACAGTCCGAAAAACCAAACCATATCCAAACCATAACCCAAACCATAACAAAAAACCATAACCATCCCAAAATCCATCCCAACTAATCATGGAAGTTGGTCAGGCGCTCGTGACCGTAAGCTCGGCTATCATGATAGTTTTAAGACTCTGCAGAGTTTGCACCTCTTTACCCACAAGTTTGTGATTTCGTCACCCGTCGGCGACTGCAGAACCTCCATTATACCAGTACACAACCGTCGCTGTATGGTCAAGAGATCACAAAATAGCCTTTACAAAGGGGTTACTAGATGTATGGACTCACTAAGGTTTCACCGGCAGGCTAGAATCTCCAATTCTCCCACCCACGGGCCCCCTCTTGTGCCATGCAGTTCCCAGGGCAGTCCTCACTCGACTCCCATTCCCCGTGCCTTCCACGGTCCATAACAATCTAGCAACTTACCTAATTACTCGGCTAAGCTGCGCCCATACTTGACCTTGTGGTGGCACTGTTATGAGAGGGGCCCGACCTCAATCACGGGGCCGTGCCGCTTCGCCCGGGAATCGCACTGGGTGGTGCCGTGTTATGCAGCACCCAACAGCACACATATAAGGAACAATGTATTACATAAATCAAAGCGGAAGCTTACAAATGTTCTTTGTAAATAATTTACATAAAATAGCTACAGCGGAAGTCTATAAACAGCTCACGTTGAATATCTAAGTAGCACTCGAGAAGGGGTCCAGCCCGCGGACTCCTCTCGCTAGCAACACGAAGACATGGCAGCGGCTAGGTTCTCCATGTGTGACATGACTCGGGAGTTCTCGAGTCTCACCGGACAACCTTCTTTATAGCGTCGAGGTTTACCTGCAAATCCACTTATATAGCAAGAGTGAGCACAAAGGCTCAACAAGACTTAACCGCCTCTCCTAAAGCATGCAACTCTACATGAGGGTAACTTAAGACCTAATCCTGTAGTTTGCGAAAAGACTCGCCTACGAGTTCATCCTTAACTTTCAGGTTTTAGCCATAATAGTAGTGACCTTGCGCCTAGCAACATTGGAACTCCATAATCAATCAAGAAACGCTTCGTTCCAATGTTACTTGTCCCAAGGTGGAAAATAACTTTAGTTTGCTCTATCTCTACTTCAAACATGCTTTTCATGCAATTTACAATTATCATAACAGCATTTAAAACTTTGCAAACTATTTCCACACAACTTGATTACTACGTCACAACACAGGGAGCAAGCGGTAATCAATAACCGCGATGGACGGTGATTCGAATCAAACACTACCCGGATAACTCGACACATACGCCCGCCTCTGAAGACCCAACTCTGGTGTCCTTCATTACGTCGTATGTGGCAACCTTTCGCAGGACACTAGACTGTAGAACCGGTCACGCCGTCTCGGGCTGATAGGCCTAACGAGACGATGTGGTATGCCTCTACAATCCAGTGAACCTGGTACATCGGTTTCCTGGTTCCCATATGTCAGTAAGCATCCGGTACACAACTCAATAACTGCTCCTGGGTGCCGCAAACACATCGGTCCTTAACCAACACAGGCAGAGCTACTCGACCAAGACCTCGTCTTGTCGCTGCCTAACCATCCTGCCCGGTCTCATCTTTGGAAATGTAAACTTTAGTTTGCTCTCTTTTTCCATCTACACCCAGGTAATCTCGTCTATAACTCGCGAGTAGATTCCAACTACTCGACTTCTACCGTATGCCCTAAGCTATTTAGCACGGCATTCTTCTACAGCGGTGACCCTTTTCTACCCTCAACTCCAGGGTTCATTTGGTCATGCATTTGGAGTGTAAAACATCCTGGACCTAATGCACATACAAACTCTATATCATAAATGTGAACAAAGTAAAAACTTTATAAATAACTTAAATGCCAACCGGAGCTTGCCTTGGTTTTGCTGGTGACTAAATTCATATGATTATGAAGTTAATTGCTGCTGCCTTGAAGCTGAATCACTGCCTTCTTGCTTCTTGATCCAAGCTCAACTTCTCCTTCTTCACTTTCCACGTTTTATCACTACACGTTATGAATATGCATACATGTTTAATTATAGAACTTTTGCTAACAACTGCTAAAGACAAGTTTAAAACTGGAACTCTGTTTAAGAATTTAAGATGACACTGGGGCTGGTGGTTTGGTTGTGTGTTTAAGCACTATGATCAAGTGAGAAGTGAGGTTCATCACTTGGGTGGTGATCACCTAATTGGTTGAACAGAACACTACTGATCCAGGGCTCCAATGGAGCTGGAAATTTTCTTGTGAGTTCCTTGTCACAAGAAAGTCCTTTGGACCAAAATTCAGAATATTTCACTAAGTGGATCACCCAGAACAATTCCCTAAGCATTTAGGCAAAGAGGAATTAATTCTGAGTAAATTTGCACTTTCATGCAAATTCAAGTGAACTACCATTCCATACATAGCTCATAGAGTATGCCTTAATTTTCCTAGGATTTTCGGAGCTAAGGAATGGCTAGAACTGAATTTCCAAGTTTTGGAAATTCTCTGAAAATGTTTCTGTATTCATTTGAATACCGAAACTTGAAATCAGAAGTACTCTAACTAAATCAACTCCAAATGAGCTGAAACTTTTACAGGAGTCTCCTAATATCCTAAAGAATATGCTGGCAAAATTTAGGGATTTTTGGATGAACCAAACTCCCTCAAAAATTCTTTTTCTAAAAAGTTTTAAAGAATTTTCCAGACTTTTCTATTGGTTTTCATACAAATTGGGTTGCATATTTGGATAGAGTTCTTCATCCTGAATCCAACCCAAGTTGAATCACTAAATTTGGAGCTCCCTAGCAAAAGTTATGAGGTTCTAAAGTTTGAACTAAATCTGGAATTCAAATTAATTCGGGAAATGTTCAAACTCTGACTGTGGGTCCATCCTACACGTGTCAGCTGCTGGAATCATGCCACACGGGGCCTCAGACCCGTTCCCGCGTTGTCACAGACCGATCTGAGGCTGCAGAAAATCCCGCACGCTTAAACCTAGATGCTGACGAGTGGGGCCGACCCCTCCTTCGTCTTCCTCCGGCTCCCGCGCGACCCCGCCGCCGGGCTCGCCGGAGCTCTCGCCGGGAAGGGGTTCCGGTCCTCGGAACATGTTGATTTTTGCTGCCACTGCATATTTTCGCGCGAGGAACACGTTGCCGGCCTTACCTCGGATCGAGGATGGCCGGAAATCTAGGCGCGGCGGTGACAGTGGCTTTGGCAACTTCGGCGACGTCGCTAGGGCGCTGTACTGCCACAACCTTGCTCCGGTTAGCTCCTACAGCATCGCCACGACCTAGGGAGCAATGTCCCGGGTTCTGATCTCACAAGAAACATTGGCAACTAGGGGCTCACCGTGCGACCTAGGTGGATTTCGGTGAAAACTCGAAAAATCCGAACAACCGAAGGTTTCCTCGACGGTTCTCTCTAGTTCTTGATCCCACGTGCCCGCACGGGTGTCTACAGCTGGGTTTCTAAGTCTGGTGATGGGTGGTGCACCGTGTTTCCCTAAATTCTCGGTTTTCTGAATGCGGTTCATATTGCATGTCCCTATACTAATAAAATGTGAATAATAGATAAAACAGATTTATTTCAGCCCAAAAATATATTTTTATCTCACTCCAAAGTTTCCTAAGTACTGAGAAAGTATTTAATTAATTTTGACAATTATGTTTGTCCCCCTTTTAAATTTTTAAACACTAGTTACATATTCAATTTTCTAAATTAAATACTAAACAAGGCTAAAATAATGAATTCACCCCATTACAGGTCTATAATATTATTTTCATAATTTCCAGGGGTCTATCTACACTTAACAGAGGTGTTTTTCCTAATTTCTATTAAGTCCAGGGGTTAAAACTGATTTTTAAACGGATTTACATGATTTTCTGGAGTTCCAGGGGCTAGATCTGAAGTTTCCGGGGCTAGCTCTCAATTCCAGAGAACCCCAGGGGGTAGCACGTAAGAATTCCAGTCTTTATAATGCGGGGTTGACGTGGACCGTCTGATTTTAATCCGACGGCTGAGATTCTAACATCGAACCGGTACGCGGGGTTTTAATGTCTACCGTGCGATTTAAAATAAACGGCGCACAAGCGGCCACGTCGCTCTGATCGAACGCGGGCGGCGCTGCCGACGGCGCACAGCGGCGGGAAGCGGCGATCTCGCCGGAAAGTTTCGGATCCTCGAGAATTCTGCCTAGAACTGGAATCTTATGGCCTAGATCGGTAGAGGGGAGGTCAGGGATCTCACCTCGGGGGTTTTCTCGAGCTCGGGGGTCCTGGAAAGTGCTCGGCGGCGAGGTCCGAGGCAAAACCACGGCGAAGCTCGTCGACGCTGGATTTACACCATAAGTCTTCGAGTTTTCTGCACCTGCAAAGTTCCCCGGAGGCGGTGGATCAAGACCAGCGAGTTAGATCAGAGTTTCCGAGCTCAGATCGACCAGAATTCACCGGCGAAGTCTCGGTGCTCACCGGAGAGAAAATCGGCGATCGCGTGGGAAAAACTGATCGGATCAGGGGTTTTTATAGCCGGGGAAGGGCGGTGGGTCTGTTGTGATCGAGTTGGAGTCCTCAGGGACCGGAATTCGGCTGCGGGACGCGGTTTCCCGATCGGTTGCGATCGCGCGCGCGGGAGAGAGTCCGGGGTCGCGGGGTTAGGGATGACATGTGGGTCCCACCCGTCGGTGAGGGGCAGCGCGGCGCGCGCGGGGGCGGGCTGGCGCGGGGGAAATTGGGCCGGCTGGCGGGTTTCGGCCCACTGGCCGGTTTTTCCCGTTTTCTCTTTTTCTTTTTCCATTTCTTTTCTGTTTTGAGTCTAATTTGAATTCCAGTTTGAATTTGAATTTCTGCAAAACATGCAACACGTCCAAAAATTTTTAAATTCCCCTCTGAACATGGTTTAGGGATTTGAATCAAAATTTGGGGTGTTACAGCTCTACCCCCCTTAAAAGAAATCTCGTCCTCGAGATTGGTGTTTCTAAGAAAACAATTCCGGAAATTGTGCCTTGAGCTCATCTTCCCGTTCCCAGGTGGCTTCCTCTTCTGAGTGATGCTTCCACTGCACCTTGCACATCCTGATTCTCTTGTTTCTGGTGAGGCGTTCCATTGTCTCCAAAATCTTGTATGGTTGCTCGGCATAAGACAAATCTTCAGCTACATCGAGTTCATTCATGGGTAACACCTCCTCAGGCGTCCTCAGACATTTCTTGAGTTGTGACACATGAAATACATCGTGCACGTCCGATAGATGAACCGGTAACTCTAGTTGGTACGCCACTTCACCTTTTCTTTCCAAAACTTGAAAGGGTCCGATGTATCGAGGTGACAACTTCCCTTTCACCTTGAACCGACGAAGTCCTCTGATAGGGGACACCTTGAGATAAACATAGTCTCCCACGTTGAAAACGAGTTCTCTTCTTCGTACATCAGCATAACTCTTCTGGCGTGTTTGTGCTATCCTCAAGTTGTTGCGAATCTCCCTCACCTTTGCCTCGGCTTCTTGTAGCACTTCTGGACCAAACACTTTACTTTCTCCTGTTTGGTTCCAAAATAGGGGAGTTCTGCACTTCCTTCCATACAAAGCTTCAAACGGTGACATCTTCATACTGGCTTGATAGCTGTTGTTATAGGAAAACTCCGCATACGGTAAGTTCTTGTCCCAACTCCTATTGTTTTTGAGTGCACATGCCCTTAACATATCTTCAAGGATCTGATTGGTTCTCTCCGTCTGCCCGTCAGTTTGGGGATGATAGGCAGAGCTGAAATTCAAATGAGTTCCCATGGTTTCATGCAACTTTTGCCAAAACCTCGAGGTGAACTGTGTCCCTCGGTCCGACACTATCTTCTTTGGCACTCCATGGTAACACACAATCCTTGACATGTACAATTCTGCCAATTTAGATCCACTGTAGCTTTCTTTCACAGGGATGAAATGAGCTACCTTGGTTAGCCTATCAATAATGACCCATATTGAATCATATCCGGATTGGGTCCTAGGAAATCCCACGACAAAATCCATGCTGATTTCTTCCCACTTCCATTCAGGTACTTTGAGTGGTTGCAATAATCCCGCGGGTCGTTGATGTTCTGCTTTCACCAGCTGACATGTGTCACATAGGGCAACATGTTCCGCGACATCTCGCTTCATGCCATACCACCAATACCTGTTCTTGAGGTCCTGGTACATCTTCGTACTCCCAGGATGAATGGAATAGTCAGAATCGTGAGCCTCCTTGAAAATTAATTCACGGATCTCCTTTACTTCTGGCACACAGATCCTTTTTCCGTGCCACACCGTTCCTTGTTCATCCTCTCTAAAACCAGGAGCTTTATTTTCCTTAATGAGCTGTCTGATCTCTTGTATCTTCTCATCATTCTTTTGGCCCTCGCGTATGTCTCGCTCGAGTGTGGAGTCCACTTCCATGGCGATGGCTTCACCACTATTTACTAGCCATAGATTGAGTCTTATAACCTCGTCCTTCAATTCTGCAGGCATGTCCTTCAAACTCAACTTATTGACCTGCACTTTCCGACTCAAAGCATCGGCCACGACGTTTGCTTTCCCGGGATGATAGTTGATGCCTATATCAAAGTCATTGATTAGCTCTAACCATCTCCTTTGTCGGAGGTTGAGATCTGGCTGTGTGAATATGTACTTCAAACTCTTATGATCCGTATATATCTCTGTCCTCTTCCCCATCAAATAGTGCCGCCAAATTTTCAACGCGTGTACCACTGCAGCTAGTTCTAGGTCATGTGTAGGATAGTTCTTCTCGTGCTTCCGAAGCTGCCGGGATGCATAAGCCACGACATGTCCTTCTTGCATGAGAACACATCCCAACCCATTTCCAGAGGCATCGCAGTACACTGTGAAATTCTTCTGCATATCTGGCATAACCAGCACTGGGGCTGTTGTCAATCTCTTCTTTAGCTCCTGAAAGCTTGTATCACACTGTGACGTCCAGGTGAATGTGATTCCCTTCTCCAACAGTTTGGTGAGAGGTCTCGAGATCTTAGAGAATCCCTCAATAAACCGTCGATAGTATCCAGCCAATCCCAAAAAGCTTCGAACTTCCCCGACATTTTCAGGGGTTTTCCACTTCTGGATATCCTCGATTTTGGCGGGATCTACGGAGATTCCTCCCTCCGAGATTATATGTCCTAAAAAGGGAACTCTCTTCAGCCAAAACTCACACTTGCTCAACTTGGCATATAATTGGTGTTCTCTCAGCCTCTGTAACACCAACCTTAGATGTTTCTCATGTTCTTCTTCATTTTTGGAGAAGACGAGAATATCATCTATGAAGACCACCACAAACTTGTCCAGATATTCCATGAATACCTTGTTCATGAGGTACATGAAATATGCCGGGGCATTGGTTAGCCCAAAAGGCATGACAGTGTATTCATACAGTCCGTACCGAGATACGAAAGCTGTCTTGGGAATATCTGATTGTCTTATCTTGAGTTGGTGGTACCCCGACCTGAGATCAATTTTCGAGAACACACAAGCTCCCCTCAACTGATCAAACAAGTCTTCAATGCGGGGTAATGGGTACTTGTTCTTGATGGTTACCTCATTCAAGGCACGGTAATCCATGCATAACCTTTGGGTTCCGTCTTTCTTGGGCACAAATATCACCGGAGCTCCCCATGGTGAGGAACTAGGGCGAATATACCCCTTCTCCGTCAATTCTCTCAAATGATCCTTGAGCTCTTCTAGCTGCTTGGAGTCCATTCGATAAGGTCTCTTGTATATCGGGGCTGTCCCCGGTACTAGCTCAATTGCGAACTCCACGTCACGGTCGGGAGGCATTCCTGGCAATTCCTCCGGAAAAACATCTGGATATTCCCTGATAGTCCTGATTTCCTCAACTTTCACCTCCACTTGATTTAATTTAATGTCCCTCCTAGGCTCGTGTATCGTTATGAACTTTACTCTTGTGCCATTGGGGTGAGTTAGTTCCACAGTTCTGGTCGAACAATGGATGATTCCTTTATGTTTGGTCAACCAATCCATACCCAAAATAATATCTATCCCTTGTGAATCTATCACTATGAGGTTAGCTGTGAATACTACCCCATTAATGTCTAGGCTCACTTTGGGACACACTTGTCTTGTCCTTATTTCTCCACCTGGAGAGTTTACCGCTAGCATATGGTTCATTTGTGTGGTTGCTAGGTCATGCTTCTTAACAAACCCTTGAGCAATGAACGAGTGGGTAGCACCAGAATCAAACAGCAGAGTTGCAAGGTGTAAATTGGCAGGAAACCTACCAACTACCACGTCGGGTGCCTCTTGTGCTTCCTCCATAGTGACATGGTTCACCCGTCCTCTCACTACATTCTGCTGTTGTGGCGGCGCAGGCTTCTTCTTTGGGCATTTATGGGCGTAGTGCCCCACTTCACCACAGCTAAAACATTGCACCCCAACCTTAGGTGCTTGGCCTTGTTGTCTTGGGGTTGGTTCGGGGGTCCTTGCACTGCTGGTCGAGGTGGATATGCGGGGCGAGGCTGCTGCACAAACTGACGTTGCGGCTGTGCTGGTGCTGCGGGAGGCCTGTAGTTTGGGTTGTACCCTCTTGGTGCTGAATAGGGTACCGCAGCACGGCTTGTCTGCCCCGTAGGTTGCTGCATCATACGTGGGCGGGTGTTGCTCCCTGAGGCTTGATGTGACCACCCAGCCTTCCTCTTATTCTCATTTTCCAGGGCCTTTAGCTTCCTTTCCACCACAAAGGCTCTGTCCACCATCTTTTGAAAGCTTTCATACTCATTTGAGGACATGGCACACTGCATCTCTGCGGTAAGTCCTTCCACGAAACAATCTTGTTTCTGCTCATCAGTCTCTATGTCTCGTGGAGCATAACGGGATAGTTGAGTAAATTTAGTGAGGTATTCCCTCACAGTCATGTTTCCCTGCTGCAGTCCCAGAAACTCCTTCCTCTTGTTTTTGAGTTCACCTCTTGGGGTGTAATGGTTGCGGAAGCTACGCTTGAACTCTTCCCATGTGATGTTCTCAGGGTCATGATGGGCGGCCACGTAGGCGGTCCACCAATCAGCAGCAGGTCCCTGCAATTGATGAGAGGCAAACAGCACCCTCTCATACCCTTGGCATTGTATTATCCTCATCTTACTTTCAATGGTCTTCAGCCAATCATCTGCCTCCAGAGGTTCAGCAGCACTTGCAAACTTTGGAGGTTGAGTTCCTAGAAACTCACTCAACCTTGGTTGGCGTGGTGCCGCTTGTGGAGGTGGAACTTGATGCAAGTTGGCCACCACTTGAGTCAAGTTCTGGATAAGCTGATTTTGATTCTCCAGCATTTGGTGGAGAGGATCAACTTCTTCACGGCGACCACCCCTGTCCTGGCCTTCAGAAAGATGAGGGTTGCATGCCTCATCGTTGTTGTTGGCGGGGTTGGCAGCACGTCCTTTTCCTCTTCCGGCCATCTGGCAGAATCAACCAATGTCAATTTGAAATCATTTAGTATCATCTTACTACTCTCATTTGTTTGTACTTTGAAGTGTTGAGGCTTTGTTAAAATTTTACGAGGGTTTATATCTCTCGCCAAATAAATGCACTATTATTTCCTGTGGGTTCACACACCAAAGCAAAACAATCTGAAGACGAGGCTGTGGACAATTGCTCATGGCTTCCACAACTCACGTCACACACCAAGCATCATCACACCATTAACTACGTAACGACTCGACTACTCGACCTCTTGCTAGCTAGGGGAAAGACTCTACACTACTCGTCCTCTTGAGCTGGCTCCTCGGGATCTTCCTCCTCATTTCGGCTACCTTCTGACTCTGCTTTGGGTGGGGAGGCTGCTGGTGGAGAAGTGCGACGACGCCTGATTGCTCGGCGATCCGGGGAGTCAGGAGTCCATGGATCACTCACGGTGACACACAGTTCATTCCCATCTCCTCTTTCTCTCGCCTTTAAGCAAGCTCGCAGCAACGCCTCCGTTTCCTTCAGGGTGTCTCGGACATCCTGAAGCTCTTGTTGACACTCCTGCAATCGAGTGCTGAGCATAGCAGCATCCTCCAAGCACAAGTCCATGTGCTCATGGGAAGTCCCTTGCTGCACCGGTGGGTACTTGTACTCCGTGGTACCACTCTCACGTTGGAGGACATACATGTACTCGGTTTTGTCCAAGTGGCGACGATAGATGTGACTGGCAGGTGATGGCCTCCCAGGTGACATCTTTCTCCGCGTCAACTTGTGTTGCTCGGCAAGCTGGGGAGTGGTGAATCTTAAGCAGCTGATTCTCGTGTATAATCCTCATCTCCGAACTCCATTCTTCCCTCTTCTCACGGATGGTCCTGGTGGAGTTATAGTGGATGATTAGCTTGCCCGTATTGCCGGCGGCTTCGAGCATACGCCGAAGACGGCGCAACAAATCTCCTACTGCCAATCCATAGGAAAGGTACGTCACGGGACGACTCTCCTCTCTTTCGGCAAGGGCAACTACGGGAACTCTCCCTCCTGTAGACTTACGAGCGGTGCGAATCATGCGAACCATCTAAAAACAAAAAGAATTTAAAATTAGGTTAGATAAATTCTCAAACAAAAATCCTGTTTTGAATGAAAGTTGGGGTAAGATGAAGAAAATGACTCCTTTAATAACACTTTCCCAGGTTCATTGTATGTTACATGTAGAGTTTCATGCCTAGGTGAGTTGGTTAAGCCTTGTTGAGCCATCGTGCTCATGGTTGCTGCTTAAGTGTTTTTTAGGTGAGGAGCCACCCACGGACTCGGGTTACGAGTCCACCGGCGAGGGTTACCCTACGTCAGGGACCACGGCTGAGTGGGAGCCGTACACGCCGCGCTGAGCTGAGTGGTGCAGCTAGTGTGGGTTGCCCTAGGGCTGGGCAACCGACTTTTGCTAGATAGGCGGGTGTGAATTGTATAAAAGAAACTTCCGTTGTGTAATAAAGACACTAGTTTGTAACTGAGTATTGTACTAGTTTGTACAGTTCCAGTTGGTTCTCCCTTGTAATATAAGGTGTCCTTATGATGTGTACGGTCGGGTGTCGCATCGTGCGGCACCACCCTCTGCGATCCTGGATGAGCGGATTCCGGTCCGCCACAGTGCCTATGTGTTTTAGAGTCTCCATTCTACCTAGGCTTGCGTCCTACGGTCAATGTAGCTCTGATACCAATCTGTGACACCCGGTTCCGAAAATAGAACCAAGTTAATGCATATGTGTGCCCAGGATGTTCATCACACATACACATGTAATCCACAAACTGAATTCAGAATATAACCACGAATAAATAGTTTTTAAGTACTTTATTACATCGACTCATTGTCGCACTCATGAATCTCTAACTTATTCTTGCAGCGGAAGTCTCTAAACGACAGCGGAAATAACTAAGCAGCAGGCTCCAATCTTCAACTCCACAGGCATGTTGATGGTAGTTCGCACGCCTAGTACTCCACATTGTCCTCGAAGTACTCATCTCCTGTAGCTGATGTTTATGTGGTAATGCAAGGGTGAGTACATGTCGTACTCAGCAAGTGCGGGAAAAGTATGACATGTAGCTTTCAACAAGGTATGGAATAAAAGGCTCATTGCAGCAAGCAAATTTTATTTCACAAACATGATAAAAACAGCAACTATTTCTAGGTGAAATTTATCCCATCATAATCAAGTAATTCAGCAACATTCTCTCATCATAATTCACCATTTATCAAGTCTCATCCAGACATTAATCGTTCTCAAGTTCATCTCATACTCATAAATATTCATAACCATCTTATATTCATATAACCGAAACCATACTCATTTCCATGACTCAAAACAGTCCCAAAACCAATCCCAATGACCATACCATAACCATACCGAATAACCATCCCAAGTTTTCCCTCTAATCATGGAAGTTGGCCAGGTGCTTGTGACCGGAAGCACGGCTATCATGATAGTTTTACACTCTACAGAGGTGGCACCACTTTACCCACAAGTTTGTGATTTCGTCACCCGTCAGCGACTGCAGAACCTAATTATACCAGTACACAACCATCGGTGTATGGCCAAGAGATCACAAAATAGCCTTTACAAAGGGGCTACTAGATGTATGGACTCACTGAGGTTTCACCGGCAGGCTCGAATCACCATTCTCCCACCCACGGGCCCCCTCTTGTGCCATGCAGTTACCAGAGCAGTCCTCCTCGACTCCCATTCCCCGCGCCATCCACGGTCCATAACAAGCTAGCAACACACCTAATTAATCAGCTAAGCCGCGCCCATACTTGGCCTTGTGGTGGCACTGTTTTCCTAGCATATTCTCACATGAACCGGTCCTTAGATCTACGACAAGTTCCACCATCTCATCCAGAAACATTCACGAACCAAGCTTGCCTAGATCTCCCCGATTCCATGCCCATTAACATCATCAAGATCTCATCATCGTTATTCATATGAGTGCAGTAGCTAGACATGTTTTATTTCAGCTTCCCGTATCCCATGGATTAAGCGAAGCAAAAAGAAAAAACGACCATACCCGACTCATCAACTTTCCCGGCGACAAGGATGGTTAACAAAACTAGTAAACTCTTATAAAAGGGTGTCCCATCAAGTTGACTCAAGCATACATGTTTTCGCAAATAAAACAGTTTCAAAACATGGGATCAATATGGTCAAGGGGCACTTGCCTTGCTCCCGTGGTTCTTGTTGTTCAAGCGTCTCTAAGTCTTGGTGCTGTAGTTCCTCGTAGATGGCCTATTGATGTGACGCCCTCGATTCTGTAGAACACAGAACCGAGAACTGATGCGTATGTGTGACACGACCCCATTGGTCCTGTCGAGCCAGGATCACGCTGAGGGGTACTGCGTTGCACAGCACCGTATAACACACGTCAAAGGTACAAAGCGGAAGCGGAAGTTTATTACATAAAATGTTTTATGAACATGTTTACATCAAAATAAGTTTAGTCTACACTCGCGGGCGTAGACTACGCATCAAGTCACGTTCAGCCCTTGAACGTGTCCTTGCTAGCACACACACACACACTAACTCTGCGGCGTGCACGACTCCCACTCGACGGGGTTCCCCTCCTGGGGTTCCGTCTCCTCTTCGGGAGTCCCTTCCTCATAGAACCCTGCAAAAGCTTCAAACACAAGCAGTGAGCACGAAGGCTCAGCAAGTCTGACCCGTCTCACCTAAACATGGAACTTCTACATGAGGGTAATGGGCTACATGAGGTAAAAATCATTTGCAAGGACTCGCCTAATTAGTAGAACCTTACTTTCAAGTTTTAGCAAAAGGTTGTGGAGAACCTTACGCTAAGGCACATGAGAGAGCCGCAATCAAACAAGAAACGCATTTCTCTCATGTCCCTTTCCCAAAGTTGAAAAGAACTTTAGTTAGCTCTAAGCTACAGCATATCATTAACAGTCAATATCCATCTTTCAATCAGCAACATTTTAACATGTGACTAGCCTGTTCTTTCTACGTCACGGTACAGTGAACAAGTGGTACTCACTGACCACGAGGGACGGCGATTATAATCGATTTACACCTGCAGGGTTACCCGAACAACCCGTCACGTACGCCCGTACTCGATGTTACCTACAACAACCATCACGGATGCCGTACGCGACTACCTTTCACCCGTTAGCCAAATGTTGAACCGGTCCAATCGTCCCGAGCAAGAGGTCTCTGCATGCGCATCTCAGTGCCGCCAGCCGATTTACACCTCGAGCTCTCAACCTACCCTCTGAACAACCAGCTATGCCTCAACACACAGCTACCCGAGTTACATCAGTTTCCCGGTTCCCATATAGCCGGTAGGTCTTCGGTACTGTTCTAGCTTGTTCAACAGGCCCGCACACGGCTCGGTCCTCAATCGACACAAGCGGAGCTATAGCACACAGGCCCCAAAGTCCTGTTGCCCTTACTCTCTGCTCGGTCTCATCTTTCTTGCCATGTGTATCATGTGCTATCTCTACCCGAGTCGAGTGCCCCTAGCCTATGCTCGCGAGTAGTTCCAACTACTCGACTTGTACTGAATCCTACACCATCTTAGCAATGCAGTGGCTAACGAGGTTTGCGATCCTAATCCCAACCCATGGTTTTCTTGGCTATGCATTTGGGTTTCCAAGCAAGACTCTAATGCAAAAATAATAGTATTCAAAGGTGTGCTCAAAACAATAAACATTTGTAAAAAGGTTAATGCAAACCGGAGCTTGCCTTGCTGCTCTTGGTCGTAGGCTAGCTGTTCCTCTGGAGTAACGAAGTCTAGGACTTCGGGTTCCTCCTCGACCTTAGCGACTACATGATAAGAGCAATATATGTATCAATTTAAATGCATTTGTATTAACTTTGAGGTTGTGAAGTCTATAACCCTTGCTAGACAGACCTAATGACTGTGAAACTTTTACTGTGGCTTGGTTACAACCTAAACAGAGACTTGGTCAAGTTTTAGTTGCAGCAAAGCTCATTTGAGCCCTCCACAATTAATTATGTCCTTGACCTTAATTGGAACTCTTAGGGTGTTCTAGAAATTTTCATGAAACAAACTATGACCTTCTGAAAACTAGATTTTCAGAGGGTTCTAATGGAGTTGGTCTCACTTAATTTGAAGGTTCCTAGCTAAAGTTATGAGCTAAACAATTTCGGAGAAAATTCTGAAAATGTTTCTGAACATTTTCTATTTTCTCTGGAACAGTTACACTAATCACACCATTAGGTGGATCAGATGAGCTCAAATGGATCTGAAATTTTTATGGTAGTTCAGGGATATTTTGGTGAACATCCCCGAAAAATTTCAGGATTTTCCTCCACAGGATTCTCCAGTTAAAATTCCTAACATTTTAAACTTTGAGGAATTAATTCTGGAGAATTAAAGGTTTTCATGAAGTGAAACTTGATTTGCTGGAAAGTACTCGGAGAACTGAATCCAGCAAAATTCGGTTCACTCAATTTGGAGCTTTCTAGCCAAAGTTATGAGGATTTGAAGTTTGAAGGAAATCTGAAAATCGGGGAAAAGTTTAAACTCTCGCGTGGGCCCAGGGGACACGCGTCGCACGCCGAGGTGACAGCACACAGCGGCCCACCATGATTTTTGCGCGCCAGCACACCCGATCCCGGTCGCAGCCGGATCCCGATTCAAAATATCTCCCGCTGACAGCTGGGGTCCACCCCCTTCTTCAACCTCGCGACGCCCGCGCTCCGCCGCCGAGGGACCTCGCCGGAGAGCTCGCCGCCGGCTTCTGTACAGCTCCAAACTTCTCGATTATGGCCGCCCCTGCCTACTTTTACTCGGGGAACAGGATTCTAGGGTCAGCTGCTCATGACAATGGCCGGAGCATGGTCGGCGACGAGCCGCCACCTCGGAACGACTTCGGCCATGTCGGCTGACTACCCTAGCACCTCAGCTACTTGGGAAACCGGTCGGGAAGCACCAGTGGACCTCAGAGAAGGTCGACATGAGCTCGAGGCAGCTCGGGGAAGGCCCGAAATAGGTCGTCACCGTGCGCCCGATGCCGCCCGTCCATTCCGCCATTGGTAGACCTCAAATTACGCCAGGTACAGAGGTTCTCCGGCCCAGAGTTGTGAAGGCAACTTGTGCGTTACCGTGTCTAGCTCGTGTGAGAGCGGCTTGAGGCCCTCTAATCCTTTCTAGAGCACGATTTAAACAGAATCGTACCCGAAGGTCATTCTGCACACAGAAAGGGGGAAAATGGAAATTCGCCGCCGGTGAGCAACCACTCGAGCTGTGGCTCGGGGGTGAGCAGCACCGGTCACCAGCGCGTCCAAGGGTGCCTTGGTTCGGGCGTGACAACGCCCTGGTTGGGCTGTCCACGAGAGCCCGGGGTGCGGCGGTTCCAAGTCCCAAATTTGATCTTTCGGCACAGCCGATATCAATCGGTTTCAACTGAATTCTAGCAACGGGGAGGACGGAGGAAGGTCTCTAGTACCTTGCTGGGGCTCTGGAGTGGACGGAGGGAGCTGCGATCGGCATTCTCCGATCGATTCTGAGCTGCAGAAAATTTCGGCCGGCGCTGAGTTCTTGCGGGGAAGAACGGTGATGCCTCGGCCGAGGAGGGGGCAGGCGCCTTAAGAAGGCTCTGCACCGCCTCGCGCCCGCGCGTGGGCAAGCAGCTGCTGGCGCGGTGGCTGCCCTCGGTGGCGATCACAGCTGCGGCTCGGCGACCCGAGTGAGAAAAGTCTCAGTCGGTTTGATCTGAGCAGTGGCTGACATGTGGGACCCACTTCCAGTTTTAACCTCTGAAATTTACTTCTAATCACTGTTGTAAACAGTGAACCCCATAGTACCCCTGGTAATTCAAATTATTCACCCATGAACCATTTGATTTGATCAAAGTTCAAATTGGGTTTGGTTTGAGTGAATTTCAGCACAATTGCAGTTTTGAATTCAAATGAAGTTTGAATTTCTCCCACTTAGCTCATGTCAAGATCAACTCCAAATGGAGTGAAAATTGGTGTGTGAGCTCACAAAAATGTGCTGAGTAAGAATATGCCTCCCACTTTTAAATTCATGGGATAAAAACAGTTTGAATTTGAATATAATTTCAAACTGCCCTCTTTCTAACTATACCCAAAAAGGTTTGGAATTTGGGTGAAACTTGGCATGGACATCCTTAGCAAAGTGTAGGAGTTTTCATATGTCCATCCCACCTATATCACATGTGGAAAATACCACTTTTGCAAGGTTTGAGTTTGTTCTCTAATGAGCATGTTGATAATTGTTACTTGCTCTTCATTTGTGTTCATCATCCTTCCTCAAATGAGGTGTGTGGTGTGGTGATGAACACTGCCAATGTGTGTCAAAAACTGAGGCCCTTACAATGTGTGCCCAGGATGTTCATAACACTTATACATATACTTCACAAACTGAATTCAGAATATATATAACCACAAATAACAGGGTTTATTACAATGTCTTATGAGTCTTGGACTCATTCTAGCAGCGGAAGTCTTATCTTAGCAGCGGAGGCCTTATTCTAGCAGCGGAAGTCTTCTAAACTATTGCGCAAGCAAACTAAGCAGCAGCAGCGGCTCCATCTCTACTCCATTCCCACAGGCAAGTTGATGGGGAATCACACTCCTAGTACTCCACGTGGTCTTCATAGTTCTCCTCTCCTGTTGCTGATGATGTAGCAAGTGCGGGAAAATATGATATGTAGCTCACAACAAGGAAGGCATAAAAAGGCTCATTGCAGAAAGCAAAGTTTATTTCTCAAAACACAATAAAAACAGCAACTTAGCTTAAAGTGAATGTAATCCAAGCATGTATTTAAACATTAACATACCTCCATTATGATTCATCCCTTTCCATGTCTCAACCAGACATTAATCTTTCTCAACTTTGCTCATGAATACCATATCGTATCCACTACCATCTCATGAATACCATCTCGTATTCACTACCATTTCATCTCATATTCAATTCCCGTCTCATTCCGAGACCAAATCTCGTTGCCATGACTCAACAGTCATGCAACCAATTTCATTACCCGGACTCAACAGTCCCAAAAACCAAACCATAACCAACCAATAACCAAACCAAAAACCATCCAAAACCATCCCAAAAACCATCCCAACTAATCATGTGGGTTGTCCAGGCGCTCGTGACCGTGAGCTCGGCTATCATGATAGTTTTACACTCTGCAGAGTTTGTACCACTTTACCCACAAGTTTGTAATTTCGTCACCTGTCGGCGACTGCAGAACCTCCATTATACCAGTACACAACCGTCGGTGTATGGCCAAGAGATCACAAAATAGCCGTTACAAAGGGGCTACTAGATGTATGTGTAAAAGCCCAAGAAAAGGGACTTGCAAGAACTTTTCATCACCTCACTACACCACAGTTTTTGTTGTGGATATCTTGTGAAAAATTGTGAAGAGCACGTAACCTCCATCAAAAGAGTGATTAGAGGAGAAAACCCTAACATGCACAAAGTAGGGTTTCTACACATGAACATGAGAGGTTAAGCTCACCCCTAGGACTTGAAAAGCCTTGGGAAGGTTCAAGCCAAGTTTCATGCAAACCCAACACTTTTTGAGGCAATTTTTGAGGCATTTGACAAAGAGGCCAATTTGAATGTAAACTCAAATTGCAGCAGCTTTCATCACTCAAATTCAAAAGTTAGATTCATATTCAAACTCAGCACATTTTTCTGAGTTAGCCCACCAATTTTCATCCCCATTGGAGTTCATCTTGTCTGGAGCTAAATTTGCAAGAATTCAAAACTGAATTTTAATTTCAGTTCAAATGTGAAGCAAATTCAGCCAAACCAAGTTCAAATTTGAGAACTCAAATTCAAACTAAGACTTGGGGACTAAGACTCTCATTCAATGGACAGTAGCTGGGATATTTACAGGAGAAATTGGAAAAAAGAGGATTAGGGGGAGAGTTGGGCCCACAAGTCAGTGGGAGGAATGTGCAACACCCGGACAGCGCTCTGTTTCTCGCCGAAGCAAATGTTCACCGTGCGCCAGTGAGCTGTTTCCCCGGACGCCACCTCCCGAGCGCCAGCCCACAGCGTGCGCGAACGAGGCGGTCGCCCAGGGATATTTCCCTCCAGAACCGACTCCCGTCGCGGCCTTGACCGTTCCCGAGCCCTCGACACAGAAACACCGCCGCGCACACTCGAGCTTTCGGTTCTCCGGCGTCCTTTCATTTCAGCAGCTAGCACGCTAGTCTGAGCACACCCGAGCTTCGCCGAGGCTTTCTCGACGTGATAGACACGATACCCCGGCGCCCCATCCACGGTAAACTGCCCCCGAGCTCTCTGTTTCCATTCCACACCGGGTAGAGCCGCCACGACCAAAAACTCCTAGCCCGGTCGCTAGGCGTTATCCCCCGTCAAGTTGAGCGGGCCAGTAGGTTCGCCTGGGAGTGTACTCCCTGTCCAACAACTCCGGCCGCATGCCATGGGGTGTGCTGGCCGGAATTCCGTTTCTACTGACGACATGCAATAATAACCGAGGGGAGAAACTCGGCAAATTCGCCTCACACATCGAACCACTCCTCACCAGACCTGGAAACCAAGCTGTAGACGTTTGTGCGAGCACGTGGGATCAAGAACTAAGGAGAACCGTTGAGGAAACCCTCAGTTCTTCGAGTTTTTCCAGTTTTCCGCAAAATCACCCTAGATCGCACGGTGAGCCCCTAGTTGCCGGCGTTTCTCGAGGAATCAGAGCCTGGGACGTGGCCACCTAGGTAGTGGCGATGCTGTAGGAGCTAACCGGAGCAAGGTTAGAGCATTACAGTGCCCTAGCGACGTCGCCGAAGTTGCCACAGCTACTGTCGCCATCGCGCCTAGGTTTCCGGCCATCCTCGATCCGAGGTAAGGCCGGCAACGTGTTCCTCGTGCAAAAAACATGCAGTGGCGGCAAAAATCAGCAAGTTCCGAGGGCCGGAACCCCTTTGCGGTGAGAGCTCCGACGAGCTCGGCGGCGGGGTCGCGCGGGGCGCTAGAGGAAGACGAAGGGGGGTCAGCCCCACTCGTCAGCGGCTGGAAGTAAACGTGCAGGATTTTCTGTGGTCCAGGATCCAGTGTGGCTGCGCGGCAAAGGGTCTGTGGCCCCATGGGGCTCGGCTCCAGCAGTCGACACGTGTGCGATGGACCCACCTGCAGGTTTTAAACATTTTGAGAATTTCCAGTTTTAGTTCAAACTTCAAATGAATAGAACTTTTGCTAGGAAACTCCACATCCAATGAACCAAATTTTGCTGAACTCAGAATTCTGAGTACTTTCCAGCAATATCAATTTCAGCTCATGAAACTTAATAGTTTTCCAGAATTAAATCCCTAAATTTCAAACTGTTAGGAATTTTATCTGGAGAACTACTTTATGAAAAATTCTAAAATTAGTCTGAGAGGTTCACTGGAAAATCCTTGAGTCACAGTAAAATTTTCAGACTCATCCAAGTTCATTTAGTCCCCCTAATGGGGTGATTAAATGAACTGCCCAGAGAAAATAGAAAAATGAACAGAAACATTTTTCAGATTTTCTCCAAAACTTGTTTAGGGCATAACTTCCTCTAGGATTCTTCAAATTACATGAAACCAAGTCCATTAGAACCATCTTAAATTCTAGTTGTCAGAATGTAATGGGTGGAGCCATGAAAACCCCTGGGATTCTTTAGAGGCTCAGATATTGAACAAATAGACTTTTATTTGTACAAGGTTCAAATAAACTTTGTTTCAAATGAAACTTGGTCAAGACTCTGGTTAGGACCCTACCAAACCACCAAAAAAATTTGAGAGCTAAAGGGAAGGGTTAGCTAGAGTTATTAGTAATCATGTATTCCAGTTTACACATTGCATTTAAATTGACATGTAGTATTTCATTAAACGTGTAGTCGCTGAAGGCGAAGAGACTCCGGAAGTGCTCGACTTCCTCCTTCCGGACAAAGACCTAACTACTGACCAGCAGCAACAAGGCAAGCCCCGGTTTGAATTAACCTTCTATATAAAGTTTTTGCTTTGTTCACATGTCTAGGGTGAAGTATAAATGTGCATTAGGTGTAGGATGAATGGAACCCCATTGGCATAACCGGAATCTTTCTCTAAGAGTGAGGGTAGTGTCTAAGACCTCGAGTAGACAGGCTATGCTTAATGATTCATAGGACTTTGGTACAAGTCGAGTAGTTGGAATCTACTCGCGAGTTTAGGCTTGGGACACACGGGTTGAGTTGAGTAATGTGAGATCACTTTAGTAATGAAAATGAGACTAGGCAGGGGCTAGGGCACAGCAAGAGGAAGTCTTGTGTGCGCAGCCCTGTCCATGTCGATTGAGGACCGATCCGTGTGCGGCCCTGCTGAGCAAGTGTTGAACATACCGAAGGCATATCGGATATATGGGCCCCGATAAACCGATGTAACCTAAACCTCCGGGCGTCGAGGCATAGCACACCGATTTATAGGTGTAGGTTGAGGGCAGCAAGGTGGAAATCTGCTAATGGCAATAGAGATATGCTCCGTGTAGGGAACCTCCTGCCCATTTCGGTGCGACCGGTTCGACGTTTGGGCTGTTGGGTGAAAGGTTGTCCCGTACGACATCGAGTGAGCGTGCTGTGCAGCTCCACGGGTGGGCGTACGTGACGTGCTCTTGGGTTTTCCCTGCAGGTGTATATCGAGTCGATTCGCCATCCCTCGCGGTGACGAGTACCACTTGTTCACTGTGTCGTAACGTAGTTAATGTATGAAATGTGATGATGCAATATTGCTGTTATGATATAATATTGTATTGCTACATGTGTGCCACCAAAATTGCTTACTAAATTTCAGACTCATAAACTGTTAACTTGTGCCTAAAAGATGAACTAAGGATGAACTTGTAGGCGCGTCCGTTTGCTGCAATTGTACCATCCCATGTTCATTGTACCCTACATGTAGAGTTTCATGCTTAGGTTAGTCGGTTAAGTCTTGTTGAGCCGTCGTGCTCATGGTTGCTGCTTAAGTGTTTTTTAGGTGAGGAGCCACCCACGGACTCGGGTTACGAGTCCACCGACGAGGGTTACCCTCCGTCGGGGACCACGGCTGAGTGGGAGCCATACACGCCACACTGAGCTGAGACGTGCAGCTAGTGTGGGTTGCCCTAGGGCTGGGCAGCCGACTTTTGCTAGATAGGCAGGCGTGAGTTGTATAGTGTAGACTTCCGCTGTGTAATATAAACAATAGTTTGTAACTGAAGTTTGTACCTGTTTGTACAGTTTCAGTTTGTTTTCCCATGTTATATATTGTGTCCCTATGACGTGTGCTGTCGGGTGTAGCATCACGTGGCACCACCCTCTGCGATCCTGGATGAGCGGATCCCGGTCCGCCACAGTGTGGACTCACTAAGGTTTCACCGGCAGGCTAGAATCTCCAATTCTCCCACCCACGGGCCCTCTCTTGTGCCATGCAGTTCCCAGGAAAGTCCTCACTTAACTCCCATTCCCCGCGCCTTCCACGGTCCATAACAATCTAGTAACTTACCTAATTACTCAGCTAAGCTGCACCCATACTTGGCCTTGTGGTGGCAGTGTTATCCTGGCATGGCTCGCATGAACCGGTCCTTAGATCTACGGCAAGTAACCACCATCTCATTCTACCTCATTCACAAACCCAGCTTGCCTAGATCTTCCTCCGATTCATGTCCATTAACAACATCATTTTCTTATTATTCTTATGAGTGCAGTTACCTAGACACATTTATCTCGCTTCCCATATCTCATGGACTCGGCGGAGCATAAAAGCAAAAACCATACCCGACTCATTAACTTTCCCGGTGACAAGGGTGGTTAACAAAACTAGTAAACTCCTATGAAAGGGTTTCCCATCATGTTGACTCAAGCACACACACCTTTTCGCAAACAGAACAGTTTTCCAAAAACATGGGATCAATATGGTCAAGGGGCACTTGCCTTGTTCTTGCGGTTCCTGTTGCTCAAATTCTTGCTGTTGTAGTCCGTCGTAGGTAGCTCCCTGAGCTTGTCCTTCTATACGCGATCACGCACATACAAGATTCATAGCAATCAATATCATGCACAAACTCTACCTTAAGATGCAATGATGCATATGCATGTTAATCCTATGATGCAGTTTAGTTTGTACGTGTTCTTGCATGGCTTGCATGGGATTTTATGATGAACAGAAGTGTATAGACCAATTGTGGAAACGGCGATGATCTCATTACAAGATCTAGATCACACCGATCAACACGTGATCTGTCCACACGGAAAAGCTTCTGTTTGAAAGGAATCGAAGAACAGATGCAAAGAAAACGCGATGATGTCGTAAGGTGGTATTGGAGACCTACCTTACGTTCTTCTTGGTCTCAGGGTCCTTCTCCTAGTAAGACAGATCGTCGGGGCTCTCTTCCGGCGATCTCCGGTGACTGAACTCCGGCGAAGGGGTTAGCTCGGCGAGTTGGGGGCTAGGGCTTCTAAGTTGTCGGCTAAGAAAAGATGTTACGACCAAGGGGTTGTTTTGGGTTCTATTTGTAATCGGGAAGAGAAGAGTCCTAATCTGATCGGAATTCGAATAAGAGTCCTATTCAAATTGTTTTTGAATCTTAACAACTTATCTTCAATTGATTTGGTGCTGTAGCAACGTGGAATTCGTGTCGGTTTGCTCAGTACCGGGGATTCCCAAGCGTACAGAAGAAAAACCGCTTCAAATCTCGTTACCTTCGCAGTGATGAGCTCCGGAGGCTCCACGTGTCCTGCGGGAACCTGGGCTTCCCTTTCCCGCAGAGGCGAGCTCCGGTTGTGCCGCATGTCAGGCGGGCGAGACCTCCCTCTTCCTGAGAGGCGAGCTTTCGCCACGCGTCCTGGCGGGCGAGACCTCCCCTCTCTCCAGAGACGAGCTCCGCGTGCGCCATGTGTCTGGTGGGTCGGGACCTCCCCTCTCAACAGAGGCGAGCTCCGCGAATGCCATGTGTCTGTTCTGAACCTCCCCTCTCTTCAGAGGTAGCTCCGAATGTGCCACGTGTCAGTGCCGGACCTCCCCTCTCTTCGGAGGTAAGCTCCGATAGTGCCACATGTCCTAACAGCGCCAGACCTCCTTTCTCCTCAGAGACAAGCTCCGAGGTTGACACGTGTCTGTCAGCGTCAGACCTCCCGGAGATGAGCTCCGGAGGCGACACGTGTCCGGTAGTGTCGGACCTCCCGGAGGTGAGCTCCGGAGGTGACACATGTCCAGTAGGACCGGACCTCTCGGAGGTGAGTTCCGAGAGCGGCATGTGTCTAGCGGGGCCGGACCTCTCGGAGGTGAGCTCCGAGAGCGACATGTGTTCCGCACGGCTGGTCCTCTCTTTTCCGCAGCGACTAGCTCCGAAAGCGACACGTGTCCTGCGGGCTGACCTCGCTCCTCCGTAGAGGCTAGCTCTGGGGGCAACACGTGTCCCACGGTGTCGGACCTCGCCCCTTCTGCAGAGACGAGCCCCGAGCCTGCCACGTAGCCAGTTTAGCGGCGGACCTCTCCCCCTTTGCGGGGATGAGCTCCAAAGGCGCCACGTGGTCAGCAACCGCAGAAATTTTCTACAGCGCTCCCCGGCGAACTGGAATTGTCTCTTTTTGGCTATCTTTTTTATTCTTTCTCTGTTTCAACTTATTTTAAAATGTTTCTCTACATGAAACATGAATACATGCAGAAATCAAAAATGAGGGTGTCACACTTGAGCTTGTTCTTCTACTCACGATCACGCACATACAAAATTTACAGCAATCAAACATCATGCACAAACATTACTCAAGATGCAACGGGGTAGATGAATGAAATCCTATGGTGCAGTTTTATTAAACCAGTTTGTATGTGTTCTTGCATGTTTTAATGGGCTTTCATGGGGTTTTATGATGAACAAGGGTGCTGGGATCAATTGTGGACGTGGTGATGATCTTGACTCAAGATCTAGATCGATTCCACCGTAAAAAATCGATCAAAACACAATCTGTCCACACGTAAAAGTTTCTGTTCGAAGGGGGCGAAGAAAATGGATGCGTAGAAACAGCGGCGACGTCGTAAGATGGGTAATGGGGATCTACCTCACTTCCTCCTTGGTGGCAGGGCCTTCATTCTAGCAATGGCAGCAGCAGGGAATTTTTCTATGGATGATTAGGGCAGGACAGATCGTTGGTTCTTTTCCGGCGACGGCGAGGCGTGAAGGGGCTCGTCGGTGGGGCTCGACGGCGGGGCTCGCTGGCGGGGCTCGATGACGGGGCTCGATGGCAGGGCTCGACGGCGGGGCTCACCTGCGGGGCTGACCAGCGACTGAACTCCGGCGAGGGGTGTGACGCCCTCAATTCTGTGGAAAACCACGGAACCGAGAACTGATGCATATGTGTGCCCAGGATGTTCATCGCACATATACATATGTTCCACAAACTGAGTTCAGAATATATATTACCACGAATAACAGGGATTATTACAAAGTCTCATGAGTCTTGGACTCATGCTAGCAGCGGAAGTTTTATCTAAGCAGCGGAAGTCTAAATCTAGCAGCGGAAGTCTTTATTCTAGTGCGGAAGCAATCTAAGCAGCAGCAGTGGCTCCATCTCTATTCCATCCCCACAGGCAAGGTTGAGGACAGATTACACGCCTAATGCTCCACTTGGTCTTCATAGTATTCTTCTCCTATTGCTGATGATGAAGTAATAATGCAAGTTTGAGTACAATGATGTACTCAACAAGTGCGGGAAAATATGATATGTAGCTCACAACAAGGAAGGTATAAAACAAAGGCTCATTGCAGAAAGCGAAGTTATTTCTCAAAACCACGATAAAACAGCGACTCAGCTTTAAGTGAATGTAATCCCAACATGTATCAACATACCTCCATTATGTTCATCACTTCCCATGTCTCAACCAGACATTGCTCACGAATACCTTCTCGTATTCGCTACCATCTCACGAATACCATCTCGTATTCGCTACCATCTCACGAATACCATCTCGTATTCGCTACCATTCAATCCCGTCTCACACCGAGACCAATCTCGTTGCCACGACTCAACAGTCATGCAACCAATCTTATCATCTGGACTCAACAGTCCGAAAAACCAAACCATATCCAAACCATAACCCAAACCATAACAAAAAACCATAACCATCCCAAAATCCATCCCAACTAATCATGGAAGTTGGTCAGGCGCTCCTGACCGTAAGCTCGGCTATCATGATAGTTTTAAGACTCTGCAGAGTTTTGCACCTCTTTACCCACAAGTTTGTGATTTCGTCACCCGTCGGCGACTGCAGAACCTCCATTATACCAGTACACAACCGTCGTTGTATGGTCAAGAGATCACAAAATAGCCTTTACAAAGGGGTTACTAGATGTATGGACTCACTAAGGTTTCACCGGCAGGCTAGAATCTCCAATTCTCCCACCCACGGGCCCCCTCTTGTGCCATGCAGTTCCCAGGACAGTCCTCACTCGACTCCCATTCCCCGTGCCTTCCACGGTCCATAACAATCTAGCAACTTACCTAATTACTCGGCTAAGCTGCGCCCATACTTGGCCTTGTGGTGGCACTGTTATGAGAGGGGCCCGACCTCGATCACGGGGCCGTGCCGCCTCGCCCGGGAATCGCACTGGGTGGTGCCGTGTTATGCAGCACCCAACAGCACACATATAAGGAACAATGTATTACATAAATCAAAGCGGAAGCTTACAAATGTTCTTTGTAAATAATTTACATAAAATAGCTACAGCGGAAGTCTATAAACAGCTCACGTTGAATATCTAAGTAGCACTCGAGAAGGGGTCCAGCCCGCGGACTCCTCTCGCTAGCAACACGAAGACATGGCAGCGGCTAGGTTCTCCATGTGTGACATGACTCGGGAGTTCTCGAGTCTCACCGGACAACCTTCTTTATAGCGTCGAGGTTTACCTGCAAAACCACTTATATAGCAAGAGTGAGCACAAAGGCTCAACAAGACTTAACCGCCTCTCCTAAAGCATGCAACTCTACATGAGGGTAACTTAAGACCTAATCCTGTAGTTTGCGAAAAGACTCGCCTACGAGTTCATCCTTAACTTTCAGGTTTTAGCCATAATAGTAGTGACCTTGCGCCTAGCAACATTGGAACTCCATAATCAATCAAGAAACGCTTCGTTCCAATGTTACTTGTCCCAAGGTGGAAAATAACTTTAGTTTGCTCTATCTCTACTTCAAACATGCTTTTCATGCAATTTACAATTATCATAACAGCATTTAAAACTTTGCAAACTATTTCCACACAACTTGATTACTACGTCACAACACAGGGAGCAAGCGGTAATCAATAACCGCGATGGACGGTGATTCGAATCAAACACTACCCGGATAACTCGACACATACGCCCGCCTCTGAAGACCCAACTCTGGTGTCCTTCATTACGTCGTATGTGGCAACCTTTCGCAGGACACTAGACTGTAGAACCGGTCACGCCGTCTCGGGCTGATAGGCCTAACGAGACGATGTGGTATGCCTCTACAATCCAGTGAACCTGGTACATCGGTTTCCTGGTTCCCATATGTCAGTAAGCATCCGGTACACAACTCAATACCTGCTCCTGGGTGCCGCAAACACATCGGTCCTTAACCAACACAGGCAGAGCTACTCGACCAAGACCTCGTCTTGTCGCTGCCTAACCATCCTGCCCGGTCTCATCTTTGGAAATGTAAACTTTAGTTTGCTCTCTTTTTCCATCTACACCCAGGTAATCTCGTCTATAACTCGCGAGTAGATTCCAACTACTCGACTTCTACCGTATGCCCTAAGCTATTTAGCACGGCATTCTTCTACAGCGGTGACCCTTTTCTACCCTCAACTCCAGGGTTCATTTGGTCATGCATTTGGAGTGTAAAACATCCTGGACCTAATGCACATACAAACTCTATATCATAAATGTGAACAAAGTAAAAACTTTATAAATAACTTAAATGCCAACCGGAGCTTGCCTTGGTTTTGCTGGTGACTAAATTCAGATGATTATGAAGTTAATTGCTGCTGCCTTGAAGCTGAATCACTGCCTTCTTGCTTCTTGATCCAAGCTCAACTTCTCCTTCTTCACTTTCCACGTTTTATCACTACACGTTATGAATATGCATACATGTTTAATTATAGAACTTTTGCTAACAACTGCTAAAGACAAGTTTAAAACTGGAACTCCGTTTAAGAATTTAAGATGACACTGGGGCTGGTGGTTTGGTTGTGTGTTTAAGCACTATGATCAAGTGAGAAGTGAGGTTCATCACTTGGGTGGTGATCACCTAATTGGTTGAACAGAACACTACTGATCCAGGGCTCCAATGGAGCTGGAAATTTTCTTGTGAGTTCCTTGTCACAAGAAAGTCCTTTGGACCAAAATTCAGAATATTTCACTAAGTGGATCACCCAGAACAATTCCCTAAGCATTTAGGCAAAGAGGAATTAATTCTGAGTAAATTTGCACTTTCATGCAAATTCAAGTGAACTACCATTCCATACATAGCTCATAGAGTATGCCTTAATTTTCCTAGGATTTTCGGAGCTAAGGAATGGCTAGAACTGAATTTCCAAGTTTTGGAAATTCTCTGAAAATGTTTCTGTATTCATTTGAATACCGAAACTTGAAATCAGAAGTACTCTAACTAAATCAACTCCAAATGAGCTGAAACTTTTACAGGAGTCTCCTAATATCCTAAAGAATATGCTGGAAAAATTTAGGGATTTTTGGATGAACCAAACTCCCTCAAAAATTCTTTTTCTAAAAAGTTTTAAAGAATTTTCCAGACTTTTCTATTGGTTTTCATACAAATTGGGTTGCATATTTGGATAGAGTTCTTCATCCTGAATCCAACCCAAGTTGAATCACTAAATTTGGAGCTCCCTAGCAAAAGTTATGAGGTTCTAAAGTTTGAACTAAATCTGGAATTCAAATTAATTCGGGAAATGTTCAAACTCTGACTGTGGGTCCATCCTACACGTGTCAGCTGCTGGAATCATGCCACACGGGGCCTCAGACCCGTTCCCGCGTTGTCACAGACCGATCTGAGGCTGCAGAAAATCCCGCACGCTTAAACCTAGCTGCTGACGAGTGGGGCCGACCCCTCCTTCGTCTTCCTCCGGCTCCCGCGCGACCCCGCCGCCGGGCTCGCCGGAGCTCTCGCCGGGAAGGGGTTCCGGTCCTCGGAACATGTTGATTTTTGCTGCCACTGCATATTTTCGCGCGAGGAACACGTTGCCGGCCTTACCTCGGATCGAGGATGGCCGGAAATCTAGGCGCGGCGGTGACAGTGGCTTTGGCAACTTCGGCGACGTCGCTAGGGTGCTGTACTGCCACAACCTTGCTCCGGTTAGCTCCTACAGCATCGCCACGACCTAGGGAGCAATGTCCCGGGTTCTGATCTCGCAAGAAACATTGGCCACTAGGGGCTCACCGTGCGACCTAGGTGGATTTCGGTGAAAACTCGAAAAATCCGAACAACCGAAGGTTTCCTCGACGGTTCTCTCTAGTTCTTGATCCCACGTGCCCGCACGGGTGTCTACAGCTGGGTTTCTAAGTCTGGTGATGGGTGGTGTACCGTGTTTCCCTAAATTCTCGGTTTTCTGCATGCGGTTCATATTGCATGTCCGTGGGGAAAATCAAATTCCGGCGAGCACGGCCGGTGACAAGCTACCAGCGCTTCTGTGGAGCAAGAAGGGTTACAGGCGCACCTTTTTGCTTTTGCAGCACGACGGGAGATGCTCTGTGGTGGCAGGGCGACGTGATCTTGCCGCGGCAGCTCCCCTCGGCGCTGTGGAGGAGAATTGAGCTCGCTGTCGGGGTTTCCGTGGAGTTAGCTCCGGTTTCTTGCGTCGGCCACGCTCAGTGAGGTCTGGCGACGCGGTGGAGATGTTCAGCACGGTGTGTGTCTCGTCGGTGTGGCCGGGCGCCGATGAACTGCACGAGTTCTTCCGCTCGGTAGCAACTCGGCGAGGGAAGCCCGAGATAGCGTCGATAGTGGTGGGAGGCGGCTGTGTGGGGCGACGCTCGCTCGGTGGGATCGATAAGGGCGAGGGAGACCGCCTCGGGCTGCTCGGGAGCTGGCTGCGTCGTCGCCTCGGTGGCGCGCGCATGGACGTCAGCTGTTCAGCGCCTTCGAGCGAAAAGCAGAGAACCGGTTGAGTGAGTCTGAACAGGGAAGGTATTGCTTAAGTGCTAAGTCTTTCCCTCTCCTCAATGACCATTGGGGCCCACAGTCCATCTCCCAAATATCTCCAAACTTTTGACACATTGCAAATTCAGCTATGAGGGATCCAAATTCGAAAGCCATTTGGCCATTTGACAAGTTGTGCCACAGTTTCAAATTTGAATTCAAATTTAAATGAAATTTACAAGTCCCTTTGATAATCATATCAAGGCACCTCCAAATTTGCTCAAAATTTGCCTCCTTCACAACTTGAACCTGAGGAATTCAAATATGTCCTCTGATCTTTGAGTTGGCCATTGCAAACACAACTTCTGAAACAACAGTTTGAATTTCCTCTTTTGAAAATGCCCTTCTTCTTTTTGGAAGTGACCCTCTTAATTCAAACTGAATTCAAAGTTTTCTTGCACATGCCAACACTTTCATGAGTAAACAAAAGTTTTTGTAAGTCCCATTTCTTGTATTCAAACTCAACTTTATTCATAGCTCAAGTTTTCTATTTACAAGTTTTGGGACTTTTACATGTTATCCTGGCATGTGCTCGCATGAACCGGTCCTTAGATCTACGGCAAGTAAACCACCATCTCATTCTACCTCATTCACAAACTCAGGCTTGCCTAGATCTCCCTCCGATCCATGTTCATTAACAACATCAAGTTCTCATTATCATTACGAGTGCAATTAGCTAGACACATCTATCTCGCTTCCCAAAATCCCGTGGACTCAGCAAAGCATAAAAGCAAAAACTATACCCGACTCATAAACTTCCCTGGTGACAAGGGTGGCTAACAAAACTAGTAAACTCCTATGAAAGGGTTTCCTATCATATTGACTCAAGCACACACACCTTTTTGCAAACAAAACAGTTTTCCAAAACATAGGATCGATATGGTCAAGGGGCACTTGCCTTGTTCTTGCGGTTCCTGTTGCTCGAACTCTTGCTGAAGTAGTCCATCGTAGGTAGCTCCCTGAGCTTGTCCTTCTATACGCGACCACGCACATACAAGATTCATAGCAATCAATATCATGCACAAACTCTAATCAAGATGTGATGATGCATATGCATGTAAATCCTATGGTGCAGTTTTTTATTAGATCAGTTTGTACGTCCTCATGGCTTGCATGGTTTTACGATGAACAGAGGTGTTCGGATCAAATGTGGACGTGGCGATGATCTTGACTCAAGATCTAGATCAACCGATCAACTCGTGATCTGTCCATGGAAAAGTTCTGTTCGAAAGGATCAAAGAACAGATGCAAAGAAAACATGATGATGTCGCAAGGTGGTATTGGAGACCTACCTTACATTCTTCTTGGTCTCGGGGTCCTTCTCCTAGCAAGACAGATCGTCGGAGCTTTCTTCCGGCGACTGAATCCGGCGAAGGGGTTTAGCTCGGCGAGCTGGGGGCTAGTGCTCTAAGTTGTCGGCTCAGGAGGTGGAAAAGAAGTTCGTGGTTGCGGCCAAAGGTTTTGGGTTCTATTTATAATCGGGAAGAGAAGAGTCCTAATCCGATCGGAATTCGAATAAGAGTCCCATTCAAACGGTTTTTGGATCTTAACAACTTATCTTAGATTGATTTGGTGCAGTAACATTGTGGAAATTGTGTCGGTTTCCTGCCGTACCGGTATTCTCACGTGTACAGAGGAAAACCGCTTCAGAATCGCGTTACCTTCGCGGCGGTGAGCTCCGGAAGCTCCACGTGTCCAGCGGGAACCTAGCTCCCTTTTCTGCAGAGACAAGATCCAGTTGTGCCACGTGTCAGGGGAGCGAGACCTCCCTCTTTCTCAGAGGTGAGCTCCGCTTGCGCCAAGTGTCCTGGCAGGCGGGAACCTCCCCTCTCTCCAGAGACGAGCTCCACGTGCGCCACATGTCTGGTGGGTCGGGACCTCCCCTCTCAACAGAGGCGAGCTCCACGAACGCCACGTGTCAGTTTGGGACTTCCCCCTCTCTTCGGAGGTGGCTCCGGGTGTGCCATGTGTCAATTTTGGACCGCCCCTCTCTTCGGAGGTGAGCTCCGATAGTGCCACATGTCCTAACGGCGCCAGACTTCCTTTCTCCTCAGAGACGAGCACCGAGGTCGACACGTATCCATCAGCGCCGGACCTCCCGGAGATAAGCTCCGGAGGTGACACGTATCCAATAGTGTCGGACCTCTCGGAGGTGAGCTCCGGAGGTGACACGTGTCCAATAGTGTCGGACCTCGCGGAGGTGAGCTCCGAGAGCGACACGTGTCCCGCACGGCTGGTCCTCTCTTTTCTGCGGTGAATAGCTCCGCAGCCGACACGTGTCCTGCGGGACTGGCCTCGCTTCTCCGCAGAGGCTAGCTCCGGGGGCAACACGTGTCCCATGGGGTCGGACCTCTCCCCCTTTGTGGGAATGAGCCCCGAGCCTGCCACGTAGTCAGTTTAGCGGGGGACCTCTCCCCATTTGCCGAGATGAGCTCCGAACACGCCACGTGGCCAGCGAGCCGCGGGAGTTGTCTTTGGCGCTCTCTGTAAACTGGAATTCGCTCTTTTTGGCTAACTTTTTTATTCTTTCTCTGTTTCAACTTATTTTAAAAGTGTTTTTCTACATGAAATATGAATACATGCAGAACCCAAAAATGAGGGTGTCAAAAGGGGGGGGGCAACTCGGCGAGTTGGGGGCTAGGGCCTCCAAGTCGCCGACTTGGGAAGGGGAGAGAGGAGGGGGGCTGCGGCCAAAGGGGGGGTTCGGTTCTATTTATAAGGGGGGAGGGGGGAGAATCCTCCTCCAATTGGAACTAAATCCTAACAAACTTTTCCCCATTTAATTTTGTGCGGCAGCAATGGGGGATAAATTCCCCAAATGTGGGGAAAATTCCCCTTTTTGAGGGAATTGGGGAATTTGGAGATTTGGGGAAAATTTTGGGGGAAATTGGAATTGGCTCATTTCAGCTATCTTTTTCTCATTCCCCACCATTTTTGTGTCACTTACTCCATTTCTACATTCCCGTCTCCATTTCTATGTCCCACTCTCCATTTCTACATTGCCTTTCTCCATTTCTATGCCCCATTCTCCATTTCTATATGCCCTTCTCCATTTCTATGGTTCCTTCCTCCATTTCTATGGTTCTTTCTCCGTTTCTATGGTTCTTTCTCCATTTCTATAGTTCTTTCTCCATTTTTATAGTTATTTCTCCAATTCTACTTCTTTTATAATGTCTCTCTACATGAAAAATGTATGCATTGCATGGAAATGAGTTTGAGGGTGTTACAGGTTGTAACAAGAAACAAGGCAAGACTTGTTGCAAAGGGATATGCACAAGTAGAAGGTTTGGATTACGATGAAACTTTTTCTCCCGTAGCTAGGCTTGAATCAATTCGTATCTTGCTTGCTTTTGCAACTCACCATGATTTCAAGCTGTACCAAATGGATGTGAAAAGCGCTTTCCTCAACGGTCCAATCAAGGAGGAAGTGTACGTGGAGCAACCACCCGGATTTAAGGACGATAAGTATCCTAATCATGTCTTTAACCATTGAAAAGCCCTCTATGGCCTCAAACAAGCTCCTAGAGCTTGGTATGAGTGTCTTAGAGACTTTCTCACAAAAACTGGGATTAGGATAGGGAAGGCCGACTATACACTCTTTACTAAGCATTTTAATGATGATTTATTCGTGTGCCAAATATATGTCGACGACATTATATTTGGCTCTACTAACAAAGCTTTTTGTGATGAGTTTTCAAAAATAATGACCAAAAGGTTCGAGATGTCAATGATGGGGGAATTGAAGTTCTTCCTAGGATTCCAAGTCAAACAACTCAAGGAAGGAACTTTCATAAGTCAAACCAAGTATACTCACGACATACTCAAGAGGTTCGACATGGACAAAGCCAAACCCATCAAGACTCCAATGGGAACAAACGGACACCTTGACCTCAATGAAGATGGTACAAGTGTGGATCAAAAGGTATTTTGTTCCATGATAGGTTCCTTGCTTTACCTTTGTGCATCTAGGCCCGACATAATGCTTAGTGTGTGTATGTGTGCACGGTTCTAAGCTGCTCCTAAGGAGTGCCACTTGAAGGCCGTTACGAAGATTCTTAGATATTTGGTTCACACTCCTAACCTAGGACTTTGATATCCCAAAGGATCCAAGTTCAATCTCATTGGATACTCCGACACCGATTATGCCAGTTGTAAGGTAGATAGGAAGAGCACGTCCGGGACTTGCCAATTCCTTGGTAGGTCCTTGGTTTTGTGGTCTTCAAAGAAACAAAACTCCATTGCCTTATCCACAGTCAAAGCGGAGTACTTGCAGCCGGGAGTTGTTGTGCACAACTCCTATGGATGCGACAAATTCTTAGGGACTACGGTTACACTTTGAGCCATATTCCACTCCTATGTGACCATGAGAGTGCCATCAAGTTTGCTCACAATCCCGTGGAGCATTCTAGAACCAAACACATTGATATCCGTCACCATTTCTTGCGAGATCACACTATCAAGGGAGATATCATTATCTCTCATGTTAGGAGTGAGAAGCAATTGGTGGACATCTTCACCAAACCCCTTGATGAGAAACGCTTTTGTGATCTAAGGGAGTGAACTAAATATCCTAGATTTTCAAAACGTTGCTTGAGTCGTGCACATCTGCTTGTTACTTGTTTATAAACTTCAAAAATTGCACGCTTTCAAAATTCTACCCTAATCTCTCTTACTCTATAAAAACTATGTTCAAAGGATTCTTTGTCAAATATGACCATTGTTTGTTTGATATATGCTTACTGACCATGTTTGCCATAGGTATTTGCAAAAACTTGTTCAAAAAGGATCATATTCTTAAGCTAAAATTCAAATTATATGAATATCAGGCCGGGCTAGTCCGCCAATGGGCCGGATAAGCCCGGGCTGTCAAGGTCGGACTTCTCAGCGGACAAGTCCAAACTGGACTAGTCCGCCTGGGAGGCCGGACAAGTCCGGCACCAGAGAAGTCCGACTCTGGTCCGCTGACCGGACTTGTCCGGGCACCAGGCCGGACTAGTCCGGGCCCTAGGGACTTAACCTCCCAGGGGCGGCCAGACCCCTCTCTCTCTTCACACTCTCAAGTCTCAACTCTCTCAAGCGGGAAATGCCCCTCATTGGCAATTTTCGCTTTTGTCCACCAAAAATCTCGATCAATCCACGGATTGGAGCCCTAAGGAGTGAGGAAATCCTTCCCCGTGCTTCGTTTCTCAAGTTTCGCCTCCGATTTCATCACATTTGAAGATTTCAAGAGGTATTCTTTTCCTAACCAAAAATCTTTCCTTTTCTTCATTCTTAGGTCTTTTGCTAGAAACCTCTTCTCAAATGTTGTTCCTAGTGTCAATGCGATCGTAGCCTAGGAGTATTGCGACCTGATTCAATGTTTTTGCGAAAAATCATTAGAGTTAGGGTTCTTCCTGTGCAACCCGGACTAGTCCGGTTTCTGGGTGGACAAGTCCGTTCTCGGGCGGACTAGTGTGGCCCCTTAATGGACAAGTCCGGTTTACACAGGACAAACTTCAACTTTAGCCATTTTTAGTGAATTCTTTCGCAATATTCCACTTCCTTGACCTCTTATCTCTTGTTTCTCAGGCAATATGTCAGACTTCGACCAAATATCTCCTCTTCCAAGTCCCACAGTCGAGGAGGCTCGACAAGCCCTTCATCGGCGCATTGCCGAAGAGAGGGCGGCAAAGGAGACCTAAGCGGCTAAGGAAGCCGTCAGTCGAGAGGCAAGAACAAAGAAGAGACATGATCTCAACGAGGAGGCACAGATTGCCCAAGCCGTTGAAGAATCTTTGGTGGATGAACGGAGGAAGAAATGGGCTGAAAGTGAAGCCCATAGCTCCCAGGCTGCTAGTGCCGTAGAGCCCAAGAGGAAGAGGCTGGTCACTTTGGAGAGAAAGAGCGGGAAAAGGAGAAGGAGAATGAATCCGAGGGTAGGGTTCTTCATGACCCGAAGAAAGGCAAGGCTCCACTTCCTGAGGAGCCCAAGAACAAAAAGGCAACTGCCAAGGCACTGAAAAAGAGGGCAGGAGGGATAGTAATCAGGAAGAAAGGGCAACCGAAGCCCATCGGTCCCCTGAAGATGGCTGCCCCTGCAAGAGATCCAAACCGGCAGCCCAACAATTCGGCATATGTGTTCAAAGGAAAGGGGGCTGAGAAGGCTAGAAGGCTGAGAATGGATAAAGTCTATGACTATGAGAAGCACACAGCCGACACTAGGTTTTTGTGTGACTTCCATTGCAACTACTACCGCCTAGTGTACCTAAAGATGAAGACTCCAACCGCTCAAGCTCAATGGGTAAATTGGGACTACATGGCCAAAAGGAAGCACAAAGCCTTTGATGCCGTGATTGAATCCGCAGAGCGCCATGGAATCAAGAAAATCATGAGCTTCAAGTATGACTGGAACATCAAGGTGATTGTGCAGTTTTAGACCACCGTGTACTTCTCCACCTACGGTGACCGGAAAATCACCTGGATGACACATGGAGAGCAATACTCAATCACATATGAGAGGTTTGCTCAGATACTTGGCCTTGAGGAGCACCTGGACCATGAGATACTCAGGCAGTGGATAGGAATCAGCTTGACTACATGTATCCTAGTCATGTTCCCTATGAGGCCGGGCTTGCTAGGAACATCAAGCCATTCTATAGCATCCTCAACCGGATTTTGAGGAGAACTATTGCCCCTAAGGATGGAGATGCATGTGACACCCTCATTTTTGGTTTCTGGATGTGTTCATGTTTCATGTAGAACAACGTTTTAAAACAAGCTGAAACAGAGAAAATATCAAAAATATAGCCAAAAGGAGCCAAGTCCAGTTCACAGAGAGCACCGAAGACAACTCCCGCCGCTAAACTGGCTACGTGGCGCCTTCGGAGCTCATCTCCGCAAATGGGGAGAGGTCAGCCGCTAAACTGGCTATGTGGCAGGCTCGGGGCTCGTCCCCACAAAGGGGGAGAAGTCCGACCCTGTGGGACACGTGTTGCCCCAGAGCTAGCCTCTGCGGAGAAGCGAGGCTAATCCCGCAGGACACGTGTCACCTTAGGAGCTATTCACCGTGGAAAAGAGAGGACCAGCCACGTGGGACACGTGTCGCTCTCAGAACTCACCTCCGAGAGGTCCGACACTACCGGACACGTCTCATCTCCGGAGTTCACCTCCAGGAGGTCCGGTCCTATTGGACACGTGTCAACCTCAGAGCTCGTCTCTGAGAAGGAAGGAAATCTGGCACTGTTAGGACACGTGGCACACCTAGAGCCATCTCCGAATAAAGATGAGGTCCCGACCGCCAGGATACGTGGCGCACGCGGAGCCCACCTCTGAGAAATAGGGAGGTCTCGCTCGCTTGACACGCGGCACAACCGGAGCTCGTCTCTTCGGAAAAGGGAGACTAGGCCCCCCAATGGACACGTGGAGCTTCCAGAGCTCATCACTGCGGAGGTAACGAGTTCTGGAGAGGGTATTGCTTCTGTACGCATGGGAATACCGGTACGGGAGGAAACCGACACAATTTCTACAATGTTATCGCACCAAATCAACTAAAGATAAGTTGTTAAGATTCAATGACAAGTTGAATAGGACTCCTATTCGAAGTCCAATCAGATTAGAACTCTTTCCTCCCGATTATAAATAGAACCCAGAACCTTTGGCCAAAACCACGAACTTCTTTTCCAACTCCTAAGCCGACGACTTAGAGCCCTAGCCCCAGCTCGCCGAGTAAACCCTTCGCTGGAGTACGGTCGAGAGAGATTGCCGGAAGAGAGCCCCAACGATCTGTCTTTCTAGGAAAAGGACCCCGAGACCAAGAATAACATAAGGTAGGTCTCCAATACTAACTTATGACATCATCGCGTTTTCTTTGCATCTGTTCTTCGATTCCTTTCGAACAGAAGCTTTTTCGTGGACAGATCACTTGTTGATCAATTTGATATAAAAGTCAAGATCATCGCCACGTCCACAATTGATCTCTACAACTCTGTTCATCGTAAAACCCATGCAAGCCATGCAAGAACACGTACAAACTAAACTGCATCATAAATTAACATGCATAAGCATCATCGCATCTAGTTAAAGTTTGTGCATGATATTGATTGTTGTAAATCTTGTATGTGCTTGATCATGTATAGAAGGACAAGCTCAGGGAACTATCTACGACGGGCTACAACAACACGATTTTGAGCAACCGGAACAGCCAGAACAAGGCAAGTACCCCTTGACCATATTGATCCTATGTTTTGGGAAACTGTTTTGTTTGCGAAAAGGTGTGTGTGCTGAGTCAAACATGATGGGAACCCCTTTTATAGGAGTTTACTAGTTTTGGTTAAACCACCCTTGTCGCCAGGGAAGTTTATGAGTCGGGTGTGGTTTTTACTTTTATGCTTCGCTGAGTCCATGGGATTGGGAAGCGAGATAGATGTATCTAGCTAACTGGAGTTATAATCCTCATCTCCGAACTCCATTCTTCCCTCTTCTCACGGATGGTCCTGGTGGAGTTATAGTGGATGATTAGCTTGCCCGTATTGCCGGCGGCTTCGAGCATACGCCGAAGACGGCGCAATAAATCTCCTACTGCCAATCCATAGGAAAGGTACGTCACGGGACGACTCTCCTCTCTTTCGGCAAGGGCAACTACGGGAACTCTCCCTCCTGTGGACTTACGAGCGGTGCGAATCATGCGAACCATCTAAAAACAAAAAGAATTTAAAATTAGGTTAGATAAATTCTCAAACAAAAATCCTGTTTTGAATGAAAGTTGGGGTAAGATGAAGAAAATGACTCCTTTAATAACACTTTTCCACCCACACCTTGGAAAATAGTTTTTAAGAAAATAGGGCCCTTAAATACGTCCATTTCTACCTAGGTCCACGTTCCTACGGGCAACCTTGGCTCTGATACCACCTCTGTCACACCCGGTTTTTCCGAAGAAACAACCAAGTGAATATCACATGTATGCCAGGATCATTTTCTCATACATGTGATGACAAATAGTGAAGCATCATTTATTACAAGCCAGGTGTAGAATATAAATAAGTCTTACATCGCAAATGTCTCCATGGACACTAATGCTTCATCACAAGTAAATAAACTAGCAGCGGAATATTATTCTTTAGGGCTCAATCACAGGCGTTGCCCGGGGGTCTCCATGAACCTAAAAGCCTTCCTCGGGTCCAAAATCTTGGTCATTATACACCACCTCATTATCTTGACCTGAGCAGCAATATAAACCAACAAATATGCAAGGTTGAGTACCAATGGTACTCAGCAAGTGTGGGAAAATTATATCATGCATGGCTAGAACAAGGAGAGGTTGAACTCATGGTTAAAGCACTACGCAATTAATACCTATCACCTTAGCTTATTAAGCACTTACATTACTACACAGGTGAAAAGGTCCCAATCTCCCATCCCATCATCATAATCCAATAACCATAACCATCATTTCAAATGTTAAGCTCCCCGCTTAACTTCCAAAACCATCAATCCTCTAATCATGAATAAGTCCAGGCCGCTCTTAACCGTGAGCACGGCTGTCAAGACAGTTTTGACTCTGCAGAGTTTGTACCACTGTACCCACAAGTAGTGATTTCATCCCCCGTTGCCGGGTGGACTAAAAGAACCTCCATTATGCCAGTGGCTACGATCCACATTCACACTTCCCAGGTGTGTGGCCAAGAGATCACTACGAAGCCTTTACAAAGGGATTCCCGACGAGCGTGGGCCCACTGAGGTTTCACCCCTAACAGCATACAAGAGGCTCCAACCCCGCTGCAGTGGCCCCCTCTTGAGCCTTGCGGTTCATATGGTAGTCCAGCTGACACCTATTCCCCGCACCATCCGACACACCCATACTACGCCGGGGATACACCTAATTAATTGGCCAAGCTGCCCCATCTCAGCATGTGGTTGGCACTGTAAAGCCGGGTTACATGCTCCATGAACCGGTCCTTAGGATCCAGGCAAGTACTAAACACAAACCCAAGTCTCGTGCACCCAGCACACAACCAAAACATCCAACTTGACTTGATCCCTACCTCTACATAACTCACAATATCTCATTCAAGAGTATGGTAAAGTAAACTGATGATCTCATATCCCAAATATCCCATTCTAAGCATGGCTAAGCATATGCATAATAATAAATGACATGATAAAATAAATCCCAACCCAAGCTTCAAGGAAACAAGGTAATGCAATTCTAGGGAAACTTCCTAGCATGGGTTTCATATTTCATTTGACAATGCAAATAATTCTATCTACACATCCTAGCATAGGATCAAAGTGGTCAAGGACACTTGCCTCCTTCTTGCTGCTCTTGAAATTGGTAGTCCTGATCTTGAAAAGGGTTAACTTGCTCTTGAGCAGGTTCTACTTCATACCATCACACATAGCAAAAGAAAAACAACAATCATAAGACATAGTTCACACTTCTACTTCATACAAACCACACATTTCATATTTATGAAATTCATTCACCCTTATATGTGTTGTGGTTACTTTATGTGTGTTGAGTTGTGGCTTGCATGCACTTTTAACCATGCATATATATGATTCCTACCTTTGGTGTCCACATTCATACTTGCATACAATGTGCCTTCACAATTTCTATCAACCCTAAACTGAATTCTTTGTATTTTAGAAACTCCATTTATCATCTACTAGTTGCTATATTTTCAGACTTGTATTCCTATGCATAATTGTATATCTTATTATTAAATTAGTAATACACATCACCTAAACAGATTAGGTTCTGGTCCTAAATAATTTGAAATCATATTTTGACCATGGCTTATGATGTATACTATTTCATAATTATTTTCCCTATTTTTCTTTAACTATTCTTTACTTAAAAATGTGTCCCTATACTAATAAAATGTGAATAATAGATAAAACAGATTTATTTCAGCCCAAAAATATATTTTTATCTCACTCCAAAGTTTCCTAAGTACTGAGAAAGTTTTTAATTAATTTTGACAATTATGTTTGTCCCCCTTTTAAATTTTTAAACACTAGTTACATATTCAATTTTCTAAATTAAATACTAAACAAGGCTAAAATAATGAATTCACCCCATTACAGGTCTATAATATTATTTTCATAATTTCCAGGGGTCTATCTACACTTAACAGAGGTGTTTTTCCTAATTTCTATTAAGTCCAGGGGTTAAAACTGATTTTTAAACGGATTTACATGATTTTCGGGAGTTCCAGGGGCTAGATCTGAAGTTTCCGGGGCTAGCTCTCAATTCCAGAGAACCCCAGGGGGTAGCACGTAAGAATTCCAGTCTTTATAATGCGGGGTTGACGTGGACCGTCCGATTCTAAACCGACGGCTGAGATTCTAACATCGAACCGGTACGCGGGGTTTTAAAGTCTACCGTGCGATTTAAAATAAACGGCGCACAAGCGGCCACGTCGCTCTGATCGAACGCGGGCGGCGCTGCCGACGGCGCACGGCGGCGGGAAGCGGCGATCTCGCCGGAAAGTTTCAGATCCTCGAGAATTCTGCCTAGAACTGGGATCTTATGGCCTAGATCGGTAGAGGGGAGGTCAGGGATCTCACCTCGGGGGTTTTCTCGAGCTCGGGGGTCCTGGAAAGTGCTCGGCGGCGAGGTCCGAGGCAAAACCACGGCGAAGCTCGTCGATGCTGGATTTACACCGTAAGTCTTCGAGTTTTCTGCACCTGCAAAGTTCCCCGGAGGCGGTGGATCAAGACCAGCGAGTTAGATCAGAGTTTCCGAGCTCAGATCGACCAGAATTCACCGGCGAAGTCTCGGTGCTCACCGGAGTGAAAATCGGCGATCACGTGGGAAAAACTGATCGGATCAGGGGTTTTTATAGCCGGGGAAGGGCGGTGGGTCTGTTGTGATCGAGTTGGAGTCCTCAGGGACCGGAATTCGGCTGCGGGACGCGGTTTCCCGATCGGTTGCGATCGCGCGCGCGGGAGAGAGTCCGGGGTCGCGGGGTTAGGGATGACATGTGGGTCCCACCCGTCGGTGAGGGGCAGCGCGGCGCGCGCGGGGGCGGGCTGGCGCGGGGGAAATTGGGCCGGCTGGCGGGTTTCGGCCCACTGGCCGGTTTTTCCCGTTTTCTCTTTTTCTTTTTCCATTTCTTTTCTGTTTTGAGTCTAATTTGAATTCCAGTTTGAATTTGAATTTCTGCAAAACATGCAACACGTCCAAAAATTTTTAAATTCCCCTCTGAACATGGTTTAGGGATTTGAATCAAAATTTGGGGTGTTACAGCTCTACCCCCCTTAAAAGAAATCTCGTCCTCGAGATTGGTGTTTCTAAGAAAACAATTCCGGAAATTGTGCCTTGAGCTCATCTTCCCGTTCCCAGGTGGCTTCCTCTTCTGAGTGATGCTTCCACTGCACCTTGCACATCCTGATTCTCTTGTTTCTGGTGAGGCGTTCCATTGTCTCCAAAATCTTGTATGGTTGCTCGGCATAAGACAAATCTTCAGCTACATCCACTTCATTCATGGGTAACACCTCCTCAGGCGTCCTCAGACATTTCTTGAGTTGTGACACATGAAATACATCGTGCACGTACGATAGATGAACCGGTAACTCTAGTTGGTACGCCACTTCACCTTTTCTTTCCAAAACTTGAAAGGGTCCGATGTATCGAGGTGACAACTTCCCTTTCACCTTGAACCGACGAAGTCCTCTGATAGGGGACACCTTGAGATAAACATAGTCTCCCACGTTGAAAACGAGTTCTCTTTTTCGTACATCAGCATAACTCTTCTGGCGTGTTTGTGCTATCCTCAAGTTGTTGCGAATCTCCCTCACCTTTGCCTCGGCTTCTTGTAGCACTTCTGGACCAAACACTTTACTTTCTCCTGTTTGGTTCCAAAATAGGGGAGTTCTGCACTTCCTTCCATACAAAGCTTCAAACGGTGACATCTTCATACTGGCTTGATAGCTGTTGTTATAGGAAAACTCCGCATACGGTAAGTTCTTGTCCCAACTCCTATTGTTTTTGAGTGCACATGCCCTTAACATATCCTCAAGAATCTGATTGGTTCTCTCCATCTGCCCGTCAGTTTGGGGATGATAGGCAGAGCTGAAATTCAAATGAGTTCCCATGGTTTCATACAACTTTTGCCAAAACCTCGAGGTGAACTGTGTCCCTCGGTCCGACACTATCTTCTTTGGCACTCCATGGTAACACACAATCCTTGACATGTACAATTCTGCCAATTTAGATCCACTGTAGCTTTCTTTCACAGGGATGAAATGAGCTACCTTGGTTAGCCTATCAATAATGACCCATATTGAATCATATCCGGATTGGGTCCTAGGCAATCCCACGACAAAATCCATGCTGATTTCTTCCCACTTCCATTCAGGTACTTTGAGTGGTTGCAATAATCCCGCGGGTCGTTGATGTTCTGCTTTCACCAACTGACATGTGTCACATAGGGCAACATGTTCCGCGACATCTCGCTTCATGCCATACCACCAATACCTGCTCTTGAGGTCCTGGTACATCTTCGTACTCCCAGGATGAATGGAATAGTCAGAATCGTGAGCCTCCTTCAAAATTAATTCACGGATCTCCTTTACTTCTGGCACACAGATCCTTTTTCCGTGCCACACCGTTCCTTGTTCATCCTCTCTAAAACCAGGAGCTTTATTTTCCTTAATGAGCTGTCTGATCTCTTGTATCTTCTCATCATTCTTTTGGCCCTCGCGTATGTCTCGCTCGACTGTGGAGTCCACTTCCATGGCGATGGCTTCACCACTATTTACTAGACATAGATTGAGTCTTATAACCTCGTCCTTCAATTCTGCAGGCATGTCCTTCAAACTCAACTTATTGACCTGCACTTTCCGACTCAAAGCATCGGCCACGACGTTTGCTTTCCCGGGATGATAGTTGATGCCTATATCAAAGTCATTGATTAGCTCTAACCATCTCCTTTGTCGGAGGTTGAGATCTGGCTGTGTGAATATGTACTTCAAACTCTTATGATCCGTATATATCTCTGTCCTCTTCCCCATCAAATAGTGCCGCCAAATTTTCAACGCGTGTACCACTGCAGCTAGTTCTAGGTCATGTGTAGGATAGTTCTTCTCGTGCTTCCGAAGCTGCCGGGATGCATAAGCCACGACATGTCCTTCTTGCATGAGAACACATCCCAACCCATTTCCAGAGGCATCGCAGTACACTGTGAAATTCTTCTGCATATCTGGCATAACCAGCACTGGGGCTGTTGTCAATCTCTTCTTTAGCTCCTGAAAGCTTGTATCACACTGTGACGTCCAGGTGAATGTGATTCCCTTCTCCAACAGTTTGGTGAGAGGTCTCGAGATCTTAGAGAATCCCTCAATAAACCGTCGATAGTATCCAGCCAATCCCAAAAAGCTTCGAACTTCCCCGACATTTTCAGGGGTTTTCCACTTCTGGATATCCTCGATTTTGGCGGGATCTACGGAGATTCCTCCCTCCGAGATTATATGTCCTAAAAAGGGAACTCTCTTCAGCCAAAACTCACACTTGCTCAACTTGGCATATAATTGGTGTTCTCTCAGCCTCTGTAACACCAACCTTAGATGTTTCTCATGTTCTTCTTCATTTTTGGAGAAGACGAGAATATCATCTATGAAGACCACCACAAACTTGTCCAGATATTCCATGAATACCTTGTTCATGAGGTACATGAAATATGTCGGGGCATTGGTTAGCCCAAAAGGCATGACAGTGTATTCATACAGTCCGTACCGAGATACGAAAGCTGTCTTTGGAATATCTGATTGTCTTATCTTGAGTTGGTGGTACCCCGACCTGAGATCAATTTTTGAGAACACACAAGCTCCCCTCAACTGATCAAACAAGTCTTCAATGCGGGGTAATGGGTACTTGTTCTTGATGGTTACCTCATTCAAGGCACGGTAATCCACGCATAACCTTTGGGTTCCGTCTTTCTTGGGCACAAATATCACCGGAGCTCCCCATGGTGAGGAACTAGGGCGAATATACCCCTTCTCCGTCAATTCTCTCAAATGATCCTTGAGCTCTTCTAGCTGCTTGGAGTCCATTCGATAAGGTCTCTTGTATATCGGGGCTGTCCCCGGTACTAGCTCAATTGCGAACTCCACGTCACGGTCGGGAGGCATTCCTGGCAATTCCTCCGGAAAAACATCTGGATATTCCCTGATAGTCCTGATTTCCTCAACTTTCACCTCCACTTGATTTAATTTAATGTCCCTCCTAGGCTCGTGTATCGTTATGAACTTTACTCTTGTGCCATTGGGGTGAGTTAGTTCCACAGTTCTGGTCGAACAATGGATGATTCCTTTATGTTTGGTCAACCAATCCATACCCAAAATAATATCTATTCCTTGTGAATCTATCACTATGAGGTTAGCTGTGAATACTACCCCATTAATGTCTAGGCTCACTTTGGGACACACTTGTCTTGTCCTTATTTCTCCACCTGGAGAGTTTACCGCTAGCATATGGTTCATTTGTGTGGTTGCTAGGTCATGCTTCTTAACAAACCCTTGAGCAATGAACGAGTGGGTAGCACCAGAATCAAACAGCAGAGTTGCAAGGTGTAAATTGGCAGGAAACCTACCAACTACCACGTCGGGTGCCTCTTGTGCTTCCTCCATAGCGACATGGTTCACCCGTCCTCTCACTACATTCTGCTGTTGTGGCGGCGCAGGCTTCTTCTTTGGGCATTTATGGGCGTAGTGCCCCACTTCACCACAGCTAAAACATTGCACCCCAACCTTAGGTGCTTGGCCTTTGTTGTCTTGGGGTTGGTTCGGGGGTCCTTGCACTGCTGGTCGAGGTGGATATGCGGGGCGAGGCTGCTGCACAAACTGACGTTGCGGCTGTGCTGGTGCTGCGGGAGGCCTGTAGTTTGGGTTGTACCCTCTTGGTGCTGAATAGGGTACCGCAGCACGGCTTGTCTGCCCCGTAGGTTGCTGCATCATACGTGGGCGGGTGTTGCTCCCTGAGGCTTGATGTGACCACCCAGCCTTCCTCTTATTCTCATTTTCCAGGGCCTTTATCTTCCTTTCCACCACAAAGGCTCTGTCCACCATCTTTTGAAAGCTTTCATACTCATTTGAGGACATGGCACACTGCATCTCTGCGGTAAGTCCTTCCACGAAACAATCTTGTTTCTGCTCATCAGTCTCTATGTCTCGTGGAGCATAACGGGATAGTTGAGTAAATTTAGTGAGGTATTCCCTCACAGTCATGTTTCCCTGCTGCAGTCCCAGAAACTCCTTCCTCTTGTTTTTGAGTTCACCTCTTGGGATGTAATGGTTGCGGAAGCTACGCTTGAACTCTTCCCAAGTGATGTTCTCAGGGTCATGATGGGCGGCCACGTAGGCGGTCCACCAATCAGCAGCAGGTCCCTGCAATTGATGAGAGGCAAACAGCACCCTCTCATACCCTTGGCATTGTATTATCCTCATCTTACTTTCAATGGTCTTCAGCCAATCATCTGCCTCCAGAGGTTCAGCAGCACTTGCAAACTTTGGAGGTTGAGTTCCTAGAAACTCACTCAACCTTGGTTGGCGTGGTGCCGCTTGTGGAGGTGGAACTTGATGCAAGTTGGCCACCACTTGAGTCAAGTTCTGGATAAGCTGATTTTGATTCTCCAGCATTTGGTGGAGAGGATCATCTTCTTCACGGCGACCACCCCTGTCCTGGCCTTCAGAAAGATGAGGGTTGCATGCCTCATCGTTGTTGTTGGCGGGGTTGGCAGCACGTCCTTTTCCTCTTCCGGCCATCTGGCAGAATCAACCAATGTCAATTTGAAATCATTTAGTATCATCTTACTACTCTCATTTGTTTGTACTTTGAAGTGTTGAGGCTTTGTTAAAATTTTACGAGGGTTTATATCTCTCGCCAAATAAATGCACTATTATTTCCTGTGGGTTCACACACCAAAGCAAAACAATCTGAAGACGAGGCTGTGGACAATTGCTCATGGCTTCCACAACTCACGTCACACACCAAGCATCATCACACCATTAACTACGTAATGACTCGACTACTCGACCTCTTGCTAGCTAGGGGAAAGACTCTACACTACTCGTCCTCTTGAGCTGGCTCCTCGGGATCTTCCTCCTCATTTCGGCTACCTTCTGACTCTGCTTTGGGTGGGGAGGCTGCTGGTGGAGAAGTGCGACGACGCCTGATTGCTCGGCGATCCGGAGAGTCAGGAGTCCATGGATCACTCACGGTGACACACAGTTCATTCCCATCTCCTCTTTCTCTCGCCTTTAAGCAAGCTCGCAGCAACGCCTCCGTTTCCTTCAGGGTGTCTCGGACATCCTGAAGCTCTTGTTGACACTCCTGCAATCGAGTGCTGAGCATAGCAGCATCCTCCAAGCACAAGTCCATGTGCTCATGGGAAGTCCCTTGCTGCACCGGTGGGTACTTGTACTCCGTGGTACCACTCTCACGTTGGAGGACATACATGTACTCAGTTTTGTCCAAGTGGCGACGATAGATGTGACTCTGGCAGGTGATGGCCTCCCAGGTGACATCTTTCTCCGCGTCAACTTGTGTTGCTCGGCAAGCTGGGGAGTGGTGAATCTTAAGCAGCTGATTCTCGTGTATAATCCTCATCTCCGAACTCCATTCTTCCCTCTTCTCACGGATGGTCCTGGTGGAGTTATAGTGGATGATTAGCTTGCCCGTATTGCCGGCGGCTTCGAGCATACGCCGAAGACGGCGCAACAAATCTCCTACTGCCAATCCATAGGAAAGGTACGTCACGGGACGACTCTCCTCTCTTTCGGCAAGGGCAACTACGGGAACTCTCGCTCCTGTGGACTTACGAGCGGTGCGAATCATGCGAACCATCTAAAAACAAAAAGAATTTAAAATTAGGTTAGATAAATTCTCAAACAAAAATCCTGTTTTGAATGAAAGTTGGGGTAAGATGAAGAAAATGACTCCTTTAATAACACTTTTCCACCCACACCTTGGAAAATAGTTTTTAAGAAAATAGGGCCCTTAAATACGTCCATTTCTACCTAGGTCCACGTTCCTACGGGCAACCTTGGCTCTGATACCACCTCTGTCACACCCGGTTTTTCCGAAGAAACAACCAAGTGAATATCACATGTATGCCATGATCATTTTCTCATACATGTGATGACAAATAGTGAAGCATCATTTATTACAAGCCAGGTGTCGAATATAAATAAGTCTTACATCGCAAATGTCTCCATGGACACTAATGCTTCATCACAAATAAATAAACTAGCAGCGGAATATTATTCTTTAGGGCTCCATCACAGGTGTTGCCCGGGGGTCTCCATGAACCTAAAAGCCTTCCTCGGGTCCAAAATCTTGGTCATTATACACCACCTCATTATCTTGACCTGAGCAGCAATATAAACCAACAAATATGCAAGGTTGAGTACCAATGGTACTCAGCAAGTGTGGGAAAATTATATCATGCATGGCTAGAACAAGGAGAGGTTGAACTCATGGTTAAAGCACTACGCAATTAATACCTATCACCTTAGCTTATTAAGCACTTACATTACTACACAGGTGAAAAGGTCCCAATCTCCCATCCCATCATCATAATCCAATAACCATAACCATCATTTCAAATGTTAAGCTCCCCGCTTAACTTCCAAAACCATCAATCCTCTAATCATGAATAAGTCCAGGTCGCTCTTAACCGTGAGCACGGCTGTCAAGACAGTTTTGACTCTGCAGAGTTTGTACCACTGTACCCACAAGTAGTGATTTCATCCCCCGTTGCCGGGTGGACTAAAAGAACCTCCATTATGCCAGTGGCTACGATCCACATTCACACTTCCCAGGTGTGTGGCCAAGAGATCACTACGAAGTCTTTACAAAGGGATTCCCGACGAGCGTGGGCCCACTGAGGTTTCACCCCTAACAGCATACAAGAGGCTCCAACCCCGCTGCAGTGGCCCCCTCTTGAGCCTTGCGGTTCATATGGTAGTCCAGCTGACACCTATTCCCCGCACCATCCGACACACCCATACTACGCCGGGGATACACCTAATTAATTGGCCAAGCTGCCCCATCTCAGCATGTGGTTGGCACTGTAAAGCCGGGTTACATGCTCCATGAACCGGTACTTAGGATCCAGGCAAGTACTAAACACAAACCCAAGTCTCGTGCACCCAGCACACAACCAAAACATCAAACTTGCCTTGATCCCTACCTCTACATAACTCACAATATCTCATTCTAGAGTATGGTAAAGTAAACTGATGATCTCATATCCCAAATATCCCATTCTAAGCATGGCTAAGCATATGCATAATAATAAATGACATGATAAAATAAATCCCAACCCAAGCTTCAAGGAAACAAGGTAATGCAATTCTAGGGAAACTTCCTAGCATGGGTTTCATATTTCATTTGACAATGCAAATAATTCTATCTACACATCCTAGCATAGGATCAAAGTGGTCAAGGACACTTGCCTCCTTCTTGCTGCTCTTGAAATTGGTAGTCCTGATCTTGAAAAGGGTTAACTTGCTCTTGAGCAGGTTCTACTTCATACCATCACACATAGCAAAAGAAAAACAACAATCATAAGACATAGTTCACACTTCTACTTCATACAAACCACACATTTCATATTTATGAAATTCGTTCACCCTTATATGTGTTGTGGTTACTTTATGTGTGTTGAGTTGTGGCTTGCATGCACTTTTAACCATGCATATATATGATTCCTACCTTTGGTGTCCACATTTATACTTGCATACAATGTGCCTTCACAATTTCTATCAACCCTAAACTGAATTCTTTGTATTTTAGAAACTCCATTTATCATCTACTAGTTGCTATATTTTCAGACTTGTATTCCTATGCATAATTGTATATCTTATTATTAAATTAGTAATACACATCACCTAAACAGATTAGGTTCTGGTCCTAAATAATTTGAAATCATATTTTGACCATGGCTTATGATGTATACTATTTCATAATTATTTTCCCTATTTTTCTTTAACTATTCTTTACTTAAAAATGTGTCCCTATACTAATAAAATGTGAATAATAGATAAAACAGATTTATTTCAGCCCAAAAATATATTTTTATCTCACTCCAAAGTTTCCTAAGTACTGAGAAAGTTTTTAATTATTTTTGACAATTATGTTTGTCCCCCTTTTAAATTTTTAAACACTAGTTACATATTCAATTTTCTAAATTAAATACTAAACAAGGCTAAAATAATGAATTCACCCCATTACAGGTCTATAATATTATTTTCATAATTTCCAGGGGTCTATCTACACTTAACAGAGGTGTTTTTCCTAATTTCTATTAAGTCCAGGGGTTAAAACTGATTTTTAAACGGATTTACATGATTTTCTGGAGTTCCAGGGGCTAGATCTGAAGTTTCCGGGGCTAGCTCTCAATTCCAGAGAACCCCAGGGGGTAGCACGTAAGAATTCCAGTCTTTATAATGCGGGGTTGACGTGGACCGTCCGATTCTAAACCGACGGCTGAGATTATAACATCGAACCGGTACGCGGGGTTTTAAAGTCTACCGTGCGATTTAAAATAAACGGCGCACAAGCGGCCACGTCGCTCTGATCGAACGCGGGCGGCGCTGCCGACGGCGCACGGCGGCGGGAAGCGGCGATCTCGCCGGAAAGTTTCGGATCCTCGAGAATTCTGCCTAGAACTGGGATCTTATGGCCTAGATCGGTAGAGGGGAGGTCAGGGATCTCACCTCGGGGGTTTTCTCGAGCTCGGGGGTCCTGGAAAGTGCTCGGCGGCGAGGTCCGAGGTAAAACCATGGCGAAGCTCGTCGGCGCTGGATTTACACCGTAAGTCTTCGAGTTTTCTGCACCTGCAAAGTTCCCCGGAGGCGGTGGATCAAGACCAGCGAGTTAGATCAGAGTTTCCAAGCTCAGATCGGCCAGAATTCACCGGCGAAGTCTCGGTGCTCACCGGAGTGAAAATCGGCGATCGCGTGGGAAAAACTGATTGGATCAGGGGTTTTTATAGCCGGGGAAGGGCGGTGGGTCTGTTGTGATCGAGTTGGAGTCCTCAGGGACCGGAATTCGGCTGCGGGACGCGGTTTCCCGATCGGTTGCGATCGCGCGCGCGGGAGAGAGTCCGGGGTCGCGGGGTTAGGGATGACATGTGGGTCCCACCCGTCGGTGAGGGGCAGCGCGGCGCGCGCGGGGGCGGGCTGGCGCGGGGGAAATTGGGCCGGCTGGCGGGTTTCGACCCACTGGCCGGTTTTTCCCATTTTCTCTTTTTCTTTTTCCATTTCTTTTCTGTTTTGAGTCTAATTTGAATTCCAGTTTGAATTTGAATTTCTGCAAAACATGCAACACGTCCAAAAATTTTTAAATTCCCCTCTGAACATGGTTTAGGGATTTGAATCAAAATTTGGGGTGTTACAGTATTCATGAGCGAGAATGAAGTTGATTAATGTCTGGTTGGACATGGAAGGCACTGAACATAATGGAGGTATGATTGGTATTTTAATACATGTTGGGATTACATTCACTTAAAGATAAGTTGCTGTTTTATCATGGTTTTGATAATTAACTTTGCTTTTTGCAAGGAGCCTTTTTATACCAACCTTGTTGTGAGCTACATAGCATATTTTCCCGCACTTGCTGAGTACATCATTGTACTCAAACTTGCATAATTATTTCATCATCAGTAACAGGAGAAGATTACTATGAAGACCAAGTGGAGCATTAGGCGTGTAATCTATCCTCAACCTTGCCTATGGGGTTGGAGCATAGATGGAGCTTCTGCTGCTTAGATTGCTTCCACACTAGTTAGAAGACTTCCGCTGCATAGAAATAAGACTTCTGCTGTTAAATTAAGACTTCCGCTGTTAGCATGAGTCCAAGACTCATGAGACATTGTAATGAAACCCTGTTATTCGTGGTAATATATATTCTGAATTCAGTTTGTGGAACAAATGTATGTGTGATGAACATCCTGGGCACACATATGCATCAGTTCTCGGTTCCGTGGTTTTCCACAGAATTGAGGGCGTCACAGATTGGTATCAGAGCCACGGGTTGACGGTAGGTTACACGCTTAGATAGAAGTCACAAGTTGGTATCAGGCACAGATTGGTAGCAACCTGCCACGGGTTGATCGTAGATCACACAACCTAGAGTGATCACAGATTGGTAGCTGAGCCACACGCTGACCATAGGATGCAAACCTAGGATGCATAGATTGGCATTGGAACTACCTTGATATAGGATACAAACCTAGGGGAACCATAGTTGGATCACATATTTGGCATCACCCTAAGCCATATAGGACCCCCATTGAATAAGCCTTGAATAGGAGTTGTGTGAGCCCTTGTGGTGATTGCTTGTGATTGTGCACTTAGTGTGAGTTGTGGGACGTCTCAAGCGTTGTCCATACCCACACATAAGTAGAAAGAGGTGTGAGATGCCTCGGCACTTGTTCACATCCTCATATGGGCTAATATATACAGTCCAACCCACCTTGATGCATATAGTGAGGGGGATCCATCTAACCTTCTAACCTCTATTCTATTTCGTTCTCTCTCACAGATGGTGAGAGGAAACGCCGGCCGCCAAGGAAGGAACATCCGTGGAAACCAAGAGGATGGCCACGACGAAGTTCCTGTTAACCCCGGAGCTGGTGAGAACAACCTGGAACGGTTGATGGCCATGCAGAATTAACTTATGCAAACCATGATCCAAACTTTTGGTCAGTTGCAGGCCAACAACAACAACAACCCCGTTCCGGCACCACCACTACCACCGCCAAAGCCACCGCAGGCTCATAACAGACTGGGAGAGTTCATGAGGACTCGACCACCCACCTTTGCCCAAGCTAATGACCCCATGGAGGCCGACGACTGGTTGAAATCCATGGAGAAGAAGCTTGCCATAGTGCAGTGCAATGACCGAGAGAAGGTTCTTTTTGCGTTGCACCCACTCATGGGAGCTGCCGCTGACTGGTGGGATGCACTATGCAATGCTCATGTCGACCCGGAGACGATCACTTGGACTGAGTTCAAGGAGAGTTTCCGCTCTCGTTACATCCCTGCTGGTGTAATGATGCTCAAGAGACAGGAGTTCGAAGGTCTCTGCCAAGGACAGAGAAGCGTGAATGAGTACCTCAACAAATTCACATAACTGTCCCGGTATGCCCCCGAAGATGTCAACTCAGACCAGAGGAAGCAATACCTGTTCATGAGAGGGTTGAACAACGAGATCCAGGTTCAACTCCCCAACAATGACTACGTGAGCTTCCAGAAGCTGGTTGACAAGGCTATAGTGGTTGAAAGCAAGATCCGAGAGATCGAGCGAGAGGGCAAGAGGAAGATGCCATACCAGCCACAAGGGAGCAACGTACGACCTCAGTACATGCCCCCATGTACACCACAGTATGGATCGACCGATCCTGCATACCGCCCTAGTCAGCCACCACAGCAACGACCCGTTGCACAAGCACCTCGTGTGCCCTTGCCTCCTATGCCCCGACCCAACATGGGCGCTCCTGTTCAAAACCCCCGCCCCAACGTACCTGCTGCCGTAGGCAAAAGGGCATGCTTTGCATGCGGGGAAACAGGACACTTCGCGAGCCAGTGCCCAAGGAGAGGCCCTGGACAGCAAGGCAACGTGCCCAAGCAGAACCCACGACCGAACGGAGGGGACAATCAAGGAAACCGTGGACAGCAGTACTATGCTCACGGCAACATGAATCATGTCTCTGCTGAGGAAGCACAACAGGCTGAGGATGTCTAAATTGGTATGTTCCTTGCCAATACCATCCCAGCTACCATTTTATTTGATTCTGGAGCATCACATTCCTTCAAATCATCCAAGTATGTTGCCAAGCATAATCTACCCATATCACACTTAAATTGTACTATGTTAGTTAATTCTCCCGGTGTAGAGATGAGGACTAATATAGTATGTCCGAAAGTAAGCCTTAAAATAAGGGGGTAGACTTCTTTGCCAACATCATTGTCTTGGATTCCCAAGGGCTTGACATAATACTCGGGATGGATTGGTTAAGCAAGCACAACGAAGTAATCCAATGTGCTGAAAGGAGGGTGCAGTTGACAAATGAGCACGGTATTCGTATCGAGTTTAAGTCAGCCCAACGAACAACCAAAAAGGCAATTTTGAACCACGTCGAAGGAGCAACGTTGGACAGCATTCTAGTGGTTCAAGAATTCTCAGACGTGTTTCTAGAAGAGCTTCCAGGTATGACACCTGACCGGGACATTGAGTTTGCCATTGATTTGGTACCCGGAACTGCACCCATAGCAAAGAAACCCTATACGATGCCCACCAATGAACTAGTGGAACTCAAGAAGCAAATTCAGGAGCAGTTGGAGAAGGGTTTTATATGTGACGCCCTCATTTTTGGTTTCTGCATATATTCATGTTTCATGAAGAGAAAACATTTTAATAGAAGTAGGAACAGAGAAAAATAGCAAAAAGATAGCCAATAAGAGCCGAATCCAGTTCCCAAAGAGCGCCGAAGACAACTTCCGCGGCCCGCTGGCCACGTGGCGTGTTCGGAGCTCATCCATGCGAAGTGGGGAGAGGTCCGCCGCTAAACTGACTACGTGGCAGGCTCGGGGCTCATATCCGCAAAAGGGGGAGAGGTCCGACCCTGTGGGACACTTGTTGCCCCCGGAGCTAGCCTCTGCGGAAGAAGCAAAGGCAGTTCCTGTGATGCCCTCAATTCTGTGGAAAACCACGGAACCGAGAACTAATGCATATGTGTGCCCAGGATGTTCATCACACATACACATACGTTCCACAAACCGAATTCAGATTATATATTACCACAGATAACAGAGTTTATTACAATACCTCATGAGTCTGGGGCTCATGTTCACAGCGGAAGTCTTATTTCTATGCAGTGGAAGTCTTTATTCTAATGCGGAAGCAATTCAACTAATGCGGAAGCAAAACTAAGCAGAAGTGGCTCCATCTCTACTCCCTCCACAGGCAAGGTTGAGAATAGATCACACGCCATAGTGCTCTACTTGATCTTCATAGTAGCCTTCTCTTGCTGTTGATTAGGAAATAGTAATGCAAGTTTGAGCACAATGATGTACTCAGCAAGTGCGGGAAAACACATGATATGCAGCTCATAAACAAGGTAGGCATAAAAGGCTTATTTGCAGAAAAGCAGATTTATGAGACCATGATAAAACAGCAACTTAACTTTAAATGAACGTAATCCCAGCATGTATTAAATTACCAACATACCTCCATCACTTCCCGTGTTCCATCCGAACATTAACCAATCCTTTATTCATACTCACGAATACCTCCTCGTATTCGCTACCATCTCACCCCATAAAACAACCTCGTCTCGCACTGAGACCAATCTCATGTCATGACCCATCAGTCATGCAACCATCTTATCATCCAAACTCAACAGTTCCAAACCAAACCATAACCAAACTAATAACCATAACCAAGAACCTTCCCAATAACCATTCCAATAACCATCCCATTAACCATCCCATCTAATCATGGCAGTTTAGCCAGGTGCTCGTCACCGTAAGCTCGGCTATCATGATAGTTTTTTATAACTCTGCAGAGTTTGCACCTCTTTACCCACAAGTTTGTGATTTCGTCACCCGTCGGCGACTGCAGAACCTCCATTATACCAGTACACAACCGTCGGTGTATGGTCAAGAGATCACAAAATAGCCTTTACAAAGGGGTTACTAGATGCATGGACTCACTAAGGTTTCACCGGCAGGCTAGAATCTCCAATTCTCCCACCCACGGGCCTCCTCTTGTGCCATGCAGTTCCCAGGGCAGTCCTCACTCGACTCCCATTCCCCGCGCCTTCCACAGTCCATAACACTCTAGCAACTTACCTAATTACTCAGCTAAGCCGCACCCATACTTGGCCTTGTGGAGGCACTGTTATCCTGGCATGTGCATGCATGAACCGGTCCTTAGATCTACGGTAAGCAAAACCACCATCTCATGCTACCTTATTCACAAACCCAGGCTTGCCTAGATCTCCCTCCGATCCATTGTTCATTAACATCATCAGTTCCTTATTATCATTACGAGTGCAGTTAGCTAGACACATCTATCTCGCTTCCCAATCCCATAGGCTCAGCGAAGCATAAAGCAAAAACCATACCCGACTCATAAACTTCTCAGGCAACAAGGATGGTTTAATCAAAACTAGTAAACTCCTATAAAAGGGTTTCCCATCATGCTTGACTCAGCACACACACCTTTTCGCAAAACAAAATAGTTTTACCCAAAAAACATAGGATCAACATGGTCAAGGAGCACTTGCCTTGTTCTTGCGGTTCCAGTTGTTCTTGATTCTCAAAACCTTGTTGCTGCAGCTCGTCGTAGACAGCTCCCTGAGTTTGTCCTGCTATGTAGGATTCACGTGCATACAAAATTCACAGCAATCAATATCATGCACAACCCTAAACTAGATGCGATGATGCACATGCATGCTATCCTATGATTAGTTTTATTAGATTGATCTGTACGTGTTCTTGCATGGCTTGCATGGTCAGAGGTGTTCGGATCAAAGATGAACGTGGCGATGATCTTGTCTTTTAGATCAAACTGATCATCGAGTGATCTGCCCACGAGAAGGCTTCTGTTTGAAAGGAATCGAAGAACAGATGCAAAGAGATGAACACAATGATGTCGTAAGGTGGTATTGAAGTCCTACCTCACGCTCTCCTTGACTTTGATATCCTCCTCAGACTGCTTGGTTCTTCTCCGATGATCTCCCTTGTTGTGCTTCGGCGATGTTTTGCTCGGCGAGTTAGGGCTAGGGCTCTAAGTCGTCGGCTCAGGAGTTGAAAGAGAAGTTTGTGGTTTCGGCCATAGGTTTTGGGTTCTATTTATAACCGGGAAGAGAAGAGTCCTAATCTGATTGGATCCTGAATAAGAGTCTTATTCAGATCTTTGTTGGATCCTAACGTCTTATCTTTGGTAACATCGTGGAATGTAGATCGGTTCCTGTTGCGTAATAGTATCTTTACGTGTAAAAACCGATCCAGAACTTGTTACTTCCGCAATGATGAGCTCCGAAAGCTCCACGTGTCCTCCGGGGCCTGGTATCTCCTCCTCCGCAGAGACGAGCTCCGGTTGTGCCACGTGTCACGAGCGAGACCTCCCTCTTCTTCGGAGGTGAGCTCCGCGCACGCCACGTGTTGGCGCCGGTCTTCCCCCTCTTCTTTCCTCAGGGACATGCCCCGAGGTCGGCACGTGTCTAGCTGCGATGGACCTCCCGGAGATAAGCTCCGGTGGCGACACGTGTTCAATAGATCCGGACTTCTCTGAGATGAGCTTCGATATTGACACGTATCCGTGCGACTGGTCCTCTTATTTCCGCGAGGACTAGCTCCGAGGATGACACGTTTCCTATGAAAAATGCCTTTGCTTCTTCGGCAGAGGCTAGCTCCACGGGCAGCACATGTCCCACAGGGTCGGACCTCTTTCCAATTGCGGAGGTGACCCCCGAGCCTGCCACGTAGCCAGTTTAGCAGCGGACCTCTCCCAATTTCTCGGGGATGAGCTCCGAACACGCCACGTGGTCTGCTGGCCGTGGAAGTTGCCTTCGGTGCTCTCGGAGAGCTTTATTGGCTATCCTTTTCATACTTGTCTATGTTCCTTCTTTTCTTAAAATGTTTTTCTTCTTCATGAAACATGAACATATGCTGACACCCGAGATGAGGGTGTCACAAATCTACCCCCCTTAAATTGAATCTCGCCCTCGAGATTCGTTAGTAGGAAATAGATGGAGAAATTCTGCCTTGATATCCTCTTCACGTTCCCATGTGGCTTCGGCTTCAGTGTGATGGCTCCATTGTACCTTGCACCATCGAATCACTTTGTTTCGGGTGACCCTTTCCTTTACGTCCAAGATTCGGATAGGGTGTTCTGCGTAAGTTAGGTCCTCTTGAAGTTCAAGTTCTCCCATTGACACTTGTTCCTCTGGTACTCTCAAGCACTTCTTGAGCTGGGATACATGAAACACGTCATGTACGTCGGAGAGGTGGTTTGGGAGCTCTAGTTGGTAGGATACTTCTCCTCGCTTGTCCAAAATCTTAAATGGTCCGATGTAGTGAGGGGCTAGTTTGCCTTTGACGTTAAAACGTCGTTGGCCTCGGATAGGCGATACCTTAAGGTATACGAAGTCTCCTACTTCAAAGGTCAACTTCCTACGCCTATTGTCCGCATATCCTTTCTGTCGTGACTGAGCAGCCTTTAAGTTTTCCCGTATCGTTTGGACTTGCTTTTCAGCCTCTTGTAGTACTTCGGGTCCAAACACCTGGTTCTCTCCAGTCTCGTTCCAGAACAGCGGCGTTCTACACCGTCTGCCATATAAGGCTTCGAAAGGCGACATCTTCAAGCTAGCTTGATAGCTGTTGTTATAGGAGAACTCGGCATACGGTAAACTCCTATCCCAACTATGCCCATGTTTCAAGGCACAAGCTCTCAGCATGCCCTCCAAAATTTGGTTCGTCCTCTCAGTTTGCCCATCTGTTTGTGGGTGATAGGCGGAGCTAAAATCCAGTCGTGTACCCATGGCTTTCTGCAGCTTCCTCCAGAATCTAGAGGTAAACTGAGAACCTCGATCTGAGACTATCTTCTTTGGAACTCCATGACGGCACACGATCTGCTCCATGTACAACTCTGCCAACTGTGTAACGTTGTAACTGGTCTTTACCGGAAGAAAATGGGCGGTTTTCGTCAACCGGTCCACAATGACCCAGATGGAGTCGTATCCTGACTGAGTTCGTGGCAATCCGACAATGAAGTCCATACTGATGTCCTCCCATTTCCATTCAGGTATTTTCAAAGGTTGCAACAATCCAGCGGGTTTTTGATGTTCAGCTTTCACCCGTTGGCATGTGTCGCATAGGGCAACGTATGCGGCTATATCCCTCTTCATACCATCCCACCAATAGCAAGTTTTCAAGTCCTTGTACATTTTGGTGCTCTCTGGATGTATGGAAAGGGTGAATCATGTGCCTCCCTTAATATCATGTCGCGAAGGTGTCTTAGGTTTGGCACACAAATCCTTTTTCCTAGCCAAAGCGTACCCTTTTTATCCTCTTTGAAATCCTTCTCTATCCCTTGTCGGATTCTTTCCTTGATCTCCTTGATCCCCTCATCCATTGCTTGGCCCTCTCCTATTTCTTGCTCCAATGGGGAGTGGATCTCTATTATCTCCACGTTATTCAAGAATCCGAGGTGTAACCGTTCGAACTCCTTTCGTAGTTCGGGTGGTAGCTCCCGAACCGTGAGTTGGTGACATGCTCCCTTTCTGCTCAGTGCGTCAGCGACTACATTGGCCTTCCCGGGGTGGTAGTTGATTCCCACATCATAATCCTTGATGAGTTCTAACCATCGACGTTGTCTCAAATTCAAGTCTGTTTGTGTAAATATGTACTTGAGGCTTTTATGATCCGTATAGATCTCACATCGATGACCAAGGATATAATGTCTCCAAATCTTCAATGCATGCACCAGTGCTGCTAACTCCAAATCATGCGTAGGATAATTAAGCTCGTGCTTCTTTAATTGTCGTGAGGCATAGGCTACCACTTGTCCTTCCTACATGAGTACACATCCGAGCCCTTGTCTGGATGCGTCACAATATATGTCAAAGCTCTTGCTTACGTCTGGCAATACAAGAATTGGTGCCGTGGTTAGCCTTTTCATGAGCTCCTCAAAACTTTCTTGGCAGGCTTGTGTCCATTGAAAGACCTTTCCCTTCATTAACAACTCCGTCATAGGTTTTGCTATCTTGGAGAAGTCTTTAGTGAAGCGCCGATAGTATCCCGCCATCCCAAGGAAACTTCGAATATCCTTCACGCTCTTCGGTTGGTCCCACATTAGAACATCTTTCACCTTTCCAGGATCAACCGATACCCCTTCCTTGGAAATGATGTGTCCTAGGAAAGATATCTCTTTTAGCCAAAATTGACACTTGTTGATCTTGGCATATAACTGATGCTCACGCAACTTCCGGAAGGTCAATTTCAGATGTTCTTCATGCTCCTCCTCACTTTTTGAATACACGATAATGTCGTCGATGAAAACCACGACGAACTTGTCCAAGTACTCCATGAAAACCTTGTTCATAAGGTACATGAAGTACGCGGGTGCATTCGTCAATCCAAAAGACATAACGGTATATTCATATGAACCATACCATGTCCGAAAGGCTGTCTTAGGTATATCGGAGGGCTTAATCTTCAGCTGGAAATATCCCGACCGAAGATCAATCTTGGAGAATATTTGGGCTCCTTTCATTTGATCGAACAGGTCCTCTATACGGGGCAGAGGGTATTTATTCTTGATTGTCACCTCGTTGAGAGACTTGTAGTCCACGCACATCCTTTGGGTTCCGTCCTTCTTGTCCACGAAAAGTACCGGGGCTCCCCATGGAGACGAACTTGGATGGATAAAACCCTTCTCCAACTGTTCTTGAATTTGCTTCTTGAGTTCAACTAACTCGTTGATGGGCATCCTATATGGTCTCTTAGCTATGGGTGCAGTTCCAGGTACCAAATCTATGGCAAACTCGACGTCCCGGTCAGGTGGCATACCTAGAAGTTCTTCCGGGAACACATCCGAAAATTCCTGAACCACTGGAATGTTGTCCAATGCTACTCCTTCAACATGGTTCAAATCCGCCCGTTTGGTTGGTTGCTGGGCTGACTCAAACTCGACACGGATACCGTGTTCGTTTGTCAACTGCACGCTTCTCTCAGCGCATTGGATTACTCCATTGTGCTTGCTTAACCATTCCATTCCGAGTATGATGTCAATTCCATGGGAGTCCAAGACAATAAGGTTGGCAAGGAAATCTACCCCCCTTATTTTAAGGCTTACTTTAGGACATACTATATTAGTCCTCATTTCTCCTCCGGGAGAATTAACTAACATAGCACATTCTAGGTGGGATACTCGTAGATGATGTTTGGCAACATATTCGGATGATATGAAGGAATGTGATGCTCCAGAATCAAATAAAATGGTGGCTGGGTTGGAGTTGCCAAGGAACATACCAATTGCGACGTCCTCAGCCTGTTGTGCTTCTTCAGCAGTGACATGGTTAACGTGGCCACGAGCATAGTTCTGCGGTCCACAGTTCCCTTGGTTGTCCCCTCCGTTTAGTCGCTGGTTCTTCTTGGGCACGTTACCTTGCTGTCCAGGACCTCTCTTTGGGCACTGGTTAGCGAAGTGGCATACTTCCCCGCATGCAAAGCATGCCCTGTTGCCTACGGCAGCAGGTACGTTGGGGCGGGGGTTTTGAACAGGGGCGCCATTGTTAGGCCGGGGCGCTGGAGGCATGGGCACTCGAGGTGCCGGTGCAATGAATCGTTGCTGTGGTGGCTGACCAGGGCGGTTCGTAGGAGTGGTCGATCCAGACTACGGTGCAGGGGGCATGTACCTAAGTCGTACGTTGCTCCCTTGGGGCTGGTACGGCATCTTCCTTTTGCACTCTCGCTCGATCTCTCGGATCTTGTTTTCCACTACAATAGCCTTATCAACCAGCTTCTGGAAGCTTACGTAGTCATTGTTGAGGAGCTGAACTTGGATCTCATTGTTCAACCCTCTCATGAACAGGTACTGCTTCCTCTGATCTGAGTTGACATCTTCGGGGGCATACCGGGACAGTTGTATGAACTTGTTGAGATATTCATTCACACTTTTCTGTCCTTGGCGGAGACCTTCAAACTCCTGCCTCTTGAGCATCATTACGCCAACAGGGATGTAGTGGGAGCGGAAACTTTCCTTGAACTCAGTCCAAGTGATTGTCTCCGGGTTGGCATGGGTGTTGCTCAAGGCATCCCACCAGTCAGCAGCGGCTCCCATAAGTTGGTGCGACGCAAAGAGAACTTTCTCTCGGTCGTTGCACTAAACAATGGCAATCTTCTTCTCCATGGATTTGCACCAATCATCGGCCTCCATTGGATCGCTTGCTTGAGCAAAGGTGGGTGGTCGAGTCCTCATGAACTCTCCCAACCTGATATGAGCCGGCGGTAGTGGTGGCGGTGGTGCCGGAACGGGGTTTTGGTTTGCCTGCAACTGACCCAAAGTTTGGATCCTGGTTTGCATAAGCTGGTTTTGCATGGCCATCAACCTTTCTAGGTTGTTCTCGCCAGCTCCGGGGTTAGCAGGAACTTCCTCGTGGTCATCTTCCTGGACGTTCCTTCGGCTGGCGTTTCCTCTCACCATCTGTGAGAGAGAACGAAAGAGAATAGAAGGTTAGAAGGTTAGGTAGGTCCTTTCAACTATATGCATCAAGGTGAGTGGGACTATATATATTAGCCCTTATGAGGATGTGAGCAAGTGCCGAAACATCTCACACCTCTTTCTTCTTACGTGTGGATATGGACAACGTTTTTGAGACGTCCCACAACTCACACTAAGCACATTCACAAATAAGCATCACAAGGGCCCACTCAACTCTTATTCAAGGATGGTTTCCTATGTCAAGGTGGTCTTAAAAGCCAATCTAAGCTATTCACCCTAGGGCGCTTGTAACTCCTTGTTGGGGGTTAACCCGTAGTTCTATTATCTATCTAAGGCTTTCTATCTAGGCGTGTAACCTACTATCAACCCGTGGCTCTGATACCAATCTGTGACGCCCTCAATTCTGTAGAAAACCACGGAACCGAGAACTAATGCATATGTGTGCCCAGGATGTTCATCACACATACACATACGTTCCACAAACTGAATTCAGATTATATATTACCACAGATAACAGAGTTTATTACAATACCTCATGAGTCTGGGGCTCATGTTCACAGCGGAAGTCTTATTTCTATGCAGCGGAAGTCTTTATTCTAATGCGGAAGCAATTCAACTAATGCGGAAGCAAAACTAAGCAGAAGTGGCTCCATCTCTACTCCCTCCACAGGCAAGGTTGAGAATAGATCACACGCCATAGTGCTCTACTTGATCTTCATAGTAGCCTTCTCTTGCTGTTGATTAGGAAATAGTAATGCAAGTTTGAGCACAATGATGTACTCAGCAAGTGCGGGAAAACACATGATATGCAGCTCATAAACAAGGTAGGCATAAAAGGCTTATTTGCAGAAAAGCAGATTTATGAGACCATGATAAAACAGCAACTTAACTTTAAATGAACGTAATCCCAGCATGTATTAAATTACCAACATACCTCCATCGCTTCCCGTGTTCCATCCGAACATTAACCAATCCTTTATTCATACTCACGAATACCTCCTCGTATTCGCTACCATCTCACCTCATAAAACAACCTCGTCTCGCACTGAGACCAATCTCATGTCATGACCCATCAGTCATGCAACCATCTTATCATGCAAACTCAACAGTTCCAAACCAAACCATAACCAAACCAATAACCATAACCAAGAACCTTCCCAATAACCATTCCAATAACCATCCCATTAACCATCCCATCTAATCATGGCAGTTTAGCCACGTGCTCGTGACCGTAAGCTCGGCTATCATGATAGTTTTTATAACTCTGCAGAGTTTGCACCTCTTTACCGACAAGTTTGTAATTTCGTCACCCGTCGGCGACTGCAGAACCTCCATTATACCAGTACACAACCGTCGGTGTATGGTCAAGAGATCACAAAATAGCCTTTACAAAGGGGTTACTAGATGTATGGACTCACTAAGGTTTCACCGGCAGGCTAGAATCTTCAATTCTCCCACCCACGGGCCCCCTCTTGTGCCATGCAGTTCCCAGGGCAGTCCCCACTCGACTCCCATTCCCCGCGCCTTCCACAGTCCATAACATTCTAGCAACTTACCTAATTACTCAGCTAAGCCGCACCCATACTTGGCCTTGTGGAGGCACTGTTATCCTGGCATGTGCATGCATGAACCGGTCCTTAGATCTACGGTAAGCAAAACCACCATCTCATGCTACCTCATTCACAAACCCAGGCCTGCCTAGATCTCCCTCCGATCCATTGTTCATTAACATCATCAGTTCCTTATTATCATTACAAGTGCAGTTAGCTAGACACATCTATCTCACTTCCCGATCCCATAGGCTCAGCGAAGCATAAAGCAAAAACCATACCCGACTCATAAACTTCCCAGGCGACAAGGATGGTTTAATCAAAACTAGTAAACTCCTATAAAAGGGTTTTCCATCATGCTTGACTCAGCACACACACCTTTTCGCAAAACAAAATAGTTTTACCCAAAAAACATAGGATCAACATGGTCAAGGAGCACTTGCCTTGTTCTTGCGGTTCTGGTTGTTCTTGATTCTCAAAACCTTGTTGCTGCAGCTCGTCGTAGACAGCTCCCTGAGTTTGTCCTGCTATGTAGGATTCACGTGCATACAAAATTCACAGCAATCAATATCATGCACAACCCTAAACTAGATGCGATGATGCACATGCATGCTATCCTATGATTAGTTTTATTAGATTGATCTGTACGTGTTCTTGCATGGCTTGCATGGTCACAGGTGTTCGGATCAAAGATGATCGTGGCGATGATCTTGTCTTTTAGATCAAACTGATCATCGAGTGATCTGCCCACGAGAAGGCTTCTGTTCGAAAGGAATCGAAGAACAGATGCAAAAAGATGAACACAATGATGTCGTAAGGTGGTATTGAAGTCCTACCTCACGCTCTCCTTGACTTCGAGGTCCTCCTCAGACCGCTTGGTTCTTCTCCGATGATCTCCCTTGTTGTGCTCCAGAACTTGTTACTTCTGCAATGATGAGCTCCGGAAGCTCCACGTGTCCTCCGGGGCCTGGTATCTCCTCCGCAGAGACGAGCTCCAGTTGTGCCACGTGTCACGAGCGAGACCTCCCTCTTCTTCGGAGGTGAGCTCCGCGCATGCCACGAGTTGGCGCCGGTCTTCCCCCTCTTCTTTCCTCAGGGACATGCCCCGAGGTCGGCACGTGTCTAGCTGCGATGGACCTCCCGGAGATAAGCTCCGGTGGCGACACGTGTTCAATAGATCCGGACTTCTCTGAGATGAGCTCCGAGATTGACACGTATCCGTGCGACTGGTCCTCTTATTTCCGCGAGGACTAGCTCCGAGGATGACACGTGTCCTATGAAAAATGCCTTTGCTTCTTCCACAGAGGCTAGCTCCACGGGCAGCACATGTCCCACAGGGTCGGACCTCTTTCCAATTGCCGAGGTGACCCCGAGCCTGCCACGTAGCCAGTTTAGCAGCGGACCTCTCCCAATTTCTCGGGGATGAGCTCCGAACACGCCACATGGTCTGCTGGCCGTGGAAGTTGCCTTCGGTGCTCTCGGAGAGCTTTATTGGCTATCCTTTTGATACTTGTCTATGTTCCTTCTTTTCTTAAAATGTTTTTCTTCTTCATAAAACATGAACATATGCTGACACCTGAGATGAGGGTGTCACAGTTCCGCAGGACACATGTCACCTTCGGAGCTAGTCACCGCGGAAATCAGAGAACCCGTCGCGTGGGATACGTGTCGATCTCGGAGATCACCCCTGAGAAGTCCGGTTCTATTGGACACGTGTCACCACCGGAGCTTATCTCTAGGAGGTCCGTCACTGTTGGACACGTGTTTACCTCGGAGCTCGTCTCTGAGGAAAAAGGAAAAGTCCGGCGCTACTTGACGCGTGGCATTCCCGGAGCTCACCTCCGAGGAAAAGGGAGGTCCGGAATGGATACGTGGCACACCAGGAGCTACCTCCGGAGAGAGGAAAGGTCTGGCACTGACACGTGGCGTGCGCGGAGCCACCTCCGAATAGAGAGGACGTCCCAACCGCCAGGATACGTGGCGCACGCGGAGCTCACCTCCGAAGGAGAAGGGAGGTCTCGCCCGCTTGACACGCGGCACAACCAGAGCTCGTCTGTGCGGACAAGGAGATACCAGGCCCCGGAGGACACGTGGAGCTTCCGGAGCTCATCACCCGCGGAGGTAACGAGTTCTGGAATGGTTTTTGGATTCTGTACGCGTAGAAATACCGGTACGGAGGAGAAACTGACCTGAATTCCACAATGTTACCACACCAAATCAACTAAAGATAAGTTGTTAAGATTCAACGACCATCTGAACAGAACTCTTATTCGAAGTCCAATCAGATTAGGACTCTTCTTCTCCCGATTATAAATAGAACCCAGAACCTCTGGCCGAAACCACAAACTTCTTTTCCAACTCCTGAGCCGACGACTTAGAGCCCTAGCCCCAACTCGCTGAGTAAGCCATCGCGGAGTTCAGCGAGGAAGATCGCCGGAAAAGAGCCCCAACAATCTGTCTGATCAGATAAGGACCCCGAGACCGAGAAGAACGTAAGGTAGGTCTCCAATACCACCTTACGACATCGTTGTGTTTTCTTTGCATCTGTTCTTCGATTCCTTTCGAACAGAAGCTTTATCGTGGACAGATCACTTGTTGATCAGGTTGATCTAAAGATAAGGTCATCGCCACGTCCACATCTGACCGGAACACCTCTGTTAATCATAAAACCATGCAAGACCACATGCAAACCGACCTAATAAAACTAAACTGATTATAGGATAGCATGCATATGCATCATCGTATCTAGTTTAAAGTTTGTGCATGATATTGATTGCTGTGGATCTTGTATGTGTGTGATCCTGTATAGCAGGACAAGCTCAGTGAGCTGTCTACGACGAGCTGCAACAACAAGATTTTGAGATCCAAGAGCATCCGGAACCGCAAGAACAAGGCAAGTGCTCCTTGACCATATTGATCCTATGTTTTGGGAAAAAAACTGTTTTGTTTTGCGAAAAGGTGTGTGTGCTGAGTCAAACATGATGGGAAACCCTTTTATAGGAGTTTACTAGTTTTGGTTAAAACCACCCTTGTCGCCAGGGATGTTTATGAGTCGGGTATGGTTTTTACTTTTGTGCTTCGCTGAGTCCATGGGATTGGGAAGCGAGATAGATGTGTCTAGCTAACTGCATTCATAATGATAATGAGAAACTGATGTTGTTAATGAACATGGATCGGACGGAGATCTAGGCAAGACTGGGTTTGTGAATGAGGTAGCATGAGATGGTGGTTTACTTGCCGTAGATCTAAGGACCGGTTCATGCGAGCACATGCCAGGATAACAGTGCCACCACAAGGCCAAGTATGGGTGCGGCTTAGCTGACTAATTAGGTAAGTTGCTAAATTTTTATGGACCATGGAAGGCGCGGGGAATAGGAGTCGAGTGAGGACTGCCCTGGGAACTGCATGGCACAAGGGGGGGCCCGTGGGTGGGAGAATTGGAGATTCTTGCCTGCCGGTGAAACCATAGTGAGTCCATACATTTAGTAACCCCTTTGTAAAGGCTATTTTGTGATCTATTGGCCATACACCGACTGTTGTGTACTGGTATAATGGAGGTTCTGCAGTCGCCGACGGGTGACGAAATCACAAACTTGTTGGTAAAGAGGTGCAAACTCTGCAGAGTCTAAAACTATCATGATAGCCGAGCTTACGGTGACGAGCGCCTGGCCAACTTCCATGATTAGTTGGGATGGTTATTGGATATGGTTATTGGATATGGTTATTGGCTATGGTTTTGGATGGTTTGGTTTTCGGGACTGTTGAGTCTGGGTGATAAGATGGGTTGCATGACTGTTGAGTCATGGCAACAAGGTTAGTCTCGGTGGGAGACGAAGTTGTTTTCTGAGATGAAATGGTAGCGAATACGAGATGGTATTCGTGAGATGGTAGCGAATACGAGGAGGTATTCGTGAGCGAGAATGAGGTTGATTGATGACTGGTTGTGACATGGAAGGTAATGAACATAATGGAGGTATGATTGGTATTTTAATACATGTTGGTATTACATTCACTTAAAGATGAGTCGCTGTTTTATCATGTTTTTGATAAATAACTTTGCTTTCTGCAACGAGCATTTTATACCTACCTTGTGATGAGCTTCATATCATATTTTTCCCGCACTTGCTGAGTACATCATTGTATTCAAACTTGCATTATTATTTCATCATAAGCAACAGGAGAAAATTTCTTTGAAGACCAAGTGGAGCATTAGGCGTGTGATCTGTTCTCAACCTTGCCTGTGGGGATGGAGTAGAGATGGAGCCATTGCTGCCTAGAATTGCTTCTGCATTAGTTAAATTGCTTCCGCATTAGAATAAAGACTTCCGCTGCATAGAATGAAGACTTCCACTGTGAGCATGAGTCTAAGACTCATGAGACATTGTAATAAACTCTGTTATTCGTGGTAATATATAATCTGAATTCAGTTTGTGGAACATATGTGTATGTGTGATGAACATCTTGGGCACACATATGCATTAGTTCTCGGTTCCGTGGTTTTCCACAGAATTTAGGGCGTCACAGATTGGTATCAAAGCCACAGTTGACAGTGGGTTACAAGCCTAGATAGGAAACACAGATTTGTATCAAAAGTTACGGATGAGGGTAGATTACACACCTAGATACAATCACAGATTGGTACCAGAACCACGGGTTGATGGTAGGTTACACACTTAGAAAGACCATAGATTGGTACCCGACACAGATTGGTAGCTAAGCCACGCTGACTATAGGGTGCAAGCCTAGGGTGCTTAGATTGGCGTTGAAACTACCTTGACATAGGATACAAGCCTAGGAGAAGCCATAGATGGATCACAGATTTGACATCACCTTAAGCCATATAGGACCCCCATTGAACAAGCCTTGAATAGGAGTTGTGTGAACCCTTGTGATGATTGTTTGTGAATTGTGTGCTTAGTGTGAGTCGTGGGACGTCTCAAAACATTGTCCATATCCACACATAAGTAGAAAGATGTGTGAGATGCTTCGGCACTTGTTCACAGCCCCATATGGGCTAATATATATAGTCCAACCCACCTTGATGCATATAGTTGAGGGGATCTACCGAACCTTCTAAATTTCTATTCTATTTTGATCTCTCTCACAGATGGTGAGAGGAAACGCCGGCCGAAGGAACGTCCGTGACAACCAAGAGGATGGCCACGATGAAGTTCCTGTTAACCCCGGAGCTGGTGAGAACAATCTGGAACGGTTGATGGCCATGCAGAATCAACTTATGCAAACTATGATCCAAACTTTTGGTCAGTTGCAGGCCAACAACAACAACCCCGTTCCGGCACCACCACCACCACCACCGCCGGCTCATAACAAACTGGGTGAGTTCATGAGGACTCAACCACCCACCTTTGCTCAAGCTAACGACCCCATGGAGGCCGATGACTGGTTGAAATCCATGGAGAAGAAGCTTGCCATAGTGCAGTGCAATGACCGAGAGAAGGTCCTCTTTGCGTCACACCAACTTATGGGAGCTGCCGCTCACTGGTGGGATGCCCTATGCAACGCTCATGTCGATCCGGAGACGATCACTTGGACTGAGTTCAAGGAAAGTTTCCGCTCTCATTACATCCCTTCTGGTGTAATGATGCTCAAGAGACAAGAGTTTGAAGGTCTCCGCCAAGGAAAGAGAAGCGTGAATGAGTATCTCAACAAGTTCACACAACTGTCCCGGTATGCCCCCGAAGATGACAACTCAGATCAGAGGAAGCAATACCTGTTCATGAGAGGGTTGAACAATGAGATCCAGGTCCAGCTCCGATTCGACTTTATAATCTCAGCCGTCGGTTTAAAATCGGACGGTCCACGTCAGCCCCGCGTTATAAAGACTGGAAATCTTACGTGCTACCCCCTGGGGTTCTCGGGAAATAAGAGCTAGCCCCGGAAACTTCTGATCTAGCCCCTGGAACTCCAGAAAATCATGTAAATTCATTTAAAAATCAGTTTTAGCCCCTGGACTTAATAAAAATTAGGAAAAACACCTCTGATAAGTGTAGCTAGACCCCTAGAAATTCTGAAAATAATATTATAGACCCTGTAGTGGGGTGAGTTTATCATTTTAGCCCTGTTTAGTATTTAAATTAGGAAATTGAATATGTGGCTAGTGTTTAACAATTAAAAAGTGGGACAAACATATTGTCATAATTAAATTAAAAACTTTCTAAGTATTTAGAAAAACTTTGGAGTGAGATAAAAACATATTTTAGGCTGAATTGAATTTGTTTAATTTATTATTCACATTTAGGGACACATTTTTAAGTAATGAATAGTTTTAGAAAAAAGGGAAAATAATTGTGAAATAGTTTACATCAGAGGCAAAGGTCAAAATATGTTATTAAATTATTTAGGATCAGAACCTATTCTGTTTAGATTATGTGTATTACTAATTTCATAATAAAGTACACATTTATGCATAGGAAAATAAATCTGAAAATATAGCAACTAGTAGATGATAAATGGAGTTTCTAAAATCCAAAGAATTCAGTTTAGGGTTGGTAGAAATTCTGAAGGAACTTATGGAGAAGAAAAATACTTTTCATACATACTTGGTAGTCAAAAGGTGTAGTAGTTGAATATAAGGAATTTATTTAAATTTGAAACACACACACACACACACACACACACACACACACACACACACACACATATATATATATATATATATATATATATATATATATATATATATATATATATATATATATATATATATATATATATATATAGAATGTAAGTATGAATGTGAACACAAAAGTAGGAATCATATACACATGATTAAAAGTGCATGCAAGCCACAACTCAACACACATAGAGTAACCACAACACATATAATGGTGAATGACTTTCATAAATGTGAATGTGTGGTTTGTATGAAGTGGAAGTGTGAACTATGTCTTATGGATTGTTGTTTTTCTTTTGCTATGTGTGATGGTATGATGTAGAACCTGCTCAAGAGCAAGTTATTCCTTTCCAAGATCAGGACTACCCATTTCAAGAGCAGCAAGAAGGAGGCAAGTGTCCTTGACCACTTTGATCCTATGCTAGGATGTGTAGATAGAATTATTTGCATTGTCAAATGAAATATGAAACCCATGATAGGAAGTTTCCCTAGAATTGCGTTACCTTGTTTCCTTGTAGCTTGGGTTGGGATTTATTTTATCATGTCATTTATTACTATGCATATGCTTAGCCATGCTTAGAATGGGATATTTGGGATATGAGATCATCAGTTTATTTTACCATACTCTTGAATGAGATATTGTGAGTTATGTAGAGGTAGGGATCAAGGCAAGTTGGATGTTTTGGTTGTGTGCTGGGTGCACGAGACTTGGGTTTGTGTTTAGTACTTGCTTGGATCCTAAGGACCGGTTCATGGAGCATGTAACCTGGCTTTACAGTGCCAACCACATGCTGAGATGGGGCAGCTTGTCCAATTAATTAGGTGTATCCCCGGCGTAGTATGGGTGTGTTGGATGGTGCGGGGAGTAGCTGTCAGCTGGACTACCATATGAACCGCAAGGCTCAAGAGGGGGCCACTGCAGCAGGGTTGGAGCCTCTTGTATGCTGTTAGGGGTGAAACCTCAGTGGGCCCACGCTCGTCTGGAATCCCTTTGTAAAGGCTTCGTAGTGATCTCCTGGCTACACACCTGGGAAGTGTGAATGTGGTTCGCGGCCACTGGCATAATGGAGGTTCTTTTAGTCCATCCGGCAACGGGGGATGAAATCACTACATGTGGGTACAGTGGTACAAACTCTGTAGAGTCAAAACTGTCATGATAGCCGTGCTCACGGTCAAGAGCGGCTTGGACTTATTCATGATTAGAGGATTGATGGTTTTGGAAGTTATGGATGTTAAGCGGGGAGCTTAACATTGGAAATGATGTTTTGGTTATTGGATTATGATGATGGGATGGGAGATTGGGACCATTTCACTTGTGTAGTAATGTAGGTGCTTAATAAGCTAAGGTGATAGGTATTAATTGCATAGTGCTTTAACCATGAGTTCAACCTCCCCTTGTTCTAGCCATGCATGACATAACTTTCCCACACTTGCTGAGTACCATCGGTACTCAACCTTGCATATTTTGTTGGTTTATATTGCTGCTCAGGTCAAGATAATGAGGTGGTGTATAATGACCAAGACTTTGGACCCGAAGAAGGTTTCTAGGTTCATGGAGACCCCGGGCAACGCCTGTGATGGAGCCCTCAAGAATAATATTCCGCTGCTAGTTTATTTACTTGTGATGAACTTATTATTGTCCATCGAGACATTTGCGATGAAAACTTATTTATATTCGACACCTGGCTTGTAATAAATGATGCTTCACTATTTGTCATCACATGTATGAGAAAATGGTCCTGGCATACATGTGATATTCACTTGGTTGTTCTTCGGAAAAACCGGGTGTGACAGAAGTGGTATCAGAGCCAAGGTTGCCCGTAGGAACGTGGACCTAGGTAGAAATAGACGTATTTAAGGGCCCTATTTTCTTAAAAACTATTTTACAAGGTGTGTGTTGAAAAGTGTTATTTAATGAGTCACTTTCTTCATCTTACCCCAACTTCCATTCAAAATAGGATTTTTATTTGAGAGTTTATCTAACCTAATTTTAAATTCTTTTTGTTTTAGATGGTTCGCATGATTCGCACCGCTCGCAAGTCCACAGGAGGGAGAGTTCCCGTAGTGGCCCTTGCCGAGAGAGAGGAGAGCCGTCCGGTGATCTACCTTTCCTACGGATTGGCAGTAGGAGGCTTATTGCGCCATCTTCGGCGTATGCTCGAAGCCGCCGGCAATACGGGCAAGCTAATCATCCACTATAACTCCACCAGGACCATCCGTGAGAAGAGGGAAGAATGGAGTTCAGAGATGAGGATTATACACGAAAATCAGCTGCTTAAGATTCACCACTCTCCAGCTTGTCGAGCAACACAGGTCGATGCGGAGAAAGATGTCACCTGGGAGGCCATCACCTGCCAGAGCCACATCTATCGTCGCCACTTGGACAAAACTGAGTACATGTATGTCCTCCAACGTGAGAGTGGTACCACGGAGTACAAGCACCCACCAGTGCAGCAAGGGACTTCCCATGAGCACATGGACTTGTGCTTGGAGGATGCTGCTATGCTCAGCACTCGACTGCAGGAGTGTCAACAAGAGCTTCAGGATGTCCGGGACACCCTGAAGGAAACGGAGGCGTTGCTGCGAGCCTGCTTAAGGGCGAGAGAAAGAGGAGATGGGAATGAACTGTGTGTCACCGTGAATGATACATGGACGCCGCAGTGCGAGACGAGTTTTCAGGAGTTAAAGGAAAGATTGACAACTGCCCCAGTGCTCGTTATGCCAGATATGCAGAAGAACTTTACGGTGTACTGCGATGCCTCTAGAAACGGGTTGGGATGTGTTCTCATGCAAGAAGGGCATGTCATGGCATATGCATCCCGGCAGCTTTGGAAGCACGAGAAGAACTATCCTACACATGACCTAGAACTAGCCGCAGCGGTACACGCGTTGAAAATTTGGCGGCACTATTTGATGGGGAAGAGGACTGAGATATATACGGATCATAAGAGTTTGAAGTACATATTCACACAGCCAGATCTCAACCTCAGACAAAGGAGATGGTTAGAGCTAATCAATGACTTTGATGTGGGCATCAACTATCATCCTGGGAAAGCAAACGTCGTGGCCGATGCTTTAAGTCGGAAAGTGCAGGTCAATAAGTTGAGCTTGAAGGAAATGCCTGCAGAATTGAAGGATGAGGTTATAAGGCTCAATCTATGTCTAGTAAATAGTGGTGAGGCCATCGCCATGGAAGTGGACTCCACACTAGAGCGAGACATACGCGAGGGTCAAAAGAATGATGAGAAGATACAGGAAATCAGGCAACTCATCAAGGAAAATAAAGCTCCAGGTTTCAGAGAGGATGAACAAGGTACGGTGTGGCACCGGAAAAGGATATGTGTGCCTGAAGTAAAGGAGATCCGTGAATTGATTTTGAAGGATGCTCACGATTCCGACTATTCCATTCATCCTGGGAGTACGATGATGTACCAGGACATCAAGGGCAGGTATTGGTGGTATGGCATGAAGCGAGATGTCGCGGAACATGTTGCCCTATGTGACACATGTCAGTTGGTGAAAGCAGAACATCAACGACCCACGGGATTATTGCAACCACTCAAAGTGCCTGAATGGAAATGGAAAGAAATCAGCATGGATTTCATCGTGGGATTGCCTAGGACCCAATCAGGATATGATTCAATATGGGTCATCATTGATAGGCTAACCAAGGTAGCACATTTCATCCCCGTGAAATAAAGCTACAGCGGATCCAAATTGGCAGAGTTGTACATGTCAAGGATCGTGTGTTACCATGGGGTACCAAAGAAGATTGTGTCGGATCGAGGGACACAGTTCACCTCAAGGTTCTGGCAGAAGTTGCACGAAACCATGGGAACCCATCTGAACTTTAGTTCTGCCTATCATCCCCCAACTGACGGGCAGACGGAAAGAACCAATCAGATCCTTGAAGATATGCTAAGGGCATGTGCACTCAAAAACAATAGGAGTTCGGACAAGAACTTACCGTATGCGGAGTTTTATTATAACAACAGCTATCAAGCTAGTATGAAGATGTCACCGTTTGAAGCTTTGTACGGGAGGAAGTGCAGAACTCCCCTATTTTGGAACCAAACGGGGGAAGTAAAGTGTTTGGTCCAGAAGTACTACAAGAAGCCGATGCGAAGGTAAGGGAAATTCGCAACAATTTGAGGATAGCACAGACACGCCAAAAGAGTTATGCTGATGTACGAAGAAGAGAGCTCGTTTTCAACGTGGGAGACTATGTTTATCTCAAGGTGTCCCCTATCCGAGGACTTCGTCGGTTCAAGGTGAAAGGGAAGTTGTCACCTCGATACATCTGACCCTTTCAAGTTCTAGAAAGGAAAGGCGAAGTGGCGTATCAACTAGAGTTACCAGCTCGTCTATCGGATGTGCACGATGTATTCCATGCGTCACAACTCAAGAAATGCCTGAGAACGCCTGAAGAGGTGTTACCCATGAATGAAGTGGATGTAGCTGAAGATTTGTCTTATGCCGAGCAACCATACAAGATCTTGGAGACAATGGAACACCTCCCCAGAAATAAAAGAATCCAGATGTGCAAGGTGCAGTGGAAGCATCACTCAGAAGAGGAAACCACCTGGGAGCGGGAAGATGAGCTCAAGGCACAATCTCCGGAATTGTTTTCTTAGAAACACCAATCTCGAGGACGAGATTTCTTTTAAGGGGGGTAGAGCTGTAACACCCCAAAATTTTGATTCAAAACCCTACATTATGTTAAGAGGGGAATTTAAAAATTTTTGGATGTGTTGCATGTTTTGCAAAAATTCAAATTCAAACTGGAATTCAAATTAAACTCAAATTAGAAAAGAAATAGAAAAAGAAAAAGAGAAAACAGAAAAAACCGGCCAGTGGGCCGAAACCCACCAGCCGGCCCAGCCAGCGCCCGCGCCAGCCCGCAGCCGAGCGCGCTGCTTCCTCACGCTGACAGGCGGGACCCACCCAATCTTCGTATACCTCGCGACAACGCCGGACTCCCTCGCACCCGAATCAAAACCGATCGGGATTTCGGCGTATCCCCGCTGAATTCTGTTCGTAGGCGACGCGGACATGATCTAAACCACCCCGCCGCCCTCCCCCGTCTATAAAAACCCCGGCCTCGTTCTGTTTTTCCCCCACGATCGCCGATTTTTACTCCGGTGAGAACCGAGACTTCCCCGGCGAATTCTGGCCGATCTAAGCTCGGAAATTCCGATCTAACTCGCTGGTCTTGATCCAACGCCTCCGGGGAACCTTGCAGGTGCAGAAAACTCGGTGACTTGCGGTGTAAACGCAGCGCCGACGAGCTTCGCCGTGGTTTTGCCTCGGACCTCGTCGCCGATCACCTTCCAGGACCTCCGAGCTCAAGAAAACCCCCGAGGTGAGATCCCCGACCTCCCCTCTACCGATCTATGCCATAAAATCACAGTTCTAGGAAGAATTCCCGAAGATCCGAAAGTTTCCGGTGAGATCGCCGCTTCCCGCTGTCGTGCGCCGCCGGCAGCGCCGCCCGCGCTCGATCATAGCGACGTGGCCGCTTGTGCGCCGTTTATTTTAAATCGCACGGTAGGGTTTAAACCCCCGCGTACCGGTTTGACGTTATAATCTCAGCCGTCGGTTTAAAATCGGACGGTCCACGTCAGCCCCGCGTTATAAAGACTGGAAATCTTACGTGCTACCCCCTGGGGTTCTCGGGAAATAAGAGCTAGCCCCGGAAACTTCTGATCTAGCCCCTAGAACTCCAGAAAATCATGTAAATTCATTTAAAAATCAGTTTTAGCCCCTGGACTTAATAAAAATTAGGAAAAACACCTCTGATAAGTGTAGCTGGACCCCTAGAAATTCTGAAAATAATATTATAGACCCTGTAGTGGGGTGAGTTTATCTTTTTAGCCCTGTTTAGTATTTAAATTAGGAAATTGAATATGTGGCTAGTGTTTAAAAATTAAAAAGTGGGACAAACATATTGTCATAATTAAATTAAAAACTTTCTCTGTATTTAGAAAAACTTTGGAGTGAGATAAAAACATATTTTGGGCTGAATTGAATCTGTTTAATTTATTATTCACATTTAGGGACACATTTGTAATGAGTAGTTTTAGAAAATAGGGAAAATAATTGTGAAATAGTTTACATCAGAGGCAAAGGTCAAAATATGTTATTAAATTATTTAGGATCAGAACCTATTCTGTTTAGATGATGTGTATTACTAATTTCATAATAAAGTACACATTTATGCATAGGAAAATAAATCTGAAAATATAGCAACTAGTAGATGATAAATGGAGTTTCTAAAATCCAAAGAATTCAGTTTAGGGTTGGTAGAAATTCTGAAGGAACTTATGGAGAAGAAAAATACTTTTCATACATACTTGGTAGTGAAAAGGTGTAGTAGTTGAATATAAGGAATTTATTTAAATTTGAAACACACAATATATATATATATAGAATGTAAGTATGAATGTGAACACAAAAGTAGGAATCATATACACATGATTAAAAGTGCATGCAAGCCACAACTCAACACACATAGAGTAACCACAACACATATAATGGTGAATGACTTTCATAAATGTGAATGTGTGGTTTGTATGAAGTGGAAGTGCGAACTACGTCTTATGGATTGTTGTTTTTCTTTTGCTATGTGTGATGGTATGATGTAGAATCTGCTCAAGAGCAAGTTATTCCTTTCCAAGATCAGGACTACCCATTTCAAGAGCAACAAGAAGGAGGCAAGTGTCCTTGACCACTTTGATCCTATGCTAGGATGTGTAGATAGAATTATTTGCATTGTCAAATGAAATATGAAACCCATGATAGGAAGTTTCCATAGAATTGCGTTACCTTGTTTCCTTGTAGCTTGGGTTGGGATTTATTTTATCATTTCATTTATTATTATGCATATGCTTAGCCATGCTTAGAATGGGATATTTGGGATATGAGATCATCAGTTTATTTTACCATACTCTTGAATGAGATATTGTGAGTTATGTAGAGGTAGGGATCAAGGCAAGTTGGATGTTTTGGTTGTGTGCTGGGTGCACGAGACTTGGGTTTGTGTTTAGTACTTGCCTGGATCCTAAGGACCGGTTCATGGAGTATGTAACCTGGCTTTACAGTGCCAACCACATGCTGAGATGGGGCAGCTTGGCCAATTAATTAGGTGTATCCCCGGCGTAGTATGGGTGTGTTGGATGGTGCGGGGAGTAGGTGTCAGCTGGACTACCATATGAACCGCAAGGCTCAAGAGGGGGCCACTGCAGCGGGGTTGGAGCCTCTTGTATGCTGTTAGGGGTGAAACCCCAGTGGGCCCACGCTCGTCTGGAATCCCTTTGTAAAGGCTTCGTAGTGATCTCCTGGCTACACACCTGGGAAGTGTGAATGTGGTTCGCGGCCACTGGCATAATGGAGGTTCTTTTAGTCCACCCGGCAACGGGGGATGAAATCACTACATGTGGGTACAGTGGTACAAACTCTGCAGAGTCAAAACTGTCATGACAGTCGTGCTCACGGTCAAGAGCGGCTTGGACTTATTCATGATTAGAGGATTGATGGTTTTGGAAGTTATGGATGTTAAGCGGGGAGCTTAACATTGGAAATGATGTTTTGGTTATTGGATTATGATGATGGGATGGGAGATTGGGACCATTTCACTTGTGTAGTAATGTAGGTGCTTAATAAGCTAAGGTGATAGGTATTAATTGCATAGTGCTTTAACCATGAGTTCAACCTCCCCTTGTTCTAGCCATGCATGACATAACTTTCCCACACTTGCTGAGTACCATGGGTACTCAACCTTGCATATTTTGTTGGTTTATATTGCTGCTCAGGTCAAGATAATGAGGTGGTGTATAATGACCAAGACTTTGGACCTGAAGAAGGTTTCTAGGTTCATGGAGACCCCGGGCAACGCCTGTGATGGAGCCCTCAAGAATAATATTCCGCTGCTAGTTTATTTACTTGTGATGAACTTATTATTGTCCATCGAGACATTTGCGATGTAAGACTTATTTATATTCGACACCTGGCTTGTAATAAATGATGCTTCACTATTTGTCATCACATGTATGAGAAAATGATCCTGGCATACATGTGATATTCACTTGGTTGTTCTTTGGAAAAACCGGGTGTGACATTTTCTCCCTATAAGGGCCAAGTACAACGTTGCACAATTAGCCGAGTTGTACATGGAACAGATCATGTGCCGTCATGGAGTCCCGAGGAGGATTGTAACACCCTCATTTTTAGTTTCTGCATATATTCATGTTTCATGAAGAGAAAACATTTTAAAAAAGAAAGTAGGAACAGAGAAAATTATCAAAAAGGTAGCCAATAAGAGCCGAATCCAGTTCACTGAGAGCGTCGAAGACAACTTCCGCGGCTACTGTCCACGTGGCGTGTTTGGAGCTCATCCCTGCGAAGTGGGGAGAGGTCCGCAGCTAAGCTGGCTACGTGGCAGGCTCGGGGCTCATCTCTGCAAAGGGGGAAAGGTCCGACCCTATGGGACACGTGTTGCCCTGGAGCTAGCCTCTGCGGAAGAAGCAAAGGCATTTCCGCAGGACACATGTCACCTTCGGAGCTAGTCACCACGGAAATCAGAGGACCAGTCGCACGGGAAACGTGTCGATCTCGGAGCTCACCTCCGAAAGGTCCGGTTCTATTGAACACATGTCGCCACCAGAGCTTACCTACTGAGGTCCGACACTGTTGGACACGTGTCTACCTCGGGGCCGTCTCTGAGGAAAAAGGGAGGTCCGGAATGGATACGTGGCACACCCGGAACTACATCCAGAGAGAGGGAAAGACCGGCATTAACACGTGGCATGCGCGGAGCCACCTCCGAATAAGAGAAGAGGTTCCGTGTAAGGGCCTCAGTTTTTGACACATATTTGAATTGTTCATCACCATACACACACACCTCATTTGAGGAAAGTTGATGAACACAAATGATGAGCAAATAACCACCATCAACATGCTCATTAGAGAACAAACTCACATATTGCAAAAGTGGTATTTCCCACATGTGATATAGGTGGGCTGGACATATGAAAACTCCTACACATTGCTAAGGATGTCCATGCCAAGTTTCACCCAAATTCAAAACCTTTTTGAGGTCATTTTGGGTATAGTTAGAAAGAGGGCAGTTTGAAACCATATTCAAATTCAAACTTTTTTTATCCCATGAATTTAAAAGTGGGAGGCATATTCTTATTCAGCACATTTTTGTGAGCTCACACACCAATTTTCACTCCATTTGGACTTGATCTTGACATGAGCTAAGTGGGGCAAATTCAAATTTTATTTTAATTCAAAACTGAACTTGTGCTGAAATTCATTCAAACCAAACCCATTTTGAATTCTAATCAATTCAAATGGCTCATGGGTGAATAATTTGAATCACCAGGGGTATTATGGGGCTCACTGTTTACAACAGTGATTAGGAGTAAATTTCAGAGGTTAAAACCCCGGGTGGGACCCACATGTCATAGAGAGAAGGAGGCAAAACTTGCACACAAAGTCACAGCCTCGGTGGCAAATTCCACCGAGCAGCTGTCGGCTGTGCCACCTAGCAGCCACCGGCGCCACCAGCTGCTTCCCCTCTACACGCGCTGGCGCCCAGGGCGGCTTGCTCGCGCCCCCATGCGACCGGCACCGCCTCAGCCGAGCAGGAGTCGGCCGACTTTATCTCCTCGCGTGCAAACCCGAGCAGCGGCATTGTTTCTCGCCGCAGCTCTCTGCTCAATCGGGAAAACCAGCAAAACAACCTCTTCCTTCGTTCCTGAGCTGCTAGACAGCAACCTGAGGTCGCACTCCACCTCCCCAACGCCAGAAACCCCGAGCTCCGACCTCCTTTGCCCGAAAACGATCGCCACTGCGGCGACCTAGCCTCAGCCGAGAGTCAGGCGCTCGTGGACAGCGTTCCACAGGCGTTTTCACGGTCCAGCAAGAGAGGCAACAGGAGCGCGCGACCACCGTGCTGCTCTCCTCCAAGTTTGGAAGCAAGCCGTGAAGAATCCACAGAGAATTTCCAGTTTTTGATCCGGCGACCGTAAACCGAGCTTCCAGTACAGATTCTTCAAATTCTCGCTCTATGATCTTTTGGTGGTTATAAAATCTTGCACATAGATGCTGGACTAGCCGGCGATCAAGTTCTTTTCTGCATCCGTGTCGTGAAACTATCTAGGAGTAACGAATTTCGAGCTCGATCAAGGGCGGTCATGGCGGGCACGATCGGTCACACGGTGCCGACCGACTTGCCGCCATCCCTGAACCCTTTTGACACCTTGTCGAGCTTCCTAGACGTACACTGATGCTGTAGGACCATTTGTTCGAGGTGTTGGCGGGTTAGAACCCACGGTCGACGGCGCCGAACCTCAACCGAGGCCGCGACACGTCGCCGGGCTATTTCCGATCACCTCCAGCCCGACCGGACACCACCGACGTGTTCCTCGACGTCCACGACCCCCTGGCGGCGAGTTTCAGACCATGGGAGGTCCGGCAGCGGCGAGCCGGCGAGCTACGGTTCTGGTCCGGCGAGGTCGGCGGCGCGGGCGCGAGAGAGCGGCGGGAGGAAGACGAAGCCGGCTGGCCCACGTATCAGCGGCTGAAGAATTTAAATCGGGATCTGGTGTGTCCGGGACCGGCTGTGCTGGCGCGCAAATACCCTGTGGGCCTCAGTGTGCCGGACACCTCCGTGCTCAACACGTGTCCCCGCGGGCCCCCGAGAGTTTAAACTTTTCCCCCGATTTTCAGATTTCTTCCAAACTTCAAATCCTCATAACTTTGGCTACAAAGCTCCAAATCGAGTGAACCAAATTTTGTTGGATTCAGCTCTCTGAGCACTTACCAGAAAATCAAGTTTCACTTTATGAAAATCCTTATTTCTCCAGAATTAATTCCTCAAAATTTAAACTGTTTGGAATTTTTAACTGGAGAATCCTTTGGATGAAAATACTGAAATTTTGCTGGGATGTTAACCAAAATATCACTGAACTACTATAAAAATTTCAGACCCATTTGAGCTCATTTGATCCACCTAATGGTGTGATTAGTGAAACTGTTCCAGAGAAAATAGAAAATGTTCAGAAACATTTTCAGAATTTTCTCTGAAATTGTTTATCTCATATCTTTAGCTAGGAATCTTCAAATTAAGTGAGACCAACTCCATTAGAATCCTCTGAAAATCTAGTTTTCAAAAAGTCATAGTTTATTTCATGAAAACCCTTAGAACACCCTAAGAGCCTTCAATTAAGGTCAAGGACATAATTAATTGTGGAGGGCTCAAATGAGATTTGCTGCAACTAAAACTTGACCAAGTCTCTGTTTAGGTTGTAACCAAGCCCCAGTAAAAGTTTCACATTCATTGGGTCTGTCTTGTAAGGGTTATAGATTTCACAAATTTAAATTCAGTCAAATGCATTTAAATTAATACATATACTTGTGTATCATGTAGTCGCTAAGGTCGAGGAGGAATTCAAAGTTCTAGACTTCGTTACTCTGGAGGAGCAGCTAGCCTACGACCAAGAGCAGCAAGGCAAGCCCCGGTTTGCATTAACCTTTTTACAACTTTTTATTGTTTTGAGCACATACTTGAATACTATTATTCTTTGCATTTGAGTCTTGTTTGGAAACCCACTTGCATAGCCAAGAAAACCATGGGTTGGGTTTAGGATTGCAAACCCCGTTAGCTACTGCAATGCTAAGATAGAGTAGGATTCGGTACAAGTCGAGTAGTTAGAACTACTCGCGAGCATAGGCTAGAGGCACTCGACTCGGATAGAGATAGCACATGATACACATGGCAAGAAAAATGAGACCGAGCGGAGGGTAAGGGCAGCAGGACTTTGGGGTCTGTGTGCTGTAGCTCCGCTTGTGTCGATTGAGGACTGAGCCGTGTGCGGGCCTGTTGAACAAGCTAGAACAGTACCGAAGACCTACCGGCTATATGGAAACCGGGAAACCGATGTAACTCGGGTATCTGGGTATTGAGGCATTGCCCGTCGTTCAGAGTGTAGGTTGAGAGCTTGAGGTGTAAATCGGCTGGCGGCACGGAGATGCGCGTGCAGAGACCTCTTGCTTGGGACAATGGGACCGGTTCAATGTTTGGCTAACGGGTGAAAGGTGGTTGCGTACGGCGTCCGTGATGGTTGTTGTAGGGAACATCGAGTACGGGCGTACGTGACGGGTTGTTCGGGTAACCCTGCAGGTGTAAATCGATTATAATCGCCGTCCCTCGCGGTCAGTGAGTACCGCTTGTTCACTGTACCGTGACGTAGAAAGAACAGGCTAGTTACATGTTAAAATGTTGCTGATTGAAAGATGGACTTGATTGCTAATGACTTGCTGTAGTTTAGAGCTGTCTAAAGTTCATTTCAACTTTGGGCAAAGTACATGAGAGAAATGCGTTTCTTGTTTGATTGCGGCTCTCTCATGTACCTTAGCGTAAGGTTCTCCACAACCTGCTGCTAAAATTTGAAAGTAAGGTTCGACTAATTAGGCGAGTCCTTGCAAATGATTTTTACCTCATGTAATCCACCACCCCTCATTTAGAAGTTCCATGGTTAGGTGAGACGGGTCAGACTTGCTGAGCCTTCGTGCTCACTGCTTGTGTTTGAAGCTTTTGCAGGGTTCTATGATGAAGGGACTCCCGAAGAGGAGACAGAACCCCAGGAGGGGAACCCCGTCGAGTGGAGTCGTGCACGCCGAAGAGTTAGTGTGTGTGTGTGCAGGCAAGGACACGTTCAAGGGCTGAACGTGGACTTGATGCATAGTCTACGCCCGTGAGTGTAGACTGGAACTATTTTGATGTAAACATGTTCATAAACTTGTTTATGTAATAAAATTTTGCTTCCGCTTTGTACCTTTGACGTCTGTTATCCGGTGCTGTGCAACGCAGCACCCCTCAGCGTGATCCTGGCTCGACAAGACCGTGGGGTCGTGTCAGCGTGGTATCAGAGCTCGCTTGAGGTTTAATGCACTACAAAGGTCATCTTTTTCAAAAATCCAGTGAGGAACGAGTTAGTAGCCCGTATAAGGATGTTATTAGCATTTAGAAAGTGGCATACTAACCTATCTGTCTATGTCAGAAAACCGTGCATCTCGGGACGTTTATGTCTTGGGGGGTGCACGTAAGCGCTGTCCACCAGTGCGCACAAGCTGAAGGGTGGAGCCCCACGGGTGGCAGGTAACCTGACCCGCTTTGATATTCTCTACGACTCTTCATGTCGTTTGCGGTATTCGAGCAACGTCTGTCCCTGGTGTGCGTGGTGCAACTTGGGAGACCCCGTCACCTAGTCTGAAACGTGAACACGTAACTCAAGGCGTGTTTGGCTTGAGAACATCCGGGCGAGTGATGACGGCCGGGTGTACGAACTGTATGGATTCCGGGCTCGGTGTGCAGCCGAGTCTGATGATTGTTTGAGTTTCTGCAGGTAGCCTGACCACGAAACGGTAGACATGTAGCATCCGTGTGCGAGTGACGATTAGTACCACTGAACTAACGAAGCCGGCTAAGTCCGGTATAGGTTTTTCTTTGTGAGGACGTAGTACCGACATAATCTGGTGACGCATCGACGTCACACCCCATTAAAATGAAAAACTTCATTTAAAAATTGAAGGTTTTGATCCAAAGTAGTAAAACTTGATGTAACTCCTTCCCTTGAACAGGATATTCAAAGTTAACAAGTTTTTAACTTATAGATTGTTAAGGACAGAGCACTCTGTTTTCAGCTGAATCAAGGCTGAAGTTAATCAGAGGTTAGCGGTTGAGTTCTTTCAAGGTTGGGGTCATATGATACATTTCTGGAAATCTTTGGAAAAGCTTTACAACTTTTCTGTAGAGGTCCAGAGGTGTTTCATCACTTAACCAATCGAAAAATGCAGTGGAGTTGAAACTGTCCAGAAAACAGGACAGAGCAAACACTCCCTGTAGACTCTCTGTAAATTAAGCATAACTTCCTGCTTAAAAATCCAAAAATAGGAAATGAGGTAGTTCTGGAAATCTTATGAGATGGGTTACAACTTTGTAACAGAAAGTTTTGTCAGATTAGGAACAGAATTAACTGGAATTCTTGGATCAAATCAGTACCTAAAGCAGGGAGGTGCTGTCCAATTGTCTCCAGAAATTCTGTTAAGTTTGACCTCTCATAACTCTTGAACCAGGACAGATCTTAGGCCAAGCAGATACTTTTTGTAAATCTATGGAAGTTAGCTTTAACTTTGATGTTGAGCTCCAGAATTGGTTTTACCTTTAACATGGCCTAAATCAGGTTGAAATGGAAAATGGTCAGGGCTGTCATGTTGGACAGCAGACCAGCAGTCAAGTTTGCTTGAAATTTGAACTGATTCCAAGTTTTATGGGTTCAATGACATATCTTATGTTATAACTCAATGGTTTACTGTTTAAGTAAATAATTGACATTTCTCAAATATATTTTTACAGATGACAGCAGATAAGCAATTGGAGAACGGGTAGGTGGTGTCCCACTGTTCTCACCGTAGCGGCTACCCGGAAGCATTGTGGCAAATGATCCAATATTTCGGGTACAACCAGATACTGCAGTACTTCGCCAAGGAAGAAGGCGAAGAGGGGAACAAGACATGGACAATCCATGTCGAGGTCCCTGCGGGACCTACGCCACCCGGTTGGGTGCCGTTCACCGTCACGGTGAGAGGAAGACGCAGGAGTTCTTACACCTGCAACAAGGGAGCCGGAACGCGCTAGAATACTCCAGGGCGTTCAACGATCTCGCGCTTTATGCGTCGTATCATGCCGATACCGACGAGAAGTGGCGGGACCATTTTTACCAGGGGCTTAACCCGCTCCTGAAGGACAAGTTGGCGATGTTCAATCACGGCAGCCTCAATGACATCATTGATGCTGCGATTGTTCAGGAGGACTCCGGCAAGGAGTTAGCGGCAGCGGAGAGAAAGCGAAGCGCGCGCAGAGCAGCGGAGAAGGAGGCGGTCCTTCTCAGAAGTTTCGGATGGTGAATCGCCCACCATCAGGTTCACGCTGGCAGCCACCACAGCGGTCGATGCCGTTCCGCAGTCGACCGTACTCCTCACCGGCATTCAGGCCGGCACTGCCAGTACCACCACCGCAACAACAACAGCAGCAGCGGGCGATGCCGCGTGCGTATGCACCTCAGCAACGCATGCCGTGCTTTCGTCCCCCGAGCACTACACCAGCAGCGGCCACATGTTACAAGTGTGGTCGCCCAGGACACTTCGCGAGCAGTTGCCGGGAGGGACAAGGCGGCGAAGTGGCACCGCAGTTTCCAGGGAGGAATCAACCCCGGAACCCTACTAATGCGCGGCGGGCAAACCCTAGGCCTGGCACTGTCCACCAGCTTGCCATAGAGGACGTGCCGGAGGGCGAGCCAATCCTTACGGGTATGTTCCAACTCCACCGGCATCCCGCTATAATATTATTTGATTCAGGCGCCACGCATAGCTTCATTAGCTAAGCTTTCATTGATAAACATAGCTTGCAAATACTACCCACCGATAGTCCTTATGTGATCTGTTCACCGGGTTGGAAAATTTCAGCAAGCATGATGGTCCCAAAAGCGCCATTGTGCTTAGAGGGTAGAGTTTACCCTACGTCTCTCATAATTTTAGAGGGACAAAAGGTTGATGTCATCTTAGGGATGTCGTGGTTAACCCGCCACGGCGCTGCTTTAGACACCGTCCTCCGAGTTGTGCACGAGTCTCACTCATTATTTCTGGACAGTCCAGAAATAAAACTTCCAAGTGTCTATCAAGCCACAACCATCAGATTGGAAGATATTCCAGTGGTCCGAGAGTTCCCTGATGTATTCCCGGACGATTTGCCGGGATGCCACCCGATAGAGAGGTGGAGTTCAAGATTGAACTTGCACCGAGAACCGTGCCGGTTTCATTAGGCCAAGCTCCTCGCCATGGGGCTGTTCGGCATTATTTGTCAAGAAGAAGGATGAGACGTTACGGCTTTGCGTAGACTATCATCCATTAAATGCCGTAACCATCAAGAACAAGTACCCATTGCCACGGATCGATATGTTGTTTGATCAGTTGGTCGAAGCAAAGATCTTTTCCAAGATGGATTTAAGATCCGGGTACCATCAGATTAATATAAGGGCTGAGGACATTCCAAAGACAGCTTTCTCGACAAGGTACGGACTTTATGAGTACCTGGTCATGTCCTTCGGCCTCACCAATGCTCCAGCTCACTTCATGTACTTGATGAACCCGGTATTCATGCCGGAGCTGGACATGTTTGTCGTGGTCTTCATCGACGACATCCTGGTATATTCCAAGTAGGAGGAAGATCACAAGAAGCATCTGCGTATAGTCTTGCAACGGCTGTGGGATCACAAGCTATACGCGAAATTCAGCAAATGCGAGTTCTGGATATCGCAAGTTCCTTTCCTCGGGCATATCATCTCAGCGTAGGGTATCGCTGTAGACCCGAGTAAGATCACTCAAGTGCTGAATTGGAAGTCCCCGAGAACTGTTCACGAGGTACGGAGTTTATTCGGACTCACGGGATATTATCGGAGGTTCATTCCGAACTTCTCGAAGATTGCCAAGCCAATGACAGAGCTGCTGAAGAAGGCTACCAAATATGTTTGGAGTCCAGCATGTGAAGCAGCATTCAAGGCTTTAGTCAAGCACCTGACATCAGCACCGGTTTTGGCGCAGCCAGACACCACAAAACCGTTCGATGTGTACTGCGATGCATCCGGCATTGGGCTCGGATGTGTGCTGATGCAAGACCGGAGAGTGGTCGCGTATGGATCACGGCAGCTTAGAAACCATGAGCAGAATTATCCAACCCACGACTTGGAGCTCGCTGCCGTGGTACTTGCACTGAAAATGTGGAGGCACTACCTACTCGGTAACCTCGTACATTTATATACCGACCACAAAAGCCTCAAGTACATATTCACTCAGAAGGAGCTGAACATGAGGCAGCGAAGATGGTTAGAATTGATAAAGGATTACGAAATAGAGATCCATTATCACCCGGGCAAGGCAAACGTAGTGGCAGATGCGCTGAGCCGCAAGTCACAGGTCAACAATTTGACCATCACACCATTGGAAGAGAGCGAACCACCACTACATGTGATTCCACATGGAGCTCTCTACAACTTAGCTTTGATCCCCACCATCCGTGAAGAGATAGCGGCAGCACAGAAACATGACAAGGGCATGTTGCATTTGTGGAGACGTGTATACAGTGGGCAGTTAAAATGTTTCTGGAAAGACGGAGACGACGTCCTATGGTTCAAGGACCGGATCGTCGTACCCCATAACCTGGAGCTACGGAAGAAATTTTTTGATGAGGCTCACTTATCAAAATTTTCTATTCACCCTGGCAGCAACAAAATGTATCAAGAACTCAGAAGCAAGTTTTGGTGGACACGGATGAAGCGGGAGATCGCAAAATACGTGTCCGAGTGTGATACATGTCGAAGGGTGAAGGCGGACCATATGCGGAAACCGGGACTGCTGCAACCACTGGCATTCCTGCCTGGAAGTGGGAGGATGTGAGCATGGACTTCATCGTCGGTTTACCCACAACTTTTCAGAAGCACGATTCTGTGTGGGTGATCGTCAACCGTCTCACCAAAGTTGCCCATTTCATCCCGGTCAACACCAACTACAACGCCAAGAAGTACGCTGAACTGTACATCTCACGGATCCTATGCTTGTACGGCGTACCCCGTACCATCATATCTGATCAGGGCACTTTATTTGTGTCCCATTTTTGGGAGCAGCTGCACGCTGCCTTGGGGACGAAGCTGATCCGTAGTTCAGCATACCACCCGCAGACGGATGGGCAAACCGAGCGGGTAAATCAAATTTTAGAAGACATGCTACGAGCTTGTGCTATCAACCACGGCAAGAATTGGGATGATCACTTGCCGTTAGCCGAGTTCTCGTACAACAATGGGTACCAAGCCAGCATAAAGATGGCGCCCTACGAGGCGCTATACGGAAGAAAATGCCGCACACCGTTGAACTGGTGTGAGTCTGTCGAAAGGGTTACCTTCGGGATTGACCTTGTCAACAACGCGGAAGAAAAGGTTCGACTGATTCAAGCGAAACTAAAAGCCGCTCAATCCTGACAGAAACAGTATGCGGACCGGAGAAGGCGCCCATTACAATTCAAAGTTGGAGATTACGTATATCTACGCGTGTCTCCAATGAAGGGCGTAAACAGATTTGGGGTGAGAGGAAAGTTGGCACCCCGATTCATCGGTCCATTCCAGATTACCGAAAGATGTGGATCAGTGGCATACCGGCTGAAATTACCAGAAGAACTTTCCGGTGTGCACGACGTCTTTCACATTGCCCAGCTGAGGAAGTGTCTTAAGCTATCTACTACCATTCAGCTGGAAGATATTGAAGAACTGCAACCGGATCTCACCTATCGGGAGGAACCGGTGCAGATTATTGATGAAAAGGCCCGAACCACACGCAACCGTACGTTGTGGTTCTACAAGGTTTTATGGAGTAATCACTCCATGGACGAAGCGACATGGGAGAGCGAAGGATTTCTTCGCGCTAAGTACCCCGACTTTGTCACGTCGCATATCCGGTAATTTCCACCGTCCTCTCTCTTATTTTCACCTTATAATCTCGGGACGAGATTCTTTTAAGGGGCGAGCAATGTAAGAGCCTCAGTTTTTGACACATATTTGAATTGTTCATCACCATACACACACACCTCATTTGAGGAAAGTTGATGAACACAAATGAAGAGCAAGTAACCACCATCAACATGCTCATTAGAGAACAAACTCACATATTGCAAAAGCGGTATTTCCCACATGTGATATAGGTGAGCTGGACATATGAAAACTCCTACACATTGCTAAGGATGTCCATGCCAAGTTTCACCCAAATTCAAAACCTTTTTGAAGTCATTTTGGGTATAGTTAGAAAGAGGACAGTTTGAAACCATATTCAAATTCAAACTGTTTTTATCCCATGAATTTAAAAGTGGGAGGCATATTCTTATTCAGCACATTTTTTGAGCTCACACATCAATTTTCACTCCATTTGGAGTTGATGTTGACATGAGCTAAGTGGGGCAAATTCAAATTTTATTTGAATTCAAAACTGAACTTGTGCTGAAATTCATTCAAACCAAACCCATTTTGAATTCTAATCAATTCAAATGGCTCATGGGTGAATAATTTGAATCACCAGGGGTATTATGGGGCTCACTGTTTACAACAGTGATTAGGAGTAAATTTCATAAAAACCCTGGGTGGGACCCACATGTCATAGAGAGAAGGAGGCAAAACTTGCACACAAAGTCACAGCCTCGGTGGGAAATTCCACCGAGCAGCTGTCGGCTGTGCCACCGAGCAGCCACCGGCGCCACAAGCTGCTTCCCCTCTACGCGTGCTGGCGCCCAGGGGGGATTGCTCGTGCCCCCATGCGACCGGCACCGCCTCAGCCGAGCAGGAGTCGGCCGGCTTTATCTCCTCGTGTGCAAACCCAAGCAGCGGCATTGTTTCTCGCCGCAGCTCTCTGCTCAATTGGGAAAACCAGCAAAACAACCTCCTCCTTCGTCCTTGAGCTCCTAGACAGCAACCTGAGGTCGCACTCCACCTCCCCAACGCCAGAAACCCCGAGCTCCGACCTCCTTTGCCCGAAAACGATCGCCACCGCGGCGACCTAGCCTCAGCCGAGAGTCAGGCGCCCGTGGAGAGCATTCCACAGGCGTTTTCATGGTCCAGCAAGAGAGGCAACAGGAGCGCGCGACCACCGTGCTGCTCTCTTCCATGTTTGGAAGCAAGCCGTGAAGAATCCACGGAGAATTTCCAGTTTTTCTCCGGCGACCGTAAACCGAGCTTCCGGTACAGATTCTTCAAATTCTCGCTCTATGATCTTTCGGTGATTATCAAATCTTGCAGATAGATGCTGGACTAGCCGGCGATCAAGTTCTTTTCTGCATCCATGGCGTGAAACTGTCTATGAGTAACGAATTTCGAGCTCGATCAAGGGCGGTCATGGCGGGCACGATCGGTCACACGGTGCCGACCGACTTGCCGCCATCCCTGAACCCTTTTGACACCTTGTCGAGCTTCCTAGAGGTACACTAATGTTGTAGGACCGTTTGTTCGAGGTGTTGGCGGGTTAGAACCCACGGTTGACGGCGCCGAACCTCAACCGAGGCCGCGGCACGTCGCGGGCTATTTCCGGTCACCCCCAGCCCGACCTGACACCACCGACGTGTTCCTCGACGTCGACAACCCCCTGGCGGCGAGTTTCAGACCATGGGAGGTCCGGCAGCGGTGAGCTGGCGAGCTCCGGGTCTGCTCTGGCGAGATCGGCGGCGCGGGCGCGAGAGAGCGGCGGGAGGAAGATGAAGCCAGCTGGCCCACGTGTCAGCGGCTGAAGAATTTAAATCGGGATCGGGTGTGGCCGGTATCGGCTGTGCTGGCGCGCAAATACCCTGTGGGCCTCAGTGTGCCGGACACCTCCCCGCTCAACACTTGTCCCCGCGGGCCCCCGAGAGTTTAAACTTTTCCCCCGATTTTTCAGATTTCTTCCAAACTTCAAATCCTCATAACTTTGGCTAGAAAGCTCCAAATCGAGTGAACCAAATTTTGTTGTATTCAGCTCTCTGAGAACTTACCAGAAAATCAAGTTTTACTTTATGAAAATCCTTATTTCTCCAGAATTAATTCCTCAAAGTTTAAACTGTTCGGAATTTTTAACTGGAGAATCCTTTGGAGGAAAATCCTGAAATTTTGATGGGATGTTCACCAAAATATCCCTTAACTAACATAAAAATTTCAGACCCATTTGAGCTCATTTGATCCACCTAATGGTGTGATTAGTGAAACTGTTTCAGAGAAAATAGAAAATGTTCAGAAACATTTTCAGAATTTTCTCTGAAATTGTTTATCTCATATCTTTAGCTAGGAACCTTCAAATTAAGTGATACCAACTCCATTAGAACCCTCTGAAAATCTAGTTTTCAGAAAGTCATAGTTTATTTCATGAAAACCCTTAGAACACCCTAAGAGCCTTCAATTAAGGTCAAGGTCATAATTAATTGTGGAGGGCTCAAATGAGCTTTGCTGCAACTAAAACTTGACCAAGTCTCTGTTTAGGTTGTAACCAAGCGCAAGTAAAAGTTTCACATTCATTGGGTCTGTCTAGTAAGGGTTATAGACTTCACAAATTTAAATTCAATCAAATGCATTTAAATTAATACATATACTTGTATATCATGTAGTCGCTAAGGTCGAGGAGGAACCCGAAGTCCTAGACTTCGTTATTCCGGAGGAGCAGCTAGCCTATGACCAAGAGCAGCAAGGCAAGCCCCGGTTTGCATTAACCTTTTTACAACTTTTTATTGTTTTGAGCACATACTTGAATACTATTATTCTTTGCATTTGAGTCTTGTTTGGAAACCCACTTGCATAGCCAAGAAAACCATGGGTTGGGTTTAGGATTGCAAACTCCGTTAGCTACTGCAATGCTAAGATAGAGTAGGATTTGGTACAAGTCGAGTAGTTGGAACTACTCGCGAGCATAGGCTAGAGGCACTCGACTCGGGTAGAGATAGCACATGATACACATGGCAAGAAAAATGAGACCAAGCGGAGGGTAAGGGCAGCAGGACTTTGGGGCCTGTGTGCTGTAGCTCCGCTTGTGTCGATTGAGGACCGAGCCGTGTGCGAGCCTGTTGAACAAGCTAGAACAGTACCGAAGACCTACCGGCTATATGGGATCCGGGAAACCGATGTAACTCGGGTAGCTGGGTATTGAGGCATTGCCCGTCGTTCAGAGGGTAGGTTGAGAGCTTGAGGTGTAAATCGGCTGGCGGCACAGAGATGCGCGTGCAGAAACCTCTTGCTCGGGACGATGGGACCGGTTCAATGTTTGGCTAACGGGTGAAAGGTGGTTGCGTACGGCGTCCGTGATGGTTGTTGTAGGCAACATCGAGTACGGGCGTACGTGACGGGTTGTTCGGGTAACGCTGCAGGTGTAAATCGATTATAATCGCCGTCCCTTGCGGTCAGTAAGTACCACTTGTTCACTGTACCGTGACGTAGAAAGAACAGGCTAGTTACATGTTAAAATGTTGTTGATTGAAAGATGGACTTGATTGCTAATGACTTGCTGTAGTTTAGAGCTAACTAAAGTTCATTTCAACTTTGGGCAAAGTACATGAGAGAAATGCGTTTCTTGTTTGATTGTGGCTCTCTCATGTACCTTAGCGTAAGGTTCTCCACAACCTGCTGCTAAAATTTGAAAGTAAGGTTCTACTAATTAGGCGAGTCCTTGCAAATGATTTTTACCTCATGTAACCCACCACCCCTCATTTAGAATTTCTATGGTTAGGTGAGACGGGTCAGACTTGCTGAGCCTTCGTGCTCACTGCTTGTGTTTGAAGCTTTTGCAGGGTTCTATGAGGAAGGGACTCCCAAAGAGGAGACGGAACCCCAGGAGGGGAACCCCGTCGAGTGGGAGTTGTGCACGCCGCAGAGTTAGTGTGCGTGTGTGCTAGCAAGGACACGTTCAAGGGCTGAACGTGGACTTGATGCGTAGTCTACGCCCGTGAGTGTAGACTGGAACTATTTTGATGTAAACATGTTCATAAACTTGTTTATGTAATAAAATTTCGCTTCCGCTTTGTACCTTTGACGTGTGTTATCCGGTGTTGTGCAACGCAGCACCCCTCAGCGTGATCCTGGCTCGACAAGACCGTGGGGTCGTGTCATTCTGACCGCCAGGATACGTGGCGCACTCGGAGCCCACCTCCAAAGGAGAGGGAGGTCTTGCTCGATTGACACGCGGCACAACCGGAGCTCGTCTCTGCGGAAAGGGTGAGACCAGGACCCAGTTGACACGTGGAGCTTCCGGAGTTCATCACCGTGGAGGTAATGAGTTCTGGGGAGGGTTTTTGAATTCTGTACGCGTTGAAATACCGGTACGGAGGAGAAACCGACCTGAATTCCACAATGTTACCGCACCAAATCAACTAAAGATAAGTTGTTAAGATTCAACGACGATCTGAATAGGACTCTTATTCAAAGTCCAATCAGATTAGGACTCTTCTTCTCCCGATTGTAAATAGAACCTAGAACCCTTGGCCGAAAACCACGAACTTCTCTTCCAACTCCTGAGCTGACGACTTAGAGCCCTAGCCCTAACTCACCGAGTAAGCCATCGCCGGAGATCAGCGAGGAAGATCGCCGGAAGAGAGCCCCAACAATCGGTCTGATCAGATAAGGACCCCGAGACCGAGAAGAACGTAAGGTAGGTCTCCAATACCACCTTACGACATCGTTGTATTTTCTTTGCATCTGTTCTTCGATTCCTTTCGAACAGAAGCTTTCTCGTGGACAGATCATTTGTTGATCGGGTTGATCTAAAGACAAGGTCATCGCCACGTCCACATCTGATCCGAACACCTCTGTTCATCATAAAGCCATGCAAGAACACGTACAAAACCGATCTAATAAAGCTGATCATAGGATAGCATGCATATGCATCATCACATCTAGTTTAAAGTTTGTGCATGGTATTGATTGTCATGAATCTTGTATGTGTGTGATCCTGTATAGAAGGACAAGCTCAGGGAGCTGTCTACGACGAGCTGCAACAACAAGGTTTCGAGATCCAAGAGCCACCAGAACCACAAGAACAAGGCAAGTGCTCCTTGACCATGTTGATCCTATGTTTTGGGTAAAACTGTTTTGATTTGCGAAAAGGTGTATGTGCTGAGTCAAACATGAAGGGAAACCCTTTTATAGAGAGTTTACTAGCTTTGGCTAAACCACCCTTGTCGCCAGGGATGTTTACGAGTCGGGTATGGTTTTTACTTTTATGCTTCGCTGAGTCCATGGGATTGGGAAGCGAGATAGATGTGTCTAGCTAACTGCATTCATAATGATAATGAGAAACTGATGATGATGAATATGGATCGGAGGGAGATCTAGGCAAGACTGGGTTTGTGAATGAGGTAGCGCGAGATGGTGGTTTACTTGCCATAGATCTAAGGACCGGTTCATGCATGCACATGCCAGGATAACAGTGCCACCACAAGGCCAAGTATTGGTGCGGCTTAGCTGAGTAATTAGGTAAGTTGCTAGATTGTTATGGACTGTGGAAGGCGCGGGAATGGGAGTCGAGTGAGGACTGCCCTGGGAACTGCATGGCACAAGAGGGGGCCCGTGGGTGGGAGACTTGGAGATTCTAGCCTGCCGGTGAAACCTTAGTGAGTCCATACATCTAGTAGCCCCTTTGTAAAGGCTATTTTGTGATCTCTTGGCCATACACCCACGGTTGTGTACTGGTATAATGGAGGTTCTGCAGTCGCCGACAGGTGACAAAATCACAAACTTGTGGGTAAAGAGGTGCAAACTCTGCAGAGTTCTTAAAATTATCATGATAGCCGAGCTTACGGTCACAAGCGCCTGGCCAACTGCCATGATTAGTTGGGATGGTTATTGGATATTGTTACCGGTTATGGTTTGGTTTTGGTTTTGGATTTAGGGACTGTTGAGTCCGGGTGATAAGATGGGTTGCATGACTGTTTGAGTCATGGCAACAAGGATGGTCTCGGTGTGAGACGAAGTGGTTTTATGTGATGAAATGGTAGCAAATACGAGATGGTATTCATGAGATGGTAGCGAATACGAGGGGGTATTCATGAGCAAGAATGAGGTTGATTGATGACTTGTTGTGACATGGAAGGTAATGAGCATAATAGAGGTCTGATTGGTATTTTAATACATGTTGGGATTACACTCACTTAAAGATGAGTTGCTATTTTATCATGCTTTTGATAAATAACTTTGCTTTCTGCAAATGAGCCTTTTTATACCTACCTTGTTGTGAGCTTCATATCATATTTTTCCCGCACTTGCTGAGTACATCATTGTACTCAAACTTGCATTATTATTTCATCATCAGCAGCAGGAGAAGATTTCTATGAATATCAAGTGGAGCATTAGGCGTGTGATCTGTTCTCAACCTTGCATGTGGGGATGGAATAGAGATGGAGCCATTGCTGCTTAGATTTGCTTCCGCATTAGAATAAAGACTTCCGCTGCACAGAAATAAGACTTCCGCTGTGAGCATGAGTCCAAGACTCATGAGACATTGTAATAAACTCTGTTATTCGAGGTAATATATATTCTTAATTCAGTTTGTGGAACATATGTGTATGTGTGATGAACATCCTGGGCACACATATGCATCAGTTCTCGGTTCTGTGGTTTTCCACAGAATTGAGGGCGTCACAGATTGGTATCAGAGCCACGGTTGACAGTGGGTTCCACGCCTAAATAGGAAATACAGATTGGTATCAAAAGCCACAGATAGGGGTAGATTACACACCTAGGTACAATCACAGATTGGTATCAGACACAGATTGGTAGCTAAGCCACGCTGACCATAGGAAGCAACCTAGGATGCTTAGATTGGCCTTGAAACTACCTTGACATAGGAAACCAGACTTGAATAGGAGTTGTGTGAGCCCTTGCAATGATTGTTTGTGATTATGTGCTTAGTGTGAGTTGTGGGATGTCTCAAAACGTTGTCCAGATCTACACATAAGTAGAAAGAGGTGTGAGATGATTCGGCACTTGTCCACATCCTCATACGGGCTAATATATATATAGTCTAACTCACCTTGATGCATATTGTTGATGGAATCTACCTAAACGTTCTAACCTTCTATTCTATTTCGATCTCTCTCGCAGATGGTGAGAGGAAACGCCGGCCAAAGGAACGTCCGTGACAACCAAGAGGATGGTCACGAGGAAGTTCCTGTTAACCCCGGAGCTGGTGAAAACCACCTGGAACGGTTGATGGCCATGCAGAATCAACTTACGCAAACCATGATCCAAACTTTGGGTCAGTTACAGGCCAACAACAACAACAACAACAACAAGCCTGTTCCGGCACCACCGCCACCACCACCGCCGGCTCATAACAGGTTGGGAGAGTTCATGAGGACTCGACCACCCACCTTTGCTCAAGCTAACGACCCAATGGAGGCCGACGACTGGTTGAAATCCATGGAGAAGAAGCTTGCCATAGTGCAGTGCAATGACCGAGAGAAGGTCCTCTTTGCATCGCACCAACTTATGGGAGCTGCCACTGACTGGTGGGATGCCCTATGCAACGCTCATGTCGACCCGGAGACGATCACTTAGACTAAGTTCAAGGAGAGTTTCCGCTCTCATTACATCCCTGCTGGTGTAATGATGCTCAATAGGCAGGAGTTCGAAGGTCTCCGCCAAGGACAGAAAAGTGTGAATGAGTATATCAACAAGTTCACACAACTGTCCCAGTATGCCCCCAAAGATGTCAACTCAGACCAGAGGAAGCAATACCAGTTCATGAGAGGGTTGAACAACGAGATCCAGGTTCAGCTCCTCAACAATGACTATGCAAGCTTTCAGAAGCTGGTTGACAAGGTTATAGTGGTTGAAAGTAAGATCTGAGAGATCGAGCGAGAGTGCAAGAGGAAGATTCCATACCAGCCCCAAGGGAGCAACGTATGACCTCGGTGCATGCCCCCAGCTGCACCGCAGTATGGATCGACCACTCCTGCATACTGCCCTAGTCAGCCACCACAGCAACGACCCGTTGCACCAGCACCTCGTGTGCCCATGCCTCCTGTGCCCCGACCTAACATGGGCGCTCCTGTTCAAAACCCCCGCCCCAACGTACCTGCTGCCGTAGGCAACAGGGCATGCTTTGCATGCGGGGAAATAGGACACTTCGCAAACCAGTACCCGAGGAGAGGCCCTGGACAGCAAGGCAACGTGCCCAAACATAACCCGCGACGGAACGGAGGAGACAATCAAGGAAACCCGGGACAGCAGAACTATGCTCGTGGTAACGTGAACCATGTCTCTGCTGAGGAAGCACAACAGGCTGAGGACGTTGTAATTCGTATGTTCCTTGCCAACTCCAACCCAGCCACCATCTTATTTGATTCTGGAGCATCACATTCCTTCATATCATCCAAGTTTGTTGCCAAGCATAATCTACCCATATCACACCTAAAATGTGCTATGTTAGTTAATTCTCCAGGTGGAGAGATTAGGACTAATATAGTATGTCCGAAAGTAAGCCTTAAAAGAAGGGGGGTAGACTTCCTTGCCAACCTTATTGTCTTGGATTGCCAAGGGATTGACATATTACTCGGGATGGATTGGTTAAGCAAGCACAACGGGGTAATCCAATGTGCTGAAAGGAGCGTGCAGTTGACAAATGAGCACGGTATTCGTGTCGAGTATGAGTCAGCCCAACAAACAACCGAAAAGGCAATCTTGAACCATGTTGAAGGAGCGACATTGAACAGCATTCCAGTGGTTCAAGAATTCTCGGACGTGTTCCCAGAGGAGCTTCCAGGTATGCCCCTGACCGGGACATTGAGTTTGCCATTGATTTGGTACCGGGAAATGCACCCATAGCCAAGAGACTGTAAAGGCCTCAATTTTTGACACATTCAAAGTGTTCATCACCACACACACACACATCTCATTTGAAGATAGTTGATGAACACATTTGAAGAGCAAGTAACCATTATAAACATGCTCATTAGAGAATAAACTCACAAAATGCAAAAGTGGTATTTCCCACATGCATCATCTAGGGGCTGGACATATGAAAACTTCTACACCTTGCTAAGGATTTGCATGCCAAGTTTCACCCAAATTCAAACCTTTTTGAGGCCATTTTGGGTATAGCTAGAAAGAGGGTAGTTTGAACTCAAATTCAAATTCAAACTGTTTTTATCCCATGAATTCAAAAGTGGGAGGCATATTCTTACTCAGCACATTTTTGTGTGCTCACACACCAGTTTTCACTCCATTTGGAGCTGAGCTTGACATGAGCTAAGTTGAGCAAATTCAAATTTCATTTGAATTTCAAAACTGAACATGTGCTGAAATTTATTCAAACCAAACCCAATTAGAGTTCTAACCAATTCAAATGGCTCAAGGGTAGATAATTCAAATCACCATGGGCTTTGTGGGAACTACTGTTTACAACAGTGAATTGGAGTTAAGTTCAGGGTTTAAAATTGAGAGTGGGACCCACATGTCATAGAGCTAAGAGGGGTGAATTGCACACAAAGTCACAGTCTCGGTGGGAAATTCTACCGAGCAGCTGCCGGGTGTGCCACCTAGAGGAAGCCGGCGGCACCAGCTGCTTCCTGCCTCGTGCGCTGGTTCCCAGGGTGGCCTTCTCGTGCCCCCACACGACCCTCACCGCCTCAGCCGAGCGAAGACCGGATGTCTTCTTATCCTTGCGGGCGACATCGAGCAGCACCATTCTTTTTCCCCCGAGCTCTCGGTCGATCGGGAAAACAGAGCAAACAATCGCGCCCTCGCTCCCCCGAGCTGCTAGGCAACGCCCTGAGCTCAAGCACCACTCGCCCGACGCCTAGACCACCGAGTTTTGGCCTCTGTTACCGTGATCAACGACGACCGCCGCGACTTAGTTCAAGAATGGCGATCAGTCTCACGTGGGCAGCACACCACAGCCACTTCCACGGCCGAGCAAGGGCGGCAAAAGGAGCGCACGGGCTCCACGCTGCTTCCACCTGAAGCTCAAGCCACGCCGTGAGCTCTCGCCGGCGAATTCCGAGATTTTGCTCCGGCGGCCTCAACCCGAGCTTCCGGTACGGTTCCTTAAAATTCTCCTTCTCTACCCTCCTTAAGTCATCAAACTTTGCACGTGTATGCTGGATTAGCCGGCGATCAATTCGGTGTTCGCCTAGGGGTGTTCGCCGCGGACCCATTTGGTCGCACGGTGAAACCGTATTTGTGGCCACTCCCGAGCTACTCTGAGGTTGTGCCGAGCTTCCTAGAGCTGCACTGGTGGTGTAGAGTCCATCGGTGCAACTATTGGCGGGCTAGAGACCTCGGGCGACGGCACCGAACTACAGCAGTAGCCGCCGCACGTCGCCGAGCTTGTTCCAGCCACCGGCAGCCCAAGCAGAGCCCACCAGCGTGTTCCTCGATGCCCAAAACCCTCTGGCGGCGAGTCTCTAGCTGGGCGGCGGCCGGGAACGCCGGTCCGGCCAGAAGCCGTCTGCTCCGGCGAAGGGGGGGCGCGCGGTTGCGAGGAAGAAGGCGGGAGGAAGAAGAAGACGCGGGGCCCGGCTGTCAGTGGCTCATAATTTAAATCGGGATCGGGCTGCGGCTCGGATCCAGTGTGATGGCGCGAAAAAGACTACGTACACCCCGGTGTGCCGACGCCTCAGCACACAACACGTGTCCCCGTGGCCCACCAGCAGATTTAAACTTTTCCCCAATTTTCAGTTTTAGTTCAAACTTCAAATCCTCATAACTTTGGCTAGGAAGCTCCAAATTGAGTGAACCAAATTTTGTTGGATTCAGCTCTCTGAGCACTTTCCAGCAAATCAAGTTTCACTTCATGAAAATCTTTAATTCTCTAGAATTAATTCCTCAAAGTTTAAAATGTTTGGAATTTTAACTGGAGAACCCCATGGAGGAAATTTCTGAAATTTTGCTGGTATGTTCACCAAATATCCCTAAACTACCATAAAAATTTCAGATCCATTTGAGATAATTTGATCCACATAATGGGGTGATTAATGAAACTGTTCCAGAGAAAATAGAAAATGTTCAGAAACATTTTCAGAATTTTCTCTGAAATTGTTTAGCTCATATCTTTATCCAGTAACCTTCAAATTAAGTGAGACCAACTCCATTAGAACCCTCTGAAAATCTAGTTTTCAGAAAGTCATGGCTTACTCCATGAAAATCCCTAAGACACCCTAAGAGCTCCAATTAAGGACAAGGACATAATTAATTGTGGAGACCTCAAATGAGCTTTGCTGCAACTAAAACTTGACCAAGTCTCTGTTTAGGTGGCAACCAAGCCACAATAAAAATTTCAGAGTCATTAAGTCTGTCTAGTTAGACTTAGAAGGTTCACAAGTTTAAAACTCAATTCAAATGCATTTAATTAATACATGTACTTCTTATATCATGTAGTCGCTAAGGTCGAGGAGGAAACTGATGTCCTAGACTTCGTTACTCCGGAGGAGCAGCTAGCCTACGACCAAGAGCAGCAAGGGAAGCTCCGGTTTGCATCAACCTTTTTACAAATTTTTATTGTTTTGGGCACTTACTTGAGTATGGTTAATTCTTGCAATAGAGTCGTGTGAAAATCCAAATGCATAGCCAAGAAAACCATGGGTTGGGATTAGGATTGAAAACCCCGTTAGCTAATGCAATGCTAAGATAGTGTAGGATTCGGTACAAGTCGAGTAGTTGGAACTACTCGCGAGCATAATCTAGAGGCACTCGACTCGGGTAGAGATAGCACATGATAGACATGGCAAGAAAAATGAGACCGAGCAGAGAGTAAGGGCAGCAGGACTTTGGGGCCTGTGTGCTATAGCTCCGCTTGCACTACAGGAATCCGGACAATAGACGACGGCCGGAAACCGTCGTCAATAAGGACTACCGTCGTCAATAAGTTATTGACAACGGTAAAACTTTATAGACGACGGTTTTCGGCTGTCGTGAATTATTAGTCGTCAATAAATTTATTGACGACGGTTACCGTCGTCAATAATCTTATTGACAACAGCTAAATCTAGCTGTCGTCAATAAACTTATTGACGACAGCTATGATAGGAACCGTCGTCAGTTACGATGGCTTATTAAAGACGGTTTCTGGTACCTGGCCATCGTCAATAACAATGGCTTATTGACGACAGCTAAATCAGGCTGTCGTCAATAAGCTTATTGACGACGGCCAGGATTTCAACCGTCGTCAGTAACCGTGGCTTATTGACGATGGTTTACACTAGGCCGTCGTCAATAACAATTGCTTATTGACGACGGTTTCTGGTACCTGGCCGTCGTCAATACTAATGGCTTATTGACGACGGCCAAGTACCAGAAACCGTCGTCAATAAGCTTTCCAATTTGTTTTAAAAAAAAACAGAAAATCCTGCCCTGGCTTCGAGGCCAGCCCTGGCTCGATGGCCAGATCACAGGCAATCAAAATATACATCACAGAATTGCATAAAAACACTATACGCACGCCACACTACCCTACGCTACCCCGACCGCTGCCGCCGGAGTCCAGGAAGTCGTCGTGCGCTCGTCCAAACGCTGGTTGCTGAGGGGATGGAGTTTCCTGAGCCCGCGTCGCCGATCCCTATGATGTACATGTATAGTTAGACAAATTAGAAGTTCACAAATGTGTATATGATTAAATAAACTCATTACAAGTTAAAATTGAGCAAGTTAGCTAGATTTGGCTATGTTTGAGTAAGTTTGCTCATATTTTACTAAGTTTGAGAAGTATGGACTAGTAGTGTTTGTGTTTGAGCTAGTTCAAATAGTTTTGGCTATGTTTGAGTAAGTTTGGTCATATTTGACTATAGTTGAGTAAGTTGTACCATATTTTACTTAGTTTGAGGATGTTTAACTAGTATTCTCTATGTTTTAGTAAGTTTGATCAAATTCAACTAAATTTGAGCAAATTTAACTAGTTACAGCTATTATGAGAAATTTTGTACCTGTGCTCCTGACGTCGGCCCCTGTGGTAGCTGTATCGGTGGCGGCGCCCACTGAGGAAAGACAACGGGCTGTCCTGTGGCCATAGCATGCAAATATGAAGTAAATTATTATACATGTCATTTATATATTAGAAACGTTGAGTACAATGATCTGAACTTACCTGCATGGCAGCTTGCAGCTGTAGCATGTACGAGTGTTGATACTCGTCCCTAGCCCGGAGCTCGGCTGCCTGCCTCTCGTTCGCGAGCCTCAGCGCTTCCTGTGTCCTCTGGAGCTCCTCTTGGACACTCTGGAGCTCCAGATCACGGCTGCCACGCCTGCTGGATCCACCCTGCGATGAAGAGGCCCTTGAGTAAGACCGCGCCTCCCTCGAGTCTACTACTCCATCGAAGATGGCCAACCTACACAACGAAGTAAGAGTATTAAAGTTTCGTGTCTCGAAGTTAATGAAAGTAAATGAAAAACAACAGAACTCACCGGCCGTGAGGTTTACCGCCACCGCTTGCATAGGCGGCTTCAGGTACGATCGGCGAGTTCTGCCAATCGTAATCGTCGCCTCGAAGCCTCCGCACCTCCTCCCCATACTTTTCCTGAAAATACAGAAAATTAAAGTCATCAGAAGTTTTAAAGATAATACAATTAAGTCAACTAAAGAACTCACCAACGTCTCTGTCGCTGTCTGAGAAGACAGCTGATCAGGCTGCGAGGGGTCACTTCCCATGTGACCCCTCCTCCACACCTGGATAGAGGTCGGCTCCTGACCGATCTCGCGCTCCTATCGATACATGTTAGCACAATGATAGCGATAGAAATTAACTAGAATATAATTCGAGTATCACTTACCATCCGTTTAGCAAGGCGTACGTAGCCGTCCCCGCCAAGACGGTGTTTCCCGTCCGTCCCTCGACTCTGTCAGCGGGTCATCGACACGCCTTGGAAGCCCTGGCTCGCCCAACGAGCACACAGGGAACTGTAGGCGTTCGGACAGGACTCAAGCCACAGTACGCTGACCTGCACACATTTGTTGTTGGATGAAAACATTGATGAAAATTGAATAATGAAGCAAAGTAAAATAAAGAATTTACCTCTGCGTACTGTGCCTCCGTCAAGTACTTGTCCGCCACATCCCTAAACTGTCCCGGCTCACCCTCGTCCGGATGCAACTTATAGTACGCCTTCGTAGCCTAAATGCGAGCCGTTGAAATCGACCGCGTCAGGAGCTTCCTAGCGTTGTTGTTGAAGACCAGACGAGCGTGATCCAGCTGGGCCTCGTCCTCCAAACGGTAATATTTCTACAAGTAGAAATATACAAGTTAATGTATTTAACATATAATAGGTTCGCATTTAACGAATAGACGATTTACTTACCATGAATTCATGCCACACATGCTCCTGGTGGTTGCCGTAGGTAATGTCCTGGGCCGTAGCGTAATCGTCCCAAGACGTAGCAGCCCGTCCGTTCACTAGACCGGGGTAGTGACAACGGATGAGCTGGCCCAGGACAGCGTTGACCTGGCGGTGGCGTCCTTGACCCGTGAACGAGTCATCGGCCCAAGACCTAATACACGATTCTCAATTAGTACATATATAAGTGTTAAAATATCTAAATTGATTTGTTATAGATTTACTTACCTATCGCCAACCGGACGAATAACAACCCGATCTTCTGGCCGTGCAGGAACCGGAGGAGGAGCCACGTAGTGGCTCCTCCTGTAACGCCGCTGTGGAGCCGGCTCCACATCAGGCTCTGTGGAAGGCTCTGAAGCAGGGTCTGAATCCTGCGGTGCCGGAACCTGAAGAGGATCCGAAGCAGGATCTGTAACAGGCTCCAAAACCTGTGGTGTCTGAAGAGGACCCCTATCCTCTGTCTCCTCAGACGTAGAGTCGTCCTAAAAATTTGAAGATTAGTAATATAGATTTAAGAAAGTTATTTATATAATTTATGTAATTTAATATTTTTTACTTGTCGTGACCGCTCTCGTGACCCCTGGCCTCTGTCGAGGCCCAACGGCTGAGACAGTCTACCACTGCTAGACTGACAACCCTGGAAAACGGAGTCTGCTCTCGGGGGCAGAAAGCCCCGCGTCCCCCGTCGTCTACTGCTCGATGACATCCTGATGAAAGGAAATTTGATAATGAATTTAAAGGAAAATATAGAAGACGAAAGAAGAGATGAAAGAAACGATACTTGTACTCAATTTCAAAATTCATCAGTATCATGATCATGTACTCTACTTCGTAAACCGGACCATCGATCTTTTGTCATGGTTGTTCGCCGTTTTTGTTTTTTCACATTATGAGTCTGTACATCTTGTGCATCTCCAACTAATTCATCGAGTCGTAGACCAGGCTCAAAGACAAAAGAATCCGGCAACTCTTCTTCTTGGTAAACAACATCTGCCTCATCAATGTAACCAGTATTGTCCGGTGTATATAACCGCTCACGAGGATTCACCTTTTGTACAACCCACCATGCACTAAGTTTTTCGCATGGATATTGTAGATAGTACACTTGTTTGACTTGGTGTGCAAGGACAAAGGTGTCGTAACCTCGTAGTCGGTCCTTGTGTTTGACTTCTACCATGCCAAATTGGTTTTGTCGAGTTCCATTGTTATTATCAAACCAATCACAGTCAAAGAAGACTACTTTAAGGTCTTTACTCTCGGCAAAACTAAATTCTAGGATTTTGTTTATGATCCCATTGAAATTAGTTTCATGTCCTTCGGCATCGGCGGCCCTCGTCACAACTCCGGTGTTTGATGTTGCCCTTAGAGGACGTTGAGCTTCAAATTGAGTTGAACGGAATCGGAACCCATTGACATCATATCGACCAAAGAGTTTAACTTTAATGGATCCGTTGGACAGTTGTCGCAAATCTTCATGAACACCGGCTTGTGTCTTGCACTCTTCAACATATGAAGTAAGAAGACTATTTTATGCTATGAACATAATTACTAAGAGGAACAAGACCAGGAAAACGTTACATGATTTCGAAACCACGTTTGGAAGTTAGGTCCTCCATTTACTCCATAGTGTCGCATTGTTTGTATTTGCTTGCTAGTTGGTTGCTGCTTAGACTTCCAATTTTGTCGATCGAACTCACTAAATCAGGACAAAACAGAATTATTGGTGTAGATGTATAACACACCACACAAATTAGTATAGATGTTGAACAACCACTTACTGAAAAAAATTGTCCATCCCATCTATGTTAGCGTACATGTATAACAAAGCAGCTGTCTTTTCATCTGCTGAAGCATCATAGCTCGTGCCACTACCAACAGTGGTGCCTCTCGTTTGAAAAAGTGAGAGTTCGCTACAAGAGGTTGCTTCAGCCATATTGTACCGTAACACCGATGCATTAACATTGTGTTCTTTTGCAAAGTAGACACTTGAAAAGTATCCTATCTCCTGAAGTGTAAATGCTTCGGCGATGCATCCTTCAACCCTTGCCCTATTACGAACCATCGGTTTTAGACATCTGAGTGCTCTTTCAATGTGGTACATCCACCTATATTGAACAGGGCCACCTACTTTAGCTTCATATGGAAGATGGATTAGAAGGTGTTGCATTGGATTGAAGAACCCTGGAGGAAATACTTTTTCCATCTTACATAAAAGCACGGGTATCTCTTTTTCCAACTTCTCCATCATCTCCCTTTTGATTTCTTTAGCACAAAGCTGTCTATAAAAATAGCTAAGCTCGGCTAACACCTTCCATACCTCATCGTCAAGATAGCCTCGAAACATAACCGGCAGAAGTCTTTCCATGATTATGTGATAATCATGGCTCTTCAAACCAGTAAGATTTCCAGTCTTAACATTAACGGCTCTTCTCAGGCTAGCAGCATAACCATCTGGGAACTTCAACTGTTTCAACCACTTGAAGACTTCTTTCTTTTCTTTTGGTCGAAGGCAGAAAGAAGCTCGTGGTTTGCCACCAGCTTCGGAGAGCTCAAGACTTGTTCGGTTACAACCCTCTGCCAAATCCTTCCGAGCTTTTATATTGTCTTTTGTTTTCCCCGTCATATCCAAGCACGTGCTTATGATGCATTCGCCCATGTCACGTTCCTGGTGCATGACATCAATGTTATGCATTAGAATTAAAGACTTCATATACGGTAACTCCCATAGTGCACATATATGAGTCCAATTGTGATCCTCTCCGTAACCAACAAAATATCCAGGACGACCTTCATCTGGCACTAGATTGTTGAGCTGTTTAACAATTTCTGACCCGTTCAGACGTTGTGGTGGTCCCTTTTTTACAATGGTACCCTTCCTGAAGGCATTTCTCTGTTGCCTAAACACGTGATTTGGCGGTAACCAACGTCTATGACAATCAAAGTAGCATATCTTGCCACCATGACTTAGACGAAAACAATCCGTGTCCGAAGCACATATTGGACATGTCAATCGACCATGAGTGCTCCAGCGAGAAAACATGCCGTAAGCTGGAAAATCATGAACAGACCACAAGTACGCAGCTCGAAGGTTGAATTTCTGTTTTCTATAACAGTCGTATGCTTCGACTCCTGTCCATAACATTTTGAACTCTTCAATCAATGGCTGCATCATCACGTTCAGTCGTGAACCAGGATGATCCGGTCCAGGTACAATAAGGCATAGGAACATGAACTCATACTTCATACAAAGCGATGGTGGTAAGTTGTACGGAATAGCGAACACGGGCCAACAAGAGTATGGTGTGGCATTTGTACTAAACGGTGAGAAGCCATCTGTCGCCAACCCAAAGCGAATATTTCTCGCGTCATTGGCGAAATCTAGATCGAAGTGGTCAAGCGCCTTCCATGCCTCACCGTCCGACGGGTGCACCATCATGCTGTTGTTCTCACGTACACCTTCTTTATGCCACCTCATGTGTCTAGCTGTTTTTTTAGATAGAAACAAACGCTTGAACCTAGGTGTGACAGGCAAGTAGCGAAGCTGCTTCCGTGCGACTTGAGTCGTTACTTTTGAACCGTCGTCATTAACAACTTCGACAAATCTCGCTTTACCACATTTTAAGCACTTGTTCTCGTTGGCATGCTCTCTCCAAAAAAGCATGCAATTGTCTAGACACATATCAATCTTCTCATATTTCATATCTAGACCAGAAATCAACTTCTTAGACTGATACATATCTTTAGTCACTTTATGTGGTTGTGGAAGGATATCGCTGATCAATTTGATAAGATCGTTGTAGCAGTTATTGGAGAAAAAATACTTAGACTTAATGGCCATAAATCTAGTCATGAAAGTAAGGAGCGTCACTTCGGTGTGTTCATGCAACGGCTCTTCTGAAGCTTTGAGAAGCGTGAAAAACGCTTCAACCTCCATTGGAGGAGGATCCTCCATCAATTCAGGATTTATGGCATCAAGCATCTCGTCCATCCTATCGACCCCCGTGTTGTCATCCTCATCTGAAACTTGTAAGGGTTGAGAAGATGTCTCACCGTGAAAGGTCCACACCTCATAATCTTGCATGAAACCGTATCGACATAAGTGAAACGCCAAAGTCACTTTGTCCCAACACTTTGCACATTGACATTTCGTACATGGTCGCCACACCTTATCGATCTTTGACAATGAAAAAGCTCGATCTACAAAAGCATCTGTCTTTGCGAACCACTCATCCGAGTGACCACCAGAGCTGTTCTACCAACTGGTATACATCCAACTACGATCCTCACCCATGTTTGAATCTGCAGTTTAATGTCAAGGAAATTATAGTTACTTTATAATTTATTTATGTCACGGCCCTACATCTATTGAAAAGGATAGGTCCTAAACCCACCCAAGAGTGATCGAGCGGAGCGTGCTGATGACGAGACGCGTGGTATGGATCCGAACGAAATTTCGGCAGCATAACCCCGCTGTTCTCCACTGCACGCCCGAAAATGGTGCAGCAGAGAACAACAGGGTTATGCCGTCGAAATCTCGTCTAGACCTAAACCCGCGTTTCATCACATGCCACGCCCCCTCGGTCACTCCCAGGCTGTCCAAAAAGGGACAATTCCGAACGTACACGCCTCACATGCGTAACACATGTGAGACGGGCCCGTTCGAAACGGGTGACACATGTTGTATAGGTTTACGTCAATCTTTCGTTTTTGAGTCATTTAAAAGACAGAGAGGAAAGAACGAGAGAGAAGGGAAGAACGAGAGACAAAGAAGTGGGTTAGCCATCCTAAGTTATGCCCCATTGGGGCCTGCCATTATCTTACGACGCCTTTAGGGTTAGCCGTCGTACGTTATGCCCCGTCGTAAGTGGGTCAAAGATGAAACCGCACCGTCGGGGCCCGCCGTCCACGCGCGGGAGCTTGCCGTCCTCGGTGCCTGTCTCAACTAATACATTACCAATAAATGGGCCGTATTAGACCCTAAATGGGTCGTGTCAGGCCGGACCGGGCCAAAACCCATTTATTTACATATAGTAACTAATCACGCAATCAATCAAAGTATTATTTAAACAATAATCAATAACAATACTAATTAAACAATTAATCAACTAAGGTCGGGGCTCAGGGCGGCCGAGGCGCGGCCGGGGCTCGGTGAGAGCAGGGGCGGCCGGGCGGGGCTTGGGGCGGGACGGCAGCGGCTGCGACGGGGCGCGGGATGGCGGTGCGCAGTGGGGCGGAGCACGGGATGGTGGTGCGCGGCGGCAGGGTGGGGTGTGGCGGCGCGAGGAATCGCCAGCGTGAGGCATCGACGGTGGTAGCGTGAGGGGCCAGCAGCGCCTTGCAGCGATGGCGGCGGGCGGAGGCGGCGCCGGCATCGGCGACGCTCGGCCAGGCGATGGCAGCCAGACAGAGGCGGCAAGTTTCATCTTGTCTACGATCCAATTATTTTCCGCCCAGAGTTGACTCCCTCCCTCTCTCGCTCTGTGGGGTTTGGATCTGTTCTGAGCTCGATCGATCTTGTGTCGATGAAGTTTTCTGCTGATGATCTCAACCGAAGGTTGGATGAACATCAAGAAAAGGAGAGAAAAGCTGTGGCCTGATCTATTACTACAGTGGAGAAGGTCGACGTGGATGAAAAAGGTAAAGCCAGTGGTTCCTTCCTAATAAGAGCACAAGCCATTAAGGAGCAGGGGATTGTTTATGAAGGATGAAGCAGGAAAAACTAATGCATGGTACGAGTTACAGTATGAGAAGCTTCCTATCTACTGTTTCCCGTGTGGTTTGATAGGTCATTCAGAAATTTAATGTCCTATCCCGTGTTGCTCCATGATGCGGATGGAAGACTACCTACCTTATGATGTTGTAAAGCTTAGGGCATCTCTTGAAAAAAAAGGAGATGTGAAGTTTTGGTGAGGTGGTGGAGTTGTACAGCAGTGGCTCATCATTCTCGGAGGCCAGTGACCCATCAAAGTCTGAATATGTTGGGGGGAGTTTCACCTCAAGAACCTCCACCAATTGAAGTGAGAGAATGGTGAGCAACATTTCTCTCCCGTCCATTTAGAAAATTACCTTCTTAATCTCATCCTCAAAAGAACTGTCATGTTAAAATTTCATTTTTCCAATTTAGTAACTTGGGGGGAATACCATCAATTTTCCAGTCTCATCCAAGTTACTCTTTTCCTGGAGGACCAAAAAACCATATATACTTTTTAAATTCCGTATGAGTGGATGAACATATTGAAGATTGTATACTTCACAGTGAAGATATATACAAAATCTAACAAGAATGCAACTATCACCACAACACAGGAAAAAAGAAAGAATTTACAGCTAAAGTATTTTCCTTTACCTTTCCTCCTTTTGGCCAGGCGATGGCGGCCGGAGGGGGAGGTACCGGGGCCGGGCCGGCCGGTGGCCGGCGGCGCTGCCCCGACAAAAGCCGGGGAGAGGCCGGAGGGGAGGGGGAGGGGACTTACCTCGGCCGGAGATGGGCGGCGGCGGTGGCGGGGACGGGCGGCGGCAACCGGGACGGCGGCGACGGGCGGCGGCGGTGGCGGGGACAGGCGGCGGCGACCGGGACGGCGGCGGTGACTAGTGCGAGTCGGGAGGCGGCACTGGCCGCCTCCCGGCTCGCGCACGGGTTATATACCCCGTTATTGACGACGGTGCTAGGAAACTGTCATCAATAAGGACTTGTTGACGACGGTACTAGGTTACCGTCGTCAATAACTCCTCGGGTGGGCCCGAATTTAGTTAAAGACGACGGCCACTGTCGTCAATAATTTATTGACGACGGTTCTCATCTAGCCATCGTCATTAACTAAGTTATTGACGACGGCTATATATAGCCGTCGTCAATAACATTAAAGACGACGGCCCCGTCGTCAATAAATTTGGCCGTCGTCTATGATTATTTTTCCTGTAGTGTTGTGTCGATTGAGAACCGAGCCGTGTGCGGGCCTGTTGAACAAGCTAGAACAGTACCGAAGATCTACCGGCTATATGGGAACCGGGAAACCGATGTAACTCGGGTAGCTGGGTGTTGAGGCATAGCTGGTCGTTCAGAGGGTAGGTTTAGAGCTTGAGGTGTAAATCGGCTGGCGGCACTGAGATGCGCGTGCAGAGACCTCTTGCTCGGGACAATTGGACCGGTTAAACATGTGGCTAACGGGTGAAAGGTGGTTGCGTACGGCATCCGTGATGGTTGCTGTAGGCAACATCGAGTACGGGCGTACGTGACGGGTTATTCGGGTAACCCTGCAGGTGTAAATCGATTATAATCGCCGTCCCTCACGGTCAGTGAGTACCACTTGTTCACTGTATCGTGACGTAGAAAGAACAGTCTAGTTACATGTTAAAATGTTGCTGATTGAAAGATGGACTTTGCTTGTTAATGATTTGTTGTAGTGTAGAGCTAACTAAAGTTCTTTTCAACTTTGGGCAAAGTACATGACAGAAATGCATTTCTTGTTTGATTGCGGCTCTCTCATGTGCCTTAGCGTAAGTTTCTCCACAAACTGCTGCTAAAACTTGAAAGTAAGGTTTTACTAATTAAGCGAGTCCATGCAAATGATTTTTACCTCATGTAACCCATCAACCCTCATGTAGAAGTTCCATGTTTAGAAGAGACGGGTCAGTCTTGCTGAGCCTTCGTGCTCACTGCTTGTGTTTGAAGCTTTTGCAGGGTTTTATGAGGAAGGGACTCCCGAAGAGGAGACGGAACCCCAGGAGGGGAACCCCGTCGAGTGGGAGTCATGCACGCCGCCGTGTTAGTGTGCGTGCGTGCTAGCAAGGACACGTTCACGGGCTGAACGTGAACTTGATGCGTAGTCTACACCCGTGAGTGTAGACTGGACATATTTTGATGTAAAAATGTTCATAAACCACTTTATGTAATAAAAGTTTTGCTTCCGCTTTGTAACTTTGAGAGTAAGGGCAGCAGGACTTTGGGGCCTGTGTGCTGTAGCTCCGCTTGTGTCGATTGAGGACCGAGCCGTGTGCGGGCCTGTTGAACAAGCTATAACAGTACGGAAGACCTACCAGCTATATGGGAACCGGGAAACTGATGTAACTCAGGTAGCTGGTTATTGAGGCATTGCCCGTCGTTCAGAGGGTAGGTTGAGAGCTTGAGGTGTAAATCGGCTGGCGGCACGGAGATGCGCGTGCAGAGACCTCTTGCTCGGGACGATGGGACCAGTTCAATATTTGGCTAACAGGTGAAAGGTAGTCGCGTACGGCGTCGGTGATGGTTGTTGTAGGCAACATCGAGTACGGGCGTACGTGACGGGTTGTTCGGGTAACCCTGCAGGTGTAAATTGATTATAATCGCCGTCCCTCGCGGTCAGTGAGTACCACTTGTTCACTGTACCGTGACGTAGAAAGAACAGGCTAGTTACATGTTAAAATGTTGCTGATTGAAAGCTGGACATTGATTGTTAATGATATGCTGTAGCTTAGAGCTAACTAAAGTTCTTTTCAACTTTGGGCAAAGTACATGAGAGAAATGTGTTTCTTGTTTGATTGCGGCTCTCTCATGTGCCTTAGCGTAAGGTTCTCCACAACCTGCTGCTAAAACTTGAAAGTAAGGTTCTACTAATTAGGCGAGTCCTTGCAACTGATTTTTACCTCATGTAACCCATTACCCTCATGTAGAAGTTCCATGTTTAGGTGAGACGGGTCAGACTTGCTGAGCCTTCGTGCTCACTGCTTGTGTTTGAATCTTTTGCAGGGTTCTATGAGGAAGGGACTCCCGAGGAGGATACGGAACCCCAGGAGGGGAACCCCGTCGAGTGGGAGTCGTGCACGCCGCCGTGTTAGTGTGCGTGCGTGCTAGCAAGGACACGTTCACGGGATGAACGTGAACTTGATGCGTAGTCTACACCCGTGAGTGTAGACTGGACATATTTTGATGTAAAAATGTTCATAAACCACTTTATGTAATAAAAGTTTTGCTTCCGCTTTGTAACTTTGATGTATGTTATCCGGTGCTGTGCAACGCAGCACCCCTCAGCGTGATCCTGGCTCGACAAGACCGTGGGGTCGTGTCAGCGTTGGTATCAGAGCTCACTTGAGGTTTAACGCACTAAAAAGGTCATATTTTTCAAAAATCCAGTGAGGAACGAGTTAGTAGCCCGTATAAGGATGTTATTAGTTATAGAAAGTGGCATACTAACCTATTTGTCTATGTCGGAAAAATCATGCATCTCGGGACATTTATGTCTTGTGGGGTGCACGTAAGCGCATGGTACAATTTGGGAGACCCCGTCACGTGGTCAGTAACGTGAACACGTAGCTCAAGGCGTGTTTGGCTTGAGAACATCCGGGCGAGTGATGATGGCCGGGTGTATGGACTGTATGGATACCGTGCTCAGTGTGCAGCCGAGTCTGACGATTGTTTGAGTTTCTGCAGGTAGTCTAACCACAAAACGGTAGACGTGTAGCATCCGTGTGCGAGTGACGTTTAGTGCCACTGAACTAATGAAGCCGGCTAAGTCCGGTATTGGTTTTTCTTTGTGAGGACGTAGTACCGACATGATCTGGTGACGCATCGACGTCACACCCCACTAAATGAACAACTTCACTGTAAAACTTGAAAGTTTTAATCTGGAGCATTAAAACTTTGCTGTAACCTCTTCCCTTAATCAGGATATTCAAAGTTAACAAGTTTTCAACTTATAGGTTGCTAAGGACAGAGCACTCTGTTTTCAGCTGAATTAAGGCTGAAGTTAATCAGAGGTTAGAGGTTGAGTTCTTTCGAGGTTTGGGTCATATGATACATTTCTGGAAAGCTTCGGAAAAGCTTTACAACTTTTCTGTTGATGTCCAGAGGTGTTTCAACACTTAACCAATCGAAAAATGCAGTAGAGTTGAAACTGTCCAGAAAACAGGGCAGAGCAAACACTCTCTGTAAACTCTCTGTAAATTGAGCATAACTTCCTGCATAAAAATCCAAAAATAGAAACTGAGGTAGTTCTGGAAATCTTATGAGATGGGTTACCACTTTGTAACAGAAAGTTTTGTCAGATTGGGAGCAGAATTAACTGGAATTCTTGGATCAAATCAGTACCTAAAGCAGGGAGGTGCTGTCCAATTTCTCCAGAAATTCTCTTAACTTTGACCTCTCATAACTTTTGAACCGGGACAGATCTTGGGCCAAGCAAATACTTTCTGGAAAGCTATTGAAGATAGCTTTAACTTTGATGTTTCGCTCCAGAATTGGTTTTGCCTTTAGCATGGCCTAAATCAGGTTGATATGGAAACTCGTCAGGGCTGTCATGTTGGACAGCAGATCAGCAGTCAAATTTGTTTAAATTTGAACTATGTTTCCAAGTTTTATGGGTTCAATGACATGTTTTATGTTATCACTCAATGTTTTACTGTTCAAATAAATATTTGACACTTCTCAAATATATTTTTACAGATGACAGCGAATAAACAGTTCGAGAATGGGTGGGTGGAATCCCACTGTTCTCACCACAGCGGCTATCCAGAAGTATTGAGGCAGATGCTTCAATATTTCGGGTACAGCCAGATGCCGCAGTACTGCGCCAAGGAAGAAGGCAAGGAGGGGAACAAGACGTGGACAATCCATGTCAAGGTCCCTGCAGGTCATACGCCACTCGGGTGGGCGCCGTTCACCGTTACGGTGAGAGGTAGACAACCCGAGGGAAGGTGGCAAGTGGCAGCCCGTGACACCATGTCACGTTTCTGCCAGCTACACGTGAGAGCGATGGAGGGCACTCCATACACGCTCGTTCTGGTGGAGGGACGGGCTCATCATTTGTGGGAAGGGAGGTACCGGGAGGCAACAGACCCGGGTTGCCAAGGTACAACCCCGCGGAGGCAAACCTCAGCCTCCAGATGAGGGCGGGAAACGTCGTGATGAACAGCCAAGCTGTTCATACGGAGCATCTCGCCGCAAGGCTCAAGGAAAGCGCAAGCCGTGGAGATCATTTCGAGAGTGCTCACAGCGCACTCCGCAATGTTCTCCTTCTGACGATCAAGCGACTGAACGAACAGCATAATCAGTTGCATCGTCTGAAGAAGGCGAAGAAGAAAAGCCGTGTCGACATCGCGGCGTTACAAGAGCTGGTGTAGACGCTAACCCAGCAGAATGAGGACCTCACTCAAGAGCGGGACGACGCTATTGAGGAAGGGCAAGGCTGGGAAGAAGACTACAACCAGGCTATGGACGAGGTGCATGCATTGCAGGATCTCGTACCTCCGGTATTGGGCATACCGGTGGTCTTGGGTCTCCCGGCAATGGGAAAGCCCGAGATGGGAAAATAGGTTGTAGATCCAGAGCCACCAGCAGAGGTACCGGAGGAGGATGACCCACAGGAGGTCGAGTTCTACTCCGAGTAGGGGGTTACCGTTGCCAAGTAGGGCAACCAGGATAGTGTAACCCAAACTTTTGTAACCGGTGACATGTCGTGTAGGCAGTAGCGTATGTATAGGTAATGACGACATGAGCACGACTTCTTGGAGACCCGAGAATAATGTATCTTGTATAAAGTTTATGCTTTATCAATATATGTGAATATTGTGCAAATTATTCATGCGTCACTTCAATACCTACTGTTGCATATGGAATTTTAAGTATGACATGTATTGTTCGCTGCTGTTTGAATTTCAGAATGACTCGTACTCGTGCCAACCCAGACGTTGGGGGTTCTAGTCAAGGGGTAGAACCCTCCCAACCGCCTCCCGAGGACTCCTCGGGACAGCAGCAGCAACAACAGCAGCAGCAGACACCGCCACCGCCACCGCCAACGGTTACATTGGCCTACATCGTGGCGGCAATGGCGGGTTCTCATCAGCAGCACACGGAGTTGCTGCAAACTCTCATCGCCAATACGTATCGCCCAGAGAGACGTCAAGACCGTGTGGAGCGTCAACAGAGCTCCTACTCCGATTTCCTAGCGACTCATCCCCCGGTATTCTCAAGGGCGGATGAATCTCTCGACGCGGACAACTGGCTCCGCGCGATAGAGATGAAGTTCGGGCTGCTCCAAATAAGTGAGCAGCAAAAGACTCAGTTCGCGGTCTAACAGCTCCAGGGATCCGCGAGCGCGTGGTGGGCAAACTTCTGTGCTTCACAGCCCACCGATCGAGTTATGACCTGGGCGGAGTTCCGGACGGCCTTCAGGGCCTATCACATACCGCCGCATATCATGAAGAGGAAGACGCAGGAATTCTTACACCTGCAACAAGGGAGCCGGAACGCGCTGGAATACTCCAGGGCATTCAACAATCTCGCATCCTACGTGTTGTATCACGCCGATACCGACGACAAGCGGCGGGACCACTTTTACCAGGGGTTTAATCCGCTCCTGAAGGACAAACTGGCGATGTTCAATCGCGGCCGCCTCAATGACATCATTGATGCTGCGATTGTCCAGGAGGACTCCGGCAAGGAGTTAGCGGCGGCGGAGAGAAAGCGAAGCGCGCCGCAAAGCAGCGGATAAGGAGGCGGTCCTTCTCAGAAGTTTCGGATGGTGAATCGCCCACCATCAGGTCCACGCTGGCAGCCACCACAGGTCGATGCCATTCCGCAGTCGGCCGTATCCTTCAACGGCATTCAGGCCGGCACTGCCAGCACCACCTCCGCAACAACAACAGCAGCAGCGGGCGATGCCGCATGCGTATGCACCTCAGCAGCGCATGCCGGGCTTTCATCCCCAAAGAACCGGACAAGCAGTGGTCACATGCTATAAATGTGGTCACCCAGGACACTTCGCCAGCAGTTGTCCGGAGAGACAAGGCGGCAGAGTTACACCGCAACTTCCGGGGAGGAATCAGCCCCGGAACCCTACTAATGCGCGGCGGGCAAACCCGAGGCCCGGCACTGTCCACCAACTTGCCATAGAGGACGTGCCGGAGGGTGAGCCAATCCTTGCGGGTATGTTCCAACTCCACCAGCATCCCGCCATAGTATTATTTGATTCAGGCGCCACACATAGCTTCATTAGCCAAGCTTTCATTGATAGATATAGCTTGCAAATACTACCCACTGATAGTCCTTATGTAATCTGTTCACCGGGTGGGAAAATTTCAGAAAGCATGATGGTCCCAAAAGCGCCATTGTGCTTAGAGGGTAGAGTATACCCTACGTATCTCATAATTTTAGAGGGGCAAAAGGTCGATGTCATCTTAGGGATGTCGTGGTTAACCCGCCACGGCGCTGTTTTAGACACCGTCCTCCGAGTTGTGCACTTAAACTCAGAAGTGCACGAATCCCATTCCTTATTTCTGGACAGTCCAGAAATAAAACTTCCAAGTGTCTATCAATCCACAACCATCAGATTGGAAGATATTCCAGTGGTCCAAGAGTTCCCTGACATGTTCCCGGATGATTTACCGGGGATCCTACCCGATAGAGAGGTGGAGTTCAAGATTGAACTTGCACCGGGAACCATGCCAATATCCCGAAGGCCGTACAAGATGGCGCCCAAGGAATTGGCTGAGCTGAAGACTCAGCTAACAGACCTCCTGGAGAAGGGTTTTATTAGGCCGAGCTCCTCGCCATGGGGCTGTTCGGCATTATTCGTAAAGAAGAAGGATGAAACATTGCGGCTTTGCGTGGACTATCGTCCATTAAACGCCGTAACCATCAAGAACAAGTACCCGTTGCCATGGATCGACATGTTGTTTGATCAGTTGGTCGAAGCAAAGGTCTTTTCCAAGATGTACTTAAGATCCGGGTAGCATCAGATTAAGATAAGGGCTGAGGATATTCTGAAGACGGCTTTCTCGACGAGGTACGGACTTTATGAGTACCTGGTCAGGTCCTTCGGCCTCACCAATGCTCCAGCTCACTTCATGTACTTGATGAACTCGGTATTCATGCTGGAGCTGGACAAGTTTGTCGTGGTCTTCATCGATGACATACTGGTATATTCCAAGTCGGAAGAAGATCACAAGAAACATCTGCGTATAGTCTTGCAACGGCTGCGGGATCACAAGCTATACGCGAAATTCAGCAAGTGTGAATTATGGATATCGCAAGTGCCTTTTCTCGGGCATATCATCTCAGCGGAGGGTATCGCTGTAGACCCGAGTAAGATCACTCAAGTGCTGAATTGGAAGTCCCCGAGGACTGTTCACGAGGTACGGAATTTCCTCGGACTCGCGGGATATTATTGAAGGTTCATCCCGAACTTCTCAAAGATTGCCAAGCCTATGACGGAGCTTCTAAAGAAGGCTACCAAATATGTTTGGAATCCAGCATGTGAAGCAACATTCAAGGCTTTAGTTAAGCACCTAACATCAGCACCGGTTTTGGCACAGCCAGACACAACAAAATCGTTCGATGTGTACTGCAATGCATCCGGCATTGGGCTCGGATGTGTGCTGATGCAAGACTAAAGAGTGATCACGTATGGGTCACGGCAGCTTAGAAACCATGAGCAGAATTATCCAACTCATGACTTGGAGCTCGCTGCCGTGGTACTTGCACTGAAAATGTGGAGGCACTACCTACTCGGTAACCTCGTGCATCTATATACCGACCACAAGAGCCTCAAGTACATATTCACTCAGAAGGAGCTGAACATGAGGCAGCGAAGATGGTTAGAATTGATAAAGGATTACGAAATAGAGATCCATTATCACCCGGGCAAGGCAAATGTAGTGGCAGATGCGCTGAGCCGCAAGTCACACGTCAACAATGTGACCATCACACCGTTGGAAGAGAGCGAACCACCACTACATGTGATTCCACATGGAGCTCTCTACAGCTTAGCTTTGATCCCCACCATCCGTGAAGAGATAGCGGCAGCTCAGAAACATGACAAGGGCATGTTGCATTTGTGGAGACGTGTAGACATTGGGGAGTTAAAATGTTTCCGGAAAGACGGAGACGACGTCCTATGGTTCAAGGACCGGATCATCGTACCCCGTAACCCGGAGCTACGGAAGAAATTTTTTGATGAGGCTCACTTATCAAAATTTTCTGTTCACCCTGGCAGCAACAAAATGTATCAAGAACTCAGAAGCATGTTTTGGTGGACACGGATGAAGCGGGAGATCGCAAAGTACGTGTCCGAGTGTGATACATGTTGAAGGGTGAAGGCAGATCATATGCGGAAACCGGGACTGCTACAACCACTGGGCGTTCCTGCCTGGAAGTGGGAGGATGTGAGCATGGACTTCATCGTCGGTTTACCCACCACTTTTCAGAAACATGATTCTGTGTGGGTGATCGTCGACCGGCTCACCAAAGTTGCCCATTTCATCCCGGTCAACACCAACTACAACGCCAAGAAGTACGCTGAACTGTACATCTCACGGATCCTATGCTTGTACGGCGTACCCCGTACCATCATATCGGATCGGGGTACTTTATTTGTGTCCCGTTTTTGGGAGCAGCTACACGCTGCATTGGGGACAAAGCTGATCCGTAGTTCAGCCTACCACCCGCAGACGGATGGGCAAACCGAGCGGGTAAATCAGATCCTAGAAGACATGCTACGAGCTTGCGCTATCAACCACGGCAAGAATTGGGATGATCACTTGCCGTTAGCCGAGTTCTCGTACAACAATGGGTACCAAGCCAGCATAAAGATGGCGTCCTACGAGGCGCTATACGGAAGAAAATGCCGCACACCATTGAACTGGTGTAATGTCACACCCGGTTTTTCCGAAGAACAACCAAGTGAATATCACATGTATGCCAGGATCATTTTCTCATACATGTGATGACAACTAGTGAAGCATCATTTATTACAAGCCAGGTGTCGAATATAAATAAGTCTTACATAGCAAATGTCTCGATGGACAATAATAAGTTCATCACAAGTAAATAAACTAGCAGCGGAATAATATTCTTGAGGGCTCCGTCACAGGCGTTGCCCGGGGTCTCCATGAACCTAGAAACCTTCTTCAGGTCCAAAGTCTTGGTCATTATACACCATCTCATTATCTTGACCTGAGCAGCAATATAAACCAACAAAAGATGCAAGGTTGAGTACCAATGGTACTCAGCAAGTGTGGGAAAATTATATCATGCATGGCTAGAACAAGGAGAGGTTGAACTCATGGTTAAAGCACTACGCAATTAATACCTATCACCTTAGATTATTAAGCACCTACATTACTACACAGGTGAAATGGTCCCAATCTCCCATCCCATCATCATAACCAAATAACCATAACATCATTTTCAAATGTTAAGCTCCCCGCTTAACATCCACAACTTCCAAAAACCATCACTCCTCTAATCATGAATAAGTCCAAGCCGCTCTTGACCGTGAGCACGGCTGTCATGACAGTTTTGACTCTGCAGAGTTTGTACCACTGTACCCACATGTAGTGATTTCATCTCACGTTGCCGGGTAGACTAAAAGAACCTCCATTATGCCAGTGGCTACGAACCACATTCACACTTCCCAGGTGTGTAGCCACGAGATCACTACGAAGCCTTTACAAAGAGATTCCCAACGAGCGTGGGCCCACTGAGGTTTCACCCCTAACAGCATACAAGAGGCTCCAACCCCGCTGCAGTGGCCCCCTCTTGAGCCTTGCGGTTCATATGGTAGTCCAGCTGACACCTACTCCCCGCACCGTCCAACACACCCATACTACGCCGGGGATACACCTAATTAATTGGCCAAGCTGCCCCATCTCAGCATGTGGTTGGCACGGTAAAGCCAGGTAACATGCTCCATGAACCGGTCCTTAGGATCCAGGCAAGTAGTAAACACAAACCCGAGTCTCGTGCACCCAGCACACAGCCAAAACATCCAACTTGCCTTGATCCCTACCTCTACATAACCCACAATATCTCATTCAAGAGTATGGTAAAAATAAACTGATGATCTCATGTCCCAAATATCCCATTCTAAGCATGGCTAAGCATATGCATAATAATAAATGACATGATAAAATAAATTCCAACCCAAGCTACAAGGAAACAAGGTAATGCAATTCTAGGGCAACTTCCTAGCATGGGTTTCATATTTCATTTGACAATGCAAATAATTCTATCTACACATCCTAGCATAGGATCAAAGTGGTCAAGGACACTTGCCTCCTTCTTGCTGCTCTTGAAATGGGTAGTCCTGATCTTGGAAAGGAATAACTTGCTCTTGAGCAGGTTCTACATCATACCATCACACATAGCAAAAGAAAAACAACAATCCATAAGACATAGTTCACACTACCACTTCATACAAACCACACATTCATATCTATGAAAGTCACTCACCATTATATGTGTTGTGGTTACTTTATGTGTGTTGATTTGTGGCTTGCATGCACTTTTAATCATGTGTATATGATTCCTACTTTTGTGTTCACATGTATACTTACATACTATATATATGAGTTTCCAATTCAAATAAATTCCTTATATTCAACTACTACACCTTTTTGCTACCAAGTATGCATGAAAGATATTTTTCTTCTCCATATGTGTCTTCAGAATTTCTACCAACCCTAAACTGAATTCTTTGGATTTTAGAAACTCCATTTATTATTTTCTAGTTACTTATACCTAGTTTTCTATATTTTCAGATTTATTTCCTATGCCTAAATGTGTACTTTATTATGAAAATAGTAATACACATCATCTAAACAGAATAGGTTATGGTCCTAAATAATTTAATAACATATTTTGACCTTTGCCTCTGATGTAAATTATTTCACAATTATTTTCCCTATTTTCTAAAACTTTTCATTACTTAAAAATGTGTCCCTAAATGTGAATAATCAATTAAACAGATTCAATTCAGCCCAAATTATGTTTTTATCTCACTCCAAAGTTTCCTAAATACTGAGAAAGTCTTTAATTAAATTTGACAATATGTTTGTCCCACTTTTTAATTTTTAAACACTAGCCACATATTCAATTTCCTAAATTAAATACTAAACAGGGCTAAAAAGGTAAACTCACCCCACTACAGGGTCTATAATATTATTTTTCAGAATTTCCAGGGGTATAGCTACACTTATCAGAGGGGTTTTTCCTAATTTTTATTAAGTCCAGGAGCTAAAACTGATTTTTAAATGAATTTACATGATTTTCTGAAGTTCCAGGGGCTAGATCAGAAGTTTCCGGGGCTAGCTCTTATTTCCCATAGAACCCCAGGGGGTAGCACGTAAGATTTCCAGTCTTTATAACGCGGGGCTGACGTGGACCGTCCGATTTTAAACTGACGGCTGAGATTATAACGTCGAACCGGTACGTGGGGGTTTAAACCCTACCGTGCGATTTAAAATAAACGGCGCACAAGCGGCCACGTCGCTCTGATCGAGCGCGGGCGGCGCTGCCGGCGGCGCACGGCGGCGGGAAGCGGCGATCTCGCCGGAGACTTTCGGATCTTCGAGAATTCTTCCTAGAAATGTGATTTTATGGTATAGATCGGTGGAGGGGAGGTCGGGGATCTCACCTCGGGGGGTTTTCTTGAGCTCGGAGGTCCTGGAAGGTGATCGGCGACGAGGTCCGAGGTGAAACCACGGCGAAGCTCGTCGGCGCTGTGTTTACACCGCAAGTCACCGAGTTTTCTGCACCTGCAAGGTTCCCCGGAGGCGGTGGATCAAGACCAGCGAGTTAGATCGGAATTTCCGAGCTTAGATCGGCCAGAATTCGCCGGAGAAGTCTCGGTTCTCACCGGAGGAAAATCGGCGGATCGCGTGGGAAAAATAGAATGAGGCCGGGGTTTTTATAGACGGGGAAAGGCGGCGGGGTGGTTTAGATCAAGTCCGCGTCGCCTACGAACAGAATTCAGCGGGGATAAGCAGAAATCCCGATCGGTTTTGATTCGGGTAAGAGGGAGTTCGGCGCGGGCGCGAGGTAGAAGACGAGCAGGTGGGTCCCACCTGTCAGCAGAAGGAAACAGCGCGCGCGACTGCGGGCTGGCGCGGTTGCTGGGTGGGCCGGCTGGTGAGTTTCGGCCCACTGGCCGGTTTTTTTCTGTTTTCTCTTTTTCTTTTTCTATTTCTTTTCTGATTTGAGTTTAATTTGAATTCCAGTTTGAATTTGAATTTTTGCAAAACATGCAACACGTCCAAAAATTTTTAAATTCCCCACTTAACTTGATTTAGGGTTTTGAATCAAAATTTTGGGGTGTTACAGCTCTACCCCCCTTAAAAGAAATCTCGTCCTCGAGATTGGTGTTTCTAAGAAAACAATTCCGGAAATTGTGCCTTGAGCTCATCTTCCCGCTCCCAGGTGGCTTCCTCTTCTGAGTGATGCTTCCACTGCACTTTGCACATCCGGATTCTTTTATTTCTGGTGAGGCATTCCATTGTCTCCAAAATCTTGTACGGTTGCTCGGCATAAGACAAATCCTCAGCTACGTCCACTTCATTCATGGGTAACACCTCTTCAGGCGTCCTCAGGCATTTCTTGAGTTGTGACACATGGAACACATCGTGCACATCCGATAGACGAGCCGGTAACTCTAGTTAATACGCCACTTCGCCTTTCCTTTCCAGAACTTGAAAGGGTCCGATGTATCGAGGTGACAACTTTCCTTTCACCTTGAACCGACGAAGTCCTCTTATAGGGGACACCTTGAGATAGACATAGTCCCCCACGTTGAAAACGAGCTCTCTTCTTCGTACACCGGCATAGCTCTTTTGGCGTGTCTGTGCTATCCTCAAGTTATTGCGAATTTCCCTCACCTTCGCCTCGGCTTCTTGTAGTACTTCTGGAACAAACACTTTACTTTCCCCTGCTTGATTCCAAAATAGGGGAGTTCTGCACTTCCTCCCATACAAAGCTTCAAACGGTGACATCTTCATACTAGCTTGATAGCTGTTGTTATAGGAAAACTCCGCATACGGGAAGTTCTTGTCCCAACTCCGATTATTTTTGAGTGCACATGCCCTCAGCATATCTTCAAGAATCTGATTGGTCCTTTCTGTCTGCCCATCAGTTTGGGGATGGTAGGCATAACTAAAGTTCAGATGGGTTCCCATGGTTTCATGCAACTTCTGCCAGAACCTTCAGGTGAACTGTGTCCCTCGATCCGACACAATCTTCTTTGGCACTCCATTGTAACACACGATCCTTGACATGTACAACTCTACCAATTTAGATCCGCTGTAGCTTTCTTTCACGGGGATGAAATGAGCTACCTTAGTTAGCCTATCAAAGATGACCCATATCGATTCATACCCTGATTGGGTCCTAGGCAACCCCATGATGAAATCCATGCTGATTTCTTCCCATTTCCATTCAGGCACTTTGAGTGGTTGCAATAATCCCGCGGGTCATTGATGTTCTGCTTTCACCAACTGACATGTGTCACATAGGGCTACATGTTCCGCGACATCTCGCTTCATGCCATACCACCAATACCTGCTCTTGAGGTCCTGGTACATTTTCGTACTCCCAGGATGAATGGAATAGTCAGAATCATGTGCCTCCTTCAAAATCAATTCACGGATCTCCTTTACTTCTGGCACACAGATTCTTTTCCCGTGCCACACCGTTCCTTGTTCATCCTCTCTAAAACCAGGAGCTTTATTTTCCTTGATGAGCTGCCTGATTTCTTGTATCTTCTCGTCGTTCTTTTGACCATCGCGTATGTATTGCTCTAGTGTGGAGTCCACTTCCATGGCGATGGCTTCACCACTATTCACTAGGCATAGATTGAGCCTCATAACCTCGTCCTTCAATTCTGCAGGCATGTCCTTCAAGCTCAACTTATTGACTTGCACTTTCCGACTTAAAGCATCGGCCACGACGTTTGCATTCCCAGGATGATAGTTGATGCCCACATCAAAGTCATTGATTAGCTCTAACCATCTCCTTTGTCTGAGGTTGAGGTCTGGCTGTGTGAAAATGTACTTTAAACTCTTATGATCCGTATATATCTCTGTCCTCTTCCCCATCAAATAGTGCCGCCAAATTTTCAACGTGTGTACCACTGCGGCTAGTTCTATGTCATGTGTAGGATAGTTCTTCTCGTGCTTCCGGAGCTGTCGGGATGCATGAGCCACGGCGTGCCCTTCTTGCATGAGAACACATCCCAACCCGTTTCCAGAGGCATCGCAGTACACCGTAAAGCTCTTTTGCATATCTGGCATCACCAGCACTGGGGCTGTTGTCAATCTTTCCTTTAACTCCTGAAAACTCTTCTTGCACTCTGGCGTCCATGTGAATGTGATTCCCTTCTCCAACAGTTTAGTGAGAGGTCTCGAGATCTTGGAGAATCCTTCAATAAACCGTCGATAGTATCCATCCAATCCCAAGAAGCTTCGAATTTCCCCGACATTTTCAGGGGTCTTCCACTTCTAGATATCCTCGATTTTGGCGGGATCTTCGGAGATTCCTCCCTCCGAGATTATATGTCCTAAGAAGGGAACTCTCTTCAGCCAAAACTCACACTTGCTCAACTTGGCATATAGTTGGTGTTCTCTCAGCCTTTGCAACACCAACCTTAGATGTTTCTCATGTTCCTCTTCATCTTTGGAGAAGACGAGAATGTCATCTATGAAAACCACCACAAATTTGTCCAGATATTCCATAAATACCTTGTTCATGAGATACAAGAAGTATGCCGGGGTATTAGTTAGCCCGAAAGGCATGACAGTGTATTCATACAGTCCGTACCGAGATACGAAAGCTGTCTTGGGAATATCAGATTGCCTTATCTTGAGTTGGTGGTAGCCCGACCTGAGATCAATTTTCGAGAACACACAAGCGCCTCTCAACTGATCAAACAAGTCTTCAATGCGGGGTAATGGGTACTTGTTCTTGATGGTTACCTCATTCAAAGCACGGTAATCCACGCATAACCTTTGGGTTCCGTCCTTCTTGGGCACAAATATCACCGGAGCTCCCCATGGTGAGGAACTAGGACGAATATACCCCTTCTCCGTCAATTCTCTCAAATGGTCCTTGAGTTCTTCTAGCTGCTTGGAGTCCATCCGATAAGGTCTCTTGTATATCGGGGCTGTTCCAGGCACTAGCTCAATTGCAAATTCCACTTCACGATCGGGAGGCATACCTGCAATTCTTCCGGAAAAACATCTGGATATTCCCGGATGGTCCTGATTTCCTCAACTTTCACCTCAACTTGATTTAATTTAATGTCCCTCCTAGGCTCTTGTATTGTTATGAACTTTACTCTTGTGCCACTAGGGTGAGTTAGTTCCACCGTTCTGGTCGAACAATGGATGATTCCCTTATGTTTGGTCAACCAATCCATACCCAAGATAATATCTATCTGTCACACCCGGTTTTTCCGAAGAACAACCGAGTGAATATCACATGTATGCCAGGATCATTTTCTCATACATGTGATGAAAAATAGTGAAGCATCATTTATTACAAGCCAGGTGTCGAATATAAATAAGTCTTACATCGCAAATGTCTCGATGGACAATAATAAGTTCATCACAAGTAAATAAACTAGCAGCGGAAAATTATTCTTGAGGGCTCCATTACAGGCGTTGCCCGGGGTCTCCATGAACCTAGAAACCTTCTTCGGGTCCAAAGTCTTGGTCATTATACACCACCTCATTATCTTGACCTGAGCAGCAATATAAACCAACAAAATATGCAAGGTTGAGTACCAATGGTACTCAGCAAGTGTGGGAAAATTATATCATGCATGGCTAGAACAAGGGGAGGTTGAACTCATGGTTAAAGCACTATGCCATTAATACCTATTACCTTAGCTTATTAAGCACCTACATTACTACACAGGTGAAATGGTCCCAATCTCCCATCCCATCATCATAACCAAATAACCATATCATCATTTCCAATGTTAAGCTCCCCGCTTAACATTCACAACATTCAAAACCATCACTCCTCTAATCATGAATAAGTCCAAGCCGCTCTTGACCGTGAGCACGGCTGTCATAACAGTTTTGACTCTGCAGAGTTTGTACCACTGTACCCACATGTAGTGATTTCATCCCCCGTTGCCGGGTGGACTAAAAGAACCTCCATTATGCCAGTGGCCACGAACCACATTCACACTTCCCAGGTGTGTAGCCAGGAGATCACTACGAAGCCTTTACAAAGGGATTCCCGACGAGCGTGGGCCCACTGAGGTTTCACCCCTAACAGCATACAAGAGGCTCCAACCCCGCTGCAGTGGCCCCCTCTTGAGCCTTGCGGTTCATATGGTAGTCCAGCTGACACCTACTCCCCGCACCATCCAACACACCCATACTACGCCGGGGATACACCTAATTAATTGGCCAAGCTGCCCCATCTCAGCATGTGGTTGGCACTGTAAAGCCAGGTTACATGCTCCATGAACCGGTCCTTAGGATCCAGGCAAGTACTAAACACAAACCCGAGTCTCGTGCACCCAGCACACAACCAAAACATCCAACTTGCCTTGATCCCTACCTCTACATAACTCACAATATCTCATTCAAGAGTATGGTAAAATAAACTGATGATCTCATATCCCAAATATCCCATTCTAAGCATGGCTAAGCATATGCATAATAATAAATGACATGATAAAATAAATCCCAACCCAAGCTACAAGGAATCAAGGTAATGCAATTCTAGGGAAACTTCCTAACATGGGTTTCATATTTCAATTGACAATGCAAATAGTTCTAACTACATATCCTAGTATAGGATCAAAGTGGTCAAGGACACTTGCCTCCTTCCTGCTGCTCTTGAAATGGGTAGTCCTGATCCTGGAAAGGAATAACTTGCTCTTGAGCAGGTTCTACATCATACCATCACACATAGCAAAAGAAAAACAACAATCCATAAGACATAGTTCACACTTCCACTTCATACAAACCACACATTCATATTTATGAAAGTCATTCACAATTATATGTGTTGTGGTTACTCTATGTGTGTTGATTTGTGGCTTGCGTGCACTTTTAATCATGTGTATATGATTCTTACTTTTGTGTTCACATTTATACTTACATACTATATATATGAGTTTCCAATTTAAATAAATTCCTTATATTCAATTACTACACCTTTTAGCTACCAAGTATGCATGAAATGTATTTTCCTTCTCCATATGTGTCTTCAGAATTTCTACCAACCCTAAACTGAATTCTTTGGATTTTAGAAACTCCATTTATCATTTACTAGTTGCTATAATTTCAGATTTATTTTCCTCTACATAAATGTGTTCTTTATTATGAAATTAGTAATATACATCATCTAAACAGAATAGGTTCTGATCCTAAATAATTTAATAACATATTTTGACCTTTGCCTCTGATGTAAACTATTTCACAATTATTTTCCCTATTTTCTAAAACTATTCATTACTTAAAAATGTGTCCCTAAATGTGAATAATAAATTAAACAGATTCAATTCAGCCCAAAATTTGTTTTTATCTCACTCTAAAGTTTTCTAAATACTGAGAAAGTTTTTAATTTAATTATGACAATATGTTTGTCCCACTTTTTAATTTTTAAACACTAGCCACATATTCAATTTCCTAATTTAAATACTAAACAGGGCTAAAAAGGTAAACTCACCCCATTACATGGTCTATAATATTATTTTCAGAATTTCCAGGGGTCTAGCTACACTTATCAGAGGTGTTTTTCCTAATTTTTATTAAGTCCAGGGGCTAAAACTGATTTTTAAATGAATTTACATGATTTTCTGAAGTTCCAGGGGCTAGATCAGAAGTTTCCGGGGCTAGCTCTTATTTCCCGAGAACCCCAGGGGGTAGCACGTAAGAATTCCAGTCTTTATAACGCGGGGCTGACGTGGACCGTCCGATTTTAAACCGACGGCCGAGATTATAACATCGAACCGGTACGCGGGGATTTAAACCCTACCGTGCGATTTAAAATAAACGGCGCACAAGCAGCCACGTCGCTCTGATCGAGCGCGGGCGGCGCTGCCGGCGGCGCACGGCGGCGGGAAGCGGCGATCTCGCCGGAGACTTTCGGGTTTTCGAGAATTCTTCCTAGAACTGTGATTTTATGGTATAGATCGGTGGAGGGGAGGTCGGGGATCTCACCTCGGGGGGTTTTCTTGAGCTCGGAGGTCCTGGAAGATGATCGGCGACGAGGTCCGAGGCGAAACCACGGCGAAGCTCGTCGGCGCTGTGTTTACACCGCAAGTCACCGAGTTTCTGCACCTGCAAGGTTCCCCGGAGGCGGTGGATCAAGACCAGCGAGTTAGATCGGAAATTCCGAGCTTAGATCGGCCAGAATTCGCCGGAGAAGTCTCGGTTCTCACCAGAGTAAAAATCGGCGATCGCTGGGGAAAAACAGAACGAGGCCGGGGTTTTTATAGACGGGGGAGGGCGGCGGGGTGGTTTAGATCATGTCCGCGTCGCCTACGAACAGAATTCAGCGGGGATACGCCGAAATCCCAATCAGTTTTGATTCGGGTGCGAGGGAGTCCGGCGCTGTCGCGAGGTAGACGAAGATCGGGTGGGTCCCACCTGTCAGTGTGAGGAAGCAGCGCGCTCGGCTGCGGGCTGGCGCGGGCGCTGGCTGGGCCGGCTGGTGGGTTTTGGCCCACTGGCCGGTTTTTTTTCTGTTTTCTCTTTTTCTTTTTCTATTTCTTTTCTGATTTGAGTTTAATTTGAATTCCAGTTTGAATTTGAACTTTTGCAAACATGCAATACGTCCAAAAAATTTTAAATTCCCCTCTTAACATGATTTAGGGTTTTGAATCAAAATTTTGGGGTGTTACAGCTCTACCCCCCTTAAAAGAAATCTCGTCCTCGAGATTGGTGTTTCTAAGAAAACAATTCCGGATATTGTGCCTTGAGCTCATCTTCCCGCTCCCAGGTGGCTTCCTCTTCTTAGTGATGCTTCCACTGCACCTTGCACATCCGGATTCTTTTATTTCTGGTGAGACGTTCCATTGTCTCCAAAATCTTGTATGGTTGCTCGGCATAAGACAAATCCTCAGCTACGTTCACTTCATTCATGGGTAACACCTCTTCAGGCGTCCTCAGGCGTTTCTTGAGTTGTGACACATGGAACACATCGTGCACATCCGATAGACGAGCCGGTAACCCTAGTTAATACGCCACTTCGCCTTTCCTTTCCAGAACTTGAAAGGGTCCGATGTATCGAGGTGACAACTTTCCTTTCACCTTGAACCGACGAAGTCCTCTTATAGGGGACACCTTGAGATAGACATAGTCCCCCACGTTGAAAACGAGCTCTCTTCTTCGTACACCGGCATAGCTCTTTTGGCGTGTCTGTGCTATCCTCAAGTTATTGCGAATTTCCCTCACCTTCGCCTCGGCTTCTTGTAGTACTTCTGGAACAAACACTTTACTTTCCCCTGTTTGATTCCAAAATAGGGGAGTTCTGCACTTCCTCCCATACAAAGCTTCAAACGGTGACATCTTCATATTAGCTTGATAGCTGTTGTTATAGGAAAACTCCGCATACGGTAAGTTCTTGTCCCAACTCCGATTGTTTTTGAGTGCACATGCCCTTAGCATATCTTCAAGGATCTGATTGGTTCTTTCCGTCTGCCCATCAGTTTGGGGATGGTACGCAGAACTAAAGTTCAGATGGGTTCCCATGGTTTCGTGCAACTTCTGCCAGAATCTTGAGGTGAACTGTGTCCCTCGATCCGACACAATCTTCTTTGGCACTCCATGGTAACACACGATCCTTGACATGTACAACTCTGCCAATTTGGATCCGCTGTAGCTTTCTTTCACGGGGATGAAATGAGCTACCTTGGTTAGCCTGTCAATGATGACCCATATCGAATCATATCCGGATTGGGTCCTAGGCAATCCCACGATGAAACCCATGCTGATTTCTTCCCATTTCCATTCAGGCACTTTGAGTGGTTGCAATAATCCCGCGGGTCGTTGATGTTCTGCTTTCACCAACAGACATGTGTCACATAGGGCAACATGTTCCGCGACATCTCGCTTCATGCCATACCACCAATACCTGCCCTTGAGGTCCTGGTACATCTTTGTACTCCCAGGATGAATGGAATAGTCGGAATCGTGAGCCTCCTTCAAAATCAATTCACGGATCTCCTTTACTTCAGGCACACAGATCCTTTTCCCGTGCCACACCGTACCTTGTTCATCCTCTCTGAAACATGGAGCTTTATTTTCCTTGATGAGTTGCCTGATTTCCTGTATCTTCTCATCATTCTTTTGACCCTCGCGTATGTCTCGCTCTAGTGTGGAGTCCACTTCCATGGCGATGGCCTCACCACTATTTACTGGACATAGATTGAGCCTTATAACCTCGTCCTTCAATTCTGCAGGCATTTCCTTCAAGCTCAACTTATTGACCTGCAATTTCCGACTTAAAGCATCGGCCACTACGTTTGCTTTCCCAGGATGATAGTTGATGCCTACATCAAAGTCATTGATTAGCTCTAACCATCTCCTTTGTCTGAGGTTGAGATCTGGCTGTGTGAATATGTACTTCAAACTCTTATGATCCGTATATATCTCGGTCCTCTTCCCCATCAAATAGTGCCGCCAAATTTTCAACGCGTGTACCACTGCGGCTAGTTCTAGGTCATGTGTAGGATAGTTCTTCTCGTGCTTCCGAAGCTGCCGGGATGCATATGCCACGACATGCCCTTCTTGCATGAGAACACATCCCAACCCGTTTCCAGAGGCATCGCAGTACACCGTAAAGTTCTTCTGCATATCTGGCATAACGAGCACTGGGGCTGTTGTCAATCTTTCCTTTAACTCCTGAAAACTCGTCTCGCACTGCGGCGTCCATGTGAATGTGATTCCCTTCTCCAACAGTTTGGTGAGGGGTCTCGAGATGTTAGAGAATCCCTCAATAAACCGTCGATAGTATCCCGCCAATCCCAAAAAGCTCCGAACTTCCCCGACATTTTCAGGGGTCTTCCACTTCTGTATATCCTCTATTTTGGCAGGATCCACGGAGATTTCTCCCTCCGAGATTATATGTCCTAAGAAGGGAACTCTCTTCAGCCAAAACTCACACTTGCTCAACTTGGAATATAGTTGGTGTTCTCTCAGCCTTTGCAACACCAACCTTAGATGTTTCTCATGTTCTTCTTCATCTTTGGAGAAGACGAGAATGTCATCTATGAAAACCACCACAAATTTGTCCAGATATTCCATGAATACCTTGTTCATGAGATACATGAAGTATGTCGGGGCATTAGTTAGCCCGAAAGGCATGACGGTGTATTCATACAGTCCGTACCGAGATACGAAAGCTGTCTTGGGAATATCAGATTGCCTTATCTTGAGTTGGTGGTAGCCCGACCTGAGATCAATTTTCGAGAACACACAAGCGCCTCTCAACTGATCAAACAAGTCTTAAATGCAGGGTAATGGGTACTTGTTCTTGATGGTTACCTCATTCAAAGCACGGTAATCCACACATAACCTTTGGGTTCCGTCCTTCTTGGGCACAAATGTCACCGGAGCTCCCCATGGTGAGGAACTAGGACGAATATACCCCTTCTCCGTCAATTCTCTTAAATGATCCTTGAGTTCTTCCAGCTGCTTGGAGTCCATCCGATAAGGTCTTTTGTAAATCGGGGCTGTTCCAGGCACTAGCTCAATTGCAAATTCCACTTCACGATCGGGAGGCATTCCTGGCAACTCCTCCGGAAAAACGTCTGGATATTCCCTGATAATTCGGATCTCCTCTACTTTCACCTCAACTTGATTTAATTGAACATCCCTCCTAGGCTCTTGTATTGTTATAAACTTTACTTTTGTGCCACTAGGGTGCGTTAGTTCCACCGTTCTGGTCGAACAATGAATGATTCCCTTATGTTTGGTCAACCAATCCATGCCCAAAATAATATCGATCCCTTGGGAATCTATCACTATGAGGTTAGCAGTAAACACTACTCCATTAATGTCTAGATTCACCTTGGGACACACTTGTCTTGTCCTTATTTCTCCACCTGGAGAGTTTACGGCTAGCATATGGTTCATTTGTGTTGTTGCTAGGTCATACTTCTTAACAAACCCTTGAGCAATAAACGAGTGGGTAGCACCAGAATCAAACAGCAGGGTTGCAAGGTGTAAATTGGCAGGAAAATTACCAACTACCACGTCGGGTGCATCTTGTGCTTCCTCCATAGTGACGTGGTTCACCCGTCCTCTCATTACATTCTGCTGTTGTGGCTGTGCGGGCTTCTTCTTTGGGCGTTTGTGGGCGTAGTGCCCCACTTCACCGCAGCTAAAACATTGCACCCCAACCTTAGGTGCCTGGCCTTTGTTGTCTTGGGGTTGGTTTGGGGGGTCCTTGCACTGCTGGTCGAGGTGGATATGCGGGGCGAGGCTGCTGCACAAACTGACGTTGCGGCTGTGCTGGTGCTGCCGGAGGCCTGTAGTTCGGGTTGTACCCTCTTGGTGCTGAGTAGGGTACCGCAGCACGGTTCGTCTGCCCTGCTGGTTGCTGCATCAGACGTGGGCGGGTGTTGCTCCCGGAGGCTTGATGTGACCACCCGGCCTTCCTCTTATTCTCATTTTCCAAGGCCTTTAGCTTCCTTTCTACCACAAATGCTCTGTCCACCATCTTTTGGAAGCTTTCATACTCATTTGAGGACATTGCACACTGCATCTCCGCGGTAAGTCCTTCCACGAAACAATCTTGTTTCTGCTCATCAGTCTCTATGTCTCGTGGGGCATAACGGGATAGTTGAGTAAATTTAGTGAGGTATTCCCTCACCGTCATGTTTCCCTGCTGCAGTCCCAAAAACTCCTTCCTCTTGTTTTTGAGTTCACCTCTTGGGATGTAATGGTTGCGGAAGCTACTCTTGAACTCTTCCCAAGTGATGTTTTCAGGGTCATGATGGGCGGCCACGTAGGCGGTCCACCAATCAGCAGCAGGTCCATGCAATTGATGAGAAGCAAACAGCACCCTCTCATACCCTTGGCACTGTATGATCCTCATCTTACTTTTAATGGTCTTCAGCCAATCATCTGCCTCCAGAGGTTCAGCAGCACTTGCAAACTTTGGAGGTTGAGTTCCTAGAAACTCACTCAACCTTGGTTGGCGTGGTGCAGCTTGTGGAGGTGGAACTTGATGCAAGTTGGCCACCACTTGAGTCAAGTTCTGGATGAGCTGATTCTGATTCTCCAGCATTTGGTGGAGGGGATCAACTCCTTCACGGTGACCACCCCGGTCCTGGCCTCCAGAAAGATGAGGGTTGCATGCCTTATCGTTGTTGTTGGCGGGGTTGGCAGCACGTCCTTTTCCTCTTCCGGCCATCTGGCAGAATCAACCAATGTTAATTTGAAAGCATTTAGTATCATCTGACTACTTTCATTTGTTTGTACTTTGAAGTGTTGAGGCTTTGTTATACTTTTACGAGGGTTCATATCTCACACCAAACAAATGCACTATTATTTCATGTGGGTTCACACACCAAAGCAAAACAATCTGAAGACGAGGCTGTGGACAATTGCTCATGGCTTCCACAACTCACGTCACACACCAAGAATTAACACACCATTAACTAAGGTAACGACTCGACTATTCGACATCTTGCTAACTAAGGGAAGGACTCTACACTACTCGTTTTCTTGAGCTGGCTCCTCGGGATCTTCCTCATCATTTCGGCTGCCTTCTGACTCTGCTTTGGGTGGGGAGGCTGCTGGTGGAGAAGTGCGACGACGCCTGATCGCTCGACGATCTGGGGAGTCAGGAGTCCATGTATCATTCACGGTGACACACAGTTCATTCCCATCTCCTCTTTCTCTCGCCCTCAAGCAGGCTCGCAGCAACGGTTCCGTTTCCTTCAGGGTGTCCCGGACATCCTGAAGCTCTTGTTGACACTCCTGCAGTCGAGTGCTGAGCATAGCAGCATCCTCCAAGCACAAGTCCATGTGCTCATGAGAAGTCCCTTGCTGCACCGGCGGGTACTTGTATTCCGTGGTACCACTCTCTCGCTGGAGGACATACATGTACTCAGTTTTGTCCAAGTGGCGACGATAGATGTGACTCTGGCAGGTGATGGCCTCCCAGGTGACATCTTTCTCCGCATCGACCTGTGTCGCTCTACAAGCTGGAGAGTGGTGAATCTTAAGCAGCTGATTTTCGTGTATTATTCTCATCTCTGAACTCCATTCTTCCCTCTTCTCACTGATGGTCCTGGTGGAGTTATAGTGGATGATTATCTTGCCCGTATTGCCGGCGGCTTCGAGCATACGCCGAAGACGGCGCAATAAGCCTCCTACTGCCAATCCGTAGGAAAGGTACGTCACCGGACGGCTCTCCTCTCTTTCGGCAAGGGAAACTACGGGAACTCTCCCTCCTGTGGACTTGCGAGCAGTGCGAATCATGCGACCATCTAAAACAAAAAGCATTTAAACTTAGGTTAGATAAACTTTTAAACAAAAATCCTATTTTGAATGAAAATTGGGGTAAGATGAAGAAAATGACTCATTAAGTAACACTTTTCAACACACACCTTGTAAAAATAGTTTTTAAGAAAATAAGGCCCTTAAATACATCCATTTCTACTTAGGTCCACGTTCCTACGGGCAACCTGGCTCTGATACCACTTCTGTCACACCCGGTTTTTCCGAAGAACAACCGAGTGAATATCACATGTATGCCAGGATCATTTTCTCATACATGTGATGACAAATAGTGAAGCATCATTTATTACAAGCCAGGTGTCGAATATAAATAAGTCTTACATCACAAATGTCTCGATGGACAATAATAAGTTCATCACAAGTAAATAAACTAGCAGCGGAAAATTATTCTTGAGGGCTCCATTACAGGCGTTGCCCGGGGTCTCCATGAACCTAGAAATCTTCTTCGGGTCCAAAGTCTTGGTCATTATACACCACCTCATTATCTTGACCTGAGCAGCAATATAAATCAACAAAATATGCAAGGTTGAGTACCAATGGTACTCAGCAAGTGTGGGAAAATTATATCATGCATGGCTAGAACAAGGGGAGGTTGAACTCATGGTTAAAGCACTATGCCATTAATACCTATTACCTTAGCTTATTAAGCACCTACATTACTACACAGGTGAAATGGTCCCAATCTCCCATCCCATCATCATAACCAAATAACCATATCATCATTTCCAATGTTAAGCTCCCCGCTTAACATTCACAACATTTAAAACCATCACTCCTCTAATCATGAATAAGTCCAGAACGCTCTTGACCGTGAGCACGGCTGTCATGACAGTTTTGACTCTGCAGAGTTTGTACCACTGTACCCACATGTAGTGATTTCATCCCCCGTTGCCGGGTGGACTAAAAGAACCTCCATTATGCCAGTGGCCACGAACCACATTCACACTTCCCAGGTGTGTGGCCACGATATCACTACGAAGCCTTTACAAAGGGATTCCCGATGAGCGTTGGCCCACTGAGGTTTCACCTCTAACAGCATACAAGAGGCTCCAACCCCGCTGTAGTGGCTCCCTCTTGAGCCTTGCGGTTCATATGGTAGTCCAGCTGACACCTACTCCCCGCACCATCCAACACACCCATACTACGCCGGGGATACACCTAATTAATTGGCCAAGCTGCCCCATCTCAGCATGTGGTTGGCACTGTAAAGCCAGGTTACATGCTCCATGAACCGGTCCTTAGGATCCAGGCAAGTACTAAACACAAACCCGGGTCTCGTGCACCCAGCACACAACCAAAACATCCAACTTGCCTTGATCCCTACCTCTACATAACTCACAATATCTCATTCAAGAGTATGGTAAAATAAACTGATGATCTCATATCCCAAATATCCCATTCTAAGCATGGCTAAGCATATGCATAATAATAAATGACATGATAAAATAAATCCCAACCCAAGCTACAAGGAAACAAGGTAATGCAATTCTAGGGAAACTTCCTCACATGGGTTTCATATTTCAATTGACAATGCAAATAGTTCTAACTACACATCCTAGTATAGGATCAAAGTGGTCAAGGACACTTGCCTCCTTCCTACTGCTCTTGAAATGGGTAGTCCTGATCCTGGAAAGGAATAACTTGCTCTTGAGCAGGTTCTACATCATACCATCACACATAGCAAAAGAAAAACAACAATCCATAAGACATAGTTCACACTTCCACTTCATACAAACCACACATTCATATTTATGAAAGTCATTCACAATTATATGTGTTGTGGTTACTCTATGTGTGTTGATTTGTGGCTTGCATGCACTTTTAATCATGTGTATATGATTCTTACTTTTGTGTTCACATTTATACTTACATACTATATATATGAGTTTCCAATTTAAATAAATTCCTTATATTCAATTACTACACCTTTTAGCTACCAAGTATGCATGAAATGTATTTTCCTTCTCCATATGTGTCTTCAGAATTTCTACCAACCCTAAACTGAATTCTTTGGATTTTAGAAACTCCATTTATCATTTACTAGTTGCTATAATTTCAGATTTATTTTCCTCTACATAAATGTGTTCTTTATTATGAAATTAGTAATATACATCATCTAAACAGAATAGGTTCTGATCCTAAATAATTTAATAACATATTTTGACCTTTGCCTCTGATGTAAACTATTTCACAATTATTTTCCCTATTTTCTAAAACTATTCATTACTTAAAAATGTGTCCCTAAATGTGAATAATAAATTAAACAGATTCAATTCAGCCCAAAATTTGTTTTTATCTCACTCTAAAGTTTTCTAAATACTGAGAAAGTTTTTAATTTAATTATGACAATATGTTTGTCCCACTTTTTAATTTTTAAACACTAGCCACATATTCAATTTCCTAATTTAAATACTAAACAGGGCTAAAAAGGTAAACTCACCCCATTACATGGTCTATAATATTATTTTCAGAATTTCCAGGGGTCTAGCTACACTTATCAGAGGTGTTTTTCCTAATTTTTATTAAGTCCAGGGGCTAAAACTGATTTTTAAATGAATTTACATGATTTTCTGAAGTTCCAGGGGCTAGATCAGAAGTTTCCGGGGCTAGCTCTTATTTCCCGAGAACCCCAGGGGGTAGCACGTAAGAATTCCAGTCTTTATAACGCGGGGCTGATGTGGACCGTCCGATTTTAAACCGATGGCCGAGATTATAACATCGAACCGGTACGCGGGGGTTTAAACCCTACCGTGCGATTTAAAATAAACGGCGCACAAGCGGCCACGTCGCTCTGATCGAGCGCGGGCGGCGCTGCCGGCGGTGCACGGCGGCGGGAAGCGGCGATCTCGCCGGAGACTTTCGGGTTTTCGAGAATTCTTCCTAGAACTGTTATTTTATGGTATAGATCGGTGGAGGGGAGGTCGGGGATCTCACCTCGGGGGTTTTCTTGAGCTCGGAGGTCCTGGAAGGTGATCGGCGACGAGGTCCGAGGCGAAACCACGGCGAAGCTCGTCGGCGCTGTGTTTACACCACCAGTCACCGAGTTTTCTGCACCTGCAAGGTTCCCCGGAGGCGGTGGATCAAGACCAGCGAGTTAGATCGGAAATTCCGAGCTTAGATCGGCCAGAATTCGCCGGAGAAGTCTCGGTTCTCACCGGAGTAAAAATCGGCGATCGCGGGGAAAAAACAGAACGAGGCCGGGGTTTTTATAGATGGGGGAGGGCGGCGGGGTGGTTTAGATCATGTCCGCGTCGCCTACGAACAGAATTCAGCGGGGATACGCCGAAATCCCGATCGGTTTTGATTCAGGTGCGAGGGAGTCCGGCGCTGTCGCGAGGTAGACAAAGATCGGGTGGGTCCCGCCTGTCAGTGTGAGGAAGCAGCGCGCTCGGCTGCGGGCTGGCGCGGGCGCTGGCTGGGCCGGCTGGTGGGTTTCGGCCCACTGGCCGGTTTTTTTCTGTTTTCTCTTTTTCTTTTTCTATTTCTTTTCTGATTTGAGTTTAATTTGAATTCCAATTTGAATTTGAACTTTTGCAAAACATGTAACACGTCCAAAAATTTTTAAATTCCCCTCTTAACATGATTTAGGGTTTTGAATCAAAATTTTGGGGTGTTACACTATCCCTTGTGAATCTATCACTATGAGGTTAGCAGTAAATACCACCCCATTAATGTCTAGGTTCACTTTGGGACACACTTGTCTTGTCCTTATTTCTCCACCTGGAGAGTTTACAGCTAGCATATGGTTCATTTGTGTTGTTGCTAGGTCATGCTTCTTAACAAACCCTTGAGCAATGAACGAGTGGGTAGCACCAGAATCAAACAGCAGGGTTGCAATGTGTAAATTGGCAGGAAACTTACCAACTACCACGTCGGGTGCCTCTTGCGCCTCCTCCATAGTGACGTGGTTCACCCGTCCTCTCATTACATTCTTCTGTTGTGGCTGCGCGGGCTTCTTCTTTGGGCACTTATGGGCGTAGTGTCCCACTTCACCACAGCTAAAACATTGCACCCCAACCTTAGGTGCCTGGCCTTTGTTGTCTTGGGGTTGGTTTGGAGGTCCTTGTACTGCGGGTCGAGGTGGATATGCGGGGCGAGGCTGCTGTACAAACTGACGTTGTGGCTGTGCTGGTGCTGCGGGAGGCCTGTAGTTCGGGTTGTACCCTCTTGGTGCTGAGTAGGGTACCGCAGCACGGTTCGTCTGCCCAGCAGGTGGCTGCATCAGACGTGGGCGAGTGTTGCTCCCTGAAGCTTGATGTGACCACCCGGCCTTCCTCTTGTTCTCATTTTCCAAGGCCTTCAGCTTCCTTTCTACCACAAACGCTCTGTCCACCATCTTGTGAAAGCTTTCATACTCATTTGAGGACATTGCACACTGCATCTCTGCGGTAAGTCCCTCCACGAAACAATCTTGTTTCTGCTCATCTGTCTCTATGTCCCGTGGGGCATAACGGGATAGTTGAGTAAATTTAGTGAGGTATTCCCTCACAGTCATGTTTCCTTGCTGCAACCCCAAAAACTCCTTCCTCTTGTTTTTGAGTTCACCTCTTGGGATGTAATGGTTGCGGAAACTACGCTTGAACTCTTCCCAAGTGATGTTCTCAGGGTCATGATGGGTGGCCACGTAGGCGGTCCACCAATCAGCAGCAGGTCCATGCAATTGATGAGAGGCAAACAGCACCCTCTCATACCCTTGGCACTGGATGATCCTCATCTTGCTTTCAATGGTCTTCAGCCAATCATCTGCCTCTAGAGGTTCAGCAGCACTTGCAAACTTTGGAGGTTGAGTTCCTAGAAACTCACTCAACCTTGGTTGGCGTGGTGCAGCTTGTGGAGGTAGAACTTGATGCAAGTTGGCCACCACTTGAGTCAAGTTCTCGATGAGCTGATTCTGATTCTCCAGCATTTGGTGGAGGGGATCAACTCCTTCACGGCGACCACCCCGGTCCTGGCCTCCAGAAAGATGAGGGTTGCATGCCTCATCGTTGTTGTTGGCGGGGTTGGCAGCACGTCCTTTTCCTCTTCGGGCCATCTGGCAGATCAACCAAATGTTAATTTAAAGTATTACGTATTATCTCACTACTTTCACTTGTTTGTACTTTGAAGTGTTGAAACTTTGTTATACTTTTCAGAGGGTTCATATCTCACACAAAAATAAATGCAATATTTTTTCATGTGGGTTCACACACCAAAGCAAAACAATCTGAAGACGAGGCTGTGGATAATTGCTCATGGCTTCCACAACTCACGTCACACACCAAGCATTAACACACCATTAACTAACGTAACGACTCGACTACTCGACATCTTGCTAACTAAGGGAAGGACTCTACACTACTCGTTTTCTTGAGCTGGCTCCTCGGGATCTTCCTCATCATTTCGGCTGCCTTCTGACTCTGCTTTGGGTGGGGGGGCTGCTGGTGGAGAAGTGCGACGACGCCTGATCGCTCGGCGATCTGGGGAGTCAGGAGTCCATGTATCATTCACGGTGACACACAGTTCATTCCCATCTCCTCTTTCTCTCGCCCTTAAGCAAGCTCGCAGCAACGCCTCCGTTTCCTTCAGGGTGTCCCGGACATCCTGAAGCTCTTGTTGACACTCCTGCAGTCGAGTGTTGAGCATAGCAGCATCCTCTAAGAACAAGTCCATGTGCTCATGAGAAGTCCCTTGCTGCACCGGCGGGTACTTGTATTCCGTGGTACCACTCTCATGCTGGAGGACATACATCTACTCAGTTTTGTCCAAGTGGCGACAATAGATGTGACTCTGGCAGGTGATGGCCTCCCAGGTGACATCTTTCTCCGCATCGACCTGTGTCGCTCTACAAGCTGGAGAGTGGTGAATCTTAAGCAGCTGATTTTCGTGTATAATCCTCATCTCTGAACTCCATTCCTCCCTCTTCTCATGGATGGTCCTGGTGGAGTTATAGTGGATGATTAGTTTGCCCGTATTTCCGGCGGCTTCGAGCATACGCCGAAGAGGGCGCAATAAGCCTCCTACTGCCAATCCATAGGAAAGGTACGTCACCGGACGGCTCTCCTCCCTAAGGGCAACTACGGGAACTCTCCCTCCTATGGACTTGCGAGCGGTCCGAATCATGCGAACCATCTAAAACAAAAAGAATTTAAAATTAGGTTAGATAAACTCTCAAACAAAAATCCTATTTTGAATGAAAATTGGGGTAAGATGAAGAAAGTGACTCATTAAATAACACTTTTCAACACACACCTTGTAAAAATAGTTTTTAAGAAAATAAGGTCCTTAAATACGTCCATTTCTACCTAGGTCCACGTTCGTACGGGCAACCTTGGCTCTGATACCACTTCTGTCACACCCGGTTTTTCCGAAGAACAACCAAGTGAATATCACATGTATGCCAGGATCATTTTCTCATACATGTGATGACAAATAGTGAAGCATCATTTATTACAAGCCAGGTGTTGAACATAAATAAGTCTTACATAGCAAATGTCTCCATGGACAATAATAAGTTCATCACAAGTAAATAAACTAGCAGCGGAATAATATTCTTGAGGGCTCCGTCACAGGCGTTGCCCGGGGTCTCCATGAACCTAGAAACCTTCTTCGGGTCCAAAGTCTTGGTCATTATACACCACCTCATTATCTTGACCTGAGCAGCAATATAAACCAACAAAAGATGCAAGGTTGAGTACCAATGGTACTCAGCAAGTGTGGGAAAATTATATCATGCATGGCTAGAACAAGGAGAGGTTGAACTCAGGGTTAAAGCACTACGCAATTAATACCTATCACCTTAGCTTATTAAGCACCTACATTACTACACAGGTGAAATGGTCCCAATCTCCCATCCCATCATCATAACCAAATAACCATAACATCATTTTCAAATGTTAAGCTCCCCGCTTAACATCCACAACTTCCAAAAACCATCACTCCTCTAATCATGAATAAGTCCAAGCCGCTCTTGACCGTGAGCACGGCTGTCATGATAGTTTTGACTCTGCAGAGTTTGTACCACTGTACCCACATGTAGTGATTTCATCCCCCGTTGCCGGGTGGACTAAAAGAACCTCCATTATGCCAGTGGCTACGAACCACATTCACACTTCCCAGGTGTGTAGCCAGGAGATCACTACGAAGCCTTTACAAAGGGATTCCCGACGAGCGTGGGCCCACTGAGGTTTCACCCCTAACAGCATACAAGAGGCTCCAACCCCGCTGCAGTGGCCCCCTCTTGAGCCTTGCGGTTCATATGGTAGTCCAGCTGACACCTACTCCCCGCACCGTCCAACACACCCATACTACGCCGAGGATACACCTAATTAATTGGCCAAGCTGCCCCATCTCAGCATGTGGTTGGCACGGTAAAGCCAGGTTACATGCTCCATGAACCGGTCTTTAGGATCCAGGCAAGTACTAAACACAAACCCGAGTCTCGTGCACCCAGCACACAACCAAAACATCCAACTTGCCTTGATCCCTACCTCTGCATAACCCACAATATCTCATTCAAGAGTATGGTAAAAATAAACTGATGATCTCATGTCCCAAATATCCCATTCTAAGCATGGCTAAGCATATGCATAATAATAAATGACATGATAAAATAAATTCCAACCCAAGCTACAAGGAAACAAGGTAATGCAATTCTAGGGCAACTTCCTAGCATGGGTTTCATATTTCATTTGACAATGCAAATAATTCTATCTACACATCCTAGCTTAGGATCAAAGTTGTCAAGGACACTTGCCTCCTTCTTGCTGCTCTTGAAATGGGTAGTCCTGATGTTGGAAAGGAATAACTTGCTCTTGAGCAGGTTCTACATCATACCATCACACATAGCAAAAGAAAAACAACAATCCATAAGACATAGTTCACACTACCACTTCATACAAACCACACATTCATATCTATGAAAGTCACTCACCATTATATGTGTTGTGGTTACTCTATGTGTGTTGATTTGTGGCTTGCATGCACTTTTAATCATGTGTATATGATTCCTACTTTTGTGTTCACATTTATACTTACATACTATATATATGAGTTTCCAATTCAAATAAATTCCTTATATTCAACTACTACACCTTTTTGCTACCAAGTATGCATGAAAGATATTTTTCTTCTCCATATGTGTCTTCAGAATTTCTACCAACCCTAAACTGAATTCTTTGGATTTTAGAAACTCCATTTATCATTTTCTAGTTACTTATACCTAGTTTTCTATATTTTCAGATTTATTTCCTATGCCTAAATGTGTACTTTATTATGAAAATAGTAATACACATCATCTAAACAGAATAGGTTATGGTCCTAAATAATTTAATAACATATTTTGACCTTTGCCTCTGATGTAAACTATTTCACAATTATTTTCCCTATTTTCTAAAACTTTTCATTACTTAAAAATGTGTCCCTAAATGTGAATAATCAATTAAACAGATTCAATTCAGCCCAAAATATGTTTTTATCCCACTCCAAAGTTTCCTAAATACTGAGAAAGTCTTTAATTAAATTTTGACAATATGTTTGTCCCACTTTTTAATTTTTAAACACTAGCCACATATTCAATTTCCTAAATTAAATACTAAACAGGGCTAAAAAGGTAAACTCACCCCACTACAGGGTCTATAATATTATTTTCAGAATTTCCAGGGGTATAGCTACACTTATCAGAGGGGTTTTCCTAATTTTTATTAAGTCCAGGGGCTAAAACTGATTTTTAAATGAATTTACATGATTTTCTGAAGTTCCAGGGGCTAGATCAGAAGTTTCCGGGGCTAGTTCTTATTTCCCGAGGACCCCAGGGGGTAGCACGTAAGATTTCCAGTCTTTATAACGCGGGGCTGACGTGGACCGTCCGATTTTAAACCGACGGCTGAGATTATAACGTCGAACCGGTACGAGGGGGTTTAAACCCTACCGTGCGATTTAAAATAAACGACGCACAAGCGGCCACGTCGCTCTGATCGAGCGCGGGCGGCGCTGCCGGCGGCGCACGGCGGCGGGAAGCGGCGATCTCGCCGGAGACTTTCGGATCTTCGAGAATTCTTCATAGAACTGTGATTTTATGGTATAGATCGGTGGAGGGGAGGTCGGGGATCTCACCTCGGGGGTTTTCTTGAGCTCGGAGGTCCTGGAAGGTGATCGGTGACGAGGTCCGAGGTGAAACCACGGCGAAGCTCGTCGGCGCTGTGTTTACACCGCAAGTCACTGAGTTTTCTGCACCTGCAAGGTTCCCCGGAGGCGGTGGATCAAGACCAGCGAGTTAGATCGGAATTTCCGAGCTTAGATCGGCCAGAATTCGCCGGAGAAATCTCGGTTCTCACCGGAGGAAAATCGGCGGATCGCGTGGGAAAAACAGAACGAGGCCGGGGTTTTTATAGACGGGGAAAGGCGGCGGGGTGGTTTAGATCAAGTCCGCATCGCCTACGAACAGAATTCAGCGGGGATAAGCAGAAATCCCGATCGGTTTTGATTCGGGTGAGAGGGAGTTCGGCGCGGGCGCGAGGTAGAAGACGAGCTGGTGGGTCCCACCTATCAGCGGAAGGAAACAGCGCGCGCGACTGCGGGCTGGCGCGGTTGCTGGGTGGGCCGGCTGGTGGGTTTCAGCCCACTGGCCGGTTTTTTTCTGTTTTCTCTTTTTCTTTTTCTATTTCTTTTCTGATTTGAGTTTAATTTGAATTCCAGTTTGAATTTGAATTTTTGCAAAACATACAACACGTCCAAAAATTTTTAAATTCCCCACTTAACATGATTTAGGGTTTTGAATCAAAATTTTGGGGTGTTACATGTGAGTCTGGCGAAAGGGTTACCTTCGGGATTGACCTTGTCAACAATGCGGAGGAGAAGGTTCGACTGCTTCAAGCGAACCTAAAAGCCGCCCAATCCCGACAGAAACAGTATGCGGACCGGAGAAGACGCCCATTGCAGTTCGAAGTTGGGGATCATGTATACCTATGTGTGTCTCCAATAAAGGGCGTAAACAGATTTTGGGTGAGAGGAAAGTTGGCACCCCGATTCATCAGTCCATTCCAGATTACCGAAAGATGTGGATCAGTAGCATACCGGCTGAAATTACCAGAAGCACTTTCCGGTGTGCACGACGTCTTTCACATTTCCCAGCTGAGAAAGTGTCTCAAGCTATCAACTACCGTTCAGCTGGAGGACTTTGAGGAACTGAAACCAGATCTCACCTATCGGGAGGAACCGGTTCAAATCATTGAAGAAAAGGCCCGAACCACACGCAACCGCACGTTGTGGTTCTACAAAGTTTATGGAGTAATCACTCCGTGGACGAAGCGACATGGGAGAGCGAAGGATTTCTTCGCGCTAACTACCCCGACTTTTTCACGTCGCATATCCGGTAATTTTCCACCGTCCTCTCTCTCATTTTCACCTTATAATCTCGGGACGAGACTCTTTTAAGGGGGGAGGAATGTAAAGGCCTCAGTTTTTGACACATTTAAAGTGTTCATCACCACACACACACACACACCTCATTTGAAGATAGTTGATGAACACATTTGAAGAGCAAGTAACCATTATCAACATGCTCATTAGAGAATAAACTCACAAAATGCAAAAGTGGTATTTCCCACATGCATCATCTAGGGGCTGGACATATAAAAACTTCTACACCTTGATAAGGATGTCCATGCCGAGTTTCACCCAAATTCAAACCTTTTTGAGGTTATTTTGGGTATAGCTAGAAAGAGGGTAGTTTGAACTCAAATTCAAATTCAAACTGTTTTTATCCCATGAATTCAAAAGTGGGAGGCATATTCTTACTCAGCACATTTTTGTGAGCTCACACACCAATTTTCACTCCATTTGGAGTTGAGCTTGACATGAGCTAAGTGGAGCAAATTCAAACTTCATTTGAATTTCGAAACTGAACATGTGCTGAAATTTATTCAAACCAAACCCAATTCGAGTTCTAACCAATTCAAATGGCTCAAGGGTAAATCACCATGTGCTTTGTGGGAACTACTGTTTACAACATTGAATTGGAGTTAAGTTCAGGGGTTAAAATTGAGAGTGGGACGCACATGTCATAGAGCTAAGAGGGGTGACTTGCACACAAAGTCACAGCCTCGGTGGGAAATTCCACCGAGCAGCTGCCGGGTGTGCCACCGAGAGGAAGCCGGCGCCACCAGCTGCTTCCTGCCTCACGCGCTGGCACCCAGGGCGGCCTTCTCGTGCCCCCACACGACCCTCACCGCCTCAGCCGAGCGAAGACCGGATGCCTTCTTATCCTCGCGGGCGACATCGAGCAGCGCCGTTCTTTTCCCTCCAAGCTCTCGGTCGATCGGGAAAACAGAGCAAACAATCGTGCCCTCGCCCCCCCCCCCAGCTTCTAGGCAACGCCCTGAGCTCAAGCACCACTCGCCCGACGCCTAGACCACCGAGTTTCGGCCTCTGTTCCCGTGATCAACGACGACCGCCGCGACTTAGTTCAAGAACGGTGATCGGTCTCACGTGGGCAGCACACCACAGCCACTTCCACGGCCGAGCAAGGGCGGCAAAAGGAGCGCACAGGCGCCACGCTGCTTCCACCTGAAGCTCAAGCCACGCCGTGAGCTCTCGCCGGCGAATTCCAAGATTTTGCTCCGGCGGCCTCAACCCGAGCTTCCGGTACGGTTCCTTAAAATTCTACTTCTCTACCCTCCTTAAGTCATCAAACTTTGCACGTGTATGCTGGATTAGCCGGCGATCAATTATCCTTTAGCATCCATCACATGAAAACGCCTCGGAGCAACGGAATTCAAGCTCTACTAGGATTGTTCGCCGCAGACCCATTCAGTCGCACGGTGAAACCGTATTTGCGGCCACTCCCGAGCTACTCTGAGGTTGTGCCGAGCTTCCTAGAGCTGCGCTGGTGGTGTAGAGCCCATCGGTACAAGTATTGGCGGGCTAGAGACCTCGGGCGACGGCGCCGAACCACAGCAGTAGCCGCCGCACGTCGCCGAGCTAGTTCCAGCGACCGGCAGCCCAAGCAGAGCCCACCAGCGTGTTCCTCGATGCCCTAAACCCTCTGGCGGTGAGTCTCTAGCTGGGCGGAGACCGGGAACGCCGGTCCAGCGAGCAGCCATCTGCTCCGGCGAAGGGGGAGCGCGCGGGCGCGAGGAAGAAGGCGGGAGGAAGAAGAAGACGCGGGGCCCGGCTGTCAGCGGCTCATAATTTAAATCGGAATCGGGCTGCGGCTCGGATCCAGTGTGCTGGCGCGCAAAAGACTCCATAGACCCCGGAGTGCCGACGCCTCAGCACACAACACGTGTCCCCGTGGCCCACCAGCAGATTTAAACTTTTCCCGATTTTCAGTTTTAGTTCAAACTTCAAATCCTCATAACTTTGGCTAGGAAGCTCCAAATCGAGTGAACCAAATTTCGTTGGATTCAGCTCTCTGAGAACTTTCCAGCAAATCAAGTTTCACTTCATGAAAATCCATAATTCTCCAGAATTAAAACCTCAAAATTTAAACTGTTTCGAATTTTAACTGGAGAATCCCTTGGAGGAAAATTCTGAAATTTTGCTGGGATGTTCACCAAAATATCCCTAAACCACCATAAAAATTTCAAATCCATTTGAGTTTTTTTGTCCACCTTATTGGGTGATTAATGAAATTGTTCCAGAGAAAATAGAAAATGTTCAGAAACAGTTTCAGAATTTTCGCTGAAATTGTTTAGCTCCTATCTTTAGCAAGAACCTTCAAATTAAGTGAGACCAACTCCATTAGAACCCTCTGAAAATCTAGTTTTCAGAAAGTCATGGCTTACTCCATGAAAATCCCTAAGACACCCTAAGAGCTCCAATCAAGGTCAAGGACATAATTAATTGTGGAGAGCTCAAATGAGCTTTGCTGCAACTAAAACTTGACCAAGTCTCTGTTTAGGTGGTAACCAAGCCACAATAAAAATTTCAGAGTCATTAAGTCTGTCTAGTGAGACTTAGAAGGTTCACAAGTTTAAAACTCAATTCAAATGCATTTAATTAATACATGTACTTCTTATATCATGTAGTCGCTAAGGTCGAGGAGGAACCCAAAGTCCTAGACTCCGTTACTCCGGAGGAGCAGCTAGCCTACGACCAAGAGCAGCAAGGCAAGCTCCGCTTTGCATTAACCTTTTTACAAATTTTTATTGTTTTGAGCACTTAGTTGAGTATGATTAATTCTTGCAATAGAGTCTTGTGTGAAAATCCAAACGCATAGCCAAGAAAACCATGGGCTGGGATTAGGATTGAAAACCCCGTTAGCTAATGCAATGCTAAGATAGTGTAGGATTCGGTACAAGTCGAGTAGTTGGAACTACTCACGAGCATAGGCTAGAGGCACTCGACTCGGGTAGAGATAGCTCATGATACACATGGCAAGAAAAATGAGACCGAGCGGAAAGTAAGGGCAGCAGGACTTTGGGGCCTGTGTGCTATAGCTCCGCTTGTGTCGATTGAGGACCGAGCCGTGTGCGGGCCTGTTGAACAAGCTAGAACAGTACCGAAGACCTACCGGCTATATGGGAACCGGGAAACCAATGTAACTCGGGTAGCTGGGTGTTGAGGCATAGCTGGTCGTTCAGAGGGTAGGTTGAGAGCTTGAGGTGTAAATCGGCTGGCGGCACTGAGATGCGCGTGCTGAGACCTCTTGCTTGGGACGATTGGACCGGTTCAACATGTGGCTAACAGGTGAAAGGTGGTTGCGTACGGCGTCCGTGATGGTTGTTGTAGTTTAGAGCTAACTAAAGTTCTTTTCAACTTTGGGCAAAGTACATGAGAGAAATGTGTTTCTTGTTTGATTGCGGCTCTTTCATGTGCCTTAGCGTAAGGTTCTCCACAACCTGCTGCTAAAAGTTGAAAGTAAGGTTTTACTAATTAGGCGAGTCCATGCAAATGATATTTACCTCATGTAACCCATCAACCCTCATGTAGAAGTTCCATGTTTAGAAGAGACGGGTCAGTCTTTGCTGAGCCTTCGTGCTCACTGCTTGTGTTTCAAGCTTTTGCAGGGTTTTATGAGGAAGGGACTCCCGAGGAGGAGACGGAACCCCAGGAGGGGAACCCCGTCGAGTGGGAGTCGTGCACGCCGCCGTGTTAGTGTGCTTGCGTGCTAGCAAGGACACGTTCACGGGCTGAACGTGAACATGATGCGTAGTTTACGCCCATGAGTGTAGACTGGACATATTTTGATGTAAAAATGTTCATAAACCACTTTATGTAATAAAAGTTTTGCTTCCGCTTTGTACCTTTGATGTGTGTTATCCGGTGCTGTGCAACGCAGCACCCCTCAGCGTGATCCTGGCTCGACAAGACCGTGGGGTCGTGTCAGAGACCCTATAGGATGCCCGTCAATGAACTAGTAGAACTCAAGAAGCAAATTCAAGAACAGTTGGAGAAGGGTTTTATACGTCCAAGCTCGTCACCATGGGCAGCTCCTGTGCTCTTCGTAGACAAGAAGGATGGAACCCAAAGGATGTGCGTGGACTATAGGTCTCTCAACGAGGTGACAATCAAGAACAAATACCCTCTGCCGCGTATAGAGGACCTATTCGACCAAATGAAAGGAGCCCGAGTGTTCTCCAAGATTGATCTTCAGCCGGGATACTTTCAACTGAAGATAAAGCCCTCTGATATACCCAAGACTGCCTTTCAAACACGGTATGGTTCGTATGAATATACCGTCATGTCTTGTTGGTTAACAAATGCACCCGCATATTTCATGTACCTCATGAACAAGGTTTTCATGGAGTACTTGGATAAGTTTGTCGTGGTTTTCATCGACGACATTATGGTGTATTCAAAAAGTGAGGAGGAGCATGAAGAACATTTGAAATTGACCTTGCAGAAATTGTGTGAGCATCAATTGTATGCCAAGCTTAACAAGTGTCAATTCTGGCTAAAGGAAATATCGTTCCTAGGCCACATTATCTCTGAAGAAGGGGTATCGGTTGACCCCGGTAAGGTGAGAGATGTTCTGAAGTGGGACCAACCGCAAAACATGAGGGATATTCGGAGTTTTCTTGGGATGGCTGGATACTATCGAAGATTCATCAAACACTTCTCTAAGATAGCAAAGCCTATGACGGAGTTGCTAACGAAGGGAAAAGCCTTTCGATGGACACCAGCATACCAAGAAAGTTTTGAGGAGCTCAAGAAAATGCTAACCACAGCGCCGGTTTTGGTATTGCCGGACGTGAGCAAGAGCTTTGACATATATTGTGACGCATCCATACAGGGGCTTGGATGTGTGCTCATGCAAGAAGGACAAGTGGTAGCCTATGCCTCACGACAATTAAAGAAGCACGAGCTTAATTATCCTACACATGACTTGGAGCTAGCATCAGTAGTGCATGCATTGAAGATTTGGAGACATTATATTCTTGGTCATCGATGTGAGATCTATACGGATCATAAAAGCCTCAAGTACATATTTACCCAAACGGACTTGAATATGAGGCAACGTCGATGGTTGGAACTCATCATGGATTACGATGTTGGAATCAACTACCACCTCGGGAGGGCCAATGTAGTAGCTGATGCATTGAGCCGGAAGGGAGCATATCACCAACTCACGGTTCGGGAGCTACCACCCGAACTACGTAAGGAGTTCGAACGGTTACACCTCGGATTCTTAAACAACATGGAAATGATGGAGATCCACTCTTCATTGGAGCAAGAGATAAGAGATGGCCAAGCAACGGATGAGCAGATCAAGGAGATCAAGGAAAGGATACAACAAGGGACAGAGAAGGATTTCAAAGAAGATGAGAAGGGTACGCTTTGGCTAGGAAAAAGGATTTGTGTGCCTAACGTGAAACACCTCCTCGACATGATATTGAAGGAGGCACATGATTCACCCTATTCCATACACCCCGAAAGTACCAAAATGTACAAAGACTTGAAGACTTGTTATTGGTGGGATGGTATGAAAAGGGATATAGCATAATACATTGCCCTATGCGACACATGCCAACGGGTGAAGGCCGAACATCAAAGACCCGTTGGATTGTTGCAACCCTTGAAGGTACCCGAATGGAAGTGGACGGACATCAGTATGGATCCAGTTCACTGAGAGCGCCGAATACAACTTCCGCAGCCGCTGGCCACGTGGCGTGTTTGGAGCTCATCCCTGCGAGGTGGGGAGAGGTCCACCGCTAAACTGGCTACGTGGCAGGCTCGGGGCTCATCTCCACAAAGGGGGGAAGGTCCGACCCTGTGGGACACGTGTTGCCCCGGAGCTAGCCTCTGCGGAAGAAGCAAAGGCATTTCTGCAGGACACATGTCACATTCGGAGCTAGTCACCACGGAAATCAGAGGACCAGTCGCACGGGATACATGTCGATCTCGGAGCTCACCTCCGAGAGGTCCGGTTCTATTGAACACATGTCGCCACTAGAGCTTACCTACGGGAGGTCCGACACTGTTGGACATGTGTCTACCTCGGAGTCGTCTCTGAGGAAAAAGGAAGGTCCGGAATGGATACGTGGCACACCCGGAGCTACATCCAGAGAGAGGGAAAGACCGGCATTAACACGTGGCATGCGCGGAGCCACCTCCGAATAAGAGAAGAGGTTCCGACCGTCAGGATACATGGCTCACGCGGAGCCCACCTCCGAAGGAGAGGGAGGTCTTGCTCAATTGACACACGGCACAACCGGAGCTCGTCTCTGCGGAAAGGGAGAGGCCAGGACCCGGTGGGCACGTGGAGCTTCCGGAGTTCATCACCGCGGAGGTAATGAGTTCTGGGGAGGGTTTTTGAATTCTGTACGCGTCGAAATACTGGTACGGAGGAGAAACCGACCTGAATTCCACAATGTTACCGCACCAAATCAACTAAAGATAAGTTGTTAAGATTCAACGACGATCTGAATAGGACTCTTATTCGAAGTCCAATCAGATTAGGACTCTTCTTCTCCCGATTATAAATGGAACCTAGAACCCTTGGCCGAAAACCACGAACTTCTCTTCCAACTCCTGAGCCGACGACTTAGAGCCCTAGCCCTAACTCGCCGAGTAAGCCATCGCTGGAGATCAGCGAGGAAGATCGCCGGAAAAGAGCCCCAACGATCTGTCTGATCAGAGAAGGACCCCGAGACCGAGAAGAACGTAAGGTAGGTCTCCAATACCACCTTACGACATCGTTGTGTTTTCTTTGCATCTGTTCTTCGATTCCTTTCGAACAGAAGCTTTCTCGTGGACAGATCATTTGTTGATCGGGTTGATCTAAAGACAAGGTCGTCGCCACGTCCACATCTGATCCGAACACCTCTGTTCATCATAAAGCCATGCAAGAACATGTACAAAACTGATCTAATAAAGCTGATCATAGGATAGCATGCATATGCATCATCGCATCTATTTTAAAGTTTGTGCATGGTATTGATTGTCATGAATCTTGTATGTGTGTGATCCTGTATAGAAGGACAAGCTCAGGGAGCTATCTACGACGAGCTGCAACAACAAGGTTTCGAGATCCAAGAGCCACCAAAACCGCAAGAACAAGGCAAGTGCTCCTTGACCATGTTGATCCTATGTTTTGGGTAAAACTGTTTTGATTTGCGAAAAGGTGTGTGTGCTGAGTCAAACATGATGGGAAACCCTTTTATAGAGAGTTTACTAGCTTTAGTTAAACCACCCTTGTCGCCAGGGATGTTTACGAGTCGGGTATGGTGTTTACTTTTATGCTTCGCTGAGTCCATGTGATTGGGAAGCGAGATAGATGTGTCTAGCTAACTGCATTCATAATGATAATGAGAAACTGATGATGATGAACATGGATCGGAGGGAAATCTAGGCAAGACTGGGTTTGTGAATGAGGTAGCGTGAGATGGTGGTTTACTTGCCGTAGATCTAAGGACCGGTTCATGCATGCACATTCCAGGATAACAGTGTCACCACAAGGCCAAGTATGGGTGCGGCTTAGCTGTGTAATTAGGTAAGTTGCTAGATTGTTATGGACTGTGGAAGGCGCGGGGAATGGGAGTCGAGTGACGACTGCCCTGGGAACTGCATGGCACAAGAGGGGGCCCGTGGGTGGGAGAATTGGAGATTCTATCCTGCCGGTGAAACCTTAGTGAGTCCATAAATCTAGTAGCCCCTTTGTAAAGGCCATTTTGTGATCTCTTGGCCATACACCGACGGTTGTGTACTGGTATAATGGAGGTTCTGCAGTCACCGACGGGTGACGAAATCACAAACTTGTGGGTAAAGAGGTGCAAACTCTGCAGAGTTCTTAAAACTATCATGATAGCCGATCTTACGATCACAAGCGCCTGGCCAACTGCCATGATTAGTTGGGATGGTTATTGGATATGGTTACCGGTTATGGTTTGGATGGTTTGGTTTTGGTTTTGGTTTTTGGGACTGTTGAGTCCGGGTGATAAGATGGGTTGCATGACTGTTTGAGTCATGGCAACAAGGATGGTCTCGGTGTGAGACGAAGTGGTTTTATGAGATGAAATGGTAGCGAATACGAGATTGTATTCGTGAGATGGTAGCGAATACGAGGTGGTATTCGTGAGCAAGAATGGGGTTGATTGATGACTGGTTGTGACATGGAAGGTAATGAGCATAATAGAGGTATGATTGGTATTTTAATACATGTTGGGATTACATTCACTTAAAGATGAGTTGCTGTTTTATCGTGCTTTTGATAAATAACTTTGCTTTCTGCAAATGAGCCTTTTATACCTAACTTGTTGTGAGCTTCATATCATATTTTTCCCGCACTTGCTGAGTACATCATTGTACTCAAACTTGCATTATTATTTCATCAGCAGCAGCAGGAGAAGATTTCTATGAAGATCAAGTGGAGCATTAGGCGTGTGATCTGTTTCTCAACCTTGCCTGTGGGGATGGAATAGAGATGGAGCCATTGCTGCTTAGATTTGCTTCCGCATTAGAATAAAGACTTCCGCTGCACAGAAAAAAGACTTCCGCTGTGAGCATGAGTCCAAGACTCATGAGACATTGTAATAAACTCTGTTATTCGTGGTAATATATATTCTGAATTCAGTTTATGGAACATATGTGTATGTGTGATGAACATCCTGGGCACACATATGCATCAGTTCTCGGTTCCGTGGTTTTCCACAGAATTGAGAGCGTCACATGGATAGTCTCAGATCGGGGTTCTCAGTTTACCTCTAGATTCTGGAGGAAGCTGCAGAAAGCTATGGGTACACGACTGGATTTTAGCTCCGCCTATCACCCATAAACCGATGGGCAAACCGAAAGGACAAACCAAATTTTGGAGGACATGTTGAGAGCTTGCGCCTTGAAACGTGGGCGTAGTTGGGATAGGAGTTTACTGTATGCCAAATTCTCCTATAACAACAGCTATCAAGCTAGCTTGAAGATGTCGCCTTTCGAAGCATTGTACGGTAGACGGTGTAGAACACCGCTTTTCTGGAACGAGACCGGAGAGAACCAGCTGTTTGGACCCGAAGTGCTACAAGAGGATGAAAAACAAGTTCAAACGATACGGGAGAACTTAAAGGCTGCTCAGTCACGACCGAAAGGCTATGCGGACAATAGGTGAAGGATGTTGACCTTCGAAGTAGGAGACTTCGTATACCTTTAGGTGTCGCCTATCCGTGGCCAACGACGTTTCAACGTCAAAGGCAAGCTAGCACCTCGCTACATCGGACCATTTAAGATTTTGGACAAGCGAGGAGAAGTAGCCTATCAACTAGAGCTCCCAATGTATTTCATGTATCCCAGCTCATGAAGTGCTTGAGAGTACCGGAGGAGCGAGTACCAATGGAAGAGCTTGAACTTCAAGAGGACCTGACTTATACGGAGCACCCTGTCCGAATTTTGGACGTAAAGGAAAGGGTTACCAGGAACAAAGTGATCCGATGGTGCAAGGTACAATGGAGCCATCACACCAAAGCTGAAGCCACATGGGAGCGTGAAGAAGACATCAAGGCAGAATTTCCTCATTTATTCTCTACTAACGAATCTCGAGGGCGAGATTCAATTTAAGGGGGGTAGATTTGTGACACCCTCATTTTTGGTTTCTGCATATATTCATGTTTCATGAAGAGAAAACATTTTAAAAGAAGTAGGAACAGAGAAAAATATCAAAAAGATAGCCAATAAGAGCCGAATCCAGTTCCCAGAGAGCGCCGAAGACAACTTCCGCTGCCCGCTGTCCACGTGGCGTGTTCGGAGCTCATCCCTGCGAAGTGGGGAGAGGTCCGCTGCTAAACTGACTACGTGGCAGGCTCGGGGCTCATCTCCGCAAAAGGGGGAGAGGTCCGACCATGTGGGACACGTGTTGCCCCCGGAGCTAGCCTCTGCGGAAGAAGCAAAGGCAGTTCCGCAGGACACATGTCACCTTCGGAGCTAGTCACCATGGAAATCAGAGAACCCGTCGCGCGGGATACGTGTCGGTCTCGGAGATCACCCCCGAGAAGTCCGGTTCTATTGGACACGTGTCGCCACCGGAGCTTATCTCCGGGAGGTCCGTCACTGTTGGACACGTGTTTACCTCGGAGCTCGTCTCTGAGGAAAAAGGAAAAGGCCGGCGCTACTTGACGCGTGGCACACCCGGAGCTACCTCCGGAGAGAGGAAAGGTACGGCACTGACACGTGGCGTGTGCGGAGCCACCTCCGAATAGAGAGGAGGTCCCGACCTCCAGGATACGTGGCGCACGCGGAGCTCACCTCCGAAGGAGAAGGGAGGTCTCGCTCGCTTGACACGCGGCACAACCAGAGCTCGTCTCTGCGGAGAAGGAGATACCAGGCCCCGGAGGACACGTGGAGCTTCCGGAGCTCATCACCACGGAGGTAACGAGTTCTGGAACGGTTTTTGGATTCTGTACGCGTAGAAATACCGGTACGGGGGAGAAACCGACCTGAATTCCACAATGTTACCGCCCCAAAACTTCTAAAGATAAGTTGTTAAGATTCAACGACCATCTGAACAGAACTCTTATTCAAAGTCCAATCAGATTAGGACTCTTCTTCTCCCAATTATAAATAGAACCCAGAACCTCTGGCCGAAACCACGAACTTCTTTTCAAACTCCTGAGCCGACGACTTAGAGCCCTAGCCCCAACTCGCCGAGCAAGCCATCGCCGGAGTTCAGCGAGGAAGATCGCCGGAAGAGAGCCCCAACGATCTGTCTGATCAGAGAAGGACCCCGAGACCGAGAAGAACGTAAGGTAGGTCTCCAATACCACCTTACGACATCGTTGTGTTTTCTTTGCATCTGTTCTTTGATTACTTTCGAACAGAAGCTTTCTCATGGACAGATCTCTTGTTGATCGGGTTGATCTAAAGACAAGGTCATCGCCACGTCCACATCTGATCCGAACACCTCTGTTCATCATAAAACCATGCAAGAACATGTACAAACCGACCTAATAAAACTAAACTGATTATAGGATAGCATGCATATGCATCATCGCATCTAGTTTAAAGTTTGTGCATGATATTGATTGTTGTGGATCTTGTATGTGCGTGATCCTGTATAGTCGGACAAGCTCAGGGAGCTGTCTACGACGAGCTGCAACAACAAGGTTTCGAGATCCAAGAGCAACCGGAACCGCAAGAACAAGGCAAGTGCTCCTTGACCATATTGATCCTATATTTTGGGGAAAAAGCTGTTTTGTTTTGCGAAAAGGTGTGTGTGCTGAGTCAAACATGATGGGAAACCCATTTTATAGGAGTTTACTAGTTTTGGTTAAAACCACCCTTGTCGCCAGGGATGTTTATGAGTCGGGTATGGTTTTTACTTTTGTGCTTCGCTGAGTCCATGGGATTGGGAAGCGAGATAGATGTGTCTAGCTAACTGCACTCGTAATGATAATGAGAAACTGATGTTGTTAATGAACATGGATCGGAGGGAGATCTAGGCAAGACTGGGTTTGTGAATGAGGTAGCATGAGATGGTGGTTTACTTGCCATAGATCTAAGGACCGGTTCATGCGAGCACATGCCAGGATAACAGTGCCACCACAAGGCCAACTATGGGTGCGCCTAAGCTGACTAATTAGGTAAGTTGCTGGATTGTTATGGACCGTGGAAGGCGCGGGGAATGGGAGTCGAGTGAGGACTGCCCTGGGAACTGCATGGCACAAGAGGGGGCCTGTAGATGGGAGAATTGGAGATTCTAGCCTGCCGGTGAAACCTTAGTGAGTCCATACATCTAGTAACCCCTTTGTAAAGGCTATTTTGTGATCTCTTTGCCATACACCGACGGATGTGTACTGGTATAATGGAGGTTCCGCAGTCGCCAACGGGTGATGAAATCACAAACTTGTGGGTAAAGAGTTGCAAACTCTGCAGAGTCTAAAACTATCATGATAGCCGAGCTTACGGTCACGAGCGCCTGGCCAACTTCCATGATTAGTTGGGATGGTTATTGGATATGGTTATTGGTTATGGTTTTGGATGGTTTGGTTTTCGGGACTGATGAGTCCGGGTGATAAGATGGGTTGCATGACTGTTGAGTCATGGCAACAAGGTTGGTCTCGGTGGGAGACGAAATTGTTTTATGAGATGAAATGGTAGCGAATACGAGATGGTATTCCTGAGATGGTAGCGAATACGAGGAGGTATTCATGAGCGAGAATGAGGTTGATTGATGACTGGTTGTGGCATGGAAGGTAATGAACATAATGGAGGTATGATTGGTATTTTAATACAGGATGGGATTACATTCACTTAAAGATGAGTCGCTGTTTTATCATGTTTTTGATAAATAACTTTGCTTTCTGCAATGAGCCTTTTTATACCTACCTTGTTATGAGCTTCATATCATATTTTTCCCGCACTTGCTGAGTACATCATTGTACTCAAACTTGCATTATTATTTCATCATCAGCAACAGGAGAAAATTTCTATGAAGACCAAGTGGAGCATTAGGCGTGTGATCTGTTCTCAACCTCGCCTGTGGGGATGGAGTAGAGATGGAGCCATTGCTGCCTAGAATTGCTTCCGCATTAGAATAAACACTTCCGCTGCATAGAAAGAAGACTTCCGCTGTGAGCATGAGTCCAAGACTCATGAGACATTGTAATAAACTCTGTTATTCGTGGTAATATATAATCTGAATTCAGTTTGTGGAACATATGTGTATGTGTGATGAACATCCTGGGCACACATATGCATTAGTTCTCGGTTCCGTGGTTTTCCACAGAATTGAGGGTGTCACATTATACGTCCCAACTCGTCACCATGGGGAGCCCCCGTGCTCTTCGTAGACAAGAAGGATAGGATCCAAAGGATGTGCGTGGACTATAGGTCTCTCAACGAGGTGACAATCAAGAACAAATACCCTCTGCCCCGTATAGAAGACCTATTCGACCAAATGAAAGGAGCCCGAGTGTTCTCCAAGATTGATCTTCGGTCGGGATACTTGTGAGACCTATGTGTGCTGAATACATTGGCTTTGACGATAAAAGTTTTGAATACTACCTTTTTAACAAGGTCCGACTCTAGGTCCGAGCTCCTGCAAGGTCCGACGATAGGTCCGACGTAAGGTCCGACTTGCTTTATCTAGGTCTAACTTATTTTGGCTAGATCTGACTTGTTTTTGCTAGCTCCGGTGCTAGGTCCGACTAGCTTTGGTAAGTTCCGTGCTAGGTCCGACTAAGCTTTAGTAAGCTCCGGCGCTAGGTCCGACTAGCTTTGGTAAGCTCTGGTTCAAGGTCCGGTTAGCTTTGGTAAGGTTCGGAGCTTGATTGCAATGGTTCTGCTTTTAACTTGCAATGTTTCAAAGTTGCTTTACTCTTATAGAAAGTTTGCTTAGTATTATTTTACTAAGTTTTTGGTGTGTTTTGGATGTTATGGCTGATATCATTTTGCTATGGTTTACAACATGCTTATGTGAGGTGCTCACGTAAGATGTTGTAGTTTCGGAACTAATGAGAGTCAAGTCGAGGACTTGTGCTCAGAAGTATTGGTTGTTTATTCATGTGCAGGTATTGCTTGAGTTCAAGACATGGCTGGTGATGGGATCCATTGAACTAGTCTTAGGGAGAAGATGAGGTTCAACAACCAAGTTCGGGAGGAATTGTGGTTGAGTTGATCGGGAGGTTGTGCAGTATGTTTGAATCAAGAACAGTGCATATGAAGGTATCTTGGACGTCGTTGGAAGATGTTTGCATGTGTGCAATGAGTGCATGGACGTGGCTGCATGGTTCCAAGGCGTGATGAAAAGATGTGGACGTAAAGAATTGGTCGGAAAGGTCCAACCGACTAGGTTATGGACTCAGGATGCGGTTGAGTCGTGTTTGACTCAAATATGGAAAGTTTTGAGTTGGTTATGATAGGATTTCGTGTGGGTCATGAATTTGAGTTGTTTTAGCAATGTTTGGGACGTTACTAAGGTGTTTGGAAGTCTTAAGATTGCTTCTATCTGCATGTAGAAGATTCTTGAGCAGTATTGGAATGTTACAGTTTGAATCCAAGTAGGAGTAGGAGTCCTAGTTTGAATTAGGTTGGCCTTAGGGCTAGTTATATAAGCAAGGGAGGCGAAGGCTCGTGAGAGCACGACTTTGGGGCTGTTCCTCTTGTGTTTTGATAAACAAAATTCGTATTCTAAAGGAACTTTTGTGACTTGTTCGTCCGACTTGTTTCAGACAAGTTTTTCTCGTTGAGTTTCTGTTCAGCACTACCTTGCTTCGGTGGTTTTATCATAACTCGAGTTTAACAGAACCAATTGATGTGATTCTTTTTTGGGTTGTATTCACAACTTGATTATCTATCATCTGTAAAAATCTCACGGTCATTGAATTTGTGGTTTCTGATGTGTACGAGTTTCTTTGCAGTATTCCAGAACTGTTTTTCTTGCGTAGGACAGATTGACCTTTGTTCGATCTTTCGATCGTAACTTGAGTTTCTCTCAACGGATTTTCATGATTCTTGTTGTGAAGACTTCATGACTTGATTCTCTACAATCTATACTAGTTTTGTCACAGTTGAACATGTTTAAATTAGTCGCGCACACGGTTTCTTTAACAGATCAGTTTTATGCTGAGGGGTGTTTTGTTGCTTCCGCTGAAAAGTTTTTATCTACCATTCACCCCTCCTCTGGTAGCTTTACACGTGTACTTCGATACTACAATTGGTATAAGAGCCAGATTGCTCTAATCTTTGTGATTTGCACATGTTTTGACTAATCATCATGGAGAAATACTCCACCAAACCTTGTGTGTTTAGTGGTATTGATTTTCAGGTTTGGAAGGCACGCATGGAAGCTTTCATCCAGACGCAATGCTTTGCAATATGGGAAAAGGTGTACAAGCCTTACGATGTGCCTTCAAACGATCAAGTCACGGCTACAAACATGAGAGATGTCGACAACAACAACAAGGCTCGGAACTTCATCATACAAGGACTAACTCAGAGCGACTTCAACCGTGTTGCACACCTCCGATCGGCGTACGATGTGTGGAGAGCACTTTGTGACTACCACGAAGGATCCAACACAATCAAGGAGGTAAGACAGGATATGTTCAAGAAAGAATACATGCGCTTTGAGATGCAACCCGGTGAGTTTATTGATGACCTCTTTGCTCACTTTAATAAAATTCTCAGCAACTTGCGTAGCGTCAATGTTAATTTTTCAGATGCTGAAAATGCTAGGCAATTACTAAGTGCATTAGACATGTCAATTTGGGAGATGAAAGTAACATACATACGTGAATCCACTGTCATGAGTACTCTTACATTAGATGTGCTTTATTCTAAGCTAAAAACTCATGAAATTGACATTATATCACGTAAGAACCCAAATAAGACTATTGCATTTGTCTCACAATGTGATATGCCTAGCCCCGGCCAATCATCTAGCAATACACATGCTTTGCTGTCTTCACTAACCCTAGAACAGATTGAGGAGTTTCCAGAGGACGAGCTAGTACTTCTTTCTACTAGGTTCTCAAAAGCATTGCAAAATGTGAGAACTAGAAGGAGAGAAAGCTCCGGACCTCAACGATGCTTTGAATGCTGTAAGAAAGGACACTTTCGTACAGATTGCCCTAACCTTTCTGGTCCTTCTAACTGTGATGAAAAGCAGAATAAAGTCAAGTCCTCTTTTGGCAACACCAACAAGAAAAAGAAGGGTTTTACAGGACGCAAACTGATAAACAGTTTCATCACCGCACTTCAAGAACTTGGCTCGAGTGATGTAGACATTGGAAGTGATGAATATGAAGATGATCTGGCAAACTTGTGCTTCATGGCGGGCAAATCAAAATCAAGTATGGAGGATACAGAACACAACAGTGACAACGAAGAGGTATGTCCTACTTGCGAAGAAATGTGCGATGCTATTTCTCGTGCCACTATTATTGTTAAGAAAAAGGACAAAAAGCTTAGGGACAATGCTGTTAAAATTGAGTCACTAGAATCTGAAATTAATCGTTTAAAATCCTTGATTCCTAGTGATGATTCTTGTTCCTCATGTGATTTAATATATGAACATTTGTCCTCTCTAAGAAGTGCACACACCTCCACACTTGATAAACTTGAACTTGAAATCGAAAAGAACAAAAAGCTTGCTGCACTTAATGATAAAAACTTGAAAGATGCTTGTTGTTATACAATTGATTTGCATTGTTCTACTTGCGATGATCTTGATAAGAAACTACAAGATGCTATGAATGAAATTTCTATATTGAACAATGCTTTACGTTCTCATGAAGTTAAATATTGTTCCAATTGCAAATTAAAAGGAAAAAATTCATGTGAAAATTGCCTTGATCTATCAAATAAACTTGATAACATGCATAGGACATTAGATTGGTTTTGTAATGGGAATAAGAACCTAAACTTGCTGCTGAATTCTTCCAAGTCTTGTAATGATAAAACTGGTTTAGGTTTTGATTCACATGCTCATGCTAAGGAACATCCACCTAAAATTGTAAAATCATTAGGAAGTGGTTTGATTCAAACAGTTCCTATACAAAAAGAAGTGGTTTTAAATCTGCAGGAGTGCTGTCACATTCGGGTTCAAATAAGCATACTGCATGCTCATCTAGACATGAACATAAAGTTAAATTTCATTGCACCTATTGCGTTAGAGATGGTCATGTCATAGATTTTTGTTATAGACTAGCTAAACAACATAAAAAGGAAAGAATGCAAGCTAGATCTTATAACTCTCATGCAAAATTTGCTGCACATACTAAACCGAATGTCAGGAACATGCAACCTGCTGTTATGAGTCAGAAATATTCAAAGTTTACCTCCGGATCTTCAGTTTTTGCCTCCGGAGCTTCAGTTTTCGCCTCCGGACCTTCTGTTTTTGCCTCCGGAGCTACTAATTTTCGTGCTACACAAGTAACACCTCATAAGTCAGTAGTTAAGAACAAAAAATCTCAAACTTTGACTCATAAACCTGCTGTTTTATCTCAGCTTTCGCATGTTATTCCTGCTGGACGTCGTGTGACTCAATACTGGATTCCTAAATGCCTTTTAACTAACCCCAGTATTGAGTCATCGACGTATTGTGCTTCTATGTTGGTTACACACTTAAGGAAGGAGAACATTTGGATTGTGGATTCAGGTTGCTCACGCCACATGACCGGTAACAAAGAATGGTTCTCCTCTCTCTCTTTTGTGTCACGTGTAGAGAATGTTACTTTTGCCGATAATTCTTCAACTCCTATAATTGCTAAGGGTTTGGTTACAGTAAATGATCACTACACTTTGAAGGATGTGGCACTTGTCAAAAATTTGAAATACAACTTTCCTTCTGTTTCACAATTGCTAGATGAAAATCTGGAAATTATTTTCAATAAAAACTGCTGCAAAGTTGTAGGTTCAAATAGTGAGCTTATCTTTAACATGTCTCGGTTTGGAAGAGTTTTTAAAGCTGATTTTGATATGTCTTCCTCTAAGCATAGATGTCTAGTTGCAAATGATTCCAAAGATTTATATTTTTGGCATTGTAGACTTGGTCACGTAGGCTTTGATCATCTCACGCGTGTTAGTGCTCTTGATCGCATACGTGGACTGCCTAAGCTTAAAGGGGACAAAGAAATTGTGTGCTCTTCTTGTAGACATGCAAAGATGGTTGCAGGTTCACATGCTCCTTTCACAATGACCATGACAACTGAACCGGGTCAACTTTTACACCTTGACACCATAGGACCTTCACGTGTTCAATCCTTCAGAGGTAAATGGTATGTTCTTGTGATTGTGGATGACTATTCTAGATACTCTTGGGTTTACTTTATGGCATCTAAGAATGAAGCTTTCAGTCACTTTAGAACTTTATGTCTTAGATTATCAATTGATCACCCAGGATCTTTAAGAGCAATTAGAAGTGATAATGGAACCAAATTTAAAAATCAATCGTTTGATCACTTTTGTGCTAAAAATGCAATAGATCATCAATTTTCTTCACCATATGTACCTCAACAAAATGGTGTTGTAGAGAGAAAGAACAGAACCTTAGTTTAGATGGCTAGGACTATGCTTGAAGAATATCAAACTCCTTGGAAATTTTGGGCTGATGCAATTGCAACCGCTTGTTATATCTCAAATTGTTTTTTATTGCATGCTAAGCTAGGTAAAACACCATATGAGCTCAGGTTTGGACATAGGCCTAGTGTCACACACTTTAGGGTCTTTGGTTGCAAATGCTTTGTTAAAAAACATGGTAATCTTGATAAATTTGAAGCTGGATCAGTTGATGGCATGTTTCTTGGTTATCTATCTCATACTAAAGGCTACCGTGTGCTTTTACTTGATACTAACAAAATTGTGGAGACTTGTGAGGTTTCTTTTGATGAAGCTAGCCCAGGTACTAGTTCAAATATTGCAGGTACGGATCCATATCCACAGGGGGGGAGTATTTTCGTTGAAGAAGAAGTGGTGCTGCTGCCCGAAAATTCAGAAGCTAATGACATTGTTCCAGCTCCTGATCTTGATTCACAACCAGCACCGATGACCACCATTGCTGGTCCATATCATTCTCATGTCACACGTTCTTTAATTTGTGATGAACATGAAGAAGAAGGAGCTTGTGAATTGTCTACTCCCTGCGGGTCCTCAAAAGTCATCCTCCACAACAAATGATTGGAAGCTTGCACGAATGAGTCACACGGTCCAGGTTTTGTGCTCCAAACTCTCACGCTCATTCTGCATTTGTTGCTTCTTTTGAATCCAAAGATATATCACACGCACTCACTAATGAATCTTGGATTATTGCCATGCAAGAAGAGTTAGAAAATTTTGAAAGTAATAATGTTTGGAAACTTGTACCTCCACCTCAAGGTTACACTTTAATTAGAACTAAATGGGTGTTTAAAAATAAACAAAGTGAGGATGGGGTTGTGGTTAGGAATAAGGCTAGGTTAGTTGCTCAGGGTTTCACACAAGTTGAAGGTCTAGATTTTGATGAAACTTTTGCTCCTGTTGCCAGATTAGAAGCCATAAGAATTTTGTTAGCTTTTGCTGCATCTAAAGGTTTTAAGCTATATCAAATGGATGTTAAAAGTGCTTTTCTTAATGGCTACATAGATGAGGAGGTTTATGTCAAACAACCACCTGGTTTTGAAAATCCAAATTTTCCTAATCATGTTTACAAACTGTCCAAATCCTTGTACAGTCTCAAACAAGCCCCTAGAGCATGGTATGATAGGTTAAAAACATTCTTACTTGAAAAGGGGTTTACCATGGGCAAAGTTGATAAAATTCTTTTTGTGTTTAAGCATGGCAATGACTCATTATTCGTTCAAGTGTATGTGGATGATATTATCTTTGGTTGTGCTTCTCATGATCTTGGGTCCAAGTTTTTAGCTATGATGAGTTCAGAATTTGAGATGAGTATGATGGGAGAACTCACGTACTTTTTGAGGCTGCAAATCAAGCAAACCAAGGAGGGTACCTTTGTGCATGAAACAAAGTATACAAAAGATCTCCTAAGGCACTTCAACATGGACAAAAGCAAGCATCTTCGGACACCAATGGGAACAGAAACAACACTTGAACTTGATGAAGATTGTGATCCCGTTAATCAAAAAGAATATAGAAGCATGATCAGATCACTTTTGTATCTCACGGCATCAAGACCGGACATACAATTTAGCGTATGTCTTTGTGCATGGTTTCAAGCCTCCCCACGTGCTTCACATCGTCAAGCCGTCAAAAGGATTCTCAGGTACTTACATGGAACTCAAGAATTTGGCATGTTTCTTCCTTCTTCCTCAACCATTACTTTGAAAGCTTTTTCCGATGCTGATTTTGGGGGTTGTAGGATTGATAGGAAAAGTAATTCTGATGCTTGTCATTTTCTTGGTAATTCACTAGTTGTCTGGTTCTCTAGAAAACAAAGTTCAGTTGCACAATCCACAGCCGAATCTGAATATGTAGCTGCTGCTAGTGCTTGCTCACAAATTCTTTGGATTGTTCAAACACTTCAGGACTATGGGGTTGATCAAGATAGTGTTCCACTGTTTTGTGATAACACTAGTGCCATTTGCATTGCTAAAAATCCCGTGTAACATTTGAGAACTAAGCACATTAACATTAGGTATCACTTTCTCCATGAAAATGTCGAAAAAGGGAGCATTGTGCTTCACCATGTAGATACCGAACAACAATTGGCTGACATTTTTACAAAACCTTTGGATTTCACTCTTTTTTGTTACATTCGTAGTGAAATAGGGGTTATGCATCCTCATGGCTTAAATTGAGGGAGAATTTTGAAACTTGGGAAGTCTATGTGCGAATCTGAAATTAAAATAATATGAGCATAGTATTTCATGCATATATGACTTTGTGATTCCTTTTTTATGCTGAAAGTTCTTACTACATTACTCGTGTTATACATTTTGTAGTTTTACCATGTCTAGTAATTGGAATAATTACTTACACTAAATCTGGTCATAGTCGAACTTTCTTGCTCTTTTGAACTTGTTGCATGCTCACAAGTGCTTTTAATCATAAAGAATTAATCAAGTAATCAACTCACATGTTGAGTTTTTATGTTCAAATAAAAAAATGAGAAAAGATCAAGAGAATATGCATGCATCGCACTTCTTCTTTTGAGATGGCTTATCATTGCACTTAGATATGAACTTGAAAAGAGTTGTGTATGACTAAAACCATGTCCTTAAGCTTCTGACTGTCAAATGACATAGGCTTGGCTTGGTTGGTTAGAATAAGGCTGATGATGCATATAATCTCTTGCAAATGTCATAAGATCAAAATTTGTGCTTTAAATGATAAATAAAATGCAGCAACAAGTGTCATGCTTTCAGGTCTTGAAATAGTTAAGTTTTTGAGATCATGACTTGCTTAAATTGAAAATTACACTTGATCTATAGCATGGCTTACACTACTTTATGTATCTCATTGATGTGATAGTGTAAATTACTTGATAGTATGATTTGGATGAGCTTTGTTTTATATGTATATGTTATAATGTGCTCATAACAAATTAAAATTTCTCTTTTGTATCTTGCTGAATACATTGTCAAAGGGGGAGAAATTGATCACACATTGCACATATTCACAAGTGTTTTGGCACGATCTTCTCAGGGGGAGAATTTTTGGTATTTTTCTTTTTCTTCTCATTTTATTTCTGATATACAAAGGGGACGAAATTGTTTTCAAAACTTTTCATGTGAATAAGACAATGTTCGGATTTTAAGTGGTGTTGCCAATGCATTCATCAAGTGGGAGATTGTGAGACCTATGTGTGCTGAATACATTGGCTTTGACGGTAAATGTTTTGAATACTACCTTTTTAACAAGGTCCGACTCTAGGTCCGAGCTCCTGCAAGATCCGACGATAGGTCCGATGTAAGGTCCGACTTGCTTTGTCTAGGTCTGACTTATTTTGGCTAGGTCCGACTTGTTTTTGCTAGATCCGACTAGCTTTGGTAAGTTCCGTGCTAGGTCCGACTAAGCTTTAGTAAGCTCCGGTGCTAGGTCTGACTAGCTTTGGTAAGCTTCGGTTCAAGGTCTTGTTAGTTTTGGTAAGGTTCGGAGCTTGATTGCAATGATTCTACTTTTAACTTGCAATGTTTTGAACTTGCTTTACTCTTATGGAAAATTTGCTTAGTATTATTTTACTAAGTTTCTGGTGTGTTTTGGTGGTTATGGCTAATATCATTTTGCTATGGTTTACAACATGCTTATGTGAGGTGCTCACAAGATGTTGTAGTTTCGGAACTAACGAGAGTCAAGTCGAGGACTTGTGCTTGGAAGTATTGGTTGTTCATTCATGTGCAGGTGTTGCTTGAGTTCAACACATGGCTGGTGACGGGATCCATTGAACTAGTCTTAGGGAGAAGATGAGGTTCAACAACCAAGTTCGGGAGGAATTGTGGTTGAGTTGATCGGGAGGTTGCGCAGTATGTTTGAATCAAGAACAATGCATATGAAGGTATCTTAGACGTCATTGGAAGATGTTTGCACGTGTGCAAGGAGTGCATGGACGTGGCTGCATGGTTCCAAGGCATGATGAAGATATGTGGACGTAAAGAATTGGTCGGAAAGGTCCAACCGACTAGGTTATGGACTCAGGCTGCGGCTGAGTCGTGTTTGACTCAAATATGGAAAGTTTTGAGTTGGTTATGATAGTATTTCGTGTGGGTCATGAATTTGAATTTTTTTAGGAATGTTTGGGACGTTACTAAGGTGTTTGGAAGTCTTAAGATTGCTTCTATCTGCGTGTAGAAGAGTCTTGAGCAGTATTGGAAAGTTACAGTTTGAATCCAAGTAGGAGTAGGAGTCCTAGTTTGAATTGGGTTGGCCTTAGAGCTGGTTATATAAGCAAGGGAGGGCAAGGCTCATGAGAGCACGACTTTGGGGCTGTTCCTCTTGTGTTTTGATAAACAAAATTCGTATTCTAAAGGAACTTTTGTGCCTTGTTCGTCCGACTTGTTTCAGACAAGTTTTTCTCGTCGAGTTTCTGTTCAGCACTACCTTGCTTCGGTGGTTTTATCATAACTCGAGTTTTACAGATCCAATTGATGTGATTCTTTTTGGATTGTCTTCACAACTTGATTATATATCATCTGTAAAAATGTCACGGTCATTGAATTTGTGGTTTCTGATCTACACGAGTTTCTTTGCAGTATCCCAGAACTGTTTTTCTCGCGTAGGACAGATTGACCTTTGTTCGATCTTTCGATCGTAACTTGAGTTTCTCTCAACAGATTTTCATGGTTCTTGTTGTGACATCTTCGTTACTTGATTATATACAATATATACTAGTTTTGTCACAGTTGAACACGTTTAGATTAGTCGCACACACGGTTTCTTTAACAGATCGGTTTTCTGCTGAGGGGTGTTTTGTTGCTTCTGCTGAGAAGTTTTTACCTACTATTCACCCCCTCTCTGGTAGCTTTACACGTGTACTTCGATCCTACAATACTTCCAGCTGAAGATTAAGCCCTCCGATATACCCAAGACTGCCTTTCGAACATGGTATGGTTCGTATGAATATACCGTCATGTCTTTTGGGTTAACAAATGCACCCGCATACTTCATGTACCTTATAAACAAGGTTTTCATGGAGTACTTGGATAAGTTCATCGTGGTTTTCATCGACGACATTATGGTGTATTCAAAATGTGAAGAGGAGCATGAAGAACATTTGAAATTGACCATGCAGAAAATGCGTGGGCATCAATTGTATGCCAAGCTTAACAAGTGTCAATTTTGGCTAAATGAGATATCGTTCCTAGGCCACATTATCTCCGAGGAAGGAGTATCGGTTGATCCCGGAAAAGTGGGAGATGTTCTGAAGTGGAACCAACTGCAAAATGTGAGGGATATTCGAATTTTTCTTGGGATGGCTGGATACTGCCGAAGGTTCATCAAGGACTTCTCTAAGATAGCAAAGCCTATAACGGAGTTGCTAACAAAGGGAAAGGCCTTCCAATGGACACCAGAATGCCAAGAAAGTTTTAAGGAGCTCAAGAAAAGGCTAACCACAGCGCTGGTTTTAGTATTGCCGGACGTGAGCAAGAGCTTCGACATATATTGTGACGCATCCAGACAAGTGCTCGGATGTGTGCTCATGCAAGAAGGACAAGTGGTAGCCTATGCCTCACGACAATTGAAGAAGCACGAGCTTAATTATCCTACACATGACTTGGAGCTAGCAGCAGTAGTGCATGCATTGAAGATTTGGAGACATTATATCCTTGGTCATCGATACGAGATCTATACGGATCATAAAAGCCTCAAGTACATATTTACACAAATGGACTTGAATTTGAGGCAACGTCGATGGTTGTAACTCACTAAGGATTGTGATGTTGGAATCAACTACCACCCTGGAAGGGCCAATGTAGTAGCTGATGCATTGAGCCGGAAGGGAGCATGCCACCAACTCACGGTTCGGGAGCTACCACCCGAACTACGCAAGGAGTTTGAACGGTTACACCTCGGATTCTTGAACAAGATAGAAGTGATGGAACTCCACTCTTCTTTGGAGCAAGGGATAAGAGATGGCCAAGCAACGGATGAGGAGATCAAGGAAAGGATCCGACAAGGAATAGAGAAGGATTTCAAGGAAGATGAGAAGGGTACGCTTTGGCTAGGAAAAAGGATTTGTGTTCCTAACGTAAAACACATCCTCGACATGATATTAAAGGAGGCACATGATTCACCCTATTCCATACATCCCGGAAGTACCAAAATGTACAAGGACTTGAAGACTTGTTATTGGTGGGATGGTATGAAAAGGGACATAGCCGAATATGTTGCCCTATGCGACACATGCCAATGGGTGAAGGCCGAACATAAAAGACCCGCCGGATTGTTGCAACCCTTAAAGGAACCCGAGTGGAAGTGGGAGGACATCAGTATGGATTTCATCGTCGGATTTCCACGTACTCAGTCGAGTTATGACTCCATCTGGGTTATCGTGGACGATTAACGAAAACAGCCCATTTTCTCCCTGTAAGGGCCAAGTATAACGTTGCACAATTAGCCGAGTTGTACATGGAGCAGATGGTGTGTCGTCATGGAGTCCCGAGGAGGATAGTCTCAGATCGAGGTTCTCAGTTTACCTCTAGATTTTGGAGGAAGCTGCAGAAAGCTATGGGTACACGACTGGATTTTAGCTCCGCCTATCACCCACAAACCGATGGACAAACCGAAAGGACAAACCAAATTTTGCAGGACATGTTGAGAGCTTGCGTCTTGAAACATGGGCGTAGTTGGGATAGGAGTTTACCGTACGCCGAGTTCTCCTATAACAATAGCTATCAAGCTAGCTTGAAGATGTCGCCTTTCAAAGCATTATATGGTAGACGGTGTAGGACACCGCTGTTTTGGAACGAGACCGGAGAGAACCAAGTGTTTGGACCAGAAGTGCTACAGAAGGCTGAAAAGCAAGCCCAAACCATACGAGAGAACTTGAAGGCTGCTCAGTCACGACAGAAAGACGATACGGACAATAGGCGAAGGAAGTTAACTTTCGAAGTAGGAGACTTCGCATACCTTAAGGAATCGCCTATCCGAGGCCAACGACGTTTCAACGTCAAAGGCAAGCTAGCACCTCGCTACATCGGGCCATTTAAGATTTCGGACAAGTGAGGAGAAGTAGCCTATCAACTAAAGCTCCCAACGCACCTCTCTGACGTACATGACGTGTTTCATGTATCCCAGCTCAAGAAGTGCTTGAGGGTACCAGAGGAGCAAGTACCAATGGAAGAGCTTGAACTTCAAGAGGACCTGACCTATGCGGAGCACCCCATCCGAATTTTTGACGTAAAGGAAAGGGTCACGAGGAACAAAGTGATCCGATGGTGCAAGGTACAATGGAGCCATCATACCGAAGCTGAAGCCACATGGGAGCGTGAAGAAGACATCAAGGCAGAATTCCCTCATCTATTCTCTACTAACGAATCTCGAGGGCGAGATTCAATTTAAGGGGGGTAGATTTGTGACACCCTCATTTTTGGTTTCTGCATGTGTTCATGTTTCATGTAGAACAACGCTTTAAAATAAGCTGAAACAGAGAAAATATCAAAAAGATAGCCAAAATGAGCCAAGTCCAGTTCACAGAGAGCGCCGAAGACAACTCCCGCCGCTAAACTGGCTACGTGGCGCCTTCGGAGCTCATCTCCGCAAATGGGGAGAGGTCCGCCGATAAACTGGCTACGTGGCAGGCTCGGGGCTCGTCCCCACAAAGGGGGAGAAGTCCGACCCTGTGGGACACGTGTTGCCCCTGAGCTAGCCTCTGCGGAGAAGCGAGGCCAGTCCCACAGGACACGTGTCACCTTAGGAGCTATTCACCACGGAAAAGAGAGGACCAGCCACGCGGAACACGTGTCGCTCTCGGAGCTCACCTCCGAGAGGTCCGACACTACCGGACACGTGTCACCTCCGGAGCTCACCTCCGGGAGGTCCGGTCCTATTGGACACATGTCAACCTCGGAGCTCGTCTCTGAGAAGGAAGGAAATCTGGCACTGTTAGGACACGTGGCACACCCGGAGCCACCTCCAAATAAAGAGGAGGTCCCGACCGCCAGGATACGTGGCACACGTGGAGCCCACTTCTGAGAAAGAGGGAGGTCTCGCTTGCTTGACACGCGGCACAACCTGAGCTCGTCTCTTTGGAAAAGGGAGACCGGGCCCCCAATGGACACGTGGAGCTTCCGGAGCTCATCACTGCGGAGGTAACGAGTTCTAGAGCGGGTTTTGCTTCTGTACGCATGGGAATACCTGTACGGGAGGAAACCGACACAATTTCCACAATGTTACTGCACCAAATCAACTAAAGATAAGTTGTTAATATTCAACGACAAGTTGAATAGGACTGCTATTCGAAGTCCAATCAGATTAGAACTCTTTCCTCCCGATTATAAATAGAACCCAGAACCTTTGGACGAAACCACGAACTTCTTTTCCAACTCCTGAGCCGACGACTTAGAGCCCTAGCCCCAGCTCACCGAGTAAACCCTTCGCCGGAGTACGATCACCGGAAGAGAGCCCCAATGATCTGTCTTGCTAGGAGAAGGACCCCGAGACCAAGAAGAACATAAGGTAGGTGTCCAATACTACCTTACGACATCATCGTGTTTTCTTTGCATCTGTTCTTCGATTCCTTTTGAACAGAAGCTTTTTTGTGGACAGATCACTTGTTGATCGATTTGATCTAAAAGTCAAGATCATCGCCACGTCCACAATTGATCTGTACAACTCTATTCATCGTAAAACCCATGCAAGCCATGCAAGAACACATACAAACTAAACTGCATCATAAGATTAACATGCATAAGCATCATCGCATCTAGTTAAAGTTTGTGCATGATATTGATTGTTGCAAATCTTGTATGTGCGTGATCGTGTATAGAAGGACAAGCTCATGGAACTACCTACGACGGGCTACAACAACAAGATTTTGAGCAATCGGAACAGCCAGAACAAGGCAAGTGCCCCTTGACCATATTGATCCTATGTTTTGGGTGTTTTGTTTGCGAAAAGGTGTGTGTGCTGAGTCAAACATGATGGGAAACCCTTTTATAGGAATTTAATAGTTTTGGTTAAACCACCCTTGTCGCCAGGGAAGTTTATGAGTCGGGTATGGTTTTTACTTTTATGCTTCGCTGAGTCCATGGGATTGGGAAGCGAGATAGATGTAACTAGCTAACTGCACTCGTAACGATAATAAGAAACTGATGTTGTTAATGAACATGGATTGGAGGGAGATCTAGGCAAGCCTGGGTTTGTGAATGAGGTAGAATGAGATGGTGGTTTACTTGTCGTAGATCTAAGGACCGGTTCATGCGAGCACATGCCAGGATAACAGTGCCACCACAAGGCCAAGTATGGGTGCGGCTTAGCTGAGTAATTAGGTAAGTTGTTAGATTGTTATGGACCGTGGAAGGCGCGGGGAATGGGAGTCGAGTGAGGACTGCCCTGGGAACTGCGTGGCACAAGAGGGGGCCTGTGGGTGGGAGAATTGGAGATTCTAGCCTGCCGGTGAAACCATAGTGAGTCCGTATATCTTGTAGCCCCTTAGTAAAGGCTATTTTGTGATCTCTTGGCCATACACCGACGATTGTGTACTGGTATAATGGAGGTTCTGCAGTCGCCGACGGGTGAAAAAAATCACAAACTTGTGGGTAAAGAGGTGCAAACTCTGCAGAATGTTGAGTCCGGGTGATAAGATTGGTTGCATGACTGTTGAGTCATGGCAACGAGATTGGTCTCGGAGTGAGATGAAATGGTAGTGAATACGAGATGGTATTCATGAGATGGTAGCGAATACGAGAAGGTATTCGTGAGCGAGAATGAAGTTGATTAATGTCTTGTTGGACATGGAAGGCACTGAACATAATGGAGGTATGATTGGTATTTTAATGCAAGTTGGGATTAAATTCACTTAAAGATAGGTTGCTGTTTTATCATGGTTTTGATAAATAACTTTGCTTTCTGCAATGATCCTTTTTATACCTACCTTGTTGTGAGCTACATATCATATCTTCCCGCACTTGCTGAGTACATCATTGTACTCAAACTTGCATTATTATTTCATCATCAGCAACAGGAGAAGATTACTATGAAGACCAAGTGGAGCATTAGGCGTGTAAGCTATCCTCAACCTTGCCTGTGGGGATGGAGCAGAGATGGAGCTGCTGCTGCTTAGATTGCTTCCGCACTAGTTAGAAGACTTCCGCTGCATAGAAATAAGACTTCCGCTGTTAAATTAAGACTTCCGCTGTTAGCATGAGTCCAAGACTCATGAGACATTGTAATAAAACCCTGTTATCCGTGGTAATATATATTCTGAATTCAGTTTGTGGAACATATGTGTATGGGTGATGAACATCCTAGGCACACATATGCATCAGTTCTCGGTTCCATGGTTTTCCACAGAATTGAGGGCGTCACAATGCAGGGATGATTCAAGGAAACTTAAGGCATATTCTCCTGTTCATAGATGGTGAAGAGAAGTTCAACCTTGTTGAGCACATCTATGACGACATCTTCAACATCTCTCACACTCCCAACCGCTCATGTGGGTATGCACCATATATCATGTGCTTAATTGAGAAGGTATCGGGGATTGTTTTTATCAAGGATGTCACTCATCGACCTCTCCGTCCTCAGCTACCCCCTATTGTGCCAGAACCCTCCAGAAGGAAGAATGCTCAACCTCCTTCGAGCTCAGCGGCCCCTCCTAGCTCAGTGGCTCCCTCATCACCTCCTCCTCCGCTGTCAATGAGCGGATTCATCAAGTGCTTCAACGCACTCTTCGCCTCTTGTCGGCGTGTGGAGGTCCAGACTCGACGCATGGAGAGGCGTCAGGAGAAGTACCTCAAGGTTGTGTGTGACAAGCTTGAGGTACCCATGTATCCTCCCGAGGAGAGTGATGGGGAGCTCACTCCATATCCAGAGTTCACAGCTGATGAGCTCGCCAAGTTCAGGGATGATGGAAGCTCTTCGAAGACCGTGCCTCCATCCACCGCCACCGATGATGAGGAAGATGATACGGAGGCCACGGAGAGTGATGAAGATGGAGATGAAGAGGAAGACGATTGAAGATGACGAGTAGACTTAGGCGTATCTTCTTCCTTTTTCCTTTTTGGTGCCTTGATGCCAAAGGGGGAGAGATGGAAGAGGATGTCTTCTTTTTAACATCTTCTAGTCTTGCAATAGATCCTTGGACATGACTATCTCTATATTTTATCTCTATGTTTTATGCATTGTGTCTCTTTTGTGTAAGACTACGTGTTGGATATTATGGCTTATATTTGATCATTGTTGCTCTTTGCTATGTTTCATTGTCTTATCACATTTTTGAGCACAACACGTAGGCACTCCATCATAACATGTGAGTGTATGTCAACTCTCCTCTTTTACTGTTGCATACATCCAGGGGGAGTTAAGCATACACACACTTGTTGTGAAATAAAACTTTTACCTCTTATGTTGAAACTTAATGTGTTGTCATCAATCACCAAAAAGGGGGAGATTGTAAGTGCATCTAGGTATCCCCGTGGGTTTTGGATGATTGATGACGACAATTAAGAGACTAATGAGCTGAGATGATCATAAGCACAGGATATTTCCAAGGTGGACACCTAAACTCTCAAAAAGAAAAAGGATGAAGAACGGCATCGAAGACTCAAAGAGTAGAAATTAGGATTTCATTTCAGTCTTTCGTAGGCTAGCCGTGTAAGAGTGAGAGTGTGTGTGTCAAGTGCATTGAGATCATAGAAGAGAGCTCAAAGCATTAGAAGTGTCAAATTCTTAGTGGAGAGTGCTAGTGAGGTAAACTTGGGCAGGCCGGACTTGTCCGGGCCAGAGGCCGGACTAGTCCGGAAGTCCTACAGCTTAGTCCGTTTTGGGGCAGACTAAGAGTTCCTGACTGAGTTCGGACTTGTCTATTTGGGACGGACTTGTCCGGTTCTCTATTGGTGAGAGTATTTTGGGACTAAGTCCCGGTAGACCGGACTTGTCCGGCTCAGTGGTCGGACTAGTCCAGGCTAGCCAGACTAGTCCATCTTCACCCGGACAACCAGTCCCTGTGTGAGTTCGGGCTAGTCTTGGTGGACCGGACTTATCCGCCTTAGTGGTCGAACTAGTCCGGGTCCTCTAGACTTGTCCATTCTCACCCAGTCAAATAGTTCCTGTGTGAGATTGGACTAGTCCGGTTTGAGGCGGACTAGTCCGGACATTTGTGAACGTTTGAAATTTGAATGTTGGGGGGTAGGTGGCTTTGTGACGTCAGTGATCCCCATGGACCGGACTAGTCCGGGTCCTGACCGGACTAGTCTGGACTTTTGGTAGGTGGCAACGGTTGGCTGTCAAGACTTCTATAAAAGGAGATGCCCCGACTTCGTTTAGAAACCCATGGAACCCTAGCACCGCCACAACCATCCTAGAGCCTCTCCAAGCCTTCTCCATTGCCTACTCACCCTCTAGAATCAATTCTTGAGTGGATTTGGGTGAGTGAGGAGAGGAGAAGGAAGAACTTCGCGTTTAGGCTCTTGGAGTGACTTGTGGCTTGTGAGATTCATGAAGTTTTGTGGAAGTGATCAAGTGGGAGCCTCAGATTGTGAGCAGCCCCAAAACCTTGTATGTTCACCATTGAGATAGTGAAGAATCGAGTTGTCCTTAGTGGCGACTTGGTGAGGAAAGGGTTGTTAAACCTTGTCCTTTGTGGACTCCTCAACGGGGACGTAGATTCCTGAGTGAAATCAAACCTCGGGAAAAAAATCCTTGTGTCATTTTTGCATTTACACTTCATTGATCATTAGAATTGCTTAGGTTAGTTTCGATCTTTTCGCTATTATAGTATTCATTGTTACAATCTTGAGATCCACTTCTATATCCTATCAAATTTTTCATATTAAATTGCTAGATAGTTTATCTGCACTTTATTGAACTAAAATCTGAAGAGAAACCCATAAAAACCAAGTTTAGGATTTTCCAGCAGTCTGACCGGACTAGTCCGCCCCTGAGCCAGACTAGTCCGGCCTTTTAAGGCTTTTTTAGCAGGCTGACCGGACTGGTCCACCCCTGAGCCAGACTAGTCCGGCCCCTGTGTTTCTAATCTCGTTTAATTAAGTCATTTCAGGTATTTTAGCCTATTCACTCCCCTCTAGGCAATTTCAGGTGGTTTACTTGCCGTAGATCTAAGGACCGGTTCATGCCAGCACATGCCAGGGAAACAATACCACCACAAGGCCAATCATAGGTGCGGCTTAGCTGACTAATTAGGTGTGTTGCTAGCTTGTTATGGACCGTGGATGGCGCGGGGAATGGAAGTCGAGGAGGATTGCCCTGGGAACTGCATGGCACAAGAGAGGGCCCGTGGGTGGGAGAATGGTGATTCGAGCCTTGTAACACCCCAAATTTTTAGTCAAAATCCAAATTTGGATTCAAAACCCTAAACCATGTTCAGAGGGGAATTTAGAAATTTTTGGACGTGTTCATGTTTTGCAAAAATTCAAATTCAAACTGGAATTCAAATTATACCCAAAACAGAAAAGAAATGGAAAAAGAAAAAGGAAATCGGGAAAAAAACTGGCCAGTGGGCCGAAACCTTCAGCCGGCCCAGCAAACCCCCGCGCCAGCCCGCCCCGCGCGCGCCGCGCTGCCCCTCGCTGACGGGTGGGACCCACATGTCATCCCTAACCCCGCGACCCCGGACTCTCTCCCGCGCGCGCGATCGCAACCGATCGGGAAATCGCGTCCCGCAGCCGAATTCCGGTCCCAGCGGACTCCAACTCGATCACGACAGACCCACCGCCCTCCCCCGGCTATAAAAACCACCGATCCGATCAGTTTTCCTCACGCGATCGCCGATTTTCACTCCGGTGAGCACCGAGACTTCGCCGGTGAATTCTGGCCGATCTAAGCTCGGAAACTCTGATCTAACTCGCTGGTTTTGATCCACCGCCTCCGGGGAACTTTGCAGGTGCAGAAAACCCGAAGACTTACGGTGTAAACTCAGCGCCGACGAGCTTCGCCGTGGTTTTGCCTCGGACCTCGCCGCCGAGCACTTTTCAGGACCCCCGAGCTCGAGAAAACCCCCCAGGTGAGATCCCTGACCTCCCCTCTACCGATCTAGGCCATAAGATCACAGTTCTAGGCAGAATTCTCGAGGATCCGAAAGTTTCCGGCGAGATCGCCGCTTCCCGCCGCCGTGCGCCGCCGGCAGCGCCGCCCGCGCTCGATCAGAGCGACGTGGCCGCTTGTGTGCCGTTTATTTTAAATCGCACGGTAGACTTTAAATCCCCGCGTACCGGTTCGATGTTATAATCTCAGCCGTCGGTTTAAAATCGGACGGTCCACGTCGACCCCGCGTTATAAAGGCTGGAGTTCTTACGTGCTACCCCCTGGGGTTCTCTGGAATTGAGAGCTAGCCCCGGAAACTTCAGATCTAGCCCCTGGAACTTCAGAAAATCATGTAAATTCATTTAAAAATCAGTTTTAGCCCCTGGACTTATAGAAATTAAGAAAAACACCTCGGTTAAGTGTAGCTAGACCCCTGGAAATTATGAAAATAATATTATAGACCCTGTGATGGGTGAGTTTACTTTTTAACCCTGATTAGTATTTAAATTAGAAAATTGAATATGTAACTAGTGTTTAAAAATTAAAAACTGGGACAAACATAATTGTCAAAATTAATTAAAAACTTTCTCAGTACTTAGAAAACTTTGGAGTGAGATAAAAATATATTTTTGGGCTGATATGAATCTGTTTCATTAATCACATTATTTAGATTAGGGACACATTTTTAAAGTAAAGAATAGTTATAGAAAAATAGGGAAAAATAATTATGAAATAGTATACAACATAAGCCATGGTCAAAATATGATTTTAAATTATTTAGGACCAGAACCTAATCTGTTTAGGTGATGTGTATTACTAATTTAATAATAAAATATACAATTATGCATAGGAATATAAATCTGAACATATAGAAACTAGTAAATGATAAATGGAGTTTCTAAAATACAAAGAATTCAGTTTAGGGTTGATAGAAGTTGTGAAGGCACATTGTAGGCAAGTATAAATGTGGACACAAAAGTAGGAATCATATATACATGGTTAAAAGTGCATGCAAGCCACAACTTAACACCTATAAAGTAACCACAACACATATATGGGTGAATGAATTTCATAAATATGAAATGTGTGGTTTGTATGAAGTAGAAGTGTGAACTATGTCTTATGATTGTTGTTTTTCTTTTGTTATGTGTGATGGTATGAAGTAGAACCTGTTCAAGAGCAAGTTATTTCTTTCCAAGATCAAGACTACTCATTCCAAGAGCAGCAAGAAGGAGGCAAGTGTCCTTGACCACTTTGATCCTATGCTAGGATGTGTAGATAGAATTATTTGCATTGTCAAATGAAATATGAAACCCATGCTAGGAAAGTTTCCCTAGAATTGCATTACCTTGTTTCCTTGTAGCTTGGGTTGGGATTTATTTTGTCATGTCATTTATTTACATGCATTTGCTTAGCCATGGTTAGAATGGGATATTTGGGAAATGAGATCATCAGTTTATATTACCATACTCTTGAATGAGACATGGTGAGTTATGTAGAGGTAGGGATCAAGGCAAGTTGGATGTTTTGGTTGTGTGCTGGGTGCACGAGACTTGGGTTTGTGTTTAGTACTTGCCTGGATCCTAAGGACCGGTTCATGGAGCATGTAACCCGGCTTTACAGTGCCAACCACATGCTGAGATGGGGCAGCTTAGCCAATTAATTAGGTGTATCCCCGGCGTAGTATGGGTGTGTTGGATAGTGCGGGGAGTAGGTGTCAGCTGGACTACCATATGAACCGCAAGGCTCAAGAGGGGGCCACTGCAGCGGGGTTGGAGCCTCTTGTATGCTGTTAGGGGTGAAACCTCAGTGGGCCCACGCTCGTCGGGAATCCCTTTGTAAAGGCTTTGTAGTGATCTCTTGGCCGCACACCTGGGAAGTGTGAATGTGGAACGTAGCCACTGGCATAATGGAGGTTCTTTTAGTCCACCCGGCAACAGGGGATGAAATCACTACTTTTGGGTACAGTGGTACAAACTCTGCAGAGTTAAAACTGTCTTGACAGCCGTGCTCACGGTTAAGAGCGGCCTGGACTTATTCATGATTAGAGGATTGATGGTTTTGGAAGTTAAGCGGGAAGCTTAACATTGGAAATGATGTTATGATTATTTGGTTATGATAATGGGATGGAAGATTGGGACCATTTCACCTATGTAGTAATGTAGGTGCTTAATAAGCTAAGGTGATAGGTATTAATTGCGTAGTGCTTTAACCATGAGTTCAATCTCTCCTTGTTCTAGCCATGCATGATATAATTTTCCCACACTTGCTGAGTACCATTGGTACTCAACCTTGCATATTTGTTGGTTTATATTGCTGCTCAGGTCAAGATAATGAGGTGGTGTATAATGACCAAGATTTTTGGACCCAAGGAAGGTTTTTAGATTCATGAAGACCCCCGGGCAACGCCTGTGATGGAGCCCTAAAGAATAATATTCCGCTGCTAGTTTATTTACTTGTGATGAACTTATTATTGTCCATCGAGACATTTACTTTGTAAGACTTACCTTTATTCAACACCTGGCTTGTAATAAATGATGCTTCACTATTTGTCATCACATGTATGAGAAAATGATCCTGGCATACATGTGATATTCACTTGGTTGTTTCTTCGGAAAAACCGGGTCTGACAGAGGTGGTATCAGAGCCAAGGTTGCCCGTAGGAACGTGGACCTAGGTAGAAATGGACGTATTTAAGGGCCCTATTTTATTAAAAACTATTTTCCAAAGTGTGGGTGGAAAAGTGTTATTAAAGGAGTCATTTTCTTAATCTTACCCCAACTTTCATTCAAAATAGGATTTTTGTTTGAAAATTTATCTAACCTAATTTTAAATTCTTTTGTTTTAGATGGTTCGTATGATTCGCACCGCTCGTAAGTCCACAGGAGGGAGAGTTCCCGTAGTGGCCCTTGCCGAAAGAGAGGAGAGTCGTCCCGTGACGTACCTTTCCTACGGATTGGCAGTTGGAGATTTGTTGCGCCGTCTTCGACGTATGCTCGAAGCCGCCGGCAATACGGGCAAGCTCATCATCCACTATAACTCTACCAGGACCATCCGTGAGAAGAGGGAAGAATGGAGTTCGGAGATGAGGATTATACACGAGAATCAGCTGCTGAAGATCCACCATTCTCCAGCTTGTCGAGCAACACAAGTTGATGCGGAGAAAGATGTCACTTGGGAGGCCATCACCTCCAGAGTCACATCTATCGTCGCCACTTGGACAAAACTGAGTACATGTATGTTCTCCAACGTGAGAGTGGTACCACGGAGTACAAGTACCCTCCGGTGCAACAAGGGACTTCCCATGAGCACATGGACTTGTGCTTGGAGGATGCTGCTATGCTCAGCACTCGACTGCAGGAGTGTCAACAAGAGCTTCAGGATGTCCGAGACACCCTGAAGGAAACGGAGGCGTTGCTGCGAGCTTGTTTAAAGGCGAGAGAAAGAGGAGATGGGAATGAACTGTGTGTCACCGTGAGTGATCCATGGACTCCTGACTCCCCGGATCGCCGAGCAATCAGGCGTCGTCGCACTTCTCCACCAGCAGCCTCCCCACCCAAAGCAGAGTCCGAAGGTAGCCGAAATGAGGAGGAAGATCCCGAGGAGCCAGCTCAAGAGGACGAGTAGTGTAGAGTCTTTCCCCTAGCTAGCAAGAGGTCGAGTAGTCGAGTCGTTACGTAGTTAATGGTGTGATGATGCTTGGTGTGTGACGTGAGTTGTGGAAGACATGAGCAATTGTCCACAGCCTCGTCTTCAGATTGTTTTGCTTTGGTGTGTGAACCCACATGAAATAATATTACATTTATTTTTGTGTGAGAAATGAACCATATGCTAGCCGTAAACTCTCCAGGTGGAGAAATAAGGACAAGACAAGTGTGTCCCAAAGTGAGCCTAGACATTAATGGGGTAGTATTTACTGCTAACCTCATAGTGATAGATTCACAAGGGATAGATATTATGTTGGGTATGTATTGGTTGACCAAACATAAAGGAATCATCCATTGTTCGAACAGAACGGTGGAACTAACTCACCCCAGTGGTACCAAGGTAAAGTTCATAACGATACACGAGCCTAGGAGGGACATTAAATTAAATCAAGTGGAGGTGAAAGTTGAGGAAATCAGGACTATCAGTGAATATCCAGATGTTTTCCCGGAGGAATTGCCAGGCATGCCTCCCGACCGTGACGTGGAATTCGCAATTGAGTTAGTACCGGGAACAGCCCCGATATACAAGAGACCTTATCGAATGGACTCCAAGCAGCTAGAAGAGCTCAAGGATCATTTGAGAGAACTGACGGAGAAGGGGTATATTCGCCCTAGTTCCTCACCATGGGGAGCTCCGGTGATATTTGTGCCTAAGAAAGACGGAACCCAAAGGTTATGCGTGGATTACCGTGCCTTGAATGAGGTAACCGTCAAGAACAAATACCCATTGCCCCGCATTGAAGACTTGTTCGATCAGTTGAGGGGAGCTTGTGTGTTCTCAAAAATTGATCTCAGGTCGGGGTACCACCAACTCAAGATAAGGCAATCTGATATTCCCAAGACAGCTTTCGTATCTCGGTACGGACTGTATGAATACACTGTCATGCCTTTCGGGCTAACCAATGCCCTGGCATATTTCATGTACCTCATGAACAAGGTATTCATGGAATATCTGGACAAATTTGTGGTGGTTTTCATAGATGATATTCTCGTCTTCTCCAAAGATGAAGAAGAACATGAGAAACATCTAAGGTTGGTGTTACAAAGGCTGAGAGAACACCAACTATATGCCAAGTTGAGCAAGTGTGAGTTTTGGCTGAAGAGAGTTCCCTTTTTAGGACATATCATCTCGGAGGGAGGAATCTCCGTAGATCCCGCCAAAATCGAGGATATCCAGAAGTGGAAGACCCCTGAAAATGCTGGGGAAGTTCGAAGCTTTTTGGGATTGGCTGGATACTATCGACGGTTTATTGAGGGATTCTCCAAGATCTCGAGACCTCTCACCAAACTGTTGGAGAAGGGAATCACATTCACCTAGACGCCACAGTGCGAGACGAGCTTTCAAGGGCTAAAGAAGAGACTGACAACAGCCCCAGTGCTGGTTATGCCAGATATGCAGAAGAATTTCACAGTGTACTGCGATGCCTCTGGAAATGGGTTGGGATGTGTTCTCATGCAAGAAGGACATGTCGTGGCATATGCATCCCGGCAGCTTCGGAAGCACGAGAAGAACTATCCTACACATGACCTAGAACTAGCTGCAGTGGTACACGCGTTGAAAATTTGGCAGCACTATTTGATGGGGAAGAGGACAGAAATATATACGGATCATAAGAGTTTGAAGTACATATTCACACAGCCAGATCTCAACCTCAGACAAAGGAGATGGTTAGAGCTAATTAATGACTTTGATGTGGGCATCAACTATCATCCTGGGAAAGCAAACGTCGTGGCCGATGCTTTGAGTCGGAAAGTGCAGGTCAATAAGTTGAGCTTGAAGGACATGCCCGCAGAATTAAAGGACGAGGTTATAAGGCTCAATCTATGTCTAGTAAATAGTGGTGAAGCCATCGCCATGGAAGTGGACTCCACACTCGAGCGAGACATACGCGAGGGCCAAAAGAATGACGAGAAGATACAAGAGATCCGACAGCTCATCAAGGAAAATAAAGCTCCTGGTTTTAGAGAGGATGAACAAGGAACGGTGTGGCACGGGAAAAGGATCTGTGTGCCCGAAGTAAAGGAGATCCGTGAATTGATTTTAAAAGAGGCTCATGATTCTGATTATTCCATTCATCCTGGGAGTACGAAGATGTACCAGGACCTCAAAGGCAGGTATTGGTGGTATGGCATGAAGCGAGATGTCGCGGAACATGTTGCCCTATGTGACACATGTCAGTTGGTGAAAGCAGAACATCAACGACCCGCGGGATTATTGCAACCACTCAAAGTGCCTGAATGGAAGTGGGAAGAAATCAGCATGGATTTTGTCGTGGGATTGCCTAGAACCCAATCCGGGTATGATTCAATATGGGTCATTATTGATAGGCTAACCAAGGTAGCTCATTTCATCCCTGTGAAAGAAAGCTACAGCGGATCCAAATTGGCAGAATTGTACATGTCAAGGATTGTGTGTTACCATGGAGTGCCAAAGAAGATAGTGTCGGACCGAGGGACACAGTTCACCTCGAGGTTTTGGCAAAAGTTGCATGAAACCATGGGAACCCATCTGAACTTCAGCTCTGCCTATCATCCCCAAACTGACGGGCAGACGGAGAGAACCAATCAGATCCTTGAAGATATGTTATGGGAATGTGCACTCAAAAACAATAGAAGCTGGGACAAGAACTTACCGTATGCGGAGTTTTCCTATAACAACAGTTATCAAGCTAGTATGAAGATGTCACCATTTGAAGCTTTGTATGGAAGGAAGTGTAGAACTCCTCTATTTTGGAACCAAACAGGAGAAAGTAAAGTGTTTGGTCCAGAAGTGCTACAAGAAGCCGAGGCGAAGGTGAGGGAGATTCGCAACAATTTGAGGATAGCACAAACACGCCAGAAGAGTTATGCTGATGTACGAAGAAGAGAACTCGTTTTCAACGTGAGAGACTATGTTTATCTCAAGGTGTCCCCTATCAGAGGACTTCGTCGGTTCAAGGTGAAAGGGAAGTTGTCACCTCGATACATCGGACCCATTCAGGTTTTGGAAAGGAAAGGCGAAGTGGCGTACCAACTAGAGTTACCGGCTCATCTATCGGACGTGCATGATGTATTCCATGTGTCACAACTCAAGAAATGCCTGAGGACGCCTGAAGAGGTGTTACCCATGAATGAAGTGGATGTAGCTGAAGATTTGTCTTATGCCGAGCAACCATACAAGATTTTGGAGACAATGGAACGCCTCACCAGAAACAAGATAATCCGGATGTGCAAGGTGCAGTGGAAGCATCACTCAGAAGAGGAAGCTACCTGGGAACGGGAAGATGAGCTCAAGGCACAATTTCCGGAATTGTTTTCTTAGAAATACCAATCTCGAGGACGAGATTTCTTTTAAGGGGGGTAGAGCTGTAACACCCCAAATTTTTAGTCAAAACCAAAATTTGGATTCAAAACCCTAAACCATGTTCAGAGGGGAATTTAGAAATTTTTGGACGTGTTGCATGTTTTGCAAAAATTCAAATTCAAACTGGAATTCAAATTATACCCAAAACAGAAAAGAAATGGAAAAAGAAAAAGGAAATCGGGAAAAAAACTGGCCAGTGGGCCGAAACCTTCAGCCGGCCCAGCAAACCCCCGCGCCAGCCCGCCCCGCGCGCGCCGCGCTGCCCCTCGCTGACGGGTGGGACCCACATGTCATCCCTAACCCCGCGACCCCGGACTCTCTCCCGCGCGCGCGATCGCAACCGATCGGGAAATCGCGTCCCGCAGCCGAATTCCGGTCCCAGTGGACTCCAACTCGATCACAACAGACCCACCGCCCTCCCCCGGCTATAAAAATTACCGATCCGATCAGTTTTCCTCACGCGATCGCCGATTTTCACTCCGGTGAGCACCGAGACTTCGCCGGTGAATTCTGGCCGATCTAAGCTCGGAAACTCTGATCTAACTCGCTGGTTTTGATCCACCGCCTCCGGGGAACTTTGCAGGTGCAGAAAACCCGAAGACTTACGCTGTAAACTCAGCGCCGACGAGCTTCGCCGTGGTTTTGCCTCGGACCTCGCCGCCGAGCACTTTTCAGGACCCCCGAGCTCGAGAAAACCCCCGAGGTGAGATCCCTGACCTCCCCTCTACCGATCTAGGCCATAAGATCACAGTTCTAGGCAGAATTCTCGAGGATCCGAAAGTTTCCGGCGAGATCGCCGCTTCCCGCCGCCGTGCGCTGCCGGCAGCGCCGCCCGCGCTCGATCAGAGCGACGTGGCCGCTTGTGTGCCGTTTATTTTAAATCGCACGGTAGACTTTAAATCCCCGCGTACCGGTTCGATGTTATAATCTCAGCCGTCGGTTTAAAATCGGACGGTCCACGTCGACCCCGCGTTATAAAGGCTGGAGTTCTTACGTGCTACCCCCTGGGGTTCTCTGGAATTGAGAGCTAGCCCCGGAAACTTCAGATCTAGCCCCTGGAACTTCAGAAAATCATGTAAATTCATTTAAAAATCAGTTTTAGCCCCTGGACTTAATAGAAATTAAGAAAAACACCTCGGTTAAGTGTAGCTAGACCCCTGGAAATTATGAAAATAATATTATAGACCCTGTGATGGGTGAGTTTACTTTTTAACCCTGTTTAGTATTTAAATTAGAAAATTGAATATGTAACTAGTGTTTAAAAATTAAAAAGTGGGACAAACATAATTGTCAAAATTAATTAAAAACTTTCTCAGTACTTAGAAAACTTTGGAGTGAGATAAAAATATATTTTTGGGCTGATATGAATCTGTTTCATTAATCACATTATTTAGATTAGGGACACATTTTTAAAGTAAAGAATAGTTATAGAAAAATAGGGAAAAATAATTATGAAATAGTATACAAGATAAGCCATGGTCAAAATATGATTTTAAATTATTTAGGACCAGAACCTAATCTGTTTAGGTGATGTGTATTACTAATTTAATAATAAAATATACAATTATGCATAGGAATATAAATCTGAACATATAGAAACTAGTAAATGATAAATGGAGTTTCTAAAATACAAAGAATTCAGTTTAGGGTTGATAGAAGTTGTGAAGGCACATTGTAGGCAAGTATAAATGTGGACACAAAAGTAGGAATCATATATACATGGTTAAAAGTGCATGCAAGCCACAACTTAACACCTATAAAGTAACCACAACACATATATGGGTGAATGAATTTCATAAATATGAAATGTGTGGTTTGTATGAAGTAGAAGTGTGAACTATGTCTTATGATTGTTGTTTTTCTTTTGTTATGTGTGATGGTATGAAGTGTGAACTATGTCTTATGATCAAATGTGGACGTGGCGATGATCTTGACTCTAGATCAAACCGATCAACACGTGATCTGTCCACGAAAAAGCTTCTGATCGAAAGGATCGAAGAACAGATGCAAAGAAAAAGCGATGATGTCGTATGGTGGTAATGGAGACCTACCTTACTTCCTTCAGGTCCTTCCTCCAGAAAAACAGATCGTCGGCTCTCCTCCGGCGATGGCGATCGTGTTTGGCTCGTCGGCGGTCTCTATGGTGGTCAAACTCCGGCGAAGAGGTTTAGCTCGATGAGTTTGGGGGCTAGGGCTTCTAAGTTGTCGGCTTAGAAAAGATGTTACGACCAAGGGGTTGTTTCAGGTTCTATTTATAAGAGGGAAACGAAGAGTACTAATTATGATTGGATTTCGAATAAGAGTCCTATTCAAATTGCTTCTGAATCTTAACAACTTATCTTCAATTGTTTTGGTTCTGTAGCAACGTGGAATTCGTGTCGGTCTCCTTCCGTATCGGTATTCCCGCGCGTACAGAAGAAAAAGCTCTTTAAATCTTGTCACCTTCGCGGTGATGAGCTCCGGAGGCTCCACGTGTCCTACGGGGGCCGGGCCTCCCTTTTCCGCAGAGGCGGGCTTCGGTTGTGCCGCGTGTCAGGAGGGCGAGACCTCCCTATTCCTCAGAGGTGAGTTCCGCATGCGCCACGCGTATGGGGAGTCGGGGCCTCCCCTCTCTCCAGAGACGAGCTTCCAAAGTGCCATGTGTCAGAGCCGGACCTCCCCTCTCTTTGGAGGTGGCTCCAAGAATGCCACGTTTTAGAGTCGGACCTCCTTTCTCCTCAGAGACGAGCTCCGAGGTCGACACGTGTCTATCAGCGTCGGACCTCCCGGAGATGAGCTCCGGAGGTGACATGTGTCCGGTAGTGTCGGACCTCCCGGAGGTGAGCTCCGGAGGTGACACGTGTCCATTAGGACCGGACCTCTCGAAGGTGAGCTCCGAAGGTGACACATGTCCAGTAGTGTCGGACCTCCCAGAGGTGAGCTCCGAGAGCGACACGTGTCCCACGTGGCTGGTCCTCTATTTTCCGCAGCGACTAGCTCCGAAGGCGACACGTGTCCTACGGGGCTGGCCTCGCTCCTCCACAGAGGCTAGCTCCGGGGGCAACGCGTGTCCAACGGGGTCGGACCTCGCCCTTTCTGCAGAGACGAGCCCCGAGCCTGCCACATCACCAGTTAACGGCGGAGCTCTCCCCCTTTGCGGGGATGAGCTCCGAAGGCGCCACGTGGCCAGCGGCCGCGGGAGTTGTCTTCAGCGCTCTCGGTGAATTGGAATTTGCTCTTTTTGGCTATCTTTTTGATATATTCTCTGTTTCTACTTATTTTGAAATGTTTTCTCTATATAAAATATGAATGCATGCAGAAATCGTAATTGAGGGTGTCACAAATCTACCCCCCTTAAATTGAATCTCGCCCTCGAGATTCGCTAGTGGAGAATAGATGAGGGAATTCTGCCTTGATGTCTTCTTCACGCTCCCATGTGGCTTCAGCTTCGGTGTGATGGCTCCATTGTACCTTGCACCAACGGATCACTTTGTTCCTCGTGACCCTTTCCTTTACGTCCAAAATTTGGACAGGGTGCTCTACATAGGTTAGATCCTCTTAAAGTTCGAGCTCTTCCATTGATACTTGCTCTTCCGGTACTCTCAAGCACTTCTTGAGCTGGGATACGTGAAACACGTCATGCACATCGGAGAGTTTCGTTGGGAGCTCTAGTTGATAGGCTACCTATCCTCGCTTGTCCATAATCTTAAATGGCCCGATGTAGCGAGGTGCTAGCTTGCCTTTGACGTTGAAACGTCGTTGGCCTCGGATAGGCGATACCTTACGGTATACGATGTCTCCTACTTCGAAAGTCAACTTCCTTCGCCTATTGTCCGCATAGCCTTTTTGTCGTGACTGAGCAGCCTTCAAGTTCCCCCGTATTATTTGGACTTGCTTCTCAGCCTCTTGTAGCACTTCGGGTCCAAATACTTGGTTCTCTACGGTCTCATTCCAAAACAACGGCGTTCTACACCGTCTACCGTACAATGCTTCGAAAGGTGACATCTTCAGGCTAGCTTGATAGCTGTTGTTATAGGAGAATTCAGCATACGGCAAGCTCCTATCCCAACTACGCCCATGTTTCAAGGCGCAAGCTCTCAACATGTCCTCCAAAACTTGGTTTGTCCTTTCGGTTTATCCATCAGTCTGCGGGTGGTAAGCGGAACTAAAATCTAGTCGTGTACCCATAGCTTCATGCAGCTTCTTCCAGAACCTAGAGGTAAACTGAGTACCCCGGTCTGAAACTATCCTCTTCGGGACTCCATGACGGCACACGATTTGCTCCATGTACAGCTCGGCCATATCTGCCACGCGGTACGTGGTTTTAACAGGAAGAAAATGAGTTGTTTTCGTCAATCGGTCCACGATAACCCAGATGGAGTCGTAACCCGATCGAGTACGTGGTAATCCGACGATAAAATCCATACTGATGTCTTCCCACTTCCACTCGGGTACCTTTAAGGGTTGCAACAGTCCAGCGGGTCATTGATGTTCGGCCTTCACCCGTTGGCATGTGTCGCATAGAGCAACATACTCGGCTATGTCCCTTTTCATACCATCCCACCAATAACAAGTTTTCAGTTCCTTGTACATCTTGGTACTTCCGGGATGTATGGAATAAGGTGAGTCATGTGCCTCCTTTAATATCCTGTCGCGGATATGCTTCACGTTAGGCACACAAATCCTTTTTCCTAGCCAAAGCATACCCTTCTCGTCTTCCTTGAAGTCCTTTTCTATGACTTGTCGGATTCTTTCCTTGATCTCCTTGATTTCTTCATCTGATGCTTGGCCATCTCTTATCTCTTGTTCCAATGAAGAGTGGAGTTCCATCACTTCCATCTCATTCAAAAACCCGAGATGTAACCGTTTGAACTCCTTGCGTAGATTGAGTGGTAGCTCCTGAACCGTGAGTTGGTGACATGCTCCCTTCCGGCTCAATGCATCGGCTACTACATTGGCCTTTCTGGGGTGATAGTTGATTCCAACATCATAATCCTTGATGAGCTCCAACCATCGACGTTGCCTCAAATTCAAAACCGTTTGGGTGAATATGTACTTGAGGCTTTTATGATCCGTATAGATCTCACATCAGTGGCCAAGGATATAATGTCTCCAAATCTTCAATGCATGCACCACGGCGCCTAGCTCCAAGTCATGTGTAGGATAATTAAGCTCGTGCTTCTTCAATTGTCGTGAGGCATAGGCTACCACTTGTCCTTCTTGCATGAGCACACATCCAAGCCCTTGTCTGGATGTGTCACAATATATGTCAAAGCTCTTGCTTACGCCTGGCAATACCAAAACCGGCGCTGTGGTTAGCCTTTTCTTGAGCTCCTCAAAGCTTTCTTGGCACGCTGGTGTCCATTGGAACGCCTTCCCCTTCATTAGCCACTCCGTCATAGGCTTTGCTATTTTGGAGAAGTTCTAGATGAAACGTCGGTAGTATCCAGCCATCCCAAGAAAACTCTGAATATCCCTCACATTTTGCAGTTGGTTCCACTTCAGAACACCTCCCACTTTTTCAACATCAACCGATACTCCTTCCTCGGAGATGATGTGGCCTAGGAACGATATCTTCTTTAGCCAAAATTGACATTTGCTGAGCTTGCATACAATTGATGCTCTCGCAGCTTTTGCAATGTCAATCTCAAAGTTCTTCATTGTCACACCCGGTTTTTCCGAAGAAACAACCAAGTGAATATCACATGTATGCCAGGATCATTTTCTCATACATGTGATGACAAATAGTGAAGCATCATTTATTACAAGCCAGGTGTCGAATATGAATAAGTCTTACATCTCAAATGTCTCAATGGACACTAATGCTTCAATCACAAGTAAATAAACTAGCAGCGGAATTTTATTCTTTAGGGCTCCATCACAGGTGTTGCCCGGGGGTCTTCATGAACCTAAAAACCTTCCTCGGGTCCAAAGTCTTGGTCATTATACACCACCTCATTATCTTGACCTGAGCAACAATATAAACCAACAAATATGCAAGGTTGAGTACCAATGGTACTCAGCAAGTGTGGGAAAATTATATCATGCATGGCTAGAACAAGGAGAGGTTGAACTCATGGTTAAAGCACTACGCAATTAATACCTATCACCTTAGCTTATTAAGCACCTACATTACTACACAGGTGAAATGGTCACAATCTCCCATCCCATCATCATAATCCAAATAACCATAACATCGTTTCCAATGTTAAGCTCCCCGCTTAACATCCACAACTTCCAAAACCATCAATTCTCTAATCATGAATAAGTCCAGGCCGCTCTTAACCGTGAGCACGGCTGTCAAGACAGTTTTGACTCTGCAGAGTTTGTACCACTGTACCCACAAGTAGTGATTTCATCCCCCGTTGCCGGGTGGACTAAAAGAACCTCCATTATGCCAGTGGCTACGAACCACATTCACACTTCCCAGGTGTGTGGCCAGGAGATCACTACGAAGCCTTTACAAAGGGATTCCCGACGAGCGTGGGCCCACTGAGGTTTCACCCCTAACAGCATACAAGAGGCTCCAACCCCGCTGCAGTGGCCCCCTCTTGAGCCTTGCGGTTCATATGGCAGTCCAGCTGACTCCTATTCCCCGCACCATCCAACACACCCATACTACGCCGGGGATACACCTAATTAATTGGCCAAGCTGCCCCATCTCAGCATGTGGTTGGCACTGTAAAGCCGGGTTACATGCTCCATGAACCGGTCCTTAGGATCCAGGCAAGTACTAAACACAAACCCAAGTCTCGTGCACCCAGCACACAACCAAAACATCCAACTTGCCTTGATCCCTACCTCTACATAACTCATAATATCTCATTCAAGAGTATGGTAATGTAAACTGATGATCTCATGTCCCAATTATCCCATTCTAAGCATGGCTAAGCATATGCATGTATATAAATGACAATGACAAAATAAATCCCAACCCAAGCTTCAAGGAAATAAGGTAATGCAATTCTAGGGAAACTTTCCTAGCATGGGTTTCATATTTAACTTGACAATGCAAATAATTCTATCTACACATCCTAGCATAGGATCAAAGTGGTCAAGGACACTTGCCTCCTTCTTGCTGCTCCTGAAATGGGTAGTCTTGGTCTTGGAATTGAATAACTTGTTCTTGAGCAGGTTCTACTTCATACCATCACACATAGCAAAAGAAAAACAACAATCATAAGACATAGTTCACATTTCCACTTCATATAAACCACACATTCACATTTATGAAAGTTTCTTTACCATTTTATGTGTTGTGAATACTCTATGTGTGTTGATTTGGGGCTTGCATACACTTTTATTTACATGTGTATGTTTCCTACTTTGGTGTTCATATTTATACTCACATACTATATATATATATGTATTTATGTGTGTTTCAGTTTTAAATAAATTTCTTATATATTAAACTACCAAGTATGTATGAAAAGTATTTTTCTTCTCCATATATGCCTTCATAATTTCTATCAACCCTAAACTGAATTCTTTGTATTTTAGAAACTCCATTTATCCTTTACTAGTTTCTATATTTTCAGATTTATATTCTTATGCATAATTGTGCATTTTATTATTAAATTAGTAATACACACTACCTAAACAGATTAGGTTCTGGTCCTAAATAATTTAGGATCATATTTTGACCTTGGCTTCTGATGTATATTATTTCATATTTATTTTCCCTATTTTTCTTTAACTATTCTTTACTTAAAATGTGTCCCTATACTATTAAATGTGAATAATAGATGAAACAGATTTATTTCAGCCCCAAAAATATATTTTTATCTCACTCCAAAGTTTTCTAAGTACTGAGAAAGTTTTTAATAATTTTGGCAATTAGGTTTGTCCCCCTTTTTAATATTTAACACTAGTTACATATCCAATCTTCTCAATTAAATACTAAACAGGGCTAAAATCATGAATTCACCCCACTACAGGGTCTATAATATCATTTTCATAATTTCCAGGGGTCTAGCTACACTTTTCAGAGGTGTTTTTCTTAATTTCTATCAAGTCCAGGGGCTAAAACTGATTTTTAAATGAATTTACATGATTTTCTGGAGTTCCAGGGGCTAGATCTGAAGTTTCCGGGGCTAGCTCTCAATTCCAGAGAACCCCAGGGGGTAGCACGTAAGAATTCCAGTCTTTATAACGCGGGGCTGACGTGGACCGTCTGATTTTAAACCGACGGCTGAGATTATAACATCGAACCGGTACGCGGGGTTTTAAAGTCTACCGTGCGATTTAAAATAAACGGCGCACAAGCGGCCACGTCGCTCTGATCGAGCGCGGGCGGCGCTGCCGGCGGCGCACGGCGGCGGGAAGCGGCGATCTCGCCGGAAACTTTCGGATCCTCGAGAATTCTGCCGAGAACTGTGATCTTATGGTCTAGATCGGTAGAGGGGAGGTCAGGGATCTCACCTCGGGGGTTTTCTCGAGCTCGGGGGTCCTGGAAAGTGCTCGGCGGCGAGGTCCGAGGCAAAACCACGGCGAAGCTCGTCGGAGCTGGATTTGCACCGTAAGTCTTTGGGTTTTCTGCACCTGCAAAGTTCCCCGGAGGCGGTGGATCAAGACCAACGAGTTAGATCAGAGTTTCCGAGCTTAGATCGGCCAGAATTCACCGGCGAAGTCTCGGTGCTCACCGGAGTGAAATTCGGCGATCGCGTGCGAAAAACTGATCGGATCGGTTGCTTTTATAGCCGGGGGAGGGCGGTGGTTCTGTTGTGATCGAGTTGGAGTCCGCTGGGTCCAGAATTCGGCTGCGGGGACGCGGTTTTCCCGATCGGTTGCGATCGCGCGCGCGGGAGAAGTCCGGGGTCGCGGGGTTAGGGATGACAGGCGGGTCCCACCCGTCAGCGAGGGGCAGCGCGGCGCGCGCGGGGCGGGCTGCGCGGGGTTTGCTGGGCCGGCTGGGGTTTCGGCCCACTGGCCAGTTTTTTTCTGGTTTTCCTTTTTCTTTTTCATTTCTTTTCTGTTTTGAGTATAATTTGAATTCCAGTTTGAATTTGAATTTTTGCAAAACATGCAATACGTCCAAAAATTTCTAAATTCCCCTCTGAACATGGTTTATGGTTCTAAATCAAAATTTGAGTTTTTTTACTAAAAATTTGGGGTGTTACAGCTCTACCCCCCTTAAAAGAAATCTCGTCCTCGAGATTGGTGTTTCTAAGAAAACAATTCCGGAAATTGTGCCTTAAGCTCATCTTCCCGTTCCCAGGTGGCTTCCTCTTCTGAGTGATGCTTCCACTGCACCTTGCACATCCTGATTCTCTTATTTCTGGTGAGGCGTTCCATTGTCTCCAAAATCTTGTATGGTTGCTCGGCATAAGACAAATCCTCAGCTACATCCACTTCATTCATGGGTAACACCTCCTCAGGCGTCCTCAGACATTTCTTGAGTTGCGACACATGGAATACGTCGTGCACGTCCGACAGATGAACCGGCAACTCTAGTTGGTACGCCACTTCGCCTTTTCTTTCCAAAACTTGAAAGGGTCCGATGTATCGAGGTGACAACTTCCCTTTCACCTTGAACCGACGAAGTCCTCTGATAGGGGACACCTTGAGATAAACATAGTCTCCCACGTTGAAAACGAGCTCTCTTCTTCGTACATCAGCATAACTCTTCTGGCGTGTCTGTGCTATCCTCAAGTTGTTGCGAATCTCCCTCACCTTTGCCTCGGCTTCTTGTAGCACTTCTGGACCAAACACTTTACTTTCTCCTGTTTGGTTCCAAAATAGGGGAGTTCTGCATTTCCTTCCATACAAAGCTTCAAACGGTGACATCTTCATACTAGCTTGATAACTGTTGTTATAGGAAAACTCCGCATACGGTAGGTTCTTGTCCCAACTCCTATTGTTTTTGAGTGCACATGCCCTTAACATATCTTCAAGGATCTGATTGGTTCTCTCCGTCTGCCCGTCAGTTTGGGGATGATAGGCAGAACTGAAATTCAGATGGGTTCCCATGGTTTCATGCAACTTTTGCCAAAACCTCGAGGTGAACTGCGTCCCTCGATCCGACACTATCTTCTTCGGCACTCCATGGTAACACACAATCCTTGACATGTACAATTCTGCCAATTTGGTTCCGCTATAGCTTTCTTTCACCGGAATGAAATGAGCTACCTTGGTTAGCCTATCAATAATGACCCATATTGAATCATACCCGGATTGGGTCCTAGGCAATCCCACGACAAAATCCATGCTGATTTCTTCCCACTTCCATTCAGGCACTTTGAGTGGTTGCAGCAATCCCGCGGGTCGTTGATGTTCTGCTTTCACCAACTGACATGTGTCACATAGGGCAACATGTTCCGCGACATCTCGCTTCATGCCATACCACCAATACCTGCTTTTGAGGTCCTGATACATCTTCGTACTCCCAGGATGAATGGAATAGTCGGAATCGTGAGCCTCCTTCAAAATTAATTTACGAATCTCCTTTACTTCTGGCACACAGACCCTTTTCCCGTGCCACACCGTTCCTTGTTCATCCTCTCTAAAACCAGGAGCTTTATTTTCCTTGATGAGCTGTCTGATCTCTTGTATCTTCTCATCATTCTTTTGTCCCTCGCGTATGTCTCGCTCAAGTGTGGAGTCCACTTCCATGGCGATGGCTTCACCACTATCTACTAGACATAGATTGAGCCTTATAACCTCGTCCTTCAATTCTGCAGGCATATCCTTCAAGCTCAACTTATTGACCTGCACTTTCCGACTCAAGGCATCGGCCACGACGTTTGCTTTCCCGGGATGATAGTTGATGCCTACATCAAAGTCATTGATTAGCTCTAACCATCTCCTTTGTCTAAGGTTGAGATCTGGCTGTGTGAATATGTACTTCAAACTCTTATGATCCGTATATATCTCTGTCCTCTTCCCCATCAAATAGTGCCGCCAAATTTTCAATGCGTGTACCACTGCAGCTAGTTCTAAGTCATGTGTAGGATAGTTCTTCTCGTGCTTCCGAAGCTGCCGGGATGCATATGCCACGACATGTCCCTCTTGCATGAGAACACATCCCAACCCGTTTCCAGAGGCATCGCAGTACACCGTGAAATTCTTCTGCATATCTGGCATAACCAACACTGGGGCTGTTGTCAATCTCTTCTTTAGCTCCTGAAAGCTCGTATCGCACTGTGGCGTCCAGGTGAATGTGATTCCCTTTTCCAACAGTTTGGTGAGAGGTCTCGAGATCTTGGAGAATCCCTCAATAAACCGTCGATAGTATCCAGCCAATCCCAAAAAGCTTCGAACTTCCCCGACATTTTCAGGGGTTTTCCATTTCTGGATATCTTCGATTTTGGCGGGATCTACGGAGATTCCTCCCTCCGAGATTATATGTCCTAAAAAGGGAACTCTCTTTAGCCAAAACTCACACTTGCTCAACTTGGCATATAGTTGGTGTTCTCTCAGCCTCTGTAACACCAACCTTAGATGTTTCTCATGTTCTTCTTCATCTTTGGAGAAGACGAGAATATCATCTATGAAAACCACCACAAATTTGTCCAGATATTCCATGAATACCTTGTTCATGAGGTACATGAAATATGCCGGGGCATTGGTTAGCCCGAAAGGCATGACAGTGTATTCATACAGTCCGTACCGAGATACGAAAGCTGTCTTGGGAATATCAGATTGTCTTATCTTGAGTTGGTGGTATCCCGACCTGAGATCAATTTTCGAGAACACGCAAGCTCCCCTCAACTGATCAAACAAGTCTTCAATGCGGGGTAATGGGTACTTGTTCTTGATGGTTACCTCATTCAAGGCACGGTAATCCACGCATAACCTTTGAGTTCCATCTTTCTTAGGCACAAATATTACCGGAGCTCCCCATGGTGAGGAACTAGGGCGAACATACCCCTTTTCCGTCAATTCTCTCAAATGATCCTTGAGCTCTTCTAGCTGCTTGGAGTCCATTCGGTAAGGTCTCTTGTATATCGGGGCTGTTCCCGGTACTAGCTCGATTGCGAATTCCACGTCACGGTCGGGAGGCATTCCTGGCAACTCCTCCGGAAAAACATCTGGATATTCCCTGATAGTCCTGATTTCCTCAACTTTCACCTCCACTTGATTTAATTTAATGTCCCTCCTAGGCTCGTGTATCGTTATGAACTTTACTCTTGTGCCACTAGGGTGAGTTAGTTCCACCGTTCTGGTCGAACAATGGATGATTCCTTTATGTTTGGTCAACCAATCCATACCCAAAATAATATCTATCCCTTGTGAATCGATCACTATGAGGTTAGCGGTAAATACTACCCCATTAATGTCTAGGTTCACTTTGGGACACACTTGTCTTGTCCTTATTTCTCCACCTGGAGAGTTTACCGCTAGCATATGGTTCATTTGTGTGGTTGCTAGGTCATGCTTCTTAACAAACCCTTGAGCAATGAACGAATGGGTAGCACCAGAATCAAACAGCAGAGTTGCAAGGTGTAAATTGGCAGGGAACTTACCAACTACCACGTCGGGTGCCTCTTGTGCTTCCTCCATAGTGACGTGGTTCACCCGTCCTCTCATTACGTTCTGCTGCTGTGGCTGCGTGGGCTTCTTCTTTGGACACTTATGGGCATAGTGCCCCACTTCACCACAGCTGAAACATTGCACCCCAATCTTAGATGCTTGGCCCTTGTTGTCTTGGGGTTGGTTTGGGGGTCCTTGCACTGCTGGTCGAGGTGGATATGCGGGGCGAGGCTGCTGCATAAACTGACGTTGAGGCTGTGCTGGTGCTGCGGGAGGCCTGTAGTTTGGGTTGTACCCTCTTGGTGCTGAATAGGGTACCGCAGCACGGCTCGTCTGCCCCGTAGGTTGCTGCATCATACGTGGGCGGGTGTTGCTCCCTGAAGCTTGATGTGACCACCCAGCCTTCCTCTTGTTCTCATTCTCCAGGGCCTTCAGCTTCCTTTCCACCACAAATGCTCTGTCCACCATCTTTTGAAAGCTTTCATACTCATTTGAGGACATTGCACACTGCATCTCTGCGGTAAGTCCTTCCACGAAACAATCTTGTTTCTGCTCATCTGTCTCTATGTCTCGTGGGGCATAACGGGATAGTTGAGTGAATTTAGTGAGGTATTCCCTCACCGTCATGTTTCCCTGCTGCAGTCCCAAAAACTCTTTCCTCTTGTTCTTGAGTTCACCTCTTGGGATGTAATGGTTGCGGAAGCTACGCTTGAACTCTTCCCAAGTGATGCTCTCAGGGTCATGATGGGCGGCCACGTAGGCGGTCCACCAATCAGCAGCAGGTCCCTGCAATTGATGAGAGGCAAACAGCACCCTCTCATACCCTTGGCATTGTATGATTCTCATCTTACTTTCAATGGTCTTCAGCCAATCATCTGCCTCCAGAGGTTCAGCAGCACTTGCAAACTTTGGAGGTTGAGTCCCTAGAAACTCACTCAACCTTGGTTGGCGTGGTGCAGCTTGTGGAGGTGGAACTTGATGCAAGTTGGCCACTACTTGAGTCAAGTTCTGGATGAGCTGATTTTGATTCTCCAGCATTTGGTGGAGAGGATCAACTTCTTCACGGCGACCACCCCGGTTCTGGCCTCCAGAAAGATGAGAGTTGCATGCCTCATCATTGTTGTTGGCGGGGTTGGCAGCACGTCCTCTTCCTCTTCCGGCCATCTGGCAGAATCACAAATGTTAATTTGAAAGCATTTGGTATCATCTTACAACTTTCACTTGTTTGTACTTTGAAGTGTTGAAGTTTTGTTAAATCTTACGAGGGTTTTATATCTCATACCCAATAAATGCACTATTATTTCCTGTGGGTTTACACACCAAAGCAAACAATCTGAAGACGAGGCTGTGGACAATTGCTCATGGCTTCCACAACTCACGTCACACACCAAGCATTATCACACCATTAACTACGTAACGACTCGACTACTCGACCTCTTGCTAGTTAGGGGAAAGACTCTACACTACTCGTCCTCTTGAGCTGGCTCCTCGGGATCTTCCTCCTCATTTCGGCTACCTTCTGACTCTGCTTTGGGTGGGGAGGCTGCTGGTGGAGAAGTGCGACGACGCCTGATCGCTCGGCGATCCGGGGAGTCAGGGGTCCATGGATCACTTACGGTGACACACAGTTCATTCCCATCTCCTCTTTCTCTCGCCTTTAAGCAAGCTCGCAGCAATGCCTCCGTCTCCTTCAGAGTATCTCGGACATCCTGAAGCTCTTGTTGACACTCCTGCAGTCGAGTGCTGAGCATAGCAACATCCTCCAAGCACAAGTCCATGTGCTCATGGGAAGTCCCTTGCTGCACCGGTGGGTACTTGTACTCCGTGGTACCACTCTCACGTTGGAGGACATACATGTACTCAGTTTTGTCCAAGTGGCGACGATAGATGTGGCTCTGGCAGGTGATGGCCTCCCAAGTGACATCTCTCTCCGCGTCAACTTGTGTTGCTCGACAAGCTGGAGAGTGGTGGATCTTAAGCAGCTGATTCTCGTGTATAATCCTCATCTCCGAACTCCATTCTTCCCTCTTCTCACGGATGGTCCTGGTGGAGTTATAGTGGATGATGAGCTTGCCCGTATTGCCGGCGGCTTCGAGCATACGTCGAAGACGGCGCAACAAATCTCCCACTGCCAATCCATAGGAAAGGTACGTCACTGGACGACTCTCCTCTCTTTCAGCAAGGGCAACTACGGGAACTCTCCCTCCCGTGGATTTACGAGCGGTGCGAATCATGCGAACCATCTAAAACAAAGGAATTTAAAATTAGGTTAGATAAAATTTCAAACAAAAATCCTATTGTTGAATGAAAGTTGGGGTTAGATGAAGAAAATGACTCTTTTGATAACACTTTTTCACCCACACCTTGGAAAATAGTTTTTAAGAAAATAGGGCCCTTAAATACGTCCATTTCTACCTAGGTCCACGTTCCTACGGGCAACCTTGGCTCTGATACCACCTCTGTCACACCCGGTTTTTCCGAAGAAACAACCAAGTGAATATCACATGTATGCCAGGATCATTTTCTCATACATGTGATGACAAATAGTGAAGCATCATTTATTACAAGCCAGGTGTCGAATATGAATAAGTCTTACATCTCAAATGTCTCAATGGACACTAATGCTTCAATCACAAGTAAATAAACTAGCAGCGGAATTTTATTCTTTAGGGCTCCATCACAGGTGTTGCCCGGGGGTCTTCATGAACCTAAAAACCTTCCTCGGGTCCAAAGTCTTGGTCATTATACACCACCTCATTATCTTGACCTGAGCAACAATATAAACCAACAAATATGCAAGGTTGAGTACCAATGGTACTCAGCAAGTGTGGGAAAATTATATCATGCATGGCTAGAACAAGGAGAGGTTGAACTCATGGTTAAAGCACTACGCAATTAATACCTATCACCTTAGCTTATTAAGCACCTACATTACTACACAGGTGAAATGGTCACAATCTCCCATCCCATCATCATAATCCAAATAACCATAACATCGTTTCCAATGTTAAGCTCCCCGCTTAACATCCACAACTTCCAAAACCATCAATTCTCTAATCATGAATAAGTCCAGGCCGCTCTTAACCGTGAGCACGGCTGTCAAGACAGTTTTGACTCTGCAGAGTTTGTACCACTGTACCCACAAGTAGTGATTTCATCCCCCGTTGCCGGGTGGACTAAAAGAACCTCCATTATGCCAGTGGCTACGAACCACATTCACACTTCCCAGGTGTGTGGCCAGGAGATCACTACGAAGCCTTTACAAAGGGATTCCCGACGAGCGTGGGCCCACTGAGGTTTCACCCCTAACAGCATACAAGAGGCTCCAACCCCGCTGCAGTGGCCCCCTCTTGAGCCTTGCGGTTCATATGGCAGTCCAGCTGACTCCTATTCCCCGCACCATCCAACACACCCATACTACGCCGGGGATACACCTAATTAATTGGCCAAGCTGCCCCATCTCAGCATGTGGTTGGCACTGTAAAGCCGGGTTACATGCTCCATGAACCGGTCCTTAGGATCCAGGCAAGTACTAAACACAAACCCAAGTCTCGTGCACCCAGCACACAACCAAAACATCCAACTTGCCTTGATCCCTACCTCTACATAACTCATAATATCTCATTCAAGAGTATGGTAATGTAAACTGATGATCTCATGTCCCAATTATCCCATTCTAAGCATGGCTAAGCATATGCATGTATATAAATGACAATGACAAAATAAATCCCAACCCAAGCTTCAAGGAAATAAGGTAATGCAATTCTAGGGAAACTTTCCTAGCATGGGTTTCATATTTAACTTGACAATGCAAATAATTCTATCTACACATCCTAGCATAGGATCAAAGTGGTCAAGGACACTTGCCTCCTTCTTGCTGCTCCTGAAATGGGTAGTCTTGGTCTTGGAATTGAATAACTTGTTCTTGAGCAGGTTCTACTTCATACCATCACACATAGCAAAAGAAAAACAACAATCATAAGACATAGTTCACATTTCCACTTCATATAAACCACACATTCACATTTATGAAAGTTTCTTTACCATTTTATGTGTTGTGAATACTCTATGTGTGTTGATTTGGGGCTTGCATACACTTTTATTTACATGTGTATGTTTCCTACTTTGGTGTTCATATTTATACTCACATACTATATATATATATGTATTTATGTGTGTTTCAGTTTTAAATAAATTTCTTATATATTAAACTACCAAGTATGTATGAAAAGTATTTTTCTTCTCCATATATGCCTTCATAATTTCTATCAACCCTAAACTGAATTCTTTGTATTTTAGAAACTCCATTTATCCTTTACTAGTTTCTATATTTTCAGATTTATATTCTTATGCATAATTGTGCATTTTATTATTAAATTAGTAATACACACTACCTAAACAGATTAGGTTCTGGTCCTAAATAATTTAGGATCATATTTTGACCTTGGCTTCTGATGTATATTATTTCATATTTATTTTCCCTATTTTTCTTTAACTATTCTTTACTTAAAATGTGTCCCTATACTATTAAATGTGAATAATAGATGAAACAGATTTATTTCAGCCCCAAAAATATATTTTTATCTCACTCCAAAGTTTTCTAAGTACTGAGAAAGTTTTTAATAATTTTGGCAATTAGGTTTGTCCCCCTTTTTAATATTTAACACTAGTTACATATCCAATCTTCTCAATTAAATACTAAACAGGGCTAAAATCATGAATTCACCCCACTACAGGGTCTATAATATCATTTTCATAATTTCCAGGGGTCTAGCTACACTTTTCAGAGGTGTTTTTCTTAATTTCTATCAAGTCCAGGGGCTAAAACTGATTTTTAAATGAATTTACATGATTTTCTGGAGTTCCAGGGGCTAGATCTGAAGTTTCCGGGGCTAGCTCTCAATTCCAGAGAACCCCAGGGGGTAGCACGTAAGAATTCCAGTCTTTATAACGCGGGGCTGACGTGGACCGTCTGATTTTAAACCGACGGCTGAGATTATAACATCGAACCGGTACGCGGGGTTTTAAAGTCTACCGTGCGATTTAAAATAAACGGCGCACAAGCGGCCACGTCGCTCTGATCGAGCGCGGGCGGCGCTGCCGGCGGCGCACGGCGGCGGGAAGCGGCGATCTCGCCGGAAACTTTCGGATCCTCGAGAATTCTGCCGAGAACTGTGATCTTATGGTCTAGATCGGTAGAGGGGAGGTCAGGGATCTCACCTCGGGGGTTTTCTCGAGCTCGGGGGTCCTGGAAAGTGCTCGGCGGCGAGGTCCGAGGCAAAACCACGGCGAAGCTCGTCGGAGCTGAATTTGCACCGTAAGTCTTTGGGTTTTCTGCACCTGCAAAGTTCCCCGGAGGCGGTGGATCAAGACCAACGAGTTAGATCAGAGTTTCCGAGCTTAGATCGGCCAGAATTCACCGGCGAAGTCTCGGTGCTCACCGGAGTGAAATTCGGCGATCGCGTGCGAAAAACTGATCGGATCGGTTGCTTTTATAGCCGGGGGAGGGCGGTGGTTCTGTTGTGATCGAGTTGGAGTCCGCTGGGTCCAGAATTCGGCTGCGGGGACGCGGTTTTCCCGATCGGTTGCGATCGCGCGCGCGGGAGAAGTCCGGGGTCGCGGGGTTAGGGATGACAGGCGGGTCCCACCCGTCAGCGAGGGGCAGCGCGGCGCGCGCGGGGCGGGCTGCGCGGGGTTTGCTGGGCCGGCTGGGGTTTCGGCCCACTGGCCAGTTTTTTTCTGGTTTTCCTTTTTCTTTTTCATTTCTTTTCTGTTTTGAGTATAATTTGAATTCCAGTTTGAATTTGAATTTTTGCAAAACATGCAATACGTCCAAAAATTTCTAAATTCCCCTCTGAACATGGTTTATGGTTCTAAATCAAAATTTGAGTTTTTTTACTAAAAATTTGGGGTGTTACATTCATGTTTCTCCTCGCTTTTCGAATACACCATGATGTCGTCGATAAAAACCATGATGAACTTGTCCAAGTACTCCATGAAGACCTTGTTCATGAGGTACATGAAGTATGCGGGTGCATTCATTAACCCAAAAGACATAGCGGTATATTCGTACGAACCATACAGTGATCGAAAGGCATTCTTGGGTATATCGGAGGGCTTAATCTTCAGCTGGAAGTATCTCGACCGAAGATCAATCTTGGAGAAGACTCGGGCTCCTTTCATCTGGTCGAACAGGTCCTCTATACGGGGCAGAGGGTATTTGTTCTTGATCATCATCTCGTTGAGAGACCTATAGTCCACGCACATCCTTTGGGTCCTATCCTTCTTGTCTACGAAAAGCACGGGGGCTCCCCATGGTGACGAGCTTGGGCGTATAAAACCCTTCTCTAGCTGCTCCTGAATTTGCTTCTTGAGCTCCACTAGTTTATTAACGGGCATCCTATAGGGCCTCTTTGCTATAGGTGCAGTTCTGGGTACTAAGTCAATGGAAAACTCAATGTCCCGGTCAGGTGGCATACCTGGAAGTTCTTCCGGGAACACGTCTGAGAATTCTTGAACCACCGGAATGATTTCTAATGTTGCTCCTTCGACGTGGTTCAACGTTGCCATCTTGGTTGCCGGTTGGGCTGACTCGAACTCGATATGAGTATCGTGCTCGTTTATCAACTGCACGCTCCTCTTAGCACATTGGATTACTCTGTTGTGCTTGCTTAACCAATCCATTCCGAGTATTATGTCAAGCCCTTGGGAATCCAAGACAATGAGGTTGGCAAGGAAGTCTACCCCCTTATTTTAAGGTTCTCTTTCGGACATACTATATTAGTTCTCATCTCTCCACCGGAGAATTAACCAACATAGTATATTTCAAATGTGATATAGGTAGATTATACTTGGCAACATACTTGGATGATATGAATGAATGTGATGCTCTGGAATCAAATAAAATGGTGGCTGGGTTGGAGTTGGCAAGGAACATACCAATCACGATGTCCTTAGCCTGTTGCGCTTCTTCAGCGGAGACATGGTTCACGTTGCCGCAAGTGTAGTTCTGCTATCCACAGTTTCCTTGATTGGCTCCTCCGTTCGGCCGTGAGTTCTGCTTGGGCACGCTGCTTGGTTGTCCAGGACCTCTCTTCGGGCACTGGCTCGCAAAGTGTCTCGTCTCTCCGCATGACAGCAGGTACGTTAGGGCGGGGGTTTTGAACAGGAGCGCCCATGTTGGGTCGGGGCGCAGGAGGCAAAGGCACACGAGGTGCTTGCATTATAGGGTGTTGCTGTGGTGGTTGGTTAGGGTGAAAAGTAGGAGCGGACGATCTATACGGCGGTGCAGCTGGGGTCATGTGCCTAGGTCGTACGTTGCTCCCTTGTGGCTGGTATGGCATCTTTCTTTTGCCCTCTTGCTCGATCTCTCAACTCTTGCTCTCAACCACTATAGCTTTGTCAACTAACTTCTGGAAGTTAGCATAGTCATTGTTGAGGAGCTGAACCTGGATCTCATTGTTCAACCCTCTCATGAACAAGTACTGCTTCCGTTGATCCGAGTTGCCATCTTCGGGGGCATATCTTGAAAGCTGCGTGAACTTGTTGAGGTACTCATTCACGCTTTTCTTGCCTTGGCGGAGACTTTTGAACTCCTGCCTTTTTAGCATCATGACACCAGCAGGGATGTAATGAGAGCGGAAACTCTCCTTGAACTCAGTCCAAGTAACAGTTTCCGGGTTGTCATGAGTGTTGCATAGAGCGTCCCACCAATCAGCGGCTGCTCCCATAAGTTGGTGCGATGCAAAGAGAACCTTCTCTCGGTCATTGCACTGAACTATGCAAGCTTCTTCTCCGTGGACTTCAACCAGTCATCGGCCTCCATGGGGTCATTAGCTTGCGCAAAGGTAGGTTGTCGAGTCCTCATGAACTCTCCCAGCCTGTTGTGAGCTGGCGGTGGTGGCGGTGGTGGTGGCGGTGGTGCCGGAACAGGGTTGTTGTTTTTGGCTTGCAGCTGACCCAAAGTTTGGATCATGGTTTGCATGAGCTGATTTTGCATAGCCATCAGCCGTTCCAGGTTGTTTGCACCAGCTCCGGGGTTGTCATTCTCAGGAACTTCGACGTGGTCATCCTCTTGGTTGCCACGGACGTTCCTCCCTTGATGGCCGGCGTTTCCTCTCACCATCTGTGAGTGAGAGTCGGATAGCTCCCAACTATATGCATCAAGGTGGATGGACTACACATCATCCTATATGAGGATGTGAACAAGTGCTGAAGCATCTCACATCTCTCTACCATGTGTGGATATGGACAATGCTGAAACATCCCACAACTCACACTAAGCACTCAAGCACAACAATCATCACAAAGTTCAGCACACAACTCCTATTCAAGGCTTACTCAATAGGGGTCCTATGGGGTTTTGGGGTGATACCAATCTGTGACTTCTGTGACTACCAATCTTTGACTTGTCTTATGGTCAATGGTGTTCTAATTCTAATCTATGCATCCTTCCTAGGCTTGCATCCTATGTTCAGCGTGGCTCCTAATATCAATCTGCGACTAGGCTTGCATCCTACGGTCAACCATGGTTCAGCTACCAATCTGTGGTCAATCTAGGCTTGTGACCTACAGTCAACCGTGGTAGCTCTGATACCAATCTGTGATGCCCCTGTTCTAAGAGAGAACCTTTTGGAACTGAGACTGATGCGTATATGTGCCCAGGATGTTCATTAACATCAAGTTCTCATTATCATTACTCATATGAGTGCAGTTAGCTAGACACATTCTATCGCTTCCCATATTCCGTATATTTGCGAAGAAAAAAGCAAAAACGACCATACCCGACTCATCAACTGTCCCAGCGACAAGGGTGGTTGACAAAACTAGTAAACTCTAATGAAAGGGTTTCCCATCAAGTTGACTCAAGCACACACACCTTTTCGCAAACAAAAGAGTTCCAAAAACATGGGATCAATATGGTCAAGGGGCACTTGCCTTGTTCTTGCGGCTTCTGTTGCTCTGGGATCTCGAAGTCTTGTTGCTGAAATCCTTCGTAGATAGCTCCCTGAGCTTGTCCTTCTATTTATGATCACGCACATAAAAGATTCATAGCAATCAATCATTATGCACAAACTTTACTCAAGATGCAATGGTGCATATGCATGCTAATCCTATGATGTTGTTTTATTAGATCAGTTTGTACGTGTTCTTGCATGTTAGCATGGCTTGCATGGGTTTTATGATGAACAAAGATGTTAGGATCAAATGTGGGCGTGGCGATGATCTTGACTCTAGATCAAACCGATCAACACGTGATCTGTCGATGAAAAAGCTTCTGTTCGAAAGGATCGAAGAAAAGATGCAAAGAAAATGCAATGACGTCGTAAGGTGGTAATGGAGACCTACCTTACTTCCTTCGGGTCCTTTCTCCAGAAAAACAGATCGTCGGCTCTCCTCTGGCGATGGTGATCGTGTCTATCTCGTCGGCGGTCTCTCCGGTTGTCAAACTCCGGCGAAGAGGTTTAGCTCGGCGAGTTTGGGGGCTAGGGCTTCTAAGTTGTCGGCTTAGAAAAGATGTTATGACCAAGGGGTTGTTTCGGGTTCTATTTATAAGAGGGAAACGAAGAGTCCTAATCTGATTGGATTTCGAATAAGAGTCCTATTCAAATTGCTTTTGAATCTTAGCAACTTATCTTCAATTGTTTTGGTGCGGTAGCAACGTGGAATTCGTGTCGGTCTCCTTCCGTATCGGTATTCCCGCGCGTACAGAAGAAACCCCGCTTTAATTCTTGTCACCTTCACGGTGATGAGATCCGGAGGCTCCACGTGTCCTGCGGGGGCCGGGCCTCCCTTTTCCGCAGAGGAGGGCTCCGGTTGTGCCGCGTGTCAGGCGGGCGAGACCTCCCTCTTCCTCAGAGGCGAGCTCCGCGTGCGCCACTCGTCTGGTGAGTCAGGGCCTCCCCTCTCTCCAGAGATGAGCTCTGAAAGTGCCACGTGTTAGAGCTGGACCTCCCCTCTCTTCGGAGGTGGCTCTGAGAATGCCACGTGTCAAAGCCAGACTTCCTTTATCCTCAGAGATGAGCTCCGAGGTCGACTCGTGTCTATCAGCGTCGGACCTCTTGGAGATGAGCTCCGGAGGTGACACGTGTCTGGTAGTGTCGGACCTCCCGAAGGTGAGCTCCAGAGGTGATACGTGTCCAGTAGGACCAGACCTCTCGGAGGTGAGCTCCGGAGGTGACACGTGTCCAGTAGTGTCGGACCTCCCGGAGGTGAGCTCCGAGAGCGACACGTGTCCCGCGTGGCTAGTCCCCTATTTTCTGCAGCGACTAGCTCCGAAGGTGACACGTGTCCTGCGGGGCTGGCCTCGCTCCTCCGCAGAGGCTAGCTCCGGGGGCAACACATGTCCCACGGGGTCGGACCTCGCCCCTTCCGCAGAGACGAGCCCCAAGCCTGCCATGTTGCCAGTTAACAGCGGACCTCTCCCCCTTTGCGGGGATGAGCTCCGAAGGCGCCACGTGGCCAACGGCCGCGGGAGTTGTCTTCAGCACTCTCGGTGAACTCGAATTTGCTCTTTTTGGCTATCTTTTTGATATTTTATTTGTTTCTACTTATTTTAAAATGTTTTCTCTATATAAAATATGAATGCACGCAGAAATCAAAATTGAGGGTGTCACATCTTGGCCATACACCGACGGTTGTGTAATAGTATAATGGAGGTTCTGTAGTCACCGACGGGTGGTGACGAAATCACAAACTTATGAGTAAAGTGGTGCCACCTTTGCAGAGTGTAAAACTATCATGATAGTCGTGCTTCCAGTCACAAGCACCTGGCCAACTCACATGATTAGAGGGAAAACTTGGGATGGTTATTCGGTATGGTTATGGTATGGTCATTGGGATTGGTTTTGGGACTGTTTTGAGTCATGACAATGGATTTTGTTTCGATTATATGAATATGAGATGGTTATGAATATTTATGAGCATGAGATGAACTTGAGAAAGATTAATGGCTGGTTGAGACTTGACAAATAGTGAATTATGGTGAAGGAATGTTGATGAAATAATGTTGTTGTTTTACTTGGTTATATTGGGATTAAATTCATCTAGACTTAGTTGCTGTTTTTATCATGTTTGTGAAATAAAATTTGCTTGCTGCAATGAGCCTTTTTATTTCCTACCTTGTTGTAAGCTATATGTCATACTTTTCCTGCACTTTCTGAGTACGACATGTACTCACCCTTGCATTACCACATAAACATCAGCTACAGGAGATGAGTACTTCGAGGACCATGTGGAGTACTAGGCGTGCGAACTACCGTCAACATGCATGTGGTGTTGAAGTTGGAGCGTGTTGTTTAGTTATTTCCGCTGTCATTTAGAGACTTCCGCTGCAAGAATAAGTTAGAGATTCATGAGTGGGACATTGAGTCATTGTAATAAAGTACTTAAACACTATTTATTCGTGGTTATATTTTGAATTCAGTTTATGGATTACATGTGTATGTGTGATGAACATCCTGGGCACACATATGCATTCACTTGGTTTTATTTTTGGAACCGGGTGTCACAGGAGTGGAGCCATCGAGTTGATGAAGAAAAGGAATGCGTGATAGTCCCCCTACCTGGCACGCCAACTATCGGCATTCGGATTTTCGACTAGTAATTAATGTATCGCGCGTTCTTCCTCGAGCTGACCTAGCTAAGAACACAAAGGATTTATACTGGTTCAGGTAAGGTGCACTACGTCTAGTTTGGGGTGTCTCGATGTTCTTTCTCAAGAATGGGGATGGTTCTTTTACAAGTGCGAGAGTCTGTCCTCTTGGAGTCGACAGGTCCCTCTATTTATACTCTCTCCTTCACCTTATCTCGTATTATAATGGGGAGAAAGTCGTGGTAACAAGGACAGCTTATCCTGTCGTACGCTTGACAGGGCACTCGATGGAGCCGTCGTATCCGTAGCCTGCCGCTACGCCTGCTCCTGTCTTATCGTCGGGGTAGACCATGCCAAGGCGCACGCGCGCCCAACGTACCACTCCTCTTCAGTTCCGTCGGAGGTGACAGGTATTAAATGCTAAGGTCAGGGAAGGCACTCGATTGCCCTTCCACTTGGCCAAGATGGTGCCTGCTCTGCATTGAAGGAGCCTACCCGAGGTCGGGCTCAGGCCTTCTATTCGGGGTCTTTCCTTCGTCTACGCGACTCGCCCAGGGGTCGGTCCCACGCTTTCTGTCCTATCCGCTCCACCTTCTCCCGAGCTCGAGCTCGGGCTTGGGCTTACTTTTTCGTTGCCCCTCGTGGGATACCTTCCCGCTTCTTCCCAGGCAGTCGGAGTCAGAACCTCGTCACCTTGCTGCAAAACTTTTATGGGCATGTCCTACAAGTGAACGGGTCTTTTGGGGAGCAACCAAAAAGACTATTTGTGATGCCACTACTAGCTCAAAACAAGAAGCCTTAGACTTCAGGGAGCAGTGCTATTTGTCTTTAAATTCAAGACTAGTTAATCACCCGTGCTTTGCTACAGATACATTTTTAAAAATATTTTTGAAAGTAGACAGAGGAATACAATCATGCATCACTGCTATAATAATTGGTGCAAATAACCTTTCTATATTCTCACTTTTTCAGGTAGGTATAAAATATAACCCACGAAACCTAGAACCCTATATCTCTAACAGGGAACACCAACCTGCCTTGTGGAACATGCAGCTCTATCTATGGTCATGACAAACGATTCTAATCAAGTATAACTAATCATGCATGACATGAACTGCCTGCCTGGTTAGTCGATCTGCAATTTCCACTTCCAATTTAACAAGCAAAAGTGCAACGTATACTGTAGAGGCGAATGTTATCCTCTATTCTCCATGATGTTGTGCTGCTATGGTGAGCTTTTAGGCTTCATAGAACACGGATCTCATATTGTGCAACGAAAAAAAAGGAGCATGCGCCACACATGTACACCACGCCCCAATGCAACCCAATTTCTATATCAAGCTCTCTTACCCAAGCACAACAGCAGGCACAGCTAGCACGTATAAAATCTGAACCATATAAAAGCTGGTAGTATTCTGAGCTATGATCACCACAGCGTAAGTACAATGTTTAGCTAATCAGAATTAACAAATAAATCATTTGTGATCTACCTTTTCCCTTAAAGAAAGTGCTAACTTAATTGGACAAGGCCAACCAGAAATCGGACAAGCTAGGCAAAACATTGCTCAAGATCCCTGTGAATATTGTCCTTATCACCACATCCACCACCAGTAAATCGGTTGTTGCTGTCGAATAAGCCCTGGTATGTAGGGCTCGTGCCGTGGCCGCTCCTCTGCGAAACCCACCCTAAGGGCACGACCATCCAAAACCTGCATCATCATCACGCGAGAGGGTACATAGTTTCGTGAGTAAAATCTCACAAGTTATTCATAACATCAATGAGACAACACGTACGGTGGTTGTGAAAGTGAAACTATGCTGCAAACTATATATTAGAAGACTGAAGATATGATGGCTCTCCACGCTTACCAGTCCGTTGAGCGCTGAAATAGCTACAGCCGGCTCCTCCATTGACGCCATGGTTACGAACCCAAACCCCCGAGAACGTCCTGTTTCTCTGTCGTAGACGACGTTTGCATCAGCTACTTGGCCATGCCCATTGAAAAACTGGCGTAAGCGAGAGCTGTCCACGTTCCAGGGCAGATTGCCCACGTAAATCTTGAAATGAGGCCCGTGCCGGGGAGGTTTCTCGGCGTGGAGAACGATGCTTCTTGGAGCTGGGTTGACGTTGGAGTTCTGAAGCCTTTCTCTTATTTCCTGCACGATGAATTGATTGATGTCCAGGATAAATTAAATGCATATAGAGTTTTAAACAAAATTGCGAGCAGATTAATTAACATGCACTTACCTGGTTTGTGGCTATTGTGACAGCCTGAGGCACGAACCACATGATGCGCATCTCCATCTCCCATCCTTGAGGCAGCCTCGCCACCATCGTCGCGCTGCCGTCCAAGAAGCTGTACTTGTAAGCCAGGCAGGCCTCCGGCAACACCGTCCAAACAAGTCTCCGTGACTTGACCACGAAGTAGGCGCACCCACCGTCGACGGCCCCACCGAACCGCGCGGCGTCGACGGCGAAGCTTGCCGGGCGCCCCAGGAACAGCACGCGGTCGCGCAGGCTCCGGCCGTCCCTCCTCACCCAACGCGGCCTCTCGCCGCCCGGCCCGAGCTCCAGAGCGTACAGGGACGCCGACAGCGTGCCGGCAAGGCCCGACCGCCACCATCCCTCGCCGATGCCGCGGAAGGGGTCGATGCCCTCGTCGTTGACGACGCGAACGTGCACCGACAGCACCTCGCCTCGGGACTCCAATATGTAGGAGTAGGGCGTCCAGCCTGGATCAGGATCGTCAAGCTCACACCTCGTCTGGATCACGTCGGCCAGGCCACCGTCCACGCGCAGCTTCAAAGCGCACAGATGAAGGAAGTCGGCGAATACGATCTCTCCATTGATCTGTACGGGGGCGCAGTTGAAGCAGAAGTCAGCACTGGTCACCAGCCGTTCTACAATAGTCGTCCACGCCGCATCGCCCGGACAAAGGACGGCCGCCACGAAAGTGGGCGCGTCGTTCTTGACGAACTCATCGATGATGCACAGAACGATCGTGCCGTCGGCGAAGACGACGCCCTCGCAAACGCACTGAAAGTAATAGGCTATCTCATCAGGGAGGCGGGGCGGCCGGGCGGTGACGGCGCCGGTGAGGGGGTTAACGAGGCAAGGGGCCTCGCCACCGGTGGAGCGCAGCCACGTCCCTCCACCGTCCGCGCAAGCCAGCCACTTGTGGCGGCTGGACACGCTGCACGATCGCCACGCGGTCTTTGAGAAAACAGATCTGAAGAGTGGGCCGGAATTGAGAAAGGAGCCGCCCGGCGCGAAGAGCCACGGCAGGAACGATGGATGATGGGGCGGCGGCGCTGTGTCGCGCCACGGCATGCAGACGGCGTGGAAGCGGACGAAGTCGACGGGGTCCCAGAGGCGGGCGGAGATGTTGCGGAGCAGATCAGACGGGAGGTCGGGCCACCGGGACGCGGCGGCGTCCATGGCTACAAGATCGGACGTGATCGCCAAGAAAACCAAACAAATAAGGTTTCCTTCAGTTAGACGACTGAGCATTGTAACAGCCGCACCGCCCCTGAAGCCATGATCTCCGGATGCAATGCGCCGCAGAATTCGGCTCCGCATCCATGGCAACCAAATTAAGGGCACAAGATGAATATAAGGGCCCACTTCGAAGGAGGCGGCGAGGATCTTCCTGTTTGGATGCGTTTGTAGTGTACACGATGAGGTGGGACCGTATGTACATGATGAGGTGGGCTCGTCGTATGCACCGTAGGCCATATGCTGTTGTCGGTCTGCAACTACGCTGTTTAGCACCGAACACTGTTTGGGATTTGGCTACGGGCTGAACAAGTTGACGTCTCACACATGACTTAAAAATACACGTGGAAGCTTTTTTTAAACAGGTTAGTACCTCTGAGGATAATTGACCTATACCGTGTGTTTGTACATTATGTTTTGATAAACGGGTGAGTGGAGAAAATCTATAGTTTTTGAGACCCGGTCCTTATATCACTACGTGAGAAACTCAAATCAAAGACAAAGATCATAGACGAGCGCAAAGGCCACCGTCTCCAATATGAAAAAACGAGATGCACTCGTATCAGCGAGGATCGGAACTGGCTTAGTTGAGGATAAAAAGAGACGACCTACTTTAAGGCGCGTCTCAGTTAAGTTAATATCCGAGAAGCGCCCGCTTCTTTGACAAAAGAGAGATGCACGTTCCTATAGCGCGACTCCTATTATGAAAGAAAAGAGACGAGCGTTTCTAGGAGCTCGTCTCCTTTTATCATGGAAGCGGGCGTGTCTCCCATTTCTATTATAGAGAGACGCACGTTACAAAAGATCGTCTCAATTTCGTATGCCCTTATACGAGCTCCCAGCTATGGCAGAACAGTGGCGGCCAGATATGCCCTATTCTTGCCCTGTTCTAATCGTTTCTTTTCCTCTTTGGAGGTGCCCTTCTAAAAATCTTGTGATGATTATCAATGACCCTTAAAACAAAGGATTAGTCCTCTCTTCCTCTCCTGCTCCTTACTATTTTTTACCCCTTTAGATCTTGACTATTAGTGGCTTCAAATTTCTTTGATTTAGCTCTTCTTTTTGTACGTAGATGTTGTCGGATCGAAGTTGGACATATGGGTCGTATTTTTGCAATGAGTATATCAAAAGGGTAATGAATTTATAGATTTCGTGAAAAAATACATGTTGGACAATATTAGAGGGAATATTTGTCGTCCTTGAAAACATTGCAAGAATGAGAAGAGATATTGCATAAGTGATGTGTTGAGGTGTTGTACAAGACAAGTACGTATTCATTAGCGTTGATCTTAACCATCAATGATATAAGTGACAGCCTTTCGTGTTAGCAGAACACGTTGCTCAAGGTGGTTATACCTGGAAAACAACGAATCGTCAAAGTCGAGAATGCCGTCGATGAGGAAGAGTTTGATCAATTTGATGAGATTCCTCATTTCGTCATCTTGATGATCAAGCCAAGAATAGCATCGGTCAATAAAGCTCCTTACTTGCACAACGACCACCATGAAAAAGTCAAGAATTTCAAAAAACCAAGACTGCTAAGGAAAGTAGCAAAATGATTGTGTGAAATATGCTCAATATGTGAAAATATGGTCAATTGAGTGAAATTTTGAGTTTCATTGGTTATTTTTGTGACATATGCTCAATGTGTGAAAATATGGCCATTTGAGTAAAAATTTGACTTTTATTGGTCATGTATGAAATATGCTAAATGTGTGAAAATATGGCTACTTGATGCCTTGTGTTTTGTTTCTGATGGAGCACTACTGAATGTGACACTTGTTCTGCCCTAAACAAAGCAAAAGGGAGACGAGCTCTAAGTAAGCGCGTCTCGTATCTCAAACAAAGGAGACGTGAATTATGGAGTCACTATATAGTGTGTTTCCGATATGAATAAATGCGAGACACACCCATATTAGACTCGTCTCCCATACAAGAAAATGAGAGACGGGCTTTATATACACGTGTCTCCGATTGTTGCGCGCGCGTCTCTGAATATGGTACTTGTTCTATTTCCCCTGTAACTTTTATGGATTAGAAGTATTAAATTTACAATTTCTAAACATCAACGTATGCGACCTTGGACATGTAACATCGTGCATGAAGTGTTTTTTGTTTGATTGTGGAGTTCATGATGTGCCCTGCCCAGGGAATCTCATATGCTACTCTAAAATTTGAAGTTTCACCACTCTCGGTAATCTCCCAATTTCTTTCTTCTATAGTTGCCAGGATGCTCCACACCAAAAATTAGAGTTAGTTTTCCCCGGGAGAGCTCATCAGAGTTGAGCAGTGTCGCGGGCGCCGTTGCGGCCCGGTATACATCAAATACATGTAGTATCAAACAAAAAGACAACAAACATTCGATAATCGATAACAAACATTCATCATCAAACAAATATTCATTTACATTCACTAAAAATAACATTTTTACAAACAACAAAAGAGAACAACAGACAATCGCCTAGTCCTCCGGTGGAACCCCACACTTGTCGGCGATTGCCTCCACCAACTCCCTGCGGCCTTCCACCCAAGCACCTCACTGAACGTCTCCCGCATCGCGTAAAGACGACTGGCCACTGCGCTTAACCTAAAGAGGTAGTGGCCTATTGTGACACCCTCATTTTCGATTTTTGCATATATTTTTATAAGATTGAAATAGAGAAGGATCAAAAGATAGCCAAAAGGAGCCAATTTCAGTTTGCCTAGAGCACCGTAAACATTTTCCGCGGGTCACTGGCCACGTGGCGCGTTCGGAGCTCATCTCCGCAAATGGGAAGAGGTACGCCGCTAAACTAGCTACGTGGCAGGCTCGGGGCTCATCCCCGCAAAGGGGGAGAGGTCCGACCCCGTGGGACACGTGTTGTCCCCGGAGCTAGCCTCTGCGGAGAAGCGAGGCCGGTCCTGCAGGACACATGTCACCTTAGGAGCTATTCACCACGGAAAAACAGAGGACCAGTCGCGCGGGATATGTGTCGATCCCGGAGCTCACCTCCTGGAGGTCCGTCACTGTTGGACACGGGTCAACCTCGGAGCTCGTCTCTTAGAAGAAAGGAAGTCCATCACTGTTAGGACACGTGGCACACCCGGAGCCACCTCCGAAGAGAGGGGAGGTCCGACGTTGACACGTGGCATTAAAGGAGCCACCTCCGAATAGAGAGGAGGTCTCGACCGCCAGGATACGTGGCGCACGTGGAGCCCGCCTCTGAGAAAGAGGGAGGTCTCGCTCGCTTGACACGTGGCACAACCGGAGCTCGTCTTTGCGGAAAAGGGAGACCAGGCCCCCGATGGACACGTGGAGCTTCCGGAGCTCATCACCGCGTAAGGACGCGATTCTGAAGCGGTTTTTCTTCTGTATGCATGGGAATCCCTCGTACTGAGGAAACCGACACGACTTCCACAATGTTACCGAACCAAATCGGCAAGAGATAAGTTGTTAAGATCCAAAAACAATTTGAATAAGACTCCTATTTGAATTCCGATCAGAGCGGGACTCTTCTTTTCCAGTTATAAATAGAACCGAAAACCCTTGGCCGTAACCACGAATTTCTTTCCCACCTCCTGAGCCCACAACTTAGAACCCTAGCCCCAGCTCGCCGAGTAAACCCTTCGCCGAAGTTCAGTTGCGGGAGATCGCCGGAAGAGAGCCCCAACGATTGGTCTTGCTAGGAGAAGGACCTCGAGACCAAGAAGAACGTAAGGTTGGTCTCCAATACTATCTTGCGACACCATCGTGTTTTCTTTGCATCTGTTCTTTGATCCCTTTCGAACAGAAGCTTTTTCGTGGACAGATCACGTGTTGATCGGTTTGATCTAGAGTCAAGATCATCGCCATGTCCACATTTGATCCGAATACCTCTGTTCATCGTAAAACACATGCAAATCATGCAAGAACACGTACAAACTGATCTAATAGAAACTGATCACAGGATAGCATGCATATGCATCATCGCATCTAGTTAAAGTTTGTGCATGATATTGATTGTTGTGAATATTGTATGTGTGTGATCATGTATAGAAGGACAAGCTCAAGGAGCTACCTACGACGGACTACAACAACAAGATTTTGAGCAACCGGAACAGCCAGAACAAGGCACGTGCCCCTTGACCATATTGATCCTATGTTTTGGAAAATTGTTTTGTTTGTGAAAAGGTGTGGGTGCTGAGTCAAACACGATGGGAAACCTTTTTATAGGAGTTTACTAGTTTTGGATAAACCACCCTTATCGTGAGAGAAGTTTATGAGTTGGGTATGGTTTTTGCCTTTATGCTTCGCTGAGTCCATGGGATTGGGAGGCGAGATAGATGTATCTAGCTAATTGCACTCGTGAGAATAATGAGAAACTGATGTTGAAAATGGACATGGATCGGAGGTTGATCCAGGCAAGCCGGGTTTGTGATTGTGGTAGCATGAGATGGTGGCTTACTTGCCGTAGATCTAAGGACCGGTTCCTGCGAGCACATGCCAGGATAACAGTGCCACCACAAGGCCAAGTATGGGTGCGTCTTAGCTGACTAATTATGTAAGTTACTAGATTGTTATGGACCGTGAAAGGCACGGGGAAAGGGAGTCGAGTGAGGACTGCCCTGGGAACTGCATGGCACAAGAGGGGGCCCGTGGTGGGAGAATTGGAGATTCTAGCCTGCCGGTGAAACCTTAGTGAGTCCATACACCTAGTAGCTCCTTTATAAAGGCTAGTTTGTGATCTCTTGGCCATACACCGACGGTTGTGTACTGGTATAATGGAGGTTCTACAGTCGCCGACGGGTGACGAAATCACAAACTTGTGGGTAAAGAGGTGCAAACTCTGCAGAGTCTAAAACTATCATGATAGACGATCTTACGGTCACGAGCGGCTGGCCAACTTCCATGATTAGTTGGATGGTTATTTTGGGATGGTTTTGGATGGTTTTGGTTATGGTTTGATTTTGGTTTGGTTTTCGGGACTGTTGAGTCCGGGTGATAAGATTGGTTGCATGACCGTTGAGTCATGGCAACGAGATTGGTCTCGGTGTGAGATGGAATTGTTTATGAGATGAAATGGTAGCGAATACGAGATTGTATTCGTGAGATGGTAGCGAATACGAGAAGGTATTCGTGAGCAAGAATGAGGTTGATTAATGTCTGATTAGGACATGGAAAGTGATGAACATAATGGAGGTATGATTGGTATTTTAATACATGTTGGGATTACGTTCACTTAAAGTTAAGTTGTTGTTTTATCATGGTTTTAATAAATAACTTTACTTTCTGCAATGAGCATTTTTATACCTACCTTGTTGTGAGCTACATATCATATTTTTCCGCACTTGCTAAGTACATCGTTGTACTCAAACTTGCATTATTAGTTCATCATCAGCAACAGGAGAAGATTACTATGAAGACCAGGTGGAGCATTAGACGTGTAATCTGTCCTCAACCTTGCCTGTGGGGATGGAGTAGAGATGGAGCCGCCGCTGCTGCTTAGATTGCTTCCACACTAGTTAGAAGACTTCCGCTGCATAGAAATAAGACTTCCGCTGTAAGATTAGACTTCCGCTGCCAAGCTGAGTCCAAGACTCATGAAACCTTGTAATAAACTCTGTTATTCGTGGTTATATATATTTTGAAATTCAGTTTGTGGATAATGTGTATATGTGTGATGAACATCCTGGGCACACATATACATCAGATCTCGGTTCCGTGGTTTTTCCACGAAATTGAGGGCGTCACAGACTGGTATCAGAGCCATGGGTTGACAGTAGGTCACACGCTTAGATAGAAGTCACAAGTTGGTATCAGGCACAGATTGGTATCAACCTGCCACGGGTTAATCGAAGATCACACAACCTAGATAGGTCACAGATTGATATTAAACCGCCATGCCTAGTCACAGATTCGGTAGCTGAGCCACGCTGACCATAGGATGCAAACCTAGGATGCATAGATTGGCATTGAAACTACCTTGATATAGGATACAAACCCAGGAGAAGCCGTAATTGAATCACAGATTGGCATCACCCTAAGCCATATAGGACCCCCATTGAATAAAGCCTTGAATAGGAGTTGTGTGAGCCCTTGTGATAATTGTTGTGTTGCATGTTGGGTCTGAGTTGTGGGACGTCTCAAGCGTTGTCCATACCCACACATAAGTAGAAAGGAGGTGTGAGATGTCTCGGCACTTGTTCACATCCTCATATGGGCTAATACATATAGTCCAATCCACCTTGATGCATATAGTTAGGGGGATCCATCTAATCTTCTAACCTCTATTCTATTTTGTTCTCTCTCACAGATGGTGAGAGAAAACGCCGGCCGCCAAGGAAGGAACGTCCGTGGTAACCAAGAGGACGGCCATGACGAAGTTCCTGTTAACCCCAGAGCGTGTGAGAACAACCTGGAACGGTTGATGGCCATGCAGAATCAACTTATGCAAACCATGATCCAAACTTTGGGTCAGTTGCAGGCCAACAACAACAACCCCATTCCGGCACCACCACCACCACCACCGGCTCATAACAGCCTGGGAGAGCTTATGAAGACTCGACCACCCACCTTTGCTCAAGCTAACGACCCCATGGAGGCCGATGATTGGTTGAAATCCATGGAGAGCAAGCTTGCCATAGTGCAGTGCAATGACTGAGAGAAAGTTCTTTTTGCGTCGCACCAACTCATGGGAGTTGCCGCCTGACTGGTGGGATGCCCTATGCAACGCTCATGTCGACCCAGAGACGATCACTTGGACAGAGTTCAAGGAGAGTTTCCGATCTCATTACATCCCTGCTGGTGTAATGATGCTCAAGAGACAGGAGTTCGAAGGTCTCCACCAAGGACAGAAGAGTGTGAATGAGTACCTCAACAAGTTCACACAACTGTCCCGGTATGCCCCAAAAGATGTCAACTCATACTAGAGGTAGCAATACCTATTCATGAGAGGGTTGAACAATGAGATCCAGGTTCAACTCCTCAACAATGACTACGTGAGCTTCCAGAAGCTGGTTGACAAGGCTATAGTGGTTGAAAGCAAGATCCGAGAGATCGAGTGAGAGGGCAAGAGGAAGATGCCATACCAGCCACAAGGGAGCAACGTACGACCTCGGTACATGCCACCATCTGCACCGCAATATGGATCGACCGCTCCTGCATACCGCCCTAGTCAACCATCACAGCAACGACCCGTTGCACAAGCACCTCGTGTGCCTTTGCCTCCTGTGCCCCAACCCAACATGGGCGCTCCTGTTCAAAACCCCCGCCCTAACGTACCTGCTACCGTGGGCAACAGGGCATGCTTTGCATGCGTGGAAACATGACATTTAGCGAGCCAGTGCCCGAGGAGAGGTCCTGGACAGCAAGGCAACGTGCCCAAGCAAAACCCGCGACCAAATGGAGGGGACAATCAAGGAAACCGTGGACAGCAGTACTATGCCCGCGGCAACGTGAATCATGTCTCTGCTGAGGAAGCACAACCGGCTAAGGACGTCGTAATTGGTATGTTCCTTGCCAATTCCAACCCAGCCACCATTTTATTTGATTCTGGAGCATCACATACCTTCATATCATCTGAGTATGTTGCCAAGCATAATCTACCCATATCACACTTAAAATGTGCTATGTTAGTTAATTCTCCCGATGAAGAGATGAGTACTAATATAGTATGTCCAAAAGTAAGCCTTAAAATAAGGGGGGTAGACTTCCTTGCCAACCTCATTGTCTTGGATTCCCAAGGGCTTGACATAATACTCGGGATGGATTTGTTAAGTCAGCACAACGGAGTAATCCAATGTGCTAAGAGGAGCGTGCAGTTGACAAACGAGCATGGTATTCGTATCGAGTTTAAGTCAGCCCAACAAACAACCAATAAGGCAAGTTTGAACCACGTCGAAGGAGCAACGTTGGACAGCATTCCAGTGGTTCAGGAATTCTCGGACGTGTTTCCAGAAGAGCTTCCAGGTATGCCACCTGACCGGGACATTGAGTTTGCCATTGATTTGGTACCCGGAACTGCACCCATAGAAAAGAGACCCTATAGGATGCCCACCAATGAACTAGTGGAACTCAAGAAGCAAATTCAGGAGCAGTTGGAGAAGGGTTTTATACGTCCAAGCTCGTCACCATGGGGAGCCCCCGTGCTCTTCGTGGACAGGAAGGATGGGACCCAAAGGATGTGCGTGGATTATAGGTCTCTCAACGAGGTGACAATCAAGAACAAATACCCTCTGCCCCATATAGAAGACCTATTCGACCAAATGAAAGGAGACCAAGTGTTCTCCAAGATTGATCTTCGGTCGGGATACTTCCAGCTGAAAATTAAGCCCTCCGATATACCCAAAACTGCCTTTTGGACATGGTATGGTTCGTATGAATATACTGTCATGTATTTTGGGTTAACGAATGCACCCGCATACTTCATGTACCTTATGAACAAGGTTTTCATGGAGTACTTGGATAAGTTCATCGTGGTTTTTATCGACGACATTATGGTGTATTCAAAAAGTGAGGAGGAGCATGAAAAACATTTGAGATTGACCTTGCAGAAAATACGCGAGCATCAATTGTATGCCAATCTTAACAAGTGTCAATTTTGGCTAAAGGAGATATCGTTCCTAGGCCACATTATCTTCGAGGAAGGAGTATCGGTTGATCCCGGAAAAGTGGGAGATGTTCTGAAGTGGAACCAACCGCAAAACGTGAAGGACGTTCGGAGTTTTCTTGGGATGGTTGGATACTACCGACGCTTCATCAAGGACTTCTCTAAGATAGCAAAGCCTATGACGGAGTTGCTAACAAAGGGAAAAGCGTTCCAGTGGACATCAGCGTGCCAAGAGAGCTTTGAAGAACTTAAGAAAAGGCTAACCACAGCGCCGGTTTTGATATTTCCGGACGTAAGCAAGAGCTTTGACATATATTGTGATGCATCGAGACAAGGGCTCGGATGTGTGCTCATGCAAGAAGGACAAGTGGTAGCCTATGCCTCACGACAATTAAAGAAGCACGAGCTTAATTATCCTACACATGACTTGGAGGTAGCAGCAATAGTGCATGCATTGAAGATCTGGAGACATTATATCCTTGGTCATCGATGTGAGATCTATACGGATCACAAAAGCCTCAAGTACATATTTACACAAATAGACTTGAATTTGAGGCAACGTCGATGGTTGGAACTCATCAAGGATTACGATGTTGGAATCAACTACCATCCTGGAAGGGCCAATGTAGTAGCTGATGCATTGAGCCGGAAGGGAGCATGTCACCAACTCACGGTTCGAGAGCTACCTCTCAAACTACGCAAGGAGTTCGAACGGTTACACCTCGGATTCTTGAACAAGATGGAAGTGATGGAACTCCACTCTTCATTGGAGCAAGAGATAATAGGTGGCCAAGCAACGGATGAGGAGATCAAGGAAATTAAGGAAAGGATCCGACAAGGAATAGAGAAGGATTTCAAGGAAGATGAGAAGGGTACTCTTTGGCTAGGAAAAAGGATTTGTGTGCCTAACGTGAAACACATCCGCGACATGATATTAAAAGAGGCACATGATTCACCATATTACATACATCCCGGAAGTACCAAAATGTACAAGGACCTGAAGACTTGTTATTGATGGGATGGTATGAAAAGGGACATAGTCGAGTACGTTGCCCTATGAGACACATGCCAACGGGTGAAGGCCGAACATCAAAGACCCGCTGGATTGTTGCAACCCTTGAAGGTACCCGAGTGGAAGTGGGAAGACACCAGTATGGATTTCATGGTCGGATTGCCACGTACTCAGTCCGGTTATGACTTCATCTAGGTTATCATGGACCGATTGACAAAAACAGCCCATTTTCTCCCTGTAAGGGCCAAGTACAACGTTGCACAATTAGCCGAGTTGTACATGGAGCAGATCATGTGCTGTCATGGAGTCCCGAGGAGGATAGTCTCAGATCGGGGTTCTCAGTTTACCTATAGATTTTGGAGGAAGCTGTAAGAAGCTATGGGTACATGACTGAATTTTAGCTCCGCTTACCACCCGCAGACCGACGGGCTAACGGAAAGGACAAACCAAATTTTGGAGGACATGTTCAGAGCCTGTGCCTTGACAACAGCTATAAAAACAGCTATCAAGCCAGCTTGAAGATGTCACCTTTCGAAGCATTGTAGGTAGACGGTGTAGAACATCGCTGTTTTGGAACGAGACCGGAGAGAACCAGGTGTCTGGACCCGAAGTGCTACAAGAGGCTGAGAAGCAAGTCCAAACGATACGGGAGAACTTAAAGGCTGCTCAGTCATGACAAAAAGGCTATGCGGACAATACGCGAAGGAAGTTGACTTTCGAAGTAGGAGACTTCGTATACCTTAAGGTATCGCCTATCCATGGCCAACGATGTTTCAACATCAAAGGCAAGCTAGCACCTCGCTACATCGGGCCATTTAAGATTTTGGACAAGCGAGGAGATGTATCCTATCAACTAGGGCTGCCAACGCACCTCTCCGACGTGCATGACGAGTTTCATGTATCCCAGCTCAAGAAGTGCTTGAGGATACCATGTGAGACCTATGTGTGCTTAGTACATTGGCTTTGACGATAAAAGTTTTGAATACTACCAAAACACCTTTTTAACAAGGTCCGAGCTCCTGCAAGGTCCGACGATAGGTCCGACTTGCTTTGTCTAGGTCTGACTTATTTTGGCTAGGTCCGACTTGTTTTTGCTAGCCCCGGTGCCAGGTCTGACTAGCTTTGGTAAATTCCATGCTAGGTCCGACTAAGCTTTAGTAAGCTCCGGCGCTGGGTCCGACTAGCTTTGGTAAGCTCTGGTTCAAGGTCCGGTTAGCTTTGGTAAGGTTCGGAGCTTGATTGCAATGGTTCTGCTTTTAACTTGCAATGTTTCGAACTTGCTTTACTCTTATGGAAAGTTTGCTTAGTATTATTTTACTAAGTTTTTGGTGTGTTTTGGTGGTTACGGCTGATATCATTTTGCTATTGTTTACAACATGCTTATGTGAGGTGCTCACGTAAGATGTTGTAGTTTCGGAACTAACGAGAGTCAAGTCGAGGACTTGTGCTCAGAAGTATTGGTTGTTTATTCATGTGCAGGTGTTGCTTGAGTTCAAGACATGGCTGGTGACGGGATCCATTGAACTAGTCTTAGGGAGAAGATGAGGTTCAACAGCCAAGTTCGGGAGGAATTGTGGTTGAGTTGATCGGGAGGTTGCGCAGTATTCAAGAACTGTTTTTCTCGCGTAGGACAGGTTGACCTTTGTTCGATCTTTTGATCGTAACTTAAGTTTCTTTCAACGGATTTTCATGATTCTTGCTGTGACGTATTAATGACTTGATTCTCTATAATCTATACTAGTTTTGTCACAGTTGAACACGTTTATATTAGTCACACACACGGTTTCTTTAACAGATTAGTTTTCTGCTGAGGGGTGTTTTGTTGCTTCCGCTGAAAAGTTTTTATCTACCATTCACCCCCCCTCTGGTAGCTTTACACGTGTACTTCAATGCTACAATTGGTATCAGAGCAAGGTTACTCTAATCTTTGTGATTTGCACGTGTTTCGACTAATCATCATGGAGAAATACTCTGCCAAACCTTGTGCGTTTTGTGGTATTGATTTCCAGGTTTGGAAGGCACGCATGGAAGCTTTCATCCAGGTGCAAGGCTTTGCAATATGGGAAAAGGTGTACAAGACTTACGATGTGCCTTCAAATGATCAAGTCACGGCTACAAACATGAAAGATGTCGACAACAACAACAAGGCTCGGAACTTAATCATACAAGGACTAACTCAGAGCGACTTCGACCGTGTTGCACACCTCCGATCGACGTACGATGTGTGGAGAGCACTTTGTGACTACCACGAAGGATCCAACATGATCAAGGAGGTAAGACAGGATATGTTCAAGAAAGAATACATGCACTTTGAGATGCAACCCGGTGAGTTCATAGATGACCTCTTTGCTCGCTTTACTAAAATTCTCAGCAACTTGCGTAGCGTCAATGTTAATTTTTCAGATGCTGAAAATGCTAGGCAATTACTAAGTGCATTAGACGTGTCAATTTGGGAGATGAAAGTAACATCCATACGTGAATCCACTGTCATGAGTACTCTTACATTAGATGTGCTTTATTCTAAGTTAAAAACTCATGAAATTGACATTATATCATGTAAGAACCTAAATAAGACTATTGCATTTGTCTCACAACGTGATATGCCTAGCTCCGGCCAATCATCTAGCAATACACTTGCTTTGATGTCTTCACTAACCCTGGAACAGATTGAGGAGTTTCCAGAGGAGGAGCTAGTACTTCTTTCTACTAGGTTCTCAAAAGCATTAGAAAATGTGAGAACTAGAAGGAGAGGAAGCTCTGGACCTCAACGATGCTTTGAATGTGGTAAGACAGGACACTTTCGTACAGATTGCCCTAACCTTTCAGGTCCTTCTAACAGTGATGAAAAGCAGAATAAAGTCAAGTCCTCTTTTGGCAACACCAACAAGAAAAAGAAGGGTTTTACAGGACGCAAACTGATAAACAGTTTCATCACTGCACTTCGAGAACTTGGCTCGAGTGATGTAGACATTGGAAGTGATGAAGATGAAGATGACCTGACAAACTTGTGCTTCATGGCGGGCAAATCAAAATCAAGTATGGAGGATGCAGAACACAACAGTGACAACGAAGAGGTATGTCCTACTTGTGAACAAATGTGTGATGCTATTTCTCGTGCCACTATTATTGTTAAGAAAAAGGCCAAAAATCTTAGGGACAATGCTGTTAAAATTGAGTCACTAGAATCTGAAATTAATCGTTTAAAATTCTTGATTCCTAGTGATGATTCTTGTTCCTCATGTGATTTAATATATGAACAATTGCCCTCTTTAAGAAATGCACACACCTCCACACTTGATAAACTTGAACTTGAAATCGAAAAGAACAAAAAGCTTGCTGCACTTAATGATAAAAACTTGAAAGATGCTTGTTGTTCTATAATTGATTTGCATTGTTCTACTTGCAATGATCTTGATAAGAAACTACAAGATGCTATGAAAGAAATTCCTATATTGAACAATGCTTTACGTTCTAATGAAGTTAAATATTGTTCCAATTGCAAATTAAAAGGAAAAACTTCATGTGAAAATTGTCTTGATCTATCAAATAAACTTGATAACATGCATAGGACATTAGATCGGTTTTGTAATGGGGATAAGAACCTAAACTTGCTACTGAATTCTTCCAAGTATTGCAATGATAAAACTGGTTTAGGTTTTGATTCACATGCTCATGCTAAGGAACATCCACCTAAAATTGTAAAATCATTAGGAAATGGTTTGATTCAACAGTTCCTAAACAAAAAGAAGTGGTTTTTAAATCTGCAGGAGTGTTGTCACATTCGGGTTCAAATAAGCATACTGCATGCTCATCTAGACATGAACACAAAGTTAAATTTCATTGTACCTATTGTGGTAGAGATGGTCATGTCATAGATTTTTGTTATAGACTAGATAAACAACATAAAAAGGAAAGAATGCAAGCTAGATCTTATAACTCTCATGCAAAATTTTCTGCACATACTAAACCGAATGTCAGGAACATGCAACCTGCTGTTATGAGTCAGAAATATTCAAAGTTTAACTCCGGAGCTTCAGTTTTTGCCTCCGGAGCTTCAGTTTTTGCCTCCGGAGCTACCGATTTTCATGCTACACAAGTAACACCTCAGAGGTCAGTAGTTAAGAACAAAAAAATCTCAAACTTTGACTCATAAACCTGCTGTTTTATCTTAGCTTTCGCATGTTATTCCTGCTGGACGTCGTGTGACTCAATACTGGATTCCTAAATGCCTTTTAACTAACCCCAATATTGAGTCATCGATGTATTGTGCTTCTATGTAGGTTACACGCTTGAGGAAGGAGAACATTTGGATTGTGGATTCAGGTTGCTCACGCCACATGACCGGTAACAAAGAATGGTTTTCCTCTCTCTCTCTTTTGTGTCACGTGTAGAGAATGTTACTTTTGCCGATAATTCTTCAACTCCTATAATTGCTAAGGGTTCGGTTAGAGTAAATGATCACTACACTTTGAAGGATGTGGCACTTGTCAAAAATTTGAAATACAACTTGCTTTCTGTTTCACAATTGCTAGATGAAAATCTAGAAATTATTTTCAATAAAAACTGCTGCAAAGTTGTAGGTTCGAATAGTGAGCTTATTTTTAACATGTCTTGGTTTGGAAGAGTTTTTAAAGCTGATTTTGATATGTCTTCCTCTAAGCATAGATGTCTAGTTGCAAATGATTCCAAAGATTTATATTTTTGGCATCGTAGACTTGGTTACGTAGGCTTTGATCATCTCACGCGTGTTAGTGCTCTTGATCACATACGTGGGATGCCTAAGCTTAATGGGGACAAAGAAATTGTGTGCTCTTCTTGTAGACATGCTAAGATGGTTGCAGGTTCACATGCTCCTCTCACAATGACCATGATAACTGAACCGGGTCAACTTTTACACCTTGACACCGTAGGACCTTCACGTGTTCAATCCTTTGGAGGTAAATGGTATGTTCTTGTGATTGTTGATGACTATTCTAGATACTATTGGGTTTACTTTATGGCATCTAAGAATGAAGCTTTTAGTCACTTTAGAACTTTATTTCTTAGATTATCAATAGATCACCCAGGATCTTTAAGAGCAATTAGAAGTGATAATGGAATCGAATTTAAAAATCAATCGTTTGATCACTTTTGTGCTGAAAATGCAATAGATCATCAATTTTCTTCACCATATGTACCTCAACAAAACGGTGTTGTAGAGAGAAAGAACAGAACCTTAGTTGAGATGGCTAGGACTATGCTTGATGAATATCAAACTCCTACGAAATTTTGGGCTGATGAAATTGCAACCGCTTGTTATGTCTCAAATCGTGTTTTCTTGCGTGCTAAGTTAGGTAAAACACCATATGAGCTCAGGTTTGTACATAGGCCTAGTGTCACACACTTTAGGGTCTTTGGTTGCAAATGCTTTGTTAATAAACATGGTAATCTTGATAAATTTGAAGTTAGATCTGTTGATGGCATGTTTCTTGGTTATCCATCTCATACTAGAGGCTACCATGTGCTTTTACTTGGTACTAACAAAATTGTGGAGACTTGTAAGTTTTCTTTTGATGAAGCTAGACTAGGTACTAGTTCAAATATTGCAGGTATGGATCCATATCCGCAGGGGGAGAGTATTTTCGTTGAAGAAGAGGAAGAAGTGGTGCTACTGCCCAAAAATTCAGCAGCTAATGACATTTTTCCAGCTCCTGATCTTGATTCACAGCCAGCACCGATGACCACCATTTCTGGTCCAGATCCTTCTCACGTCACAAGCTCATATATTTGTGATGAACATGAAGAAGACGAAGCTTGTGAAGTGTCCACTCCCCTCCGGATTCTCAAAAGTCATCCTCCACAACAAATTATTGGAAGCTTGCATGAACGAGTTACAAGATCCAGGTTTTTCGACCCCAATTCTCATGCTCATTCTACTTTTGTTGCTTCTTTTGAACCCAAAGATATATTACACGCACTCACTAATGAATCTTAGAGTATTGCCATGCAAGAAGAGTTAGAAAATTTTGAAAGAAATAATGTTTGGAAACTTTTGCCTCCACCTCAAGGTCACACTTTAATTGGAACTAAATGGGTGTTTAAAAATAAACAAAGTGAGGATGGGGTTGTGGTAAGGCTAGGTTGGTTGCTCAAGGTTTCACACAAGTTGAAGGTCTAGATTTTGATGAAACGTTTGCTCCTGTTGCTAGATTAGAAGCCATAAGAATTTTGTTAGCTTTTGCTGCATCTAAAGGTTTTAAGCTATATCAAATGGATGTTAAAAGTGCTTTTCTTAATGGCTACATAGATGAGGAGGTTTATGTCAAACAACCACCTGGTTTTAAAAATCCAAATTCTCCTAATCATGTTTACAAACTGTCCAAAGCATTGTACGGTCTCAAACAAGCCCCTAGAGCATGATATAATAGGTTAAAAACATTCTTACTTGAAAAGGGGTTTACCATGGGCAAGGTTGATAAAACTCTTTTTGTGCTTAAGCATGGCAATGACTCATTATACGTTCAAGTGTATGTGGATGATATTATCTTTGGTTGTGCTTCTCATGATCTTGTGTCCAAGTTTTCAGCTATGATGAGTTCAGAATTTGAGATGAGTATGATGGGAGAACTCACGTACTTTTTGGGGCTGCAAATCAAGCAAACCAAGGAGGGTACCTTTCTGCATCAAACAAAGTATACAAAAGATCTCCTAAGGTGCTTCAACATGGACAAAAGCAAGCCTCTTCAGACACCAATGGGAACAGCAACAACACTTGAACTTGATGAAGATTGTGATCCCGTTGATCAAAAAGAATATAGAAGCATGATCGGATCACTTTTGTATCTCATGGCATCAAGACCGGACATACAATTCAGCGGATGTCACACCCGGTTTTTCCGAAGAACAACCAAGTGAATATCACATGTATGCCAGGATCATTTTCTCATACATGTGATGAAAAATAGTGAAGCATCATTTATTACAAGCCAGGTGTCGAATATAAATAAGTCTTACATCGCAAATGTCTCGATGGACAATAACAAGTTCATCACAAGTAAATAAACTAGCAGCGGAATATTATTCTTGAGGGCTCCGTCACTGGCGTTGCCCGGGGGTCTCCATGAACCTAGAAACCTTCTTCGGGTCCAAAGTCTTGGTCATTATACACCACCTCATTATCTTGACCTGAGCAGCAATATAAACCAACAAAATATGCAAGGTTGAGTACCAATGGTACTCAACAAGTGTGGGAAAATTATATCATGCATGGCTAGAACAAGGAGTGGTTGAACTCATGGTTAAAGCACTATGCAATTAATTCCTATCACCTTAGCTTTTTAAGCACCTACATTACTACACAGATGAAATGGTCCCAAACTCCCATCCCACCATCATAATTCAATAACTATAACATCATTTCCAATGTTAAGCTCCCCGCTTAACATTCACAACTTCCAAAAACCATCACTCCTCTAATCATGAATAAGTCCAAGCCGCTCTTGACCGTGAGCACGGCTGTCATGACAGTTTTGACTCTGTAGAGTTTGTACCACTGTATCCACATGTAGTGATTTCATCCCCCGTTGCCGGGTCGACTAAAAGAACCTCCATTATGCCAGTGGCTACGAACCACATTCACACTTCCCAGGTGTGTAGCCAGGAGATCACTACGAAGCCTTTACAAAGGGATTCCCGACGAGCGTGGGCCCACTGAGGTTTCACCCCTAACAACATACAAGAGGCTCCAACCCCGCTGCAGTGGCCCCCTCTTAAGCCTTGCGGTTCATATGGTAGTCCAGCTGACACCTATTCCCCGCACCATCCAACACACCCATACTACGCCAGGGATACACCTAATTAATTGGCCAAGCTGCCCCATCTCAGCATGTGGTTGGCACTGTAAAGCCAGGTTACATGCTCCATGAACCGGTCCTTAGGATCCAGGCAAGTACTAAACACAAAACCGAGTCTCGTGCACCCAGCACACAACCAAAACATCCAACTTGCCTTGATCCCTACCTCTACATAACTCACAATATCTCATTCAAGAGTATGGTAAAATAAACTGATGATCTCATATCCCAAATATCCCATTCTAAGCATGGCTAAGCATATGCATAATAATAAATGACATGATAAAATAAATCCCAACCCAAGCTACAAGGAAACAAGGTAAAACAATTCTAGGGAAACTTCCTAACATGGGTTTCATATTTCAATTGACAATGCAAATAATTCTAGCTACACATCCTAGCACAGGATCAAAGTGGTCAAGGACACTTGCCTCCTTCTTGCTGCTCTTGAAATGGGTAGTCCTGGTCTTGGAAAGGAATAACTTGCTCTTGAGCAGGTTCTACATCATACCATCACACATAGCAAAAGAAAAACAACAATCATCAGACATAGTTCACACTTCTACTTCATACAAACCACACATTCACATTTATGAAAGTCCTTCACCATTATATGTGTTGTGGTTACTTTATGTGTGTTGAATTGTGGCTTCCATGCACTTTTAATCATGTGTATATGATTCCTACTTTTGTGTTCACATTTATACTTACATACTATATATATGAGTTTCCAATAAATTTCTTATATTCAACTACTACACCTTTTCACTACCAAGTATGTATGAAAAGTATTTTTCTTCCCCATATGTGCCTTCATAATTTCTACCAACCCTAAACTGAACTCTTTGGATTTTAAAAACTCCATTTATCATTTACTAGTTGCTATATTTTCAGATTTATATTCCTATGCATAATTGTGTACTTTATTATGAAATTAGTAATACACATCATCTAAACAGAATAGGTTCTGGTCCTAAATAATTTAATAACATATTTTGACCTTTGCCTCTGATGTAAACTATTTCATAATTATTTTCCCTATTTTCGAAAACTATTTATTACTTTAAAAATGTGTCCCTAATTGTGAATAATAAATTAAACAGATTCAATTCAGTCCAAAATATGTTTTTATCTCACTCCAAAATTTCCTAAACACTGAGAAAGTCTTTAACTTAATTTTGACAATATGTTTGTCCCACTATTTAATTTTTAAACACTAGTTACATATTAAATTTCCTAAATTAAACACTAAAAAGGGCTAAAAAGTTAAACTTACCCCACTACAGGGTCTATAATATTATTTTCAGAATTTCTAGGGGTCTAGCTACACTTATCAGAGGTGTTTTCCTAATTTTTATTAAGTCCAGGGGCTAAAACTGATTTTTAAATGAATTTACATGATTTTCTGGAGTTCCAGGGGCTAGATCTGAAGTTTCCGGGGCTAGCTCTTATTTCCCGAGAACCCCAGGGGTAGCGCGCAAGAATTCCAGTCTTTATAATGCGGGGCTGACGTGGACCGTCCGATTTTAAACCGACGGCTGAGATTATAACGCCGAACCGGTACGCGGGGATTTAAACCCTACCGTGCGATTTAAAATAAACGGCGCACAAGCGGCCACGTCACTCTGATCGAGCACGGGCGGCGCTGCCGGCGGCGCACGGCGGCGTGAAGCGGCGATCTCGCCGGAAACTTTCGGATCCTCGAGAATTCTGCCTAGAACTGTGATCTTATGGAATAGATCGGTAGAGGGGAGGTCGGGAATCTCACCTCGGGGGTTTTCTTGAGCTCGGAGGTCCTGGAAAGTGATCGGCGGCGAGGTCCGAGGCAAAACCACGGCGAAGCTCGTCGGCGCTGTGTTTACACCGTAAGTCACCGAGTTTTCTGCACCTGCAAGGTTCCCCGGAGGCGGTGGATCAAGACCAGCGAGTTAGATCGGAGTTTCCGAGCTTAGATCTGCCAGAATTCACCGGAGAAGTCTCGGTTCTCACCGGAGTAAAAATCGGCGATCGCGGGGGAAAAACAGAACGAGGCTGGGGTTTTTATAGACGGGGGAGGGCGGCGGGGTGGTTTAGATCATGTCCGCGTCGGCTACGAACAGAATTCAGCGGGGTTTACGTCAAAATCCCGATTGATTTCGATTCGGGCGCGGGGGGAGTTCGGCGCGGCGCGAGGTAGACGAAGATCGGTGGGTCCCGCCTGTCAGTGTGATATAGCGTGGGCACGCGGCTGCGGGCTGGCGCGGGGTAAGTTGGGCCGGCTGGTGGGTTTTGGCCCACTGGCCGGTTTTTTTCTGTTTTCTCTTTTTCTTTTTCCATTTCTTTTCTGATTTGAGTTTAATTTGAATTCCAGTTTGAATTTGAATTTTTGCAAAACATGCAACACGTCCAAAAAATTTTAAATTCCCCTCTTAACATGATTTAGGGCTTTGAATCAAAATTTTGGGGTGTTACAGCTCTACCCCCCTTAAAAGAAATCTTGTCCTCGAGATTGGTGTTTCTAAGAAAACAATTCCGGAAATTGTGCCTTGAGCTCATCTTCCGGCTCCCAGGTGGCTTCCTCTTCTGAGTGATGCTTCCACTGCACCTTGCACATCCGGATTCTTTTATTTCTGGTGAGGCGTTCCATTGTCTCCAAAATCTTGTATGGTTGCTCAACATAAGACAAATCCTCGGCTACATCCACTTCATTCATGGGTAGCACTTCTTCAGGCGTCCTCAGGCATTTGTTGAGTTGTGACACATGGAACACATCGTGCACATCCGATAGACGAGCTGGTAACTCTAGTTGATACGCCACTTCGCCTTTCCTTTCCAAAACTTGAAAGGGTCCTATGTATCGAGGTGACAACTTCCCTTTCACCTTGAACCGACGAAGTCCTCTAATAGGGGACACCTTGAGATAGACATAGTCTCCCACGTTGAAAACGAGCTCTCTTCTTCGTACATCAGCATAACTCTTTTGGCGTGTCTGTGCTATCCTCAAGTTGTTGTGAATTTCCCTCACCTTCGCCTCGGCTTCTTGTAGCACTTCTGGACCAAACACTTTACTTTCTCCTGTTTGGTTCCAAAATAGGGGAGTTCTGCACTTCCTTCCATACAAAGCTTCAAACGGTGACATCTTCATACTAGCTTGATAGCTGTTGTTATAGGAAAATTCCGCATACGGTAAATTCTTGTTCCAACTCCTATTGTTTTTGAGTGCACATGCCCTTAACATATCTTCAAGGATCTGATTGGTTCTCTCCGTCTGCCCGTCAGTTTGGGGATGATAGGCAGAGCTGAAGTTCAGATGGGTTCCCATGGTTTCATGCAACTTCTGCCAAAACCTCGAGGTGAACTGTGTCCCTCGGTCCGACACAATCTTCTTTGGCACTCCATGGTAACACACGATCCTTGACATATACAACTTTGCCAATTTGGATCCGCTGTAGCTTTCTTTCACGGGGATGAAATGAGCTACCTTGGTTAGCCTGTCAATGATGACCCATACCGAATCATATCCTGATTGGGTCCTAGGCAATCCCACGATGAAATCCATGCTGATTTCTTTCCATTTCCATTCAGGCACTTTGAGTGGTTGCAATAATCCCGCGGGTCGTTGATGTTCTGCTTTCACCAACTGACATGTGTCACATAGCGCAACATGTTCCGCGACATCTCGCTTCATGCCATACCACCAATACCTGCTCTTGAGGTCCTGGTACATCTTCGTACTCCCAGGATGAATGGAATAGTCGGAATCATGAGCCTCCTTCAAAATCAATTCACGGATCTCCTTTACTTCTGGCACACAGATTCTTTTCCCGTGCCACACCGTTCCTTGTTCAACCTCCCTAAAACCGGGAGCTTTATTTTCCTTGATGAGTTGTCTGATCTCTTGTATCTTCTCATCATTCTTTTGACCCTCGCGTATGTCTCGCTCTAGTGTGGAGTCCACTTCCATGGCGATGGCTTCACCACTATTTACTAGACATAGATTGAGCCTTATAACCTCGTCCTTCAATTCTGCAGGCATGTCCTTCAAGCTCAACTTATTGACCTGCACTTTTCGACTCAAAGCATCGGCCACGATGTTTGCTTTCCTGGGATGATAGTTGATGCCCAATCAAAGTCATTAATTAGCTCTAACCATCTCCTTTGTCTGAGGTTGAGGTCTGGCTGTGTGAATATGTACTTTAAACTCTTATGATCCGTATATATCTCTGTCCTCTTCCCCATCAAATAGTGTCGCCAAATTTTCAACGCGTGTACCACTGCGGCTAGTTCTAGGTCATGTGTAGGATAGTTTTTCTCGTGCTTCCGAAGCTGTCGGGATGCATAAGCCACGACATGTCCTTCTTGCATGAGAACACATCCCAACCAGTTTCCAGAGGCATCACAGTACACTGTGAAATTCTTCTGCATATCTGGCATAACCAACACTGGGGCTGTGGTCAATCTTTTCTTTAGCTCCTGAAAACTCGTCTCGCACTGTGGCGTCCAGGTGAATGTGATTCCCTCCTCCAACAGTTTGGTGAGAGGTCTCGAGATCTTGGAGAATCCCTCAATAAACCGTCGATAGTACCCAGCCAATCCCAAAAAGCTTCGAACTTCCCCGACATTTTCAGGGGTCTTCCACTTCTGGATATCCTCGATTTTGGCGGGATCTACGGATATTCCTCCCTCTGATATTATATGTCCTAAAAAGGGAACTCTCTTCAGCCAAAACTCACACTTGCTCAACTTGGCATATAGTTGGTGTTCTCTCAGCCTCGGCAACACCAATCTTAGATGTTTCTCATGTTCTTCTTCATCTTTGGAGAAGACAAGAATGTCATCTATGAAAACCACCACAAATTTGTCCAGATATTCCATGAATGCCTTGTTCATGAGATACATGAAGTATGCCGGGGCATTAGTTAGCCCGAAAGGCATGACAGTGTATTCATACAGTCCGTACCGAGATACGAAAGCTGTCTTGGGAATATTAGATTGCCTTATCTTCAGTTGGTGGTATCCCGACCTGAGATCAATTTTCGAGAACACACAAGCTCCCCTCAAATAATCAAACAAGTCTTCAATGCGAGGTAATGGGTACTTGTTCTTGATGGTTACCTCATTCAAAGCACGGTAATCCACACATAACCTTTGGGTTCCATCTTTCTTGGGCACAAATATCACCGGAGCTCCCCATGGTGAGGAACTAGGACGAATATACCCCTTCTCCGTCAATTCTCTCAAATGATCCTTGAGTTCTTCTAGCTGCTTGGAGTCCATCCGATAAGGTCTCTTGTATATCGGGGCTGTTCCAGGCGCTAGCTCAATTGCGAATTCCACTTCACGATCGGGAGGCATACCTGGCAACTCCTCCGGAAAAACATCTGGATATTCCCTGATGGTCCTGATTTCCTCGACTTTCACCTCAACTTGATTTAATTTAATGTCCCTCCTAGGCTCGTGTATTGTTATGAACTTTACTCTTGTTCCACTAGGGTGAGTTAGTTCCACCGTTCTGGTCGAACAATGAATGATTCCTTTATGTTTGGTCAACCAATCCATACCCAAAATAATATCTATCCCTTGTGAATCTATCACTATGAGGTTAGCAGTAAATACTACCCCATTAATGTCTAGGTTCACTTTGGGACACACTTGTCTTGTCCTTATTTCTCCACCTGGAGAGTTTACGGCTAGCATATGGTTCATTTGTGTTGTTGCTAGGTCATACTTCTTAACAAACCCTTGAGCAATAAACGAGTGGGTAGCACCAGAATCAAACAGCAGGGTTGCAAGGTGTAAATTGGCAGGAAACTTACCAACTACCACGTCAGGTGCATCTTGTGCTTCCTCCATAGTGACGTGATTCACCCGTCCTCTCATTACATTCTGCTGTTGTGGCTGCGCAGGCTTCTTCTTTTGGCATTTATGGGCGTAGTGCCCCACTTCACCACAGCTAAAACATTGCACCCCAACCTTAGGTGCCTAGCCTTTGTTGTCTTGGGGTTGGTTTGGGGGTCCTTGCACTGCTGGTCGAGGTGGATATGCGGGGCGAGGCTGCTGTACAAACTGACGTTGCGGCTGTGCTGGTGCTGCCGGAGGCCTGTAGTTCGGGTTGTACCCTCTGGGTGCTGAGTAGGGTACCGCTGCACGGTTCGTCTGCCCTGCAGGTTGCTGCATCAGACGTGGGCGAGTGTTGCTCCCTGAGGCTTGATGTGACCAACCGGCCTTCCTCTTATTCTCATTTTCCAAGGCCTTTAGCTTCCTTTCTACCACAAATGCTCTGTCCACCATCTTTTGGAAGCTGTCATACTCATTTGAGGACATTGCACACTGCATCTCCGCGGTAAGTCCTTCCACGAAACAGTCTTGTTTCTGCTCATCAGTCTCTATGTCTCGTGGGGCATAACGGGATAGTTGAGTAAATTTAGTGAGGTATTCCCTCACAGTCATGTTACCTTGCTGCAACCCCAAAAATTTTTTCCTCTTGTTTTTGAGTTCACCTCTTGGGATGTAATGGTTGCGGAAGCTACGCTTGAACTCTTCCCAAGTGATGTTCTCAGGGTCATGATGGGCGGCCACGTAGGCGGTCCACCAATCAGCAGCAGGTCCATGCAATTGATGAGAGGCAAACAGCACCCTCTCATACCCTTGGCACTGTATGATCCTCATCTTACTTTCAATGGTCTTCAGCCAATCATCTGCCTCTAGAGGTTCAGCAGCACTTGCAAACTTTGGAGGTTGAGTTCCTAGAAACTCACTCAACCTTGGTTGGCGTGGTGCAGCTTGTGGAGGTGGAACTTGATGCAAGTTGGCCACCACTTGAGTCAAGTTCTGGATGAGCTGATTCTGATTCTCCAGCATTTGGTGGAGGGGATCAACTCCTTCACGGCGACCACCCCGGTCCTGGCCTCCAGAAAGATGAGGGTTGCATGCCTCATCGTTGTTGTTGGCGGGGTTGGCAGCACGTCCTTTTCCTCTTCCGGCCATCTGGCAGAATCAACCAATGTTAATTTGAAAGCATTTAGTATCATCTTACTACTTTCATTTGTTTGTACTTTGAAGTGTTGAGGCTTTGTTATACTTTTACAAGGGTTCATATCTCACACCAAATAGATGCACTATTATTTCATGTGGGTTCACACACCAAAGCAAAACAATCTAAAGACGAGGCTGTGGACAATTGCTCATGGCTTCCACAACTCACGTCACACACCAAGCATTAACACACCATTAACTTAACGTAACGACTCGACTATTCGACATCTTGCTAACTAAGGGAAGAACTCTACACTACTCGTTTTCTTGAGCTGGCTCCTCAGGATCTTCCTCATCATTGCGGCTGCCTTCTGACTCCGATTTGGGTGGGGAGGCTGCTGGTGGAGAAGTGCGACGACGCCTGATCGCTCGGCGATCCGGGGAGTCAGGAGTCCATGTATCATTCACGGTGACACACAGTTCATTCCCATCTCCTCTTTCTCTCGCCTTTAAACAGGTTCGCAGCAACGCCTCCGCTTCCTTCAGGGTGTCCCGGACATCCTGAAGCTCTTGTTGACACTCCTGCAGTCGAGTGCTGAGCATAGCAGCATCCTCCAAGCACAAGTCCATGTGCTCATGGGAAGTCCCTTGCTGCACTGGCGGGTACTTGTATTCCGTGGTACCACTCTCACGTTGGAGGACATACATGTACTCAGTTTTGTCCAAGTGGCGACGATAGATGTGGCTCTGGCAGGTGATGGCCTCCCAGGTGACATCTTTCTCCGCATCGACCTGTGTCGCTCTACAAGCTGGAGAGTGGTGGATCTTAAGCAGCTGATTTTTGTGTATAATCCTCATCTCTGAACTCCATTCTTCCCTCTTCTCACGGATGGTCCTGGTGGAGTTATAGTGGATGATTAGCTTGCCCGTATTGCCGGCGGCTTCGAGCATATGCCGAAGACGGCACAATAAGCCTCCTACTGCCAATCCGTAGGAAAGGTACATCACTGGACGACTCTCCTCTCTCTCGGCAAGGGCAACTACGGGAACTCTCCCTCCTGTGGACTTGCGAGCGGTACGAATCATGCGAACCATCTAAAACAAAAAGAATTTAAAATTAGGTTAGATAAAGTCTCAAACAAAAATCCTATTTTGAATGAAAACTGGGGTAAGATGAAGAAAGTGACTCGTTTAAATAACACTTTTCAATCCACACCTTTGAAAAATAGTTTTTAAGAAAATATGGCCCTTAAATACGTCCATTTCTACCTAGGTCCACGTTCCTACGGGCAACCTTGGCTCTGATACCACCTCTGCCACACCCGGTTTTTCCGAAGAACAACCAAGTGAATATCACATGTATGCCAGGATCATTTTCTCATACATGTGATGACAAATAGTGAAGCATCATTTATTACAAGCCAGGTGTCGAATATAAATAAGTCTTACATCGCAAATGTCTCGATGGACAATAACAAGTTCATCACAAGTAAATAAACTAGCAGCAGAATATTATTCTTGAGGGCTCCGTCACAGGCGTTGCCCGGGGGTCTCCATGAACCTAGAAACCTTCTTCGGGTCCAAAGTCTTGGTCATTATACACCACCTCATTATCTTGACCTGAGCAGCAATATAAACCAACAAAATATGCAAGGTTGAGTACCAATGGTACTCAGCAAGTGTGGGAAAATTATATCATGCATGGCTAGAACAAGGAGTGGTTGAACTCATGGTTAAAGCACTATGCAATTAATTCCTATCACCTTAGCTTTTTAAGCACCTACATTACTACACAGATGAAATGGTCCCAAACTCCATCCCACCATCATAATTCAATAACCATAACATCATTTCCAATGTTAAGCTCCCCGCTTAACTTTCACAACTTCCAAAAACCATCACTCCTCTAATCATGAATAAGTCCAAGCCGCTCTTGACCGTGAGCACGGCTGTCATGACAGTTTTGACTGTGCAGAGTTTGTACCACTGTACCCACATGTAGTGATTTCATCCCCCGTTGCCGGGTGGACTAAAAGAACCTCCATTATGCCAGTGGCTACGAACCACATTCACACTTCCCAGGTGTGTAGCCAGGAGATCACTACGAAGCCTTTACAAAGGGATTCTCGACGAGCGTGGGCCCACTAAGGTTTCACCCCTAACAGCATACAAGAGGCTCCAACCCCGCTGCAGTGGCCCCCTCTTGAGCCTTGCGGTTCATATGGTAGTCCAGCTGACACCTATTCCCCGCACCATCCAACACACCCATACTACGCCGGGGATACACCTAATTAATTGGCCAAGCTGCCCCATCTCAGCATGTGGTTGGCACTGTAAAGCCAGGTTACATGCTCCATGAACCGGTCCTTAGGATCCAGGCAAGTACTAAACACAAAACCGAGTCTCGTGCACCCAGCACACAACCAAAACATCCAACTTGCCTTGATCCCTACCTCTACATAACTCACAATATCTCATTCAAGAGTATGGTAAAATAAACTGATGATCTCATATCCCAAATATCCCATTCTAAGCATGGCTAAGCATATGCATAATAATAAATGACATGATAAAGTAAATCCCAACCCAAGCTACAAGGAAACAAGGTAATACAATTCTAGGGAAACTTCCTAACATGGGTTTCATATTTCAATTGACAATGCAAATAATTCTAGCTACACATCCTAGCATAGGATCAAAGTGGTCAAGGACACTTGCCTCCTTCTTGCTGCTCTTGAAATGGGTAGTCCTGGTCTTGGAAAGGAATAACTTGCTCTTGAGCAGGTTCTACATCATATCATCACACATAGCAAAAGAAAAACAACAATCATCAGACATAGTTCACACTTCTACTTCATACAAACCACACATTCACATTTATGAAAGTCCTTCACCATTATATGTGTTGTGGTTACTTTATGTGTGTTGAGTTGTGGCTTGCATGCACTTTTAATCATGTGTATATGATTCCTACTTTTGTGTTCACATTTATACTTACATACTATATATATGAGTTTCCAATAAATTTCTTATATTCAACTACTACACCTTTTCACTACCAAGTATGTATGAAAAGTATTTTTCTTCCCCATATGTGCCTTCATAATTTCTACCAACCCTAAACTGAACTCTTTGGATTTTAAAAACTCCATTTATCATTTACTAGTTGCTATATTTTCAGATTTATATTCCTATGCATAATTGTGTACTTTATTATGAAATTAGTAATACACATCATCTATACAGAATAGGTTCTGGTCCTAAATAATTTAATAACATATTTTGACCTTTGCCTCTGATGTAAACTATTTCATAATTATTTTCCCTATTTTCTAAAACTATTTATTACTTTAAAAATGTGTCCCTAATTGTGAATAATAAATTAAACAGATTCAATTCAGTCCAAAATATGTTTTTATCTCACTCCAAAATTTCCTAAACACTGAGAAAGTCTTTAACTTAATTTTGACAATATGTTTGTCCCACTATTTAATTTTTAAACACTAGTTACATATTAAATTTCCTAAATTAAACACTAAACAGTGCTAAAAAGTTAAACTTACCCCACTACAGGGTCTATAATATTATTTTCAGATTTTCTAGGGGTCTAGCTACACTTATCAGAGGTGTTTTCCTAATTTTTATTAAGTCCAGGGGCTAAAACTGATTTTTAAATGAATTTACATGATTTTCTGGAGTTCTAGGGGCTAGATCTGAAGTTTCCGGGGCTAGCTCTTATTTCCCGAGAACCCCAGGGGGTAGCGCGTAAGAATTCCAGTCTTTATAACGTGGGGCTGACGTGGACCGTCCGATTTTAAACCGACGGCTGAGATTATAACGCCGAACCGGTACGCGGGGATTTAAACCCTACCGTGCGATTTAAAATAAACGGCGCACAAGCGGCCACGTCGCTCTGATCGAGCGCGGGCGGCGTTGCCGGCGGCGCACGGCGGCGGGAAGCGGCGATCTCGCCAGAAACTTTCGGATCCTCGAGAATTCTGCCTAGAACTGTGATCTTATGGCATAGATCGGTAGAGGGGAGGTCGGGGATCTCACCTCGGGGGTTTTCTTGAGCTCGGAGGTCCTGGAAAGTGATCGGCGGCGAGGTCCGAGGCAAAACCACGGCGAAGCTCGTCGGCGCTGTGTTTACACCGCAAGTCACCGAGTTTTCTGCACCTGCAAGGTTCCCCGGAGGCGGTGGATCAAGACCAGCGAGTTAGATCGGAGTTTCCGAGCTTAGATCGGCCAGAATTCACCGGAGAAGTCTCGGTTCTCACCGGAGTAAAAATCGGCGATCGCGGGGGAAAAACAGAACGAGGCCGGGGTTTTTATAGACGGGGGAGGGCGGCGGGGTGGTTTAGATCATGTCCGCGTCGGCTACGAACAGAATTCAGCGGGGTTTACGTCGAAATCCCGATCGGTTTCGATTCGGGCGCGGGGGGAGTTCGGTGCGGCGCGAGGTAGACGAAGATCGGTGGGTCCCGCCTGTCAGTGTGAGAGAGCGCGGGCGCGCGGCTGCGGGCTGGCGCGGGGTAAGTTGGGCCGGCTGGTGGCTTTCGGCCCACTGGCCGGTTTTTTTCTGTTTTCTCTTTTTCTTTTTCCATTTCTTTTCTGATTTGAGTTTAATTTGAATTCCAGTTTGAATTTGAATTTTTGCAAAACATGCAACACGTCCAAAAATTTTTAAATTCCCCTCTTAACATGATTTAGGGCTTTGAATCAAAATTTTGGGGTGTTACAGCGGATGTCTTTGTGCACGGTTTCAAGCCTCCCCACGTGCTTCACATCGTCAAGCCGTCAAAAGGATTCTCATGTACTTACATGGAACTCAAGAATTTGGCATTTTTCTTCCTTCTTCCTCAACCGTTACTTTGAAAGCTTTTTCCGATGCTGATTTTTGGGATTGTAGAATTGATAGGAAAACTACTTCTGGTGCTTGTCATTTTCTTGGTAATTCACTTGTTGCCTGGTCCTCTAGAAAACAAAGTTCAGTTGCACAATCCACAGCCGAATCTGAATATGTAGCTGCTGCTAGTGCTTGCTCACAAATTCTTTGGATTGTTCAAACACTTAAGGACTATGGGGTTGATCTAGATAGTGTTCCACTGTTTTGTGATAACACTAGTGCCATTTGCATTGCTAAAAACCCCGTGCAACATTCGAGAACTAAGCACATTGACATTAGGTATCACTTTCTCCGTGATAATATCGAAAAAGGGAACATTGTGCTTCGCCATGTAGATATCGAACAACAATTGGCTGATATTTTTACAAAACCTTTGGATTTCACTCGTTTTTGTTACATTCGTATTGAAATAGGGGTTATGCATCCTGCTGGCTTAAGTTGAGGGAGAATTTTGAAATTTGGGAAGTCTATGTGTGAATCTGAAATTAAAATAATATGAGCATAGTATTTCATGCATATATAACTTTGTGATTCCTTTTCATGCTGAAAGTTCTTACTACATTTCTCGTGTTATACATTTTGTAGTTTTTACCATGTCTAGTAATTGGAATAATTACTTACACTAAATCTGGTCATGGTCGAACTTTCTTGCTGTTTTGAACTTGTTGCATGCTCACAAGTGCTTTTAATCATAAAGAATTAATCAAGTAATCAACTCACATGTTGAGTTTTTATGTTCAAATAAAAAATGAGAAAAGATCAAGAGAATATACATGCATCGCACTTCTTCTTTTGAGATGGCTTATCATTGCACTTAGATATGAACTTGAAAGGAGTTGTGTATGACTAAAACCATGTCCTTAAGCTTCTGACTGTCAAATGACATAGGCTTGGCTTGGTTGGTTAGAATAAGGCTGATGCTGCATATAATCTCTTGCAAATGTCATAAGATCAAAATTTGTGCTTTAAATGATAAATAAAATACAGCAACAAGTGTCATGCTTTGAGGTCTTGAAATAGTTAAGTTTGTGAGATCATGACTTGTTTAAATTGAAAATTACACTTGATCTCTAGCATGGCTTACACGACTTTATGTATCTCATTGATGTGATAGTGTAAGTTACTTGATAGTATGATTTGGATGAGCTTTGTTTTATATGTATATGTTATAATGTGCTCATAACAAATTAAAATTTCTCTTTTGTACCCTGCTGAATACATTGTCAAAGGGGGAGAAATTGATCACACATTCACAAGTGTTTTGGCACAATTCTTCTCAGGGGGAGAATTTTTGGTATTTTTGTTTTTCTTCTCATTTTATTTCTGATTTACAAAGGGGAAAAATTGTTTTCAAAACTTTTCATGTGAATAAGCCAATGTTCGGATTTTTAGTGGTGTTGCCAATGAATTCATCAAAGGGGAGATTGTGAGACCTATGTGTGCTGAATACATTGGCTTTGACGATAAAAGTTTTGAATACTACCAAAACACCTTTTTAACAAGGTCCGACTCTAGGTCCGAGCCCTGCAAGGTCCGACGATAGGTCCGACTTGTTTTGGGTAGCTCCGGCAAGGTCCGACGTAAGGTCCGACTTGCTTTGTCTAGGTCTGACTTATTTTGTCTAGGTCCGACTTGTTTTTGCTAGATCCGGTGCTAGGTCCGACTAGCTTTGGTAAGTTCCGTGCTAGGTCCGACTAAGCTTTAGTAAGCTCCGGCGCTGGGTCCGACTAGCTTTGGTAATGACACGACCCCACGGTCTTGATGAGACAGGATCACGCTGAGGGGTGCTGCGTTGCACAGCACCGAATAACACACATCAAAGGTACAAAGCGGAAGCAAAACTTTTATTACATAAAGTGGTTTTTTAACATTTTTACATCAAAATAGGTCCAGTCTACACTCACGGGCGTAGACTACGCATCAAGTTCACGTTCAGCCCATGAACGTGTCCTTGCTAGCACGCACGCACACTAACACGGCGGCGTGCACGACTCCCACTCGACGGGATTCCACTCCTGGGGTTCCGCCTCCTCTTCGGGAGTCCTTTCCTCATAGAACCCTACAAAAGCTTCAAACAAAAGCAGTGAGCACGAAGGCTCAGCAAGACTGACCCGTCTCTCCTAAACATGGAACTTCTACATGAGGGGTGATAGGTACATGAGGTAAAAATCATTTGCAAGGACTCGCCTAATTAGTGGGACCTTACTTTCAAGTTTTAGCAGCAGGTTGTGGAGAACCTTACGCGAAGGCACATGAGAGAGCCACAATCAAAAAAGAAACGCATTTCTCTCATGTACTTTGCCCAAAGTTGAAAACAACTTTAGTTAGCTCTAAACTACAACACATCATTAGCAATCAAAGTCCATCTTTCAGTCAGCAACATTTTAACATGTAACTAGTATGTTCTTTCTACGTCACGGTACAGTGAGCAAGTGGTACTCACTGACCGCGAGGGACGGCGATTATAATCGATTTACACCTGCAGGGTTACCCGAATAACCCGTCACGTACTGTGACGCCCTCAATTCTGTGGAAAAACCACGGAACCGAGAACTAATGCATATGTGTGCCCAGGATGTTCATCACACATATACATACGTTCCACAAACTGAATCCAGATTATATATTACCACGAATAACAGAGTTTATTATAATTCCTCATGAGTTCTTGGACTCATGCTCACAGCGGAAGTCTTATTTCTATGCAGCGGAAATCTTATTAAATGCGGAAGCAAAAACTAATGCGGAAGCAAAACTAAGCAGAAGTGGCTCCATCTCTATTCCCTCCACAGGCAAGGTTGAGAACAGATCACACGCCATAATGCTCTACTCGGTCTTCATAGTAGTCTTCTCTTGCTGTTGATGAAGAAATAATAATGCAAGTTTGAGCACAATGATGTACTCAGCAAGTGCGGGAATAACACATGATATGCAGCTTATAAACAAGGTAGGTATAAAAGGCTTATTTGCAGAAAAGCAAATTTATAAAACCATTGATAAAACAGCAACTTAACTTTAGATGAATGTAGTCTCAGCATGTGTTAAATTACCAACATACCTCCATCACTTCCCGTGTTCCATCCGAACATTAACCAATCCTTTACTCATACTCACGAATACCTCCTCGTATTCGCTACCAACTCATCTCATAAAACAACCTCGTCTTGCACCGAGACCAATCTCATGTCATGACCCATTAGTCATGCAACCCTTTCGTCATCCAGACTTAACAATTCCAAACCAAACCATAACCAAAAACCATAACCAAGAACCTTCCCAATAACCATTCCAATAACCATCCCATCTAATCATGGCAGTTTAGCCAGGTGCTCATGACCGTAAGCTCGGCTATTATGATAGTTTTTGACTCTGCAGAGTTTGCACCTCTTTACCCACAAGTTTGTGATTTCATCACCCGTCGGCGACTGCAGAACCTCCATTATACCAACCGTCGGTGTATGGTCAAGAGATCACAAAATAGACTTTACAAAGGGGTTAATAGATGTATGGACTCACTAAGGTTTCACCGGCAGGCTAGAATCTCCAATTCTCCCACCCACGGGCCCCCTCTTGTGCCATGCAGTTCCCAGGGAAGTCCTCACTCGACTCCCATTCCCCGCGCCTTCCACAGCCCATAACACCCTAGCAACTTACCTAATTACTCAGCTAAGCCGCACCCATACTTGGCCTTGTGGTGGCACTGTTATCCTGGCATGTGCATGCATGAACCGGTCCTTAGATCTACGGCAAGTAAAACCACCATCTCATGCTACCTCATTCACAAACCCAGGCTTGCCTAGATCTCCCTCCGATCCATGTCCATTATTAACATCAGTTTCTCATTATCATTACGAGTGCAGTTAGCTAGACACATCTATCTCGCTTTTCCAATCCCATGGACTCAGCGAAGCAATAAGCAAAAACCGTACCCGACTCATAAACTTCCCAGGCGACAAGGGTGGTTTAGTCAAAACTAGTAAACTCCTATAAAAAAGGGTTTTCCCATCATGTTTGACTCAGCACACACACCTTTTCGCAAAACAAAATAGTTTTACCCAAAACATAGGATCAACATGGTCAAGGAGCACTTGCCTTGTTCTTGCGGTTCCGGTTGTCCTTGATTCTCAAAACCTGGTTGCTATAGTTCGTCGTAGACAGCTTCCTGAACCTGTCCTGCTATGTAGGATTCACGTGCATACAAGATTTACAGCAATCAATATCATACACAAAACCCTAAACTAGATGCGATGATGCACATGCATGCTATCCTATGATTAATTTCATTAGATTGATCTGTACGTATTCTTGCATGGCTTGCATGGTCAGAGGTGTTCAGATTAAAGATGAACGTGGCGATGATCTTGTCTTTAGATTGAACTGATCATCGAGTGTTCTGCCCACGAAAACGCTTCTGTTCGAAAGGAATTGAAGACCAGATGCAAGAGATGAACACCATGATGTCGTAAGGTGGTATCGAAGTCCTACCTCACGCTCTTCTTGACTTTGAGATCCTCCTCAGACCGCTTGGTTCTTCTCCGACGATCTCCCTTGTTGTGCTTCAGCGATGTTTTGCTCGGCGAGTCAGTGCTAGGGCCCTAAGTCGTCGGCTTAGGAGTTGAAAAAGAAGTTCGTGGTTTCGGCCAGTGGTTTTGGGTTCTATTTATAATTGGGAAGAGAAGAGTCCTAATCTGATTGGATCCCGAATAAGAGTCTTATTCAGATCTTTGTTAGATCCTGACGTCTTATCTTCGGTAAGGATCGTGGAGTTTAGATCGGTTTCCGTTGCACACCGGTATCTCTACACGTAAGAACCGCTTCAGACTCGTTACCTCCGCGGTAATGAGCTCCGGAAGCTCCACGTGTCCTTCGGAGCCTGATATCTTTTCTCCCACAGAGACGAGCTCCGGTCGTGCCGCGTGTCAATCGATCGAGACCTCCCTCTTCTGCGGAGATGAGCTCCACGCACGCCACGTGTGGGTGCCGGTCTTTCCGCCTTTCCTTCCCTCAGGGACATGCCCCGAGGTCGACACGTGTTCAGCAGCGACGGACCTTCGGAGATAAGCTCTGGTGGCGACACATGTTCAATAGATTCGGACTTCTCTGAGATGAGCTCCGAGATTGACACATATCCCACGCGGATGGTCCTCTGATTTCCGCGAGGACTAGCTCCGTGGACGACACGTGTCGTATGAAAAATGCCTTTGCTTCTTCCGCAGAGGCTATCTCCGCGGGCAGCACGTGTCCCACAGGGTCGGACCTCTTTTCAATTGCGGAGGTGACCCCCGAGTCTGCCACGTAGCCTAGTTTAGCGTCGGACCTCTCCCAATCTCTCGGGAATGAGCTCCGAATGCGCCACGTGGTCGGCTGGCCGTGGAAGTTGCGTTTCGGTGTTCTCGGAGAGCTTTATTGGCCATCCCTTTGATACTTGTCTCTGTTCTTTCTTTTCTAAAAATGTTCTTCTTCTTCATAAACATGAACATATGCTGACACCCAAGATGAGGGTGTCACAAATCTACCCCCCTTAAATTTAATCTCGCCCTCGAGATTCGTTAGTAGAAAATAGATAGGGAAATTCTGCCTTGATATCCTCTTCTCGCTCCCATGTGGCTTCAGCTTCAGTGTGATGGCTCCATTGTACCTTGCATGTAACACCCCAAATTTTGATCCAAAACCCTAAACCATGTTCAGAGGGGAATTTAAAAATTTTTGGACGTGTTGCATGTTTTGCAAAAATTCAAATTCAAACTGGAATTCAAATTATACTCAAAACAGAAAAGAAATGGAAAAAGAAAAAGAGAAACGGGAAAAAAACCGGCCAGTGGGCCGAAACCCGCCAGCCGGCCCAGTTTCCCCCGCGCCAGCCCGCCCCCGCGCGCGCCGCGCTGTCTCTCACAGACAGGTGGGACCCACATGTCATCCCTAACCCCGCGACCCCGGACTCTCTCCCGCGCGCGCGATCTTAACCGATTGAAAACCGCGTCCCTCAGCCCGAATTCTGGTCCCAGAAGAATCCAACTCGATCACAACTGACCCACCGCCCTCCCCCGGCTATAAAAACCCCAGCCCCGATCGGTTTTTCCCACGCGATCGCCGATTTTTACTCCGGTGAGCACCGAGACCTCGCCGGTGAATTCTGGCTGATCTAAGCTCGGAAACTCTGATCTAACTCGCTGGTCTTGATCCACCGCCTCCGGGGAGCTTTGCAGGTGCAGAAAACTCAGAGACTTACGGTGTAAATCCAGCGCCGACGAGCTTCGCCGTGGTTTTGCCTCGGACCTCGCCGCCGATCACTTTCCAGGACCCCCGAGCTCGAGAAAACCCCCGAGGTGAGATCCCTGACCTCCCCTCTACCGATCTATGCCATAAGATCACAGTTCTAGGCAGAATTCTCGCGGATCCGAAACTTTCCGGCGAGATCGCCGCTTCCCGCCGCCGTGCGCCGCCGGCAGCGCCGCCCGCGCTCGATCAGAGCGACGTGGCCGCTTGTGCGCCGTTTATTTTAAATCGCACGGTAGACTTTAAAACCCCGCGTACCGGTTCGATGTTATAATCTCAGCCGTCGGTTTAAAATCGGACGGTCCACGTCAGCCCCGCGTTATAAAGACTGGAATTCTTACGTGCTACCCCCTGGGGTTCTCGGGAAATAAGAGCTAGCCCCGGAAACTTCAGATCTAGCCCCTGGAACTCCAGAAAATCATGTAAATTCATTTAAAAATCAGTTTTAGCCCCTGGACTTAATAAAAATTAGGAAAAACACCTCTGATAAGTGTAGCTAGACCCCTGGAAATTATGAAAATAATATTATAGACCCTGTAATGGGTGAGTTCATTATTTTAGCCCTGTTTAGTATTTAATTTAGGAAATTGAATATGTAACTAGTGTTTAAAAATTAAAAAGTGGGACAAACATATTGTCAAAATTAAGTTAAAGACTTTCTCAGTGTTTAGAAAATTTTGGAGTGAGATAAAAACATATTTTGGACAGAATTGAATCTGTTTAATTTATTATTCACATTTAGGGACACATTTTTAAGGAAAGAATAGCTCTAGAAAAATAGGGAAAATAATTATGAAATAGTTTACATCAGAGGCCAAGGTCAAAATATGTTATTCAATTATTTAGGACCAAAACCTATACAGTTTAGATGATGTGTATTACTAATTTCATAATAAAATACACAATTATGCATAGGAATATAAATCTGAAAATATAGCAACTAGTAAATGATAAATGGAGTTTTTAAAATTCAAAGAGTTCAGTTTAGGGTTGATAGAAATTATGAAGGCACATATGGAGAAGAAAAATACTTTTCTTACATACTGGGTAGTTTAATGTAAGGAATTTATTTAAAACTGAAACACACACACATATATATATATAGTATGTAAGTATAAATATGAACACCAAAGTAGGAATCATACACATATAAATAAAAGTGTATGCAAGCCACAGATCAACACACAAAGTAACCACAACATATATAATGGTGAATGAATTTTCATAAATATGAATGTGTGGTTTGTATGAAGTAGAAGTGTGAACTATGTCTTATGATTGTTGTTTTTCTTTTGCTATGTGTGATGGTATGAAGTAGAACCTGTTCAAGAGCAAGTTAACCCTTTCCAAGATCAGGACTACCCATTTCAAGAGCAGCAAGAAGGAGGCAAGTGTCCTTGACCACTTTGATCCTATGCTAGGATGTGTAGATAGAATTATTTGCATTGTCAAGTTAAATATGAAACCCATGCTAGGAAGTTTCCCTAGAATTGCATTACCTTGTTTCCTTGAAGCTTGGGTTGGGATTTATTTTGTCATGTCATTTATACACATGCATATGCTTAGCCATGCTTAGAATGGGATATTTGGGATATGAGATCATCAGTTTATATTACCATACTCTTGAATGAGACATTGTGAGTTATGTAGAGGTAGGGATCAAGGCAAGTTGGATGTTTTGGTTGTGTGCTGGGTGCGCAGGACTTGGGTTTGTGTTTAGTACTTGCCTGGATCCTAAGGACCGGTTCATGGAGCATGTAACCCGGCTTTACAGTGCCAACCACATGCTGAGATGGGGCAGCTTGGCCAATTAATTAGGTGTATCCCCGGCGTAGTATGGGTGTGTTGGATGGTGCAGGGAATAGGTGTCAGCTGGACTACCATATGAACCGCAAGGTTCAAGAGGGGGCCACTGCAGCGGGGTTGGAGCCTCTTGTATGCTGTTAGGGGTGAAACCTCAGTGGGCCCACGCTCATCGGGAATCCCTTTGTAAAGGCTTCGTAGTGATCTCCTGGCTGCACACCTGGGAAGTGTGAATGTGGATCGTAGCCACTGGCATAATGGAGGTTCTTTTAGTCCACCCGGCAACGGGGGATGAAATCACTACTTGTGGGTACAGTGGTACAAACTCTGCAGAGTTAAAACTGTCTTGACAGCCGTGCTCACGGTTAAGAGCGGCCTGGACTTATTCATGATTAGAGGATTGATGGTTTTGGAAGTTAAGCGGGGAGCTTAACATTGGAAATGATGTTATGGTTATTGGATTATGATAATGGGTTGGGAGGTTGGGACCATTTTACCTCTGTAGTAATGTAGGTGCTTAATAAGCTAAGGTGATAGGTGTTAATTGCGTAGTGCTTTAACCATGAGTTCAACCTCTCCTTGTTCTAGCCATGCATGATATGATTTTCCCACACTTGCTGAGTACCATTGGTACTCAACCTTGCATATTTGTTGGTTTATATTGCTGCTCAGGTCAAGATAATGAGGTGGTGTATAATGACCAAGATTTTGGACCCGAGGAAGGTTTTTAGGTTCATGAAGACCCCGGGCAACGCCTGTGATGGAGCCCTAAAGAATAATATTCCGCTGCTAGTTTATTTACTTGTGATGAAGCATTAGTGTCCATTGAGACATTTGTGATGTAAGACTTATTTATATTCGACACCTGGCTTGTAATAAATGATGCTTCACTATTTGTCATCACATGTATGAGAAAATGATCCTAGCATACATGTGATATTCACTTGGTTGTTCTTCGGAAAAACCGGGTGTGACAGAGGTGGTATCAGAGCCAAGGTTGCCCGTAGGAACGTGGACCTAGGTAGAAATGGACGTATTTAAGGGCCCTATTTTCTTAAAAACTATTTTCCAAGGTGTGGGTGGAAAAGTGTTATTAAAGGAGTCATTTTCTTCATCTTACCCCAACTTTCATTCAAAATAGGATTTTTGTTTGAGAATTTATCTAACCTAATTTTAAATTCTTTTGTTTTAGATGGTTCGCATGATTCGCACCGGTCGTAAGTCCACAGGAGGGAGAGTTCCCGTAGTTGCCCTTGCCGAAAGAGAGGAGAGTCGTCCAGTGGCGTACCTTTCCTATGGATTGGCAGTAGGAGATTTGTTGCGCCGTCTTCAGCGTATGCTCGAAGCCGCCGGCAATACGGGCAAGCTAATCATCCACTATAACTCCACCAGGACCATCCGTGAGAAGAGGGAAGAATGGAGTTCGGAGATGAGGATTATACACGAGAATCAATTGCTTAAGATTCACCACTCTCCAGCTTATCGAGCAACACAAGTTGAAGCGGAGAAAGATGTCACCTGGGAGGCCATCACCTGCCAGAGTCACATCTATCGTCGCCACTTGGACAAAACTGAGTACATGTATGTCCTCCAACGTGAGAGTGGTACCACGGAGTACAAGTACCCACCGGTGCAGCAAGGGACTTCCCATGAACACATGGACTTGTGCTTGGAGGATGCTGCTATGCTCAGCACTCGACTGCAGGAGTGTCAACAAGAGCTTCAGGATGTCCGAGACACCCTGAAGGAAACGGAGGCGTTGCTGCGAGCTTGCTTAAAGGCGAGAGAAAGAGGAGATGGGAATGAACTGTGTGTCACCGTGAATGATACATGGACTCCTGACTCCCCGGATCACCGAGCAATCAGGCGTCGTCGCACTTCTCCACCAGCAGCCTCCTCACCCAAAGCAGAGTCAGAAGGTAGCCGAAATGAGGAGGAAGATCCCGAGGAGCCAGCTCAAGAGGACGAGTAGTGTAGAGTCTTTCCCCTAGCTAACAAGAGGTCGAGTAGTCGAGTCGTTACGTAGTTAATGGTGTGATAATGCTTGGTGTGTGACGTGAGTTGTGGAAGCCATGAGCAATTGTCCACAGCCTCGTCTTCGGATTGTTTTGCTTTGGTGTGTGAACCCACATGAAATAATATTGCATTTGTTTTTGTGTGAGAAATGAACCCTCAGAAAAGTATAACCAAGCCTCAACACTTCAAAGTACAACAAATGAAAGTAGTAAGACGATACTAAATGGGATCAAATTAACATTTGTTGATTCTACCAGATGGCTGGAAGAGGAAAAGGACGTGCTGCCAACCCCGCCAACGACAACGATGAGGCGTGCAACCCTCATCTTTCTGGAGGCCAGGACCGGGGTGGTCGCCGTGAAGAAGTTGATCCTCTCCACCAAATGCTGGAGAATCAAAATCAGCTTATCCAGAACTTGACTCAAGTGGTGGCCAACTTGCATCAAGTTCCACCTCCACAAGCTGCACCACGCCAACCAAGGTTGAGTGAGTTTCTAGGAACTCAACCTCCAAAAGTTTGCAAGTGCTGTTGAACCTCTGGAGGCAGATGATTGGCTGAAGACCATTGAAAGTAAGATGAGGATAATACAATGCCAAGGGTATGAGAGGGTGCTGTTTGCCTCTCATCAATTGCATGGACCTGCTGCTGATTGGTGGACCGCCTACGTGGCCGCCCATCATGACCCTGAGAACATCACTTGGGAAGAGTTCAAGCGTAGCTTCCGCAACCACTACATCCCAAGAGGTGAACTCAAAAACAAGAGGAAAGAGTTTTTGGGACTGCAGAAGGGAAACATGACGGTGAGGGAATACCTCACTAAATTTACTCAACTATCCCGTTATGCTCCACGAGACATAGAGACTGATGAGCAGAAACAAGATTGTTTCGTGGAAGGACTTACCGCAGAGATGCAGTGTGCCATGTCCTCCAATGAGTATGAAAGCTTTCAAAAGATGGTGGACAGAGCATTTGTGGTGGAAAGGAAGCTAAAGGCCCTAGAAAATGAGAATAAGAGGAAGGCGGGGTGGTCACATCAGGCCTCAGGGAGCAACACCCGCCCACGTATGATGCAGCAACCTACGGGGCAGACAAGTCGTGCTGCGGTACCCTATTCAGCACCAAGAGGGTACAACCCAAACTACAGGCCACCCGCGGCACCAGCACAGCCGCCACGTCAGTTTGTGCAGCAGCCTCGCCCCGCATATCCACCTCGACCAGCAGTGCAAGGACCCCCAAACCAACCCCAAGACAACAAGGGCCCAGCATCTAAGATTGGAGTGCAATGTTTCAGCTATGGTGAAGTGGGGCACTACGCCCATAAATGCCCAAAGAAGAAGCCTGCGCCGCCACAACAGCAGAATGTAATGAGAGGACGGGTGAACCATGTCACTATGGAGGAAGCACAAGAGGCACCCGACGTGGTAGTTGGTAAGTTTCCTGCCAATTTACACCTTGCAACTCTGCTGTTTGATTCTGGTGCTACCCACTCGTTCATTGCTCAAGGGTTTGTTAAGAAGCATGACCTAGCAACCACACAAATGAACCATATGCTAGCGGTAAACTCTCCAGGTGGAGAAATAAGGACAAGACAAGTGTGTCCCAAAGTGAGCCTAGACATTAATGGGGTAGTATTTACGGCTAACCTCATAGTGATAGATTCACAAGGGATAGATATTATTTTGGGTATGGATTGGTTGACCAAACATAAAGGAATCATCCATTGTTCGACCAGAACGGTGGAACTAACTCACCCCAATGGCACAAGAGTAAAGTTCATAACGATACACGAGCCTAGGAGGGACATTAAATTAAATCAAGTGGAGGTGAAAGTTGAGGAAATCAGGACTATCAGGGAATATCCAGATGTTTTTCCGGAGGAATTGCCAGGTATGCCTCCCGTTCGTGACGTGGAATTCGCAATTGAGCTAGTACCGGGAACAGCCCCGATATACAAGAGACCTTATCGAATGGACTCCAAGCAGCTAGAAGAGCTCAAGGATCATTTGAGAGAATTGACGGAGAAGGGGTATGTTCGCCCTAGTTCCTCACCATGGGGAGCTCCGGTGATATTTGTGCCCAAGAAAGACGGAACCCAAAGGTTATGCGTGGATTACCGTGCCTTGAATGAGGTAACCATCAAAAAACAAGTACCCATTACCCCGCATTGAAGACTTGTTTGATCAGTTGAGGGGAGACTATGTTTATCTCAAGGTGTCCCCTATCAGAGGACTTCGTCGGTTCAAGGTGAAAGGGAAGTTGTCACCTCGATACATCGGACCCTTTCAAGTTTTGGAAAGAAAAGGCGAAGTGGCGTACCAACTAGAGTTACCGGTTCATCTATCGGACGTGCACGATGTATTTCATGTGTCACAACTCAAGAAATGTCTGAGGACGCCTGAGGAGGTGTTACCCATGAATGAAGTGGATGTAGCTGAAGATTTGTCTTATGCCGAGCAACCATACAAGATTTTGGAGACGATGGAACGCCTCACCAGAAACAAGAGAATCCGGATGTGCAAGGTGCAGTGGAAGCATCACTCAGAAGAGGAAGCCACCTGGGAACGGGAAGATGAGCTCAAGGCACAATTTCCGGAATTGTTTTCTTAGAAACACCAATCTCGAGGACGAGATTTCTTTTAAGGGGGGTAGAGCTGTAACACCCCAAATTTTGATCCAAAACCCTAAACCATGTTCAGAGGGGAATTTAAAATTTTTTGGACGTGTTGCATGTTTTGCAAAAATTCAAATTCAAACTGGAATTCAAATTATACTCAAAACAGAAAAGAAATGGAAAAAGAAAAAGAGAAACGGGAAAAAAACCGGCCAGTGGGCCGAAACCCGCCAGCCGGCCCAGTTTCCCCCGCGCCAGCCCGCCCCCGCGCGCGCCGCGCTGTCTCTCACAGACAGGTGGGACCCACATGTCATCCCTAACCCCGCGACCCCGGACTCTCTCCCGCGCGCGCGATCTTAACCGATTGAAAACCGCGTCCCTCAGCCCGAATTCCGGTCCCAGAAGAATCCAACTCGATCACAACTGACCCACCGCCCTCCCCCGGCTATAAAAACCCCAGCCCCGATCGGTTTTTCCCACGCGATCGCCGATTTTTACTCCGGTGAGCACCGAGACCTCGCCGGTGAATTCTGGCTGATCTAAGCTCGGAAACTCTAATCTAACTCGCTGGTCTTGATCCACCGCCTCCGGGGAGCTTTGCAGGTGCAGAAAACTCGGAGACTTACGGTGTAAATCCAGCGCCGACGAGCTTCGCCGTGGTTTTGCCTCGGACCTCGCCGCCGATCACTTTCCAGGACCCCCGAGCTCGAGAAAACCCCCGAGGTGAGATCCCTGACCTCCCCTCTACCGATCTATGCCATAAGATCACAGTTCTAGGCAGAATTCTCGCGGATCCGAAACTTTCCGGCGAGATCGCCGCTTCCCGCCGCCGTGCGCCGCCGGCAGCGCCGCCCGCGCTCGATCAGAGCGACGTGGCCGCTTGTGCGCCGTTTATTTTAAATCGCACGGTAGACTTTAAAACCCCGCGTACCGGTTCGATGTTATAATCTCAGCCGTCGGTTTAAAATCGGACGGTCCACGTCAGCCCCGCGTTATAAAGACTGGAATTCTTACGTGCTACCCCCTGGGGTTCTCGAGAAATAAGAGCTAGCCCCGGAAACTTCAGATCTAGCCCCTGGAACTCCAGAAAATCATGTAAATTCATTTAAAAATCAGTTTTAGCCCCTGGACTTAATAAAAATTAGGAAAAACACCTCTGATAAGTGTAGCTAGACACCTCTGATAAATATGTACTTGAGGCTTTTATGATCCGTATAGATCTCACATCGATGACCAAGGATATAATGTCTCCAAATCTTCAATGCATGCACCACTGCTGCTAACTCCAAATCATGTGTAGGATAATTAAGCTCGTGCTTCTTTAATTGTCGTGAGGCATAGGCTACCACTTGCCCTTCCTGCATGAGCACACATCCGAGCCCTTGTCTGGATGCGTCACAATATATGTCGAAGCTCTTGCTTACGTCTGGCAATACCAGAACCGGTGTTGTGGTTAGCCTTTTCTTGAGTTCCTCAAAACTTTCTTGGCAGGCTTGTGTCCATTGAAAGACTTTTCCCTTCATTAGCAACTCCGTCATAGGTTTTGCTATCTTAGAGAAGTCTGTAATGAAGCGCCGATAGTATCCTGCCATCCCAAGGAAACTCCGAATATCCTTCACGCTCCTCGGTTGGTCCCACTTCAAAATATCTCTCACCTTTCCAGGATCAACCGATACCCCTTCCTTGGAGATGATGTGGCCTAGGAAGGATATTTCCCTTAGCCAAAATTGACACTTGTTGAGCTTGGCATACAACTGATGCTCGCGCAACTTCTGCAAGGTCAATCTCAGATGTTCTTCATGCTCCTCCTTACTTTTTGAATATACCATAATGTCGTCGATGAAAACTACGACGAACTTGTCCAAGTACTCCATGAAAACCTTATTCATAAGGTACATGAAGTATGCGGGTGCATTCGTCAATCCAAAAGACATAACGGTATATTCATATGAACCATACCGCGTCCGAAAGGCTGTCTTAGGTATATCGGAGGGCTTAATCTTCAGCTGGAAATATCCCGACCGAAGATCAATCTTGGAGAACACTTGGGCTCCTTTCATTTGATCAAACAGGTCCTCTATACGGGGCAGAGGGTATTTATTCTTGATTGTTACCTCGTTGAGAGACCTGTAGTCCACGCACATTCTTTGGATTCCGTCCTTCTTGTCTACGAAGAGTACCGGGGCTCCCCATGGTGACGAACTTGGACGGATAAAACCCTTCTCCAACTGTTCTTGAATTTGCTTCTTGAGTTCAACTAACTCGTTGACGGGCATCCTATATGGTCTCTTAGCTATGGGTGCAATGTAAGGGCCTCAGTTTTTGACACCCATTTGTAGTGTTCATCCCCACACCACACACCTCATTTGAGGAAGAATGATGAACACAAATGAAGAGCAAGTAACAATTATCAACATGCTCATTAGGGAACAAACTTACACATTGCAAAAGTGGTATTTCCCACATGTGATATAGATGGTCTGGACATAGGAAAAACTCCTACACTTTGCTAAGGATGTCCATGCCAAGTTTCACCCAAATTCAAAACCTTTTTGAGGTCATCTTGGGTATAGATAGGAAGGGGGCAGTTTGAAAACATATTCAAATTCAAACTGTTTTTATACCATGAATTTGAAAGTGGAAGGCATATTCTTACTCAGCACATTTGTGTGAGCTCACACACCAATTTTCACTCCATTTGGAGTTGATCTTGACATGAGCTAAGGGGGAGAAATTCAAACTTTATTTGAATTTCAAACTGAACTTGTGCTGAAATTCATTCAAACCAAACCTCATTTGAACTTTGATCAATTCAAATGGCTCATGGGGGAATAATTTGAATTGCCAAGGGTAGTATGGGGTTCACTGTTTACAACAGTGATTAGAAGTAAATTTCAGAGGTTAAAAGGAAGGGTGGGACCCACATGTCAGCCTCTACTTCAACACAAACCGACTGAGACTTTTCACTCGGGTCGCCGAGCCGCAGCGGTGATCGCCACCGAGGCCAGCCACCGCGCCACCAGCTGCTTGCCCACGCGCGGGCATGAGGCGGTGCAGAGCCTTCTTAAGGCGCCTGCCCCCCTCCTCGGCCGAGGTACCGACGTGTTTTCCCGCAAGAACCCAGCACCGGCCGAAAGTTTCCGCAGTTCGGACTTGATCGGAGGACGCCGATCGCAGCTCCCTCCTTCCACTCCAGAGTCCCAGCAAGGTACTAGAGACCTTCCTCCATCCTCCCCATTGCTAGAATTCGGTTGAAACCGATTGATATCGGCTGTGCCGAAAGATCAAACTCGGAACATGGAACCGCCGCACCTCGGGCTCTCGTGGACAGCCCAACCTGGGCGTTGTCACGCCCGAGCCAAGGCACCCTTGGACGCGCGGGTGACCGGTGCTGCTCATCCCCGAGCCACAGCTCGAGTGGTTGCTCACCGGCGGCGAATTTCCACTTTTCCCCTTTCTGTGTGCAGAACGACCTTCGGGTACGATTCTGTTTAATTCGTGCTCTAGAAAGGATTAGAGGGCCTCAGGCCACTCCCACACGAGCTAGACACGGTAACGCACAAGTTGCCTTCGCAACCCTGGGCCGGAGAACCTCTGTGCCCGGCGTAATTTAAGGTCTACTAATGGCGGAACGAACGGGGGGTATCGGGCGCACGGTGAGGACCTATTTCGGGCTTTCCCCGAGCTGCCTCGAGCTCATGTCGACCTTCTCTGAGGTCCACTGATGCTCCCCGACCGTTTTCCCAAGTAGCTGAGGTACTAGGAGAGTCAGCCGACATGGCCGAAGTCATTCCGATATGGCGGCTCGTCGCCGACCATGCTCTGGCCGTTGTCATGAGCAGCTGACCCTCGGATCCTGTTCCCCAAGTAAAAGTAGGCAGGGGCGGCCAGAATCAAGAAGTTTGGAGCTGTACAGCAGCCGGCGGCGAGCCCTCCGGCGAGGTCCCTCGGCGGCGGGGCGCGGGTGTCGCGAGGTTGAAGAAGGGGGTGGACCCCAGCTGTCAGCGGCCGATATTTTGAATCGAGATCCGGCTGCGGCCGGGATCAGGTGTGCTGGCGCGCAAAATCCTTGTGGGCCGCGGTGTGCCATCGCCTAGGCGTGCGACGCGTGTCCCCTGGGCCCACACGCGAGTTTAAACTTTTCCCCGATTTTCAGATTTCCTTCAAACTTCAAATCCTTATAACTTTGGCTAGAAAGCTCCAAATTGAGTGAACCAAATTTTGCTGGATTCAGCTCTCTGAGTACTTTCCAGAAAATCAAGTTTCACTTCATGAAATTCCTTAATTCTCCAGAATTAATTCCTTAAAATTTAAACTGTTAGGAATTTTAACTGGAGAATCCTTTGGAGGAAAATCCTGAAATTTTGCTGAGATGTTCACCAAAATATCCTTGAACTACCATAAAAATTTCAGATCCATGTGAGCTCATTTAGTCCACCTAATGGTGTGATTAGTAAAACTGTTCCAGAGAAAATAGAAAATGAAACATTTTCAGAATTTTCTCTGAAATTTTTTAGCTCATATCTTTAGTTAGAGACTTCCAAATTAAGTGAGACCAACTCCATTAGAACCCTCTGAAAATCTAGTTTTCAGAAAGTCATAGTTTGTCTCATGAAAATTCCTAGAACACCCTAAGAGTTCCAATTAAGGTCAAGGACATAATTATTTGTGGAGGGCTCAAATGAGCTTTGCTGCAACTAAAACTTGACCAAGTCTCTGTTTAGGTTGTAACCAAGCCACAGTAAAAGTTTCACAGTCATTAGGTCTATCTAGCAAAGGTTATAGACTTCACAACTTCAAACTTAATACAAATGCATTAAATTAATACATGTATTGTTTCTATCATGTAGTCGCTAAGGTCGAGGAGGAACCCGAAGTCCTAGACTTCGTTACTCCGGAGGAACAGCTAGCCTATGACCAAGAGCAGCAAGGCAAGCTCCGGTTTGCATTAACCTTTTTACAAATTTTTATTGTTTTGAGCACATACTTGTTTCCTTTATTCTGTGCATTAGAGTCTTGTTTGGAAATCCAACTGCATGGCCAAGAAAATCACGGGTTGGGTTTAGGATTGCAAATCTCGTTAGCCACTGCATTGCTAGGATAGAGTAGGATTCGGTACAAGTCGAGTAGTTGGAACTACTCGCGAGAATAGGCTAGGGGCACATTGCTCGGGTAGAGATAGCACATGATACACATGGCAAGAAAATGAGACCGAGCGGAGAGTAAGGGCAGCAGGACTTTGGGGCCTGTGTGCTGTAGCTCCGCTTGTGTCGATTGAGGACCGAGCCGTGTGCGGGCCTGTTGAACAAGCTAGAACAGTACCGAAGACCTACCGGCTATATGGGAACCGGGAAACTGATGTAACTCGGGTAGCTGGGTATTGAGGCATTGCCCGTCGTTCAGAGGGTAGGTTGAGAGCTCGAGGTGTAAATCGGCTGGCGGCACGGAGATGCGCGTGCAGAGACCTCTTGCTCGGGACGATGGGACCGGTTCAATAGTTGGCTAACGGGTGAAAGGTAGTCGCGTACGGCGTCCGTGATGGTTGTTGTAGGCAACATCGAGTACGGGCGTACGTGACGGGTTGTTCGGGTAACCCTGCAGGTGTAAATCGATTATAATCGCCGTCCCTCGCGGTCAGTGAGTACCACTTGTTCACTGTACCGTGACGTAGAAAGAACAGGCTAGTCACATGTTAAAATGTTGCTGATTGAAAGCGGGACATTGATTGTTAATGATATGCTGTAGCTTAGCGCTAACTAAAGTTCTTTTCAACTTTGGGCAAAGTACATGAGAGAAATGCGCTTCTTGTTTGATTGCGGCTCTCTCATGTGCCTTAGCGTAAGGTTCTCCACAACCTGCTGCTAAAACTTGAAAGTAAGGTTCTACTAATTAGGCGAGTCCTTGCAAATGATTTTACCTCATGCAACCCATTACCCTCATGTAGAAGTTCCATGTTTAGGTGAGACGGGTCAGACTTGCTGGCCTTCGTGCTCACTGCTTGTGTTTGAAGCTTTTGCAGGGTTCTATGAGGAAGGGACTCCCGAAGAGGAGACGGAACCCCAGGAGGGGAACTCCGTCGAGTGGGAGTCGTGCACACCGCAGAGTTCGTGTGCGTGTGTGCTAGCAAGGACACGTTCGAGGGCTGAACGTGCACTTGATGCTTAGTCTACGCTCGCGAGTGTAGACTGAACTTATTTTGATGTAAACATGTTCATAAACTTGTTTATGTAATAAAACTTCCGCTTCCGCTTTGCACCTTTGACGTGTGTTATACGGTGCTGTGCAACGCAGCACCACTCAGCGTGATCCTGGCTCGACAGGACCAATGGGGTCGTGTCAGCGTGGTATCAGAGCTCGCTTGAGGTTTAACACAGTACAAAGGTCTTCTTTTTCAAAAATCCAGTGAGGAACGAGTTAGTAGCCCGTATAAGGATGTTATTAGCATATAGAAAGTGGCTTGTTAACCTATTTGTTATGTCGGAAAATCGTGCATCTCGGGACATTCATGTCTTGGGGGGTGCACGTAAGTGCTGTCCACCAGTGCGCACAAGCTAAAGGGTGGAGCCCCACGGGTGGCAGGTAACCCGACCCGCTTTAGTATCCTCTACGACTCTTCATGTCGTTTGGGGTATTCGAGCAACGTCTGTCCCTGGCGTGCGTGGTGCAACATGGGAGACCCTGTCACGTGGTCTAAAACGTGAACACGTAACTCAAGGCGTGTTTGGCTTGAGAACATCCGGGCGAGTGATGACGGCCGGGTGTACAAACCGTAGGGATTCCAGGCTCGGTGTGCAGCCGAGTCTGATGATTGGTTGAATTTCTGCAGGTAGCCTTACCACGAAACGGTAGACGTGTAGCATCCGTGTGCGAGTGACGAGTAGTGCCACTGAACTAACGAAGCCGGCTAAGTCCGGTATAGGTTTTTCCTTTGTGAGGACGTAGTACCGACATAATCTGGTGACGCCTCGACGTCACATCCAATTAAATGAACAACTTCATTTAAAAACTTGAAGGTTTTGATCCAAAGTAGTAAAACTTGATGTAACTCCTTCCCTGGAACAGGATATTCAAAGTTAACAAACTTTCAACTTATAGGATGTTAAGGACAGAGCACTCTGTTTTCAGCTGAATCAAGGCTGAAGTTAATCAGAGGTTAGAGGTTGAGTTCTTTCGAGGTTGGGGTCGTATGATACATTTCTGGAAAGCGTTGGAAGAGCTTTACAACTTTTCTGTTGAGTTCCAGAGGTGTTTCATCCCTTAACCACTCGAAAAATGCAGTAGAGTTGAAACTGTCCAGAAAACAGGACAGAGCAAAGACTCTCTGTAAACTCTCTGTAAATTAAGCATAACTTCCCGCTTAAAAATCCAAAAATAGGAAATGAGGTAGTTCTGGAAAGCTTATGAGATGGGTTACAACTTTGTAACAGAAGGTTTTGTCAGATTAGGAACATAATTAACTGGGATTCTTGGATCAAATCAGTACCTAAGGCAGGGAGGTGCTGTCCAATTGTTTCCAGAAATTCTGTTAACTTTGACATCTCATAACTTTTGAACCAGGACAGATCTTAGGCCAACCAAATACTTTCTGGAAAGCTATTAAAGTTAACTTTAACTTTGATGTTGAGCTCCAGGACTGGTTTTGCTTTTAACCTGGCCTAAAATCAGATTGATATGGAAACTGGTCAGGGCTGTCATGGTAACAGCAGATCAGCAGTCAAATTTGTTTAAAAATTTGAACTATGTTTCCAAGTGTTATGGGTTCAATGACATATCTTATGTTATAACTCAATGGTTTACTGTTTAAATAAATATTTGACATTTCTCAAATATATTTTCACAGATGGCAGCAGATAAACGGTTGGAGAACGGGTGGGTAGTTTCCCACTGCTCTGACCGTAGCGGCTACCCGGAAGCATTGTGGCAAATGCCCCAATATTTGGGGTACAACCAGATGCCGCAATACTTCGCCAAGGAAGAAGGCGAAGAGGGGAACAAGACGTGGACGATCCATGTCGAGGTTCCCGCAGGACCTACGCCACCCGGTTGGGTGCCATTCACCGTCACGGTGAGACGAAGACAACCGGAAGGGATGTGGCAAGTGGCAGCCCGTGACACTATGTCACGTTTCTGCCAACTACACGTGCAGGCTATGGAGGGCACACCATACGCACTCGTTCCGGTGGAGGGGCGAGCTCAGCATGCGTGGGAAGAAAGGTACCTGGAGGCAACAGACCCGAGTTGCCCAAGGTACAACCCCGCGGAGGCAAACCTCAGCCTCCAAATGAGGGCGGGAAACGCTGTGATGGACAGCCAAGCTGTTCATACGGAACATCTCGCCACCAAGCTCAAGGAGAGCACAAGCCGCGGAGATCAATTCGAGGGTGCTCACAGCGCACTCCGCAATGTGCTCCTTCCGACGATCAAGCGACTGAATGAACAACACAATCAGTTGCGTCGTCTGAAGAAGGCAAAGAAGAAGGCCCGTGTTGACATCGCGGCGTTGCAAGAGCTGGTGCAGACCCTAACCCAGCAGAATGAGGACCTTGCTCAAGAGCGGGACGACGCTATTGAGGAAGGACAAGGCTGGGAAGAGGACTACAACCAGGCTATGGACGAGGTGCATGCATTGCAGGACCTCGTGCCCCCGGTATTGGGCGTACCGGTAGTCTTGGGTCTTCCAGCCATGGGAGAGCCCGGAATGGGAGAAGAGGTGGTAGACCCCGAACCACCAGCCAAGGTACCGGAGGAGGACGACCCACAGGAGGTCGAGTTCTACTCCGAGTAGGGGGTTACAGTTGCCAAGTAGGGCAGCTAGGGTAGCGTAACCCAACTTTTGTAATCGATGACATGTCGTGTAGACAGTAGCTTATGTATAGGTAGTGACGACATGAGCACGACTTCTCGGAGATCCGAGAATAATGTATCTTGTATAAAGTTTATGCTTTATCAATATATGTGAATGTTGTGCAAGTAATCGTGCGTCGCTTCAATACCTACTGCTGTTTATGGAATTTTGAGTAAGACATGTGCTAATTGCTGCTGTGTTGAATTTCAGAATGACGCGTACTCGTGCCAACCCTGATGTTGGAGGTACTAGCCAAGGGGGAGAGACCTCCCAACCGCCTCCCGAGGACTCCTCAGGACAGCAGCAGCAACAGCAACAGCAAACACCGCCACCGCCACTGCCAACGGTTACATTGGCCGACATTGTCGCGGCAATGGCGGGTTCACATCAGCAGCACACAGAGCTGCTGCAAACGTTAATTGCGAATACGTCTCGCCCAGAGAGACGTCAAGATCGTGAGGAGCGCCAACAGAGCTCCTACTCCGACTTCCTGGCAACTCATCCCCCTGTATTCTCAAGGGCGGATGAACCACTTGACGCGGACAACTGGCTCCGCGCCATAGAGATGAAGTTCGGGCTGCTCCAAATCAGCGAGCAGCGCAAGACTCAGTTCACGGTCTAGCAGCTCCAAGGATCCGCGAGCGCGTGGTGGGCCAACTTCTGTGCTTCCCAGCCCACCGACCGAGTGATGACCTGGGCGGAGTTCCGGACGGCCTTCAGGGCCTATCATATACCGCCCGGTTTGATGAAGAGGAAGACGCAGGAGTTCCTACACCTGCAACAAGGGAACCGGAACGCGCTGGAATATTCCAGGGCGTTCAACGATCTCGCGCTCTACGCGTCGTATCACGCAGATACGGACGAGAAGCGGCGGGACCACTTTTACCAGGGGCTTAACCCGCTCGTGAAGGACAAGCTGGCGATGTTCAATCGCGGCAGCCTCAACGACATAATTGATGCTGCGATTGTTCAGGAGGACTCCGGCAAGGAGTTGGCGGCGGCAGAGCGAAAGCGAAGCACGCCGCAGAGCAGCGGAGAAGGAGGCGGTCCTTCTCAGAAGTTTCGGATGGTGAATCGCCCACCATCAAGTCCACGCTGGCAACCACCACAGCGGTCGATGCCGTTCCGCGGTCGGCCGTACTCTTCACCGGCATTCCGGCCGGCACTGCCAGTATCACCGCAACAACAGCAGCAGCAGCGGGCGATGCCGCGTGCGTTTGCACCTCCGCAACGCATACCGGGCTTTCGTCCCCCGAGTACTCCACCAGCAGCGGCCACATGTTACCAGTGTGGTCGTCCAGGACACTTCGCGAGCAGTTGCCCGGAGAGGCAAGGCGACGGAGTGGCACCACAGTTTCCGGGGAGGAATCAACCCCGGAACCCTACTAATGCGCGGCGGGCAAACCCTAGGCCCGGCACTGTCCACCAGCTTGCCATTGAGGACGTGCCGGAGGGCGAGCCAATTCTTGCGGGTATGTTCCAACTCCACCAGCATCCCGCTATAGTACTATTTGATTCAGGCGCCACGCATAATTTTATTAGCCAAGCTTTCATCGCTAAACACAGCTTGCCAATACTACCCACCGATAGTCCATATTTAATTTGTTCACCGGGTGGGAAGATTTCAGCAAGCGTAATGGTCTCCAAAGCACCATTATGCTTAGCGGGTAGAGTGTACCCCACGTCTCTCATTATCTTAGAGGGACAGAAGGTCGATGTCATCCTAGGGATGTCGTGGTTAAACCGCCACGGCGCTGTTTTAGACACCGTCCTTCGAGTCGTGCACCTAAACTCAGAAGTGCACGGTTCTCACTCATTATTTCTGCACAGTCCAGAAATAAAACTTCCAAGTGTCTATCAAGCCACAACTATCAGATTGGAAGACATTTCAGTGGTCCGAGAGTTCCCGGATGTATTCCCGGACGATTTGGCGGGGATGCCACCCGATAGAGAGGTGGAGTTCAAGATTGAACTCGCACCAGGAACCATGCCAATATCCCGAAGGCCGTACAAGATGGCGCCCAAAGAGTTGGCTGAACTGAAGACTCAGCTCACGGACCTTCTGGAGAAGGGTTTTATTAGGCCGAGCTCCTCGCCATGGGGCTGTTCGGCATTATTTGTCAAAAAGAAGGATGAAATGTTGCGGCTTTGCGTGGACTACCGTCCATTAAATGTCGTAACCATCAAGAACAAGTACCCGTTGCCACGGATCGACGTGTTGTTTGATCAGTTGGTTGAAGCAAAGATCTTTTCCAAGATGGATTTAAGATCCGGGTACCATCAGATTAAGATAAGGGCGGAGGACATTCCAAAGACAGCTTTCTCGACAAGGTATGGACTTTATGAGTACCTGGTCATGTCCTTTGGCCTCACCAATGCTCCAGCTCACTTCATGTACTTAATGAACTCGGTGTTCATGCCGGAGCTGGACAAGTTTGTCGTGGTCTTCATCGACGACATCCTAGTATACTCCAAGTCGGAGGAAGATCACAAGAAACATCTGCGTATAGTCTTGCAACGGCTGCGGGATCACAAGTTATACGCAAAGTTCAGCAAATGCGAGTTTTGGATATCGCAAGTGCCTTTCCTCGGGCATATCATCTCAGCGGAGGGTATCGCTGTGGACCCGAGCAAGATCACGCAAGTGCTGAATTGGAAATCCCCGAGAACTGTTCATGAGGTACAGAGTTTCCTCGGACTCGCGGGGTATTATCGGAGGTTCATTCCGAACTTCTCGAAGATTGCCAAGCCAATGACAGAGCTGCTGAAGAAGGCTACCAAATATGTTTGGAGTCCAGCATGTGAAGCAGCATTCAAGGCTTTAGTCAAGCACCTGACATCAGCACCGGTTTTGTCGCAGCCAGACACAACAAAACCGTTCGATGTGTACTGCGATGCATCCGGCATTGGGCTCGGATGTGTGCTGATGCAAGACCGAAGAGTGGTCGCGTATGGATCACGGCAGCTTAGGAACCATGAGCAAAATTATCCAACTCACGACTTGGAGCTCGCTGCCGTGGTACTTGCACTGAAGATGTGGAGGCACTACCTACTCGGTAACCTCGTACATTTATATACCGACCACAAAAGCCTCAAGTACATATTCACTCAGAAGGAGCTGAACATGAGGCAACGAAGATGGTTAGAACTGATAAAGGATTACGAGATAGAGATCCATTATCATCCGGGCAAGGCAAACGTTGTGGCGGACGCGCTAAGCCGCAAGTCACACGTCAATAATCTGACCATCACACCGTTGGAAGAGAGCGAACCACCACTACATGTGATTCCACACGGAGCTCTCTACCACCTAACTTTGATCCCCACCATCCGTGAAGAGATAGCGGCAGCCCAGAAGAATGACAAGGGCATGTCACATTTGCGGAGACGTGTAGACAGTGGGGAGTTAAAATGTTTCCGGAAGGACGGAGACGGCGTCCTATGGTTCAATGACCGGATTGTCGTACCCCGAAACCCGGAGCTACGGAAGAAAATCTTTGATGAGGCTCACTTATCAAAATTTTCTATTCACCCCGGCAGCAACAAAATGTATCAAGAACTCAGAAGAAAGTTTTGGTGGACATGGATGAAGCGAGAGACTGCAAAATACGTGTCCGAGTGTGATACATGTCGAAGGGTGAAGGCGGACCACATGCGGAAACCGGGACTGCTGCAACCACTGGGCATTCCTGCCTGGAAGTGGGAGGACGTGAGCATGGATTTCGTCGTCGGTTTACCCACCACCTTACAGAAACATGATTCGGTGTGGGTGATCGTCGATCGGCTCACCAAAGTTGCCCATTTCATCCCGGTCAACACCAACTACAACGCCAAGAAGTACGCTGAACTGTACATCTCACGGATCCTATGCTTATACGGCGTACCCCGTACCATCATATCGGACCGGGGCACTTTATTTGTGTCCCGTTTTTGGGAGCAGCTACACGCTGCCTTGGGGACGAAGCTGATCCGTAGTTCAGCCTACCACCCGCAGACGGATGGACAAACTGAGCGGGTAAATCAAATCCTAGAAGACATGCTACGAGCTTGCGCTATCGACCACGGCAAGAATTGGGATGATCACTTGCCGTTAGCCGAGCTCTCGTACAACAATGGGTACCAAGCCAGCATCAAGATGGCGCCCTACGAGGCGCTATACGGCAGGAAATGCCGCACACCACTGAACTGGTGTGAGTCTGGCGAAAGGGTTACCTTCGGGATTGACCTTGTCAACGACGCGGAAGAAAAGGTTCGACTGATTCAAGCGAACCTAAGAGCTGCTCAATCCCGACAGAAACAGTATGCGGACCGGAGAAGGCGCCCATTACAATTCGAAGTTGGAGATCACGTATATCTACGGGTTTCTCCAATGAAGGGTGTAAACAGATTTGGGGTGAGAGGAAAGTTGGCACCCCGATTCATCGGTTCATTCCAGATTACCGAAAGATGTGGATCCGTAGCATACCGGCTGAAATTACCAGAAGCACTTTCCGATGTGCACGACGTCTTTCACGTTTCCCAGCTGAGGAAGTGTCTCAAGCTATCAACTACCGTTCAGCTGGAAGACATTGAAGAACTGCAACCGGATCTCACCTATCGGGAGGAACCGGTGCAGATTATTGATGAGAAGGCCCGAACCACACGCAACCGTACGTTGTGGTTCTACAAGGTTCTGTGGAGTAATCACTCCGTGGACGAAGCGACATGGGAGAGCGAAGAATTCCTTCGTACTAACTACCCCGACTTTCTCACGTCGCATATCCGGTAATTTTCCACCGTCCTCTCTCTCATTTTCACCTTATAATCTCGGGACGAGATTCTTTTAAGGGGGGAGGAATGTAAGGGCCTCAGTTTTTGACACCCATTTGTAGTGTTCATCCCCACACCACACACCTCATTTGAGGAAGAATGATGAACACAAATGAAGAGCAAGTAACAATTATCAACATGCTCATTAGGGAACAAACTTACACATTGCAAAAGTGGTATTTCCCACATGTGATATAGATGGGCTGGACATAGGAAAAACTCCTACACTTTGCTAAGGATGTCCATGCCAAGTTTCACCCAAATTCAAAACCTTTTTGAGGTCATCTTGGGTATAGATAGGAAGGGGGCAGTTTGAAAACATATTCAAATTCAAACTGTTTTTATACCATGAATTTGAAAGTGGAAGGCATATTCTTACTCAGCACATTTGTGTGAGCTCACACACCAATTTTCACTCCATTTGGAGTTGATCTTGACATGAGCTAAGGGGGAGAAATTCAAACTTTATTTGAATTTCAAACTGAACTTGTGCTGAAATTCATTCAAACCAAACCTCATTTGAACTTTGATCAATTCAAATGGCTCATGGGGGAATAATTTGAATTGCCAAGGGCAGTATGGGGTTCACTGTTTACAACAGTGATTAGAAGTAAATTTCAGAGGTTAAAAGGAAGGGTGGGACCCACATGTCAGCCTCTACTTCAACACAAACCGACTGAGACTTTTCACTCGGGTCGCCGAGCCACAGCGGTGATCGCCACCGAGGCCAGCCACCGCGCCACCAGCTGCTTGCCCACGCGCGGGCATGAGGCGGTGCAGAGCCTTCTTAAGGCGCCTGCCCCCCTCCTCGGCCGAGGTACCGACGTGTTTTCCCGCAAGAACCCAGCACCGGCCGAAAGTTTCCGCAGTTCGGACTTGATCGGAGGACGCCGATCGCAGCTCCCTCCTTCCACTCCAGAGTCCCAGCAAGGTACTAGAGACCTTCCTCCATCCTCCCCATTGCTAGAATTCGGTTGAAACCGATTGATATCGGCTGTGCCGAAAGATCAAACTCGGAACTTGGAACCGCCGCACCTCGGGCTCTCGTGGACAGCCCAACCTGGGCGTTGTCACGCCCGAGCCAAGGCACCCTTGGACGCGCGGGTGACCGGTGCTGCTCATCCCCGAGCCACAGCTCGAGTGGTTGCTCACCGGCGGCGAATTTCCACTTTTCCCCTTTCTGTGTGCAGAACGACCTTCGGGTACGATTCTGTTTAATTCGTGCTCTAGAAAGGATTAGAGGGCCTCAGGCCACTCCCACACGAGCTAGACACGGTAACGCACAAGTTGCCTTCACAACCCTGGGCCGGAGAACCTCTGTGCCCGGCGTAATTTAAGGTCTACTAATGGCGGAACGAACGGGGGGTATCGGGCGCACGGTGAGGACCTATTTCGGGCTTTCCCCGAGCTGCCTCGAGCTCATGTCGACCTTCTCTGAGGTCCACTGATGCTCCCCGACCGATTTCCCAAGTAGCTGAGGTACTAGGAGAGTCAGCCGACATGGCCGAAGTCATTCCGATATGGCGGCTCGTCGCCGACCATGCTCCGGCCGTTGTCATGAGCAGCTGACCCTCGGATCCTGTTCCCCAAGTAAAAGTAGGCAGGGGCGGCCAGAATCAAGAAGTTTGGAGCTGTACAGCAGCCGGCGGCGAGCCCTCCGGCGAGGTCCCTCGGCGGCGGGGCGCGGGTGTCGCGAGGTTGAAGAAGGGGGTGGACCCCAGCTGTCAGCGGCCGATATTTTGAATCGGGATCCGGCTGCGGCCAGGATCGGGTGTGCTGGCACGCAAAATCCTTGTGGGCCGCGGTGTGCCATCGCCTAGGCGTGCGACGCGTGTCCCCTGGGCCCACGCGCGAGTTTAAACTTTTCCCCGATTTTCAGATTTCCTTCAAACTTCAAATCCTTATAACTTTGGCTAGAAAGCTCCAAATTGAGTGAACCAAATTTTGCTGGATTCAGCTCTCTGAGTACTTTCCAGAAAATCAAGTTTCACTTCATGAAATTCCTTAATTCGCCATAATTAATTCCTTAAAGTTTAAACTGTTAGGAATTTTAACTGGAGAATCCTTTGGAGGAAAATCCTGAAATTTTGCTGAGATGTTCACCAAAATATCCTTGAACTACCATAAAAATTTCAGATCCATGTGAGCTCATTTAGTCCACCTAATGGTGTGATTAGTAAAACTGTTCCAGAGAAAATAGAAAATGTTCATAAACATTTTCAGAATTTTCTCTGAAATTGTTTAGCTCATATCTTTAGTTAGAGACTTCCAAATTAAGTGAGACCAACTCCATTAGAACCCTCTGAAAATCTAGTTTTCAGAAAGTCATAGTTTGTCTCATGAAAATTCCTAGAACACCCTAAGAGTTCCAATTAAGGTCAAGGACATAATTATTTGTGGAGGGCTCAAATGAGCTTTGCTGCAACTAAAACTTGACCAAGTCTCTGTTTAGGTTGTAACCAAGCCACAGTAAAAGTTTCACAGTCATTAGGTCTATCTAGCAAAGGTTATAGACTTCACAACTTCAAACTTAATACAAATGCATTAAATTAATACATGTATTGTTTCTATCATGTAGTCGCTAAGGTCGAGGAGGAACCCGAAGTCCTAGACTTCGTTACTCCGGAGGAACAGCTAGCCTACGACCAAGAGCAGCAAGGCAAGCTCCGGTTTGCATTAACCTTTTTACAAATTTTTATTGTTTTGAGCACATACTTGTTTCCTTTATTCTGTGCATTAGAGTCTTGTTTGGAAATCCAACTGCATGGCCAAGAAAACCACGGGTTGGGTTTAGGATTGCAAATCTCGTTAGCCACTGCATTGCTAGGATAGAGTAGGATTCGGTACAAGTCGAGTAGTTGGAACTACTCGCGAGAATAGGCTAGGGGCACATTGCTCGGGTAGAGATAGCACATGATACACATGGCAAGAAAATGAGACCGAGCGGAGAGTAAGGGCAGCAGGACTTTGGGGCCTGTGTGCTGTAGCTCCGCTTGTGTCGATTGAGGACCGAGCCGTGTGCGGGCCTGTTGAACAAGCTAGAACAGTACCGAAGACCTACCGGCTATATGGGAACCGGGAAACTGATGTAACTCGGGTAGCTGGGTATTGAGGCATTGCCCGTCGTTCAGAGGGTAGGTTGAGAGCTCGAGGTGTAAATCGGCTGGCGGCACGGAGATGCGCGTGCAGAGACCTCTTGCTCGGGACGATGGGACCGGTTCAATAGTTGGCTAACGGGTGAAAGGTAGTCGCGTACGGCGTCTGTGATGGTTGTTGTAGGCAACATCGAGTACGGGCGTACGTGACGGGTTGTTCGGGTAACCCTGCAGGTGTAAATCGATTATAATCGCCGTCCCTCGCGGTCAGTGAGTACCACTTGTTCACTGTACCGTGACGTAGAAAGAACAGGCTAGTCACATGTTAAAATGTTGCTGATTGAAAGCGGGACATTGATTGTTAATGATATGCTGTAGCTTAGCGCTAACTAAAGTTCTTTTCAACTTTGGGCAAAGTACATGAGAGAAATGCGCTTCTTGTTTGATTGCGGCTCTCTCATGTGCCTTAGCGTAAGGTTCTCCACAACCTGCTGCTAAAACTTGAAAGTAAGGTTCTACTAATTAGGCGAGTCCTTGCAAATGATTTTACCTCATGCAACCCATTACCCTCATGTAGAAGTTCCATGTTTAGGTGAGACGGGTCAGACTTGCTGGGCCTTCGTGCTCACTGCTTGTGTTTGAAGCTTTTGCAGGGTTCTATGAGGAAGGGACTCCTGAAGAGGAGACGGAACCCCAGGAGGGGAACTCCGTCGAGTGGGAGTCGTGCACGCCGCAGAGTTAGTGTGCGTGTGTGCTAGCAAGGACACGTTCGAGGGCTGAACGTGCACTTGATGCTTAGTCTACGCTCGCGAGTGTAGACTGAACTTATTTTGATGTAAACATGTTCATAAACTTGTTTATGTAATAAAACTTCCGCTTCCGCTTTGCACCTTTGACGTGTGTTATACGGTGCTGTGCAACGCAGAACCCCTCAGCGTGATCCTGGCTCGACAGGACCAATGGGGTCGTGTCAGTGCAGTTCCAGGTACCAAATCTATGGCAAACTCAATGTCCCGGTCAGGTGGCATACCTGGAAGTTCTTCCGGGAACACATCCGAAAATTCCTGAACCACTGGAATTTTGTCCAATGCTACTCCTTCAACATGGTTCAGGTCCGCCCGTTCGGTTGCTTGCTGGGCTGACTCAAACTCGACACGGATACCGTGTTCGTTCGTCAACTGCACGCTTCTCTCAGCACATTGGATTACCCCATTGTGCTTGCTTAACCAGTCCATTCCGAGTATGATATCAATTCCGTGGGAGTCCAGAACAATAAGGTTGGAAAGGAAGTCTACCCCCCTTATTTTAAGGCTTACTTTAGGACATACTATATTAGTCCTCATTTCTCCTCCGGGAGAATTAACTATCATAGCACATTCTAAGTGAGATACGGGTAGATGATGCTTGGCAACATATTTGGATGATATGAAGGAATGTGATGCTCCGGAATCAAATAAAATGGTGGCTGGGTTGGAGTTGGCAAGGAACATACCAATTGCGACGTCCTCAGCCTGTTGTGCTTCCTCAGCAGTGACATGGTTAACATGGCCACGAGCATAGTTCTGCGGTCCACGGTTCCCTTGGTTGTCCCCTCCGTTTGGTCGCTGGTTCTGCTTGGGCACGTTACCTTGCTGTCCAGGGCCTTTCTTCGGGCACTGGTTAGCGAAGTGGCCTGCTTCCCCGCATGCAAAGCATGCCCTGTTGCCTACGGCAGCAGGTACGTTGGGGCGGGGGTTTTGAACAGGAGCGCCATTGTTAGGCCGGGGCGCAGGAGGCATGGGCACACGAGGTGCCGGTGCAACGAGCCGTTGCTGTGGTGGCTGATCAGGGCGGTACGTAGGAGCGGTCGATCCATACTGCGGTGCAGGGGGCATGTATCTAGGTCGTACGTTGCTCCCTTGGGGCTGGTATGGGATCTACCTTTTGCACTCGCGCTCGATCTCTCGGATCTTGTTTTCCACCACAATAGCCTTATCAACCAGCTTCTGGAAGCTTACGTAGTCATTGTTGAGGAGCTGAACTTGAATCTCATTGTTCAACCCTCTCATGAACAGGTATTGCTTCCTCTGATCTGAGTTGACATCTTCGGGGGCATACCGGGACAGTTGTATGAACTTGTTGAGGTATTCGTTCACACTCTTCTGCCCTTGGCGAAGACCCTCAAACTCCTGCCTCTTGAGCATCATTACGCCAACAGGGATGTAGTGGGAGCGGAAACTTTCTTTGAACTCAGTCCAAGTGATTGTCTCCGGGTTGGCATTGGCATTGCTCAAGGCATCCCACCAGTCAGCAGCTGCTCCCATCAGTTGGTGCGACGCAAAGAGAACCTTTTCTCGGTCGTTGCACTGTACAATGGCAAGCTTCTTCTCCATGGATTTCAACCAATCATCTGCCTCCATTGGATCGCTTGCTTGAGCAAAGGTGGGTGGTCGAGTCCTCATGAACTCTCCCAACTTGTTATGAGCCGGCGGTGGTGGTGGCGGTGGTGCCGGAATGGGGTGTTGGTTGGCCTGCAACTGACCCAAAGTTTGGATCATGGTTTGCATAAGCTGGTTTTGCATGGCCATCAACCTTTCTAGGTTGTTTTCTCCAGCTCCGGGGTTAGCAGGAACTTCCTCGTGGTCATCTTCCTGGACGTTCCTTCGGCTGGCGTTTCCTCTCACCATCTGTGAGGGGTAACGAAATAGAATAGAAGGTTAGAAGATTAGATAGGTCCTTTCAACTATATGCATCAAGGGGAGTTTGGACTATATATATTAGTCCTTATGAGGATGTGATCAAGTGCCGAAGCATTTCACTCCTCTTTCTTCTTACGTGTGGATATGGGCAACGTTGTTGAGACGTCCCACAGCTTACACTAAGCACATATTCACAAGTAATCATCACAAGGGCCCACTCAACTCCTATTCAAGGATGGTTTCCTATGTCAAGGCGGTTTCAAGGCCAATCTAAGCTATTCATCCTAGAATGCTTCCTTTGGTCCGCGTAGCTTCTATTTAGGGGTATAACTTGCTGTTAACCCGTGGTTCTAATGTCAACCTAAGGTTTCTATCTAGGCGTGTAACCTACTGTCAACCCGTGGCTCTGATGCCAATCTGTGACGCCCTCAATTCTGTGGAAAAACCACGGAACCGAGAACTAATGCATATGTGTGCCCAGGATGTTCATCACACATATACATACGTTCCACAAACTGAATCCAGATTATATATTACCACGAATAACAGAGTTTATTACAATTCCTCATGAGTTCATGGACTCATGCTCACAGCGGAAGTCTTATTTCTATGCAGCGGAAATCTTATTAAATGCGGAAGCAAAAACTAATGCGGAAGCAAAACTAACCAGAAGTGGCTCCATCTCTATTCCCTCCACAGGCAAGGTTGAGAACAGATCACACGCCATAATGCTCTACTCGGTCTTCATAGTAGTCTTCTCTTGCTGTTGATGAAGAAATAATAATGCAAGTTTGAGCACAATGATGTACTCAGCAAGTGCGGGAATAACACATGATATGCAGCTTATAAACAAGGTAGGTATAAAAGGATTATTTGCAGAAAAGCAAATTTATAAAACCATTGATAAAACAGCAACTTAACTTTAGATGAATGTAGTCTCAGCATGTGTTAAATTACCAACATACCTCCATCACTTCCCATGTTCCATCCGAACATTAACCAATCCTTTACTCATACTCACGAATACCTCCTCGTATTCGCTACCAACTCATCTCATAAAACAACCTCATCTCGCACCGAGACCAATCTCATGTCATGACCCATTAGTCATGCAACCCTTTCATCATCCAGACTTAACAATTCCAAACCAAACCATAACCAAAAACCATAACCAAGAACCTTCCCAATAACCATTCCAATAACCATCCCATCTAATCATGGCAGTTTAGCCAGGTGCTCATGACCGTAAGCTCGGCTATCATGATAGTTTTTGACTCTTCAGAGTTTGCACCTCGTTACCCACAAGTTTGTGATTTCGTCACCCGTCGGCGACTGCAGAACCTCCATTATACCAGTACACAACCGTCGGTGTATGGTCAAGAGATCACAAAATAGCCTTTACAAAGGGGTTACTAGATGTATGGACTCACTAAGGTTTCATCGGCAGGCTAAAATCTCCAATTCTCCCACCCACGGGCCCCCTCTTGTGCCATGCAGTTCCCAGGGCAGTCCTCACTCGACTCCCATTCCCCACGCCTTCCACAGCCCATAACACCCTAGCAACTTACCTAATTACTCAGCTAAGCCGCACCCATACTTGGCCTTGTGGTGGCACTGTTATCCTGGCATGTGCATGCATGAACCGGTCCTTAGATCTACGGCAAGTAAAACCACCATCTCATGCTACCTCATTCACAAACCCAGGCTTGCCTAGATCTCCCTCCGATCCATGTCCATTATTAACATCAGTTTCTCATTATCATTACGAGTGCAGTTAGCTAGACACATCTATCTCGCTTTCCAATCCCATGGACTCAGCGAAGCAATAAGCAAAAACCGTACCCGACTCATAAACTTCCCAGGCGATAAGGGTGGTTTAATCAAAACTAGTAAACTCCTACAAAAAAGGGTTTTCCCATCATGTTTGACTCAGCACACACACCTTTTCGCAAAACAAAATAGTTTTACCCAAAACATAGGATCAACATGGTCAAGGAGCACTTGCCTTGTTCTTGCGGTTCCGGTTGTCCTTGATTCTCAAAACCTGGTTGCTGTAGTTCGTCGTAGACAGCTTCCTGAACCTGTCCTTCTATGCAGGATTCACGTGCATACAAGATTCACAGCAATCAATATCATACACAAAACCCTAAACTAGATGCGATGATGCACATGCATGCTATCCTATGATTAGTTTCATTAGATTGATCTGTACGTATTTTTGCATGGCTTGCATGGTCAGAGGTGTTCAGATTAAAGATGAACGTGGCGATGATCTTGTCTTTAGATTGAACTGATCATCGAGTGTTCTGCCCACGAAAACGCTTCTGTTCGAAAGGAATTGAAGAACAGATGCAAGAGATGAACACCATGATGTCGTAAGGTGGTATCGAAGTCCTACCTCACGCTCTTCTTGACTTTGAGATCCTCCTCAGACCGCTTGGTTCTTCTCCGACGATCTCCCTTGTTGTGCTTCAGCGATGTTTTGCTCGGCGAGTCAGGGCTAGGGCTCTAAGTCGTCGGCTTAGGAGTTGAAAAAGAAGTTCGTGGTTTCGGCCAGAGGTTTTGGGTTCTATTTATAATCGGGAAGAGAAGAGTCCTAATCTGATTGGATCCCGAATAAGAGTCTTATTCAGATCTTTGTTAGATCCTGACGTCTTATCTTCGGTAAGGATCGTGGAGTTTAGATCGGTTTCCGTTGCGCACCGGTATCTCTACACGTAAGAATCGCTTCAGACTCGTTACCTCCGCGGTAATGAGCTCCGGAAGCTCCACGTGTTCTTCGGAGCCTGATATCTTTTCTCCCACAGAGACGAGCTCCGGTCGTGCCGCGTGTCAATCGATCGAGACCTCCCTCTTCTGCGGAGATGAGCTCCACGCACGCCACGTGTGGGTGCCGGTCTTTCCGCCTTTCCTTCCCTCAGGGACATGCCCCGAGGTCGACACGTGTTCAGCAGCGACGGACCTCCGGAGATAAGCTCCGGTGGCGACACATGTTCAATAGATCCGGACTTCTCTGAGATGAGCTCCGAGATTGACACATATCCCGCGCGGATGGTCCTCTGATTTCCGCGAGGACTAGCTTCGTGGACGACACGTGTCGTATGAAAAATTCCTTTGCTTCTTCCGCAGAGGCTATCTCCACGGGCAGCACGTGTCCCACAGGGTCGGACCTCTTTTCAATTGCGGAGGTGACCCCCGAGTCTGCCACGTAGCCTAGTTTAGCGTCAGACCTCTCCCAATCTCTCGGGAATGAGCTCCGAACGCGCCACGTGGTCGGCTGGCCGTGGAAGTTGCATTTCGGTGTTCTCGGAGAGCTTTATTGGCCATCCCTTTGATACTTGTCTCTGTTCTTTCTTTTCTAAAAATGTTCTTCTTCTTCATAAACATGAACATATGCTGACACCCGAGATGAGGGTGTCACACGTACGCCCGTACTCGATGTTGCCTACAGCAACCATCACGGACGCTGTACACAACCACCTTTCACCTGTCAGTCAAATGTTGAACCCGTCCAATCGTCCCGAGCAAGAGGTCTCTGCACGCGCATCTCAGTGCCGCCAGCCAATTTACACCTCAAGCTCTCAGCCTACCCTCTGAACGACCAGCTATGCCTCAACACCCAGCTACCCGAGTTACATCGGTTTCCCGGTTCCCATATAGCCGGTAGGTCTTCGGTACTGTTCTAGCTTGTTCAACAGGCCCACACACGGCTCGGTCCTCAATCGACACAAGCGGAGCTATAGCACACAGGCCCCAAAGTCCTGCTGCCCTTACTCTCCGCTCGGTCTCATTTTTCCGGCCATGTGTTTCATGTGCGATCTCTACCCGAGTCGAGTGCCTCTATCCTATGCTCGCGAGTAGTTCTAACTACTCGACTTGTACCGAATCCTACACTATCTTAGCATTGCAGTAGCTAACGGGGTTTTCAATCCTAATCCCAACCCCTGGTTTTTCTTGGCTATGCAATTGGGTTTCCAAACAAGACTCTAATGCAAGGAGTCATCATACTCAAGTAAGTGTCAAAACAATAAAAATTTGTAAAAAGGTTAATGCAAACCGGAGCTTGCCTTGCTGCTCTTGGTCGTAGGCTAGCTGCTCCTCCGGAGTAACAAAGTCTAGGACTTCGGGTTCCTCCTCGACCTTAGCGACTACATGATATAAGAAGTACATGTATTAATTAAATGCATTTGAATTTGAGTTCTAAACTTGTGAAACTTCTAAGTCTCACTAGACAGACCCAAAGACTGAAACTTTTACTGTGGCTTGGTTACAACCTAAACAGAGACTTGGTCAAGTTTTAGTTGCAGCAAAGCTCATTTGAGCCCTCCACAATTAATTATGTCCTTGACCTTAATTGGAACTCTTATGGTATTCTAGGGATTTTCATGGGGCAACTCATGACTTTCTGAAAACTAGATTTTCAGAGGGTTCTAATGGAGTTGGTATCACTTAATTTGAAGGTTCCTAGCTAAAGATATGAGCTAGACAATTTCAGAGAAAATTCTGAACATTTTCTATTTTCTCTGGAACAGTTTCATTAATCACCCCATTAGGAGGATCAAAAGAGCTCTAATGGATCTGAAATTTTTATGGTGGCTCAGGGATATTTTTTTGAACATCCCAGCAAAATTTCAGAATTTTCCACCAAAGGATTCTCCAGTTAAAATTCCAAACAGTTTAAACTTTGAGGAATTAATTCTGGAGAAATAAGGATTTTCATGAAGTGAAAATTAATTTGATGGAAAGTGCTCAGATAGCTGAATCCAACAAAATTTGGTTCACTCGATTTGGAGTTTCCTAGCCCAAGTTATTAGGATTTGAAGTTTGAATGAAATCTGAAAATCGGAGGGAAAGTTTAAATCTGCTGGTGGGTCACGGGGACACGTGTTGTGTGCTGAGGCGTCGGCACACCGGGGTCTACGGAGTCTTTTGCGTGCCAGAAACCTCGATCCGAGCCGCAGCCCGATCCCGATTTAAATTATGAGCTGCTGACAGCCGGGCCCCGCGTCTTCTTCTTCCTCCCGCCTCCTTCCTCGCGCCCGCGCGCTCCCCCCTCGCCGGAGCAGACTGCTGCTCGCCGTACCGGCGTTTCCGGCCGCCACCCAGCTAGAGACTCGCCGCCAGAGGGTTTAAGGCACTGAGGAACACGATGGTGGGCTCTGCTTGGGCTGCTGGTGGCCGGAACCAGCTCGACGACGTGCGGCGGCTACTGCTGTGGTTCGGCGCCGTCGCCCGAGGTCTCTAGCCCGCCAATACTTGCACCGATGGGCTGTACACCACCAGCGCAGCTCTAGGAAGCTCGGCACAACCTCAGAGTAGCTCAGGAGTGGCCGCAAGTATGGTTTCACCGTGCGACCGAATGGGTCCGCGGCGAACACCCTTAGTAGAGCTTGAATTCCGCCGCTCCGGGGCGTTTTCATGCGATGGATGCTAAAGGATAATTGATCGCCGGCTAAACCAGCATACACGTGCAAAGTTTGATGACTTAAGGAGGAGTAGAGAAGGAGAATTTTATGGAACCGTACCGGAAGCTCGGGTTGAGGCCACCAGAGCAAAATCTCAGAATTCGCCGGCGAGAGCTCACGACGTGGCTTGAGCTTCAGGTGGAAGCAGCGTGGAGTCCGTGCGCTCCTTTTGCCGCCCTTGCTCGGCCGTGGAAGTGGCTGTGGTGCGCTGCCCACGTGAGACCGATCGCCGTCTTTGAACTAAGTCGCGGCGGTCGTCGTTGATCACGGGAACAGAGGCCGAAACTCGGTGGTCTAGGCGTCGGGAGAGCGGTGCTTGAGCTCAGGGCGTTGCCTAGCAGCTCGGGGGGGGGGGGGGGCGAGGGCGCGATTGTTTGCTTCGTTTTCCCGATCGACCGAGAGCTCGGGGGAAAAAGAGTGGCGCTGCTCGATGTCGCCCGCGAGGATAAGAAGGCAACCGGGTCTTCGCTCGGCTGAGGCGGTGAGGGTCGTGTGGGGGCACGAGAAGGCCGCCCTGGGCGCCAGCGCGCGAGATAGGAAGCAGCTGGTGGCGCCGGCTTCCCCTCGGTGGCACACCCGGCAGCTGCTCGGTGGAATTTCCCACCGAGGCTGTGACTTTGTGTGCAAGTCACCCCTCTTAGCTCTATGACATGTGGGTCCCACTCTCAATTTTAACCCCTGAACTTAAGTCCAATTCACTGTTGTAAACAGTAGTTCCCACAAAGCCCATGGTGATTTGAATTATCTACCCTTGAGCCATTTGAATTGGTTAGAATTCAAATTGGGTTTGGTTTGAATAAATTTCAGCACATGTTCAGTTTGAAATTTAAATAAAGTTTGAATTTGCTCCACTTAGCTCATGTCAAGCTCAACTCCAAATGGAGTGAAAATTGGTGTGTGAGCTCACAAAAATGTGCTGAGTAAGAATATGCCTCCCACTTTTGAATTCATGGGATAAAAACAGTTTGAATTCGAATGTGGGTTCAAACTGCCCTCTTTCTAACTGCACCCAAAAGTACCTCAAAAAGGTTTTGAATTTGGATGAAACTTGGCATGGGCATTCCTAGCAATGTGTAGGAGTTTTCAAAATGTCCAGCCCCTAGATGATGCATGTGGGAACTACCACTTTTGCAATATGTGAGTTTGTTTTCTAATGAGCATGTTGATGGTGGTTACTTGCTCTTCAAATGTGTTCATCAACTTGCTTCCCATGAGGTGTGTGTGTGTGGTGATCAACACTTCAAACATGTGGCAAAAACTGAGGCCCTTACAGGTAAGCTCCGGTTCAAGGTCCGTTAGCTTTGGTAAGGTTCAGAGCTTGATTGCAATGGTTCTGCTTTTAACTTGCAATGTTTCGAACTTGCTTTACTCTTATGGAAAGTTTGCTTAGTAAGTTTTTGGTGTGTTTTGGTGGTTATCTCTGATATCATTTTGCTATGGTTTACAACATGCTTATGTGAGGTGCTCACATAAGATGTTGTAGTTTCGGAACTAACGAGAGTCAAGTCGAGGACTTGTGCTCGGAAGTATTGGTTGTTTATTCATGTTCAGGTGTTGCTTGAGTTCAAGACATGTCTGGTGACAGGATCCATTGAACTAGTCCTAGGGAGAAGATGAGGTTCAACAACCAAGTTCGGGAGGAATTGTGGTTGAGTTGATCGGGAGGTCGCGCAGCATGTTTGGATCAAGGACAATGCATATGAAGGTATCGTGGACATTGTTGGAAGGTGTTTGCACGTGTGCAAGGAGTGCATGGACGTGGCAACATGGTTCCAAGGCGTGGTGAAGAGATATGGAAGTGGAGATATGGTTGAAAAGGTTCAACCGGCTGGATTTTGCGCTCAGGCTGCGGCTGAGGCGGTTATGGTTTGTTTATGGAAAGTTTCGAGTTGGTTATAACAGGATTTCGTGTTAGGCATGAAGTATAGTTGTTTTAGGAATGTTTGGGACGTTCCTAAGGTGTTTGGAAGTCTTAAGATTGCTTCTATCTGCGTATAGAAGAGTCTTGAGCAGTATTGGAAAGTTACAGTTTGAATCCAAGTAGGAGTAGGAGTCCTAGTTTGAATTAGATTGGCCATAGAGCTGGTTATATAAGCAAGGGAGGCCAAGGATCATAAGAGCATGACTTTGGTGCTGTTCCTCTTGTGTTTTGATAAATAAAATTCGTATTCTAAAGGAACTTTTGTGCCTTGTTCGTCCGACTTGTTTCAGACAAGTTTTTCTCGTCGAGTTTCTGTTCAGCACTACCTTGCTTCAGTGGTTTTATCATAACTCGAGTTTTACAGGTCCAATTGATGTGATTATTTTTGGGTTGTCTTCAAAACTTGATTATATATCATCTGTGAAAATTTCACGGTCATTGAATTTTTGGTTTCTTATCTACACGAGTTTATTTGCAGTATTCCAGAACTGTTTTTCTAGCGTAGGACAGATTGACCTTTGTTCGATCTTTCGATCGTAACTTGAGTTTCTTTCAACGGATCTTCATGATTCTTGTTGTGACATCTTCGTGACTTGATTCTATACAATCTATACTAGTTTTGTCACAGTTGAACACGTTTAGATTAGTCACACACACGGTTTTTTAACAGATCAGTTTTCTGCTGAGGGGTGTTTTGTTGCTTCCGCTGAAAAGTTTTTATCTACCATTCACCCCCCCCCCCTGGTAGCTTTACATGTGTACTTCGATCCTATATACCATAAGAGCAAGTACCAATGGATAAACTTGAACTTCAGGGGGATCTGACCTACGCAGAGCACCCTGTATGAATTTTGGACGTAAAGGAAAGGGTCACAAGGAACAAAGTGATCCGATGGTGCAAGGTACAATGGAGCCATCACACCGAAGCTGAAGCCACATGGGAGCGTGAAAAAGACCCCAAGACAGAATTCCCTCATTTATTCTCTACTATCAAATCTCGAGGGCGAGATTCAATTTAAGGAGGGTAGATTTGTGACACCCTCATTTTTCGATTTCTGCATATATTTTTATAAGATTGAAACAGAGAAGGATCAAATGATAGCCAAAAGGAGCCAATTTCAGTTCGCCTGGAGCGCCGTAAACATTTTCCGCGGGTCGCTGGCCACGTGGCGCGTTCGGAGCTCATCTCCGCAAATGGGGAGAGGTCCGCCGCTAAACTGGCTACGTGGCAGGCTCGGGGCCCATACCCGCAAAGGGGGAGAAGTCCACCCCGTGGGACACGTGTTCCCCCGGATCTAGCCTCTGTGGAGAAGTGAGGCCGGTCCCGTAGGACACGTGTCACCTTAGGAGCTATTCACCGCGGAAAAACAGAGGACCAGTCGCGCGGGATATGTGTCGATCCCGGAGCTCACCTCCTGGAGGTCTGTCACTGTTGGACACGTGTCAACCTCGGAGCTCGTCTCTGAGAAGAAAGGAAGTCCGTCACTGTTAGGACACATGGCACACCCAGAGCCACCTCCGAAGAGAGGGGACGTCCGGCATTGACACGTGGCGTTCGCGGAGCCACCTCCGAATAGAGAGGAGGCCCGATCGCCAGGATACGTGGCGCACGCGGAGCCCGCCTCTGAGAAAGAGGGAGGTCTCGCTCGCTTGACACGTGGCACAACCGGAGCTTGTCTTTGCGGAAAAGAGAGACCAGGCCCTCGATGGACACGTGGAGCTTCTGGAGCTCATCATCGCGTAAGGACGCAATTCGGAAGCGGTTTTTCTTCTGTATGCATGGGAATCCCCGGTACTGAGGAAACCGGCATGACTTCCACAATGTTACCGAACCAAATCGGCAAGAGATAAGTTGTTAAGATCCAAAAACAATTTGAATAAGACTCCTATTCAAATTCCGATCAGAGAGGGACTCTTCTTTTTCCAGTTATAAATAGAACCAAAAACCCTTGGCCGTAACCACGAATTTCTTTTCCACCTCCTGAGCCGACAACTTAGAACCCTAGCCCCAGCTCGCCGAGTAAACCCTTCGCCGAAGTTCAGTTGCGGGAGATCGCCGGAAGAGAGCCCCAACGATCTGTCTTGCTAGGAGAAGGACCTCGAGACCAAGAAGAACATAAGGTTGGTCTCCAATACTACCTTACGACATCATCGCGTTTTCTTTGCATCTGTTCTTTGATCCCTTTTGAACAGAAGCTTTTTCGTGGACAGATCACGTGTTGATCGGTTTGATCTAGAGTCAAGATCATCGCCATGTCCACATTTGATCCGAACACCTATGTTCATCGTAAAACACATGCAAACCATGCAAGAACACGTACAAACTGATCTAATAGAAATTGATCACAGGATAGCATGCATATGCATCATCGCATCTAGTTAAAGTGTGTGCATGATATTGATTGTTGTCAATATTGTATGTGTGTGATCATGTATAGAAGGACAAGCTCGGAGCTACCTACGACGGACTACAACAACAAGATTTTGAGCAACCGGAACAGCCAGAACAAGGCAAGTGCCCCTTGACCATATTGATCATATGTTTTGGAAAATTGTTTTGTTTGTGAAAAGGTGTGGGTGCTAAGTCAAACACTATGGGAAACCCTTTTATAGGAGTTTACTAGTTTTGGATAAACCACCCTTGTCGCCAGGGAAGTTTATGAGTTGGGTATGGTTTTTGCCTTTATGCTTCGCTGAGTCCATAGGATTAGGAGGCGAGATAGATGTGCCTAGCTAACTGCACTCGTGAGAATAATGAGAAACTGATGTTGAAATTGGACATGGATCGGAGGGAGATCTAGGTAAGCCAGGTTTGTGATTGAGGTAGCATGAGATGGTGGTTTACTTGTCGTAGATCTAAGGACCGGTTCATGCGAGCACATGCCCGGATAATAGTGCCACCACAAGGCCAAGTATGGGTGCGGCTTAGCTGACTAATTAGGTAAGTTACTAGATTGTTATGGACCGTGGAAGGCGCGGGAAATGGGAGTCGAGTGAGGACTGCCCTGGGAACTGCATGGCACAAGAGGGGGCCCGTGGGTGGGAGAATTGGAGATTCTAGCCTGCCGGTGAAACCTTAGTGAGTCCATACACCTAGTAGCTCCTTTGTAAAGACTATTTTGTGATCTCTTGGCCATACAACAACGGTTGTGTACTGGTATAATGGAGGTTCTGCAGTCACCGACGGGTGACGAAATCACAAACTTGTGGGTAAAGAGGTGCAAACTCTGCAAAGTCTAAAGCTATCATGATAGCCGAGCTTACGGACACGAGCGCCTGGCCAACTTCCATGATTAGTTGAATGGTTATTTTAGGATGGTTTTGGATGGTTTTGGTTATGGTTTGATTTTGGTTTCGTTTTTGAGACTGTTGAGTCCGGGTGATAAGATTGGTTGCATGACCGTTAAGTCATGGCAACGAGATTGGTCTCGGTGTGAGACAGAATTGTTTACGAGATGAAATGGTAGCGAATACGATATGGTATTCGTGACATGGTAGCGAATACGAGAAGGTATTCGTGAGCAAGAATGAGGTTGATTAATGTCTGATTGGGACATGGAAAGTGATGAACATAATGGAGGTATGATTGGTATTTTAGTACATGTTGGGATTACGTTCACTTAAAGTTAAGTTGTTGTTTTATCATGGATTTAATAAATAACTTTGCTTTCTGCAATGAGCCTTTTTATACCTACCTTGTTGTGAGCTACATATCATATTTTTCCGCACTTGCTGATTACATCATTGTACTCAAACTTGCATTATTATTTTATCATCAGCAACAGGAGAAGATTACTATGAAGACCAGGTGGAGCATTAGGCGTGTAATCTGTCCTCAACCTTGCCTGTGGGGATGGAGTAGAGATGGAGCCGCCACTGCTGCTTAGATTGCTTCCACACTAGTTAGAAGACTTCCGCTGCATAGAAATAAGACTTCCGCTGCCAAGCTGAGTCCAAGACTCATGAAACCTTGTAATAAACTCTGTTATTCGTGGTTATATATATTCTGAAATTCAGTTTGTGGATAATGTGTATATGTGTGATGAACATCCTGGGCACACATATACATCAGTTCTCGGTTCTGTGGTTTTTCCATGAAATTGAGGGTGTCACACCTATAATGCCCATTCTAGTATATTTTAGAAGGGGGCCAAGACCCAGAAGCCGCATGACATCAGATGTGTTGTTAAATACATCCTTCTCCATCTGCTCACGCAACGGTTTAAGGTCGTCGTCAACTGACACGAGGGCAACCAACCTCTCCAAGAGAGTGATTTTCCCAAGCAGGGACTCTCTCTCTCTTCGACCTAGGAAGGCGGCGGAGGTGCCATTGGAGCCGGGGACAGAGGCGCTGTAAGTGGAGAGGATGGTCGGGAGCACTTCGGTGATGCCATTGAGAAAGACTAGGGCTACGGTGAAGCGAGGAAGACGAAGACTGGAGGGAAGAGGAAGACTGTGATGGTGCGGAGAAGGGGAAGGCCTCCCCTATATATAATGGTGCGGAGAGGACTATGATGTCGGATCGCTTCAAATTCTACGTGTGAATGGTAACAGACACACAATTAAGTGCACATCCTTTTTTCACGGTTCTTCGGTCATGACCACGTGATGCCTTGTGTTCTGTTCTGATGGAGCACTACTGAATCTGGCACTTGTTCTGCCCTAAACAAAGCAAAAGGGAGACGAGCTCTAAGTAAGCGTGTCTCGTAACTAAACATAAAGAAGATGTGCATTATGGAGCCACTATATAGTGCGCCCCCGATCTGAATAAAATGTGAGACGCGTCCATATGAGGCTCGTCTCTCATACATGTAAATGAGAGACATGCATTATATACGTGCATCTCAAATTGGTGCCCTAGGTGTTTTAGCTCTCGCACGCTCTCTCCCAACATTTAGCAAAATTCTCGGCAAATTTTTGACCTCGCGCTCTCTCGCTCTACTGTCGCCCTAGAAACCGCCACGTCGGCGCTGCCGCCACCTCGTCCCCGTCCTTGGAGCACGCCGCCGCCGTCCCTCTTCCTCAAGCTCTTGGTCATTGTTGCGCTGCCACCGTCGACCTCGACTCCGCCTCGACCCTGACTTCGGTATCAAGCCCAAACTATTTGTGACTGTTTGTGTGAATTTGAATGTGAATTCCAGTTCTAGTGTCTCTTTTCATCAAACTTCACATCTCTTGACGCCATTACTCTTTTGCTTATTGAATCATACAACTTGTATGCTTTTGCATTCAACTCATACCCAATAAACACACACATGACATACCTGTCAGAGAGCTTGGTCAGTCCTAGTCCCAACTTATTGCAAATGCCACACAACCAAAGGTTCTCATTGAAATAAGTTGAAAGAAATTTGCTCCCTTATGTGACTATTTGTGCGAATGTGACTGAAATTTTATAATGTTTTATAGGATTTCAGTGAATTTTATGGAGTTTGAAGATGTCTCAGTCGGAGCATCAGCAGTAGATTGAAGAGGCTCAACAGCAGTAGAGTCACCGATAGAATGAAGAGGCTCAGCAGCAGCTCAGCAGAAGCAGGGTCATTACACTCATGAAGAGGATGCATCGGTTGGATCACATTCGGAACCCGGCTCTAGTCAACGAAAGAAAAGGTTGGAGACGTCGTGGCCGACAAACGTTATGAGTGTTGGTGAGGTCAATGCCGAAAGCTTACCCCAGGACAGGAGAGTGAATACGAGGCTGTCCAGGGTTTGTGGTCTAGCTGCCCAACAAAGGGTATCGCTAACCCTGCAGGGATTCAATGAGTTGACCAAAAATGAAAAGGATGAACTCTTCAAAAAATCTATTCAAGCATACGTTCAATATCTGAAAGAGATGAAGCAAAAAAGAGAAGAAGCTAGCTATGAAGATCATCTCTCATGCTTGGAGGATCTACAAGAATAAGCTTGTGAAGATTTGGAGGAACCAGGTCACCCCCTTCAATAAGTATAAAGATTTGTCAGAAAAAGACTGAGCGAGATTTGTTGAAAACTACAAATTAGAGAACTTTTTCGCGAACAATGAGTATATGAAGTGGCTCCGATTGCAGAACGAGCTTGATCACCACCTCGTCAACATCAGTTATGCCGGAAAACAAAGGAGGTGGCAACAAGAGGATGAAAGATTGTCCCAACTAGGTATTCAGAATCCATATGATGATTTTTGTGGATGGCTGAGACCATATATGCGTGTGCGTTCTAAGCTGACAGAGTTAGACGATGTGAACTACTACAGCCAGAGCACCGTGGATGTTGCTCAAAGGGCCTTGAGGGAGAGCAGCGAAGACTCAAATGGTGAGAGGGAAACTGATGCCCTCAGCAAGGCCCTACAAACCAAGGAGCAACGAGGCCGTGTTCGTGGTATTTCCAGTAAGTCGACTTGGAAGGAGGGTTTTTTGGAACACAAAACTATGTATTGAAAGTAGAAAACAACCTCGACACCACAAGTTGACGTGGAGGAGCTAAAAAGCAGCTAAGAATGGAGGAGGTTCTAGGAGACCTGAAGCCTATACTGGAGGCTTCAGATATACAATTCCCTAACTTTGATGCGTTGATAAGTGACCAGGGGCGTAGGAGCAGCTTAGCCTCTATAGCAGCTGGGTGTAGACGACTACATGATGATCTTCAGGCACCAGCGTCTGGACCCTCAATTGAGCCGGACACGATAGATAACTTGGATTAGCCAACAACATGCAACCTTATGCTATTGGTCGGTGGAAGATTTCCAATAGAGATCGGGAGAGGGCTAGTGTATCCCTATCAGACCATGCTTGACGACATCCAGGTCAACACATCATCCTATGTTGTGTTCAAGATGGACATGGTGCATGACAATTCGAAAGACCTGAAGCTCGAAGTGCCACTGGACGATACAACGCTGACTATGCGGGATGCAGTTGCTAGAAGAGTTCTATGGAGATGAACTTCTATTGTTATTGACCCAGCACCAGCAGCTTTACGTCAACCTCTCCTGCTTCGATGTCTCCTGAGGCACGTCTACCTCCGTCTCCAAATTAAGAGCAGATGGTTCTGTCTCCAATTCGAGAGCAGTTGCCTCCAATTATAGAGAAGCAACAGAAGTCCCCAATTTGAGATCAGCCGCATCCGTCTCCAATTCTAGAGCTGCCGCAGAAGCCTCCACTTGATGAGCAGCCGCGACGGTCTCCACCTCGCACTCAGAGTACCCTGCTCCCTACACCTGATTAGCAGCAGGAAAAGGAGACGAAGAATGTATGTGCCAAGAGTCACCCGCAGCAGCGGAAGATGTCGTCAAAGGAAAGAAATTGCAAGAAACTACTGAAAGAGTTGGCAGCTAACCCGAAGTTGCCGACAGCTATGACGCATGCTAACCTAAAGTTTCAAATGGGGAAACCGATGTTAACTGTCGGCGCACTCAAAGAATCTGGTAAATCTTGTGTCCTCCTTCATAACTATTACATTAAAAAGTACAAAAAACATCAAGACTTAATAGTGGGATATAAGGAAAAACACTTTCTGGTGGGTGAAAGCATCGTCCTCATCTTATGGTCCGATCTGTATGACATTTTCACCCTCGACGTGTTGGATGTCTCTCTAATATGTTGCTTTGCATTGTAAGTCCTCAAAAACTAGGTTATTCAATATATATACTTAATATAAGTGTTATATGTGTCTAACAAATTTGGCATTTTGCGTGTAGGCACATGCAACAAGTTACTCGTCATAGAATGGGAAAGGAGTCTCCTGCATATTTTGACACGCAAATATCTACGAGAACTAATCTTCTAATGGCCAGCAATCAAAAAGATGTTGTTGCATATTTTGTCAAGGTAATGAGACACTATAGTGATAAGGAACTCCTAGTCGTACCGTTCAACAAGGGTAACCATTGGGTAACCCTAACAATTTCTATAAAGTACGGCCAAGTCTGATACTGTGACCCTGCAAGGCCGACAGATTCAATAACTGACGAGCAACTTACCCGTGATTGGACCGATATCATGGCCGTTCTTAATGAGTAAGTTCCTTCTTCACTTTAGTTTCTGACTGTTTCGTCATTGCATTATAATTTCATATTAACTGTTAATGTTTCTATTTAGGACTTTTGACATGTACGTGGTTAAGGTGCTAGGAGAACACCCAAAAGGAAAACGCTGACAACTTAAACATCATACTATATTCTGCGTCCCACGACAAGCTCTGGGCAACACATGCGGCTTGCATGTCTGCTTAAGCATGGTTGTATTTGGAGAGCAACCGAATTGTAATGTATGTGTAAGTGCATTTATTTTACTTTATTATTAATCTTTTTCTAATTCTCATTTTATCGTATGAAGAACTGCGAAACCGCCTTCAGGAACGCAACAGGTTCTAGCCTCGAGCACATTAAAGAGAGGCTATGCATGTTCATCTTTTCTGAAATCATTAATCTAAAGGGAGAATTTTATTACAATATAAAAGATTATATGACAGTTATAATTTTTATAATTAGTTACTTGGTAAGCAAGATGAACAGGGGCATTCTTTGTGTAATAATTACTTGGTAAGCAGGATGAACAGTGGGCATTTTATGTGTAATAGTTACTTGGTAAGCAGGATGAACAGGGGGCATTTTATGTGTAATAGTTACTTGATAACCACGACTGACACTTTGTTAATATTTGATTGGTCAATATAATCTAATGTGTGATCTCCATTTATCTATACATATGTTTCTATATGTGTATGTTGCTGACCCTAGCAATGCGGTTGTCAAATCCTGGCTATCTCCAGGATGTAGCCGGCAACCAGGATAAACAGGGGGCATCTAATAGGAGACGAGCGTTTAATAGGTGCATCTCCTATTAGTGCCACAGTGATCCAGCCGGTAGTTAAATCCGCGACGAGCTAATATAAAGAACGTCTCGGATTTCTTACATAACGGAGACAAGCAGACTTAAAATGTGTCTCGGATTAGTCTCATATTTCTTACAAAAAGGAGACGAGCAGCCTAAAAGTGTGTCTCGGATTAATCGTTAAATCCGCGACGAGCTGCCATAAAGACCATCTCGGATATCTTACAAAAAAAAAAGAAAAAGGCAGCCTTAATGCGCGTCTTGGATTTCTTACATAAAGGAGACGTGCAGTCTTAAAGCTCGTCTCGGATTTCTTACAGAAAGAAGACGTGCCGCTTTAACGCCTGTCTTAGGTTTCTTACAGAAAGGAGACGCGCGATCTTAAAGATGGTCTCCCATGTGTACTAATCAGCGGCGCGCATAAAAGCACATCTCCGATGACTCTGTAATGCGAGACGCGATGATGGAGAGACACGGTCTACGCGTCTCTGTTCTTCGTATGGACACGTCTCGAATGAGACTTTCTCAGGTAGTGTATCATTGACACTAGCTCCAATCTGCGGGTATGCAATCATCTCATGCCACGGTGGTTGCCTTTTGCTACTGTGCACCGGAGCATTCTTTAGGATGTGAGCACGGTAGAGTAGACTAGGTGTGACCGTAACAAGACGGTCAATTTATGGGCTTGGTGCAATCGTAGCGGAATGGTTGGCTTTTTGTTGGAGCGAGCCATCAGAGTGGACTTAATTAGTGCGATCGTAGTGGGATAGTCGACTCCACGTCAGGACAGGCCACAAGAGTGCACTTAATTTGATCGGGATGGTCGACTTTCTACAGGAGCGATCCAAAGTGGACTTTGCATGATTGTAGCGTGTCATCCGGTTTTTCTGTAAACTCAGGTTTAAGCATTTGAAAACTATTGTGAAGCGTGGCATAGACATGGTGTCATCCTATGTTGAGAGATGGCCCGTATTTGACGCCTTTCACGTGCCAAAAGCTTCACGCCCGGCGAGCCCTGAGCACTATAGATGTGAGGTACATATGGCCGGGGATTCGCGTTTTTTATTTAGCCACATGAAGGTGAAAATGACTTTTTAAGAATGGGAGGTTCAATGTAGGTGATGGAACGAAGATGCGTGGCTAAGAGGTGTAGCCTTCAAAGACCAGTATAGCCTTTACAATATAGTCAGAAAGAAAAGTGCTTCGATAAGTGTGGTGTTACGATATAACCCGTTAAGTATTTTTTTAGAAAATCTCTCGTAGGAGTAGGGCTGGCAAAGAGCAAAAGAATTGAACTAATAATGTGAAGGGTTGGACCAGATTAGGCCGAGACAAATTTATATTTATTTTTGAACTTATATTAAATAAGGACCAAAATAAATTGTGAAGAGGTCCATGGGTCCAGTCTGTTTACCACCCCTAGGTAGGAGATAACTTAATAGGGTGACATCATCCAATTTACAACGGCAAAAAACCATCGTAAATAAAAGAAAACTGTCGTAAATTAATTATTTATGATGGTTTTTTGTTATTTAAGACGGTTTTTGGCCGTTTGAATTAATTGATCATACATAATGTTAATTATGATGGTCACCGTCGTAAATCTACAACAGTCGTTCCCAGCCGTCGTATAAAAGGACCGTTGTCCAGGCCCGTGCCACGTGGTGGGCTAGGCACATAACTTACGACGGCTTGGACAACAGGCCGTCGTAAATAAGATAGTATTTACGACGGCTGAATTTAATTATGACGAACTTAGCATTAGCCGTTGTAAATTAGTAGTAACTTACGACGGTCGTCACCAGACCGTCGTAAGTTAGCCTTAATTTACGACGGGCTGAAGTGACCGTCGTAAATAAGTTTGTTAAATCATGCTTTTTCCTGTTATGTAGAGTTATGAATACCAAGTTATCAAATAGAAGAGACAGATTTATATGATCACTAAATCAACATGGTCCCTTCATAGTTCTATGTATGGAGCGTTGGTTGTTATCAATGTTGTGGCACACAATCATGCTTTTTGGAAGCTTAAAAGCTATTACTGTAGATAAAGATCTTCACGTGATATACGATAAAAGATGTAACCTTGACCAAAGACAACGTAGCAAAGCGGCAATGGAAATGAAGTGTTAAATCTTATTTTGGAACATGGTTGAATCAAATACAATACGTCTTTTCGGTTGTCAAAATGCTTCGTTTACATGGAGGTTAATTCAAGCTTCTTTCAATACTTCTCGTCCTTCAAATGTCAGCCATATGTTTAATAATTGGTTACTTCGCGACCATTTTTGTGACCACCTCGCAGGTACTTTGGAATCGACAAATTGAGCTAGGGGCATCATAAGAGTAGCCAACAATACATAAAGCCATGCCTAAACCCAGTAGGTAAACAAAAGAGCAGCAGTGAAAAGGAGAGGACGGGCTGACAGAACCGATGAGAAAATGGAGGGTCTAAACCAATATCAGAAGCGATATGATGCTTCTGTGACACAAACCTGCTGTCTACCAACACACAGCAACCTCATTAGAAGCCTCGCCGTGGTCGCTCCTCAGCAAGGTTCACTCGCAGCACACGGCCATCCAAACTCTGCACAGTTCAGAACTGAAAGCTGTGATGCTTGGACTAACAGAGGTAAAAGTTGATAACTCGGTCAGGTTATATAGAAGAGAGAATAGCATCATGCACTGCTTCACTGAGACACTGATTATTTCAGCATAATGAAGTTATTTTGTACAGATGCTAGTAGGTGCGGAATTAGAATAAGATCACATCTAGGGCCATATTACAGTGCCCAAGCTAGAATTTATTTTTTTCTAATGTATATTGATTATTGAATATTAATGAGGTTTGCATATTGAATATTAATGAGGTCCGTGGCCCTAGTTGCCCTAAGTGCAGCTCCACTACATTATGAAAATGTCAGGGAATTTCCTAGGTAGATGATACTGACCTGTCCATCAAGGGCAGCAATAGCATCATCCAATTCCTCCTGTGACGCCATGGTTACAAAACCAAATCCCCGTGAACGTCCTGTTTCTCTATCGTAGACAACCCTTGCATCGACTACTTTACCGTGCTCGCTGAATAACTGTACCAATCTGGAATCATCCACTTGCCATGGCAGGTTGCCCACATAAATCCTGAAAGAAGGTGCAAATTGTCGGGAAGGTCTCTCCACACGTGAGCCTCTCGGAGCTGCCTTGTTTACAGTCAGAAGCCTTCCATTAATGTCCTGTCGAAGTAAAGGCTAATCAGCAAAGCATGTAACTCCTACATTCTTCAGCAGTTGCCACTACACGCCCAAGCACAGGAGACAGGACACAATCAAGAGCATCACAGCATAGTGGTAACTACCCTTAATGGCCAATAATATAGAAGTGGACTGCCCAAATCACTATAACATGTTAAGCATATGAATCAAACAGACTAGTAAACAACAGCGACAAGTCAATTACTGAATTAGTTGACAATAAGGTGTTCACTCCAACTAAAATAACGCATTGTGAGCACTATCATGTACATCCAAAATCATCATACAAAAAGTGAAAAGAGGTTTGCCCATGCCAGAGCAAACTATTAAAGTTTACAGGAAAGACATGTAATGCAAACTGGGAAGAATAGACCATCCCATCAGTATTTCAGGTATATAGATCATGGGGTCAACTACGTACACAGGCCAGTAGTTGATAGAAGAAAAAAGAGCAGGCTGGTGTTAAATGTAAAGAAAACAAACTCCATAAAGTTACTCACAAAACGATGGAACGTCTCGACGGCCTTCTCAGCCTCCTCAACAGTACTCATGGTGACAAACCCAAATCCACGGCTCTGATCCGTTTCCCTGTTGTAAATGACCTGCAAGTCGACACAATAAGTTCATTTCAGTACAGGAGCAATGTTTTATCTTCTTTTTTTTAATCCAACGGGGTATGGAACATTTTACTTTACTGAAAGAAAGTTGCTCATGACAAAAAAGTCCTTTATTTTTAACATAGTGTAACAAGCTATTACTCACTAAGCCAAGGATGTTGTTCCGATAAGAACCTTATATCTCAGCGTGCAAATAACTCATAGATCAATATCACATTACAACTCACTGAACCTAAAGATGTCATGGGAATCAAGCAACTAGCGTATAGCATTCGCACGTATGCAACTTTCAGCTCATCACGAACCCCTCGCAATTACACATTTATTACAGCACGAACAGAGAAATGAATGACGCGGCTACACAAACCGCAGTGCAGTTTCAGTTGGGGCAGGCAGTCACTGTAAAAAGGAAAAGTCAAACAGGAGGAGAAGGAATGAACGCCCACCTCGGCGATTTCTACAACGCCAGCCTGCTCAAAGAGCTGGGAGAGGCGCTCGCTGTCGACGTCATAGGGCAGGTTGCCGACGTAGACCTTGGCCTCCTCGGGCGGCTCGACGTACTCCCCCACCTCCTCCTCGGAGTGACCCTCTGCCGCAGTCACCTCCTCCGACTCTTCTATGCCCGCGGAGGCCTCCTCCGGTTCCGCCGCCGACTCGGCGAAGTCGACGGCGGCGGATGACTCGAACGAGTCGGAGGCGGCGAGCGGCAGGCGGCGCGCGGAGCGGAGATGGAGCAGGCGGGGCGGAGTGGGTGCGACGAGGACGAGGAAGGGGGCCGGCTTAGGCTTGTGTAGCGCGGCGGAGGTGGTGGTGGCGGCGAGTGCTCGCAGGGATATGGCGATGGAGGAGGCCATGGCTGTTCGTGCCTTGCGATGGGAAGGGAAGGGAAGGGAAGGGAATGGGAAAGGAAATGAGAGGAGGGGGATCAGGGGGAAGGGAGGAGCGGAGATTTTGGGGTCAGGTGGTGTGGTCAGTTCAGGTCAGGTCAGGTGGCCCCGCAGCAGAGGCAGACGCCGCCAGTTCTTTTCCCGCCTCCGGCCCGTCAGATGATGGGCCTGCTGGGCCGCAACCTCGAGGAGCAATCGCAATGACCAGGTTTACTCACAGTTCCTAATAATTTTTTATTAATATACATTTTTATTAATTTAATAAAAATAACCAGTCGTTCTAAAACTTTTTATTAATGTGGATGGGCACGGACTACACGTGGCCACCTGTAGCCCAATAAACAGGCGTTCATTGAGAAAGTAGTCACGTGGAGTATATCTGCCAAGAACGTCCAATGCCATTTCAACCGCACGTCGGCCGACTATTGGGTGACTTAAAGTTTATTACTAAAATCAATAGCAAATAGTCTAGTAGTATAATGGTTAGTACTTATATTTCAAACCTAGAGACTTGGGTTTAGATTCAGCTATGTTATGTTTTGTTTGCATTTTTTGACATATGTAATAAATATTTTTGTGTGCATTTATGCATCTCAAATTTATTAATTCAATTCAGTGCAAGTTTAGTTGCCCCTAGAAAAAATTAGACAACACAGACAATAATTCAAATTCAAATTTCATGATATTCAAATTGTAACGAAGATTGGGAAGAGATTCAAACTCAAATTTCATCGTACTAAACTTTTAAGGTCCGAATTCATGACATTTACAATTTTAATTTTACTTTTATTTTTTTTCACAATCTTGGTTAAAATTTGAAATTTGGAATTGATTTTAAAATTGAATTAGAAACTTAAAATATTAAATTTTGTCCAAACAAGTCCATATTCAAATTTATTTTCAAATTTTAACTTAGATTGGGAACAAATCTAAATTTGAAATTTTAAAATTGAAATATCATATTTAAATTTCTAATTGAATTTCAAATACAAAATTAATTCCAAAATTCAAATTTTAACTCAGGCTGGGAAAATTAGATTCGAATTTATAATTATAAATTTCATCATCTTTACCTTAAATTTGAATAAGGTACAATTTGAGTTTGAATTTATTCCCAATCCAAGTTATGATTTGAATATGATGAAATTGAATTTATTTTAAATTTGAATTTGTTCTTAATCTTGTATTTTTCTAGGGGCAATTAAAATCTGAAATACATAAACGCCCATAAAAAAAGTTATTATGTCTAACAAAAAATACAAATAAAACATATAATACTAAGATTCAAACCTAGGTCTCTAGATTTGAAGTGTAAGAGCTAACCACTACACTACTAGACTATATACTACTAAATTTGGTAATAAACTTTAAATGTGGCTTCACGGTTGCCCGCGCTACTCAGATCTGCAATTTTCAGCCTCAAACATGATCGTATTAGAAAACCTACCTGCGCAGCGCTTAGATAGAAACTGTTCAGCACGGTGGAGGAAGAGGTGTTCCTGCTGCAGGCGCCCTTGCTGCTAGATCACTGAAGACCAATCACGGCACTAAAGAACAATAGGCATAGGGAAGTTGCTGCAGAAAACAATGCACGTAATAGCAACTCTGTTCCTCAAAGTACACATTAAAAAGACTTTACAATAGTTGTATTAACTCTGAATATGCAACACTAGTCATCAGTCTTTGAACCTACTATACACTAACCATTTGACCCTAAAGGATTTGGAGGGTGGATAATTCACTTATATTTTAATACTCTCCCTCACGTGAAGGCTCTCTCGAGTCGTAAACGTGGAATAGGAATCGATTGCAATTTATTTAATAATCGCGTCCGTCAAGATTCGAACTCGAGACATCTGACTCTGATATCATGTTAAGCTACTATGCACCAACCACTTGATCTTAAAGCTTAACCTCTTGAGTGTAATTGGTCAATTCATAGTAGTTTAACACAGACATACTACAATTTTATGGGATTGTTCTTCCGCATAGTATGTAAGAATCATGTATATTACATCGATGTGTCTTGACAGTTAGGTGAATAGCATGTCAATAACATCAGGTAAGGTTGACCTCAATGACTAGTCCCGGTATTATGTGGCATGTATGAGAACCTGAATGGTCTTCTTCAAGATAGTTTTTTGGACCTTGTCTCTTGTGAGTGAGCACTAGTGGTTTTTAGGAACCTGTCATGATACGAGGAATACAATTATACAAATATTGAATATGTAGATAATCATCGATAATCATAAAATTAAGGGCGACTTTGTCAGCTTCGTGTAATGTCATTTTCTAATTCAAGAATATTAATGTAGTCAATCAAATGAACAGGTACTGGTATACCTGGCCATCAATTATTATCAGTAGGATGTGGTACTGATGTCCAGACTCTTCAATGATCTTCGTTGCAGTTTCTAACTTTCTATTATCGGAGCTAAAGAGGTAGGGCCTAGATCAGGATTCATGGATCATCTAGATAATGGTCTATTGTGTTTATACTTTTTGTTGCACGCTCAATTGTGATTTTACCCTCTAAAATTCGGGTTTATGATTTTACCTCTATTTTTTTGAAACAAACCAAAGTCTACCCTTACTCTATTAACGTTGTTAAATTACGATGGAAAAAATAGAAATATCCTGGTGATTCTACATCTAGTTTTAATTTGTGTTTGTGTTTTTATCGTTATTTTGTATAAACACAAATTAATATGTGACTATAATTAAATAGGGGTAAAATCATAAAGATAAATAAAAGGTAAAATCACAAGGGCATTTCTATCTTTATCGTCATAATTTAACACAGTTAACGGTCCATAATAGAGGGGAGATATATTTTGACTTCGTTTTGATAAAGTATGGGTAAAATCATAAACACTAATTTTAGAGGATAAAATCACAATTTAACGTGCACCGAAGGGTATAAACATAATAGTCCCTTTAAATAAATGGATGCAGGGTTAAACTTGTGCAAAAAAATGGAAGGAAAAAGAAATGGCTGCAATAAGATGGCAGTTACCAAACATCGGCACGAGGAGAACGATCTCTCTGTACCGCTGCAGCGCCTCTGAAACGCCATTGCGCGGCCGCCGATCTCTGTAGAAGCTGAAGACGTCTCGATTATGTGTCGAACTGTCGATACTGAACTGGGAAGGCAAATATTCATTTCTTTTTTTTTTCTCGAAGCCGTCTTCCCGATGATGCCAATGGCTTGCTCAGGGTTGGGACGGTCACCGACGTGATGCAGGCTTCTCCCGTTGAAACAGCGCTTTCCTTAACCAAGTAAACGATGTACTATGGTCACTCAGTTGCACGAACACATGGTGGCAAGTCAGGGGAGTCCGGTTAACTCTAACTGATCGGTTCAGTTTTCCGGTTAAAAGTCAGTTATCAAAAACCAAAAACCGAAACAATGATAAAGAAACAAAAAAACGATCGTTCAGTTAATCGAACCTAGAACGCAAACTTGCGGAGCAGTAGGGCGGCGCAGCCGTGAGCACGGCTGTAACACCGTCAAATTCATTACCATGCATTGCATATATTTTTCATATAAAGAAGCATTTGAAAAGAAGTAAAAAAAGAGAAAGAACCCTAGAAATGGAGAAAGAATCATAGAAATGGAGAAAGAACCATAGAAATGAAGAAGAGAATATAGAAAAAGAGAAATGGACATAGAAACCGAAAGGAGAATATAGCAATGAAAAAAGGACATAGAAATAGAGAGAAATGGAAATAAGATAGCTAAAATGAGCCATTCCTAAATTTTCCCATCAAATTGGCCGCACCAAATTAGGGGGGAGACCCCTTGGCCGCAGCCCTTGAGGGAGAGCCCTAGTCCCCCATCTCTACGACTCTTTGGCGAAGTCCCCCACCTCTAGGACTCTTTGGTTAAGTCCCACATCTTTAGGATTCTTTGTCCCCCACCCCTAGGACTCTTTGGTTGACTCCCCAATCTTTAGGACTCTTGGTTTCCACCCCTAGGACTCTTTGGTTGAGTCCCATACTTCTAGGACTCTTTGTTTCCACCCCTAGGACTCCCCCCCTTATAAATATAACCCCCACCCCCTGGCCGCACCCCTCTCTCTTTTGGTCATCCTCACTGCTGCCAAGCCCCCTTCCTTGCTGTCAAGTGGCTGAGTCCCCCCCTTGCCGGAATTTGGCCGCCGTCGAGCCCCGTCACGCCTTGCCGTCGCTGGAGAAGAAGCCCAACGATCTGCCCTACCATAATTTTCCATAGAAAATCCCTCGCTGCTGCCGTTGCTAGGAGAAAGGCCCTGCCACAAAGAGGAAGTGAGGTAGGTCTTCATTACCCATCTTACATTGTTGTCGTTGTTTCTACGCATCCGTTTTCTTCGCCCCTTCGAGTAGAAACTTTTGCGTGTGGACAGATCATGTTTTGATCGATTTTTGACGGTGAAATTGATCTAGATTATGTGTCAAGATCATCACCACGTCCACACTTGATGCCTACACCCTTGTTCATCATAAAACCCCATGAAAGCCCGTTAAAACATGCAAGAACACATACAAACTGGTTTTATAAAACTGCACTATAGGATTTGCATTCATCTACCCCATTGCATCTTGAGTAAAGTTTATGCATGATGATTGATTGTTGTAAATTTTGTATGTACGTGATCGTAGGTAGAAGGACAAGCTCAAGAGGCCGTATACGAGGAACTACAACATCAAGACTTTGAGACGCTTGAGCAACACGAACCACGGGAGCAAGGCAAGTGCCCCTTGACCATATTGATCCCATGTTTTGAAACTGTTTTGTTTGCGAAAACGTGTATGCTTGAGTCAACTTGATGGGACACCCTTTTATAGGAGTTTACTAATTTTGTTAACCATCCTTGTCGCTGGGAAAGTTGATGAGTCAGGTATGATCGTTTTTCCTTTTTGCTTCGCTTAACTTACGGGATACGGGAAGCTGAATTAAAACATGGTTAGCTACTGCACTCATATGAATACAGATGATGAGAACTCTATTAACGTTGTTAAATTACGATGGAAAAAATAGAAATATCCTGGTGATTCTACCTCTAGTTTTAATTTGTGTTTGTGTTTTTATCGTTATTTTGTATAAACACAAATTAATATGTGACTATAATTAAATAGGGGTAAAATCATAAAGATAAATAAAGGGTAAAATCACAAGGGCATTTCTATCTTTATCGTCATAATTTAACACAGTTAACGGTCCATAATAGAGGAGAGATACATTTTGACTTAGTTTTGATAAAGTATGGGTAAAATCATAAACACTTATTTTAGAGGATAAAATCACAATTTAACTTGCACGAAGGGTATAAACATAATAGTCCCTTTAAATAAATGGATGCAGGGTTAAACTTGTGCAAAAAAATGGAGGGAAAAAGAAATGGCTGCAATAAGATGGCAGTTACCAAACATCGGCACGAGGAGAACAATCTCTCTGTACCGCTGCAGCGCCTCTGAAACGCCGTTGCACGGCCGCCGATCTCTGTAGAAGCTGAAGACGTCTCGATTATGTGTCGATACTGAACTGGGAAGGCAAATATTCATTTCTTTTTTTTCTCGAAGCCGTCTTCCCGATGATGCCAATGGCTTGCTCAGGGTTGGGACGGTCACCGACGTGATGCAGGCTTCTCCCGTTGAAACAGCGCTTTCCTTAACCAAGTAAACGATGTACTATGGTCACTCAGTTGCACGAACACATGGTGGCAAGTCAGGGGAGTCCGGTTAACTCTAACTGATCGGTTCAGTTTTCCGGTTAAAAGTCGGTTATCAAAAACCAAAAACCGAAACAATGATAAAGAAACAAAAAACCGATCGTTCAGTTAATCGAACCTAGAACGCAAACTTGCGGAGCAGTAGGGCGGCGCAGCCGTGAGCACGGCTGTAACACCGTCAAATTCATTACCATGCATTGCATACATTTTTCATGTAGAGAAGCATTTGAAAAGAAGTAAAAAAGGAGAAAGAACCCTAGAAATGGAGAAAGAATCATAGAAATGGAGAAAACCCATAGAAATGAAGAAGAGAATATAGAAAAAGAGAAATGGACATAGAAACCGAAAGGAGAATATAGAAATGAAAAAGGGACATAGAAATAGAGAGAAATGGAAATAAGATAGCTAAAATGAGCCATTCCTAAATTTCCCCATCAAATTGGCCGCACCAAATTAGGGGGGAGACCCCTTCGCCGCAGCCCTTGAGGGAGAGCCCTAGTCCCCCATCTCTACGACTCTTTGGTAAAGTCCCCCACCTCTAGGAGTCTTTGGTTAAGTCCCACATCTTTAGGATTCTTTGTCCCCCACCCCTAGGACTCTTTGGTTGACTCCCCTATCTTTAGGACTCTTGGTTTCCACCCCTAGGACTCTTTGGTTGAGTCCCATACTTCTAGGACTCTTTGTTTCCACCCCTAGGACTCTTCCCCCCCCTTATAAATATAACCCCCACCCCCTGGCCGCACCCCTCTCTCTTTTGGTCGTCCTCACTGCTGCCAAGCCCCCTTCCTTGCTGTCAAGTGGCCGAGTCCCCCCCCCTTGCCGGAATCTGGCCGCCGTCGAGCCCCGTCACGCCTTGCCGTCGCTGGAGAAGAAGCCCAACGATCTGCCCTACCATAATTTTCCATAGAAAATCCCTCGCTGCTGCCGTTGCTAGGAGAAAGGCCCTGCCACAAAGAGGAAGTGAGGTAGGTCTTCATTACCCATCTTACATTGTTGTCGTTGTTTCTACGCATCCGTTTTCTTCGCCCCTTCGAGTAGAAACTTTTGCGTGTGGACAGATCATGTTTTGATCGATTTTTGACGGTGAAATTGATCTAGATTATGTGTCAAGATCATCACCACGTCCACACTTGATGCCTACACCCTTGTTCATCATAAAACCCCATGAAAGCCCGTTAAAACATGCAAGAACACATACAAACTGGTTTTATAAAACTGCACTATAGGATTTGCATTCATCTACCCCATTGCATCTTGAGTAAAGTTTATGCATGATGATTGATTGTTGTAAATTTTGTATGTACGTGATCGTAGGTAGAAGGACAAGCTCAAGAGGCCGTATACGAGGAACTACAACATCAAGACTTTGAGACGCTTGAGCAACACGAACCACGGGAGCAAGGCAAGTGCCCCTTGACCATATTGATCCCATGTTTTGAAACTGTTTTGTTTGCGAAAACGTGTATGCTTGAGTCAACTTGATGGGACACCCTTTTATAGGAGTTTACTAATTTTGTTAACCATCCTTGTCGCTGGGAAAGTTGATGAGTCAGGTATGATCGTTTTTCCTTTTTGCTTCGCTTAACTTACGGGATACGGGAAGCTGAATTAAAACATGGTTAGCTACTGCACTCATATGAATACAGATGATGAGAACTCTATTAACGTTGTTAAATTACGATGGAAAAAATAGAAATATCCTGGTGATTCTACCTCTAGTTTTAATTTGTGTTTGTGTTTTTATCGTTATTTTGTATAAACACAAATTAATATGTGACTATAATTAAATAGGGGTAAAATCATAAAGATAAATAAAGGGTAAAATCACAAGGGCATTTCTATCTTTATCGTCATAATTTAACACAGTTAACGGTCCATAATAGAGGAGAGATACATTTTGACTTAGTTTTGATAAAGTATGGGTAAAATCATAAACACTTATTTTAGAGGATAAAATCACAATTTAACTTGCACGAAGGGTATAAACATAATAGTCCCTTTAAATAAATGGATGCAGGGTTAAACTTGTGCAAAAAATGGAGGGAAAAAGAAATGGCTGCAATAAGATGGCAGTTACCAAACATCGGCACGAGGAGAACAATCTCTCTGTACCGCTGCAGCGCCTCTGAAACGCCGTTGCACGGCCGCCGATCTCTGTAGAAGCTGAAGACGTCTCGATTATGTGTCGATACTGAACTGGGAAGGCAAATATTCATTTCTTTTTTTTCTCGAAGCCGTCTTCCCGATGATGCCAATGGCTTGCTCAGGGTTGGGACGGTCACCGACGTGATGCAGGCTTCTCCCGTTGAAACAGCGCTTTCCTTAACCAAGTAAACGATGTACTATGGTCACTCAGTTGCACGAACACATGGTGGCAAGTCAGGGGAGTCCGGTTAACTCTAACTGATCGGTTCAGTTTTCCGGTTAAAAGTCGGTTATCAAAAACCAAAAACCGAAACAATGATAAAGAAACAAAAAACCGATCGTTCAGTTAATCGAACCTAGAACGCAAACTTGCGGAGCAGTAGGGCGGCGCAGCCGTGAGCACGGCTGTAACACCGTCAAATTCATTACCATGCATTGCATACATTTTTCATGTAGAGAAGCATTTGAAAAGAAGTAAAAAAGGAGAAAGAACCCTAGAAATGGAGAAAGAATCATAGAAATGGAGAAAAACCCATAGAAATGAAGAAGAGAATATAGAAAAAGAGAAATGGACATAGAAACCGAAAGGAGAATATAGAAATGAAAAAGGGACATAGAAATAGAGAGAAATGGAAATAAGATAGCTAAAATGAGCCATTCCTAAATTTCCCCATCAAATTGGCCGCACCAAATTAGGGGGGAGACCCCTTCACCGCAGCCCTTGAGGGAGAGCCCTAGTCCCCCATCTCTACGACTCTTTGGTAAAGTCCCCCACCTCTAGGAGTCTTTGGTTAAGTCCCACATCTTTAGGATTCTTTGTCCCCCACCCCTAGGACTCTTTGGTTGACTCCCCTATCTTTAGGACTCTTGGTTTCCACCCCTAGGACTCTTTGGTTGAGTCCCATACTTCTAGGACTCTTTGTTTCCACCCCTAGGACTCTTCCCCCCCCTTATAAATATAACCCCCACCCCCTGGCCGCACCCCTCTCTCTTTTGGTCGTCCTCACTGCTGCCAAGCCCCCTTCCTTGCTGTCAAGTGGCCGAGTCCCCCCCCCCCTTGCCGGAATCTGGCCGCCGTCGAGCCCCGTCACGCCTTGCCGTCGCTGGAGAAGAAGCCCAACGATCTGCCCTACCATAATTTTCCATAGAAAATCCCTCGCTGCTGCCGTTGCTAGGAGAAAGGCCCTGCCACAAAGAGGAAGTGAGGTAGGTCTTCATTACCCATCTTACATTGTTGTCGTTGTTTCTACGCATCCGTTTTCTTCGCCCCTTCGAGTAGAAACTTTTGCGTGTGGACAGATCATGTTTTGATCGATTTTTGACGGTGAAATTGATCTAGATTATGTGTCAAGATCATCACCACGTCCACACTTGATGCCTACACCCTTGTTCATCATAAAACCCCATGAAAGCCCGTTAAAACATGCAAGAACACATACAAACTGGTTTTATAAAACTGCACTATAGGATTTGCATTCATCTACCCCATTGCATCTTGAGTAAAGTTTATGCATGATGATTGATTGTTGTAAATTTTGTATGTACGTGATCGTAGGTAGAAGGACAAGCTCAAGAGGCCGTATACGAGGAACTACAACATCAAGACTTTGAGACGCTTGAGCAACACGAACCACGGGAGCAAGGCAAGTGCCCCTTGACCATATTGATCCCATGTTTTGAAACTGTTTTGTTTGCGAAAACGTGTATGCTTGAGTCAACTTGATGGGACACTCTTTTATAGGAGTTTACTAATTTTGTTAACCATCCTTGTCGCTGGGAAAGTTGATGAGTCAGGTATGATCGTTTTTCCTTTTTGCTTCGCTTAACTTACGGGATACGGGAAGCTGAATTAAAACATGGTTAGCTACTGCACTCATATGAATACAGATGATGAGAACTCTATTAACGTTGTTAAATTACGATGGAAAAAATAGAAATATCCTGGTGATTCTACCTCTAGTTTTAATTTGTGTTTGTGTTTTTATCGTTATTTTGTATAAACACAAATTAATATGTGACTATAATTAAATAGGGGTAAAATCATAAAGATAAATAAAGGGTAAAATCACAAGGGCATTTCTATCTTTATCGTCATAATTTAACACAGTTAACGGTCCATAATAGAGGAGAGATACATTTTGACTTAGTTTTGATAAAGTATGGGTAAAATCATAAACACTTATTTTAGAGGATAAAATCACAATTTAACTTGCACGAAGGGTATAAACATAATAGTCCCTTTAAATAAATGGATGCAGGGTTAAACTTGTGCAAAAAAATGGAGGGAAAAAGAAATGGCTGCAATAAGATGGCAGTTACCAAACATCGGCACGAGGAGAACAATCTCTCTGTACCGCTGCAGCGCCTCTGAAACGCCGTTGCACGGCCGCCGATCTCTGTAGAAGCTGAAGACGTCTCGATTATGTGTCGATACTGAACTGGGAAGGCAAATATTCATTTCTTTTTTTTCTCGAAGCCGTCTTCCCGATGATGCCAATGGCTTGCTCAGGGTTGGGATGGTCACCGACGTGATGCAGGCTTCTCCCGTTGAAACAGCGCTTTCCTTAACCAAGTAAACGATGTACTATGGTCACTCAGTTGCACGAACACATGGTGGCAAGTCAGGGGAGTCCGGTTAACTCTAACTGATCGGTTCAGTTTTCCGGTTAAAAGTCGGTTATCAAAAACCAAAAACCGAAACAATGATAAAGAAACAAAAAACCGATCGTTCAGTTAATCGAACCTAGAACGCAAACTTGCGGAGCAGTAGGGCGGCGCAGCCGTGAGCACGGCTGTAACACCGTCAAATTCATTACCATGCATTGCATACATTTTTCATGTAGAGAAGCATTTGAAAAGAAGTAAAAAAGGAGAAAGAACCCTAGAAATGGAGAAAGAATCATAGAAATGGAGAAAAACCCATAGAAATGAAGAAGAGAATATAGAAAAAGAGAAATGGACATAGAAACCGAAAGGAGAATATAGAAATGAAAAAGGGACATAGAAATAGAGAGAAATGGAAATAAGATAGCTAAAATGAGCCATTCCTAAATTTCCCCATCAAATTGGCCGCACCAAATTAGGGGGGAGACCCCTTCGCCGCAGCCCTTGAGGGAGAGCCCTAGTCCCCCATCTCTACGACTCTTTGGTAAAGTCCCCCACCTCTAGGAGTCTTTGGTTAAGTCCCACATCTTTAGGATTCTTTGTCCCCCACCCCTAGGACTCTTTGGTTGACTCCCCTATCTTTAGGACTCTTGGTTTCCACCCCTAGGACTCTTTGGTTGAGTCCCATACTTCTAGGACTCTTTGTTTCCACCCCTAGGACTCTTCCCCCCCCTTATAAATATAACCCCCACCCCCTGGCCGCACCCCTCTCTCTTTTGGTCGTCCTCACTGCTGCCAAGCCCCCTTCCTTGCTGTCAAGTGGCCGAGTCCCCCCCCCCTTGCCGGAATCTGGCCGCCGTCGAGCCCCGTCACGCCTTGCCGTCGCTGGAGAAGAAGCCCAACGATCTGCCCTACCATAATTTTCCATAGAAAACCCCCCGCTGCTGCCGTTGCTAGGAGAAAGGCCCTGGCACAAAGAGGAAGTGAGGTAGGTCTTCATTACCCATCTTACATTGTTGCCGTTGTTTCTACGCATCCGTTTTCTTCGCCCCCTTCGAGCAGAAACTTTTGCGTGTGGACAGATCATGTTTTGATCGATTTTTGACGGTGGAATTAATCTAGATTATGTGTCAAGATCATCACCACGTCCACACTTGATGCCTACACCCTTGTTCATCATAAAAACCCATGAAAGCCCGTTAAAACATGCAAGAACACATACAAACTGGTTTTATAAAACTGCACTATAGGATTTGCATTCATCTACCCCATTGCATCTTGAGTAAAGTTTATGCATGATGATTGATTGTTGTAAATTTTGTATGTGCGTGATCGTAGGTAGAAGGACAAGCTCAAGAGGCCGTATACGAGGAACTACAACATCAATACTTTGAGACGCTTGAGCAACACGAACCACGGGAGCAAGGCAAGTGCCCCTTGACCATATTGATCCCATGTTTTGAAACTGTTTTGTTTGCGAAAACATGTATGTTTGAGTCAACTTGATGGGACACCCTTTTATAGGAGTTTACTAATTTTGTTAACCATCCTTGTCGCTGGGAAAGTTGATGAGTCAGGTATGGTCGTTTTTCCTTTTTGCTTCGCTTAACTTACGGGATACGGGAAGCTGAATTAAAACATGGTTAGCTACTGCACTCATATGAATACAGATGATGAGAACTTGATGGTGATAATGGGCATGGAATCGGGGAGATCTAGGCAAGATTGGTTGTGGATGTTGCTGGATGAGATGGTGGTTTACTTGTCGTGGATCTAAGGATCGGTTCATACGAGAATATGCCAGGAAAACAGTGCCACCGCAATGCCAAGTATGGGTGCGGCTTAGCTGATTAATTAGGTGTGTTGCTAGCTTGTTATGGACCGTTGGATGGCGCGGAGAATGGGAGTCGAGGAGGACTGCCCTAGAAACTGCATGGCACAAGAGGGGGCCCGTGGGTGGGAGAATGGTGATTCAAGCCTGCCGGTGAAGCCTCAGTGGGTCCGTACATCTACTAGCCCCTTTGTAAAGGCTATTTTGTGATCCCATGGCCATACACCGATGGTTGTGTCCTGGTATAATGGAGGTTTCTCTAGTTGCCAACGGGTGACGAAGTCATGAACTTGTGGGTAAAGTGGTGCCACCTCTACAGAGTGTAAAACTATCATGATAGTCGTGCTTCCGGTCACAAGCACCTGGCCAACTTCCATGATTAGAGGCAAAACATGGTATGGTTATTTGGGTATTATGGTCATTGCGATCGGTTTTGGGACTGTTTTGGGTCATGACAATGAATTTGGTTTTGGTTATATGAATATGAGATGGTTATGAATCATTATGACTATGAGATGAATTTGAGAAAGATTATTGGCTGGTTGAGACTTGGTATATGGTGAATTATGATGAAGGAATATTGATGAATAACTTGATTATGATGGGATAAATTTCACCTAGAAATAATTGATGTTTTTATTATGTTTGTGAAATAAAATTTGCTTGCTGCAATGAGCCTTTTTATTCCCTATCTTATTGTAAGCTACATGTCATACTTTTCCCACACTTGCTGAGTACGACATGTACTCACCCTTACATTACCACATATACATAAGCCACAGGAGATGAGTACTTCGAGGACCATGTGGAGTACTAGGCGTGCGAACTACCGTGAACATGCCTGTGGAGTTAAAGTTGGAGCCCGCTGTTTAGTTATTTCCGCTGTCGATTAGAGACTTCCGCTGCAAGAATAAGTTAGAGATTTATGAGTGAGACATTGAGTCATTGTAATAAAGTACTTAAACTCTATTTATTTGTGGTTATATTCTGAATTAAGTTTGTGGATTACATGTGTATGTGTGATGAACATCGTGGGCACACAAATGCATTCACTTGGTTCTATCTTCAGAACCGGGTGTCACAAATTGGTATCAGAGCCACGTTGACCGTAGGACGCAAGACTAGGTAGAATGAACACTCTAAAACACATAGGAACACCCCTATAAACTGCTATTTTCGAAAATTGCTTGCTGCTGCACTTTACTTGTCAATTCAGCCACCGTAAAGTGCTATTTTGAGCCACTTTTTCTCTACTATTGGACAACAACAATTTTGTTTTCTTGCTTCATAGCTTCAGAAGTTATGGAGTTATTTCTTCCTTATCTAAAAATTTTCTCATGTTTTATTTATAGATGTCGGTGACTAGGAGCACAGAACGCATAAGGACTCGTCCACCACCACGTGGGAGTGCACTTAACCCCATTGAGGTGTCCGATGGACCATGTTGGGAGGAGGTGAAGATGGAACCTCATGATGAAGATGAAGTCAGTAGCTCTATGCATAAGGAAGAGGACCCGGAAGAGGTGGAACCATTCGAAGACGACGTGGAAGATGATCCACAAGAACGGCACTGGTACGCACCTCAGGAGGACTTTCATGCGGGCTTACACCCCGTGGAGCCTCATGAAGCTATGTCGGGAAGAGATGAATCCGAAGAGGAGCCACCCCTTGCTGAGGCCAATAATGAAAGTGATGATTGGGCCAACCGTTCAGTTCAAGAATTCCGGTCCAACGGAATGGAAGGAGGACACATATCCAAGGAGATCAAAGAATTTCTAGATTGCTGCAGCTTATATCCGGAATATCTTCTCAAGAAAGTCCCTCGTCTCGGACATGAAGAGTGGAAGGCTGAAGTAACCATCCTACCTAACGGCAGGATTGTCACGCGACACTTCGCACTCACATGGAGAGCTACAAGGGCAGAAGCTATCGATGATGCTGCATGGGATGCACTCACCAGGCTGTGCTACGCCTTCCGTGAGCAACTTGACAACACTACTTTTGGGCTGCACCCGTATCGGAAGAGTGGTACAAGGGAGATCATTGGACCCCATGGAGGAGCTCTTTCTAGCCCACAAGCTGCTGACAAGTCTCAGAGGTTGCTCGTGGAGTTAGGAAACCGCTATGCAAGAGCACAAGAAGAGATACGCTACCACCGCAAGAAGCTGTACTTGCTGGAAAAGTAAGAGAAGACTCGTGCCAACGCGGGAACAAATGGAGCACCAGCGTAATCTACTCCTACATGGACTGTCGACTCACTTTTGCGTGCGCCCATGTATGGACCGCCCCCGTCACATGGCGAGAACAGCACCGGTTCTCACGGTTAAGTTTAGGATTCCATTGAATAAAGCTGTAATAGGAACGTTTAGCTCGTAGTAGCTTTAATAAGAGTGGTGTGCTGAAATTTTTGTGATGATTTTATAACACCCCAAAACCCGTTAAAGAGGGGAATTTAAAAATTTTTGGACGTATTGCATGTGGTGCAGAAATTCAAATTCAAATTCAAATCAAAACAGAAAAGAAAAGGAAAAAGAAAAAGAAAAAGAAAAAAACCCAACCGGCCAGTGGGCCGAAACCCACCAGCCGGCCCAATTTTCCCTGCGCCATCCCAAGACCGCGCGCCCCTCTCTTCCTTTCACTGACACGCGAGGCCTGCGTGTCATCTCTTTCCTCCCGCGCGCCAACCATCCCGGACACTTCCCTCGCGCCCGATCGCAACCGATCTCCGGAAACCCGCACCCCCATCCGATTTCTGGTCCCGTACGCCTCCAACTCGATCTCAATAGACCGCCGCCCTCCCTTGCCTATTTAAACGCCGACAATTGCCCTGTCCCCCCCCGATCGGCTGTTCTTCTCTCCGGTGAGAACCGAAGTTTCTACAGCCGACATCTTTCGATCCTTGCTCAAATTCCCTGATCTAACGTGCTGATCATGTTCCACCGCCGCCGGGGAGCCCTGCAGGTGAAGGAAACGACGTGTCTTGCGCCCCAACGCCCCCCCCCGACGTGCACCGAAGATCGTCGCCGTTGAAGCTCGCCGCCGACCGACTTCCAGGGCCTCCGAGTGCTGGAAAACCCCTCGGTGAGCATCCCCTACCCCTCCGCAGCCGATCCATGCAAAAAGATGCGAGTTCTAACGTGTAGCGGCAAAAGCCGAGGCTGCGCCGGCGAGATCGCCACCTTCCGCCGCTGCGCGCCACCGCGCGCGCGGGCTGGCTCTGGCCAGGGCGACGTGGCCCCTTGAGGGCCGTCTATTTTAAATCGCACGGTAGAATTAAAACCCGCGCGTACCGGTTCGGCGATCTAATCTGAGCCGTCTATTTTAAATTGGACGGTCCACATCAGCCCCACGTTATAAAGGCCGGGATTCTTACGCGCTACACCCTGGGGATCTCGGAAAACATGAGCTAGCCCCGGAAACTTCTGATCTAGCCCCTGGAACTTCAGAAATTCGTGTAAATTCATTTAAAAATCAGTTTTAGCCCCTGGACTTAATAAAAATTAGGAAAACCCCTCTGTTATGTGTAGTTATACCCCTGGAAATATATGAAATAGCAAATTAGACCCTGCAGTAGGGTGGATTTACCTTTTTGACCCTATATGATATTAAATTCAGAAATTTGGATATGTGGCTAGGATTTAAATTTAAAAGGTAAGGCAAACACATGTGCAAATTCAAGTTTAAACTCTCCTAGCACTTGGAAAACTTTAGAATGAGCTAAAAATAGATTTTAAGCTGAAATGAAATCTGCCTAAGTGTTGTTCATATTTATTAGTTCTAGAAACACATTTTTAGGCTAGGAAATAATTCTAAAAATTGATAAAATAAATTTAAATTAGTTCATATCAGAGGAGAAGTTCAAAAATATATTATTTAATATTTTAGATCAGAACCTATTCTGTTTAGATGACATGTCCTACTATTTAATATTAAAACTCACTTTTAGGCATAGAAAATAAATCTGAAAAATATAGGAAAATAGGTATGCATAATTAGAAAATGATAAATGAAGTCTCCAAATCCAAAAACTTCAGTTTAGGATTTGGTAGAAGATCTGAAAACCCATTTGGAGTATGAAATTACCTTCCATGCAAACTTGGTAGCTAAGAAGTGTATTAATTGAATATAAAGAATTTGTTTAAACTGGAAATTCATATATAGTGTGCAAACAGAAATCTGAATACAAAAGTTAGAAATCATATACATATGTTTAAAAGTGCATGTAGGCCAAAAATCAACACATCTAGGGTAACCACAACACTTAGTAATGTGAATGACTCCCATATGTATGTATGTGTGGTTTGCATGAGTGAAAGTGTGAACTATGGCTTATGGATTGTTGTTTTTCTTTTGCTATGTGTATTGGCATGAGTAGAACCTGCCCCAGAGCAAGTTCTCCCCTTCCAAGACCAAGACTTTCCATTCCCAGAGCAGTAGGAAGAAGGCAAGTGTCCTTGACCACTTTGATCCTATGCTAGGATGTGTAGATAGAATTATTTGCATTGTCAATTGAAATATGAAACCCATGCTAGGAAGTTTCCCTAGAATTGCATTATCTTGTTTCCTTGTAGCTTGGGTTGGGATTTATTTTATCATGTCATTTATATGCTTATGCTTAGCCATGCTTAGAATGGGATAATTGGGATATGAGATCATCAATTTATTTACCTTACTCTTGAATGAGATATTATGAGTTATGTAGAGGTAGGGATCGAGGCAAGTTGGATGATTTGGTTGGTGCTGGGTGCATGAGACTCGGGTTTGTGTTTAGTACTTGCCTGGATCCTAAGGACCGGTTCATGGAGCATGTAACCTGGCTTTACCGTGCCAACCACATGCTGAGATGGGGCAGCTTGGCCAATTAATTAGGTGTATCCCCGGCGTAGTATGGGTGTGTTGGATGGCTCGGGGAATAGGTGTCAGCTGGACTACCATATGAACCGCAAGGCTCAAGAGGGGGCCACTGCAGCGGGGTTGGAGCCTCTTGTATGCTGTTAGGGGTGAAACCTCAGTGGGCCCACGCTCGTCGGGAATCCCTTTGTAAAGGCTTCGTAGTGATATCCTGGCTACACACCTGGGAAGTGTGAATGTGGTTCGTAGCCACTGGCATAATGGACATTCTTTTAGTCCACCCGGCAACGGGGGATGAAATCACTACATGTGGGTACAGTGGTGCAAACTCTGCAGAATCAAAATTGTCATGACAGCCGTGCTCACGGTAAAGAGCAGCTTGGACTTATTCATGATTAGAGATTGATGAATTGGGAAGTTGTGGATGTTAAGCGGGAAGCTTAACATTGGATATGAGATTATGTTTACTTGATAATGATGATGGGTTGAGGGATTGGGATCCATTTCACCTGTGTAGTAATGTAGGTGCTTAATAAGCTAAGGTGATAGGTAATAATTGCGTAGTGCTTTAACCATGAGTCTAACCTCTCCTTGCTCTAGCCATGCATGACATAACTTTCCCACACTTGCTGAGTACCCACGGTACTCAAACTTGCTTTTCTGTTGGTTTATATTGCTGCTCAGGTCAAGAGAATAATGTGGTGTTTAATGACCAAGACTTTGGTCCCGAGGAAGGATTCTAGGTTCACGGAGTCCCCCGGGCAACGCCTGTGACGGAGCCCACAAGACTTATATTTCGCTGCTGTTTTATTTACATATTATGAACTTATTATCGTCCATCGAGACGTATGCTATGTAAGACTTATTTATATTCGACACCTGGCTTGTAATAAATGATGCTTCACTATTTTTCATCACATGTATGAGAAAATGATCCTGGCATACATGTGATATTCACTCGGTTGTTCTTCGGAGAAACCGGGTGTGACAGATTTCTTGTGCTTGTGTGCTGGTGTGAGTTAGGGGACGCTTCGGCGAATGTCCACATCCACGCATAGTGGAGAGATGTGAGATGCTTCGGCACTCGTTCACATCCTCATGTAGGCTGATATTAATAAAAGAAGTTGCATAGTTCATACACCTTGATGCATATAGTTGGAAAGTCAAATCTGAATTCTATCTCATACAATGTCCGAAAGTAATACTTAAAATAAGGGGGTAGACTTTCTTGCCAACCTTATTGTCTTGGATTCCCAAGGGATTGATATAATACTTAGAATGGACTGGTTAAGAAAGCATAATGGAGTGGTTCAATGTGCTCAGAGGATCGTGCAATTGACGAGTGAGCACGGTACTCATATTGAGTTCGAGGCAACCCAACCTAAAACGGATAAAGCAGTACTGAACCACATCGAAGAAGCGAAATTGGAAAGCATTCCGGTAGTTCAAGAATATTCAGATGTGTTCCCGGAAGAACTTCTAGGTATGCCACCTGACTGGGACATTGAATTTGCCATTGATTTAGTACCCGGAACTGCACCTATAGAAAAGAGGCCATATAGGATGCCTGCTAATGAATTAGTGGAGCTCAAGAAGCAAATTCAGGAGCAGCTAGAAAAGGGTTTTATACGCCCAAGCTCGTCACCATGGGAAGCCCCCGTGCTCTTCGTAGACAAGAAAGATGGGACCCAAAGGATGTGTGTGGACTATAGGTCTCTCAACGAGGTGACGATCAAGAATAAATACCCGCTGCTCCGCATAGGGGACCTGTTCGATCAAATGAAAGGTGCCTGAATTTTCTCCAAGATTGATCTTCGGTCGGGATACTTCCAGCTGAAGATTAAGCCCTCCGACATACCCAAAACTGCATTTAAAATACAGTATGGTTCGTATGAATATAACGCTATGTCATTTGGGTTGATGAATGCGCCCGCATACTTTATGTACGTCATGAATAAGGTCTTCATGGAGTACTTGGACAAGTTCGTCGTGGTTTTCATCGACGAAATCATGGTGTACTCAAAAAGCGAGGAAGAACATGAAGAACACTTGAGGTTGGCGTTGCAGAAACTGCGAGAGCATCAATTGTATGCTAAGTTCAGCAAGTGTCAATTTTGGCTAAAGGATATATCGCTCCTAGGACACATCATATCCGAAGGAGGAGTATGGTTGACCCAAAAAAGTGGGAGATGTTCTGAAGTGGAACCAACCGTAGAATGTGAGGGATATTCGGAGTTTCCTTGGGATGGATGGATACTACCGCCGGTTCATCAAGGATTTCTCCAAGATAGCGAAGCCTATGACAGAATTGCTCATGAAAGGGAAAGCATTTCAGTGGACACCAGCGTGTCAAGATATCTTTGAAGAACTAAAGAAGAGATTAACAACAATGCAGGTTTTGGTATTGCCATGCGTGGGCAAGAGTTTCGATATATATTGTGACACATCAAGATAAGGGCTTGGATGTGTGATCATGCAAGGAGGACAAGTGGTAGCCTATGCATCGAGACAACTAAAGAAACATGAGTTGAATTATCCCACACATGACCTGGAACTTGCAACCGTGGTACATGCCTTGAAGATTTGGAGGCATTATATCCTTGGCCACCGATGTGAGATCTATACGGATCACAAAAGCCTCAAGTATATATTCACGCAAACAGATCTGAATTTGAGGCAACGTCGATGGTTGGAACTCATCAAGGATTATGATGTTGGAATAACCTATCACCCTGGAAAGGACAATGCAGTAGCTGATGCGTTGAGCCGAAAGGGAGCATGTCACCAAGTCACGGTTCGGGAGCTGCCACCCGAGATGCGTAAGGAGTTTGAACGGTTGCATCTTGGATTCTTGAACGAGATGGAGGTGATAGAACTGAATTCAACGCTGGAACAAGAGATACGAGATGGCCAAGCAACAGATGAGGAAATCAAGGAAATCAAGGAAAGAATCCGACAAGGCATAGAAAAGGATTTCAAGGAAGATGAGAAAGACACACTTTGGTTAGGGAAAAGGATTTGTGTGCCTATCGTGAAGCACATCCACGACGCGATATTAAAGGAGGCACATGATTCACCTAATTCCATACATCCCGGCTGTACAAAGATGTACAAGGACATGAAAACTTGCTATTGGTGGGATGGTATGAAAAGGGACATAGCTGAATATGTTGCCTTATGTGACACATGCCAAGGAGTGAAGGACGAACATCAAAGAAATGCTGGATTGTTGCAGCCATTAAAAGTACCCGAGTGGAAGTGGGAAGACATCAACATGGATTTCATAGTCGGACTGCCACGTGCTCAGTCGGGTTATGACTCTATTTGGGTTATTGTGGACCGATTGACGAAAACAACCCATTTCCTTATTGTTAGAACCAAGTACACCGTTGCCCGACTAGCTGAGCTGTATATGGAGCAAATCGTGTGTCGCCATGGAGTTCCGAAGAGGATAGTTTCAGATCGAGGTTCTCAATTTACCTCTAGGTTCTGGAAGAAGATGCATGAAGCCATGGGTACACGACTAAATTTCAGCTCTGCATATCACCCGCAAACCGACGGGCAAACTGAGAGAACAAATCAGATTTTGGAAGACATGTTAAGAGCTTGCGCCTTGGAACATGGGCGTAGTTGGGATAGGAGCTTGCCGTACGCAGAATTTTTGTACAACAACAGTTACCCAAGCCAGCTTGAAGATGTCACCTTACGAAGCATTGTATTGGTGAGACCTATGTGTGCTGAATACATTGGCAATTAGGATAAAAGTTAGCATTAACATTCAAAGTTTTGAATGTTGCCAAAACATTCTTCTGTGGCAAGGTCCGACAAGTTCTTTGTTAGGTCCGCCAAGTGTTGGCAAGGTCCAACGCAAGGTCTGGAGAGCTCCTGCAAGGTCCGGAGAGCTTCTGTGAGGTCCAAAGCTTGTTTTTAGGGAGCTCCCGTGAAGTTCAACTCGTAGAACTGCAGCGTCTTGTTTTTGCTTTTAACTCGCAATGTTTCAAACTTGCTTTATGGGAAGGTTTGCTTAGTACTAATTTGCTAAGTTTTTGGTGTGTTTTGGTGGTTATGGCTGTTATCATTTGATATGGTTTGCAACATGCTTATGTGACGTGCTCATGTAAGGTGCTGTGGTTTTCGAACTAACGTGAGTCAAGTCGAGGACTTGTGCTCGGAAGAATTGGTTGTTTATTCATGTGCAGGTGTTGCTTGAGTTCAAGACATGGCTGGTGACGGTATCCTTGGACTAGTCTCAGGGAGGAGATGAGGTTCCAACAACCAAGTTCGGGAGGACCTGTGGTTGAGTTGATCGGGAGGTCGCAAAGCATGTTTGGATCAAGGGCAGTGCATATGAAGGTTGCATGTACTTCGTTGGAAGGTGTTTGCACGTGTGCAAGGAGTGCATGGACGTGGCAACATTGTTCCAAGGCGTGATGAAGACAAGTGGACGTAAAGAATTGGTCGGAAAGGTCCAACCGGATGGATTGCGTACTCAGGCTGAGGCTGAGTCGGATATGGCTCAAATATGGAAGATTTGAGTTGGTTATGATAGGATTTCGTGCTAGGCACGAAGTTGAGTTGTTTTAGGAATGTTTAGGACGTTCCTAAGGTGTTTGGAAGTCTCACGATTGCTTCTATCTGCGAATAGGAGAGTCCTGAGTAGTTATGGTAAGTTAGGATACGAGTCCAATTAGGAGTAGGAGTCCTAGATTGGATTGTTTAGCCTGAGGGCTGGCTATAAAAGCAAGGGAGGCCAGAGCTCTCGTGGGTAGAGAACTTTGGGCTGTTCCTCTTGTGTTTCTATTGAATAAAGTTCATAGTTTCGAGGAGCTTTTGTGACTTGTTCGTCCGACTTATTCTTCGTCAAGTCTTTCTCGCGGAGTTTCTGGACAGACCGACGTTGCTTGGGTGTTTCGTTCATAACTCAGGTTTTACAGATCCGATTGACGTGATTCTTTTTGGGTTGTCTTAACAACTCAATTATCTATCATCTGTAAAATTTTCACGAGCTCCAGATCTATAGTTTTTGAGATACACGAGTTTCTTTGCAGCATTGCAGATCTGTTTTATATCGGGTAGAACAGATTGATCTTCGTTTAATGTTTTGATCGTATCTCAAGTTTTACTTCGTGTTTTCAAGTGATTCTTATTGCATTAGATCCGTGACTTGATTCTCTACCTCTCTACTTGATTTGTCACGGTTGAACACGTTTGAAAACACTTGCACACACGGTTTCTTTAACCGATTGATTTTTTGCTGAGGGGTTTTTGTTGTTTTCGCTGTGAAAAGTTTTAATCTACCATTTATCCCCCCTCTGGTAGATTTTCACGTGCTCTTCGATCCTACAATTGGTATCAGAGCCAAGGTGCTCTAATCTTTGTGATTTGCATGTGTTTTGACTAACCATCATGGAGAAGTACTCCGCAAAACCTTGTGTGTTCAATGGCATCGATTTTCAGGTTTGGAAGGCGCGGATGGAGGCCTACATACAGGCGCAAGGCTTCGCCATATGGTAAAAGGTCTACCGGAACTTCGATGTACCACCCAACGATCAAGTTACGGCTGCGAACATGAGAGATGTTGACAACAACAACAAGGCTCGCAACTTGATCATCCAAGGATTGACTCAAAGCGACTTCGACCGTGTTGCACACTTCCGATCTGCATATGATGTTTGGAAAGCTCTTTGTGACTACCATGAAGGATCCAATACGATCAAGGACGTAAGGCAAGATATGTTCAAGAAAGAATACATGCGTTTTGAGATGCAACCTGGTGAGTCAATTGATGACCTTTTTGCTCGCTTTAATAAAATTCTCAGCAACTTGCGTAGTGTCAATGTTAACTTTTCAGATGCTGAAAATGCTAGACAATTGTTAGGAGCATTAGATATGTCGATTTTCTAGATGAAAGTTACATCTATTCGTGAATCTACTGTCATGAGTTCTCTTACTTTAGACGTGCTTTATTCTAAATTGAAAACTCATGAAATTGACATCATCTCACGTAAAAACCGCAACAAGTCTATTGCATTTGTTTCGCAACGTGACATGTTTAGTTCTAGTCAATCATCATCTAGTGGTGCACTCTCTTTGGTGTCCTCTCTAACCCTTGAACAGATTGAAGAGTTTCCAGAGGAGGAGCTTGCACTCATCTCTACTCGGTTCTCAAAAGCATTGCAAAATGTGAGAACTAGAAGGAGAGGAAGCTCCGGACCTCAACGATGTTTTGAATGTGGTAAGACAGGACATTTTCGTACGGAGTGCCCTAACCTTTCAGGTCCGACTTCACGTGAAGAAAAGCAAACAAGGCCGAAGAAATCGTTTGCAAAGAATAAGAAGAAGAAAGATTTATCAATGCGCAACATAGTGCATAGTATGATCTCTGCACTTCAAGATTTTGGCTCAAGTGATGTGGACACCGGTAGTGATGAAGATGAAGAAGCTATGGCAAATATGTGCTGCATGGCGAGCAAGTCAAGTTCAAGCTCCGAGGAGGCAGAACACAACAGCGACGATGAAGAGGTATGTCCCACTTGCGAAGAAATGTGTGATGCTATTTCTCGTGCCACTGTTATATTAAAGAAAAAGGATAAAAAACTTAGGAACAATGCTGTTAAAATTGAATCACTAGAATCTGAAATTAATCGTTTAAAAACTTTGATTCCTAGTGATGATTCTTGTTCCTCATGTGATTTGATTTATGAACAATTATCCTCTTTAAGAAGTGCACACGCATCTACACTTGATAAACTTGAACTTGAAATTGAAAAGAACAAAGAGCTTGCTGCACTTAATGATAAAAATTTGAAAGATGCTTGTTGTTCTACAATTGATTTGCATTGTTCTTCATGTGATGATCTGAATAAGAAACTAAATGATGCTATGAATGAGATTTCTATTTTGAACAATGCTTTACGTGTGCATGAAGTTAAATATTGTTCAAATTGCAAACTAAAAGGAAAAACTTCATGTGAAAACTGCTTTGATCTGTCCAATAAACTTGATGACATGCATAGGACACTAGATCGGTTTTCTAATGCAAATAAGAACCTAAACTTGCTGCTGAATTCTTCCAAGTCTTGTAATGATAAAAATGGTTTAGATTTTAATTCTCATGCTCATGCTAAGGCACACCCACCTAAAGTTGTAAAGTCATTAGGAAGCGGTTTGATTCAAACAGCTCCTAGACAAAAAAAAGGTGATTTTCAAATCTGCAGGAGTACTGTCCCATTTGGGTTCTAATAAACGTGTTGCTTGCTCATCTAGACATGATAATAAGGTTATTTTTCATTGTACCTACTGTGGTAGAGATGGTCATGTCATGGATTTTTGTTATAGACTAGCTAAACACGATAAGAAACAAAGAATACTTGCTAGATCACATAACAACCAAGCAAAATCTGCTAGACCGAATGTTCGGAGCTTGCAACCTGCTGTAATGAGTCAAAAACTTGCTCCCGGACCTACTGTTTTTTGTGCTACATATAACACATCTTCTAAGTCAGTAGTTGGGAACAAAAATTTTCGATGTTTGGCTCATAAACCTGCTGTACCTTCTCAGCTTTCGCGTGTTATTCCTGCTGGACGTCGTGTGACTCAGTACTAGATTCCTAAAAGTCTTTTAACTAACCCAGTATTGAGTCATCGACGTATTGTGCTGATGTGTAGGTTTCACGTTGAGGAAGGAGAACATTTGGATTGTGGATTCAGGTTGCTCACGCCACATGACCGGTAACAAAGAATGGTTCTCCTCTCTCTCTTTTGTGTCACATGTAGAAAATGTTACTTTCGCCGATAACTCTTCTACTCCCATAATTGCTAAAGGTTCAGTTAGAGTAAACAATCTCTACACTTTGAAAGATGTGGCACTTGTTAAAAATTTGAAATACAACTTGCTTTCGGTTTCACAATTGCTAGATGAAAATCTAGAGGTTAGCTTTGCTAAAAATTGCTGCAAGGTTGTTGATTCAAAAGGTGAGCTTTTCTTTAACATGTCTAGGTTTGGAAGAGTTTTTAAAGCTGATTTTGATTTGTCAACTTCTAAGCATCGGTGTCTAGTTGCTAATGATATAAAGGATCTATATTTTTGGCATCGTAGACTTGGTCACATAGGTTTTGGTCATCTCACTCGTGTTAGTGCTCTTGATCGCATACGTGGGCTGCCGAAGCTTAAAAAGGACAATGATATTGTGTGCTCTTCTTGTAGACATGCTAAGTTTGTTGCAGGTTCACATGCTCCTCTCACAATGACCATGACAGCTGAACCGGGACAACTTTTACATCTTGACACAGTAGGTCCGGCACGTGTTCAATCCTTCGGAGGTAAATGGTATGTGCTTGTGATTGTTGATGATTATTCCAGATATTCTTGGGTTTATTTTATGGCATCTAAGAATGAAGATTTTAGTCATTTTAGAACTTTATTTCTTAGATTATCTATTGATCACCCAGGATCATTAAAAGCAATTAGAAGTGATAACGGAACTGAATTTAAAAACCAATCCTTTGATCACTTTTGTGCTGAAAATGGAATAGATCATCAATACTCTTCACCCTATGTACCACAACAAAATGGTGTCGTAGAAAGAAAGAACAGGACCTTAGTTGAGATGGCTAGGACTATGCTTGATGAATATCAAACTCATAGGAAATTTTGGGCTGATGCAATTGCAACCGCTTGTTATGTCTTAAATTGTGTTTTCTTGCGTGCTAAGTTTGGAAAAACCCCATATGAGCTCCGGTTTGGACATAGGCCTAGTGTTACACACTTTAGGGTTTTTGGTTGCAAATGCTTTGTTAAGAAACATGGTAATCTTGATAAATTTGAAGCTAGATCTGTTGATGGCATGTTTCTTGGTTATCCATCTCATACTAGAGGCTACCATGTGCTTTTACTTGACACTAATAAAATTGTGGAGACTTGCGAGGTTTATTTTGATGAAGCTAGTCCAAGTACTAGCTCCGATATTGCATGTCCGGATCCATATCCGCAGGGGGAGTGTATTTTTATTGAAGAAGATGAAGAAGTGGTGCTGCTGCCCGAAAACTCGGAAGTAAATAACGATCAAGCTGCTGATTTTGCACCACAACCAGCACCAACAGTCACTACTGCTGGTTTGGACCTTCCTCAATCAACAAGCTCTCCTAATCAAAGGTCCGAACATGAAGAAGAAGGTGCTTGTGAAGTGTCTACTCCCCTCCGAGTACTCAAAAGTCATCCTCCACAACAAATCATTGGAAGCTTGCATGAACGAGTCACTCGGTCCAGGTTTTGCGATCCAAACTCTCATGCTCATTCTGCTTTTGTTGCTTCTTTTGAACCCAAGGATATATCACACGCACTCACTAATGAATCTTGGATTAATGCCATGCAAGAAGAGTTAGAAAATTTCGAAAGAAATAATGTTTGGAAACTTGTACCTCCACCTCAAGGTCACACATTAATTGGAACTAAATGGGTATTTAAAAATAAGCAAAGTGAGGATGGGGTTGTGGTTAGGAATAAAGCTAGGTTGGTTGCTCAAGGTTTCACTCAAATTGAAGGTCTAGATTTTGATGAAACATTTGCTCCTGTTGCTAGATTAGAAGCTATAAGAATTTTATTAGCATTTTCTGCATCTAAAGGTTTCAAGTTATATCAAATGGATGTTAAAAGTGCTTTTCTTAATGTCTACATAGAGGAGGAGGTTTATGTTAAGCAGCCACCGGGTTTTGAAAATCCAAATTTTCCTAATCATGTTTACAAACTGCCCAAAGCCTTGTACAGTCTAAAACAAGCTCCAAGAGCATGGTATGATAGGTTAAAAACATTCTTACTTGAAAAGGGGTTTACCATGGGCAAGGTTGATAAAACTCTTTTTGTACTTAAGCATGGCAATGACTCATTATTCGTTCAAGTGTATGTGGATGATATTATCTTTGGTTGTGCTTCTCATGATCTTGTGTCCAAGTTTTCAGCTATGATGAGTTCAGAATTTGAGATAAGTATGATGGGAGAACTCACATACTTTTTGGGGCTGCAAATCAAGCAAACAAAAGAAGGAACTTTTGTGCATCAAACTAAGTATACAAAGGACCTTCTTAAGCGCTTCAACATGGACAAATGCAAGCCTCTTCGGACACCAATGGGAACAGCAACAACACTTGAACTTGACGAAGATGGTGACCCGGTCGATAAAAAAGAATACAGAAGTATGATTGGATCACTTTTGTATCTCACGGCGTCAAGACCGGACATACAATTCAGCGTATGTCTTTGTGCACGTTTTCAAGCTTCTCCACATGCTTCACATCGCCAAGCCATCAAAAGGATTCTCAGGTACCTATATGGAACTCAAGAATTTGGCATTTTTCTTCCTTCTTCCTCAACCGTTTCTTTGAAAGATTTTTCGGATGCTGATTTTGTGAGTTGTAGGATTGATAGGAAAAGTACTTCGGGTGCTTGTCATTTTCTTGGTAATTCACTTGTTGCTTGGTCCTCTAGAAAACAAAGTTCAGTTGCACAATCCACGGCCGAATCTGAATATGTAGCTGCGGCTAGCGCTTGCTCACGAATTCTTTGGATTGTTCAAACACTTAAGGACTATGGGGTTGATTTAGATAGCGTTCCACTGTTTTGTGATAACACTAGTGCAATTTGTATTGCTAAAAACCCCGTGAAACACTCTAGAACTAAGCACATTGACATTAGGTATCACTTTCTTCGTGATAATGTTGAAAAAGGAAACATTGTGCTTCACCATGTCGATACCGAACAACAATTGGCTGATATTTTTACAAAACCTTTGGATTTCACTCGTTTTTGTTTCATTCGTAGTGAAATAGGGGTTATGCATCCCATGGCTTAAATTGAGGGGGAGTTTTTGGAACTTTGAAAGTCTATGTGTGAATCTGAAACTAAAATAATATGAGCATAGTATTTCATACATATATGACTTTGTGATTCCTTTTACAGGCTGAAAGTTCTTACTACATTACTCATGTTATACATTTTGTAGTTTTTGCCATGACTAGTAATTGGAATAATTACTTACACTAAATCTGGTCATGATCAAATTTTCTTGCTGTTTTGAACTTGTTGCGTGCTCACAAGTGCTTTTAATCATAAAAAATTAATCAAGTGATCAGCTCACATGTTGAGTTTTCAAATAAAAAATTGAGAAAAGATCAAGAGAATATGCATGCATCGCACTTCTTCTTTTGAGATTGCTTATCATTGCACTAAGATATGAACTTGGAAGGAATTGTGTATGACTAAAACCATGTCCTTAAGCTTCTGATTGTCAAATGACATAGGCTTGGCTTGGTTGGTTAGAATAAGGCTGATGCGGCATATAATCTCTTGCAAATATCATATGATCAACTTTGTGCCTTAAATGATTATGAATAATAAAAATGCAGCAACAAGTGTCATGTTTTCAGGTTTTGAAATAGTTGAGTAAGGGAGATCATGACTTGCTTAAACTGAAAAATACATTTGATATCTAGCATTGCTTACACTACTTTATGTATCTCATTGATGTGATAGTGTAAGTAACCTGATAGTATGACTTGGATGAGCTTTGTTTTGTATGTATATGTTAAAATATGCTCATAACATTTAAAAATTTCTCTTTTGAACCTTGCTGAATACATTGTCAAAGGGGGAGAAATATGTATAAGGAGATATTTTTTTTTACACTTTGCATATGTTATACACTTTCTTCCTTCTCTGATTTTAAAAAATGGGGAGAAATTAATAAAGGGGGAGAAATGAGTTTTCAAAGCTTTTCAAAACTTTTCATAAGCCAATGTTCGGATTTTAATTGGTGTTGCCAATGCATTCATCAAGGGGGAGATTGTGAGACCTATGTGTGCTGAATACATTGGCAATTAGGATAAAAGTTAGCATTAACATTCAAAGTTTTGAATATTGCTAAAACATTCTTCTGTGGCAAGGTCCGACAAGTTCTTTGTTAGATCCGCCAAGTGTTGGCAAGGTCCGATGCAAGGTCCGGAGAGCTCCTGCAAGGTCCGGAGAGCTTCTGTGAGGTCCGGAGTTTGTTTTTAGTGAGCTCCCGTGAAGTTCAACTCGTAGAACTGCAGCGTATTGTTTTTGCTTTTAACTCGCAATGTTTCAAACTTGGTTTATGGGAATGTTTGCAACATGCTTATGTGACGTGCTCATGTAAGGTGTTGTGGTTTTCAAACTAACGTGAGTCAAGTCGAGGACTTGTGCTCGGAAGAATTGGTTGTTTATTCATGTGCAGGTGTTGCTTGAGTTCAAGACATGGCTGGTGACGGGATCCTTGGACTAGTCTCAGGGAGGAGATGAGGTTCCAACAACCAAGTTCGGGAGGAGCTGTGGTTGAGTTGATCGGGAGGTCGCGCATCATGTTTGGATCAAGAGCAGTGCATATGAAGGTTGTGTGTATGTCGTTGGAAGGTGTTTGCACGTGTGCAAGGAGTGCATGGACGTGGCAACATTTTTCCAAGGCGTGATGAAGAGAAGTGGACGTAAAGAATTGGTCGGAAAGGTCCAACCGGCTGGATTGCGTACTCAGGCTGAGGCTGAGTCGGATATGGCTCAAATATGGAAGATTTGAGTTGGTTATGATATGATTTCGTGCTAGGCATGAAGTTGAGTTGTTTTAGGAATGTTTAGGACGTTCCTAAGGTGTTTGGAAGTCTCACGATTGCTTCTATCTGCGAATAGGAGAGTCCTGAGCAGTTCTGGTAAGTTAGGATACGAGTCTAATTAGGAGTAGGAGTCCTAGATTGGATTGTTTAGCCTGAGGGCTGGCTATAAAAGCAAGGGAGGCCAGAGCTCTCATGGGTAGAGAACTTTGGGCTGTTCCTCTTATGTTTCTATTGAATAAAGTTCATAGTTTCGAGGAGCTTTTGTGCCTTGTTCGTCCGACTTGTTTTTCGTCAAGTCTTTCTCGCCGAGTTTCTGGACAGACCAACGTTGCTTCGGTGTTTCGTTCATAACTCGAGTTTTACAGATCCGACTGACGTGATTCTTTTTGGGTTGTCTTCACAACTCAATTACCTATCATCTGTGAAATTTTCACGAACTTCGAATCTGTAGTTTTTGAGATACACGAGTTTCTTTGCAGCATTGCAGATCTGTTTTATATCAGGTAGAACAGATTGATCTTCGTTTAATGTTTTGATCGTATCTCAAGTTTTACTTCGTGTTTTCAAGTGATTCTTGTTGCATTAGATCCGTGACTTGATTCTCTACCTCTCTACTTGATTTGTCACGGTTGAACATGTTTGAAAACACTTGCACACACGGTTTCTTTAACCGATTGATTTTTTGCTGAGGGGTTTTTGTTGTTTCCGCTGCGAAAAGTTTTAATCTACCATTCACCCCCCTCTGGTAGCTTTTCACGTGCTCTTCGATCCTACAGTATTGTAGATGGTGTTGGACACCGCTGTTCTGGAATGAGACTGGAGAAGCCAAGTATTTGGACCCGAAGTGCTGCAAGACGCCGAAAAGCAAGTCCAAACGATACGTGAAAACTTGAAGGCCGCTCAGTCACGACAGAAGGGTTATGCGGACAATAGGCGAAGAAGATTAACCTCCGAAGTGGGAGACTTCATGTATCTTAAGGTATCGCCTATCTGAGGCCAACGACGGTTCAACATCAAAGGCAAGTTAGCACCTCGCTACATCGGGCCTTTCAATATTTTGGCCAAGCGAGTAGAAGTAGCCTATCAACTATAGCTGGAAACGCACCTCTCCGACGCGCACGACATGTTTCACGTATCTTAGCTCAAGAAGTGCTTAAGAGTACTGGAAGAATAAGTACCAATGGATGAGCTCGAGCTTCAAGAGGATCTGACCTACGTGGAACACCCCGTCAAAATCTTGGATGTGAAGGAAAGGGTCACGAGAAATAAAGTGATCCGTTGGTGCAAGGTACAATGGAATCATCACAGGGAAGCTGAAACTACATGGGAGTGTGAGGAAGATGTGACACCCGGTTCCAAAAATAGAACCAAGTGAATGCATATGTGTACCCAGGATGTTCATGACACATACACATGTAATCCACAAACTGAATTCAGAATATAACCACGAATAAATAGTGTTTAAGTACTTTATTACAATGACTCAATGTCTCACTCATGAATCTATAGCTTATTCTTGCAGCGGAAGTCTCTAAACGACAGCGGAAATAACTAAACAGCAGGCTCCAGTTGTAACACCCTCAAATTCATTTCCATGCATTGCATACATTTTTCATATAGAGAAACATTATAAAAGACGTAGAAATGAAGAAAGAATCATTAAAATGGTGGGGAATAGGAAAAAATAGCTGAAATGAGCCAATTACAATCTGCCGAAGTGCGCTGTAGACACTTCCTCTGGCCCCGCGGGATACGTGGCGCTCTCGGAGCTTACCCCTGCAGAGGGGGTGAGGTCCGGCACTGCTGTCTACGTGGAAGGCCCGGGGCTCGCCTCTGTGGAGAAGGGAGGCCCGGCCCGCTGGACACGTGGTGCCCTCGGAGCTTGCCTCTGAGGAGAGGGGGAGGTCTGGCCCTGCTGGACATGTGGCGCCCTCGGAGCTTGCCTCTGAGGAGAGGGGAGGCCTGTCCCCGCTGGACACGTGGCGCCCTCGGAGCTCGCCTCTGTGGAGAGGGGAGGCTCGGCCCTGCTGGAAACGTGGCACCCTCGGAGCTCGCCTCTGAGGAGAGGGGAGGCTCGTCCCCGCTGGACACGTGGCGCCCTCGGAGCTCACCTCTAAGGAGAGGGGAGGCCCGGCCCCGCTGGACACGTGGCGCCTTCGGAGCTCATCCCTACGGAGGGGGCGAAGTCCTTAGGCTTGTTTTTCCTCTTGTGCACGGGGGTACCCGGTACTGAGGGTACCGCCACAATTTCCCCTCCCCACATTTGTGGGGGGGGGGGGGGGGGTAAAATCCCCAAGGTTGCCACACTAACTGCAAAGATAAGTTTGTTAAGATCCAAAACAAATTAAATAGGAATCTTATTTGAGCTCTAATTGGAGTAGGACTCTCCCCCCTTATAAATAGAACCCAAAACCCCCCTTGACCGTAACCCTTTTCTTCCCCCCTCCCAAGTCGACGACTTGGAGGTCCTAGCCCCCAACTCGCCGAGTTGGACACACACACCCCCTCGCCGGAGTTCAGTCGGCCGGTGAGTCCGCCGACGAGCCCCGTCACGCCTCGCCATCGCCGGAAAAGAGCCAACAATCATAAGGGAAGTGAGGTAGGTCTTTGTTATCCATCTTACAATGTCGTCGCTGTTTCTAAGTATTCATTTTCTTCACTCCCTTCAAACAGAAACTTTTTCATGTGGACAGATCACGTTTTGATCGGGTTTTGACGGTGGAATTGATCTAGATCTTGAGTCAAGATCATCACCACGTCCACACTTGATCCCTACACCCTTGTTCATCATAAAACCCCATGAAAGCCCATTAAGACATGCAAGAACACATACAAACTGGTTTAATAAAACAGTACCATAGGATTTGCATTCATCTACACCATTGCATCTTGAGTAGAGTTGTGCATGATGTTTGATTGTTGTAAATTTTATATGTGCGTGGTCGCGAGTAGAAGGACAAGCTCAGGAAGCCATCTACGAAGAACTACAGCGCCAAGACTTTGAGATGCTTGAGCAACAAGAGCCACGGGAGCAAGGCAAGTGCCCCTTGACCATATTGATCCAATGTTTTGAAACTTTTTTGCTTGCGAAAACTCGTATGCTTGAGTCAACTTGATGGGACACTCTTTTTATAGGAGTTTACTAGTTTTGTTAACCATCCTTGTCGCCAGGAAAATTGTAAGGGCCTCAGTTTTTGACACATATTTGAAGTGTTCATCACCATACACACACACCTCATTTGAGGGAAGATGATGAACACAAATGAAGAGCAAGTAACCACCATCAACATGCTCATTAGAGAACAAACTCACATATTGCAAAAGTGGTATTTCCCACATGTGATACAGGTGGGCTGGACATATGAAAACTCCTACACATTGCTAAGGATGTCCATGCCAAGTTTCACCCAAATTCAAAACCTTTTAGAGGTCATTTTGGGTATAGTTAGAAAGAGGGCAGTTTGAAACCATATTCAAATTCAAACTGTTTTTATCCCATGAATTCAAAAGTGGGAGGCATATTCTTATTCAGCACATTTTTGTGAGCTCACACACCAATTTTCACTCCATTTGGAGTTCATCTTGACATGAGCTAAGTGGGGCAAATTCAAACTTTATTTGAATTTCAAACTGAACATGTGCTGAAATTCATTCAAACCAAATCCAATTTGAATTCTAATCAATTCAAATGGCTCATGGGTGAATAATTTGAATAACCATGGGTATTTTGGGGCTCACTGTTTACAACAGTGATTAGGAGTGAATTTCAGAGGTTAAAACCCCGGGTGGGACCCACATGTCAGCCACTGAGGCAAAAGAAACCGACTGAGAGCGCAGCTCAGGTACTCGCGCGTGCTGCAGCCACCGCCACGGCGAAGAAACGGCGAGGACAGAAGCTGCTTGCCGCCCTCGGCCGGTGAACCGCCTCGCAGGGCCCTTATCTGAGCGCCCGAGCAGTCGCAGGGGGTCTTCACCGCTGCCTCGTCGCACTTCCACCCAAAAAGCCGAAGCACCTCGCCGCCCGAGTGAACCTTCGGTTCCTCATCGCCCGACCGATCCAGTGACCCTCCCGGCGAGCTGAGACCAACACCGGGTGCGCCAAGCCGTCTTCGACACCTTCGCATCGGTTTCGGACCCTGCGCGGTCTTCCCCGAGCTCCACCACGGCGATCCTTTCTCTGCCGGTTCAGCTCGAGCCGCCGCTGCGGGAACCGTCCTTCCGGCCACCACAGCCCACCGTTCAACAGCAAAGAGGTTCGCCTTCAATCCCTCTTTTATTTCTGCAAGCTCCGGTGGTGTGACAAACGGTGCTTAAGCCGGAATTTCATGTTTTCGCGACGGTGTGCAAAAGAGAGGTCTGTCCCGATCCGATAAATTCGTAAGACACACTGCATCACTCATCCTCTCATGGAGAGGATCACTTCTAGTAGCCCGTGCGGGTCCATAGGAGCAGGAACCATGAAGAACCGTGGAGGGAGACCACTGTTCTTCGAGTTTTAGTAGAAATCCCGATTTCCGGCCTAGGTCGCACGGTGACAGCCCAACACAGCCCTTCCCGAGCTCCGTGGAGCTCACGTCGACCTTTACTATGGTCCACTGTTGCTCGACGACCTTTAGCTTGATTGGGTAAGGTGCTAGGGAGGACGGGCAACACGGCCGAAGTTCTCCCGAGGCTGCTGCTCGTCGCCGACCAGGTGGCGGTCATTTTCATGGCGAGCTGACCCAAGAATCCTGTTCCCCGAGTGGAAATAGGCAGAGGCGACCAAGATCGTGAAGTTTGGAGATTTACAGAAGCCACTGGCGAGCTCTCCGGCGAGATACCCCGGCGGCAGAGCGTGGGCGTCGGGAGGAAGACGAAGCCGGCTGGCCCACGCGTCAGTGGTTCAAAATTCAAACCGGGATCGGGTGTGGCCGGGATCTGTTGTGCTGGCACGCAGGAACCCCGCAGGCCACGGTGTGCCGACGCCTCAGTGGGCGACGCCTGTCCCCAGGGCCCACCTGCGAGTTTAAACTTTTCCCCCGATTTTCAGATTTCCTTCAAACTTCAAATCCTCATAACTTTAGCTAGAAAGCTCCAAATCGAGTGAACCAAAATTTGTTGGATTCAGCTCTCTGAGCACTTTCCAGCAAATCAAGTTTCACTTCATGAAAATCTTTTTTCTACAGAATTAATTCCTCAAAGTTTAAATTTTTTGGAATTTTAACTGGAGAATCCTTTGGAGGAAAATTCTGAAATATTCACCAAAATATCCCTGAACTACCATAAAAATTTCAGATCCATTTGAGCTCATTTGTTCCACCTAATGGTGTGATTAGTGAAACTGTTCCATAGAAAATAGAAAATGTTCAGAAACATTTTCAGAATTTTCTCTGAAAGTGTTTAGCTCATATCTTTAGCTAGGAACCTTCAAATTAAGTGACACCAACTCCATTAGAACCCTCTGAAAATTTAGTTTTCAGAAAGTCATAGTTTGTTTCATGAAAATCCTTAGAACACCCTAAGAACCTTCAATTAAGGTCAAGGACATAATTAATTGTGGAGGGCCCAAATGAGCTTTGCTGCAACTAAAGCTTGACCAAGTCTCTGTTTAGGTTGTAACCAAGCCACAGTAAAAGTTTCACAGTCATTGGGCTTGTCTAGTAAGAGTTATAGACTTCACAAGTTTAAAAGTTAATACAAATGCATTTAAATTAATACATGTACTGCTTCTATCATGTAGTCGCTAAGGTTGAGGAGGAACCCGAAGTCCTAGACTTCGTTACTCCGGAGGAACAGCTAGCCTACGACCAAGAGCAGCAAGGCAAGCTCTGGTTTGCGTTAACCGTTTTACAAATTTTTATTGTTTTGAGCAGTTACTTGAGTATTATGATTCTTTGCATAAGTCTTGTTTGGAAACCCAATTGCATAGCCAAGAAAACCTTGGGTTGGGATTAGGATTGAAGACCCCGTTAGCTACTGCAATGCTAAGATAGAGTAGGATTTGGTACAAGTCGAGTAGTTGGAACTACTCGCGAGCATAGGCTAGAGGCACTCGACTTGGGTAGAGATAGCACATGAAATACATGGCAAGAAAATGAGACCAAGCGGAGGGTAAGGGCAGCAGGACTTTGGGGCCTGTGTGCTGTAGCTCCGCTTGTGTCGCTTGAGGACCGAGCCGTGTGCAGGCCTGTTGAACAAGCTAGAACAGTACCAAAGACCTACCGGATATATGGGAACCGGGAAACCGATGTAACTCGGGTAGCTGGGTGTTGAGGCATAGCTGGTCGTTCAGAGGGCAGGTTTAGAGCTCGAGGTGTAAATCGTCTGGCGGCACTGAGGTGCGCGTGCAAAGACCTCTTGCTTGGGACGATTGGACCGGTTCAACATTTGGCTAACGGGTGAAAGGTAGTTGCGTACGGCGTCCGTGATGGTTGTTGTAGGCAACATCAAGTACGGGCGTACGTGATGGGTTATTCGGGTAACCCTGCCGGTGTAAATCGATTATAATCGCCGTCCCTCGCGGACAGTGAGTACCACTTGTTCACTGTACCGTGACGTAGAAAGAACAGACTAGTTACATGTTAAAATGTTGCTGATTGAAAGATGGACTTGATTGCTAATGATTTGCTGTAGTATAGAGCTAACTAAAGTTCTTTTCAACTTTGGGCAATGTACATGAGAGAAATGCGTTTCTTGTTTGATTGCGGCTCTCTCATGTGCCTTAGCGTAAGGTTCTTCAAAACCTGCTGCTAAAACTTGAAAGTAAGATTCCACTGATTAGGCGAGTCCTTTGCAAATGATTTTTACCTCATGTACCCATCACCCCTCATGTAGAAGTTCCATGTTTAGGTGAGACGGGTCAGACTTGCTGAGCCTTCGTGCTCACTGCTTGTGTTTGAAGCTTTTGCAGGGTTCTATGAGGAAGGGACTCCCGAAGAGGAGACGGAACCCCAGGAGGGGAACCCCGTCAAGTGGGAGTCGTGCACGCCGCAGAGTTAGTGTGCGTGTGTGCTAGCAAGGACACGTTCAAGGGTTGAACGTGAACTTGATGCGTAGTCTACGCCCGTGAGTGTAGACTGAACTTATTTTGATGTAAACATATTCATAAACTTGTTTATGTAATAAAATTTCGCTTCTGCTTTGTACCTTTGACGTGTGTTATAAGGTGCTGTGCAACGCAGCACCCCTCAGCGTGATACTGGCTCGACAAGACCGCGGGGTCGTGTCAAAAATTGATGAGTCGGGTATGGTCGTTTTTCCTTTTTTACTTCGCTTAATCCACGGGATACGGGAAGCTGAATTAAAACATGGTTAGCTACTGCACTCATATGAATTATGATGATGAGAACTTGATGATGATAATGAGCATGGAATCGGGAGAGATCTAGGCAAGCTTGGTTCGTGGATGTTTCTGAATGAGATGGTGGTTTACTTGCCGTAGATCTAAGGATCGGTTCATGCCAGCACATGCTAGGAAAACAGTGCCACCACAAGGCCAAATATAGGTGCGGCTTAGCTGACTAATTAGGTGTGTTACTAGTTTGTTATGGACCGTGGATGGCGCAGGGAATGGGAGTCGAGAGGGACTGCCCTGGGAACTGCATGGCACAAGAGGGGGCTCGCGGGTGGGAGAATGGTGATTCGAGCCTGCCGGTGAAACCTCAATGAGTCCATACATCTAGTAGCCCCTTTGTAAAGGCTATTTTGTGATCTATTGGCCATACACCGACGGTTGTGTACTGGTATAATGGAGGTTCAGCAGTCGCCGATGGGTGACGAAATCACAAACTTGTGGGTAAAGTGGTGCCACCTCTGCAGAGTGTAAAACTATCATGATAGCCGTGCTTCCGGTCACAAGCACCTGGCCAACTCACATGATTAGAGGGAAAACTTGGGATTGATGTTCCGTATGGTTATGGTATGGGATTGGTTTTGGAACTGTTTGAGTCATGAAAATGAGTTTGGTTTCGGTTGTATGAATATGAGATGGATATGAATATTTATTAGTATGTGAAAGATTATTGGCTGGTTGAGACATGATAAATGGTGAACTATGATGAAGGAAAGTTGCTGCTATAACATGGTTATGATGGATTAAAATCACATAGAAATAGTTGCTGTTTTTATTATGTTTGTGAAATAAAATTTGCTTGCTGCAATGAGCCTTTTTATTCCATACCTTGTTGTAAGCTACATGTCATACTTTTCCTTCACTTGCTGAGTACGACATGTACTCACCCTTGCATTATGACATAAACATCAGCAGCAGGAGAAGAGTACTTCGAGGACCATGTGGAGTACTACGCGTGCGAACTACCATCAACATGCCTGTGGAGTTGAAGTTGGAGCCTGCTGCTATTTAGTTATTTCCGCTGTTGTTTAGAGACTTCCGCTGCAAGAATAAGTTAGAGATTCATGAGTGAGACAATTAGTCGATGTAATAAAGTACTTAAACACTATTTATTCGTGGTTATATTCTGAATTCAGTTTGTGGATTACATGTGTATGTGTGATGAACATCCTGGGCACACATATGCATTAACTTGGTTCTGTTTTTGGAACCAGGTGTCACATATTGATATCAGAGCCATGTTGACCGTAGGACGCAAGCCTATGTAGAATGGACACTCTAAAACACATAAACACACCCCTCTAAACTGCTATTTTCTAAAATTGCTTGCTGCTGCATTTTTACTTGTCAATTCAGCCACCGCAAAATGCTATTTTCAGCCCCTCTCTTTTTCCCTTCTTTTGGACAGCAACACCTTTGCTTTCTTGCCCTATAACTTCTGAAGTTTTGGAGTTATTTCTTGCTTCTCTAAAGTTTCTCATGTCTTATTATAAGATGCCGGTGACTAGGAGCACCAGCGCCATCTAACCCTACATGGACTGCCGACTCACCATGGCGTGCGCCCATGTATGGACCACCTCTGTTACACGGCGAGAACAGCACCGGTTCACATGATTAAGTTTAGGATTCCCATTGAATAAGCTGTAACAGGAACGTTTAAATCGTAGTAGCGTGAATAGGAGTGGTGTGTTGAACTTTTGTGATGATTGCTTGTGTTTTTGTGCTGGTGCGAGTTGTTGGACGCTTCAGCGTATATGCACATCCACACATAGTGGAGAGAGGTGAGACACTTCAGCATGTGTTCACATCCTCATATAGGCTAAAATTAATAGAGATATTTAGTTCATACACCTTGATGCATATAGTTGGGGGATCATTCCAAACTTCTATCCTCTATTCTATCCTCTAAACTTCTAAACTTGGTGAGGGAAAACGCCAGCCGTCAAAGGAGGAACACACATGGTAACCAAGAACCATAAGAGGATGGCAACGTTGAATTTCCTGAAAATGCCAACCCCGGGGCTGATGTAAACAACCTTGAACGGTTGATGGCTATGCAGAACCAGCTCATGCAAACTATGATACAAACGTTGGGACAGCTACAAGCCAACAACCTCAACAATCCTAACCCCGTTCCTGCACCCCCACCACCACCACTGTCACCACCACCGGCTCACAACAGATTGGGAGAGTTCATGAGGACTCGACCGTCTACTTTTGCACAAGCTAATGATCCCATGGAGGCTGATGATTGGTTGAAAACCATAGAAAAGAAGCTTGCTATTGTTCAGTGCAATGATTGGGAGAAAGTTCTCTTCGCATCACACCAACTTATGGGAGCAGCCGCTGACTGGTGGGACGCTCTTTGCAATGCTCATGTCAACCAGGAGACTATCACTTGGGCTGAATTCAAGGAGAGTTTCCGCTCTCATTATGTCCCTGCTGGAGTCATGATGCTTAAAAGGCAAGAGTTTGAAGGTCTCCGCCAAGGAAAGAAGAGTGTGAATGAGTACCTCAACAAGTTCACACAGCTGTCAAGGTATGCTCCCGAAGATGTCAACTCGGATCAAAGGAAGCAATACTTGTTCATGAGAGGATTGAACAATGAGATCCAAGTACAACTGCTCAACAATGATTATGCAAACTTCCAGAAGCTCGTGGACAAATCTATAGTGGTTGAGAGCAAGATCCGTGAGATCGAGCAAGAGGGCAAGAGGAAGATGCCATGCCAGCCACAAGGGAGCAATGTACGTCCCCGATTCATGCCACCAGCTGTACCACAGTATGGCTTGTCCGCTTCTACTTTCCGTCCTGCAAACCCACCTCGCCCTAATCAACCACCGCAGCAACGTCCTGTTATGCAAGCACCTCGTATGCCTTTGCCTCCTGCGCCCCGTCCGAACATGGGCGCCTATGCTCAAAACCAGCCTCGCCCCAGTGTTCCTTCTGTTTTGGGAAACAAAGCATGCTTTTCATGCGGAGAGGTGGGACACTTTGCAAGTCAATGCCTGAAGAAAGGCCTTGGACAGCTGACCAACACACCAAAACAGAACCCACGGCCAAATGGAGGAGCTATGCAAGGTAACCGTGGTAGCAGAACTACGCTCGTGGCAACGTGAATCATGTCTCCGCTGAGGAAGCGCAACAAGCTGAGGACATCGTGATTTGTATGTTCCTTGCCAACTCCAACCCAGCCACTGTTTTATTTGATTCCGGAGCATCACATTCATTCATATCATCCAAGTATGTTGCCAAGTATAATCTGCCCGTATCACACATGAAACACACTATGTTAGTTAATTCTCGTGGTGGAGAGATGAGGACTAATATAGTATGTCCGAAAGTAAACCTTAAAATAAGGGGGTAGACTTTCTTGCCAACCTTATTGTCTTGGATTTCCAAGGGATTGATATAATACTTGGAATGGATTGGTTAAGCAAGCACAACGGAGTGATTCAATGTGCTGAGAGGAGCGTGCAGTTGACAAATGAGCACGATACTCGTATTGAGTTCGAGTCAGCCCAACCGGTAACCGAGAAGGCAGTGTTGAACCACACCGAAGAAGCAACATTGGAAAGCATTCCGGTGGTTCAAGAATTTTCAGATGTGTTTGAATGTGGCCTAGAGGGGGGGGGTGAATAGGCCTTTAAAGAATTCCTGCACACTTAATAAAGTTATTAGAAACTTGACTGACCGGACTAGTCCGGTTGTGTGGGCGGACTAGTCCGGTGTGCTGAATTATTTGAGTTGATTAAGTGTGTCTCACTAATTTAATCTTATAGCAGCGGAATAAGAACAACAGTTTTTATAACTTAAATTTATTATATGGATGCACGTGCAAACTTGTAAGGAACTCAAACGATGACTAGCAAACTAGTGATCTAATGTGTCAAGATGTAAAACAAATGAGAGACAAAAGACACGAATTTTTACCGAGGTTCGATCTCACCAAGAGATCTACGTCCTCGTTGAGGAAGCTCACACAGAGCCGGGTTCCCAACCCTTTCCCTCTTCAAGTCACCACACAGGCCGACTTGACTTCACTATCAAGTGTAATCACCGTGTTTATGGGGCAACCTCACACGTTGAGGGCTCCCACAAGAATTACAATGAGAAGTTGATCAAATACACTCAAAAAGATTACAATGCAGAATATGAGTGTAGAGAGATCAAACCCCAAGAGCTCACAACGAAGGAACGACGGTCTCCCAATCCCAAATCCAAGTATTTTATTGATCTTCACCTTTTTGCACCTTAGATGTGTGGGGAGACGTGTTTTTAGGCTCTTGGGACAGGTGGCGGCGCTAGGGTTTCAGTTTTTGACAGTATGAGTCATGTCTATTCCGGGAAAAGACGAAGGACCTCTTTTTATAGGCTTTCCCAAAAAGTTACCGTTGTTAAACCTACTACCGGACTAGTCCGGTATATGATCGGACTTGTCCGGTCTACTTCCAGTGGGTTAACCGGACTAGTCCGGTCCACAAACCGGACTTGTCCGGTGCTATGTGAGATGGGGTTTCAGAAACTTCAGCGGACTAGTCCTGTCGCTTGGATGGACTAGTCCGTAGTCCTCTAAAGAGGACAACAGAGACATGACCGGACTAGTCCGGTCTAAAACCGGACTTGTCCGGTTGCATTCCAGTGAGCTGACCAGACTAGTCCGGTTCACAAGGCGGACTAGTCCGGTGCACTATGTTTGCGTCTTTCAGAAAGTTAAACGGACTAGTCCGGTCCATGAACGGACTAGTCCGGTTTTCAGTGGATTTTAGTTGATTTTTAAACCCCTTACCCTTACGCAAAGTCATGAGCCCTTGGGATGTGTCTCTCTCACACACAACCTATACATTTATATCTACTTTGCTCCTCTAAATTCCACTAACGTCTTCCTTTTCGGGCACCACTCTATTTTTCACCTTTTTGTGTGTGCCGAGTCAGTTCACTTTGTTTATCCTGCAATCATCTTAATAGTTTCATTAGGATCTCATATGTTCGTCATCAATTAGCCAAAACCCACAAGGGATATCCTAGATGCACTTACAGTGTTCCCAGAAGAACTTCTAGGTATGCCACCTGACCGGGACATTGAATTTGCCATTGATTTAGTACCTGGAACTGCACCTATAGCGAAAAGGCCATATAGGATGCCCGCTAATGAACTAGTGGAACTTAAGAAGCAAATTCAGGAGCAGCTAGAAAAGGGTTTTATATGCCCAAGCTCATCACCGTGGGGAGCCCCCATGCTCTTCGTAGACAAGAAGGATGGGACCCAAAGGATGTGTGTGAATTATAGGTCTCTCAATGAGGTGACGATCAAGAATAAATACCTGCTGCCCCGTATAGAGGACCTGTTCGACCAAATGAAAGGTGCCCCAATTTTCTCCAAGATTGATCTTCGGTCGGGATACTTCCAGCTGAAGATTAATTCCTCCGACATACCCAAGACTGCATTTCGAACACAGTATGGTTCGTATGAATATACCGTTATGTCTTTTAGGTTAACGAATGCACCCGCATATTTTATGTACCTCATGAATAAGGTCTTCATGGAGTACTTGGACAAGTTCGTTATGGTTTTCATTGATGATATCATGGTGTATTCAAAAAGTGAGGAAGAACATGAAGAACATTTGAGATTGACATTGCAGAAACTGCGAGAGCATCAATTGTATGCCAAGTTCAGCAAGTGTCAATTTTGGCTAAAGGAGATATCGTTCCTAGGCCACATCATCTCCGAGAGAGGAGTATCGGTTGATCCCGGAAAAGTGGGAGATGTTCTGAAGTGGAACCAACCGCAGAATGAGAGAGATATTTAGAGTTTCCTTGGTATGGCTGGGTACTACCGACGGTTCATCAAGGACTTCTCCAAAATAGCGATGCCTATGACTGAATTGCTAATGAAGGGAAAAACATTTCAGTGGACACCAGTGTGCCAAGAAAGCTTTGAGGAGTTCAAGAAAGACTAACCACAGCGCCGGTTTTGGTATTGCCGGACGTGAGCAAGAGTTTCGATATATATCGTGACGCATCAAGACAAGGGTTTGGATGTGTGCTCATGCAAGAAGGACAAGTGGTAGCCTATGCGTCGAGACAACTAAAGAAACATGAGCTGTATTACCCCACACATGACTTGGAACTTGCAGCCGTGGTACATGCCTTGAAGATTTGGAGGCATTATATCCTTGGCCACCGATGTGAGATCTATACGGATCACAAAAGCCTCAAGTATATATTCACATAAACGGATGTGAATTTGAGGCAACGTCGATGGTTGGAACTCATCAAGGATTATGATGTTGGAATCAACTATCACCCCGGAAAGGCCAATGTAGTAGCTGATGCCTTGAGACAAAAGGGAGCATGTCACCAACTCATGGTTTGGGAGCTACAGCCCGAGCTACGCAAGGAGTTCGAACGGTTACATCTCGGGTTCTTGAACGAGATGGAAGTGATAGAACTCAACTCTTCGCTGGAACAAGAGATACGAGATGGCCAAGCAACGGATGAGGAAATCAAGGAAATCAAAGAAAGAATCTGACAAGGCATAGAAAAGGATTTCAAGGAAGACAAGAAGGGCACGCTTTGGTTAGGGAAAAGAATTTTTGTGCCTAACGTGAAGCACATCCGCGACACGATATTAAAGGAGGCACATGACTCACCTTATTCCATACATCCCGGCTTTACAAAGATGTACAAGGACCTGAAAACTTGCTATTGGTGGGATGGTATGAAAAGGGACATAGCTGAATATGTTGCCTTATGCGACACGTGCCAACGGGTGAAGGCCGAACATCAAAGACCCGCTGGACTGTTGCAGCAATTGAATGTACCCGAGTGGAAGTGGGAATGCATCATCATGGATTTCATTGTAGGATTGCCACGTACTCGGTCGGGTTATGACTCCATTTTGGTTATTGTGGACCGATTGAAAAAAACAACCCATTTCCTTCCTGTTAGAACCACGTACCGCGTCGCAGAACTAGCCGAGCTGTATATGGAGCAAATCGTGTGTCACCATGGAGTTCCGAAGAGGATAGTTTCAGATCGGGGTGCTCAATTTACCTCTAGGTTCTGGAAGAAGCTGCATGAAGCCATGGGTACACGGCTGAATTTCAGCTCCGCTTACCACCCGCAAACTGACGGGAAAACTGAGAGGACAAATCAAATTTTGGAAGACATGTTGAGAGCTTGCGCCTTGAAACATGGGCACAGTTGGGATAGGAGCTTGTCGTATGCTGAATTCGCATACAACAACAGCTACCAAGCCAGCTTGAATATGTCACCTTTCGAAGCATTGTATGGTAGACGGTGTAGAACGCCGCTGTTCTGGAATGAGATCGGAGAGAGCCAAGTGTTTGGACCCGAAGTGCTGCAAGACGCCGAAAAGCAAGTCCGAATGATACGAGAAAATTAGAAGGCTGTTCAGTCACGACAAAAAGGTTATGCGGACAATAGGTGAAGAAGATTGACCTTCGAAGTAGGATACTTCGTGTACCTTAAGGTATCACCTATCCGAGGCCAACGACGGTTCAACGTCAAGAGAAAATTAGCACCTCGCTACATCGGGCCATTTAAGATTTTGGGCAAGCGAGGAGAAGTAGCCTATCAACTAGAGCTGCCAACGCACCTCTCCGATGTACACGACGTGTTTCACGTATCCCAACTCAAGAAGTGCTTAAGAGTACCAGAAGAACAAGTACCGATGGATGAGCTCGAGCTTCAAGAGGATCTGACCTATGTGGAGCACCCCGTCCAAATTTTGGACGTGAAGGAAAGGGTCACGAGGAACAAAGTGATCCGTTGGTGCAAGGTACAGTGGAGCCATCACACGGAAGCCGAAACTACATGGGAGCGTGAGGAAGACCTCAAAGCACAATTGCCTCATCTATTCTCTATCGAATCTCGAGGGCGAGATTCAGTTTAACGGGGTAGGTTTGTAACACCCTCAAATGCATTTCCATGTATTGCATACATTTTTAATATAGAGAAACATTATAAAAGACGTAGAAATGAAGAAAGAATCATAAAAATGGTGGGGAATGGGAAAAGATAGCTGAAATGAGCCAATTCCAATCTGTCGAAGTGCGCTGTCAACACTTCCTCCGGCCCCGCGGGACACGTGGTGCTCTCGGAGCTCACCCCTGCGGAGGTGGTGTGGTCAGGCACTGCTGGCTACGTGGCAGGCCCGGGGCTCGCCTCTGAGGAGAAGGGAGGCCCGGCCCACTGGACACATGGCGCCCTCGGAGCTCGCCTCTGAGGAGAGGAGGAGGTCTGGCCCCGCTGGACACATGGCACCCTCGGAGCTTGCCTCTAAGGAGAGGGGAGGTCCGGCCCTGCTGGACATGTGGCGCCCTCAGAGCTCGCCTCTGTGGAGAGGGGAGGCCTGGCCCCGCTGGACACATGGCACCCTCGGAGCTCACCTCTGAGGAGAGGGGAGGCCCGGCCCCCGCTGGACACGTGGCGCCCTCAAAGCTCGCCTTTGAGGAAAGGGGAGGTCCGGCCCCGCTGGGCACGTGGCGCCTTCGGAGCTCATCCCTGCGGAGGGGGTGAGGTCCTTCGGCGGGTTTTTCCTCCTGTGCACGGGGGTACCCGGTACTGAGGGTACCGACACAATTTCCCCAAATTTTCCCCACATTTGGGGGGGGGATAAAATCCCCAAGGTTGCCGCACATAACTGAAAAGATAAGTTTGTTAAGACCCAAAACAAATTGAATAGGACTCTTATTTGAGCTCCAATTGGAGTAGGACTCTCCCCCCCTTATAAATAGAACCCAAACCCCCCCCTTGGCCATAACCCCTTTTCTTTTTCCCCCTCCCAAGTTGATGACTTGGAGGTCCTTGCCCCCAACTCGCCGAGTTGGACACACCCCCCCTCGCCGGAGTTCAGTCGCCGGTGAGCCTGCCAACGAGCCCCGTCACGTCTCGCCATCGCCGGAAAAGAGCCGACGATCATAAGGGAAGTGAGGTAGGTATTCGTTACCCATCTTACGACGTCGTCGCTGTTTCTAAGTATTCGTTTTCTTCGCTCCCTTCGAACAGAAACTTTTTCGTGTGGACAGATCACTTTTTGATCGGGTTTTGACGGTGGAATTGATCTAGATCTTGAGTCAAGATCATCACCACGTCCACACTTGATCCCTACACCCTTGTTCATCATAAAACCCCATGAAAGCCCATTAAAACATGCAAGAACACGTACAAACTGGTTTAATAAAACAGCACCATAGGTTTTGCATTCATCTACACCATTGCATCTTGAGTAGAGTTGTGCATGATGTTTGATTGCTGTAAATTTTGTACGTGCGTGTTCGTGAGTAGAAGGACAAGCTCAGGAAGCCATCTATGAAGAACTACAATGCCAAGATCTAAGGACCGGTTCATGCGAGCACATGCCGTAACCATAAGAACTACAAGTTTGTGATTTTGTCACCCGTCGGCGACTGCAGAACCTCCATTATACCAGTACACAACCGTCAGTGTATGGCCAAGAGATAACAAAATAGCCTTTACAAAGGGGTTACTAGATGTACGGACTCACTAAGGTTTCACTGTAACACCCCAAATTTTGATTCAAAACCCAAAACCATGTTCAGAGGGGAATTTAAAAATTTTTGGACGTATTGCATGTTTTGCAAAAATTCAAATTCAAACTGGAATTCAAATTATACTCAAAACAGAAAAGAAATGGAAAAAGAAAAAGGAAAACGGGAAAAAACTGGCCAGTGGGCCGAAACCGCCAGCCGGCCCAGCAACCCCCGCGTCAGCCCGCCCCCGCGCGCGCCGCGCTGCCCCTCGCCGACGGGTGGGACCCACATGTCATCCCTAACCCCGCGACCCCGGACTCTCTCCCGCGCGTGCGATCGCAACCGATCGGGAAACCGCGTCCCGTCGCCCGAATTCTGGACCCAGAGGACTCCAACTCGATCACAACAGACCCACCGCCCTTCCCCGGCTATAAAAACCCCCGATCCGATCAGTTTTTCACACGCGATCGCCGATTTTCACTCCGGTGAGCACCGAGACTTCGCCGGTGAATTCTGGCCGATCTAAGCTCGGAAACTCTGATCTAACTCGCTGGTTTTGATCCACCGCATCCGGGGAACTTTGCAGGTGCAGAAAACCCGAAGACTTACGGTGTAAACTCAGCGCCGACGAGCTTCGCCGTGGTTTTGCCTCGGACCTCGCCGCCGAGCACTTTCCAGGACCCCCGAGCTCGAGAAAACCCCCGAGGTGAGATCCCTGACCTCCCCTCTACCGATCTAGGCCATAAGATCACAGTTCTAGGCAGAATTCTCGAGGATCCGAAACTTTCCGGCGAGATCGCCGCTTTCCGCCGCCGTGCGCCGCCGGCAGCGCCGCCCGCTCTCGATCAGAGCGACGTGGCCGCTTGTGCGCCGTTTATTTTAAATCGCACGGTAGACTTTAAATCCCCGCGTACCGGTTCGATGTTATAATCTCAGCCGTCGGTTTAGAATCGGACGGTCCACGTCGACCCCGCGTTATAAAGACTGGAATTCTTACGTGCTACCCCCTGGGGTTCTCTGGAATTGAGAGCTAGCCCCGGAAACTTCAGATCTAGCCCCTGGAACTTCAGAAAATCATGTAAATTCGTTTAAAAATCAGTTTTAGCCCCTGGACTTAATAGAAATTAAGAAAAACACCTCTGTTAAGTGTAGCTAGACCCCTGGAAATTATGAAAATAATATTATAGACCCTGTGATGGGTGAGTTTACTTTTTAGCCCTGTTTAGTATTTAATTTAGAAAATTGAATATGTAACTAGTGTTTAAAAATTAAAAAGTGGGACAAACATAATTGTCAAAATTAATTAAAAACTTTCTCAGTACTTAGAAAACTTTGGAGTGAGATAAAAATATATTTTTGGGCTGATATGAATCTGTTTCATTTATTAATCACATTATTTAGTATAGGGACACATTTTTAAGTAAAGAATAGTTATAGAAAAATAGGGAAAAATAATTATGAAATAGTATACATCATAAGCCATGGTCAAAATATGATTTTAAATTATTTAGGACCAGAACCTAATCTGTTTAGGTGATGTGTATTACTAATTTAATAATAAAATACACAATTATGCATAGGAATATAAATCTGAAAATATAGAAACTAGTAAATGATAAATGGAGTTTCTAAAATACAAAGAATTCAGTTTAGGGTTGATAGAAGTTGTAAAGGCACATTGTATGCAAGTATAAATGTGGACACAAAAGTAGGAATCATATATACATGGTTAAAAGTGCATGCAAGCCACAACTTAACACACATAAAGTAACCACAACACATATAAGGGTGAATGAATTTCATAAATATGAAATGTGTGGTTTGTATGAAGTAGAAGTGTGAACTATGTCTTATGATTGTTGTTTTTCTTTTGCTATGTGTGATGGTATGAAGTAGAACCTGCTCAAGAGCAAGTTAACCCTTTCCAAGATCAGGACTATCAATTTCAAGAGCAGCAAGAAGGAGGCAAGTGTCCTTGACCACTTTGATCCAATGCTAGGATGTGTAGATAGAATTATTTGCATTGTCAAATGAAATATGAAACCCATGCTAGGAAAGTTTCCCTAGAATTGCATTACCTTGTTTCCTTGAAGCTTGGGTTGGGATTTATTTTGTCATGCCATTTATTTACATGCATTTGCTTAGCCATGCTTAGAATGGGATATTTGGGAAAATGAGATCATCAGTTTATATTACCATACTCTTGAATGAGCTATTGAGAGTTATGTAGAGGTAGGGATCAAGGCAAGTTGGATGTTTTGGTTGTGTGCTGGGTGCACGAGACTTGGGTTTGTGTTTAGTACTTGCCTGGATCCTAAGGACCGGTTCATGGAGCATGTAACCCGGCTTTACAGTGCCAACCACATGCTGAGATGGGGCAGCTTGGCCAATTAATTAGGTGTATCCCCTGCGTAGTATGGGTGTGTTGGATGGTGCGGGGAGTAGGTGTCAGCTGGACTACCATATGAACCGCAAGGCTCAAGAGGGGGCCACTGCAGCGGGGTTGGAGCCTCTTGTATGCTGTTAGGGGTGAAACCTCAGTGGGCCCACGCTCATCGGGAATCCCTTTGTAAAGGCTTCGTAGTGATCTCCTGGCTGCACACCTGGGAAGTGTGAATGTGGATCGTAGCCACTGGCATAATGGAGGTTCTTTTAGTCCACCCGGCAACGGGGGATGAAATCACTACTTGTGGGTACAGTGGTACAAACTCTGCAGAGTCAAAACTGTCTTGACAGCCGTGCTCACGGTTAAGAGCGGCCTGGACTTATTCATGATTAGAGGAATGATGGTTTTTGGAAGTTGTGGATGTTAAGCGGGGAGCTTAACATTGGAAATAATGTTATGGTTATTGGATTATGATGATGGGATGGGAGATTGGGACCATTTCACCTGTGTAGTAATGTAGGTGCTTAATAAGCTAAGGTGATAGGTATTAATTGCGTAGTGCTTTAACCATGAGTTCAACCTCTCCTTGTTCTAGCCATGCATGATATAATTTTCCCACACTTGCTGAGTACCATTGGTACTCAACCTTGCATATTTGTTGGTTTATATTGCTGCTCAGGTCAAGATAATGAGGTGGTGTATAATGACAAAGATTTTGGATCCGAGGAAGGATTTTAGGTTCATGAAGACCCCCGGGCAACGCCTGTGATGGAGCCCTAAAAGAATAATATTCCGCTGCTAGTTTATTTATTCGTGATGAAGCATTAGTGTCCATTGAGACATTTGCAATGTAAGACTTATTTATATTCGACACCTGGCTTGTAATAAATGATGCTTCACTATTTGTCATCACATGTATGAGAAAATGATCCTGGCATACATGTGATATTCACTTGGTTGTTTCTTCGGAAAAACCGGGTGTGACAGAGGTGGTATCAGAGCCAAGGTTGCCCGTAGGAACGTGGACCTAGGTAGAAATGGACGTATTTAAGGGCCCTATTTTCTTAAAAACTATTTTCCAAGGTGTGGGTGGAAAATTGTTATTAAAGGAGTCATTTTCATCATCTTACCCCAACTTTCATTCAAAATAGGATTTTTGTTTGAGATTTATCTAACCTAATTTTAAATTCTTTTGTTTTAGATGGTTCGCATGATTCGCACCGCTCGTAAGTCCACAGGAGGGAGAGTTCCCGTAGTTGCCCTTGCCGAAAGAGAGGAGAGTCGTCCAGTGACTTACCTTTCCTATGGATTGGCAGTAGGAGATCTGTTGCGCCGTCTTCGACGTATGCTCGAAGCCGCCGGCAATACGGGCAAGCTAATCATCCACTATAACTCCACCAGGACCATCTGTGAGAAGAGGGAAGAATGGAGTTCGGAGATGAGGATTATACATGAGAATCAACTGCTGAAGATCCACCATTCTCCAGCTTGTCGAGCAACACAAGTTGACGCGGAGAGAGATGTCACCTGGGAGGCCATCACCTGCCAGAGTCACATCTATCGTCGCCACTTGGACAAAACTGAGTACATGTATGTCCTCCAACGTGAGAGTGGTACCACGGAGTACAAGTACCCACCGGTGCAGCAAGGGACTTCCCATGAGCACATGGAATTGTGCTTGGAGGATGCTGCTATGCTCAGCACTCGACTGCAGGAGTGTCAACAAGAACTTCAGGATGTCCGAGACACCCTGAAGGAAACGGAGGCGTTGCTGCGAGCTTGTTTAAAGGCGAGAGAAAGAGGAGATGGGAATGAACTGTGTGTCACCGTGAGTGATCCATGGACACCTGACTCCCCGGATCGCCGAGCAATCAGGCGTCGTCGCACTTCTCCACCAGCAGCCTCCCCACCCAAAGCAGAGTCAGAGGGTAGTCGAAATGAGGAAGAAGATCCCGAGGAGCCAGCTCAAGAGGACGAGTAGTGTAGAGTCTTTCCCCTAGCTAGCAAGAGGTCGAGTAGTCGAGTCGTGACGTAGTTAATGGTGTGATAATGCTGGGTGTGTGACGTGAGTTGTGGAAGCCATGAGCTATTGTCCTCAGCCTCGTCTTCAGATTGTTTTGCTTTGGTGTGTGAACCCACAGGAAATAATAGTGCATTTATTTGGTGTGAGATATAAACCCTCGTAAAATTTTAACAAAGCCTCAACACCCTAAAGTACCAACAAATGAAAGTAGTAAGATGATACTAAATGGTATCAAATTAACATTTGTTGATTCTGCCAGATGGCCGGAAGAGGAAAAGGACGTGCTGCCAACCCCGCCAACAACAATGATGAGGCATGCAACCCTCATCTTTCTGGAGGCCAGGACAGGGGTGGTCGCCGTGAAGAAGTTGATCCTCTCCACCAAATGCTGGAGAATCAAAATCAGCTCATCCAGAACTTGACTCAAGTGGTGGCCAACTTGCATCAAGTTCCACCTCCACAAGCTGCACCACGCCAACCAAGGTTGAGTTTCTAGGAACTCAACCTCCAAAGTTTGCAAGTGCTGCTGAACCTCTGGAGGCAGATGATTGGCTGAAGACCATTGAAAGTAAGATGAGGATAATACAATGCCAAGGGTATGAGAGGGTGCTGTTTGCCTCTCATCAATTGCAGGGACCTGCTGCTGATTGGTGGACCGCCTACGTGGCCGCCCATCATGACCCTGAGAACATCACTTGGGAAGAGTTCAAGCGTAGCTTCCGCAACCATTACATCCCAAGAGGTGAACTAAAAAATAAGAGGAAAGAGTTTCTGGGACTGCAGCAGGGAAACATGACGGTGAGGGAATACCTCACTAAATTCACTCAATTATCCCGTTATGCTCCACGAGACATAGAGACCGATGAGCAGAAACAAGATTGTTTCGTGGAAGGACTTACCGCAGAGATGCAGTGTGCCATGTCCTCTAATGAGTATGAAAGTTTTCAAAAGATGGTGGACAGAGCGTTTGTGGTGGAAAGGAAGCTAAAGGCCCTGGAAAATGAGAATAAGAGGAAGGCGGGATGGTCACATCAGGCCTCAGGGAGCAACACCCGCCCACGTATGATGCAGCAACCTACGGGGCAGACGAGCCGTGCTGCGGTACCCTATTCAGCACCAAGAGGGTACAACCCAAACTACAGGCCACCTGCGGCACCAGCACAGCCGCCACGTCAGTTTATGCAGCAGCCTCGCCCCGCATATCCACCTCGACCAGCAGTGCAAGGACCCCCAACCAACCCCAAGACAACAAAGGTCAAGCATCTAAGATTGGGGTGCAATGTTTCAGCTGTGGTGAAGTGGGGCACTACGCCCATAAATGCCCGAAGAAGAAGCCTGCGCCGCCACAACAGCAGAATGTAGTGAGAGGACGGGTGAACCACATCACTATGGAGGAAGCACAAGAGGCACCCGACGTGGTAGTTGGTAAGTTTCCTGCCAATTTACACCTTGCAACTCTGCTGTTTGATTCTGGTGCTACCCACTCGTTCATTGCTCAAGGGTTTGTTAAGAAGCATGACCTAGCAACCACACAAATGAACCATATGCTAGCCGTAAACTCTTCAGGTGGAGAAATAAGGACAAGACAAGTGTGTCCCAAAGTGAGCCTAGACATTAATGGGGTAGTATTTACTGCTAACCTCATAGTGATAGATTCACAAGGGATAGATATTATTTTGGGTATGGATTGGTTGACCAAACATAAAGGAATCATCCATTGTTCGACCAGAACGGTGGAACTAACTCACCCCAATGGCACAAGAGTAAAGTTCATAACGATACACGAGCCTAGGAGGGACATTAAATTAAATCAAGTGGAGGTGAATGTTGAGGAAATCAGGACTATCAGGGAATATCCAGATGTTTTTCCGGAGGAATTGCCAGGTATGCCTCCCGACCGTGACGTGGAATTCGCAATTGAGCTAGTACCGGGAACAGCCCCGATATACAAGAGACCTTATCGAATGGACTCCAAGCAGCTAGAAGAGCTCAAGGATCATTTGAGAGAATTGACGGAGAAGGGGTATATTCGCCCTAGTTCCTCACCATGGGGAGCTCCGGTGATATTTGTGCCTAAGAAAGACGGAACCCAAAGGTTATGCGTGGATTACCGTGCCTTGAATGAGGTAACCATTAAGAACAAGTACCCATTACCCCGCATTGAAGACTTGTTTGATCAGTTAAGGGGAGCTTGTGTGTTCTCGAAAATTGATCTCAGGTCGGGATACCACCAACTCAAGATAAGGCAATCTGATATTCCCAAGACAGCTTTCGTATCTCGGTACGGACTGTATGAATACGCTGTCATGCCTTTCGGGCTAACCAATGCCCCGGCATATTTCACGTACCTCATGAACAAGGTATTCATGGAATATCTGGACAAATTTGTGGTGGTTTTCGTAGATGATATTCTCGTCTTCTCCAAAGATGAAGAAGAACATGAGAAACATCTAAGGTTGGTGTTACAGAGGCTGAGAGAACACCAACTGTATGCCAAGTTGAGCAAGTGTGAGTTTTGGCTGAAGAGAGTTCCCTTTTTAGGACATATAATCTCGGAGGGAGGAATCTCCGTAGATCCCGCCGAAATCGAGGATATCTAGAAGTGGAAGACCCCTGACAATGTCGGGGAAGTTCGAAGCTTTTTGGGATTGGCTGGATACTATCGACGGTTTATTGAGGGATTCTCCAAGATCTCGAGACCTCTCACCAAACTGTTGGAAAAAGGAATCACATTCACCTGGACGCCACAGTGCGATACGAGCTTTCAGGAGCTAAAGAAGAGATTGACAACAGCCCCAGTGCTGGTTATGCCAGATATGCAAAAGAATTTCACAGTGTACTGCGATGCCTCTGGAAATGGGTTGGGATGTGTTCTCATGCAAGAAGGACATGTCGTGGCATATGCATCCTGGCAGCTTCGGAAGCACGAGAAGAACTATCCTACACATGACCTAGAACTAGCTGCAGTGGTACACGCGTTGAAAATTTGGCGGCACTATTTGATGGGGAAGAGGATAGAGATATATACGGATCATAAGAGTTTGAAGTACATATTCACACAACCAGATCTCAACCTCAGACATAGGAGATGGTTAGAGCTAATCAATGACTTTGATATAGGCATCAACTATCATCCCGGGAAAGCAAACGTCGTGGCCGATGCTTTGAGTCGGAAAGTGCAGGTCAATAAGTTGAGCTTGAAGGACATGCCTGCAGAATTGAAGGACGAGGTTATAAGGCTCAATCTATGTCTAGTAAATAGTGGTGAAGCCATCGCTATGGAAGTGGACTCCACACTCGAGCAAGACATACGCGAGGGCCAAAAGAATGATGAGAAGACACAAGAGATCAGACAGCTCATCAAGGAAAATAAAGCTCCTGGTTTTAGAGAGGATGAACAAGGAACGGTGTGGCACGGGAAAAGGATCTGTGTGCCAGAAGTAAAAGAGATCCGTGAATTAATTTTGAAGGAGGCTCACGATTCCGACTATTCCATTCATCCTGGGAGTACGAAGATGTACCAGGACCTCAAAAGCAGGTATTGGTGGTATGGCATGAAGCGAGATGTCGCGGAACATGTTGCCCTATGTGACACATGTCAGTTGGTGAAAGCTGAACATCAACGACCCGTGGGATTATTGCAACCACTCAAAGTGCCTGAATGGAAATGGGAAGAAATCAGCATGGATTTTGTCATGGGATTGCCTAGGACCCAATCCGGGTATGATTCAATATGGGTCATTATTGATAGGCTAACCAAGGTAGCTCATTTCATCCCTGTGAAAGAAAGCTAAAGCGGATCCAAATTGGCAGAATTGTACATGTCAAGGATCGTGTGTTACCATGGGGTGCCAAAGAAGATTGTGTCGGATCGAGGGACACAGTTCACCTTGAGGTTTTGGCAGAAGTTGCATGAAACCATGGGAACCCATCTGAATTTCAGCTCTGCCTATCATCCCCAACCTTACGGGCAGACGGAGAGAACCAATCAGATCCTTGAAGATATGTTAAGGGCATGTGCACTCAAAAACAATAGGAGTTGGGACAAGAACTTACCGTATGCGGAGTTTTCCTATAACAACAGTTATCAAGCTAGTATGAAGATGTCACCGTTTGAAGCTTTGTATGGAAGGAAGTGCAGAACTCCCCTATTTTGGAACCAAACAGGAGAAAGTAAGGTGTTTGGTCCAGAAGTGCTACAAGAAGCCGAGGCGAAGGTGAGGGAGATTCGCAACAATTTGAGGATAGCACAAACACGCCAGAAGAGTTATGCTGATGTACGAAGAAGAGAACTCGTTTTCAACGTGGGAGACTATGTTTATCTCAAGGTGTCCCCTATCAGAGGACTTCGTCGGTTCAAGGTGAAAGGGAAGTTGTCACCGCGATACATCGGACCCTTTCCAGTTTTGGAAAGGAAAGGCGAAGTGGCGTACCAACTAGAGTTACCGGTTCATCTATCGGACGTGCACGATGTATTCCATGTGTCACAGCTCAAGAAATGCCTGAGGACGCCTGAGGAGGTGTTACCCATGAATGAAGTGGATGTAGCTGAAGATTTGTCTTATGCCGAGCAACCATACAAGATTTTGGAGACGATGGAACGCCTCACCAGAAACAAGAGAATCCGGATGTGCAAGGTGCAGTGGAAGCATCACTCAGAAGAGGAAGCTACCTGGGAAAGGGAAGATGAGCTCAAGGCACAATTTCCGGAATTGTTTTCTTAGAAACACCAATCTCGAGGACGAGATTTCTTTTAAGGGGGGTAGAGCTGTAACACCCCAAATTTTGATTCAAAACCCAAAACCATGTTCAGAGGGGAATTTAAAAATTTTTGGACGTATTGCATGTTTTGCAAAAATTCAAATTCAAACTGGAATTCAAATTATACTCAAAACAGAAAAGAAATGGAAAAAGAAAAAGGAAAACGGGAAAAAACTGGCCAGTGGGCCGAAACCGCCAGCCGGCCCAGCAACCCCCGCGCCAGCCCGCCCCCGCGCGCGCCGCGCTGCCCCTCGCCGACGGGTGGGACCCACATGTCATCCCTAACCCCGCGACCCCGGACTCTCTCCCGCGCGCGCGATCGCAACCGGTCGGGAAACCGCGTCCCGTCGCCCGAATTCTGGACCCAGAGGACTCCAACTCGATCACAACAGACCCACCGCCCTTCCCCGGCTATAAAAACCCCCGATCCGATCAGTTTTTCACACGCGATCGCCGATTTTCACTCCGGTGAGCACCGAGACTTCGCCGGTGAATTCTGGCCGATCTAAGCTCGGAAACTCTGATCTAACTCGCTGGTTTTGATCCACCGCCTCCGGGGAACTTTGCAGGTGCAGAAAACCCGAAAACTTACGGTGTAAACTCAGCGCCGACGAGCTTCGCCGTGGTTTTGCCTCGGACCTCGCCGCCGAGCACTTTCCAGGACCCCTGAGCTCGAGAAAACCCCCGAGGTGAGATCCCTGACCTCCCCTCTACCGATCTAGGCCATAAGATCACAGTTCTAGGCAGAATTCTCGAGGATCCGAAACTTTCCGGCGAGATCGCCGCTTTCCGCCGCCGTGCGCCGCCGGCAGCGCCGCCCGCTCTCGATCAGAGCGACGTGGCCGCTTGTGCGCCGTTTATTTTAAATCGCACGGCAGACTTTAAATCCCCGCGTACCGGTTCGATGTTATAATCTCAGCCGTCGGTTTAGAATCGGACGGTCCACGTCGACCCCGCGTTATAAAGACTGGAATTCTTACGTGCTACCCCCTGGGGTTCTCTGGAATTGAGAGCTAGCCCCAGAAACTTCAGATCTAGCCCCTGGAACTTCAGAAAATCATGTAAATTCATTTAAAAATCAGTTTTAGCCCCTGGACATAATAGAAATTAAGAAAAACACCTCTGTTAAGTGTAGCCAGACCCCTGGAAATTATGAAAATAATATTATAGACCCTGTGATGGGTGAGTTTACTTTTTAGCCCTGTTTAGTATTTAATTTAGAAAATTGAATATGTAACTAGTGTTTAAAAATTAAAAAGTGGGACAAACATAATTGTCAAAATTAATTAAAAACTTTCTCAGTACTTAGAAAACTTTGGAGTGAGATAAAAATATATTTTTGGGCTGATATGAATCTGTTTCATTTATTAATCACATTATTTAGTATAGGGACACATTTTTAAGTAAAGAATAGTTATAGAAAAATAGGGAAAAATAATTATGAAATAGTATACATCATAAGCCATGGTCAAAATATGATTTTAAATTATTTAGGACCAGAACCTAATCTGTTTAGGTGATGTGTATTACTAATTTAATAATAAAATACACAATTATGCATAGGAATATAAATCTGAAAATATAGAAACTAGTAAATGATAAATGGAGTTTCTAAAATACAAAGAATTCAGTTTAGGGTTGATAGAAGTTGTAAAGGCACATTGTATGCAAGTATAAATGTGGACACAAAAGTAGGAATCATATATACATGGTTAAAAGTGCATGCAAGCCACAACTTAACACACATAAAGTAACCACAACACATATAAGGGTGAATGAATTTGATAAATATGAAATGTGTGGTTTGTATGAAGTAGAAGTGTGAACTATGTCTTATGATTGTTGTTTTTCTTTTGCTATGTGTGATGGTATGAAGTAGAACCTGCTCAAGAGCAAGTTAACCCTTTCCAAGATCAGGACTATCAATTTCAAGAGCAGCAAGAAGGAGGCAAGTGTCCTTGACCACTTTGATCCTATGCTAGGATGTGTAGATAGAATTATTTGCATTGTCAAATGAAATATGAAACCCATGCTAGGAAAGTTTCCCTAGAATTGCATTACCTTGTTTCCTTGAAGCTTGGGTTGGGATTTATTTTGTCATGTCATTTATTTACATGCATTTGCTTAGCCATGCTTAGAATGGGATATTTGGGAAAATGAGATCATCAGTTTATATTACCATACTCATGAATGAGCTATTGAGAGTTATGTAGAGGTAGGGATCAAGGCAAGTTGGATGTTTTGGTTGTGTGCTGGGTGTACGAGACTTGGGTTTGTGTTTAGTACTTGCCTGGATCCTAAGGACCGGTTCATGGAGCATGTAACCCGGCTTTACAGTGCCAACCACATGCTGAGATGGGGCAGCTTGGCCAATTAATTAGGTGTATCCCCGGCGTAGTATGGGTGTGTTGGATGGTGCGGGGAGTAGGTGTCAGCTGGACTACCATATGAACCGCAAGGCTCAAGAGGGGGCCACTGCAGCGGGGTTGGAGCCTCTTGTATGCTGTTAGGGGTGAAACCTCAGTGGGCCCATGCTCGTCAGGAATCCCTTTGTAAAGGCTTCGTAGTGATCTCCTGGCTGCACACCTGGGAAGTGTGAATGTGGATCGTAGCCACTGGCATAATGGAGGTTCTTTTAGTCCACCCGGCAACGGGGGATGAAATCACTACTTGTGGGTACAGTGGTACAAACTCTGCAGAGTCAAAACTGTCTTGACAGCCGTGCTCACGGTTAAGAGCGGCCTGGACTTATTCATGATTAGAGGAATGATGGTTTTTGGAAGTTGTGGATGTTAAGCGGGGAGCTTAACATTGGAAATAATGTTATGGTTATTGGATTATGATGATGGGATGGGAGATTGGGACCATTTCACCTGTGTAGTAATGTAGGTGCTTAATAAGCTAAGGTGATAGGTATTAATTGCGTAGTGCTTTAACCATGAGTTCAACCTCTCCTTGTTCTAGCCATGCATGATATAATTTTCCCACACTTGCTGAGTACCATTGGTACTCAACCTTGCATATTTGTTGGTTTATATTGCTGCTCAGGTCAAGATAATGAGGTGGTGTATAATGAACAAGATTTTGGATCCGAGGAAGGATTTTAGGTTCATGAAGACCCCCGGGCAACGCCTGTGATGGAGCCGTAAAAGAATAATATTCCGCTGCTAGTTTATTTATTCGTGATGAAGCATTAGTGTCCATTGAGACATTTGCAATGTAAGACTTATTTATATTCGACACCTGGCTTGTAATAAATGATGCTTCACTATTTGTCATCACATGTATGAGAAAATGATCCTGGCATACATGTGATATTCACTTGGTTGTTTCTTCGGAAAAACCGGGTGTGACATTCACCGACAGGCTAGAATCTCCAATTCTCCCACCCACGGTCCCCCTCTTGTGCCATGCAGTTCCCAGGGCAGTCCTCACGCGACTCCCATTCCCCGCACCTTCCACGGTCCATAACAATCTAGCAACTTACCTAATTACTCAGCTAAGCCACACCCATACTTGGCCTTGTGGTGGCACTGTTATCCTGGCATGTGCTTGCATGAACCGATCCTTAGATCTATGGCAAATAACCACCATCTCATGCTACCTCTTTCACAAACCCAGGCTTGCCTAGATCTCCCTCCGATTCATGTTCATTAACAATATCAGTTTCTCATTATTCATACGAGTGCAATTAGCTAGACACAACTATCTCGCTTTCCGTATCCCATGGACTCAGCGAAGCATAAAAGAAAAAACCATACCCGACTCAATAACTTTCCCGGCGACAAGGGTGGTTAACAAAACTAGTAAACTCCTATCAAAGGGTTTCCCATCATGTTGACTCAAGCACACACATCTTTTTGCAAACAAAACAGTTTACCAAAAACATAGGATCAATATGGTCAAGGGGCACTTCCCTTGTTCTTGCGTTTCCTGTTGCTCAAATTCTTGCTGAAGCAGTACGTCGTAGGTAGCTCCCTGAGCTTGTCCTTCTATATGCGATCACGCACATACAAGATTCATAGCAATCAATCATTATGTACAAACTCTACCTTAAGATGCAATGATGCATATGCATGTTAATCCTATGATGCAGTTTAGTTTTTACGTGTTCTTGCATGGCATGCATGTCTTAATAGGCTTGCATGGGGTTTTACGATGATCAAAGGTGTAGAGATCAATTGTAGACGTGGCGATGATCTCATTACAAGATCTAAATCACACCAATCAACACGTGATCTGTCCATGAAAAAGCTTCTGTTCCAAAGGAATCGAAGAATAGATGCAAAGAAAATACGATGATGTCGTAAGGTGGTATTGGAGACCTACCTTACTTCCTTCGGTCTTTCCTCAGGTCGTCGGCTCTCCTCCGGCAATGGCAATCGTCTCTGGGCTCCTCGCCAATCTCTCTGGTGGTCAAACTCCGGCGAAGGGTTTACTCGGCGAGCTGGGGGCTAGGGCTCTAAGTTGTCGACTCAGGAGGTGGAAAAGAATTACGTGGTTGCGGCCAATGGTTTTCGATTCTATTTATAATAAGGGAAGAGAAGAGTCCTAATCTGATCGGAATTTGAATGAGAGTCCTATTCAAATTGTTTTTGAATCTTAACTACTTATCTTCAATTGATTTGGTGCGGTAACATTGCAGAAATCTTCAGTACCGGGGATTCCCATGCATACAAAAGAAAAACCGCTTCAAATATCGTTACCTTCGTGGCGATGAGCTCCGGAGGATCCATGTGTCCTGCGGGAACTTGGCCCCCCTTTTCCGCAGAGCAAGCTCCGGTTGTGCCGCGTGTCAGGCGGGCGAGACCTCCCTCTTCCTCAGAGGTAAGCTCCGCGTGTGCCACGCGTCCTGGCGGGCGGGACCTCCCTCTCCCTCGGAGGCGAGCTCCGCCTGTGCCACGTGTCTGGTGGGTCGGGACCTCCCCTCTAAATAGAGGCGAGCTCTGCGAACGCCACGTGTCAGTTCCGGACCCCCCTCTCTTCGGAGGTAGCTCCGAGTGTGCCATGTGTCAGTTCCGGACCTCCCCTCTCTTTGGAGGTGGGCTCCGAGAATGCCATGTGTCCAGTAGAGCCATACTTCCTTTCTTCTCAGAGACGAGCTCCGAGGTCGACACGTGTCCAACAGTTTCGGACCTCCCGGAGTTGTGCTTCCGGTGGTGACACGTGTCCAATAGGACCGGACCTCCCGCAGGTGAGCTCTGGAGGTGACACGTGTCCAGTAGGACCGGACCTCTCGGAGGTGAGCTCCGAGCGCGACACGTGTCCCGTGCGGCTGGTCCTCTCCTTTCCGCGGTGACTAGCTCCGAAGACGACACGCGTCCTTCGGGCTGGACTTTGCTCCTCCGCAGAGGCTAGCTCCAGGGGCAATACGTGTCCACGGAGGTCGGACCTCTCTCCCTTCGCGGGGATGAGCCCCGAGCCTGTCACGTAGCCAGTTTAGCGGCGGACCTCTCCCCCTTTGTGGAGATGAGCTCCGAACGCGCCTCGTGGCCAGCGGGCCGCGGAAGTTGTCTTCGGCGCTCTCGGCGAACTGGAATTGGCTCTTTTTGGCTATCTTTTTGATTCCTTTTTTTTCTGTTTCAACTTATTTTAAAAATGTTTTTCTACATGAAACATGAATACATGCAGAAACCAAAAATGAGGGTGTCACAAATCTACCCCCTTTAAATTGAATCTTGCCCTCGAGATTTGTTAGTAGAGAATAGATGAGGGAACTCTGTCTTGATATCTTATTCACGCTCCCATGTAGCTTCAGCTTCTGTGTGATGGCTCCATTGTACCTTGCACCAACAGATCACTTTGTTCCTCGTGACCCTTTCCTTTACGTCCAAAATTCGGACAGGGTGCTCTACATAGGTCAGATCCTCTTGAAGTTCGAGTTCATCCATTGGTACTTGCTCTTCAGGTACTCTAGTTGATAGGCTACTTCTCCTCGCTTGCCTTTGAGCTGAGATACATGAAACACATCATGTACGTCGGAGAGATGCATCAGGAGCTCTAGTTGATAGGCTACTTCTCCTCGCTTGTCCAAAATCTTAAATGGCCCGCTGTAGCGAGGTGCTAACTTGCCTTTGTTGTTGAAACGTCGTTGGCCTCGGATAGGCGATACCTTAAGGTATACGAAGTCTCCTACTTCAAAAGTCAGCTTCCTTCGCCTATTGTCCGCGTAGCCTTTCTGACGTGACTGAGCGGCCTTCAAGTTCTCCCGTATTGTTTGGACTTGCTTCTCAGCCTCTTGAAGCACTTCGGGTCCAAACACTTGGTTCTCTCCGGTTTTGTTCCAAAACAGCGGCGTTCTACACCGTCTACCGTACAATGCTTCGAAAGGTGACATCTTCAAGCTAGCTTCATAGCTGTTGTTATAGGAGAATTTGGCATACGGCAAACTCCTATCCCAACTACGCCCATGTTTCAAGGCGCAAGCTCTCAACATGTCCTCCAAAATTTGGTTTGTCCTTTCGGTTTGTCCATCAATCTGCGGGTGGTAGGTGGAGCTAAAATCTAGCCGTGTACCCATAGCTTTCTACAGCTTCCTACAGAACCTAGAGGTGAACTGAGAACCCCGATCTGAGACTATCCTCTTTGGGACTCCATGGCGGCACACGATTTGCTCCATATACAGCTCGGCTAGTTATGCAACGTTGTACATGGTCTTAACAGGAAGAAAATGAGCTGTTTTCATCAATCGGTCCACGATAACACAGATTGAGTCGTAACCCGACCGAGTACGTGGCAATCCAACGATGAAATCCATACTGATGTCTTCCCATTTCCACTTGGGTACCTTCAAGGGTTGCAACAGTCCAGCGGGTCTTTGATGTTCGACCTTCACCTGTTGGCATGTGTCGCATAGGGCAACATACTCTGCTATGTCCCTTTTCATACCATCCCACCAATAACAAGTTTTTAGGTCCTTGTACATGTTGGTACTTCCAGGATGTATGGAATAAAGTGAGTCATGTGCCTCCTTTAATATCGTGTCGCGGATGTGCTTCACATTAGGCACACAAATCTTTTTTCCAAGCCAAAGCGTACCCTTCTCGTCTTCCTTGAAGTCCTTCTCTATTCCTTGTCGGATCCTTTCCTTTCTCTCCTTGATCTCCTCATCCGTAGCATGGCTATCTCTTATCTCTTGTTCCAATGAAGAGTGGAGTTCCATCACTTCCATCTTGTTCAAAAATCCGAGATGTAACTGTTCAAACTTCTTGCGAAGCTCCGGCGGTAGCTCCCGAATCGTGAGTTGGTGACATGCTCCCTTCCGGCTCAATGCATCGGCTACTACATTGGCCTTTCCGGGGTGATAGTTGATTCCAACATCATAATCCTTGATGAGCTCCAACCATCGATGTTGCCTAAAATTCAAATCCGTTTGGATGAATATGTACTTGAGGCTTTTATGATCTGTATAGATCTCACATCGATGACCAAGGATATAATGTCTCCAAATCTTCAATGCATGCACCACGGCGCCTAGCTCCAAGTCATGTGTAGGATAATTAAGCTCGTGCTTCTTCAATTGTCGTGAGGCATAGGGCTACCACTTGTCCTTCTTGCATGAGCACACATCCAAGCCCTTGTCTGGATGCGTCACAATATATGTCAAAGCTCTTGCTTACGTCGGGCAATACCAAAACTGGTGCTGTGGCTAGCCTTTTCTTGAGCTCCTCAAAGCTTTCTTGGCATGCTGGTGTCTGTCGGTACCCGCGATATGGGGTACCCCGCGCACAGGGGAAAATGCCTAAGGATCTAGCCCTCTCCGCAGGGAGAGCTCCGAAGGCGCCACGCGTCTAGCGGGGCCGGACCTCCCTCTCCTCAAAGGAGAGCTCCGGGCTCGCCACGTGGCCTGCATAAGCCGGACCTCCCTCCTCCGCCAGAGAAAGGTCCGAAGGCGCCACGTGTCCAGCGGGGCCGGACCTCCCTCTCCTCAGAGGAGAGCTCCGGGGCCGCCACGTGGCCGACAAAAGCCGGAGCTCCCCCTCCGCGGGGAGAGGTCCGAAGGCTCCACGTGTCCTACGGGGCCGGATCCCCCTCTCCTCTGAGGAGAGCTCCGGGCCCGCCACGTGTCCAGCAGAAGAGCGCTGCCTGCCCCCGAGCGGTAGGCAGCGGGCGTAAAGACGCCCCATACCTTGCCCGTACAAGGTATTCAAGGCCCGCGCCTTCCCAAGACGCGGAGACGCGGAGCACGCCTCTGTCAGGTGCCGTTGCGCTCAGTCGCATCACAGACTGGCGCGCGGTGTCAGAACCTGCCAGCCAATAAACACAGCGACAAGACATCCCCTGCCGCCGCCGCCGTCATCAACCACTACGACTAGCAGGCGGCATGGGCAGGGCGGCAAGACGAAGACTCAGAAGCCTTCGCCAGAGACAACTACCGACGTAACTGCGCATACGATAGTCGGCAGGCAATCTCCCCGGGACCACCTGTCGGGTCCCGCCCCCCCCCTTGTAAGCCACGCGAGCCTTGGACCATAAAAGGCTCGGGTAGGCAACGTTAGCAAGGGTTCACACTCTAGCCATTTGCACCCTGGGTTCGCACTCCCGCAACTCATACGCTAGGCATAACTCATCCTCAAGCTCAGGACTCTGGTTCTGAGCAACAAGCAATGCAGCGAGCACCTCTCCTCGCCGTGGACGTAGGGTTTTACGCTCCGGCGGCCTGAACCACGTAAAACTCGCCGTGTCAAGCTCCTCCTTAACTCGTCCCTACGCTCAAGCTCTCCGCAAGTGACTAGCCCCTCCAAAAAAGAACCTCCGCGGGCTGCCCAGTGTAGGTCCGGGGGAAGTGTCGACCACACACTTCAACATTTGGCGCGCCAGGTAGGGGGCTTTTCCCTTGCGCGACGAGTTTCCGCCGACGAAGATGACCAAGCTTCCTTCAGCGGCAAACTCTCCTCCCCCGCGCTCACGGCGAACCGTGACCAGCGGGGAGTACGTGTCGACGCACTCAGGACGGAGTGTGTTGGCGCAAGCTGGTAGCCAGCAGCCGACTCCGGTAATACAGGCTCCAACCAGCGTGAGATCTTCTGCAGCGATAAGCGTACCCCACAGGGGTTCTCTAGCTGCAGCAAGAGCGCTACTGCGCAACCCACCTGCTGGGGACGCACCTCATTCAGCGACCCAGCAGTGGATACGCGAGGTAGACCGCCTCGTTGTCGCTGCCGCAAACCCTCGACTTCGGCGGGGACGACACTCCGGTCAACCGGCTGTGTCGCTGACGCGTACGCCAACGGTTGACGGGCAGACGGCGGATTCCAGCTCCACCAGGCTTCCATCGACGGACCTGAGGACAGAGCTGGAACGGTGCCACTTGGGCCAGGATGCCCGGGTGTACCTCGAGCGACGTCGGGAAAGGCATCGCAACCAAGAGGCTGGCGACAACATGACGTCGGCCTCGACCCAGCCTGAAGAGCAGATCTTCGCCACGCGATCTCTGCCCCAGGCATACACCGCGCAGCATATGCCACAACCATATGCCCTGCAAACGGCGCCCCCGGTCTATGGAGCTGCCTTGCCCATACCGGGATACACCGTGCCAACGGCGAACCAAGCGTTCGCGGCACCAACACCTGCGACAACAGGGGCAGGATGTGCGGCCCTGGCACCCCACCTTCGCTTCGCGAGGTGGCTGCGCAAGTTCCGGCCGCACCTGCCCGAGAAGTACGACGGCAGCGTCAACCCGGCGGAGTTTCTCTAGATCTACTCCACCGCTGTACTTGCCGCAGGAGGGGATGAGGCCATCATGGCCAACTACTTCACCGTCGCCTTGACCGGCCCAGCCCGGTCTTGGCTCATGAACCTCCCCCAGGGTTCCATAACTTCCTGGGGAGAGCTCTGCCGGCAGTTCGTCGCCAACTTCGGCCGCTCCTACACCCGTCCTGGCACGGAGCTTGACCTCCACACCGTCAAGCAACAACCTGGGGAATCACTGCGCTCCTTCATCCAGCGGTTCTCTCAGGTACGCAACACCATCCCGCATATTCAAAGTGCTTCTGTGGTGGTGGCGTTCCGGCAGGGTGTCCGGGACGAGAAAATGCTTGAGAAGCTCGCGACCAGAGAGGTCTGCGACGTCTCCGAGCTCTTCAGCCTGGCGGACAAGTGCGCCAGAGCAGCCGAAGGGCGAAACTGGCACTCTCTGCCAGCCTCCGAGTCAAGAGGGCAGCCCGGGTCCGGCGCTGCTTCCTATGGAGGTGGCAAGAAGGCCAAGAACCGGGGGAGTGGCAAGATGAAGTCATCGACCGCGGCTCCCGTCGCCGCAGCAGCGACACCCAGTGGAGCTCGGGGGCCATGCCCCGACAAAAGGCAGTGGCAGTCGCCAGCCCCAGATGGTGACCAGGGCGGTCTATGCCCCGTGCATGGCACCGGCAATCATACTGCTGCCGAGTGCTGGGATATCCAGAGGATCGCAGAGCGCTTCCGCAATAGGAGGCAGCAGAGATCTGAGGGCCCGCCCCTCCCTCAGAGGGAGGGCAAGCAGAAAGTCGACACCTCAGTCAGCGTCGGCCACCAGGTGGGGTTTCAGGAGCCTCAACGCGTCATGAAGACGGTGCACAATGGTGAGGACTCCAGCTCTGATGGTGACGGGCCGGGGCGATAGCCAACTGTGGATACCCCGAAAAGCCAGTGGAGGCTGCACTGCTGCGGCGTCAACCTTGGAGGAGCTCCGAGTGGTCGCAGCAGCCCAAGCACCAATCCCAACGGTGCAGGATCGGGCGAGCCCCACCCGAGAGCACGCCTCTATGCCTCGACCATACCTCTGGGGGGCCACCCAGGGTCTGTCAACCCCTTGAAGGCCTTGCCAGAAGGGGAAGACGCCTTGGGTCTCGCAAGAAGAGTCCGGGTTCTCCTACCCCTTGAAGGCCTTAGCCAGAAGGGGAGGGTACCCCGGGGCGCCCAGGAGAAGCCGCGCAGGACCTGATCCAGCGTGAAGATGACAACCTCGTCAACGAGGCTCGGCTGCAGGTGACACCCCACAACGCACGGTCTCGGCTGCTGCTCTAGCACTACCGCTAAAAGACCAAACGTGTCAGGGACCTGCAGGAAGGCAACCTGGTGCCGTGGCACGCACTTTCCCGTGAAGGACCTATAAACTCTCCCCCAGCCGGGAAGGTCCCTTCCGAGTCACGAAAGCTGCCGTCCCAGGTACACATGCCTTTCAACCGAGTATGGGATCCGTTCCCAAAACCCTTGGCATGGAACAACACTGTAAGTCCTACCCCCTGAGTGTTAGTAGAACAGGGTCATACCCTTCTGTAATAAATCCCATAGAGTCTAGGAACAGCGCTTGGGGCAGCTATGTCTCAAGGGACGGTCCAGGACTACGTCCAGCTTAGCCTGGTTCCGACCCTAAGCGCGTAGAGTCTTGCTTCCCTTCATGACGAGGCGGGTCCTTGCCTCCATGTACAGCCTGACTTCCACCTATGGGCATTAACACAGAAACCTGTTCTACTTCGCTCTCTCTCATGTGCTCATTTAAATTACGCATTAATTTTTATGATCACACTCTCTATGTATGTTCATCGTACATCTAGCTCCCTCTCTCCCGCGCTCATCCATAGTCAGCATTTGCTATCCTACCGAAGGCGGCTGCGCTTGAGGCACCTGCCGATGGCCAAGTGGGTCTCTCGGGCCTCCCCCAGTCAGGTGTTGCGGTGCCAGTTGGTCACCTCCAGGAAAGGCCTGTGCCGTGCATGGGGGGTCCAAGGTGGGTCTCCCGCTTAGCCGGCTCTGTGCCCAAAGCGTGCGCATCCTGCCCTCCGGAGGTCCAGGGGAGTACAGCCGCTTTGCCTGGTTCCGTACCCAAAGCCTGTGCACTCTGCTTCCCCGGCGCACGGTCCGGTACTAGGGATCGGGCGATCGTACCCGGACCTTGGAGGGAGCCGGAGCCCCAGCGCCTCACGCACAGAATTGCCCAAGCCCCGTATAACGGATCAGGATCGTAAGTCGAATAAGACTAAGAGACGGGAGGGGAGGACCCCCCAAAAAGAATTACGTTTCCTCTACCTGTGTGCAGGACCTCCAGGTTACAGCAACGGGGGCTGCATGAAGCGGGGGGCAAGGAGCTACTAACTACTCCAGCATAGGATCGAAAGGTCTGGGTCCCGCCCCTTCCACAGGGGCGGGGCCCGAAGGCCCCACGTGTCCAGCAGGCCCGGAGCTCCCGCCTCGTAGAGGGGGGCTCCAGACCCGCCACGTGGCTGGCGGAAACCGGACCTCCCCCTCTGAGGGGTGCTCCGAAAGCCCCACGTGTCCAGCGAGGCCGGAGCTCCCACCTCCTCAGGAGGGGCTCCGGACCCGCCACGTGGCCGGCAGATCCGGACCTCCCCATGGGGCGAGCTCCGGAGACCTCCGGGGTCCTTAATACAGCAAGGACCCGGGGAAGGTGCCTGTGCAGAGCTTCGAGATTGGTAAAGGCCTCTGAGTGCCTTGCGGAGCTAAGGACTTGGCCAGGCAAAACCATGAAGAAGACAAAAAGCATCACAGGCACAAACATTCAAGAGAGTCTATTTATTCATGGCTCCACGAGCTGGTCTACAGACTCGATAAAAAGAAAGAAGCGAGTCCTAAGGGCCTCCTGGCTCGCGTCGGAACCTGGAGGCTACAAGGGCGGCCACTTCCCCGACTTCGGCCCTGGCCATCTCCTCCCGCTCCGCGGCAGGGCCGTCTTTCACTGGCTCCAGTGAGAAGGAGGGGTCTCGACTCTTGAAGCAGGCCAGCACATGCGTGGCAACCTCCAAGGCCAGGGCCCGTCCCTCTGCCTCAAGCTCTCTGGCGACCACTGAGCCCAGCCTGCTTAGCTTGGTGCCAAGTGACTCCAGTGCGGGAATCACTTCAGCCACCTTCAGCGCAGGAACCACCGCCTTCACCGGGCTGAAGCCTAGAGGGACCAAGGTGGACCCCGCCTGGTCGACGAAGCTCAAAACTGCATGGGCCTCGGAGGACCGTGAAGCCAAGAGCTCATCTGCCTCACGGCGGGCTGCTCGCAGGGCATCGCGGCTTCCCTCAGTGGACTCCTTCTCCCTGGCCGCAAGGGAGCTTTCCCGAAGGCGAAGAGACTGGGCAAGCCACTCCAGCTCAGAAACCCGGAAGACGGCAGCCAATTCCCAGTCCAGGACCGCCTGGCGTTTGCGGGAGACCTGTTCCTTCCTCATGGCCAGGTCTGCCTTCCGGGCCTCTAGCTCCCTGGTCCGAGCTCGCAGGTCAGCCTCGCCCGCCGCCAGCCACGCGGCGACCCTCTCCGCCTCGGCCGCCGTAAAACGCTCCTGGTTCTCGACGGCGAGCTTGCGGCACTCCAGCCTCTGACGTATCTCCTCCACCTCGGAGAGACTCTCCTCGGCCTGGTCATGTACCTTGAGGGCCTCCCGGTGGAGCTGTCGCGTTTCGGCGTCCAAGCGGTCAACAGACCGTTTCAGCCGGTCGAGGAGCGCTTCCCTGAAGTCAAGCGACTCCTGCCTGGAATCGAGCTCGCCCTTGACCTTCGCGGTCCGCTCCCGCAAAAGGTTCCCCCAGGTGAGGAGGCGATCCCTTTCAACCGTATGCTCCTCCCGCTCACGACCAAGTGCGGACAAGACCTGCCGGACGCTCGCTTGGGCGAGCGCGAAGGCATCCGCCAGAGGCAGTGGGGCAGCAGAGGCCGGAGCAGCACCCCTGACCTCCTCCATCACATCATCCTCAAGAAAAGGCGATGCGCCAGCGACCGGGATGAGACGCCGGTCAGGAGAAGCTGGCGCCGGGACTCCGACAGCCGGGCTTTCACCAACTGCTGGCCCCTCAGTCCGTGGAGAGGGACGAGGGTGGGGGGGGGGGAGTCGGCACTAAATTAGAAGCCGGGTCGCCTGGTACATGGTTGACCTGCGCTGGCTTGGGGGCCGCGGCAGCCGTCTCGTCTGGAGAAGATGACGCTGCCAAGGAATCCGGGCACGCTCGGACAGGAGAAACTCGCGCTGGCTCGGGGGCCGCGGCAGCTGTCCCTGTTTCCGAACGCAACGGTGCCGATCCCCCACCGGCCGGGTAAGGCCGAGAAGCGCGAACACTCCAGCGGGCCTTGAACCCCGACTTCCGAGCCGGGGCAGGACCCCCAGAGCCCGCCGTCGTCGCTGACGGCCGCTCCGCAGTCGCCTGGACTGACGGAGTAGGGGATGCTCCAGAAGCTCCCCTCGACGCATCAGCCTGGGACCTCTTTGTGTCGCCACCGGAAGGAGTACCATCTCCAGAAGCAGGAGGTGCAGGCACCCTAGATCCCCGGCTTGGCACAGATGCCGCCACTGGAGGAGATCGAGCACGTTTCTTCTCTGGGGGCGGGTTGGAAGCCATGGCGAGGGAGGGCTCAAAGACAAGGAGACAAAGGCACAAGAGTCCAAGGAAAAGCGCTGGGAAGTGCGAAGGGAAGCCGCAATGCGGGTAATATCCCCTTTTAGAACTTCCCAGATGCGATTCCAAACGACCCGAAACTCTTCGAATACGCCGCATCGGCAACAGTATCGGCTCCAAGACTGAGCGCCGATGACAGGTGGGTCCAAGTTGCTCAGCTGAAGCAGTGGGCCAAGGAGTCAGTCTCCCAAGGAGACGAGCCGGCAAGGCACTCCGGTGGTTCCCGAGGAAAGCGCCGCAACATGCAGAAGTGGCAGTCTTGGGAACCGCCGCACTAAAAGCAACAATCAAGTGGGTGCACGCTCCCACGATCCCGTGACTGTTCGTGCTCCGGCAGCGGTCAATGCGGGACTTAGAGAAAGTGCGCAGAACGTAAGAGACGGAGGTCCCACCTCGGGCTCGCTATCTCACCCGAGATGGGCCCGGGGGCCACTGTCGGTACCCGCGATATGGGGTACCCCCGCGCACAGGGGAAAATGCCTAAGGATCTCGCCCTTCTCTGCAGGGAGAGCTCCGAAGGCGCCACGCGTCCAGCGGGGCCGGACCTCCCTCTCCTCAGAGGAGAGCTCCGGGCTCACCACGTGGCCTGCATAAGCCGGACCTCCCCCCTCCGCCGGAGAGAGGTCCGAAGGCGCCACGTTTCCAGCGGGGCCGGACCTCCCTCTCCTCAGAGGAGAGCTCCGGGGCCGTCACGTGGCCGACAAAAGCCGGACCTCCCCCTCCGCGGGGAGAGGTCCAAAGGCTCCACGTGTCCTACGGGGCCGGATCCCCCTCTCCTCTGAGGAGAGCTCTGGGCCCGCCATGTGTCCAGCAGAAGAGCGCTGCCTGCCCCCGAGCGGTAGGCAGCGGGCGTAAAGACGCCCCATACCTTGCCCATACAAGGTATTCAAGGCCCGCGCCTTCCCAAGATGCGGAGACGCGGAGCACGCCTCTGTCAGGTGCCGTTGCGCCCAATCGCATCACAGACTGGCGCGCGGTGTCAGAACCTGCCAGCCAATAAACACAGCGACAAGACATCCCCTGCCGCCGCCGCCGTCATCAACCACTACGACTAGCAGGCGGCATGGGCAGGGCGGCAAGACGAAGACTCAGAAGCCTTCGCCAGAGACAACTACCGACGTAACTGCGGATACGATAGTCAGCAGGCAATCTCCCCGGGACCACCTGTCGGGTCCCGACCCCCCTTGTAAGCCACGCGAGCCTTGGACCATAAAATGCTCGGGTAGGCAACTTTAGCAAGGGTTCGCACTCTAGCCATTTGCACCCTGGGTTCGCACTCCCGCAACTCATACGCTAGGCATAACTCATCCTCAAGCGTAGGACTCCGGTTCTGAGCAACAAGCAATACAGCGAGCACCTCTGCTTGCCGTGGACGTAGGGTTTTACGCTCCGGCGGCCTGAACCACGTAAAACTCACCGTGTCAAGCTCCTCCTTAACTCGTCCCTTCGCTCAAGCTCTCCGCAAGTGACTAGCCCCTCCAAAAAAGAACCTCCGCGGGCTGCCCAGTGCAGGTCCGGGGGAAGTGTCAACCACACACTTCGACAGTGTCCATTGGAAGGCTTTTCCCTTTGTTAGCAACTCCGTCATAGGCTTTGCTACCTTAGAGAAGTCCTTGATGAACTGTCGGTAGTATCCATCCATCCTAAGAAAACTCTGAATATCCCTCACGTTTTGCGGTTGGTTCCACTTTAGAACATCTCCCACTTTTTCGGGATCAACCGATACTCCTTCCTCGGAGATAATGTGGCCTAGGAACGATATCTCCCTTAGCCAAAATTGACATTTGCTGAGCTTGGCATACAATTGATGCTCTCGCAGCTTCTATAATGTCAATCTCAAGTGTTCTTCATGTTCTTCCTCGCTTTTCGAATACACCATGATGTCGTCGATGAAAACCATGACGAACTTATCCAAGTACTCCATGAAGACCTTGTTCATGAGGTACCTGAAGTATGCGGGTGCATTTGTTAACCCAAAATACATCACGGTATATTCATACGAACCATACCGTGTCCGAAAGGCAGTCTTGGGTATATCGGAGGGCTTAATCTTCAGCTGGAAATATCCCGACTGAAGATCAATCTTGGAGAACACTCGGGCTCCTTTCATCTGGTCAAATAGGTCCTCTAAAGGGGGCAGAGGGTATTTGTTCTTGATCATCACCTCGTTGAGAGACCTATAATCCACGCACATCCTTTGGGTTCCATCCTTCTTGTCTACGAAGAGCACGGGGGCTCCCCATGGTGACGAGCTTGGACGTATAAAACCCTTCTCTTGCTGCTCCTGGATTTGTTTCTTGAGCTCCACTAGTTCGTTGACGGGCATCCTATAGGGTCTCTTTGCTATAGGTGCAGTTCCGGGTACCATGTCAATGGAAAACTCGATGTCCCGGTCATGTGGCATACCTGGAAGTTCTTCCAGAAACACGTCCGAGAATTCTGGGACCACCAGAATGCTTTCCAGGGTTGCTTCTTCGACGTGGTTCAACGTTGCCTTCTTGGTTGCCGGTTGGGCTGACTCAAACTTGATATGGGTACCGTGCTCGTTGGTCAACTGCACGCTCCTCTCAGCACATTGGATTACTTCATTGTGCTTACTTAGCCAATCCATTCCAAGTATTATGTCAAGCCTTGGGAATCCAAGACAATGAGGTTGGCAAGGAAGTCTACCCCCTTATTTTAAGGTTTACTTTCGGACATACTATATTAGTCCTCATCTCTCCACCGGGAGATTTAACCAACATAGTATATTTTAAGTGTGATATGGGTAGATTATACTCGGCAACATACTTGGATGATATGAAGGAATGTGATGCTCCAGAATAAAACAGAATGGTGGCTGGGTTGGAGTTGGCACGGAACATACCGATCACGATGTCCTCAGCCTGTTGCGCTTCCTCAGCAGAGATATGGTTCACGTTGCTGCGAGCATAGTTCTGCTGTCCACGGTTTCCTTGATTGGCTCCTCCGTTCGGCCGTGGGTTTTGCTTGGGAACGTTGCTTTGCTGTCCAGGACCTCTCCTCGGGCACTGGCTCGCAAAGTGTCCTGTTTCTCCACATGCAAAACATGCCTTGCTGCCCACGGCAGCAGGTACGTTGGGGCGGGGATTTTGAACAGGAGCGCCCATGTTTGGACGAGGCGCAGGAGGCAAAGGCACACGAGGTGCTTGCATGGCAGGACGTTGCTGTGGTGGCTTATTAGGGCGAAAAGTAGGGGTGGTCGATCCATACGGCGGTGCAGCTGGGGGCATGTAACGGGGACGTACATTGCTCCCTTGTGGCTGGTATGGCATCTTTCTTTTGCCCTCTCGCTCAATCTCTCGGATCTTGCTCTCCACCACTATAGCCTTGTCAACCAGCTTCTGGAAGCTCGCATAGTCATTGTTGAGGAGCTGAACTTGGATCTCAATGTTCAACCCTCTCATGAACAGGTACTGCTTCCTTTGGTCCGAGTTGACATCCTCGGGGGCATACCGGGACAGTTGCGTGAACTTGTTGAGGTACTCATTCACGCTTTTCTGTCCTTGGCGGAGACCTTTGAACACTTGTCTCTTGAGCATCATTACACCAGAAGGGATGTAATGAGAGCAAAAACTCTCCTTGAACTCAGTCCAAGTAATAGTATCCGGGTCGACATGAGCGTTGCACAGGGCATCCCAGCAGTCAGCGGCAGCTCCCATGAGTTGGTGCGACACAAAGAGAACCTTCTCTCGGTCATTGCACTGAAATATGGCAAGCTTCTTCTCCATGGATTTCAACCAATCGTCGACTTCCATGGGGTCGTTAGCTTGAGCAAAAGTGGGCGGTCGAGTCCTCATGAACTCTCCCAGCCTGTTGTGAGCCGGCGGTGGTGGCGGCGGTGGTGCTGGAACAGGGTTGTTGTTGTTGGCCTGCAGCTGACCCAAAGTTTGGATCATGGTCTGCATAAGATGATTCTGCATGGCCATCAACCGTTCCAGGTTGTTTTCACCAGCTCCGGGGTTAACAGGAACTTCATCGTGGCCATCCCCTTGGTTGCCACGGACGTTCCTTCCTTGGCGGCCGGCGTTTCCTCTCACCATCTGTGAGAGGGAACGGAATAGAATAGAGGTTAGAAGGTTAGATGGATCCCCCTAATTATATGCATCAAGGTGGATGGACTATATATCGTCCTATATGAGGATGTGAACAAGTGCCGAAGCATCTCACACCTCTCTATACTTATGTGTGGATATGGACAACGCTTGAGACATCCCACAGCTCACACTAAGCACACAATCACAAGCAATCATCACAAAGTTTAGCACACAACTCCTATTCAAGCTTCTATTCAATGGGGGTCCTATAGGGTTTTTGGGGTGATACCAATCTGTGATGTCACCCTATGTCAAGGTGTGTGTGCTGAGTCAAACATGATGGGAAACCCTTTTATAGGAGTTTACTAGTTTTGGTCAAACCACCCTTGTCGCCAGGAAAGTGTATGAGTCGGGTATGGTTTTTACTTTTATGCTTCGCTGAGTCCATGGGATATGGGAAGCGAGATAGATATGTCTAGCTAATTGCACTCGTAAGGATAATAAGAAAACTGATGTTGTTAAGGAACATGGATCGGAGGGAGATCTAGGCAAGCCTGGGTTTGTGAATGAGATAGAAAGAGGTGGTTGTTTACTTTCCATAGATCTAAGGACCGGTTCATGCGAGCACATGCCAGGATAACAGTGCCACCACAAGGCCAACTATGGGTGCGGCTTAGCTGAGTAATTAGGTAAGTTGCTAGATTGTTATGGACCGTGGAAGGCACAGGGAATGGGAGTCGAGTGAGGACTGCCCTGGGAGCTACATGGCACAAGAGGGGGCCCGTGGGTGGGAGAACTGGAGATTCTAGCCTGCCGGTGAAACCTTAGTGAGTCCATACATCTAGTAGCCCCTTTGTAAAGTCTATTTTGTGATCTCTTGGCCATACACCGACGGTTGTGTACTGGTATAATGAAGGTTCTGCAGTCGCCGACGGGTGACGAAATCACAAACTTGTGGGTAAAGAGGTGCAACTCTGCAGAGTCTAAAACTATCATGATAGCCGATCTTACGGTCACGAGCGCCTGGCCAACTTCCATGATTAGTTGGATGGTTATTTAGGGATGGTTTTGGATGGTTTTGGCTATGGTTTGATTTGATTTTTGGGACTGTTGAGTCTGGGTGATAAGATTGGTTGCATGACTGTTGAGTCACGGCAACAAAATTGGTCTCGGTGTGAGACGGAATTGTTTATGAAATGGAATGGTAGCGAATACGAGATGGTATTCGTGAGATGGTAGCGAATACGAGAAGGTATTCGTGAGCAAGAATGAGGTTGATTAATGTCCGATTGGGACATGGATGGTAATGAACATAATGGAGGTATGTTGATATTTTAATACATGTTGGGATTACGTTCACTTAAAGTCAAGTTGCTGTTTTATTGTGGTTTTGATAAATAACTTTGCTTTCCTCAATGAGCCTTTTTATAACTACCTTGTTGTGAGCTACATATCATATTTTCCCGCACTTGCTGAGTACATCATTATACTCAAACTTGCATTATTATTTCATCATCAGCAACAGGAGAAGATTACTATGAAGACTAGGCGGAGCATTAGGCGTGTAATCTGTCCTCAACCTTGCCCGTGGGGATGGAGTAGAGATGGAGTTGCTGCTGCTTAGATTGCTTCCGCATTAGTTAGAAGACTTCCACTGCTAGAATAAAGACTTCCGCTGTGAGCATAAGTCCAAGACTCATGAGACATTGTAATAAACTCTGTTATTCGTGGTCATATATATTCTGAAATTCAGTTTGTGGATGTTGTGTATATGTGTGATGAACATCCTAGGCACACATATGCATCAGTTCTCGGTTCCGTGGTTTTCCACAGAATTGAGGGCGTCACAGATTGGTATCAGAGCCACGGGTTGACGGTAGGTTACACGCTTAGATAGATCACAAATTGGTATCAAACACAGATTGGTAGCTAAGCCACACTGACCATAGGATGCAAGACTAGGATGCATAGATTGGCCTTGAAACTACCTTGACATAGGATACAAGCCTAGGAAAGGCCATAGTTGGATCACATATTGACAACACCATAAGCCATATAGGACCCCCATTGAACAAGCCTTGACTAGGAGTTGTATGAACCCTTGTGATGATTGTTTATGATTGTGTGCTTAGTGTGAGTTGTGGGACGTCTCAAAGCGTTGCCCATATCCACACATAAGTAGAAAGAGGTGTGAGATGCCTTGGCACTTGTTCACATCCTCATATGGGCTGATATATATAGTCCAATCCACCTTGATACATATAGTTAGGGGGATCCATCTAACCTTCTAACTTTCTATTCTATTTCGTTCTCTCTCACAGATAGTAAGAGGAAACGCCGGCCCAAGGAACGTCCGTGACAACCAAGAGGATGGCCACGATGAAATTCCTGTTAACCCCGGAACTGGTCAGAACAACCTGGACCGATTAACGGCAATGCAGAACCAACTTATGCAAACCATGATCCAAACTTTGGGTCAGTTGCAGGCTAACAACAACAATCCCGTTCCGGCACCACCGCCACCACCACCGCCGGCTCATAACAGACTGGGAGAGTTCATGAGGACTCGACCACCCACCTTTACTCAAGCTAACGACCCCATGGAGGCCGACGACTGGTTGAAATCCATGGAGAAGAAGCTTGCCATAATGAAGTGCAATGACCGAGAGAAGGTTCTTTTTGTGTCGCACCAACTCATGGGAGCTGCCTCTGTCTGGTGGGATGCCCTATGCAACGCTCATATCGACCCGGAGACGATCACTTGGACTGAGTTCAAAGAGAGTTTCTGCTCTCAATCCCTGCTGGTGTAATGATGCTCAAGAGACAGGAGTTTGAAGGTCTCCACCAAGGACAGAGAAGCGTGAATGAGTATCTCAACAAGTTCACACAACTGTCCCAGTATGCCCCCGAAGATGTCAACTCGGACCAAAGGAAGCAATACCTGTTCATGAGAGGGTTAAACAATGAGATCCAGGTTCAGCTCCTCAACAATGACTACGCGAGCTTCTAGAAGCTGGTTGACAAGGCTATAGTGGTTGAAAGCAAGATCCGAGAGATCGAGCGAGAGTGCAAGAGGAAGATGCCGAACCAGCCCCAAGGGATCAATGTACGACCTCGGTACATGCCCCCAGCCGCACCACAGTATGGATCGACCGCTCCTGCATACTGCCCTAGTCAGCCACCACAGCAATGACCCGTTGCACAAGCACCCTGTGTGCCCTTGCCTCCTGTGCCCCGACCCAACATGGGCGCTCCTGTTCAAAACCCCTGCCCCAACGTACCTGCTGCCGTAGGCAACAGGGCATGCTTTGCATGCGGGGAAACAGAACACTTCGCGAGCCAGTGCCCGAGGAGAGGTCCTAGACAGCAATGCAACATGCCCAAGCAGAACCCGAGACCGAACGACAGCAGTACTACGCTCGCGGCAACGTGAACCATGTCTCTGCTGAGGAAGCACAACAGGCTGAGGACATCGTAATTGGTATGTTCCTTGCCAATTCCAACCCAACCACCATTTTATTTGATTATGGAGCATCACATTCCTTCATATCATCCAAGTTTGTTGCCAAGCATAATCTACCCATATCACACTTGAATTGTACTATGTTAGTTAATTCTCCCGGTGGAGAGATGAGGACTAATATAGTATGTATGAAAGTAAGCCTTAAAATAAGGGGGATAGACTTCCTTGCCGACCTCATTGTCTTGGATTCCCAAGGGCTTGACATAATACTCAGGATGGATTGGTTAAGCAAGCACAACGGAGTAATCCAATGTGCTGAGAGGAGCGTGCAGTTGACAAACGAGCACGGTATTCGTATCGAGATTGAGTCAGCCCAACAAACAACCAATAAGGCAATTTTGAACCACGTCGAAGGAGCAACATTGGACAGCATTCCAGTGGTTCAAGAATTCTCGGACGTGTTCCCCGAAGAGCTTCCAGGTATGCCACCTGACCAGGACATTGAGTTTGCCATTGATTTGGTATCCGGAACTGCACCCATAGCAAAGAGACCCTATAGGATGCCCACCAATGAACTAGTGGAACTCAAGAAGCAAATTCAGGAGCAGTTGGAGAAGGGTTTTATACGTCCAAGCTCGTCACCATGGGGAGCTCCCGTGCTCTTCGTAGACAAGAAGGATGGGACCCAAAGAATGTGCGTGGACTATAGGTCTCTCAACGAGGTGACAATCGAGAACAAATACCCTCTGCCCCGTATAGAGGACCTATTCGACCAAATGAAAGGAGCCCAAGTGTTCTCTAAGATTGATCTTCGGTCGGGATACTTCCAGCTGAAGATTAAGCCCTCCGATATACCCAAGACTGCCTTTCGAACACGGTATGGTTCGTATGAATATACCGTCATGTCTTTTGGGTTAACAAATGCACCCGCATACTTCATGTACCTTATGAACAAGGTTTTCATGGAGTACTTGGATATGTTCGTCGTGGTTTTTATCGACGACATTATGGTGTATTCAAAAAGTGAGGAGGAGCATGAAGAAAATTTGAGATTGACCTTGCAGAGAATGCGCGAGCATCAATTGTGTGCCAATCTTAACAAGTGTCAATTTTGGCTAAAGGAGATATCGTTCCTAGGCCACATTATCTCCAAGGAAGGAGTATCGGTTGATCCCGAAAAAGCGGGAGATGTTCTGAAGTGGAACCAACCGCAAAACGTGAGGGATATTCGGAGTTTTCTTGGGATGGCTGGATACTACTGACGCTTCATCAAGGACTTCTCTAAGATAGCAAAACCTATGACAGAGTTGCTAACGAAGGGAAAAGCGTTCCAGTGGACATCAGCGTGCCAAGAGAGCTTTGAGGAACTTAAGAAAAGGCTAACCACAGCGCCGGTTTTGGTATTGCCGGACGTAAGCAAGAGCTTTGACATATATTGTGACGCATCCAGACAAGGGCTCGAATGTGTGCTCATGCAAGAAGGACAAGTGGTAGCCTATGCCTCACGACAATTAAAGAAGCACAAGATTAATTGTCCGACACATGACTTGGAGCTAGCAGCAGTAGTGCATGCATTGAAGATATGGAGACATTATATCCTTGGTCATCAATGTTAGATCTATACGGATCATAAAAGTCTCAAGTACATATTTACACAAACGGACTTGAATTTGAGGCAACGTCGATGGTTGGAACTCACCAAGGATTACGATGTTGGAATCAATTACCACCCTGGAAGGGCCAATGTAGTAGCTAATGCATTGAGCCGGAAGGGAGCATGTCACCAACTCACGGTTCGGGAGCTACCACCCAAACTACGCTAGGAGTTCGAACAGTTACACCTCGGATTCTTGAACAACATGGAAGTGATGGAAATCCACTCTTCATTGGAGAAAGAGATAAAAGATGGCCAAGCAACAGATGAGGAGATCAAGGAGATCAAGGAAAGGATCCGACAAGGAATAGAGAATGATTTCAAAGAAGATGAGAAGGGTACGCTTTGGCTAGGAAAAAGGATTTGTGTGCCTAACGTAAAGCACATCCGCGACATGATATTAAAAGAGGCACATGATTCACCTTATTCCATACATCCCGGAAGTACCAAAATGTACAAGGACTTGAAAACTTGTTATTGGTGGGATGGTATGAAAAGGGACATAGTCGAATATGTTGCCCTATGCGACAAATGCCAACGGGTGAAGGCCGAACATCAAAGACCTGCTGGATTGTTGCAACCCTTGAAGGTACCCGAGTGGAAGTGGGATGACATCAGTATGGATTTCATCGGCGGATTGCCACACACTCAGTCAGGTTATGACTCCGTCTGTGTTATCGTGGACCAATTTAGAAAAAACACCCATTTTCTCCCTGTAAGGGCCAAGTACAACGTTGCATAATTAGCCGAGTTGTACATGGAGCAGATCATGTGCCGTCATGGAGTCCCGAAGAGGATAGTCTCAGATCGGGGTTCTCAGTTTACCTCTAGATTTTGGAGGAAGCTGCAGAAAGCTATGGGTACACGACTGGATTTTAGCTCCGCCTATCACCCACAAACCGATGGACAAACCGAAAGGACAAACCAAATTTTGAGGACATGTTGAGAGCTTGCGCCTTGAAACATGGCGTAGTTAGGATAGGAGTTTACCGTACGCTGAATTCTCCTATAACAACAGCTATCAAGCTAGCTTGAAGATGTCGCCTTTCGAAGCATTGTACGGTATACGGTGTAGAACACCGCTTTTTTGGAACGAAACCGGAGAGAACCAGGTGTTTGGACCCGAAGTACTACAAGAAGCTGAAAAGCAAGTCCAAACGGTACGGGAGAACTTAAAGGCTGCTCAGTCACGACATAAAAGGCTATGAGGACAATAGACGAAGGAAGTTGACTTTTGAAGTAGGAGACTTCGTATACCTTAAGGTATTGCCTATCCGAGGCCAACGACGTTTCAACGTCAAAGGCAAGCTAGCACCTCGCTACATCAGACCATTTAAGATTTTGGACAAGCGAGGAGAAGTAGCCTATCAACTGGAGCTCCCAACATATCTCGCCGACGTACATGACGTGTCTCATGTATCCCAGCTCAAGAAGTGCTTGAGAGTACCAGAGGAGCAAGTACCAATGGAAGAGCTTGAACTTCAAGAGGACCTGACTTATGCGGAGCACCCTGTCCGAATTTCGGACGTAAGGGAAAGGGTCACAAGAAACAAAGCGATCCGATGGTGCAAGGTACAATGGAGCCATCACACCGAAGCTGAAGCCACATGGGAGCGTGAAGAAGACATCAAGGCAGAATTCCCTCATCTATTATCTACTAACGAATCTCGAGTGCGAGATTCAATTTAAGGGGGGTAGATTTGTGACACCCTCATTTTTGGTTTCTGCATGTATTCATGTTTCATGCAGAGAAAACATTTTAAAAGAAGTGGGAACATAGAAAGAATAAAAAAGATAGCCAAAAAGAGAAAAATCCAGTTCACCAAGAGCGCCGAAGACAACTCCCGCGGCCTTCTGGCCACGTGGCGCCTTCGGAGCTCATATCCACAAATGGGGAGAGGTCCACCACTAAACTGGCTACGTGGCAGGCTCGGGGCTCATCCCGCAAAGGGGGAGACGTCTGACCCCATGGGACACGTGTTGCCCCCGGAGCTAGCCTCTGCAGAGAAGCGAGGCCAGTCCCGCAGGACACGTGTCAACTTCGGAGCTAGTCACCACGGAAATCAGAGGACCAGTCGTGCGGGATACATGTCGATCTCGGAGCTCACCTCCGGGAGGTCCGGTTCTATTGGTCACGTGCCGCCACCGGAGCTTACCTCCGGGAGGTCCGTCACTGTTGGACACGTGTCAACCTCGGAGCTCGTCTCTGAGAAGAAAGGAAGTCTGGCGCTGTTAGGACACGTGGCACATCTGCAGCCACCTCCGAAGAGAGGGAAGGTCCGACACTGACACGTGGCATGCGCGGAGCCACCTCCGATAGAGAGGAGGTCCCGACTGCCAGGATACGTGGCACATGCGGAGCTCACCTCCGAAGGAGAGGGAGGTCCCGCTCTCTTGACACGCGGCACAACCGGAGCTCGTCTCTGCGGAAAGGGGAGACCAGGCCCCGGTGGACACGTGGAGCTTCCGGAGCTCATCACCGCGGAGGTGACGAGTTCTATAGCGGTTTTTGTTTCTGTACGCGTTGAAATACCGGTACGGAGAGGAAACCGACATGAATTCCACAATGTTACCGCACCAAATCAACTAAAAATAAGTTGTTAAGATTCAACGACAATTTGAATAGGACTCTTATTCAAAGTCCAATCAGATTAGAACTCTTTCTTCCCGATTATAAATAGGACCCAGAACATTTGGCCGAAACCACGAACTTCTTTTCCAACTCCTGAGCCGACGACTTAGAGCCCTAGCCCCAGCTCGCCGAATAAACCCTTTGCCGGAGTTCAGTCGAGGAAGATCACCGAAAGAGGGCCCCAACGATCTGTCTTGCTAAGAGAAGGACCTCGAGACTAAGAAGAACATAAGGTAGGTCTCCAATACTACCTTACGACATCATCACGTTTTCTTTGCATCTGTTCTTCAACTCCTTTCGAGCAGAAGCTTTTTCATGGACAAATCACGTGTTGATCGGTCTGATCTAGAGTCAAGATCATCGCCACGTCCACATTTGATCCGAACACCCCTGTTCATCATAAAACCCATGCAAACCATGCAAGAACATGTACAAACTGATCTAATGAAAACTGATCATAGGATAGCATGCATATGCATCATCGCATCTAGTTAAAGTTTGTGCATGATATTGATTGTTTTGAATCTTGTATGTGTGTGATCGCGTATAGAAGGACAAGCTCAGGGAGCCATTTACGACGAGCTTCCACAACAAGGTTTCAAGATCCAAGAGCAACCGGAACCGCAAGAACAAGGCATGTGCCCCTTGACCATATTGATCCTATGTTTTGGGAAACTATTTTGTTTTGCGAAAAGGTGTGTGTGCTGAGTCAAACATGATGGGGAACCCTTTTATAGGAGTTTACTAGTTTTGGTTAAACCACCCTTGTCGCCAGGAAAGTGTATGAGTCGGGTATGGTTTTTACTTTTATGCTTCGCTGAGACCATAGGATATGGGAAGCGAGATAGATATGTCTAGCTAATTGCACACGTAATGATAACGAGAAAACTGATGTTGTTAATGAACATGGATCGGAGGGAGATCTAGGCCAGCCTGGGTTTGTGAATGAGGTAGAAAGAGATGGTTGTTTACATGCCATAGATCTAAGGACCGGTTCATGCGAGCACATGCTAGGATAACAGTGCCACCACAAGGCCAAGTATGGGTGCGGCTTAGCTGAGTAATTAGGTAAGTTGCTAGATTGTTATGGACCGTGGAAGGCGTGGGGAATGGGAGTCGAGTGAGGACTGTCCTGGGAACTGCATGGCACAAGAGGGGGCCCGTGGGTGGGAGAATTGGAGATTCTAGCCTGCCGGTGAAACCTTAGTGAGTCCATACATCTAGTAGCCCCTTTGTAAAGGCTATTTTGTGATCTCTTGGCCATACACCGACGGTTGTGTACTGGTATAATGGAGGTTCTGCAGTCGCCGACGGGTGACGAAATCACAAACTTGTGGGTAAAGAGGTGCAAACTCGCAGAGTCTAAAACTATCATGATAGCCGAGCTCGCGGTCATGAGCGCCTGGCCAACTTCCATGATTAGTTGGATGGTTATTTTGGGATGGTTTTGGTTATGGTTTGATTTGGTTTTCAGGACTGTTGAGTCCGGGTGATAAGATTGGTTGCATGACTGTTGAGTCTCAGCAACAAGATTGGTCTCGGTGTGAGACGGAATTGTTTATGAAATGGAATGGTAGCGAATACGAGATGGTATTCGTGAGATGGTAGCGAATACGAGAAGGTATTCGTGAGCAAAAATGAGGTTGATTAATGTCCGATTGGGACATGGAAGGTAATGAACATAACGGAGGTATGTTGGTATTTTAATACATGTTGGGATTACGTTCACTTAAAGTCAAGTTGCTGTTTTATTGTGGTTTTGATATATAACTTTGCTTTCCGCTATGATCCTTTTTATAACTATCTTGTTGTGAGCTACATATCATATTTTCCCGCACTTGCTGAGTACATCATTGTACTCAAACTTGCATTATTATTTCATCATCAGCAACAGGAGAAGATTACTATGAAGACCAGGCGGAGCATTAGGCGTGCAATCTGTCCTCAACCTTGCCTATGGGGATGGAGTAGAGATGGAGCTACTGCTGCTGCTTAGATTGATTCTGCATTAGTTAGAAGACTTCGGCTGCTAGAATTAAGACGTCCACTGTGAGCATAAGTCCAAGACTCATGAGACATTGTAATAAACTCTGTTATTCGTGGTAATATATATTCTGAAATTCAGTTTGTGGATGATGTGTATATGTGTGATAAACATCCTGGGCACACATATGCATCAGTTCTCGGTTCCGTGGTTTTCCACACAATTGAGGGCGTCACACCCATTGACTCAGCGAAGCATAAAAGCAAAAAACCATACCCGACTCAATAACTTTCCCGGCAACAAGGGTGGTTAGCAAAACTAGATCAAAGGGTTTCCCATCATGTTGACTCAAGCACACACATCTTTTTGCAAACAAAACAATTTTCCAAAAACATAGGATCAATATGGTCAAGGAGCACTTGCCTTGTTCTTGCGTTTCCCGTTGCTCAAAATCTTGCTGATGTAGTCCATCGTAGGTAGATCCCTGAGCTTGTCCTTCTATACGCGATCACGCACATACAAGATTCATAGCAATCAATCATTATGTACAAACTCTACCTTAAGATGCAATGATGCATATGCATGTTAATCCTATGATGCAGTTTAGTTTGTACGTGTTCTTGCATGGCTTGCATGGGGTTTTACGATGATCAAAGGTGTAGAGATCAATTGTGGACGTGGCGATGATCTCATTACAAGATCTAAATCACACCGATCAACACGTGATCTGTCGACGAAAAATCTTCTGTTCCAAAGGAATCGAAGAACATATGCAAAGAAAATGCGATGATGTCGTAAGGTGGTATTGGAGACCTACCTTACTTCCTTCGGTCTTTCCTCAGGTTGTCGGCTCTCCTCCGGCGATAAAAATCGTCTATGGGCTCGTCGGCGATCTCTCTAGTGGTCAAACTCCAGTGAAGGGTTTACTCAAAAGTTGGGGGATAGGGCTCTAAGTTGTCGGCTCAGGAGGTGGAAAAGAAGTATGTGGTTGCAGCCAAAGGTTTTCGGTTCTATTTATAATCAGGAAGAGAAGAGTCCTAATCTGATTGGAATTCGAATAAGAGTCCTATTCAAATTGTTTTTGAATCTTAACTACTTATCTTCAATTGATTTGGTGCGGTAACATTGTACAAATCGTGTCAGTTTCCTCAGTACCGGGGATTCCCATGCGTACAGAGGAAAAACCGCTTCAAATCTCGTTACCTTCGCGGCGACGAGCTCTGGAGGCTCCACGTGTCCTGCACAAACCTGGGCTCCCTTTTCTGCAGAGACAAGCTCTGGTTGTGCCGCATGTCAGGCGGGCGAGACCTCCCTCTTCCTCAGAGGTGAGCTCCGTGTGCGCCATGCGTCCTGGCGGGCGGGACCTCCCTCTCCCTCAGAGGCGAGCTCCGCGTGCGCCATGTGTCTGGTGGGTCAGGACCTCCCCTCTCAACAGAGGCGAGCTCAGCGAACGCCACGTGTCAGTTCCAGACCTCCCCCTCTCTTTGGAGGTGGCTCCGAGTGTGCCATGTGTCAATTCTGGACCTCCCCTCTCTTCAGAGGTGGGCTCCGAGAATGCCATGTGTCCAGTAGCGCTAGACTTCCTTTTTTCTCAGAGACGAGCTCCGAGGTCGACACGTGTCCAACAGTTTTGGACCTCCCGGAGGTGTGCTCCGGTGGTGACACGTGTCCAATAGGACCGGACGTCCCGGAGGTGATCTCCAAAGGTGACACGTGTCCAGTAGGACCGGACCTCTCGGAGGTGAGCTACGAGCGCGACATGTGTCCCGTGCGGCTGGTCCTCTCCTTTCCGCGGTGACTAGCTCCGAAGACGACACGTGTCCTTCGGGCTGGACTTTGCTCCTCCGCAGAGGCTAGCTCCGGGGGCAACACGTGTCCCATGGAGGTCGGACCTCTCTCCCTTCGCGGGGATGAGCCCCGGGCCTGCCACGTAGCCAGTTTAGCGGCGGGCCTCTCCCCCTTTGCGGAGATGAGCTCCGAACGCGCCCCGTGGCCAGCGGGCCGCGGAAGTTGTCTTCGGCGCTCTCGGTGAACTGGAATTGGCTCTTTTTGGCTATAATTTTTATTCCTTTTTTTTCTGTTTCAACTTATTTTAAAAATGTTTTTCTACATGAAACATGAATACATGTAGAAACAAAAAATGAGGGTGTCACATTATCTCCGGAAGGTCTGTCACTGTTGGACACGTGTCAACCTCGGAGCCCGTCTCTGAGGAGAAAGGAAGTCTGGCGCTACTGGACACGTAGCAATCTCGGAGCCACCTCCGGAGAGAGTGGAGGTCCGGCTCTGACACGTGGCATTCTCTCAGCCCACCTCCGAAGAGAGGGGATGTCCGGAACTGACACGTGGCGTTCACGGAGCTCGCCTCTGTTTAGAGGGGAGGTCCCGATCCGCAAGACGCGTGGTGCACGCGGAGTTCGCCTCTGAGGGAGAGGGAGGTCTCGCCCGCCTGACACACGGCACAACCGGAGCTTGTCTCTGCGGAAAAGGGAGCCCAGGTTCCCGCAGGACACGTGGAGCTTCCGGAGATTATCCCTGCGTAAGGACGCGATTCTGAAATGGTTTTTCCTCTGTACGTGAGTACCTGTTACTGAGGAAACCGACATGAACTCTTCTACGTTGATACCGCACCAAATCAATTAAAGATAAGTTGTTAAGATTCAAAAACAATTTGAATAGGACTCTTATTCAAAATCCAATCAGATTAGGACTCTTCTCTTCCCGATTAGAAATAGAACCCAAAACAACCCCTTGGTCATAACACCTTTTCTAAGCCGACAACTTAGAAGCCCTAGCCCCAAACTCGCCGAGCTAAACCCCTTCGCTGGAGTTTGACCGCCGGAGAGACCGCCGACGAGCCTAGACACGATCGCCGCTGCCGGAAGAGAGCCCCGATGATCTGTTTTTGCAAAGAGGGAGGACCCGAAGGAAGTAAGGTAGGTCTCCATTACCACCTTACGACATCATCGCGTTTTCTTTGCATCTGTTCTTCAATCCCTTCGAACAGAAGCTTTTTAATGGACAGATCACGTGATGATCGGTTTGATCTAGATCTTGTGACGAGATCATTGCCACGTCCACAATTGATCTTTACACCTCTGTTCATCGTATAACCCATGCAAGCCATGCAAGAACACGTACAAACTGATTTAATAAAAACTGCATCATAGGATTAGCATGCATATGCATCATTGAATCTTAAAGTAGAGTTTGTGCATGATGATTGATTGCTATGAATCTTGTATGTGCGTGATCGCGTATAGAAGGACAAGCTCAGGGAGCTACCTACGACGGACTAAAACAGCAAGAATTTAAGCAACTAGAGCCGCAAGAACAAGGCAAGTGCCCCTTGACCATATTGATCCCATGATTTTGAAAGACTGTTTTGTTTGCGAAAAGGTGTGGGTGCTTGAGTCAACTTGATGGGAAACCCTTTCATAGGAGTTCACTAGTTTTGTTAACCACCCTTGTCACCGGGAAAGTTAATGAGTCGGGTGTGGTTTTTGCTTTATGCTTCGCTGAGTCCATGGGATACGGGAAGCGAGACAGATGAGTCTAGCTAACTGTACTCATATAAATAATGAGAAACGGATATTGTTAATGAACATGAATCGGAGGAAGATCTAGGCAAGCATGGTTTGTGGATGAGGTAGAATGAGATGGTGGTTACTTGCCGTAGATCTAAGGACCGGTTCATGCGAGCACATGCCAGGATAACAGTGCCACCACAAGGCCAAGTATGGGTGTGGCTTAGCCAAGTAATTAGGTAAGTTGCTAGATTGTTATGGACCGTGGAAGGCGCGCGGAATGGGAGTCGAGTGAGGACTGCCCTGGGAACTGCAAGGCACAAGAGGGGGCCGGTGGGTGGGCGAATTGGAGATTCTAGCCTGCTGGTGAAACCTTAGTGAGTCCATATATCTAGTAGCCCCTTTGTAAAGGCTATTTTGTAGTCTCTTGGCCATACACCGACGGTTGTGTACTTGTATAATGGAGGTTCTGCAGTCGCCGACGGGTGACGAAATCATAAACTTGTGGGTGAAGTGGTACAAACTCTACAGAGTCTAAAACTATCATGATAGCCGAGCTTACGGTCACGAGAGCCTGGACAACCCACATGATTAGATTGGATGGTTTTTGGGATAGTTTTGGATGGTTTAGTTTTGGTTATGGTTTGGTCTTTGGATTTGGTTTTCGGGACGGTTGAGTCCGGGTAATGAGATTGGTTGCATGACTGTTGAGTCATGGCAACGAGATTTGGTCTCGGAATGAGAAGGAACTGAATATGAGATGAAATGGTAGTGAATACGAGATGGTATTCATGAGATGGTAGTGAATACGAGATGGTATTCCTGAGCAAAGTTGAAAAAGATTAATGTCTGGTTGAGACATGGAAAGGGATGAATCATAATGGAGGTATGTTAATGTCTAAATACATGTTGGGATTACATTCACTTAAAGCTAAGTTGCTGTTTTTATCGTGTTTTGAGAAATAAACTTTGCTTTCTGTAATGATCCTTTTTATACCTTTCTTGCTGTGAGTTACATATCATATATTTACCACACTTGCTGAGTACATCATGTACTCAAACTTGCATTATTACTTCATCATCAGCAACAGGAGAGAAGTACTATGAAGACCAAGTGGAGCATTAGGCGTGTAATCTGTCCTCAACCTTGCCTGTGGAATAGGAGATGGAGCCGCTGCTGCTGCTTAGTTGCTTCCGCGATAGATAGAAGACTTCCGCTGCTAGAATGAGTCCAAGACTCATGAGATATTGTAATAAACCCTGTTATTCGTGGTATTATTCTGAAATTCAGTTTGTGGATTATATGTGTATGTGTGATGAACATCCTGGGCACACATATGCATCAGTCTCGGTTCAGAGAGGTTTCCTCTCAGAACAGGGGCGTCACATGCTTGTGACCGGAAGCACGGCTATCATGATAGTTTTACACTCTGCAGAGGTGGCACCACTTTACCCACAAGTTCATGATTTCGTCACCCGTCGGCGACTGCAGAACCTCCATTATACCAGTACACAACCGTCGGTGTATGGCCAAGAGATCATAAAATAGCCTTTACAAAGGGGCTATGTGACACCCTCATTTTTGATTTCTGCATATATTCATGTTTCATGTAGAAAGACATTTTTAAAATAAACAGAAAAGAAATCAAAAGGTCCGACCCCGTGGGACACATGTTGCCCCCGGAGCTAGCCTCTACAGTGGAGCGAGGCTAGTCCCGAAGGACATGTGTCGGCTGCGGAGCTAGTCACCGAGGAAAAGAAAGGACCAGCCGCACAGGAAGCGTGTCGCTCTTGGAGCTCATCTCCGAGAGGTCCGGCCCCGCCAGACATGTGTCGCTCTCGGAGCTCACCTCCGAGAGGTCTGGTCCTATCGGACACGTGTCACATCCGGAGCTTACCTCCCGGAGGTCCGTTACTGATGGACACGTGTCAACCTCAGAGCTCGTCTCTGAGAAGGCAGGAAGTCTGGCACTGTTAGGACACGTGGAAATCTCGGAGCCACCTCCGAAGAGAGGGGAGGTCCGTCTCTGACACGTGGCACATCTAGAGCCACCTCCGAAGAGAGGGGAGGTCCGGAATTGACACATGGCAAACCCAAAGCCACCTCGAAAGAGAGGGGAGGTCCGGAACTGACACGTGGCGTTCGAGGAGCTCGCCCTTGTTGAGAGGGGAGGTCCGGACCCACCAGACACGTGGCGCACACGAAGCTCGCCTCTGAGGGAGAGGGAGGTCCTGCCTGCCAGGACGCGTGGTGCGCGCAGAGCTCACCTCTGAGGAAGAGGGAGGTCTCGCCCACCTGACACGCGTCACAACCAGAGCTTGTCTCTGCAGAAAGGGGAGCCCAGGTTCCCACAGGACACGTGGAGCTTCCGGAGATCATCACCGCGAGGGTGACAAGGTTTGAAGCAGTTTCGCTTCTGTACGCACGGGAATACCGGTATGGAAGGAAACCGACACGAATTCCACGTTGCTACCACACCAAATCAACTAAAGATAAGTTGTTAAGATCCAAAAACAGTTTGAATGGGACTCTTATTCAAAGTCCAATCAGATTAGAACTCTTCTCTTCCCGATTATAAATAGAACCGAAAACCTTTGGCCTACCACAAACTTCTTTTCAACTCCTGAGCCGACGACTTAGATCCCTAGCCCCAGCTCGTCGAGTATACCCCTTCGCCGGAGTTCAGTCACCGGAGATTGCCGGAAGAGAGCCCCGATGATCTGTCTTGCTAGGAGGACCCCGAGGACAAGAAGAACGTAAGGTAGGTCTCCAATACCACCTTACGACATCATCACATTTTCTTTGCATCTGTTCTTTGATTCCTTTCGAACAAAATCTTTTTCGTGGACAGATCACTTTTTGATCAGTTTGATCTAAAGTCAAGATCAACGCCACGCCCACAATTGATCCGAACACTTTTGTTTATCGTAAAAGCCATGCAATCCATGCAAGGACACGTATAAACTAAACTGCATCATAGGATTTGCATGCATATGCATCATCGCATCTGGTTAAAGTTTGTGCATGGTATGATTGTTATAAATCTTGTATGTGCGTGATCGTGTATAGAAGGACAAGCTCAGGGAGCTGTCTACGACGAGCTGCAACAACAAGGTTTTGAGATCCAAGAGCAACAGGAACCGCAAGAACAAGGCAAGTGCCCCTTGACCATATTGATCCCATATTTTGGAAAACTGTTTTGTTTGTGAAAAGGTGTGAGTGCTTGAGTCTATATGATGGGAAACCCATTTATAGGAGTTTACTAGTTTTGTCAAACCACCCTTGTTGTCGGGACAGTTAATGAGTCGGGTATGGTTTTTACTTTTTGCTTCGCTGAGTCCACGGGATTTTGGGAAGCGAGATAGATGTGTCTAGCTAACTGCACTCATAATGATAATGAGAACTTGATGTTAATGAACGTGAATTGGAGGGAGATCTAGACAAGCCAGCATTTTGTGAATGAGGTAGGATGAGATGGTGGTTTTACTTGCGGTAGATCTAAGGACCGGTTCATGCGAGCACATGCCAGGAGAACAGTGCCACCACAAGGCCAAGTATGGGTGCAGCTTAGCCAAGTAATTGGGTAAGTTGCTAGATTGTTATGGACCGTGGAAGGCGCGGAGAATGGGAGTCAAGTGAGGACTGCCCTGGGAACTGCATGGCACAAGAGGGGGCCCGTGGGTTGGAGAATTGGAGATTCTAGCCTGCCGGTGAAACCTTAGTGGGTCCATACATCTAGTAGCCCCTTTGTAAAGGCTATTTTGTGATCTCTTGGCCATACACCGACGGTTGTGTACTGGTATAGTGGAGGTTCTGCAGTTGCCGACGGGTGACGAAATCACAAACTTGTGGGTAAAGTGGTACAAACTCTGCAGAGTTCCTAAAACTATCATGATAGCCGAGCTTACGGTCACGATCGCCTGGATAACCCACATGATTAGTTGTGATGGATTTTGGTTATGATTTGGCTATGGTTATGGTTTGGTTTTCGGGACTGTTGAGTCCGGGTGATAAGATTTAGTTGCATTACTGTTGAGTTATGGCAACGAGATTGGTCTCGGTGTGAGACGGAATTGTTTATGAGATGAAATGGTAGCAAATACGAGATGGTATTCGTGAGATGGTAGCGAATGCGAGAAGGTACTTGTGAGCAAAGATGAAAAAGATTAATGTCTGGTTGAGACAATGGAAAGTGATGAAACATAATGGAGGTATGTTGGTATTTTAATACATGTTGGGATTACATTCAATTAAAGTGAAGTTGCTGTTTTTATCGTGTTTGAGAAATAAACTTTGCTTTCTGCAATGAGCCTTTTTATACCTACCTTGTTAGGAGCTACATATCATATTTTCCCGCACTTGCTGAGTACATCATTGTACTCAAACTTGCATTATTACTTCATCATCAGCAACAGGAAAAGAATACTATGAAGACCAAGTGGAGCATTAGGTGTGTAATCTGTCCTCAACCTTGCCTGTGGGAATGGATGGAGATGGAGCCGCTGCTGCAGTTTAGATCGCTTCCGCACTAGAATAAAGACTTTCGCTGCTAGATTTAGACTTCCGCTGCTAGCATGAGTCCAAGACTCATGAGACTTTGTAATAAACCCTGTTATTCCTGGTAATATATATTCTGAATTCAGTTTGTGGAACATATGTATATGTGTGATGAACATTCTGGGCACACATATGCATCAGTTCTCGGTTCCGTGGTTTTCCACAGAATTGAGGGCGTCCCAGATTGGTATCAGAGCCACGGGTTGATGGTAGGTTTCACGCCTAGATAGAAACCCCAGATTGTGTAGGATCGAAGTACACATGTAAAGCTACCAGAGGGGGGGTTAATGGTAGATAAAAACTTTTCAGCGGAAGCAACAAAACACCCCTCAGCAGAAAAACCGATCTGTTAAAGAAACCGTGTGTGCGACTAATCTAAACGTATTCAACTGTGACAAAACTAGTATAGATTGTATAGAATCAAGTCACAAAGACGTCACAACAAGAATCATGAAAATCCGTTGAGAGAAACTCAAGTTACGATCGAAAGATCGAACAAAGGTCAATCTGTCCTACGCGAGAAAAACAGTTCTGAAATACTGCAAAGAAACTCGTGTAGATCAGGAAACACAAATTCAATGACCATGAAATTTTCACAGATGATAGATAATCAAGTTGTGAAGACAACCCAAAAAGAATCACACCAATTGGATCTCTAAATCTCGAGTTATGATAAAACCACCGAAGCAAGGTAGTGCTGAACAGAAACTCGACGAGAAAAACTTGTCTGGAACAAGTCGGACGAACAAGGCACAAAAGTTCCTTTAGAATACGAATTTTATTTATCAAAAAACAAGAGGAACAGCCCCAAAGTCGTGCTCTCCACGAGCTTTGGCCTCCCTTGCTTATATAACCAGCTCTATGGCCAATCCAATTCAAACAAGGACTCCTACTCCTACTTGGATTCAAACTGTAACTTTCCAATACTGCTCAAGAGTCTTCTATGCACAGATAGAAGCAATCTTAAGACTTCCAAACACCTTAGAAACGTCCCAAACATTCCTAAAACAACTCTACTTCATGCCTAACATGAAATACTATTATAACCAACTCGAAACTTTCCATAAACAAACCATAACCGCCTCAGCCGCAGCCTGAGCGCAAAATCCAGCCGGTTGAACCTTTTCAACCATATCTCCACTTCCATATCTCTTCACCACGCCTTGGAACCATGTTGCCACGTCCATGCACTCCTTGCACACGTGCAAACACCTTCCAACAACGTCCACGATACCTTCATATGCATTGTTCTTGGATCCAAACATGTTGCGCGACCTCCCGATCAACTCAACCACAATTCCTCTTGAACTTGGTTGTTGAACCTCATCTTCTCCCTAAGACTAGTTCAATGGATCCCGTCACCAGCCATGTCTTGAACTCAAGCAACACCTGCACATGAATAAACAACCAATACTTCCGAGCACAAGTCCTCGACTTGACTCTCGTTAGTTCTGAAACTACAACATCTTACGTGAGCACTTGACATAAGCATGTTGTAAACCATAGCAAAATGATATCAGCCATAACCACCAAAACACACCAAAAACTTAGTAAAATAATACTAAGCAAACTTTCAATAAGAGTAAAGCAAGTTCGAAACATTGCAAGTTAAAAGCAGAACCATTGCAATCAAGCTCCGAACCTTACCAAAGCTAACTGAACCTTGAACCGGAGCTTACCAAAGCTAGTCGGACCCAGCGCCGGAGCTTACTAAAGCTTAGTCGGACCTAGCACGAAACTTACCAAAGCTAGTCGGACCTAGCACCGGAGCTAGCAAAAACAAGTCGGACCTAGCCAAAATAAGTCATACCTAGACAAAGCAAGTCGGACCTTATGTCGGACCTTGCCGGAGCTACCCAAAACAAGTCGGACCTATCGTCGTACCTTGCAGGAGCTCGGACCTATAGTCGGACCTTGTTAAAAAGGTGTTTTGGTAGTATTCAAAACTTTTATCGTCAAAGCCAATGTATTCAGCACACATAGGTCTCACAGATTGGTATCAGAGCCACGGTTGATGGTAGGTTACACGCCTAGATAGAAAACATAGATTGGTATCGGACACAGATTGGTATCAACCTTCCACGGGTTGATCGTAGTTCACACAGCCTAGACAGGTCACAGATTGATATTAAAACTGCCATGCCTAGTCACAGATTGATACAATCCACGGATTGGTACCAAGCTACCACGATTGACTGTAGGCCACAACACTAGAATGATCACAGATTGGTAGCTGAACCACGTTGACTGTAGGACGCAACCCTAGTAATAGATTGGTATTAGGAGCTACGCTGACCATAGGATGCAAACCTAGGATGCATAGATTGACATTGGAACCATCTTGACATAGGAGGCAAGCCTAGGAGAATCCATAGTTGGATCATAGATTGGTATCACCCCAAACCACCTTAACATAGGGTGAAGGCATAGATTGGTATTCACCCTAAACAACATAGGACTCCCATTGAATAAGCCTTGAATAGGAGTTGTGTGAGCCTTTGTGATGATTGCTTGTGATTGTGTGCTTAGTGTGAGTTGTGGGACGTCTCAAGCATTGTCCATATCCACACATAAGTAGAAAGAGGTGTGAGATGCTTCGACACTCGTTCACATCCTCATATAGGAAGATATATAGTCCGTCCACCTTGATGCATATAGTTAGGGGGATCCATCTAACCTTCTAACCTCTATTCTATTCCATTCTCTCTCACAGATGGTGAGAGGAAACACTGGCCACCAAGGAAGGAACGTCCGTGGCAACCAAGAAGATGGCCATGATGAAGTTCCTATTAACCCCGGAGCTGGCGAAAACAACCTGGAACGATTGATGGCCATGTAGAATCAACTTATGCAAACCATGATCCAAACTTTGGGTCAGCTGCAGGCCAACAACAACAACCCCGTTCCGGCACCACCGCCACCACCACCGGCTCACAACAGGCTGGGAGAGTTCATGAGGACTCAACCGCCCACATTTGCTCAAGCTAATGACCCCATTGAGGCTGACGATTGGTTGAAGTCCATGGAGAAGAAGCTTGCCATAGTTCAGTGCAATGACAGAGATAAGGTTCTCTTTGCGTCGCACCAACTCATGGGAGCTGCCACTGACTGGTGGGATGCCTTGTGCAACGCTCATGTCGACCCGGAGATGATCACTTGGACTGAGTTCAAGGAGAGTTTCCGATCTCATTACATTCCTGCTGGTGTAATGATGCTCAAAAGACAAGAGTTTGAGGGACTCCGCCAAGGACAGAAGAGCGTGAATGAGTACCTCAACAAGTTCATGCAACTGTCACGGTATGCCCCTGAAGATGTCAACTCGGAGCAAAGGAAGCAGTACCTGTTCATGAGAGGGTTGAACAATGACACGACCCCACGGTCTTGTCGATCCAGGATCGCGCTGAGGGGTGCTGCGTTGCACAGCACCGGATAACACACATCAAAGATACAAAGCGGAAGCGAAATTTTATTACATAAACGAGAATATGAACATGTTTACATCAAAATAGGTCCAGTCTACACTCACGGGCGTAGACTACGCATCAAGTCCACGTTCAGACCTTGAACGTGTCCTTGCTAGCACACACGCACACTAACTCTGCGGCGTGCACGACTCCCACTCGACGGGGTTCCCCTCCTGGGGTTCCGTCTCCTCTTCGGGAGTCCCTTCCTCATAGAACCCTGCGAAAACTTCAAACACAAGCAGTGAGCACGAAGGCTCAGCAAGTCTGACCCGTCTCACCTAAACATGGAACTTCTACATGAGGGGTGATGGGTACATGAGGTAGAATCATTTGCAAAGGACTCGCCTAATTAGTGGAACCTTCCTTTCAAGTTTTAGCAGCAGGTTGTGGAGAACCTTACGCTAAGGCACATGAGAGAGCCGCAATCAAACACGAAACGCATTTCTCTCATGTACTTTGCCCAAAGTTGAAAAGAACTTTAGTTAGCTCTAGACTACAGCAAATCATTAACAATCAAGTCCATCTTTCAATCAGCAACATTTTAACATGCAACTAGCCTGTTCTTTCTACATCACGGTACAGTGAACAAGTGGTACTCATTGACCGCGAGGGACGGTGATTATAATCGATTTACACCTGCAGGGTTACCCGAACAACCCGTCACGTACGCCCGTACTCGATGTTGCCTACAACAACCATCACGGACGACGTACGCAACTACCTTTCAACCGTTAGCCAAATGTTGAACCGGTCCAATCGTCTTGAGCAAGAGGTCTCTGCACGCGCATCTCAGTGCCGCCAGCCGATTTACACCTCGAGCTCTCAACCTACCCTCTGAACGACCAGCTATGCCTCAACACCCAGCTACCCGAGTTACATCGGTTTCCCGGTAACCATATAGCCGGTAGATCTTCGGTACTGTTCTAGCTTGTTCAACAGGCCCGCACACGGCTCGGTCCTCAATCGACACAAGTGGAGCTATAGCACACAGGCCCCAAAGTCCTGCTGCCCTTACCCTCCGCTTGGTTTCATTTTCTTGCCATGTGTTTCATGTGCTATCACTACCCGAGTCGAGTGCCTCTAGCCTATGCTCGCGAGTAGTTCCAACTACTCGACTTGTACCGAATCCTACTCTATCTTAGCATTGCAGTAGCTAATGGGGTTTGCAATCCTAAACCCAACCCATGGTTTTCTTGGCTATGCATTTGGGTTTCCAAAGAAGACTCTAATGTAAAGAATCATAATACTCAAGTAAGTGCTCAAAACAATAAAAATTTATAAAAATGGTTAATGCAAACCGGGGCTTGCCTTGCTGCTCTTGGTCGTAGGCTAGCTGTTCCTCCGGAGTAACGAAGTCTAGGACTTCGGGTTCCTCCTCGACCTTAGCGACTACATGATAGAGGAAATACATGTATCAATTTAAATGCATTTGTCTTAAGTTTGAACTTGTGAAGCTTATAAGTCCCACTAGACAGACTCACTGACTATGAAACTTTTACTGTGGCTTGGTTACAACCTAGACAGAGAATTGGTCAAGTTTTAGTTGCAGCAAAGCTCATTTGAGCCTTCCACAATTAATTATGTACTTGACCTTAATTGAAGGCTTTTAGGGTTTTCTAAGGATTTTCATGAAACAAACTATGACTTTCTGAAAACTAGATTTTCAGAGGGTTCTAATGGAGTTGGTCTCACTTAATTTGAAGGTTCCGAACTAAAGTTATGAGCTAAACAATTTCAGAGAAAATTCTGAAAATGTTTCTGGACATTTTCTATTTTCTCTGGAACAGTTTCACTAATCACATCATTAGGTGGATCAAATGAGCTCAAACGGATCTGAAATTTTTACGGTAGTTCAGGGATATTTTGGTGAACATCCCAGCAAAAGTTTAGGATTTTCCTCCAAAGGATTCTCCAGTTAAAGTTCCAAACAGTTTAAATTTTGAGGAATTAATTCTGGAGAAATAAGGATTTTCATGAAGTGAAACTTGATTTGCTGGAAAGTGCTCAGAGAGCTGAATCCAACAAAATTTGGTTCACTCTATTTGGGGCTTTCTAGCTAAAGTTATGAGGATTTGAAATTTGAAGGAAATCTGAAAATCGGGAAAAAGTTTAAACTTGCGGGTGGGCCCCGGGGACACGCGTCGCACGCCGAGGCGACCGCACACTGCGGCCCACAGGGCCTTTGCGTGCCAGCACAACAGATCCCAGCCACACCCGATCCCGGTTTAAATTTTGAGCCGCTGACGCGTGGGCCAGCCGGCTTCGTCTTCCTCCCGACGCTCTCTCGCGCCCGCGCCACCGCCCTCGCCGGAGCAGACCCGGAGCTCGCCGGCTCGGCGCTGCCGGACCTCCTATGGTCTGAAACTCGCCGGCAGGGGGTTGTCGACGTCGAGGAACACGTCGGTGGTGTCAGTTCGGGCTGGCGGTGCCCGGAAATAGCCCGGCGACGTGCTGCGGCCTTGGTTGAGGTTCGGCACCGTCGACCGTGAGTTCTAAACCGCCAAAACCTCGAACAATCGGTCCTACAGAATCAGTGTACCTCTAGGAAGCTCGACAAGGTGTCAAAAGGGTTCGAAGATGGCGGCAAGTCGGTCGGCACCGTGTGACCCATCGTGCCCGCCATGACCGCCCTTGATCGAGCTCGAAATTCATCCCTCCTAGACAGTTTCATGCCACGGATGCAGAAAAGAACTTGATCGCCGGCTAGTGCAGCGTCTATGTGCAAGATTTGATAGCTAAAGAAGGATCATAGAGCGAGAATTTGAAGGATCCGTACCGGAAGCTCAGTTTAAGGTCGCCGGAGCAAAAACTGAGAATTCGCCATGGATTCTTCATGGTTTGCTTCCAAACTTGGAGGAGAGCAGCACAGTGGTCGCGCGCTCCTGTTGCCCCTCTTGCTGGTACGTGAAAACGCCTGTGGAACGCTGTCCACGGACGCCTGACTCTCGGCTGAGGCTAGGTCGCCGCGGTGGCGATCGTTTTCGGGCACGGGAAGTCGGAACTCTGGGTTTCTGGCGTTGGGGAGGTGGAGTGCGAGCTCAGATTGCTTCCTAGCAGCTCAGGGACGAAGGAGGAGATTGTCTGCCGGTTTTCCCGATTGAGCAGAGAGCTGCGGCGAGAAACAATGCCGCTGCTCGGGTTTGCACGCGAGGAGATAAAGCCGGCCGACTCCTGCTCGGCTGAGGCGGTGCCGGTCGCGTGGGAGCGTGAGCAAGCCGCCCTGGGCGCCAGCGCGCGTAGAGGGGAAGCAGATGGTGGCACCGGTGGCTGCTCGGTGGCACAGCCAACAGCTGCTCGGTGGAATTTCCCACCGAGGCTGTGACTTTGTGTGCAAGTTTTGCCTCCTTCTCTCTATGACATGTGGGTCCCACACGGGGTTTTAACCTCTGAAATTTACTCCTAATCACTGTTGTAAACAGTGAGCCCCATAATACCCCTGGTAATTCAAATTATTCACCCATGAGCCATTTGAATTGATTAGAATTCAAATTGGGTTTGGTTTGAATTAATTTCAGCACAAGTTCAGTTTGGAATTCAAATAAAGTTTGAATTTGCCCCACTTAGCTCATGTCAAGATCAACTCCAAATGGAGTGAAAGTTGGTGTGTGAGCTCACAAAAATGTGCTGAATAAGAATATGCCTCCCACTTTTAAATTCATGGGATAAAAACAGTTTGAATTTGAATATGGTTTCAAACTGCCCTCTTTCTAACTATACCCAAAATGACCTCAAAAAGGTTTTGAATTTGGGTGAAACTTGGCATGGACATCCTTAGCAATGTCTAGGAGTTTCCATATGTCCAGCCCACCTATATCACATGTGGTAAATACCCCTTTTGCAATATGTGAGTTTGTTCTCTAATGAGCATGTTGATGGTGGTTACTTGCTCTTCATTTGTGTTCATCATCTTTCCTCAAATGATGTGTGTGTGTGTATGGTGGTGAACAATTCAAATATGTGTCAAAAACTGAGGCCCTTACATTCCTCCCCCCTTAAAAGAATCTCGTCCCGAGATTATAAGGTGAAAATGAGAGAGAGGACGGTGGAAGATTACCGGATATGCGACGTGAAAAAGTCTGGGTAGTTGGTGCGAAGAAATCCTTCGCTCTCCCATGTCGCTTCGTCCACGGAGTGATTACTCCATAGAACCTTGTAAAACCACAACGTACGGTTGCGCGTGGTTCGGGCCTTTTCATCAATAATCTGCACCGGTTCCTCCCGATAGGTGAGATCCGGTTGCAGTTCTTCAATGTCTTCCAGCTGAATGGTAGTTGAAAGCTTGAGACACTTCCTCAGCTGGGAAATGTGAAAGACGTTGTGCACACCGGAAAGTGCTTCTGGTAATTGTAGCCGGTATGCCACTGATCCACATCTTTCGATAATCTGAAATGGACCGATGAATCGGGGTGCCAACTTCCCTCTCACCCTGAATCTGTTTACACCCTTCATCGGAGACACACGTAGATATACGTGATCCCCGACTTCGAATTGTAATGGGCGTCTTATCCGGTCCGCATACTGTTTATGACGGGATTGGGCGGCTTTTAGGTTCGCTCGAATCAGTCGAACCTTCTCTTCCGCGTCGTTGACAAGGTCAATCCCGAAGGTAACCCTTTCGCCAGACTCACACCAGTTCAATGGTGTGCGGCATTTTCTTCCGTATAGCGCTTCGTAGGGCGCCATCTTAATGCTGGCTTGGTACCCATTATTGTACGAGAACTCGGCTAACGGCAAGTGATCATCCCAATTCTTGCCGTGGTTGATAGCGCAAGCTCGTAGCATGTCTTCTAGGATCTGATTTACCCGCTCGGTTTGTCCGTCCGTTTGCGGGTCGTACGCTGAACTACGGATCAGCTTCGTCCCCAAGGCAGCGTGCAGCTGCTCCCAAAAACGTGACACAAATAAAGTGCCCCGGTCCGATATGATGGTACGGGGTACGCCGTACAAGCATAGGATCCGTGAGATGTACAGTTCAGCGTACTTCTTGGCGTTGTAGTTGGTGTTGACCGGGATGAAATGGGCTACTTTGGTGAGCCGATCGATGATCACCCACACAGAATCATGCTTTTGAAGAGTGGTGGGTAAACCGACGATGAGTCCATGCTCACATCCTCCCACTTCCAGGCAGGAATGCCCAGTAGTTGCAGCAGTCCCGGTTTCCGCATATGGTCTGCCTTCACCCTTCGACATGTATCACACTCGGACACGTATTTTGCAGTCTCACAATTCATCCGTGTCCACCAAAACTTGCTTCTGAGTTCTTGATACATTTTGTTGTTGCCGGGGTGAATAGAAAACTTTGACAAGTGAGCCTCATCAAAGATTTTCTTCCGTAATTCCGGATTACGGGGTACGACGATCCGGTCCTTGAACCATAGGACGCCATCTCCGTCCTTCCGGAAATATTTCAGCTCCCCACTGTCTACACGTCTCCGCAAATGTGACATGCCCTTGTCATGTTTCTGGGCTGCCGCTATCTCTTCACGGATGGTGGGGATCAAAGCTAAGTTGTAGAGAGCTCCATGTGGAATCACATGCAGTGGTGGTTCGCTCTCTTCCAACAGTGTGATGGTCAGATTGTTGACGTGTGACTTGCGGCTCAGCGCATCTGCCACTATGTTTGCCTTGCCCGGATGATAATGGATCTCTATTTCGTAATCCTTTATCAATTCTAACCATCTTCGTTGCCTCATGTTCAGCTCCTTCTGAGTGAATATGTACTTGAGGCTTTTGTGGTCGGTATATAGATGTACGAGGTTACCGAGTAGGTAGTGCCTCCACATCTTCAGTGCAAGTACCACGGCAGCGATCTCCAAGTCGTGGGTTGGATAATTATGCTCATGGTTTCTAAGCTGCCGTGATCCATACACGACCACTGTTCGGTCTTGCATCAGCACACATCCGAGCCCAATGCCGGATGCATCGCAGTACACATCAAACGGTTTTGTTGTGTCTGGCTGCACTAAAACCGGTGCTGATGTCAGGTGCTTGACTAAAGCCTTGAATGCTGCTTCACACGCTGGACTCCAAACATATTTGGTGGCCTTCTTCAGCAGCTCTGTCATAGGCTTGGCAATCTTCGAGAAGTTCGGAATGAACCTCCGATAATATCCCGCGAGTCCGAGGAAACTCCGTACCTCGTGAACAGTTCTCGGAGATTTCCATTTCAGCACTTGAGTGATCTTGCTCGGGTCTACAGCGATACCCTCCGCTGAGATGATATGCCCGAGAAAAGGCACTTGCGATATCCAGAACTCGCATTTGCTGAATTTCGCGTATAGCTTGTGATCCCGCAGCCGTTGCAAGACTATACACAGATGCTTCTTGTGATCTTCTTCCGACTTGGAATATACCAGGATGTCTTCGATGAAGACCACGACAAACTTGTCCAGCTCCGGCATGAATACCGAGTTCATCAAGTACATGAAGTGAGCTGGAGCATTGGTGAGGCCGAAGGACATGACCAGATACACATAAAGTCCGTACCTTGTCGAGAAAGCTGTCTTTGGAATGTCCTCAGCCCTTATCTTAATCTGATGGTACCCGGATCTTAAATCCATCTTGGAAAAGATCTTTGCTTCGACCAACTGATCAAACAACATGTCGATCCGTGGCAACGGGTCCTTGTTCTTGATGGTTACGGCATTTAATGGACGATAGTCCACGTAAAGCCGTAACGTCTCATCCTTCTTCTTGACAAATAATGCCGAACAGCCGCATGGCAAGGAGCTTGGCCTAATGAAACCCTTTTCCAGGAGGTCCGTGAGCTGAGTCTTCAGTTCAGCCAACTCCTTGGGCGCCATCTTGTACGGCCTTCAGGATATCGGCATGGTTCCCGGTGCAAGTTCAATCTTGAACTCCACCTCTCTATCGGGTGGCATCCCCGGCAAATCGTCCGGGAATACGTCAGGGAACTCTTGGACCACTGGAATATCTTCCAATCTGATGGTTGTGGCTTGATAGACACTTGGAAGTTTTATTTCTGGACTTTCCAGAAATAAGGAGTGAGACTCGTGCACTTCTGAGTTCAAGTGCACAACTCAGAGGACGGTGTATAAAACAGCGCTGTGGCGGGTTAACCACGACATCCCTAAGATGACATCGACCTTTTGTCCCTCTAAGATTATGAGAGACGTATGGTAGACTCTACCCTCTAAGCACAATGGCGCTTTTGGGACCATCATGCTTGCTGAAATTTTCCCACCCGGTGAACAAATCACATAAGGACTATCGGTGGGTAGTATTTGCAAGCTATATTTATCAATGAAAGCCTGGCTAATGAAGCTATGCGTGGCGCCTGAATCAAATAGTACTATGGCGGGATGCTGGTGGAGTTGGAACATACCCGCAAGGATTGGCTCGCCCTCCGGCACGTCTTCTATTGCAAGCCGGCGGACGGTGCCGGGCCTAGGGTTTGCCCGCCGCGCATTAGTAGGGTTCCGGGGTTGATTCCTCCCTGGAAACTGCGGTGCCACTCCGCCGCCTTGCCTCTCCGGTCAACTGCTCGCGAAGTGTCCTGGATGACCACACTTGTAACATGTGGCCGCTGTTGGTGTGGTGCTCGGGGGACGAAACCCCGGCATGCGCTGCTGAGGTGCATACGCACGTGGCATCGTCCGCTGCTGCTGCTGTTGCGGAGGTGGTACTGGCAGTGCCGGCCTGAACGCCGGTGAAGAGTACGGCCGACTGCGGAACGGCATCGACCGCTGTGGTGGCTGCCAGTGTGGACTTGAGGTGGGCGATTCACAATCCGAAACTTCAGAGAAGGACCGCCTCTTCTCCGCTGCTCTGCGGCGCGCTTCGCTTTCTCTCCGCCGCCACTAACTCCTCGCCGGAGTCCTCCTGAACAATCGCAGCATCAATGATGTCGTTGAGGCTGCCGCGATTGAACATCGCCAACTTGTCCTTCAGGAGCGGGTTAAGCCCCTGGTAAAAGTGGTCCCGCCGCTTCTCGTCCGTATCTGCGTGATACGACGCGTAGAGCGCGGGATCGTTGAACGCCCTGGAGTATTCCAGCGCGTTCCGGCTCCCTTGCTGCAGGTGTAGGAATTCCTGCATTTTCCTCTTCATTAAGCTGGCGGTATGTGATAGCCCTGAAGGCCGTCCGAAACTCCATCCAGGTCATCACTCGGTCGGTGGGCTGTGAAGCACAGAAGTTGGCCCACCACGCGCTCGCGGATCCTTGGAGCTGCTGGACCGCGAACTGAGTCTTGCGCTGCTCACTTATCTGGAGCAGCCCGAACTTCATCTCTATTGCGCGGAGCCAGTTGTCCGCGTCAAGAGGTTCATCCGCCCTTGAGAATACTGGGGGATGAGTCGCCAGGAAGTCGGAGTAGGAGCTCTATTGACGCTCCCCACGATCTTGACGTCTCTCTGGGCGAGACGTATTGGCGATAAGCGTTTGTGTAACACCCCAAAAATATTGTTAAGACCCTAAATTATGTTAAGAGGGGAATTTAAAAGTTTTTGGACGTGTTGCATGTTTTGCAAAAATTCAAATTCAAATTGGAATTCAAATTAAACTCAAAACAGAAAAGAAATAGAAAAAAGAAAACAGAAAAAAAACCGGCCAGTGGGCCGAAACCCACCAGCCGGCCCAACCAGCGCCGCGCCAGCCCGCAGCCGCGCGTGCCGCTTCCTCCCACTGACAGGCGGGGCCCACCAGTTCATCGTCTACCTCGCGCCAGCGCCGGACTCTCTCACCCGAATCGAAACCGATCGGGAATTCTCGCGTATTCCAGCCGAATTCCGTTCGGGGGTGACACAAACTCGATCTAAACCACCCAACCGCCCTCCCCCGTCTTTAAAAACCCCGGGCTCGTTCTGTTTTTCCCACGCGATCCGCCGGTTTTCCTCCGGTGAGAACCGAGACTTCTCCGGCGAATTCTGGCCGATCTAAGCCCGGAAATTCCGATCTAACTTGCTGGTCTTGATCCACCGCCTCCGGGGAACCTTGCAGGTGCAGAAAACTCGGTGACTTGCGGTGTAAACACAGCGCCGACGAGCCTCGCCGTGAATTCACCTCGGACCTCGTCGCCGATCACCTTCCAGGACCTCCGAGCTCAAGAAAACCCCCGAGGTGAGATCCCCGACCTCCCCTCCACCGATCTATACCATAAAATCACAGTTCTAGGAAGAATTCTCGAAAATCCGAAAGTCTCCGGCGAGATCGCCGCTTCCCGCCGCCGTGCGCCGCCGGCAGCGCCGCCCGCGTTCGATCAGAGCGACGTGGCCGCTTGTGCGCCGTTTATTTTAAATCGCACGGTAGGGTTTAAATCCCCGCGTAACGGTTCGACGTTATAATCTCAGCCGTTGGTTTAAAATCGGACGGTCCACGTCAGCCCCGCGTTATAAAGACTGGAAATCTTACGTGCTACCCCCTGTGGTTCTTGGGAAATAAGAGCTAGCCCCGGAAACTTCTGATCTAGCCCCTGGAACTTCAGAAAATCATGTAAATCCATTTAAAAATCAGTTTTAGCCCCTGGACTTAATAAAAATTAGGAAAAACACCTCTGTTATGAGTAGCTAGACCCCTGAAAATTCTTAAAATAATATTATAGACCCTGTAGTGGGGTAAGTTTACCTTTTTAACCCTGTTTGATATTTAAATTAGGAAATTGAATATGTGGCTAGTATTTAAAATTTAAAAAGTGGGACAAACATATTGTCAAAATTTAATTAAAGACTTTCTCAGTATTTAGGAAACTTTGGAGTGAGATAAAAATATATTTTTGGCTGAAATGAATCTGTTTAATTTATTATTCACATTTAGGGACACATTTTTAAGTAATGAATAGTTTTAGAAAATAGGGAAAATAATTGTGAAATAGTTTACATCAGAGGCAAAGGTCAAAATATGTTATTAAATTATTTAGGACCAGAACCTATTCTGTTTAGATGATGTGTCTTACTATTTTCATAATAAAGTACACATTTATGCATAGGAAAATAAATCTGAAAATATAGCAACTAGTAAATGATAAATGGAGTTTCTAAAATCCAAAGAATTCAGTTTAGGGTTGGTAGAAATTCTGAAGGCACATATGGAGAAGAAAAATACCTTTCATACATACTTGGTAGTAAAAAGGTGTAGTAGTTGAATATAAGGAATTTATTTAAATTGGAAACTCATATATATATAGTAGGTAAGTATAAATGTGAACACAAAAGTAGGAATCATATACACATGATTAAAAGTGCATGCAAGCCACAAATCAACACACATAAAATAACCACAACACATATAATGGTGAATGACTTTCATAAATATAAATGTGTGGTTTGTATGAAGTGGAAGTGTGAACTATGTCTTATGGATTGTTGTTTTTCTTTTGCTATGTGTGATGGTATGATGTAGAACCTGCTCAAGAGCAAGTTCTTCCTTTCCAAGACCAGGACTACCCATTTCAAGAGCAGCAGGAAGGAGGCAAGTGTCCTTGACCACTTTGATCCTATGCTAGGATGTGTAGATAGAATTATTTGTATTGTCAAGTTAAATATGAAACCCATGCTAGGAAGTTTCCCTAGAATTGCATCACCTTGTTTCCTTGTAGCTTGGGTTGGGATTTATTTTATCATGTCATTTATTATTATGCATATGCTTAGCCATGCTTAGAATGGGATATTTGGGATATGAGATCATCAGTTTATTTTACCATACTCTTGAATGAGATATTGTGAGTTATGTAGAGGTAGGGATCAAGGCAAGTTGGATGTTTTGGTTGTGTGCTGGGTGCACGAGACTCGGGTTTGTGTTTAGTACTTGCCTGGATCCTAAGGACCGGTTCATGGAGCATGTAACCTGTCTTTACAGTGCCAACCACATGCTGAGATGGGGCAGCTTGGCCAATTAATTAGGTGTATCCCCGGCGTAGTATGGGTGTGTTGGATGGTGCGGAGAGTAGGTGTCAGCTGGACTACCATATGAACCGCAAGGCTCAAGAGGGGGCCACTCCAGCGGGGTTGGAGCCTCTTGTATGCTGTTAGGGGTGAACCTTAGTGGGCCCACGCTCGTCGGGAATCCCTTTGTAAAGGCTTCGTAGTGATCTCCTGGCTACACACCTGGGAAGTGTGAATGTGGTTCGTAGCCACTGGCATAATGGAGGTTCTTTTAGTCCACCCGGCAACGGGGGATGAAATCACTACATGTGGGTACAGTGGTACAAACTCTGCAGAGTCAAAACTGTCATGACAGCCGTGCTCACGGTCAAGAGCGGCTTGGACTTATTCATGATTAGAGGATCGATGGTTTTGGAAGTTGTGGATGTTAAGCGGGGAGCTTAAAATTGCAAATGATGTTATGGTTATTTGATTAGGACGATGGGATGGGAGATTGGGACCATTTCACCTATGTAGTAATGTAGGTGCTTAATAAGCTAAGGTGATAGGTATTAATTGCGTAGTGCTTTAACCATGAGTTCAACCTCCCCTTGTTCTAGCCATGCATGACATAACTTTCCCACACTTGCTGAGTACCATCGGTACTCAACCTTGCATATTTTGTTGGTTTGTATTGCTGCTCAGGTCAAGATAATGAGGTGGTGTATAACGACCAAGACTTTGGACCCGAAGAAGGTTTCTAGGTTCAGGGAGACCCCCGGGCAACACCTGTGATGGAGCCCTCAAGAATAATATTCCGCTGCTAGTTTATTTACTTGTGATGAACTTAATATTGTCCATCGAGACATTTGCTATGTAAGACTTATTTATATTCGACACCTGGCTTGTAATAAATGATGCTTCACTATTTGTCATCACATGTATGAGAAAATGATCCTGGCATACATGTGATATTCACTTGGTTGTTCTTCGGAAAAACCGGGTGTGACAGAAGTGGTATCAGAGCCAAGGTTGCCCGTAGGAACGTGGACCTAGGTAGAAATGGACGTATTTAAGGGTCCTGTTTTCTTAGAAACTATTTTTACAAGGTGTGTGTTGAAAAGTGTTATTTAATGAGTCACTTTCTTCATCTTACCCCAATTTTCATTCAAAATAGGATTTTTGTTTAAAAGTTTATCTAACCTAAGTTTAAATGCTTTTTGTTTTAGATGGTTCGCATGATTCGCACCACTCGCAAGTCCATAGGAGGGAGAGTTCCCGTAGTTGCCCTTGCCGAGAGAGAGGAGAGTCGTCCGGTGACGTACCTTTCCTTCGGATTGGCAGTAGGAGGCTTGTTGCGCCGTCTTCGACGTATGCTCGAAGCCGCCAGCAATACAGGCAAGTTAATCATCCACTATAACTCCACCAGGACTATCCGTGAGAAGAGGGAAGAATGGAGTTCAGAGATGAGGATTATACACGAAAATCGGCTGCTGAAGATCCACCGCTCTCCAGCTTGTAGAGCGACACAGGTCGATGCGGAGAAGGATGTCACCTGGGAGGCCATCACCTGCCAGAGTCACATCTATCATCGCCACCTGGACAGGACTGAGTACATGTATGTCCTCCAGCGTGAGAGTGGTACCACGGAGTACAAGTACCCGCCGGTGCAGCAAGGGACTTCCCATGAGCACATGGACTTGTGCTAGGAGGATGCTGCTATGCTCAGCACTCGACTGCAGGAGTGTCAACAAGAGCTTCAGGATGTCCGGGACACCCTGAACAAAACGGAGGCATTGCTACGAGCCTGCTTAAGGGCGAGAGAAAGAGGAGATGGGAATGAACTGTGTGTCACCGCGAATGATACATGGACTCCTGACTCCCCAGATCGTCGGGCGATAAGGCATCGTCGCACTTCTCCACCAGCAGCCTCCCCACCCAAAGCAGAGTCAGAAGGAAGCCGAAATGATGAGGAAGATCCCGAGGAGCCAGCTCAAGGAAACGAGTAGCGTAGAACCTTTCCCTTAAATTAGAAGGATGTCGAGTAGTCGAGTCGTTACGTTACTTAATGGTGTGTTAATGCTTGGTGTGTGACGTGAGTTGTGGAAGCCATGAGAAATTGTCCACAGCCCCGTCTTCAGATTGTCTTGCTTTGGTGTGTGAACCCACATGAAATAATATTGCATTTATTTTTGTGTGAGATATGAAACCTCAGAAAAGTATAACAAAGCTTCAAGACTTCAAAGTACAAACAAGTGAAAGTAGTAAGATGATACGTAATGCTTTAAATTAACATTGGTTGATCATGCCAGATGGCCGGAAGAGGAAAAGGACGTGCTGCCAACCCCGCCAACAACAACGATGAGGCCTCCAACCCTCATCTTTCAGAAGGCCAGGACAGGGGTGGTCGCCTGAAGGAGTTGATCCCCTACACCAAATGCTGGAGAATCAAAATCAGCTCATCCAGAACTTGACTCAAGTGGTGGCCAACTTGCATCAAGTTCCACCTCCACAAGCTGCACCACGCCAACCAAGGTTGAGTGAGTTTGTAGGAACTCAACCTCCAAAGTTTGCAAGTGCTGCTGAACCTCTAGAGGCAGATGATTGGCTGAAGACCATTGAAAGTAAGATGAGGATCATACAGTGCCAAGGGTATGAGAGGGTGCTGTTTGCCTCTCATCAATTGCATGGACCTGCTGCCGATTGGTGGACCGCCTACGTGGCCGCCCATCATGACCCTGAGAACATCACTTGGGAAGAGTTCAACCGTAGCTTCCGCAACCATTACATCCCAAGAGGTGAACTCAAAAACAAGAGGAAGGAGTTTTTGGGACTGCAGCAAGGAAACATGACGGTGAGGGAATACCTCACTAAATTTACTCAACTATCCCGTTATGCCCCACGGGACATAGAGACTGATGAGCAGAACCAAGATTGTTTCGTGGAAGGACTTACCGCAGAAATGCAGTGTGCAATGTCCTCAAATGAGTATGAAAGCTTCCAAAAGATGGTGGACAGAGCGTTTGTGGTAGAAAGGAAGCTGAAGGTCTTGGAAAATGAGAATAAGAGGAAGGCCGGGTGGTCACATCAAGCCTCAGGGAGCAACACCCGCCCACGTCTGATGCAGCAACCTGCAGGGCAGACGAACCGTGCTGCGGTACCCTACTCAGCACCAAGAGGGTACAACCCGAACTACAGGCCTCCGGCAGCACCAATACAGCCACAACGTCAGTTCGTACAGCAGCCTCGCCCTGCATATCCACCTCGACCAGCAGTGCAAGAACCCCCAAACCAACCCCAAGACAACAAAGGCCAGGCACCTAAGGTTGGGGTGCAATGTTTTAGCTGCGGTGAAGTGGGGCACTACGCCCATAAATGCCCAAAGAAGAAGCCCGCACAGCCACAACAGCAGAATGTGATGCGAGGACGGGTGAACCACGTCACTATGGAGGAAGCGCAAGAGGCACCCGACGTGGTAGTTGGTAAGTTTCCTGCCAATTTACACCTTGCAACCCTGCTGTTTGATTCTGGTGCTACCCACTCGTTCATTGCTCAAGGGTTTGTTAAGAAGTATGACCTAGCAACAACAGAAATGAACCATATGCTAGTCGTAAACTCTCCAGGTGGAGAAATAAGGACAAGACAAGTGTGTCCCAAAGTGAACCTAGACATTAATGGGGTAGTATTTACTGCTAACCTCATAGTGATAGATTCACAAGGGATAGATATTATTTTGGGTATGGATTGGTTGACCAAACATAAAGGAATCATTCATTGTTCGACCCGAACGGTGGAACTAACTCACCCTAGTGGCACAAGAGTAAAGTTCATAACAATACACGAGCCTAGGAGGGACATTAAAGTAAATCAAGTTGAGGTGAAAGTTGAGGAAACCAGGCCCTCAAGGAATATCCAGATGTTTTTCTGGAGGAGTTGCCAGGTATGCCTCCCGATCGTGAAGTGGAATTCGCAATTGAGCTAGTACCTGGAACAGCCCTGATTTACAAAAGACCTTATCGGATGGACTCCAAGCAGCTGGAAGAACTCAAGGATCATTTGAGAGAACTGACGGAGAAGGGGTATATTCGCCCTAGTTCCTCACCTTGGGGAGCTCCGGTGATATTTGTGCCCAAGAAGGACCGAACCCAAAGGTTATGCGTGGATTACCGTGCTTTGAATGAGGTAACCATCAAGAACAAGTACCCATTACCCCGCATTGAAGACTTGTTTGATCAGTTGAGAGGCGCTTGTGTGTTCTCGAAAATTGATCTCAGGTCGGTATACCACCAACTCAAGATAAGGCAATCTGATATTCCCAAGACAGCTTTCGTATCTCGGTACGGACTGTATGAATACACCGTCATGCCTTTCGGGCTAACTAATGCCCCGGCATACTTCATGTATCTCATGAACAAGGTATTCATGGAATATCTGGACAAATTTGTGGTGGTTTTCATAGATGACATTCTCGTCTTCTCCAAAGATGAAGAAGAACATGAGAAACATCTAAGGTTGGTGTTGCAGAGGCTAAGAGAACACCAACTATATGCCAAGTTGAGCAAGTGTGAGTTTTGGCTGAAGAGAGTTCCCTTCTTAGGACAAATAATCTCGGAGGGAGGAATATCCGTAGATCCCGCCAAAATCGAGGATATCCAGAAGTGGAAGACCCCTGAAAATGTCGGGGAAGTTCGAAGCTTCTTGGGATTGGCTGGATACTATCGACGGTTTATTGAAGGATTCTCCAAGATCTCGAGACCTCTCACCAAAATGTTGGAGAAGGGAATCACATTCACCTGGACGCCACAGTGCGAGACGAGTTTTCAGGAGCTAAAGAAGAGATTGACAACAGCCCCAGTGTTGGTTATGCCAGATATGCAGAAGAATTTCACAGTGTACTGCGATGCCTCTGGAAACGGCTTGGGATGTGTTCTCATGCAAGAAGGGCATGTCGTGGCATATGCATCCCGGCAGCTTCGGAAGCACGAGAAAAACTATCCTACACATGACTTAGAACTAGCCGCAGTGGTACACGCGTAGAAAATTTGGCGGCACTATTTGATGGGGAAGAGGACCGAGATATATATGGATCATAAGAGTTTGAAGTACATTTTCACACAGCCAGATCTCAACCTCAGACAAAGGAGATGGTTAGAGCTAATCAATGACTTTGATGTGGGCATCAACTATCATCCCGGAAAGCAAACGTCGTGGCCGATGCTTTGAGTCGGAAAGTGCAGGTCAATAAGTTGAGCTTGAAGGACAAGCCTGCAGAATTGAAGGACGAGGTTATAAGGCTCAATCTATGTCTAGTAAACAGTGGTGAAGCCATCGCCATGGAAGTGGACTCCACACTAGAGCGAGACATACGCGAAGGTCAAAAGAATGATGAGAAGATACAAGAAATCAGGCAACTCATCAAGGAAAATAAAGCTCCTGGTTTCAGAGAGGATGAACAAGGTACGGTGTGGCACGGGAAAAGGATCTGTGTGCCTGAAGTAAAGGAGATCCGTGAATTAATTTTGAAGGAGTCTCACGATTCCGACTATTCCATTCATCCTGGGAGTACGAAGATGTATCAGGACCTCAAGAGCAGGTATTGGTGGTATGGCATGAAGCGAGATGTCGCGGAACATGTTGCCCTATGCGACACATGTCAGTTGGTGAAACCAGAACATCAACGACCCGCGGGATTATTGCAACCACTCAAAGTGCCTGAATGGAAATGGGAGGAAATCAGCATGGATTTCATTGTGGGATTGCCTCGAACCCAATCAGGATATGATTCGATATGGGTCATCATTGATAGGCTAACCAAGGTAGCTCATTTCATCCCCGTGAAAGAAAGCTACAGCGGATCCAAATTGGCAGAGCTGTACATGTCAAGGATCGTGTGTTACCATGGAGTGCCAAAGAAGATTGTGTCAGATCGAGGGACACAGTTCACCTCAAGGTTCTGGCAGAAGTTACACGAAACCATGGGAACCAATCTGAACTTTAGTTCTGCCTATCATCCCCAAACCGACGGGCAGACAGAGAGAACCAATCAGATCCTTGAAGATATGCTGAGGGCATGTGCACTCAAAAACATAGGAGTTGGGATAAGAACTTACCGTATGCGGAGTTTTCCTATAACAACAGCTATCAAGCTAGTATGAAGATGTCACCGTTTGAAGCTTTGTACGGGAGGAAGTGCAGAACTCCCCTATTTTGGAACCAAACAGGGGAAAGTAAAGTGTTTGGTCCAGAAGTACTACAAGAAGCCGAGGCGAAGGTGAGGGAAATTCGCAATAACTTGAGGATAGCACAGACACGCCAAAAGAGCTATGCCGATGTACGAAGAAGAGAGCTCGTTTTCAACATGGGAGACTATGTCTATCTCAAAGTGTCCCCTATAAGAGGACTTCGTCGGTTCAAGGTGAAAGGGAAGTTGTCACCTCGATACATCGGACCCTTTGAAGTTCTAGAAAGGAAAGGCGAAGTGGCGTATCAACTAGAGTTACCGGCTTGTGTATCGGATGTGCACGATGTGTTCCATGTGTCACAACTCAAGAAATGCCTGAGAACGCCTGAAGAGGTGTTACCCATGAATGAAGTGGATGTAGCTGAAGATTTGTCTTATGCCGAGCAACCATACAAGATTTTGGAGACAATGGAACGCCTCACCAGAAATAAAAGAATCCGGATGTGCAAAGTGCAGTGGAAGCATCACTCAGAAGAGGAAGCCACCTGGGAGCGGGAAGATGAGCTCAAGGCACAATTTCCGGAAATGTTTTCTTAGAAACACCAATCTCGAGGACGAGATTTCTTTTAAGGGGGTAGAGTTGTAACACCCCAAAAATATTGTTAAGACCCTAAATTATGTTAAGAGGGGAATTTAAAAGTTTTTTGACGTGTTGCATGTTTTGCAAAAATTCAAATTCAAACTGGAATTCAAATTAAACTCAAAACAGAAAAGAAATAGAAAAAAGAAAAAAAAGAAAACAGAAAAAAAACCGGCCAGTGGGCCGAAACCCACCAGCCGGGCCAACCAGCGCCGCGTCAGCCCGCAGCCGCGCGCGCCGCTTCCTCCCACTGACAGGCGGGGCCCACCAGTTCATCGTCTACCTCGCGCCAGCGCCGGACTCTCTCACCCGAATCGAAACCGATCGGGAATTCTCGCGTATTCCAGCCGAATTCCGTTCGGGGGCGACGCAAACTCGATCTAAACCACCCAGCCGCCCTCCCCCGTCTACAAAAACCCCGGCCTCGTTCTGTTTTTCCCACGCGATCCGCCGATTTTCCTCCGGTGAGAACCGAGACTTCTCCGGCGAATTCTGGCCGATCTAAGCCTGGAAATTCCGATCTAACTCGCTGGTCTTGATCCACCGCCTCCGGGGAACCTTGCAAGTGCAGAAAACTCGGTGACTTGTGGTGTAAATACAGCGCCGACGAGCCTCGCCGTGAATTCACCTCGGACCTCGTCGCCGATCACCTTCCAGGACCTCCGAGCTCAAGAAAACCCCCGAGGTGAGATCCCCGACCTCCCCTCCACCGATCTATACCATAAAATCACAGTTCTAGGAAGAATTCTCGAAAATCCGAAAGTCGTCGGCGAGATCGCTGCTTCTCGCCGCCGGCAGCGCCGCCCGCGTTCGATCAATGCGACGTGGCCGCTTGTGCGCCGTTTATTTTAAATCGCATGGTAGGGTTTAAATCCCCGCGTACCGGTTCGACGTTATAATCTCAGCCGTCGGTTTAAAATCGGACGGTTCACGTCAGCCCCGCGTTATAAAGACTGGAAATCTTACGTGCTACCCCCTGGGGTTCTCAAGAAATAAGAGCTAGCCCCGGAAGCTTCTGATCTAGCCCCTGGAACTTCAGAAAATCATGTAAATTCATTTAAAAATCAGTTTTAGCCCCTGGACTTAATAAAAATTAGGAAAAACACCTCTGTTATTAGTAGCTAGACCCCTGAAAATTCTTAAAATAATATTATAGACCCTGTAGTGGGGTAAGTTTACCTTTTTAACCCTGTTTGATATTTAAATTAGGAAATTGAATATGTGGCTAGTATTTAAAATTTAAAAAGTTGGACAAACATATTGTCAAAATTTAATTAAAGACTTTCTCAGTATTTAGGAAACTTTGGAGTGAGATAAAAATATATTTTGGGCTGAAATGAATCTGTTTAATTTATTATTCACATTTAGGGACATATTTTTAAGTAATGAATAGTTTTAGAAAATAGGGAAAATAATTGTGAAATAGTTTACATCAGAGGCAAAGGTCAAAATATGTTATTAAATTATTTAGGACCAGAACCTATTCTGTTTAGATGATGTGTCTTACTATTTTCATAATAAAGTACACATTTATGCATAGGAAAATAAATCTGAAAATATAGCAACTAGTAAATGATAAATGGAGTTTCTAAAATCCAAAGATTCAGTTTAGGGTTGGTAGAAATTCTGAAGGCACATATGGAGAAGAAAAATACCTTTCATACATACTTGGTAGTAAAAAGGTGTAGTAGTTGAATATAAGGAATTTATTTAAATTGCAAACTCATATATATATAGTAGGTAAGTATAAATGTGAACACAAAAGTAGGAATCATATACACATGATTAAAAGTGCATGCAAGCCACAAATCAACACACATAAAGTAACCACAACACATATAATGGTGAATGACTTTCATAAACATAAATGTGTGGTTTGTATGAAGTGGAAGTGTGAACTATGTCTTATGGATTGTTGTTTTTCTTTTGCTATGTGTGATGGTATGATGTAGAACCTGCTCAAGAGCAAGTTCTTCCTTTCTAAGACCAGGACTACCCATTTCAAGAGCAGCAGGAAGGAGGCAAGTGTCCTTGACCACTTTGATCCTATGCTAGGATGTGTAGATAGAATTATTTGCATTGTCAGTTAAATATGAAACCCATGCTAGGAAGTTTCCCTAGAATTGCATCACCTTGTTTCCTTGTAGCTTGGGTTGGGATTTATTTTATCATGTCATTTATTATTATGCATATGCTTAGCCATGCTTAGAATGGGATATTTGGGATATGAGATCATCAGTTTATTTCACCATACTCTTGAATGAGATATTGTGAGTTATGTAGAGGTAGGGATCAAGGCAAGTTGGATTTTTGGTTGTGTGCTGGGTGCACGAGACCCGGGTTTGTGTTTAGTACTTGTCTGGATCCTAAGGTCCGGTTCATGGAGCATGTAACCTGGCTTTACAGTGCCAACCACATGCTGAGATGGGGCAGCTTGGCCAATTAATTAGGTGTATCCCCGGCGTAGTATGGGTGTGTTGGATGGTGCGGGGAGTAGGTGTCAGCTGGACTACCATATGAACCGCAAGGCTCAAGAGGGGGCCACTGCAGCGGCGTTGGAGCCTCTTGTATGCTGTTAGGGGTGAAACCTCAGTGGGCCCACGCTTGTCGGAAATCCCTTTGTAAAGGCTTCGTAGTGATCTCCTGGCTACACACCTAGGAAGTGTGAATGTGGTTCGTAGCCACTGGCATAATGGAGGTTCTTTTAGTCCACCCGGCAACGGGGGATGAAATCACTACATGTGGGTACAGTGGTACAAACTCTGCAGAGTCAAAACTGTCATGACAGCCGTGCTCACGGTCAAGAGCGGCTTGGACTTATTCATGATTAGAGGATCGATGGTTTTGGAAGTTGTGGATGTTAAGCCGGGAGCTTAACAATCAAATGATGTTATGGTTATTTGATTAGGACGATGGGATGGGAGATTGGGACCATTTCACCTGTGTAGTAATGTAGGTGCTTAATAAGCTAAGGTGATAGGTATTAATTGCGTAGTGCTTTAACCATGAGTTCAACCTCCCCTTGTTCTAGCCATGCATGACATAACTTTCCCACACTTGCTGAGTACCATCGGTACTCAACCTTGCATATTTTGTTGGTTTATATTGCTGCTCAGGTCAAGATAATGAGGTGGTGTATAACGACCAAGACTTTGGACCCGAAGAAGGTTTCTAGGTTCAGGGAGACCCCCGGGCAACACCTGTGATGGAGCCCTCAAGAATAATATTCCGCTGCTAGTTTATTTACTTGTGATGAACTTAATATTGTCCATCAAGACATTTGCTATGTAAGACTTATTTATATTCGACACCTGGCTTGTAATAAATGATGCTTCACTATTTGTCATCACATGTATGAGAAAATGATCCTGGCATACATGTGATATTCACTTGGTCGTTCTTCGGAAAAACCGGGTGTGACAGTTTGCAGCAACTCCGTGTGCTGCTGATGTGAACCCGCCATTGCCGCGACGATGTCGGCCAATGTAACCGTTGGCAGTGGCGGTGTTTGCTGTTGCTGTTGCTGCTGCTGTTCTCCCGAGGAGTCCTCAGGAGGCTGTTGGGAGGTCTCTCCCCTTGGCTAGTACCCCCAACATCAGGGTTGGCAAGAGTACGTGTCATTCTGAAATTCAAAACCGCAGCGATTAGCACATGTCTTACTTAAAATTCCATATGTAACAGTAGGTATTGAAGTGACACATGATTAATTTGCACAACATTCACATATATTGATAAAGCATAAACTTTATACAAGATACATCATTCTCGGGTCTCCGAGAAGTCGTTCTCATGTCGTCACTACCTATACATGCTACTGTCTACACGCCATGTCACCGATTACAAAATTTGGGCTACACTCCCCTAGCTGCCCTACATGGCAACTATAACCCCCTACTCGGAGTAGAACTCGACCTCCTGTGGGTCGTCCTCCTCCGGTACCTCTGCTGGTGGCTCGGGATCTACCACCTCTTCTCCCATCTCGGGTTCTCCCATTGCCGGAAGACCCAAGACCACCGGTATGCCCAATACCGGAGGCACGAGGTCCTGCAAAGCATGCACCTCGTCCATAGCCTGTTTGTAATCTTCTTCCCAGCCTTGCCCTTCCTCAATAGCATCGTCCTGCTCTTGAGTAAGTTCCTTGTTCTGCTGGGTTAGATTCTGTACCAGTTCTTGCAACGCCGCGATGTCGACACGGCTCTTCTTCTTCGCCTTATTCAGACGATGCAATTGATTGTGTTGTTCATTCAGTCGCTTGATCGTTGGAAGGAGCACATTACGGAGTGCGCTGTGAGCACTCTCGAAATGGTCTCCACGGCTCGTGCTCTCCTTGAGCTTCGTGGCGAGATGCTCCATATGAACAGCTTGGCTGTCCATCACGGTGTTTCCCGCCCTCATCTGGAGGCTGAAGTTTGCCTCCGCGGGGTTGTACCTTGGGCAACTCGGGTCCGTTGCCTCCAGGTACCTCTCTTCCCACACATGCTGAGCCCATCCCTCCACCGGAACGAGCGCGTATGGAGTGCCCTCCATAGCCTTCACGTGTAGTTGGCAGAAACGTGACATAGTGTCACGGGCTGCCACTTGCCACATCCCTTCCGGTTGTCTTCCTCTCACCGTGACGGTGAACGGCACCCAACCGGGTGGCGTAGGTCCTGCAGGGACTTCGACATGGATTGTCCATGTCTTGTTCCCTTCTTCGCCTTCTTCCTTGGCGAAGTACTGCGGCATCTGGTTATATCCGAAATATTGAAGCATCTGCCTCAATGTTTCCGGATAGCCGCTGCGGTGAGAACAGTGGGATACCACCCACCCGTTCTCCAACTGCTTTTCTGCTGTCATCTGTAAAAATTATATTTGAGAAATGTCAAATATTTATTTAAACAGTAAACCATTGAGTTATAACATAAGACATGTCATTGAACCCATAAAACTTTGAAACATAGTTCAAATTTTAAACAAATTTGACTGCTGATCTGCTGTTCCCATGACAGCCCTGACCAGTTTCCATTTCAACCTGATTTAGGCCATGTTAAAGGCAAAACCATTCTGGAGCTCCACATCAAAGTTAAAGCTAACTTCAATATCTTTTCAGAAAGTATTTTGTTGGCATAAGATCTGTCCTGGTTCGAAAGTTGTGAGAGGTTAAAGTTAACAGAATCTCCGGAGAAAATTGGACAGCACCTTCCTGCTTTAGGTACTGATTTGATCCAAGAATTCCAGTTAATTCTGTTCCTAATCTGACAAAACTTTCTGTTACAAAGTTGTAACCCATCTCATAAGCTTTCCAGAACTACCTCATTTTCTATTTTTGGATTTTTATGCAGGAAGTTATACTCAATTTACAGAGAGTTTGCAGAGAGTCTTTGCTCTGTCCTGTTTTCTGGACAGTTTCAACTCTACTGCATTTTTCGACTGGTTAAGGGATGAAATACCTCTGGACCTCTACAGAAAAGTTGTAAAACTCTTCCAAAGCTTTCCAGAAATGTATCATATAACCCCCAACCTCGAAAGAACTCAACCTCTAACCTCTGATTAACTTCAGCCCTAATTCAGCTGAAAACAGAGGTCTCTGTCCTTAACAACCTATAAGTTGAAAACTTGTTAACTTTGAATATTCTGATTAAGGGAAGGAGTTACATTAAGTTTTCCTACTTTGGATCAAAACCTTCAAGTTTTTACAATGAAGTTGTTCATTTAGTGTGGTGTGACGTCGATGCGTCACCAGATCATGTCGGTACTACGTCCTCACCAAAAAAAACCTATACCGGACTTAGCCGGCTTCGTTACTTCAGTGGCACTAAGCGTCACTCACACACGGATACTACACGTCTACCGTTTCGTGGTCAGACTACCTGCAGAAGCTCAAACAATCATCAGACTCGGCTGCACACCGAGCCCGGAATCCATACAGTTCGTACAACCGGCCGTCATCACTCGCCCGGATGTTCTCAAGCCAAACACGCCTTGAGTTACGTGTTCACGTTTCAGACCACGTGACGGGGTCTCACGAGTTGCACCATGCACGCCAGGGACAGACGTTGCTCGTATACCCCAAACGACATGAAGAGTCATAGAGGATATCAAAGCGGGTCGGGTTACCTGCCACCCGTGGGGCTCCACCCTTCAGCTTGTGCGCACTGGTGGACAGCGCTTACGTGTACCCCCCAAGACATAAACGTCCCGAGATACACGATTTTCCGACATAAGCAAATAGGTTAGTATGCCACTTTATATATGCTAATAACATCCTTATATGGGCTACTAACTCGTTCCTCACTGGATTTTTGAAAAAGATGACCTTTGTAGTGCGTTAAACCTCAAGCGAGCTCTGATACCACGCTGACACGACCCCACGGTCTTGTCGAGCCAGGATCACTCTGAGGGGTGCTGCGTTGCACAGCACCGGATAACACACATCAAAGGTACAAAGCGGAAGCGAAATTTTATTACACAAACGAGTTTATGAACATGTTTACATCAAAATAGGTCCAGTCTACACTCACGGGCGTAGACTACACATCAAGTCCACGTTCAGCCCTTGAACGTGTCCTTGCTAGCACACACGCACACTAACTCTGCGGCATGCACGACTCCCACTCGACGGGGTTCCCCTCCAGGGGTTCCGTCTCCTCTTCGGGAGTCCCTTCCTCATAGAACCCTGCAAAAGCTTCAAACACAAGCAGTGAGAACGAAGGTTCAGCAAGTCTGACCCGTCTCACCTAAACATGGAACTTCTACATGAGGGGTGATGGGTACATGAGGTAGAATCATTTGTAAAGGACTCGCCTAATTAGTGGAACCTTACTTTCAAGTTTTAGCAGCAGGTTGTGGAGAACCTTACGCTAAGGCACATGAGAGATCCACAATCAAACAAGAAACGCATTTCTCTCATGTACTTTGCCCAAAGTTGAAAAGAACTTTAGTTAGCTCTAGACTACAGCAAATCATTAACATTCAAGTCCATCTTTCAATCAGCAACATTTTAACATGCAACTAGCCTGTTCTTTCTACGTCACGGTACAGTGAACAAGTGGTACTCACTGACCGCGAGGGACGGCGATTATAATCGATTTACACCTGCAGGGTTACCTGAACAACCCGTCACGTACGCCCGTACTCGATGTTGCCTACAACAACCATCACGGACGCCATACGCAACTACCTTTCACCCGTTAGCCAAATGTTGAACCGGTCCAATCGTCCTGAGCAAGAGGTCTCTGCACGCGCATCTCAGTGCCGCCAGCCGATTTACACCTCGAGCTCTCAACCTACCCTCTGAACGACCAGCTATGCCTCAACACCCAGCTACCCGAGTTACATCGGTTTCCCGGTTCCCATATAGCCAGTAGGTCTTCGGTACTGTTCTAGCTTGTTCAACAGGCCTGCACACGGCTCGGTCCTCAATCGACACAAGTGGAGCTATAGCACACAGGCCCCAAAGTCCTGCTGCCCTTACCCTCCGCTTGGTCTCATTTTCTTGCCATGTGTTTCATGTGCTATCACTACCCGAGTCGAGTGCCTCTAGCCTATGCTCACGAGTAGTTCCAACTACTCAACTTGTACCGAATCCTACTCAATCTTAGCATTGCAGTAGCTAACGGGGTTTGCAATCCTAAACCCAACCCATAGTTTTCTTGGCTATGCATTTGGGTTTCCAAACAAGACTCTAATGTAAAGAATCATAATACTCAAGTAAGTGCTCAAAACAATAAAAATTTATAAAAATGGTTAATGGAAACCAGGGCTTGCCTTGCTGCTCTTGGTTGTAGGCTAGCTGTTCCTCCGGGGTAATGAAGTCTAGGACTTCGGGTTCCTCCTCGACCTTAGCGACTACATGATAGAGGAAATACATGTATCAATTGAAATGCATTTGTATTAAGTTTGAACTTGTGAAGCTTATAAGTCCCACTAGAAAGACTCACTGACTATGAAACTTTTACTGTGGCTTGGTTACAACCTAGACAGAGACTTGGTCAAGTTTTAGTTGCAGCAAAGCTCATTTGAGCCCTCCACAATTAATTATGTACTTGACCTTAATTGAAGGCTTTTAGGGTGTTCTAAGGATTTTCATGAAACAAACTATGACTTTCTGAAAACTAGATTTTCAGAGGGTTCTAATGGAGTTGGTATCACTTAATTTGAAGGTTCCTAACTAAAGTTATGAGCTAAACAATTTCAGAGAAAATTCTGAAAATGTTTCTGGACATTTTCTATTTTCTCTGGAACAGTTTCACTAATCACATCATTAGGTGGATCAAATGAGCTCAAATGGATCTGCAATTTTTATGGTAGTTCAGGGATATTTTGGTTAACATCCCAGCAAAATTTTTAGGATTTTCCTCCAAAGGATTCTCCAGTTAAAATTCCAAACATTTTAAATTTTGAGGAATTAATTTTGGAGAAATTGCTCAGAGAGCTGAATCCAACAAAATTTGGTTCACTCGATTTGGAGCTTTCTATCTAAAGTTATGAGGATTTGAAGTTTGAAGGAAATCTGAAAATCAGGAAAAAGTTTAAACTTGCGGGTGGGCACCGGAGACACGCGTCGCACGCCGAGGCGACCGCACACTGCGGCCCACAGGGCCTTTGCGCGCCAGCACAACAGATCCCGGCCACACCCGATCCCGGTTTAAATATTGATCCGCTGACGCGTGGGCCATCCGGCTTCGTCTTCCTCCCGACGCTCTCTCGCGCTCGCGCCGCCGCCCTCGCCGGAGCAGACCCGGAGCTCGCCGGCTCGCCGCTGCCGGACCTCCCATGGTCTGAAACTCGCCGCCAGGGCGTTGTCGACGTCGAGGAACACGTCGGTGGTGTCAGTTCGGGCTGGCGGGGCCTGGAAATAGCCCGGCGACGTGCCGCGGCCTCGGTTGAGGTTCGGCGCCGTCGACCGTGAGTTCTAAACTGCCAAAACCTCGAACAATCGGTCCTACAGCATCAGTGTACCTCTAGGAAGCTCGACAAGGTGTCAAAAGGGTCCGAAGATGGCGGCAAGTCGGTTGGCACCGTGTGACCGATCGTGCCCGCCATGACCGCCCTTGATCGAGCTCGAAATTCATCCCTCCTAGACAGTTTCATGCCACGGATGCAGAAAAGAACTTGATCGCCGGCTAGTCTAGCGTCTATGTGCAAGATTTGATAGCTAAAGAAGGATCATAGAGCGAGAATTTGAAGGATCCATACCGGAAGCTCAGTTTAAGGTCGCCGGAGCAAAAACTGAGAATTCGCCATGGATTCTTCACGGTTTGCTTCCAAACATGGAGGAGAGCAGCACGGTGGTCGCACGCTCCTGTTGCCCCTCTTGCTGGTACGTGAAAACGCCTGTGGAATGTTGTCCACGGGCGCCTGACTCTCGGCTGAGGCTAGGTCGCCGCGGTGGCGATCGTTTTCGGGCACGGGAAGTCGGAACTCGGGGTTTCTGGCGTTGGGAAGGTGGAGTGCAAGCACAGATTGCTGCCTAGCAGCTCAGGGACGAAGGAGGAGATTGTTTGCCGGTTTTCCCGATTGATCAGAGAGCTGCGGCGAGAAACAATGCCGCTGCTCGGGTTTGCACGGGAGGAGATAAAGCCGGCCGACTCCTGCTCGGCTGAGGCGGTGCAGGTCGCGTGGGGGCGCGAGCAAGTCGCCCTGGGCGCCAGCGTGCGTAGAGGGGAAGCAGCTGGTGGCGCCGGTGGCTGCTCGGTGGCACAGCCAACAGCTGCTCGGTGGAATTTCCCACCGAGGCTGTGACTTTGTGTGCAAGTTTTGCCTCCTTCTCTCTATGACATGTGGGTCCCACATGGGGTTTTAACCTCTGAAATTTACTCCTAATCACTGTTGTAAACAGTGAGCCCCATGATACCCGTGGTAATTAAAATTATTCACCCATGAGCCATTTGAATTGATTAGAATTCAAATTGGGTTTGGTTTGAATGAATTTCAGCACAAGTTCAGTTTGGAATTCAAATAAAGTTTGAATTTGCCCCACTTAGCTCATGTCAAGATCAACTCCAAATGGAGTGAAAGTTGGTGTGTGAGCTCACAAAAATGTGCTGAATATGAATATGCCTCCCACTTTTAAATTCATGGGATAAAAATAGTTTGAATTTGAATATGGTTTCAAACTGCCCTCTTTCTAACTATACCCAAAATGACCTCAAAAAGGTTTTGAATTTGGGTGAAACTTGGCATGGACATCCTTAGCAATGTGTAGGATTTTCCATATGTCCAGCCTACCTATATCACATGTGGGAAATACCACTTTTGCAATATGTGAGTTTGTTCTCTAATGAGCATGTTGATGGTGGTTACTTGCTCTTCATTTGTGTTCATCATCTTTCCTCGAATGAGGTGTGTGTGTATGGTGGTGAACACTTCAAATATGTGTCAAAAACTGAGGCCCTTACAAACAATGAGATCCAGGTTCAGCTCCTCAACAATGACTATGCGAGCTTCCAGAAGCTGGTTGACAAGGCCATAGTGGTTGAAAGCAAGATCCGAGAGATCGAGCGAGAGGGCAAAAGGAAGATGCCATACCAGCCAGAAGGGAGCAACGTACGCCCTCGGTACTTGCCCCCAGCTGCACCGCAGTATGGATCGATCGCTCCTGCATACCGCCCTAATCAGCCACCACAGCAACGACCCGTTGCACAAGCACCTCGTGTGCCTTTGCCTCCAGCGCCCCGTCCCAACATGGGCGCCCCTATTCAAAACCCCCGCCCCAACGTACCTGCTGCCGTAGGCAATAGGGCATGCTTTGCATGTGGGGAGACGGGACACTTCACGAGCCAGTGCCCGAAGAGAGGTCCTGGACAGCAAGGCAACTTCCCCAAGCATAACCCACGGCCAAACGGAGGAGCCAACCAAGGAAACCGTGGACAGCAGAACTACGCTTGTGGCAACGTGAACCATGTCTCTGCTGAGGAAGTGTAATAGGCTGAGGACGTCGTGATTGGTAGGTTCCTTGCCAACTCCAACCCAGCTACCATCTTATTTGATTCCGGAGCATCACATTCCTTCATATCATCCAAGTATGTTGCCAAGGATAATCTACCCATATCACACTTGAAATATACTATGTTGGTTAATTCTCCCGGTGGAGAGATGAGGACTAATATAGTATGTCCGAAAGTAAACCTTAAAATAAGGGCGGTAGACTTCCTTGCCAACCTCATTGTCTTGGATTCCCAAGGGCTTGATATAATACTCGGAATGGATTGGCTAAGTAAGCACAACGGTGTAATCCAATGTGCTGAAAGGAGCGTGCAGTTGACTAACGAGCATGGTATCCGTATCGAGTTTGAGTCAGCCCAACTGGCAACCGAGAAGGCAACGTTGAACCACGTCGAAGAAGAAACCTTGGACAGCATTCCGGTTGTTCAAGATTTTCGGACGTGTTCCCGGAAGAACTTCCCGGTATGCCACCTGACCGGGATATCGAGTTTTCCATTGACCTAGTACGTGAAACCGCACCTATAGCAAAGAGACCCTATAGGATGCCCGCCAACAAACTAGTGAACCTCAAGAAACAAATTCAGGAGCAGCTGGAGAAGGGTTTTATACGTCCAAGCTCGTCACCATGGGGAGCCCCCGTGCTCTTCGTAGACAAGAAGGATGGGACCCAAAGGATGTGCGTGGACTATAAGTCTCTCAATGAGGTGACGATCAAGAACAAGTACCCTCTGCCCCGTATAGAGGACCTGTTCGACAAAATGAAGGGAGCTCGAGTCTTCTCCAAGATTGATCTTCGGTCGGGATATTTCCAGCTGAAGATTAAGCCCTCCGATATATCCAAGACTGCCTTTCGAACATGGTATGGTTTGTATGAATATACCGTGATGTCTTTTGGGTTAACGAATGTACCCTCATACTTTATGTACCCTCATGAACAAGGTTTTCATGGAGTACATGGACAAGTTCGTCGTGGTTTTCATCAACGACATAAGGTGTATTCGAAAAGTGAAGAGGAGCATGAAGAACATTTGAGATTGACATCGCAAAAGCTGCGGGAGCATCCATTATATGCCAAGCTTAGCAAATGTCAATGTTGGCTAAAGGAGGTATTGTTCCTAGGCCACATTATCTCCGAGGAAGGAGTATCGGTTGATCCCGGAAAAGTGGGAGATGTTCTGAAGTGGAACCAACCGCAAAACATGAGGGGTATTCAGAGTTTTCTTGGGATGGCTGGATACTACCGAAGGTTCATCAAGGACTTCTCTAAGATAGCAAAGCCTACGACGGAGTTGCTGACGAAGGGAAAAGCCTTCCAATGGACACCAGCGTGCCAAGAAAGCTTTGAGGAGCTCAAGAAGAGGCTAATCACAGCGGCGGTTTTGGTATTGCCGGACGTAAGCAAGAGCTTTGACATATATTGTGACGCATCTAGACAAGGGCTTGGATGTGTGCTCATGGAAGAGGGACAAGTGGTAGCCTATGTGTCGAGACGACTCAAGAAACACGAGCTCAATTACCCCACACATGATTTGGAGCTAGCAGTCGTGGTGCATGCGTTGAAGATTTAGAGACATTATATCCTTGGTCATCGATGTGAGATCTATACAGATCATAAAAGCCTCAAGTACATATTCACTCAGACGGATTTAAATTTGAGGCAACGTCGAAGGTTGAAGCTCATCAAGGATTATTATGCTGGAATAAACTATCACCCCGGAAAGGCCAATGTAGTAGCCGATGCATTGAGCCGGAAGGGAGCATGTCACCAACTCACGGTTCGGGAGCTACCACCCGAGCTACAAAAGGAGTTCGAACGGTTACATCTCAGTTTATTGAATGAGATGGAAGTGATGGAACTCCACTCATCATTGGAACAAGAGATAAAGGATGGCCATGCTACACATGAGGAGGTCAAGGAGATCTAGGAAAGGATCCAGTAAGGAATAGAGGACTTCAAGGAAGACGAGAAGGGTACGCTTTGGCTATGAAAAAGGATTTGTGTGCCTAACGTGAAGCACATCCGCAACACGATATTAAAGGAGGCACATGACTCGCTTTATTCCATACATCCTGGAAGTACCAAGATGTACAAGGACTTGAAGACTTGTTATTGGTGGGATGGTATGAAGAGGGACATAGCTGAATATGTTGCCCTATGCGACACATGCCAACGGGTGAAGGCCGAACATCAAAGACCTGCTGGACTGTTGCAACCCTTGAAGGTACCCGAGTGGAAGTGGGAAGATATCAGTATGGATTTCATCGTCGGATTGCCACGTACTCAGTCGGGTTACGACTCAATCTGGGTTATCATGGACCGATTGACAAAAATAGCTCATTTTCTTCCTGTTAAGACCGTGTACAACGTTGCACAACTAGTCGAGCTGTACATGGAGCAAATCGTGTGCCGCCATGGAGTCCCGAAGAGGATAGTCTCAGATCGGGGTTCTCAGTTTACCTGTAGATTTTGGAGGAAGCTGCAGAAAGCTATGGGTACACGACTGGATTTTAGCTCCGCCTACCACCCGCAGACAGATGGGCAAACCAAAAGGACAAACCAAATTTTGGAGGACATGTTGAGAGCTTGCGCCTTGAAACATGGCCGTAGTTGGGATAGGAGTTTACCATACGCTGAATTCTCCTATAACAACAGCTATCAAGCTAGCTTGAAGATGTCACCTTTTGAAGCATTGTATGGTAGACGGTGTAGAACGCCGTTGTTTTGGAATGAGACTGGAGAGAACCAAGTGTTTGGCCTGGAAGTATTGCAAGAAGCTGAGAAGCAAGTCCAAACAATACGGGAGAACTTGAAGGCTGCTCAGTCATGACAGAAAGGCTATGCGGACAATAGGCGAAGGAAGTTGACTTTCGAAGTAGGAGACTTCGTAAACCTTAAGGTATCGCCTATCCGTGGCCAACGATTATTCAACGTCAAGGGAAAGCTAGCACCTCACTATATCAGACCATTTAAGATTTTGGATAAGCGAGGATAAGTAGCCTATCAACTAGAGCTCCCGACGCACCTCTCCGATGTACATGACGTGTTTCATGTATCCCAGCTCAAGAAGTGCTTGAGAGTACCGGAAGAGCAAGTACCAATGGAAGAGTTTGAACTTCAAGAGGATCTGACCTATGCAGAGCACCCTGTCCGAATTTCGTACGTAAAGGAAAGGGTAACGAGGAACAAAGTGATCCGTTGGTGCAAGGTACAATGGAGCCATCACACAGAAGCTGAAGCTACATGGGAGCGTGAAGAAGACATCAAGACAAAGTTTCCTCATCTATTCTCTACTAACGAATATCGAGGGCCGGATTCAATTTAAGGGGGGTAGATTTGTGACACCCTCATTTTTTATTTCTACATATATTCATGTTTCATGTAGAAAGACATTTTTAAAAATGAATAGAAACAGAAAAGAAATCAAAAGGATAGCCAAAAAGAGCCAATTCCAGTTCACAGAGAGCGCCGAAGACAATACCCGCAGCCCGCTGGCCACGTGGCTGTAAAGGTCCCAAAATTTTGAATACGGAGAAAACTCTTGTTTGCAAAAAGATGGTTTCATATGTATGAAATTTGGGACTTGTTAAAACTTTTCCACATGTGATAACCCACATGAGGGCTTTCTTCACACAAGTTCAAATGTTTGTTTGAAAACTTGGAACCCAAGAGGGGTCTAAAACCAAGATGGGAAGTCCCATATGGGTGAGAAAGCTAAAGTCAGATTTGGAACAAATTTGTTCAACTCAAAAATTCAAATGAGAGCATCACAATGAACTTCAAAACTGTTGTGCTAAAAATCTCATTTGCAGCAGCCAAATTAAAAATCATATTTCATATTTGAATTCCTTGGGTCCAAATTAGGGGGTATGCAAAGTTTCATGATTTATTGAAATGGTTTGCAACTCATTTTCCAAAATGGACTTTAAATAACAAAAAAATTGAAATACCTATTTGAATTTGGATAAAACTTGCCCAATTATCCAAATGCACCCCAGATTTGAACTCCCACAATTTGATTCCACCATTTGCAAATTTTGGGAGATATTTAGCAGAGGGATAAGGAGGGGCTGGGACCCACATGTAATTGAGGATCTAAAAGTTGCAAAAGATCTTCAATCGTGGAGTGTTTGGTGTCTGTTTTTCACCTCCCACGCGAAGCAACCGGGCAGACCGACTCCTCACCGTGCGCCACCGGGACAGAGCCGAGCTACCTCCTCCTTGTGCGATCTGCGCTGGCGAGCTGCTCCTCCCCGTTCTTATCCCCTCTGCCACGCTCTCGTTGCTCGCAGAACTGAAGCCGAGGCCCTCTTCTCTCCCTCGCACCGAGAAACAGACTGAGACAGCCGCTGTGCTCTCGATCGATCGGCCACATTGTAGCCCACATGAAGACTTCGTCTGAGCGGCTAAACAACACCACATACCCTCCCACAACGTCCTCGCGCCATTCCAACATGAGCTCCGCCTCCAAACACCGAGATAACCCAGTTCCCGCGTCGGCCGCCATAGCACCGAGAGAAGATGCTCTCGTGGACAGCCTCACCCGAGGCTTGTCATGGCCAAGATAGGCCACTGTTGGACACGCAAGAGCTTCCTGCAGCTTCCATCAGAAGCTCAGCGCTTGTCTTCGCTTCTTGCTGACGAATTTCAGGATTCCTCTACGGCCGGTGTAAACGGACCAACGGGTATGAATTCTTTAAATTCTCGCGCTACAATTGGTTAGAGCGCTGCAAATTGCACTCACATGACCTAGTCTTGCTTACAACAGCTCCCCTTTTGAAACCTAGCATGAAACACACGCTGCACAGTGTATTTTTGATCTTTCCGACGGCGGTTTTAGCGGGACGGTTCGGGCGCACGATGAACCCCAGTTTGGAGCCATTCCCGAGCCCATGTGCGGCCATGCCAATCTTCTCCAGCCTTCACTGGTGCTGTAGGACCTTTACAGGGGGCGTTTGGCGGGCTAGCTCATCGGGGTAACACTGCCGAACTCCTTCCGAGCCGCTGCACCGGTGCGGAATGGTTTAGGGACGTCGCCAGTCCGGGAAAATCATCTCATCATGTTCCTCGCATGAAGTTAGGGCCTGGCGGCGAGTGATAGCTCGGGATTTGGCCGGAGCGACGAAAACCGGCGAGCTCCGGCGAGCCCCTGCGGCGCGGGCGCGCGGGGGCGAGAGGTAGAAGAAGGTGACGCCGGGCCCGCGTGGCAGTGCCTCTGAGGGGAAGGCCGGATCCTCTGTGGCGCTGGATTAAACTGTGGTAACACGGGAAACAGCTATGTAGCCCCGTGTGGCTTATTCCAGCGCATGACACGTGTGCTCCCCGGACCCACTGACAGATTTAAACTTTTCCACGACTTATTCAAATCCCAGATTTTCCCCAAACTTTAGAAGAGCATAACTTTTGCTAGGAACCAACAAATTTAGTGATTCAAATTGGGTTAGATTCATATTGACAAACTCTATCCAAATATGTAACCCAATTTGTATAAAAGTCGTTATTTAATTCTGGAAAATTCTTTAAACCCTTTCAGCAAAAGAATTTTAGAGGGAGTTTGGTTTATCCAAAATTCCTAAAATTTTTCCAGAATATTCATTAGGGTGTTATTAGACGCCTGTAAAAGTTTCAGCTTATTTGGAGTTGATTCGATCAGGAGAATTCAGATTTTAAGTTACTGTATTCAAATGAATACAGAAACATTTTCAGAGAATTTCCAAAACTTGGAAATTCAGTTCTGGGCAATTCTTAGCTCCAAAAATCCTAGGAAAATTCATGCAAGCTCTATGAACTACAATTGAGATTGTAGCTCCCTAAGTTTGACATGAACATGGGTATTACCTCAGAATTAATTTCGTTTTTGCTTAAATACTTAGAGAATTGTTCTGAATAAACCATTCAATGAAAAGTGCTGATTTTTGGTCCAGATGACTTTCTTGTGACAAGGAACTCACATGAAAAATTTCAGCTCCATTGGATGTAAAGGTCCCAAAAATATGAATACAAAGAAAACTCTTGTTTACAAAAATTGGTTTCATATGAATGAAATTTGGTTCTTGTTAAAACTTTTCCACATGTGATAACCCACATGAGGGCTTTCTTCACACAAGTCCAAATGTTTGTTTCAAAACTTGGAACCCAAGAGGGGTCTAAAACCAACATGGGAAGTCCCATAGGTGTGAGAAGGTCAAAAATCAGATTTGAAACTAATTGTTCAACTAAAAAATTCAAATGAGAATAACACAATGGAATTCAAAACTGTTGTGCTAAAAATCTCATTTGCAGCAGTCAAATTTAAAATCAGGTTTCATATTTGGATTCCTTGGGTCCAAATTAGTGGGTGTGCAAAGTTTCATGATTTGTTGAAATGTTTTGCAACTCATTTTCCAAAATGGACTTCAAATATCAAAGAATTCAAATGCATATTTGAATTTGGGTGAAACTTGCCCAACTGTTCAAATGCCTCTCAGATTTAAACTCCCACAATTTAAGTCCATCATATTCAAACTTTGGAAGATATTTTGGAGAGGGATAAGGAGGGACTGAGCTGTGGGACCAACATGTCATTGAGGGAACTGAAAATTGCAAAAGATCTTCAGTACACGGTCTCTGTTTGTTCACTCCCACGCGAAGCAATCGGCAGAGCCGACTTCCCACCGGGCGACACCGGGATCGGCCGGCAGCCACCTCCTGCTGAATTTCCTTCGCGCTGGAGAGCTGCTGGACGTCATTAACTACTGCCGCGCTCCCTCTCGCCCTCTTTACCGAAGCCTCGGCGCTGTCTTTCCCTCCTCATGCGAGAAACAACCGAGCACTGCCACAGTTCTTCCGGTCGATCAGCCACGCTGAAAGTTCCCGTTCGAGCCTCCGCTGAGCGACCCAACGGCACCACAAACCCTCCCACAACCCCCTCGCACCATCCCGGTGCGGGTTTAGCCATCACAACCCGAGAAAACCGAGTTTCAGCGGCGGCCGGAAGAAACCGCTACCGACGGCTCTCATGGACAGCCTCACCCGAGGCTTGTCATGGCCGAACTAGTCCACCAGTGGATGCACGAGACCTCCCTACAGCTTCCACCCGAAGCCCAGCTCCAGCCGTTGCCTCTCACCGACGAATTTCCGAAATCCTCTCCGGCCGGTGTAAACGGACCCACGGGTAAGGATCGCTCAAATTCTCACGCTATAATTGTTTAGAGCACTGCAAATTGCACTCACATGAAGTATCCTTGCTTAGCAACAACTTACCTTTTGAAACCTAGCAAGAAACACGTTCTGCGCTGCGTAATTTCAATCCTTCCGATGGCGGTTTTAGCAGCACACGTCGAGCACTCGATGAACCCTAGGTAGGAGCCATTCCCGAGCCCATAGGCGGCCATTCCTAGCTTCTCCAACCTTCACTGGTGCTGTAGGGCCTTTCCAAGGAGCTTTTGGCGGGCTAGCTCACCGGGATGGCACCGCCGAACTTCATCCGAGCCACTGCACCGGTGCAGGATGGTTTAGGTGCTTCACCAGTCCATGGAACTCGTCCCATCGTGTTCCTCGAGTTAAATTTGGGCCTGGCGGCGAGTATCAGCTCGGGATTTGGCCGGAGCGACAAAAACCGGTGAGCTACGGCGCCCCCGGCGGCGCGGGAGCACGGGGGCGGGAGGTAGACGAAGGTGCTACCGGCCCCACGCGTCAGTCACACAGCAACAGCGGCCGGATCCTCTGTGGTGCCGGATTAACTGTGGCAACGCTGGAAACAGCTCCATGGCCCCGTGTGGCTTAATTCAGGGTGTGACACGTGTGCTCCCAGGGGACCCACAGTCAGTTCTAAACTTTTCCCGGATTTATTCAAATCCCAGATTTTCCCCAAACTTTAGAAGAGCATAACGTTTGCTAGGAACCTCCAAATTTAGTGATTCAAATTGGGTTAGATTCATATTGACAAACTCTATCCAAATATGCAACCCAATTTGTATGAAATTATTTATTTAAATCTGGAAAATTCTTTAAATCTTTTCAGAAAAAGAATTTTAGAGGGGGTTTGGTTTATCCAAAAATCCTCAAAATTTGCCAGAATATTCTCTAGGGTGTTATTAGACTCCTGTAAATGTTTCAGCTCATTTGGAGTTTATTTGATCAGGGTAATTCAGATTGTAAGTTTCTGTGTTCAATTGAATACAGAGACATTTTCAAAGAATTTCCAAAACATGTAAATTCAGTTCTGGGCAATTCTTAGCTCCAAAATCCTAGGAAAATTCATGCAAGCTCTATGAACTACAATTCAAATTGTGGTTCACTGAATTTGACATGAACATAGGTGTTACCTCAGAATTAATTCTTCTTTGCTTAATTTCTTAGAAAATTGTTCTGAATCAACCACTCAATGAAAAGTGCTAATTTTTGCTTCAGATAACTTTCTTGTGATAAGGAACTCACATGAAAATTTTCAGCTCCATTGGAGCTCTGGATCACCACTGTTATGTGTAACCTCTTAAGGGGATCAACACTTAAGTGGGAGAAGCACTCAACATTTGATCATAGTGTTTAAACCCAACCCAAATCACTAGCACCAGTGTCATTTTAAATTCATAAATAGAGTTCCAGTTTTAAAACTTTCATTAGATCTTATTAGCAAAAGCTTTTTAATTAAATACATATGCATGATCATATCGTGTAGCATCTACATGAAGAACGTGAAGGACTTAAAGTGAAGATCAAGGAGGAAGGAAAGCAAGTGATCAAGCTCCAAGTGATCGTCACTAACTGATTGTAATCTTAATCACCTGCAAAACAGGCAAGCCCCGGTTTGCATTTGAACAGTTTTTACAAAACATTTCCATTTCTAGAGATCATAGCTTGAATTGTTTGTTGCATTATGTCTAGTTGATATTGAAACCCCAGTTTCATAACCAGAAATACCTAAGAGAGGTAGAATAGCACCTCCTCGAGTGGATTTGGCTACGCTAATGTTAGTAGGAAAGGTCCGGTTGAAGTCGAGTAGTTGGAATCTATTCGCGAGTTTAGGGCTGGTTTACTCGGAGCGGGTCCAAAATAGAAAAGATGAGGAAAGTTCACACATAAGAAATGGATACCGGGCAGGGAGGTTTAGATGCAGCAGGTTGTGGACCGTGCGTGCATAGCCCTGCCTGTGTCGGTTAAGGCCCGTCCGTGCTTGGCCCTGTTGGACAAGTTTGAGTTGTGTACCGGGCGCATACTGGCTATATGGGACCCAGGAAACCAATGTACCTTGGAGGATCCATAGTGGAACTTTTCCAACTGCCTTAGGCTTTCGGCATCAGGGTAGCAGGAGGTAACTCGCTTAAGAACATACCACTGCGGGTATGTACCTTGAGGGAGCTTGCATACTCGGGGCAGTTGGACTGTGTCCAATGTGGAAGATCTTGGGAAAGTTGGCCGCGTACAAAGTCAGTCGAGGTTGCTGCCGGCAACTCGGAGTACGGGTGTGCGTGTCGTGTAGTCTGGGCGTGTACCGATTCGAATCACTGTCGCTCGCGGTTATATGAGCATACTTTCCCACTGCGTCTTGACGTAGTAACAACTGGAACTGGTTATCTTTGAACTTGATAAGACTGTCAAGTAACTTGTATTGCAACCATGATTGAATTAGAGATAGGCTCATTAAACTTTACTTTCGCCTAGTGCAAGGAGCATCGCAACAAAGCGTTTCTTGTTTGATTATGGAGTTGCGATGCTGTTCAGTTCAAGGTCTGTACAATGAGGCTTAAAATCTGAAAGTTAAGGATCAACTTTAGGCAAGTCCTTTACGCAAATCTAGCTATCCTAATTGAGAATCGTCGTGCATGTAGAGTTTCTTGTTTAGGAGAGACGGATCAGTCTTGCTGAGCCTATGTGCTCATGCTTGCTATATAAGTGGTTTTGCAGGTTAACATCGATGCTAAGAAGAAGGTTGTCCGGTGAGACTCGGAGAGTTCCAAGTCATGTAACACATGGAGAACCCAGCCTCTGCTGTTGTCTTCGTGTTGCTAGCGAGAGGAGTCTGCGGGCTGGACTTCATCTTGAGTGCTCTTAGTTATTTGACGTGAGTTGTGATAGACTTCCGCTATAGTTATTTGATGTAAATTATTTACAAAGAAAAATTTGTAAGCTTCCTCTATTGTTTTATGTAATACATTGTTCCTTGTATGTGTGCTATTGGGTGCCACACAACATGGCACCACCCAATGCGATTCCTGGGCAAGTGCCCCGTCCCTGTGACTAAACGGGCGGCGTCGGGCCGTCTCAGCGGGGTATCAGAGCTGTGACAAGTGGTATCATTAGCTGAGCCTTGTCTCAGTCGGTACCCGGCCCGTCTAAGTTGGTATCAGAGCCACATTAGTAATAGCGCACGGAATAAGGAGGGTATTACGATAAAAATTTAGGTTACGGTGAGGATACGGTACTAGGCCCACATAAGGATTACTATTAGCTTAATATGAAGGTGGCAAACTAACTTATTTGTTATGTCGGAAGTCGTGCATCTCGGGACGATTTATGTCTTGGGGGGTGCACGTAAGCGCTGTCCACCAGTGCACACAAGCTGAAGGGTGGAGCCCCACGAGTGGCAGGTAACCCGACCCGCTTTGGTATCCTCTACGACTCTTCATGTCGTTTGGGGTACTCGAGCAACGCCCTTCCCTGGTGTGCTACGGGAAAGTTTGGGAAACCCCGTCACGTGGTTAGTAACGTGAACATGTAGCTCAAGGCGTGTTTCTCTTGAGAACACCGGTGCGAGTGATGACGGACGGGTGTAAGAACTGTATGGATACCCGGTTCGGTGTGCAGCCGGACCTGACGATTGAGTGTGACTTATGCAGTATTCACCACGAAACCGTAGTATGAATAGTACACGTTTGCGAGTGACCGTTTTAGTGCCACCTAAGATACGTTTATGCCGGTATAAGCCAGTTACGATTTTCTTTTAGAGAGGCTACGTAGTACCGACATGCTTCTTACGGTGCATCGACGCCGTACTAAACTTAATAACCCCTTTCCTTTGAATAAATGACTCATGAACTAACTTTCGACTAAAAATGGAAGTTTGAAACAAATATTAGTTACTAAACTCTTATTTTGAGCTAAGATTCAAATGAGAGGAAGACTAGGCTTCAAAGTTTTCAAAAACAGAGTGCTCTGTTTTCGGCAGAAATTCTTGCTGGACTTTAACAGAGCATAACTCTGAGTAGCTTGACCCAATTAAGGGTATGATACAGTTCTGGAAATATTTTCAAGTTATCTACAACTTCTTTGTAGACCTACAGAGTAAATTCACACGCTAAATGGGTAGAAAGTTCAGAGGAAGGTAAACTGTCCAGAACCAGGACAGCAGCAAAACCTCTCTGGACCTTTCTGTTTTTAAGCCATAACTTTCTGTAGAAAAAAATCCTTAAGAAGCCTATGATACACCATTGGAAAGGTTATGAATTTTGCAACATTTTTGTAGTTCAAAGCTTGTTCAGATTCTTATTGTATTTATGTAACACCCCAAAATCTGTTAAGAGGGGAATTTAAAAATTTTTGGACGTGTTGCATGTGGTGCAGAAATTCAAATTCAAATTGGAATTCAAATTTAAATCAAACCAGAAAAGAAAAAGAAAAATAAAAAGAAAAAACCCCCCAGGCCAGTGGGCCGAAACCCACCGGCCGGCCCAACATTTCCGGCGCCAGCCCACAGCCGCGCGCTCCCCTCTCCCTCTCACTGACACGCGGGACCCGCGTGTCATCCCCCACCTCTCGCTCGCGCCAACAGCCAGGACTCCTCCGCGCGCCCGAATCCAAACTACCCCGGAAACCCGCGTCCCCCAGCCGAATTCTGGTCCCGGACGACTCCGGCTCGATCCCAACAGACACGCCGCCCTCCCCCGTCTATATAAACGCCGGCATCGCCGTTTTTTTCCACCCCGATCGGCTGTTTTTCCTCCCGGTGAGAACCAGAGCTTCTCCGGCCGTTTTCTGTCGATCTTTGCTCGGGTTTTCTGATCTAACGCGTCGATCGTGTCCTATCGCCTCCGGGGAGTCACGCAGGTGTAGAAAACTCGGTGGTTTGCGCTCTAGGCACAGCTCCGATGAGCACCGCAGCGGTTCCACCTCGGACCTCGACGCCGACCGCCTTCCAGGGCCTCCGAGCTCAAGAAAAACCCCGAGGTGAGATCCCCGACCTCCCCTCTACCGTTCTATGCCATGAAATCCCAGTTTTAGGAAGTATAGACGAAGATCCAAAGTTTTCCGTCGAGATCGCCGCCGCACGCCGCCGGGCAGCGCCGCCCACGCACGGTCAGGGCGACGTGGCCGCTTGTGCGCCGTCTATTTTAAATCGCACGGTAGAAATAAAACCCCCACGTACCGGTTCGGCGATCTAATCTCAGCTGTCTATTTTAAATCGGACGGTCCACATCAGCCCTGCATTATAAAGGCCGGGATTCTTACGCGCTACCCCCTGGGGATCTCGGAAAACACGAGCTAGCCCCGGAAATTTCTGATCTAGCCCCTGGAACTTCAGAAATTCATGTAAATTCATTTAAAAATCAGTTTTAGCCCCTGGACTTAATAAAAATTAGGAAAGCCCCTCTGTTATGTGTAGCTAGACCCCTGGAAATTTATGAAATAATAAATTAGACCCTGTAGTAGGGTGGATTTAGCTTTTTGACCCTATATGATATTAGATTCAGAAAATTGAATATGTGATTAGGATTTAAATTTAAAAAGGTGAGGCAAACACATTGTAAATTCAAATTTAAACTCTCCTAGCACTTGGAAAATTTAGAATGAGTTAAAAGTAGATTTTAAGCTGAAATGAATCTGTCTAATTGATTGTTCACATTTATTAGTTATAGGGACACATTTTTAGGTTAGGAAATAATTCTGAAAATTGGTAAAATAAATTTAAATTAGTTCACATCAGAGGAGAAGTTCAAAAATATATTATTTAATATTTTAGAACAGAACCTATTCTGTTTAGAAGAGGTGTCTTACTATTTTCATAATAAAGTTCACATTTAGGCATAGAAAATAAATCTGAAAATATAGGAAAATTGGTATGCATAACTAGGAAATGATAAATGAAGTTTCCAAATCCAAAGATTTCAGTTTAGGATTTGGTAGAAGATCTGAAAACCCATTTGGAGTAGGAAAATACCTTCCATGCAAACTTGGTAGTTAAGAAGGATATTAATTAAATATAAATAATTTATTCAAATTGAAAATTCATATATAGTGTGCAAACAGAAATCTGAAATACAAAAGTTAGAAATCATATACATATGTTTAAAAGTGCATGAAGGCTAAAAATCAACACAGCTAGAGTAAACACAACACTTAGAAATGTGAATGACTATCATATGTATGTATATGTGGAGTGAAAGTGTGAACTACGTCTTATGGATTGTTGTATTCTTTTGCTATGTGTGTTGGCATGAGTAGAACCTGCCCTAGAGCAAGTTCTTCCCTTTCAAGATCAGGACTATCTATTCCCAGAGCAGCAGGAAGAAGGCAAGTGTCCTTGACCACTTTGATCCTATGCTAGGATGTGTAGATAGAATTATTTGCATTGACAATTGAAATATGAAACCCATGCTAGGAAGTTTCCCTAGAATTGCATTATCTTGTTTCCTTGTAGCTTGGGTTGGGATTTATTTTAGCATGTCATTTATTTATATGTTTATGCTTAGCCATGCTTAGAATGGGATAATTGGGGTATGAGATCATCAATTTATTTACCTTACTCTTGAATGAGACATTATGAGTTATGTAGAGGTAGGGATCGAGGCAAGTTGGATGATTTGGTTGGTGCTGGGTGCACGAGACTCGGGTTTGTGTTTAGTACTTGCCTGGATCCTAAGGACCGGTTCATGGAGCATGTAACCTGGATTTACCGTGCCAACCAAACGCTGAGATGGGGCAGCTTGGCCAATTAATTAGGTGTATCCCCAGCGTAGTATGGGTGTGTTGGATGGTGCGGGGAGTAGGTGTCAGCTGGACTACCATATGAACCGCAAGGCTCAAGAGGGGGCCACTGCAGCGGGGTTGGAGCCTCTTGTATGCTGTTAGGGGTGAAACCTCAGTGGGCCCATGCTCGTCGGGAATCCCTTTGTAAAGGCTTTGTAGTGATCTCCTAGCTACACACCTGGGAAGTGTGAATGTGGTTCGTGGCCACTGGCATAATGAAGGTTCTTTTAGTCCACCCGGCAACAGGGGATGAAATCACTACATGTGGGTACAGTGGTGTAAACTCTGCAGAGTCAAAACTATCATGTCAGCCGTGCTCACGGTCAAGGGCGGCTTGGACTTATTCATGATTAGAGGATGATTACTTTGGAAGTTGTGGATGTTAAGCGGGGAGCATAACATTGAAAATGATGTTATGGTTATTTGATTATTATGATGGGATGGGAGATTGGGACCATTTCACCTATGTAGTAATGTAGGTGCTTAATAAGCTAAGGTGATAGGTATCAATTGCGTAGTGCTTTAACCATGAGTTGAACCTCTCCTTGCTCTAGCCATGCATGACATAACTTTCCCACACTTGCTGAGTACCAACGGTACTCAGACTTGCGTATTTGTTGGTTTAAATTGCTGCTCAGGTCAAGGGGAAGAGGTGGTGTTTAATGACCAAGACTTCGGACCCGAAGGATGCTATGTTCATGGAGTCCCCCAGGCAACGCCTGTGACGGAGCCCACAAGAATAATATTTCCGCTGCTAGTTTATTTGCATGTTATGAACTTATTATCGTCCATCGAGACGTATGCTTTATGAGACATATTTATATTCGACACCTGGCTTGTAATAAATGATGCTTCACTATTTGTCATCACGTGTATGAGCAAATGATCCTGGCATACATGTGACAGAAGTGGTATCAGAGCCAAGGTTGCCCGTAGGAACGTGGACCTAGGTAGAAATGGACGTATTTAAGGACCCTATTTTCTTAAAAACTATTTTACAAAGGTGTGGGTTGAAAAGTGTTATTTAATGGGTCACTTTATTCATTTTACCCCAACTTTTATTCAAAATAGGATTTTTGTTTAAAATCTTATCTAACTTAATTTTAAATGATTTATGTTTTAGATGGTTTGCATGATCCGCACCATCCGCAAGTCCACCGGAGGGAGAGTTCCCGTAGTTGCCCTTGCCCTGAGAGAGGAGAACCATCCGGTGACGTATCTCTCCTACAGATTGGCAGTAGGAGGCTTGTTGCGCCGTCTTCGACGTATGCTCTACGCCGCCGGCAATACGGGCAAGCTAATCATACACTATAGCTCCACCCGGACCATCCGTGAGAAGCGGGAAGAATGGAGTTCAGAAATGAGGATTATCCATGAAAATCAGCTGCTTAAGATCCACCGCTCTCCAGCTTGTCGAGCGACACAGGTCGATGCGGAGAAGGATGTCACCTGGGAGGCCATCACCTGCCAGAGTCACATCTACCGTCGCCACCTGGATAGGACTGAGTACATGTATGTCCTCCAGCGTGAGAGTGGTACAACGGAGTACAAGTACCCGCCAGTGCAGCAGGGGACTTCCCATGAGCACATGGACCTGTGCTTGAGGATGCTGCTATGCTCAGCACTCGACTGCAGGAGTGCCAACAGGAGCTTCAGGATGTTTGTGACACCCTGAAGGAGACTGAGGTGTTGCTTCGAGCCAGCTTGAGGGCGAGAGAAAGAGGAGATGGGAATGAACTGTGTGTCACCGTGAATGACACATGGACTCCTGACTCCCCAGATCGCTGAGCGAGTAGGCGTCGCCGCACTTCTCCACCAGCAGCCTCCCCACCCAAAGCGGAGTCAGAGGGCAGCCGCAATAATGAGGAAGATCCCGAGGAGCCAGCTCAGTGATACGAGTCATGTAGAGACCTTTCCCGTAGTTCAGCAGGTTATCGTGTAGTCGAGTCAATACCTTAGTTAATGGTGTGTTAATGTTTGGTGTGTGACATGAGTTGTGGAAGCCATGGGCATTTGTCCACAACCTCGTCTTCAGGTTGTTTTGCTTTGATGTGTGAACCCCTATAAATTAAGAGTGCATTTATTTTCGCGTGAGACGTGAAACCGTCATAAAATGTCAATATAATAAGGCCTCAAAAGTTTAAGTTTAAAACAAGCAAATTGGGAAGTTAATGCATAATGCTTTAAATTAACATATGGTTGATCATGATAGATGGCCGGAAGAGGAAAGGGTCGTGGTGCCAATCCCGCCAACAACAACGATGAGGCCGACAACCCTCATCTTTCTGGAGGACAAGACAGGGGTAGTCGCCGTGAAGGAGCTGATCCCATCCACCAAATGCTTGAAAATCAGAATCAGCTCATCCAGAGCCTAACTCAAGTGGTGGCCAACTTGCACCAAGCTCCACTCCCACAAGCTGCACCACACCAACCAAGGTTGAGTGAGTTTCTAGGGACTCAACCTCCAAAGTTTGCAAGTGCTGCTGAACCTCTGGAGGTAGATGACTGGCTAAAGACCATTGAGAGCAAGATGAGGATCATACAATGCCAAGGGTATGAGAGGGTGCTGTTTGCCTCTCACCAATTGCATGGACCTGCTGCTGATTGGTGGACCGCTTACGTAGCAGCCCATCATGACCCTGAGAACATCACTTGGGAAGAGTTCAAGCGCAGTTTCCGCAACCATTACATACCAAGGGGTGAACTCAAAAACAAGAGGAAGGAGTTCTTGGGGCTGCAGCAAGGAAACATGACTGTGAGGGAATACCTCACTAAGTTCACCCAACTATCCCGTTATGCACCACGGGACATCGAAACTGATGAGCAGAAACAGGACTGCTTTGTGGAAGGACTTACTGCGGAGATGCAATGTGCAATGTCCTCCAACGAGTATGAAAGCTTCCAAAAGATGGTGGACAGAGCATTTGTTGTGGAGAGGAAGCTGAAGGCCTTGGAAAATGAAAACAAGAGGAAGGCGGGATGGTCACACCAAGCCTCGGGTAGCAACACACGCCCACGACTGATGCAGCCACCCGCAGGGCAGACGAGCCGTGCTGTGGTACCCTACTCAGCACCGAGATGGTACAACCCGAATTTCAGACCTCCGTCAGCACCAGCACAGCCACAACGTCAGTTTGTACAGCAGCCTCGTCCCACATATCAACCTCGACCAGCAGTGCAAGGACCACAAAACCAACCCCAAGACAACAAAGGCCAGGCACCTAAGGTTGGGGTGCAATGCTTCAACTGTGGTGAAGTGGGGCACTACGCCCATAAGTGCCCAAAGAATAAGCCCATGCAGCCACAACAGCAGAATGTGATGCGAGGACGGGTGAACCACGTGACCATGGAGGAAGCGCAAGAGGCACCCGACGTGGTAGTTGGTAAGTATCCTACCAATTTACACATTGCAACCCTGTTGTTTGATTCTGGTGCTACCCACTCGTTCATTGCTCAAGGGTTTGTTAAGAAGCATGATCTAGCAACCACACAAATGAACCATATGCTAGCAGTGAACTCTCCAGGTGGAGAAATAAGGACAAGACAAGTGTGTCCCAAGGTGAATCTAGACATTAATGGGGTAGTATTTACTGCCAACCTCATAGTGATAGATTCACAAGGGATAGATATTATTTTGGGTATGGATTGGTTGAACAAACATAAAGGAGTCATCCATTGTTCGACAAGAACGGTGGAACTAACTCACCCTAGTAGCACAACAGTAAAGTTCATAACTATACAAGAGCCTAGGAGGGACATTAAACTCAATCAAGTTGAGGTGGAAGTGGAGGAGATCAGGATCAAAAGGGGAATATCCAGATGTTTTTCCGGAGGAGTTGCCAGGTATGCCCCCCGATCGTGAAGTGGAATTCGCGATTGAGCTAGTGCCTGGAACACCAATATACAAGAGACCATATCGTATGGACTCCAAACAGCTGGAAGAACTCAAGGAACATTTAAGAGAATTGGCAGAAAAGGAGTACATTTGTCCTAGTTCCTCACCATGGGGAGCTCCAGTGATATTTGTGCCCAAGAAGGATGGGACCCAAAGGCTATGCGTGGACTACCGTGCATTGAATGATGTAACCATCAAGAACAAGTACCCATTACCCCGCATTGAAGACTTGTTTGATCAGTTGAGGGGAGCTTGTGTGTTCTTGAAAATTGATCTCAGATCGGGATACCACCATCTTAAGATAAGGCAAACTGATATTCCAGAGACGGCTTTCGTATCTCGGTACGGACTGTATGAATACACAGTCATGCCTTTCGGACTAACTAATGCCCTAGCATACTTCTAGTATCTCATGAACAAGGTATTAATGGAATATCTCGACAAATTTGTGGTGGTTTTCATAGATGACATTCTCGTCTTCTCCAAAGATGAAGAAGAACATGAGAAACATCTAAGGTCGGTGTTGCAAAAGCTGAGAGAGCACCAACTATATGCCAAGTTGAGCAAGTGTGAGTTGTGGCAAAAAAGAGTTTCCTTCTTAGGACATATAATCTCGGAGGGAGGAATCTCCGTAGATCCCACCAAGATCGAGGATGTACAGAAGTGGAAGACCCCTGAGAATGTCAGGGAAGTTCGAAGCTTCTTAGGACTGGCTGGATACTATCGACAGTTTATCGAGGGTTTCTCCAAGATTTCGAGACCCCTCACCAAATTGTTGGAGAAAGGAATCACATTCACATGGACACCGCAGTGCGAGACGAGTTTTCAGGAACTGAAGAAAAGATTGACAACAGCCCCAGTGCTAGTTATGCCAGATATGCAGAAGAACTTTTCGGTGTACTGTGATGCTTCTGGAAACAGGTTGGGATGTGTTCTCATGCAAGAGGGGCATGTCGTGGCATATGCATCCCGGCAGCTCCGGAAGCACGAGAAGAACTATCCTACGCATGACCTAGAGTTAGCCGCAGTGGTACACGCGTTGAAGATTTGGTGGCATTACTTGATGGGGAAAAGGACAGAGATATATACGGACCATAAGAGCTTAAAGTACATTTTCACACAGCCAGATCTCAACATCAGACAAAGGAGATGGTTAGAGCTGATCAACGACTTTGATGTGGGCATCAACTATCATCCTGGGAAAGCGAACGTCGTGGCAGATGCTTTAAGCCGAAAGGTGCAGGTCAATAGGTTGAGCTTGAAGGACATGCCTACAGAATTGAAGGAAGAGGTTATAAAACTCAATCTATGTCTGGTGAATAGTGGTGAAGCCATCGCCATGGAAGTGGACTCCACATTAGAGCAAGATATACGCAACAGTCAAAAGACTGATGAGAAGATACAAGAAATCAGAGAACTCATCAAGGATAATAAAGCCCCTGGGTTCAGAGAGGATGAACAAGGTACGTTGTGGCACGGGAAAAGAATCTGTGTGCCTGAAGTGAAGGAGATCCGTGAATTGATTTTGAAGGAGGCTCATGATTCCGACTATTCCATTCATCCTGGGAGTACGAAGATGTATCATGACCTCAAGAGCAGATATTGGTGGTATGGCATGAAGCGAAATGTCGCGGAACATGTTGCCCTATGTGACACATGTCAGTTGGTGAAAGCAGAACATCAACGACCCGCGGGATTATTGCAACCACTCAAAGTGCTTGAATGGAAATGGGAAGAAATCGGTATGGATTTCATAGTGGGACTACCCAGGACCCAATCGGGATATGATTCGATATGGGTCATCATCGACAGGCTAACAAAGGTAGCTCATTTTATCCCTGTGAAAGAAAGCTACAGCGGATCCAAATTGGCAGAATTGTACATGTCCAGGATCGTGTGTTTCCATGGAGTACCAAAGAAGATAGTGTCAGATCGAGGGACGCAGTTCACCTCAAGGTTCTGGCAGAAGTTGCATGAAACCATGGGAACTAATCTGAATTTTAGTTCTGCCTATCATCCCCAAACCTACGGGCAAACGGAAAGAACCAATCAGATCCTTGAGGATATGCTGAGAGCGTGTGCACTCAAGAACAATAGGAGTTGGGATAAGAACTTACCGTATGCGGAGTTCTCCTATAACAGCAGCTATCAAGCTAGCATGAAGATGTCACCATTTGAGGCTTTGTATGGGAGGAAGTGCAGAACTCCCCTATTTTGGAACCAAATGGGGGAAAGTAAAGTGTTTGGGCCCGAAGTACTACAAGAAGCCGAGGCGAAAGTGAGGGAAATCCGGAACAACTTGAGGACAGCCTAGACACGACAAAAGAGCTATGCCGATGTACGAAGAAGAGAGCTCGTTTTCAACGTGGGGGACTATGTCTACCTCAAGGTGTCCCCTATCCGAGGACTTTGTCGGTTCAAGGTGAAAGGGAAGTTATCACCTCGATACATCGGACCCTTTCAAGTTCTGGAGAGGAAAGGCGAAGTAGCATATCAACTAGAACTGCCGGCTCGCCTATCAGATGTGCATGACGTATTCCATGTGTCACAGCTCAAGAAATGTCTGAGGACGCCTGAAGAGATGTTACCCATGAATGAGGTTGACGTAGTTGAGGATCTGTCTTATGCCGAGCAACCATTCAAGATTTTGGAGACAATGGAACGCCTCACAAGAAATAAAAGAATCCGGATGTGCAAGGTGCAGTGGAAGCATCACTCGGAAGAGGAAGCCACATGGGAGCGAGAAGACGAGCTTAAGGCACAGTTTCCGGAATTATTTTCCTAGAACCACCAATCTCGAGGGCGAGATTTCTTTTAAGGGGGGTAGAGCTGTAACACCCCAAAATCTGTTAAGAGGGGAATTTAAAAAATTTTGGACGTGTTGCATGTGGTGCAGAAATTCAAATTCAAATTGGAATTCAAATTTAAATCAAACCAGAAAAGGAAAGGAAAAAGAAAAAGAACAACCCCCAGGCCAGTGGGCCGAAACCCACCGGCCGGCCCAACATTTCCCGTGCCAGCCCACAGCCGCGCGCTCCCCTCTCCCTCTCACTGACACGCGGGACCCGCGTGTCATCCCCCACCTCTCGCTCGCGCCAACAGCCGGGACTCCTCCGCGCGCCCGAATCCAAACTACCCCGGAAACCCGCGTCCCCCAGCCGAATTCTGGTCCCGGACGACTCCGGCTCGATCCCAACAGACACGCCGCCCTCCCCTGTCTATATAAACGCCGGCATCGCTGTTTTTTCCACCCCGATCGGCTGTTTTTCCTCCCGGTGAGAACCGGAGCTTCTCCGGCCGTTTTCTCTCGATCTTTGCTCGGGTTTTCTGATCTAACGCATCAATCGTGTCCCACCGCCTCCGGGGAGTCACGCAGGTGCAGAAAACTCGGTGGTTTGCGCTCTAGGCACAGCTCCGGCGAGCACCGCAGCGGTTCCACCTCGGACCTCGACGCCGACCGCCTTCCAGGGCCTCCGAGCTCAAGAAAAACCCCGAGGTGAGATCCCCGACCTCCCCTCTACCGTTCTATGCCATGAAATCCCAGTTTTAGGAAGTATAGACGAAGATCCGATGTTTTCCGGCGAGATCGCTGCCTCCCACCGTCGGGCAGCGCTGCCCGCGCACGGTCAGGGCGACGTGGCCGCTTGTGCGCCGTCTATTTTAAATCGCACGGTAGAAATAAACCCCCGCGTACTGGTTCGGCGATCTAATTTCAGCCGTCTATTTTAAATCGGACGGTCCACATCAGCCCCGCATTATAAAGGCCGGGATTCTTACGCGCTAACCCCTGGGGATCTCGGAAAACACGAGCTAGCCCCAGAAATTTCTGATCTAGCCCCTGGAAATTCAGAAATTCATGTAAATTCATTTAAAAATCAGTTTTAGCCCCTGGACTTAATAAAAATTAGGAAAACCCCTCTGTTATGTGTAGCTAGACCCCTGGAAATTTATGAAATAATAAATTAGACCCTGTAGTAGGGTGGATTTACCTTTTTGACCCTATATGATATAAAATTCAGAAAATTGAATCTGTGATTAGGATTTAAATTTAAAAAGGTGAGGCAAACACATTGTAAATTCAAATTTAAACTCCCCTAGCACTTGGAAAACTTTAGAATGAGTTAAAAGTAGATTTTGAGCTGAAATGAATCTGTCTAATTGATTGTTCACATTTATTAGTTATAGGGACACATTTTAGGTTAGGAAATAATTATGAAAATTGGTAAATAAATTTAAATTAGTTCACATCAGAGGAGAAGTTCAAAAATATATTATTTAATATTTTAGATCAGAACCTATTCTGTTTAGATGAGGTGTCTTACTATTTTCATAATAAAGTTCACATTTAGGCATAGAAAATAAATCTGAAAATATAAGAAAATAGGTATGCATAACTAGGAAATGATAAATGAAGTTTCCAAATCCAAAGATTTCAGTTTAGGATTTGGTAGAAGATCTGAAAACCCATTTGGAGTAGGAAAATACCTTCCATGCAAACTTGGTAGTTAAGAAGGTTATTAATTAAATATAAAGAATTTATTCAAATTGAAAATTCATATATAGTGTGCAAACAGAAATCTGAAATACAAAAGTTAGAAATCATATACATATGTTTAAAAGTGCATGAAGGCTAAAAATCAATACAGCTAGAGTAAACACAACACTTAGAAATGTGAATGACTATCATATGTATGTATGTGTGGAGTGAAAGTGTGAACTATGTCTTATGGATTGTTGTTTTCTTTTGCTATGTGTGTTGGCATGAGTAGAACCTGCCCAGAGCAAGTTCTTCCCTTCCAAGATCAGGACTATCCATTCCCAGAGCAGCAGGAAGAAGACAAGTGTCCTTGACCACTTTGATCCTATGCTAGGATGTGTAGATAGAATTATTTGCATTGACAATTGAAATATGAAACCCATGCTAGGAAGTTTCCCTAGAATTGCATTATCTTGTTTCCTTGTAGCTTGGGTTGGGATTTATTTTATCATGTCATTTATTCATATGTTTATGCTTAGCCATGCTTAGAATGGGATAATTGGGGTATGAGATCATCAATTTATTTACCTTACTCTTGAATGAGACATTATGAGTTATGTAGAGGTAGGGATCGAGGCAAGTTGGATGATTTGGTTGGTGTTGGGTGCACGAGACTCGAGTTTGTGTTTAGTACTTGCCTGGATCCTAAGGACCGGTTCATGGAGCATGTAACCTGGCTTTACCGTGCCAACCACATGCTGAGATGGGGCAGCTTGGCCAATTAATTAGGTGTATCCCCGGCGTAGTATGGGTGTGTTGGATGGTGCGCGGAGTAGGTGTCAGTTGGACTACCATATGAACCGCAAGGCTCAAGAGGGGGCCACTGCAGCGGGGTTGGAGCCTCTTGTATGCTGTTAGGGGTGAAACCTCAGTGGGCCCATGCTCGTCGGGAATACCTTTGTAAAGTCTTCGTAGTGATCTCCTGGCTACACACCTGGGAAGTGTGAATGTGGTTCGTGGCCACTAGCATAATGGAGGTTCTTTTAGTCCACCCGGCAACGGGGGATGAAATCACTACATGTGGGTACAGTGGTGCAAACTCTGCAGAGTCAAAACTGTCATGACAGCCGTGCTCACGGTCAAGAGCGGCTTGGACTTATTCATGATTAGAGGATGATGACTTTGGAAGTTGTGGATGTTAAGCGGGGAGCTTAACTTTGAAAATGATGTTATGGTTATTTGATTATGATGATGGGATGGGAGATTGGGACCATTTCACCTATGTAGTAATGTAGGTGCTTAATAAGCTAAGGTGATAGGTATCAATTGCGTAGTGCTTTAACCATGAGTTCAACCTCTCCTTGCTCTAGCCATGCATGACATAACTTTCCCACACTTGCTGAGTACCAACGGTACTCAAACTTGCATATTTGTTGGTTTAAATTGCTGCTCAGGTCAAGGGGAAGAGGTGGTGTTTAATGACCAAGACTTCGGACCCGAAGAAGGATGCTAGGTTCATGGAGTCCCCCGGGCAACGCCTGTGACGGAGCCCACAAGAATAATATTTCCGCTGCTAGTTTATTTACATGTTATGAACTTATTATCATCCATCGAGACGTATGCTTTGTAAGACATATTATATTCGACACCTGGCTTGTAATAAATGATGCTTCACTATTTGTCATTACATGTATGAGAAAATGATCCTGGCATACATGTGATATTCACTCGGTTGTTCTTCGGAGAAACCGGGTGTGACAATTTACATATACAACTGTGATAAAATCAGCCACGTACAAATGAAGTGCTGGCAAATTTTATCCAGGAATTCTGTCAACTTTGGAAAATCATAACTTTTAATCCGGAGATGATCTTGACACGACCCCATTGGTCCTGTCGAGCCAGGATCACGCTGAGGGGTGCTGCGTTGCACAGCACCGGATAACACATGTCAAAGGTACAAAGCGGAAGCGGAAATTTTATTACATAAACAAGTTTATGCGCATGTTTACATCAAAATAAGTTCAGTCTACACTCGCGGGCGTAGACTAAGCATCAAGTGCACGTTCAGCCCTCGAACGTGTCCTTGCTAGCACACACGCACACTAACTCGGCGGCGTGCACGACTCCCACTCGACGGGGTTCCCCTCCTGGGGTTCCGTCTCCTCTTCGGGAGTCCCTTCCTCATAGAACCCTGCAAAAGCTTCAAACACAAGCAGTGAGCACGAAGGATCAGCAAGTCTGACCCGTCTCACCTAAACATGGAACTTCTACATGAGGGTAATGGGTTACATGAGGTAAAAATCATTTGCGAGGACTCGCCTAATTAGTAGAACCTTACTTTCAAGTTTTAGCAGCAGGTTGTGGAGAACCTTACGCTAGGGAACATGAGAGAGCCGCAATCAAACAAGAAACACATTTCTCTCATGTACTTTGCCCAAGGTTGAAAAGAACTTTAGTTAGCTCTACGCTACAGCATATCATTAACAATCAATGTCCGGCTTTCAATCAGCAACATTTTAACATGTGACTAGCCTGTTATTTCTACGTCACGGTACAGTGAACAAGTGGTACTCACTGACCGCGAGGGACGGCGATTATAATCGATTTACACCTGCAGGGTTACCCGAACAACCCATCACGTACGCCCGTACTCGATGTTGCCTACAACAACCATCACGGACGCCGTACGCAACTACCTTTCACCCGTCAGACAAATATTGAACCGGTCCCATCGTCCCGAGCAAGAGGTCTCTGCACGCGCATCTCTGTGCCGCCAGCCGATTTACACCTCGAGCTCTCAACCTACCCTCTGAACGACGGGCATTGCCTCAATACCCAGCTACCCGAGTTACATCAGTTTCCCAGTTCCCATATAGCCGCTAGGTCTTCGGTACTGTTCTAGCTTATTCAACAGGCCCGCACACGGCTCGGTCCTCAATCGACACAAGCGGAGCTATAGCACACAGGCCCCAAAGTCCTGCTGCCCTTACTCTCCGCTCGGTCTCATCTTTCTTGCCATGTATATCATGTGCTATCTCTACCCGAGCAATGTGCCTCTAGCCTATTCTGGCGAGTAGTTCCAACTACTCGACTGGTACCGAATCCTACTCTATCCTAGCAATGCAGTGGCTAACGAGGTTTTCAATCCTAAACCCAACCCAAGGTTTTCTTGGCTATGCAGTTGGGTTTCCAATCAAGACTCTAATGCAAAGAACAATATTCAAAGATGTGCTCAAAACAATAAACATTTGTAAAAAGGTTAATGAAAACCAGAGCTTGCCTTGCTGCTCTTGGTCGTAGGCTAGCTGTTCCTCCGGAGTAACGAAGTCTAGGACTTCGGGTTCCTCCTCGACCTTAGCGATTACATGACAAGAACAATATATGTATCAATTTAAATGCATTTGTATTAACTTTGAAGTTGTGAAATCTATAACCCTTGCTAGACAGACCTAATGACTGTGAAACTTTTACTGTGGCTTGGTTACAACCTAAATAGAGACTTGGTCAAGTTTTAGTGGCAGCAAAGCTCAATTGAGCCCTCCACAATTAATTATGTCCTTCACCTTAATTAAAGGCTTTTAGGGTGTTCTAAGGATTTTCATGAAACAAACTATGACTTTCTGAAAACTAGATTTTCAGAGGGTTCTAATGGAGTTGGTCTCACTTAATTTGATGGTTCCTAGCTAAAGTTATGAGCTAAATAATTTCAGAGAAAATTCTGAAAATGTTTCTGAACATTTTCTATTTTCCCTGGAACAGTTTCACTAATCACACCATTAGGTGGATTAAATTAGTTCAAATGGATCTGAAATTTTTATGGTAGTTCGAGGATATTTTGGTGAACATCTCAGCAAAATTTCAGGATTTCCCTCCAAAGGATTCTCCAGTTAAAATTCCTAACAGTTTAAACTTTGAGGAATTAATTCTGGCGAAATAAGGAATTTCATGAAGCGAAACTTGATTTTCTGGAAAGTACTCAGAGAGCTGAATCCAGAAAAATTTGGTTCACTCAATTTGGAGCTTTCTAGCCAAAGTTATGAGGATTTGAAGTTTGAAGGAAATCTGAAAATCGGGGAAAAGTTTAAACTCGCGCGTGGGCCCAGGGGACACGCGTCGCGCGCCTAGGCGATGGCACATCGCGGCCCACAAGGATTTTGCGCGCCAGCACACCTGATCCCGGCCGCAGCCGGATCCCGATTCAAAATATCTCCCGCTGACAGCTGGGGTCCACCCCCTTCTTCAACCTCGCGACACCCGCGCCCCGGCGCCGAGGGATCTCGCCGGAGAGCTCGCCGCCGGCTGCTGTACAGCTCCAAACTTCTCGATTCTGGCCGCCCCTGCCTACTTTTACTCGGGGAACAGGATCCGAGAGTCAGCTGCTCATGACAACGGCCGGAGCATGGTCGGCGACGAGCCGCCACCTCAGAACGACTTCGGCCATGTCGGCTGACTATCCTAGCACCTCAGCTACTTGGGAAACCGGTCGGGGAGCATCAGTGGACCTTAGAGAAGGTCGACATGAGCTCGAGGCAGCTCGGGGAAGGCCCGAAATAGGTCCTCACCGTGCGCCCGATGCCGCCCGTTCGTTCCGCCATTAGTAGACCTCAAATTACGCCGGGCACAGAGGTTCTCCGGCCCAGAGTTGTGAAGGCAACTTGTGCGTTACCGTGTCTAGCTCGTGTGAGAGAGGCCTGAGGCCCTCTAATCCTTTCTAGAGCACGAATTAAACAGAATCGTACCCAAAGGTCGTTCTGCACACAGAAAGGGGAAAAGTGGAAATTCGCCGCCGGTGAGCAACCACTCGAGCTGTGGCTCGGGGATGAGCAGCACCGGTCACCCGCGCGTCCAAGGGTGCCTTGGCTCGGTCGTGACAACGCCCTGGTTGGGCTGTCCACGAGAGCCCGAGATGCGGCGGTTCCAAGTTCCGAGTTTGATCTTTCGGCACAGCCGATATCAATCGGTTTCAACCGAATTCTAGCAACGGGGAGGACGGAGGAAGGTCTCTAGTACCTTGCTGGGGCTCTGGAGTGGACGGAGGAAGCTGCGATCGGCGTTCTCCGATCAAGTCCGAGCTGCGGAAGTTTTCGGCCGGCGCTGAGTTCTTGCTGGGAAGAACGGTGGTGCCTCGGCCGAGGAGGGGGCAGGCGCCTTAAGAAGGCTCTGCACCGCCTCATGCCCGCGCGTGGGCAAGCAGCTGGTGGCGCGGCGGCTGGCCTCGGTGGCGATCACCGCTGCGGCTCGGCGACCCGAGTGAAAAAGTCTCAGTCGGTTTGATCTGAGCAGTGGCTGACATGTGGGTCCCACCTCCAGTTTTAACCTCTGAAATTTACTCCTAATCACTGTTGTAAACAGTGAACCCCATACTACCCTTGGCAATTCAAATTATTCACCCATGAGCCATTTGCATTGATCAAAGTTCAAATGAGGTTTGGTTTGAATGAATTTCAGCACAAGTTCAGTTTGAAATTCAAATAAAGTTTGAATCTCTCCCCCTTAGCTCATGTCAAGATCAACTCCAAATGGAGTGAAAATTTGTGTGTGAGCTCACAAAAATGTGCTGAGTAAGAATATGCCTTCCACTTTTAAATTCATGGGATAAAAACAGTTTGAATTTGAATATGGTTTCAAACTGCCCTCTTCCTATCTATACCCAAAATGACCTCAAAAAGGTTTTGAATTTGGGTGAAACTTGGCATGGACATCCTTAGCAAAGTGTAGGAGTTTTCATATGTCCAGCCCATCTATATCACATGTGGGAAATATCACTTTTGCAATGTGTAAGTTTATTCTCTAATGAGCATGTTGATAATTGTTACTTGCTCTTCATTTGTGTTCATCATTCTTCCTCAAATGAGGGGTGCGGTGTGGTGATGAACACTGCAAATGTGTGTCAAAAACTGAGGCCCTTACAGATCCGGAGGCATATGAGTACTCGTTGGAAATATACTGAAGTTAACTATAACTTTGGTATTCGATTTGAGTGATGAAAATGCTCTTAACTAGATCAAAATCTGGAGATAGTGCATAAAGGTCTGTTCTGTACAGATAGATTAGATAACCATGCCTACTAAGGAGTTGTGTAAACATGGATTTTGTTACTGCTTTTAATAAAGTTTGACATATTCATGTTTCCATTAGTCTCACATACTGCTGAGTTCATGTTTAACTCATTATGAATACATTTATGCAGTATGGTTCGTACTCGCTCTAGGAGTAGGGCTGGGAGTTCTCGCCGAGGCGGTGATGCTTCTATTCCACCGTCGGAACCACCATCCACGGGATGGATGGATCTTATGACTCGAGTCGTCGAGTCTGACCAAGAGAACACTAGGCTACTCCAAGAAGCAATGCAAGAACACACACGATTACTCCAAGCTTTGGTACAGCAAGGCGTTCTCTAGAACACGCAACAAGTCGTTCCACCTCGGAGCGCTTATCTGGATTTCTTGGCGACTCAACCGCCCATCTTTACTGAAGCCACCGAACCTGTGGAAGCAGAACAATGGCTTCGTGTCATGGAGTCAAAAATTGGAGTATTCGAGTGTGATGAAGTGCAGAAGACCAAGTTTGCCGCTCAGCAACTCCATGGAGCTGCCGGAAACTGGTGGGTTGATCATCTTGCCACCATTTTGGAGGACCATCAAGTGCCATGGAGTGAGTTTTGTGAAGCCTTTCGTACTCATCATATACCACTAGGTATTATCAAGGCAAAGCGGGAAGAATTTTTGGGCTTGAAGCAAGGGGACATGAGTATCCTCGAGTATGTCAGAAGGTTTAACCTTTTGGCCCAATATGCTCCTGAATATGTGGCGAAAGAAGAGGCACGGTGTGACTTATTCTTCCATGGCCTGAGTGCCATATTACAGGAGAAGCTAGCCGTGCACAATAACGGCAGCTACACCGACATGGTCGATGTGGCTTTCATTCAAGAGAAGCCGACACTTGAGTGGCAAGCTGAGAATAGAAAGATGAGTGAGATCGAGTAGGCCAGCATAAGTTATGTGCCTCAGAAGTACCATTTGGTGTATCAAACGCCAGCCGGTGAAAGATGGAGGCCACCTGTACGATCAAATCCTCAGAGATTGATTGCTGGTCAAGTTCTACAACTTGCACCACCTCCACAGCCGCAGCATCAGACGGTGGTTTGTGCTCCATCGCTGCAGCCATGTGTACCAAGCATCCAAGCGCAAGTCAACGAAGAACCGGAGAGGCATCCGTGTTTCACTTGTAGGCGTATGGGCCATTAAGCTAGGCACTGTCCGGAGGGAATTCGAGGATGCGGGTCATCATGTTTACAACAATACGACCCGTACCTCAATCTGCAGACAGGAGGGCAGATAAGGGGCAACATTCACTATACTGTGATTGATGATGTTCCGGAAAGAGAAGCCGCTTTAGCAGGGAGATTTTCCTTGAATCAACTACCGGTTTTGATTCTCTTTGATTCCAGTGCCACACACAACTTCATTAGCCAATCTTTTGTGGCTCAACATCAGCTCCAAACAGTTTATACAAAGAGGCAATACCTCATATCTTCACCCGGGGGCAGCAGTACCGCAAGCGAGGTTGTCTCCCGAGCACCTCTTTGTTTGGGGGGTAGAATATACCCTACGACTCTCATTATTCTTGAGGGTCTAAAGATCGACATCATTTTGGGGATGTCATGGTTGAATTACCATCAGACGGTTCTTAACATCAGCTCCAGGACCGTTGAGCTCAACTCCCCACAGCACGGTCTTCACATATTAATTCTGGGCACCAGACGGCAACAGATTGCAACAGTGAACCACACGGAAGCTGTTAAGATAGAGGACATTCCGGTGGTACGTTAGTATCCAGATGTATTTCCTGATGATTTACCGGGCATGCTGCCCGAGCGAGACGTTGAGTTCAAGATTGAACTTATACTGGGAACAACACCGATATCACGAAGGCCATACAAAATGGCACCCAATGAACTTGCAGAATTGAAGACACAACTGAATGACCTAATGAGCAAGGGATTTATACGCTCGAGTTCATCACCTTGGGGTTGTTCAGCATTGTTTGCCAAGAAGAAGGACGAAACACTACGGCTTTGTGTTGATTATCGTCCTTTGAACGCCGTTACCATCAAGAACAAGTATCCACTACCTCGCATTGATATGCTTTTCGATCAATTAGTCGGTGCGAAGGTATTTTCAAAGATGGATCTTTGGTCCAGATATCATCAGATTAAAATCCGGGCAGAAGATATTCCGAAGAAGGCATTCTCAACGAGATACGGGCTGTATGAGTATCTCGTTATGTCTTTTGGTTTGACCAACGCCCTGACACACTTTATGTACCTGATGAATTCAGTATTCATGCCAGAGTTGGATAAATCCGTCGTTGTCTCCATCGACGATATCTTGGTGTACTCAAAGTCAGAGGAAGAACATGCTAAACATCTGCATATTGTGCTACAAAGATTGTGAGATCATCAGCTCTATGCAAAATTCAGCAAGTGTGAATTCTGGATTAATCAAGTACCTTTTCTCGGACACATCATTTCAGCGGAGGGCATCGCTGTAGATCCGAGTAAGATTATCCAAGTACAGAAATGGGAGTCACCAAAGTCAGTGCATGAAATCCGAAGCTTCCTCGGTTTAGCGGGTTATTACCGGAGGTTCATTCCGGGTTTCTCCAAGATCACTAAACCGATGACGGAATTATTAAAGAAGAATACCATATTTGTATGGGGTGCTGCGTGTGAACAAGCTTTCAAGACTTTAGTGAAGCATCTCACAACAGCACCAGTTCTTGCTCAGCCGGCTACGACGAAGCCTTTCGACGTGTATTGTGATGCATATGGCATCGGTCTTGGCTGCATGCTGTTGCAAGAAAGACGAGTGGTCGCATATGGATCTCGTCAACTCAGAAATCACGAGCAGCATTATCCAACTCATGATCTTGAGTTAGCTTCCGTGCTTTGAAGATGTGGAGGCATTACTTGCTCGGAAATCTTGTACACCTCTACACCGACCACAAGAGCTTGAAGTACATCTTCACTCAGAAAGAATTGAACATGAGGCAACGAAGATGGATAGAGCTCATTAAAGACTATGAACTTGAGATTCATTATCATCTAGGAAAGGCGAATGTGGTCGCCGATGCGCTCAGTCGTAAGGCGCATATCCATCACCTAACTATTGCTGAAATGGATGATGACGAACCAAGCCTCCGTGTCATCCCGTATGGAGCTCTCTATAATCTCGCTCTCATTCCTGCCATCCGAGAGGATATCATTGAAGCTCAACGAAAAGACAAGGGTATGTTTCACATACGGCAAAGGATAGACAACGGAGAAATGAAGTGCTTCCGGAAGGACGATGATGGTACTTTGTGGTTCAACGACCGGATTGTAGTACCCCGGGATATGGAACTACGGAAGAAAATCATGGATGAAGCTCATTTGTCAAAGTTTTCCATTCATCCGGGCAGTAATAAAATGTACCAGGATCTCCGGAACAAGTTTTGGTGGACACGTATGAAACGTGAAGTTGCAAAATACATTTCAGAATGCGATATGTGTCAAAGAGTTAAGGCCGACCATGTGAAGAAGTCGGGCCTGTTGCAACCACTGCAAGTACCGGCATGGAAGTGGGAAGACTTGAGTATGGACTTCATCGTCGGGTTGCTGATGACCTCCCACAACCATGATTCGATTTGGGTAATCGTGGACCGGTTAACCAAATCGGCACATTTCATCCCTGTGCATACAAGATATAACGCAAAGCAGTATGCGGAGCTGTACATAGCACGGATCTTGTGCTTACATGGAGTTCCCCGCACCATTGTGTCCGATAGAGAATTGCTATTCGTAGCCCGTTTCTGGGATCAGCTACACGCATCCTTGGGGACGAAGTTGATTAGAAGCTCTGCGTATCACCCTCAAACCGATGGGCAAACTGAGAGGGTGAATCAAATACTGGAAGATATGCTAAGAGCATGTGCCATCCACCACGGTAAGAGCTGGGATGATCACTTACCGCTGGCGGAGTTCTCGTACAACAACGGATATCAAACAAGCATCAAAATGGCACGATATGAACCTCTATACGGCCGGAAGTGCCGTACACCATTGAATTGGTGCGAATCCGGTGAACGAGTAACATTCGGGGTTGATCTTGTCAATGAAGCCGAAGAGAGAGTTCGGATAATACAAGAGAACCTCAAAGCTGCCCAATCTCAACAGAAAAGCTACGCGGATCAGAGGCGTCGACCGCTGCATTTCAAAGTCGGAGAGCACGTGTATCTTCGTGTGTCTCCGATGAAGGGGATTCATCGGTTCGGTGTCAAGGGGAAACTTGCTCCCTGATTTATCGGTCCGTTTGCCATAACAGAGAAGTGCGGGACTGTAGCCTACCGGCTGGAACTACCGGCAAGCCTTGCCGGTATTCATGACATATTTCACGTGTCCCAGCTGCGGAAATGTCTCAAGTTTACTGCTTCCATCCGCACCGAAGACATCGACGAGTTGAAGCCGGATCTCACCTATGTCGAGCAACCTATACAGATTATCGATGAAAGGACCCGGATCACCCGAAACCGGACTTTGAAATTCTACAAAGTCCTTTGGAGTAATCATACCCCGGAAGAGGTGACGTGGGAAACCGAAGATTACATCCACAAGAACTATCCGGAGCTTTTGTCTTAAACTTTGTAATCACCTCCCGTCCCGTTCTTCTTTTGTAATCTTGGGACGAGATTCCTTTTAAGGGGGGAGGAATGTAAAGGTCCCAAAAATATGAATACAAAGAAAACTCTTGTTTACAAAAATTGGTTTCATATGAATGAAATTTGGGACTTGTTAAAACTTTTCCACATGTGATAACCCACATGAGGGCTTTCTTCACACAAGTCCAAATGTTTGTTTCAAAACTTGGAACCCAAGAGGGGTCTAAAACCAAGATGGGAAGTCCCATAGGTGTGAGAAGGTCAAAAATCAGATTTGAAACTAATTGCTCAACTCAAAAATTTAAATGAGAATAACACAATGGAATTCAAATCTGTTGTGCTAAAAATCTCATTTGCAGCAGTCAAATTTGAAATCAGGTTTCATATTTGGATTCCTTGGGTCCAAATTAGTGGGTGTGCAAAGTTTCATGATTTGTTGAAATGTTTTGCAACTCATTTTCCAAAATGGACTTCAAATAACAAAGAATTCAAATGCATATTTGAATTTGGATGAAACTTGCCCAATTGTCCAAATGCCTCTCAGATTTAAACTCCCACAATTTTAGTCCATCATATTGAAAATTTGGGAGATATTTTGGAGAGGGATAAGGAGGGACTGAGCTGTGGGACCAACATGTCACTGAGGGAATTGAAAATTGCAAAAGATCTTCAGTACACGGTCTCTGTTTGCTCACTCCCAGGCGAAGCAATCGGCAGAGCCGACTTCCAACCGGGCGACACCGGGATCGGCCAGCAGCCACCTCCTGATGAATTTCCTTCGCGCTGGAGAGCTTCTGGACGTCGTTAACTACTGCCGCGCTCCCTCTCACCCTCTTTACCGAAGCCTCGGCGCTGTCTTTCCCTCCTCACGCGAGAAACAACCGAGCACTGCCGCTGTTCTTCCGGTCGATCAGTGATGTGGACATCACTCCTGCAGATATACACAACACACACATGGTAGACATACAAGGTCCAATTACTAGAGCTCGAGCACGACAATTGAATTTAGAGGTGAGCTCGTTCCTGAACAATTCTTTATATGTGAATTTTGAGAGTATGTTGCTACCTAATGGATTAATTATGATAAGGAACCATGGAGAGGACATGGAGATACATGGAGAGGGGTTTGGAGGCGTGGAGGACCAGAAAATACACCAACAAGAAGTTAGAGACCGAGCCCAACTCAAACTCGAGTCCAACTCGGGCCCAGGAGCAGTCCACCTTAAAATGGATGCACAGGAGGCATACGGACTCTGTTTTTGACGTTCTACATATGCACGGAAAGCTAAGAGGATAAACATTCCAATGGATCTGGCCCCATGTAAAATTTCCCTCGGATCAACGGGAAACTTCGAAAAAATATATATTTTAGAGTCTGTCAGTGTGTTGCATCACCTAGTTGGGCTATTGGGCCTTGTATCGAGTCCAAGTCCATTATGTACGTGTTCTAGAGTTAGGTCACGACCCCAGCACCCTCTGGTCGTCCTCCACCTCCTTTATACCCCCTAGCCGCCGTCACAAACAGCTGGGTTTTGCTTAGATTATTCTGTCAATAACAGTTTCGCCATTCATCGGTTTGTGAGACCGCAACTTGAGTGCTTCATATCTTTCAGCAATGTGGTTGCATTCTTTCTTGTTCTTGCTTATGTTGTTCGATTCGCAAGCAAGGATTAGCCTTCTTGGCGAGGTCAACTGTGCAATATCGATTGATAGCCTGAGGAGACGTGGTGCTGCGATTGCAGGGTTCAGAACGTGTTGTTCGGAAGCCGGATCGATTTGTGTCAAGTCTCCACCAAATCGAGAGTTATCAGAACCTTTCGGAAGATCGGGACCCATGGAAACATCAAGTGGTAATCAGAGCTTTAGGTGCACCGTCAGGTTCGCCTTCCCCTAGTTTTGTTTATCTTGAACTCGTCCTATCATCCACGAAAAAGCCAAAAAAATTATAGTCATAGGTTTCCCCATCCCAGACCAGGTTTAGCCTTTTGCACAATTCTGTTTTGGAGTCCGTAGTATTGAATTTGTGTCCTAGTTCGTGTTTTGTTGCTGGTTTAATCGTGTTTTGTTCCTCCTTTGTTATTCCATCCGCTGCATCCCATCGAAACCCTAGCTGCCACAATCGTTATCAAATCGATCACCATAACTATTCATTGTGCTAGTGTTATCCTTGTTCTTCAGTTTTCATCACATATTACGTGAGTTTATCCTCCTTTATATACGCACACCATCCCACACGTTGTCACCATCATATCCAATTTTTTTTCTCACCACCATTTTCAATTCAGCTCCACCAAAAACATAATCTTGTGGTGCTGTCTTAAAACAGCCATAACCTTGGCATTGGGTTAAATTACATTGCCCAGATTCACTTTGGAAGATTGATTATTTAGCATCTAAAGGCTCCACAATAATCATAAAGAAACATATTAAATTTCTGTTGTCCACATCTTCTTTTTTCAAGTGAGCTGAAAATTTGTGCGACATGTATATTAGTGCTCCTGATTTCATGGCAGATATAAAAAATCAAAGAAAAAATATAGAAAATAAAATTTGTGAAGAGAAGCACAAATATCAAAACTTGGGTGTGTTATTTTGCCTTGTGGTGCAATTGTTCCTGCTCAATTATTGTCCTTATCATTCATACTTCTTGCTGTCTTGTTCATAACATCCGGGATAAGACACGAGTAGGCCAGCAACTAAGACAAGTGTTTGGACATTTATTCAGCATTACTATCTGTTATTGAATTTTGTGCTACTCACATATATTTGGCCATCCAAACTCCACATTCATCCTTTCGAACAGCACAAGTTTTTGACCCTTGCAATCGCTGAATCACGTCGTCCAGGTATCCTTTGCCTTGTTGTGGTAAGAAACTTGTAAGAGCTTGGTAAGACTCGACCCATTGCATTGTGAGTTCCACCATTATTGCATAGTAGTTAATAGGGATAATCTTGTTGTTTTCCATATTATTCTTGCTAACAATGTCAGATCATGTTGATCCTACGGAGTGTGTTTTGAAAAGTGAGATGAAGGGTTACATAGAACAAATGATGAAGTCTGTCAAGGAAGCAATCACACAAGGGGTAAAGATTATCTTGCTGAGCAGAGAATACCCCACACCCTTGAGAGGTTGGACAAACGTTTAAGCTCGCTAGTTGGAAGGATTGATGATATGGAGACCCACCTACCATTCAGCCATGATGCTACCCACCACAACAATTTTGAAGAAGAAGAAGACGTGTTGTGTGATGTCAATGGAGAGGTGGATACACGTGCTGCGCAGAATGTACATCTATGTCAACGCCTTCGTCAAAACACTCAGGGTATGGTAGGAAACAACATACGTGGTAACAATAACCGCCCTCTTGATGACCCTTTTTCTAAAGTTAAATTTTCCATACCTTCATTTTCTGGTGCTTATGATGCTGAGGCATATCTTGATTGGGAAATGACGGTTGAGCAGAAATTTAATTCCCACCTTGTTCCTGAACAACATAGAGTTCGACAAGCCACTAGTGAGTTTAAGGATTTTGCCATAATATGGTGGAATGAACTAGGTACCACACACTTACAACCTGATACATGGGAACGTTTAAAAGAAGCTATGCGTAATTGTTTTGTTCCTCCATCCTACCAATGTGATTTACGAAAGAAATTGCAGCGCTTAGAGCAGGGAAATAATTCTGTCCAAGATTATTATGCGGAGCTTCAAAAGGGTATGATACGATGTGGGGTAGTAGAGGACACTGAAGATAAAATTTGTCGTTTCTATGGGGGGTTGAGACGTGAGATACAGGATATTGTTGATTATAAGGAATTTAATACTGTCAACCAGTTGTTCCAGCTTGCTATGCTTGCAGAAAAGGAGTTACAGGGTCGTCAACAAAAGAACAAGAGCAGCAGTGGTGCCTCCTACACTCCACGCACGACAACATCTTGGGGGGCGTCCAAGTCATTCCGTTTTGATGCCCTTTCACCAAAACCAGCAGCCAAGCTTCCTTCTGGCAGCAACAAAGTTTCAGCAGCACCGAAACCACTACCTGCACGACATGCGGATTCGGGTAAAAATTCCATGCAGGTACCCGCCAAAAGTGCTTCATCCGTTGCTTCAACAGGACGCACTTCAGGTATTCAGTGCCACCGCTGCCTTGGTCTTGGTCATGTGCAAAAAGATTGTCCTAGTCAGCGGGCATACATGGCTACAAAAGAGGGAGGATACATCAGCACCTCCGATGTCAGAGACAACAATGATGATGAAGCTGCCACGGACAATGATGAGGGACATGTTTTTGGGAGTGAAGACACATCAGCCTACATGAACATCATTGTGCAGCGGGTGCTGAACACACAGGTACAACAACTTGATAGATTACAACGCCATAATTTGTTTCAGATTTTCTTTGTCATCAAGAACCGGCGAGCACGTGTCATCATTGATGGAGGAAGCTGCAACAACTTGGTGAGTTCTGAATTGGTTAAGAAGCTTAGCTTGAATACACGACCACACCCACATCCATACTATATTCAATGGTTGAATGATTCTGGAAGAGCTAAGGTAACACAAACTTGCAGAATTCCGTTTTCCATTGGTACATATGTTGATTCCGTTGATTGTGATGTGGTACCCATGCGAGCGTATTCACTTTTATTGGGTCGACCTTGGGAACATGATAAGGATGCTTTGCACCATGGTAGAAGTAATAAATATACTTTTATTAATAAAGGAAAGAAAATTACTTTGCTACCTTTGACTCCTGCTGAAATTGTACTAGCTGATAGGGAGAGAGCTGGAATTTCTAGTAGTTCTAAATCAGAAAATCAACAAGTCATTAATTCTATGTTACCACCAAATAATGAGAGATCTACACCTAGTTCTAAGAATGAGGGAATTAAATTGAAGGGTCATGTAATGCTTGCTACAAAATCAGACCTTGCTGAAATTTGTGATCATGATATTTGCTGTGCATTGGTGTGCAAACAAGTTTTGTTCTCCATTGATGATATTGCTAGGTCCTTGCCTCCAGAAGACTAACTTGTTGCAAGAGTATGAGGATATTTTTCCAGCTGAGATACCCCCAGGACATCCACCTTTGAGAGGGATTGAACATGAAATTGATTTGATTCCAGGTGCAATTTTGCCAAACCGTGCTGCATATAGGACCAACCCCGAGGAGACTAAGGAAATTCAGCGGCAAGTCCAAGACCTTTTGGACCGTGGGTATGTACGTGAAAGCCTTACTCTTTGTGTTGTTCCTGTACTTTTGGTTCCTGAGAAAAATGGTACTTGGCGTATGTGTGTTGATTGTAGAGCCATTAACAATATTACTATAAGGTATCGTCATCCTATTCCTAGGCTAGACGACATGCTTGATGAGTTGTGTGGTTCTATAATTTTCACTAAGATTGACTTGCGTAGTGGTTACCACCAAATAAGAATGAAATTGGGAGATGAATGGAAAATAACTTTCAAAACCAAATTTGGGTTGTATGAGTGGTTAGTAATGCCTTTTGGTTTAACTAATGCACCAAGTACATTCATGCTTTTGATGAATGAGGTCTTGAGAGCTTTTATTGGAAAATTTGTGGTGGTTTACTTTGATGATATCTTGATTTATAGCAAGTCATTGGATGAACATATGGATCATTTACGTGCTATTTTTAATGCTTTGAGAGATGCATGTTTATTTGGTAATCTTGAGAAGTGCATCTTTTGTACGAATCGAGTTCCTTTCTTGGCTATGTTGTGACTCCACAAGGAATTGAGGTGGATGAGATGAAAATTCAAGCGATCAAGAGCTGGCCAATACCTCAAGCCATCCTACAGGTAAGGAGTTTTCTTGGTCTTGCAGGTTTCTACCGACGTTTCGTCAAGGATTTTAGCACTATTGCTGCCCCATTGCATGAGTTGACTAAGAAAGGTGTGGTGTTCCATTGGGGGAAAGCACAAGAGGAGTCCTTTGACACCTTGAAGGACAAGCTTACACACGCACCATTGCTGCAACTTCTTGATTTTAGTAAGACTTTTGAACTTGAATGTGATGCTAGTGGAGTTGGAATTGGTGGTGTCTTACTGCAAGGTGGTAAAGCGGTTGCATACTTGAAAAACTTAATGGTCCTGTCCTGAATTACTCCACGTATGATAAAGAATTTTATGCTCTCGTACGATGCTTAGAGACATGGCGTCATTATTTATGGCCTAAAGAATTTGTTATTCATTCTGATCATGAATTGCTAAAGCATATTCGTTCTCAAAATAATCTGAATCGTAGACATGCAAAATGGATTGAATTTATTGAGTATTTTCCTTATGTCATTAAACATAAGAAAGGGAAGGATAATTTGATCGCTGATGCATTGTCTAGACGATTTAATATGCTGTCCCAACTTGATTGTCGAATTTTTGGACTTGAATCAATTAAAGAACAATACGCTCTTGATGCTGATTTTAAAGATGTGTTGCTGCATTGTAGAAAAGGTCATACCTGGAATAAATTTGTACTGGATGATGGATTCTTGTTTAGAGCTAACCGCCTATGCATTCCAGTTGGTTCCATTCATCTTTTGTTATTACAGGAGGCACATGGTGGAGGTTTGATGGGCCATTTTGGCACAAAGAAGATGAAGGATGTTCTGGCCACACATTTCTTTTGGCCAAAGATGAGGAAAGATGTAGAGCGGTTTGTGGCTCACTGCACCACATGTCAGAAAGCTAAGTCCCGTTTGAATTCACATGGTTTATACATGCCTCTTCCCACTCCTTTCATTCCTTGGGTGGATATCTCTATGGACTTTGTTTTGGGATTGCCTAGGACTAAGAGGGGGAGGGACAGCATTTTTGTTGTAGTGGATCGTTTTTCTAAGATGGCACATTTTATACCGTGTCAGAAAAGTGATGATGCTGTACATATTGCCAACCTTTTTTTCAAAGAGATTGTTCGCTTGCATGGTATGCCTTCTACTATTGTTTCAGATTGTGATGCTAAATTTTTGAGTCACTTTTGGCGCACCCTATGGAACAAGTTGGGTACAAAACTGTTGTTCGCTACAACATGTCACCCACAAACTGATGGGAAAACAGAAGTAGTGATCCACACTTTGGGCACCATGTTGAGAGCTGTTTTGAAGAAAAATTTAAAGATGTGGGAAGAATGTTTGCCACATGTGGAGTTTGCATATAATCGGGCAACACATTCTACCACCAAGGTAAGTCCTTTTCGGGTAGTGTATGGATTCAATCCTCGTGGTCCTATTGATATCTTGCCTTTACCTACTAGTGAGAGAACTCATAATGATGCAAAGGGATGTGCTGATTTTATTTTGAAAATTCATGAGACCACTAAACAAAATATCGAAAAGATGAATGAAAAATATAGAATTGCTTGTAGTAAAGGTAGGCAGGAAGTTAGACTTGAACCGGGTGATTTAGTTTGGTTACACTTGAGAAAGGATAGATTTCCAGAACTGAGAAAGTCTAAATTGATGCCTAGAGCTGATGGTCCTTTTAAAATACTTGAGAAGATTAATGATAATGCATATAAACTTGAGTTGCCTCCCGAGTTTGGGGTTAGTCCCACCTTTAACATTTCAGATTTGAGACCATATTTGGGAGAAGAAGATGAGCTTGAGTCGAGTATGACTCCAATGCAAGAGGGGGAGGATGATGTGGACATCACTCCTGCAGATATACACAACACTCACATGGTAGACATGCAAGGTCCAATTACTAGAGCTCGAGCACGACAATTGAATTTAGAGGTGAGCTCGTTCCTGAACAATTCTTTATATGTGAATTTTGAGAGTATGTTGTTACCTAATGGATTAATTATGATTAGGAACCATGGAGAGGACATGGAGATACATGGAGAGGGGTTTGGAGGCGTGGAGGACCAGAAAATACGCCAACAAGAAGTTAGAGACCGAGCCCAACTCAAACTCGAGTCCAACTCGGGCCCAGGAGCAGTCCACCTTAAAATGGATGCACAGGAGCCATACGGACTCTGTTTTTGACGTACTACATATGCACGGAAAGCTGAGAGGATAAACTTTCCAATGGAACTGGCCCCACGTCAAAATTCCCTAGGAGTCGACAGGGAAACTTCGAAACATTATAAAGTTTAGAGTCTTTCAGGGTGTTGCATCACCTAGTTGGGCCATTGGGCCTTGTATCGAGTCCAAGTCCATTATGTACGTGTCTTAGGGTTAGGTCACGACCCCAGCACCCCCTGCTCGTCCTCCACCTCCTTTATACCCCCTAACCACCGTCACAAACAGCTGGGTTTTGCTTAGATTATTCTGTCAAGAATAGTTTTGCCGTTCTTCAGTCTGCCAGACCCCAACTTGAGTGCTTCATATCTTTCAGCAATTTGGTTGCATTCTTTCTTGTTCTTGCTTGTGTTCTTCGATTCGCAGGCAAGGATTAGCCTTCTTGGCGAGGTCAACCGTGCAATATCGGTTGATAACCTGAGGAGACGTGGTGCTACGATTGCAGGGTTCAGAACGTGTTGTTCGGAAGCCGGATCGATTTGTGTCAAGTCTCCACTAAATCGAGAGTTATCAGAACCTTTTGGAAGATCGGGACCCCTGGACACATCAATCAGCCACGCCGAAAGTTCGCGTGCGAGCCTCCGCTGAGTGACCCAACGGCACCACAAACCCTCCCACAAACCCCTCGCACCATCCCGGTGTGGGTTTAGCCATCACAACCCGAGAAAATCGAGTTTAAGCGGTGGCCGGAAGAAACCGCCACCGACGGCTCTTGTGGACAGCCTCACCCGAGGCTTGTCATGGCTAAACTAGGCCACCAGTGGACGCGCGAGACCTCCCTACAGCTTCCACCCGAAGCCCAGCTCCAGCCGTTGCCTCTCGCCGACGAATTTCGGAAATCCTCTCCGGCCGGTGTAAACGGACCCGCGGGTAAGGATCGCTCAAATTCTCGCGCTATAATTGTTTAGAGCACTGCAAATTGCACTCACATGAAGTATCCTTGCTTAGCAACAACTTCCCTTTTGAAACCTAGCAAGAAACACGTTCTGCATGGCGTAATTTCAATCCTTCCGACGGCGGTATTAGCAACACACGTCGGGCACTCGATGAACCCTAGGTAGGAGCCATTCCCGAGCCCATATGCGGCCATTCATAGCTTCTCCAAACTTCACTGGTGCTGTAGGTCCTTTCCAGGGAGCTTTTGGCGGGCTAGCTCACCTGGATGGCACCGCCGAACTTCATCCGAGCCACTGCACAGGTGCGGTGTCACACCCAGTTTTTCCGAAGAACAACCAAGTGAATATCACATGTATGCCAAGATCATTTTCTCATACATGTGATGAAAAATAGTGAAGAATCATTTATTACAAGCTAGGTGTCGAATATAAATAAGTCTTACATAGCAAATGTCTCGATGGACAATAATAAGTTCATCACAAGTAAATAAACTAGCAGTGGAATATTATTCTTGAGGGCTCCGTCACAGGCGTTGCCCGGGGTCTCCATGAACCTAGAAACCTTCTACGGGTCCAAAGTCTTGGTCATTATACACCACCTCATTATCTTGACCTGAGCAGCAATATAAACCAACAAATATGCAAGGTTGAGTACCGATGGTACTCAGCAAGTGTGGGAAAGTTATGGCATGCATGGCTAGAACAAGGAGAGGTTGAACTCATGGTTAAAGCACTATGCAATTAATACCTATCACCTTAGCTTATTAAGCACCTACATTACTACACAGGTGAAATGGTCCCAATCTCCCATCCCATCATCATAATCAAATAACCATAACATCATTTCCAATATTAAGCTCCCTGCTTAACACTCACACCATCCAAGGCCATCATACTCTAATCATGAATAAGTCCAAGCCGCTCTAGACCGTGAGCACGGCTGTCATGACAGTTTTGACTCTGCAGAGTTTGCACCACTGTACCCACATGTAGTGATTTCATCCCCCGTTGCCAGGTGGACTAAAAGAACCTCCATTATGCCAGTGGCTACGAACCACATTCACACTTCCCAGGTGTGTAGCCAGGAGATCACTACGAAGCCTTTACAAAGGGATTCCTGACGAGCGTGGGCCCACTGAGGTTTCACCCTTAACAGCATACAAGAGGCTCCAACCCCGCTGCAGTGGCCCCCTCTTGAGCCTTGTGGTTCATATGGTAGTCCAGCTGACACCTATTCCCCGCACCATCCAACACACTCATACTACGTCGGGGATACACCTAATTAATTGGCCAAGCTGCCCCATCTCAGCATGTGGTTGGCACGGTAAAGCCAGGTTACATGCTCCATGAACCGGTCCTTAGGATCCAGGCAAGTACTAAACACAAACCCGAGTCTCGTGCACCCAGCACACAACCAAAACATCCAACTTGCCTTGATCCCTACCTCTACATAACTCACAATATCTCATTCAAGAGTATGGTAAAATAAACTGATGATCTCATATCCCACAATATCCCATTCTAAGCATGGCTAAGCATATGCATAATAATAAATGACATGATAAAATGAATCCCAACCCAAGCTTCAAGGAAACAAGGTAATGCAATTCTAGGGAAACTTCCTAGCATGGGTTTCATATTTTCAATTGACAATGCAAATAATTCTATCTACACATCCTAGCATAGGATCAAAGTGGTCAAGGACACTTGCCTCCTTCCTTCTGCTCTTGGAATGGGTAGTCCTGATCTTGGAAAGGAAGAACTTGCTCTGGAGCAGGTTCTACATCATACCATCACACATAGCAAAAGAAAAATAACAATCCATAAGACATAGTTCACACTTCCACTTAAAACAAACCACACATTCACATTTATGAAAGTCATTCACAATTTTATGTGTTGTGGTTACTCTATGTGTGTTGATCTTTGGCTTACATATACTTTTAATCATGGGTATATGATTCCTACTTTTGCATTCACATTTATGCTTACATACTATATATATGAGTTTCCAATTTAAATAAATTCCTTATATTTAATTACTATACCTTTTAGCTACCAAGTATGCATGAAAGGTATTTTCCTACTCCATATGTGTCTTCAGAATTTCTACTAACCCTAAACTGAATTCTTTGGATTTTAGAAACTTCATTTATCATTTACTAGTTGCTATATTTTCAGATTTATTTCCTATGCCTAAATGTGAACTTTATTATGAAAATAACAAGACACATCATCTAAACAGAATAGGTTCTGATCTAAAATATTCTCTAATATATTTTTGACCTTTTCCTCTGATGTAAACTATTTTACATTTATTTTCCCTATTTTCAGAACTATTCTTTACTTAAAAATGTGTCTCTATAACTAATAAATGTGAATAATACATTAAACAGATTCATTTCAGCCCAAAATATTTTTTATCTCACTCCAAAGTTTTCTAAGTACTGAGAAAGTTTTTAATTTAATTTTGACAATATGTTTGTCCCACTTTTAAATTTCAAATACTAGTCACATATTCAATTTCCTAAATTATATATCAAACATGGTTAAAAAGGTAAACTCACCCCACTACAGGGTCTATAATATTATTTTAAGAATTCGCAGGGGTCTAGCTACACATAATATAGGAGTTTTTCCTAATTTTTATTATGTCCAGGGGCTAAAACTGATTTTTAAATGAATTTTCATGATTTTCTAAAGTTCCAGGGGCTAGATCAGAAGTTTCCAGGGCTAGCTCTTATTTCCCGAGAACCCCAGGGGGTAGCATGTAAGATTTCCAGTCTTTATAACGCGGGGCTGATGTGGACCGTCCGATTTTAAACCGACGGCTGAGATTATAACGTCGAACCGGTACGCGGGGATTTAAACGCTACCGTGCGATTTAAAATAAACGGCGCACAAGCGGCCACGTCGCTCTGATCGAGCGCGGGCGGCGCTGCCGGCGGCGCACGGCGGCGGGAAGCGGCGATCTCGCCGGAGACTTTCGGATTTTCGAGAATTCTTCCTAGAACTGTGATCTTATGGCATAGATCGGTGGAGGGGAGGTCGGGGATCTCACCTCGGGGGTTTTCTTGAGCCCGGAGGTCCTAGAAGGTGATCGGCGATGAGGTCCGAGGTGAATTCACGGCGAGGCTCGTCGGCGCTGTGTTTACACCACAAGTCACCGAGTTTTCTGCACCTGCAAGGTTCCCCGGAGGTGGTGGATCAAGACCAGCGAGTTAGATCGGAATTTCCGAGCTTAGATCGGCCAGAATTCGCCGGAGGGGCTCGGTTTCTCACCGGAGTAAAAACGGCGGATCACGTGGGAAAAACGGGACAAGGCCGGGGTTTTTATAGACGGGGGGAGGGCGGCGGGTTGGTTTAGATCGAGCTGGAGTCCTCCGAAACCAGAATTTGGCCGGAAATCCGGTCGATTGCGATCGCGCGCGCGCGGGTGAACAGTCCGAGTTTCGGACGATCGGGGTTTATGGATGACAGGTGGGTCCCACCTGTCTGAGAGAGAGAGCGCGGGCGCGCGGGGGCAGGGTGGGCCGGCTGGTGGGTTTCGGCCCACTGGTCGTTTTTTTTTCTGTTTTCCTTTTTCTTTTTCTATTTCTTTTCTGTTTTGAGTTTAATTTGAATTCCAGTTTGAATTTGAATTTTTGCAAAACATGCAACACGTCCAAAAATTTTTAAATTCCCCTCTTAACATGATTTAGGGTCTTAACAAGATTTTTGGGGTGTTACAGCTCTACCTCCCTTAAAAGAAATCTCGTCCTCGAGATTGGTGGTTCTAAGAATACAATTCCGGAAATTGTGCCTTGAGCTCATCTTCCCGCTCCCAGGTGGCTTCCTCTTCTGAGTGATACTTCCACTGCACCTTGCACATCCGGATTCTTTTATTTCTGGTGAGGCGTTCCATTGTCTCCAAAATCTTGTATGGTTGCTCGGCATATGACAAATCCTCAGCTACGTCCACTTCATTCATGGGTAACACCTCTTCAGGCGTTCTCAGGCACTTCTTGAGTTGTGACACATGGAACACATCGTGCACATCCGATAGACGAGCCGGTAACTCTAGTTGATACGCCACTTCGCCTTTCCTTTCTAGAACTTGAAAGGGTGCGATGTATTGAGGTGACAACTTCCCTTTCACCTTGAACCGACGAAGTCCTCTGATAGGGGACACCTTGAGATAGACATAGTCTCCCACGTTGAAAACGAGCTCTCTTCTTCGTACATCGGCATAGCTCTTTTGGCATGTCTGTGCTATCCTTAAATTGTTGCGAATTTCCCTCACCTTCGCCTCGGCTTCTTGTAGTACTTCTGGACCAAACACTTTACTTTCCCCTGTTTGGTTCCAAAATAGGGGAGTTCTGCACTTCCTCCCGTACAAGGCTTCAAACGGTGGCATCTTCATACTAGCTTCATAGCTGTTGTTATAGGAAAACTCCGCATACGGTAAGTTCTTGTCCCAACTCCTATTGTTTTTGAGTGCACATGCCCTCAGCATATCTTCAAGGATCTAATTGGTTCTTTCCGTCTGCCCGTCAGTTTGGGGATGATAGGCAGAGCTGAAATTCAAATGGGTTCCCATGGTTTCATGCAACTTCTGCCAGAACCTTGAGGTGAACTGTGTCCCCCGATCCGACAAAATCTTCTTTGGCACTCCATGGTAACACACGATCCTTGACTTGTACAACTCTGCCAATTTGTATCCGCTGTAGCTTTCCTTCACGGGGATGAAGTGAGCTACCTTGGTTAGCCTATCAATGATGACCCATATCGAATCATATCCTGATTGGGTCCTAGGCAATCCCACGATGAAATCCATGCTGATTTCTTCCCATTTCCATTCAGGCACTTTGAGTGGTTACAATAATCCCGCGGGTCGTTGATGTTCTGCTTTCACCAACTGACATGTGTCACATAGGGCAACATGTTCCGCGACATCGCGCTTCATGCCATACCACTAATACCTGCTCTTGAGGTCCTGGTACATCTTCGTACTCCCAGGATGAATGGAATAGTCAGAATCATGAGCCTCCTTCAAAATCAATTCACGGATCTCCTTTACTTCTGGCACAAAGATTCTTTTCTCGTGCCACACCGTTCCTTGTTCATCCTCTCTAAAACCAGGAGCTTTATTTTTCCTTGATGAGTTGTTTGATCTCTTGTATCTTCTCGTCATTCTTTTGACCCTCGCGTATGTCTCGCTCGAGTGTGGAGTCCACTTCCATGACGATGGCTTCACCACTATTTACCAGGCATAGATTGAGCCTTATAACCTCGTCCTTCAATTCTGCAGGCATGTCCTTCAAGCTCAACTTATTGACCTGCACTTTCCGACTCAAAGCATCGGCCACGACGTTTGCTTTCCCAGGATGATAGTTGATGCCCACATCAAAGTCATTGATTAGCTCTAACCATCTCCTTTGTCTGAGGTTGAGATCTGGCTGTGTGAAAATGTACTTCAAACTCTTATGATCCGTATATATCTCTGTCTTCTTCCCCATCAAATAGTGTCGTCAAATTTTCAACGCGTGTACCACTGCGGTTAGTTCTAGGTCATGTGTAGGATAGTTTTTCTCGTGCTTCCAAAGCTGTCGGGATGCATATGCCACGACATGCCCTTCTTGCATGAGAACACATCCCAACCCGTTTCTAGAGGCATCGCATTACACCGTGAAATTCCTCTGCATATCTAGCATAACCAGCACTGGGGCTGTTGTCAATCTTTTCTTTAACTCCTGAAAACTCGTTTCGCACTGCGGCGTCCATGTGAATGTGATTCCCTTCTCCAACAGTTTGGTGAGAGGTCTCGAGATCTTAGAGAATCCCTCTATAAACCGTCGATAGTATCCAGCCAATCCCAAGAAGCTTCAAACTTCCCCGACATTTTCAGGGGTCTTCCACTTCTGTATATCCTCGATTTTGGCAGGATCCAAGGAGATTCCTCCCTCCGAGATTATATGTCCTAAGAATGGAACTCTCTTCAGCCAAAACTCACACTTGCTCAACTTGGCATGTAGTTGGTGTTCTCTCAGCCTCTGCAACACCAACCTTAGATGCTTCTCATGTTCTTCTTCATCTTTGGAGAAGACGAGAATGTCATCTTTGAAAACCACCACAAATTTGTCCAGATATTCCATGAATACCTTGTTCATGAGATACATGAAGTATGCCAGGGCATTAGTTAGCCCGAAAGGCATGACGGTGTATTCATACAGTCCGTACGGAGATACGAAAGCTTTCTTGGGAATATCAGATTGACTTATCTTGAGTTGGTGGTATCCTGACCTGAGATCAATTTTCAAGAACACACAAGCTCCCCTAAACTGATCAAACAAGTCTTCAATGCGGGGTAATGGGTACTTGTTCTTGATGGTTACCTCATTCAAGGCACAGTAATCCACGCATAACCTTTGGGTTCTGTCCTTCTTGGGCACAAATATCACCGGAGCTCCCCATGGTGAGGAACTAGGGCGAATATACCCCTTCTCCGTCAATTCTCTCAAATGATCCTTGAGTTCTTCTAGCTGCTTGGAGTCCATCCGATAAGGTCTCTTGTATATCGAGGCTGTTCCAGGCACTAGCTCAATTGCAAATTCCACTTCACGATCGAGAGGCATACCTGGCAACTCCTCTGGAAAAACATCTGGATATTCCCTAATGGTCCTGATTTCCTCAACTTTCACCTCAACTTGATTTAATTTAATGTCCCTCTTAGGCTCGTGTATTGTTATGAACTTTACTCTTGTGCCACTAGGGTGAGTTAGTTCCCCCGTTCTGGTCGAACAATGGATGATTCTTTTATGTTTTGTCAACCAATCCATGCCCAAAATAATATCTATCCCTTGTGAATCTATCACTATGAGGTTAGCAGTAAATACTACCCCATTAATGTCTAGGTTCACTTTGGGACACACTTGTCTTGTCCTTATTTCTCCACCTGGAGAGTTTACGGCAAGCATATGGTTTATTTGTGTTGTTGCTAGGTCATGCTTTTTAACAAACCCTTGAGCAATGGACAAGTGGGTAGCACCAGAATCAAACAGCAGGGTTGCAATGTGTAAATTGGCAGGAAACTTACCAACTACCACGTCGGGTACCTCTTGTGCTTCCTCCATAGTGACGTGGTTCACCCGTCCTCTCATTACATTCTGCTGTTGTGGCTGCGTGGGCTTCTTCTTTGGGCATTTATGGGCGTAGTGCCCCACTTCTCCGCAGCTAAAATGTAACACCCCAAATTTTGATTTAAAACACTAAACCATGTTCAGAGGGGAATTTAAAAATTTTTGGACGTGTTGCATGTTTTGCAAAAATTCAAATTCAAACTGGAATTCAAATTATACTCAAAACAGAAAAGAAATGGAAAAAGAAAAAGAGAAACGGGAATAAAACAGGCCAGTGGGCCGAAACCCGCCAGCCGGCCCAGTTTTCCCCGCGCCAGCCCGCCCCGGCGCGCCCGCGCTCTCTCACACAGACAGGTGGGACCCACCTGTTATCCCCAACCTCGCTCGCGCCGACCCCGGACTTTTCCCCCCGAGCGCGCGCGATCTTAACCGATTGAAAACCGCGTCCCTCAGCCGAATTCTGGTCCCAGAAGAATCCAACTCGATCACAACTGACCCACCGCCCTCCCCCGGCTATAAAACCCCAGCCCCGATCGGTTTTTCCCACGTGATCGCCGATTTTTACTCCGGTGAGCACCGAGACTTCGCCGGTGAATTCTGGCTGATCTAAGCTCGGAAACTCTGATCTAACTCGCTGGTCTTGATCCACCGCCTCCGGGGAACTTTGCAGGTGCAGAAAACCCGAAGACTTACGGTGTAAACCCAGCGCCGACGAGCTTCGCCGTGGTCTTGCCTCGGACCTCGCCGCCGATCACTTTCCAGGACCCCCGAGCTCGAGAAAACCCCCGAGGTGAGATCCCTGACCTCCCCTCTACCGATCTATGCCGGCAGATCACAGTTCTAGGCAGAATTCTCGAGGATCCGAAACTTTCCGGCGAGATCGCCGCTTCCCGCCGCCGTGCGCCGCCGGCAGCGCCGCCCGCGCTCGATCAGGGCGACGTGGCCGCTTGTGCGCCGTTTATTTTAAATCGCACGGTAGACTTTAAATCCCCGCGTACCGGTTCGATGTTATAATCTCAGCCGTCGGTTTAAAATCGGACGGTCCACGTCAGCCCCGCGTTATAAAGACTGGAATTCTTACGTGCTACCCCCTGGGGTTCTCTGGAAATAAGAGCTAGCCCCGGAAACTTCTGATCTAGCCCCTGGAACTCCAGAAAATCATGTAAATTCATTTAAAAATCAGTTTTAGCCCCTGGACTTAATAAAAATTAGGAAAAACACCTATGATAAGTGTAGCTAGACCCCTGGAAATTCTGAAAATAATATTATAGACCCTGTAATGGGGTGAGTTTACTTTTTAACCCTGTTTAGTATTTAATTTAGAAAATTGGATATGTAACTAGTGTTTAAAAATTAAAAAGTGGGACAAACATATTGTCAAAATTAAGTTAAAGACTTTATCAGTGTTTAGAAAATTTTGGAGTGAGATAAAAACATATTTTGGACAGCATTGAATCTGTTTAATTTATTATTCACATTTAGGGACACATTTTTAAGTAAAGAATAGTTATAGAAAATAGGTAAAATAATTATAAAATAGTTTACATCAGAGGCAAAGGTCATTATATGTTATTAAATTATTTAGGACCAGAACCTATTCTGTTTAGATGATGTGTATTACTAATTTCATAATAAAATACACATTTATGCATAGGAGAATAAATCTGAAAATATAGCAACTAGCAAATGATAAATGGAGTTTCTAAAATCCAAAGAATTCAGTTTAGGGTTGGTAGAAATTCTGAAGGCACATATGGAGAAGAAAAATACTTTTCATACATACTTGGTAGTGAAAAGGTGTAGTAGTTTAATATAAGGAATTTATTTAAAATTGAAACACACATATATATACATATATATAGTATGTAAGTATAAATATGAACACCAAAGTAGGAATCATATACACATGGTTAAAAGTGCATGCAAGCCATAACTCAACACACATAAAGTAACCACAACACATATAATGGTAAAGAACTTTTATAAATGTGAATGTGTGGTTTGTATGAAGTAAGAAGTGTGGACTATGTCTTATGATTGTTGTTTTTCTTTTGCTATGTGTGATGGTATGAAGTAGAACCTGTTCAAGAGCAAGTTATCCCTTTCCAAGATCAGGACTACCCATTTCAAGAGCAGCAAGAAGGAGGCAAGTGTCCTTGACCACTTTGATCCTATGCTAGGATGTGTAGATAGAATTATTTGCATTGTCAAATGACATATGAAACCCATGCTAGGAAGTTTCCCTAGAATTGCATTACCTTGTTTCCTTGTAGCTTGGGTTGGGATTTATTTTGTCATGTCATTTATTTCCATGCATATGCTTAGCCATGCTTAGAATGGGATGTTTGGGACATGAAATCACCAGTTTATATTACCATACTCTTGAATGAGACATTGTGAGTTATGTAGAGGTAGGGATCAAGGCAAGTTGGATGTTTTGGTTGTGTGCTGGGTGCACGAGACTTGGGTTTGTGTTTAGTACTTGCCTGGATCCTAAGGACCGGTTCATGGAGCATGTAACCCGGCTTTACAGTGCCAACCACATGCTGAGATGGGGCAGCTTGGCCAATTAATTAGGTGTATCCCCGGCGTAGTATGGGTGTGTTGGATGGTGCGGGGAGTAGGTGTCAGCTGGACTACCATATGAACCGCAAGGCTCAAGAGGGGGCCACTGCAGCGGGGTTGGAGCCTCTTGTATGTTGTTAGGGGTGAAACCTCAGTGGGCCCACGCTCGTCGGGAATCCCTTTGTAAAGGCTTCGTAGTGATCTCCTGGCTACACACCTGGGAAGTGTGAATGTGGAACGTAGCCACTGGCATAATGGAGGTTCTTTTAGTCCACCCGGCAACGGGGGATGAAATCACTACTTGTGGGTACAGTGGTACAAACTCTGCAGAGTCAAAACTGTCTTGACAGCCGTGCTCACGGTTAAGAGCGGCCTTGACTTATTCATGATTAGAAGATTGATGGTTTTGGTAGTTAAGCGGGGATCTTAACATTGGAAATGATGTTATGGTTATTGGATTATGATAATGGGTTGGGAGATTTGGACCATTTCACCTGTGTAGTAATGTAGGTGCTTAATAAGCTAAGGTGATAGGTATTAATTGCGTAGTGCTTTAACCATGAGTTCAACCTCTCCTTGTTCTAGCCATGCATGATAAAATTTTCCCACACTTGCTGAGTACCATTGGTACTCAACCTTGCATATTTGTTGGTTTATATTGCTGCTCAGGTCAAGATAATGAGGTGGTGTATAATGACCAAGACTTTGGACCCGAGGAAGGTTTTTAGGTTCATGAAGACCCCCGGGCAACGCCTGTGATGGAGCCCTAAAAGAATAATTTTCCGCTGCTAGTTTATTTACTTGTGATGAAGCATTAGTGTCCATTGAGATATTTGCGATGTAAGACTTATTTATATTCGACACCTGGCTTGTAATAAATGATGCTTCACTATTTGTCATCACATGTATGAGAAAATGATCCTGGCATACATGTGATATTCACTTGTTGTTTCTTCGGAAAAACCGGGTGTGACAGAGGTGGTATCAGAGCCAAGGTTGCCCGTAGGAACGTGGACCTAGGTAGAAATGGACGTATTTAAGGGCCCTATTTTCTAAAAAAATATTTTCCAAGGTGTGGGTGGAAAAGTGTTATTAAAGGAGTCATTTTCTTCATCTTACCCCAACTTTCATTCAAAACAGGAATTTTGTTTGAGAATTTATCTAACCTAATTTTAAATTCTTTTGTTTTTAGATGGTTCGCATGATTCGCACCGCTTGTAAGTCCACAGGAGGGAGAGTTCCCATAGTTGCCCTTGCCGAAAGAGAGGAGAGTCGTCCAGTGACGTACCTTTCCTATGGATTGGCAGTAGGAGATTTGTTGCGCCGTCTTCGACGTATGCTCGAAGCCGCCGGCAATACGGGCAAGCTAATCATCCACTATAACTCCACCAGGACCATCCGTGAGAAGAGGGAAGAATGGAGTTCGGAGATGAGGATTATACACGAGAATCAACTGCTTAAGATTCACCACTCTCCAGCTTGTCGAGCAACACAAGTTGACGCGGAGAAAGATGTCACCTGGGAGGCCATCACCTGCCAGAGTCACATCTATCGTCGCCACTTGGACCAAACTGAGTACATGTATGTCCTCCAACGTGAGAGTGGTACCACGGAGTACAAGTACCCACCGGTGCAGCAAGGGACTTCCCATGAGCACATGGACTTGTGCTTGGAGGATGCTGCTATGCTCAGCACTCGACTGCAGGAGTGTCAACAAGAGCTTCAGGATGTCCGAGACACCCTGAAGGAAACGGAGGCGTTGCTGCGAGCTTGCTTAAAGGCGAGAGAAAGAGGAGATGGGAATGAACTGTGTGTCACCGTGAGTGATACATGGACTCCTGACTCCCCGGATCGCCGAGCGATCAGGCGTCGTCGCACTTCTCCACCAGCAGCCTCCCCACCCAAAGCAGAGTCAGAAGGTAGCCGAAATGAGGAGGAAGATCCCGAGGAGCCAGCTCAAGAGGACGAGTAGTGTAGAGTCTTTCCCCTAGCTAGCAAGAGGTCTAGTAGTCGAGTCGTTACGTAGTTAATGGTGTGATAATGCTTGGTGTGTGACGTGAGTTGTGGAAGCCATGAGCAATTGTCCACAGCCTCATCTTCAGATTGTTTTGCTTTGGTGTGTGAACCCACAGGAAATAATAGTGCATTTATTTGGTGTGAGATATGAACCCTCGTAAAATTTTAACAAAGCCTCAACACCTTAAAGTACCAACAAATGAAAGTAGTAAGATGATACTAAATGGTATCAAAATTAACATTTGTTGATTCTGCCAGATGGCCGGAAGAGGAAAAGGACGTGCTGCCAACCCCGCCAACAACAATGATGAGGCATGCAACCCTCATCTTTCTGGAGGCCAGGACAGGGGTGGTCGCCGTGAAGAAGTTGATCCTCTCCACCAAATTCTGGAGAATCAAAATCAGCTTATCCAGAACTTGACTCAAGTGGTGGCCAACTTGCATCAAGTTCCACCTCCACAAGCTGCACCACGCCAACCAAGGTTGAGTGAGTTTCTAGGAACTCAACCTCCAAAGTTTGCAAGTGCTGCTGAACCTCTGGAGGCAGATGATTGGCTGAAGACCATTGAAAGTAAGATGAGGATAATACAATGCCAAGGGTATGAGAGGGTGTTGTTTGCCTCTCATCAATTGCATGGACCTGCTGCTGATTGGTGGACCGCCTACGTGGCCGCCCATCATGACCCTGAGAACATCACTTGGGAAGAGTTCAAGCGTAGCTTCCGCAACCATTACATCCCAAGAGGTGAACTCAAAAACAAGAGGAAGGAGTTTTTGGGACTGCAGCAGGGAAACATGACGGTGAGGGAATACCTCACTAAATTTACTCAACTATCCCGTTATGCTCCACGAGACATAGAGACCGATGAGCAGAAACAAGATTGTTTCGTGGAAGGACTTACCGCTGAAATGCAGTGTGCAATGTCCTCAAATGAGTATGAAAGCTTTCAAAAGATGGTGGACAGAGCATTTGTGGTGGAAAGGAAGCTAAAGGCCCTGGAAAATGAGAATAAGAGGAAGGCTGGGTGGTCACATCAAGCCTCAGGGAGCAACACCCGCCCACGTATGATGCAGCAACCTACGGGGCAGACGAGTCGTGCTGCGGTACCCTATTCAGCACCAAGAGGGTACAACCCAAACTACAGGCCTCCCACAGCACCAGCGCAGCCGCAACGTCAGTTTGTGCAGCAGCCTCGCCCCGCATATCCATCTCGACCAGCAGTGCAAGGACCCCCAAACCAACCCCAAGACAACAAGGGCCAGGCATCTAAGATTGGGGTGCAATGTTTCAGCTGTGGAGAAGTGGGGCACTACGCCCATAAGTGTCCAAAGAAGAAGCCCACGCAGCCACAGCAGCAGAATGTAATGAGAGGACGGGTGAACCACGTCACTATGGAGGAAGCACAAGAGGCACCCGACGTGGTAGTTGGTTAGTTTCCTGCCAATTTACACCTTGCAACTCTGCTGTTTGATTCTGGTGCTACCCACTCGTTCATTGCTCAAGGGTTTGTTAAGAAACATGACCTAGCAACCACACAAATGAACCATATGCTAGCGGTAAACTCTCCAGGTGGAGAAATAAGGACAAGACAAGTGTGTCCCAAAGTGAGCCTAGACATTAATGGGGTAGTATTTACGGCTAACCTCATAGTGATAGATTCACAAGGGATAGATATTATTTTGGGTATGGATTGGTTGACCAAACATAAAGGAATCATCCATTGTTCGACCAGAACGGTGGAACTAACTCACCCCAATGGCACAAGAGTAAAGTTCATAACGATACACGAGACTAGGAGGGACATTAAATTAAATCAAGTGGAGGTGAAAGTTGAGGAAATCAGGACTATCAGGGAATATCCAGATGTTTTTCCGGAGGAATTGCCAGGTATGCCTCCCGACCGTGACGTGGAATTCGCAATTGAGCTAGTACCGAGAACAGCCCCGATATACAAGAGACCTTATCGAATGGACTCCAAACAGCTAGAAGAGCTCAAGGATCATTTGAGAGAATTGACGGAGAAGGGGTATATTCGCCCTAGTTCCTCACCATGGGGAGCTCCGGTGATATTTGTGCCCAAGAAAGACGGAACCCAAAGGTTATGCGTGGATTACCGTGCTTTGAATGAGGTAACCATCAAGAACAAGTACCCATTGCCTCGCATTGAAGACTTGTTTGATCAGTTGAGGGGAGCTTGTGTGTTCTCGAAAATTGATCTCAGGTCAGGATACCACCAACTCAAGATAAGGCAATCTGATATTTCCAAGACAGCTTTCGTATCTCGGTACGGACTGTATGAATACACTGTCATGCCTTTCGGGCTAACCAATGCCCCGGCATATTTCATGTACCTCATGAACAAGGTATTCATGGAATATCTGGACAAATTTGTGGTGGTTTTCATAGATGATATTCTCGTCTTCTCCAAAGATGAAGAAGAACATGAGAAACATCTAAGGTTGGTGTTACAGAGGCTGAGAGAACACCAACTATATGCCAAATTGAGCAAGTGTGAGTTTTGGCTGAAGAGAGTTCCCTTTTTAGGACATATAATCTCGGAGGGAGGAATCTCCGTAGATCCCGCCAAAATCGAGGATATCCAGAAGTGGAAAATCCCTGAAAATGTCGGGGAAGTTCGAAGCTTTTTGGGATTGGCTGGATACTATCGACGGTTTATTGAGGGATTCTCCAAGATCTCGAGACCTCTCACCAAACTGTTGGAGAAGGGAATCACATTCACCTGGACGCCACAGTGCGAGACGAGCTTTCAGGAGTTAAAGAAGAGATTGACAACAGCCCCAGTGTTGGTTATGCCAGATATGCAGAAGAATTTCACAGTGTACTGCGATGCCTCTGGAAATGGGTTGGGATGTGTTCTCATGCAAGAAGGACATGTCGTGGCATATGCATCCCGGCAGCTTCGGAAGCACGAGAAGAACTATCCTACACATGATCTAGAACTAGCTGCAGTGGTACACGCGTTGAAAATTTGGCGGCACTATTTGATGGGGAAGAGGACAGAGATATATACGGATCATAAGAGTTTGAAGTACATATTCACACAGCCAGATCTCAACCTCCGACAAAGGAGATGGTTAGAGCTAATCAATGACTTTGATGTGGGCATCAACTATCATCCCGGGAAAGCAAACGTCGTGGCCGATGCTTTGAGTCGGAAAGTGCAGGTCAATAAGTTGAGTTTGAAGGACATGCCTGCAGAATTGAAGGACGAGGTTATAAGACTCAATCTATGTCTAGTAAATAGTGGTGAAGCCATCGCCATAGAAGTGGACTCCACACTCGAGCAAGACATACGCGAGGGCCAAAAGAATGATGAGAAGATACAAGAGATCAGACAGCTCATCAAGGAAAATAAAGCTCCTGGTTTTAGAGAGGATGAACAAGGAACGGTGTGGCACGGGAAAAGGATCTGTGTGCCAGAAGTAAAGGAGATCCGTGAATTAATTTTGAAGGAGGCTCACGATTCTGACTATTCCATTCATCCTGGGAGTACGAAGATGTACCAGGACCTCAAGAGCAGGTATTGGTGGTATGGCATGAAGCGAGATGTCGCAGAACATGTTGCCCTATGTGACACATGTCAGTTGGTGAAAGCAGAACATCAACGACCCGCGGGATTGCTGCAACAACTCAAAGTGCCTGAATGGAAGTGGGAAGAAATCAGCATGGATTTTGTCGTGGGATTGCCTAGGACCCAATCTGGGTATGATTCAATATGGGTCATCATTGATAGGCTAACCAAGGTAGCTCATTTCATCCCTGTGAAAGAAAGCTACAGCGGATCCAAATTGGCAGAATTGTACATGTCAAGGATTGTGTGTTACCATGGAGTGCCAAAGAAGATAGTGTCGGACCGAGGGACACAGTTCACCTCGAGGTTTTGGCAAAAGTTGCATGAAACCATGGGAACCCATCTGAATTTCAGCTCTGCCTATCATCCCCAAACTGATGGGCAGACGGAGAGAACCAATCAGATCCTTGAAGATATGTTAAGGGCATGTGCACTCAAAAACAATAGGAGTTGGGACAAGAACTTACCGTATGCGGAGTTTTCCTATAACAACAGTTATCAAGCTAGTATGAAGATGTCACCGTTTGAAGCTTTGTATGGAAGGAAGTGCAGAACTCCTCTATTTTGGAACCAAACAGGAGAAAGTAAAGTGTTTGGTCCAGAAGTGCTACAAGAAGCCGAGGCGAAGGTGAGGGAGATTCGCAACAACTTGAGGATAGCACAAACACGCCAGAAGAGTTATGCTGATGTACGAAGAAGAGAACTCGTTTTCAACGTGGGAGACTATGTTTATCTCAAGGTGTCCCCTATCAGAGGACTTCGTCGGTTCAAGGTGAAAGGGAAGTTGTCACCTCGATACATCGGACCCTTTCAAGTTTTGGAAAGAAAAGGCGAAGTGGCGTACCAACTAGAGTTACCGGTTCATCTATCGGACATGCACGATGTATTTCATGTGTCACAACTCAAGAAATGTCTGAGGACGCCTGAAGAGGTGTTACCCATGAATGAAGTGGATGTAGCTGAAGATTTGTCTTATGCGGAGCAACCATACAAGATTTTGGAGACGATGGAACGCCTCACCAGAAACAAGAGAATCCGGATGTGCAAGGTGCAGTGGAAGCATCACTCAGAAGAGGAAGCTACCTGGGAACGGGAAGATGAGCTCAAGGCACAATTTCCGGAATTGTTTTCTTAGAAACACCAATCTCGAGGACGAGATTTCTTTTAAGGGGGGTAGAGCTGTAACACCCCAAATTTTGATTTAAAACCCTAAACCATGTTCAGAGGGGAATTTAAAAATTTTTGGACGTGTTGCATGTTTTGCAAAAATTCAAATTCAAACTGGAATTCAAATTATACTCAAAACAGAAAAGAAATGGAAAAAGAAAAAGAGAAACGGGAAAAAAACAGGCCAGTGGGCAGAAACCCGCCAGCCGGCCCAGTTTTCTCCGCGCCAGCCCGCCCCCGCGCGCCCGCGCTCTCTCACACAGACAGGTGGGACCCACCTGTCATCCCCCACCTGTCATCCCCAACCGATTGAAAACCGCGTCCCTCAGCCGAATTCCGGTCCCAGAAGAATCCAACTCGATCACAACTGACCCACCGCCCTCCCCCGGCTATAAAACCCCAGCCCCGATCGGTTTTTCCCACGCGATCGCCGATTTTTACTCCGGTGAGCACCGAGACTTCGCCGGTGAATTCTGGCTGATCTAAGCTCGGAAACTCTGATCTAACTCGCTGGTCTTGATCCACCGCCTCCGGGGAACTTTGCAGGTGCAGAAAACCCGAAGACTTACGGTGTAAACCCAGCGCCGACGAGCTTCGCCGTGGTTTTGCCTCGGACCTCGTCGCCGATCACTTTCCAGGACCCCCGAGCTCGAGAAAACCCCCGAGGTGAGATCCCTGACCTCCCCTCTACCGATCTATGCCATCAGATCACAGTTCTAGGCAGAATTCTCGAGGATCCGAAACTTTCCGGCGAGATCGCCGCTTCCCGCCGCCGTGCGCCGCCGGCAGCGCCGCCCACGCTCGATCAGGGCGACGTGGCCGCTTGTGCGCCGTTTATTTTAAATCGCACGGTAGACTTTAAATCCCCGCGTACCGGTTCGATGTTATAATCTCAGCCGTCGGTTTAAAATCGGACGGTCCACGTCAGCCCCGCGTTATAAAGACTGGAATTCTTACGTGCTACCCCCTGGGGTTCTCTGGAAATAAGAGCTTGCCCCGGAAACTTCTGATCTAGCCCCTGGAACTCCAGAAAATCATGTAAATTCATTTAAAAATCAGTTTTAGCCCCTGGACTTAATAAAAATTAGGAAAAACACCTCTGATAAGTGTAGCTAGACCCCTGGAAATTCTGAAAATAATATTATAGACCCTGTAATGGGGTGAGTTTACTTTTTAACCCTGTTTAGTATTTAATTTAGAAAACTGGATATGTAACTAGTGTTTAAAAATTAAAAAGTGGGACAAACATATTGTCAAAATTAAGTTAAAGACTTTATCAGTGTTTAGAAAATTTTGGAGTGAGATAAAAACATATTTTGGACAGAATTGAATCTGTTTAATTTATTATTCACATTTAGGGACACATTTTTAAGTAAAGAATAGTTATAGAAAATAGGTAAAATAATTATAAAATAGTTTACATCAGAGGCAAAGGTCATTATATGTTATTAAATTATTTAGGACCAGAACCTATTCTGTTTAGATGATGTGTATTACTAATTTCATAATAAAATACACATTTATGCATAGGAGAATAAATCTGAAAATATAGCAACTAGCAAATGATAAATGGAGTTTCTAAAATCCAAAGAATTCAGTTTAGGGTTGGTAGAAATTCTGAAGGCACATATGGAGAAGAAAAATACTTTTCATACATACTTGGTAGTGAAAAGGTGTAGTAGTTTAATATAAGGAATTTATTTAGAATTGAAACACACATATATATACATATATATAGTATGTAAGTATAAATATGAACACCAAAGTAGGAATCATATACACATGGTTAAAAGTGCATGCAAGCCATAACTCAACACACATAAAGTAACCACAACACATATAATGGTAAAGAACTTTTATAAATGTGAATGTGTGGTTTGTATGAAGTAAGAAGTGTGGACTATGTCTTATGATTGTTGTTTTTCTTTTGCTATGTGTGATGGTATGAAGTAGAACCTGTTCAAGAGCAAGTTATCCCTTTCCAAGATCAGGACTACCCATTTCAAGAGCAGCAAGAAGGAGGCAAGTGTCCTTGACCACTTTGATCCTATGCTAGGATGTGTAGATAGAATTATTTGCATTGTCAAATGAAATATGAAACCCATGCTAGGAAGTTTCCCTAGAATTGCATTACCTTGTTTCCTTGTAGCTTGGGTTGGGATTTATTTTGTCATGTCATTTATTTCCATGCATATGCTTAGCCATGCTTAGAATGGGATGTTTGGGACATGAAATCATCAGTTTATATTACCATACTCTTGAATGAGACATTGTGAGTTATGTAGAGGTAGGGATCAAGGCAAGTTGGATGTTTTGGTTGTGTGCTGGGTGCACGAGACTTGGGTTTGTGTTTAGTACTTGCCTGGATCCTAAGGACCGGTTCATGGAGCATGTAACCCGGCTTTACAGTGCCAACCACATGCTGAGATGGGGTAGCTTGGCCAATTAATTAGGTGTATCCCCGGCGTAGTATGGGTGTGTTGGATGGTGCGGAGAGTAGGTGTCAGCTGGACTACCATATGAACCGCAAGGCTCAAGAGGGGGCCACTGCAGCGGGGTTGGATCCTCTTGTATGCTGTTAGGGGTGAAACCTCAGTGGGCCCACGCTCGTCGGGAATCCCTTTGTAATGGCTTCGTAGTGATCTCCTGGCTACACACCTGGGAAGTGTGAATGTGGAACGTAGCCACTGGCATAATGGAGGTTCTTTTAGTCCACCCGGCAACGGGGGATGAAATCACTACTTGTGGGTACAATGGTACAAACTCTGCAGAGTCAAAACTATCTTGACAGCCGTGCTCACGATTAATAGCGGCCTGGACTTATTCATGATTAGAGGATTGATGGTTTTGGTAGTTAAGCGGGGAGCTTAACATTGGAAATGATGTTATGGTTATTGGATTATGATAATGGGTTGGGAGATTTGGACCATTTCACCTGTGTAGTAATGTAGGTGCTTAATAAGCTAAGGTGATAGGTATTAATTGCGTAGTGCTTTAACCATGAGTTCAACCTCTCCGTGTTCTAGCCATGCATGATAAAATTTTCCCACACTTGCTGAGTACCATTGGTACTCAACCTTGCATATTTGTTGGTTTATATTGCTGCTCAGGTCAAGATAATGAGGTGGTGTATAATGACCAAGACTTTGGACCCGAGGAAGGTTTTTAGGTTCATGAAGACCCCCGGGCAACACCTGTGATGGAGCCCTAAAAGAATAATTTTCCGCTGCTAGTTTATTTACTTGTGATGAAGCATTAGTGTCCATTGAGACATTTGCGATGTAAGACTTATTCATATTCGACACCTGGCTTGTAATAAATGATGCTTCACTATTTGTCATCACATGTATGAGAAAATGATCCTGGCATACATGTGATATTCACTTGGTTGTTTCTTCGGAAAAACCGGGTGTGACATAAAACATTGCACCCCAACCTTAGGTGCCTGGCCTTTGCTGTCTTGGGGTTGGTTTGGAGGTCCTTGTACTGCTGGTCGAGGTGGATATGCAGGGCGAGGCTGCTGTACAAACTGACGTTGTGGCTGTGCTGGTTCTGCCGGAGGCCTGTAGTTCGGGTTGTACCCTCTTGGTGCTGAGTAGGGTACCGCAGCACGGTTCGTCTGCCCTGCGGGTTGCTGCATCAGACGTGGGCGGGTGTTGCTCCCTGATGCTTGATGTGACCACCCGGCCTTCCTGTTGTTCTCATTTTTCAAGGCCTTCAGCTTCCTTTCTACCACAAACGCCCTGTCCACCATCTTTTGGAAGCTTTCATACTCATTCGAGGACATTGCACACTGCATTTCTGCGGTAAGTCCCTCCACGAAACAATCTTGTTTCTGCTCATCAGTCTCTATGTCCCGTGGGGCATAACGGGATAGTTGAGTAAATTTAGTGAGGTATTCCCTCACCGTCATGTTTCCCTGCTGCAGTCCCAAGAACTCCTTCCTCTTGTTTTTGAGTTCACCTCTTGGAATGTAATTGTTGCGGAAGCTACGCTTGAACTCTTCCCAAGTGATGTTCTCAGGGTCATGATGGGCAGCCACGTAGGCGGTCCACCAATCAGCAGCAGGTCCATGCAATTGATGAGAGGCAAACAGCACCCTCTCATACCCTTGGCACTGTATGATCCTCATCTTGCTCTCAATGGTCTTAATCCAATCATCTGCCTCCAGAGGTTCAGCAGCACTTGCGAACTTTGGAGGTTGAGTTCCTAGAAACTCACTCAACCTTGGTTGGCGTTCTGCAGCTTGTGGAGGTGGAACTTGATGCAAGTTGGCCACCACTTGAGTCAAGTTCTGGATGAGCTGATTTTGATTCTATAGCATTTGGTGGAGGGGATCAACTCCTTCACGGCGACCACCCCTGTCCTGGCCTCCAGAAAGATGAGGGTTGCAGGCCTCATCGTTGTTGTTGGCGGGGTTGGCAGCACGTCCTTTTCCTCTTCCGGCCATCTGGCAGAATCAACAAATGTTAATTTGAAAGCTTTTAGTATCATCTTAATACTTTCACTTGTTTGTACTTTGAAGTGTTGAGGCTTTGTTATATTTTTCGGAGGGTTCATTTCTCACACAAAAATAAATGCAATATTATTTCATGTGGGTTCACACACCAAAATAAAACAATCTAAAGACGAGGCTGTGGACAATTGCTCATGGCTTCCACAACTCACGTCACACACCAAGCATTAACACACCATTAACTTAACGTAACGACTCGACTATTCGACATCTTGCTAACTAAGGGAAGGACTCTACACTACTCGTTTTCTTGAGCCGGCTCCTCGGGATCTTCCTCACCATTTCGGCTGCCTTCTGACTCTGCTTTGGGTGGGGAGGCTGCTGGTGGAGAAGTGCGACGATGCCTGATCGCTCGGTGATCCGGGGAGTCAGGAGTCCATGTATCATTCACGGTGACACACAGTTCATTCCCTTCTCCTCTTTCTCTCGCCCTTAAGCAGGCTCGCAGCAACGCCTCCGTTTCCTTCAGGGTGTCCCGGACATCCTGAAGCTCTTGTTGACACTCCTGCAGTCGAGTGCTGAGCATAGCGGCATCCTCCAAGCACAAGTCCATGTGCTCATGGGAAGTCCCTTGCTGCACCGGCGGGTACTTGTACTCCGTGGTACCACTCTCACGCTGGAGGACATACATGTACTCAGTCCTGTCCAGGTGGCGACGATAGATGTGACTCTGGCAGGTGATGGCCTCCAAGTGACATCTTTCTCCGCATCGACCTGTGTCACTCTACAAGCTGGAGAGCGGTGGATCTTAAGCAGCCGATTTTCGTGTATAATCCTCATCTCTGAACTCCATTCTTCCCTCTTCTCACGGATGGTCCTGGTGGAGTTATAGTGGATGATTAGCTTGCCCGTATTGCCGGCGGCTTCGAGCATACGTCAGAGACGGCGCAACAAGCCTCCTACTGCCAATCCGTAGGAAAGGTATGTCACCGGACGGCTCTCCTCTCTTTCGGCAAGGGCAACTACGAGAACTCTCCCTCCTGTGGACTTGCGAGCGGTGCGAATCATGCGAACCATCTAAAATAAAAAGCATTCAAACTTAGGTTAGATAAACTTTTTAAACAAAAATCCTATTTTGAATGAAAATTGGGGGTAAGATGAAGAAAGTGACTCATTAAATAACACTTTTCAACAGACTCCTAGAAAAAATAGTTTTTAAGAAAATAGGGCCCTTAAATACGTCCATTTCTACCTAGGTCCACGTTCCTACGGGCAACCTTGGCTCTGATACCACTTCTGTCACACCCGGTTTTTCCGAAGAACAACCAAGTGAATATCACATGTATGCCAGGATCATTTTCTCATACATGTGATGACAAATAGTGAAGCATCATTTATTATAAGCCTGGTGTTGAATATAAATAAGTCTTACATAGAAAATGTCTCGATGGACAATAATAAGTTCATCACAAGTAAATAAACTAGCAGCGAAATATTATTCTTGAGGGCTCCGTCACAGGCGTTGCCCGGGGGTCTCCATGAACATAGAAACCTTCTTCGGGTCCAAAATCTTGGTCATTATACACCACCTCATTATCTTGATCTGAGCAGCAATATAAACCAACAAATATGCAAGGTTGATTACCGATGGTACTCAGCAAGTGTGGGAAAGTTATGGCATGCATGGCTAGAACAAGGAGAGGTTGAACTCATGGTTAAAGCACTATGCAATTAATACCTATCACCTTAGCTTATTAAGCACCTACATTACCGCACAGGTGAAATGGTCCCAATCTCCCATCCCATCATCATAATAAAATAACCATAACATCATTTCCAATATTAAGCTCCCCGCTTAACACTCACACCCTCCAAGGCCATCATACTCTAATCATGAATAAGTCCAAGCCGCTCTTGACCGTGAGCGCGGCTGTCATGACAGTTTTGACTCTGCAGAGTTTGCACCACTGTACCCACATGTAGTGATTTCATCCCCCGTTGCCGGGTGGACTAAAAGAACCTCCATTATGCCAGTGGCTACGAACCACATTCACACTTCCCAGGTGTGTAGCCAGGAGATCACTACGAAGACTTTACAAAGGGATTCCCGACGAGCGTGGGCCCACTGAGGTTTCACCCTTAACAGCATACAAGAGGCTCCAACCCCGCTGCAGTGGCCCCCTCTTGAGCCTTGCGCTTCATATGGTAGTCCAGCTGACACCTATTCCCCGCACCATCCAACACACCCATATTACATCGGGGATACACCTAATTAATTGGCCAAGCTGCCCCATCTCAGCATGTGGTTGGCACGGTAAAGCCAGGTTACATGCTCCATGAACCGGTCCTTAGGATCCAGGCAAGTACTAAACACAAACCCCAGTCTCGTGCACCCAGCACACAACCAAAACATCCAACTTGCCTTGATCCCTACCTCTAGATAACTCACAATATCTCATTCAAGAGTATGGTAAAATAAACTGATGATCTCATATCCCACAATATCCCATTCTAAGCATGGCTAAGCATATGCATAATAATAAATGACATGATAAAATGAATCCCAACCCAAGCTTCAAGGAAACAAGGTAATGCAATTCTAGGGAAACTTCCTAGCATGGGTTTCATATTTTCAATTGACAAGGCAAATAATTCTATCTACACATCCTAGCATAGGATCAAAGTGGTCAAGGACACTTGCCTCCTTCCTACTGCTCTTGGAATGGGTAGTCCTGATCTTGGAAAGGAAGAACTTTCTCTGGAGCAGGTTCTACATCATACCATCACACATAGCAAAAGAAAAATAACAATCCATAAGACATAGTTCACACTTCCACTTCAAACAAACCACACATTCACATTTATGAAAGTCATTCACAATTTTATGTGTTGTGGTTACTCTATGTGTGTTGATCTTTGGCTTACATATACTTTTAATCATGGGTATATGATTCCTACTTTTGCATTCACATTTATGCTTACATACTATATATATGAGTTTCCAATTTAAATAAATTCCTTATATTTAATTACTATACCTTTTAGCTACCAAGTATGCATGAAAGGTATTTCCCAACTCCATATGTGTCTTCAGAATTTCTACTAACCCTAAACTGAATTCTTTGGATTTTAGAAACTTCATTTATCATTTACTAGTTGCTATATTTTCAGATTTATTTCCTATGCCTAAATGTGAACTTTATTATGAAAATAACAAGACACATCATCTAAACAGAATAGGTTCTGATCTAAAATATTCACTAATATATTTTTGACCTTTTCCTCTGATGTAAACTATTTTACATTTATTTTCCCTATTTTCAGAACTATTCTTTACTTAAAAATGTGTCTCTATAACTAATAAATGTGAATAATACATTAAACAGATTCATTTCAGCCCAAAATATATTTTTATCTCACTCCAAAGTTTTCTAAGTACTGAGAAAGTTTTTAATTTAATTTTGACAATATGTTTGTCCCACTTTTTAAATTTTAAATACTAGTCACATATTCAATTTCCTAAATTATATATCAAACTGGGTTAAAAAGGTAAACTCACCCCACTACAGGGTCTATAATATTATTTTAAGAATTCTCAGGGGTCTAGCTACACATAACAGAGGAGTTTTTCCTAATTTTTATTAAGTCCAGGGGCTAAAACTGATTTTTAAATGAACTTTCATGATTTTCTGAAGTTCCAGGGGCTAGATCAGAAGTTTCCAGGGCTAGCTCTTATTTCCCGAGAACCCCAGGGGGTAGCACGTAAGATTTCCAGTCTTTATAACGCGGGGCTGACGTGGACCGTCCGATTTTAAACCGACGGCTGAGATTATAACGTCGAACCGGTACGCGGGGATTTAAACGCTACCGTGCGATTTAAAATAAACGGCGCACAAGCGGCCACGTCGCTCTGATCGAGCGCGGGCGGCGCTGCCGGCGGCGCACGGCGGCGGGAAGCGGCGATCTCGCCGGAGACTTTCGGATTTTAGTGAATTCTTCCTAGAACTGTGATCTTATGGCATAGATCGGTGGAGGGGAGGTCGGGGATCTCACCTCGGGGGTTTTCTTGAGCCCGGAGGTCCGAGGTGAATTCACGGCGAGGCTAGTCGGCGCTGTGTTTACACCGCAAGTCACCGAGTTTTCTGCACGTGCAAGGTTCCCCGGAGGCGGTGGATCAAGACCAGCGAGTTAGATCGGAATTTCCGAGCTTAGATCGGCCAGAATTCGCCGGAGGGGCTCGGTTTCTCACCGGAGTAAAAATGGCGGATCGCGTGGGAAAAACGGGACAAGGCCGGGGTTTTCATAGACGGGGGGAGGGCGGCGGGTTGGTTTAGATCGAGCTGGAGTCCTCCGGAACCAGAATTCGGCCGGTAATCCGGTCGGTTGCGATCGCGCGCGCGGGTGAATAGTCTGAGTTTCGGACGATCGGAGTTTAGGTATGACAGGTGGGTCCCACCTGTCTGAGAGAGAGAGCGCGGGCGCGCGGCTGCGGGCTGGCGCGGGGGCAGGGTGGGCCGGCTGGTGGGTTTCGGCCTACTGGCCAGTTTTTTTTTCTGTTTTCCTTTTTCTTTTTCTATTTCTTTTCTGTTTTGAGTTTAATTTGAATTCCAGTTTGAATTTGAATTTTTTCAAAACATGCAACACGTCCAAAAATTTTTAAATTCCCCTCTTAACATGATTTAGGGTCTTAACAAGATTTTTGGGGTGTTACATGCGGGATGGTTTAGGGGCTTCGCCGGTCCATGGAACTCATCCCATCGTGTTCCTAGAGTTAAATTTGGGTCTGGATTTGGCTGGAGCGACGAAAACCGGCGAGCTCCGGCGAGCCCGGCGGCGTGGGAGCGCGGGGCGGGAGGTAGACGAAGGTGCTACCGGCCCCACGCGTGTAAAGGTCCCAAAATTATGAATACAAAGAAACGCTTGTTTGTAAAAGTTGGTTTCATATGTATGAAAATTGGGACTTGTTAAAACTTTTCCCCACATGTGATAACACACATGAGGATTTTGCTTCACACAAGTCAAATGTTTATCTGAGAACTTGGAACCCTAGAGGGGTCAAAAACAAGGATGGGAAGTTCCCATATGTGTGAGAAAACAAAAATCAGTTTTGGAACAATTTGTTCAAACACAAATTCAAATGAGAAAAACACAATGGAATTCAAAACTGTTGTGCTAAAAATCTCATTTGCAGCAGCCAAAATAAAAATCAGATTTCATATTTGAATTCCTTGAGTCCAAATTAGGGGATGTTCAAAGTTTCATGATTTATGGAAATAGTTTGCAAACCCATTTTTCAAAAGGGACTTTAAAAGACAAAGAATTCAAATGCATATTTGAATTTGGATGAAACTTGCCCAATTATTCAAATGCAGTTTAATTTTCAACTCCACACAATTGAATTTCATCATTTGCAGATTGTTGAGATATTTTGGAGAGATAAGGGGGAGATGGGACCCACATGTCATAGGTACCAAAATATCTAACAAAAGAGATGGGTCTCTGTTTTGCTGCCTTCAGGGGAGCGACAGCAGCTGCTGCTCGGGACAGCACGCCCGCAGCTGGTCGGCCGCCCCCGCAACCGACTCCAGCGCCGATACAGCCCCCCAGCGCCCTCATCCATCCACAACGTGCTCTCCCTCTGCTCACAGACCAAGCACAGAGGCTTTTCTTCTTCCCTCGCGCCCTGAGCAACACCTACGCCGCCGCCGTCGTTTGCTCGACAGCCGGCTCAAACAGGCGCGAACAACAGCTGGTCAATAGCCAGATAGCACCGGCGCAGCTCCCTCTCCCTCCTCAACGCGTCCCCGACCCATGATCGGCTCTCCTACCCCGAATCCACCACGGCCGTGCGGCGGCCGAACAAGGATTGATTGGGAGGCGTCCGTGGACAGCTCAGTCTGGTGAGTATCACGACCAAGTGCCGGCGCCTCTGGACGCGCCAAGGCACCATGCTGCTCCCCTCCAAAGATCAGACCGTGCCATGCATCGGCGGGAGTGAATTTTGAAAAATTGCTCCGGCGTACTCCATCTGACCTTCCGGCACGTTAATCCCGAATTCCTCTTAAATTCTCAATATTTGTTCCTCACAGTTTGCACGAAGGGTCCAAAGTAGTAGGCGATCCTTTGCTCTTCACGGTTCTAGCCTAAAACTGCACATAGACCGATTATTTTATGGGTTTCTACCGGCGACCGAACCGGGGAACCGCAGTCGCACGGTGAAAGCATGTTTGCCATCATTCTCGAACGTTTTTGAGGCTAGGCTGAGCTCCCCCATCGTTCACTGGTGCTGTAGCACCATTTGGTCGAACGGTTGGTGCACTAGGATGGCCGGCCGACGTCGCCGATGAAGTGTCGGGCTGCCGCAGCGTCGCTAGCTACCATAGAGGTTTTGCCGGCTCGGGGAAACCTTACCATCGTGCTCAGCAGGGCGGGTTAGGCTCTGGCGGCGAGCAAGGGCTCGAGCAGAAGCCGGGAGATCGAGTTCCGGCGATCTCCGGCGAGGGCGGCGGCGCGGGCACCCGGAGCGCGGGAACTGACCCGAGGTAGAAGAAGGGGTCGGCGGGCCCAGTCGTCAGTGAGAGAGAGTTTAAAACCCTGATCCTCTGTGGCTGTGGGATCCCATGTAACTGCACAGAGGGATCTGTGTGGCCCCGTGTGCCTTTAATTCTGTAAGTGACACGTGCCCCATGGCCCACAGTCAGGTTTAAACTTTTTGCCCAGATTTATTCAAATTCCTGATTTTTCCCCAAATTTTAGAAGAGCATAACTTATTGCTAGGAACCTCCAAATTTAGTGATTCAAGTTGGGTTAGATTCAGATTGACAAACTCTATCCAATTATGCTACCCAATTTGTATGAAAGCCTTTATTTAATTCTGGAAAATTCTTTAAAGCTTTTCAGCAAAAGAATTTTAGAGGAAGTTTGGTATATCCAAAAATCCTCAAATTTTGCCAGGATATTCTTTAGGGTGTTATTAGACTCCTGTAAAAGTTTCAGCTCATTTGGAGTTGAATTAATCAGGGTAATTCAGATTGTAAGTTCCTGTATTCAAATGAATACAGAAACATTTTCAGAGAATTTCCAAAACTTGTAAATTCAGTTCTGGGAAATTCTTAGCTCCAAAAATCCTAGGAAAATTCATGTAGACTCTATAAACTATAATTGAAATTGTGGTTCACTGAGTTTGACATGAACATGGATGTTACCTCAGAATTAATTTATCTTTGACTAAACACTTAGAGAATTATTCTGAATAAACCATTCCATGAAATGTGCTAAATTTTGGTCCAGAGGACTTTATTGTGACAATGAACTCACATGAAAATTCTCAGCTCCATTAGAGCTCTAGATCACCACTGTCATGTGTGATCCCTTAAGGTGATCAACACTTAAGTGGGAAAAACACTTAATAAGTGATCTTAGTGTTTAAGCCCAAACCCAAACCACTAGCACCAGTGTCATTTTAAATTCTTAAACAAAGTTCCAGTTTTAAAATGGTTGGTAGATCTTATAAGCAAAAGCTTTTCAATTAAATACATATGCATGATCATATCGTGTAGCATATACGTGAAGAAGGTGAGAAGGACTTGAAGTGAAGATCAAGGAGGAAGGAGAACAAGTGATCAAGCTCCAAGTGATCATCACTAACTGATTGTAACAGTAGTCACCTGCAAAACAGGCAAGCCCCGGTTTGCATTTGAACCATTTTATAAAGCATTTTCATTTGTAGAAGTCATAGCTTTGCATCGTTGTTTGCATTACGTCTAGCTGATATTGAAAACCCCACTTGCATGACCAAAAACACCTAAGAGAGAAAGGGTAGGATAGCAACTCCTCGAGGAAATTTGGCTACGCTAATGTTAGTAGGAAAGGTCCGGTAGAAGACGAGTAATTGGAATCTACTCGCGAGTTTAGGGCTGGTTTACTCGGAACGGGTCCGAATTAGAAAAGATGAGGAAAGTTCACACATAAGAAATGGAGACCGGGCAGGGAGGTTTAGATGCAGCAGGTTGCAGGCCGTGCGTGCATAGCCCTGCCTGTGTCGGTTAAGGCCCGTCCGTGCTTGGCCCTGTTGGACAAGTTTGAGTTGTGTACCGGGCACATACTGGCTATATGGGACCCAGGAAACCGATGTACCTTGGGAGATCCATAGTGGAACTTTTCCAACTGCCTTAGGCTTTCGGCGTCAGGGTAGCAGGAGGTAACTCGCTCAAGAACATACCACAGCGGGTATGTACCTTGAGGGAACTTGCGTACTCGGGGCAGTTGGACTGCGTCCAATGTGGAAGATCTTGGGAAAGGTGGCCGCGTACAACGTCAGTCGAGGTTGCTGCCGGCAACTCGGAGTACGGGTGTACGTGTCGTGTAGTCCGGGCGTGTACTGATTCGAATCACCGTCGCTCGCGGTCATATGAGCATACTTGCCCACTGCGTCTTGACGTAGTAACAACTGGAATTATTCTTTTGAACTTGATGAGGATGTGCTATAACTGGTATTGCAATCATGATTGAATTAGAGATAGGCTCATTAGTTATTCGTGTTGCTAGCGAGAGGAGTCCGCGGGCTGGACTTCATCTCGGGTGCTCTTAGTTATTCGACGTGAGTTGATAAAGACTTCCTCTGTAGTTACTTGATGTAAAGTATTTACAAAGAAAAACTTGTAAGCTTCCGCTATTGTTTTATGTAACACATTGTTCCTCATATGTGTGTTGTTGGGTGCCGCATAACACAGCACCACCCAATGCGATTCCCGGGCGAGTGGCCTGTCTCGGTTAAGCGGGTCGCGTCAGCGTGGTATCAGAGCTGAGCCCTGACTCAGTCGGTACAGCGCCCGTCTCAGTTGGTATCAGAGCCGCATTGGGAATAGCACACGGAATAAGGATGGTATTACGACAAAAATTTAGGTTACGGTGAGGATACGGTACTAGGCCCACATAATGATTACTATTAGCTTAATATGAAGGTGGCAACCTAACTTACTTGTTATGTCAGAAAATCGTGCATCTCGGGACGAGTTATGTCTTGGGGGGTGCACGTAAGCGCTGTCCACCAGTGCGCACAAGCTGAAGGGTGGAGCCCCACGGGTGGCAGGTAACCCGATCCGCTTTAGTATCCTCTACGACTCCTCATGTCGTTTGGGGTACTCGAGCAACGTCTGTCCCAGGCGTGCGTGGTGCAATTTGGGAAACCCCGTCACGTGGTTAGTAACGTGAACACGTAGCTCAAGGCGTGTTTGGCTTGAGAACACCTGTGCGAGTGATGACGGACAGGTGTAAGAACTGTATGGATACCGGGTTCGGTGTGCAGCCGGACCTGACGATTGAGTGTGACCTATGCAGGATTAACCACGAAATCGTAGCAGGAATAGAACACGTTTGCGAGTGACCGTTTTAGTGCCACCTAAGATACGTTATACCGGTATAAACCGGTTAGGATTTTCTTTTGGTGAGGCTACGTAGTACCGACATGCTTCTTACGGTGCATTGACGCCGTACTAAACACAATAACCCCTTTCCTTTGAATAAATGACTCATGAACTAACTTTCAAATAAAAATGGAAGTTTGAAACAAATATTAGTTACTGAACTCTTATTTTGAGCTAAGATTCAAATGAGAGGCAGATTAGACTTCAAAGATTTCAAGAACAGAGTGCTCTGTTCTCAGCAGGAATTTGCGCTGGACTTCAACAGAGCATAACTCTGAGTAGCTTGACCCAATTAAGGTGTAAGATACAGCTATGGAAAGATTTTCAAGTGATCTACAACTTCCTTGTAGACCTCCAGAGCTAAATCACAAGCTAAATGGGTAGAAAGTTCAGAGTAAGGTAAACTGTCCAGAACCAGGACAGCAACAAAACCTCTCTGGACCTTTCTGTTTTTAAGCCATAACTTTCTGTAGATAAACCCTTAAGGAGCCTATGATACACCATGGGAAAAATTATGAATGTGCAACATGGTTGTAGTTCAAAGTTTGTTCAGGTTCTTATTGTATTTACATATACAACTGTGATAAAATCAGCCATGTACAAAGGAGGTGCTGGCAAATTTTATCCAGGAATTCTGTCGACTTTGGAAAAAAATCATAACTTTTAATCCGGAGATGATCTGGGGCATATGAGTACTCGTTGGAAAGATACTGAAGTTAACTTTAACTTTGGTATTCAACTTGAGTTATGAAAATGCTCTTAACTAGGTCGAAATCTGGAGATAGTGCAGAAAGGTCTGTTCTGTACAGATAGGTTGAATAGCTGTGCCTACTTAGGAGTTTTGTAAACATGAATTTTGTTACTGCTTTCATAAAGTTTTGACATGATCATGTTTCCATTAGTCTCACATACTGCTGAGTTCTTGCTTAACTCATCTCAACTACATTTTGCAGTATGGTTCGTAATCGCTCTAGGAGTAGGGCCGAAAGTTCTCGTCGAGGTGGTGATGTTTCTATCCCACCATCGGAACCACCATCCACGGGATGGATGGATCTTATGACTCGAGTTGTCGAGTCTAACCAAGAGAACGCTAGGCTACTCCAAGAAGCAACACAAGAACACACACGCTTACTCCAAGATTTGGTACAGCAAGGCGTACTCCAGAACACGCAACAAGTCGTTCCACCTCGGGACGCTTATCTGGACTTCTTGGCGACTCAACCGCCTATCTTTACTGAAGCCACCGAACCTGTCGAAGCAGATCAATGGCTTCGTGTCATGGAGTCTAAATTTGGAATATTCAAGTGTTATGAATACCAGAAGACAAAGTTTGCCGCTCAACAACTCCATGGAGCCGCCGGAAATTGGTGGGTGGATCATCTTGTCACCATTCCGGAGGGCCATCAAGTAACATGGAGAGAGTTTTGTGAAGCCTTTCGTACTCGTTACATACCACTAGGTATTGTCAAGGCAAAGCGGGAGGAATTTTTGGGCTTGAAGCAAGGGGACATGAGTGTCCTCGAGTATGTCAGGAGATTTAATCTTTTGGCCCAATATGCTCCCGAATATGTGGCGAAAGAAGAGGCACGGTGTGACCTATTTTTCCATGGCCTGAGTGCCATATTACGGGAGAAGCTGGCCATACATAATAACGGCAGTTACACCAACATGGTCAATGCGGCTTTCATTCAAGAGAAGCCGACACTTGAGTGGCAAGCGGAGAAGAGAAAGATGAGTAAAATCGAGCAGGCTAGCACAAGTCGTGTGCCTCAGAAGTACCGTTTGGTGTATCAAACGCCAACCGGTGAAAGATGGAGGCCACCTGTACGATCAACTCCTCAGAGATCGATTGCTGGTCAAGTTCTACAACTTACACCACCTCCACAGCCGCAGCATCAGACGGTGGTTTGTGCTCCATCGCTGCAGCCATATGTACCTAGCAGTCCACCGCAGGTCAACGAAGAACCGGAGAGGCATCCGTGTCTTACTTGTGGGCGTAAGGGCCATTATGCTAGGCAATGTCTGGAGGGAATTCGAGGCTACGGGTCATCATGTTTACAACAATACGACCCGTATCTCAATCTGCAGATAGGAGGGCAGATAAGGGGCAACATTCACTATACTGTGATTGATGATGTTCCGGAAGGAGAAGCCGCTTTAGCAGGGATGTTTTCTCTGAATCAGCTACCGGTTTTAGTTCTCATTGATTCCGGTGCCACATACAACTTCATTAGCCAATCTTTTGTGGTTCAACATCAGCTCCAAACCGTTTATACAAAGAGGCAATACCTCATATCTTCGCCCGGGGGCAGCAGTACCGCAAGCGAGGTTGTCTCCCGAGCACCTCTTAGTTTGGGGGGTAAAATATACCCTATGACCCTCATTATTCTTGAAGGTCTGAAGATCGACATCATTTTGGGGATGTCGTGGTTGAATTACCACAGAGCGGTTCTTAACATCAGCTCCAGGACCGTTGAGCTCAACTCCCCATAGCACGGTCTTCATATATTAATTCTAGGCGCCAGACGGCTACAGATTGCAACAGTGAACCACACGGAAGCTGTCAAGATAGAGGACATTCCGGTGGTACGTGAGTATCCGGATGTGTTTCCCGAGGATTTACCGGGCATGCCACCCGAACGAGACGTTGAGTTCAAGATCGAACTTATACCGGGAACCACACCGATATCACGAAGGCCGTACAAGATGGCACCCAATGAACTGGCAGAATTGAAGACACAGCTGAATGACCTAATGAGCAAGGGATTTATACGACCGAGTTCGTCACCTTGGGGTTGTTCAGCGTTGTTTGTCAAGAAGAAGGACGAAACACTACGACTTTGTGTTGATTATCGTCCTTTGAATGCCGTTACCATCAAGAACAAGTATCCACTACCTCGCATTGATATGCTCTTCGATCAATTGGTGGGTGCGAAGGTATTTTCAAAGATGGATCTTCGGTCCGGATATCACCAGATTAAAATCCGGGCAGAAGATATTCCGAAGACGGTATTCTCGACGAGATACGGGCTGTATGAGTATCTCGTTATGTCTTTTGGTTTGACCAACGCCCCGGCACACTTTATGTACCTGATGAATTCAGTGTTCATGCCGGAGTTGGATAAATTCGTCGTTGTCTTCATCGACGATATCTTGGTGTACTCCAAGTCAGAGGAAGAACATGCTGAACATCTGCATATTGTGCTACAAAGATTGCGAGATCATCAGCTCTATGCAAAATTCAGCAAGTGTGAATTCTGGATTTATCAAGTACCTTTTCTCGGACACATTATTTCAGCGGAGGGCATCGCTGTAGATCCGAGTAAGATTATCCAAGTACAGAAATGGGAGTCACCAAAGTCAGTACATGAAATCCGAAGCTTCCTCGGTTTAACGGGTTACTACCGGAGGTTTATTCTGAGTTTCTCCAAGATTGCTAAACTGATGACGGAATTATTAAAGAAGAATACCAGATTTGTGTGGGGTGCTGCGTGTGAACAAGCTTTCAAGACCTTAGTGAAGCATCTCACAACAGCCCCAGTTCTTGCTCAGCCAGATACAACGAAGCCATTCGACGTTTATTGCGATGCATCTGGCATCGGTCTTGGCTGCGTGCTGATGCAAGAAAGACGAGTGGTCGCTTATGGATCTCGTCAACTTAGACCTCACGAGCAGCATTATCCAACCCATGATCTTGAGTTAGCTGCCGTGGTCCTTGCTTTGAAGATGTGGAGGCATTACTTGCTCGGAAATCTTGTACACCTCTACACCGACCACAAGAGCTTGAAGTACATCTTCACTCAAAAAGAATTGAACATGAGGCAACGAAGATGGCTAGAGCTCATTAAGGACTATGAACTAGAGATTCATTATCATCCAGGAAAGGCGAATGTGGTCGCCGATGCGCTCAGTCGTAAGGCGCATATCCATCACCTAACTATTGCTGAAATGGATGATGAAGAACCAAGCCTCCGTGTCATCCCGTATGGAGCTCTCTATAATCTTGCTCTCATTCCTACCATCCGAGAGGAGATCATTGAAGCTCAGCGAAAAGACAAGGGTATGTCTCACATACGGCGGAGGATAGACGACGGAGAAATGAAGTGCTTCCGGAAGGATGATGAGGATACTTTGTGGTTTAACGACCGGATTGTAGTACCCCGGGATATGGGACTACGGAAGAAAATTTTGGATGAAGCTCATTTGTCCAAGTTTTCCATTCATCCGGGCAGTAATAAAATGTACCAAGATCTCCGGAAGAAGTTTTGGTGGACACGTATGAAACGTGAAGTTGCAAAGTACGTTTCAGAGTGTGATACGTGTCGAAGGGTCAAGGCCGACCATATGAAGAAGTCAGGCCTGTTGCAGCCATTGCTAGTACCGGCATGGAAGTGGGAAGACTTGAGTATGGACTTCATCGTCGGGTTGCCGATGACCTCCCACAACCATGATTCAATTTGGGTAATCGTGGACCGATTAACCAAATCAGCACATTTCATCCCTGTGCATACTAGGTACAACGCAAAGCAATATGCAGAGCTGTACATAGCACGGGTCTTGTGCTTACATGGAGTTCCCCGCACCATTGTGTCAGATAGAGGATCGCTGTTCATAGCCCGTTTCTGGGAACAGCTACATACCTCCTTGGGGACAAAGTTGATTAGAAGCTCTGCATATCACCCTCAAACCGATGGGCAAACTAAGAGGGTGAATCAAATACTAGAGGATATGCTAAGAGCATGTGCCATCCACCACGGTAAGAGCTGGGATGATCACTTACCGCTGGCGGAGTTCTCGTACAACAACGGATATCAGACGAGCATCAAAATGGCACCATATGAAGCTCTATACGGCCGGAAGTGCCGTACACCATTGAATTGGTGCGAATCCGGTGAACGAGTAACGTTCGGGGTCGATCTTGTCAATGAAGCCGAAGAGAGAGTTCGGATAATACAAGAGAACCCCAAAGCTGCCCAATCTCGTCAAAAGAGCTACGCGGACCAGAGACGTCGACCGCTGCATTTCGAGGTCGGAGAGCACGTGTATCTTCGTGTGTCTCCGATGAAGGGGATTCATCGGTTCGGTGTCAAGGGGAAACTTGCTCCCCGATTCATCGGTCCGTTTACTATCACGGAGAAGTGCGGAACTGTAGCCTACCGGCTGGAACTACCGGCAAGCCTTGCCGGTATTCACGACATCTTTCACGTATCCCAGCTGCGGAAATGTCTCAAGTTTACAGCTGCCATCCGCACCGAAGACATCGACGAGTTGAAACTGGATCTCACCTATGTCGAGCAACCTGTACAGATTATCGACGAAAAGACCCGGACCACCAGGAACCGAACTTTAAAATTTTACAAAGTCCTGTGGAGTAATCATACCCCGGAAGAGGCGACATGGGAAACCGAAGATTACATCCACAAGAATTATCCGGAGCTTTTGTCATAAACCTTGTAATTACCTCCCACCTCGTTCCTCTTTTGAATCTCGGGACGAGATTCCTTTTAAGGGGGGAGGAATGTAAAGGTCCCAAAATTATGAATACAAAGAAACGCTTGTTTGTAAAAGTTGGTTTCATATGTATGAAAATTGGGACTTGTTAAAACTTTTCCCCACATGTGATAACACACATGAGGATTTTGCTTCACACAAGTCAAATGTTTATCTGAGAACTTGGAACCCTAGAGGGGTCAAAAACAAGGATGGGAAGTTCCCATATGTGTGAGAAAACAAAAATCAGTTTTGGAACAATTTGTTCAAACACAAATTCAAATGAGAAAAACACAATGGAATTCAAAACTGTTGTGCTAAAAATCTCATTTGCAGCAGCCAAAATAAAAATCAGATTTCATATTTGAATTCCTTGAGTCCAAATTAGGGGATGTTCAAAGTTTCATGATTTATGGAAATAGTTTGCAAACCCATTTTTCAAAAGGGACTTTAAAAGACAAAGAATTCAAATGCATATTTGAATTTGGATGAAACTTGCCCAATTATTCAAATGCAGTTTAATTTTCAACTCCACACAATTGAATTTCATCATTTGCAGATTGTTGAGATATTTTGGAGAGATAAGGGGGAGATGGGACCCACATGTCATAGGTACCAAAATATCTACACAAAAGAGATGGGTCTCTGTTTTGCTGCCTTCAGGGGAGCGACAGCAGCTGCTGCTCGGGACAGCACGCCCGCAGCTGGTCGGCCGCCCCCGCAACCGACTCCAGCGCCGATACAGCCCCCCAGCGCCCTCATCCATCCACAACGTGCTCTCCCTCTGCTCACAGACCAAGCACAGAGGCTTTTCTTCTTCCCTCGCGCCCTGAGCAACACCTACGCCGCCGCCGTCGTTTGCTCGACAGCCGGCTCAAACAGGCGCGAACAACAGCTGGTCAATAGCCAGATAGCACCGGCGCAGCTCCCTCTCCCTCCTCAACGCGTCCCCGACCCATGATCGGCTCTCCTACCCCGAATCCACCACGGCCGTGCGGCGGCCGAACAAGGATTGATTGGGAGGCGTCCGTGGACAGCTCAGTCTGGTGAGTATCACGACCAAGTGCCGGCGCCTCTGGACGCGCCAAGGCACCATGCTGCTCCCCTCCAAAGATCAGACCGTGCCATGCATCGCCGGGAGTGAATTTTGAAAAATTGCTCCGGCGTACTCCATCTGACCTTCCGGCACGGTAATCCCGAATTCCTCTTAAATTCTCAATATTTGTTCCTCACAGTTTGCACGAACGGTCCAAAGTAGTAGGCGATCCTTTGCTCTTCACGGTTCTAGCCTAAAACTGCACATAGACCGATTATTTCATGGGTTTCTACCGGCGACCGAACCGGGGAACCGCAGTCGCACGGTGAAAGCATGTTTGCCATCATTCTCGAACGTTTTTGAGGCTAGGCCGAGCTCCCCCATCGTTCACTGGTGCTGTAGCACCATTTGGTCAAACGGTTGGTGCACTAGGATGGCCGGCCGACGTCGCCGATGAAGTGTCGGGCTGCCGCAGCGTCGCTAGCTACCATAGAGGTTTTGCCGGCTCGGGGAAACCTTACCATCGTGCTCAGAAGGGCGGGTTAGGCTCTGGCGGCGAGCAAGGGCTCGAGCAGAAGCCGGGAGATCGAGTTCCGGCAATCTCCGGCGTGGGCGGCGGCGCGGGCACCCGGAGCGCGGGAACTGACCCGAGGTAGAAGAAGGGGTCGGCGGGCCCAGTCGTCAGTGAGAGAGAGTTTAAAACCCTGATCCTCTGTGGCTGTGGGATCCCATGTAACTGCACAGAGGGATCTGTGTGGCCCCGTGTGCCTTTAATTCTGTAAGTGACACGTGCCCCATGGCCCAAAGTCAGGTTTAAACTTTTTGCCCAGATTTATTCAAATTCCTGATTTTTCCCCAAACTTTAGAAGAGCATAACTTTTGCTAGGAACCTCCAAATTTAGTGATTCAAGTTGGGTTAGATTCAGATTGACAAACTCTATCCAATTATGCTACCCAATTTGTATGAAAGTCTTTATTTAATTCTGGAAAATTCTTTAAACTTTTCAGCAAAAGAATTTTAGAGGAAGTTTGGTATATCCAAAAATCCTCAAATTTTGCCAGGATATTCTTTAGGGTGTTATTAGACTCCTGTAAAAGTTTCAGCTCATTTGGAGTTGAATTAATCAGGGTAATTCAGATTGTAAGTTCCTGTATTCAAATGAATACAGAAACATTTTCAGAGAATTTCCAAAACTTGTAAATTCAGTTCTGGGAAATTCTAAGCTCCAAAAATCCTAGGAAAATTCATGTAGACTCTATAAACTATAATTGAAATTGTGGTTCACTGATTTTGACATGAACATGGATGTTACCTCAGAATTAATTTATCTTTGACTAAACACTTAGAGAATTATTCTGAATAAACCATTCCATGAAATGTGCTAAATTTTGGTCCAGAGGACTTTCTTGTGACAATGAACTCACATGAAAATTCTCAGATCCATTAGAGCTATGGATCACCACTGTCATGTGTGATCCCTTAAGGTGATCAACACTTAAGTGGGAAAAACACTTAATAAGTGATCTTAGTGTTTAAGCCCAAACCCAAACCACTAGCACCAGTGTCATTTTAAATTCTTATACAAAGTTCCAGTTTTAAAATGGTTGGTAGATCTTATAAGCAAAAGCTTTTCAATTAAATACATATGCATGATCATATCGTGTAGCATATACGTGAAGAAGGTGAGAAGGACTTGAAGTGAAGATCAAGGAGGAAGGAGAACAAGTGATCAAGCTCCAAGTGATCGTCACTAACTGATTGTAACAGTAGTCACCTGCAAAACAGGCAAGCCCCGGTTTGCATTTGAACCGTTTTATAAAGCATTTTCATTTGTAGAACTCATAGCTTTGCATCGTTGTTTGCATTACGTCTAGCTGATATTGAAAACCCCACTTGCATGACCAAAAACACCTAAGAGAGAAAGGGTAGGATAGCAACTCCTCGAGGAAATTTGGCTACGCTAATGTTAGTAGGAAAGGTCCGGTAGATGACGAGTAATTGGAATCTACTCGCGAGTTTAGGGCTGGTTTACTCGGAACGGGTCCGAATTAGAAAAGATGAGGAAAGTTCACACATAAGAAATGGAGACCGGGCAGGGAGGTTTAGATGCAGCAGGTTGCAGGCCGTGCGTGCATAGCCCTGCCTGTGTCGGTTAAGGCCCGTCCGTGCTTGGCCCTGTTGGACAAGTTTGAGTTGTGTACCGGGCACATACTGGCTATATGGGACCCAGGAAACCGATGTACCTTGGGAGATCCATAGTGGAACTTTTCCAACTGCCTTAGGCTTTCGGCGTCAGGGTAGCAGGAGGTAACTCGCTCAAGACCATACCACAGCGGGTATGTACCTTGAGGGAACTTGCGTACTCGGGGCAGTTGGACTGCGTCCAATGTGGAAGATCTTGGGAAAGGTGGCCGCGTACAACGTCAGTCGAGGTTGCTGCCGGCAACTCGGAGTACGGGTGTACGTGTCGTGTAGTCCGGGCGTGTACTGATTCGAATCACCGTCGCTCGCGGTCATATGAGCATACTTGCCCACTGCGTCTTGACGTAGTAACAACTGGAATTATTCTTTTGAACTTGATGAGGATGTGCTATAACTGGTATTGCAATCATGATTGAATTAGAGATAGGCTCATTAAAGTTTACTTTCACTTTGTGCAAGGAGCATCGCAACAAAGCGTTTCTTGTTTGATTGTGGAGTTGCGATGCTTTTCGGCTCAAGGTCTGCACAATGAGGCTTAAAATCTGAAAGTTAAGGATCAACTTTAGGCGAGTCCTTTATGCAAATCTAGCCAACCCAATTGCAACCGTCGTGCATGTAGAGTTTCGTGCTTAGGAGAGACGGGTCAGACTTGCTGAGCCTATGTGCTCACGCTTGCTATATAAGTGGTTTTGCAGGTTAACCACGATGCTGAAAAGAAGGTTGTCCGGTGAGACTCGGGGACTTCCGAGTCAGGTAACACATGGAGAACCCAGCCGCTGCTGCTTGTCTTCGTGTTGCTAGCGAGAGGAGTCCGCGGGCTGGACTTCATCTCGGGTGCTCTTAGTTATTCGACGTGAGTTGATAAAGACTTCCGCTGTAGTTACATGATGTAAAGTATTTACAAAGAAAAACTTGTAAGCTTCCGCTATTGTTTTATGTAACACATTGTTCCTCATATGTGTGTTGTTGGGTGCCGCATAACACGGCACCACCCAATGCGATTCCCGGGCGAGTGGCCTGTCTCGGTTGAGCGGGTCGCGTCAGCGTGGTATCAGAGCTGAGCCCTGACTCAGTCGGTACAGCGCCCGTCTCAACACGTCAGTCGCACAGCAACAGTGGCCGGATCCTCTGGCGCCGGATTAACAGTGGCAACGCTGGAAACAGATCTGTGGCCCTGTGTGTCTTAATTCAGGGCGTGACATGTGTGCTCCCGGACCCACAGTCAGTTTTAAACTTTTCCCGAATTTATTCAAATCCCAGATTTTCCCCAAACTTTAGAAGAGCATAACTTTTGCTAGGAACTTCCAAATTTAGTGATTCAAATTGGGTTAGATTCATATTGACAAACTCTATCCAAATATGCAACCCAATTTGTATGAGAGTCTTTATTAAGTCTGGAAAATTCTTTAAATCTTTTCAGCAAAAGAATTTTAGAAAGAGTTTGGTTTATCCAAAAATCATCAAATTTTTCCAGAATATTCTTTAGGGTGTTATTAGACTCCTGTAAAAGTTTAAGCTCATTTGGAGTTGATTTGATCAGGGTAATTAAGATTGTAAGTTGCTGTGTTCAATTGAATACAGAGACATTTTCAGAGAATTTCATAAATTTGTAAATTCAGTTCTGGGCAATTCTTAGCTCCAAAAATCCTAGGAAAATTCATGCAAGCTCTATGAACTATAATTCAAATTTTGGTTCACTGAGTTTGACATGAACATAGGTGCTACCTCAGAATTAATTCTTCTTTGCTTAATTGCTTAGAAAATTGTTCTGAATAAACCACTCAATGAAAAGTGCTAATTTTTGGTCCAGATAACTTTCTTGTGATAAGGATCTCACATGCAAATTTTCAGCTCCATTGGAGCTACGGATCACCACTGTTATGTGCAACCTCTTAAGGGGATCAACACTTAAGTGGGAGAAGCACTCAACATTTGATCATATTGTTTAAACCCAACCCAAACCACTAGCACCAGTGTCATTTTAAATTCTTAAACAGAGTTTGAGTTTTAAAACTGTCATTAGATCTTATTAGCAAAAGCTTTTTAATTAAATACATATGCATGATCATATCGTGTAGCATCTACGTGAAGAACGTGAGAAGGACTTAAAGTGAAGATCAAGGAGGAAGGAAAGCAAGTGATCAAGCTCCAATTGATCGTCACTAACTGATTGTAATCTTAATCACCTGCAAAACAGGCAAGCCCCGGTTTGCATTTGAACAGTTTTTTACAAAACATTTCCATTTCTAGAGATCATAGCTTGAATTGTTTGTTGCATTATGTCTAGTTGATATTGAAAACCCCAGTTGCATAACCAGAAATACCTAATAGAGAAACGGTAGAATAGCACCTCCTCGAGTGGATTTGGCTACGCTAATGTTAGTAGGAAAGGTCCGGTAGAAGTCGAGTAGGGAATCTACTCGCGAGTTTAGGGCTGATTCGGAGCGGGTCCAAAATAGAAAAGATGAGGAAAGTTCACACATAAGAAATGGAGACCGGGCAGTGAGGTTTAGATGCAGCAGGTTGCGGACCGTGTGTGCATAGCCCTGCCTGTGTCGGTTGAGGCCCGTCCGTGCTTGGCCGTGTTGGACAAGTTTGAGTTGTGTACCGGGCGTATACTGGCTATATGGGACCCAGGAAACCGATGTACCTTGGGAGATCCATAGTGGAACTTTTCCAACTGCCTTAGGGTTTCGGCGTCAGGGTAGCAGGAGGTAACTCGCTTAAGAACATACCACTGCGGGTATGTACCTTGAGGGAGCTTGCGTACTCGGGGCTGTTGGACTGCGTCCAATGTGGAAGATCTTGGGAAAGGTGGCCGCATACAACATCAGTCGAGGTTGCTTCCGGCAACTCAGAGTACGGGTGTACGTGTCATGTAGTCCGGGCGTGTACTGATTCGAATCACCGTCGCTCGCGGTTATATGAGCATACTTGCCCACTGCGTCTTGACGTAGTAACAACTGGAACTGGTTATCTTTGAACTTGATAAGACTGTCATGTAACTTGTATTGCAACCATGATTGAATTAGATATAGGCTCATTAAATTTTACTTTTGCCTTGTGCAAGGAGCATCACAACAAAGCGTTTCTTATTTGATTGTGGAGTTGCGATGCTGTTCAGTTCAAGGTCCGTACAATGAGGCTTAAAATCTGAAAGTTAAGGATCAACTTTAGGCGAGTCCTTTACGCAAATCTAGCTATCCTAATTGTGAACCGTCATGCATGTAGAGTTTCTTCTTTAGGAGATATTGATCAGTCTTGCTGAGCTATGTGCTCACGCTTGCTATATAAGTGGTTTTGCAGGTTAACATCAATGCTAAGAAGAAGGTTGTCCGGTGAGACTCGGAGACTTCCGAGTCATGTAACACATGGAGAACCCAGCCGCTGCTGTTGTCTTCGTGTTGCTAGCGAGAGGAGACCACGGGCTGGACTTCATCTCGAGTGCTCTTAGTTATTCAACGTGAGTTGTGATAGACTTCCGCTGTAGTTATTTTATGTAAATTATTTACAAAGAAAAATTTGTAAACTTCCGCTATTGTTTTATGTAATACATTGTTCCTTGTATGTGTGCTGTTGGGTGCCACACAACATGGCACCACCCAATGCGATTCCCGGGCAAGTGCCCCGTCACCGTGACTAAATGGGTGGCGTCGGGCCGTCTTAGCGGGGTATCAGAGCTGTGACAAGTGGTATCATTAGCTGAGCCTTGTCTCAGTTGGTACCCGGCCCGTCTCATTGGAGCTCTGGATCACCACTGTCATGTGTAACCTCTTAAGGTGATCAACACTTAAGTGAGAAAAGCACTCAACATTCGGTCATAGTGTATAACCCAACCTACACCACTAGCACCATTGTCCTTTTAAATTCTTAAACAGAGTTCCAGTTTTTAAACTGTCATTATATCTGATTAGCAAAAGCTTTTCAATTAAATACATATGCATGATCATATCGTGTAGCCTCTACGTGAGCACGTGTGAAGGGATTGAAGTGAAGATCAAGGAGGGAGGAAAGCATGTGATCAAGCCCAAAGTGATCGTCACTAACTGATTGTATTCTTAGTCACCTGCAAAACAGGCAAGCCCCGCTTTGCATTTGAACAGTTTTATAAAACATTTCCATTTCAAGAGATCATAGCTTGAATTGTTTGTTGCATTATGTCTAGTTGATATTGAAAACCCCAGTTGCATAACCAGAAATACCTAAGAGAGAAAGGGTAGAATAGCACCTCCTTGAGTGGATTTGGCTACGCTAATGTTAGTAGGAAATGTCCGGTAGAAGTCGAGTAGTTGGAATCTACTCGTGAGTTTAGGGTTGGTCTATTCGGAGCGGGTCGAGAATAGAACTGATGAGGAAAGTTCACCCCTATGAAATGGAGACTGGGCAGGGAGGTTTAGATGCAGCAGGCTGCGGACCGCACGTGCATAGCCCTGCCTGTGTCGGTTAAGGCCCGTCCGTGCTTGGCCCTGTTGGACAAGTTTGAGTTGTGTACCGGGCACATACTGACTATATGGGACCTAGGAAACTGATGTACCTTGGGAGATCCATAGTGGAACTTTTCCAACTGCCATAGGCTTTTGGCGTTAGGGTAGCAGGAGGTAACTCGCTTAAGAACATACCACTGCGGGTATGTACCTTGAGGGAGCTTGCGGACTCGGGGCAGTTGGACTACATCCAATGTGGAAGATCTTGGGAAAGGTGGCCGCGTACAACATCAGTCGAGGTTGCTACCGGCAACTCGGAGTACGGGTGTACGTGTCATGTAGTTCGGGCGTGTACTGATTCGAATCACCGTCGCTCGCGGTCATATGAGCATACTTGCCCACTGCGTTCTTGACGTAGTAACAACTGGAACTGGTTATCTTTTGAACTTGATAAGACTTTTATGTAACTTGTATTGCAACCATGATTGATTTAGAGATAGGCTCATTAAACTTTACTTTCACTTTGTGCAAGGAGCATCGCAACAAAGCGTTTCTTGTTTGATTGTGGAGTTGCGATGTTTTTTTTTTCGGCTCAAGGTTTGCACAATGAGGCTTAAAATTTGAAAGTTAAGGATCAACTTTAGGCGAGTCCTTTATGCAAATCTAGCTAACCCAATTGCAACCGTCGTGCATTTGGAGTTTCTTGTTTAGGAGAGACGGATCAGTCTTGCTGAGCCTATGTGCTCACGCTTGCTATATAAGTGGTTTTACAGGTTAACGTCGATGCTAAGAAGAAGGTTGTCCGGTGTGACTCGGAGACTTCCGTGCCATGTAACACATGGAGAACCCAGACGCTTCTGTTGTCTTCGTGTAGCTAGCGAGAGGAGTCCGCGGGCTGGAATGCATCTCGAGTGCTCTTAGTTATTCGACATGAGTTGTTATAGACTTCTTCTGTAGCTACTTGATGTAAATTATTTACAAAGAAAAACTTGTAAGCTTCCGCTATTGTTTTATGTAATACATTGTTCCTTGTATGTGTGCTGTTAGGTGCCGCACAACATGGCACCACCCAATGCAATTCCCGGGCGAGTGTCCCATACCCGTGACTGAACGGGCGGCATCGGGCCATCTCAGTGGCGCCTTCGGAGCTCATCCCCACAAAGGGGGAGAGGTCCGCCGCTAAACTGGTTACGTGGCAGGCTCGGGGCTCATCCCCGTGAAGGGGGAGAGGTCCGACCCCGTGGGACATGTGTTACCCCCGGAGCTAGCCTCTGCAGAGGAGCGAGACCAGTCCCGAAGGACACGTGTCGGCTGCGGAGCTAGTCACCGAGGAAAAGAAAGGACCAGCCGCATGGGACGCGTGTCGCTCTCGGAGCTCATCTCCGAGAGGTCCGGCCCTGCCAGACACGTGTCGCTCTCGGAGCTCACCTCCGAGAGGTCTGGTCCTATCGGACACGTGTCACATCCGAAGCTTACCTCCGGGAGGTCGTTACTGATGGACTCGTGTCAACCTCGGAGCTCGTCTCCGAGAAGGAAGGAAGTCTGGCGCTGTTAGGACACGAGGAAATCTCGGAGCCACCTCCGAAGAGAGGGGAGGTCCGGCTCTGACATGTGGCACATCCGGAGCCACCTCCGAATAGAGGGGAGGTCCGGAATTGACACATGGCACACCCGGAGCCACCTCTGAAGAGAGGGGGAGGTCCGGAACTGACACGTGGCGTTCGAGGAGCTCGCCCCTGTTGAGAGGGGAGGTCCCGACCCACCAGACACGTGGCGCACGCGGAGCTCGCCTCTCGGGGAGAGTGAGGTCCCGCTCGCCAGGACGCGTGGCGCACGCGGAGCTCACCTCTGAGGAAGAGGGAGGTCTCGCCTGCCTGACACGCGGCACAACTGGAGCTTGTTGTGAAATCCCGGAAATTCTAGCAAGTGGAGCTGCAAATCACACCGAGAAAAGGAGAGGGGATTTAAACTCTTGAATTTAATGGTGTGAGCTCCAAGTCTAAACTTGAACTTGCAAAAATTCCCGAACACGGAGATCTAAAGATATCATTTGGTTCTCCACACATCCAATAATAGCCCAGCAAATTTTCACAGCATTTGAATAGGATTTCCTATTTTTTGGAATTTAAACGGAAGAAAATGCGAATTTGAATTTAAATCTGAGTTTCAAATTCCAACTTCACCGAAATTCAAATTTGAGTGCACCATTGTGTTCCTCATATTTCTTTTGGCCTATCCTCTAAATTTTATCAAATTTGGAGCTCATTTGCCATTTTAAACCGAATTGGGGGAGGATAAGAGTGAGAAGGGGCGTGGACCCCACTGGTCAGAGACACACACGTAGTAGCTGCCGTGTCTGTTTCTCAGCAACTGGAGAAGCGCCACCTCCCGTCGTCCGAGCGCCAGCTCCTGCTCACGGATGAGAACACCGAGTAAAGAGGGAGCAACACGCTTCCTTCCCTGTGAACCGGTTTTCCTCGCTCCCCACCAGCTCCTCGCACAGCTCGAAGCAAAAACACAGCCGAAGAAACTCACCACCGCCGACCCTAGCTGTTCCCCCGAGACTGCCTGCTAGAGACTTCCTCGTGCCCGACGTTCTACACGAAAAAGAGGCGCCCCAGACTGCTCTACACTCCGATGAAAACCCCTCCTCTTTTCGTGCACTACAGAGGAAGAATTTCTCTGTTTACTGCAAGTGTATTCATAAAACCGAGCTGCACAAATCTTCAAAATTCATCGTGTTCAGTCCACCATCACGTGTGCCGAGCTGGAAACATGTTATAGACTCTCCAACATCCCTCTAGGATCAAACATTATTGAAAATCATCAAGAATCGGTGCTGTTCTTCGAGAATTTCGGGCCGGAACCGAATTTTGCCCTAGGTCGCCGATGAGTCCGGATTTGCAGCCATTCTTGGGCCGATTTGAGCTCATGCCGGTGATGAGGGATCCCCCACGGTGCTATAGAGCCCAAGAACCGACCATTTGGTGGAGAAATCACCACGCACGACCTCACCAGAGCCCTAGGGTTAGCTGTTGCCGGTGCGCCCCGTTTTCCGGCGAGTTTCAGCCGCCGGCGACCTCACCAATGAGTTCAGCATGGGGGAAAATGAAGGGGGCGGCCAGCAGGGGGTCCGGAGGTGTCTGGGAAGTGCATTTCCGGCGACCTCGCCGGAGGGAGCCGCCCCTGCTCTGTTTGGCGCGTGGCTGGAGGTTAGGGATGACGAGTAGGACCCACTGTCAGCATTTAAACATTTTCCAGATTTTTCCATTTCAGTTCAAACTTTGGAGAGCCATAACTTTGTGTAGGATATCCAAAAATTGTGAAACAAATTTTGTTGGATTCCTCCAAAAGAGTACTATCCAGGGATGCAGCCCAATGTTTATAAAAATCCCTGGATTTGGCTCATTAATTAATTTAGTTAAAATTTTGTATGAATTTTTACAGGAGTTCTGTTAATTGGAAAATTCCCAAATTTGGACAGAACATTCTTCCAATAATCCTTGAACTCCAATGAAATTTTCAGAGGCAGTGGACTCCATTTTCTTGGCCAAATGTTGTTTGAATCCTCTATGTCTCAGAAAAATGGGAAAATGAACAGAGACATTTTCAGACTTTTAACCAAGTCTGGAAAATTCATATCTCTGTGTAGGAAGCTCCAAAAACGGTGAAACCAAGTCCTATGGACTCATGAGACTCTCAAGTGTCTGAAAAACCAAATTTGGAGCATGACAAGACACTATAACTGCCATAGGATTTCTGAGAAGCCAAATAGTAAGAAAATTCCCTAGGCCACATCTTCCATCAACTTTGTCTGAAATTTTGCAAGCCATACCTCTGTATGATCTATGGTCCACTGTAAAACTTTCAGAGCAAATTGAGATCATCTTCTCCAGTTTTCTTCTGGTTCTTTCTACTACCCTTCTTATGTCCATTATAAATAGATCTTTGCATTTTCAACAACAAACATCCACTGCCCACCTAAAGATATACTCTGTTTTGTCCACAACAGAGCTCCTCAATCACTTTAGAGTTGGTATAAACAATTCTTAGTTCCTAAAACACATTTGTTTTATAATTCAGTTACTCGTAATAAAACTATGCATATTCATGTTGGTAGGAAATACGACGAAGGAGGTCGACGAGCAACTTGACTCAGAGCAGCAAGTTGAGGCTTAACTCATCGCCAAGATACTGACTATAAAGTAGAACTAAACCTGCAGCAACATAAGGCAAGCCCCGGTTTGCATTTAACAACTTTTTAGTTATATTTTGCTTTGTATCACTTTTACAGGTCTAGTATGTATTGTGCATTAGGTCAATGTGCTTGATACTCCAAATGCATGACCCACAAACCCTTGGAGTTAAAGGGTAGAATAGGTTACCTTCGTGTAGCTTCGGCTAGGTTTAAGTTGTATAGGATCCGGTACAAGTCGGGTAGTTGGAAGCTACTTGCGAGTTTAGGATGTTGGTTCAGCGGGGTTTGATTCTAGAGAATGAAAGTTCTGGAAAGAAAAATGAGACCTTGCAGAGAATAGGAGCAGCAGGACGTTGGGCCTGTGTGGCTATAGCTCTGTTTGTGTTGGTTAAGGATCGATGCGTATGCTGCCCTGCTGAGCATGTTTGAACAGTACCGGATGCATATCAGATATATGGGACCCGATAAACCGATGTAACTCGGGTACTCTCATATCGAAACTTATACGGCCGTCCTTTGGGGGTTGGTGTCAGAGGTGTAAACCCGCTAGCGGAGCAACTTCGACGTGTTCCGTGTAGTGGCCCTTCTGATGGGTCGGCAGAACTGGTTCGGCATTGGAGTGACGGGTGAAAGGTTGCTGCATACAACGTAAGAAAGAGCTCGCGTTAGTCTTTCGAGGCGGGTGTATGTGTCGTGTATTCCGGGTGTGTCTTGATTGCAATCACCGTCCCTCGCGGTTATATGAGTACCACTTGTTCACTGAGTTGTGACGTAGTAATTATTTCCAGATGAAGTGAGATGAATCATTGCTGATGTGAAGTTCTTACATTCATTGTATTGCCAACCATGTATGCTATAGTTGTAGAGCTCACTAAGTTTATTTTCCTCTTTGGGCATCACCACATAGGAGGAAAGCGTTTCTTGTTTGATTGTGAACTTCCGATGTGAGGGCTGCCCAAGGCATAATAATCTGCTGCTATAAACCTGAAAGTAAGGATCAACATTTAGGAGTGTCGTTGTTGCATCATACTTTACCTATGTTAGTAATCCTTGCATGTAGAGTTCCATGTTTAGGAGTGTCGGTTAAGTCTTGCTGAGCCATCGTGCTCACAGTTGCATTATTAGTGTTTTGCAGGTTATAAAATTTGCTATGAAGATGGTTGTTCGGGAAGCCATCAGAGACTCACCGGAAACCCTGCCGCTGCACTAATCTTTGTGGAAGCTAGTAAGAAGCGTCTGAGGGCTGGACGCCTTCTCTTTTGCATAGTTAGGACCGAGAGTAAGTGTGTATGTATATTCCGCTGCATGTACCCTCGTGGTACAATATTTTGTAAATGATACTATCTTGAGAAATAAAATACTTTGTACTTTATGTTTCTTTTTGTGTATGCTGTTCGGTGCCGCATTGCACGGCACCACCCAATGTGTATCCTGGAGCGAGGATCCCGGAGGGGGTTCCCCACACTTGTCTCTGCGGAAAGGGGAGCCCAGGTTCCCACACGACACGTGGAGCTTCCGGAGCTCAGCACCGCGAGGGTGACGAGGTTTGAAGCAGTTTCGCTTCTGTACGCACGGGAATACCGGTACAGAAGGAAACCGACACAAAATCCACGTTGCTACCACACCAAATCAACTGAAGATAAGTTGTTAAGATCCAAAAACAGTTTGAATGGGACTCTTATTCGAAGTCCAATCAGATTAGAACTCTTCTCTTCCCGATTATAAATAGAACCGAAAAACTTTGGCCGAAACCACAAACTTCTTTTCAACTCCTGAGCCGACGACTTAGAGCCCTAGCCCCAGCTCGCCGAGTAAACCCCTTCGCCGGAGTTCAGTCAGCGGAAGAGAGCCCCGACGATCTGTCTTGCTAGGAGAAGGACCCCAAGGCCAAGAAGAACGTAAGGTAGGTCTCCAATACCACCTTACGACATCATCCCGTTTTCTTTGCATCTGTTCTTCGATTCCTTTTGAACAGAAGCTTTTTTCGTGGACAGATCACTTTTTGATCGGTTTGATCTAAAGTCAATATCATCGCCACGTCCACAATTGATCCGAACACTTTTGTTTATCGTAAATGCCATGCAATCCATGCAAGAACACGTATAAACTAAACTGCATCATAGGATTTGCATGCATATGCATCATCGCATCTGGTTAAAGTTTGTGCATGGTATTGATTGTTATAAATCTTGTATGTGCGTGATCGTGTATAGAAGGACAAGCTCAGGGAGCTGTCTATGACGAGCTGCAACAACAAGGTTTCGAGATCCAAGAGCAACAGGAACCGCAAGAACAAGGCAAGTGCCCCTTGACCATATTGATCCCATATTTTGGAAAACGGTTTTGTTTGCGAAAAGGTGTGAGTGCTTGAGTCAATATGATAGGAAACCCTTTTATAGGAGTTTACTAGTTTTGTCAAACCACCCTTGTCGTCGGGATAGTTAAAGAGTCGGGTATGGTTTTCTACTTTTTGCTTCGCTGAGTCCACGGGATTTTGGGAAGCGAGGTAGATGTGTCTAGCTAACTGCACTCGTAATGATAATGAGAACTTGATGTTAATGAACGTGAATCGGAGGGAGATCTAGGCAAGCCTGGGTTTTATGAATGAGGTAGGATGAGATGGTGGTTTTACTTGCCATAGATCTAAGGACCGGTTCATGCGAGCACATGCCAGGATAACAGTGCCACCACAAGGCCAAGTATGGGTGCGGCTTAGCCGAGTAATTAGGTAAGTTGCTACATTATTATGGACCGTGGAAGGCGCGGGGAATGGGAGTCGAGTGAGGACTGCCCTGGGAACTGCATGGCACAAGAGGGGGCCCGTGGGTGGGAGAATTGGAGATTCTAGCCTGCTGGTGAAACCTTAGTGAGTCCATACATCTAGTAGCCCCTTTGTAAATGCTATTTTGTGATCTCTTGGCCATACACCGACGGTTGTGTACTGGTATAATGGAGGTTCTGCAGTTGCCGACGGGTGACGAAATCACAAACTTGTGGGTAAAGTGGTACAAACTCTGCAGAGTTCGAAAAACTATCATGATACCCGTGCTTACGGTCACGAGCGCCTGGACAACCCACATGATTAGTTGGGATGGATTTTGGTTATGGTTTGGTTATGGTTTTGGTTATGGTTTGGTTTCCGGGACTGTTGCGTGGCGGACCGGAATCCGCTCATCCAGGATCGCAGAGGGTGGTGCCGCGCGATGCGACACCCGACAGCACACGTCATAAGAACACATTATATTACATGGGAAAACAAACTGAATGTACAAAATAGTACACTTCTCAGTTACAAACTAGGGTCTTTTATTACACAGCGGAAGTTTCTTTTATACAACTCACGCCCACCTATCTAGCAAAAGTGGTTGCCCAGCCTTAGGGCAACCCACACTAGCTGCATTCCTCAGCTCAGCGCGGCGTGTACGGCTCCCACTCAGCCGTGGTCCCCGACGGAGGGTAACCCTCGCCGGTGGACTCGTACTCCGAGTCCGTGGGTGGCTCCTCACCTGTAAAACACTTAAGCAGCAACCATGAGCACGAAGGCTCAGCAAGGCTTAACCGACTCACCTAAGCATGAAACTCTACATGAGGTATACCAAGACATAGGATAGCAATGTTGCAGCAAACGGACACGCCTACACGTTCATCCTTAGTTCATTTTTTTAGCAACAAGTTAACGGTTCATAAAGCTGAAATTTAGTGAGCAATATTTGGTGGCACACATGTAACAATTCAATTATATCATAACAGCAATATTGAATCATAACATTTCATTCATTAATCTACGTTACGACGCAGTGAACAGGCGGTACTCGTCACCGCGAGGGACGGTGAATCGACTCGATATACACCTGCAGGGAAACCCAAAGAGCACGTCACGTATGCCCACCCGTGGAGCTGCACAGCACGCTCACTCGATGTCGTACTGGACAACCTTTAACCCAACAGCCCAAACGTCGAACCGGTCGCACCGAAACGAGCAGGAGGTTCCCCACACGGAGCATCTCTCTATGCCCGTTGGCAGATTTCCACCTTACTGCCCTCAGCCTACACCTATAAATCGGTGCGTTATGCCTCGACGCCCGGAGGTTTAGGCTATGTCGGTTTATCGGGGCCCATATATCCGATATGCCTTCGGTACGTTCAATACTTGTTCAGCAGGGCCGCACACGGATCGGTCCTCAATCGACACGGGCAGGGCTGCGCACACAAGACTCTCTCTTGCTGCGCCCTAGCCCCTGCCTAGTCTCATTTTCATTACTAAAGTGATCTCACATCACTCAACCGAACCCGTGTGTCCCCAGCCTATCTCGCGAGTAGATTCCGACTACTCGACTTGTACCGAAGTCCTATGAATCATTAAGCATAGCCTGTCTACTCGAGGTCTTAGACACTACCCTCACTCTTAGGGGAAATTCTGGTTATGCAAGTGGGGTTCCATCCATCATATACCTAATGCACATACATACTTCATATGACACATGTAAACAAAGTAAAAACTTATAAAAAGGTTAATGCAAACCGGGGATTGCCTTGTTGCTGCTGGTCAGTAGTTAGTTCTTCATCCGGAAGAAGGAAATCCAGCACTTCCGGGGTCTCTTCTTCAATGGCTACACGTTGAATACAATACTACATGTAAATTTAAATGCAATGTGTAAACTTGAATACTTATTTACTACTAACTCTAGCTAGCCCTCCCCTTTGGTTCTGAAATTTCTATTGTGGCTTGGTAGGGTCCTAACCAGAGTCTTGACCAAGTTTCATTTGAAACAAAGTTCATTTGCACCTTGTACAAATAAAAGCCTCTTTGGTCAATAATTGAGCCTCTAAGTAATTCCAGGGTTTTTCATGGCTCCCACCATTACTTTATTGAAACTAGAATTTAGGACGGTTCTAATGGAGTTGGTTTCATGTCATTTGAAGAATTCTGCAGAAAGTTATGTCCCAATTAAGATTGGAGAAAATCTGAAAAATGTTTCTGTACATTTTTTCTATTTTCTCTGGGCAGTTCCCTTAATCACCCAATTAGGGTAACTAAATGAACTTGGATGAGTCTGAAAATTTTTACTGGGATTCAGGGATTCTCCAATGAACCTTTCAACCAAATTTCAGAATTTTTCATAGAGTAGTTCTCCAGATAAAATTCCCAACAGTATAAATTTTAGGGATTTAATTCTGGAAAACTATTCCCTTCCATGAGCTGAATTTGGTACTGCTGGAAAGTGCGCAGAGAGCTGATTCCAACAAAATTTGGTTCACCCGATTGGAGCTTTCTAGCCAAAGTTATGAGGATTTGAAGTTTGGAAGAATCCTGAAAATCGGGGGAAAATTTAAACTCTCGGGCCCGTGGGGACACGTGTCGAGCGCGGAGGTGTCCGGCACACCGGAGCTCACAGGGTATTTTGCGCGCCAGCACAACCGATCCCCGGCCACACCCGATCCCGGTTTAAACTCTTCAGCCGCTGACACGTGGGCCTGCCGGCTTCGTCTGCCTCCCGCCGTTCTCTCACGCCCGCGCCGCCGACCTTCCCGGAGTAGGCTCGGGGCTCGCCGGCTCGCCGCTGCCGGACCTCCCAGGGGCTGAAACTCGCCGCCAGGGGGTTGTCGACGTCGAGGAACACATCGGTGGTGTCAGGTCCGGCTGGGGGTGACCGGAAATAGCTCGGCGACGTGCCGCTGCCTCGGTTGAGGTTCGACACCGTCGACCGTGGTTTCTAAACCCGCCAACACCTCGAACAAACGGACCTACAGCATCAGTGTACCTCTAGGAAGCTCGATAAGGTGTCAAAAGGTTTCAGGGATGGCGGTAAGTTGGTCGGCACCGTGTGACCGACCGTGCCCGCCATGACCGCCCTCGATTGAGCTCGAAATTCGTCACTCCTAGACAGTTTCACGCTACGGATGCAGAAAAGAACTTGATCGCCGGCTAGTCCAGCGTCTATGTGCAAGATTTGATGACCTCCGAAAGATCATAGAGCGAGAATTTAAAGAAACCGTAAAGGAAGCTCGGTTTACGGTCGCCGGAGCAAAAACTAGAAATCCTCTGCGGATTCTTCACGGTTGGCTTCCAAACTTGGAGGAGAACAGCACGGTGGTCGCGCGCTCCTGTTGCCTCTCTCGCTGGACTGTGAAAACGCCTGTGGAACGCTGCCCACGGGCGCCTGACTCTTGGCTAAGGCTAGGTCGCCGCGGTGGCGATCGTCTTTGGGCAAAGGAGGTCGGAGCTCGAGGTTTCTGGCGTTGGAGAGGTGGAGTGCAAGCTCAGGTGGCTGTCTAGCAGCTCAGGGATGAAGGAGGAGATGGTTTTGCTGGTTTTCCCGATTGAGCAGAGAGCTGCGGCGAGAAACAATGCCGCTGCTCGGGTTTGCCCGCGAGAAGATAAAGCCAGCTGACTCCGGCTCGGCTGAGGCGGTGCCGGTCGCGTGGGGGCGCGAGCCAGCCGCCCTGGGCGCCAGCGCGCGGAGAGGGAAGCAGCTGGTGGCGCCGGTAGCTGCTCGGTGGCGCAGCCGACAGCTGCTCGGTGGGATTTCCCACCAAGACTCTGACTTTGGGTGCAAGTTTCTCCTTCTCCCCTCTATGTCATGTGGGTCCCACCCGGGGTTTTAACCTCTGAAATTTACTCCTAATCACTGTTGTGAACAGTGAGCCCCATAATACCTCTGGTGATTCAAATTATTCACCCCTGAGCCATTTGAATTGAATAGAATTCAAATTGGGTTCGGTTTGAGTGAATTTCAGCACAAGTTCAGTTTTGAATTCAAATAAAGTTTGAATTCGTCCCACTTAGCTCATGTCAAGATAAACTCCGAATGGAGTGAAAATTGGTGTGGTGTGGTGATGAACACTTCAAATGTGTGCCTAAACTGAGGCCCTTACATTCCTCCCCCCTTAAAAGAATCTCGTCCCGAGATTACAAAAGAAGAGATAGCGATGTAGTAGGGACTTACCCGTGTTGAGAAGCCATGAACTCTGGGTAATTTGAGCGAAGGAATTCATCGCTCTCCCACGTCGCTTCTTCCACGGTGTGGTTACTCCAGAGGATCTCGTAGAACCACAACGTTCTGCTACGCGTGGTTTGGGCTTTCTCAATCAAGAATTTTCACCGGATACTCATCATATGTTAAATCCAGTTTCAGCTCGTTGATGTCTTCGGTGGGAACAGCAGCTGTATGCTTCAAACATTTTCGCAGTTGCGAAACATGGAAAACATCATGGACACCAGCCAGGGATGCCGGTAGCTCCAATCTATACGCTGCTGGCCCACACTTCTCGGTGATAGCATAGGGTCCAATGAAACGGGAAGCGAGCTTCCCCTTCACACCGAACCGGTGCACGCCCTTCATCGGAGACACGCGGAGGTACACGTGTTCCCCAACGTCAAAATGCAATGGTCTACGCCTCTTATCAGCGTAGCTCTTCTGTCGGGATTGAGCGGCCTTCAAATTGGCTTGAATTGTCCGAACGCGCTCTTCGGCGTCGTTCACCACATCAACCCCGAATGTGACCCTTTCACCGGACTCGTACCAATTTAATGGGGTGCGACATTTGCGACCGTAGAGAGCTTCGTAGGGTGCCATCTTGATACTCGCCTGATAGCCGTTATTGTACGAGAATTCCGCCAATGGTATGTGATCATCCCAGTTCCTACCATGGTGGATGGCACATGCTCTCAACATGTCTTCCAGAACTTGATTCACCCTCTCTGTCTGGCCATCTGTCTGAGGGTGATAGGCGGAGCTCCTGATCAACTTGGTACCCAATGCAGCGTGTAGCTGCTCCCAAAAGCGAGATACAAATAATGCACCTCGATCTGAGACGATGGTCTTGGGTACCCCGTATAGGCATAGAATCTTCGCTATGTATAGCTCCGCATATTTGCCGGCATTGTAACGTGTATTCACCGGAATGAAGTGAGCCGTCTTGGTTAACCGATCAACGATTACCCATATGGAATCATGCTTGTTGGCTGTTAGGAGTAATCCCACAATGAGATCCATGCTCACATCTTCCCATTTCCATGCCGGGATCTTCAGGGGTTGCAACAGCCCTGATTTCTTCATGTGATCAGCTTTCACTCGTCTACACGTATCACACTCGGATACGTACTTAGCTACCTCCCGCTTCATCTGTGTCCACCAAAATTTCTTTTTCAAATCTTGGTACATTTTGTTGCTACCCGGATGAATGGAGTACATGGACAAGTGAGCTTCATCGAGGATCTTCTTCCTCAACTCCATATCTCGGGGTACGACTATGCGGTCATCAAACCACAGCGTCCCCTTATCATCTTTCCGGAAACATTTGATCTCTCCATTGTCTATCCGTCTCCGGAGATGTGCCGTGCCTTTATCCGTCTTCTGAGCTGCAATGATGTCCTCCCTAATAGTAGGGATGAGGGCAAGGTTGTACAGCGATCCATAAGGAACCAAGTATAAACTCGGCTCTTCCTCCTCCACCGGTGTAATGGTGAGGTGATGGACATGTGATTTCCGACTCAGCGCGTCGGCAACCACATTCGCCTTGCCGAGGTGGTAGTGAATCTCAATTTCATAGTCCTTGATTAATTCTAACCACCTCCTTTGCCTCATATTCAGCTCCTTCTGGGTGAAAATGTATTTCAAGCTCTTGTGGTCGGTGTAGAGATGCACCAAGTTCCCCAGGAGATAGTGCCTCCACATTTTTAGTGCCAAAACCACTGCAGCAAGCTCAAGATCATGAGTGGGATAATGCTTCTCATGGTTCTGAAGTTGGCGTGAGCCATACGCGACCACACGTCCTTCCTGCATCAACACGCAGCCGAGCCCAATACCAGACGCGTCACAATACACGTCGAAGGGCTTTGTTGTATCCGGCTGAGCTAATACCGGGGCTGTGGTGAGATGCTTCACCAATGCTTGGAACGCTCCTTCACACGCCGTGTTCCAAACATACTTCGTCCCTTTCTTCAGTAACTCTGTTATCGGCTTAGCGAGCTTGGAGAAACTTGGAATAAATCTCCGATAGTATCCCGCTAACCCAAGGAAGCTTCTGACTTCATGAACTGAAGTGGGAGCTTTCCATTTTAGCACTTGCTCTATTTTGCTTGGGTCAACCGCAATGCCTTCTGCGGAGATGATATGCCCCAAGAACGGCACTTGGCTGATCCAAAACTCTCATTTACTGAACTTGGCGTAGAGCTTATGGTCCCGCAATCGTTGAAGAACGATCCGCAAATGTTCGGCATGTTCGGCTTCTATCTTGGAGTAAACCAAGATATCGTCGATGAACACTACCACGAACTTGTCTAGCTCCGGCATGAACACCGAGTTCATGAGATACATGAAATGGGCTGGAGGATTGGTGAGACCAAACGACATGACGAGATATTCATATAATCCATATCTCGTTGAGAAGGCTGTCTTCAGGATATCCTCCGCCCGGATCTTTATCTGGTGATATCCAGAGCGAAGGTCCATCTTGGAGAACACACTTGCACCCACAAGTTGATCAAACAATATGTCGATGCGGGGCAGTGGGTACTTATTTTTGATGGTGACGGCGTTGAGCGGCCGGTAATCCACACACAGCCTCAGGATTTCATCCTTCTTTTTCACGAACAACGCCGAGCATCCCCAAGGCGAGGAACTCGGCCTGATGAAACCCTTGCTCAACAGATCATTGAGCTGTTCTTTCAGTTCCGCCAGCTCATTTGGAGCCATTTTGTATGGTCTCCGTGATATGGGTGTAGTCCCGGGTGCGAGCTCGATCTTGAACTCGACGTCCCGCTCAGGTGGCATGCCCGGAAGATCCTCCGGGAACACGTCAGGATACTCCCGGACTACGGGGATGTCTTCTAACTTGAGAGCCTCAGCACTATTGATCGCTGAAACCTCTCTGACTGGATTATCTAATAGGAGGGACTGCGGACGGTGTAATGGGGAGTTGAGGTGAACCGTCCATGATAGGATCTCCAGGACAGCGCCATGGTAGCTTAGCCATGACATTCCCAAGATTGCATCAATCTTCTGCCCCTCAAGGATAATCATAGTGGTGGGATATATCTTCCCACCTAAGCACAGTGGTGCTTTTGGAACCATCATAGTTGCTGAAATCTTTCCTCCCGGTGAGCGGATCATATAAGAACACTCGGTTGGAAAGGCTTCCAGCTGATGCTGAGCCACACACGATGCACTAATGAAGTTGTGGGTTGCACCAGAATCGAACAATATTATGATGGCTTGATGGTTGAGAGTGAACGTACCCGCCAACACGTTGTCTCCTTCTGGGGCGTCCTCATTGTCGAGGTTGCGGACGCCACCAGTTCGCTGACCAACCTTCTTCGCCGGAGGTCGGCCTCGAGCACCGCCCTGGAACTGGGCTTGCCTGCTGCTCTGCTGCCCCTGGGGACAGTCCTTCGCGAAGTGGCCCGCCTGGCCACACGTGAAGCAGGTGAAACGGGGCGGTCCCCCGCTGATCGGTGGACGGAATCCCGGGGCGCGCTGTGGCAGTGGAAATACCCGGGGTGTCGTCTGCTGCTGCTGCTGCTGTCTTGGTGGTGGCACTGGCGGACGGAACGAGGGTGACTGGAACGGACGTCCCCCGAACCTTTGAGGTCACACCGGTTGATGCCACTGCTGCCCGGATGGTGTCAGATACACCATACGGTACTTCTGAGGCGCGCCCCCACCGCTGCTAGGTGGAGCGCTGCGCTTCCTCTGCTCAGCTGCCAACTCCCGCTGAGCATCCTCTTGCATAATCGCGGCATTGACTAGGTCGTTGAAAGTGCCGCGATTCCACTGAACGAGGTGCGTCTTTATTTCGGGGTGTAACCCCCGATAGAAATGCTCCCTCTTCTTCTCCTCTGTGGAGATATAGTCTGACGCATATTGCGCCAGATGGTTGAAGGCACGGGAGTAGTCATGGGCACTCCTCCTGCCCTTCTTCAGCTCCAAGAATTCTTGGAACTTCCTCTTCATGATTCCGGGAGGAATGTGATAGGCGCGGAACGCCTCCCGGAACTCTTGCCATTCCACGGTATGGCCAGCCGGACGTGAGGCGACATAGTTCACCCACCACGCACCAGCGGCACCGTGGAGTTGCTGCGCTGCGAACAGAGTCTTCTGCCGCTCCGTACATTGGAGCAGCCCGAACTTGGACTCGATGGTCCGCAGCCAGTTGTCCGCCTCCAGTGGTTCTTCAGCTTCGGTGAACACTGGAGGGCGCGTACTCATGAAATCCGAGTACGACACTTCGCGGGGCTCACGAGGCCCTCTCTCTTGACGTCCCCCCGCCTGGGACGTATTCTGCACGATCGTGCGGAGCAGGTCGGTCTGCTCCTCACGACCTCCCACCAGTGCCGCTATCACATCCGCTAGAATCAGCGGAGGCGGCGGTGGTGGCTGCTGCTGCGGGATGCTGTCGTAGGCCGGTGGCTGGGAGTCATCGCCTCCCCCTTGGCTAGAGCCACTGTCACACCCGGTTTCTCCGAAGAACAACCGAGTAAATATCACATGTATGCCAGGATCATTTTCTCATACATGTGATGACAAATAGTGAAGCATCATTTATTACAAGCCAAGTGTCGAATATAAATAAGTCTTACATAGCAAATGTCTCGATGGACAATAATAAGTTCATCACAAGTAAATAAACTAGCAGCGGAATATTATTCTTGTGGGCTCCTTCACAGGTGTTGCCCAGGGGTCTCCATGAACCTAGAAACCTTCTTCCGGTCCAATGTCTTGGTCATTATACACCACCTCATTATCTTGATCTGAGCAGCAATATAAACCAACAAATATGCAAGGTTGAGTACCGATGGTATTCAGCAAGTGTGGGAAAGTTATGGCACGCATGGCTAGAACAAGGAGAGGTTGAACTCATGGTTAAAGCACTATGCAATTAATACCTATCACCTTAGCTTATTAAGCACCTACATTACTACACAGGTGAAATGGTCCCAATCTCCCATCCCATCATTATAATTAAATAACCATAACATCATTTCCAATATTAAGCTCCCCGCTTAACACTCACACCCTCCAAGGCCATCATACTCTAATCATGAATAAGTCCAAGCCGCTCTTGACCGTGAGCGCGGCTGTCATGACAGTTTTCACTCTGCAGAGTTTGCACCACTGTACCCACATGTAGTGATTTCATCCCCCATTGCCGGGTGCACTAAAAGAACCTCCATTATGCCAGTGGCTACGAACCACATTCACACTTCCCAGGTGTGTAGCCAGGAGATCACTACGAAGCCTTTACAAAGGGATTCCTGACGAGCGTGGGCCCACTGAGGTTTCACCCTTAACAGCATACAAGAGGCTCCAACCCCGCTGCAGTGGCCCCCTCTTGAGCCTTGCGGTTCATATGGTAGTCCAGCTGACACCTATTCCCCGCACCATCCAACACACCCATACTACGCCGGGGATACACCTAATTAATTGGCCAAGCTGCCCCATCTCAGCATGTGGTTGGCACGGTAAAGCCAGGTTACATGCTCCATGAACCGGTCCTTAGGATCTAGGCAAGTACTAAACACAAACCCGAGTCTCGTGCACCCAGCACACAACCAAAACATCCAACTTGCCTTGATCCCTACCTCTACATAACTCACAATATCTCATTCAAGAGTATGGTAAAATAAACTGATGATCTCATATCCCAAATATCCCATTCTAAGCATGGCTAAGCATATGCATAATAATAAATGACATGATAAAATAAATCCCAACCCAAGCTACAAGGAAACAAGGTAATGCAATTCTAGGGAAACTTCCTAGCATGGGTTTCATATTTCATTTGACAATGCAAATAATTCTATCTACACATCCTAGTATAGGATCAAAGTGGTCAAGGACACTTGCCTCCTTCCTGCTGCTCTTGGAATGGGTAGTCCTGATCTTGGAAAGGAATAACTTGCTCTTGAGCAGGTTCTACATCATACCATCACACATAGCAAAAGAAAAACAACAATCCATAAGACATAGTTCACACTTCCACTTCATACAAACCACACATTCACATTCATGAAAGTAATTCACCATTATATGTGTTGTGGTTACTCTATGTGTGTTGATTTGTGGCTTGCAAGCTCTTTTAATCATGTGTATATGATTCCTACTTTTGTGTTCACATTTATACTTACCTACTATATTTATGAGTTTCCAATTTAAATAAATTCCTTATATTCAATTACTACACCTTTTAGCCACCAAGTATGCATGAAATGTATTTTCCTTCTCCATATGTGCCTTCAGAATTTCTACCAACCCTAAACTGAATTCTTTGAATTTTAGAAACTCCATTTATCATTTACTAGTTGCTATATTTTCAGATTTATTTTCCTATGCATAATTGTGTATTTTATCATGAAATTAGTAATACACATCATCTAAACAGAATAGGTTCTTGTCCTAAATAATTTAATAACACATTTTGACCTTTACCTCTGATGTAAACTATTTCACAATTATTTTCCCTATTTTCTAAAACTATTCATTACTTAAAAATGTGTCCCTAAATGAGAATAATAAATTAAACAGATTCAATTCAGCCCAAAATATGTTTTTATCTCACTCCAAAGTTTTCTAAATACTGAGAAAGTTTTTAATTTAATTATGACAATATGTTTGTCCCACTTTTTAATTTTTAAACACTAGCCACATATTCAATTTGCTAATTTAAATACTAAACAGGGCTAAAAAGATAAACTCACCCCACTACAGGGTCTATAATATTATTTTCAGAATTTCTAGGGGTCTAGCTACACTTATCAGAGGTGTTTTTCCTAATTTTTATTAAGTCCAGGGGCTAAAACTGATTTTTAAATGAATTTACATGATTTTCTGGAGTTCCATGGGCTAGATCAGAAGTTTCCGGGGCTAGCTCTTATTTCCCGAGAACCCCAGGGGTAGCACGTAAGATTTCCAGTCTTTATAACGCGGGGCTGACGTGGACCGTCCGATTTTAAACCGATGGCCGAGATTATAACATCGAACCGGTACGCGGGGGTTTAAACCCTACCGTGCGATTTAAAATAAACAGCGCACAAGCGGCCACGTCGCTCTGATCGAGCGCGGGCGGCGCTGCCGGCGGCGCACGGCGGCGGGAAGCGGCGATCTCGCTGGAGACTTTCGGATCTTCGAGAATTCTTCTTAGAACTGTGATTTTATGGTATAGATCGGTGGAGGGGAGGTCGGGGATCTCACCTCGGGGGTTTTCTTGAGCTCGGAGGTCCTGGAAGGTGATCGGCGACGAGGTCCGAGGTGAATTCACGACGAGGCTCGTCGGCGCTGTGTTTACACCGCAAGTCACCGAGTTTTCTGCACCTGCAATGTTCCCCGGAGGCGGTGGATCAAGACCAGCGAGTTAGATCGGATTTTCCGAGCTTAGATCGGCCAGAATTCACCGGAGAAGTCTCAGTTCTCACCGGAGGAAAATCGGCGGATCGCATGGGAAAAACAGAACGAGGCCGGGGTTTTTATAGACGGGGGAGGGCGGCGGGGTGGTTTAGATCAAGTCCGCGTCACCTACGAACAGAATTCAGCGGGGATACACCGAAATCCCGATCGGTTTTGATTCGGGTGAGAGGGAGTCCGGCGCGGGCGCGAGGTACACGACGATCTGGTGGGTCCCACCTGTCAGCGGAAGGGAGCGGCGCGCTCGGCTGCGGGCTGGCGCGGGTGCTGGCTGGGCCGGCTGGTGGGTTTCGGCCCACTGGCCGATTTTTTTCTGTTTTCTCTTTTTCTTTTTCTATTTCTTTTCTGATTTGAGTTTAATTTGAATTCCAGTTTGAATTTGAATTTTTGCAAAACATGCAACACGTCCAAAAAATTTTAAATTCCCCTCTTAACATGATTTAGGGTTTTGAATCAAAATTTTGGGGTGTTACAGCTCTACCCCCCTTAAAAGAAATCTCGTCCTCGAGATTGGTGTTTCTAAGAAAACAATTCCGGAAATTGTGCCTTGAGCTCATCTTCCCGCTCCCAGGTGGCTTCCTCTTCTGAGTGATGCTTCCACTGCACCTTGCACATCCGGATTCTTTTATTTCTGGTGAGTCGTTCCATCGTCTCCAAAATCTTGTATGGTTGCTCGGCATATGACAAATCCTCAGCTACGTCCACTTCATTCATGGGTAACACCTCTTTAGGCGTTCTCAGACATTTCTTAAGTTGTGACACATGGAACACATCGTGCACATCCGATAGACGAGCCGGTAACTCTAGTTGATACGCCACTTCGCCTTTTCTTTTCCAGAACTTGAAAGGGTCCGATGTATCGAGGTGACAACTTCCCTTTTACCTTGAACCGACGAAGTCCTCAGATAGGGGACACCTTGAGATAAACATAGTCTCCCACGTTGAAAACGAGCTCTCTTCTTTGTACATCAGCATAACTCTTTTGGCGTGTCTGTGCTATCCTCAAATTGTTGCGAATTTCAGTTACCTTCACCTCGGCTTCTTGTAGTACTTCTGGAACAAACACTTTACTTTCCCCCGTTTGGTTCCAAAATAGGGGAGTTCTGCACTTCCTCCCGTACAAGGCTTCAAACGGTGACATCTTCATACTAACTTGATAGCTGTTGTTATAGGAAAACTCCGCATACGGTAAGTTCTTGTCCCAACTCCTATTCTTTTTGAGTGCACATGCCCTTAGCATATCTTCAAGGATCTGATTGGTTCTTTCCATCTGCCCATCAGTTTGGGGATGATAGGCAGAACTAAAGTTCAGATGGGTTCCCATGGTTTCGTGCAACTTCTGCCAGAACCTTGAGGTGAACTGTGTCCCTCGATCCGACACAATCTTCTTTGGCACTCCATGGTAACACACGATCCTTGACATGTACAACTCTGCCAATTTGGATCCGCTGTAGCTTTCCTTCACGGGGATGAAGTGAGCTACCTTTGTTAGCCTATCAATGATGACCCATATCGAATCATACCCTGATTGGGTCCTAGGATATCCCACGATGAAATCCATGCTGATTTCTTCCCATTTCCATTCAGGCACTTTGAGTGGTTGCAATAATCCCGCGGGTCGTTGATGTTCTGCTTTCACCAACTGACATGTGTCACATAGGGCAACATGTTCCGCGACATCTCACTTCATGCCATACCACCAATACCTGCCCTTGAGGTCCTGGTACATCTTCGTACTCCCAGATGAATGGAATAGTCGGAATCGTGAGCCTCCTTCAAAATCAATTCACGGATCTCCTTTACTTCAGGCACACAGATACTTTTTCCGTGCCACACCGTTCCTTGTTCATCCTCTCTAAAACCCGGAGCTTTATTTTCCTTGATGAGTTGTCTGATCTCTTGTATCTTCTCATCATTCTTTTGACCCTCGTGTATGTCTCGCTCTAGTGTGGAGTCCACTTCCATGGTGATGGCTTCACCACTATTTACCAGGCATAGATTGAGCCTTATAACCTCATCTTCAATTCTGCAGGCATGTCTTTTAAACTCAACTTATTGACTTGCACTTTCCGACTTAAAGCATCGGCCACGACGTTTGCCTTCCCAGGATGATAGTTGATGCCCACATCAAAGTCATTGATTAGCTCTAACCATCTCCTTTGTCTGAGGTTGAGATCTGGCTGTGTAAAAATGTACTTCAAACTCTTATGATCTATATATATCTCTGTCCTCTTCCTCATCAAATAGTGCCGCCAAATTTTCAACATGTGTACCACTGCGGCTAGTTCTAGGTCATGTGTAGGATAGTTTTTCTCGTGCTTCCGGAGCTGTCGGGATGCATAAGCCATGACGTGCCCTTCTTGCATGAGAACACATCCCAACCCGTTTCTAGAGGCATCGCAGTACACTGTAAAGTTCTTCTGCATATCTGGCATAACTAGCACTGGGGCCGTTGTCAATCTTTTCTTTAACTCCTGAAAACTCGTCTCGCACTGTGGCGTCCATGTGAAAGTGATTCCCTTCTCCAACAGTTTGGTAAGGGGTCTCGAGATCTTAGAGAATCCCTCGATAAACCGTCGATAGTATCCAGCCAATCCCAAAAAGCTTCGAACTTCCCCGACATTTTCAGGGGTCTTCCACTTTTGTATATCCTCGATTTTGGCGGGATCTACGGAGATTCCTCCCTCCGAGATTATATGTCCTAAGAAGGGAACTCTCTTCAGCCAAAACTCACACTTGCTCAATTTGGCATATAGTTGGTGTTCTCTCAGCCTTTGCAACACCAACCATAGATGTTTCTCATGTTCTTCTTCATATTTGGAGAAGACGAGAATGTCATCTATGAAAACCACCACAAATTTGTCCAGATATTCCATGAATACCTTGTTCATGCGATACATGAAGTATGCCGGGGCATTAGTTAGCCTGAAAGGCATGACAGTGTATTCATACAGTCCGTACCGAGATACGAAAGCTGTCTTGGGAATATCAGATTGCCTTATCTTGAGTTGGTGGTATCCCGACCTGAGATCAATTTTCGAGAACACACAAGCTCCCCTCAACTGATCAAACAAGTCTTCAATGCGGGGTAATGGGTACTTGTTCTTGATGGTTACTTCATTCAAGGCACGGTAATCCACGCATAACCTTTGGGTTCCGTCCTTCTTGGGCACAAATATCACCGGAGCTCCCCATGGTGAGGAACTAGGGCGAATATACCCCTTCTCCGTCAATTCTGTCAAATGATCCTTGAGTTCTTCCAGCTGCTTGGAGTCCATCCGATAAGGTCTTTTGTAAATTGGGGCTGTTCCAGGTACTAGCTCAATTGCGAATTCCACTTCACGATCGGGAGGCATACCTGGCAACTCCTCCGGAAAAATGTCTGGATATTCCCTGATAATCCGGATCTCCTCCACTTTCACCTCAACTTGATTTAATTGAACATCCCTCCTAGGCTCTTGTATTGTTATAAACATTACTTTTGTGCCATTAGGGTGAGTTAGTTCCACCGTTCTGGTCGAACAATGAATGATTTCCTTATGTTTGGTCAACCAATCCATGCCCAAAATAATATCGATCCCTTGGGAATCTATCACTATGAGGTTAGCAGTAAACACTATCCCATTAATGTCTAGATTCACCTTGGGACACACTTGTCTTGTCCTTATTTCTCCACCTGGAGAGTTTACGGCTAGCATATGGTTCATTTGTGTTGTTGCTAGGTCATACTTCTTAACAAACCCTTGAGCAATGAACGAATGGGTAGCACCAGAATCAAACAGCAGGGTTGCAAGGTGTAAATTGACAGGAAACTTACCAACTACCACGTCGGGTGCATCTTGTGCTTCCTCCATAGTGACGTGGTTCACCCATCCTCTCATCACATTCTGCTGTTGTGGCTGCGCGGGCTTCTTCATTGGGCATTTGTGGGCGTAGTTCCCCACTTCACCACAGCTAAAACATTGCACCCCAACCTTAGGTGCCTGGCCTTTGTTGTCTTGGGGTTGGTTTGGGGTTCCCTGTACTGCTGGTCGAGGTGGATATGCGGGGCGAGGCGGCTGTACAAACTGACGTTATGGCTGCGCTGGTGCTACGGGAGGCCTGTAGTTCGGGTTGTACCCTCTTGGTGCTGAGTAGGATACCGCAGCAAAGTTCGTCTGCCCTGTAGGTTGCTGCATCAGATGTGGGCGAGTGTTGCTCCCTGAGGCTTGATGTGACCACCCGGCCTTCGTCTTATTCTCATTTTCCAAGGCCTTCAGCTTCCTTTCTACCACAAACGCTCTGTCCACCATCTTTTGGAAGCTTTCATACTCATTTGAGGACATTGCACACTGCATTTCTGCGGTAAGTCCTTCCACGAAACAATCTTGTTTCTGCTCATCAGTCTCTATGTCTCGTGGGGCATAACGGGATAGTTGACTAAATTTAGTGAGGTATTCCCTCACCGTCATGTTTCCCTGCTGCAGTCCCAAAAACTCCTTCCTCTTGTTTTTGAGTTCACCTCATGGGATGTAATGGTTGCGGAAGCTACGCTTGAACTCTTCCCAAGTGATGTTTTCAGGGTCATGATGGGCGGCCACGTAGGCGGTCCACCAATCAGCAGCAGGTCCATGCAATTGATGAGAGGCAAACAGCACCCTCTCATACCCTTGGTACTGTATAATCCTCATCTTGCTCTCAATGGTCTTCAGCCAATCATCTGCCTCCAGAGGTTCAGCAGCACTTGCAAACTTTGGAGGTTGAGTTCCTAGAAACTCACTCAACCTTGGTTGGCGTGGTGCAGCTTGTGGAGGTGGAACTTGATGCAAGTTGGCCACCACTTGAGTCAAGTTCTGGATGAGCTGATTTTGATTCTCCAGCATTTGGTGGAGGGGATCAACTCCTTCACGGCGACCACCCCAGTCCTGGCCTCCAGAAAGATGAGGGTTGCATGCCTGATCGTTGGTGTTGGCGGGGTTGGCAGCACACCCTTTTCCTCTTCCGGCCATCTGGCAGAATCAACCAATGTTGATTTGAATGCATTTAGTATTATCTTACTACTTTCATTTGTTTATACTTTGAAGCGTTGAGGCTTTGTTATACTTCTCTGAGGGTTCATTTATCACACAAAAACAAATGCAATATTATTTCATGTGGGTTCACACACCAAAGCAAAACAATCTAAAGACGAGGTTGTGGACAATTGCTCATGGCTTCCACAACTCACGTCGCACACCAAGCATTAACACACCATTAACTTAACGTAACTACTCGACTATTCGACATCTTGCTAGCTAAGGGAAGGACTCTACACTACTCGTTTTCTTGAGCTGGCTCCTCGGGATCTTCCTCATCATTTCGGCTGCCTTCTGACTCTGCTTTGGGTGGGGAGGCTGCTGGTGGAGAAGTGCGACGACGCCTGATTGCTCGGCGATCTGGGGAGTCAGGAGTCCATGTATCATTCACGGTGACACACAGTTCATTTCCATCTCCTCTTTCTCTCGCCCTCAAACAGGCTCGCAGCAACGCCTCCGTTTCCTTCAGGGTGTCCCGGACATCCTGAAGCTCTTGTTGACACTCCTGCAGTCGAGTGCTGAGCATAGAAGCATCTTCCAAGCACAAGTCCATGTGCTCATGGGAAGTCCCTTGCTGCACCGGCGGGTACATGTACTCCGTGGTACCACTCTCACGCTGGAGGACATACATGTACTCAGTTTTGTCCAAGTGGCGACGATAGATGTGACTCTGGCAGGTGATGGCCTCTCAGGTGACATCTTTCTCCGCATCGACCTATGTCGCTCTACAAGCTGGAGAGTGGTGAATCTTAAGCAGCTGATTTTCGTGTATTATCCTCATCTCTGAACTCCATTCTTCCCTCTTCTCACGGATGGTCCTGGTGGAGTTATAGTGGATGATTAGCTTGCCCGTATTGCCGGCGGCTTCGAGCATACGCCGAAGACGGCGCAATAAGCCTCCTACTGCCAATCCGTAGGAAAGGTACGTCACCGGATGGCTCTCCTCCCTCTCGACAAGGGCAACTACGGAACTCTCTCACCTGTGGACTTGCGAGCGGTGCGAATCATGCGAACCATCTAAAACAAAAAGAATTTAAAATTAGGTTAGATAAACTCTCAAACAAAAATCCTATTTTGAATGAAAGTTGGGGTAAGATGAAGAAAGTGACTCCATTAAATAACACTTTTCAACACACACCTTGTAAAATAGTTTTTAAGGAAATAGGGCCCTTAAATACGTCCATTTCTACCAAGGTCCACGTTCCTACGGGCAACCTTGGCTCTGATACCACTTCTGTCACACCCGGTTTCTCCGAAGAACAACCGAGTAAATATCACATGTATGCCAGGATCATTTTCTCATACATGTGATGAAAAATAGTGAAGCATCATTTATTACAAGCCAGGTGTCGAATATAAATAAGTCTTACATAGCAAATGTCTCGATGGACAATAATAAGTTCATCATAAGTAAATAAACTAGCAGCGGAATATTATTCTTGTGGGCTCCTTCACAGGCGTTGCCCGGGGGTCTCCATGAACCTAGAAACCTTCTTTGGGTCCAAAGTCTTGGTCATTATACACCACCTCATTATCTTGACCTGAGCAGCAATATAAACCAACAAAATATGCAAGGTTGAGTACCAATGGTACTCAGCTAGTGTGGGAAAATTATGTCATGCATGGCTAGAACAAGGAGAGGTTGAACTCATGGTTAAAGCACTACGCGATTAATACCTATCACCTTAGCTTATTAAGCACCTACATTACTACAAAAGTGAAATGATCCCAATCTCCCATCCCATCATCATAACCAAATAACCATAACATCATTTCAAATGTTAAGCTCCCCGCTTAACATCCACAACTTCCAAAATCATCATCCTCTAATCATGAATAAGTCCAAGCCGCTCTTGACCTTGAGCACGGCTGTCATGACAGTTTTGACTCTACAGAGTTTGTAACACTGTACCCACATGTAGTGATTTCATCCCCCGTTGCCGGGTGGACTAAAAGAACCTCCATTATGCCAGTGGCTACGAACCACATTCACACTTCCCAGGTGTGTAGCCAGGAGATCACTACGAAGCCTTTACAAAGGGATTCCCGACGAGTGTGGGCCCACTGAGGTTTCACCCCTAACAGCATACAAGAGGCTCCAACCCCGCTGCAGTGGCCCCCTCTTGAGCCTTGCGGTTCATATGGTAGTCCAGCTGACACCTATTCCCCGCACCATCCAACACACCCATACTACGCCGGGGATACACCTAATTAATTGGCCAAGCTGCCCCATCTCAGCATGTGGTTGGCACGGTAAAGCCAGGTTACATGCTCCATGAACCGGTCCTTAGGATCTAGGCAAGTACTAAACACAAACCCGAGTCTCGTGCACCCAGCACACAACCAAAACATCCAACTTGCCTTGATCCCTACCTCTACATAACTCACAATATCTCATTCAAGAGTATGGCAAAATAAACTGATGATCTCATATCCCAAATATCCCATTCTAAGCATGGCTAAGCATATGCATAATGATAAATGACATGATAAAATAAATCTCAACCCAAGCTATAAGGAAACAAGGTAATGCAATTCTAGGGAAACTTCCTAGCATGAGTTTCATATTTCATTTGACAATGCAAATAATTCTATCTACACATCCTAGTATAGGATCAAAGTGGTCAAGGACACTTGCCTCCTTCCTGCTGCTCTTGGAATGGGTAGTCCTGATCTTGGAAAGGAATAACTTGCTCTTGAGCAGGTTCTACATCATACCATCACACATAGCAAAAGAAAAACAACAATCCATAAGACATAGTTCACACTTCCACTTCATACAAACCACACATTCACATTCATGAAAGTAATTCACCATTATATGTGTTGTGGTTACTCTATGTGTGTTGATTTGTGGCTTGCATGCTCTTTTAATCATGTGTATATGATTCCTACTTTTGTGTTCACATTTATACTTACCTACTATATTTATGAGTTTCCAATTTAAATAAATTCCTTATATTCAATTACTACACCTTTTAGCCACCAAGTATGCATGAAATGTATTTTCCTTCTCCATATGTGCCTTCAGAATTTCTACCAACCCTAAACTGAATTCTTTGGATTTTAGAAACTCCATTTATCATTTACTAGTTGCTATATTTTCAGATTTATTTTCCTATGCATAATTGTGTATTTTATCATGAAATTAGTAATACACATCATCTAAACAGAATAGGTTCTGGTCCTAAATAATTTAATAACACATTTTGACCTTTGCCTCTGATGTAAGCTATTTCACAATTATTTTCCCTATTTTCTAAAACTATTCATTACTTAAAAATGTGTCCCTAAATGTGAATAATAAATTAGACAGATTCAATTCAGCCCAAAATATGTTTTTATCTCACTCCAAAGTTTTCTAAATACTGAGAAAGTTTTTAATTTAATTATGACAATATGTTTGTCCCACTTTTTAATTTTTAAACACTAGCCACATATTCAATTTCCTAATTTAAATACTAAACAGGGCTAAAAAGATAAACTCACCCCACTACAGGGTCTATAATATTATTTTCATAATTTCTAGGGGTGTAGCTACACTTATCAGAGGTGTTTTTCCTAATTTTTATTAAGTCCAGGGGCTAAAACTGATTTTTAAATGAATTTACATGATTTTCTGGAGTTCCAGGGGCTAGATCAGAAGTTTCCGGGGCTAGCTCTTATTTCCCGAGAACCCCAGGGGTAGCACGTAAGATTTCCAGTCTTTATAACGCGGGGCTGACGTGGACCGTCCGATTTTAAACCGATGGCCGAGATTATAACATCGAACCGGTACGCGGGGGTTTAAACCCTACCGTGCGATTTAAAATAAACGGCGCACAAGCGGCCACGTCGCTCTGATCGAGCGCGGGCGGCGCTGCCGGCAGCGCACGGCGGCGGGAAGCGGCGATCTCGCCGGAGACTTTCGGATCTTCGAGAATTCTTCCTAGAACTGTGATTTTATGGTATAGATCGGTGGAGGGGAGGTCGGGGATCTCACCTCGGGGGTTTTCTTGAGCTCGGAGGTCCTGGAAGGTGATCGGCGACGAGGTCCGAGGTGAATTCACGACGAGGCTCGTCGGCGCTGTGTTTACACCGCAAGTCACCGAGTTTTCTGCACCTGCAAGGTTCCCTGGAGGAGGTGGATCAAGACCAGCGAGTTAGATCGGATTTTTCGAGCTTAGATCGGCCAGAATTCGCCGGAGAAGTCTCGGTTCTCACCGGAGGAAAATCGGCGGATCGCGTGGGAAAAACAGAACGAGGCCGGGGTTTTTATAGACGGGGGAGGGCGGTGGGGTGGTTTAGATCAAGTCCGCGTCACCTACGAACAGAATTCAGCGGGATACGCCGAAATCCCGATCGAATTTGATTCGGGTGAGAGGGAGTCCGGCGCGGGCGCGAGGTAGACGACGATCTGGTGGGTCCCACCTGTCAGCGGAAGGGAGCGGCGCGCTCGGCTGCGGGCTGGCGCGGGCGCTGGCTGGGCCGGCTGGTGGGTTTCGGCCCACTGGCCGGTTTTTTTCTCTTTTCTCTTTTTCTTTTTCTATTTCTTTTCTGATTTGAGTTTAATTTGAATTCCAGTTTGAATTTGAATTTATGCAAAACATGCAACACGTCCAAAATTTTTTAAATTCCCCTCTTAACATGATTTAGGGTTTTGAATCAAAATTTTGGGGTGTTACAGCCACCAACCTCATGCATGGTCCTAGTGCGAACCATCTGCAACCATACGACAATAACATCAGTCCCGCAACAAATTGCATGCAGTCCAATAACAACAGGCGTAACGACATAATGACAATAAAACATGCGATACATCTCATAAGTAGATAATGCAATAACTTTGCACAAGCTACACCATTATCAGACCAAATACAAACTAGTTGCATCCAACTTGATGAACCTCCACTTTGGAAGCTCACCATAACTAGGTTTGGTCACTACGAGACATTACTATCGCGTCGTCATCACGTATCCACCCGTAGGGTACAACACCCTCTCCAAAGAGTTCAACTGTCATTCTTCTGTCAGAATGACCAGTTTCTACCTATTCCAAATTTTGATCTGGTTCTGGGCATTTTCATGACTCAAGTTGAATACCAAAGTTAAAGTTAACTTCAGTATCTTTCCAACGAGTATTCAATTGCCCCCAGATCAGCCTTGGTTAAAAAGTTATGCTAATTCAAATCAGCAGAATTTCTGGAAGAATTTTTAACAGCACCTCCCTTGGAAGTTGCGGTTTTCGATTCGAGTTTCCACTGAAATCTGTGCTGAAACTTCAGAAACTTTGAATTGCAAAGATATCACACATCTTCTACTCTTTCTAAGGATGTATTATATACTAATTTGGATTTTTCACCTGGGAGTTATGTTTGAAAAACAGAACAGCTCCGAGAATGTTTTACTCTGTCCTGGTTCTGGACAGTTTACATTCCTCTGGAATTTAAGCCATCTTAAGGTGAGTTTCAGCCCTGGAAGTCTACAACAAAGTTGTAGATTACTTAAATACATTTCCAGAACTGTATAGCACACCTCTCGGGGCTAAAAGACCTGTGAGTTATACCCTGTTGAAGATCAGCAAACGTGCTGCCCAAAACAGAGCACTCTGTTTTTCATCCCTTTAGCTATCCTGGTCCACTATCCCATTCTTATACCCAACCAGGGTCTTAATTGTTGAACCTAATGATTTTAGTTCCTTGTTCTCAATATTTTCATGCATATGACTATAATATCTCGGTACTACGTTCCTCACAAAAGAAAATCCTAACCGGATCATACCGGCATATACGTCTCAAGTGTGGCACTAAACGGTCTCTCGCACACGTTTTCTACACGGATACATACGTGGTTAGTACCTGCAGAAGACCACACAATGATGGGGCACTCAATGGTTGGTTTCATTTCATGCAGAATCATATTTAAAGGTAAATACAAACGCCCGTATCATTGTCATACGGCCGTCCTTGAGCTAGGTCACGTCTCAAGGTACGTGATCGTGTTTCAACACCACACGACGGGGAACCCGAGTATGTCATGAACGGGTCGTCACGGTTGGGAATGTTATCAACCCAACAGATACCACCTACTGCCCTGCAGGGCACGCCGATGGCAAGCGCTGCATATGTCCTCCTGGGCTATTTCCAGACGAACACTCTCGCGTTACTGACCACGCGATGGGGTCTCCACTTACTTTCCTAATGCACGCTAGGGATCAGCATTTCATATGAACTCACGGACATGACGAGTCCAAGAGTTTCATATTGACGTCTCACACCAAGCTGTGAGATCAGTCCCTGAACTACTTTCCTCGTCAGGGGGAGCTAACCGAAATTGAACCGCTTTCGGTGGCGTTCCTTACCATACTTACCAGAGCGTAGGTGCATCGTTACATAATTGAAATTCAGAGTTATAACACATAAGTTAGTCTTTGCCACTTTAAGTAACTATGATAGTATAGTCCTTACATGGGCTACTACCGAATCCTCACCGTATACCTAAGTTTTTCCCATAATGCAGTCCTTAAGTACTGTGCTATCCTCCCCGCTGCTCTGATACCAGGCTGTGGCGGGCCGGAATCCGCTCATCCAGGATCGCAGAGGGTGGTGCCTCGCGATGCGACACCCGACAGCACACGTCATAAGAACACATTATATTACATGGGAAAATAAACTGAATGTACAAAATAGTACACTTCTCAGTTACAAACTAGGGTCTTTTATTACACAGCGGAAGTTTCTTTTATACAACTCACGCCCGCCTATCTAGCAAATATGGTTGCCCAGCCCTAGGGCAACCCACACTAGCTGCACTCCTCAGCTCAGCACCGCGTGTACGGCTCCCACTCAGCCGTGGTCCCCGACGGAGGGTAACCCTCGTCGGTGGACTCGTACTCCGAGTCCGTGGGTGGCTCCTCACCTGTAAAACACTTAAGCAGCAACCATGAGCATGAAGGCTCAGCAAGGCTTAACCGACTCACCTAAGCATGAAACTCTACATGAGGTATACCAAGACATAGGATAGCAATGTTGCAGCAAACGGACACGCCTACACGTTCATCCTTAGTTTATTTTTTTAGCAACAAGTTAACGGTTCATAAAGCTGAAATTTAGTGAGCAATATTTGGTGGCACACATGTAACAATTCAATTATATCATAACAGCAATATTGAATCATAACATTTCATTCATTAATCTACGTTACGACGCAGTGAACAGGCGGTACTCGTCACCGCGAGGGACGGCGAATCGACTCGGTATACACCTGCAGGGAAACCCAAAGAGCACGTCACGTACGCCCACCCGTGGAGCTGCACAGCACGCTCACTCGATGTCGTACGGGACAACCTTTCACCCAACAGCCCAAACGTCGAACCGGTCGCACCGAAACGAGCAGAAGGTTCCCCAGACGGAGCATCTCTCTATGCCCGTTGGCAGATTTCCACCTTTCTGCCCTCAGCCTACACCTATAAATCGGTGTGTTATGCCTCGACGCCCGGAGGTTTAGGCTACGTCGGTTTATCGGGGCCCATATATCCGATATCCCTTCGGTACGTTCAATACTTGTTCAGTAGGGCCGCACACGGATCGGTCCTCAATCGACACGGGCAGGGCTGCGCACACAAGACTCTCTCTTGCTGTGCCCTAGCCCCTGCCTAGTCTCATTTTCATTACTAAAGTGATCTCACATCACTCAACCGAACCCGTGTGTCCCAAGCCTATCTCGCGAGTAGATTCCAACTACTCTACTTGTACCGAAGTCCTATGAATCATTAAGCATAGCCTGTCTACTCGAGGTCTTAGACACTACCCTCACTCTTAGGGGAAATTCTGGTTATGCAAGTGGGGTTCCATCCATCATATACCTAATGCACATACATACTTCATATGACACATGTAAACAAAGTAAAATCTTATAAAAAGGTTAATGCAAACCGGGGCTTGCCTTGTTGCTGCTGGTCAGTAGTTAGTTCTTCGTCCGGAAGAAAGAAATCCAGCACTTCCGGGGTCTCTTCTTCAATGGCTACACGTTGAATACAATACTACATGTAAATTTAAATGCAATGTGTAAACTTGAATACTTATTTACTACTAACTCTAGCTAGCCCTCCCCTTTGGTTCTGAAATTTCTATTGTGGCTTGGTAGGGTCCTAACCAGAGTCTTGACCAAGTTTCATTTGAAACAAAGTTCATTTGCACCTTGTACAAATAAAAGCCTCTTTGGTCGATAATTGAGCCTCTAAGTAATTCCAGGGTTTTTCATGGCTCCCACCATTACTTTATGGAAACTAGAATTTAGGACGGTTCTAATGGAGTTGGTTTCATGTCATTTGAAGAATTCTACAGAAAGATATGTCCTAATTAAGATTGGAGAAAATCTGAAAAATGTTTCTGTGCATTTTTTCTATTTTCTCTGGGCAGTTCCCTTAATCACCCAATTAGGGTAACTAAATGAACTTGGATGAGTCTGAAAATTTTTACTGGGATTCACGGATTCTCCAATGAACCTTTCAACCAAATTTCAGAATTTTTCATAAAGTAGTTCTCCAGATAAAATTCCCAACAGTTTAAACTTTAGGGATTTAATTCTGGAAATCTATTCCCTTCCATGAGCTGAATTTGGTACTGCTGGAAAGTGCGCAGAGAGCTGATTCCAACAAAATTTGGTTCACCCGATTTGGAGCTTTCTAGCCAAAGTTCTGAGGATTTGAAGTTTGGAAGAATCCTGAAAATCGGGGGAAAATTTAAACTCTCGGGCCCGCGGGGACACATGTCGAGCGCGGAGGTGTCCGGCACACCGGAGATACCACACGTGTCGAGCGCGGAGGTGTCCGGCACACCGGAGCTCACAGGGTATTTTGCGCGCCAGCACAACCGATCCCCGGCCACACCCGATCCCGGTTTAAACTCTTCGGCCGCTGACACGTGGGCCCGCCGGCTTCGCCTGCCTCCCGTCGTTCTCTCACGCCCGAGCCGCCGACCTTGCCGGAGTAGGCTCGGGGCTCGCCGGCTCGCCGCTGCCAGACCTCCCAGGGGCTGAAACTTGCCGCCAGGGGGTTGTCGACGTCGAGGAACACATCGGTGGTGTCAGGTCGGGCTGGGGGTGACTGGAAATAGCTCGGCGACGTGCCGCTGCCTCGGTTGAGGTTCGACACCGTCGACCGTGGTTTCTAAACCCGCCAACACCTCGAACAAACGGCCCTACAGCATCAGTGTACCTCTAGGAAGCTCGATAAGGTGTCAAAAGGGTTCAGGGATGGCGGTAAGTTGGTCGGCACCGTGTGACCGACCGTACCCACCATGACCGCCCTCGATCGAGCCCGAAATTCGTCACTCCTAGACAGTTTCACGCTACGGATGCAGAAAAGAACTTGATCGCCAGCTAGTCCAGCGTCTATGTGCAAGATTTGATGACCTCCGAAAGATCATAGAGCGAGAATTTAAAGAAACCGTACCGGAAGCTCGGTTTACGGTCACCGGAGCAAAAACTGGAAATCCTATGCGGATTCTTCATGGTTGGCTTCCAAACATGGAGGAGAGCAGCACGGTGGTCGCGCGCTCCTGTTGCCTCTCTCGCTGGACCGTCAAAACGCCTGTGGAACGCTGCCCACGGGCGCCTGACTCTCGGCTAAGGCTAGGTCGCCGCGGTGGCGATCGTCTTTGGGCAAAGGAGGTCGGAGCTCGAGGTTTCTGGCGTTGGAGAGGTGGAGTGCAAGCTCAGGTGGCTGTCTAGCAGCTCAGGGACGAAGGAGGAGATGGTTTTGCTGGTTTTCCCGATTGAGCAGAGAGCTGCGGCGAGAAACAATGCCGCTGCTCAGGTTTGCCCGCGAGAAGATAAAGCCAGCCGACTCTGGCTCGGCTGAGGCGGTGCCGGTCGCGTGGGGGCGCAAGCCAGCCGCCCTGGGCGCCAGCGCGCGGAGAGGGAAGCAGCTGGTGGCGCCGGTAGCTGCTCGGTGGCGCAGCCGACAGCTGCTCGGTGGGATTTCCCACCGAGACTCTGACTTTGGGTGCAAGTTTCTCCTTCTCCCCTCTATGACATGTGGGTCCCACCTGGGGTTTTAACCTCTGAAATTTACTCCTAATCACTGTTATGAACAGTGAGCCCCATAATACCCCTGGTGATTCAAATTATTCACCCCTGAGCCATTTGAATTGAATAGAATTCAAATTGGGTTCAGTTTTGAATTCAAATAAAGTTTGAATTCGTCCCACTTAGCTCATGTCAAGATCAACTCCGAATGGAGTGAAAATTGGTGTGGTGTGGTGATGAACACTTCAAGTGTGTGCCTAAACTGAGGCCCTTACATGTTGAGTCCGGGTGATAAGATTTGGTTGCGTGACTGTTGAGTCATGGCAACGAGATTGGTCTCGGTGTGAGGTGGAATTGTTTATGAGATGAAATGGTAGCGAATACGAGATGGTATTCGTGAGAAGGTAGCGAATGCGAGAAGGTATTCGTGAGAAAAGATGAAAAAGATTAATGTCTGGTTGAGACAAGGAAAGTGATGAAACATAATGGAGTTATGTTGGTATTTTAATACATGTTGGGGTTTCATTCACTTAAAGTTAAGTTGCTGTTTTTATCGTGTTTGAGATATAAACTTTGCTTTCTGCAATGAGCCTTTTTATACCAACCTTGTTGAGAGCTACATATCATATTTTCCCGCACTTGCTGAGTACATCATTGTACTCAAACTTGCATTATTACTTCATCATCAACAATAGAAGAAGAATACTATGAAGACCAAGTGGAGCATTAGGCGTGTAACCTGTCCTCAACCTTGCCTGTGAGAATGGATGGAGATGGAGCCGCTGCTGCTCCTTAGATGTGACGCCCTCAATTCTGTGAAAAACCACAGAACCGAGAACTAATGCATATGTGTGCCCAGGATGTTTATCACACGTACACATATGTTCCACAAACTGAATTCAGAATATATATAACCACGAATAACAGAGTTTATTACAATGTCTCATGAGTCTTGGACTCATTCTCACAGCGGAAGTCTTTATTCTAATGCGGAAGCAAATCTAAGCAGAAGTGGCTCTATCTCTACTCCCTCCACAGGCAATGTTGAGAACAGATCACACGCCTTAAGCTCCAATTGGTCTTCATAGTAGTCTTCTCCTGCTGCTGATGATGAAATAATAATGCAAGTTTGAGTACAATGATGTACTCAGCAAGTGCGGGAAAAACATGATATGTAGCTCATAACAAGGTAGGTATAAAAAGGCTCATTTGCAGAAAAGCAGATTTATAAAACCATGATAAAACAGCAACTTAACTTTAGACGAATGTAATCCCAGCATGTATTAAATTACCAACATACCTCCATCACTTTCCATGTTCCATCCAAACATTAACCAACTTTATTCTTGCTCACGAATACCTCCTCGTATTCGCTACCATCTCACGAATACCTTCTCGTATTCGCTACCATCTTATCTCATAAACAACTTTGTCTCGCACCGAGACCAATCTCGTTGCCATGACTCAACAGTCATGCAACCATCTTATCACCCGGGCTCAACAGTCCCAAAACCAAACCATAACCATAATCAATAACCATAACCAAGAACCATCCCAATAACCATCCCAACTAATCATGGCAGTTGGCCAGGCGCTTGTGACCGTAAGCTCGGCTATCATGATAGTTTTTAAGAACCCTACAGAGTTTGCACCTCTTTACCCACAAGTTTGTGATTTCGTCACCCGTCGGCGACTGCAGAACCTCCATTATACCAGTACACAACCGTCGGTGTATGGTCAAGAGATCACAAAATAGCCTTTACAAAGGGGATACTAGATGTATGGACTCACTAAGGTTTCACCGGCAGGCTAGAATCTCCAATTCTCCCACCCACGGGCCCCCTCTTATGCCATGCAGTTCCCAGGGCAGTCCTCACTCGACTCCCATTCCCCGCGCCTTCCACAGTACATAACACTCTAGCAACTTACCTAATTACTCAGCTAAGCCGCATCCATACTTTGCCTTGTGGTGGCACTGTTATCCTGGCATGTGCATGCATTAACCGGTCCTTAGATCTACGGCAAGTAAACCACCATCTCATGCTACCTCATTCACAAACCCAGGCTTGCCTAGATCTCCCTCCGATACATGTTCATAACATCATCAGTTTCTCATTATTATTACGAGTGCAGTTAGCTAGACACATCTATCTCGCTTCCCAATCCCATGGACTCAGCGAAGCATGAAGCTAAAACCGTACCCGACTCGTAAACATCCCTGGTGACAAGGGTGGTTTAACCAAAGCTAGTAAACTCCTATAAAAGGGTTTCCCATCATGTTTGACTCAGCACGCACACCTTTTCGCAAATCAAAACAGTTTTACCCAAAACATAGTATCAATATGGTCAAGGAGCACTTGCCTTGTTCTTGCGGTTCCGGTTGTTCTTGGATCTCAAAACCTTGTTGCTGAAGTTCGTCGTAGATAGCTCCCTGAGCTTGTCCTGCTATGTAGGATCATGTGCATACAAGATTCACAGCAATCAATATCATGCACAAACCTTAAACTAGATGCGATGATGCATATGCATGCTATCCTATGATTAGTTTCATTAGATTGGTTTGTACGTGTTCTAGCATGGCTTGCATGGACAGAGGTGTTCAGATCAAAGGTGGACGTGGTGATGATCTTGTCTTTAGATCAACCTGATCATCAAGTGATCTGTCCACGAGAAGGATTCTGTTCAAAAGGAATCAAAGAACAGATGCAAAGAAAACACAACGATGTCGTAAGGTGGTGTTGGGGACCTACCTTACGTTCCTCTGGTCTCGAGGTCCTCCTCAGATCGTTGGGCTTTCCTCCTGCGATCTTCCTTGCTGAACTCCGGCGATGGCTTTCTCGGCGAGTTGGGGGCTAGGGCTCTAAGTCGTCGGCTCAGGAGTTGGAGAAGAAGTTTGTGGTTTCAGCTAGAGGTTCTGGGTTCTATTTATAATCGGGAAGAGAAGAGTCCTAATCTGATTGTGTCCCGAATAAGAGTCCTATTCAAATTTGTCGTTGAATCTTACAACTTATCTTTAGTTGATTTGGTGCGGTATCATTGTGGAATTCAGGTCGGTTTCTGTTCTGGTATTTCTACGCGCACAGATTCCTAAAACTGTCCCTAGAACTTGTTACCTCCTCGGTGATGAGCTCCGGAGGCTCCACGTGTCCACCGGGTCCTGGTCACTCCCTCTCCGCAGGGACGAGCTCCGGTTGTGCCGCGTGTCAAGTGAGCAAGACTTCCCTCTCCTTCGGAAGTGAGCTCCCCGTGCGCTACGTATCCTGGCGGTCGGGACCTCCTTTCTTACTCGGAGGTGGCTCCGCACACGCCACGTGTCAGTGTCGGACCTTTCCTCTCTTCTTTCCTCTAAGACAAGCTCCGAAGTCGACACGTGTCCAACAGTGACGGACTTCTCGGAGATAAGCTCCGGTGGCGACATGTGTTCAATGGAACCGGACCTCTCGGTGGTGAGCTCCGAGATCGACACGCATCCCGTGCGACTGGTCCTCTGATTTCCGTGGTGACTAGCTCCTAAGGTGACATGTGTCCTGCAAAAAATTCCTTTGCTTCTTCCGCAGAGGCTAGCTCAGGGCAACACATGTCCCACAGGGTCGGACCTCTCCCCTTTTGCGGAGATGAGCCCCGAGCCAGCCACGTAGCCATTTTAGCGGCGGACCTCTCCCCACTTCGTCGGGATGAGCTCCGAACATGCCACGTGGCCAGCGGGCCGCGGAAGTTGTCTTCGACGCTCTCTATGGACTGGATTCGGCTCTCACTGGCTATCTTTTCGATATTTTCTCTGTTCCTACTTTTCTAAAAATGTTTTCTCTTCATAAAACATGAATATATGCTGACACCAGAAATGAGGGTGTCACATTAGATTGCTTCCGCACTAGAATAAAGACTTCCGCTGCTAGATTTAGACTTCCGCTGCTAAGATAGACTTCCGCTGCTAGCATGAGTCCAAGACTCATGAGACTTTGTAATAAACCCTGTTATTCGTGGTAATATATATTCTGAATTCAGTTTGTGGAACATATGTATATGTGTGATGAACATCCTAGGCACACATATGCATCAGTTCACGGTTCCGTGGTTTTCCACAGAATTGAGGGCGTCCCAGATTGGTATCAGAGCCACGGGTTGATGGTAGGTTTCACGCCTAGATAGAAACCACAGATTGGTATCAGAGCCACGGTTGACGGTATGTTACACGCCTAGATAGAAAACACAGATTGGTATCGGATACAGATTGGTATCAACCTGCCACGGATTGATCGTAGTTCACACAGCCTAGATAGGTCACAGATTGATATTAAAACTGCCATGCCTAGTCACAGATTTGTACAATCCACAGATTGGTACCAAGCTACCACGGTTGACTGTAGGCCACAAGACTAGAATGATCACAGATTGGTAGCTGAACCACGTTGACTGTAGGACGCAACTCTAGTAACAGATTGGTATTAGGAGCTACGCTGACCGTAGGATGCAAACCTAGGATGCATAGATTGGCATTGAAACCACCTTGACATAGGAGGCAAGCCAAGGAGAAGCCATAGTTGGATCACAGATTGGTATCACCCCAATCCACCTTAACATAATGTGAAGTCACAGATTGGTATTCACTCTAAACCACATAGGACTCCCATTGAATAAGCCTTGAATTGGAGTTGTGTGAGCCTTTGTGATGATTGCTTGTGAATTAGCGTGAGTTGTGGGACGTCTCAAGCGTTGTCCATATCCACACATAAGTAGAAAGAGGGGAGAGATGCTTCGGCACTTGTTCACATCCTCATATAGGACGATATATAGTCCATCCACCTTGATGCATATAGTTAGGGGGATCCATCTAACCTTCTAACCTCTATTTTATTCCATTCTCTCTCATAGATGGTGAGAGGAAACGCCGGCCACCAAGGAAGGAACGTCCGTGGTAACCAAGAAGATGGCCACGATGAAGTTCCTATTAACCCCGGAGCTGGTGAAAACAACCTGGAACGGTTGATGGCCATGCAGAATCAGCTTCAAGAAGATCTGACCTATGAAGAGCACCCTGTCCGAATTTTGGACGTGAAGGAAAGGGTCACGAGGAACAAAGTGATCCGATGGTACAAGGTACAATGGAGCCATCATACAAAAGCCGAAGCTACATGGGAGCGTGAAGAAGACCTCAAAGTAGAATTCCCTCATCTATTCTCCACTAGCAAATCTCGAGGGCGAGATTCAATTTAAGGGGGGTATACTTGTGACACCCTCAATTTCGATTTCTGCATGCATTCATATTTTATGTAGAGAGAACATTTTAAAATAAGTAGAAACAGAGAAGGAGTCAGGAAGATAGCTAAATAGAGCCAATTCCAGTTCACCGAGAGCGCCGAAGACACTTCCAGCGGCCCGCTGGCCACGTGGCGCCTTCGGAGCTCATCCCCACAAAAGGGAGAGACGTCCGCCGCTAACTGGCTACATGGCAGGCTCGGAGCTTGCCTCTGCGGAAGGGGTGAGGTCCGACCCCGTGGGACACGTGTTGCCCCCGGAGCTAGCATCTGCGGAGGAGCCAGGCCAGCCCCGCAGGACACGTGTCGCATTTGGAGCTAGACACGGCGGAGAAGATATGCCCAGCCGCGGGGGACACGTGTCACTCTCGGAGCTCACCTCCGAGAGGTCCGGCCCAGCCAGGCACGTGTCACCCTTGGAGCTAATCTCTGGGAGGTCTGACGCTGATGGACATGTGTCGACCTCCGGAGCTCATCTCCGGGATGTCCGACACTATTGGACACTTGTCGACCTCGGAGCTCGTCTCTATGAAGAAAGGAGATCTGGCGCTGCTAGGACACGTGGCACTACCAGAGCCCACCTCCGAAGAGAGGGGAGGTCCGACACTAACACGTGGTACTCTCATAGCTCACCTCCGAAGAAAGGGGTGGTCCGACACTGACACATGGTGTACGCAGAACTCATCTTTGGAGAGAGGGGAGGTCCTGACCCACTAGACACGTGGTGTACGTGGAGCTCGTCTCTGGAGAGAGGGGAGGTCCCGACCCGCCAGGACGCGTGGCGCACGCGGAGCTCGCCTCTGAGGAAGAGGGAGGTCTCGCCCGCCTGACACACGGCACAACCGGAGCCCGCCTCTGCGGAAAAGGGAGGCCAGGCCCCTGCTAGACACGTGGAGCCTCCGGAGCTCATCACCGCGGAGGTGACGAGATTTTAAGCAGTTTATCTCCTGTACGCGCGGGAATACCCGGTACTGAGGAAACCGACACAAATTCCAATTTGCTACCGCACCGAATCAATTAAAGATAAGTCGTTATGATTCAAAAACAATTTGAATAGGACTCTTATTCAAATTCCGGTTAGAGTAGGACTCTTCATTTTCCTCTTATAAATAGAACCCGAAACAACCCCTAGGACGTAACATCTTTTCTAAGCCAACAAATTAGAGGCCCTAGCCCCATACTCACCGAGCTAAACCCCTTCGCCGGAGTTTGACCACCGGAGAGACCGCCGACGAGCCCATACACGATCGCCATTGCCGGAGGAGAGCCGACGATCTATTTTTTTTGGAGGAAGGACCCGAAGGAAGTAAGGTAGGTCCTCATTACCACCTTACGACGTCATCGCGGTTTTCTTTGCATCTATTCTCTTCGATCCTTTCGAACAGAATCTTTTTCATGGACAGATCACGTGTTGATCGGTTTGATCTAGATCTTGAATCCAGATCATCGCCATGTCCACCTTTGATCTTTACACCACTGTTCATCGTAAAACCCCATGCAAGCCATGCAAGAGCACGTACAAACTAAACTGCACCATAGGATTAGCATGCATATGCACCATTGCATCTTAAGAAAGTTTGTGCATGATGATTGATTGCTGTGAATCTTGTATATGCTTGATCGTGAGTAGAGGGACAAGCTCAGAGAGCTATCTACGAAGGACTAAAACAACAAGAGTTCGAGATCCAGAGCAATAGAAGCCACAGGAACAAGGCAAGTGCCCCTTGACCATATTGATCCCATGTTTTGGAAAACTGTTTTGTTTGCAAAAACTGTGAATGCTTGAGTCAACTTGATGGGAAACCCTTTGATAGGAGTTTACTAGTTTTGATAACCACCCTTGTCGCCAGGGAAGTTTATGAGTCGGGTATGGTCGTTTTTGCTTTTTACTTCGCTAATCTACGGGTCATGGGAAGCGATAGAAGGTGTCTAGCTACTGCACTCATGAGAATAATGATAATGAGAACTTGATGTTAATGAACATGAATCGAAGGGAGATCTAGGCAAGCTTGGTTTGTGGATGAGCTAGAATGAGATGGTGGTTTACTTGCCGTAGCTCTAAGGACCGGTTCATGCGAGCCATGCCAGGAATACAGTGCCACCACAAGGCCAAATATGGGTGTGGCTCAGCTGACTAATTAGGTAAGTTGCTAGATTGTTACGGACCGTGGAAGGCGCGGGGAATGGGAGTCGAGTGAGGACTGCCCTGGGAACTGCATGGCACAAGAGGGGGCCCGTAGGTGGGAGAATTGGAGATTCTAGCCTGCTGATGAAACCTTAGTGAGTCCATACATCTAGTAACCCCTTTGTAAAGGCTATTTTGTGATCTCTTGGCCATACACCGACGGTTGTGTACTGGTATAATGAAGGTTCTGCAGTCGCCGACGGGTGACGAAATCACAAACTTGTGGGTAAAGTGGTGCCACCTCTGCGGAGTGTAAAACTATCATGATAGCCGAGCTTACGGTCACAAGCGCCTGGGCAACCCACATGATTAGATGGGATGGTTTTTGGGATGGTTTTGGATTGTTCGGTTTTGGTTATTGGGATGGTATTGGTTTGGTTATTGTGACGCCCCTATTCTGACAGGAAACCTCTCGGAACCGAGACTGATGCCTATGTGTGCCCAGGATGTTCATCACACATACACATATAATCCACAAACTGAATTCAGAATATATATAACCACGAATGAATATGTTCAAGTACTTTATTACATCAATCTCTATTGAGGAGGAAGTCTCTAATCTATTCTAGCAGCGGAAGTCTTTATACTAGCAGCGGAAGTCTTCTAACTAATGCTGAAGCAAACTAAGCAGCAGCAGTGGCTCCATCTCTACTCCATCCCCACAGGCAAGATGACGGTGGATCACACTCCTAGTACTCCATGTGGTCTTCATAGTACTCCTCTCCTGTTGCTGATGATGTATGATAATGCAAGTTTGAGTAGATGATGTACTCATCAAGTGCAGCAAAGTATGACATGTAGCTTACAACAAGGCAGGTATAAAAAGGCTCATTGAAGAAAGCAAAGTTTATTTCTCAAAATACGATAAAAATAGCAACTCAGCTTTAAGTGAATGTAATCCCAACATGTATTTAAACACCAACATACCTTCATCATGTTTCATCACTTTCATGTCGCTTCCAGACATTTATCTTTCTCAAATTTTCTCAAGCTCGTGAATACCATCTCGTATTCAATACCATCTCATGAATACCATCTCGTATTCATTACCATTTCATCTCATATTCAATTCTGACTCATACCGAGACCAAATCTCATTGCCATGACTCAACAGTCATGCAACCAATCTCATTACCCGGACTCAACAGTCCCGAAAACCAAATCCAAAGACCAAACCATAACTTCCCAATAATCATAACCGAACCATCCAAAACCATCCCAAAATTGTACCCATCTAATCATGTGGGTTGTCCAGGCGTTCGTGACCGTAAGCTCGGCTGTGATGCCCTCAATTCTAGGGAAAACCACGGAACCGAGAACTGATGCATATGTGTGCCCAGAATGTTCATCACACATATACACATCATCCACAAACTAAATTTCAGAATATATATGACCACGAATAACAGAGTTTATTACAATGTCTCATGAGTCTTGGACTCATGCTCACAGCGGAACTCTTAATCTAACAGCGGAAGTCTTTATTCTAGCAGCGGAAGTCTTCTAACTAATGCGGAAGCAATCTAAACAGCAGCAGCAGCTCCATCTCTGCTCCATCCCCACAGGCAAGGTTGAGGACAGATTACACGCCTAATGCTCCACCTAGTCTTTATAGTAATCTTCTCCTATTGCTGATGATGAAATAATAATGCAAGTTTGAGTACAATGATGTACTCAGCAAGTGCGGGAAAATATGCTATGTAGCTCACAACAAGGTAGGTATAAAAAGGCTCATTACAGAAAGTAAAGTTATTTATCAAAACCACGATAAAACAGCAACTTATCTCTAAGTGAATGTAATCCCAACATGTATTAAAATAACAATCATACCTCCATTATGTTCTTTACCTTCCATGTCCAATCAGACATTAATTAACTTCATTCTTGCTCACGAATACCTTCTCATATTCGCTACCTTCTCACGAATACCATCTCGTATTCACTATCATCTCATCTCATAAACAATTCCGTCTCACAACGAGGCCAATCTCGTTGCCACGACTCAACAGTCATGCAACCAAATCTTATCACCCGGACTCAACAGTCCAGAAAACCAAACCAAAATCAAACCATAACCAAAACCAACCAACTAATCATGGAAGATGGCCAGGCGCTCGCAACCGTAAGCTCGGCTATCATGATAGTTTTAAGACTCTGCAGAGGTTGTACCACTTTACCCACAAGTTTGTAATTTCGTCACCCGTCGGCGACTGCAGAACCTCCATTATACCAGTACACAACCGTCGGTGTATGGTCAAGAGATCACAAAATAGCCTTTACAAAGGGGCTACTAGATGTATGGACTCACTAAGGTTTCACCGGCAGGCTAAAATCTTCAATTCTCCCACCCACGGGCCCCCTCTTGTGCATGCAGTTCCTAGGGCAATCCTCACTCGACTCCCATTCCCCGCGCCTTCCATGATCCATAACAATCTAGCAACTTACCTAATTACTCACCTAAGCCGGACCCATACTTGGCCTTGTGGTGGCACTGTTATCCTGGCATGTGCTCGCATGAACCGGTCCTTAGATCTACGGCAAGTAAACCACCATCTCACGCTACCTCATTCACAAACCCGGCTTGCCTAGATCTCCCTCCGATCCATCTTCATTAACAACATCTGTTTCTCATTATCATTACGAGTGCAGTTAGCTAGACACATCTATCTAGCTCCCCGTAATCCCATGGATTCAGTGAAGCATAAAAGTAAAAACCATAACCGACTCATAAAACTTCCCAGGCGACAAGGGTGTTTTAACCAAAACTAGTAAACTCCTATAAAAGGTTTCCCATCATGTTTGACTCAGCACACACACCTTTTCGCAAAACAAAACAGTTTCCCAAAACATAGGATCAATATGGTCAAGGGGCACTTGCCTTGTTCTTGCGGTTCCTGTTGCTCAAAATCTTGTTGTTGTAGCCCGTCGTAGGTAGCTCCCTGAGCTTGTCCTTCTTTACATGATCATGCACATACAAGATTCACAGCAATCAATATCATGCACAAACTCTACTTTAAGATGCAATGATGTATATGCATGTTAATCCTATGGTGCAGTTTTGTTTTGTGCGTGTTCTTGCATGTTTGCATGGGTTTATGACGAACAGAGTTGTAGAGATCAATTGTGGATGTGGCAATGATCTTGACTTAGTTCAAACCGATCAGCAAGTGATTTTTCCACGAAAAAGCTTCTGTTCAAAAGGAATCGAAGAACAGATACAAAGAAAACGCGATGATGTCATAAGGTGGTATTGGAGACCTACCTTATGTTCTTCTTAGTCTCGGGGTCCTTCTCCTATCAGACAGATCGTTGGGGCTCTCTTCCGGCGATCTCTCTCGACCAAACTCCGGCGAAGGGTTTATTCGGCGAGCTGTGGCTAGTGCTCTAAGTCGTCGGCTCAAGAGTTGGAAAAGAAGTTCGTGGTTTCGGCCAAAGGTTCTGGGTTCTATTTATAATCGGGAAGAAAGAGTTCTAATCTGATTAGACTTCGAATAAGAGTCCTATTCAACTTATCGTTGAATCTTAACAACTTATCTTTAGTTGATTTGGTGCGGTAACATTGTGGAATTCGTATCGGTTTCCTCTTGTACCGGTATTCCCACGTGTAAAAAGAAACCGCTCCAGAACTCTTTACCTCTGCGGTGATGAGCTCCGGAAGCTCCACGTGTCCGTTGGTCCTGGTCTCCTCCCTTCCGCAGAGACGCTCTCCGGTTGTGCCGCGTGTCAAGCGAGCGAGACCTCCCTCTTTCTCAGAGGCGGGCTCCGCGTGCGCCACGTATCTTGGCGGTCGGGACCTCCTCTTTATTCGGAGGTGGCTCCGGGTGTGCCACGTGTCCTAACAGTGCCAAATTTTCTTCTTTCTCAGAGACGAGCTTCGAGGTTGACACGTGTCCAATAGGACCGGACCTCCCGGAGGTCAGCTCCGAAGGTGACACGTGTCCGGTAGTGTCGGACCTCCCGGAGGTGAGCTCCTAGAGCGACACGTGTCCTGCGTGGCTGGTCCTCTCTTTTCTGCGGTGAATAGCTTTTAAGGTGACACGTGTCCTCCGGGACTGGCCTCGCTTCTACGCAGATGCTAGCTCCGGAGGCAACACGTGTCCCACAGGGTCGGACTTCTCCCCCTTTGCGGAGATGAGCTCCGAGCCTGCCACGTAGCCAGTTTAGCAGCGGACATCTCCCCATTTGAGATGAGCTCTGAAGGCGCCACGTGGCCAGCGGCCGCGGAAAGTGTCTTCGGCGCTCTTGGTGAACTGGGTTTTGCTCTTTTTGGCTATCTTTTTTACTCTTTCTCTGTTCCCACTTCTTTTAAAATGTTCTCTCTACATGAAACATGAATACATGCAGAAACAAAAAAATGAGGGTGTCACAAATCTACCCCCCTTAAATTGAATATCGCCCTAGAGATTCGCTAGTAGAGAATAGATGAGGGAATTCTGCCTTGATGTCTTCTTCACGCTCCCATGTGGCTTCAGCTTCAGTATGATGGCTCTATTGTACCTTGCACCCTCGGATCACTTTGTTCCTCGTGACCCTTTCCTTTACGTCCAAAATTCGGATGGGGAGCTTTGCATAGGTCAGGTCCTCTTGAAGTTCAAGCTCTTCCATTGGTACTTGCTCCTCTGGTACTCTCAAGCACTTCTTGAGCTGGGATACATGAAACACGTCATGTACGTCGGAGAGGTATGTTGGGAGCTCTAGTTGATAGGCTACATCTCCTCACTTGTCCAAAATCTTAAATGGTCCCATGTAGCGAGGTGCTAGCTTGCCTTTGATGTTGAAACGTTGTTGGCCATGAATAGGCGATACCTTAAGGTATACGAAGTCTCCTACTTCAAAAGTCAACTTCCTTCACCTATTGTCCGCATAGCCTTTCTGTCGTGACTGAGCAGCCTTTAAGTTCTCCCATATCGTTTGGACTTGCTTTTCAGCTTCTTGTAGCACTTCGGGTCCAAACACCTGGTTCTCTCCGGTTTCGTTCCAAAACAGTGGCGTTCTACACCGCCTACCGTACAATGCTTCGAAAGGCGACATCTTCAAGCTAGCTTGATAGCTGTTGTTATAGGAGAATTCGGCGTATGGTAAACTTTTATCCCAACTATGCCCATGTTTCAAGGCGCAAGCTCTCAACATGTCCTCCAAAATTTGGTTTGTCCTTTCGGTTTGTCCATCGGTTTGTGGGTGATATGCGGAGCTAAAATCCAGTCGTGTACCCATAGCTTTCTGCAGCTTCCTCCAAAATCTAGAGGTAAACTGAGAACCTCGATCTGAGACTATCCTCCTCGGGACTCCATGACGGCACACGATCTGCTCCATGTACAATTCGGCTAATTGTGCAACGTTGTACTTGGCCCTTACAGGGAGAAAATGGGCTGTTTTCGTTAATCGGTCCATGATTACCCAGATGGAGTCATAACCTGACTGAGTACATAGAAATCCGACGAAGAAATCCATACTGATGTCTTCCCAATTCCACTCGGGTACCTTCAAGGGTTGCAACAATCCAGCGGGTCTTTGATGTTCGGCCTTCACCCGTTGGCATGTGTCGCATAGGGCAACGTATTTGGCTATGTCCCTTTTTATACCATCCCACCAAAAACAAGTCTCCAAGTCCTTGTACATTTTGGTGCTTCCGGGATGTATGGAATAGGGTGAATCATATCCCTATTTTAATATCATGTCACAGATGTGTTTCACGTTAGGCACACAAATCCTTTTTCCTAGCCAAAGCGTACCCTTCTCATATTCCTTGAAATCCTTCTATATTCCTTGTCAGATCCTTTCCTTGATTTCCTTGATCTCCTCATCCGTTGCTTGGCCATCTCTTATCTCTTGCTCCAATGAACAGTGGAGTTCCATCACTTCCATCTTGTTCAAGAATCCGAGGTGTAACCGTTCGAACTCCTTGCGTAGTTCGGGTGGTAGATCCTGAACCGTGAGTAGGTGACATGCTCCCTTCCAGCTCAATGCATCAGCTACTACATTGGCCCTTCCACGGTGGTAGTTGATTCCAACATCGTAATCGTTGATGAGTTCCAACCATCGACGTTGCCTCAAATTCAAGTCCATTTGTGTAAATATGTACTTGAGGCTTTTATGATCCGTATAGATCTCGCATCGATGACCAAGGATATAATGTCTCCAAATCTTCAATGCATGCACTACTGCTGCTAGCTCCAAGTCGTGTGTAGGATAATTAAGCTCGTGCTTCTTTAATTGCCGTGAGGCATAGGCTACCACTTGTTCTTCTTGCATGAGCACACATCCGAACCCTTGTCTGGATGCGTCACAATATATGTCAAAGCTCTTGCTCACATCCGGCAATACCAAAACTGGCGCAGTGGTTAGCCTTTCCTTGAGCTCCTCAAAACTTTCTTGGCATTCTGGTGTCCATTGGAAGGCTTTCCCCTTCTTTAGCAACTCCGTCATAGGCTTTGCTATCTTAGAGATGTCCTTGATGAACCTTCAATAGTATCCAACCATCCCAAGAAAACTTCGAATATCCCTCACGTTTTGCGGTTGGTCCCACTTCAGAACATCTCCCACTTTTCCGGGATCAACCGATACCCCTTCCTCGGAGATAATGTGGCCTAGAAACGATATCTCCTTTAGCCAAAATTGACATTTGTTATGCTTGGCATACAATTGATGCTCGCGCATTTTCTGCAAGGTCAATCTCAAATGTTATTCACGTTCCTCCTCACTTTTTGAATACACCATAATGTCGTCGATAAAAACCACGATGAACTTATCCATGTACTCCATGAAAACCTTGTTCATAATATACATGAAGTATGCGGGTGCATTTGTTAACCCAAAAGACATTATGGTATATTCATACGAACCATACCGTGTCCGAAAGGCAGTCTCGGGTATATCGGAGGGCTTAATCTTCAGCTGGAAGTATCCCGACCGAAGATCAGTCTTGGAGAACACTCGGGCTCCTTTCATTTGGTCAAATAGGTCTTCTATACGGGGCAGAGGGTATTTGTTCTTGATTGTCACCTCGTTGAGAGACCTGTAGTCCACGCACATCCTTTGGGTCCCATCCTTCTTGTCTACGAAGAGCACGGGGGCTCCCCATGGTGACGAGCTTGGACGTATAAAACCCTTCTCCAACTGCTCCTGAATTTGCTTCTTGAGTTCCACTAGTTCATTGACGGGCATCCTATAGGGTCTCTTTGCTATGGGTGCAGTTCCGGGTACCAAATCAATGGCAAACTCAATGTCCCGGTCAGGTGGCATAGCTGGAAGCTCTTCTGGAAACACGTCCGAGAATTCCTGAACCACTGGAATGCTGTCCAATGTTGCTCCTTCGACGTGGTTCAAAATTGCCTTTTTGGTTGTTTGTTGGGCTGACTTAAACTCGATACGAATACCGTGCTCGTTTGTCAACTGCACGCTCCTTTCAGCACATTGGATTACTCCGTTGTGCTTGCTTAACCAATCCATCCCGAGTATTATGTCAAGCCCTTGGGAATCCAAGACAATGAGGTTGGCAAGGAAGTCTACCCCCCTTATTTTAAGGCTTACTTTCGGACATAGTATATTAGTCCTCATCTCTCCACTGGGAGAATTAACCAACATTGTACAATTTAAGTGTGATATGGGTAGATTATGCTTGGCAAAATACATGGATGATATGAAGGAATGTGATGCTCCAGAATCAAATAAAATGGTGGCTGGGTTGGAATTGGCAAGGAACATACCAATTACGACGTCCTCAGCCTGTTGTGCTTCCTCAGCAGAGACATGGTTCACGTTGCCGCGAGCATAGTACTGCTGTCCACGGTATCCTTGATTGTCCCCTCCATTCGGTCGTGGGTTCTGCTTGGGCACGTTGCCTTGCTGTCCAGGGCCTCTCCTTGGGCACTGGCTCGCGAAGTGTCATGTTTCCCCGCATGCAAAGCATGCCCTATTGCCTACGGCAGCAGATACGTTGGGGCAGGGGTTTTGAACAGGAGCGCCCAAGTTGGGTCGGGGCACAGGAGGCAAAGGCAGACGAGGTGCTTGTGCAACGGGTCGTTGCTGTGGTGGCTGATTAGGGCGGTATGCAGGAGCGGTCAATCCATACTGCGGTGCGGCTGGGGGCATGTACCGAGGTCGTACGTTGCTCCCTTGGGGCTGGTATGGCATCTTCCTCTTGCACTCTCGCTCGATCTCTCGGATCTTGCTTTCAACCACTATAGCCTTGTCAACCAGCTTCTGGAAACTCGCGTAGTCATTATTGAGGAGCTGAACCTGGATCTCATTGTTCAACCCTCTCATGAACAGGTACTGCTTCTGTTGGTCCGAGTTGACATCTTCGGGGGCATACCGGGACAGTTGCGTGAACTTGTTGAGATACTCATTCACGCTTCTCTGTCCTTGGCGGAGACCTTCGAACTCCTGTCTCTTGAGCATCATTACACCAGCAGGGATGTAATGAGAGCGTAAACTCTCCTTGAACTCAGTCCAAGCGATCATCTCCGGGTCGATATGAGCGTTGCATAGGGCATCCCACCAGTCAGCGGCAGCTCCCATGAGTTGGTGCAACGCAAAAAGAACCTTCTCTCGGTCATTGCACTGCACTATGGCAAGCTTCTTCTCCATGGATTTCAACCAGTCATTGGCATCCATGGGGTCGTTAGCTTGAGCAAAGGTGGGTGGTCGAGTCCTCATGAACTCTCCCAGTCTGTTATGAGCATGCGGTGGTGGTGGCGGTGGTGCCAGAACGGGGTTGTTGTCGTTGGCCTGCAACTGACCCAAAGTTTGGATCATGTTTTGCATAAGTTGATTCTGCATGGCCATCAACCATTCCAGGTTGTTTTCACCAGCTCCGGGGTTAACAGGAACTTCGTCGTGGCCACCCTCTTGGTTGCCACGGACGTTCCTTCCTTGGCGGCCGGCGTTTCCTCTCACCATCTGTGAGAGAGAACAAAATAGAATAGAGGTTAGAAGGTTAGATGGATCCCCCTCACTATATGCATCAAGGTGGGTTGGACTGTATATATTAGCCCATATGAGGATGTGAACAAGTGCCGAGGCATCTCACACCTCTTTCTACTTATGTGTGGGTATGGGCAATGCTTGAGACGTCTCACAACTCACACTAAGCACACAATCACAAGCAATCACCACAAGGGCTCACACAACTCCTATTCAAGGCTTATTCAATGGGGGTCCTATATGGCATAGGGTGATGCCAAATCTGTAATCCAACTATGGCTTCTCCTAGGCTTGTACCCTTTGATCAGCGTGGCTTAGCTTACCAATCTGTGATCTATCTCGGTTGTGTTATCTACGATCAACCCGTGGCTAGTTGACACCAATCTATGCCTGATACCAACTTGTGACCTCTATCTAAGCGTGTAACCTATCGTCAACCCGTGGCTCTGATACCAATCTATGACGCCCTCAATTCTGTGGAAAACCACGGAACCGAGAACTGAAGCATATGTGTGCCCAGGATGTTCATCACACATATACACATCATCCACAAACTTAATTTCAGAATATATATGACCACGAATAACAGAGTTTATTACAATGTCTCATGAGTCTTGGACTCATGCTCACAGCGGAAGTCTTAATCTAACAGCGGAAGTCTTTATTTTAGCAGAGGAAGTCTTCTAACTAATGCGGAAGCAATCTAAACAGCAGCAGCAGCTCCATCTCTGCTCCATCCCCACAGGCAAGGTTGAGGACAGATTACACGCCTAATGCTCCACCTGGTCTTCATAGTAATCTTCTCCTGTTGTTGATGATGAAATAATAATGCAAGTTTGAGTACAATGATGTACTCAACAAGTGCAGGAAAATATGCTATGTAGCTCACAACAAGGTAGGTATAAAAAGGCTCATTGCAGAAAGCAAAGTTATTTATCAAAACCATGATAAAACAACAACTTATCTCTAAGTGAATTTAATCCCAACATGTATTAAAATACCAATCATACCTCCATTATGTTCTTTACCTTCCATGTCCAATCAGACATTAATTAACTTCATTCTCGCTCACGAATACCTTCTCATATTCGCTACCTTCTCACGAATACCATCTCGTATTCGCTATCATCTCATCTCAAACAATTCCGTCTCACAACGAGGCCAATCTCATTGCCACGACTCAACAGTCATGCAACCAAATCTTATCACCCGGACTCAACAGTCCAGAAAACCAAACCAAAATCAAACCATAACCAAAACCATCCAACTAATCATCGAAGTTGGCCAGGCGCTCGTGACCGTAAGCACGGCTATCATGATAGTTTTAAGACTCTGCAGAGGTTGTACCACTTTACCCACAAGTTTGTGATTTCGTCACCCGTCGGCGACTACAGAACCTCAATTATACCAGTACACAACCGTCAGTGTATGGTCAAGAGATCACAAAATAGCCTTTACAAAGGGGCTACTAGATGTATGGACTCACTAAGGTTTCACCGGCAGGCTAAAATCTCCAATTCTCCCACCCACGGGCCTCCTCTTGTGCCATGCAGTTCCTAGGGCAGTCCTCACTCGACTCCCATTCCCTGCGCCTTCCACGGTCCATAACAATCTAGCAACTTAACTAATTACTCAGCTAAGCCGCACCCATACTTGGCCTTGTGGTGGAACTGTTATCCTGACATGTGCTCGCATGAACCGGTCCTTAGATCTACGGCAAGTAAACCACCATCTCATGCTACCTCATTCACAAACCCGGCTTGCTGTTTTCTCCCTCCGATCCATGTTCATTAACAACATCAGTTTCTCATTATCATTACGAGTGCAGTTAGCTAGACACATCTATCTCGCTCCCCGTAATCCCATGGACTCAGCGAAGCATAAAAGTAAAAAACCATACCCGACTCATAAAACTTCCCAGGCGACAAGGGTGTTTTAACCCAAACTAGTAAACTCCTATAAAAGGTTTCTCATCATGTTTGACTCAGCACACACACCTTTTTGCAAAACAAAATAGTTTCCCAAAACATAGGATAAATATGGTCAAGGGGCACTTACCTTGTTCTGGCGGTTCCTATTGCTCAAAATCTTGTTGTTGTAGTCCGTCGTAGGTAGCTCCCTGAGCTTGTCCTTCTATACACAATCATGCACATACAAGATTCACAACAATCAATATCATGCACAAACTCTACTTTAAGATGCAATGATGTATATGCATGTTAATCCTATGGTGCAGTTTTGTTTTGTGCGCGTTCTTGCATGTTTGCATGGGTTTATGATGAACAAAGTTGTAGAGATCAATTGTGGATGTGGCGATGATCTTGACTTAGTTCAAACCGATCAGCAAGTGATCTGTCCACGAAAAAGCTTCTGTTTGAAAGGAATCGAAGAACAGATGCAAAGAAAACATGATGATGTTCTTAACATGGTATTGGAGACCTACCTTATGTTCTTCTTAGTCTCGGGGTCCTTCTCCTATCAGACAGATCGTTGGGGCTCTCTTCCGGCGATCTCTCTCGACCAAACTCCGGCAAAGGGTTTATTCGGCAAGCTGGGGCTAGGGCTCTAAGTCGTCGGCTCAGAAGTTGGAAAAGAAGTTCGTGGTTTCGGCCAAAGGTTCTGGATTCTATTCATAATCGGGAAGAAAGAGTTCTAATTTGAAATCTGATTGGACTTCGAATAAGAGTCCTATTCAACTTGTCGTTGAATCTTAACAACTTATCTTTAGTTGATTTGGTGCGGTAACGTTGTGGAATTTGTGTCGGTTTCCTCCCGTACCGGTATTCCCACGCGTAAAAAAAAACCGCTCCAGAACTCGTTACCTCCGCGGTGATGAGCTCCGGAAGCTCCACGTGTCCATTGGGCCTGGTCTCCCTCCTTCCGCAGAGACGTGCTCCATTTGTGCCGTGTGTCAAGCGAGTGAGACCTCCCTCTTTCTCAGAGGCGGGCTCTGCGTGCGCACGTATCTTGGCGGTCGGGACCTCCTCTTTATTCGGAGGTGGCTCCGGCTGTGCCACGTGTCCTAACAGTGCCAGATTTTCTTCCTTCTCAGAGACGAGCTCCGAGGTTGACACGTGTCCAATAGGACTGAACCTCCCTGAGGTGAGCTCCAGAGGTGACATGTGTCTGGTATTGTCGGACCTCCCGGAGGTGAGCTTCCAGAGCGACACGTGTCCCGCGTGGCTGGTCCTCTCTTTTCTGTGGTAAATAGCTCCTAAGGTGACACGTGTCCTTCGGGACTGGCCTCGCTTCTCTGCAGAGGCTAGCTCCAGGAGAAACACGTGTCCCACAGGGTCGGACTTCTCCCCCTTTGCGGAGATGAGCCCCGAGCCTGCCACGTAGCCAGTTTAGTGGCGGACCTCTCCCCATTTGCGGAGATGATCTCCGAAGGCGCCACGTGGCCAGCGGCCGTGGAAAGTGTCTTCGACTCTCTTGGTGAACTGGGTTTTGCTCTTTTTGGCTATCTTTTTGACTCTTTCTCTGTTCCCACTTCTTTTAAAATGTTATCTCTACATGAAACATGAATACATGCAGAAACCAAAAAAATGAGAGTGTCACATCGACTATCATGATAGTTTTACACTCTGTAGAGTTTGTACCACTTTACCCACAAGTTTGTGATTTCGTCACCCGTCAGCGACTGCAGAACCTCCATTATACCAGTACACAACCGTCGGTGTATGGTCAAGAGATCACAAAATAGCCTTTACAAAGGGGCTACTAGATTTATGGACTCACTAAAGTTTCACCGGCAGGCTGGAATCTCCAATTTTCCCACCCACGGGCCCCCTCTTGTGCCATGCAGTTCCCAGGGCAGCCCTCACTCTACTCCCATTCCCCGTGCCTTCCTCGGTCCATAACAATCTAGCAACTTACCTAATTAGTCAGCTAAGCCGCACCCATATTTGGCCTTGTGGTGGCACTGTATTCCTGGCATGGCTCGCATGAACCGGTCCTTAGATCTATGGCTAGTAACCACCATCTCATTCTACCTCATCCACAGACCAAGCTTTCCTAGATCTCCCTCCGATTCATGTTTATTAACATCAAGTTCTCATTACCATTATTCATACGAGTGCAGTCAGCTAGAGACATTCTATCGCTTCCCATATCTCGTAGATTAGCGAAGCAAAAGTAAAAAACGACCATACCCGACTCATAAACTTCCCTGGCGACAAGGGTGGTTAACAAAACTAGTAAACTCCTATGAAAGGGTTTCCCATCAAGTTGACTCAAGCACACAGACCTTTTCGCAAACAAAACAGTTCCAAAAACATGGGATCAATATGGTCAAGGAGCACTTGCCTTGTTCTTGCGGCTCTAGTTGTTCTTGTGTCTCGATGTTCTCGTGCCGTAGTCCTTCGTAGATAGCTCCCTGAGCTTGTCCTTCTACTTACAATTGCATGCATACAAGATTCACAGCAATTAATTATTATGCACAAACTTTACTCAAGATGCAATGATGCTTATGCATGCTAATCCTATGATAAAGTTTTTATTAGATCAGTTTGTACGTGCTTTTGCATGTTTTAATAGGCTTGCATGGGGTTTACGATGAACAGAGGTGTAAAGATCAAATGTGGACATGGTAATGATCTTGACTCAAGATCTAGATCAGACCGATCAACACGTGATCTGTCCACGAAAAAGCTTCTGTTCGAAGGGATCAAAGAACAGATGCAAAGAAAACCGCAATGATGTCTTAAGGTGGTATTGGAGACCTACCTTACTTCCTTCGGGTCCTTCCTCTAAAATAGATCATCGGCTTTCCTCCGGCGATGGCGATCGTGTCTTGCTTCTCGGCGGGTCTCTCCGGTCTCGTTCCAAAACAGCGGCATTCTACACCATCTACCATACAATGCTTCAAATGGTGACATCTTTAAGCTAGCTTGATAGCTGTTGTTATAGGAGAATTCAGCATACGGCAAGCTCCTATCCCAACTTCGCCCATGTTTCAAGGCGCAAGCTCTCAACATGTCCTCGAAAATTTGGTTTGTCCTTTCGGTTTGTCCATCAGTCTGCGGGTGGTAGGCGGAGCTAAAATCCAGTCGTGTACCCATAGCTTCATGCAGCTTCTTCCAGAACCTAGAGGTAAACTGAGTACCCCGGTCTTAAACTATCCTCTTCGGGACTCCATGAAGGCACACGATTTGCTCCATGTACAACTCGGCTAGACCTTCCACGCGGTACGTGGTTTTAACAGGAAGAAAATGAGCTGTTTTCGTCAATCGGTCCACGATAACCCAAATGGAGTCGTAACCCGATCGAGTACGTGGTAATCCGATGATAAAATCCATACTGATGTCTTCCAACTTCCACTCGGGTACCTTTACGTGTTGCAACAGTCCAGTGGGTCTTTGATGTTCGGCCTTCACCCGTTGGCATGTGTCGCATAGGCAACATATTCAGCTATGTCCCTCTTCATACCATCCCACCAATAACAAGTCTTCAAGTCCTTGTACGTCTTGGTACTCCCAGGATGTATGGAATAGGGTGATTCATGTGCCTCCTTTAATATCGTGTCGCGGATGTGCTTCACGTTAGGCACACAAATCTTTTTTCCTAGCCAAAGCGTACCCTTCTCGTCTTCCTTGAAGTCCTTTTCGATGCCTTGTTGGATTCTTTCCTTGATCCCCTTAATCTCCTCATCCATCGCTTGGCCATCTCTTATCTCTTGTTCCAATGAAGAGTGGAGTTCCATCACTTCCATCTCATTCAAGAAACCGAGATGTAACCGTTCGAACTCCTTTCAAAGCTCGGGTGGTAGCTCCCAAACCATGAGATGGTGACATGCTCCCTTTCGGCTCAATGCATCAGCTGCTACATTGGCCTTTGCAGTGTGATAGTTGATTCCAACATCATAATCCTTGATAAGTTCCAACCATCGACGTTGCCTCAAATTCAAATCTGTTTGGGTGAATATGTACTTGAGGCTATTATGATCCGTATAGATCTCAAATCGATGAACAAGGATATAATGTCTCCAAATCTTTAATGCATGCACTACGGCTGCGAGTTCCAAGTCATGTGTAGGGTAATTAATCTCATGCTTCTTTAATTGTCGTGAGGCATAGGCTACCACTTGTCCTTCTTGCACGAGCACACATTCAATCCCTTGTCTGGATGCGTCACAATATATGTCAAAGGTCTTGCTTACGTCCGGTAATACTAGAACTGGTGCTGTGGTTAGCCTTTTCTTGAGCTCCTCAAAGATTTTTTGGCATGCTGGTGTCCATTGGAAGGCTTTTCCCTTCATTAGCAACTCCGTCATAGGTTTTTCTATCTTGGAGAAGTCCTTGATGAACCGGCGGTAGTATCCATCCATCCCAAGAAAACTCCGAATATCCCTCACGTTTTGCGGTTGGTTCCACGTCAGAACATCTCCCACTTTTCCGGGATCAACCGATACTCCTTTCTCGGAGATAATGTGGCCTAGGAACGATATCTCCTTTAGCCAAAATTGACGTTTTCTGAGCTTGGCATATAATTGATGCTCTCGCAGCTTTTGCAATGTCAATCTCAAATGTTCATCATGTTCCTCCTCACTTTTCGAATACACCATGATGTCGTCAATGAAAACCATGATGAACTTATCCATGTACTCCATGAAGACCTTGTTCATGAGGTACATGAAGTATGCGGGTGCGTTTGTTAACTCAAAAGACATAACGGTATATTCATACGAACCATACTGTGTCCGAAAGGTAGTCTTGAGTATGTAGGAGGGCTTAATCTTCAGCTGGAAATATCTCGTCCGAAGATCAATCTTGGAAAAGGCTCGGGCTCCCTTCATTTGGTCGAATAGGTCCTCTATACGGGGCAGAGGGTACTTGTTCTTGATCGTCACTTCGTTGAGAGACCTATAATTCACGCACATCCTTTGGGTCCCATCCTTCTTATCTATGTAGAGCACGGGGGCTCCCCATGGTGACGAGCTTGGACGTATAAAACCCTTCTCTAGCTGTTCCTGGATTTACTTCTTGAGCTCCACTAGTTCGTTAACGGGCATCCTATAGGGTCTCTTTGCTATAGGTGCAGTTCCGGGTACTAGGTCAATGGAAAACTCAATGTCCCGGTCAGGTGGCATTCCTGGAAGTTCTTCTGAGAACACGTCCGAGAATTCTTGAACCACCGGAATGCTTTCCAGGGTTGCTTCTTCAACGTGGTTCAATGTTGCCTTCTCGGTTGCCGGTTGGGCTGACTCGAACTCAATATGGGTACCGTGCTCGTTTGTCAACTGCACGCTCCTCTCGGCACATTGGATTACTCCGTTGTGCTTGCTTAACCAATCCATTCCGAGTATTATATCAAGCCCTTGAGAATCCAAGACAATGATGTTGGCAAGGAAGTCTACCCCCCTTATTTTAAGGTTTACTTTTGGACATACTATATTAGTCCTCATCTCTCCACCGGGAGAATTAACCAACATAGTATATTTCATGTGTGATATGGGTAGATTATACTTGGCAACATACTTGGATGATATGAATGAATGTGATGCTCCGCAATCAAATAGAATGGTGGCTGGGTTGGAGTTGGCAACGAACATACCAATCACGACGTCCTAAGCCTGTTGTGCTTCCTCACCAGAGACATGGTTCACGTTGCCGCGAGCGTAGTTCTACTGTCCACGGTTTCCTTGATTGGCTCCTCCTTTCGGCCGTGGGTTCTGCTTGGGCACGTTGCTTGGTTGTCCAGGACCTCTCTTGGGGCACTGGCTCGCAAAGTGTCCCGTCTCCCCGCATGCAAAGCATGCCTTGTTGCCCACGACAGCAGGTACGTTGGGGCGGGGGTTTTGTACAGGAGCGCCCATGTTGGGTCAGGGCGCAGGAGGCAAAGGCACACGAGGTGCTTGCATGGCAGGACGTTGCTGTGGTGGTTGATTAGGGCGAAAAGCATAAGGGGTCGAGCCATACTGCAGTGCAGCTGAGGGTATGTACCGGGGGCGTACGTTGCTCCCTTGTGGCTGGTACGGCATCTTTCTTTTGCCCTCTCGCTTGATCTCAAGGATCTTGCTCTCAACCACTATGGCTTTGTCAACTAACTTCTGGAAGCTCGCATAGTCATTGCTGAGGAGCTGAACATGGATCTCATTGTTCAGCCCTCTCATGAACAAGTACTGCTTCCATTGGTCTGAGTTGACATCTTCGGGGGCATACCTTGACAGCTGCGTGAACTTGTTAAGGTACTCATTCACACTCTTCTGTCCTTGGCGGAGACCTTCGAACTCTTGTCTTTTGAGCATCATTACTCCAGCAGGGATGTAATGAGAGCGGAAACTCTCCTTGAACTTAGTCCAAGTAATAGTCTCTGGGTCCACATGAGCATTACAAAGGGCATACCACTAGTCAGCGGCAGATCCCATGAGTTAGTGAGACGTGAAGAGAACCTTCTCTCGATCATTGCACTGAACTATAGCAAGCTTCTTCTCCTTGGATTTCAACCAATCGTCGGCCTCCATAGGATCCTTAGCTTGAGCAAAAGTGGGTGGTCGAGTCCTCATGAACTCTCCCAGCCGGTTGTGAGCTGGTGGTGGTGGCGGTGGTGCAGGAACGGGGTTATTATTGTTGGCTTGCAGCTGACCCAAAGTTTGGATCATTGTTTGCATAAGCTGATTTTGCATGGCCATCAACCGTTCCAAATTGTTTGCACCAGCTCCGGGGTTGTCATTTTGAGGAACCTCTACGTGGTCATCTTCTTGGTTGCCACGGACATTCCTCCCTTGACGGCCTGCGTTTCCTCTCACCATCTGTGAGAGAGAGTTGGATAGAATAGAGGTTAGAAGGTCAGATGGATCCCCTAACTATATGCATCAAGGTGGATGGGCTATATATATTAGCCTATATGAGGGTGTGAACAAGTGCCGAAGCATCTCACATCTCTCTACTATGTGTGGTTATGGATAACGCTGAAACGTCCCACAACTCACACTAAGCACTCAAGCACAACAATCATCACAAAGGTTCAACACGCAACTCCTATTCAAGCTTATTCAATGGGAGTCCTATTGTCAAGGTGGTTCCAATGCCAATCTATGCATTTTACTAAGCTTGCATCCTATGGTCAGCGTGGCTTCTAATACCAATCTGTTACTAGGGGTGCATCCTACAGTCAATGTGGTAGCTCTGGTACCAATCTGTGACGCCCCTATTCTGAGAGGAAACCCCTCAGAACCGAGAGTGATGCGTATGTGTGCCCAGGGTGTTCATCACACATAAACATATAATCCACAAACTGAATTTAGAATATATATAACCATGAATAACAGGGTTTATTACAAAGTCTCATGAGTCTCAGACTCATTCTAGCAGCGGAAGTCTTTAATCTAGCAGCGGAAGTCTTATTCTAGCAGTGGAAGTCTTTATTCTATTGCGGAAGCAACTAAGCAGCAGCAGCGGCTCCATCTCTACTCCATCCCCATAGGCAAGTTGACGGTGGATCACACTCCTAATACTCCACGTGGTCTTCATAGTACTCCTCTCCTGTTGCTGATGATATATGATAATGCAAGTTTGAGTACATGACATACTCAGCAAGTGTGGGAAGTATGACATGTAGCTTACAACAAGGCAGGTATAAAAAGGCTCATTGCAGAAAGCAAAGTTTATTTCTCAAAGCACGATAAAAATAGAAACTTAACTTTAAGTGAATGTAATCCCAACATGTACTTAAACATCAACATACCTCCATCATGATTCACCACCTTTCATGTCTCTTCCAGACATTTATCTTTCTCAACTTTTCTCAAGCTCATGAATACCATCTCGTCTTCACTACCATCTCATGAATACCATCTCGTATTCACTACCATTTCATCTCGTATTCACTACCATTTCATCTCGTATTCAATTCCTTCTCACACCGAGACCAAATCTCATTGCCATGACTCAACAGTCATGCAACCAATCTCATTGCCCGAACTCAACAGTCCCGAAAACCAAATCCAAAGACCAAACCATAACCAAATACCATCCAAACCATCCCAAAAATCATCCCAACTAATCATGTGGGTTGTCCAGGCGCTTGTGTCCGTAAGCTCGGCTATCATGATAGTTTAAGACTGCAGAGTTTGTACCACTTTACCAACAAGATTGTGATTTCGTCACCCGTCGGCGACTGCAGAACCTCCATTATACCAGTATACAACCGTCGGTGTATGGCCAAGAGATCACAAAATAGCCTTTACAAAGGGGCTACTAGATGTATGGACTCACTAAGGTTTCACCAGCAGGCTAGAATCTCCAATTCTCCCACCCACGAGCCCCCTCTTGTGCCATGCACTTCCCAGGGCAGTGCTCACTCGACTCCCATTTCCTGCGCCTTCCATGGTCCATAACAATCTAGAAACTTACCTAATTATTCAGCTAAGCCACACCCATATTTGGCCTCGTGGTGGCATTATTATCCTGGCGTGGCTCGCATGCACCGGTCCTTAGATCTACGGCAAGTAAACCACCATATCATTCTACCTCATCCACAAAACTAAGCTTGCCTAGATCTCCCTCTGATTCATGTTCATTAACATCAAGTTCACATTATCATTACTCATAAGTGCAGTTAGCTAGACACATTCTATCGCTTCCTATATCACGTAGATTAGTGAAGCAAAAAGCAAAACCGACCATACCCGACCCATTAACTGTCCCGGCGAAAAGGGTGGTTAACAAAACTAGTAAACTCCTATGAAAGGGTTTCCCATCATGTTGACTCAAGCACACACACCTTTTCGCAAACAAAACAGTTTTCCAAAAACATGGGATCAATATGGTCAAGGAGCACTTGCCTTGTTCTTGTGGCTTCTGTTGCTCAGGGATCTCGAAGTCTTGTTGCTGAAATCCTTCGTAGATAGCTCCCTGAGCTTGTCCTTCTTGCTTTCTTTGGTCCTCCCTCCTAGCAAAAGCAGATTGTCGGGCTCTCCTCCAGTGGCGGCGATCATGTCTGGCTCATCGGCGGTCTCTCCGGTGGTCAAACTCCGGTGAAGGGGTTTAGCTTGGCGAGTTTGGGGCTAGGGCTTCTAAGTTGTCGGCTTAGAAGAGATGTTACGACCAAGGGGTTGTTTTGGGTTCTATTTATAATCGGGAAGAGAAGAGTCCTAATCTGATCGGAATTCGAATAAGAGTCCTATTCAAATTGTTTTTGAATCTTAACAACTTATCTTCAAATGTTTTGGTGCGTATCACTCGTGGAATTCGTATCGGTTTCCTTCCGTGTCGGTATTCCCGCATGTACAGAAGCAAAAAGTGCTTCAGATCTCATCACCTCCGCGGTGATGAGCTCTGGAGGCTCCACGTGTCCTGCGGGGGTCAGGTCTCCCTTTTCCGCAGAGGCGAGCTCTGGTTGTGTCGCGTGTCAGGCGGGCGAGACCTCCCTTTCCCTTAGAGGTAAGATCCACGTGCGCCACGCGACCTGGCGGGTGGGACCTCTCTCTCCCTTAGAGGCGAGCTTCGCGAACGTCACGTGTCCGTGCCGGACCTCCCCTCTCTTCGGAGGTGAGCTACGATAGTGCCACGTGTCAAAGCTGGACCTCCCCTCTCTTCGGAGGTAGCTCCGAATGTGCCACGTGTCAGAGCCGGACTTCCCCTCTCTTCGGAGGTGGGCTCGGAGAATGCCACGTGTCCAGTAGCACCAGACTTCCTTTCTCGTCAGAGACGAGCTCCGAGGTCAACACGTGTCTGTTAGCGTCGGACCTCTCGGAGATGAGCTTTGGAGGTGACACGTGTCCAACATTGTCGGACCTCCCGGAGGTGAGCTCCGGAGATGACACGTGTCTAGTAGGACTGGACCTCTCGGAGGTTAGCTCCGAGAGCGACACGTGTCCCACGGGGTTGGTTCTCTCTTTTCCGCAGCGACTAGCTCCGGTGGCGACACGTGTCCTGCGAGGCTGGACTTCGCTCCTTTGCAGAGGCTAGCTCCGGGGGCAACACGTGTCCCACGGGGTCGGACCTCGCCCCTTTCGCAGAGAGGAGCCCCGAGCCTGCCACGTAGCCAGTTAGCGGCAGACCTCCCCCCCTTTGCGGGGATGAGCTCCGAATGCGCCACGTGGCCAGCAGGTCGCGGGAGTTGTCTTCAGCGCTCTCAGTGAACTGGAATTAGCTCTTTCTGGCTATCTTTTTGATTCTTTCTCTGTTCCTACTTCTTTTAAAATGTTTTCTCTACATAAAATATGAATGCATGCAGAAATCTAAATTGAGGGTGTCACAGTTATGGTTTGGTCTTTGGATTTGGTTTTCGAGACTGTTGAGTCCGGGTAATGAGATTGGTTGCATGACTGTTGAGTCATGATAATGAGATTTGATCCCTGTTATGAGATGGAATTGATTATGATATGAGATGGTAGTGAATACAAGATGGTATTCCTGAGCATGAGAAAAGATGACAAAGATAAATGTCTGGAAGAGACATGAAAAGTGGTGAATCATGATGGAGGTATGTTGTTGTTTAAATACATGTTGGGATTACATTCACTTAAAGCTAGTTGCCGTTTTTATCATCATTTGTGAAATAAACTTTGCTTTTATGCAATTAGCCTTTTTATACCTACCCTTTTACAAGCTACATGTCATACTTCCCGCACTTGTTGAGTACGTCATATACTCACCCTTGCATTATCATACATCATCAGCAACAGGGGAGAAGTACTATGAAGACTACGTGGAGTATTAGGCGTGTAATCTATCCTCAACCTTTCTTGTGGAGTAGAGATGGAGCCACTGCTGCTGCTTAGTTTGCTTCCGCACTAGTAAGAAGACTTCTGCTCCTAGAATAAAGACTTCCGCTGCTAGAATAGATTAGATACTTCCGCTGCAATAGAGATTGATGTAATAAAGAACTTGAACATATTCATTCGTGGTTATATATATTCTGAATTCAGTTTGTGGATTAAATGTGTATGTGTGATGAACATCCTGGGCACACATATGCATCAGTCTCGGTTCCGAGAGGTTTTTCTTCTCGGGATAGGGTCGTCACATATTGGTATCAGAGCCACAATTGATCATAGGTCACACGCCTAGATAGAAATCACAGATTGGTATCAACCTGCCACGGTTGATCGTAGGTCACCCGCCTAGATAGAAATCATAGATTGATATTAGAGCGTCCAAGCCTAGGTGAGACCACAGATTGGTATCAAGCTACCACGGTTGACTGTGGGTTGCAAGGCTAGATAAGGTCACAGATTGGTAGCAGAACCACGATTGACCATAGGACGCAAGCCTAGTCGCAGATTGGTATTAGGGGCCACGCTGAACATAGGATGCAAGCCTAGATAGAATGCATAGATCGGCATTAGAACCCCATTGACCATAGGACAAAGCCACAGATTGGTCATAGATTGGTATCACCCCAAACCACATAGGACCCCAACTGAGTAAGACTTGAATAGGAGTTGTGTGCTGAACTTTTGTGATGATTGTTGTGCCTGAGTGCTTAGTGTGAGTTGTGGGACGTTTCAGCGTTGTCCATATCCACACATAGCAGAGAGATGTGAGATGCTTCGGCACTTGTTCACATCCTCATATAGGATGATATATATAGTCCATTCACCTTGATGCATATAGTTGAGAGGGATCACTCTAAACTTCTATCCTCTATTCTACTGAACTCTCTCTCTCAAAGATGGTCAGAGAAAACGCCGGCCGACAAAGGAGGAACTTCTGTGGCAACCAAGAGGATGACCACGTCGAAGTTCCTGAGAATGACAACCCTAGAGCTGGTGCAAACAAACTGGAACAGTTGATGGCCATGCAGAACCAGCTTATGCAAACCATGATCCAAACTTTGGGTCCGCTGCAACCCAACAACAATAACCCCGTTCCTGCACCGCCACCACCACCACCACCACCGCCGGCTCACAACCGACTGGGAGAGTTCATGAGGACTCGACCACCCACTTTTCCTCAAGCTAATGACCCCATGGAGGCTGATGATTGGTTGAAATCCATGGAGAAGAAGCTTGCCATAGTTCAGTGCAACGACCGAGAGAAAGTTCTCTTTGCATCGCACAAACTTATGGGAGCAGCCGCTGACTGGTGGGACGCCCTTTGCAATGCTCATGACAACCCGGAGAATATTACTTGGACTGAGTTCAAGGAGAGTTTCCGCTGTTATTACATCCCTATGGGAGTCATGATGCTCAAGAGGCAAGAGTTTGAGGGTCTCCGCTAAGGACAGAAGAGCTTGACTGAGTACGTTAACAAGTTCATGCAGCTGTCAAGATATGCCCCCGAAGATGTCAACTCGGACCAACGGAAGCAGTACTTGTTCATGAGAGGGTTTTACAATAAGATCCAAGTTCAGCTTCTCAACAATGACTATGCAAACTTCCAGAAGCTAGTTGACAAAGCCATAGTGGTTGAAAGCAACATCTGAGAGATCGAGCAAGAGGGCAAAAGAAAGATGTCGTACCAGCCACAAGGGAGCAATGTATGCCCCAGGTACATGCCCCCAGCTGCACCACAGCCTTGCTCGTCTACTTCCACTTTTCGCCCTAACCAACCATCACAGCAACGTCCTGCCATGCAAGAACCTCGTGTGCCTTTGCCTCCTGTGCCCCGACACAATATGGGCAACCCTTCTCAAAACCCCTGCCCCAACATACCTGCTGTCATGGGCAACAAGGCAAGCTTTGCATGCAGAGAGACAAGACACTTTGTGAGCCAGTGCCCGAAGAGAGGTCCTGGACAACCAAGCAACATGCCCAAGCAAAACCCATGGCCGAAAGGAGGAGCCAATCAAGGAAACCGTGGACAGCAGAACTACGCTCGCGGCAACGTGAACCATGTCTCTGCTGAGGAAGCACAACAGGCTGAGGACGTCGTGATTGGTATGTTCCTTGCTAACTCCAACCCAGCCACCATTTTATTTGATTCCGGAGCATCACATTCATTCCTATCATCCAAGTATGTTACCAAGTATAATCTACCCATATGAAACTTGAAATATACTATGTTGGTTAATTCTCCCGGTGGAGAGATGAGGACTAATATAGTATGTCCAAAAGTAAACCATAAAATAAGGGGGGTAGACTTCCTTGCTGTGACACCCTAATTTTTTTATTTCTGCATATATTTTTATAAGATTGAAACAGAGAAGGATCAAAAGATAGCCAAAAGGAGCCAACTTCAGTTTGCCTGGAGCGCCGTAAACATTTTCCGCGGGTCGTTGGCCATGTGACGCGTCCGGAGCTCATCTCCGCAAATGGGGAGAGGTCCGCCGCTAAACTGGCTACGTGGCAGGCTCTGGGCTCATCCCCGCAAAGGGGGAGAGGTCCGACCCCATGGGACACGTGTTGCCCCCGGAGCTAGCCTCTGCGGAGAAGCGAGGCCGGTCCCACAGGACACATGTCACCTTAGGAGCTATTCACCGCGGAAAACAGAGGACCAGTCACGCAGGACACGTGTCGCTCCCGGAGCTCACCTCCTGGAGGTCAGTCACTGTTGGACACGTGTCAACCTCGGAGCTCGTCTCTGAGAAGAAAGGAAGTCTGGTGCTGTTAGGACACGTGGCACACCCGGAGCCACCTCCAAAGAGAGGGGAGGTCTGGTATTGACACGTGGCGTTCACGGAGCCACCTCCGAATAGAGAGGAGGTCCCGACCGCCAGGATACATGGCGCACGTGGACCCCACCTCTGAGAAAGAGGGAGGTCTCGCTCGCTTGACACACGGCACAACCGGAGCTCGTCTCTGCAGAAAGGGGGAGACCAGGCCCCCGATGGACACGTGGAGCTTCCGGAGCTCATCACCGCGGAGGTACCGAGTTCTGGAGCGGTTTTTGCTTCTGTACGCGTGGGAATACCGGTACGGGAGGAAACCGACATGATTTCCACAATGTTACTGCACCAAATCAATTAAAAGATAAGTTGTTAAGATTCAACGACAATTTGAATAGGACTCTTATTCGAAATACAATCAGATTAGGACTCTTCTCCTCCTAATTATAAATAGAACCCAGAACCTTTGCCCAACCACGTACTTCTTTTCCACTGTAAAAGTCCCAAAAATGTGTATGAATAAAAACCAAGGTTGGAGTTCATATGTGTGGCAAAGACATGAAAAATGGGACTTGCTAAAACTTTTCTTCATGCAAAGTAATACATGGATGACCATCCAAAATGAGGCTCACCTTTTTATTTAAAAGGGTTGAACCAATAAGGAGTTAAATACCTCTTTGCATGTGAGTTTAAAAATCAGATTTGAAATTCAAAGTTCACACATGTGATGATCAAAAGCTTTGAATAAACATGCAGCCATATGGTTGGATTTATAGGGAAAAGTTTTATCACCAACTTTGCATTTGTAGGGTGGGCTCAAAAAGGAGTTTAAGAGGAGCATTTGTAAATTCTAGCCAAATTCAAAATTGTCATACCAATTCAAACTGAATTTGGAGAATTCAAATTCTAACCCACATTTTAAAACTCAGAATTGTGGTAATTAAAGAGATCAGCTTGAACAGATAATTGGGAGGTACATGTGAAGTGGGACCCACATGTCATGGAGCTAAAGGAGGTGCCTTGCACACTAAGTCTCAGCCCCGGTGGGGAAATTCACCGAACAACACGTGAGCCACGAGCAGCTCCCACCGTGGAGCCACTGGGCGGCTCGGCAGCGGCACCAGCTGCTCCCTTTCCCCACGCACGGCGCCCAGAGGCGGTTCTGCGGTCTGATCACCCCCCCTGGACGAAGCAAAGGCCATCCCTTCTTCTCCTCCTCGCGAGCGCACGGCCAGCAACCGTCTTCCCCCCCCCCCCCCCCCCGCCTCTCGGTCCGATCGGAAGAACGGCAAAACCACCGCGCCTCCTTATCCCTTGAGCTTCTAATCCTCTCGCAGAGATCAGCCTCCACCTCCCTGACCTGAAACCAAGTGACTTTCGGCCTCCGTTGCCCAAGAACAAACGCCGCCGCAGCGACCTAGCTCAAAAACGTGATCGGGCGCTCGTGGACAGCCCTCCACAGCGGGTTTCACGGCCGAGCGATCACACCTACGGACGCGCACGGGTGCGGTGCTGCTCTCAGCCCAAGCTCAGGCCGTGCCGCGAGCTATCGGCGGCGAATTTCGAGGTTTTGCTCCGGTGACCTCGTTCCGACCTTCCAGTATGGATTCATCAAATTCCCGCTCTCTAATCCTTCCTAGGTTCTCAAATCTTCCATGTAGCAGCTGGATTATCCGGCGATCATTTTCCCTTTTACATCCAGCGCATGAAAACGCCTCAGACCGACGAATTTCGAGCTTTTCTTGGGTTGTTCACGGCGGACATGTTCGGTCACACGATGACAACCTAGTTCCAGCCCTTTCCGAGCTAGTTTGAGGTCGTGTCAATCTTCCTAGAGGTACGCTGGTGCTGTAGACCTCGTCAGCACAAGTTTTTGAGGGCTGGAGACCTCGGGCGACGCTGCCGAACTACCACAGAGGCAGTCACACGTCGCCGGCCATGTTCCGGTCGTCGGCAGCCCTAGCAAACCCCACAGCCATCCTTGAGGCCCTAAACCCCATGGCGGCGAGTTGTAGCTCCGGCGGTGGCCGGGAAGGCCGGTCCGGCGAGCTTCCGGTTACTCCGGCGAGGGGGAGTGCCCGGCGCGAGCGAGGAGCGGGAGGTAGAAGAAAGCCGTGGGCCCCGGCTGTCAGCAGCTCAAATTTCAAACCCGGGATCGAGTGTGGCCGGGATCCCGTGTGTTGGCGCGCAGAGATACTGTGGCCCGGTGTGGCTTCGTTTCTATTGGCTGGGATTCAAAACAGTAGGTCCAGCCGGATTTTCTGTAGGAAAACAATTCCAGAGTTGGCTCAATCTTTGGAAATTCATAGCTCCTGATAGAAACCTCCAATTTCAGTGATCCCTCTTGGGTTGGATTCATATCTCTGAGTTCTATCCAAATATGAACTCAGATTTGTATGAAATTTAATATTATATTCTGGAAAATTCTTGGAAGGTTTTCTGAAAAAGAATTATTGAGTGAGTTTGGGTTATCCAAAAATCCCCAAATTTTGCCAGAATATTCTCTAGCATAGTACTGACCTACTAGAAAATTTTCAGCTCATTTGAAGATCATTTGTGTAGGAATTTGGTAAATGCAAACTACTGTGTTCAAAAGAGTCCAGAAACATTTTCAGAAAATGTTCCCCACTGCTAAAATCTATTCTGAGCAACCTATAGCTCCAAAAATCATAGGAAAATTTAGGCAAGCTCTATAAGACATACATGGAATTGTAGTTCACTTAATTGGGCATGAAAATGCACATTACTTCAGAATTAATTCTTTTGAGTGGAAATGCTTAAAGAATTGTTCTGGAAGAACTACTCAAGAAAAAGGGCTGAATTTTGGACCAGATTACTCTCATGTGATCAAGAACTCACATGTAAATTATCATCCCAAGATGAGTCCTTTAAATCCCTGTTCTTAGTCTTCCTACTTATGTATAAGGAAAAATACATAAGAGATATTGTGAGAATTATGGAGAACACAATATGACTCCACATTAGCTGCAATTTGTCAAGCTTGATCCTTAGGTAGTATAGAACCTGCTGTAAAAGTTTTGAGCAAATTGGAGTTCCTGTTCTTCAGTTGCACTCAAATCTTTTCAGTTTATCTATTATGTTCATTAGGGGAAATGATTAGAGTATAGCTAAGGCCTTAAGGCCAATTTAGTTTATTTCTGTTCTTTGCACAACAGAGGAAAACCAAGCCATGCTTGGCTTTTCCACACAACCTTTGTTCCTAAGAGATTAATTCTATAACTTATTTCCATTACATTATATAAAACATGTGCATATGCATTTCAATAGGAACCACAACGAAGGGGACTCAAAGGAGTGATTCATCGAAGTGGATCAAGCTTCAGGGAGTCAAGGGTGGATGTGCAAGGACACTAACTTTTTATATATGACTACCCTGCAAAACAGGCAAGCTCCGGTTTGCATTTAACAGCTATTAAGTTTTTATTTTGTATTCACTTTCGGTTAAGAGATGAACTGTGCATTAGGTCTAGTGTTTGATACTCCTCTTGCATAGCCAAATGACCCATTGAGTATTGGGTAGGTGTCTTTCACCGTGTAGAACTGCAATGCTTAAGTACGGTTCGGTAGAAGTCGAGTGGTGAGATGCTACTCGCAGTTTCAGGAACAACAGGGGCATACGGGATTGGTTCATAAATGAATTAGCAAGTTAAAGTTGAGACCGGAAGGTTGTAGGAGCAGCAGGACATAGGGGCCTGGGTGCTGTAGACCTGTCCGTGTCGGTCAAGGACCGATCCGCATGCGGCCCTGTTGAACAAGTTTGAGTTGTGTACCGGACTTATGCTGGCTATATGGGACCCAGTAAACCGATGTACCTCGGGAAGCTGTCGTTGGGACTTTTCGGGTCACCTCAGGCGGACGGCCGGTGTGCAGTATGTGGGAAATATTCTCATGACATCTCATGTCGGTAGGTGCACCATGGGAGTAGCTACTGTACAGGGTGACTTGATCAATTTAGCGGGGGTGAAACAGGGGAAAGGCTGCCACGTACGACGTCAGTGATGGTTGTTGTAGGCAACGTCGAGTACGGGCGTACGTGTCGTGTTGTCCGGGTGTTATTGATTCGAATCACCGTCGCTCGCGGAATGGACCGAGCATACTTGTTCTCACAGTCGTGACGTAGTAAGAACTTGCATGAGAAAGGAACTAATCATATTGATGTGAAGTATCATAACTGCTTTGTATTGGATCTTGATGACTAGGCTAGTGCAAACTCGATTCTTTTATACCATGAGCAACTTACATCGGGGGAAAGCGTTTCTTGTTTGATTGTGGACTCCCGATGTGGCGTGCCCAAGGTTACTTCAAATGCTGCAATTAATACCTGAAAGTAAGGATTCACTTTTAGGCGAGTTAATTATGCTTATGCCATCCTACTTTAGGTACATAACCTCACATAGAGTTTCATGTTTAGGGTGACGGTTAAGTCTTGCTGAGTGTTATGCTCACGGATGCTATCCGAGTTGTTTTGCAGGTAATTGACTCGATGCTTATGAGAAGGGATGCCGATGAGACTCGGGAACCTCCGAGTGCTTACTCAAAGAGCATCCTCGCCGCTGCAGATTGTCTTCGTGTTGCTAGTAAGAAACGTCCGCGGGATGGACTGTTTCTTTGTTGCTAGTTCAGATATGAGTCGTGAGAGTGATAGTCTTCCGCTGTAATTTACTCTGATATAACTATTTGTAAAACATTCTTGTACGCTTCCGCTAAACTATTTATGTAATATGATGTGTGTTCATCGACCCGTGTGCTGTTGGGTGCCGCATAACACGGCACCACCCAACGAGGTCCTGTGGTCCCCCACAGCGTGGTACCAGAGCTGCGTTGGGAACAGAGCACGGATTGAGCATCATATTATGTCAAAAACTTATGATACGGAGAGATAACGGTACTAGGCCCACATAAGGACTACTATTAGCATAATATGAAGGTGGCAAGCTAACTTATTTGTTATATCGGAAAATCGTGCATCTCGGGACGTCTATGTCTTGGGGGGTGCACGTAAGCGCTGTCCACCAGTGCGCACAAGCTGAAGGGTGGAGCCTCACGGGTGGCAGGTAACCCGACTCACTTTAGTACCCTCTACGACTCTTCATGTTGTTTGGGGTATTCGAGCAACGCCATTCCCTGACGTGCGTGGTGCAATTTGGGAGACCCCGTCACGTGGTCAGTAACGTGAACACGTAGCTCAAGGTGTGTTTGGCTTGAGAACACCTGGGCGAGTGATGACGGCCGGGTGTACGATCTGTATGGATACCGGGTTCGGTGTGCAGCCGGGCCTGATGATTGAGTGTGGCTTATGTAGGTGCTAACCACGAAAACCTTAGTGCGTGTAGAGCACGTTTGCAAGTGACCTTTTTAGTGCCACCTAATGATACGTATATGTCGGTGTAACCCGGTTAGGTTTTTCTTAGGTGAGGCAACGTAGTACCGTCATATGTCTTACAGTGCATCGTCACCGTACTACACTGGATAGTATTCTTACCTATGAAGAAATCATTCATGACTAACTTACAAACTAAAAATGGATGTGATAAAGAAAATATTAGTTACTGAGCTCATCATTTGAACTAAGTTTCAAAGAAGAGACTAGTCAGGCTTCTTTTGATCTCAAAGACAGAGTACTCTGTTCTGGCAGAAGATTTTGCTTGATTTTGACAAAGCATAACTCTGTGTATATTGACCCAATGAAGGTGTATGATACAGTTCTGGAAAGGTTTTTTTCAGTGCTCTACAACTTTTCTGAGGACCTCCAGAGCGAAATCAGACGCCAACTTGGTTGAATCTCCAGATGAAGGCAAACTGTTCAGAAAACAGAGCAGCTGCAAACTTCTCTGGATGTCTCTGTAAATTAGCCATAACATTCTGTAGAAGAATTTATAAGGGTCATATGATATACCGTTGGAAAGTTTACGAAACTTGCAACGATTTTTTAGTTCATAGTTTGTTCATAATTGTACCCCATTTGTATGTAACACTGTGATGAAAACAGCCACATACAAAGGAGATGCTGGCAAATTTATCCAGAAAATTCTGTCAACTTTGAACAGTCATAGCTATTGATCCAGAGATGATCTAGGGGCATAAGAGTACTCGTTGGAAAGATACTGAAGTTAACTTTAACTTTGGTATTCAACCGAAGTTATAAAAATGTTTCTAACCGGATCAAAATCTGGGTTAAGTACAGAAAGGGCGGTTCTGTACAGAATAGGGGGATTGTTTATGTTGGCTTTAGAAGGATGTGTAAACATGAAGTATTGTTATGCTTTCATAAAGTTTTAGCATGTTCATGCTTTACATACCTTAACATACTGCTGAGGTCAAGTTTTGACTCTCCTCAAAATAATGCTTTTGCAGTATGGTGCGTACTCATTCTCCGAGTAGGGCTGAAAGTTCTCGCCAAGACGGTGATGACTCGACTCCACCACGGGCACCGCCATCAACGGTATGGGCGGATGTCATGGCTCAGATGGTCGAGTCAAGTCAGGAGAATACAAGACTACTCCAAGCCTTGGTGCAACAGGGCTTACTCCAACACGCACAACAGGACGTTCCACCTCGGAATGCCTATTTGGACTTCTTGGCGACACAACCGCCAATTTTCACGGAAGCCAATGAACCAGTGGAAGCTGATCAGTGGCTTCGAGTTATGGAGTCCAAGTTTGGAGTGTTTGAGTGTGACGAATATCAGAAGACATTATTTGCAGCTCAACAGCTCCATGGAGCCGCCGGTAATTGGTGGTTTGCTTATCTCGCCACCGTTCCGGAAGGCCATCAAGTGGAATGGACGGAATTTTGTGAAGCATTCCGTGCTCGTCACATTCCTATGGGTTTTATCAAGGCCCAAAAGCAAGAATTCAGATACTTGAAGCAGGGGGACATGAGTGTCCTCGATTATGTCAGAAGATTCAACCTTCTGGCACAATATGCTCCTGCTTATGCGACGAGCGAAGCTGCAATGTGTGACTACTTTTTCTATGGCTTGAGTGCCATACTAAAATAGAAGTTAGCTTTGTTCAATCAAGGCAGTTACACTGAGTTGATCAGTGCTGCTCTGCTACAAGAACAAGCGACACTTGAGTGTCAAGCAGAGAAGAGGGACCGGGAGGATGTGCTATAAGACACACCAGTTGTTCCTCGCAAGTACCGTGTGGTGTATCACACACCATCCGATGAAATATTGCAAGCACCAGTGAGATCAACTCCGTACAGATTTCATGCTCAAGAATCATATCATGAAGCAACACCTTTGCCGCAGCAACGAGGGACACCTGTCACATCAGTGCTGCAACCAAGTACGTCAACTTCTCAACCACAAGTCAACGAAGAACTGGGGAAACCTCCGTGTTCTTATTGCCACCGTTCTGGGCAGTTTAGGCAAGAATGCCGGGAGAAGTTGGTGAACACCAGACAGACATCATAATCAGGTGGTATGCCACCACCTGCTCCAGTCAACATAACAGCATTGCAATCCAGGAGTGTGCAACATCTTGCTATTGAGGATGTCCCGGAGGGAGCACCGGTGTTAGCGGGCATGTTTACTCTCAAAGATGGGACCGTGCTCGTACTTTTTGATTCCGGTGCCACCCACAATTTCATCAGCAAATCATGCGTGGATCAGCAACAATTATCCACCAATACTCCCACAACGAGTTTTCTTATACGTTCACCAGGAGGAAATATCTCTGCCAATCAGATTGTGTCCCGAGCAGCTTTGTGTTTGGGCAGAAAAATATACCCAACATCGCTGATTATGTTGGATAGGCAAAACATAGACATTATATTGGGGATGTATTGGTTAAATCATCACGGTGCCGTTCTCAATATCAGTAACCGGACTGTCCAGATTGACTCGCCGATGCACTGACAGCACACGCTGTTTTTAGACAGCGAAGACCCAGATATGGTAGAGGCCTACCACACGGAAGCGCTGAGGCTTGAAGATATTCCAGTGGTACGTGATTATCCCGACGTTTTTCCCGATGACTTACCGGGCATGCCGCCCAAACGGGACGTCGAGTTCAAGATTGAACTGGCGCCGGGAACGACGCCTATCTCATGAAGGCCTTACAAGATGGCACCTAACGAGCTAGCGGAGTTGAAAGAGCAACTGAATGAACTCATGAGCAAGGGTTTCATACGACCAAGTTCTTCACCTTGGGGTTGCTCAGCGCTGTTCGTTAAAAAGAAGGACGAAACACTACGGCTATGTGTTGATTATCGTCCTCTAAATGCTGTCACGATAAAGAACAAGTATCCTTTGCCTCGCATCGACATCCTGTTCGATCAAATTGTGGGTGCAAAGGTATTTTCGAAGATGGATCTTCGGTCGGGGTATCATCAAATCAAGATCCGACTGGAGGACATACCAAAGACAGCTTTCTCGATGAGATACGTACTCTATGAGTACCTCGTCATGTCATTTGGATTAACCAACGCTCCGGCACACTTCATGTACTTGGTGAATTCTGTATTCATGCCGGAGTTAGACAAGTTCGTCATGGTATTCATCGACGACATATTGGTTTACTCCAAATCAAAAGAAGAGCACGCTGAACATCTGTGTATCGTGCTACAACCGTTGCGGGAGCACCAATTATATGCCAGGTTCAGCAAGTGCAAATTTTGGATTGATCAAGTGCCTTTCCTAGGCCATATTATTTCAGCAGACGGTATTTCCGTGGACCCCAGCAAGATTGAACAAGTGCTGAAGTGGGAATCTCCCAAATCAGTCCACGAGGTCCAAAGTTTACTAGGTTTAGCGGGGTATTATCGGAGGTTTATTCCGAGCTTCTCAAAGATTGCTAAACCAATGACGGAGCTGCTGAAGAAGGGCACAAAAAACACGTGGAATGCAGCATGTGAAGCCACATTCAAAACTTTGGTGAAACATCTCACAACAGCTCCAGTTCTTGCTCAGCCGGACACGACGAAGCCATTTGATGTATACTGTGATGCATCCGGCATCGGTCTCGGCTGTGTTCTGATGCAAGAAGGGCGTGTAGTCGCCTATGGGTCTCGTCAACTGCGAAACCACGAGCAGCATTACCCAATTCACGATCTTGAGCTTGCTGCAGTGGTGTTGGCGTTAAAGATGTGGAGGCATTATCTGCTTGGTAATCTTGTTCACCTCTACACCGACCATAAAAGCCTGAAGTATATCTTCACGCAGAAGGAGCTGAATATGAGGCAACGGAGATGGTTGGAGCTCATCAAAGATTATGAAATTGAGATCCACTATCATCCAGGAAAAGCAAACGTGGTTGCCGACGCGCTTAGTCGGAAAGCCCACGTTCACAACTTAGCGGCTGCTGAGTTGGAAGCTGAAGGACCGAGTCTCCGTGTCATTCCGTATGGCGCGCTTTATAATCTCGCGCTCGTTCCAACAATCCGTGAAGAGATTGTTGAGGCTCAAAGAAGATACAGAGGTATGTCTCACATACGGAGAAGAATAGACAACGGAGAGGTGAAATGTTTCCGAAAGGACGAGAACGGTACAATATGGTTAAACGACCGTATAGTGGTACCGCGCAATATGAAACTCCGGAAGAAGATCTTGGATGAAGCCCACCTGTCTAAGTTTTCCATTCATCCCAGAAGTAACAAGATGTACCAAGATTTGAAACAGAAATTTTGGTGGACAAGGATGAAGAGGGAAATCGCTACATACGTATCCGAGTGTGATACGTGTAGAAGGGTCAAGGCTGATCATATGTGGAAAGCCGGACCGCTACAACCTTTGAAGATACTGGCATGGAAATGGGAGGATGTGAGTATGGACTTCATCGTCGGATTACCGCTCACATCCAGGAAGCATGACTCGATATGGGTGATCGTCGACCGGTTGACAAAGTCAGCTCATTTCATACCGGTGAACACTCATTATCGAGCAAGGCAATATGCGGAGTTATTCATCTCCAGAATTATATGCTAATATGATGTCCCGAAGACCATCATTTCAGATCGAGGTGCGCTGTTTGTTGCTCGTTTTTGGGAGCAGCTGCATGCCTCGTTGGGCACCAAGCTGATTAGGAGCTCCGCATATCACCCTCAAACCGATGGGCAAACTGAGAGGGTGAATCAAGTACTTGAGGATATGTTGAGAGCGTGTGCCATCCACCATGGTAGGAATTGGGACGATCACCTACCGCTGGCGGAGTTTCCATACAACAACGGTTATCAAGCGAGTATTAAAATGGCACCGTATGAAGCTCTCTACAGACGGAAGTGTCGCACACCACTGAATTGGTGTGAGTCCGGCGAAAGAGTTCTGTTTGGGACTGATCTTGTCAACGAAGCCGAACACAGAGTTCAGATGATACAAGAGAACTTAAAGGCTGCACAATCCCGACAGAAGAGCTACACTGATCAACGGTGTAGGCCTTTGCATTTTGACGTCGGAGAGCACGTGTATCTTCGTGTATCCCCGATGAAGGGAATTCACCGGTTCGGTGTAAAGGGGAAACTCGCTCCCCGTTTTATTGGTCCTTTTGCTATCACGGAGAAGTGCGAACCCGTAGCCTACCGGCTGGAACTACCGGCAAGTATAGCGGGTGTTCATGATGTATTTCATGTTTCACAGCTGTGGAAGTGCCTCAAATTCACCACAGCTGTTCGCACCGAGGAAATCGACGAATTGAAACCAGACCTGAGCTACACCGAGCGACCGGTTCAGATTTTGGATGAAAAGACCCGGGTAACCCGGAACCGGACGATCAAATTTTTCAAGGTGCTGTGGAGTAATCACACCGCGGAAGAGGCGACATGGGAAAGTGAAGAATATCTCCGCACCAACTATCCGGAATTCTTAGCTTTGTACAGTTTGTAATTACCTCTCCAGTCTCATTCCTCTTTTGTAATCTCGGGATGAGATTCTTTTAAGGGGGGAGGAATGTAAAAGTCCCAAAAATGTGTCTGAATAAAAACCAAGGTTGGAGTTCATATGTGTGGCAAAGACATGAAAAATGGGACTTGCTAAAACTTTTCTTCATGCAAAGTAATACATGGATGACCATCCAAAATGAGGCTCACCTTTTTATTTAAAAGGGTTGAACCAATAAGGAGTTAAATACCTCTTTGCTGTGAGTTTAAAAATCAGATTTGAAATTCAAAGTTCACACATGTGATGACCAAAAGCTTTGAATAAACATGCAGCCATATGGTTTGATTTATAGGGAAAAGTTTTATCACAAACTTTGCATTTGTAAGGTGGGCTCAAAAAGGAGTTTAAGAGAAGCATTTGTAAATTCTAGCCAAATTCAAATTTGTCATACCAATTCAAACTGAATTTGGAGAATTCAAATTCTAACCCACATTTTAAAACTCAGAATTGTGGTAATTAAAGAGATCAGCTTGAACAGATAATTGGGAGGTACATGTGAAGTGGGACCCACATGTCATGGAGCTAAAGGAGGTGCCTTGCACACTAAGTCTCAGCCCCAGTGGGGAAATTCACCGAACAACACGTGAGCCACGAGCAGATCCCACCGTGGAGCCACTGGGGGGCTCGGCAGCGCCACCAGCTGCTCCCTTTCCCCCACGCACGGCGCCCTGAGGCGGTTCTAAGGTCTGATCACCCCCCCTGGACGAAGCAAAGGCCATCCCTTCTTCTCCTCCTCGCGAGCGCATGGCCAGCGACCGTCTTCCCCTCCGCCTCTCGGTCCGATCGGAAGAACGGCAAAACCACCGCGCCTCCTTCTCCCCCGAGCTGCTAAACCTCTCCCTGAGATCAGCCTCCACCTCCCTGACCTGAAACCAAGCGATTTTCGGCCTCCGTTGCCCGAGAACAAACGCCGCCGCGGTGAACTAGCTCAAATACGTGACCGGGCGCTCGTGGACAGCCCTCCACAGCGGGTTTCACGGCTGAGCGACCACACCTACGGACGAGCACGGGAGCGGTGCTGCTCTCAGCCCAAGCTCAGGCCGTGCCGCGAGCTATCGGCGGCGAATTTTGAGGTTTTGCTCCGGCGACCTCGTTCCGAGCTTCCGGTATGGATTCAGCAAATTTCCGCTCTCTAATCCTTCCTAGGTTCTCAAATCTTGCACGTAGCAGCTGGATTAGCCGGCGATCATTTTCCCTTTTACATCCAGCGCATGAAAACGCCTCAGACCGAAGAATTTCAAGCTTTTCTTGGGTTGTTCACGGCGGACCCATTCGGTCACACGATGAAAACCTAGTTCCAGCCCTTTCTGAGCTAGTTTGAGGTCGTGTCGATCTTCCTAGAGGTACGCTGGTGCTGTAGGGCTTGTCGGCACAAGTTTTTGAGGGCTGGAGACCTGGGGCGACGCTGCCGAACTACCACAGAGGCAGTCACACGTTGCCGGCCATGTTCCGGTCATCGGCAGCCCTAGCAAACCCCACAGCCATCCTCGAGGACCTAAACCCCCTGGCGGCGAGTTGTAGCTCCGGCGGTGGCCGGGAAGGCCAGTTACTCCGGCGAGGGGGAGCGCCCGGCGCGAGCGAGGAGCGGGAGGTAGAAGAAAGCCGTGGGCCCCGGCTGTCAGCAGCTCAAATTTTAAACCCGGGATCGGGTGTGGCCGGGATCCCGTGTGTTGGCGCGCAGAGATGCTGTGGCCCGGTGTGGCTTCGTTTCTATTGGCTGGGATTCAAAACAGTGGGTCCAGCCGGATTTTCTGTAGGAAAACAATTCCAGAGTTGGCACAATCTTTGGAAATTCATAGCTCCTGATAGAAACCTCCAATTTGAGTGATTCCACTTGGGTTGGATTCATCCCTCTGAGTTCTATCCAAATATGAACTCAGATTTGTATGAAAGTAAATATTATATTCTGGAAAATTCTTGGAAGGTTTTCTGAAAAAGAATTATTGAGGGAGTTTGGATTATCCAAAAATCCCCAAATTTTGCCAGAACATTCTCTAGCATAGTACTGACCTACTACCAAATTTTCAGCTCATTTGAAGATCATTTGTGTAGGAATTTGTTAAATGCAAACTACTGTGTTTAAAAGAGTCCAGAAACATTTTCAGAAAATGTTTCCCACTGCTAAAATCTATTCTGAGCAACCTATAGCTCCAAAAATCATAGGAAAATTTAGGAAAGCTCTCTAAGACATTCTTGGAATTGTAGTTCACTTAATTGGGCATGAAAATGCACATTACTTCAGAATTAATTCTTTTGAGTGGAAATGCTTAAAGAATTGTTCTGGAAGAACTACTCAAGAAAAAGGGCTGAATTTTGGACCAGATTACTCTCATGTGATCAAGAACTCACATGTAAAATATCAGCCCAAGATGAGTCCTTGAACTCCCTGTTCTTAGTCTTCCTAAATATGTATAGGGAAAAATACATAAGAGATATTGTGAGAATTATGGAGGACACAATATGACTCCACATTAGCTGCAATTTGGCAAGCTAAATCCTTAGGTAGTATAGAACCTGCTGTAAAAGTTTTGAGGCCATTGGAGTTCCTGTTCTTCAGTTGCACTCAAATCTTTTCAGTTTATCTATTATGTTCATTAGGGGAAATGATTAGAGTATAGCTAAGGCCTTAAGGTCGATTTAGTTTATTTCTGTTCTTTGCACAACAGAGGCAAACCAAGCCATGCTTGGCTTTTCCACACAACCTCTGTTCCTAAGAGATTAATTCTATAACTTCTTTCCATTACATTCTATAAAACATGTGCATATGCATTTCAATAGGAACCACAACGAATGGGACTCAAAGGAGTGATTCATCGAAGTGGATCAAGCTCCGGAGAGTCAAGGGTGGATCTGCAAGGACACTAACTGTTTATATATGACTACCCTGCAAAACAGGCAAGCTCCGGTTTGCATTTAACAGCTATTAAGTTTTTATTTTGTATTCACTTTTGGTTAAGAGACATTAGGTCTAGTGTTTGATACTCCTCTTGCATAGCCAAATGACCCATGGAGTATTGGTGTAAGGGCCTCAGTTTTTGACACATATTTGAATTGTTCATCACCATACACACACACCTCATTTGAGGAAAGTTGATGAACACAAATGAAGAGCAAGTAACCACCATCAACATGCTCATTAGAGAACAAACTCACATATTGCAAAAGTGGTATTTCCCACATGTGATATAGGTGGGCTGGACATATGAAAACTCCTACACATTGCTAAGGATGTCCATGCCAAGTTTCACCCAATTCAAAACCTTTTTGAGGTCATTTTGGGTATAGTTAGAAAGAGAGCAGTTGGAATCCATATTCAAATTCAAACTGTTTTTATCCCATGAATTTAAAAGTGGGAGGCATATTCTTATTCAGCACATTTTTGTGAGCTCACACCAATTTTCACTCCATTTGGACTTCATGTTGACATGAGCTATGTGGGGCAAATTCAAATTTTATTTGAATTCAAAACTGAACTTTTGCTAAAATTCATTCAAACCAAACCCAATTTGAATTCTAATCAATTCAAATGGCTCATGGGTAAATAATTTGAATCACCAGGGATATTATGGGGCTCACGGTTTACAACAGTGATTAGGAGTAAATTTCAGAGGTTAAAACCCCAGGTGGGACCCACATGTCATAGAGAGAAGGAGGCAAAACTTGCACACAAAGTCACAGCCTCGGTGGGAAATTCCAACGAGCAGCTGTCGGCTGTGCCACCGAGCAGCCACCGGCGCCAGCAGCTGCTTCCCCTCTACGCGCGCTGGCGCCCAGAGCGGCTTGCTCGCGCCCCCATGCGACTGGCACTGCCTCAGCCGAGCAGGAGTCGGCCGGCTTTATCTCCTCGCGTGCAAACCCGAGCAGCGGCATTGTTTCTCGCCGCAGCTCTCTGCTCAATCGGGAAAACCAGCAAAACAACCTCCTCCTTCATTCCTGAGCTGCTAGACAGCAACCTGAGGTCGCACTCCACCTCCCCAACGCCAGAAACCCCGAGCTCCGACCTCCTTTGCCCGAAAATGATCGCCACCACGGCGACCTAGCCTCAGCCGAGAGTCAGGTGCCCGTGGACAGCGTTCCACAGGCGTTTTCACGGTCCAGCAAGAGAGGCAACAGGAGCGCGCGACCACCGTGCTGCTCTCCTCCAAGTTTGGAAGCAAGCCGTGAAGAATCCACATAGAATTTCCAGTTTTTGCTCCGGCGACTGTAAACCAAGCTTCCGGTACGGATTCTTCAAATTCTCGCTCTATGATCTTTCGGTGGTTATCAAATCTTGCACATAGACGCTGGACTAGCCGGCGATCAAGTTCTTTTCTGCATCCGTGGTGTGAAACTCTCTAGGAGTAACGAATTTCGAGCTCGATCAAGGGCGGTCATGGCGGGTACGATCGGTCACACGGTGCCGACCGACTTGCCGCCATCCCTGAACCCTTTTGACACCTTGTCGAGCTTCCTAGAGGTACACTGATGCTGTAGGACTGTTTGTTCGATGTGTTGGCGGGTTAGAACCCACGGTCGACGGCGCCGAACCTCAACCGAGGCCGCGGCACGTCGCCGGGCTATTTCCGGTCACCCCAGCCCGACCTGACACCACCGACGTGTTCCTCGACGTCGACAACCCCCTGGCGGCGAGTTTCAGACCATGGGAGGTCCGGCAGCGGCGAGCCGGCGAGCTCCGGGTCTGCTCCGGCGAGGTCAGCGGCGCAGGCGCGAGAGAGCGGCGGGAGGAAGACGAAGCCGGCTGGCCCACGTGTCAGCGGCTGAAGAATTTAAATCGGGATCGGGTGTGGCCGGCATCGGCTGTGCTGGCGCGCAAATACCCTGTGGGCCTCAGTGTGCCGGACACCTCCGCGCTCAACACGTGTCCCCGCGGGCCCCCGAGAGTTTAAACTTTTCCCTCGATTTTCAGATTACTTCCAAACTTCAAATCCTCATAACTTTGGCTAGAAAGCTCCAAATCGAGTGAACAAAAATTTGTTGGATTCAGCTCTCTGAGCACTTACCAGCAAATCAAGTTTCACTTTATGAAAATCCTTATTTCTCCAGAATTAATTCCTCAAAATTTAAACTGTTTGGAATTTTTAACTGGAGAATCCTTTGGAGGAAAATCCTGAAATTTTGCTGGGATGTTCACCAAAATATCCCTGAACTACCATAAAAAGTTCAGACCCATTTGAGCTAATTTGGTCCACCTAATGGTGTGATTAGTGAAACTGTTCCAGAGAAAATAGAAAATGTTCAGAAACATTTTCAGAATTTTCTCTGAAATTGATTAGCTCATATCTTTAGCTAGGAACCTTCAAATTAAGTGAGACCAACTCCATTAGAACCCTATGAAAATCTAGTTTTCAGAAAGTCATAGTTTATTTCATGAAAACCCTTAGAACACCCCAAGAGCCTTCAATTAAGGTCAAGGACATAATAAATTGTGGAGGGCTCAAATGAGCTTTGCTGCAACTAAAACTTGACAAATTCTCTGTTTAGGTTATAACCAAGCCCCAGTAAAAGTTTCACATTCATTGGGTCTGTCTCGTAAGGGTTATAGACTTCACAAATTTAAATTCAATCAAATGCATTTAAATTAATACATATACTTGTATATCATGTAGTCGCTAAGGTCGGGGAGGAACCCGAAGTCCTAGACTTCGTTACTCCGGAGGAGCAGCTAGCCTACGACCAAGAGCAGCAAGGCAAGACCCGGTTTGCATTAACCTTTTGACAACTTTTTATTGTTTTGAGCACATACTTGAATACTATTATTCTTTGCATTTGAGTCTTGTTTGGAAATCCACTTGCATAGCCAAGAAAATCATGGGTTGGGTTTAGGATTGCAAACCCCATTAGCTACTGCAATGCTAAGATAGAGTAGGATTCGGTACAAGTCGAGTAGTTGGAACTACTCGCGAGCATAGGCTAGAGGCACTCGACTCGGGTAGAGATAGCACATGATACACATGGCATGAAAAATGAGACCGAGCGGAGGATAAGGGCAGCAGGACTTTGGGGCCTGTGTGCTGTAGCTCCGCTTGTGTCGATATAGGACCGATCCGTGTGCGGGCCTGTTGAACAAGCTAGAACAGTACCGAAGAGCTACCGGCTATATGGGAACCGGGAAACCGATGTAACTCGGGTAGCTGGGTATTGAGGCATTACCCGTCGTTCAGAGGGTAGGTTGAGAGCTTTAGGTGTAAATCGGCTGGCGGCACGGAGATGCGCGTGCAGAGACCTCTTGCTCGGGACGATGGGACCGGTTCAATGTTTGGCTATGGGGTGAAAGGTGGTTGCGTACGGCGTCCGTGATGGTTGTTGTAGGCAACATCTAGTACGGACGTACGTGATGGGTTGTTCGGTTAACACTGCAGGTGTAAATCGATTATAATTGCCGTCCCTCGCGGTCAGTGAGTACCACTTGTTGACTGTACCGTGACGTAGAAAGAACAGGCTAGTTACATGTTAAAATGTTGCTGATTGAAAGATGGACTTGATTGCTAATTACTTGCTGTAGTTTATAGCTAACTAAAGTTTATTTCAACTTTGGGCAAAGTACATGAGAGAAGTGCATTTCTTGTTTGATTGCGGCTCTCTCATGTACCTTAGCGTAAGGTTCTCCACAACCTGCTGCTAAAATTTGAAAGTAAGGTTCTACTAATTAGGCGAGTCCTTGCAAATGATTTTTACCTCATGTAACCCACCACCCCTCATAGAAGTTCCATGGTTAGGTGAGACGGGTCAGACTTGCTGAGCCTTCGTGCTCACTGCTTGTGTTTGAAGCTTTTGCAGGGTTCTATGAGGAAGGGACTCCCGAAGAGGAGACGGAACCCCAGGAGGGGAACCCCGTCGAGTGGGAGTCGTGCACGCCGCAGAGTTAGTGTGTGTGTGTGCTAGCAAGGACACGTTCAAGGGCTGAACGTGGACTTGATGCGTAGTCTACGCCCGTGAGTATAGACTGGAACTATTTTGATGTAAACATGTTCATAAACTTATTTATGTAATAAAATTTTGCTTCCGCTTTGTACCTTTGACGTGTGTTATCCGGTGCTGTGCAACGCAGCACCCCTCAGCGTGATCCTGGCTCGACAAGACCGTGGGGTCGTGTCAGCGTGGTATCAGAGCTCGCTTGAGGTTTAACACAGTACAAAGGTCATCTTTTCCAAAAATCCAGTGAGGAACGAGTTAGTAGCCCGTATAAGGATGTTATTAGCATATAGAAAGTGACATATTTGTTTATGTCAGAAAATCGTGTATCTCGGGACGTTTATGTCTTGGGGGGTGCACGTAAGCGCTGTCCACCAGTGCGCACAAGCTGAAGGGTGGAGCCCCACGGGTTGCAGGTAACCCGACCCGCTTTGATATCCTCTACGACTCTTCATGTCATTTGGGGTATTCGAGCAACGTCTGTCCCTGGCATGCATGGTGCAACTTGTGAGACCCCATCACGTGGTCTGAAACGTGAACACGTAACTCAAGGCATGTTTGGCTTGAGAACATCCGGGCGAGTGATGACGGCCGGGTGTACGAACTGTATGGATTCCGGGCTCGGTGTGCAGCCCAGTCTGATGATTGTTTGAGTTTCTGCAGGTAGCCTGACCACGAAACGGTAGACGTGTAGAATCCGTGTGCAAGTGACGATTCGTGCCACTGAACTAACGAAGCCGGCTAAGTCCGGTATAGGTTTTTCTTTGTGAGGACGTAGTACCGACATAATCTGGTGACGCATCGACGTAACACCCCATTAAAATGAACAACTTCATTTAAAACTTGATGTAACTCATTCTCTTGAACAGGATATTCAAAGTTAACAAGTTTTTAACTTACAGATTGTTAAGGACAGAGCACTCTGTTTTCAGCTGAATCAAGGCTGAAGTTAATCAGAGGTTAGCGGTTGAGTTCTTTCGAGGTTGGGGTCATATGATACATTTCTGGAAAGCCTTGGAAAATCTTTACAACTTTTCTGTTGATGTCCATAGGTGTTTCATCCCTTGACCAATCGAAAAATGCAGTACAGGTGAAACTGTCCAGAAAACAGGACAGAGCAAAGACTCTCTGTAAACTCTCTGTAAATTGAGTATAACTTCCTGCACTAAAATCCAAAAATAGAAAATGAGGTAGTTCTGGAAAGCTTATGAGATGGGTTACAACTTTGTAACATAAAGTTTTGTCAGATTAGGTACAGAATTAACTGGAATTCTTGGATCAAATCAGTACCTTTAGCAGGGAGGTGCAGTCCAATTGTTTCCAGAAATTCTGCTAATTTTGACGTCTCATAACTTTTGAACCAGAGCAGATCTTAGGCCAAGAAAATACTTTCTGGAAAGCTATTGAAGTTAGCTTTAACTTTGATGTTGAGCTCCAGAATTTGTTTTTTCTTTAACATGGCCTAACTCAGGTTGAGTTGGAAACTGATCAGGGCTGTCATGGGAACAGCAGATCAGCAGTCAAATTTGTTTAAAATTTGAACTATGTTTCCAAGTTTTATGGGTTCAATAACATGTCTTATGTTATAACTCAGTGGTTTGCTGTTTAAATAAATATTTGACATTTCTCAAATATATTTTTACAGATGACAGCAGATAAACAGTTGGAGAACGGGTGGGTGGTTTCCCACTGTTCTCACCGTAGCGGCTATCCGGAAGCATTGAGGCGTATGCTTCAATATTTTGGGTACAACCAGATGCCGCAGTACTTCGCCAAGGAAGAAGGTGAAGAGGGGAACAAGATGTGGACAATCCATGTCGATGTCCCTGCAGGACCTACACCACCCGGTTGGGTGCCGTTCACCATCACGGTGAGAGGAAGACAACCGGAAGGGATGTGGCAAGTGGCAGCCCGTGACACTATGTCACGTTTCTGCCAACTACACGTGCAGGCTATGGAGGGCACTCCATACGCGCTCGTTCCGGTGGAGGGACGGGCTCAGCATGTGTGGGAAGAGAGGTACCTGGAGGCAACGGACCCGAGTTTCCCAAGGTACAACCCCGCGGAGGCAAATCTCAGCCTCCAGATGAGGGCGGGAAATGCCGTGATGGACAGCCAAGCTGTTCATACGGAGCATCTCGCCACGAAGCTGAAGGAAAGCACGAGCCGTGGAGACCATTTCGAGAGTGCTTACAGCGCACTCCGTAATGTGCTCCTTCCGACGATCAAGCGACTGAATGAACAACACAATCAGTTGCATCGTCTGAAGAAGGCAAAGAAGAAGAGCCGTGTCGACATCGCGGCGTTGCAAGAGCTGGTGCAGACCCTAACCCAGCAAAATGAGGACCTTTCTCAAGAGCGGGACGACGCTATTCAGGAAGGACAAGGCTGGGAAGAGTTCTACAACCAGGCTATGGACGAGGTGCATGCTTTGCAGGACCTCGTACCTCCGGTATTGGGCATACCGGTGGTCTTGGGTCTTCCAGCAATGGGAGGACCCGAGATGGGAGAAGAGGTGGTAGATCCAGAGCCACCAGCAGTGGTACCGGAGGAGGACGACCCACAGGAGGTCGAGTTCTACTCCGAGTAGGGGGTTACAGTGCCAAGTAGGGCAGCTAGAGTAATGTAACCCAACTTTTGTAATCAGTGACATGTCGTGTAGACAGTAGCGTATGTATAGGTAGTGACGACATGAGCACGACTTCTCGGAGACCCGAGAATAATGTATCTTGTATAAAGTTTATGCTTTATCAATATATGTGAATGTTGTGCAAATTAATCATGTGTCACTTCAATACCTACTGTTACATATGGAGTTTTAAGTAAGACATGTGCTAATCGCTGCTGTTTGAATTTCAGAATGACGTGTACTCGTGCCAACCCTGATGTTGGGGGTACTAGCCAAAGGGGAGAGACCTCCCAACCACCTCCCGAGGACAACTTGGGACAGCAGCAGCAACAGCAGCAACAGCAACAGCAAACACCGCCACCACCACTGCCAACGGTTACATTGGCCGACATCGTCGCGGCAATGGCGGGTTAACATCAGCAGCACACGGAGTTGCTGCAAACTCTCATTGCGAATACGTCTCACCCAGAGAGACGTCAAGACCATGAGGAACGTCAACAGAGCTCCTACTACGACTTCCTGCCTACTCATCCCCCGGTATTCTCAAGCGGATGAACCTCTTGACGCGGACAACTGGCTCCGCGCAATAGAGATGAAGTTCGGGCTGCTCCAGATAAGTGAGCAGCGTAAGACTCAGTTCGCGGTCCAGCAGCTCCACGGATCCGCGAGCGTGTGGTGGGCCAACTTCTGTGCTTCACAGCCCACCGACCGAGTGATGACCTGGACGGAATTCCGGACGGCCTTCAGGGCCTATCACATACCGCCAGGCTTGATGAAGAGGAAGATGCAGGAGTTCCTGCACCTGCAGCAAGGGAGCCGGAACGCACTGGAATACTCCAGGGCGTTCAACTATCTCGCGCTCTATGCGTCGTATCACGCAGATATGGACGAGAAGCGGCGGGACCATTTTTACCAGGGGCTTAACCCGCTCCTGAAGGACAAGTTGGCGATGTTAAATCGCGGCAGCCTCAACGACATCATTGATGCTGCGATTGTTCAGGAGGACTCCGGCAAGGAGTTAGCGGCGGCGGAGAGAAAGCGAAGCGCGCCGCAGAGCAGCCGAGAAGGAGGCGGTCCTTCTCAGAAGATTCGGATGTTGAATCGCCCACCATCAGGTCCACGCTGGCAGCCACCACAGAGGTCGATGCCGTTCCGCAGTCGACCGTACTCTTCACCGGCATTCAGGCCGGCACTGCCAGTACCACCTCCGCAAAAACAACAGCAGCAGCGGGCGATGCCGCGTGCGTATGCACCTCAGCAGCACATGCCAGGCTTTCGTCCCCCGAGCACTACAACAACAGCGGCCACATGTTACAAGTGTGGTCGTCCAGGACACTTCGCCAGCAGTTGTCCAGAGAGGCAAGGCGGTGGAGTTGCACCACCGTTTCCGGGGAGGAATCAACCCCGGAACCCTACTAATACGCGGCGGGCAAACCCTAGGCCCGGTACCGCCCACCAGCTTGCCATAGAGGACGTGCCGGAGGGCGAGCCAATCCTTGCGGGTATGTTTCAACTCCACCAGCATCCCGCTATAGTACTATTTGATTCAGGCGCCACAGATAATTTTATTAGCCAAGCTTTCATTGCTAAACACAGCTTGCCAATACTACCCACCGATAGTCCGTATTTAATTTGTTCACCGGGTGGGAAGATTTCAGCAAGCGTAATGGTTTCCAAAGCAACATTATGCTTAGCGGGTAGAGTGTACCCCACGTCTCTCATTATCTTAGAGGGACAGAAGGTCGATGTCATCCTAGGGATGTCGTGGTTAACCCGCCACGGCGCTGTTTTAGACACCGCCCTTCGAGTTGTGCACTTAAACTCAGAAGTGCACGGGTCTCACTCATTATTTCTGGACAGTCCAGAAATAAAACTCCCAAGTGTCTATCAAGCCACAACTATCAGAGTTGAAGATATTCCAGTAGTCCGAGAGTTCCCTGATGTATTCTCGGACGATTTGCCGGGGATGCCGCCCAATAGAGAGGTGGAGTTCAAAATTGAACTGGCACCGGGAACCATGCCAATATCCTGAAGGCCGTAGAAGATGGCGCCCAAGGAGTTGGCTGAACTGAACACTCAGCTCACGGACCTTCTGGAGAAGGGTTTTATTAGGCCGAGCTCCTCGCCATGGGGCTGTTCGGCATTATTTGTGAAGAAGAAGAATGAGACGTTACAGCTTTGCGTGGACTATCGTCCATTAAATGCCGTAACCATCAAAAACAAGTACCCGTTGCCACGGATCGACATGTTGTTTGATCAGTTGGTCGAAGCAAAGATCTTTTCCAAGATGGACTTAAGATCCGGGTACCATCAGATTAAGATAAGGGCAGAGGACATTCCAAAGACAGCTTTCTCGACGAGGTACGGACTTTATGAGTACCTGGTCATGTCCTTCGGCCTCACCAATGCTCCAGCTCACTTCATGTACTTGATGAACTCGGTATGCATGCCGGAGCTGGACAAGTTTGTCGTGGTCTTCATCGATGACATCCTGGTATATTCCAAGTCGGAGGAAGATCACAAGAAGCACCTGCGTATAGTCTTGCAACGGCTGCGGGATCACAAGTTATACACGAAATTCAGAAAATGCGAGTTTTGGATATCGCAAGTGCCTTTTCTCGGGCATATCATCTCATCGGAGGGTATCGCTGTAGACCCGAGCAAGATCACTCAAGTGTTGAATTGGAAATCCCCAAGGACTGTTCACGAGGTACGGAGTTTCCTCGGACTCGCGGGATATTATCGGAGGTTCATTCCGAACTTCTCGAAGATTGCCAAGCCAATGACAGAGCTGCTGAAGAAAGCTATCAAATATGTTTGGAGTCCAACATGTGAAGCAGCATTCAAGGCTTTAGTCAAGCACCTAACATCAGCACCGGTTTTGCCGCAGCCATACACAACAAAACCGTTCGATGTGTACTGCGATGCATCCGGCATTGGGCTCGGATGTGTGCTGATGCAAGACCGAAGAGTGGTCGCGTATGGATCACGGCAGCTTAGAAACCATGAGCAGAATTATCCAACCCACGATTTGGAGCTCGCTGCCGTGGTGCTTGCACTGAAAATGTGGAGGCACTACCTACTCGGTAAACTTGTACATTTATATACCGACCACAAAAGCCTCAAGTACATATTCACTCAGAAGGAGCTGAACATGAGGCAGCGAAGATGGTTAGAATTGATAAAGGATTACGAAATACTGATCCATTATCATCTGGGCAAGGCAAACGTAGTGGCAGATGCGCTGAGCCGCAAGTCACACGTCAACAATCTGACCATCACACCGTTGGAAGAGAGCGAACCACCACTACATTTGATTCCACACGGAGCTCTCTACAACCTAGCTTTGATCCCCACCATCTGTGAAGAGATAGCGGCAGCTCAGAAACATGACAAGGGCATGTCGCATTTGCGGAGACGTGTAGACAGTGGGGAGCTGAAATGTTTCCGGAAGGATGGAGACGGCGTCCTATGGTTCAAGGACCGGATTGTCATACCCCGTAACCCGGAATTACGGGAAGAAAATCTTTGATGAGGCTCACTTGTCAAAGTTTTCTATTCACCCCGGCAGCAACAGTATGTATCAAGAACTCAGAAGCAAGTTTTGGTGGACACGGATGAAGCGTGAGACTGCAAAATACGTGTCCGAGTGTGATACATGTCGAAGGGTGAAGGCAGACCATATGCGGAAACCGGGACTGCTACAACCACTGGGCGTTCCTGCCTGGAAGTGGGAGGACGTGAGCATGGATTTCATCATCGGTTTACCCACCACCTTGCAGAAACATGATTCTGTGTGGGTGATCGTCGATCGGCTCACCAAAGTTGCCCATTTCATCACGGTCAACACAAACTACAACGCCAAGAAGTACGCTAAACTATAAATCTCACGGATCCTATGCTTGTATGGCGTACCCCGTACCATCATATCGGATCGGGGCACTTTATTTGTGTCCCGTTTTTGGGAGCAGCTGCACACTGCCTTGGGGACGAAGCTGATCCGTAGTTCAGCCTACCACCCGCAGACGGACGGGCAAACGGAGTGGGTAAATCAGATCTTGGAAGACATGCTACGAGCGTGCGCGATCAACCACGACAAGAATTGGGATGATTACTTGCCGTTAGCCGAGTTCTCGTACAACAATGGGTACCAAGCCAGCATCAAGATGGCGCCCTACGAGGCGCTATACGGACGGAAATGCCGCACACCACTTAATTGGTGTGAATCTGGCGAAAGGGTTACCTTCGGGATTGACCTCGTCAACAGCGCGGAAGAAAAGGTTCGACTGATTCAAGCGAACCTAAAAGCCGCTCAATCCCGTCAGAAACAGTATGCGGACCGGAGAAGGCGCCCATTACAATTCGAAGTGGGAGATCACGTATATCTACGTGTATCCCCAATGAAGGGCGTAAAAATATTTGGGGTGAGAGGAAAGTTGGCACCCCGATTCATCGGTCCATTCCAGATTACCGAAAGATGTGGATCAGTGGCATACCGGCTAAAATTACCAGAAGCACTTTCCGGTGTGCACGACGTCTTTCACATTGCCCAGCTGAGGAACTGTCTTAAGCTATCAACTACCGTTCAGCTGGAAGATATTGAAGAACTGCAACCGGATCTCACCTATCGGGAGGAACCGGTGCAGATTATTGATGAAAAGGCCCGAACCACACGCAACCGTACATTGTGGTTCTACAAGGTTCTATGGATTAATCACTCCGTGGACGAGGCGACATGGGAGAGCGAAGGATTTCTTCGCGCCAACTACCCCAACTTTTTCACGTCGCATATCCGGTAATTTCCCACCATCCTCTCTCTCATTTTCACCTTATAATCTCGAGACGAGATTCTTTTAAGGGGGGAGGAATGTAAGGGCCTCAGTTTTTGACACATATTTGAATTGTTCATCACCACACACACACACACCTCATTTGAGGAAAGTTGATGAACACAAATGATAAGCAAGTAACCACCATCAACATGATCATTAGAGAACAAACTCACATATTGCAAAAGTGTTATTTACCACATGTGATATAGGTGGGCTGGATATATGAAAACTCCTACACATTGCTAAGGATGTCCATGCCAAGTTTCACCCAATTCAAAACCTTTTTGAGGTCATTTTGGGTATAGTTAGAAAGAGGGCAGTTGGAAACCATATTCAAATTCAAACTGTTTTTATCCCATGAATTTAAAAGTGGGAGGCATATTCTTATTCAGCACATTTTTGTGAGCTCACACACCAATTTTCACTCCATTTGGAGTTGATCTTGACATGAGCTAAGTGGGGCAAATTCAAATTTTATTTGAATTCAAAACTGAACTTGTGCTGAAATTCATTCAAACCAAACCCAATTTGAATTCTAATCAATTCAAATGGCTCATGGGTGAATAATTTGAATCACCAGGGGTATTATGGGGCTCACTGTTTACAACAGTGATTAGGAGTAAATTTCAGAGGTCAATACCCCGGGTGGGACCCACATGTCATAGAGAGAAGGAGGCAAAACTTGCACACAAAGTCATAGCCTCGGTGGGAAATTCCACCGAGCAGCTGTCGGCTGTGCCACCGAGCAGCCACCGGCGCCACCAGCTGCTTCCCCTCTACACGCGCTGGCGCCCAGGGCGGCTTGCTCGCGCCCCCATGCGACCGGCACCGCCTCAGCCGAGCAGGAGTCGGCCGGCTTTATCTCCTCGCGTGCAAACCCGAGCAGCGGCATTATTTCTCGCCGCAGCTCTCTGCTCAATCGGGAAAACCAGCAAAACAACCTCCTCCTTCGTTGCTGAGCTGCTAGAAAGCAACCTGAGGTCGCACTCCACCTCCCCAACGCCAGAAACCCCGAGCTCCGACCTCCTTTGCCCGAAAACGATCGCCACCACGGCGACCTAGCCTCAGCTGAGAGTCAGGCGCCCGTGGACAGCGTTCCACAGGCGTTTTCAGGGTCCAGCAAGAGAGGCAACAGGAGCGCACGACCACCGTGCTGCTCTCCTCCAAGTTTGGAAGCAAGCCGTGAAGAATCCACAAAGAATTTCAAGTTTTTGCTCCGGCGACCGTAAACCGAGCTTCCGGTATGGATTCTTCAAATTCTCGCTCGATGATCTTTCGGTGGTTATCAAATCTTGCTCATAGACGCTGGACTAGCTGGCGATCAAGTTCTTTTCTGCATCCGTGGCGTGAAACTGTCTAGGAGTAACGAATTTCGAGCTCGATCAAGGGCGGTCATGGCGGGCACGATCGGTCATACGGTGCCGACCGACTTGCCGCCATCCCTGAACCCTTTTGACACCTTGTCTTGCTTCCTAGAGGTACACTGATGCTGTAGGACCGTTTTTTCGAGGTGTTGGCGGGTTAGAACCCACGGTCGACGGCGCCGAACCTCAACCGAGGCCGCGGCACGTCACCGGGCTATTTCCGGTCACCCCCAGCCCGACCTGACACCACCGACGTGTTCCTCGACGTCGACAACCCCCTGGCGGCGAGTTTCAGACCATGAGAGGTCCGGCAGCGGCGAGCCGGCGAGCTCCGGGTCTGCTCCGGCGAGGTCGGCGGCGCAGGCGCGAGAGAGCGGCGGGAGGAAGACGAAGCCAGCTGGCCCACGTGTAAGCGGCTGAAGAATTTAAATCGGGATCGGGTGTGGCCGGTATCGGCTGTGCTGGCGCGCAAATACCCTGTGGGCCTCAGTGTGCCGGACACCTCCGCGCTCAACACGTGTCCCCGCGGGCCCCTGAGAGTTTAAACTTTTCCCCTGATTTTCAGATTTCTTCCAAACTTCAAATCCTCATAACTTTGGCTAGAAAGCTCCAAATCAAGTGAACCAAATTTTGTTGGATTCAGCTCTCTGAGCACTTACCAGAAATTAAAGTTTCACTTTATGAAAATCCTTATTTCTCCAGAATTAATTCCTCAAATTTAAACTGTTTAGAAATTTTAACTGGAGAATCCTTTGGAGGAAAATCCTGAAATTTTGGTTGGATGTTTATAAAAATATCCCTGAACTACAATAAAAATTTCAGACCCATTTGAGCCCAGTTGATCCACCTAATGGTGTGATTAGTGAAACTGTTCCAGAGAAAATAGAAAATGTTCAGAAACATTTTCAGAATTTTCTCTGAAATTGTTAAGCTCATATCTTTAGCTAGGAACCTTCAAATTAAGTGAGACCAACTCCATTAGAACGCTTTGAAAATCTAGTTTTCAGAAAGTCATAGTTTATTTCATGAAAACTCTTAGAACACCCTAAGAGCCTTCAATTAAAGTCAAGGACATAATAAATTGTGGAGGGCTCAAATGAGCTTTGCTGCAACTAAAACTTTACCATGTCTCTGTTTAGGTTGTAACCGAGCCCCAGTAAAAGTTTCACATTTATTGGGTCTGTCTAGTAAGGGTTATAGACTTCACAAATTTAAATTCAATCAAATGCATTTAAATTAATACATATACTTGTATATCATGTAGTCGCTAAGGTCAAGGAGGAACCCGAAGTCCTAGACTTTGTTACTCCGGAGGAGCAGCTAGCCTACGACCAAGAGCAGCAAGGCAAGCCCCGATTTGCATTAACCTTTTTACAACTTTTTATTGTTTTGAGCACATACTTGAATACTATTATTCTTTGCATTTGAGTCTTGTTTGGAAACCCACTTGCATAGCCAAGAAAACCATGGGTTGGGTTTAGGATTGCAAACCCTGTTGGCTACTGCAATGCTAAGATAGAGTAGGATTCGGTACAAGTCGAGTAGTTGGAACTAGTCACGAGCATAGGCTAGAGGCACTCGACTCGGGTAGAGATAGCACATGATACACATGGCAAGAAAAATGAGACCGAGCGGAGGGTAAGGGCAGCAGGACTTTGGGGCCTGTGTGCTGTAGCTCCACTTGTGTCGATTGAGAACCGAGCCGTGTGCGGGGCTGTTGAACAAGATAGAACAGTACCGAAGACCTACCGGCTATATGGGAACCGGGAAACCGATGTAACTCGGGTAGCTGGGTATTCAGGCATTGCCCGTCGTTCAGAGGGTAGGTTGAGAGCTTGAGGTGTAAATCGGCTGGCGGCACGGAGATGCGCGTGAAGAGACCTCTTGCTCGGGACGATGGGACCGGTTCAATGTTTGGCTAACGGGTGAAAGATGGTTGTGTACGGCGTCCGTGATGGTTGTTGTAGGCAACGTCGAGTACGGGCGTACGTGACGGGTTGTTCGGGTAACCCTGCAGGTGTAAATCGATTATAATCGCCGTCCCTTGCGGTCAGTGAGTACCACTTGTTCACTGTACCGTGACGTAGAAAGAACAGGCTAGTTACATGTTAAAATGTTGCTGATTGAAAGATGAACTTGATTGCTAATGACTTGCTGTAGTTTAGAGCTAACTAAAGTTCATTTCAACTTTGAGCAAAGTACATGAGAGAAATTCGTTTCTTGTTTGATTGCGGCTCTCTCATGTACCTTAGCATAAGGTTCTCCACATCCTGCTGCTAAAATTTGAAAGTAAGGTTCTACTAATTAGGCGAGTCCTTGCAAATGATTTTTACCTCATGTAACCCACCAACCCTCATTTAGAAGTTCCATGGTTAGGTGAGACGGGTCAGACTTGCTGAGGCTTCGTGCTCACTGCTTGTGTTTGAAGCTTTTGCAGGGTTCTATGAGGAAGGGACTCCCGAAGAGGAGACGGAACCCCAGGAGGGGAACCCCGTCGAGTAGGAGTCGTGCACGCCGCAGAGTTAGTGTGCGTGTGTGCTAGCAAGGACACGTTCAAGGGCTGAACATGGACTTTATGCGTAGTCTACGCCCGTGAGTGTAGACTGGAACTATTTTTATGTAAACATGTTCATAAACTTGTTTATGTAATAAAATTTCGCTTCCGCTTTGTACCTTTGACGTGTGTTATCCGGTGCTGTGCAAGGCAGCAACCCTCAGCGTGATCCTGGCTCGACAAGACCGTGGGGTCTTGTCAATTGGGTAGGTGTCTTTCACCGTGTAGAACTGCCATGCTTAAGTACGGTTCGGTAGAAGTCGAGTGGTGAGATGCTACTCGCAGTTTCAGGAACAACAGGGGGGCATACGGGATTGGTTCATAAATGAATTAGCAAGTTAAAGTTGAGACCGGAAGGTTGTACGGTAGCAGGACATAGGGGCCTGGGTGCTGTAGACCTGTCCGTGTCGGTCAAGGACCGATCCATATGCGGCCCTGTTGAACAAGTTTAAGTTGTGTACCGGACATATGCTGGCTATATGGGACCCAGTAAACCGATGTACCTCGGGAAGCTGTCGTTGGGACTTTTCGGGTCGCCTCAGGCGGACGGCTGGTGTGCAGTATGTGGGAAATATTCTCATGACATCTCATGTCGGTAGGTGCACCATGAGAGTATCTACTGTACGGGGTGACTTGATCGATTCAGCGGGGGTGAAACGGGGGAAAGGCTGCCACGTACGACGTCAGTGATGGTTGTTGTAGGCAACGTCGAGTACGGGCGTACGTGTCGTGTAGTCCGGGTGTTATTGATTCGAATCACCGTCACTCGCAGAATTGACCGAGCATACTTGTTCTCACAGTCGTGATGTAGTAAGAACTTGCATGAGAAAGGAACTAATCATATTGATGTGAAGTATCATAACCGCTTTGTATTGGATCTTGATGAATAGGCTAGTGCAAACTCGATTCTTTTATACCATGAGCTACTTACATCAGGGGAAAGCGTTTCTTGTTTGATTGCGGACTCCCGATGTGGCGTGCCCAAGGTTTCTTAAAATGCTGCAATTAATACCTGAAAGTAAGGATTCACTTTTAGGCAGGTTTAATTATGCTTATGCCATCCTACTTTAGGTCCATAACCTCACATAGAGTTTCATGTTTAGGGTGACGGTTAAGTCTAGCTGAGCGTTATGCTCACGGATGCTATCCGAGTTGTTTTGCAGGTAATTGACTCGATGCTTATGAGAAGGGATGTCGATGAGACTCGGGAACCTCCGAGTGCTTACTCAAAGAGCATCCTCGCCGCTGCAGATTGTCCTCATATTGCTAGAAAGTAACATCCGCGGGCTGGACTGTTTCTTTGTTGCTAGTTCAGATATGAGTCATAAGAGTGATCGTCTTCTGCTGTAGTTTACTCTGATATAACTATTCGTAAAACATTCTTGTACGCTTCCGCTAAACTATTTATGTGATATGATGTGTGTTCATCGACCCGTGTGCTGTTGGGTGCCGCATAACACGGCACCACCCAACGAGGTCCTGTGGTCCCCCACATCCACCTCCTGAGCCGACAACTTAGAGCCCTAGCCCCAGCTCGCCAAGTAAACCCTTGGCCGGAGTTTGGTCGAGATAGATCGCCGGAAGAGAGCCCCAACGATTTGTCTGATAGGAGAAGGACCCCGAGACTAAGAAGAACATAAGGTAGTCTCCAATACCACCTTACGACATCGTCGCGTTTTCTTTGCATCTGTTCTTTTATTCCTTTCGAACAGAAGCTTTTTCGTGGACAGATCACGTGTTGATCGGTTTGATCTAGAGTCAAGATCATCGCCACATCCACAGTTGATCCGAACACCTCTGTTCATCGTAAAACCCATGCAAACCATGCAAGAACACGTACAAACTGATCTAATATAAACTGATCATAGGATAGCATGCATATGCATCATCACATCTAGTTAAAGTTTGTGCATGATATTGATTGTTGTGAATCTTGTATGTGCGTGATCGTGTATAGAAGGACAAGCTCAGTGAGCTACCTATGACGGACTACAACAACAAGATTTTGAGCAACCGGAACAGCCAGAACAAGGCAAGTGCCCCTTGACCATATTGATCCAACGTTTTGGAAAACTGTTTTGTTTGTGAAAAGGTGTGGGTGCTGAGTCAAACACGATGGGAAACCCTTTTATAGTAGTTTACTAGTTTTGGATAAACCACCCTTGTGGCCAGAGAAGTTTATGAGTTGGGTATGGTGTTTGCCTTTATGCTTCACTGAGTCCATGGAATTGGGAGGCGAGATAGATGTGTCTAGCTAACTGCACTCGTGAGAATAATGAGAAACTGATGCTGAAAATGGACATGGATCGGAGGGAGATCTAGGCAAGCCGGGTTTGTGATTGAGTAAGACACCCTCATTTTCGTGTTCTGCATATATTCATATTTTATATGTAGAAAACATTTTTTTAAAATAAGTTGAAATCGAGAAAGGATCAAAAAGTACAAATTCCAGTTACAGAAAGCGCCAAAGACAACGCCCGCGGCTCGCTGACCACGTGGCGCGTTTGGAGCTCATCTCTGCAAATGGGGTGAGGTCCGCCGCTAAACGGGCTACGTGGCAGGCTCGGGGCTCATCCCCGCAAAGGGGGAGAGGTCCGACCCCGTGGGACACGTGTTGCCCCCGGAGCTAGCCTCTGCGGAGAAGCGAGGTCAGTCCCGTAGGACACGTGTCACCTTAGCAGCTATTCACCGCGGAAAACAGAGGACCAGTCGTGTGGGATATGTGTCGATCTCGGAACTCACCTCCGAGGGGTCCGGTCCTATTGGACACGCGTCACCTCCGGAGCTTATCTCCGAGAGGTCCATCACTGTTGGACACGTGTCAACCTTGGAGCTCGTCTCTGAGAAGAAAGGATGGAGGAGCTAGGACACGTGGCAATATCGGAGCTTACCTCCAAAGAGAGGGGAGGTCCAACACTGACGCCTGGCACCCCCGGAGCCACCTACGAAGAGAGGGGAGGTCCAGCATTGACACGGTGTGTGCGCGGAGCCACCTCCGAATAAAGAGGATGTCCCGACCGCCAGGATACGTGGCGCACGTGGAGCCCACCTCTGAGAAAGAGGGAGGTCTCACCCGCTTGACACGCGGCACGACCGGAGCTTGTCCTTGCGGAAAGGGGGAGACCAGGCCCCCGATGGACATGTGGAGCTTCCGGAGCTCATCACCGTGGAGGTAACGAGTTCTGGAGCGGTTTTTTCTTCCGTGCGCGTGGGAATAACGGTACGGGAGGAAACCGACACGAATTCCACAATGTTACCGCACCAAATCAACTAAAGATAAGTTGTTAAGATTCAACGACAATTTGAATAGGACTCGTATTCGAAATACAATCAGATTAGGACTCTTCTCCTCCCGATTATAAATAGAACTCAGAACCTTTGGCCAAAAGCACGAACTTCTTTTCCACCTCCTGAGCCGACGACTTAGAGCCCTAGCCCCAGCTCGCCGAGTAAACCCTTTGCCGGAGTTCGGTTGAGAGAGATCACCGGAAGAGAGCCCCAATGATCTGTATTGCTAGGAGAAAGACCTCGACACCAATAAGAACGTAAGATAGGTCCCCAATACTACCTTACGACATCATCACGTTTTCTTTGCATCTGTTCTTTGATTCCTTTCGAACAGAAGCTTTTTCATGGACAGATCACGTGTTGATCGGTTTGATCTAGAGTCAAGATCATCACCACATCCACATTTGATCCGAACACCTCTGTTCATCGTAAAACCCATGCAAACCATGCAAGAACACGTACAAACTGATCTAATAAAAACTGATCATAGGATAGCATGCATATGCATCATCGCATCTAGTTAAAGTTTGTGGATGATATTGATTGTTGTGAATCTTGTATGTGCGTGATCGCGTATAGAAGGACAAGCTCAGGGAGCTGTGTATGACGAGCTGTCACAACAAGGTTTCGAGATCCAAGAGCAACCGGAACCGCAAGAACGAGGCAAGTGTCCCTTGACCATATTGATCCTATGTTTTGGAAAAACTGTTTTGTTTGCGAAAAGGCGTGAGTGCTGAGTCAAACATGATGGGAAACCCTTTTATAGGAGTTTACTAGTTTTGATTAAACCACCCTTGTCGCCAGGGAAGTTTATGAGTCGGGTATGGTTTTTAATTTTATGTTTCGCTGAGTCCATGGGATTACGGGAAGCGAGATAGATGTGTCTAGCTAACTGCACTCGTAAGAATATTAAGGAACTGATGTTGTTAATGAACATGGATGGGAGGGAGATCTAGGCAAGCTGTCACACCCAGTTTCTCCGAAGAACAACCGAGTGAATATCACATGTATGCCAGGATCATTCTCTCATACATGTGATGACAAATAGTGAAGCATCATTTATTACAAGCCAAGCGTTCGAATATAAATAAGTCTTACATAGCATACGTCTCGATGGACGATAAAATGTTCATAACATGTAAATAAAGCAGCAGCGAAATATAAATCTTGTGGGCTCCGTCACAGGCGTTGCCCGGGGGACTCCGTGAACCTAGAATCCTTCCTCGGGACCAAAGTCTTATTCATTAAACACCACATCATTCTCTTGACCTGAGCAGCAATATAAACCAACAGAAAAGCAAGTTTGAGTACCGTGGGTACTCAGTAAATGTGGGAAAGTTATGTCGTGCATGGCTAAAGCAAGGAGAGGTTGAACTCATGGTTAAAGTACTACGCAATTATCACCTTAGCTTATTAAGCACCTACTTTACTACACAGGTGAAATGGTCCCAATCCCTCAGCCCATCATCAATATGATGTACACATAGTCTCAACTCCAATGTTAAGCTTCCCGCTTAACATCCTCAACTTCCCAATCCATCAACCTCTAATCATGAATAAGTCCAAGCCGCTCTTGACCGCGAGCACGGCTGTCATGACAGTTTTGACCCTGCAGAGTTTGCACCACTGTACCCACATGTAGTGATTTCATCCCCCGTTGCCGGGTGGACTAAAAGAACCTCCATTATGACAGTGGCCGCGAACCACTTTCGCACTTCCCAGGTGTGTAGCCAGGAGATCACTACGAACACTTTACAAAGTGATTCCCGATGAGCATGGGCCCACTGATGTTTCACCCCTAACAGCATACAAGAGGCTCCAACCCCGCTGCAGTGGCCCCCTCTTGAGCCTTGCGGTTCATATGGTAGTCCAGCTGACACCTATTCCCCGCACCATCCAAAACACCCATACTACGCCGGGGATACACCTAATTAATTGGCCAAGCTGCCCCATCTCAACATGTGGTTGGCACTGTAAAGCCAGGTTACATGCTCCATGAACCGGTCCTTAGGATCCAGGCAAGTACTAAACACAAACCCGAATCTCGTGCACCCAGCACCAACCAAATCATCAAACTTTCCTCGATCCCTACCTCTATATAACTCATAATGTCTCATTCAAGAGTAAGGTAAACAAGTTGATGATCTCATATTCCACTTATCCCATTCTAAGCATGGCTAAGCATAAGTATTATGAATGAATGACATAATAAAACAAATCCCAACCCAAGCTACAAGGAAACAAGATAATGCAATTCTGAGGAAACTTCCTAGCATGGGTTTTATATTTCAATTGACAATGCAAATAATTCTATCTACACATCCTAACATAGGATCAAAGTGGTCAAGGACACTTGCCTTCTTCCTGCTGCTCTAGGAATGGAAAGTCTTGGTCTTGGAAGGGGAGAACTTGCTCTGGGGCAGTTTCTACTCATGCCAATACACATAGCAAAAGAAAACAACAATCCATAAGCCTTCGTTCACACTTTCACTCATGCAAACCATACATACATACATATGAAAGTCATTCACATTTCTAAGTGTTGTGGTTACCCTAGATGTGTTGATTTTAGGCCTACATGCACTTTTAAACATATATATATATATATTATTTCTAACTTTTGTATTCAGATTTCTATTTGCACACTATATATGAATTTCCAATTTGAACAATTTCTTCCACTACAGGATTCCTGTAAGCATACGACGGCTAAAACCATCGTATATAAAGCAGAAGACGTCGTATATAAACTATATACGACGGCAGTTGTTTATATACGACGGTTTGTGGCCGTCGTATATATTTTGTCGTATATATAGTTATATGCGACGGCACCGTCGTATATAACAGTATATATACGACGACCACTTATATACAACGGCCCGTTTCGTATACTTGGCCCAGTGGGCCGGGGCCTTTATATACGGCGGCTGGGTCCAGGTTTTAGATCTTCTACAAAATCTTAATTTGATGTTCTTGAGAATAAAGACCTGATTAAACATCTTCAAATCATGCATACTTATTTTCCTATATTTTCAGATTTAATTTTTATACCTAAAAGTGAACTTTACTATTAAAATAGTTAGTCATATCATTTAAACAGAATAGGTTCTGATCTAATATGTTCAATAAAATATTTTTGAACTTCCTCTCTGGTGCGAAACAATTTAAATTTATTTTACTAGTTTTAGAATTATTTCCTAGCCTAAAATGTGTCCCTAGAGATAATAAAAATGAACAACACTTAGGCAGATTTCATTTCAGCCTAAAATCTATTTTTAACTCATTCTAAAGTTTTCCAAATGCTAGGAGAGTTTAAATTTGAATTTGCACATGTGTTTGCCTTACCTTTTAAATTTAAATCCTAGTCACATATTCAACTTTCTGAATTTAATATCCTATAGGGTCAAAAAGGCAAATCCACCCTACTACAGGGTTTAATTTACTATTTCCTAAATTTTCAGGGGCCTAGTTACACATAACAGAGGGGTTTTTCCTAATTTTTATTAAGTCCAGAGGCTAAAATTGTTTTTTAAATGAAATTACATGAATTTCTGAAGGTCCAGGGGCTAGATCAGAAGTTTCCGGGGCTAGCTCGTGTTTTACGAGATCCCCAGGGGTAGCGCGTAAGAATCCCGGCCATTATAAATGCGGGGCCGACGTGGACCATCCGATTTAAAACAGACGGCTCAGATTAGATCGTCGAAACGGTACACGTCTGTTTTATTTCTACCATGCTATTTAAAATAGACAGCCCTCAAGGGGCCACGTCGCCCTGGCCGGAGCCAGCCCGCGCGAGCGGCGGCGCGCGGCGGTGGGGGTGGCGATCTCGCCGGCGCAGCCACGGTTTTTGCCGCTGTGCGTTAGAAGTCGCATCTTTTTGCACAGATCGACCGCGTAGGGGTAGGGGATGCTCACCGAGGGGTTTTCCTGCACTCGGAGGCCCTGGAAGTCGGTCGGCGGCGAGCTTCAACGGCGATGGTCTTCGGTGCACGTTGGGGTGGCAGTTGGGGCGCAAGACACGTGGTTTCCTTCACCTGCAGGGCTCCCCGCCGGCGGTGGAACGTGATCAGCACGTTAGATCAGGAAATTTGAGCAAGGATCGAAGGAAATCTGCGGTAGAAGCTTCGGTTCTCACCGGAGAGTAAAACGGCTGATCGGGGAGGAAAAAGGGGCGCATTTCTGCGTTTAAATAGACGACGGAGGGCGGCGGTCTGTTGAGATCATGTTGGGGGCGTCCGGGACCAGAAATCGGGGCTGGGAGCGCTGGTTCCGGGGGTTGTTTTGATCGGGTGCGAGAGAGAGTCCGGGGTCCGTTGGGCGCGCGGGAGGAGAGGGATGACACGCGGGCCTCGCGTGTCAGTGAGAGGGAGAGAGAGGGGGCGCGGGTTTGGGCTGGCGCGGGGGTCTTGGGCCGGCAGAGCAGGTTTCGGCTCACTGGCCATTTTCTTTTTTTCCTTTTCCTTTTCTTTTTCTGTTTTGATTTGAATTTGAATTCCAGTTTGAATTTGAATTGCTTTATCACATGCATTACGTCCAAAAATTTTTAAATTCCCCTCTTTAGCAGGTTTTGGGGTGTTACAGCTCTACCCCTCTTAAAAGAAATCTCGTCCTCGAGATTGGTGGTTCTAGGAAAACAATTCCGGAAACTGCGCCTTAAGCTCGTCTTCTTGCTCCCATGTGGCCTCCTCTTCCGAGTGATGCTTCCACTGCACCTTGCACATCCGGATTCTTTTATTTCTTGTGAGGCGTTCCATTGTCTCCAAAACCTTGACCGGTTGCTCGGCATAAGACAGATCCTCTCTTACGTCAACCTCATTCATGGGTAACATCTCTTCAGGCGTCCTTAGACATTTCTTGAGCTGTGACACATGGAATACATCGTGCACATCCAATAGGCGAGCCGGTAGTTCTAGTTGATATGCCACTTTGCCTTTCCTCTCTAGAATCTGAAAGGGTCCGATGTATCGAGGTGATAACTTCCCTTTCACCTTGAACCGACGAAGTCCTCCGATAGGGGACACCTTGAGATAAACATAGTCCCCCACGTTGACAACGAGCTCTCTTCTCCGTACATCGACATAGCTCTTTTGTCGTGTTTGTCCTATCCTCAAGTTGTTGCGGATTTCGCTCACTTTCGCCTCGGCTTCTTGTAGTACCTCGGGCCCAAACACTTTACTTTCCCCTATTTGGTTCCAAAATAGTGGAGTTCTGCACTTCCTCCCATACAAAGCCTCAAATGGTGACATCTTCATACTAGCCTGATAGCTCTTGTTATAGGAGAACTCCGCATACGGTAAGTTCTTATCCCAACTCCTATTGTTCTTGAGCGCACACGCTCTTAGCATATCCTCAAGGATCTGATTAGTTCTTTCCGTCTGCCCATCAGTCTGGGGGTGATAGGCAGAACTAAAATTCAGATGAGTTCCCATAGTTTCATGTAACTTCTGCCAGAACCTTGAGGTGAACTGTGTCCCACGATCCTACACTATCTTCTTTGGCACTCCATGGAAAGACACGATCCTTGACATGTACAATTCTGCCAATTTGGATCCGCTGTAGTTTTCTTTCACGGGGATGAAATGAGCTACCTTGGTTAGCCTGTCAATGATGACCCATATCGAATCATATCCCGATTGGGTCCTGGGTAGTCCCACTATGAAGTCCATACCTATTTCTTCCCATTTCTATTCAGGCACTTTGAGTGGTTGCAATAGTCCAGCGGGTCGTTGATGTTCTGCTTTCACCAACAGACATGTGTCACATAGGGCAACATGTTCCGCGACATCTCGCTTCATGACATACCACCAATATCTGCTCTTGAGGTCCTGATACATCTTCGTACTCCCAGGATGAATGGAATAGTCGGAATCATGAGCCTCCTTCAAAATCAATCCACGGATCTCCTTCACCTCAGGCACTCAGATTCTTTTCCCATGCCACACCGTACCTTGTTCATCCTCTCTGACCAAGGGGCTTTTATTTTCTTTGATGAGTTCTCTAATCTCTTGTATCTTCTCGTCATTCTTCTGATCGTTGCGTATGTCTTGCTCTAATATGGAGTCCACTTCCATTGCGATGGCCTCACCACTATTCACCAGACATAGATTGAGTGTTGCAATCTCTTCCTTCAATTCTTTAGGCATGTCCTTCGAACTCAATATGTGGACCCGCACTTTCTGGCTTAAAGCATCCGCTACGACGTTCGCTTTCCTAGGATGATAGTTGATGCCCACATCAAAGTCGTTGATTAGCTCTAACCATCTCCTTTGTCTGAGGTTGAGATCTGGTTGTGTGAAAATATACTTTAAGCTCTTATGATCCGTATATGTCTCTGTCTTCTTCCCCATCAAGTAATGCCGCTAAATCTTCAACGCGTGTACCACCGCAGCTAGGTCTAGGTCATGTGTAGGATAGCTCTTCTCGTGTTTTCAGAGCTGCCGGGACGCATACGCCACGACATGCCCCTCCTTCATGAGAACACATCCCAACCCGTGTCCAGAGGCATCGCAGTACACCGAAAAATTCTTCTGCATATCTGGCATAACTAGCACTGGGGCTGTTGTCAATCTATTCTTCAGTTCTTGAAAACTGGTCTCACACTGCGGTGTCCATGTGAATGTGATTCCCTTCTCTAACAATTTGGTGAGGGGTCTCAAAATCTTGGAGAAACCCTCGATAAACCGTCGATAATACCCAGCCAATCCTGAGAATCTTCGAACTTCTCTGACATTTTCAGGGGTCTTCCACTTCTGCACATCCTCGATCTTGGCGGGATCTACGGAGATTCCTCCCTCCGAGATTATATGTCCAAAGAAGGGAACTCTCTTCAGCCAAAACTCACACTTGCTCAACTTGGCATATAGTTGGTGTTCTCTCAGCTTTTGCAACACCAACCTTAAATGTCCCTCATGTTCTTCTTCATCTTTGGAGAAGAAGAGAATGACATCAATGAAAACCACCACAAATTTGTCCAGATATTCCATGAATACCTTGTTCATGAGATACATGAAGTATGCCGTGGCATTAGTTAGCCCGAAAGGCATGACGGTGTATTCATACAGCCCGTACCGAGATACGAAAGCTGTCTTTGGAATGTCGGTTTGCCTTATCCTAAGTTGGTGGTATCCCGACCTGAGATCAATTTTTGAGAACACACAAGCTCCCCTCAACTGATCAAATAAGTCTTCAATGCGGGGTAATGGGTACTTGTTCTTGATGGTTACTTCGTTCAACGCATGGTAGTCTACGCATAACCTTTGGGTCCCGCCCTTTTTGGGCACAAATATCATTGGAGCTCCCCATGGTGAGGAACTAGGACGAATGTACCCCTTCTCTGCCAATTCTCGTAAATGTTCCTTGAGTTCTTCCAGCTGTTTGGAGTTCATCCGATAAGGCCTCTTGTATATCGGGGCGGTTCCAGGCACTAGTTCAACCGCGAATTCTACTTCACGATCGGGGGGCATACCTGGCAACTCCTCGGGAAAAACGTCTGGATATTCCCGGATAATCCTGATCTCTTCCACTTCCACCTCAACGTGATTGAGTTTAAGGTACCTCCTAGGTTCTTGTACAGTTATGAACTTCACTCTTGTGCCACTAGGGTGAGTTAGTTCCACCGTTCTTGTCGAACAATGGATGATTCCTTTGTGTTTTGTCAACCAATCCATACCCAAAATAATATCAATCCCTTGTGAGTCTATCACTATGAGGTTTGCAGTAAATACTACACCATTAATGTCTAGATTCACCTTGGGACACACTTGTCTTGTCCTTATTTCTCCCCCTGGAGAGTTCACTGCTAGCATATGGTTCATTTGTGTTGTTGCTAGATCATGCTTCTTAACAAACCCTTGAGCAATGAACGAGTGGGTAGCACCAGAATCGAACAACAGGGTTGCAATGTGTAAATTGGCAGGAAACTTACCAATTACCATGTCAGGTGCCTCTTGCGCTTCCTCCATGGTCACGTGGTTCACCCGTCCTCGCATCACATTCTGCTGTTGTGGCTGCATGGGCTTCTTCTTTGGGCACTTATTGGCGTAGTGCCCCACTTCACCACAGTTGAAGCATTGTACCCCAACTTTTGGTGCCGGGCCTTTGTTGTCTTGTGGTTGGTTAGGTGGTCCTTGTCCTGCTGGTCGAGGTTGATATGTGGGGCGAGGCTGCTGTACAAACTGAGGCTGCGGCTGTGCTGGTGCTGACGGAGGCCTGAAATTCGGGTTGTCCCCCTGGGTGCTGAGTAGGGTACCACAGCAAGGCTCGTCTGCCCTGAGGGTTGCTGCATCAGACGTGGGCGTGTGTTGCTATCTGAGGCTTGGTATGACCATCCCGTCTTCCTCTTGTTTTCATTCTCCAAGGCCTTCAGCTTCCTCTCCACGACAAATGCTCTGTCTACCATCTTTTGGAAGCTTTCATACTCGTTGGAGGACATTGCACATTGCATTTCCATAGTAAGTCCTTCCACAAAACAGTCCTGTTTTTGCTCATCAGTTTCGATGTCCCGTGGAGCATAACGGGATAGTTGGGTGAACTTAGTGAGGTATTCCCTCACAGTCATGTTTCCTTGCTGCAGTCCCAAGAACTCCTTTCTCTTGTTTTTGAGTTCACCCCTTGGTATGTAATGGTTGAGGAAATTGCGCTTGAACTCTTCCCAAGTGATGTTCTCGGGGTCATGATGGGCTGCCACGTAAGCGGTCCACCAATCAGCAACGGGTCCATGCAATTGGTGAGAGGCAAACAGCACCCTCTCATACCCTTGGCATTGTATGATCCTCATCTTGCTCTCAATGGTCTTTAGCCAGTCATCTGCCTCCAGAGGTTCAGCAGCACTTGCAAACTTTGGAGGTTGAGTCCCCAGAAACTCACTCAACCTTGGTTGGCGTGGTGCAGCTTGTGGGGGTGGAGCATGGTGCAAGTTGGCCACCACTTGAGTTAGGCTCTGGATGAGCTGATTCTGATTTTCAAGCATCTGGTGGATAGGATCAGCTCCTTCACGGCGACCACCCCTGTCTTGTCCTCCAGAAAGATGAGGGTTGCCAGCCTCATTGTTGTTGTTGGTGGCGTTGGCACCACGGCCCTTTCCTCTTCCGGCCATCTATCATGATCAACCAAATGTTAACTTAAAGCATTACGTATTAACTTCCCAAATTGCTTGTTTAAACTTAAACTTTTGAGGCCTTAATATATTAAACATTTTCTGAGGGTTTCATGTAGATTTTTGGGAGTCACGTCTCACGTGAAAATAAATGCACTCTTAATTCATAGGGGTTCACACATCTAAGCAAAGCAACCTAAAGACGAGGTTGTGGACAAATGCCCATGGCTTCCACAACTCACGTCACACACCAAACATTAACACACAAATAACTAAGGTATTGACTCGACTACTCGATGACCTGCTGAAATAAGGGAAAGGACTCTAAACGACTCGGATCACTGAGCTGGCTCTTCGGGGTCTTACTCATTATTGCGGCTGCCCTCTGATTCCGCTTTGGGTGGGGAAGCTGCTGGTGGAGAAGTGCGGCGACGCCTGCTCGCCCGACGGTCTGGGGAGTCAGGAGTCTACGTGTCATTCCCGGTGACACACAGTTCATTCCCATCTCCTTTTTCTCTCGCCCTAAAGCTGGCACGAAGCAACGCCTCAGTCTACTTCAGGGTGTCACGAACATCCTGAAGCTCCGACTGGTACTCCTGCAGTCGAGTGCTGAGCATAGCAGCATCCTCCAAGCACAGGTCCATGTGCTCATGGGAAGTCCCCTACTGCACTGGCTGGTACTTGTACTCCACGGTGCCACTCTCCCACTGGAGGACATACATGTACTCAGTCCTGTCTAGGTGGCGACGGTTGATGTAACTCTGGCAGGTGATGGCCTCCCAGGTGACATCCTTCTCAGCATCGGCCTGAGTCGCCCGACATGCTGGACAGCGGTGGATCTTGAGCAGCTGATTTTCATGGATAATCCTCATCTCTGAGCTCCATTCTTCCCGCTTCTCACGGATGGTCCTGGTGGAGCTATAGTGTATGATCAGCTTGCCCACATTGCCGGCGGCGTGGAGCATACGCCGAAGACGGCGCAACAAGCCTCCTACTGCCAACCCGTAGGAGTGGTACGTCACCAGATGGTTCTCCTCTCTCAAGGTAAGGGCAACTACCGGAACTCTCCCTCCGGTGGACTTGCTGGCGGTGCGGATCATGCGAACCATCTAAAACATAAAGCATTTAAAATTAAGTTAGATAAGAGTTAAACAAAAATTGTATTTTGAATAAAGGTTGGGACAAGATGAATAAAGTGACCCCATTTGATAACACTTTCAACCCACACCTTTCTAAAATAGTTTTTAAGAAAATAAGGTCCTTAAATTCGTCCATTTCTACCTAGGTCCACGTTTCTACGGGCAACCTGGGCTCTGATACCACTTCTGTCACACCCGGTTTCTCCGAAGAACAACCGAGTGAATATAACATGTATGCCAGGATCATTCTCTCATACATGTGATGACAAATAGTGAAGCATCATTTATTACAAGCCAAGTGTTCGAATATAAATAAGTCTTACATAGCATACATCTCGATGGACGATAAAATGTTCATAACATGTAAATAAAGCAGCAGCGGAATATAAATCTTGTGGGCTCCATCACAGGCGTTGCCCGGGGGACTCCGTGAATCTAGAATCCTTCCTCGGGACCAAAGTCTTGGTCATTAAACACCACATCATTCTCTTCCACCTGAGCAGCAATATAAACCAACAGAAAAGCAAGTTTGAGTACCGTGGGTACTCAGCAAGTGTGGGAAAGTTATGTCATGCATGGCTAGAGCAAGGAGAGGTTGAACTCATGATTAAATCACTACGCAATTAATACCTATCACCTTAGCTTATTAAGCACCTACATTACTACACAGGTGAAATGGTCCCAATCACTCAGCCCATCATCAATATCAAGTACACATAGTATCAACTCCAATGTTAAGCTTCCCGCTTAACATCCTCAACTTCCCAATCCATCATCCTCTAATCATGAATAAGTCCAAGCCGCTCTTGACTGTGAGCACCGCTGTCATGACAGTTTTGACTCTGCGGAGTTTGCACCACTGTACCCACATGTAGTGATTTCATCCCCCGTTGCCGGGTGGACTAAAAGAACCTCCATTATGGCAGTGGCCGCGAACCACATTCACACTTTCCAGGTGTTTAGCCAGGAGATCACTACGAAGACTTTACAAAGGGATCCCCGATGAGCATGGGCCCACTTGCCTCGATCCCTACCTCTACATAACTCATAATGTCTCATTCAAGAGTAAGGTAAACAAGTTGATGATCTCATATTCCACTTATCTCATTCTAAGCATGGCTAAGCATAAGTATTATGAATGAATGATGTAATAAAACAAATCCCAACCCAAGCTACAAGGAAACAAGATAATGCAATTCTAGGGAAACTTCCTATCATGGGTTTCATATTTCAATTGACAATACAAATAATTCTATCTACACATCCTAACATAGGACCAAAGTGGTCAAAGACACTTGCCTTCTTCCTGCTGCTCTGGGAATGGAAAGTCTTGGTCTTGGAAGGGGAGAACTTGCTCTGGGGCAGGTTCTACTCATGCCAATACATATAGCAAAAGAAAACAAAAATCCATAAGCCATAGTTCACACTTTCACTCATGCAAACCATACATACATACATATGAAAGTCATTCACATTTCTAAGTGTTGTGGTTACCCTAGATGTGTTGATTTTAGGCCTACATGCACTTTTAAACATATATATATATATATATATATATTATTTCTAACTTTTGTATTCAGATTTCTATTTGCACACTATATATGAATTTCCAATTTGAACAATTTCTTCATAATTAATTAATACACTTCTTAGCCACAAAGATTGCATGAAAGAAAGTTTCCTACTCCAAATAGGTTTTAGATCTTCTACAAAATCTTAATTTGAAGTTCTTGAGAATAAAGACCTGATTTAACATCTTCAAATCATGCATACTTATTTTCCTATATTTTCAGATTTAATTTCTATACCCAAAAGTGAACTTTACTATTAAAATAGTTAGTCATATCATTTAAACAGAATAGGTTCTGATCTAATATGTTCAATAAAATATTTTTGAACTTCCTCTCTTGTCACACCCGGTTTTTTCCGAAGAACAACCAAGTGAATGTCACATGTATGCCAGGATCATTTTCTCATGCATGTGATGACAAATAGTGAAGCATCATTTATTACAAGCCAGGTGTCAAATGTATATAAGTCTTACATCAAAAATGTCTCGATGGACAATAATAAGTTCATCACAAGTAAATAAACTAGCAGCGGAAAATTATTCTTGAGGGCTCCATTACAGGCGTTGCCCGGGGTCTCCATGAACCTAGAAACCTTCTTCGGGTCCAAAGTCTTCGTCATTATACACCACCTCATTATCTTGACCTGAGCAGCAATATAAACCAACAAAATATGCAAGGTTGACTACCAATGGTACTCAGCAAGTGTGGGAAAATTATATCATGCATGGCTAGAACAAGGGGAGGTTGAACTCATGGTTAAAGCACTATGCAATTAATACCTATCACCTTAGCTTATTAAGCACCTACATTACTACACAAGTGAAATGATCCCAATCTCCCATCCCATCATCATAATCAAATATCCATAACATCATTTCCAATGTTAAGCTCCCCGCTTAACATCCACAACTTCCAAAACCATCACTCCTCTAATCATGAATAAGTCCAAGCCGCTCTTGACCGTGAGCACGGCTGTCATGACAGTTTTGACTCTGCAGAGTTTGTACCACTGTACCCACATGTAGTGATTTCATCCCCCGTTGCCGGGTGGACTAAAAGAACCTCCATTATGCCAGTGGCTACGATCCACATTCACACTTCCCAGGTGTGTAGCCAGGAGATCACTACGAAGCCTTTACAAAGGGATTCCCGACGAGCGTGGGCCCACTGAGGTTTCACCCCTAACAGCATACAAGAGGCACCAACCCCGCTGCAGTGGCCCCCTCTTGAGCCTTGCGGTTCATATGGTAGTCCAGCTGACACCTATTCCCCGCACCATCCAACACACCCATACTACGCCGGGGATACACCTAATTAATTGGCCAAGCTGCCCCATCTCAGCATGTGGTTGGCACTGTAAAGCCAGGTTACATGCTCCATGAACCGGTCCTTAGGATCCAGGCAAGTACTAAGCACAAACCCGAGTCTCGTGCACCCAGCACACAACCAAAACATCCAACTTGCCTTGATCCCTACCTCTACATAACTCATAATATCTCATTCAAGAGTATGGTAAAATAAGCTGATGATGTCATATCCCAAATCTCCCATTCTAAGCATGGCTAAGCATATGCATAATAATAAATGACATGATAAAATATATCCCAACCCAAGATACAAGGAAACAAGGTAATGCAATTGTAGGGAAACTTCCTGTCATGGGTTTCATATTTCATTTGACAATGCAAATAATTCTATCTACACATCCTAGCATAGGATCAAAGTGGTCAAGGATACTTGCCTCCTTCCTGCTGCTCTTGGAATGGGTAGTCCTGATCTTTGAAAGGGATAACTTGCTCTTGAGCAGGTTCTACATCATACCATCACACATAGCAAAAGAAAAACAACAATCCATAAGACATAGTTCACACTTCCACTTCATACAAACCACACATTCATATTTATGAGAGTCATTCACAATTATATGTGTTGTGGTTACTCTATGTGTGTTGATTTGTGGCTTGCATGCACTTTTAGTCATGTGTATATGATTTTTACTTTTGTGTTCACATTTATACTTACATACTATATATATGAGTTTCCAATTTAAATAAATTCCTTATATTCAATTACTACACCTTTTAGCTACCAAGTATGCATGAAATGTATTTTTCTTCTCCATATGTGCCTTCAGAATTTCTACCAACCCTAAACTGAATTCTTTGGATTTTAGAAACTCCATTTATCATTTACTAGTTGCTATATTTTCAGATTTATTTTTCCTATGCATAAATGTGTACTTTATTATGAAAATAGTAATACACATCATCTAAACAGAATAGGTTCTGGTCCTAAATAATTTAATAACATATTTCGACCTTTGCCTCAGATGTAAACTGTTTCACAATTATTTTCCCTATTTTCTAAAACTATTCATTACTTAAAAATGTGTCCCTAAATGTGAATAATAAATTAAACAGATTCAATTCAGCCCAAAATATGTTTTTATCTCACTCCAAAGTTTTCTAAATACTGAGAAAGTTTTTAATTTAATTATGACAATATGTTTGTCCCACTTTTTAATTTTTGAACACTAGCCACATATTCAATTTCCTAATTTAAATACTAAACAGGGCTAAAAAGGTAAAGTCACCCCATTACAGGGTCTATAATATTATTTTCAGAATTTCCAGGGGTCTAGCTACACTTATCAGAGGTGTTTTTCCTAATTTTTATTAAGTCCAGGGGCTAAAACTGATTTTTAAATGAATTTACATGATTTTCTGAAGTTCCAGGAGCTAGATCAGAAGTTTCCGGGGCTAGCTCTTATTTCCCGAGAACCCCAGGGGGTAGCACGTAAGAATTCCAGTCTTTATAACGCGGGGCTGACGTGGACCGTCCGATTTTAATCAGACGGCCGAGATTATAACATCGAACCGGTACCGTGCGATTTAGAATAAACGGCGCACAAGTGGCCACGTCGCTCTGATCGAACGCGGGCGGCGCTGCCGGCGGCGCACGGCGGCGGGAAGCGGCGATCTTGCCGGAGACTTTCGGATCTTCGAGAATTCTTCCTAGAACTGTGATTTTAAGACATAGATCGGTGGAGGAGAGGTCGGGGATCTCACCTCAGTGGTTTTCTTGAGCTCGGAGGTCCTGGAAGGTGATCGGCGACGAGGTCCGAGGCAAAACCACGGCGAAGCTCGTCGGTGTTGTGTTTACACCGCAAGTCACCGAGTTTTCTGCACCTGCAGGGTTCCCCGGAGGCGGTGGATCAAGACCAGCGAGTTAGATCGGAATTTCCGAGCTTAGATCGGCCAGAATTCACCGGAGAAGTCTCGGTTCTCACCGGAGGTAAAATCGGCGGATCGCATGGGAAAAACAGAACGAGGCCGGGGTTTTTGTAGACGGGGGAGGGCGGCGGGGTGGTTTAGATCATGTCCGCGTCGCCTACGAACAGAATTCAGCGGGGATACGACGAAATCCCGATCGGTTTTGATTCGGGTGCGAGGGAGTTCGGCACTGGCGCGAGGTAGACGATGATCGGGTGGGCCCCGCCCGTCAGTGTGAGGAAGCAGCGCGCGCGGCTGCGGGCTGGCGCAGGCGCTGGCTGGGCCGGCTGGTGGGTTTCGGCCCACTGGACGGTTTTTTTTCTGTTTTCTCTTTTTCTTTTTCTATTTCTTTTCTGATTTGAGTTTAATTTGAATTCCGGTTTGAATTTGAATTTTTGCAAAACATGCAACACGTCCAAAAATTTTTAAATTCCCCTCTTAACATGATTTAGGGTTTTGAATCAAAATTTTGGGGTGTTACAACTCTACCCCCCTTAAAATAAATTTCGCCCTCGAGATTGGTGTTTCTAAGAAAACAATTCCGGAAATTGTGCCTTGAGCTCATCTTCCCGCTCCCAGGTGGCTTCCTCTTCTGAGTGATGCTTCCACTGCACCTTGCACATCCGGATTCTTTTATTTCTGGTCAGTCGTTCCATCGTCTCCAAAATCTTGTATGGTTGCTCAGCATATGACAAATCCTCAGCTATGTCCACTTCATTCATGGGTAACACCTCTTCAGGCGTTCTCAGACATTTCTTAAGTTGTGACACATGGAACACATCGTGCACATCCGATAGACGAGCCGGTAACTCTAGTTGATACGCCACTTCGCCTTTCCTTTCCAGAACTTGAAAGGGTCTGATGTATCGAGGTGACAACTTCCCTTTCACCTTGAACCGACGAAGTCCTCTGATAGGGGACACTTTGAGATAGACGTAGTCTCCCACGTTGAAAACGAGCTCTCTTCTTCGTACATCGGCATAGCTCTTTTGGCGTGTCTGTGCTATCCTCAAGTTATTGCGAATTTCCCTCACCTTCGCCTCGGCTTCTTGTAGTACTTCTGGACCAAACACTTTACTTTCTCCCGTTTGGTTCCAAAATAGGGGAGTTCTGCACTTCCTCCCATACAAAGCTTCAAATGGTGACATCTTCATACTAGCTTGATAGCTGTTGTTATAGGAAAACTCCGCATACGGTAAATTCTTGTCCCAACTCCTATTGTTTTTGAGTGCACATGCCCTTAACATATCTTCAAGGATCTGATTGGTTCTTTCCGTCTGCCCGTCAGTTTGGGGATGATAGGCAGAGCTGAAGTTTAGATGGGTTCCCATGGTTTCATGCAACTTCTACCAAAACCTCGAGGTGAACTGTGTCCCTCGGTCTGACACAATCTTCTTTGGCACTCCATGGTAACACACGATCCTTGACATGTACAACTCAACCAATTTGGATCCGCTGTAGCTTTCCTTCACGGGGATGAAGTGAGCTACTTTGGTTAGCCTATCAATGATGACCCATATTGAATCATACCCTGACTGGGTCCTAGGCAATCCCACGACGAAGTCCATGCTGATTTCTTCCCATTTTCATTCAGGCACTTTGAGTGGTTGCAATAATCCCGCGGGTCGTTGATGTTCTGCTTTCACCAACTGACATGTGTCACATAGGGCAACATGTTCCGCGACATCTCGCTTCATTCCATACCACCAATACCTGCTTTTGAGGTCCTGGTACATCTTCGTACTCCCAGGATGAATGGAATAGTCGGAATCGTGAGCCTCCTTCAAAATCAATTCACGGATCTCCTTTACTTCAGGCACATAGATTCTTTTTCCGTGCCACACCGTTCCTTGTTCATCCTCTCTAAAACCCGGAGCTTTATTTTCCTTGATGAGTTGTCTGATCTCTTGTATCTTCTCATCATTCTTTTGACCCTCGCGTATGTCTCTCTCTAGTGTGGAGTCCACTTCCATGGCGATGGCTTCACCACTATTTACCAGGCATAGATTGAGCCTTATAACCTCGTCCTTCAATTCTGCAGGCATGTCTTTTAAGATCAACTTATTGACTTGCACTTTCCGACTTAAAGCATCGGCCACGATGTTTGCCTTCCCAAGATGATAGTTGATGCCCACATCAAAGTCATTGATTAGCTCCAACCATCTCCTTTGCCTGAGGTTGAGATCTGGCTGTGTAAAAATGTACTTCAAACTCTTATGATCCGTATATATCTCTGTCCTCTTCCCCATCAAATAGTGCCGCCAAATTTTCAACGCGTGTACCACTGCGGCTAGTTCTAAGTCATGTGTAGGATAGTTTTTCTCGTGCTTCCGAAGCTGCCGGGATGCATATGCCACGACATGCCCTTCTTGCATGAGAACACATCCCAACCCGTTTCCAGAGGCATCGCAGTACACCGTAAAGTTCTTCTGCATATCTGGCATAACGAGCACTGGGGCTGTTATCAATCTTTCCTTTAACTCCTGAAAACTCGTCTCACACTGCGGCGTCCATGTGAATGTGATTCCCTTCTCCAACAGTTTGGTGAGAGGTCTCGAGATCTTAGAGAATCCCTCAATAAACCCTCGATAGTATCCAGCCAATCCCAAGAAGCTTCGAACTTCCCCAACATTTTCAGGGGTCTTCCACTTCTGGATATCCTCGATTTTGGCGGGATCTACGGAGATTCCTCCCTCCGAGATTATATGTCCTAAGAAGGGAACTCTCTTCAGCCAAAACTCACACTTGCTCAATTTGGCATATAGTTGGTGTTCTCTCAGCTTTTGCAACACCAACCTTAAATGTCCCTCATGTTCTTCTTCATCTTTGGAGAAGAAGAGAATGACATCAATGAAAACCACCACAAATTTGTCCAGATATTCCATGAATACCTTGTTCATGAGATACATGAAGTATGCCGTGGCATTAGTTAGCCCGAAAGGCATGACGGTGTATTCATACAGCCCGTACCGAGATACGAAAGCTGTCTTTGGAATGTCGGTTTGCCTTATCCTAAGTTGGTGGTATCCCGACCTGAGATCAATTTTTGAGAACACACAAGCTCCCCTCAACTGATCAAATAAGTCTTCAATGCGGGGTAATGGGTACTTGTTCTTGATGGTTACTTCGTTCAACGCATGGTAGTCTACGCATAACCTTTGGGTCCCGCCCTTTTTGGGCACAAATATCATTGGAGCTCCCCATGGTGAGGAACTAGGACGAATGTACCCCTTCTCTGCCAATTCTCGTAAATGTTCCTTGAGTTCTTCCAGCTGTTTGGAGTTCATCCGATAAGGCCTCTTGTATATCGGGGCGGTTCCAGGCACTAGTTCAACCGCGAATTCTACTTCACGATCGGGGGGCATACCTGGCAACTCCTCGGGAAAAACGTCTGGATATTCCCGGATAATCCTGATCTCTTCCACTTCCACCTCAACGTGATTGAGTTTAAGGTACCTCCTAGGTTCTTGTACAGTTATGAACTTCACTCTTGTGCCACTAGGGTGAGTTAGTTCCACCGTTCTTGTCGAACAATGGATGATTCCTTTGTGTTTTGTCAACCAATCCATACCCAAAATAATATCAATCCCTTGTGAGTCTATCACTATGAGGTTTGCAGTAAATACTACACCATTAATGTCTAGATTCACCTTGGGACACACTTGTCTTGTCCTTATTTCTCCCCCTGGAGAGTTCACTGCTAGCATATGGTTCATTTGTGTTGTTGCTAGATCATGCTTCTTAACAAACCCTTGAGCAATGAACGAGTGGGTAGCACCAGAATCGAACAACAGGGTTGCAATGTGTAAATTGGCAGGAAACTTACCAATTACCATGTCAGGTGCCTCTTGCGCTTCCTCCATGGTCACGTGGTTCACCCGTCCTCGCATCACATTCTGCTGTTGTGGCTGCATGGGCTTCTTCTTTGGGCACTTATTGGCGTAGTGCCCCACTTCACCACAGTTGAAGCATTGTACCCCAACTTTTGGTGCCGGGCCTTTGTTGTCTTGTGGTTGGTTAGGTGGTCCTTGTCCTGCTGGTCGAGGTTGATATGTGGGGCGAGGCTGCTGTACAAACTGAGGCTGCGGCTGTGCTGGTGCTGACGGAGGCCTGAAATTCGGGTTGTCCCCCTGGGTGCTGAGTAGGGTACCACAGCAAGGCTCGTCTGCCCTGAGGGTTGCTGCATCAGACGTGGGCGTGTGTTGCTATCTGAGGCTTGGTATGACCATCCCGTCTTCCTCTTGTTTTCATTCTCCAAGGCCTTCAGCTTCCTCTCCACGACAAATGCTCTGTCTACCATCTTTTGGAAGCTTTCATACTCGTTGGAGGACATTGCACATTGCATTTCCATAGTAAGTCCTTCCACAAAACAGTCCTGTTTTTGCTCATCAGTTTCGATGTCCCGTGGAGCATAACGGGATAGTTGGGTGAACTTAGTGAGGTATTCCCTCACAGTCATGTTTCCTTGCTGCAGTCCCAAGAACTCCTTTCTCTTGTTTTTGAGTTCACCCCTTGGTATGTAATGGTTGAGGAAATTGCGCTTGAACTCTTCCCAAGTGATGTTCTCGGGGTCATGATGGGCTGCCACGTAAGCGGTCCACCAATCAGCAACGGGTCCATGCAATTGGTGAGAGGCAAACAGCACCCTCTCATACCCTTGGCATTGTATGATCCTCATCTTGCTCTCAATGGTCTTTAGCCAGTCATCTGCCTCCAGAGGTTCAGCAGCACTTGCAAACTTTGGAGGTTGAGTCCCCAGAAACTCACTCAACCTTGGTTGGCGTGGTGCAGCTTGTGGGGGTGGAGCATGGTGCAAGTTGGCCACCACTTGAGTTAGGCTCTGGATGAGCTGATTCTGATTTTCAAGCATCTGGTGGATAGGATCAGCTCCTTCACGGCGACCACCCCTGTCTTGTCCTCCAGAAAGATGAGGGTTGCCAGCCTCATTGTTGTTGTTGGTGGCGTTGGCACCACGGCCCTTTCCTCTTCCGGCCATCTATCATGATCAACCAAATGTTAACTTAAAGCATTACGTATTAACTTCCCAAATTGCTTGTTTAAACTTAAACTTTTGAGGCCTTAATATATTAAACATTTTCTGAGGGTTTCATGTAGATTTTTGGGAGTCACGTCTCACGTGAAAATAAATGCACTCTTAATTCATAGGGGTTCACACATCTAAGCAAAGCAACCTAAAGACGAGGTTGTGGACAAATGCCCATGGCTTCCACAACTCACGTCACACACCAAACATTAACACACAAATAACTAAGGTATTGACTCGACTACTCGATGACCTGCTGAAATAAGGGAAAGGACTCTAAACGACTCGGATCACTGAGCTGGCTCTTCGGGGTCTTACTCATTATTGCGGCTGCCCTCTGATTCCGCTTTGGGTGGGGAAGCTGCTGGTGGAGAAGTGCGGCGACGCCTGCTCGCCCGACGGTCTGGGGAGTCAGGAGTCTACGTGTCATTCCCGGTGACACACAGTTCATTCCCATCTCCTTTTTCTCTCGCCCTAAAGCTGGCACGAAGCAACGCCTCAGTCTACTTCAGGGTGTCACGAACATCCTGAAGCTCCGACTGGTACTCCTGCAGTCGAGTGCTGAGCATAGCAGCATCCTCCAAGCACAGGTCCATGTGCTCATGGGAAGTCCCCTACTGCACTGGCTGGTACTTGTACTCCACGGTGCCACTCTCCCGCTGGAGGACATACATGTACTCAGTCCTGTCTAGGTGGCGACGGTTGATGTAACTCTGGCAGGTGATGGCCTCCCAGGTGACATCCTTCTCAGCATCGGCCTGAGTCGCCCGACATGCTGGACAGCGGTGGATCTTGAGCAGCTGATTTTCATGGATAATCCTCATCTCTGAGCTCCATTCTTCCCGCTTCTCACGGATGGTCCTGGTGGAGCTATAGTGTATGATCAGCTTGCCCACATTGCCGGCGGCGTGGAGCATACGCCGAAGACGGCGCAACAAGCCTCCTACTGCCAACCCGTAGGAGTGGTACGTCACCAGATGGTTCTCCTCTCTCAAGGTAAGGGCAACTACCGGAACTCTCCCTCCGGTGGACTTGCTGGCGGTGCGGATCATGCGAACCATCTAAAACATAAAGCATTTAAAATTAAGTTAGATAAGAGTTAAACAAAAATTGTATTTTGAATAAAGGTTGGGACAAGATGAATAAAGTGACCCCATTTGATAACACTTTCAACCCACACCTTTCTAAAATAGTTTTTAAGAAAATAAGGTCCTTAAATTCGTCCATTTCTACCTAGGTCCACGTTTCTACGGGCAACCTGGGCTCTGATACCACTTCTGTCACACCCGGTTTCTCCGAAGAACAACCGAGTGAATATAACATGTATGCCAGGATCATTCTCTCATACATGTGATGACAAATAGTGAAGCATCATTTATTACAAGCCAAGTGTTCGAATATAAATAAGTCTTACATAGCATACATCTCGATGGACGATAAAATGTTCATAACATGTAAATAAAGCAGCAGCGGAATATAAATCTTGTGGGCTCCATCACAGGCGTTGCCCGGGGGACTCCGTGAATCTAGAATCCTTCCTCGGGACCAAAGTCTTGGTCATTAAACACCACATCATTCTCTTCCACCTGAGCAGCAATATAAACCAACAGAAAAGCAAGTTTGAGTACCGTGGGTACTCAGCAAGTGTGGGAAAGTTATGTCATGCATGGCTAGAGCAAGGAGAGGTTGAACTCATGATTAAATCACTACGCAATTAATACCTATCACCTTAGCTTATTAAGCACCTACATTACTACACAGGTGAAATGGTCCCAATCACTCAGCCCATCATCAATATCAAGTACACATAGTATCAACTCCAATGTTAAGCTTCCCGCTTAACATCCTCAACTTCCCAATCCATCATCCTCTAATCATGAATAAGTCCAAGCCGCTCTTGACTGTGAGCACCGCTGTCATGACAGTTTTGACTCTGCGGAGTTTGCACCACTGTACCCACATGTAGTGATTTCATCCCCCGTTGCCGGGTGGACTAAAAGAACCTCCATTATGGCAGGGGCCGCGAACCACATTCACACTTTCCAGGTGTTTAGCCAGGAGATCACTACGAAGACTTTACAAAGGGATCCCCGATGAGCATGGGCCCACTTGCCTCGATCCCTACCTCTACATAACTCATAATGTCTCATTCAAGAGTAAGGTAAACAAGTTGATGATCTCATATTCCACTTATCTCATTCTAAGCATGGCTAAGCATAAGTATTATGAATGAATGATGTAATAAAACAAATCCCAACCCAAGCTACAAGGAAACAAGATAATGCAATTCTAGGGAAACTTCCTATCATGGGTTTCATATTTCAATTGACAATACAAATAATTCTATCTACACATCCTAACATAGGACCAAAGTGGTCAAAGACACTTGCCTTCTTCCTGCTGCTCTGGGAATGGAAAGTCTTGGTCTTGGAAGGGGAGAACTTGCTCTGGGGCAGGTTCTACTCATGCCAATACATATAGCAAAAGAAAACAAAAATCCATAAGCCATAGTTCACACTTTCACTCATGCAAACCATACATACATACATATGAAAGTCATTCACATTTCTAAGTGTTGTGGTTACCCTAGATGTGTTGATTTTAGGCCTACATGCACTTTTAAACATATATATATATATATATATATATATTATTTCTAACTTTTGTATTCAGATTTCTATTTGCACACTATATATGAATTTCCAATTTGAACAATTTCTTCATAATTAATTAATACACTTCTTAGCCACAAAGATTGCATGAAAGAAAGTTTCCTACTCCAAATAGGTTTTAGATCTTCTACAAAATCTTAATTTGAAGTTCTTGAGAATAAAGACCTGATTTAACATCTTCAAATCATGCATACTTATTTTCCTATATTTTCAGATTTAATTTCTATACCCAAAAGTGAACTTTACTATTAAAATAGTTAGTCATATCATTTAAACAGAATAGGTTCTGATCTAATATGTTCAATAAAATATTTTTGAACTTCCTCTCTTGTCACACCCGGTTTTTTCCGAAGAACAACCAAGTGAATGTCACATGTATGCCAGGATCATTTTCTCATGCATGTGATGACAAATAGTGAAGCATCATTTATTACAAGCCAGGTGTCAAATGTATATAAGTCTTACATCAAAAATGTCTCGATGGACAATAATAAGTTCATCACAAGTAAATAAACTAGCAGCGGAAAATTATTCTTGAGGGCTCCATTACAGGCGTTGCCCGGGGTCTCCATGAACCTAGAAACCTTCTTCGGGTCCAAAGTCTTCGTCATTATACACCACCTCATTATCTTGACCTGAGCAGCAATATAAACCAACAAAATATGCAAGGTTGACTACCAATGGTACTCAGCAAGTGTGGGAAAATTATATCATGCATGGCTAGAACAAGGGGAGGTTGAACTCATGGTTAAAGCACTATGCAATTAATACCTATCACCTTAGCTTATTAAGCACCTACATTACTACACAAGTGAAATGATCCCAATCTCCCATCCCATCATCATAATCAAATATCCATAACATCATTTCCAATGTTAAGCTCCCCGCTTAACATCCACAACTTCCAAAACCATCACTCCTCTAATCATGAATAAGTCCAAGCCGCTCTTGACCGTGAGCACGGCTGTCATGACAGTTTTGACTCTGCAGAGTTTGTACCACTGTACCCACATGTAGTGATTTCATCCCCCGTTGCCGGGTGGACTAAAAGAACCTCCATTATGCCAGTGGCTACGATCCACATTCACACTTCCCAGGTGTGTAGCCAGGAGATCACTACGAAGCCTTTACAAAGGGATTCCCGACGAGCGTGGGCCCACTGAGGTTTCACCCCTAACAGCATACAAGAGGCACCAACCCCGCTGCAGTGGCCCCCTCTTGAGCCTTGCGGTTCATATGGTAGTCCAGCTGACACCTATTCCCCGCACCATCCAACACACCCATACTACGCCGGGGATACACCTAATTAATTGGCCAAGCTGCCCCATCTCAGCATGTGGTTGGCACTGTAAAGCCAGGTTACATGCTCCATGAACCGGTCCTTAGGATCCAGGCAAGTACTAAGCACAAACCCGAGTCTCGTGCACCCAGCACACAACCAAAACATCCAACTTGCCTTGATCCCTACCTCTACATAACTCATAATATCTCATTCAAGAGTATGGTAAAATAAGCTGATGATGTCATATCCCAAATCTCCCATTCTAAGCATGGCTAAGCATATGCATAATAATAAATGACATGATAAAATATATCCCAACCCAAGATACAAGGAAACAAGGTAATGCAATTGTAGGGAAACTTCCTGTCATGGGTTTCATATTTCATTTGACAATGCAAATAATTCTATCTACACATCCTAGCATAGGATCAAAGTGGTCAAGGATACTTGCCTCCTTCCTGCTGCTCTTGGAATGGGTAGTCCTGATCTTTGAAAGGGATAACTTGCTCTTGAGCAGGTTCTACATCATACCATCACACATAGCAAAAGAAAAACAACAATCCATAAGACATAGTTCACACTTCCACTTCATACAAACCACACATTCATATTTATGAGAGTCATTCACAATTATATGTGTTGTGGTTACTCTATGTGTGTTGATTTGTGGCTTGCATGCACTTTTAGTCATGTGTATATGATTTTTACTTTTGTGTTCACATTTATACTTACATACTATATATATGAGTTTCCAATTTAAATAAATTCCTTATATTCAATTACTACACCTTTTAGCTACCAAGTATGCATGAAATGTATTTTTCTTCTCCATATGTGCCTTCAGAATTTCTACCAACCCTAAACTGAATTCTTTGGATTTTAGAAACTCCATTTATCATTTACTAGTTGCTATATTTTCAGATTTATTTTTCCTATGCATAAATGTGTACTTTATTATGAAAATAGTAATACACATCATCTAAACAGAATAGGTTCTGGTCCTAAATAATTTAATAACATATTTCGACCTTTGCCTCAGATGTAAACTGTTTCACAATTATTTTCCCTATTTTCTAAAACTATTCATTACTTAAAAATGTGTCCCTAAATGTGAATAATAAATTAAACAGATTCAATTCAGCCCAAAATATGTTTTTATCTCACTCCAAAGTTTTCTAAATACTGAGAAAGTTTTTAATTTAATTATGACAATATGTTTGTCCCACTTTTTAATTTTTGAACACTAGCCACATATTCAATTTCCTAATTTAAATACTAAACAGGGCTAAAAAGGTAAAGTCACCCCATTACAGGGTCTATAATATTATTTTCAGAATTTCCAGGGGTCTAGCTACACTTATCAGAGGTGTTTTTCCTAATTTTTATTAAGTCCAGGGGCTAAAACTGATTTTTAAATGAATTTACATGATTTTCTGAAGTTCCAGGAGCTAGATCAGAAGTTTCCGGGGCTAGCTCTTATTTCCCGAGAACCCCAGGGGGTAGCACGTAAGAATTCCAGTCTTTATAACGCGGGGCTGACGTGGACCGTCCGATTTTAATCAGACGGCCGAGATTATAACATCGAACCGGTACCGTGCGATTTAGAATAAACGGCGCACAAGTGGCCACGTCGCTCTGATCGAACGCGGGCGGCGCTGCCGGCGGCGCACGGCGGCGGGAAGCGGCGATCTTGCCGGAGACTTTCGGATCTTCGAGAATTCTTCCTAGAACTGTGATTTTAAGACATAGATCGGTGGAGGAGAGGTCGGGGATCTCACCTCAGTGGTTTTCTTGAGCTCGGAGGTCCTGGAAGGTGATCGGCGACGAGGTCCGAGGCAAAACCACGGCGAAGCTCGTCGGTGTTGTGTTTACACCGCAAGTCACCGAGTTTTCTGCACCTGCAGGGTTCCCCGGAGGCGGTGGATCAAGACCAGCGAGTTAGATCGGAATTTCCGAGCTTAGATCGGCCAGAATTCACCGGAGAAGTCTCGGTTCTCACCGGAGGTAAAATCGGCGGATCGCATGGGAAAAACAGAACGAGGCCGGGGTTTTTGTAGACGGGGGAGGGCGGCGGGGTGGTTTAGATCATGTCCGCGTCGCCTACGAACAGAATTCAGCGGGGATACGACGAAATCCCGATCGGTTTTGATTCGGGTGCGAGGGAGTTCGGCACTGGCGCGAGGTAGACGATGATCGGGTGGGCCCCGCCCGTCAGTGTGAGGAAGCAGCGCGCGCGGCTGCGGGCTGGCGCAGGCGCTGGCTGGGCCGGCTGGTGGGTTTCGGCCCACTGGACGGTTTTTTTTCTGTTTTCTCTTTTTCTTTTTCTATTTCTTTTCTGATTTGAGTTTAATTTGAATTCCGGTTTGAATTTGAATTTTTGCAAAACATGCAACACGTCCAAAAATTTTTAAATTCCCCTCTTAACATGATTTAGGGTTTTGAATCAAAATTTTGGGGTGTTACAACTCTACCCCCCTTAAAAGAAATTTCGCCCTCGAGATTGGTGTTTCTAAGAAAACAATTCCGGAAATTGTGCCTTGAGCTCATCTTCCCGCTCCCAGGTGGCTTCCTCTTCTGAGTGATGCTTCCACTGCACCTTGCACATCCGGATTCTTTTATTTCTGGTCAGTCGTTCCATCGTCTCCAAAATCTTGTATGGTTGCTCAGCATATGACAAATCCTCAGCTATGTCCACTTCATTCATGGGTAACACCTCTTCAGGCGTTCTCAGACATTTCTTAAGTTGTGACACATGGAACACATCGTGCACATCCGATAGACGAGCCGGTAACTCTAGTTGATACGCCACTTCGCCTTTCCTTTCCAGAACTTGAAAGGGTCTGATGTATCGAGGTGACAACTTCCCTTTCACCTTGAACCGACGAAGTCCTCTGATAGGGGACACTTTGAGATAGACGTAGTCTCCCACGTTGAAAACGAGCTCTCTTCTTCGTACATCGGCATAGCTCTTTTGGCGTGTCTGTGCTATCCTCAAGTTATTGCGAATTTCCCTCACCTTCGCCTCGGCTTCTTGTAGTACTTCTGGACCAAACACTTTACTTTCTCCCGTTTGGTTCCAAAATAGGGGAGTTCTGCACTTCCTCCCATACAAAGCTTCAAATGGTGACATCTTCATACTAGCTTGATAGCTGTTGTTATAGGAAAACTCCGCATACGGTAAATTCTTGTCCCAACTCCTATTGTTTTTGAGTGCACATGCCCTTAACATATCTTCAAGGATCTGATTGGTTCTTTCTGTCTGCCCGTCAGTTTGGGGATGATAGGCAGAGCTGAAGTTTAGATGGGTTCCCATGGTTTCATGCAACTTCTACCAAAACCTCGAGGTGAACTGTGTCCCTCGGTCTGACACAATCTTCTTTGGCACTCCATGGTAACACACGATCCTTGACATGTACAACTCAACCAATTTGGATCCGCTGTAGCTTTCCTTCACGGGGATGAAGTGAGCTACTTTGGTTAGCCTATCAATGATGACCCATATTGAATCATACCCTGACTGGGTCCTAGGCAATCCCACGACGAAGTCCATGCTGATTTCTTCCCATTTTCATTCAGGCACTTTGAGTGGTTGCAATAATCCCGCGGGTCGTTGATGTTCTGCTTTCACCAACTGACATGTGTCACATAGGGCAACATGTTCCGCGACATCTCGCTTCATTCCATACCACCAATACCTGCTTTTGAGGTCCTGGTACATCTTCGTACTCCCAGGATGAATGGAATAGTCGGAATCGTGAGCCTCCTTCAAAATCAATTCACGGATCTCCTTTACTTCAGGCACATAGATTCTTTTTCCGTGCCACACCGTTCCTTGTTCATCCTCTCTAAAACCCGGAGCTTTATTTTCCTTGATGAGTTGTCTGATCTCTTGTATCTTCTCATCATTCTTTTGACCCTCGCGTATGTCTCTCTCTAGTGTGGAGTCCACTTCCATGGCGATGGCTTCACCACTATTTACCAGGCATAGATTGAGCCTTATAACCTCGTCCTTCAATTCTGCAGGCATGTCTTTTAAGATCAACTTATTGACTTGCACTTTCCGACTTAAAGCATCGGCCACGATGTTTGCCTTCCCAAGATGATAGTTGATGCCCACATCAAAGTCATTGATTAGCTCCAACCATCTCCTTTGCCTGAGGTTGAGATCTGGCTGTGTAAAAATGTACTTCAAACTCTTATGATCCGTATATATCTCTGTCCTCTTCCCCATCAAATAGTGCCGCCAAATTTTCAACGCGTGTACCACTGCGGCTAGTTCTAAGTCATGTGTAGGATAGTTTTTCTCGTGCTTCCGAAGCTGCCGGGATGCATATGCCACGACATGCCCTTCTTGCATGAGAACACATCCCAACCCGTTTCCAGAGGCATCGCAGTACACCGTAAAGTTCTTCTGCATATCTGGCATAACGAGCACTGGGGCTGTTATCAATCTTTCCTTTAACTCCTGAAAACTCGTCTCACACTGCGGCGTCCATGTGAATGTGATTCCCTTCTCCAACAGTTTGGTGAGAGGTCTCGAGATCTTAGAGAATCCCTCAATAAACCCTCGATAGTATCCAGCCAATCCCAAGAAGCTTCGAACTTCCCCAACATTTTCAGGGGTCTTCCACTTCTGGATATCCTCGATTTTGGCGGGATCTACGGAGATTCCTCCCTCCGAGATTATATGTCCTAAGAAGGGAACTCTCTTCAGCCAAAACTCACACTTGCTCAATTTGGCATATAGTTGGTGTTCTCTTAGCCTTTGCAACACCAACCTTAGATGTTTCTCATGTTCTTCTTCATCTTTGGAGAAGACGAGAATGTCATCTATGAAAACCACCACAAATTTGTCCAGATATTCCATGAATACCTTGTTCATGAGATACATGAAGTATGTCGGGGCATTAGTTAGCCCGAAAGGCATGACGGTGTATTCATACAGTCCGTACCGAGATACGAAAGCTGTCTTGGGAATATCAGATTGCCTTATCTTGAGTTGGTGGTATCCCGACCTGAGATCATTTTTCGAGAACACACAAGCTCCCCTCAACTGATCAAACAAGTCTTCAATGCGGGGTAATGGGTACTTGTTCTTGATGGTTACCTCATTCAAGGCACGGTAATCCACACATAACCTTTGGGTTCCGTCCTTCTTGGGCACAAATATCACCGGAGCTCCCCATGGTGAGGAACTAGGACGAATATACCCCTTCTCCGTCAATTCTCTCAAATGATCCTTGAGTTCTTCTAGCTGCTTGGAGTCCATCCGATAAGGTCTCTTGTATATCGGGGCTGTTCCAGGCACTAGCTCAATTGCGAATTCCACTTCACGATCGGGAGGCATTCCTGGCAACTCCTCCGGAAAAACGTCTGGATATTCTCTGATCATTCGGATCTCCTCCACTTTCACATCAACTTGATTTAATTGAACATCCCTCCTAGGCTCTTGTATTGTTATAAACTTTACTTTTGTGCCACTAGGGTGCGTTAGTTCCACCGTTCTGGTCGAACAATGAATGATTCTCTTATGTTTGGTCAACCAATCCATGCCCAAAATAATATTGATCCCTTGGGAATCTATCAGTATGAGGTTAGCAGTAAACACTACCCCATTAATGTCTAGATTCACTTTGGGACACACTTGTCTTGTCCTTATTTCTCCACCTGGAGAGTTTACGGCTAGCATATGGTTCATTTGTGTTGTTGCTAGGTCATACTTCTTAACAAACCCTTGAGCAATAAACGAGTGGGTGGCACCAGAATCAAACAGCAGGGTTGCAAGGTGTAGATTGGCAGGAAACTTACCAACTACCACGTCGGGTGCATCTTGTGCTTCCTCCATAGTGACGTGGTTCACCCGTCCTCTCATTACATTCTGCTGTTGTGGCTGCGCGGGCTTCTTCTTTGGGCATTTATGGGCGTAGTGCCCCACTTCAACGCAGCTAAAACATTGCACCCCAACCTTAGGTGCCTGGCCTTTGCTGTCTTGGGGTTGGTTTGGGGGTCCTTGTACTGCTGGTCGAGGTGGATATGCAGGGCGAGGCTGCTGTACAAACTGACGTTGTGGCTGTGCTGGTGCTACGGGAGGCCTGTAGTTCGGGTTGTACCCTCTTGGTGCTGAGTAGGGTACCGCAGCACGGTTTGTCTGCCCTGCAGGTGGCTGCATCAGACGTGGGCGAGTGTTGCTCCCTGAGGCTTGATGTGACCACCCGGCCTTCCTCTTGTTCTCATTTTCCAAGGCCTTCAGTTTCCTTTCCACCACAAACGCTCTGTCCACCATCTTTTGGAAGCTTTCATACTCACTTGAGGATATTGCACACTGCATCTCTGCGGTAAGTCCCTCCACGAAACAATCTTGTTTCTGCTCATCAGTCTCTATGTCCCGTGGGGCATAACGGGATAGTTGAGTAAATTTAGTGAGGTATTCCCTCACCGTCATGTTTCCCTGCTACAGTCCCAAAAACTCCTTCCTCTTGTTTTTGAGTTCACCTCTTGGGATGTAATGGTTGCGGAAGCTACGTTTGAACTCTTCCCAAGTGATGTTCTCAGGGTCATGATGGGCGGCCACGTAAGCGGTCCACCAATCAGCAGCAGGTCCATGCAATTGATGAGAGGCAAACAGCACCCTCTCATACCCTTGGCACTGGATGATCCTCATCTTGCTTTCAGTGGTCTTCAGCCAATCATCTGCCTCCAGAGGTTCAGCAGCACTTGCAAACTTTGGAGGTTGAGTTCCTAGAAACTCACTCAACCTTGGTTGGCGTGGTGCAGCTTGTGGAGGTGGAACTTGATGCAAGTTGGCCGCCACTTGAGTCAAGTTCTGGATGAGCTGATTCTGATTCTCCAGCATTTGGTGGAGTGGATCAACTCCTTCACAGCGACCACCCCGGTCCTGGCCTCCAGAAAGATGAGGGTTGCATGCCTCATCGTTGTTGTTGGCGGGGTTGGCAGCACGTCCTTTTCCTCTTCCGGCCATCTGGCTGAATCAACCAATGTTAATTTGAAAGCATTTAGTATCATCTTACTACTTTCATTTGTTTGTACTTTGAAGTGTTGAGGCTTTGTTATACTTTTCTGAGGGTTCATTTCTCACACAAAAATAAATAAAATATTATTTCATGTGGGTTCACACACCAAAGCAAAACAATCTAAAGCCGAGGCTGTGGACAATTGCTCATGGCTTCCACAACTCACGTCACACACCAAGCATTAACACACCATTAACTTAACGTAACGACTCGACTATTTGACATCTTGCTAACTAAGGGAAGGACTCCATACTACTCGTTTTCTTGAGCTGGCTCCTCGGGATCTTCCTCATCATTTCGGCTGCCTTCTGACTCTGCTTTGGGTGGGGAGGCTGCTGGTGGAGAAGTGTGACGACGCCTGATCGATCTGCGATCTGGGGAGTCAGGAGTCCATGTATCATTCACGGTGACACACAGTTCGTTCCCATCTCCTCTTTCTCTCGCCCTCAAACAGGCTCGCAGCAACGCCTCCATTTCCTTCAGGGTGTCCCGGACATCCTGAAGCTCTTGTTGACACTCCTGCAGTAGAGTGCTGAGCATAGAAGCATCTTCCAAGCACAAGTCCATGTGCTCATGGGAAGTCCCTTGCTGCACCGGCGGGTACTTGTACTCCGTGGTACCACTCTCACGCTGGAGGAAATACATGTACTCAGTTTTGTCCAAGTGGCGACGATAGATGTGACTCTGGCAGGTGATGGCCTCCCAGGTGACATCTTTCTCCGCATCGACCTGTGTCGCTCTACAAGCTGGAGAGTGGTGAATCTTAAGCAACTGATTTTCGTGTATTATCCTCATCTCTGAACTCCATTCTTTCCTCTTCTCACGGATGGTCCTGGTGGAGTTATAGTGGATGATTAGCTTGCCCGTATTGCCGGCGGCTTCGAGCATACGCCGAAGACGGCGCAATAAGCCTCCTACTGCCAATCCGTAGGAAAGGTACGTCACCGGACGGCTCTCCTCTCTCTCGGCAAGGGCAACTACAGGAACTCTCCCTCCTGTGGACTTGCGAGCGGTGCGAATCATGCGAACCATCTAAAACAAAAAGAATTTAAAATTAGGTTAGATAAACTCTCAAACAAAAATCCTATTTTGAATGAAAATTGGGGTAAGATGAAGAAAGTGACTCATTAAAATTACACTTTTCAATCCGCACCTTTGTAAAATAGTTTTTAAGAAAATAGGGCCCTTAAATACGTCCATTTCTACCTAGGTCCACGTTCCTACGGGCAACCTTGGCTCTGATACCACTTCTGTCACACCCGGTTTTTCCGAAGAACAACCAAGTGAATATCACATGTATGCCAGGATCATTTTCTCATACATGTGATGACAAATAGTGAAGCATCATTTATTACAAGCCAGGTGTCGAATATATATAAGTCTTACATCGCAAATGTCTCGATGGACAATAATAAGTTCATCACAAGTAAATAAACTAGCAGCGGAAAATTATTCTAGAGGGCTCCATTACAGGCGTTGCCCGAGGTCTCCATGAACCTAGAAACCTTCTTCGGGTCCAAAGTCTTGGTCATTATACACCACCTCATTATCTTGACCTAAGCAGCAATATAAACCAACAAAATATGCAAGGTTGAGTACCAATGGTACTCAGCAAGTGTGGGAAAATTATATCATGCATGGCTAGAACAAGGGGAGGTTGAACTCATGGTTAAAGCACTATGCAATTAATACCTATCACCTTAGCTTATTAAGCACCTACATTACTACACAAGTGAAATGATCCCAATCTCCCATCCCATCATCATAATCAAATATCTATAACATCATTTCCAATGTTAAGCTCCCCGCTTAACATCCACAACTTCCAAAACCATCACTCCTCTAATCATGAATAAGTCCAAGCCGCTCTTGACCGTGAGCACGGCTGTCATGACAGTTTTGACTCTGCAGAGTTTGTACCACTGTACCCACATGTAGTGATTTCATCCCCCGTTGCCGGGTGGACTAAAAGAACCTCCATTATGCCAGTGGCTACGATCCACATTCACACTTCCCAGGTGTGTAGCCAGGAGATCACTACGAAGCCTTTACAAAGGGATTCCCGACAAGCGTGGGCCCACTGAGGTTTCACCCCTAACAGCATACAAGAGGCACCAACCCCGCTGCAGTGGCCCCCTCTTGAGCCTTGCGGTTCATATGGTAGTCCAGCTGACACCTATTCCCCGCACCATCCAACACACCCATACTACGCCGGGGATACACCTAATTAATTGGCCAAGCTGCCCCATCTCAGCATGTGGTTGGCACTATAAAGCCAGGTTACATGCTCCATGAACCGGTCCTTAGGATCCAGGCAAGTACTAAACACAAACCCGAGTCTCGTGCACCCAGCACACAACCAAAACATCCAACTTGCCTTGATCCCTACCTCCACATAACTCATAATATCTCGTTCAAGAGTATGGTAAAATAAACTGATGATCTCATATCCCAAATCTCCCATTCTAAGCATGGCTAAGCATATGCATAATAATAAATGACATGATAAAATATATCCCAACCCAAGCTACAAGGAAACAAGGTAATGCCATTCTAGGGAAACTTCCTATCATGGGTTTCATATTTCATTTGACAATGCAAATAATTCTATCTACACGTCCTAGCATAGGATCAAAGTGGTCAAGGACACTTTCCTCCTTCCTGCTGCTCTTGGAATGGGTAGTCCTGATCTTGGAAAGGGATAACTTGCTCTTGAGCAGGTTCTACATCATACCATCACACATAGCAAAAGAAAAACAACAATCCATAAGACATAGTTCACACTTCCACTTCATACAAACCACACATTCATATTTATGAGAGTCATTCACAATTATATGTGTTGTGGTTACTCTATGTGTGTTGATTTGTGGCTTGCATGCACTTTTAGTCATGTGTATATGATTCTTACTTATGTGTTCACATTTATACTTACATACTATATATATGAGTATCCAATTTAAATAAATTCCTTATATTCAATTACTACAGCTTTTAGCTACCAAGTATGCATGAAATGTATTTTCCTTCTCCATATGTGCCTTCAGAATTTCTACCAACCCTAAACTGAATTCTTTGGATTTTAGAAAACTCCATTTATCATTTACTAGTTGCTATATTTTCAGATTTATTTTTCCTATGCATAAATGTGTACTTTATTATGAAAATAGTAATACACATCATCTAAACAGAATAGGTTCTGGTCCTAAATAATTTAATAACATATTTTGACCTTTGCCTCAGATGTAAACTATTTCACAATTATTTTCCCTATTTTCTAAAACTATTCATTACTTAAAAATGTTTCCCTAAATGTGAATAATAAATTAAACAGATTCAATTCAGCCCAAAATATGTTTTTATCTCACTCCAAAGTTTTCTAAATACTGAGAAAGTTTTTAATTTAATTATGACAATATGTTTGTCCCACTTTTTAATTTTTAAACACTATCCATATATTCAATTTCCTAATTTAAATACTAAACAGGGCTAAAAAGGTAAACTCACCCCATTACAGGGCCTATAATATTATTTTCAGAATTTCCAGGGGTCTAGCTACACTTATCAGAGGTGTTTTTCCTAATTTTTATTAAGTCCAGGGGCTAAAACTGATTTTTAAATGAATTTACATGATTTTCTGAAGTTCCAGGGGCTAGATCAGAAGTTTCCGGGGCTAGCTCTTATTTCTCGAGAACCCTAGGGGGTAGCACGTAAGAATTCCATTCTTTTTAACGCGGGGCTGACGTGGACCGTCCGATTTTAAACCGACGGCCGAGATTATAACATCGAACCGGTACGCGGGGGTTTAAACCCTACCATGCGATTTAAAATAAATGGCGCACAAGCGGCCACGTCGCTCTGATCGAACGCGGGCGGCGCTGCCGGCGGCGCACGGCGGCGGGAAGCGGCGATCTCGCCGGAGACTTTCGGATCTTTGAGAATTCTTCCTAGAACTGTGATTTTATGGCATAGATCGGTGGAGGAGAGGTCGGGGATCTCACCTCGGGGGTTTTCTTGAGCTCGGAGGTCCTGGAAGGTGATCGGCGACAAGGTCCGAGGCAAAACCACGGTGAAGCTCGTCAGCGCTGTGTTTACACCGCAAGTGACCGAGTTTTCTGCACCTGCAAGGTTCCCCGGAGGCGGTGGATCAAGACCAGCGAGTTAGATCGGAATTTCTGAGCTTAGATCGGCCAGAATTCGCCGGAGAAGTCTCGGTTCTCACCGGAGGAAAAATCGGCGGATCGCGTAGGAAAAAGAGAACGAGGCCGGGGTTTTTATAGACGGGGGAGGGCGGCGGGGTGGTTTAGATCATGTCCGCGTCGCCTACGAACAGAATTCAGCGGGGATACGACGAAATCCCGATCGGTTTTGATTCGGGTGCGAGGGAGTTCGGCGCTGGTGCGAGGTAGACGACAATCGGGTGGGCCCCGCCCGTCAGTGTGAGGAAGCAGCGCGCGCGGCTGCGGGCTGGTGCGGGCGCTGGCTGGGCCGGCTGGTGGGTTTCGGCCCACTGGCCGGTTTTTTTTTCTGTTTTCTCTTTTTCTTTTTCTATTTCTTTTCTGATTTGAGTTTAATTTGAATTCTGGTTTGAATTTGAATTTTTGCAAAACATGCAACACGTCCAAAAATTTTAAAATTCCCCTCTTAACATGATTTAGGGTTTTGAATCAAAATTTTGGGGTGTTACAGCTCTACCCCCCTTAAAAGAAATCTCGTCCTCGAGATTGGTATTTCTAAGAAAACAATTCCGAAAATTGTGCCTTGAGCTCATCTTCCCGCTCCCAGGTGGCTTCCTCTTCTGAGTGATGCTTCCACTGCACCTTGCACATCCGGATTCTTTTATTTCTGGTGAGTCGTTCCATCGTCTCCCAAATCTTGCATGGTTGCTCGGCATATGACAAATCCTCAGCTACGTCCACTTCATTCATGGGTAACACCTCTTCAGGCGTTCTCAGACATTTCTTAAGTTGTGACACATGGAACACATCGTGCACATCCGATAGACGAGCCGGTAACTCTAGTTGATACGCCACTTCGCCTTTCCTTTCCAGAACTTGAAAGGGTCCGATGTATCGAGGTGACAACTTCCCTTTCACCTTGAACCGACGAAGTCCTCTGATAGGGGACACTTTGAGATAGACATAGTCTCCCTTGTTGAAAACGAGCTCTCTTCTTCGTACATCGGCATAGCTCTTTTGGCGTGTCTGTGCTATCCTCAAGTTATTGCGAATTTCCCTCACCTTCGCCTCGGCTTCTTGTAGTACTTCTGGACCAAACACTTTACTTTCCCCCGTTTGGTTCCAAAATAGGGGAGTTCTGCACTTCCTCCCATACAAAGCTTCAAACGGTGACATCTTCATACTAGCTTGATAGCTGTTGTTATAGGAAAACTCCGCATACGGTAAATTCTTGTCCCAACTCCTATTGTTTTTGAGTGCACATGCCCTTAACATATCTTCAAGGATCTGATTGGTTCTTTCCATCTGCCCGTCAGTTTGGGGATGATAGGCAGAGCTGAAGTTCAGATGGGTTCCCATGGTTTCATGCAACTTCTGCCAAAACCTCGAGGTGAACTGTGTCCCTCGGTCCGACACAATCTTCTTTGTCACTCCATGGTAACACACGATCCTTGACATGTACAACTCTGCCAATTTGGATCTGCTGTAGCTTTCCTTCACGGGGATGAAGTGAGCTACTTTGGTTAGCCTATTAATGATGACCCATATTGAATCATACCCTGACTGGGTCCTAGGAAATCCCACGACGAAGTCCATGCTGATTTCTTCCTATTTCCATTCAGGCACTTTGAGTGGTTGCAATAATCCCGCGGGTCGTTGATGTTCTGCTTTCACCAACTGGCATGTGTCACATAGGGAAACATGTTCCGCGACATCTCGCTTCATGCCATACCACCAATACCTGCTTTTGAGGTCCTGGTACATCTTCGTACTCCCAGGATGAATGGAATAGTCAGAATCGTGAGCCTCCTTCAAAATCAATTCACGGATCTCCTTTACTTCAGGCACACAGATTCTTTTTCCGTGCCACACCGTTCCTTGTTCATCCTCTCTAAAACCCGGAGATTTATTTTCCTTGATGAGTTGTCTGATCTCTTGTATCTTCTCATCATTCTTTTGACCCTCGCGTATGTCTCTCTCTAGTGTGGAGTCCACTTCCATGGCGATGGCTTCACCACTATTTACTAGGCATAGATTGAGCCTTATAACCTCGTCCTTCAATTCTGCAGGCATGTCTTTTAAGCTCAACTTATTGACTTGCACTTTCCGACTTAAAGCATCAGCCACGACGTTTGCCTTCCCAGGATGATAGTTGATGCCCACATCAAAGTCATTGATTAGCTCTAACCATCTCCTTTGCCTGAGGTTGAGATATGTCTGTGTGAAAATGTACTTCAAACTCTTATGATCCGTATATATCTCTGTCCTCTTCCCCATCAAATAGTGCCGCCAAATTTTCAACGCGTGTACCACTGCGGCTAGTTCTAAATCATGTGTAGGATAGTTTTTCTCGTGCTTCCGAAGCTGCCGGGATGCATATGCAACGACATGCCCTTCTTGCATGAGAACACATCCCAACCCGTTTCCAGAAGCATCGCAGTACACCGTAAAGTTCTTCTGCATATCTGGCATAACGAGCACTGGGGCTGTTGTCAATCTTTCCTTTAACTCCTGAAAACTCGTCTCGCACTGCGGCGTCCATGTGAATGTGATTCCCTTCTCCAACAGTTTGGTGAGAGGTCTCGAGATCTTAGAGAATCCCTCAATAAACCCTCGATAGTATCCAGCCAATCCCAAGAAGCTTCGAACTTCCCCGACATTTTCAGGGGTCTTCCACTTCTGGATATCCTCGATTTTGGCGGGATCTATGGAGATTCCTCCCTCCGAGATTATATGTCCTAAGAAGGGAACTCTCTTCAGCCAAAACTCACACTTGCTCAATTTGGCATATAGTTGGTGTTCTCTTAGCCTCTGCAACACCAACCTTAGATGTTTCTCATGTTCTTCTTCATCTTTGGAGAAGACGAGAATGTCATCTATGAAAACCACCACAAATTTGTCCAGATATTCCATGAATACCTTGTTCATGAGATACATGAAGTATGCCGGGGCATTAGTTAGCCCGAAAGGCATGACGGTGTATTCATACAGTCCGTACCGAGATACAAAAGCTGTCTTGGGAATATCAGATTTCCTTATCTTGAGTTGGTGGTATCCCGACCTAAAATCTATTTTTAACTCATTATAAAATTTTCCAAGTGCTAGGAGAGTTTAAATTTGAATTTGCACATGTGTTTGCCTTACCTTTTAAATTTAAATCCTAGTCACATATTCAACTTTCTGAATTTAATATCCTATAGGGTCAAAAAGGCAAATCCACCCTAGTACAGGGTTTAATTTACTATTTCCTAAATTTTCAGGGGCCTAGTTACACATAACAGAGGGGTTTTCCTAATTTTTATTAAGTCCAGGGGCTAAAACTGATTTTTAAATCAATTTACATGAATTTCTGAAGGTCCAGGGGCTAGATCAGAAGTTCCCGGGGCTAGCTCGTGTTTTCCGAGATCCCCAGGGGGTAGCACGTAAGAATCCCGGCCTTTATAAATGCGAGGCCGACGTGGACCGTCTGATTTAAAACAGACGGCTCAGATTAGATCGCCAAAACCGTACGCGTCGATTTTATTTCTACCGTGCGATTTAAAATAGACGGCCCTCAAGGGGCCACGTCGCCCTGGCCGGAGCCAGCCCGCGCGCGCGGCGGCGCGTGGCGGCGGGGGTGGCGATCTCGCCGGCGCAGCCTCGGTTTTTTCTGCTGTGCGTTAGAAGTCGCATTATTTTGCACAGATCGACCGCGTAGGTATAGGGGATGCTCACCGAGGGGTTTTCCTACACTCGGAGGCCCTGGAAGTCGGTCGGCGGCGAGCTTCAACGGCGATGGTCTTCGGTGCACGTCGGGGTGGCAGTTGGGGTGCAAGACACGTTGTTTCCTTCACCTGCAGGGCTCCCTGGTGGCGGTGGAACGTGATCAGCACGTTAGATCAGCAAATTTGAGCAAGGATCGAAGGAAATCGGTGGTAGAAGCTTCGGTTCTCACCGGAGAGAAAAACGGCTGATTGGGGAGGAAAAGGGGTGGATTTCGGTGTTTAAATAGACGAGGGAGGGCGGCGGTATGTTGAGATCATGTTGGGGGCGTCCGGGACCGGAAATCGGGGCTGGGAGCGTGGGTTCCGGGGGTTGTTTTGATCGGGCGCGAGAGTCCGGGGTCGGTTGGGCGCGCGGGAGGAGAGGGATGACACGCGGGCCCCGCGTGTCAGTGAGAGGGAGAGAGGGGGGCGCGGGTTTGGGCTGGCACGGGGGTCTTGGGCCTGCAGAGCAGGTTTCGGCCCGCTGGCCATTTTCTTTTTTTTTTCCTTTTCCTTTTCTTTTTCTGTTTTGATTTGAATTTGAATTCCAGTTTGAATTTGAATTGCTTTATCACATGCATTACGTCCAAAAATTTTTAAATTCTCCTCTTTAGCAGGTTTTGGGGTGTTACAGCTCTACCCCCCTTAAAAGAAATCTCGTCCTCGAGATTGGTGGTTCTAGGAAAACAATTTCGGAAACTGCGCCTTAAGCTCGTCTTCTCGCTCCCATGTGGCTTCCTCTTCCGAGTGATGCTTCCACTGCACCTTGCACATCCGGATTCTTTTATTTCTTGTGAGGCGTTCCATTGTCTCCAAAACCTTGACCGGTTGCTTGGCATAAGACAGATCATCTCTTACGTCAACCTCATTCATGGGTAACATCTCTTCAGGCGTCCTTAGACATTTCTTGAGCTATGACATATAGAATACATCGTGCACTTCCGATAGGCGAGCCAGTAGTTCTAGTTGATATGCCACTTTGCCTTTCCTCTCCAGAATCTGAAAGGGTCCGATGTATCGAGGTGATAACTTCACTTGCACCTTGAACCGACGAAGTCCTCGGATAGGGGACACCTTGAGATAAACATAGTCCCCCACGTTGAAAACAAGCTCTCTTCTCCGTACATCGGCATAGCTCTTTTGTCGTGTCTGTGCTATCCTCAAGTTGTTGCGGATTTCCCTCACTTTCGCCTCAGCTTCTTGTAGTACCTCGGGCCCAAACACATTACTTTCCCCTGTTTGGTTCCAAAATAGTGGAGTTCTGCACTTCCTCCCATACAAAGCCTCAAATGGTGACATCTTCATACTATCCTGATAGCTGTTGTTATAGGAGAACTCCGCATACGGTAAGTTCTTATACCAACTCCTATTGTTCTTGAGCACACACGCTCTTAGCATATCCTCAAGGATCTGATTGGTTCTTTCCGTCTGCCCGTCAGTCTGGGGGTGATAGGAAGATCTAAAATTCAGATGAGTTCCCATGGTTTCATTTAACTTCTGCCAGAACCTTATGGTGAACTGTGTGCCTCGATCCGACACTATCTTCTTTGGCACTCCATGGAAACACACGATACTTGACATGTACAATTCTGCCAATTTGGATCCGCTGTAGTTTTCTTTCACGGGGATGAAATGAGCTACCTTGGTTAGCCTGTCAATGATGACCCATATTGAATCATATCCCGATTGGGTCCTAGGTAGTCCCACTATGAAGTCCATACCTATTTCTTCCCATTTCCATTCAGGCACTTTGAGTGGTTGCAATAGTCCTGCCGGTCGTTGATGTTCTGCTTTCACCAACTGACATGTGTCACATAGGGCAACATGTTCCGCGACATCTCGCTTCATGCCATACCACCAATATCTGCTCTTGAGGTCCTGATACATCTTCGTACTCCCAGGATGAATGGAATAGTCGGAATCACGAGCCTCCTTCAAAATCAATCCACAGATCTCCTTCACCTCATGCACACAGATTCTTTTCCCATTCCACACCGTACCTTGTTCATCCTCTCTGAACCCAGTGGCTTTATTTTCTTTGATGAGTTATCTAATCTCTTGTATCTTCTTGTCATTCTTCTGACTGTTGCGTATGTCTTGCTCTAATGTGGAGTCCACTTCCATTGCAATGGTCTCACCACTATTCACCAGACATAAATTGAGTTTTGCAATCTCTTCCTTCAATTCTGTAGGCATGTCCTTCGAACTCAACATGTGGACCTGCACTTTCCGGCTTAAAGCATCCGTTACGACGTTCGCTTTCCCAGGATGATAGTTGATGCCCACATCAAAGCCCGTGGGTGGGAGAATTGGAGATTCTAGCCTGCTGGTGAAACCTTAGTGAGTCCATACATCTAGTAGCCCCTTTGTAAAGGCTATTTTGTGATCTCTTGGCCATACACCGACGGTTGTGTACTGGTATAATGGAGGTTCTGCAGTCGCCGACAGGTGACGAAATCACAAACTTGTGGGTAAAGAGGTGCAAACTCTGCAGAGTCTAAAACTATCATGATAGCCGAGCTTACGGTCACAAGCGCCTGGCCAACTTCCATGATTAGTTGGATGGTTATTTTGCGATGGTTTTGGTTATGGTTTGTATTTGGTTTGGTTTTCGGGACTGTTGAGTCCGTGTGATAAGATTGGTTGCATGACCGTTGAGTCATGGCAACGAGATTGGTCTCGGTGTGAGACGTAATTGTTTATGAGATGAAATGGTAGCGAATACGAGATGGTATTCGTGAGATGGTAGCAAATACGAGAAGGTATTCGTGAGCAATAATGAGGTTGATTAACATCTGATTGGGACATGGAAAGTGATGAACATAATGGAGGTATGGTTGGTGTTTTAATACATGTTGGGATTACATTCAGTTAAAGTTAAGTTGTTTTTTATTACGGTTTTAATAAATAACTTTGCTTTCTGCAATGAGCCTTTTTATACCTACCTTGTTGTGAGTTACATATCATATTTTCCCGCACTTGCTGAGTACATCATTGTACTCAAATTTGAATTATTATTTCATCATCAGCAACAGGAGAATATTACTATGAAGACCAGGTGGAGCATTAGGCATGTAATCTGTCCTCACCTTTGACTGTGGGGATGGAGTAGAGATGGAGCCGCTGCTGCTTAGATTGCTTCCGCACTAGTGAGAAGACTTCCGCTGCACATAATAAAGACTTCCGCTGTTAGATTAAGACTTCCGCTGTTAGCATGAGTCCAAGACTCATGAGACATTGTAATAAAACCCTGTTATTCGTGGTAATATATATTCTGAATTCAGTTTGTGGAACATATGTGTATGTGTGACGAACATCCTAGGCACACATATGAATCAGTTCTCGGTTCCGTGGTTTTCCACAGAATTGAGGGCTCCACAGATTAGTATCAGAGCCACGGGTTGACGGTAGGTTACACGCTTAGATAGAAGTCAAAAGTTGGTATCAGACACAGATTGGTAAGCTAAGTCACGCTGACCATAGTATGCAAGCCTAGGATGCATAGATTGGCATTGGAACTACCTTGACATAGGATACAAGCCTAGGAGAAGCCATAGTTGGATCACAGATTGGCATCACCCGAAGCCATATAGGACCCCCATTGAATAAGCCATGAATAGGAGTTGTGTGAGCCCTTGTGGTGATTGTTTGTGATTGTGTGCTTAGTGTGAGTTGTGGGATGTCTCAAGCATTGTCCATACCCACACATAAGTAGAAAGAGGTGTGAGATGCCTCGGCACTTCTTCACATCCTCATATGGGCTAATATATATAGTCCAATCCACCTTGATGTATATAGTGAGGGGGATCCATCTAACCTTCTAACCTCTATTCTATTTCATCCTCTCTCACATATGGTGAGAGGAAACGCCAGCCGCCAAGGAAGGAACGTCCGTGGCAACCAAGAGGATGGCCACGACGAAGTTCCTGTTAACCCCGGAGCTGGTGAGAACAACCTGGAACGGTTGATGGCCATGCAGAATTAACTTATGCAAACCATGATCCAAACTTTGGGTCAGTTGCAGGCCAACAACAACAACACCGTTCTGGCACCGCCGCCACCACCACCGCCGGCTCATAACAAACTGGGAGAGTTCATGAGGACTCGACCATCCACCTTTGCTCAAGCTAACGACCCCATGGATGCCGACGACTTGTTGAAATCCATGGAGAAGAAGCTTGCCATAGTGCAGTGCAGTGACCGAGAGAAGGTTCTTTTTGCGTCTCACCAACTCATGGGAGCTGCCGCTGACTGGTGGGATGCCCTATGCAACGCTCATGTCGGCCCGGAGACGATCACTTGGACTGAGTTCAAGGAGAGTTTCCGCTCTCATTACATCCCTGCTGGTGTAATGATGCTCAAGAGACAGGAGTTCGAAGGTCTCCACCAAGGACAGAGAAGCGTGAATGAGTATCTCAACAAGTTCACGTAACTGTCCCGGTATGCCCCCGAAGATGTCAACTCGGACCAACGGAAGCAGTACCTGTTCGTGAGAGGGTTGAACAATGAGATCCAGGTTCAGCACCTCAACAATAACTACACGAGCTTCCAGAATCTGTCTGACAAGGCTATAGTGGTTTAAAGCAAGATCCTAGAGATCGAGCGAGAGTGCAAGAGGAAGATGCCATACTAGCCCTGATGAGTGGTTTAGACCCGATCTTGCGAAAGGTAGGTCGATTGAGGTGGAGAACTCGACGTTGATGATCCGCGGCACTCGAGCAGTTCGAACACCCCTACAATCACTACACCACTGCTCCGTTGGTTATCAACCGTGCATCACATGCTTGACCTCGCCAAGAAGGCTAATCCCTGCATGTGCAACCAAGAACACAAGCAAGAACGTAGAAGATGTGATCTGAAAATCACGAAGTTGGGATTTCACACAAACCGTAGAATGGCGGCTGTTTATCTAAGCAAAACCCACCAAATATGGCCGGTGGCTGCAGTATTTGAAGGCTAGGGTTCGACCATAAGACCCTTAGACGTGTCCCTAATGGACTCATACGGGATACAAGGCCCAAAAGCCCAATACGGTGGTGCAACACCGGACAGAACTCCAAATTCAACTTGTTTCGACAACTCCCAACGACTCCAGGCGAATTATAATGTGGGACCAGAACCATTGGAAAGTTTATCTTCTCATCTTTCCATGCATATGTAGAACGTCAAAAACGGAGTCCGTATGCATCCTGGGCGTCCGTTTTAAGATGTACTGCTCCTGGACTACGAGTTGAACTCGAGTCCGAGTTGGTGACTGTTTCCATCAACTTGTGGACGTCCCATCTGATTCTCCACGTCCCCAAATCCTCCTCCCTTTACTTGTTGATCATGTCCATGGTTCTTAATAATAATTAAATCATTCAATAGCAATCCATTCTCAAAATGACATGGGTAGGAAGTTAGGAACGAGTTCACCTGCTGATTTAGTAATCGTGCGCGTCCTCTTGTGATTGGTCCTTGTATATCAATGTGAGTATCCACTGTTGTGATATCCTCATCATCCTCCCCCTCTTGAATCAGAGTCGTCCTCTACTCAAGATCATCTTCTTCCCCCGAGTATGGTCGTAAATCTGAAATGTTAAATGTGGGACTAACCCCGAAATCCGGAGGCAACTCAAGCTTATATGCATTGTCATTGATCTTCTCAACAATCTTAAAAGGACCAGCAGCTCGTGGCATAATTTTAGATTTTCTAAAGTGAGGGAATCATTCTTTTTTCAAATGTAGCCATACCAAGTCCCCTGGTTCAAGTTTTACTTCTTTTCTACCTTTACTACCAGAAATTTTATACTTCTCATTCATCCTTTCAATATTTTTCTTTGTAGTTTCATGCATCTTAAGAATGAATTCAGATCGTTGTGTAGCATCCAAATTTATAGTTTCAGAAGGACGCAAAGATAATAAATCAATAGGAGCACGGGGATTGAAACCATACACTACCTGGAATGGGCTTACCTTTGTAGTAGAGTGAACTGACCTGTTGTAAGCAAATTCTATATGTGGTAAACAATCCTCCCAACCCTTTAAATTTGTTTTTAAAACAGCCCGCAACATAGTGGATAGAGTACGATTTACTATCTCAGTTTGTCCATCGGTTTGTGGGTGACATGTGGTTGAAAACAGCAGCTTGGTTCCCAAATTATACCACATAGTTCTCCAAAAATGACTTAAAAATTTTGCATCACGATCAGAAACAATGGTATTTGGCACACCATGTAAATGAATAATTTTCTTCATGAACAAACCAGCAATGTGTGAGGCATTATCATTCTTATGACAAGGTATGAAATGTGCCATATTGGAGAAACAATCAACAACCACAAAAATACTATCCCTCCCCCTCTTAGTCCTAGGCAATCCCAAAACAAAATCCATGGAAATATCCTGCCAAGGTACACTAGGAACTGGAAGAGGCATATAAAGACCATGTGGGTTAAGTCGAGACTTAGCTTTATTGCAAGTAGTGCATCGTGACACGTAGCGCTCGACATCACGTCTCATCTTTGGCCAAAAGAAGTGTGTGGCCAGCACGTCCTCAGTTTTCTTTGCTCCAAAATGTCCCATCAATCCTCCTCCATGTGCTTCCTGCAAAAGTAATAGGTGAACGGAACTGGCAGAAACACATAGCTTGTTAGCAAGATAGAGGAGGTCCTCCCGTAGTACATATTTATTCCAAGTTCTTCATTCTCTACAATTTTTAAAGGCATCTTTGAAGTCCAAATCAGTAGGATATAATCTTTTTATTGTTTCCAAACCAAATATTTTATGATCAAGTTGGGACAGCATGGTGTAACGTCTAGATAATGCATCTGCAATAACATTCTCCTTCCCTTTCTTATGCTTAATGATGTACGGAAACGATTCTTTGAACTCAATCCATTTAGCATGTTGTTTATTCAGATTGGTTTTACACTGAAGATACTCCAAAGATTCATGATCGGAATGTATGACGAACTCCTTAGACCACAGGTAATGTTGCCAAATTTGTAGGACTCGCACTAAGGCATACAATTCCTTATCATAAGTAGAGTAATTCAGAGAAGGACCATGCAATTTTTCACTAAAGAATGCAACGGGTTTATCTCCTTGTATGAGAACACCTCCAATACCAATGCCGCTTGCATCACATTCTAGCTCAAATGTCTTGTCAAAATCAGGAAGTTGTAGCAATGGTGCTTGTGTAAGATTTGATTTGAGAACATCAAAAGCTTGTTGCTGCTGTTCGCCCCATCGAAACTGCACTCCCTTCTTCATCAGTTCATGGAGAGGTGCTGCAATGGTGCTGAAATCCCGCACAAAGCGTTGATAAAAAGCTGCAAGACCAAGAAAACTACGCACCTGCGTGACGGTCGATGGAGTTGGCCAGCTAGTGATCGCCACAATTTTTGCCTCATCCATCTCAATTCCCTGCGATGAAACGACATATCCAAGAAACGAAATTCGATTGGTGCAAAAGACGCACTTTTTGAGGTTACCAAACAAACATGCATCTCTCAGGACACTGAAAACAGCACGCAAGTGATTAAGATGTTCGTCATATGACTTGATGTAAATGAGGATATCATCGAAGTAAACCACCAAAAATTTTCCAATAAAAGGACGTAAAACCTCATTCATCAATCGCATAAAAGTGCTAGGTGCATTAGTTAAACAAAAAGGCATTACTAACCACTCATAAAGTCCAAACTTGGTTTTAAATGCAGTTTTCCATTCATCTCCTAGTGCCATTCTAATTTGGTGGTAACCACTACGCAAGTCAATTTTTGTGAAAATAATAGCACCACTCAATTCATCGAGCATGTCATCTAAGCGAAGAATAGGATAACAATATCAAATAGTGATGTTATTAACCGCTCTACAATCAACACACATGCACCAGCTACCATCTTTCTTAGGAACCAAAAGAACAGGAACAGAACAAGAACTAAGGCTTTCACGAATATACCCAAGGTTCAAAAGATCTTGAACTTGTCGCTGAATTTCCCTTGTCTCTTCCGGATTCGCCCTGTACGCCGCACGATTTGGCAAACTTGCCCCCTGGAATCAAGTCGATCTTATGTTCAATGCCCCTCATAGGTGGTAATCCAGGGGGTATCTCGTGGGGAAACACATCCGTAAAATCCTGCAAAAGGTTAGCAACAGCAGGGGGCAATGCAATGGACACTTCATGAATTGAAAGCATGGCTTCTTTGCATACTAAGGCGTAGTACATCCCCTTGGTATTAAATAAATCAGCAAGGTCAGATTTAGTTGTGAGCAACGAAGGTGATTTTAACTTAATTACTTGTTGTTTTTCAGAGTCTAGTGATTTTGTTGCCTTATCATCATGTGTTTTACTTTTCTCAAAATGTATAATTTCAGCATGAGTCATAGGAAGCAAAGTGATTTTCTTTCCTTTATGCATCATAGTATATTTATTAGTTCTACCATGATGAATAGCATCCGTATCAAATTCCCATGGACGTCCCAACAAAAGAGAACAAGCATCCGTAGGTACGACATCAAAATCATGGTAAGAACCAATCGAAAAATGTACCCTCGCTGTTTGTGTTACCCTAACCTTACCGCTGTTATTGAACAACTGAATGTGGTATGGATGAGGGTGTGTTCTTGTTGTCAACCCAAGTTTCTTGACCACATCCGTGTTCACCAAGTTGTTGCAGCTGCCTCCATCAATTATAGTGTGCACGCGGCAGTCCTTGATGATGAGAAACATGTGAAAAAGATTGTGTCGTTGTAGCTTGTCATCCGCCTCAACTTTGGACCTCAAAGCACGCTGTACAATTATGCTTCTATAATTTTCCGTCGCTGCAGTACCAAGTACCTCTTTCATCTGTGCTACAGTGGTCATCTTTTGGTCCTGCAACGTTAGTAGCAAGAGAATAATCATCTTCAACATCCGAAGTACTATCATACCCGCCATCATCTCGTGCTACGTATGCTCGTTTGCTAGGGCAATCTTTCATCACATGACCAACTCCCTGGCAGCGGTGACACTTAATGTTGGAAGTTTGACTTGTAGAAGGAGTGGAAGACGTAGGCTTGAATGGTGTAGTCTTGCTGCCCTCCGGCGTGCGAAGAAATGGAGCAGTAGATGAAGTTCGTAAGCCACCATTGGATGGTGTAGTGGCAGTAGGAAAACTCGAAGATGGTGCTATTTTGCATGGTGTAGATGTCGAACGCGGTGTAAATGTGCTCCTCATGCGTTGGTGCTGCTGTTGTTGGCGGCCCTGCAATTCTTTTTCTGCCAACATAGCCAGCTGAAATAATCTGTTAACAGTATCATATTCCTTATAATCAACAATGTCCTCAATTTCACGCCTCAACCCCCCATAAAAACGAGCTATTTTATCATCCATGTCCTCTACTACCCCACAGCGCAACATACCCTTTTGTAACTCTTGATAATACTCCTCTACGGACATGTTACCTTGGTCTAAGCGCTGCAATTTTTTGCGAAGGTCCCGCTGAAAAGGAGGAACAAAATGAATACGCATAGCTTCCTTTAATCTATCCCATGTTGGAGGATCAGTTCTAGTTTTAACAAGTTCATTCCACCATATGATAGCAAAATCCTTAAACTCAATAGTGGCTTGACGAACTCTATGTTGTTCAGGAACAAGGTGGGCATTAAATTTCTGCTTTACTGTCATCTCCCAATCAAGATATGCCTCAGCATCATAAGCACCAGAAAAAGAGGGTATAGTAAATTTTACTTTAGCAAAAGGATCATCAAGAGGGCAATTAAAATTGTTATGACGATCATTGTAATTATAACGATTTTTACCTCCCATACCTCGTAGATAATGTGGAAGTCGTGGTTGATTGTTATGATCTTCTATATTATAAGCATCGTCTTCACGATCTTCAGCGAGAGGCAGCCGCGCCTCAAGAGTATCCATCCGAACAACAAGATCAGCAAGTTGGCGATTCAATGTCGTCAATGACGCCTCTGTCGATGCTTGGGTTTTAGTGAACATATCTGTCATTTCCCTCATCATGTCACACAAGTCAGCATGTTTTACACATTCATAATCCCTTTTATCTTCTTCCATTGTTAGTAGTAAACAAAAGACAACAAAAAGATGGTATTCCTATCAACTACGAAGGATAGTGGCAATGTGAAAAGTGGAAGGAAGGAAACAATCTATCTCTCTCAAGCGTCTTACCACGTTCTTACAAGTGTTCTTACCTACACAACAGGTGGTAAACGGTGGACGGTGAGAACCAATGAAGCGTGGAGTGATTGCAAAGGTACCTGTTCTGCTCAAGAGGAAAAGTGGAGCTTGGATGGCACAATATAGTGGCTAATAAGCAAAGAAAATCGTTAACAGCAAAACAAAGTTGAATAAGTATTCAATGTAGGAACTGTTGCTGGTTAACAAGTGTTCTAGGCCTAGCACAACACAAGGCGGTAGAGAGGCAAATAGAAGATCAGGAAGATATAAGCAACAAGTACAGCACAAGTATATAGGCCAACTGCTTCAAGTGTGTGCTGTCAATGCTTTAATATCTGTGCTCTCTTCACTATTTTTTATTTTTTTTAATATTTTTCTGATATTTTTTGTTTACTTGAGAGCACAAAAATAGGAAGCACACAACTTTGCAGCTCAATTGGATGTAAGATGTGGCCTATAGAAAATCAGGAAGATTCATTAAAATTTGTGCTGAAACTTCGGAGGCCGGATAGTCTATCTTCCGAGGGGAATTTGGCCAAACAAATTTTGCCGAACACGGCGAAACAGTGGAAAATCGGTTGCGACATTTCGAGTAGATCAATTTAAAAAAATCGCCTGATTTTTGTAAAAGTCCCAACACTTGTAAATAGAAAACTTGAGCTATGAATAAAGTTGAGTTTATGTACAAGAAATGGGACTTACAGAAACTTTTGGGTTACTCATGAAAGTGTCGGCATGTGCAATAAAACTGTGAATTCAGTTTGAATTAAGAGGGTCACTTCAAAAAGAGGAAGGGCCTTTTCAAGAGAGGAAATTCAAACTGTTGTTTGAGAAGTTGTATTTGCAATGGCCAACTCAAGGATCAGAGTACATATTTGAGTTCCTCAGGTCCAAATTATGAGGGAGCCAAGTTTTGAGCAAATTTGGAGGGGCTTTGATATTAATATCCAAGGGACATGTAAATTTCATCCAAATTTGAATTTAAACTTGAAACTGTGGCACAAATTTCCAAATGGCAAAATGGCTTTTGAATTTGGATCCCTCACAGCTGAATTTGCAATGAGTCAAAAATTGGAGATCTTTTGGGAGCAGAGAGGAGCTGTGGGACCCACATGTCATGGACTGAAGATGGAGGAGACTTTCAACCGAAGAAAACCTTTTGGCTCTGTTCAGACCCGAGCTCGATCGAGTCGATCACAGAACACCACCGCGGGCGTTAGCGCCACCTCCTGCTCGAGCTGCCCCCCCCCCACGTGCGGGCGCCAGAGGCGGTTCACCCGGCGCCTATCCTTCCCACCGAGGCAAACCTTTTGGCTCTGTTCTTCACTCGTGCTCACGGCTTTCTTCTGCTCCCGCGCCCGAAAAGCAGCCGCCGGCGACGCCTCTGCTTCCTTCAGCTGTCCACCAGCTCGCGCGCCCGGTTGCCCGAGCCGTCCACACAAAAAGGGAGCGCTAGCGAGTGTACAAGATCCTCCACAGCTCGGCTCCGACATTCCTGGCTCGTGGGGCGCCCAATTCAACGATCAACGCGAGATACTGAAGCTCACCGGCGAAAAGGCAACTCGAGTCACTGTGGGCAGCTCATACGGAGGCTTTTCACGGCCGAGCAAGCACCCGCCGAGACGCGCCGGGACTTCATGCTGCTCTCCCCCGAGTTTCAGCTTGAGCCATGCAACATAGCTCGGGAATTTCAAGTTTTCCTCTCGGACGAGGTGTGCGCACGTCACCGACTGGTTTCCGGTCGCCGGCAGCCCGAAAGCACAGCACCATTCAATTCCTCGTGGATGAAAACCCCCAGGCGGCGAATACCGAGCCGGGAGACGGCCGGGAAGCCGACTCCGGCGAGCCCCGACGAGTTTCCAGCGAGGGGGCGGTGCGGGAAAGAAGACGGCCCGAGGAGGAAGAAGGACCGGCGGGCCCCGTGTGTCAGCGATGGAGGGTTTAAACTGCTGATCAGCTGTGGCCCCGGGATCCTTTGTGACAGTGCGGGAAGTGATACTGTGGCCCCGTGTAGCGAGATTCCAGCGGCTGACACGTGTAGGATGGACCCACAGTCAGAGTTTGAATGTTTCTCAATTTAATTTAAATTCCAGATTTAGTTCAAACTTTAGAACTGCATATCTTTTGCTAGGAAGCTCCAAAATTATTGATTTAAATTGGGTTGGATTCAGGAGGTAAAACGCTAGCCAAATATGCCACCCAATTTGCATGAAAACCAATGGAAAATTCTTTAAATCTTTTTAGCAAAAGAATTTTTGAGAGATTTTGGTTCATCCAAAAATCCCCAAATTTTGCCAGAATATTCTTTAGGACATTAGGAGACTCATGTAAAAGTTTCAGCACATTTGGAGTTGATTTAGTCAGGGTAATTCTGATTTCAAGTTTCTGCATTCAAATGAATACAGAAACATTTTCAGAGAATTTCCAAAACTTGGAAAATTCAGTTCTAGCCATTCCTTAGCTCCAAAAATCCTAGAGAAATTCAGGCATACTCTCTGAGCTATGTATGGAATTGTAGTTCACTTGAATTTGCATGAGAGTGTAAATTTATTCAGGATTAATTCTTCTTTGCCTAAATGATTAGGGAATTTTTCTGGGTGATCCACTTATTGAAATATTCTGAATTTTGGTCCAAAGGACTTTCTTGTGACAAGGAACTCACAAGAAAATTTCCAGCTCCATTGGAGCCCTGGATCAGTAGTGTTCTGTTCAACCAATTAGGTGATCACTACCCAAGTGATGAACCTCACTTCTCACTTGATGATAGTGCTTAAACACACACCCAAACCACCACCCCAGTGTCATTTTAAATTCTTAAACAGAGTTCCAGTTTTAAACTTGTCTTTAGCACTTAGTAGCAAAAGTTTTATAATTAAACATGTATGCCTATTCATAACGTGTAGTGATAAAACGTGGAAAGTGAAGAAGGAGAAGTTGAGCTTGGATCAAGGAGCAAGAAGGCAGGGATTGAGTTTCAAGTCATCAGAAGCTAACTTCATACATCATTTGACTTTAGTCACCTGCAAAACCAAGACAAGCCCCGGTTTGCACTTAAGTTGTTTTTAAAGTTTTCCCTTCGTTCACTACTATGGGTCTAAATTGTATGTGCATTGGGTCAAGGATGTTTTACACTCCAGTTGCATGACCAAATGAACCTTGGATTAAGGGTAGAAAGGAACACCGCTGTAGAATATCGCCGTGCTAAATACCTTAGGACATCTGGTAGAAGTTGAGTAGTTGGAATCTACTCGCAAGTTATAGACGGGATTACACGGGTGTAGTCGAAAATATGGCAAACTAAAGTTTACGTCTCTAAAGATGAGACCGGGCAGGATGGTTAGGCAGCGACGAGACGAGGTCTTGGTCGAGTAGCTCTGCCTGTGTCGGTTAAGGACCGATGCGTGTGCGGCACCCAGGAGCAGGTATTGAGTTGTGTACAAGATCCTTACTGACATATGGGAACCAGGAAACCGATGTACCAGGTTCACTGGATTGTAGAGGCATACCACATCGTCTCGTTAGACCTATGAGCCCGAGACGGCGCGACCAGTTCTACAGTTTAGGGTCCTGCGAAAGGTGGCCACATACGACGTAATGAAGGATGCCAGAGATGGGTCTTCAGAGGCGGGCGTATGTGTCGAGTTATCTCGGTAGTGTTTGATTCGAATTATCGCCCATCGCGGTTATTGATTACCGCTTGCTCCCTGTGTTGTGACGTAGTAATCAAGTTGTGTGGAAATAGTTTGCAAAGTTTTTAATGCTGTTATGATAATTGTAAATTGCATGAGAACCTTGTGTGAAGTAGAGATAGAGCAAACTAAAGTTATTTTTCCACCTTGGGACAAGTAACATTGGAATGAATCGTTTCTTGTTTGATTATGGAGTTCCAATATTGCTGGGTGCAAGGTCACTACTATTATGGCTAAAAATCTGAAAGTTAAGGATGAACATGTAGGTGAGTCTTTTTGCAAATGACAGACTTAAATCTTAGGTTATGTTCATGTAGAGGTACATGCTTTAGGAGAGACGGTTAAGTCTTGCTGAGCCTTTGTGCTCACTCTTGCTATATAAGTGGTTTTGCAGGTAACCCTCGACGCTATAAAGAAGGTTGTCCGGTGAGACTCGGGAACTCCCGAGTCATGTCACACTTGGAGAACCTAGCCGCTGCCATGTCTTCGTGTTGCTAGTGAGAGGAGTCCGCGGGCTGGATCTCTTCTCGAGTGCTTCTTAGATATTCAACGTGAGCTGTTTATAGACTTCAGCTGTAGCTAATTTATGTAAATTATTTACAAAGAACATTTGTAAGTTCCTCTTTGATTTATGTGATACATTGTTCCTTATATGTGTGCTGTTGGGTGCCGCATAACACGGAACCACCCAATGCGATCCCCGGGCGAGGCGGCACGGCCCCATGATCAGGGTCGGGCCCTCTCAGCGTGGTATCAGAGCCGCATTGGTGATAGCGCACGGAATAAGGATGGTATTACGACAAAAACTTAGGATACGGTGAGGAAACGATATTAGGCCCACATAAGGACTATAGTAGTGTAGTTACTTAAAGTGGCAAGACTAACATATGTGTTTTAATTCTGAATTTTCATTATGTAACGACGCACCTACGCTTAGGTAAGAATGATAAGGAACGCACCGAAAGCGGTTCAATTTCGGTTAGCTCCCCTGACGAGGAAAGTTGTTCAGGGCTAGGTCTCACAGCTTGGTGTGAGACGTCAATATGAACTCTTGGACTCTCCATGTTCCTGAGTTCATATGAAACGCTGGTCCCTAGCGTGCATTAGGCAAGTAAGTGGAGACCCCATCGCGTGGTCAGTAACGCGAGAGTGTGTTCGTCTGGAAATAGCCCAGGAGGACACACGCAGCGCTTGCCATCGGCGTGCCCTGCCGGGCAGTAGGTGGTAACCGTTGGTTTGATAACATTCCCAACCGTGACGACCCGTTCATGATATACTCGGGTTCCCCGTCGTGTGGTGTTGAAACACGATCACGTACCTTGAGACGTGACTTAACTCAAGGACGGACGTATGAAAATGATACGGGCGTTTGTATTTACTTTCAATATGGAACTGCCTGAAATGAAACAACCTTTGAGTGCACCACTATTGCGTGTTTTTCTGCAGGTACTAACCACGTACGTATCCCGTGTAGTACACGTGTGTGAGAGACTGTCTTAGTGCCACTGATAATATGTATATGCCGGTGTAATCCGATTAGGATTTTTCTTTTGGAGAGGCCTACGTAGTACCGACATGTTTCTTACGGTGCATCGACACCATACTAAACTTAATAACCTCTTCCCTATGAAGAAATGATTCATGAACTATCTTTCAACTAAAAATGGAAGTTTGAAACAAGTATTAGTTATTGAACTCTTATTTTGAGCTAAGATTCAAATGAGAGAAGGTCTAGGTTTCAAAGATTTCAAGAACAGAGTGCTCTGTTTCTGGCAGAAATTCTTGCTGGACTTTAACAGAGCATAACTCTGAGTAGTTTGACCCAATTAAGGTGCATGATACAGTTCTGGAAAGAGTTTCAAGTGCTCTACAACTTATTTGTAGACCTCCAGAGCAAAATCACACGTTAAGTGGGTGAAAAGTCCAGTTGAAGGAAAACTGTCCAGAACCAGGACAGTAGCAAAAACCTCTCTGGACCTTTCTGTTTTTAAGCCATAATTACCTATAGGAAAATCTTTAAGGAGCCTATGAGTACTTGTTGGAAAGCTACTGAAGTTTAACAAAACTTTGGTATTGAACTCAAGTCAAGAATCTGTTGATAACTTGAGTAAAATTTGGAGTTTGTGTGAACTGGTCAGGGTAGTCCCGCTGATTAGTTTGGTGTACTTAAGATTTGTTTAAACATGAATGGGGTTATACTTTCATAAAGCTCATGACATGTTCATGTTTTACTTATCTTTACTTACCACTGAGATAGAATTTTGATTGACTCAAAATTTTGTTTCGTGCAGTAGGGTACGCACACATCCTCAAATAGAGATTGGAGGTTCAAGTCGAGGTGGGAATGACTCGACTTCATCACAAGAGCCATCGCCAACCGGATTGGCTGAAATTATAGCGAAGATGAATGAAACTCTCCAAACTCTAGTTCAGCAAGGCATAGATCGAGAAGCTCAACGTCACATGCCAACCCATAGCATGTATCTGGATTTCTTGGCGACACAACCGCCGGTATTCTCTGAGGCGGCTGACCATTGTGAAGCAAATCACTGGTTACGTGTCATTGAGTCCAAGTTTGGGCTGATCCGATGCGATGAATTCTCGAAGACTCTATATGCCGCTCAACAGCTTCATGGCTTTGCTGGAGCATGGTGGGCAGACTACCTTGCTGTCCAACCAGCAGGGCATCGTGTCACATGGGTGGAGTTCCAGGCTGCATTTCGTGCTCGTTTCATTACTGCGGGCATAATGCAAACCAGCCTGGATGAATTCTGGAGTCTGAAGCAAGGGTACATGAGTGTTATTGAGTATGCGAAGGAATTCAATCGCTTAGCTCAATATGTCCCTGACTATGTGAAATCACCATCCTTGAAGGGTTATCATTTCTACCGAGGGCTGACCGCTAGGCTGCGATGTGAATTGGCTCAAGTTAGCCAAGAGAATTTTTATGAGTTTATGAGCTGTGCTATCACTCAGGAATATTATTCCAATCTCTACCTCAAAGAAAAGAGGGAGAGGGACTCATCACAGGAGGAATGCAATCATCTACCTCAGAAGTATCGGTTGGTGATCCGTTCACCTTCCGGTCGAGAGATTCCACAAGAGGTGCAATCATTATGGTAGTGTGACGCCTCTTCTACTCCATAGAGGTCTTATTCACCTCCACCGCAGCAGAAACTTGTTTCTTATGCACCTCCGTATCAACAAGGTGCCCTATAATATTATTACCCTCAAGAGGTTGAAGATGAACAAGGTGATTTCTCAGCTGAACCAAGTGCTATCCCGCTTCATATTGACAATGAACTCAACGTCAATGAAGCAACTGAACCGAGCAGCAACATTGTGTCTGCGGGTCCAGTTCCACAGAGTGATCTTGGACAGCCAAGAAAAGCTATGTCCAAAGTGGGGACAGTTAATTATGTGTTAGTCGATGATCTGCCAAACGGAGGACCTGTTCTTGCCGGCAGATTCACTTTAAATGACAAGCCGGTTGTCATTTTATTCGACTCTGGTGCAACACATAACTTCATCAGCCGGGCAACGGTAATACGGGATCAGATCTCCACCACGGTCACAAAAGGTTCATACCTTATTCATTCGCTAGGTGGAGACATATCAACTAATGAGGTCGTTTCTCAAGCATCACTTTGTTTGGGTGGAAAAATTTATCCTACCACCCTCATCATTCTCGAAGACCAAGAAATCAATGCCATATTGGGAATATCATGGTTGACCTTCCATAAGGCTGTTCTGGACATCGAGAACAGGAGTGTTCACTTGGACTCTCCCCTTCACGGGCATCAAACATTGTATCTCGGCGAAGCGGTTTCCAAAGACCCGGAAGTATGTAATGCCGAGGTGTGCAAGTTAGAAGACATTCCGATAGTCTGTGAATATCCGGACGTGTTTCCCGAAGATCTCCCAGGCCTCCACCTGAGCGCGAGGTGGAGTTCAAAATAGAGTTGATACCGGGAACCACGCCGATCTCTCGGAGACCATACAAAATAGCTCCGAGTGAGTTAGCAGAATTGAAGGAGCAACTCAAGGATCTGATGGACAAGGGGTTTATTCGTCCAAGTTCATCACCATGGGGTTGCTCGGCTTTATTTGTGAAGAAGAAGGATGAGATGCTGAGGCTATGCGTCGATTATCGTCCTTTAAATGCTGTGACAATAAAGAACAAGTATCCACTACCAAGAATTGATATTCTCTTCGATCAGCTAGTGGGTTCTAAAGTCTTCTCTAAGATGGACTTAAGGTCGGGATATCATAAAATCAAGATCCGGGCGGAAGATATCCCAAAAACAGCATTCTCGACAAGATACGGACTCTATGAGTATCTTTTCATGTCATTTGGGTTGACCAATGCTCCGGCTCACTTTATGTACCTTATGAACTCGGTATTCCTGCCGTAGCTGGACCAGTTCGTCGTGGTATTCATCGACGACATCTTGGTCTATTCCAAATCTGAAGAGGAACACGCTAAACATTTGCATATTGTGCTCCAACGACTGAGAGATCACAAGCTCTATGCAAAGTTTAGTAAATGTGAATTCTGGATCAACCAAGTGCCATTTCTTGGACATATTATTTCAGCGGAAGGCATTGCTGTTGATCCAAGCAAGATTGATCAAGTGCTGAAATGGAAGTCTCCAATACCAGTCCATGAAGTTCGTAGCTTCTTGGATTTGGTGGGGTATTATCGGAGGTTCATCCCGAGCTTCTAAAAAATCTCCAAACCTATGACGGAGCTACTGAAGAAGGTCATCAAATATGATCGGAGCAAGCCATGTGAGGAAGCTTTTCAAGCGTTGGTGAAACACCTCACAACAGTTCCGGTTATAGCTCAACCGGATACAACCAAACCTTTTGATGTTTATTGTGATGCGTCTCGCATCGGGCTTGGTTGTGTACTCATGCAAGGAGGACGTGTGGTCGCATATGGATCGAGGCAATTACGGAATCATGAGCAACATTATCCAACTCATGATCTCGAGCTTGCTTCCGTGGTATTAGCTTTGAAGATGTGGAGACATTACCTATTGGGAAATCTGGTTCATCTATACACCGACCACAAAAGTTTGAAGTACATATTCACTCAGAAAGAATTGAATATGCGGCAAAGGTGATGGTTGGAGCTGATCAAGGACTATGAGATTGAAATTCATTATCATCCGGGCAAGGCAAATGTGGTTGCCGATGCACTCAGCCGGAAGTCTCATATTCATAACCTGACCATTGCGCCGATAGAGGAGGAAGAACCAAGTCTCTACTTGGTTCCATATGAAGCTCTACATAATCTAGCTGTCATACCCACAATAAGAGAGAAGGTTATGGAAGCTCAAAAGAAAGACAAGGGCATGGCTCATATCAAAAGGAGGTTGAAGAACGGGGAGATGAAATGTTTCCGGTTAGATGATGAACACACCTTATGGTTCAAGGACCGGATAGTCGTACCCCGTGATATGAGGCTGCGGAAGAAGATTTTGGATGAGGCTCACTTATCCCAATTTTCTATTCATCCTGGCAGCAATAAAATGTACCAAGACCTCGGAAAAAAGTTTTGGTGGACACGTATGAAACGTGAAGTTGCAAAATACGTTTCAGAATGTGATACGTGTCAAAGAATTAAGGCCGACCACGTAAAGAAGTCGGGCCTGCGGCAACCGCTACAAATACCGGCATGGAAGTGGGAAGACTTGAGTATGGATTTCATCGTTGGGTTGCCGATGACCTCCCACCACCATGATTCGATTTGGGTAATCGTGGACCGGTTAACCAAATCAGCACGATTCATCCCCGTGCATACCAGATACACCGCAAAGTAGTATGCGGAGTTATACATAGCACGGATCTTGTGCCTACATGGAGTCCCCCGGACGATCATCTCCGATCGGGGCTCGTTGTTTGTTGCTCGTTTCTGGGAGCAGCTACACGCATCTTTGGGAACAAAATTGATTCGAAGCTCCGCATATCACCATCAAACCGATGGGAAAACTGAGAGGGTGAATCAAATACTTGAAGATATGCTGAGAGCATGTGCCATCCATCACGGTAAGAGCCGGGATGATCACTTACCGTTGGCAGAGTTCTCATATAACAACGGATATCAATCAAGTATCAAAATGGCGCCTTATGAAGCTCTCTTCGGCCGGAAGTGCCGCACACCCTAGAACTGGTGTGAATCCGGCGAGAGAGTTATTTACGGGATTGATCTCGTGAATGAGGCTGAAGAGCGGGTAAGGCTTATTCAAGCAAAGCTTAAAGCCGCTCAGTCCAGACAAAAGAGCTATGCGGATAAGAGGTGTCGTCCTCTGGAATTCCAAGTTGGGGACCACGTATACCTCCGCGTATCTCCGATGAAGGGCATTCACTGATTCAGAGTGAAAGGGAAATTAGCTCCACGTTTTATCAGTCCCTTCGCCATCATTGAAAGGTGTGGACCCATGGCATACCGTTTGGAGCTACCGGTAGCCTTAGCCAGCGTTCATAACGTCTTCCACATATCTCAGTTGCGGAAATGTTTGAAAGTTCCAACGGGAATTCTCATGGGAGACATAGCAGATTTGAAGCCGGACCTCACGTATGTTGAGCGACCAACCCAGATAATTGATGAGAAGACTCGCGAAACAAGAAACCGGACGTTGTGATTTTTCAAAGTGCTATGGGAAAATCACACGTCCGAGGAAGCTACATGGGAAAGCGAGGAGTATTTGCAGCGCAATCATCCGGAGTTGTTAGAGGCGTATGTTGAGTAGCTGTCCTCTCCACATTGTCCTTAATCATGAATCTCGGGACAAGATTCTTTTTAAGGGGGGAGGAATGTAAAAGTCCCAAAACATGTAAATAGAAAACTTGAGCTATGAATAAAGTTGAGTTTATATACAAGAAATGGGACTTACAAAAACTTTTGGGTTACTCATGAAAGTGTCGGCATGTGCAATAAAACTGTGAATTCAGTTTGAATTAAGAGGGTCACATCAAAAAGAGGAAGGGCCTTTTCAAGGGAGGAAATTCAAACTGTTGTTTGAGAAGTTGTATTTGCAATGGCCAACTCAAGGATCAGAGGACATATTTGAGTTCCTCAGGTCCAAATTATGAGGGAGCCAAGTTTTGAGCAAATTTGGAGGGGCTTTGATATAAATATCCAAGGGACTTGTAAATTTCATCCAAATTTGAATTTAAACTTGAAACTGTGGCACAAATTGTCAAATGGCAAAACGTCTTTTGAATTTGGATCCCTCACAGCTGAATTTGCAATGTGTCAAAAATTGGAGATCATTTGGGAGCAGAGAGGAGCTGTGGGACCCACATGTCATGGACTGAAGATGGAGGAGACTTTCAACCGAAGAAAACCTTTTGGCTCTGTTCAGACCCGAGCTCGATCGAGTCGATCACAGAACGCCACCGCGGGTGTTACCGCCACCTCCAGCTCGAGCTGTGCCCCCCCCCACGCGCGGGCGCAGGAGGCGGTTCACCCGGCGCCTATCCTTCCCACCGAGGCAAACACGAAGTTCTTCACTCGTGCTCGTGGCTTTCTTCTGCTCCCGCGCCCGAAAAGCAGCCGCTGGCGACGCCTCTGCTTCCTTCAGTTGTCCACCAGCTCGCGCGCCCGGTTGCTCGAGCCGTCCACACAAAAAGGGAGCACTAGCGAGTGTACAAGATCCTCCACAGGTCGGCTCCGACATTCCTGGCTTGTGGGGCGCCCAATTCAACGATCAACGCGAGATACTGAAGCTCACCGGCGAAAAGGCAACTCGGGTCACCGTGGGAAGCTCATACCGAGGCCTTTCACGGCCGAGCAAGCACCCGCCGAGACGCGCCGGGACTTCACGCTGCTCTCCCCCGAGTTTCAGCTCGAGCCGTGCAACATAGCTCGGGAATTTCAAGTTTTCCTCTTGGACGAGGGAAACCTAACCGCGGGTAAGAGTTACAAAAATCAACGCTTAATTATCGGTTAAAGTTGTTCATTTTGTGCACACAGGAGCTAGAGAGGATAGGAAACCTTTTTCCTTTGCAACCCTATGTGGCGGACCGGAATCCGCTCATCCAGGATCGCAGAGGGTGGTGCCGCACGATGCGACATCCGACAGCACACGTCATAAGAACACAATATATTACATGGGAAAAACAACTGAACTGTACAAACAGGTACCAACTTCAGTTACAACTATTGTTTATATTGCACAGCAGAAGTCTACACTATACAACTCACGCCCGCCTATCTAGCAAAAGTGGTTGCCCAGCCCTAGGGCAACTCACACTAGCTGCACTCCTCAGCTCAGCGCGGCGTGTACGGCTCCCACTCAGCCGTGGTCCCCGACGGAGGGTAACCCTCGCCGGTGGACTCGTACTCCGAGTCCGTGGGTGGCTCCTCACCTGAAAAACACTTAAGCAGCAACCATGAGCACGAAGGCTCAGCAAGGCTTAACCGACTCACCTAGGCATGAAACTCTACATGAGGACTACAATGACATAGGGTAGTAATATTGCAGCAAATGGACACGCCTACAAGTTCATCCTTAATTCATCTTTTAGCAACAAGTTAACAGTTCATGAAGCTGAAATTTAGTAAGCAATATTGAATCATAATATTTCATTCATTAGTCTACGTTACGATGCAGTGAACAAGCGGTACTCGTAACCGCGAGGGACGGCGAATCGACTCGATATACACCTGCAGGGAAAACCCAAAAAGCACGTCACGTACGCCCACCCGTGGAGCTGCACAGCACGCTCACTCGATGTCGTACGGGACAACCTTTCACCCAACAGCCCAAACGTCGAACCGGTCGCACCGAAATGAGCAGGAGCTTCCCCACACGGAGCATCTCTCTATGCCCGTTGGCAGATTTCCACCTTGCTGCCCTCAACCTACACCTATAAATCGGTGTGCTATGCCTCGACGCCCGGAGGTTTAGACTACATCGGTTTATCGGGGCCCATATATCCGATATGCCTTCGGTACGTTCAATACTTGTTCAGCAGGGCCGCACACGAATCGGTCCTCAATCGACACGGGCAGGGCTGCGCACACAAGACTTCCTCTTGCTGCGCCCTAGCCCCTGCCTAGTCTCCTTTTCATTACTAAGGTGATCTCACATCACTCAACCGAACCCGTGCGTCGCAGTGCCTATCTCGCGAGTAGATTCCAACTACTCGACTTGTACCGAAGTCCTATGACTCATTAAGCATAGCCTGTCTACTCGAGGTCTTTGACACTACCCTCACTCTTTTAGGACCCTTTGGTTATGCAAGTGGAGTTTCATTCATCCTATACCTAATGCACATACATACTTCACATGACACATGTAAACAAAGTAAGACTTATAAAAAGGGTTAATGCAAACCGGGGCTTGCCTTGTTGCTGCTGGTCAGTAGTTAGTTCCTCGTCCGGAAGAAGGAAGTCCAGCACTTCCGGAGTCTCTTCTTCAACGGCTACACGTTAATGAAATACTACATGTTAATTTAGATGCAAAGGTGAGTTTTAGAGTAAGACTTCTACCATTAGTTCTAATAACCAGCCTCTAACACCTGGAACTTTGTTTAAGAATTTAAAGATGAACTGGTGTTGGTGGTTTGGCTTGGACTTAATCACATGGTTAAATGCTAAGTGGTTTTCCCCCCTTTTCCACATTAATCCCTTAAGTGGTTAAACAGGACAGGGGTGATCTAGAGCTCCAATGGAGCTGAGAATTTTTGTGTGAGTTCCTTGTCACAAGAAAACTCTCTGGACCAAACATTAGCACTTTTCATGGAGTGGTTTGCTCAGAACAATTCTCTTGGCAAATCAACAAGGAAGAATTTAGTCTGAGGTAATACCCCTGTTCATGCTCAACTTAATGAACTACAATTTCAATTATAGCTCATAGAGTTTGCATGAATTTTCCTAACATTTTTGGCTTTAAGATTTGCCCAGAACTGAATTTCCATGTTTTGGAAATTCTCTGAAAATGCTTCTGTATTCAAATGAACACAGCACCTTCCAATTTGAATTGCTCTGACCCAATCAACTCCAAATGGTTTGAAACTTTTACAGGGGTTTACTAATGTCCTAAAGAACATTCTGGCAAAATTTGGGGATTTTTGGATGAACCAAACTCCCTCTAAAATTCGTTTGCTGAAAAGCTTTAAAGAATTTTCCAGAATTAATTAATGGGTTTCATACAAATTGGGTTATATATATGGACAGAGCTAGGCAAGATGAATCCAACCCAATTTGAATCACTAAATTTGGAGCTTCCTAGCAAAAGTTATGGGGTTCTAGAATTTGCACTAAAACTGGAAATTCCAGAAATGTTTAAATCCTGCGGGTGGGTCCACGTACACGTGTCGACCGCTGGATCCGAGCCACACGGGGCCACAGACTCCTTCCCGCGCGGCCACACTGGATCCCGGACCACAGAGAATCCCATCCCTTTATCTCCAGCCGCTGACGCGTGGTGCCTACCCCTTCGTCTTCCTCCGGCCACCCGCGTGATCCCGCCGCCGAGCTCGCCGGAGCTCTCGCCGGAGAGGGGTTCCGGCCTTCGGAGCTTGCTGATTCTCGCCGCCTGTGCCTATCCCGGCCTGGGGAACACGGTGGTGCCCTTCCCGGAGCTTGACAATGGCCGGAACAGGGCTCCCGATGGCAACAGCGGACGGGAGCTCACCGGCGACGTCGAACTCAGCCTCCCCTGCATTTTTTTCGATGCGGTTTGCTCGGGGAGCTCCGCTGACACCTGCTGATCATGGATATGGGCACCGATCCCCGTGAAAACGGCTGCAACTATGACCTCGTCGGCGACCTAGGCCGGATATCGGCTGTTGCTCGAAAAACTTGGATAACCGCAACCCTAGCCCATGATTCTTGCTGGTTTTCGATCCTAGGTGGTCGTGGCAGGGTGTAGATCGTGTGTTTAGCTCGGTACGCCCGGTGATAAGCCAATACTCGTGAATTTTGGGATTTGGGGGAGCTCGGCCTTAAGAACACCGAAGCGTTCCCGGAAGAAATTCTCCCCCGACGGTGCATGAAATGCCGAACGGTAAGGGCAGGCAGAACCAGCACCTTGTGGCGATCGTTTCTTGTGTTGAGCGTCGGGCAGGAGGAAGCCTGTGCCATCTGGCCACCGGCGATCAGAGGGCGGCGACTCAGGGTGAGCTGCTTCGGATGTAGGCAAGTGGAACCGAGAGGATGGGGAGCGAATTCTTGCCGACCAGTGTGCGATCACAGGTTTTGTAGCCGGCGCCCTCATCCCCCTGAGCAGGAGGTGGCGCGGTGGCTGCGTTGGGACGGGGTCGACCCCATGCGCTGTCGGCCGCAGGGTGTTCGACCGCGCGCCTGAGTCGGTTTGCCCCCCCCCCCCCCAGGGTGGCTGACCAGTGGGCCCTCTTCTCCCCTCTAAATCTTTCTCCCCCTTTCTTTTGTAAATATCCCAGCTACTGAGAATTGAATGGGAGACTTAGCCCCCAAGTATTTGTTTGAATTTGAATTCTCAGATTCAAACTTTGTTTGGTTAAATGTGCTTCATATTTAAACTGAAATTCAAATTCAGTTTTGAATTCTGGCAAATTTAACTCCTGACAAGATGAACTCCAATGGGGATGAAAATTGGTGGGTTTACTCAGAAAAATGTGCTGAGTGTAGATATGAAGCTAACTTTTGAATTTGGGTGATGAAAGTTGCTGCAATTTGAATTTACATTCAAATTGGCCTCTTTTTGAAACAACCCAAAAGTGCCTCAAAAAGTGTTGAATTTGCATGAGCTTTGGATTGAACCTTCCCAAGACTTTTTAAATTCTAGGGGCAAGCTCAACCTCTCATGTTCATGTGTAGAAACCCTACTTTGTGAAAGTGAAGGCTTTCCCCTCTAATCATTCTTTTGATGGAGGTTACTTGCTCTTCACAACACTTCCTAAGGTGTCCACAATAAAAGCTGTGGTGTTGTGAGGTGAAGAAAAGTTTTTGCAAGTCCCTTTTCTTGGGCTTTTACATCCCTCCCCCCTTAAAAGAATCTCGTCCCGAGATTATAAAAGAAGAGATAGCGATGTAATAGGGACTTACCCGTGTTGAGAAGCCATGAACTCCGGGTAATTTGAGCGAAGGAACTCCTCGCTCTCCCACGTCGCTTCTTCGGCGGTGTGGTTGCTCCAGAGTACTTTGTAGAACCACAACATTCTGCTACGTGTGGTCATGGCTTTCTCATCAAGAATTCCCACCGGATATTCATCATATGTTAAATCCGGTTTCAGCTCGCCGATGTCTTCGGTAGGAACAGCAGCTGTATGCTTCAAGCATTTTCGCAGTTGCGAAACATGGAAAATATCATGGACACCAGCCAGAGATGCCGGTAGCTCCAATCGATACGCTGCTGGTCCACACTTCTCGGTGATAGCGTAGGGTCCAATGAAACGGGGAGCGAGCTTCCCCTTCACACCGAACCGGTGCACGCCCTTCATCGGAGACACGTGGAGGTACACGTGTTCCCCAACGTCAAAGTGCAACGGCCTACGCCTCTTATCAGCGTAGCTCTTCTGTCGGGATTGAGCGGCCTTCAAATTGGCTTGAATTGTCCGAACGCGCTCTTCGGCATCGTTCACCACATCAACCCCGAATGTGACCCTTTCACCGGACTCGCACCAATTTAATGGGGTGCGGCATTTATGACCGTAGAGAGCTTCATAGGGTGCCATCTTGATACTTGCCTGATAACCGTTGTTGTACGAGAATTCCGCCAATGGTAGGTGATCATGCCAGTTCCTACCATGGTGGATGGCACATGCTCTCAACATGTCTTCTAATACTTGGTTTACCCTCTCTGTTCGCCCATCGGTCTGAGGGTGATAAGCGGAGCTCCTAATCAACTTAGTACCCAATGCATCATGTAGCTGCTCCCAAAAGCGAGATACAAATAATGCACCTCGATCTGAGACAATGGTCTTGGGTACCCCGTATAGGCATAGAATCTTTGCTATGTATAGCTCCGCATATTTGCCGGCATTGTAACGTGTATTCACCGGAATGAAGTGAGCCATCTTGGTTAACCGATCAACGATTACCCATATGGAATCATGCTTGTTGGCTGTTAGGGGTAATCCCACAATGAAATCCATGCTCACATCATCCCATTTCCATGCTGGAATCTTCAGGGGTTGCAACAGCCCTGATTTCTTCATGTGATCAGCCTTCACTCGTCGGCACGTATCACATTCGGATACGTACTTCGCTACCTCCCGCTTCATCCGTGTCCACCAAAATTTCTTTTTCAAATCTTGGTACATTTTGTTGCTGCCCGGATGAATGGAGTATTTAGACAAGTGGGCTTCGTCGAGGATTTTCTTCCTCAGTTCCATGTCCCGGGGTACGACTATGCCGTCGTTGAACCATAGCGTCCCCTCATCATCCTTCCGGAAACATTTAATCTCTCCATTGTCTATCCGTCTCCGGAGATGTGCCATGCCTCTATCCGTCTTCTGAGCTGCAATGATGTCCTCCCTAATGGTAGGGACGAGGGCAAGGTTGTACAGCGATCCATAAGGAACCAAGTATAAACTTGGCGCTCCCTCCTCCACGGGTGAAATGGTGAGGTGATGGACATGTGATTTCCGACTCAGCGCGTCGGCAACCACATTCGCCTTGCCGGGGTGGTAATGGATCTCAATCTCATAATCTTTGATCAGTTCTAACCACCTCCTCTGCCTCATGTTCAGCTCCTTCTGGGTGAAAATGTATTTCAAGCTCTTGTGGTCGGTGTAGAGATGCACCAAATTCCCCAGGAGATAGTGCCTCCACATTTTCAGCACCAAAACCACTGCAGCAAGCTCAAGGTCATGAGTGGGATAATGCTGCTCATGGTTCCGAAGTTGGCGTGAGCCATAAGCGACCACACGTCCTTCCTGCATCAACACGCAGCCGAGCCCAATACCGGACGCGTCACAATACACGTCGAAGGGCTTTGTTGTATCCGGCTGAGCTAACACCGGGGCTGTTGTGAGATGCTTCACCAATGTTCGGAATGCTCCTTCACACGCCGTGTTCCAAACATATTTCGTCTCTTTCTTCAGCAACTCTGTCATCGGCTTAGCGAGCTTGGAGAAGCTTGGAATGAATCTCCGGTAGTATCCCGCTAACTCGAGGAAGCTTCTGACTTCATGAACAGAAGTGGGAGCTTTCTATTTCAACACTTGCTCTATTTTACTTGGGTCAACCGCAATGCCTTCAGCTGAGATGATATGTCCCAAGAATGGCACTTGGCTGATCCAAAATTCGCATTTGCTGAACTTGGCGTAAAGCTTGTGGTCTCGCAATCGTTGAAGAACGATCCGCAAGTGTTCGGCATGTTCGGCTTCTGTCTTGGAGTAAACCAAGATATCGTCGATGAACACTACCACGAACTTGTCCAGCTCCGGCATGAACACCGAGTTCATGAGATACATGAAATGGGCTGGAGCATTTGTGAGACCAAAGGACATGACGAGATATTCATATAAGCCGTATCTCGTCGAGAACGCCGTCTTCGGGATATCCTCCGCCCGGATCTTGATCTGGTGATATCCAGAGCGAAGGTCCATCTTTGAGAATACACTTGCCCCCACAAGTTGATCAACCAAGATGTCAATACGGGGCAGTGGGTACTTATTCTTGATGGTGACGGCGTTGAGCGGCCGGTAGTCCACACACAGCCTCAGGGTTTCATCCTTCTTCTTTACAAACAGCGCCGAGCATCCCCAAGGAGAGGAACTCGGCCTAATGAAACCCTTGCTCAACAGATCATTGAGCTGTTCTTTCAGTTCAGCCAGCTCGTTTGGAGCCATCTTGTATGGTCTCCGTGATATGGGCGTAGTCCCGGGTGCAAGTTCAATCTTGAACTCGACATCCCGCTCAGGTGGCATTCCCGGAAGATCATCCGGGAACACATCAGGATACTCCCGGACTACGGGGATGTCTTCTAACTTGAGAAATTCAGCATTATTAATTGCTAAAACTTCCCGGACTGGCGTGTCTAACACCATGGAATGCGGACGGTGGAATGGAGAATTTAAGTGAACTGTCCATGTCCGAGTCTCTAGGACAGCGCCATGGAATTGTAGCCATGACATCCCTAAGATTGCATCAATCTTTTGTCCCATAAGGATTATCAAGGTGTTGGGGTATAGTTTCCCACCTAAGCACAGAGGTGTCATTGGAATCATCATATTAGCTGAAATCTTCCCTCCCGGTAAGCAGATCATATAAGTGCAGTCGGTTGGGAAGACTTGCAATTGATGTTTAGCCACATAGGATGCACTTATAAAGCTGTGGGTTGCACCAGAATCAAATAATATGACGATGGCTTGATTGTTGAGAGTAAACGTACCCGCCAGCACGTTGTCTCCCTCTGGGGCGTCCTCATTGTCGAGGTTGCGAACGCCTCCAGTCCGCTGACCAACCTTCTTCACTGGAGGTCGGCCTCGAGCACCGCCCTGGAGCTGGGCTTGCCCGCTGCTCTGCTGCCCCTGGGGACAGTCCTTCGCGAAGTGGCCCGCCTGGCCACACGTGAAGCAGGTGAAACGGGGCGGTCCCCCGCTAATCGGTGGACGGAAACCCGGGGCGCGTTGTGGCGGTGGAAACGCCCGGGGTACCGTCTGCTGCTGCTGTTGCTGTTGCTGTCTTGGTGGTGGCATCGGCGGACGGAACGGAGGTGCCTGAAAGGGACGTCCCCCGAACCGTTGCGGTCGCGCCGGTGGTTGCCACTGCTGCCCGGATGGTGTCCGATACACCATACGGTACTTCTGGGTAGCGCCACTCCCACCGCTGGGTGGAGCGCTGCGCTTCCGCTGCTCAGCTGCCAATTCCCACTGAGCATCCTCTTGCATGATCGCGGCATTGACTAAGTCGTTGAATGTGCCGCGGTTCCACTGTACGAGATGGGTCTTCATTTCGGGGTGCAACCCCCGATAGAAGTGCTCCCTCTTCTTCTCCTCCGTGGAGATGTAGTCTGACGCATACTGCGCCAGATGGTTGAAAGCACGGGAGTAGTCGTGGGCACTCCTCCCGCCCTGCTTCAGTTCCAAAAATTCTTGGAACTTCCTCTTCATTATTCCGGGAGGAATGTGGTAGGCGCGGAACGCCTCCCGGAACTCTTGCCATTCCACGGCATGGCCAGCCGGACGTGAGGCGACATAATTCGCCCACCACGCACCAGCGGCACCGTGGAGCTGCTGTGCTGCGAACAGGGTCTTCTGCCGCTCCGTACACTGGAGCAGCCCAAACTTGGACTCGATGGTCCGCAGCCAGTTGTCAGCCTCCAGTGGCTCTTCAGCGTCGGTGAACACTGGAGGGTGCGTACTCATGAAATCCGAGTACGACACTTCGCGGGGCTCGCGAGGCCCTCGCTCTTGACGTCCCCCCGCCTGGGACGTATTCTGCACGATCGTGCGGAGCAGGTCGGTCTGCTCCTCACGACCTCCCACCAGTTCCGCTATCACATCCGCTAGAGTAAACGGAGGCGGCGGTGGTGGCTGCTGCTGCGGGGTGCTGTCGTAGGCCGGTGGCTGGGAGTCATCGCCTCCACCTTGGCTAGAGCCACCAACCTCGTGCGTGGTCCTAGTGCGAACCATCTGCAACCATACGACCATAACATCAGTCCCGCAACAGAGTGCATGCAGTCTAAAAGAAATAGGTGTAAAACATAATGACAATGAAAACATGCGATACATCTCGTAAGTAGATAGTGTAATAACTTTGCACAAGCTACACCATTACCAGACCAAACACAAGCTAGTTTAATCCAACTTGATGAACCTCTACTTTGGAAGCTCACCATAACTAGTTTTGGTCTCTACGAGATATTACTATCGCTTTGTCATCATGTATACCACTCTTAGGGTACAACACCCTCTCCAGTGAGTTCAACTGTCATTCTTCTGTCAGAATGACCAGTTTCTACCTATTCCAAGTTTTGATCTGGTTCTGGGCATTTTCATGACTCAAGTTGAATACCAAAGTTCAAGTTAAATTCAGTATCTTTCCAACGAGTACTCATTTGCCCCAGATCAGCTTTGGTTAAAAAGTTATGCTAATTCAAAGTTAGCAGAATTTCTGGAAGAATTTTAACAGCACCTCCCTTGGAAGTGGCTGTTTTCAACCCTGATTTCCACTAAATTCTGTGCTGAAATTTCAGGAACTTTGAATTGCAAAGGTGTCACACATCTTTTACTCTCTCTAAGGATGTATTATATGACAATTTTAGACTTTTCTACTGGGAGTTATGTTTGAAAAACAGATCTGTTCAGAGGATGTTTTACTCTGCCCTGGTTCTGGACAGTTTACATTCCTATGGGATTTCAGCCATCTTAAGGCGAGTTTCAGCTCTGGAAGTCTACAACAAAGTTGTAGAGGACTTGAATACCTTTCCAGAATTATATAGCACACCTCCTTGGGCTAAAAGACCTGTGAGTTATGCCCTGATGAAGATCAGCAATCTCGCTGTCCAAAACAGAGCACTCTGTTTTCATCCCTTTAGCTATCCTGGTCCACTATCCCATTCTTGTACCCAACCAGGGTCTTAATTGTTGAACCTAATGATTTTAGTTCCTTGTTCTCAATGTTTTCATGCATATGTCTACAATGTCTCAGTACAACGTTCCTCACAAAAGAAAATCCTAACCGGATCATACCGGTATATATGTCTCAAGTGTGGCACTAAACGGTCTCTCGCACACGTTTTCTACACGGATACATACGTGGTTAGTACCTGCAGAAGACCACACAATAATGGTGCACTCAATGGTTATTCATTTCAGGCAGTTCCATATTTGGAAGTAAATACAAACGCCCGTATTATTGTCATACGGCCGTCCTTGAGTTAGGTCATGTCTCAAGGTACGTGATCGTGTTTCAACACCACACGACGGGGAACCCGAGTAGGTCATGAACGGGTCGTCACGGTTGGGAATGTTATCAACCCAACAGATACCACCTACTGCCCTGCAGGGCACGCCGATGGCAAGCGCTGTGTATGTCCTCCTGGGCTATTTCCAGACGAACACACTCTCGCGTTACTGACCACGCGATGGGGTCTCCACTTACTTGCCTAATGCACGCTAGGGATCAGCGTTTCATATGAACTCAGGGACATGAAGAGTCCAAGAGGTTCATATTGACATCTCACACCAAGCTGTGAGACTCTATCCCTGAGCCATGTTCCTCGTCAGGGGGAGCTAACCGAAATTGAACCGCTTTCGGTGGCGTTCCTTACCATACTTACCAGAGCGTAGGCGCGTCGTTACATAATTGAAATTCAGAATTATAACACATAAGTTAGTCTTTGCCACTTTAAGTAACTATGCTAATATAGTCCTTACTTGGGCAACTACAGAATCCTCACCGTAAACCTAAGTTTTTCCCATAATGCAGTCCTTTAGTACTATGCTATCCCCACTGCGGCTCTGATACCAGGCTGTGGCGGACCGGAATCCGCTCATCCAGGATCGCAGAGGGTGGTGCCGCACGATGCGACATCCGACAGCACACGTCATAAGAACACAATATATTACATGGGAAAAACAACTGAACTGTACAAACAGGTACCAACTTCAGTTACAACTATTGTTTATATTGCACAGCAGAAGTCTACACTATACAACTCACGCCCGTCTATCTAGCAAAAGTGGTTGCCCAGCCCTAGGGCAACCCACACTAGCTGCACTCCTCAGCTCAGCGCGGCGTGTACGGCTCCCACTCAGCCGTGGTCCCCGACGGAGGGTAACCCTCGCCGGTGGACTCGTACTCCGAGTCCGTGGGTGGCTCCTCACCTGAAAAACACTTAAGCAGCAACCATGAGCACGAAGGCTCAGCAAGGCTTAACCGACTCACCTAGGCATGAAACTCTACATGAGGGCTACAATGACATAGGGTAGTAATATTGCAGCAAATGGACACGCCTACAAGTTCATCCTTAATTCATCTTTTAGCAACAAGTTAACAGTTCATGAAGCTGAAATTTAGTAAGCAATATTTGGTGGCACACATGTAGCAATACAATTATATCATAGCAGCAATATTGAATCATAAAATTTCATTCATTAGTCTACGTTACGACGCAGTGAACAAGCGGTACTCGTCACCGCGAGGGACGGCGAATCGACTCGATATACACCTGCAGGGAAAACCCAAAGAGCACGTCACGTACGCCCACCCGTGGAGCTGCACAGCACGCTCACTCGATGTCGTACGGGACAACCTTTCACCCAACAGCCCAAACATCGAACCGGTCGCACCGAAACGAGCAGGAGGTTCCCCACACGGAGCATCTCTCTATGCCCGTTGGCAGATTTCCACCTTGCTGCCCTCAACCTACACCTATAAATCGGTGTGCTATGCCTCGACGCCCGGAGGTTTAGGCTACATCGGTTTATCGGGGCCCATATATCCGATATGCCTTCGGTACGTTCAATACTTGTTCAGCAGGGCCGCACACGAATCGGTCCTCAATTGACACGGGCAGGGCTGCGCACACAAGACTTCCTCTTGCTGCGCCCTAGCCCCTGCCTAGTCTCCTTTTCATTACTAAGGTGATCTCACATCACTCAACCGAACCCGTGCGTCCCAGTGCCTATCTCGCGAGTAGATTCCAACTACTCGACTTGTACCGAAGTCCTATGACTCATTAAGCATAGCCTGTCTACTCGAGGTCCTTGACACTACCCTCACTCTTTTAGGACCCTTTGGTTATGCAAGTGGAGTTTCATTCATCCTATACCTAATGCACATACATACTTCACATGACACATGTAAACAAAGTAAGACTTATAAAAAGGGTTAATGCAAACCGGGGCTGCCTTGTTGCTGCTGGTCAGTAGTTAGTTCCTCGTCCGGAAGAAGGAAGTCCAGCACTTCCGGAGTCTCTTCTTCAACGGCTACACGTTAATGAAATACTACATGTTAATTTAGATGCAAAGGTGAGTTTTAGAGTAAGACTTCTACTATTAGTTCTAATAACCAGCCTCTAACACCTGGAACTTTGTTTAAGAATTTAAAGATGAACTGGTGTTGGTGGTTTGGCTTGAACTTAATCACATGGTTAAATGCTAAGTGGTTTTCCCCCCTTTTCCACATTAATCCCTTAAGTGGTTAAACATGACAGGGGTGATCTAGAGCTCCAATGGAGCTGAGAATTTTTGTGTGAGTTCCTTGTCACAAGAAAACTCTCTGGACCAAACATTAGCACTTTTCATGGAGTTGTTTGCTCAGAGTAATTCTCTTGGCAAATCAACAAGGAAGAATTTAGTCTGAGGTAATACCACTGTTCATGCTCAACTTAATGAACTACAATTTCAATTATAGCTCATAGAGTTTGCATGAATTTTCCTAACATTTTTGGCTTTAAGATTTGCCCAGAACTGAATTTCCAAGTTTTGGAAATTCTCTGAAAATGCTTCTGTATTCAAATGAACACAGCACCTTCCAATTTGAATTGCTCTGACCCAATCAACTCCAAATGGTCTGAAACTTTTACAGGGGTTTACTAATGTCCTAAAGAACATTCTGGCAAAATTTGGGGATTTTTGGATGAACCAAACTCCCTCTAAAATTCTTTTGCTGAAAAGCTTTAAAGAATTTTTCAGAATTAATTAATGGGTTTCATACAAATTGGGTTGTATATATGGACAGAGCTAGGCAAGATGAATCCAACCCAATTTGAATCACTAAATTTGGAGCTTCCTAGCAAAAGTTATGGGGTTCTAGAGTTTGCACTAAAACTGGAAATTCCAGAAATGTTTAAATCCTGCGGGTGGGTCCACGTACACGTGTCGACCGCTGGATCCAAGCCACACGGGGCCACAGACTCCTTCCCGCGCGGCTGCACTGGATCCCGGACCACAGAGAATCCCACCCCTTTATCTCCAGCCGCTGACGCGTGGGGCCTACCCCTTCGTCTTCCTCCAGCCACCCGCGCGATCCCGCCGCCGAGCTCGCCGGAGCTCTCGCCGGAGAGGGGTTCCGGCCTTCGGAGCTTGCTGATTCTCGCCGCCTGTGCCTATCCCGGCCTGGGGAACACGGTGGTGCCCTTCCCGGAGCTTGACAATGGCCGGAACAGGGCTCCCGACGGCAACAGCGGCCGGGAGCTCACCGGCGACGTCGAACTCAGCCTACCCTGCATTTTTTTCGATGCGGTTTGCTCGGGGAGCTCCGCTGACACCTGCTGATCATGGATATGGGCACCGATCCCCGTGAAAACGGCTGCAACTATGACCTCGTCGGCGACCTAGGCCGGATATCGGATGTTGCTCGAAAAACTTGGATAACCGCAACCCTAGCCCATGATTCTTGCTGGTTTTCGATCCTAGGTGGTCGTGGCAGGGTGTAGATCGTGTGTTTAGCTCGGTACGCCCGGTGATAAGCCAATACTCGTGAATTTTGGGATTTGGGGGAGCTCGGCCTTAAGAACACCGAAGCGTTCCCGGAAGAAATTCTCCCCCGACGGTGCATGAAATGCCGAATGGTAAGGGCAGGCAGAACCAGCACCTTGTGGCGATCGTTTCTTGTGTTGAGCGTCGGGCAGGAGGAAGCCTGTGCCATCCGGCCCCCGGTGATCAGAGGGCGGCGACTCCAGGTGAGCTGCTTCGGATGTAGGCAAGTGGAACCGAGAGGATGGGGAGCGAATTCTTGCCGACCAGGGTTCGATCACAGGTTTTGTAGCCGGCGCCCTCATCCCCCCGAGCAGGAGGTGGCGCGGTGGCTGCGTTGGGACGGGGTCGACCCCGTGCGCTGTCGGCCGCAGGGTGTTCGACCGCGCGCCCGAGTCGGTTTGCCCCCCCCCCCCCCAGGGTGGCTGACCAGTGGGCCCTCTTCTCCCCTCTAAATCTTTCTCCCCCTTTCTTTTGTAAATATCCCAGCTACTGAGAATTGAATGGGAGACTTAGCCCCCAAGTATTTGTTTGAATTTGAATTCTCAAATTCAAACTTTGTTTGGTTAAATGTGCTTCATATTTAAACTGAAATTCAAATTCAGTTTTGAATTCTGGCAAATTTAACTCCTGACAAGATGAACTCCAATGGGGATGAAAATTGGTGGGTTTACTCAGAATAATGTGCTGAGTGTAGATATGAAGCTAACTTTTGAATTTGGGTGATGAAAGTTGCTGCAATTTGAATTTACATTCAAATTGGCCTCTTTTTGAAACAACCCAAAAGTGCCTCAAAAAGTGTTGAATTTGCATGAGCTTTGGACTGAACCTTCCCAAGACTTTTTAAATTCTAGGGGTGAGCTCAACCTCTCATGTTCATGTGTAGAAACCCTACTTTGTGAAAGTGAAGGCTTTCCCCTCTAATCATTCTTTTGATGGAGGTTACTTGCTCTTCACAACATTTCCTAAGGTGTCCACAATAAAAACTGTGGTGTTGTGAGGTGAAGAAAAGTTTTTGCAAGTCCCTTTTCTTGGGCTTTTACACCCTAGCTTAGCAGTGAGTAGGGGCAGCTAATTTCGAGTTCTTCCATCGGCGGCCATGGCGGGGACCCTCGGGCGCACGGTGAACCCCCACTTGCCGCTGTTTCCGAGCCAGTTTGAGGCCGTGCCGAGTTAGACTAACCTCCACTGCTGCTTTAGAGCGAGTCCGCCGAACTTTTGGAGGGCTAGGGTGCTCGTGCCACGGCGCCGAAGTCTCACCGAGGTGTGCACACGTCACCGACCGGTTTCCTGTCGCCGGCAGCCCGAAAGCACCGCACCATTGAATTCCTCGTGGCTGAAAACCCCCAGGCGGCGAGTACCGAGCCGGGAGATGCCCGGGAAGCCGACTCCGGCGAGCCCCGACGAGTTTCCGACGAGGGGGCGGCGCGGGAAAGAAGACGGCCCGAGGAGGAAGAAGGACCGGCGGGCCCCGCGTGTCAGCGACGGAGGGTTTAAACTGCTGATCAGCTGCGGCCCCGGGATCCTTTGTGACAGCGCGGGAAGTGATACTGTGGCCCCGTGTGGCGAGATTCCCAGCGGCTGACACGTGTAGGATGGACCCACAGTCAGAGTTTGAATGTTTCTCGATTTAATTTAAATTCCAGATTTAGTTCAAACTTTAGAACTGCATAACTTTTGCTAGGAAGCTCCAAAATTAGTGATTTAAATTGGGTTGGATTCACGAGGTAAAACTCTAGCCAAATATGCCACCCAATTTGCATAAAAACCAATGGAAAGTTCTTTAAAGCTTTTTCGCAAAAGAATTTTTGAGAGAGTTTGGTTCATCCAAAAATCCCCAAATTTTGCCTGAATATTCCTTTGGATATTAGGAGACTCCTGTAAAAGTTTAAGCTCATTTGGGGTTGATTTAGTTAGGGTAATTCTGATTTCAAGTTTCTGTATTCAAATGAATACAGAAACATTTTCAGAGAATTTCCAAAACTTGGAAAATTCAGTTCTAGCCATTCCTTAGCTCCAAAAATCCTAGGAACATTCAGGCATACTCTCTGAGCTATGTATGGAATTGTAGTTCACTTGAATTTGCATGAGAGTGCAAATTTACTCAGAATTAATTCCTCTTTGCCTAAATGCTTAGGGAATTATTTTGGGTGATCCACTTAGCGAAATATTCTGAATTTTGGTCCAAAGGACTTTCTTGTGACAAGGAACTCACAAGAAAATTTGCAGCTCCATTGGAGCCCTGGATCAGTAGTGTTCTGTTCAACCAATTAGGTGATCACCACCCAAGTGATGAACCTCACTTCTCACTTGATGATAGTGCTTAAACACACACCCAAACCACCACCCCAGTGTCATTTTAAATTCTTAAACAGAGTCCCAGTTTTAAACTTGTCTTTAGCACTTAGTAGTAAAAGTTTTATAATTAAACATGTATGCCTATTCATAACGTGTAGTGATAAAACGTGGAAAGTGAAGAAGGAGAAGTTGAGCTTGGATCAAGGAGCAAGAAGGCAGGGATTGAGTTTCAAGTCATCAGAAGCTAACTTCATACATCATTTGACTTTAGTCACCTGCAAAACCAAGGAAAGCCCCGGTTTGCACATAAGTTGTTTTGAAATTTTTCCCTTCGTTCACTACTATGGGTCTAAATTGTATGTGCATTAGATCAAGGATGTTTTACACTCCAGTTGCATGACCAAATGAACCTTGGATTAAGGGTAGAAAGGAACACTGCTGTAGAATATCGCCATGCTAAATAGCTTAGGACATCCGGTAGAAGTCGAGTAGTTGGAATCTACTCGCGAATTACAGACGGGATTACACGGGTGTAGTTGAAAATATGGCAAACTAAAGTTTACGTTTCTAAAGATGAGACCGGGCAGGATGGTTAGGCAGCGACAAGACGAGGTCTTGGTCAAGTCGCTCTGCCTGTGTCGGTTAAGGACCGATGCGTGTGCGGCACCCAGGAGCAGGTATTGAGTTGTGTACCGGATGCTTACTGACATATCGGAACCAGGAAAGCGATGTACCAGGTTCACTGGATTGTAGAGGCATACCACATCATCTCGTTAGACCTATGAGCCCGAGACGGCGTGACCGGTTCTACAGTTTAGTGTCCTGCGAAAGGTGGTCACATACGATGTAATGAAGGACACCAGAGATGGGTCTTCAGAGACGGGCGTATGTGTCGAGTTATCCTTGTAGTGTTTGATTCGAATCACCATCCATCACGGTTATTGATTACCGCTTGCTCCCTGTGTTGTGACGTAGTAATCAAGTTGTGTGGAAATAGTTTGCAAAGTTTTAAATGCTGTTATGATAATTGTAAATTGCATGAGAACCATGTGTGAAGTAGAGATAGAGCAAACTAAAGTTATTTTTCCACCTTGGGACAAGTAACAATGGAATGAAGCGTTTCTTGTTTGATTGTGGAGTTCCAATGTTGCTGGGCGCAAGGTCACTACTATTATGGCTAAAAATCTGAAAGTTAAGGATGAACTTGTAGGCGAGTCTTTTCGCAAATGACATGCTTAAATCTTAGGTTACGTTCATGTAGAGTTACATGCTTTAGGAGAGACAGTTAAGTCTTGCTGAGCCTTTGTGCTCACTCTTACTATATAAGTGGTTTTGCAGGTAACCCTCGACGCTATAAAGAAGGTTGTCCGGTGAGACTCGGGAACTACCGAGTCATGTCACACTTGGAGAACCTAGCCGCCGCCATGTCTTCGTGTTGCTAGTGAGAGGAATCCGCGGGCTGGACCTCTTCTCGAGTGCTTCTTAGATATTCAACGTGAGCTGTTTATAGACTTCCGCTGTAGCTAATTTATGTAAATTATTTATAAAGAACATTTGTAAGCTTCCGCTTTGATTTATGTAATACATTGTTCCTTATATGTGTGCTGTTGGGTGCCGCATAACACGGCACCACCCAATGCGATCCTCGGGCGAGGCGGCATGGCCCCGTGATCGGGGTCGGGCCCTCTCAATTTTGAGTTTGTATGCAAAAGTTATGGTCGTTTTAAGATAGGCTACCCGAGTTACTTTTTTTATGTTGATTAAAACTCGGTTTTGAAAAAGATCTCGCAATATGATGTGAAAAACAATCGGAATTTAGCAACGACGGCTGATGGGATGTTGTGTGATGAATCAAGGAGGACTGGCACAATGGTTTGTCACCTGTTCTAGGGCTGGCGATGCGGGAGTTCACGCAAGGCGGCTAGCTAGGGCAAACCGATGATCTTGGTGGCTCGGTTTGTTGTTTAGGGATTGTGGAATAGGTGAGCAGCAAGAAAAACAAGGAAGAAAAACGATAACTACGACCCAAAAACATAAAGCTAAACCAGCAACAAGACTCGACTACACGAATGCAAACTCAACCATGCAAACTGAGAAACGAAAACTTGCAGGCACTATAGTCTAGGAATCAGTAACACGATATGTTTTTTGTGGCTTTTTCTGTGGACTCTAGGTATGAAAAACAAAAATTAATCTAGTGGGAAATCAAAGTACCTCACGGGCAACCTGAAATCAGATACCAAATGATGAGTGGTTTAGGCCCGATCTTCCGAAAGGTAGGTCGATTTAGGTGGAGAACTCGATGTTGATGATCCGCGGCACTCGAGCAGTTCGAACACCCCTGCAATCACTACACCACTGTTCCATTGGTTATCAACAGTGCAGCACATGCTTGACCTCGACAAGAAGGCTAATCCCTGCAGGTGCATCCGAGAACACGAGCAAGAACGTAGAAGATGTGATCTGAAAATCACGAAGTTGGGGTTTCACACAAACCGTAGAACGGCAGCTGTTTATCTAAGCAAAACACACCAAATATGGCCCACGGCTGCAGTATTTAAAGGCTAGGGTTCGACCATAAGACCCTTAGACATGTCCCTAATGGACTCATACGGGATACAAGGCCCAAAAGCCCAATACGGTGGTGCAACACCGAACAGAACTACGAATTCAACTTATTTCGACAACTCCCAACGACTCCCGATGAATTTTAATGTTGGACCAGAACCATTGGAAAGTTTATCTTCTCATCTTTCCATGCATATGTAGAACATAAAAAACGAGGTCCGTATGCATGCTGGGCGTCTGTTTTAAGATGTACTGCTCCTGGACTCCCAGTTGAACTCGAGTCCTAGTTGGTGACTGTTTCCATCAACTTGTGGACGTCCCATCTGATTCTCCACGTCCCCAAATCCTCCTCCCTTTACTTGTTGATAATGTCCATGGTTCTTAATAACAATTAAATCATTCAATAGCAATTCATTCTCAAAATCACATGGGTAGGAAGTTAGGAACGAGTTCACCTGCTGATTTAGTAACTGTGCTCGTCCTCTTGTGATTGGTCCTTGTATATCAATGTGAGTATCCACTGTTGTGATGTCCTCATCAAGCCCCAAGGGAGCAACGTACGCCTCAGTACATGCCCCCAGCTGCACCGCAGTATGGATCGACCGCTCCTGCATACCGCCCCAATCAGCCACCACAGCAACGACCCGTTGCACAAGCACCTCGTGTGCCTTTGCCTCCTGTGCCCCGACCCAACATGGGCGCTCCTGTCCAAAACCCCCGGCCCAACGTACCTGCTGCCGTAGGCAACAAGGCATGCTTTGCATACGGGGAAACAGGACACTTCGCGAGCCAGTGCCCGAGAAGAGGCCTTGGAAAGCAAGGCAACGTGCCCAAGCAGAACCCGCGACCGAACGGAGAAGACAATCAAGGAAATCGTGGATAGCAGTACTATGCTCATGGCAACGTGAACCATGTCTCTGCTGAGGAAGCACAACAGGCTAAGGATGTCATAATTGGTATGTTCCTTGCCAATTCCAACACAGCCACCATTTTATTTGATTCTGGAGCATCACATTCCTTCATATCATCCAAGTATGTTGCCAAGCATAATCTACCCATATCACACTTAAAATGTGCTATGTTAGTTAATTCTCCCGGTGGAGAGATGAGGACTAATATAATATGCCCGAAAGTAAGCCTTAAAATAAGGGGGGTAGACTTCGTTGCCAACCTCATTGTCTTGGATTCCCAAGGGCTTGACATAATACTCGGGATGGATTGGTTAAGCAAGCACAACGGAGTAATCCAATGTGCTGAATGGAGCGTGCAGTTGACAAACGAGCATGGTATTCGTGTCGAGTCTAAGTCAGCCCAACAAACAACCGAAAGTGCAATTTCGAACCACGTCGAAGGAGCAACATTGGACAGCATTCCAGTGGTTCAGGAATTCTCGGACGTGTTTTCAGAAGAGCTTCCAGGAATGCCACCTGACCGGGACATTGAGTTTGCCATTAATTTGGTACCAGGAACTGCACCCATAGCAAAGATAACCTATAGGATGCCCACCAATGAACTAGTGGAACTCAAGAAGCAAATTCAGGAGCAGTTGGAGAATGGTTTTATACGTCCCAGCTCGTAACCATGGGGAGCCCCCGTGCTCTTCATAGACAAGAAGGATGGGACCCAAAGGATGTGCGTGGACTATAGGTGTCTCAATGAGGTGACAATCAAGAACAAATACCCTCTGCCCTGTATAGAAGACCTATTCGACCAAATGAAAGGAGCCCGAGTGTTCTCCAAGATTGATCTTCAGTCGGGGTACTTCCAGCTGAAGATTAAGCCCTCCGATATACCCAAGACTGCCTTTCGAACACGGTATGGTTCGTATGAATATACCGTCATGTCTTTTGGGTTAACAAATGCACCCGCATACTTCGTGTACCTTATGAACAAGGTTTTCATGGAGTACTTGGATAAGTTCGTCATGGTTTTCATCGATGACATTATGGTGTATTCAAAAAGTGAGGAGGAGCATGAAGAACATTTGAAATCGACCTTACAGAAAATGCGTGAGCATCAATTGTATGCCATGCTTAACAAGTGTCAATTTTGGCTAAAGGAGATATCGTTCCTAGGCCACATTATCTCCGAGGAAGGAGTATCGGTTGATCCCGGGAAAGTGGGAGATGTTCTGAAGTGGAACCAACCGCAAAATGTGAAGGACATTCGGAGTTTTCTTCGGATGGCTGGATACTATCGACGCTTCATCAAGGACTTCTCTAAGATAGCAAAGCCTATGACGGAGTTGCTAACAAAGGGAAAAGCCTTCCAATGGACATCAGCATGCCAAGAAAGTTTTGAGAAGCTCAAGAAATGGCTAACCACAGCACCGGTTTTGGTATTGCCGGACGTGAGCAAGAGCTTCGACATATATTGTGACGCATCCAGACAAGGGCTCGGATGTGTGCTCATGCAAGAAGGACAAGTGGTAGCCTATGCCTCACGACAATTGAAGAAGCACGAGCTTAATTATCCTACACATGACTTGGAGCTAGCAGCAGTAGTGCATGCATTGAAGGTTTGGAGACATTATATCCTTGGTCATCGATGCGAGATCTATAAGGATCATAAAAGCCTCAAGTACATATTTACACAAACGGACTTGAATTTGAGGCAACGTCGATGGTTGGAACTCATCAAGGATTACGATGTTGGAATAAACTACCACCCCGGAAGGGCCAATGTAGTAGCTAATGCATTGAGCCGGAAGGGATCATGTCACCTACTCACGGTTCGGGAGCTACCACCCGAACTACGCAAGGAGTTCGAATGGTTACACCTCGGATTCATTAACAAGATGGAAGTGATGGAGCTCCACTCTTCATTGGAGCAAGGAATAAGAGATGGCCAAGCAACGGATGAGGAGATCAAGGAGATCAAGGAAAGGATCCGACAAGGAATAGAGAAGGATTTCAAGGAATATGAGAAGGGTACGCTTTGGCTAGGAAAAAGGATTTTTGTGCCTAACGTAAAGCACATACGCGACATGATATTAAAGGAGGCACATGATTCACCCTATTCCATACATCCCGGAAGTACCAAAAGTTACAAGGACTTGAAGACTTGTTATTGGTGGGATGGTATGAAAAGGGACATAGCCAAATACGTTGCCCTATGCGACACATGCCAACGAGTAAAGGCCGAACATCAAAGACCCGCTGGATTGTTGCAACCCTTGAAGGTACCCGAGTGGAAGTGGGAATACATCAGTATGGATTTCATCATCGGACTGCCACGTACTCAGTCGGGTTATGACTCCATCTGTGTTATCGTGGACCGATTGACGCAAACAGCCCATTTCTCCCTGTAAGGGCCAGGTACAACGTTGCACAATTAGCCGAGTTGTACATGGAGCAGATCGTGTGCCATCATGGAGTCCCGAGGAGGACATTCTCAGATCGAGGTTCTCAGTTTACCTCTAGATTTTGGAGGAAGCTGCAGAAAGCTATGGGTACATGACTGGATTTTAGCTCCGCCTATCACCCACAAACCAATGGACAAACCGAAAGGACAAACTAAATTTTGGAGGACATGTTGAGAGCTTGCGCCTTGAAACGTGGGCGTAGATGAGATAGGAGTTTACTGTACACCGAATTCTCCTATAACAACAGCTATCAAGCTAGCTTGAAGATGTCTCCTTTCGAAGCATTGTACGGTAGACGGTGTAGAACACCGCTGTTTTGGAACGAAACCGGAGAAAACCATGTGTTTGGACCCGAAGTACTACAAGAAGCTGAAAAGCAAGTCCAAACGATATGGCAGAACTTAAAGGATGCTCAGTCACGACAGAAAGGCTATGCGGACAATAGGCGAAGGAAGTTGACTTTTGAAGTAGGAGACTTCGTATACCTTAAGGTATCGCCTATCCGAGGCCAACGACGTTTCAATGTCAAAGGCAAGCTAGCACCTCACTACATCGGACCATTTAAGATTTTTGACAAGCAAGGAGAAGTAGCCTATCAACTAGAGCTCCCAACATACCTCTCCGACGTACATGACGTGTTTCATGTATCCCAGCTCAAGAAGTGCTTGAGAGTACCAGAGGAGCAAGTACCAATGGAAGAGCTTGAACTTCAAGAGGACCTGACCTATGCGGAGCACCACATCCAAATTTTGGACGTAAAGGAAAGGGTCACGAGGAACAAAGTGATCCGATGGTGCAAGGTACAATAGAGCCATCATACCGAAGCTGAAGCCACATGGGAGCGTGAAGAAGACATCAAGGCAGAATTCCCTCATCTATTCTCTACTAACAAATCTCGCAGGCGAGATTCAATTCAAGGGGGGTAGATTTGTGACACCCTCATTTTTTGTTTCTGCATGTATTTATGTTTCATGTGGAACAACGTTTTAAAATAAGCTGAAACAGAAAAAAATATCAAAAAAGATAGCCAAAGGAAGCCAAATCCAGTTCACAGAGAGCGCTGAAGACAACTCCCGTCGCTAAACTGGCTACGTGGCAGGCTCGGGGCTTGTCCCCATAAAGGGGGAGAAGCCCGACCCTGTCGGACACGTGTTGCCCCCAAAGCTAGCCTTTGCGGAGAAGCGAGGCCAGTCCCGCAGGACACGTGTCACCTTAGGAGCTATTCACCGCGGGAAAACAGAGGACCAGTCGTGCGGGATACGTGTCGATCTCGGAGCTCATCTCCGGGAGGTTCGGTCCTATTGTACACGTGTCACCTACGGAGCTTATCTCCGAGAGGTCCACCACTGTTGGACACATGTCAACCTCGATAGCTCGTATCTGAGAAGAAAGGAAGTCTGGCGCTGTTAGGACACGTGGCGTTCACGGAGCCACCTCCAAATAGAGAGGAGGTCTCGACCGCCAGGATACGTGGCGCACGCGGAGCCCGCCTCTAAGAAAGAGGGAGGTATCGCCCGCTTGACACGCGGCACAACCGGAGCTCGTCTCTTCGGAAAAAGGAGACAAGGCCCCTGATGGACACGTGGAGCTTCCGGAGCTCATCACCGTGGAGGTAACAAGTTCTGGAGCGGTTTTTGCTTCTGTACGCGTGGGAATACCGGTACGGGAGAAAATCGACACGAATTCCACAATGTTACCGCACCAAATCAACTAAAGATAAGTTGTTAAGATTCAACGACAATTTGAATAGGACTCTTATTCGAAGTCCAATCAGACTAGGACTTTCTTCTCCTGATTATAAATAGAACCCATAACCTTTGGCCGAAACCACGAACTTCTTTTCCACCTCCTGAGCCGATGACTTGGAGCCCTAGCCCCAGCTCACTGAGTAAACCCTTCGCCGAGTTTTGTCGAGAGAGATCGCCGGAAGAGATCCCAACGATCTTTCTGATAAGGGAAGGACCCCAAGACTAGGAAGAACATAAGGTAGGTCTCCAATACCACCTTACGACATCATCCTGTTTTCTTTGCATCTGTTCTTCGATTCCTTTCGAACAGAAACTTTTTTGGGGACAGATCACTTGTTGATCGGTTTGATCTAGAGTCAAGATCATCACCACGTCCACATTTGATCCGAACACCTCTGTCATCGTAAAACCCATGCAAATCGTGCAAGAACACATACAAACTGATGTAATTAAAACCGATCATAGGATAGCATGCATATGCATCATCACATCTAGTTAAAGTTTGTGCATGATATTGATTGTTGTGAATCTTGTATGTGCGTGATCGCGTATAGAAGGACAAGCTCGGGGAGCTGTATATGACGGACTACAACAACAAGATTTTGAGCAACCAGAACAGCCAGAACAAGGCAAGTGCCCCTTGACCATATTGATCCTATGTTTTAGGAAACTGTTTTGTTATGCGAAAAGGTGTGAGTGCTGAGTCAAAACATGATGGGAAACCTTTTATAGGAGTTTACTAGTTTTGGTTAAAACACCCTTGTCGCCAAGGAAGTTTCTGAGTCGGGTATGGTTTTTACTTTTATGCTTCGCTGAGTCCATGGGATTACGGGAAGCAAGATAGATGTGTCTAGCTAACTGCACTCGTAAGATTTATGAGAAACTGATGTTGTAAATGAACATGGATCGGAGGGAGATCTAGACAAGCATGGGTTTGTGAATGAGGTAGCCTGAGATGGTGGTTACTTGCCGTAGATCTTAGGACCGGTTCATGCGAGCACATGCCAGGATAACAGTTCCTCCACAAGGAAAAGTATGGGTGCGGCTTAGCTGACTAATTATGTAAGTTACTAGATTGTTATGGACCGTGGAAGCCGCGGGGAATGGGAGTCGAGTGAGGACTGCCCTGGGAACTGCATGGCACAAGAGGGGGCCCGTGGGTGGGAGAATTGGAGATTCTAGCCTGCCGATGAAACCTTAGTGAGTCCATACATCTAGTAGCCCCTTTGTAAAGGCTATTTTGTGATCTCTTGACCATACACCGACGGTTGTGTACTGGTAGAATGGAGGTTCTGCAGTCGCCGACGGGTGACGAAATCACAAACTTGTGGGTAAAGTGGTACAACCTCTGCAGAGTCTAAAACTATCATGATAGCCGAGCTTACGGTCAAGAGCACCTGGCCAACTTCCATGATTAGTTGGATGGTTATTTTGGGATGGTTATGGTTTGGTTTTGGTTTGGTTTTTGGGACTGTTGAGTCTGGGTGATAAGATTGGTTGCATGATTGTTGAGTCATGGCAACGAGATTGGTCTCGGTGTCAGACGGAACTGTTTATGAGCTGAGATGGTAGCGAATACGAGAAAGTATTCGTGAGCAAGAATGAGGTTGATTAATATCTGGTTGGGACATGGAAGGTAATGAACATAATGGAGGTATGACTGGTATTTTAATACATGTTGGGATTACATTCACTTAAAGATAAGTTGCTGTTTTATCGTGGTTTTGATAAATAACTTTGCTTTCTGCAAATGAGCCTTTTTATACCTACCTTGTTGTGAGCTACATAGCATATTTTCCCGCACTTGCTGAGTACATCATTGTGCTCAAACTTGCATTAATATTTCATCATCAGCAACAGGAGAAGATTACTATGAAGACCAAGTGGAGCATTAGGAGTGTAATCTATTCTAAACCTTACCTGTGGGGATGGAGCAGAGATGGAGCTGCTGCTGCTGTTTAGATTGCTTCCGCATTAGTTAGAAGACTTTCGCTGCTAGAATAAAGACTTCCGCTGTTAGATTAAGACTTCCGCTGTTAGCAGGAGTCCTAGACTCATGAGACATTGTAATAAAACCCTGTTATTTGTGGTAATATATATTCTGAATTCAGTTTGTGGAACATATGTGTATGTGTGACGAACATCCTGGGCACACATATGCATCAGTTCTCGGTTCCGTGGTTTTCCACAGAATTGAGGGCGTCACAACCGCGGAGGTAAAGAGTTCTGGAGCGGTTTTTGCTTTTGTACATGTGGGAATACCGGTGTGGGAGGAAACCGACATGAATTCCACAATGTTACCGCACCAAATCAACTAAAGATAAGTTGTTAAGATCCAACGACAATTTGAATAGGACTCTTATTCGAAATACAATCAGATTAGGACTCTTCTCCTCCCAATTATAAATAGAACCCGGAACCTTTGGCCGAAACCACGAACTTCTTTTCCACCTCCTGAGCCGACGACTTAGAGCCCTAGCCCCAGCTCGCCGAGTAAACCCTTCGCCGGAGTTTGGTCGAGGGAGATAGCAGGAAGAGAGCCCCAACGATCTGTCTTGCTTGGAGAAGGACCTCGAGACCAAGAAGAATGTAAGGTAGGTCTCCAATACTACCTTACGACATCATCACGTTTTCTTTGCATCTGTTCTTTGTTTCCTTTTGAACAGAATCTTTTTCGTGGACAGATCACGTGTTGATCGGTTTGATCTAGAGCCAAGATCATCACCACGTCCACATTTGATCCGAACACCTCTGTTAATCGTAAAACACATGCAAACCATGCAAGAACACGTACAAACTGATCTAATAGAAACTGATCATAGGATAGCATGCATATGCATCATCGCATCTAGTTAAAGTTTGTGCATGATATTGATTGTTGTGAATCTTGTATGTGCATGATCGCGTATAGAAGGACAAGCTCAGGGAGCTGTTTATGATGAGCTGCCACAACAAGGTTTCGAGATCCAAGAGCAACCGGAACCGCAAGAACAAGGCAAGTGCCCCTTGACCATATTGATCCTATGTTTTGGAAAAACTGTTTTGTTTGCAAAAAGGCGTGAGTGCTGAGTCAAACATGATGGGAAATCCTTTTATAGGAGTTTACTAGTTTTGGTCAAACCACACTTGTCGCCAGGAAAGTTTATGAGTCGGGTATGGTTTTTACTTTTATGTTTCATTGAGTCCATGGGATTACGGGAAGCGAGATAGATGTGTCTAGCTAACTGCACTCTTAAGAATATTGAGGAACTGATGTTGTTAATGAACATGGATGGGAGGGAGATCTAGGCAAGCCTGGGTTTGTGACTAAGGTAGAAAGAGATGACGGTTTACTTGCCGTAGATCTAAGGACCGGTTCATGCGAGCACATGCCAGGATAACAGTGCCACCACAAGGCTAAGTATGGGTGTGGCTTAGCTGAGTAATTGGGTAAGTTGCTAGATTGTTATGGACCGTGGAAGGCGCGGGGAATGGGAGTCGAGTGGGGACTTCCCTGGGAACTGCATGGCACAAGAGGGGGCCCGTGGGTGGAAGAATTGGAGATTCTAGCCTGCCAATGAAACCTTAGTGAGTCCATACATCTAGTAGCCCCTTTGTAAAGGCTATTTTGTGATCTCTTGGCCATACACCGACGGTTGTGTACTGGTATAATGGAGGTTCTACAGTTGCCAACGGGTGACGAAATCACAAACTTGTGGGTAAAGAGGTGCAAACTCTACAGAGTCTAAAACTATCATGATAGCCAAGCTTACGGTCACGAGCGCCTGGCCAACTTCCATGATTAGTTTGATGGTTATTTCGGGGTGGTTTTGGATGGTTTGGTTATGGTTTGATTTTGGTTTGGTTTTCGGGACGGTTGAGTCCGGGTGGTAAGATTGGTTGCATGACCGTTGAGTCATGGCAACGAGATTGGTCTCGGTGTGAGACGGAATTGTTTATGAGATGAAATGGTAGCAAATACGAGATGGTATTCGTGATGTGGTAGCGAATACGAGAAGGTATTGTGAGCAAGAATGAGGTTGATTAATGTCTTATTGGGACATGGAAAGTGATGAACATAATGGAGGTATGATTGGTATTTTAGTACATGTTGGGATTACGTTCACTTAAAGTTAAGTTGTTGTTTTATCATGGTCTTAATAAATAACTTTGCTTTCTGCAATGAGTCTTTTTATACCTACCTTGTTGTGAGCTACATATCATATTTTTCTGCTCTTGCTGAGTACATCATTATACTCAAACTTGCATTATTATTTCATCATCGGCAACAGGAGAAGATTACTATGAAGACCAGGTGGAGCATTAGGCGTGTAATCTGTCCTCAATCTTGTAACAACAACAACAACAACCAAGCCTTTATCCCAAGCCTGTTGGGGTCAGCTAGACATGAAACCCAATATCAATGAAGTAAAAGAGAGGAAGAGATATAAGAACAAGAAGAAAAGAAGAAAAAAGAAAAAAAGAAAAAAAAAAGAAAAAAAAAAAGAAAAAAGAAAAAAAGAAAAAGAGAAAAAGAGAAAAGAAAAAAGAAAAAAGAAAAAGAAAAAAGAAAAAAGAAAAAAGAAAAAGAAAAGAAAAGAAAAGAAAAAAACAAGACTACGATTCTGGTACATGAATTGCTACTTTCCATGCAGTCCTATCATGAGCTAAGTCTCTGGATACATTCCAATCTCTCAAATCTCGTTTTACCGCCTCCTCCAAGGTCAACCTTGGTCGTCCTCTACCCCTCCTAATATTTTCTCTACCTCCTAAAATCCCACTGTTAACCGGTGCTTCTGGAGGTCTCCGTTGGATATGTCCAAACCACCTAAGTCGATGTTGGACTAACTTCTCTTCAATCGGCGCCACCCTACCTTATCACGAATCGCCTCATTCCTTATTCGGTCTCTTCTCGTGTGCCCGCACATCCACCGTAGCATGCGCATCTCTGCGACACTCATTTGTTGGACATGTTGCCGTTTAGTTGGCCAACATTCCGCCCTATAGAGCATAGCGGGTCTGATCACCGTCCTATAGAACTTCCCTTTTAGCTTTTGTGGGACTTTCCTATCACATAGGATTCCAGAGGCTTGTCGCCATTTCATCCACCCTACCTTGATCCTGTGGCAAACATCCTCATCAATATCGCCATTGCTTTGTAACATTGATCCTAAGTATCGGGAAGAGTTCCTTCAAGGTACTATTTGTCCTTGTAGACTAACATTTCCCTCTTCACGACCAACACCACTAAAGTCACACCTCATTTACTCGGTTTTGGTCGTACCAAGTCTAAACCCCTTGGACTCTAAGGTTTGTCTCCATAACTCTAATTTCTTATCAACACCATCTCTAGTTTCATCTACCAGCACTAATCATCAGCAAAGAGCATGCACCAAGGGATATCCCCTTGTATATCCTTCGACACCTCATCCATCACCAAGGAAAAGATGTATGGGCTCAAAGCTGATCCTTGATGTAGTCCTACCGTGATAGGAAATGCATCAATCTCTCTATCACGTAAGCGCACACTTGTCCTAACATTATTGTACATATCCTTGATAAGGATAATGTACTTTGTTGGCACTTTATGTTTCTCTAGTGCCCACCACATGTCTGACCTTGGTATCTTGTCGTACGCCTTCTCCAAGTCGATGAACACCATATGCAAGTCCTTCTTCCGCTTCCTATATCTCTCCATAAGCTGATGAAGCAAGAAAATCGCCTCCATTGTAGATCTCCCAGGCATAAAACCAAACTGGTTTTTAGTGACATTGGTCACTTAACTCAGGCGGTGTTCAATCACTCTCTCCCAAAGCTTCATAGTATGACTCATAAGCTTAATACCTCGATAATTAGTACAACTTTGAATATCTCCTTTATTTTTGAAGATAGGTACTAATATATTTTTCCTCCATTCTTCAGACATCTTGTTTGATCGAGAAATGTGGTTGAATAGCTTTGTGAGCCATACTATTGCCACATCCCCAAGACATCTCCACACCTCAATAGCGACATCGTCAACGCCGAGGGCCTTTCCTCCTTTCATCCTTTTTAAGGCCTCCTTAACCTCAAACTCTTGTATCCTCCACACGAACCGCCTGTTGGAGTCATCAAAGGAGTCATCCAACTCAACCATAGTGCTCCCATTCCCATCATTGAATAGCCCATTAAAGTAATCACACCACCTATTCTTAATCTCTTCATCCTTCACTAGAATGCGGTTAGTCTCATCTTTGATGCATTTAACTTGATTGAGATCCCTCATCTTTCTATCGCGGATTTTTGCTACCTTGTATATGTCCTTTTCACCTTCTTTTGTCTCTAGTCTCTCATATAACTTATCATAGGCCTCTCCTCTTTCCTTACTCACAACGCGCCTTGCCTTCTTCTTAGCCTCTTTGTCCTCAACCTTGTAAAAGCCCCAAAAACGTGAATGCCAAGAGACGGATGTTTGAGCATAATTGTGTTTTGGGTTCATGGAAAATGGGACTTACAAAAATTTCTTACACAGGATGGTATACGTGGGGTTTAACAACACGGGTTCAAGCATTAATTTGGATGTGTTGGACCAAGGTGAAGTTAAACTCATGTGTGATCATACATGTGTATGAGGAGAAATTAAAAGCAGCTCTTTAGGCTCAAATGCTCACCTCAAAGGGCCGCCAAAGTGTGGACCCGCAGACTACCGGCTGGAACTTCCGGCATGTATTGCGGGTGTCCACGACTCAGTCATGTGTCACAGCTGCGGAAGTGCCTCAAATTTACCGCTGCTAGCCGCACCGAAGAAATCGACGAAGTGGAAGTCGGGTCGTGCTTACACCGAGTAAACAGGTGAGACTATTGATGAAAGGATCTGGAACACCTGGAATCGGGCATTAAGCTGTTACAAGGTGCTGTGGAGTAATCATACCACGGAAGAAACAACGTGGAGAGCAAAGATTTCCTCCGCATTAACAATCCGGAAATTCTGATCGTCATACCACTTGACATTACCTCTCCTGTCACGTTCTCCTACTTGGAATCTCGGGACGAGATTCTTTTTAAGGGGGAGGAATGTAAAAGCCCCAAATACGTGAATGCCAAGAGATGGATGTTTGAGCATCATTGTGTTTTGGGTTCATGGAAAACGGGACTTACAAAAACTTTCTTACACAGGATGGTATACGTGGGGTTTAACAACACAGGTTCAAGCATTAATTTGGATGTGTTGGACCAAGGTGAAGTTAAACTCATGTGTGATCATACATGTGTATGAGGAAAATTAAAAGCAGCTCTTTAGGCTCAAATGCTCACCTCAAAGGGCCGCCAAATTCTTGAACACACATGGGACCTCCCACATTTGATGGTGAGGAGAGTTATGGTGGCAACTTTCTGTTTTGAGGGTGAGCTAGAGAGGAGTGAATTATGATCATGTTTGAATTCGTGTTAAATTCAAACATTTAAGGCAAAGGAATGACTTGAGTTTGTGTCACATGAAATGAGGAACACAAACATGGACATGTGGGGAAAGCTAACATTTTCTTTAGCTTATACTGAAACATGTTGACCCAGGGAGAGAATTTCACTCCTAAAGATCTAACTCATGTGTACATCCTCTATGAGTAGAAGGGAGGGAAATTTAAACCCAAATTGGAATCTTGGCAAAGAATTCATGTCTAGACCGCCCAAGGGCCCATATGTGAGGTGACCATTGCATTTCTCAAGTATTAAAGAGCTTAAGTTCCAAATTTGGAGAAATTTTGAGATCATATACCAATTGTTCAAGCATTATTTGAGATCACATTCAAATTTGAATTTGGAACCTGAACCAAATGTGCTCAATTTTGAAATCTCCCGGGCAGCGAGTCTCCAGCCGGGAGATGGCCAGAAATGCCGGTCCGGTGAGCTCCGGCGGAGATCCGGCGACGGGGCAGCGCGGGGGAGGGAAATGGCCCGAGGAAGAAGATGATCCGGGCGGGTCCCACGTGTCAGTGACATAAAGTTTAAAAACTGATCAGCTGTGGCTCTGTGATCCCTTGTGGCTGCGTGTCAAAAGTGTGTGGCCCGGTGTGGCTGGAATTTCACTGGCTGAAATTTAAAACGTGGGCCCAAGTCCTTTTCCAATAGCAAAACAATTCCAGTTTAAGCCCAAACTTTAGAAATTCATAACTTTGTGTAGGAAGCTCCAAATTCAGTGAACTAAATTTTGCTGAACTCAAGATTGTGAGTACTTTCCAGCAATACAAATTTCAGGTCATGAAAGTTAATAGTTTACCAGAATTAAATCCCTCAAATTTAAACTGTTGGGAATTTTATCTGGAGAATTACTTCATGAAAAATTCTGAAATTTGGCTGAGAGGTTCATTGGAAACTCCTTGAGTCACAGTAAAATTTTCAGACTCCTCCAAGTTCATTCAGCGCCCCTAACGGTGTGATTAAGTGAACTTCCCTGAGAAAATAGAAAATGTACAGAAATATTTTTCAGATTTTCTCAAATCTTGTTTAGGGCATAACTTCCTCTAAAATTCCTGAAATGACATGAAACAAATTCCATTAGAACCATCTTAAATTCTAGTTTCCAGAAAGTAATGGGTGGAGCCATGAAACCACCTGGAATTACTTAGAGGCTCAAATATTGACCAAATAGGCTTTTATTTGTACAAAGCTCAAATGAACTTTGTTTCAAATGAACCTTGGTCAAGACTCTGGTTAGGACCCTACCAAGCCACCATAAAAATTTCAGAACCGAAGGGGAGGGTTAGCTAGAGTTATAGTAATTACTTATTCAAGTTTACACATTGCATTTAAATTGACATATAGCATATGGTTAACGTGTAATCGCTGAAGGCGAGAAGACTCCGGAAGTGCTCGACTTCCTCCTTCCGGACGAAGACCTAACCACTGACCAGCAGCAACAAGGCAAGCCCTGGTTTGCATTAACCCTTTTATAAAGTTTTGCTTTGTTTACATGTCTAGTGTGAAGTATGTATGTGCATTAGGTGTAGAATGGATGGAACCCCACTTGCATAACCAGAAATTTTCCTATAAGAGTGAGGGTACTGTCTAAGACCTCGAGTAGACAGGCTATGCTTAATGATTCATAGGACTTCGGTACAAGTCGAGTAGTTGGAATCTACTCGCGAGTTTAGGCCCTGATAAACCGATGTAACCTAAACCTCCGGGCGTCGAGGCATAACACACCGATTTATAGGTGTAGGCTGAGGGCAGCAAGGTGGAAATCTGCTAACGGGCATAGAGAGATGCTCCGTGTAGGGAACCTCCTGCTCGTTTCGGTGCGACCGGTTCGACGTTTGGGCTGTTGGGTGAAAGGTTGTCCCGTACGACATCGAGTGAGCGTGCTGAGCAGCTCCACGGGTGGGCGTACGTGACGTGCTCTTTGGGTTTCCCTGCAGGTGTATATCGAGTCGATTCTCCGTCCCTCGCGGTGACGAGTACCGCTTGTTCACTGCGTCGTAACGTAGATAATTTATGGAATGTTATGATTTAATTCTGCTGTATGATATAATTGTATTGTTACATGTGTGCCACAAAAATTGCTTACTAAATTTCAGATTCATAAACTGCTAACTTGTGGCTAAAAGATGAACTAAGGATAAACTATAGGCGTGTCCGTTTGCTGAAATTTACCATCCAATGTTCATTGTACCCCACATGTAGAGTTTCCTGCCTAGGTGAGTCCGTTAAGTCTTGTTGAGCCATCGTGCTCACGGTTGATGCTTAAGTGTTTTTCAGGTGAGGAGCCACCCACGGACTCGGGTTACGAGTCCACCGGCGAGGGTTACCCTCCGTCGGGGACCACGGCTGAGTGGGAGCCGTACACGCCGTGCTGTGCTGAGGAGTGCAGCTAGTGTGGGTTTCCCTAGGGCTGGGCAACCAACTTTTGCTAGATAGGCGGGCGTGAGTTCTACAAAGTAGACTTCCTCTGTGTAATATAAATACTGGTTTATAATTGAGTATTGTACCAGTTTGTACAGTTTCAGTTCGTTTTCTATGTAATACAATGTATCCTGATGACGTGTGCTATCAGGTGTCGCATCGCGCGGCACCACCCTCTGCGATCCTCGATGAGCGGATTCCGGTCCGCCACAACCTGGTATCAGAGCCACATTGGGGATAGCACAGTACTTAAGGACTATATTACGGGAAAACTTAGGTTTACGGTGAGGATTCGGTAGTTGCCCAAGTAAGGACTATATTAGAATAGTTACTTAAAGTGGCAAGACTAACATATGTGTTTTAATTATGAATTTTAATTATGTAACGACTCACCTACGCTCTGGTAAGAATGGTAAGGAACACCACCGAAAGCGGTTCAATTTCGGTTAGCTCACCTGACGAGGAACGTGGTTCAGGGATAGGTCTCACAGCTTGGTGTGAGACGTCAATATGAAACTCTTGGACTCTTCATGTTCCTGAGTTCATATGAAACGCTAATCCCTAGCGTGCATTTGGCAAGTAAGTGGAGACCCCATCGCGTGGTCAGTAACACGAGAGTGTGTTCGTCTGGAAGTATCCCAGGAGGACATACACAACGCTTGCCATCGGCGTGCCCTGCAGGGCAGTAGGTGGTATCTGTTGGGTTGATAACATTCCCAACCGTGAAGACCCGTTCATGATCTACTCGGGTTCCCCGTCGTGTGGTGTTCAAACACGATCACGTACCGACGTGGCTTAACTCAAGGACGGCCGTATGGCAATGATACGGGCGTTTGTATTTACTTTAAAATATAAAACTGCCTGAAATGAAACAACCTTTGAGTGCATCATTATTGTGTGGTCTTCTGCAGGTACTAACCACATATATATTCCGTGTAGTACACGTGTGCGAGAGACCGTTTAGTGCCACAATTGAGACGTATATGCCGGTATAATCCAGTTAGGATTTTCTTTTTGTGAGGAACGTAGTACCGATATATCATAGGCAAGTGCATGAAAGATAATGATAACAAGGAATTAAAATCACTAAGTTTTAACATTTAGGATCCGGGTTGGGTAGGAAAATGTGATAGTTGCTCAGTGTAGTTCCAAAGGATTGAAAAACAGAGTGCTCTGTTTTGGGCAGCAAGTTTGCTGAATTTTGACAGGGCATAAATCACAGATAATTTAGCCAATGGAGGTGTGGGATATAGTTCTGGAAAGGTATTTAAGTACTCCACATCTTTGTTGTAGACTTCCAGAGCTGAATCACAACTTAAGGTGGCTTAAATCCCAGAGGAGTGTAAACTGTCGTAGAACCAGGACAGATTTAAAACACTATATGGACTGTTCTGTTTTTCAAGCATAACTTCCTGTAGAAAAATCTGAAATTATCATATTATACATCTTTGGAAAGGGTAGGAGATGTGATACATCTTTGTAATTCAAAGTTTCTGTATTTTCAGCACGGAATTCAGTGGAAACCAGGGTTGAAAACAGCAACTTCGAAGGGAGGTGCTGTTGAAATTCTTCCAGAAATTCTGTTGACTTTGAATTACCATAACCTTTAAACCAGAGCTGATATGAGGGCAAATACATACTCATTGGAAAGATACTGAAGTTAACTTTGACTTTGGTATTCAACTTGAGTTATGAAAATGCTGGTAAACGGATTAAAAATCTGGGTTAGGACAGCCGGGTCTGTTCTTTACAGCAAAGAGGGTTAGTTAAGCCTATCACACAGAAGTGACTAAACCCGAGGATATTCCGGTGGTATGTGGATATCCGATGTGTTTCCGACGAGTACTGGTCATGCCGGCCAATGGGACGTCAAGTCCAAGATTGAACTGGCGCCGGAAACAACACCGATTTCACAGAAGCCGTATATGATGGCACCCGATGAACTGGCGAAGTAGAAGGAGCAACTAAGGGAATTCTTGAGCAATGGTTTTATCTGACCAAGCTCATCACCTTGGGATTGCTCTACGCTGTTCGTTAAGCAGAACGATGAGACACTAAGATTAAGTGTTGATTATCGTTTGCTCAATGCCGTCACTATAAGGGACAGTGAGGGTACTCTATGGTTTACAGACCGTATAGTTATACCTCATGAGATGAAACACTCTACTGCCGAAAATGTTGCACACCGCTGAAGTGGTGTGAGTATGGCGGAAGGGTACTGTTCGGGGTTGATTAGTCAACATAGCCGATGACCGAGTTCGAACAATAAGAAGCGAACTTGAAGGCTGAATAGTACCGACAGAAAAGCTACAAGGATCAAAGGCATAGACCGTGGAATTTCGACGTCAGAGAACACATTTATCTTCATGTGTCTTCGATGAAAGGAATTCACTGGTACGATGTAAAGGGGAGATTTTTCTTCCCGAGCTGTTGATCCAATTGCTATCACAAAAAGTGTGGACCCGCAGACTACCGGCTGGAACTTCCGGCATGTATTGCGGGTGTCCACGACATAGTCATGTGTCACAGCTGCGGAAGTGCCTCAAATTCACCGCTGCTAGCCGCACCGAAGAAATCGACGAAGTGGAAGTCGGGTCGTGCTTACACCGAGTAAACAGGTGAGACTATTGATGAAAGGATCTGGAACACCTGGAATCGGGCATTAAGCTGTTACAAGGTGCTGTGGAGTAATCATACCACGGAAGAAACAACGTGGAGAGCAAAGATTTCCTCCGCATTAACAATCCGGAAATTCTGATCGTCATACCACTTGACATTACCTCTCCTGTCACGTTCTCCTACTTGGAATCTCGGGACGAGTTTCTTTTTAAGGGGGAGGAATGTAAAAGCCCCAAATACGTGAATGCCAAGAGATGGATGTTTGAGCATCATTGTGTTTTGGGTTCATGGAAAACGGGACTTACAAAAACTTTCTTACACAGGACGGTATACGTGGGGTTTAACAACACAGGTTCAAGCATTAATTTGGATGTGTTGGACCAAGGTGAAGTTAAACTCATGTGTGATCATACATGTGTATGAGGAAAATTAAAAGCAGCTCTTTAGGCTCAAATGCTCACCTCAAAGGGCCGCCAAATTCTTGAACACACATGGGACCTCCCACATTTGATGGTGAGGAGAGTTATGGTGGCAACTTTCTGTTTCGAGGGTGAGCTAGAGGGGACTGAATTATGATCATGTTTGAATTCGTGTTAAATTCAAACATGTCAAGGCAAAGGAATAACTTGAGTTTGTGTCACATGAAATGGGGAACACAAACATAGACATGTGGGGGGAAAGCTAACATTTTCTTTAGCTTATACTGAAACATGTTGACCCAGGGAGAGAATTTCACTCCTAAACATCTAACTCATGTGTACATCCTCTATGGGTAGAAGGGAGGGAAATTTAAACTCAATTGGAATCTTGGCAAAGAATTCATGTCTAGACTGCCGAAGGGCCCATATGTGAGGTGACCATTGCATTTCTCAGGTATTAAAGAGCTTAAGTTCCAAATTTGGAGAAATTTTGAGATCATATACCAATTGTTCAAGCATTAATTGAGATCACATTCAAATTCAAATTTGAATTTGGAAACTGAACCAAACGTGCTCAATTTTGAAATCTGAGTTAAGATTCAAACTCCTCACATCATGTTTGGCCTACCCTCTAAATTTGGTCAAATTCGGATCACGGTTGTGTGGGAATCTCAAAGTACAGTGGAGAAATATCAAATGAGGGGGGATGGCCCACCTGGCAGCGAGCGAAGGAGACTTGCACCCGAAGTCTTCACGCACGGATCAGATGCGAACCCCGTGCAGCCGAGAGCGCGCCACCGAGGAGGGGGTGCCGCCACCTCCTAGCTGCTTGAGCAGCGCTGGAGAGCACCTCGTCGGCTGCTTTAACTCGCGGCGTGAACCGTTTCCCCAGTGACCGAGCGCCCGGCCGTTGCTTAACCCTCACGCGAGAATGAAACAGAGCCGTCGCTCGTAGCTGCCGCGGGCAGTCGATCGGAAAACCGCCAAACTCGTGCCCACAGGGCCTCCCAAGCTGAGAAACGGCACCAGGGGACTCTCCTCTACCTGCTAGGCACAAACCCGAGAGATTTCCCGCTGCCCTGACCAAGAACGACGTCGGCCTGCGGCGACCCGAGAACCAACCACGAGTGGGCTTCCGTGGACAGCTGTACAGAGAGCTTCTCGTGCCCGAGCAAGAGCATTTCCGGACGCGCCAGTACTCGGTGATGCTCACCTCCGAAGCTCAGGCCATGGCAGAGACGACAGAGCACGAATTCGAGAAAAGTTCTCCGGCGGGCATAAACCGATCTTCTGGTAAGGCACTCGCAAATTCGATCTTAATTTTTGCTCTTAGTTCTCCAAATCTTGCACGAAGGACTGAAACTAGTCGGCGAACGTTTGTGCTTCACAACCCTAGCTTGGAAACACATGTAGACCGCACAAATTCTGAGTTTTTCGAGCTCAAACATGGAAGGTGTCTCGGGTGCACGGTGAAGATCCATTTGCCGCTGTTGCCGAGCAATTCCAAGGCTATGCCGAGCTTCCCTAGCATCTAAGGATGCTGTAGAGCCAATTCCTCGTAAGTTTAGCGGGCTAGGATCACCGGTCGACGGTGCCGGATTTCTTCCGAGGTGGCCGCACATCGCCGACACATTTCCGGTGGTCTATCACCCACGCCAACCCCGCCGACGTGCTCCCCGACCCTGAAAACCCCCGGGCGGCAAGTCTCCGGCCGGGAGATGGCCAGAAACGTCGGTCCGGTGAGCTCCGGCGGAGATCCAGCGACGGGGCAGCGCGGGGGAGGGAAATGGCCCGAGGAAGAAGATGATCCGGGCGGGTCCCACGTGTCAGTGACATAAAGTTTAAAAACTGATCAGCTGTGGCTCTGTGTGTGGCGGACCGGGATCCGCTCATCCAGGATCGCAGAGGGTGGTGCCGCACGATGCGACACCCAACAGAACATGTCATAAGGGCACATTATATTACATGGGAAAAACAAACTGAACTGTACAAACAGGTACAAACTTCAGTTACAAACTACTATCTTTATTACACAGCGGAAGTTTCTTTTTTACACTCACGCCCACATATCTAGCAAAAGTCGGTTACCCAGCCCTAGGGCAACCCACACTAGCTGCACTCCTCAGCTCAGCGCAGCGTGTACGGCTCCCACTCAGCCGTGGTCCCCGACGGAGGGTAACCCTCGCCGGTGGACTTGTACTCCGAGTCCATGGGTGGCTCCTCACCTGAAAAACAATTAAGCAGCAACCGTGAGCACGATGGCTCAACAAGACTTAACCGACTCACCTAAGCATGGAACTCTACATGAGGGGTACCATAGACATAGGATAGTAATAATGCATCAATGGAGACGCCTACAAGTGGATCCTTAGTTCATCTTTTAGCCACAAGTTAACAGTTCGGAAATCTGAAATTTAGTAAGCAATATTTGGTGGCACACATGTAGCAATACAATTATATCATAACAGCAAGATTGAGTCATAACATTTCATACATTAGCCTACGTTACGACGCAGTGAACAAGCGGTACTAGTCACCGTGAGGGACGGCGAATCGACTCGATATACACCTGCAGGGAAACCCAAAGAGCACGTCACGTACGCCCAGCCGTGGAGCTGCACAGCACGCTCACTCGATGTCGTACGGGACAACCTTTCACCCGACAGCCCAAACGTCGAACCGGTCGCACCAAAACGAGCAGGAGGTTCCCCACAGGGAGCATCTCTCTATGCCCGTTGGCAGATTTCGACCTTGCTGCCCTCAGCCTACACCTATAAATCGGTGCGTTATGCCTCGACGCCCGGAGGCTTAGGCTACATCAGTTTATCAGGGCCCATATATATGATATGCCTTTGGTACGTTCAATACTTGTTCAGCAGGGCCGCACACGGATCGGTCCTCAATCGACACGGGCAGGGCCGCGCCCACAAGACTTCCTCTTGTTGCGCCCTAGCCCCTGCCCAGTCTCATTTTCATTACTAAAGTGATCTCACATCACTCAACTGAACCCGTGTGTCCCAAGCCTATCTCGCGAGTAGATTCCAACTACTCGACTTGTACCGAAGTTCTATGAAACATTAAGCATAGCCTGTCTACTCGAGGTCTTAGACACTACCCTCACTCTTATGGGAAATTTCTGGTCATGCAAGTGGGGTTCCATCCATCCTATACCTAATGCACATTCACACTTCATATGACACATGTATACAAAGTAAAACTTATAAAAGGTTAATGCAAACCGGGGCTTGCCTTGTTGCTGCTGGTCAGGAGTTAGTTCTTCTTCTGGAAGTAGGAAGTCGAGTACCTCCGGAGCTTCCTCGCCTTCAGCGACTACACGTTAATGAAATACTACATGTTAATGGATATGCACATAAGTTTATTGTAATGCTTCTGCTATTAGTTCTAATAACCAGTTTCTAACAACTGGAACTCTGTTCAAGAATTTAAAATGAAACTGGGTCTAGTGGTTTGGGTTTGTACCTAAGCACATGGTTAAGTGCTAAGTGGTTATCCCCCTGTTCCCCATTGATCACCTCAAGTGGTTAAACAGAGCAGGGGTGATCCAGAGCTCCAATGGAGCTGAGAATTTTTGTGTGAGTTCCTTGTCACAAGACAACTCTCTGTATCAAACTTTAGCACTTTTCATTGAGTGGTTTGTTCAGAATAATTCTTTTAGCAAATAAGCAAAGAAGAATTTATTCTGAGGTAATACCCCTGTTCATGCCCAACTTATTGAACTACAATTTCAATTATAGCTCATAGAGTTTGCATGAATTTTCCTAGCATTTTTGGAGCTAAGATTTGCCCAGAACTGAATTTCCAAGTTTTGGAAATTCTCTGAAAATGTCTCCATATTCAAATGAACACAGCACCTTCAAATTTGAATTGCTCTGATCAAATCAACTCCAAATGGTCTGAAATTGTCACAGGGGTTCACTAACATCCTAAAGAACATTCTGGCAAATGAACCAAACTCCCTCTAAAATTCTTTTGCTGAAAGGTTTTAAAGAATTTTCCAGAATTACATAATGGGTTTCATACTAATTGGGTTTCATATTTGGATTGTACTCTGTTAGAGGAATCAAACAAAATTTGTTTCATAATTTTTGGACTCTCCTACCCCAAGTTGTGGCCCTCCAAATTTAAACTGAAAACTAAAAATTCCAAAATGTTCAAATGCCTGCCAGTGGGTCCCACCCGGCAGATCTTCCCCTTCCTCGCGCCAAACAGGGGCCCGCGGCGGCGCCCTCCGCCGAGCGTCGCCGGAACCGCTTTCCCGGCCATCCCCCAACCTCAGACTCACCGCCCCGCCCTAACTCATGACGCTGAACTCAGCTCGGGGTTCGCTGGCGACCCTAGCTCACCGGAACAGCGCGCCCGACGGTGACAGCGGCGGTTAGGGTTCCGGCGTGGTTGGGAATGCGTTACAATGCATCAAAACGATCAGAAAAGGGTCGGAGAGCACCGCGGAAGCTCGAGGGTGACGAAAATGGCCGCCAAACCCCATGAAAAGGGCGGCAACCTAGAGCTCCACGGTGACCCGAGCTATTATTCCATGGCGGCCCGAAAAACAACCAGAACCCGGCCATTTATGGGCCATATCCCTTGATTCTTGGTCGAGGAGGGCCGCTAGGAAGTGAGGAAGGTGTGTGCAAGTTCACCCGAGCTGGGTTTGGACGGTGCAGCTAGAATTTTGGGGTAGACTGACCTCTACCCGTATGCACTAGTTCTCGGGATTCTTAGAAATTCTCTGCGCTCGGTCTATCAATGGTTATGAGGGTTGCAGCTACACGATCTGGAGACTAAGGCGCACCTTTTTCGTGTAGAAGTCAGGCGGTGAAACTGGCCGTGGTGTGCTGTCCACGGAGAGCAACCTCGGTTTTCTGCCGGGTGGCCTCGGTCCTCAGCTGGGACCGTTGATTGGTGGCCGAATGAAGTGCTAACGCCGCGAGGTGGTGGGGTGGTTAGCTAGAGCACGCACTGGTGCTCCCTTTTTGTGTTGGAGGCTCGGGCAAAGGCCGAGCAGGCGCCGGCGTACAGGGGAAATCGGAGGAGCGGCGCCGGTGAACGAACAGAGCCAGTGCGCGTGCTGGTCGGGGAAGAGAAAGGCAACACGTTTGGCCCAGCTGCGTGGAGAGGGGGTCACATAGAGGAGGAGCGAGCTGCTGCCCAGTTGCCAGCGCGAGAGAGGGAATCGGGAGGTGGCCTCCCGGGCGACGGCGCGTGCGGCAGCTGGCTGTGCGACCGAAGCTCTTCGGTTGACTGAGAAACAGAGGGAAAGACTTGGGGGTTAAGTCTATTCCACCCAATGACATGTGGGACCCACTTGTAAGTGCTCCCCACCCCTCAAAAGATCTCCAAAACTTGGCAAGTGATGAATTCAAATGTTTGGAGTCTCACACTGAGCTACATTTGTATGGTTGGACATTAGTTCAAATTCTGCTTCTCAAACCCTCCCATTGCACTTGAGTACTTCAACTCAGTGGTCTTAATCCAACTAGGGTCCAACATGTGAATGACTCTACGTTGGTTTTAGAATCACCTCTCATGTGTTATCCCATGTGTGGAGAGTTTGAACCATCACCCTTTTGATGGAGGTTCCTTGCTCTTCACAATATGTTCACAACATATTCACCACAAAACTGTGGTGTTGTGAGGTGATGAAAAGTTTTTGCAAGTCCCTTTTCTTGGGCTTTCACACTGTGATCCCATGTTGCTGCGCGCCAAAAGTGTGTAGCCCGGTGTGGCTGGAATTTCACTGGCTGAAATTTAAAACGTGGGCCCAAGTCCTTTTCCAATAGCAAAACAATTCCAGTTTAAGCCCAAACTTTAGAAATTCATAACTTTGCGTAGGAAGCTCCAAATTCAGTGAACCAAATTTTGCTGAACTCAAGATTGTGAGTACTTTCCAGCAATACAAATTTCAGCTCATGGAAGTTAATAGTTTCCCAGAATTAAATCCCTAAATTTTAAGCTATTGGGAATTTTGTCTGAAGAATTACTTCATGAAAAATTCTGAAATTTGGCTGAGAGGTTCATTGGAAAATCATTGAGTCACAGTAAAATTTTCAGACTCATCCAAGTTCATTCAGTCCCCCTAATGGTGTGATTAAATGAACTGCCCTGAGAAAATAGAAAAATGTACAGAAACATTTTTCAGATTTTCTCAAATCTTGTTTAGGGCATAACTTCCTCTAAAATTCCTCAAATGACATGAAACCAATTCCATTAGAACCATCTTAAATTCTAGTTTCCATAAAGTAATGGGTGGAGCCATGAAAACCCCTGGAATTACTTAGAGGATCAAATATTGATCAAATAGGCTTTTATTTGTACAAAGCTCAAATGAACTTTGTTTCAAATGAAACTTGGTCAAGACTCTGGTTAGGACCCTACCAAGCCACCATAAAAATTTCAGAACCGAAGGGGGGGGTTAGGTAGAGTTATAGTAATTACTTATTCAAGTTTACACATTGCATTTAAATTGACATATAGCATATGGTCAATGTGTAGTCGCTGAAGGCGAGGAGACTCTGGAAGTGCTTGACTTCCTCCTTCCGGACGAAGACCTAACCACTGACCAGCAGCAACAAGGCAAGCCCCGGTTTGCATTAACCCTTTTATAAAGTTTTGCTTTGTTTACATGTCTAGTGTGAAGTATGTATGTGCATTAGGTGTAGAATGGATGGAACCCCACTTGCATAACCAGAAATTTTCCTATAAGAGTGAGGGTAGTGTCTAAGACCTCGAGTAGACAGGCTATGTTTAATGATTCATAGGACTTTGGTACAAGTCGAGTAGTTGCAATCTACTCGCGAGTTTAGGCATGGGACACACGGGATTGGTTCGAGTGATGTGAGATCACTTTAGTAATGAAAATGAGACTAGGCACGGGCTAGGGCGCAGCAAGAGGAAGTCTTGTGTGCGCGGCCCTGTCCGTGTTGATTCAGGACCAATCCGTGTGCGGCCCTGCTGAGCAAGTATTGAACGTACCGAAGGCATATCAGATATATGTGGCAGGCCGGGATCCGCTCATCCAGGATCGCAGAGGGTGGTGCCGCAGGATGCGACACCCGACAGCACACATAATAAGAACACAATATATTACATAGGAAAAACAACTGAACTGTACAAACAGGTATAAACTTCAGTTACAAACTATTGTTTATATTACACAGCGGAAGTCTACACTATACAACTCACGCCGCCTATCTAGCAAAAGTCGGCTGCCCAGCCCTAGGGAAGCCAATACTGGCTGCACTCCTCAGCTCAGCGCGGCGTGTAAGGCTCCCACTCAGCCGTGGTCCCCGACGGAGGGTAACCCTCGCCGGTGGACTCGTACACTGAGTCCGTGGGTGGCTCCTCACCTGAAAAACACTTAAGCAGCAACCGTGAGCACGAGGACTCAACAAGACTTAACCGACTTAACTAGGCATGAAACTCTACATGAGGTGTACAATGCACATAGTATAGTAACATTGGAGCAAACGGACACGCCTACAGGTTCACCCTTAATTCATCTTTTAGCAACAAGTTAACAGTTCAGGAATCAGAAATTTAGTAAGCAATATTTGGCGGAAAACTTGTAGCAATACAATTATATCAATCAGCAATATTGAATCATCATATTTCATACATTATCCTACATCACGACTCAGTGACCAAGTGGTACTCTTCACCATGAGGGACGGTGAATCGACTCGATATACACCTGCAGGGACACCCAAAGAGCACGTCACGTACGCCCACCCGTGGAGCTGCACAGCACGCTCACTCGATGTCGTACGGGACCACCTTTCACCCAACAGCCCAAACGTCGAACCGGTCGCACCGAAACGAGCACGAGGTTCCCTACACGGAGCATCTCTCTATGCCCGTTAGCAGATTTCCACCTTGCTGCCCTCAGCCTACACCTATAAATTGGTGCGTTATGCCTCGACGCCCGGAGGTTTAGGTTACATCGGTTTATCGGGGCCCATATATTCGATATGCCTTCGGTACGTTCAAACTTGATCAGCGTGGGAAGCACACGGATCGGTCCTCAATCGACATGGACAGGGCTGCACACACAAGACTCCCTCTTGCTGCGCCCTAGCCCCTGCCAAGTCTCATTTTCATTACTAAGATGATCTCACGTCACTCAAACCAATCCCGTGTGTCCCAAGCCTAACTCGCGAGTAGATTCCAACTACTCGACTTGTACCGAAGACCTATGAATCATTAAGCATAGCCTGTCTATTCGAGGCCCTAGACACTACCCTCAATCTTATGGAAAAATTCGGGTCATGAAAGTGGGGTTCCAATCATCCTACACCTAATGCACATTCATACATCACCCTTGACATGTGAACAAAGTAAAACTCGATAAAAGAAGTTAATGCAAACCGGGGCTTGCCTTGTTGCTGCTGGTCAGTAGTTAGTTCTTCTTCCGGAAGGAGGAAATCGAGCATTTCCGGAGTCTCCTCGCCTTCAGTGACTACACGTTAATGAAATACTACACGTTAATGAATATGCAAATAAGTTTATTATAATGTTTCTGCTACAAGTTCTGTAACAAGTTTTTAACAACTGGAACTCTGTTTAAGAATTTAAAATGAAACTGGGGCTAGTAGTTTCGGTTTGGACCTAAGCACATGATTAAGTGCTAAGTGGTTATCCCCCTCTTCACATTGATCACGTCAAGTGGTTAAACAGAACAGGGGTGATCCAGAGCTCCAATGGAGCTGAACATTTTTGTGTGAGTTCCTTGTCACAAGAAAACCCTCTGGAAAAAAGATTAGCACTTTTCATTGAGTGGTTTGTTCAAAATAATTTTCTAAGCAATTAAGCAAAGAAGAATTAATTCTGAGATAAGACCCATGCTCATGCCAAACTTAGTGAACTACAATTTCAATTATAGTTCATAGAGTTTGCATGAATTTTCCTAGTATTTTTGTAACTAAGATTTGTCCAGAACTGAATTTCCAAGTTTTGGAAATTCTCTGAAAATGTTTCTGTATTCAATTGAACACAGCACCTTCAAATCTGAATTGCCCTGATCAAATCAACTCTAAATGGTCAGAAACTTTTACAGGGGTTCGCTAACATACTAAAGAATATTCTGGCAAAATTTTAGGATTTTTAGATGAACCAAACTCCCTCTAAAATTCTTTTGCTGAAAAGATTTAAAGCATTTTCCAGAATTAAATAATGGGTTTCATACTAATTGGGTTTCATATTTGGATTGTACTATATTAGAAGAATCCAACAAAATTTGTTTCATAATTTTTGGATTCTCCTACACCAAGTTGTGGCTCTCTAAAGTTTCAACTAGAAGTGAAAATCTCAAAATGTTTAAATGTCTGCCGGGGGCCCCACCCGGCAGGTCTTCTCCTTCCTCGCGCCAAACAGGGACCCACGGCGGCGCCCTCCGGCGAGCGTCTGTAGGATCGAAGAGCACGTGAAAAGCTACCAGAGGGGGGGTGAATGGTAGATTAAAACTTTTCGCAGCGGAAACAACAAAAACCCCTCAGCAAAAAATCAATCGGTTAAAGAAACCGTGTGTGCAAGTGTTTTCAAACGTGTTCAACCGTGACAAATAGTAGAGAGGTAGAGTATCAAGTCACGGATCTAATGCAACAAGAATCACTTGAAAACACGAAGTAAAACTTGAGATACGATCAAAACATTAAACGAAGATCAATCTGTGCTGTCCGATATAAAACAGATCTGCAATGCTGCAAAGAAACTCGTGTATCTCAAAAACTACAGATCCGAAGCTCGTGAAACTTTCACAGATAATATATAATTGAGTTGTGAAGACAACCCAAAAAGAATCACGTCAATCGGATCTGTAAAACTCGAGTTATGAACGAAACACCAAAGCAACGTCGGTCTGTCCAGAAACTCGGCGAGAAAGACTTGACGAAAAACAAATCGGACGAACAAGGCACAAAAGCTCCTCGAAACTATGAACTTTATTCAATAGAAACACAAGAGGGACAGCCCAAAGTTCTCTACACACGAGAGCTCTGGCCTCCCTTGCTTTTATAGCCAGCCCTCAGGCTAAACAATCCAATCTCGGACTCCTACTCCTAATTGGTTTCGTATCCTAACTTACCATAACTGCTCAGGACTCTCCTATTTGCAGATAGAAGCAATCGTGAGACTTCCAAACACCTTAGGAACGTCCTAAACATTACTAAAACAACTCAACTTCGTGCCTAGCATGAAATCCTATCATAGCCAACTCAAATCTTCCATATTTGAGCCATATCCGACTCAGCCTCAGCCTTAGTACGCAAACCAGCCGGTTGGACCTTTCCGACCAATTCTTTACGTCCACTTCTCTTCATCACGCCTTGGAACAATGTTGCCACGTACATGCACTCCTTTCACACGTGCAAACACCTTCCAACGACGTACACGCAACCTTCATATGTACTTCCCTTGATCCAAACATGCTGCGCGACCTCCCGATCAACTCAACCACAGCTCCTCCCGAACTTGGTTGTTGGAACCTCATCTCCTCCCTGAGACTAGTCCAAGGATCCCGTCACCAGCCATGTCTTGAACTCAGGTAACACCTGCACATGAATAAACAACCAATTCTTGTCACACCCGGTTTCTCCGAAGAACAACCGAGTGAATATCACATGTATGCCAGGATCATTTTCTCATACATGTGATGACAAATAGTGAAGCATCATTCATTACAAGCCAGGTGTCGAATATAAGTAAGTCTTACATAGTAAATGTCTCCATGGACAATAATAAGTTCATCACAAGTAAATAAACTAGCAGCGGAATATTATTCTTGTGGGCTCCGTCACAGGCGTTGCCCGGGGGACTCCATGAACCTAGAAACCTTCTTCGGGTCCAAAGTCTTGATCATTAAACACCACTTCATTATCTTGACCTGAGCAGCAAAATAAACCAACAAATATGCAAGGTTGAGTACCGATGGTACTCAGCAAGTGTGGGAAAGTTATGTCATGCATGGCTAGAGCAAGGAGAGGTCGAACTCATGGTTAAAGCACTACGCAATTAATACCTATCACCTTAGCTTATTAAGCACCTACATTACTACACAGGTGAAATGGTCCCAATCTCCCATCCCTTCATAATAACCAAATAACCATAACATCATTTCCAATGTTAAGCTCCCCGCTTAACATCCACAACTTCCAAAACCATAAATCCTCTAATCATGAATAAGTCCAAGCCTCTCTTGACCGTGAGCACGGCTGTCATGACAGTTTTGACTCTGCAGAGTTTGTACCACTGTACCCACATGTAGTGATTTCATCCCCCGTTGCCGGGTGGACTAAAAGAACCTCCATTATGCTAGTGGCTACGAACCACATTCACACTTCCCAGGTGTGTAGCCAGAAGATCACTACGAAACCTTTACAAAGGGATTCCCGACGAGCATGGGCCCACTGAGGTTTCACCCCTAACAGCATACAAGAGGCTCCAACCCCGCTGTAGTGGCCCCCTATTGAGCCTTGCGGTTCATATGGTAGTCCAGCTGACACCTACTCCCCGCACCATCCAACACACCCATACTACGCCGGGGATACACCTAATTAATTGGCCAAGCTGCCCCATCTCAGCATGTGGTTGGCACTGTAAGGCCAGGTTACATGCTCTATGAACCGGTCCTTAGAATCCAGGCAAGTACTAAACACAAACCCGAGTCTCGTGCACCCAGCACACAACCAAAACATCCAACTTGCCTTGATCCCTACCTCTACATAACTCACAATATCTCATTCAAGAGTATGGTAAAATAAACTGATGATCTCATATCCCAAATATCCCTTTCTAAGCATGGCTAAGCATATGCATAATAATAAATGACATGATAAAATAAATCCCAACCCAAGCTACAAGGAAACAAAGTAATGCAATTCTAGGGAAACTTTCTAGCATGGGTTTCATATTTAACTTGACAATGCAAATAATTCTATCTACACATCATAGCATAGGATCAAAGTGGTCAAGGACACTTGCCTCCTTCCTGCTGCTCTTGAAATGGGTAGTCCTGGTCTTGGAAAGGAATAACTTGCTCTTGAGCAGGTTCTACATCATACCATCACACATAGCAAAAGAAAAACAACAATCCATAAGACATAGTTCACACTTCTACTTCATACAAACCACACATTCATATTTATGAAAGTCATTCACCATTATATGTGTTGTGGTTACTTTATGTGTGTTGATTTGTGGCTTGCATGCACTTTTAATCATGTGTATATGATTCGTACTTTTGTGTTCACATTTATACTTACCTACTATATATATATATGAGTTTCCAATTTAAATAAATTCCTTATATTCAACTACTACACCTTTTTACTACCAAGTATGTATGAAAGGTATTTTTATTCTCAATATGTGCCTTCAGAATTTCTACCAACCCTAAACTGAATTCTTTGGATTTTAGAAACTCCATTTATCATTTACTAGTTGCTATATTTTCAGATTTATTTCCCTATGCATAAATGTGTACTTTATTATGAAAATAGTAAGACACATCATCTAAACAGAATAGGTTCTGGTCCTAAATAATTTAATAACATATTTTGACCTTTGCCTCTGATGTAAACTACAACAACAACAACAACCAAGCCTTTGTCCCAAGCCTGTTGGGGTCGGCTAGACATGAAACCCAATATCAATGAAGTAAAACAGAGGAAGAGATACGAGAACAAGGGGAAAAAAAGGAAAAAAAAGAAAAAAAAGAAAAAAGAAAAAGGAAAAAGAGAAAAGAGAAAAGAAATAAGAAAAAAGGAAAAGAAAAAGAGAAAAGAAAAAAAAGAAAAAAACAAGACTACGATTCTGGCACATGAATTGCTACTTTCCATGCGGTCCTATCATGAGCTAAGTCTCTGGATACATTCCAATCTTTCAAATCTCGTTTTACCGCCTCCTCCTAGGTCAACCTTGGTCGTCCTCTACCCCTCCTAATATTTTCTCTACCTCTTAAAATCCCACTGTTAACCGGTGCTTCTGGAGGTCTCCGTTGGATATGTCCAAACCACCTAAGCCGATGTTGGACTAACTTCTCTTCAATCGGCGCCACCCCTACCTTATCACGAATCGCCTCATTCCTTATTCGGTCTCTTCTCGTGTGCCCACACATCCACCGTAGCATGCGCATCTCTGCGACACTCATTTGTTGGACATGTTGCCGTTTAGTTGGCCAACATTCCGCCCCATAGAGCATCGCGGGTCTGATCACCGTCCTATAGAACTTCCCTTTTAGCTTTTGTGGGACTTTCCTATCACATAGGATTCCAGAGGCTTGTCGCCATTTCATCCACCCTACCTTGATCCTGTGGCAAACATCCTCATCAATATCGCCATTGCTTTGTAACATTGATCCTAAGTATCGGAAAGAGTCCCTTCTAGGTACTATTTGTCCTTGTAGACTAACATTTCCCTCTTCACGACCAACACCACTAAAGTCGCACCTCATATACTCGGTTTTGGTCCTACTAAGTCTAAACCCCTTGGACTCTAAGGTTTGTCTCCATAACTCTAATTTCTTATCAACACCATCTCTAGTTTCATCTACCAGCACTACATCATCAGCAAAGAGCATGCACCAAGGGATATCCCCTTGTATATCCTTCGACACCTCATCCATGACCAAGGAAAAGATGTATGGGCTCAAAGCTGATCCTTGATGTAATCCTACCGTGATAGGAAATGCATCAGTCTCACTATCACTTACGCGCACACTTGTCCTAACATTATTGTACATATCCTTGATAAGGGTAATGTACTTTGTTGGCACTTTATGTTTCTCTAGTGCCCACCACATGACTGACCTGGGTATCTTGTCGTACGCCTTCTCCAAGTCGATGAACACCATATGCAAGTCCTTCTTCTGCTCCCTATATCTCTCCATAAGCTGACGAAGCAAGAAAATCGCCTCCATTGTAGACCTCCCAGGCATAAAACCAAACTGGTTTTTAGTGACATTGGTCACTTTCCTCAGGCGGTGTTCAATCACTCTCTCCCAAAGCTTCATAGTATGACTCATAAGCTTAATACCTCGATAATTAGTACAACTTTGAATATCTCCTTTATTTTTGAAGATAGGTACTAATATACTTTTCCTCCATTCTTCAGGCATCTTGTTTGACCGAAAAATGTGGTTGAATAGCTTTGTGAGCCATACTATTGCGACGTCCCCAAGACATCTCCACACCTCAATAGGGACATCGTCAGGGCCGAGGGCCTTTCCTCCTTTCATCCTTTTTAAGGCCTCCTTAACCTCAAACTCTTGTATCCTCCGCACGAACCGCCTGTTGGAGTCATCAAAGGAGTCATCCAACTCAACCATAGTTCTCTCATTCCCATCATTGAATAGCCCATTAAAGTAATCACGCCATCTATTCTTAATCTCTTCATCCTTCACTAGAATGCGGTCAGACTCATCTTTGATGCATTTAACTTGATTGAGATCCCTCATCTTTCTCTCGCGGATTTTTGCTACCTTGTATATGTCTTTTTCACCTTCTTTTGTCCCTAGTCTCTCATATAACTTATCATAGGTTTGTCCTCTTGCCTTACTCACAACCCGCCTTGCATTCTTCTTAGCCTCTTTGTACTTAAGCATGTTGCTTGCATTTCTATCATTATGCCAACTCTTGTAACACTCCTTCTTCTCCTTAATGGCCTTTTGTACATCCTCATTCCACCACCAAGTGTCTTTATCTATAAGTTTCTTTCCCTTTGTCACACCGAGCACCTCACTAGCTACCTTCCTAATGCAAGTTGCCATCTTCATCCACATACTATCTGCATCTCCATTTTCTGCCCAGGGTCCTTCTGTGATCACCCTATTTTTAAAGGATTCTTGTGATTCTCCCTTCAACTTCCACCACTTTGTTCTTGTGATTTTGACACCTTTGTCCCGCAAAGAACATGTATGGAAGCGAAAGTCAGCTACCACAAGCTTATGTTGTGTCACAACACACTCCCCCGGGATCACCTTACAATCTAGACACTCCCATCTATCCTTTCTCCTAGTGAGGACAAAGTCAATCTGGCTAGAGTGTTGGGCACTACTAAAGGTCACTAGGTGAGATTGCCTCTTCCTAAAGAGGGTGTTAGCTATCAACAGATCATAGGCTACGACAAAGTCTAGGATGTCCTTACCCTCTTGATTTCTATCGCCGCATCCAAAACCTCCATGTACTCCTTCAAATCCTAGGTTAGTTGCACCCACATGACCATTGAGATCTCCCCCTATGAGGAGTTTCTCGGTTATCGGTACACTACTAACCATATCCTCCAAGTCCTCCCAAAATTGCCTCTTAGCACTCATGTTGAGCCCAACTTGTGGGGCATAAGCACTAATGACGTTCAAGACAATGTCCCCAATTACTATCTTGATTAAGATGATCCTATCCCCTCGTCTTCGAACATCCACTACTCCATCCTTAAGACTCTTATCTATTAGAACACCTACGCCATTCCTAGTCCTAGCCGAACCAGAATACCAAAGCTTGAAACCGGTATTCTCGACTTCTCTCGCCTTTTGACCCGCCCATCTAGTCTCTTGTACACAAAGGATATTTACTCGTCTCCTAATGGCAACATCTACTAACTCACGTAGCTTCCCCATCAAGGATCCTACGTTCCAACTACCCACCCGAAATCTATGTTCCTCGGCTAGCTTCCTTACGCTTTGCACCCGTCGAGTAAGATGCAAAGACCCTTGCTCACTTATCACTACATCCGGGCGATGATGTAGCGCGCCACTAAGGTGATGGCGATCCGGCCCTTGCTCATTTAACACAATATCCGGGTTCCGATATGGCGCGCCACTAAGGCGGTGGTGACCCGGCCCTTGCCCACTTAACACCATACCCGGGTTCCGATATGGCGCGTCGCTAAGAGGGTTACGCCCCAACGAATTTCTATTGGGTTTCATTTCCATGAGAGTGGCTAAGTGTAGTTGTTGGCTCGCCAAGCCTATCACAACCCCCTCCTCCTTTACCCGGGCTTGGGACCGGCTATGTCATTACAACATAGGCGGATGTAAACTATTTCACAATTATTTTCCCTATTTTCTAAAACTATTCATTACTTAAAAATGTGTCCCTAAATGTGAATAATAAATTAAACAGATTCAATTCAGCCCAAAATATGTTTTTATCTCACTCCAAAGTTTCATAAATACTGAGAAAGTCTTTAATTAAATTTTGACAATATGTTTGTCCCACTTTTTAATTTTTAAACACTAGCCACATATTCAATTTCCTAATTAAATACTAAACAGGGTTAAAAAGGTAAACTCACCCCACTACAGGGTCTATAATATTATTTTCAGAATTTCCAGGGGTATAGCTACACTTATCAGAGGTGTTTTTCCTATTTTTTATTAAGTCCAGGGGCTAAAACTAATTTTTAAATGAATTTACATGATTTTCTGAAGTTCCAGGGGCTAGATCAGAAGTTTCTGGGGCTAGCTCTTATTTCCCGAGAACTCCAGGGGGTAGCACGTAAGATTTCCAGTCTTTATAATGCGGGGCTGACGTGGACCGTCCGATTTTAAACCGACGGCTGAGATTATAACGTCGAACCGGTACGCGGGGATTTAAACCCTACCGTGCGATTTAAAATAAACGGCGCACAAGCGGCCACGTCGCTCTGATCGAACGCGGGCGGCGCTGCCGGCGGCGCATGGCGGCGGGAAGCGGCGATCTCGCCGGAGACTTTCGGATTTTCGAGAATTCTTCCTAGAACTGTGATTTTATGGTATAGATCGGTGGAGGGGAGGTCGGGGATCTCACCTCAGGGGTTTTCTTGAGCTCGGAGGTCCTGGAAGGTGATCGGCGACGAGGTCCGAGGTGAATTCACGGCGAGGCTCGTTGGCGCTGTGTTTACACCGCAAGTCACCGAGTTTTCTGCACGTGCAAGGTTCCCCGGAGGTGGTGGATCAAGACAAGCGAGTTAGATCGGAATTTCCGGGCTTAGATCGGCCAGAATTCGCCGGAGAAGTCTCGGTTCTCACCGGAGGAAAATCGGCAGATCGTGTGGGAAAAACAGAACGAGGCCGGGGTTTTTATAGACGGGGGAGGGCGGCTGGGTGGTTTAGATCGAGTTTGCGTCGCCGCCGAATGGAATTCGGCTGGAATACGCGAGAGTTCCCGATCGGTTTCGATTCGGGTGAGAGAGTCCGGCGCTGGCGCGAGGTAGACGATGAACTGGTGGGCCCCGCCTGTCAGTGGGAGGAAGCGGCGCGCGCAGCTGCGGGCTGGCGCGGCGCTGGTTGGGCCGGCTGGTGGGTTTCGGCCCACTGGCCGGTTTTTTTTTTCTGTTTTCTTTTTTCTATTTCTTTTCTGTTTTGAGTTTAATTTGAATTCCAGTTTGAATTTGAATTTTTGCAAAACATGCAACACGTCCAAAAACTTTTAAATTCCCCTCTTAACATTATTTAGGGTCTTAACAATATTTTTGGGGTGTTACAGCTCTACCCCCCTTAAAAGAAATCTCGTCCTCGAGATTGGTGTTTCTAAGAAAACATTTCCGGAAATTGTGCCTTGAGCTCATCTTCCCGCTCCCAGGTGGCTTCCTCTTCTAAGTGATGCTTCCACTGCACTTTGCACATCCGGATTCTTTTATTTCTGGTGAGGCGTTCCATTGTCTCCAAAATCTTGTATGGTTGCTCGGCATAAGACAAATCTTCAGCTACATCCACTTCATTCATGGGTAACACCTCTTCAGGCGTTCTCAGGCATTTCTTGAGTTGTGACACATGGAACACATCGTGCACATCCGATAGGCATTTACTATGTAAGACTTACTTATATTCGACACCTGGCTTGTAATAAATGATGCTTCACTATTTGTCATCACATGTATGAGCAAATGATCCTGGCATACATGTGATATTCACTTGGTTGTTTCTTCGGAAAAACCGGGTGTGACAGAGGTGGTATCAGAGCCAAGGTTGCCCGTAGGAACGTGGACCTAGGTAGAAATGGACGTATTTAAGGGCCCTATTTTATTAAAAACTATTTTCCAAAGTGTGGGTGGAAAAGTGTTATTAAAGGAGTCATTTTCTTCATCTTACCCCAACTTTCATTCAAAATAGGATTTTTGTTTGAAAATTTATCTAACCTAATTTTAAATTCTTTTGTTTTAGATGGTTCGTATGATTCGCACCGCTCGTAAGTCCACAGGAGGGAGAGTTCCCGTAGTGGCCCTTGCCGAAAGAGAGGAGAGTCGTCCCGTGACGTACCTTTCCTACGGATTGGCAGTTGGAGATTTGTTGCGCCGTCTTCGACGTATGCTCGAAGCCGCCGGCAATACGGGCAAGCTCATCATCCACTATAACTCTACCAGGACCATCCGTGAGAAGAGGGAAGAATGGAGTTCGGAGATGAGGATTATACACGAGAATCAGCTGCTGAAGATCCACCATTCTCCAGCTTGTCGAGCAACACAAGTTGATGCGGAGAAAGATGTCACTTGGGAGGCCATCACCTGCCAGAGTCACATCTATCGTCGCCACTTGGACAAAACTGAGTACATGTATGTTCTCCAACGTGAGAGTGGTACCACGGAGTACAAGTACCCTCCGGTGCAACAAGGGACTTCCCATGAGCACATGGACTTGTGCTTGGAGGATGCTGCTATGCTCAGCACTCGACTGCAGGAGTGTCAACAAGAGCTTCAGGATGTCCGAGACACCCTGAAGGAAACGGAGGCGTTGCTGCGAGCTTGTTTAAAGGCGAGAGAAAGAGGAGATGGGAATGAACTGTGTGTCACCGTGAGTGATCCATGGACTCCTGACTCCCCGGATCGCCGAGCGATCAGGCGTCGTCGCACTTCTCCACCAGCAGCCTCCCCACCCAAAGCAGAGTCAGAAGGTAGCCGAAATGAGGAGGAAGATCCCGAGGAGCCAGCTCAAGAGGACGAGTAGTGTAGAGTTTTTCCCCTAGCTAGCAAGAGGTCGAGTAGTCGAGTCGTTACATAGTTAATGGTGTGATGATGCTTGGTGTGTGACGTGAGTTGTGGACGCCATGAGCAATTGTCCACAGCCTCGTCTTCAGATTGTTTTGCTTTGATGTGTGAACCCACAGGAAATAATAGTGCATTTATTTGGTGTGAGATATAAACCCTCGTAAAGTTTTAACAAAGCCTCAACACCTTAAAGTACCAACAAATGAAAGTAGTAAGATGATACTAAATGGTATCAAATTAACATTTGTTGATTCTGCCAGATGGCCGGAAGAGGAAAGGGACGTGCTGCCAACCCCGCCAACAACAATGATGAGGCATGCAACCCTCATCTTTCTGAAGGCCAGGACCGGGGTGGTCGCCGCGAAGAAGTTGATCCTCTCCACCAAATGTTGGAGAATCAAAATCAGCTCATCCAGAACTTGACTCAAGTGGTGGCCAACTTGCATCAAGTTCCACCTCCACAAGCTGCACCACGCCAACCAAGGTTGAGTGAGTTTCTAGGAACTCAACCTCCAAAGTTTGCAAGTGCTGCTGAACCTCTGGAGGCCGATGATTGGCTGAAGACCATTGAAAGTAAGATGAGGATAATCCAATGCCAAGGGTATGAGAGGGTGCTGTTTGCCTCTCATCAATTGCAGGGACCTGCTGCTGATTGGTGGACCGCCTACGTGGCCGCCCATCATGACCCTGAGAACATCACTTGGGAAGAGTTCAAGCGTAGCTTCCGCAACCACTACATCCCAAGAGGTGAACTCAAAAACAAGAGAAAAGAGTTTCTGGGACTGCAGCAGGGAAACATGACGGTGAGGGAATACCTCACTAAATTTACTCAACTATCCCGTTATGCTCCACGAGACATAGAGACTGATGAGCAGAAACAAGATTGTTTCGTGGAAGGACTTACCGCAGAGATGCAGTGTGCCATGTCCTCCAATGAGTATGAAAGTTTTCAAAAGATGGTGGACAGAGCATTTGTGGTAGAAAGGAAGCTAAAGGCCCTAGAAAATGAGAATAAGAGGAAGGCCGGGTGGTCACATCAAGCCTCAGGAAGCAACACCCGCCCACGTATGATGCAGCAACCTACGGGGCAGATGAGCCGTGCTGCGGTACCCTATTCAGCACCAAGAGGGTACAACCCAAACTACAGGCCACCCGCAGCACCAGCACAGCCGCAACGTCAGTTTGTGCAGCAGCCTCGCCCCGCATATCCACCTCGACCAGCAGTGCAAGGACCCCCAAACCAACCCCAAGACAACAAGGGTCAAGCATCTAAGGTTGGGGTGCAATGTTTCAACTGTGGTGAAGTGGGGCACTACGCCCATAAATGCCCGAAGAAGAAGCCTGCGCCGCCACAACAGCAGAATGTAGTGAGAGGACGGGTGAACCACGTCACTATGGAGGAAGCACAAGAGGCACCCGACGTGGTAGTTGGTAAGTTTCCTGCCAATTTACACCTTGCAACTCTGCTGTTTGATTCTGGTGCTACCCACTCGTTCATTGCTCAAGGGTTTGTTAAGAAGCATGACCTAGCAACCACACAAATGAACCATGTGTTAGCGGTAAACTCTCCAGGTGGAGAAATAAGGACAAGACAAGTGTGTCCCAAAGTGAGCCTAGACATTAATGGGGTAGTATTTACTGCTAACCTCATAGTGATAGATTCACAAGGGATAGATATTATTTTGGGTATGGATTGGTTGACCAAACATAAAGGAATCATCCATTGTTCGACCAGAACGGTGGAACTAACTCACCCCAGTGGTACCAGAGTAAAGTTCATAACAATACACGAGCCTAGGAGGGACATTAAATTAAATCAAGTGGAGGTGAAAGTTGAGGAAATCAGGACTATCAGGGAATATCCGGATGTTTTCCCGGAGGAATTGCCAGGCATGCCTCCCGACCGTGACGTAGAATTCGCAATTGAGCTAGTATCGGGAACAGCCCCGATATACAAGAGACCTTATCGAATGGACTCCAAGCAGCTAGAAGAGCTCAAGGATCATTTGAGAGAATTGACGGAGAAGGGGTATATTCGCCCTAGTTCCTCACCATGGGGAGCTCCGGTGATATTTGTGCCCAAGAAAGACGGAACCCAAAGGTTATGCGTGGATTACCGTGCCTTGAATGAGGTAACCATCAAAAACAAGTACCCATTGCCTCGCATTGAAGACTTGTTTGATCATTTGAGGGGAGCTTGTGTGTTCTCGAAAATTGATCTCAGGTCGGGATACCACCAGCTCAAGATAAGGCAATCTGATATTCCCAAGACAGCTTTCGTATCTCGGTACGGACTGTATGAATACACTGTCATGCCTTTTGGGCTAACCAATGCCCCGGCATATTTCATGTACCTCATGAACAAGGTATTCATGGAATATCTGGACAAGTTTGTGGTGGTTTTCATAGATGATATTCTCGTCTTCTCCAAAAATGAAGAAGAACATGAGAAACATCTGAGGTTGGTGCTACAGAGGCTGAGAGAACACCAACTATATGCCAAGTTGAGCAAGTGTGAGTTTTGGCTGAAGAGAGTTCCCTTTTTAGGACATATAATCTCGGAGGGAGGAATCTCCGTAGATCCCGCCAAAATCGAGGATATCCAGAAGTGGAAGACCCCTGAAAATGTCGGGGAAGTTCGAAGCTTTTTGGGATTGGCTGGATACTATCGACGGTTTATTGAGGGATTCTCCAAGATCTCGAGACCTCTCACCAAACTGTTGGAGAAGGGAATCACATTCACCTGGACGCCACAGTGCGAGACGAGCTTTCAAGAGCTAAAGAAGAGACTGACAACAGCCCCAGTGCTGGTTATGCCAGATATGCAGAAGAATTTCACAGTGTACTGCGATGCCTCTGGAAATGGGTTGGGATGTGTTCTCATGCAAGAAGGACATGTCGTGGCATATGCATCCCGGCAGCTTCGGAAGCACGAGAAGAACTATCCTACACATGACCTAGAACTAGCTGCAGTGGTACACGCGTTGAAAATTTGGCGGCACTATTTGATGGGGAAGAGGACAGAAATATATACGGATCATAAGAGTTTGAAGTACATATTCACACAGCCAGATCTCAACCTCAGACAAAGGAGATGGTTAGAGCTAATTAATGACTTTGATGTGGGCATCAACTATCATCCTGGGAAAGCAAACGTCGTGGCCGATGCTTTGAGTCGGAAAGTGCAGGTCAATAAGTTGAGCTTGAAGGACATGCCCGCAGAATTGAAGGACGAGGTTATAAGGCTCAATCTATGTGTAGTAAATAGTGGTGAAGCCATCGCCATGGAAGTGGACTCCACACTCGAGCAAGACATACGCGAGGGCCAAAAGAATGACGAGAAGATACAAGAGATCCGGAAGCTCATCAAGGAAAATAAAGCTCCTGGTTTTAGAGAGGATGAACAAGGAACGGTGTGGCACGGGAAAAGGATCTGTGTGCCAGAAGTAAAGGAGATCCGTGAATTGATTTTAAAAGAGGCTCATGATTCTGACTATTCCATTCATCCTGGGAGTACGAAGATGTACCAGGACCTCAAAGGCAGGTATTGGTGGTATGGCATGAAGCGAGATGTCGCGGAACATGTTGCCCTATGTGACACATGTCAGTTGGTGAAAGCAGAACATCAACGACCCGCGGGATTATTGCAACCACTCAAAGTGCCTGAATGGAAGTGGGAAGAAATCAGCATGGATTTTGTCGTGGGATTGCCTAGAACCCAATCCGGGTATGATTCAATATGGGTCATTATTGATAGGCTAACCAAGGTAGCTCATTTCATCCCTGTGAAAGAAAGCTACAGCGGATCCAAATTGGCAGAATTGTACATGTCAAGGATTGTGTGTTACCATGGAGTGCCAAAGAAGATAGTGTCGGACCGAGGGACACAGTTCACCTCGAGGTTTTGGCAAAAGTTGCATGAAACCATGGGAACCCATCTGAACTTCAGCTCTGCCTATCATCCCCAAACTGACGGGCAGACGGAGAGAACCGATCAGATCCTTGAAGATATGTTAAGGGCATGTGCACTCAAAAACAATAGAAGCTGGGACAAGAACTTACCGTATGCGGAGTTTTCCTATAACAACAGTTATCAAGCTAGTATGAAGATGTCACCATTTGAAGCTTTGTATGGAAGGAAGTGTAGAACTCCTCTATTTTGGAACCAAACAGGAGAATGTAAAGTGTTTGGTCCAGAAGTGCTACAAGAAGCCGAGGCGAAGGTGAGGGATATTCGCAACAATTTGAGGATAGCAAAAACACGCCAGAAGAGTTATGCTGATGTACGAAGAAGAGAACTCGTTTTCAACGTGGGAGACTATGTTTATCTCAAGGTGTCCCCTATCAGAGGACTTCGTCGGTTCAAGGTGAAAGGGAAGTTGTCACCTCGATACATCGGACCCTTTCAGGTTTTGGAAAGGAAAGGCGAAGTGGCGTACCAACTAGAGTTACCGGCTCATCTATCGGACGTGCATGATGTATTCCATGTGTCACAACTCAAGAAATGCCTGAGGACGCCTGAAGAGGTGTTACCCATGAATGAAGTGGATGTAGCTGAAGATTTGTCTTATGCCGAGCAACCATACAAGATTTTGGAGACAATGGAACGCCTCACCAGAAACAAGAGAATCCGAATGTGCAAGGTGCAGTGGAAGCATCACTCAGAAGAGGAAGCTACCTGGGAACGGGAAGATGAGCTCAAGGCACAATTTCCGGAATTGTTTTCTTAGAAACATCAATCTCGAGGACGAGATTTCTTTTAAGGGGGGTAGAGCTGTAACACCCCAAATTTTTAGTCAAAACCCAAATTTGGATTCAAAACCCTAAACCATGTTCAGAGGGGAATTTAGAAATTTTTGGACGTGTTGCATGTTTTGCAAAAATTCAAATTCAAACTGGAATTCAAATTATACCCAAAACAGAAAAGAAATGGAAAAAGAAAAAGGAAATCGGGAAAAAAAACTGGCCAGTGGGCCGAAACCTTCAGCCGGCCCAGCAAACCCCCGCGCCAGCCCGCCCCACGCGCGCCGCGCTGCCCCTCGCTGACGGGTGGGACCCACATGTCATCCCTAACCCCGCGACCCCGGACTCTCTCCCGCGCGCGCGATCGCAACCGATCGGGAAATCGCGTCCCGCAGCCGAATTCCGGTCCCAGCGGACTCCAACTCGATCACAACAGACCCACCGCCCTCCCCCGGCTATAAAAACCACCGATCCAACCAGTTTTCCTCACGCGATCGCCGATTTTCCCTCCGGTGAGCACCGAGACTTCGCCGGTGAATTCTGGCCGATCTAAGCTCGGAAACTCTGATCTAACTCGCTGGTTTTGATCCACCGCCTCCGGGGAACTTTGCAGGTGCAGAAAACCCGAAGACTTACGGTGTAAACTCAGCGCCGACGAGCTTCGCCGTGGCTTTGCCTCGGACCTCACCGCCGAGCACTTTCCAGGACCCCCGAGCTCGAGAAAACCCCCGAGGTGAGATCCCTGACCTCCCCTCTACCGATCTAGGCCATAAGATCACAGTTCTAGGCAGAATTCTCGAGGATCCGAAAGTTTCCGGCGAGATCGCCGCTTCCCGCCGCCGTGCGCCGCCGGCAGCGCCGCCCGCGCTCGATCAGAGCGACGTGGCCGCTTGTGTGCCGTTTATTTTAAATCGCACGGTAGACTTTAAATCCCCGCGTACCGGTTCGATGTTATAATCTCAGCCGTCGGTTTAAAATCGGACGGTCCACGTCGACCCCGCGTTATAAAGGCTGGAGTTCTTACGTGCTACCCCCTGGGGTTCTCTGGAATTGAGAGCTAGCCCCGGAAACTTCAGATCTAGCCCCTGGAACTTCAGAAAATCATGTAAATTCATTTAAAAATCAGTTTTAGCCCCTGGACTTAATAGAAATTAAGAAAAACACCTCGGTTAAGTGTAGCTAGACCCCTGGAAATTATGAAAATAATATTATAGACCCTGTGATGGGTGAGTTTACTTTTTAACCCTGTTTAGTATTTAAATTAGAAAATTGAATATGTAACTAGTGTTTAAAAATTAAAAAGTGGGACAAACATAATTGTCAAAATTAATTAAAAACTTTCTCAGTACTTAGAAAACTTTGGAGTGAGATAAAAATATATTTTTGGGCTGATATGAATCTGTTTCATTAATCACATTATTTAGATTAGGGACACATTTTTAAAGTAAAGAATAGTTATAGAAAAATAGGGAAAAATAATTATGAAATAGTATACAACATAAGCCATGGTCAAAATATGATTTTAAATTATTTAGGACCAGAACCTAATCTGTTTAGGTGATGTGTATTACTAATTTAATAATAAAATATACAATTATGCATAGGAATATAAATCTGAACATATAGAAACTAGTAAATGATAAATGGAGTTTCTAAAATACAAAGAATTCAGTTTAGGGTTGATAGAAGTTGTGAAGGCACATTGTAGGCAAGTATAAATGTGGACACAAAAGTAGGAATCATATATACATGGTTAAAAGTGCATGCAAGCCACAACTTAACACAAAAGGGTGAATGAATTTCATAAATATGAAATGTGTGGTTTGTATGAAGTAGAAGTGTGAACTATGTCTTATGATTGTTGTTTTTCTTTTGTTATGTGTGATGGTATGAAGTAGAACCTGTTCAAGAGCAAGTTATTTCTTTCCAAGATCAAGACTACTCATTCCAAGAGCAGCAAGAAGGAGGCAAGTGTCCTTGACCACTTTGATCCTATGCTAGGATGTGTAGATAGAATTATTTGCATTGTCAAATGAAATATGAAACCCATGCTAGGAAAGTTTCCCTAGAATTGCATTACCTTGTTTCCTTGTAGCTTGGGTTGGGATTTATTTTGTCATGTCATTTATTTACATGCATTTGCTTAGCCATGCTTAGAATGGGATATTTGGGAAATGAGATCATCAGTTTATATTACCATACTCTTGAATGAGACATTGTGAGTTATGTAGAGGTAGGGATCAAGGCAAGTTGGATGTTTTGGTTGTGTGCTGGGTGCACGAGACTTGGGTTTGTGTTTAGTACTTGCCTGGATCCTAAGGACCGGTTCATGGAGCATGTAACCCGGCTTTACAGTGCCAACCACATGCTGAGATGGGGCAGCTTAGCCAATTAATTAGGTGTATCCCCGGCGTAGTATGGGTGTGTTGGATGGTGCGGGGAATAGGTGTCAGCTGGACTACCATATGAACCGCAAAGCTCAAGAGGGGGCCACTGCAGCGGGGTTGGAGCCTCTTGTATGCTGTTAGGGGTGAAACCTCAGTGGGCCCACGCTCGTCGGGAATCCCTTTGTAAAGGCTTTGTAGTGATCTCTTGGCCGCACACCTGGGAAGTGTGAATGTGGAACGTAGCTACTGGCATAATGGAGGTTCTTTTAGTCCACCCGGCAACGGGGGATGAAATCACTACTTGTGGGTACAGTGGTACAAACTCTGCAGAGTCAAAACTGTCTTGACAGCCGTGCTCACGGTTAAGAGCGGCCTGGACTTATTCATGATTAGAGGATTGATGGTTTTGGAAGTTAAGCGGGAAGCTTAACATTGGAAATGATGTTATGATTATTTGGTTATGATGATGGGATGGGAGATTGGGACCATTTCACCTGTGTAGTAATGTAGGTGCTTAATAAGCTAAGGTGATAGGTATTAATTGCGTAGTGCTTTAACCATGAGTTCAACCTCTCCTTGTTCTAGCCATGCATGATATAATTTTCCCACACTTGCTGAGTACCATTGGTACTCAACCTTGCATATTTGTTGGTTTATATTGCTGCTCAGGTCAAGATAATGAGGTGGTGTATAATGACCAAGACTTTGGACCCGAGGAAGGATTCTAGGTTCATGAAGACCCCCCCGGGCAACACCTGTGATGGAGCCCCAAAGAATAATATTCCGCTGCTAGTTTATTTCCTTGTGATGAACTTATTATTGTCCATCGAGACATTTACTATGTAAGACTTACTTATATTCGACACCTGGCTTGTAATAAATGATGCTTCACTATTGGTCATCACATGTATGAGCAAATGATCCTGGCATACATGTGATATTCACTTGGTTGTTTCTTCGGAAAAACCGGGTGTGACAGCAGCTTGTGGAGGTGGAAACTGATGCAAGTTGGCCACCACTTGAGTCAAGTTCTGGATGAGCTGATCTTGATTCTCCAGCATTTGGTGGAGGGGATCAACTCCTTCACGGCCACCACCCCTGTCCTGGCCTCCTGAAAGATGAGGGTTGGAGGCCTCATCGTTGTTGTTGGCGGGGTTGGCAGCACGTCGTTTTCCTCTTCCGGCCATCTGGCATGATCAACCAATGTTAATTTAAAGCATTACGTATCATCTTACTACTTTCACTTGTTTGTACTTTGAAGTCTTGAAGCTTTGTTATACTTTTCTGACGTTTCATATCTCACACAAAAATAAATGAAATACTATTTCATGTGGGTTCACACACCAAAGCAAGAAAATCTGAAGACGGGGCAGTGGACAATTGCTCATGGCTTCCACATCTCACGTCACACACCAAGCATTAACACACCATTAACTAACGTAACGACTCGACTACTCGACATCCTTCTAATTTAAGGGAAAGGTTCTACGCTACTCGTTTCCTTGAGCTGGCTCCTCGGGATCTTCCTCATCATTTCAGCTTCCTTCTGACTCTGCTTTGGGTGGGGAGGCTGCTGGTGGAGAAGTGCGACGACGCCTTATCGCCCGACGATCTGGGGAGTCAGGAGTCCATGTATCATTCGCGGTGACACGCAGTTCATTCCCATCTCCTCTTTCTCTCGCCCTTAAGCAGGCTCGCAGAAACGCCTCCATTTCCTTCAGGGTGTCCCGGACATCCTGAAGCTCTTGTTGACACTCCTGCAGTCGAGTGCTGAGCGTAGCAGCATCCTCCAAGCACAAGTCCATGTGCTCATGGGGAGTCCCTTGCTGCACCGGCGGGTACTTGTACTCCATGGTACCACTCTCACGCTGGAGGACATACATGTACTCAGTCCTGTCTAGGTGGCGATGATAGATGTGACTCTGGCAGGTGATGGCCTCCCAGGTGACATCCTTCTCCGCATCGACCTGTGTCGCTCTACAAGCTGGAGAGCGGTGGATCTTCAGCAGCCGATTTTCGTGTATAATCCTCATCTCTGAACTCCATTCTTCCCTCTTCTCATGGATGGTCCTGGTGGAGTTATAGTGGATGATTAACTTGCCCGTATTGCCGGCGGCTTCGAGCATACGTCGAAGACGGCGCAACAAGCCTCCTACTGCCAATCCGTAGGAAAGGTACGTCACCGGATGGCTCTCCTCTCTCTCGGCAAGGGCAACTACGGGAACTCTCCCTCCTGTGGACTTGCGAGCGGTGCGAAACCATCTAAAACAAAAAGCATTTAAACTTAGGTTAGATAAACTTTTAAACAGAAATCCTATTTTGAATGAAAATTAGGGTAAGATGAAGAAAGTGACTCATTAAATAACACTTTTCAACACACACCTTGTAAAAATAGTTTTTAAGAAAATAGGACCCTTAAATACGTCCATTTCTACCTAGGTCCACGTTCCTACGGGCAACCTTGGCTCTGATACCACTTCTGTCACACCCGGTTTCTCCGAAGAAGAACCGAGTGAATATCACATGTATGCCAGGATCATTTTCTCATACATGTGATGACAAATAGGGAAGCATCATTTATTACAAGCCAGGTGTTGAATATAAGTAAGTCTTACATAGTAAATGTCTCGATGGACAATAATAAGTTCATCACAAGTAAATAAACTAGCAGCGGAATATTATTCTTGTGGGCTCCGTCACAGGCGTTGCCCGGGGGACTCCATGAACCTAGAAACCTTCTTCGGGTCTAAAGTCTTGATCATTAAACACCACTTCATTATCTTGACCTGAGCAGCAATATAAACCAACAAATATGCAAGGTTGAGTACCGATGGTACTCAGCAAGTGTGGGAAAGTTATGTCATGCATGGCTAGAGCAAGGAGAGGTTGAACTCATGGTTAAAGCACTACGCAATTAATACCTATCACCTTAGCTTATTAAGCACCTACACTACTACACAGGTGAAATGGTCCCAATCTCCCATCCCTTCATCATAACCAAATAACCATAACATCATTTCCAATGTTAAGCTCCCCGCTTAACATCCACAACATCCAAAACCATAAATCCTCTAATCATGAATAAGTCCAAGCTGCTCTTGACCGTGAGCACGGCTGTCATGACAGTTTTGACTCTGCAGAGTTTGTACCACTGTACCCACATGTAGTGATTTCATCCCCCGTTGCCGGGTGGACTAAAAGAACCTCCATTATGCCAGTGGCTACGAACCACATTCACACTTCCCAGGTGTGTAGCCAGGAGATCACTATGAAGCCTTTACAAAGGGATTCTTGACGAGCATGGGCCACTGAGGTTTCACCCCTAACAGCATACAAGAGGCTCCAACCCCGCTGCAGTGGCCCCCTCCTGAGCCTTGCGGTTCATATGGTAGTCCAGCTGACACCTACTCCCCGCACCATCCAACACACCCATACTACGCCGGGGATACACCTAACTAATTGGCCAAGCTTCCCCATCTCAGCATGTGGTTGGCACTGTAAAGCCAGGTTACATGCTCCATGAACCGGTCCTTAGGATCCAGGCAAGTACTAAACACAAACCCGAGTCTCGTGCACCCAGCACACAACCAAAACATCCAACTTGCCTTGATCCCTACCTCTACATAACTCACAATATCTCATTCAAGAGTATGGTAAAATAAACTGATGATCTCATATACCAAATATCCCATTCTAAGCATGGCTAAGCATATGCATAATAATAAATGACATGATAAAATAAATCCCAACCCAAGCTACAAGGAAACAAAGTAATGCAATTCTAGGGAAACTTTCTAGCATGGGTTTCATATTTAACTTGACAATGCAAATAATTCTATCTACACATCCTAGCATAGGATCAAAGTGGTCAAGGACACTTGCCTCCTTCCTGCTGCTCTTGAAATGGGTAGTCCTGGTCTTGGAAAGAAATAACTTGCTCTTGAGCAGGTTCTACATCATACCATCACACATAGCAAAAGAAAAACAACAATCCATAAGACATAGTTCACACTTCCACTTCATACAAACCACACATTCATATTTATGAAAGTCATTCACCATTATATGTGTTGTGGTTACTTTATGTGTGTTGATTTGTGGCTTGCATGCACTTTTAATCATGTGTATATGATTCCTACTCACATTTATACTTACCTACTATATATATATATGACTTTCCAATTTAAATAAATTCCTTATATTCAACTACTACACCTTTTTACTACCATGTATGTATGAAAGGTATTTTTCTTCTCCATATGTGCCTTCAGAATTTCTACCAACCCTAAACTGAATTCTTTGGATTTTAGAAACTCCATTTATCATTTACTAGTTGCTATATTTTCAGATTTATTTTCCTATGCATAAATGTGTACTTTATTATGAAAATAGTAAGACACATCATCTAAACAGAATAGGTTCTGGTCCTAAATAATTTAATAACATATTTTGACCTTTGCCTATGATGTAAACTATTTCACAATTATTTTCCCTATTTTCTAAAACTATTCATTACTTAAAAATGTGTCCCTAAATGTGAATAATAATTAAACAGATTCTATTCAGCCCAAAATATGTTTTTATCTCACTCCAAAGTTTCATAAATACTGAGAAAGTCTTTAATTAAATTTTGACAATATGTTTGTCCCACTTTTTAATTTTTAAACACTAGCCACATATTCAATTTCCTAAATTAAATACTAAACAGGGCTAAAAAGGTAAACTCACCCCACTACAGGGTCTATAATATTATTTTCAGAATTTCCAGGGGTATAGCTACACTTATCAGAGGGGTTTTTCCTAATTTTTATTAAGTCCAGGGGCTAAAACTAATTTTTAAATGAATTTATATGATTTTCTGAAGTTCCAGGGGCTAGATCAGAAGTTTCCGAGGCTAGCTCTTATTTCCCGAGAACCCCAGGGGGTAGCACGTAACATTTCCAGTCTTTATAACGCGGGGCTGACGTGGACCGTCCGATTTTAAACCGACGGCTGAGATTATAACGTCGAACCGGTACGCGGGGATTTAAACCCTACCGTGCGATTTAAAATAAACGGCGCACAAGCGGCCACGTCGCTCTGATCGAACGCGGGCAGCGCTGCCGGCGGCGCACGGCGGCGGGAAGCGGCGATCTCGCCGGAGACTTTCGGATTTTTGAGAATTCTTCCTAGAACTGTGATTTTATGGTAGAGAACGGTGGAGGGGAGGTCGGGGATCTCACCTCGGGGGTTTTCTTGAGCTCGGAGGTCCTGGAAGGTGATCGGCGACGAGGTCCGAGGTGAATTCACGGCGAGGCTCGTCGGCGCTGTGTTTACACCGCAAGTCACCGAGTTTTCTGCACCTGCAAGGTTCCCCGGAGGCGGTGGATCAAGACCAGCGAGTTAGATCGGAATTTCCGGGCTTAGATCGGCCAGAATTCGCCGGAGAAGTCTCGGTTCTCACCGGAGGAAAAATCGGCAGATCGTGTGGAAAAAACAGAACGAGGCCGGGGTTTTTATAGACGGGGGAGGGCGGCTGGGTGGTTTAGATCGAGTTTGTGTCGCCGCCGAACGGAATTCGGCTGGAATACGCGAGAGTTCCCGATCGGTTTCGATTCGGGTGAGAGAGTCCGGCGCTGGCGCGAGGTAGACGATGAACTGGTGGGCCCCGCCTGTCAGAGGGGGAAGCGGTGCGCGCGGCTGCGGGCTGGCGCGGCGCTGGTTGGGCCGGCTGGTGGGTTTCGGCCCACTGGCCGGTTTTTTTTCTGTTTTCTTTTTTCTATTTCTTTTCTGTTTTGAGTTTAATTTGAATTCCAGTTTGAATTTGAATTTTTGTAAAACATGCAACACGTCCAAAAACTTTTAAATTCCCCTCTTAACATAAATTTAGGGTCTTAACAATATTTTTGGGGTGTTACAATTCTTCCGAGCACAAGTCCTCGACTTGACTCACGTTAGTTCGAAAACCACAACACCTTACATGAGCACGTCACATAAGCATGTTGCAAACCATATCAAATGATAACAGCCATAACCACCAAAACACACCAAAAACTTAGCAAATTAATACTAAGCAAACCTTCCCATAAAGCAAGTTTGAAACATTTCGAGTTAAAAGCAAAAACAAGACGCTGCAGTTCTACGAATTGAACTTCACGGGAGCTCTCTAAAAACAAGCTCCGGACCTCACAGAAGCTCTCCGGACCTTGCAGGAGCTCTCCGGACCTTGCGTCGGACCTTGCCAACACTTGGTGGACCTAACAAAGAACTTGTCGGACCTTGCCACAGAAGAATGTTTTGGCAATATTCAAAACATTGAATGTTATTGCTAACTTTTATCCTAATTGCCAATGTATTCAGCACACATAGGTCTCACAATCTCCCCCTTGATGAATGCATTGGCAACACCAATTAAAATCCGAACATTGGCTTATGAAAAGTTTTGAAAAGCTTTGAAAACTCATTTCTCCCCCTTTATTAATTTCTCCCCATTTTTTAAAATCAGAGAAGGAAGAAAGTGTATAACATATGCAAAGTGTAAAAAAAATCTCTCCTTATACATATTTCTCCCCCTTTGACAATGTATGCAGCAAGGTTCAAAAGAGAAATTTTTAAATGTTATGAGCATATTATAACATATACATACAAAACAAAGGTCATCCAAGTCATACTATCAGGTTACTTACACTATCACATCAATGAGATAAATAAAGTAGTGTAAGCCATGCTAGAGATCAAATGTATTTTTCAGTTTAAGCAATTCATGATCTCCCTTACTCAACTATTTCAAAACCTGAAAACATGACACTTTTTGCTGCATTTTTATTATTCTTAATCATTTAAGGCACAAAGTTGAGCATATGATATTTGCAAGAGATTATATGCCGCATCAGCCTTATTCTAACCAACCAAGCCAAGCCTATGTCATTTGACAATCAGAAGCTTAAGGACATGGTTTTAGTCATACACGATTCCTTCCAAGTTCATATCTTAGTGCAATGATAAGCAATCTCAAAAGAAGAAGTGCGATGCATGCATATTCTCTTGATCTTTTCTCAATTTTTTATTTGAAAACTCAACATGTGAGCTGATCACTTGATTAATTTTTTATGATTAAAAGCACTTGTGAGCACGCAACAAGTTCAAAACAGCAAGAAAGTTCAATCATGACCAGATTTAGTGTAAGTAATTATTCCAATTACTAGTCAAGGCAAAAACTACAAAATGTATAACATGAGTAATGTAGTAAGAACATTCAGCCTGTAAAAGGAATCACAAAGTCATATATGTATGAAATACTATGCTCATATTATTTTAGTTTCAGATTCACACATAGACTTTCAAAGATTCAAAAACTCCCCCTCAATTTAAGCCATGAGGATGCATAACCCCTATTCACTACGAATGAAACAAAAACGAGTGAAATCCAAAGGTTTTGTAAAAATATCAGCCAATTGTTGTTCGGTATCGACATGGTGAAGCACAATGTTTCCTTTTTCAATATTATCACAAAGAAAGTGATACCTAATGTCAATGTGCTTAGTTCTAGAGTGTTTCACGGGGTTTTTAGCAATACAAATTGCACTAGTGTTATCACAAAACAGTGGAACACTATCTAAATCAACCCCATAGTCCTTAAGTGTTTGAACAATCCAAAGAATTTGTGAGCAAGCGCTAGCCGCAGCTACATATTCAGATTCGGCCGTGGATTGTGCAACTGAACTTTGTTTTCTAGAGGACCAAGCAACAAGTGAATTACCAAGAAAATGACAAGCACCCGAAGTACTTTTCCTATCAATCCTACAACACCCAAAATCAGCATCCGAAAAAGCTTTCATAGAAACGGTTGAGGAAGAAGGAAGAAAAATGCCAAATTCTTGAGTTCCATGTAGGTACCTGAGAATCCTTTTGATGGCTTGGTGATGTGAAGCACGTGGAGAAGCTTGAAAACGTGCACAAAGACATACGCTGAATTGTATGTCCGGTCTTGACGCCGTGAGATACAAAAGTGATCGAATCATACTTCTGTATTCTTTTTTATCGACCGGGTCACCATCTTCGTCAAGTTCAAGTGTTGTTGCTGTTCCCATTGGTGTCCGAAGAGGCTTGCATTTGTCCATGTTGAAGCGCTTAAGAAGGTCCTTTGTATACTTAGTTTGATGCACAAAAGTTCCTTCTTTTGTTTGCTTGATTTGCAGCCCCAAAAAGTATGTGAGTTCTCCCATCATACTCATCTCAAATTCTGAACTCATCATAGCTGAAAACTTGGACACGAGATCATGAGAAGCACAACCAAAGATAATATCATCCACATACACTTGAACGAATAATGAGTCATTGCCATGCTTAAGTACAAAAGAGTTTTATCAACCTTGCCAATGGTAAACCCCTTTTCAAGTGAGAATGTTTTTAACCTATCATACCATGCTCTAGGGGCTTGTTTTAGACCGTACAAGGCTTTGGACAGTTTGTAAACATGATTAGGAAAATTTGGATTTTCAAAACCCGGTGGCTGCTTAACATAAACCTCCTCCTCTATGTAGCCATTAAGAAAAGCACTTTTAACATCCATTTGATATAACATGAAACCTTTAGATGCAGCAAATGCTAATAAAATTCTTATAGCTTCTAATCTAGCAACAGGAGCAAATGTTTCATCAAAATCTAGACCTTCAATTTGAGTGAAACCTTGAGCAACCAACCTATCTTTATTCCTAACCACAACCCCATCCTCACTTTGCTTATTTCTAAATACCCATTTAGTTCCAATTAATGTGTGAACTTGAGGTGGAGGTACAAGTTTCCAAACATTATTTCTTTCAAAATTTTATAACTCTTCTTGCATGGCATTAATCCAAGATTCATTAGTGAGTGCGTGTGATATATACTTGGGTACAAAAGAAGAAACAAAAGCAGAATGAGCATGAGAGTTTGGATCGCAAAACCTGGACCGAGTGACTCGTTCATGCAAGCTTTCGATGATTTGTTATGGAGGATGACTTTTGAGTACTCGGAGAGGAGTAGACACTTCACAAGCACCTTCTTCTTCATGTTCGGACCTTTGATTAGGAGAGCTTGTTGATTGAGGAAGTTCTGAACCAGCTGTAGTGACTGTTGGTGCTGGTTGTGGTGCAAAATCAGCAGCTTGATCGTTATTTACTTCCGAGTTTTCGGGCAGCAGCACCACTTCTTCATCTTCTTCAATAAAAATACTCTCCCCCTGCGGATATGGATCCGGACCTGCAATATCGGAGCTAGTACTTGGGCTAGCTTCATCAAAAGAAACCTCGCAACTCTCCACAATTTTGTTAGTGTCAAGTAAAAGCACGCGGTAGCCTCTAGTATGAGATGGATAACCAAGAAACATGCCATCAACAGATCTAGCTTCAAATTTATCAAGATTACCATGTTTCTTAACAAAGCATTTGCAACCAAAAACCCTAAAGTGTGTAACACTAGGCCTATGTCCAAACCGGAGCTCATATGGGGTTTTTCCAAGCTTAGCACGCAACAAAACACGATTTGAGACATAACAAGCAGTTGCAATTGCATCAGCCCAAAATTTCCTAGGAGTTTGATATTCATCAAGCATAGTCCTAGCCATCTCAACTAAGGTCCTGTTCTTTCTTTCTACGACACCATTTCGTTGTGGTACATAGGGTGAAGAGTATTGATGATCTATTCCATTTTCAGCACAAAAGTGATCAAAGGATTGGTTTTTAAATTCAGTTCCGTTGTCACTTCTAATTGCTTTTAATGATCCTGGGTGATCAATAGATAATCTAAGAAATAAAGTTCTAAAATGACTAAAAGCGTCATTCTTAGATGCCATAAAATAAACCCAAGAATATCTAGAATAATCATCAACAATCACAAGCACATACCATTTACCTCCGAAGGATTGAACACGTGCCGGACCTACTGTGTCAAGATGTAAAAGTTGTCCTGGTTCAGCTGTCATGGTCATTGTGAGAGGAGCATGTGAACCAGCAACAAACTTGTGAGACCTATGTGTGCTGAATACATTGGCAATTAGGATAAAAGTTAGAATTAACATTAAAAGTTTTGAATATTGGCAAAACATTCTTCTGTGGCAAGGTCCGACAAGTTCTTTGTTAGGTCCGCCAAGTGTTGGCAAGGTCCGGAGAGATCCTGCAAGGTCCGGAGAGCTTCTGTGAGGTCCGGAGCTTGTTTTTAGGGAGCTCCTGTGAAGTTCAACTCGTAGAACTGCAGCGTCTTGCAAGGTTTCAAACTTGCTTTATGGGAAGGTTTGCTTAGTATTAATTTGCTACGTTTTTGGTGTGTTTTGGTGGTTATGGCTGTTATCATTTGATATGGTTTGCAACATGCTTATGTGATGTGCTCATGTAAGGTGTTGTGGTTTTCGAACTAACGTGAGTCAAGTCGAGGACTTGTGCTCGGAAGAATTGGTTGTTTATTCATGTGCAGGTGTTGCTTGAGTTCAAGACATGGCAGGTGACGGGATCCTTGGACTAGTCTCAGGGAGGAGATGAGGTTCCAACAACCAAGTTCGGGAGGAGCTGTGGTTGAGTTGATCGGGAGGTCGCGCAGCATGTTTGGATCAAGGGCAGTGCATATGAAGGTTGCGTGTACGTCGTCGGAAGTTGTTTGCACGTGTGCAAGGAGTGCATGGACGTGGCAACATTGTTCCAAGGCGTGATGAAGAGAAGTGGACGTAAAGAATTGGTCGGAAAGGTCCAACCGGCTGGATTGCGTACTCAGGCTGAGGCTGAGTCGGATATGGCTCAAATATGGAAGATTTGAGTTTGTTATGATAGGATTTCGTGCTAGGCATGAAGTTGAGTTGTTTTAGGAATGTGTAGGACGTTCCTAAGGTGTTTGGAAGTCTCACGATTGCTTATATCTGCGAATAGGAGAGTCCTGAGCAGTTATGGTAAGTTAGGATACGAGTCCAATTAGGAGTACGAGTCCTAGATTGGATTGTTTAGCTTGAGGGGTGGCTATAAAAGAAAGGGAGGCCAGAGATCTCGTGTGTAGAGAACTTTGGGCTGTTCCTCTTTTGTTAAAAGAAAGGGAGAAACACAAGTTGGCTTCAAGTTGGCTTGAATCGTCCGAACACGCTCTTCGGCGTCGTTCACCACATCAACCCCGAATGTGACCCTTTCACCGGTCTCGCACCAGTTTAATGGGGTGCGGCATTTGCGACTGTAGAGAGCTTCGTAGTGTGCCATCTTGATACTCGCCTGATAGCCGTTGTTGTACGAGAATTCCGCCAATGGTAGGTGATCATCCCAGTTCCTACCATGGTGGATGGCACATGCCCTCAACATGTCTTCCAGAACTTGATTCACCCTCTCTGTTTGGCCATCTGTCCTCTAGCACGTTGTCTCCTTCTGGGGCGTCCTCATTGTCGAGGTTGCAGACGCCCCCAGTCAGCTGACCATCCTTCTTGACTGGAGGTCGGCCTCGAGCACCGCCCGGGAACTGGGCTTGCCGCTGCTCTGCTGCCCCTGGGGACAGTCCTTCGCGAAGTGGCCCGCCTGGCCACACGTGAAGCAAGTGCATCGGGGAGGTCCCCCACTGATCGGTGGACGGAAACCCGGGGCGCGTTGTGGCGGTGGGAACGCCCGGGGTACCGTCTGCTGCTGCTGCTGTCTCGGTGGTGGCATCGGCAGTCGGAACGGGGGTTCTTGAAAAGGACGTCCCCCGAACCACTGAGGTCGCGCCGGCGGATGCCACTACTGTCCGGATGGTGTCCGATACACCATGCTGTACTTCTGGGGAGCGCAACCCCCACTGCTGGGTGGAGCGCTGCGCTTCCGCTGCTCAGCTGCCAACTCCCGCTGAGCGTCCTCTTGCATGATCGCAGCATTGACTAGGTCGTTGAAGATGCCGCGATTCCACTGAACGAGGTGTGTCTTCATCTCGGGGTGTAACCCCCGATAGAAGTGCTCCCGCTTTTTCTCCTCAGTGGAGATGTAGTCTGACGCATATTGCGCCAGATGGTTGAAGGCATGGGAGTATTCATGGGCACTCCTCCCGCCCTGCTTCAGCTCCAAGAATTTATGGAACTTCCTCTTTATTATCCCGGGAGAGATGTGATAGGCGCGGAATGCCTCCCGGAACTCTTCCCACTCCACGGTATGGTCAGCCGGACGTGTGGCAACATAGTTCGCCCACCACGCACCAGCGGCACCGTGAAGCTGCTGTGCTGCGAACAGAGTCTTTTGCCGCTCCGTGCATTGGAGCAGTCCGAACATAGACTCGATAGTCCGCAGCCAGTTGTCGGCCTCCAGTGGTTCTTCAGCTTCGGTGAACACTGGAGGGTGCGTACTCATGAAATCCATGTATGACACCTCACGGGGCTCACGAGGCCCTCTGTCTTGATGTCCCCCCGCCTGGTACGTATTCTGCACGATCATGCGGAGCAGGTCGGTCTGCTCCTCACGACCACCCACCAGTGCCGTTATCACATCCGCTAGAGTAAGCGGAGGAGGCGGTGGTGGCTACTGCTGCGGGGTGCTGTCGTAGGCCGGTGGTTGGGAGTCATCGCCTCCCTTTTGGCTAGAGCCACCAACCTTGTGCGTGGTCCTAGTGCGAACCATCTGCAACCATACGATAATAAACATCAGTCCCGCAACATACTTCAATGCAGTCAAATGAAATAGGCGTAAAAACATAATGACAATAAAACATGCGATACATCTCGTATGTAGATAATGTAATAACTTTGCACAAGCTACACCATTACCAGACCAAATACAATCTAGTTACATCCAACTTGATGAACCTCCTCTTTGGAAGCTCACCATAACAAGGTTTGGTCACTACGAGACATTACTATCGCGTTATCATCACGTATACTACCCTTTTATCTTCAATACGACACAAACATGGTCTCTAGTAAAAGAAACTTGAGTGAGACCTATACTCAAATCTTTCACTAGTTGAAGATAACCTCTCATGAGTATGTTCCACCCCATTGGGAGTACTCAAACCCCCTCTAGGTACACAATTTCTCAGTTGAGTTCAACTGTCATTCCTCTGCCAGAATGACCAGTTTCTTCACATCCAAGATTTTGATCTGGTTTTAGGCATTTTCATGACTCAAGCTGAATACCAAAGTTAAAGTTAACTTCAGTATATTCCCAATGAGTACTTATTTGCCCTCATATCAGCTCTGGTTAAAAATTTATGGTAATTCAAAGTCAACAGAATTTCTGGAACAATTTCAACAGCACCTCCCTTGAAAGTCGCTGCTTTCAACTCTGGCTTCCACTGAATTTTGTGCTGAAATTTCAGAAACATTGAATTACAAAGATGTAACACATCTTCTACCCTTTCTAAAGATGTATCATATGACAATTTTAGATTTTTCTACTGGGAGTTATGTTTGAAAAACAGAAAAGTCCAGAGAGTGTTTAACTCTGTCCTGATTCTGGACATTTTACATTTCTCTGGGATTTAAGCCATCTTAAGGTGTGTTTCAGCTCTGGAAGTCTACAACAAGGTTGTAGAGTACTTAGATACCTTTCCAGAATTATATACCACACATCCCTGGGCTAAAAGACCTGGGAGTTATGCCTTGTTGAAGATCAGCAAACTTGCTGCCCAAAACAGAGCACTCTGTTTTTCAGTCTTTGAGAACTACACTAATCACCCTCCAATTTTTCTGCCCAACCAGGACTTAATGTTGAACCTAGTGATTTTAATTCCTTGTTATCATTATTTTGCATGCATATGCCTATGATATCTTGGTACTAAGTTCCTCACAAAAGAAAATCCTAACCGGATTATATCGGCATATACGTCTCAAGTGTGGCACTAAACGGTCTCTCGCACACGTTTGCTACACGGATACATACGTGGTTAGTACCTGCAGAAGACCACACAATAATGGTGCACTCAATGGTTGTTTTCATTTCAGGCAATATAATAATTAAAAGTAATACAAACGCCCGTATCATTTCTATACAGCCGTCCTTGAGTTAGGTCACTTCTCAAGGTACGTGATCGTGTTTCAACACCACACGACAGGGAACCCGAGTATATCATGAACGGGTCGTCACGGTTGGGAATGTTATCAGCCCAACAGAGACCACCTACTACCCTGCAGGGCACGCCGATGGCAAGCGCTGCGTATGTCCTCCTGGGCTATTTCCAGATGAACACACTCTCGCGTTACTGACCATGCGATGGGGTCTCCACTTACTTGCCTAATGCACGCTAGGGATCAGCGTTTCATATGAACTCAGGAACATGAAAAGTCCAAGAGTTTCATATTGATGTCTCACACCAAGCTACGAGACCAATCCCTGAACCACGTTCCTCGTCAGGGGAGGTAACCAAAATTGAACCGCTTTCGGTGGCGTTCCTTACCATATGTACCAGAGCGTAGGTGCGTTGTTACATAATTAAAATTCAGAATTATAACACATAGGTTAGTATTTGCCACTTTAAGTAACTATGCTAGTATAGTCCTTACTTGGGCAACTACCGGATCCTCACCGTAAACCTAAGTTTTCCCATAATACAATCCTTAAGTATTGTGCTATCCCCAACGCAGCTCTGATACCAGGCTGTGGCGGACCGGGATCCGCTCATCCAGGATCGCAGAGGGTGGTGCCGCACGATGCGACACCCTACAGCACACGTCATACGAACACAATATATTACATGGGAAAAACAACTGAACTGTACAAACAGGTACAAACTTCAGTTACAAACTATTGTTTATATTACACAGCGGAAGTCTACACTATACAACTCACGCCGCCTATCTAGCAAAAGTCGGTTGCCCAGCCCTAGGGCAGCCAAAACTGGCTGCACTCCTCAGAAGCTCAGCGCGTCGTGTAAGGCTCCCACTCAGCCGTGGTCCCCGACGGAGGGTAACCCTCGCCGGTGGACTCGTACTCCGATTCCGTGGGTGGCTCCTCACCTGAAAAACACTTAAGAAGCAACCGTGAGCCTGGGGGCTGAACAAGACTTAACCGACTTACCTAGGCATGAAACTCTACATGAGATGTACAATGCACATAGGATAGTAACATTGCAGCAAATGGACACGCCTACAGGGTCACCCTTAATTCATCTTTTAGCAACAAGTTAACAGTTCAGGAATCTGAAATTTAGTAAGCAATATTTGGTGGCACACATGTAGCAATACAATTATATCAATCAGCAATATTGAATCATCATATTTCATACATTATCCTACGTCACGACTCAGTGACCAAGTGGTACTCTTCACTGCGAGGGACGGCGAATCGACTCGATATACACCTGCAGGGACACCCAAAGAGCACGTCACATACGCCCACCCGTGGAGCTGCACAGCACGCTCACTCGATGTCGTACGTGACAACCTTTCACCCAACAGCCCAAACGTCGAACCGGTCACACCGAAACGAGCAGGAGGTTCCCTACACGGAGCATCTCTCTATGCCCGTTAGCAGGTTTCCACCTTGCTGCCCTCAGCATACACCTATAAACTGGTGTGTTATGCCTCGACGCCCGGAGGTTAGGTTACATCGATTTATCGGGGCCCATATATCAGATATGCCTTCGGTAAGTTCAAACTTGATCAGCGTGGGCCGCACACGGATCGGTCCTCAATCGACACGGACAGGTCTGCGCACACAAGACTCCCTCTTGCTGCGCCCTAGCCCCTGCCAAGTCTAATTTTCATTACTAAGATGATCTCACGTCACTCGAACCAATCCTGTGTGTCCCAAGCCTAACACGTGAGTAGATTCCAACTACTCGACTTGTACCGAAGTCCTATGAATCATTAAGCATAGCCTGTCTATTGGAGGCACTAGACACTACCCTCACTCTTATGGAAAAATTCGGGTCATGCAAGTGGGGTTCCAATCATCCTACACCTAATGCACATTCATACATCACCCTCGACATGTGAACAAAGTAAAACTCGATAAAATAAGTTAATGCAATCCGGGGCTTGCCTTGTTGCTGCTGGTCAGTAGTTAGTTCTTCTTCCGGAAGGAGGAAATCAAGCACTTCGGAAGCCTCCTCACCTTCAGTGACTACACGTTAATCAAATACTACATGTTAATGAATATGCACATAAGATTATTGTAATGTTTCTGCTACAAGTTCTATAACAAGTTTTTAACAACTGGAACTCTGTTTAAGAATTTAAAATGAAACTGGGGCTAGTGGTTTGGGTTTGGACCTAAGCACATGACTAAGTGCTAAGTGGTTATCCCCCTCTTCCACATTGATCACATCAAGTGGTTAAACAGAACAGGGGTGATCCAGAGCTCCAATGGAGCTGAGAATTTTTGTGTGAGTTCCTTGTCGCAAGAAAACCCTCTGGACCAAAGGTTAGCACTTTTCATTGAGTGGTTTGTTCAGAATAATTTTCTAAGCAATTAAGCAAAGAAGAATTAATTCTGAGATAACACCCATGTTCATGCTAAACTTAGTGAACTAAAATTTCAATTACAGTTCATAGAGTTTGCATGAATTTTCCTAGTATTTTTGGAGCTAAGATTTGTCCAGAACTGAATTTCCAAGTTTTGGAAATTCTCTGAAAATGTTTCTGTATTCAATTGAACACATTACCTTCAAATCTGAATTGCCCAGATCAAATCAACTCCAAATGGTCTGAAACTTTTACAGGGGTTCACTAACATACTAAATAGAAAACTGGCAAAATTTGAGCATTTTTGGATGAACCAAACTCCCTCTAAAATTCTTTTGCTGAAAAGTTTAAAGAATTTTCCAGAATTAAATAATGGGTTTCATACTAATTGAGTTTCATATTTGGATTGTACTCTATTAGAAGAATCCAACTAAATTTGTTTCATAATTTTTGGATTCTCCTACACCAAGTTGTGGCTCTCTAAAGTTTCAACTAGAACTGAAAATCTCAAAATGTTTAAATGTCTGCCAGGGGGCCCCACCCGGCAGGTCTTGTCCTTCCTCACGCCAAACAGGGACCCGCGGCGGCGCCCTCCGGCAAGCATCGCCGGAGCCGCTTTCACGGCCATCTCCCGACCCCATACTTGCCGCCCCGCCCTAACTTGCGATGCTGAACTCGGCTCGGGGGTCGCCGGCGGCCGTAGCTCACCGGAACAGGGCGCCGGACGGTGGCAGCGGCTGTTATGGTTCCGTCGTGGTCGGGAATGCGCTACACCGCATCAAAATGATCAGAAAATGATCGGAGAGCACCGCGGAAGCTCGAGGGTGTCAAAAATGGCCGCCTAACCCCGTGAAAAGGTCGGCAACATGGAGCTCCACGGTGACCCGAGCTGTTATTCCATTGCGGCCCGAAAAACAACAAGAACCCGGTCATTTCTGGACCATACCACTTGATTCTTGGTCGAGGAGACTGCTAGGAAGTGAGGAAGGTGTGTGCAAGCTTACCCGAGCTGGGTTTGGACTGTGCCGCGAGAATTTTGGGGTAGACCGACCCCTACCCGTATGCACTAGCTATCGGGAATCTTAGGAATTCTCGGCGCTCGGTCTATAAATTGCTATGAGGGTTGCAGCTACACGATCTGGAGACTAAGGCGCACCTCTTTCGTGTAGAGATCAGGCTGTGAATGTGGCCGTGGTATGCTGTCCACGGAGAGCAACCTCGGTTTTCCACCGGTGGCCTCGGTTCTCGGCGGTGATCGTTGATTTGTGGCTGAACGAAGCGCTAACGCTGCGAAGTAGCGGGGTGGTTGGCTAGAGCACGCACTGGTGCTCCCTTTTTGTGTAATATAAACACTAGTTTGTAACTGAGTATTGTACCAGTTTGTACAGTTTCAGTTTGTTTTCTATGTAATACAATGTATCCTGATGACGTGTGCTGTCAGGTGTCGCATCGCGTGGCACCACCCTCTGCGATCCTGGATGAGCTGATTCCGGTCCGCCACAAACCTTGCCTGTGGGGATGGAGTAGAGATGGAGCCGCCGCTGCTGCTTAGATTGCTTCCACACTAGTTAGAAGACTTCCTCTGCATAGAAATAAGACTTCGGCTGTAAGATTAGACTTCCGCTGCCAAGCTGAGTCCAAGACTCATGAAACCTTGTAATAAACTCTGTTATTCGTGGTTATATATATTCTGAAATTCAGTTTATAGATAATGTGTATATGTGTGATGAACATCCTAGGCACACAAATACATCAGTTCTCGGTTCCGTGGTTTTTCCACGAAATTGAGGGCGTCACAGATTGTTATCAGAGCCACGGGTTGACGGTAGGTTACATGCTTAGATAGAAGTCACAAGTTGGTATCAGGCATAGATTGGTATCAACCTGCCACGGGTTAATCGAAGATCACACAACATAGATAGGTCACAGATTGATATTAAACCGCCATGCCTTGTCACAAATTTGGTAGCTGAGCCACGCTGACCATAGGATGCAAACCTAGGATGCATAGATTGGCATTGGAACTACCTTGATATAGGATACAAACCCAGGAGAAGCCGTTGTTGAATCACATATTGGCATCACCCTAAGCCATATAGGACCCCCCATTGAATAAAGCCTTGAATAGGAGTTGTGTGAGCCCTTGTGATAATTGTTGTGATTGTATGTTGGGTGTGAGTTGTGGGACGTCTCAAGCGTTGTCTGTACCGACACATAAGTAGAAAGAAGGTGTGAGATGCCTCGGCACTTGTTCGCATCCTCATATGGGCTAATACATATAGTCCAATCCACCTTGATGCCTATAGTTAGGGGGATCCATCTAATCTTCTAACCTCTATTCTATTTCGTTCTCTCTCACAAATGGTGAGAGGAAACACCGGCCGCCAAGGAAGGAACGTCCGTGGCAACCATGAGGATGGCCACGATGAAGTTCCTGAACCACAGAGCTGGTGAGAACAACCTGGAACGGTTGATGGCCATGCAGAATCAACTTATGCAAACCATGATCAAAACTTTGGGTCAGTTGCAGGCCAACAACAACAACCCCATTCCGGCACCACCGCCACCACCACCGGCTCATAACAGACTAGGAGAGTTCATGATGTAAAGGTCCCAAAAATGTGAATACAAAGCAACCCTTGTTTGCAAAAGCTTTTGTTTCATATGTATGGAATTTGGGACTTGTTAAAACTTTTCCACATGTGATAACACACATGAGAATTTTCTTCACACTAGTCAAATGTTTATTTGAGAACTTGGAACCCAAGAGGGGTCTAAAACAAAGATGGGAAGTTCCCATATGTGTGAGAAAACAAAAATCAGATTTGGAACAATTTGTTCAAAATAAAAATCAAATGAGAGCAACACTAGGAATTTCCAAACTGTTGTGCTACAAATCTCATTTGCAGCAGCCAAATTTAAAATCAGGTTTCATATTTGAATTTCTTGGGTCCAAATTAGGGGGTGTGCAAAGTTTCCTGATTTATGGAAATGAATTGCAACCCATTTTCCAAATTGGACTTTAAATGACAAAGAATTCAAACACTCATTTGAATTTGGATGAAACTTGCCCAATTATCCAAATGCATACCAGATTTGAATTCCCACAATTGAATTCACTCAATATTCAAACTTGGGAGATATTTTAGAGGAGATAAGGAGGACTGACATGTGGGACCCACATGTCATTGGGAGGACTGAAAACTTGCAAAAAGATCTTCAGTAAAGCAGCCAGTCGGTGTTTGATTTCCTCCCACGCGAAGCAACGGCCGAAGCCGCCTTCCCTCCGCTCGACACCGAGCTCGGCCGACGCCTCCACCTCCTGCTGGGTTTCTTCGCGCTGGAGAGCTGCTGGACGCCGGTGGCTACCACCTCACGCCCTCTCCCGCCTCTTAACCGAAGCCATGGGCCATTTCTTCTCTCCCTCGCACCGAAGGACAGAGAACGCAGCCGCCTGGCTTCGATCCCTCGGGAGCTCGGGCAATTCATGTGAGCAGCGCCTCTTAGCAGCAAAACCACACCACCGTAGACCCCTCCACCTCCTCGAGTCATCGCCAGATGCGTTCGTGCAACCTACGCCGAGATCCTTGAGTTTCCGCGGCGGCCGCCATACCACGGCAGCTACGTGCTCCCATGGACAGCCTCCTTCAGAGCTTGTCACGACCAAGCAAGGCCACTCTGGGTCGTGCAGGAGCTCCGTGCAGCTTCCACCCGAAGCACAGAGCCTGCCTCGGCCTCTCGACGGCGAATTTTGAAGATCCTCTGCGGCCGGTGAAAACCAACCGTCCGGTATGATTCAGCAAAATTCCTGATCGATTGTTGTTTAGACAACACGAAACTTCGCACACACGGGCTACACTTGAGGGTGCACCAGTTTTCTTTTGAAACCTCGCATGAAACACACTGTGCACGGTGCAATTGCATGCTTTCCGAAGGCGGCTATGGCGGGAATGTGCGGGTGCACGGTGAACCCTAGGTTAGAGTCGTTTCCGAGCACCTATGCGGCCATGTCGAGCTTGGCCAACCTCCACTGGTGCTTTAGAGCCCTTCTAGGAAGCTTTTGGCGGGCTAGCTCAACGGGGTAACGTCGCCGGACTTCGTCCGAACCATTGCGCCGTCGCGGGCTAGTTTAGGGGACCTGCCAGCTCGAGAAAACCCCACCAGCGTGTTCCTCATGTGGAATTAGGGGCTGGCGGCGAGTTTCAGCGGCTGGGGTGGCCCGACGACCGATCCCGGAGCTACTCCGACGAGCCCGGCGGCGGGATCGCGCGGGAGCGGGAGGTGGAAGAAGACCTCGCCGGGCCCGCCTGTCAGTCACACGGCAACAGTGGGCTGGATACACTGTGGCGTGGGATCAATTGTGAAAGCACGGGAAATGACCCTGTGACCCCGTGTGGCACTTCCTCAGCAGCTGACACGTGCCCGTGGTCCCACAGTCAGGTTTAAACTTTTTCCCGGATTTATTCAAATTCCAGATTTTTCCCCAAACTTTAGAAGAGCATAACTTTTGCTAGGAACCTCCAGATTTAGTGATTCAAATTGGGTTGGATTCAGATTGACAAACTCTATCCAAATATGCAACCCAATTTGTATGAAAGTCTTTATTTAATTCCAGAAAATTCATTAAACATTTTCAGTAAAAGAATTTTAGAGGGAGTTTGGTGTATCCAAAAATCCCCAATTTTCGCCAGAACATTCTTTAGGGTGTTCTTAGATTTCTGTAAAAGTTTCAGCTCATTTGGAGTTGATTTGGTCAGGAGAATTCAGATTGTAAGTTACGGTGTTCAAATGAATACAGAAACATTTTCAGAGAATTTCCAAAACTTGTAAAATCAGTTCTGGGAAATTCTTAGCTCCAAAATTCCTTGGAAAATTCATGTATACTCTATGAACTATAATTGAAATTGTGGTTCACTTAGTTTGACATGAGCATGGGTGTTACCTCAGAATTAATTCATCTTTGATTAAACACTTAGAGAATTGTTCTGAATAACCCACTCCATGAAAAGTGCTAAATTTTGGTCCAGAGGACTTTCTTGTGACAAGGAACTCACATGAAATTTTCCAGCTCCATTGGAGTTCTGGATCACCACTGTCTTAGATAACCTATTGAGGTGATCAACACTTAAGTGGGAAAGCACTTAATATTTGATCTTAGCGTTTAAGCCCAACCCAAACCACTAGCACCAGTGTCATTTTAAATTCTTGAACAAAGTTCCAGTTTTAAAACTGTCCTTAGATCTTATTAACAAAAGCTCTTCAATTAAATATATATATATGCATGATCATATCGTGTAGCATATACGTGAAGAAGGTGAAAAGTACTTGAAGTGAAGATCAAGGAGGGAGTAAAACAAGTGATCAAGCTCCAAGTGATCATCACTAACTGATTGTAACCTTAGTCATCTTCAAAATAGGCAAGCCCCGGTTTGCATTTAACCAGTTTTATAAAGCATTTCATTTGTAGAGATCATAGTTTTGCATCATTGATTGCAGTAAGTCTAGATGATATTGAAAACCCCACTTGCATGACCAGAAATACCTAAGAGAGAAAGGGTAGAATGGCACCTCCTCGAGTGGATTTAGCTATGCTAAATGTTAGTAGGAAAGGTCCGGTAGAAGTCGAGTAGTTGGAAGCTACTCGCGAGTTTAGGGCTGGTTTACTCGGAACGGGTCCAATTTAGAGAAGAAGAGAAAAGTTCACACATAAGAAATGGAGACCGGGCAGGGAGGTTTAGATGCAGCAGGTTGCAGGCCGTGCGTGCATAGCCCTGCCTGTGTCGGTTAAGGCCCGTCCGTGCTTGGCCCTGTTGGAGAAGTTTGAGTTGTGTACCGGGCGCATACTGGCTATATGGGACCCAGGAAACCGATGTACCTTGGGAGATCCATAGTGGAACTTTTCCAGCTGCCTTAGGCTTTCGGCGTCAGGGTAGCAGGAGGTACCTCGCTTAAGAACATACCACTGCGGGTATGTACCTTGAGGGAGCTTGCGTACTCGAGGCAGTTGGACTGCATCCAATGTGGAAGATCTTGGGAAAGATGGCCGCGTACAACGTCAGTCGAGGTTGCTGCCGGCAACTCGGAGTACGGGTGTACGTGTCATGTAGTCCGGGCGTGTACTGATTCGAATCACCGTCGCTCGCGGTTATATGAGCATACTTGCCCACTGTCTTGACGTAGTAAGAACTGAACTGGTTATTCTTTTGAACTTGATAAGGCTGTGCTATAACTTGTATTGCAACCATCATTGAATTAGAGATAGGCTCATTAAACTTTACTTTCACTTTGTGCAAGGAGCATCGCAACAAATCATTTCTTGTTTGATTGTGGAGTTACGATGCTTTTCGGCTCAAGGTCTGCACAATGAGGCTTAAAATCTGAAAGCTAAGGATCAACTTTAGGCGAGTCCTTTATGCAAATCTAGCCAACCCAATTGCAACAGTCGTGCATATAGAGTTTCTTGCTTAGGAGAGACGGGTCAGACTTGCTAAGCCTATGTGCTCACGCTGGCTATATAAGTGGTTTCACAGGTTAACATCTATGCTGAAAAGAAGGTTGTCCGGTGAGACTCAGAGACTTCCGAGTCATTTAACACAGGGAGAACCCAGCCGCTGCTGCTTGTCTTCGTGTTGCTAGCGAGAGTAGTCCACAGGATGGACTTCATCTCGAGGGCTCTTAGTTATTTGACGTGAGTTGATATAGACTTCCGCTGTAGCTACTTGATGTAAAGTATTTACAAAGAAAAACTTGTAAGCTTCCGCTATTGTTTTATGTAATACATTGTTCCTCATATGTGTGCTGTTGGGTGCCGCATAACACGGCACCACCCAATGTGATTCCCGGGCGAGTGGCCTGTCTCGGCTGAGCAGGCCGCGTCAGCGTGGTATCAGAGCTGAGCCCTGTCTCAGTCGGTACCGCGCCCGTCTCAGTTGGTATCAGAGCCGCATTGGTAATAGCGCACGGAATAAGGAAGGTATTACGACCAAAATTTAGGATACGGTGAGGAAACGGTATTAGGCCCACATAAGGATTACTATTAGCTTATTATGAAGGTGGTAAACTAACTTATTTGTTATGTCAGAAAAATCGTGCATCTTGGGACGAGTTATGTCTTGGGGGGTGCACGTAAGTGCTGTCCACCAGTGCGCACAAGCTGAAGAGTGGAGCCCCACGGGTGGCAGGTAACCCGACCTGCTTTAGTATCCTCTACGACTCCTCATGTCGTTTGGGGTACTCGAGCAACGTCTGTCCCAGGCGTGCATGGTGCAATTTGGGAAACCCTGTCACGTGGTTAGTAATGTGAACACGTAGCTCAAGGCGTGTTTGTCTTGAGAACACCTGTGCGAGTGATGACGGACAGGTGTAAGAACTGTATGGATACCGGGTTCGGTGTGCAGCCGGACCTGACGATTGAGTGTGACTTGTGCAGGATTAACCACAAAATCGTAGTACGAATAGTACACGTTTGCGAGTGACCGTTTTAGTGCCACCTAAGATACATTTATGCCGGTATAATCCGGTTAGGATTTTCTTTTGGTGAGGTTACGTAGTACCGACATGCTTCTTATGGTGCGTCGACACCGTACTAAACTTAATAACCCATTTCCTTTGAAGAAATGAGTCATGAACTAACTTTCAACTAAAAACAGAAGTTTGGAACAAATATTAGTTGATGAACTCTTAGTTTGAGCTAAGATTCAAATGAGAGGAACACTAGGCTTCAAAGATTTCAAAAACGGAGTGCTCTTGTTTAGTCAGAAATTTTAGCTGGACTTCAACAGAGCATAACTCTGAGTATCTTGACCCAATTAAGGCGTATGATACAGTTCTGGAAAGATTTTCAAGTGATCTACAATTATTTGTAGAGTTCCAGAGCAAAATCACATGCTAAATGGGTAGAAAGTTCAGAGGAAGGTAAACTATCCAGAACCAGGACAGCAACAAAACCAAGCTGGACCTTTCTGTTTTTAAGCCATAACTTTCTATAGAGAAACCCTTAAGAAGCCTATGATACACCATTGCATAGGTTATGAAATTTGCAACATTGTTGTAGTTCAAAGTTTGTTCAGGTTCTTATTGTATTTACATATACAACTGTGATAAAATCAGCCACGTACAAAGGAGGTGCTGGCAAATTTTATCCAGGACTTCTGTCAACTTTGGAAAATCATAACTTTAAATCCGGAGATGATCTGGAGGCATATGAGTACTCGTTGGAAAGATACAGAAGTTAACTTTAACTTTAGTATGAAACTCGAGATAAGAAAATGCTTTTAACTAGATCAAAATCTGGATATAGTGCATAAAGGTCTGTCCTGTACAGATAGGCTGAATAGCTATGCCTACTAAGGAGTTGTGTAAACATGAATTTTGTTACTGCTTTCATAAAGTTTTGACATAATCATGTTTCCATTAGTCTCACAAACTGCTGAGTTCTCGTTTAACTCATCTCAACTACATTTTGCAGTATGGTTCGTACTCGCTCTAGGAGTAGGGCCGGAAGTTCTCGTCGAGGCGGTGATGCTTCTATTCCACCGCTGGAACCACCATCCACAGGATGGATGGATATTATGACTCGAGTCGTCGAGTCTAACCAAGAGAACGCTAGGCTACTCCAAGAAGCAACGCAAGAACACACATGCTTACTCCAAGCTTTGGTACAGCAAGGCGTACTCCAAAACACGCAACAAGTCGTTCCACCTCGGAACGCTTATCAGGATTTCTTGGCGACTCAACTGCCAATTTTTACTGAATCCACCGAACCTGTGGAAGCAGATCAATGGATTCGTGTCATGGAGTCCAAATTTGGAGTATTCGAGTGTGATGAATACCAGAAGACAAAGTTTGCCGTTCAGCAACTCCATGGAGCCGCCGGAAACTGGTGGGTGGATCATCTTGCCGCCATTCCGGAGGACCATCAAGTAGCATGGAGTGAATTTTGTGAAGCCTTTCGTACTCGTTACATACCACTAGGTATTGTCAAGGCAAAGCGGGAGGAATTTTTGGGCTTGAAGCAAGGGGACATGAGTGTCCTCGAGTATGTCAGGAGATTTAATCTTTTCGCCCAATATGCTCCCGAATATGTGGCGAAAGAAGAGGCACGGTGTGACCTATTCTTCCATGGCCTGAGTGACATATTACAGGATAAGTTGGCCGTACACAATAACGGCAGTTACACCGACATGGTCGATGCGGCCTTTATTCAATAGAAGCCGACACTTGAGTGGCAAGCGGAGAAGAGAAAGATGAGTGAGATCGAGCAGGCTAGCAAAAGTTGTGTGCCTCAGAAGTACCGTTTGGTGTATCAAACGCCACCCAGTGAAAGATGGAGGCCACCTGTACGATCAACTCCTCAGAGATTGATTGCTGGTCAAGTCCTACAACTTGCACCACCTCCACAGCCGCAGCATCAGACGGTGGTTTGTGCTCCATCGCTGCAGCCATATGTACCTAGCAGTCCACCGCAAGTCAACGAAGAACCGGAGAGGCATCCGTGTTTCACTTGTGGGCGCATGGGCCATTATGCTAGGCAATGTCCGGAGGGAATTCAAGGATGCGGGTCATCATATTTACAACAATACGGCCCGTATCTTAATCTGCAGATAGGAGGGCAGATAAGGGGCAATATTCACTATACGGTGATTGATGATGTTCCGGAGGGAGAAGCCGCTTTAGCAGGGATGTTTTCTCTGAATCAGCTACCGGTTTTAGTTCTCTTTGATTCTGGTGCCACACACAACTTCATTAGCCAATCCTTTGTGGCTCAACATCAGCTCCAAACAGTTTATACCAAGAGGCAATACCTCATATCTTCGCCCGGGGTCAGCAGTACCGCAAGTGAGGTTGTCTCCCGAGCACCTCTTTGTTTGGGGGGTAAAATATACACTACGACCCTCATTATTCTTGAAGGACTGAAGATCGATATCATTTTGGGGATGTCGTGGTTGAATTACCACAGAGCGGTTCTTAACATCAGCTCCAGGACCGTTGAACTCAACTCCCCACAGCACGGTCTTCATATATTAATTCTGGGCGCCAGACGGCAACAGATTGCAACAGTAAACCACACGGAAGCTGTTAAGATAGAGTACATTCCGGTGGTACATGAGTATCCGGATGTATTTCCCGAGGATTTACCTGGCATGCCGCCCAAATGAGACGTTGGGTTCAAGATCGAACTTATACCGGGAACCACACCGATATCACGAAGGCCGTACAAGATGGCACCCAATGAACTGGCAGAATTGAAGACACAGCTGAATGACCTAATGAGCAAGGGCTTTATACGACCGAGTTTGTCACCTTGGGGTTGTTCCGCGTTGTTTGTCAAAAATAAGGACGAAACACTACGGCTTTGTGTTGATTATCGTCCTTTGAACGCCGTTACCATCAAGAACAAGTATCCACTACCTCGCATTGATATGCTCTTCGATCAATTAGTGGGTGCGAAGGTATTTTCGAAGATGGATCTTCGGTCCGGATATCACCAGATTAAAATCCGGGCAGAAGATATTCCGAAGACGGCATTCTCAACGAGATACGGGCTGTATGAGTATCTCGTTATGTCTTTTGGTTTGACCAACGCCCCGGCACACTTTATGTACCTGATGAATTCAATGTTCATGCCATAGTTGGATAAATTCGTCGTTGTCTTCATCGACGATATCTTGGTGTACTCCAAGTCAGAGGAGGAACATTCTGAACACCTGCATATTGTGCTACAAAGATTGCAAGATCATCAGCTCTATGCAAAATTCAGCAAGTGTGAATTCTGGATTAATCAAGTACCTTTTCTTGGACACATCATTTCAGCGGAGGGCATCGCTGTAGATCCGAGTAAGATTATCCAAGTACAGAAATGGGAGTCACCAAAGTCAGTACATGAAATCCGAAGCTTCCTCGGTTTAGCGGGTTATTACCGGAGGTTCATTCCGGGTTTCTCCAAGATTGCTAAACCGATGATGGAATAATTAAAGAAGAATACCAGATTTGTATGGGGTGCTGCGTGTGAACAAGCTTTCAAGACTTTAGTGAAGCATCTCACAACAGCCTCAGTTCTTGCTCAGCCGGATACGACAAAGCCATTCGACGTTTATTGCGATGCATCTGGCATCGGTCTTGGCTGCGTGCTGATGCAAGAAAGACGAGTGGTCGCTTATGGATCTCGTCAACTCAGAACTCACGAGCAGCATTATCCAACTCATGATCTTGAGTTAGCTGCCGTGGTCCTTGCTTTGAAGCTGTGGAGGCATTACTTGCTCGGAAATCTTGTACACCTCTACACCGACCACAAGAGCTTGAAGTACATCTTCACTCAGAAAGAATTGAACATGAGGCAACGAAGATGGCTAGAGCTCATTAAAGATTATGAACTTGAGATTCATTATCATCCAGGAAAGGCGAATGTGGTCGCTGATGCGCTCATTCGTAAGGCGCATATCCATCACCTAAGTATCGCTGAAATGGATGATGACGAACCAAGCCTCCGTGTCATCCCGTATGGAGCTCTCTATAATCTCGCTCTCATCCCTACCATCCGAGAGGAGATCATTGAAGCTCAACGAAAAGACAAGGGAATGTTTCACATACGGTGAAGGATAAACAACGGAGAAATGAAGTGCTTCCGGAAGGACGATGAAGTTACTTTGTGGTTCAATGACCGGATTGTAGTACCCCGGGATATGGGACTACGGAAGAAAATTTTGGATGAAGCTCGTTTGTCCCAGTTTTCCATTCATCCGGGCAGCAATAAAATGTACCAAGATCTCCGGAAGAAGTTTTGGTGGACACGTATGAAACGTGAAGTTGCAAAGTACATTTCGGAATGTGATACGTGTCGAAGAGTCAAGGCCGACCATATGAAGAAGTCAGGCCTGTTGCAACCACTGGAAGTACCGGCATGGAAGTGGGAAGACTTAAGTATGGACTTCATCGTCGGATTGCCGATGACCTCCGACAACCATGATTCGATTTGGGTAATCGTTGACCGGTTAACGAAATCAGCACATTTCATCCCTGTGCACACTAGGTACAACGCAAAGCAGTATGCGGAGCTGTACATAGCACGGATCTTGTGCTTACATGGAGTTCCCCGTACCATTGTATCAGATAGAGGATTGCTGTTCGTAGCCCGTTTCTGGGAACAGCTACACACCTCCTTGGGGACGAAGTTGATTAGAAGCTCTGCGTATCACCCTCAAACCGATGGGCAAACTGAGAGGGTGAATCAAATACTGGAAGATATGCTAAGAGCATGTGCCATCCACCACGGTAACAGCTGGGATGATCACTTGCCGCTAGCGGAGTTCTAGTACAACAACAGATATCAGACGAGCATCAAAATGGCACCATATGAAGCTCTATACGGCCGGAAGTGCCGTACACCATTGAATTGGTGCGAATCCGGCGAACGCGTAACGTTCGGGGTTGATCTTGTCAATGAAGCCGAAGAGAGAGTTCGGATAATACAAGAGAACCTCAAAGCTGCCCAATCTCGTCAAAAGAGCTACGCGGACCAGAGACATCGACCGCTGCATTTCGAAGTCGGAGAGCACGTGTATCTTCGTGTGTCTCCGATGAAAGGGATTCATCGGTTCGGTGTCAAGGGGAAACTTGCTCCTCGATTCATCGGTCCGTTTACTATAACGGAGAAGTGCAGAAACGTAGCTTACCGGCTGGAACTACCGGCAAGCCTTGCCGGTATTCACAACATATTCCACGTGTCCCAGCTGCGGAAATGTCTCAAGTTTACGGCTGCCATCCGCACCGAAGACATCGACGAATTGAAGCCGGATCTCACCTACGTCGAGCAACCTATTCAGATTATCGACGAAAAGACCCGGATCACCCGGAACCGGACTTTGAAATTTTACAAAGTCCTGTGGAGTAATCATACCCCGGAAGAGGCGACGTGGGAAACCGAAGATTACATCCACAAGAACTATCCGGAGCTTTTGTCATAAACTTTGTAATTACCTCCCGCCTCGTTCTTCTTTTCAATCTCGGGACGAGATTCCTTTTAAGGGGGGAGGAATGTAAAGGTCCCAAAAATGTGAATACAAAGCAACCATTGTTTGCAAAAGCTTTTGTTTCATATGTATGAAATTTGGGACTTGTTAAAACTTTTCCACATGTGATAACACACATGAGGGTTTTCTTCACACTAGTCAAATGTTTATTTGAGAACATGGAACCCTAGAGGGGTCTAAAACAAAGATGGGAAGTTCCCATATATGTGAGAAAACAAAAATCAGATTTGGAACAATTTGTTCAAAATAAAATTCAAATGAGAGCAACACTAGGAATTTCCAAACTGTTGTGCTACAAATCTCATATGCAGCAGCCAAATTTAAAATCCGGTTTCATATTTAAATTCCTTGGGTCCAAATTAGGGGGTGTGCAAAGTTTCATTTTTTATGGAAATGAATGGCAACCCATTTTCCAAATTGGACATTAAATGAAAAAGAATTCAAACACTCATTTGAATTTGGATGAAACTTGCCCAATTATCCAAATGCATACCAGATTTGAATTCCCACAATTGAATTCACTCAATATTCAAACTTGGGAGATATTTTAGAGGAGATAAGGAGGACTGACATGTGGGACCCACATGTCATTGGGAGGACTGAAAACTTGCAAAAAGATCTTCAGTGAAGCAGCCAGTCGCTGTTTGATTTCCTCCCACGCGAGGCAACGGCCGAAGCCGCCTTCCCTCCGCTCGACACAGAGCTCGGCCAACGCCTCCACCTCCTGCTGGGTTTCTTCACGTTGGAGAGCTGCTGGACGTCGGTGGCTACTGCCTCACGCCCTCTCCCGCCTCTTAACCGATGCCACGGGCCGTTTCTTCTCTCCCTCGCACCAAAAGACAGAGAACGCAGCCGCCCGGCTTCGATCGCTCGGGAGCTCGGGCAATTCAAGTGAGCAGCGCCTCTTAGCAGCAAAACCACACCACCGTAGACCCCTCGACCTCCTCGAATCATCGCCAGTTGCTTTCGTGCAACCTACGCCGAGATCCTTGAGTTTCCACGGCGGCCACCATACCACGGCGGCAACGTGGTCCCGTGGACAGCCTCCTCCAGAGCTTGTCACGACCAAGCAAGGCCACTCTGGGTCACTCAGGAGCTCCGTGCAGCTTCCACCCGAAGCACAGAGCCTGCCTCGGCCTCTCAACGGCGAATTTTGAAGATCCTCTCCGGCCGGTGAAAACCAACCTTCCGGTATGATTCTGCAAAATTCCCGATCAATTGTTGTTTAGACACCACGAAACTTCGCACACACGGGCTACACTTGAGGGCGCACAAGTTTTCTTCTGAAACCTCGCATGAAACACACTGTGCACGGTGCAATTGCAAGCTTTCCGAAGGCGGCTGTGGCGGGAAGGTGCGGGTGCATGGTGAACCCTAGGTTAGAGTCGTTTCCGAGCCCCTATGCGGACATGCCGAGCTTGGCCAACCTCCACTGGTGCTGTAGAGCCCTTCTATGAAGCTTTTGGCGGGCTAGCTCAACGGGGCGACTTCGCCGGACTTCGTCCGAATCATTGCGCCGTCGCGGTCTAGTTTAGGGGACCTGCCAGCTCGAGAAAACCCCACCAGCGTGTTCCTCGCGTGGAATTAGGGGCTGGCGGCGAGTTTCAGCGGCAGGGGTGGCCGGACGACCAATTCCGGAGCTACTCCGGCGAGCCCGGCAGCGGGATCGCGGGGGAGCGGGAGGTGGAAGAAGACCTCGCCGGGCCCGCCTGTCAGTCGCACGGCAACAGTGGGCTGGATACACTGTGGCGTGGGATCAATTGTGACAGCGCGGGAAATGACCCTGTGACCCCGTGTGGCACTTCCTCAGCAGCTGACACGTGCCCGTGGTCCCACAGTTAGGTTTAAACTTTTTCCCGGATTTATTCAAATTCCAGATTTTTCCCCAAACTTTAGAAGAGAATAACTTTTGCTAGGAACCTCCAAATTTAGTGATTCAAATTGGTTTAGATTCCGATTGCCAAACTCTATCCAAATATGCAACCCAATTTGTATGAAAGTCTTTATTTAATTCTAGAAAATTCTTTAAAAATTTTCAGTAAAAGAATTTTAGAGGGAGTTTGGTGTATCCAAAAATGCCCAAATTTTTCCGGGACATTCTTTAGGGTGTTCTTAGACTTCTGTAAAAGTTTCAGCTCATTTGGAGTTGATTTGGTCAGGAGAATTCAGATTGTAAGTTACTGTGTTCAAATGAATACAGAAACATTTTCAGAGAATTTCCAAAACTTGTAAAATCAGTTCTGGGAAATTCTTAGCTCCACAAATCCTAGGAAAATTCATGTAGACTCTATGAACTATAATTGAAATTGTGGTTCACTGAGTTTGACATGAACATGGGTGTTACCTCAGAATTAATTCATCTTTGATTAAACACTTAGAGAATTGTTCTGAATAACCCACTCCATGAAAAGTGCTAAATTTTGGTCCAGAGGACTTTCTTGTGACAAAGAACTCACATGAAAATTTTCAGCTCCATTGGAGTTCTGGATCACCACTGTCTTAGATAACCTATTGAGGTGATCAACACTTAAGTGGGAAAATCACTTAACATTTGATCTTGGTGTTTAAGCCCAACCCAAACCACTAGCACCAGTGTCATTTTAAATTCTTGAACAAAGTTCCAGTTTTAAAACTGTCCTTATATCTTATTAGCAAAAGCTCTTCAATTAAATATATATATATATGCATGATCATATCTTGTAGCATATACGTGAAGAAGGTGAAAAGTACTTGAAGTGAAGATCAAGGAGGGAGTAAAACAAGTGATCAAGCTCCAAGTGATCGTCACTAACTGATTGTAACCTTAGTCATCTTCAAAACAGGCAAGCCCCGGTTTGCATTTAACCAGTTTTATAAAGCATTTCATTTGTAGAGATCATAGTTTTGCATCATTGATTGCAGTAAGTCTAGATGATATTGAAAACCCCACTTGCATGACCAGAAATACCTAAGAGAGAAAGGGTAGAATAGCACCTCCTCGAGTGGATTTAGCTATGCTAAATGTTAGTAGGAATGGTCCGGTAGAAGTCGAGTAGTTGGAAGCTACTCGCGAGTTTAGGGCTGGTTTACTCGGAATGGGTCCAATTTAGAGAAGAAGAGAAAAGTTCACACATAAGAAATGGAGACCTGGCAGGTAGGTTTAGATGCAGCAGGTTGCAGGCCGTGCGTGCATAGCCCTGCCTGTGTCGGTTAAGGCCCATCCGTGCTTGGCCCTGTTGGACAAGTTTGAGTTGTGTACCGGGCGCATACTGGCTATATGGGACCCAGGAAACCGATGTACCTTGGGAGATCCATAGTGGAACTTTTCCAACTGCCTTAGGATTTTGGCGTCAGGGTAGCAGGAGGTACCTCGCTTAAGAACATACCACTGTGGGTATGTACCTTGAGGGAGCTTGCATACTCGGGGCAGTTGGACTGCGTCCAATGTGGAAGATCTTGGGAAAGGTGGCCACGTACAACATCAGTCGAGGTTCCTGCCGGCAACTCGGAGTACGGGTGTACATGTCGTGTACTCTGGGCGTGTACTGATTAGCTCGCGGTTATATGAGCATACTTGCCCACTGCGTCTTGACGTAGTAAGAACTGAACTGGTTATTCTTTTGAACTTGATAAGGCTGTGCTATAACTTGTATTGCAACCATGATTGAATTAGAGATAGGCTCATTAAACTTTACTTTCACTTTGTGCAAGGAGCATCGCAACAAAGCGTTTCTTGTTTGATTGTGGAGTTACGATGCTTTTCGGCTCAAGGTCTGCACAATGAGGCTTAAAATCTGAAAGATAAGGATCAACTTTAGGCGTGTCGTTTATGCAAATCTAGCCAACCCAATTGCAACAGTCGTGCATATAGAGTTTCTTGCTTAGGAGAGACGGGTCAGACTTGCTGAGCCTATGTGCTCACACTGGCTATATAAGTGGTTTTGCAGGTTAACATCGATGCTGAAAAGAAGGTTGTCCGGTGAGACTCGGAGACTTCCGAGTCATTTAACACAGGGAGAACCCAGCCGCTGCTTCTTGTCTTCGCGAGAGGAGTCCGCGGGCTGGACTTCATCTCGAGGGCTCTTAGTTATTCGATGTGAGTTGATATAGACTTTCGCTGTAGCTACTTGATGTAACGTATTTACAAAGAAAATCTTGTAAGCTTCCGCTATTGTTTTATGTAATACATTGTTCCTCATATGTGTGCTGTTGGGTGCCGCACAACACGGCACCACCCAATGCGATTCCCAGGCGAGTGGCCTGTCTCGGCTGAGCGGGCCGCGTCAGCGTGGTATCAGAGCTGAGCCCTGTCTCAGTCGGTACCGCGCCCGTCTCACATGAGGATTCGACCACCCACCTTTGCTCAAGCTAACGACCCCATGGAGGCCGACGACTAGTTGAAATCCATGGAGAGGACGCTTGCCATAGTGCAGTGCAATGACCGAGAGAAAGTTCTTTTTGCGTCGCACCAACTCATGGGAGATGCCGCTGACTGGTGGGATGCCCTATGCAACGCTCATGTCGACCAAGAGACGATCACTTGGACTGAGTTCAAGGAGAGTTTCCAATCTCATTACATCCCTGCTGGTGTAATGATGCTTAAGAGACAGGAGTTTGAAGGTCTCCGCCAAGGACAGAAGAGCGTGAATGAGTACCTCAACAAGTTCACACAACTGTCCCGGTATGCCCCCGAATATGTCAACTCAGACCAGAGGAAGCAATACCTGTTCATGAGAGGGTTGAACAATGACATTCAGGTTCAGCTCCTCAACAATGACTACGCGAGCTTCCAGGAGCTGGTTGACAAGGCTATAGTGGTTGAAATCAAGATCCGAGAGATCGAGCGAGAGGGCAAGAGGAAGATGCCATACCAGCCACAAGGGAGCAACGCACGACCTCGGTACATGCCCCCATCTGCACTGCAGTATGGGTCGACCGCTCCTGCATACCACCCTAGTCAGCCATCACAGCAACGACCCGTTGCACAAGCACCTCGTGTGCCTTTGCCTCCTGTGCCCCGACCCAACATGGGCGCTCCTGTTCAAAACCCCCCGCCCCAACGTACCTGCTGCCATGGGCAACAGGGCATGCTTTGCATGCGGGGAAACAGGACACTTCGAGAGCCAGTGCCCGAGGAGAGGTCCTGGACAGCAAGGCAACGTGCCCAAGCAAAACCCGCCACCAAACGGAGGGGACAATCAAGGAAACCGTGCACGGCAGTACTATGCTCGTGGAAACGTGAATCATGTCTCTGCTGAGGACTCACAACAGGCTGAGGACGTTGTACTTGGTATGTTCCTTGCCAATTCCAACCCAGCCACCATTTTATTTGATTCTAGAGCATCACATTCCTTCATATCATCCAATTATATTGCCAAGCATAATCTACCCATATGACACTTAAAATGTGCTATGTTAGTTAATTCTCCCGGTGGAGAGATGAGGACTAATATAGTATGTCCGAAAGTAAGCCTTAAAATAAGGGAGGTAGACTTCCTTGCCAACCTCATTGTCTTGGATTCCCAAGGGCTTGACATAATACGCGGGATGGATTGGTTAAGCAAGCCCAACGGAGTAATCCAATGTGCTGAGAGGAGCGTGCAGTTGACAAACGAGCACGGTATTCGTATCGAGTTTAAGTCAGCCCAACAAACAACCAATAAGGCAAGTTTGAACCACGTCGAATGAGCAACGTTGGACAGCATTCCAGTGGTTCAGGAATTCTCGGACGTGTTTCCAGAAGAGCTTCCAGGTATGCCACCTGACCGGGACATTGAGTTTTCCATTGGTTTGGTACCCGGAACTGCACCCATAGCAAAGAGACCCTATAGGATGCCCACCAATGAACTAGTGTAACTCAAGAAGCAAATTCAGGAGCAGTTGGAGAAGGGTTTTATATGTCCAAGCTCGTCACCATGGGGAGCCCCCGTGCTCTTCGTAGACAAGAAGGATGGGACCCAAAGGATGTCCGTGGATTATAGGTCTCTCAACGAGGTGACAATCAAGAACAAACACCCTATGCCCCGTATAGAAGACCTATTCAACCAAATGAAAGGAGCCCGACTGTTCTCCAAGATTGATCTTCGGTCGGGATACTTCCAGCTGAAAATTAAGCCCTCCTATATACCCAAGACTGCTTTTCGGACACGGTATGGTTCATATGAATATACCGTCATGTATTTTGGGTTAACAAATGCCCTACATACTTCATGTACCTTATGAACAAGGTTTTCATGGAGTACTTGGATAAGTTCGTCGTGGTTTTTATCGACGACATTATGGTGTATTCAAAAAGTGAGGAGGAGCATGAAGAACATTTGAGATTGACCTTGCAGAAAATGCGCGAGCATCAATTGTATGCCAAGCTTAACAAGTGTCAATTTTGGCTAAATGAGATATCGTTCCTAGGCCACATTATCTCCGAGGAAGGAGTATCGGTTGATCCCGGAAAAGTGGGAGATGTTCTGAAGTTGAACCAACCGCAAAACGTGAATGACGTTCGGAGTTTTCTTGGGATGGCTGGATACTACCGACGCTTCATCAAGGACTTCTCTAAGATAGCAAAGCCTATGACAGAGTTGCTAACGAAGGGAAAAGCGTTCCAGTGGACATCAGCGTGCCAAGAGAGCTTTGAGGAACTTAAGAAAAGGCTAACTGTAAGGGCCTCAGTTTTGACACCTACTCGAAGTGTTCATCACCACACCACACACTTAATTTGAAGTAAGTTGATGAACACAAACGAAGAGCAAGTAACCACCATCAACATGCTCATTAGAGAACAAACTCACATATTGCAAAAGTGGTATTTCCCACATGTGATATAGGTGGGCTGGACATATGAAAACTCCTACACATTGTTAAGGATGTCCATGCCAAGTTTCACCCAAATTCAAAACCTTTTTGAGATCATTTTGGGTATAGTTAGAAAGAGGGCAGTTTGAAACCATATTCAAATTCAAACTGTTTTTATCCCATGAATTTAAAAGTGGGAGGCATATTCTTATTCAACACATTTTTGTGAGCTCACACACCAATTTTCACTCCATTTGGAGTTGATCTTGACATGAGCTAAGTGGGACAAATTCAAACTTTATTTGAATTCAAAACTGAACTTGTGCTAAAATTCATTCAAAGAAAACCCAATTTGAATTCTGATCAATTCAAATGGCTCATGGGTGAATAATTTGAATCACCATGGGTATTTTGGGGCTCACTGTTTACAACAGTGATTAGGAGTAAATTTCAGAGGTTAAAATTGGAAGTGCGACCCACATGTCAGCCACTACTCCAACTCAAACCGACTGAAAACCCAGCTCGGGTTCTTGCGCCGGACTGAGCAGCCGCCACGGCGAAGAGGCGACCGGGACACCACCTTCTTGCCGCCCCGACGTGCTGAACCGCCTCACAGCCCCCTTATCTACGCCACCGCCCTGATCGGAGCGATCACCGCACACTCTGCTGCTTCCTCGCATCAGAACCGTGCCATCGCTGCCGAGCACTTGGAGCTGATCAGGGAAGCTTGATCACCACCTCTCCGTCCCCTCCAAAGCCACGGCAAGGTACTAGAAACCTACCGTCTTCCCCGCTGCCAGAATTCAGCTGAAACAGGTCGATCTCGGCTATACCGAGAGTTCAATCCGGTTACCTAACGCCGCCGGACTTCGGGCTCCCGTGGACAGCCCAACCAGGGCGTTGTCACGCTTGAGCCAAGGCACCCTTGGACGCGCTGGTGACCGGTGCTGCTCACCCCCGAGCCACAGCCCGAGTGGTTGCTCACCGGCGGCGAATTTCCAGTTTTCCCCTTTCTGTAAGCAGAACGACCTTCGGGTATAGTTCCATCAAATTCGTACTCTAGAAAGGATTAGAGGGCCTCAATCTGCTCTCACACAAACTAGACACGGTAACGCACAAGTTGCCTTCACAAACTTTGGCCGGAGGACCTCTGTACCCGGCGTAATTCGAAGTTTACCGACGGCGGAACAAACGGGAGGCATCGGGTGCACGGTGAGGACCTACTTCGGGCCTCCCCCGAGCTGCCTCAAGCTCATGTCGACCTTCCCTGAGGTCCACTGATGGATCCCGACCGGTTCCTCGAGTAGTTGAGATGCTAGGGGAGTCAGCCGACACGGTCGAAGTTTATCTGAGGCGGCGGCTCGTCGCCGACCATGTACCGGCCGTTGTCATGACGAGCTGACCCCAGAATCCTGTTCCCCGAGTGAATGTAGGCAGGGGCGGCCAAGATTGTGAAGTTTGGAGCTTTACAGAAGCTGCCGGCGAGCTCTCCGGCGAGGTCCCTCGGCGGCGGAGCGCGGGCGGCGAGAGGTTGACGAAGGGGGTGGACCCCAGCTGTCAGCCGGAGATATTTTGAATCGGGATCGGGCTGCGGCTGGGATTGGGTGTGCTGGCGCATAAAAACCTTGTGGGCCTCCGTGTGCTGTCGCCTCGGCGCTCAACATGTGTCCCTGCGGGCCCCGGCAGATTTAAAATTTTCCCCCGATTTTCAGATTCCATTCAAACTTCAAATCCTCATAACTTTGGCTAGGAAGCTCCAAATCAAGTGAACCAAATTTTGTTGGATTCAGCTCTCTGAGCAATTTCCAGCAAATCAAGTTTCACTTCATGAAAACCCTTATTTCTCCCGAATTAATTCCTCAAAGTTTAAACTGTTAGGAATTTTAACTGGAGAATCCTTTGGAGGAAAATCCTGAAATTTTGCTGGGATGTTCACCAAACTATCCCTGAACTACCATAAAAGTTTCAGACCCATTTCAGCTCATTGGATCCACCTAATGGTGTGATTAGTGAAACTGTTCCAGAGAAAATAGAAAATGTTCAGAAACATTTTAAGAATTTTCTCTGAAATCGTTTAGCTCATATCTTTAGTTAGGAACCTTCAAATTAAGTGAGACCAACACCATTAGAACCCTCTGAAAATCTAATTTTCAGGAAGTCATAGTTTGTTTCATGAAAATCCTTAGAACACCCAAAAAGCCTTCAATTAAGGTCAAGTACATGATTAATTGTGGAGGGCTCAAATGAGCTTTGCTGCAACTAAAACTTGACCACGTCTTTGTTTAGGTTGTAACCAAGCCACAGTAAAAATTTCACAGTCATTGGGCTTGTCTAGTAAGAGTTATAGACTTCACAACATTAAAAGTTAATACAACTGCATTTAAATTAATACATGTATTGCTTCTATCATGTAGTCGCTAAGGTCGAGGAGGAAACCGAAGTCCTAGACTTCGTTACTCCGGAGGAGAAGCTAGCCTATGACCAAGAGCAGCAAGGCAAGCTCCGGTTTGCATTAACCTTTTACAATTTTTTATTGTTTTGAGCACTTACTTGAGTATTATGATTCTTTGCATTAGAGTCGTGTGTGGAAACCCAATTGCATAGCCAAGAAAGCCATGGGTGGGAATTAGGATTGCAAACCCCGTTAGCTACTGTAATGCTAAGATAGTGTAGGATTCGGTACAAGTCGAGTAGTTGGAACTACTCGCGAGCATAGGCTAGAGGCACTCGACTCGGGTAGAAAATAGCACATGAAACAAATGGCAAGAATATGAGACCAAGCGGGGAGTAAGGGCATCAGGACTTGGGGCCTGTGTGCTATAGCTCCGCTTGTGTCGATTGAGGATCGAGCCGTGTGCGGGCCTGTTGAACAAGCTAGAACAGTACCGAAGACCTACCGGCTATATGGGAACCGGGAAACCGATGTAACTCGGGTAGCTGGGTGTTGAGGCATAGCTGGTCGTTCAGAGGGTAGGTTGAGAGCTCGAGGTGTAAATCGGCTGGCGGCACTGAGATGTGCGTGCAGAGACCTCTTGCTCGGGATGATTGGACCGGTTCAACATTTGGCTAACGGGTGAAAGGTAGTTGCGTACGGCGTCTGTGATGGTTGTTGTAGGCAACATCGAGTACGGGCGTACGTGACGGGTTGTTCGGGTAACCCTGCAGGTGTAAATCGATTATAATCGCCGTCCCTCGCGGTCAGTGAGTACCACTTGTTCACTGTACTGTGATGTAGAAAGAACAGGCTAGTTACATGTTAAAATGTTGCTGATTGAAAGATGGACTTGATTGCTAATGACTTGCTGTAGTTTAGAGCTAACTAAAGTTCATTTCAGCTTTGGGCAAAGTACATGAGAGAAATGCGTTTCTTGTTTGATTGCGGCTCTCTCATGTACCTTAGCGTAAGGTTCTCCACAACCTGCTGCTAAAACTTGAAAGTAAGGTTCTACTAATTAGGCGAGTCCTTGCAAATGATTTTTACCTCATGTAACCCATCACCCCTCATTTAGAAGTTCCATGTTTAGGTGAGATGGGTCAGACATGCTGAGCCTTCGTGCTCACTGCTTGTGTTTGAAGCTTGTGCAGGGTTCTATGAGGAAGGGACTCCCGAAGAGGAGACGGAACCCCAGGAGGGGAACCCCGTCGAGTGGGAGTCGTGCACGCCGCAGAGTTAGTGTGCGTGTGTGCTAGCAAGGACACGTTCAAGGGCTGAACGTGGACTTGATGCGTAGTCTACGCCCGTGAGTGTAGACTGGAACTATTTTGATGTAAACATGTTCATAAACTTGTTTATGTAATAAAATTTTGCTTCCGCTTTGTACCTTTGACGTGTGTTATCCGGTGCTATGCAACGCAGCACCCCTCAGCGTGATCCTGGCTCGACAAGACCTTTGGGGTCGTGTCAGCGTTGGTATCAGAGCTCGCTTTAGGTTTAACGCACTACAAAGGTCATCTTTTTCAAAAATCCAGTGAGGAATGAGTTAGTAGCCCCTATAAGGATGTTATTAGCATATAGAAAGTGGCATACTAACCTATTGTCTTATGTCGGAAAATCGTGTATCTCAGGACGTTTATGTCTTGGGGGGTACACGTAAGCGCTGTCCACCAGTGCGCACAAGCTGAAGGGTGGAGCCCCACGGGTGGCAGGTAACCCGACCCGCTTTGATATCCTCTACGACTCTTCATGTCGTTTGGGGTATACGAGCAACGTCTGTCCATGGCGTGCGTTGTGCAACTTGGGAGACCCCGTCACGTGGTCTGAAACGTGAACACGTAGCTCAAGGCGTGTTTGGCTTGAGAACATCCGGGCGAGTGATGACGGCCGGGTGTACGAACTGTATGGATTCCGGGCTCGGTGTGCAGCAGAGTCTGATGATTGTTTGAGTTTCTGCAGGTAGTCTGACCACGAGACAGTAGACGTGTAGCATCCGTGTGCGAGTGACATTTAGTGCCACTGAAATAACGAAGCCGGCTAAGTCCGGTATTGGATTTTCTTTGTGAGGACGTAGTACCGACATGATCTGGTGACGCATCGACGTCACACCCCACTAAATGAAAAACTTCATTTAAAAACTTGAAGGTTTTGATCCAAAGTAGTAAAACTTGATGTAACTCCTTCCCTTGAACAGGATATTCAAAGTTAACAAGTTTCCAACTTATAGGTTGTTAAGGACAGAGCACTCTGTGTTCAGCTGAATCAAGGCTGAAGTTAATCAGAGGTTAGAGGTTGAGTTCTTTCGAGGTTGGGGTCATATGATACATTTCTGGAAAGCTCTGGAAGAGCTTTACAACTTTTCTGTTGAGGTCCAGAGGTGTTTCATCCCTTAACCAATCGAAAAACGCAGTAGAGTTGAAACTGTCCAGAAAACAGGGCAGAGCAAACACTCTCTGTAAATTAAGAATAACTTCCTGTTTAAAATCCAAAAATAGAAAATGAGGTAGTTCTGGAAATCTTATGATATGGGTTACAACTTTGTAAAAGAAAGTTTTGTCAGATTAGGAACAGAATTAACTGGAATTCTTGGATTAAATCAGTACCTAAAGCAGGGAGGTGCTGTCCAGATTTCTCCAGAAATTCTGTTAACTTTGGTATCTCATAACTTTTGAACCAGGACAGATCTTAGGCCAAGTAAATACTTTCTGGAAAGATATTGAAGTTAGCTTTAACTTTGATGTTGAGCTCCAAAATTAGTTTTGCTTTCAACATGGCCTAAATCAGGTTGAAATGGAAACTGGTCAGGGCTGTCATGGGAACAGCAGATCAGCAGTCAAATTTGTTTAAAATTTGAACTACGTTTCCAAGTTTTATGGGTTCAATGACATGTCTTATGTTGTAACTCAGAGGTTTACTGTTTAAATAAATATTTGACATTTCTCAAATATATTTTTACAGATGACAGCAGATAAGCAATTGGAGAACGGGTGGGTGGTGTCCCACTGTTCTCGCCGTAGCGGCTACCCGGAAGCATTGTGGCAAATTCTCCAATATTTCGGGTACAACCAGATGCTGCAGTACTTCGCCAAGGAAGAAGGCGAAGAGGGGAACAAGACGTGGACGATCCATGTCAAAGTCCCTGCAGGACCTACGCCACCCGGTTTGGTGCCGTTCACCGTCACGGTGAGAGGAAGACAACCGGAAGGGATGTGGCAAGTGGCAGCCCGTGACACCATGTCACGTTTCTGCCAACTACACGTGCAGGCTATGGAGGGCACTCCATACGCGCTCGTTCCGGTGGAGGGACGGGCTCAGCATGTGTGGGAAGAGAGGTACCTGGAGGCAACGGACCCGAGTTGCCCAAGGTACAACCCCGCGGAGGCAAATCTCAGCCTCCAGATGAGGGCGGGAAACGCCGTGATAGACAGCCAAGCTGTTCATACGGAGCATCTCGCCACGAAGCTCAAAGAGAGCACGAGCCGTGGAGACTATTTCGAGAGTGCCCACAGCGCACTCCGCAATGTGCTCCTTCCGACGATCAAGCGACTGAATGAATGACATAATCAGTTGCATCGTCTGAAGAAGGCGAAGAGAAAAAGCCGTGTCGACATCGCGGCGTTGCAAGAACTGGTACAGAATCTAACCCAGCAGAACGAGGAACTTACTCAAGAGCGGGACGACGCTATTGAGGAAGGGCAAGGCTGGGAAGAAGATTACAACCAGGCTATGGACGAGGTGCATGCTTTGCAGGACCTCGTACCTCCGGTATTGGGCATACCGGTGGTCTTGGGTCTTCCAGCAATGGGAGAACCCGGGATGGGAGAAGAGGTGGTAGATCCAGAGCCACCAGCAGAGGTACCGGAGGAGGACGACCCACAGGAGGTCGAGTTCTACTACGAGTAGGGGGTTACAGTTGCCATGTAGGGCAGCCAGGGTAGTGTAGCCCAAATTTTGTAATCGGTGACATGTCGTGTAGACAGTAGCGTATGTATAGGTAGTGACGACATGAGCACGACTTCTCGGAGACCCGAGAATAATATATCTTGTATAAAGTTTATGCTTTATCAATCTATGTGAATGTTGTGCAAATTAATCATGTGTCACTTCAATACCTACTGTTGCATATGGAATTTTTAGTAAGACATGTGCTAATTGCTACTGTTTTGAATTTCAGAATGACGCGTACTCGTGCCAACCCGGACGTTGGGGGTACCAGTCAAGGGGGAGAAACCTCCCAACAGCCTCCCGAGAACTCCTCGGGACAGCAACAGCAACAGCAAACACCGCCACCGCCACTGCCAACGGTTACACTGGCCGACATCGTCGCGGCAATGGCGGGTTCACATCAGCAGCACACGGAGTTGCTGCAAACGCTTATCGCCAATACGTCTCGCCCAGAGAGACGTCATGACCGTGAGGAGCGTCAACAGAGCTCCTACTCCGGCTTCCTGGCAACTCATCCCCCGGTATTCTCAAGGGCGGATGAACCTCTTGACGCGGACAACTGGCTCCGCGCCATAGAGATGAAGTTCGTGCTGCTCCAGATAAGTGAGCAGCGCAAGAATCAGTTCACGGTCCAGCAGCTCCAAGGATCCGCGAGCGCGTGGTGGGCCAACTTCTGTGCTTCACAGCCCACCGACCGAGTGATGACCTGGGCGGAGTTCCGGATGGCCTTCAGGGCCTATCATATACCGCCAGGTTTAAGAGGAAGACGCAGGAGTTCCTGCACCTGCAGCAAGGGAGCCGGAACGCGCTGGAATACTCCAGGGCGTTCAATGATCTCTCGCTCTACGCGTGTATCACACAGATACTGACGAGAAGCGGCGGGACCACTTTTACCAGGGGCTTAACCCGCTCCTGAAGGACAAGTTGGCGATGTTCAATCGCGGCAGCCTCAACGACATCATTGATGCTGCGATTGTTCAGGAGGACTCCGGCAAGGAGTTAGCGGCAGCGGAGAGAAAGCGAAGCTTGCCACAGAGCAGGCGGAGAAGGAGGCGGTCCTTCTCAGAAGTTTCGGATGGTGAATCGCCCACCATCAGGTCCACGCTGGCAGCCACCACAGCGGTCGATGCCGTTCTGCAGTCGGCCGTACTTTTCACCGGCATTCAGGCCGGTGCTGCCAGTACCACCTCCGCAACAACAGCAACAGCGGGCGATGCCGCGTGCGTATGCACCTCAGCAGCGCATGCCGGGCTTTCATCCCCCGAGCACTACACCAGCAGCGGCCACATGTTACAAGTGTGGTCGTGCAGGACACTTCACGAGCAGTTGCCCGGAGAGGCAAGGCGGCGGAGTTGCACCACCGTTCCCGGGGAGGAATCAACCCCGGAACCCTACTAATGCGCGGCGGGCAAACCCTAGGCCCGGCACCGTCCACCAGCTTGCCATAGAGGACGTGCCGGAGGGCGAGCCAATCCTTGCGGATATGTTCCAACTCCACCAGCATCCCGCTATAGTACTGTTTGATTCAGGCGCCACGCATAGCTTCATTAGCCAAGCTTTTATTGATAAATATAGCTTGCAAATACTACCCACCGATAGTCCTTATGTGATCTGTTCACCAGGTGGGAAAATTTCAGCAAGCATGATGGTCCCAAAAGCGCCATTGTGCTTAGAGGGTAGAGTCTACCCTACGTCTCTCATAATCTTAGAGGGACAAAAGGTCGATGTCATCTTAGGGATGTTGTGGTTAACCCGCCACGGTGCTGTTTTAGACACAGTCCTCCGAGTTGTGCACTTGAACTCAGGAGTGCACGAGTCTCACTCATTATTTCTGGACAGTCCAGAAATAAAACTTCCAAGTGTCTATCAAGCCACAACCATCAGATTGGAAGATATTCCAGTGGTCCGAGAGTTTCCTGATGTATTCCCGGACGATTTGCCGGGGATGCCACCCGATAGAGAGGTGGAGTTCAGGATTGAACTTGCACCGGGAACCATCCCAATATCCCGAAGGCCGTACAAGATGGCGCCCAAGGAGTTGGCTGAACTGAAGACTCAGCTCACGGACCTTCTGGAGAAGGGTTTTATTAGGCCGAGCTCCTCGCCACGGGGCTGTTCGGCATAATTTGTCAAGAAGAAGGATGAGACGTTACGGCTTTGCGTGGACTATCGTCCATTAAATGCTGTAACCGTCAAGAACAAGTACCCGTTGCCACAGATCGATGTGTTGTTTGATCAGTTGGTCGAAGCAAAGATTTTTTCCAAGATGGATTTAAGATCCGGGTACCATCAGATTAAGATAAGGGCTGAGGACATTTCAAAGACAGCTTTCTCGACAAGGTACGGACTTTATGAGTACCTGGTCATGTCCTTCGGCCTTACCAATGCTCCAGCTCACTTCATGTACTTGATGAACTCGGTATTCATGCCAGAGCTGGACAAGTTTGTCGTGGTATTCATCGACGACATACTGGTATATTCCAAGTCGGAGGAAGATCACAAGAAGCATCTGCGTATAGTCTTGCAACGGCTGCGGGATCACAAGCTATACGCGAAATTCAGCAAATGCGAGTTCTGGATATCGCAAGTGCCTTTTCTCGGGCATATCATCTCAGTGGAGGGTATCGCTGTAGACCCAAGCAAGATCACTCAAGTGCTGAATTGGAAATCCCCGAGAACTGTTCATGAGGTACGGAGTTTCCTCGGACTCGCGGGATATTATCAGAGGTTCATTCCGAACTTCTCGAAGATTGCCAAGCCTATGACAGAGCTGCTGAAGAAGGCTACCAAATATGTTTGGAGTCCAGCGTGTGAAGCAGCATTCAAGGCTTTAGTCAAGCACCTCACATTAGCACCGGTTTTGGCGCAGCCAGACACAACAAAACCGTTCGATGTGTACTGCGATGCATCCGGCATTGGGCTCGGATGTGTGCTGATGCAAGACCGAAGAGTAGTCGCGTATGGATCACGGCAGCTTAGAAACCATGAGCAAAATTATCCAACCCACGACTTGGAGCTCGCTGCCGTGGTACTTGCACTTAAGATGTGGAGGCACTACCTACTCGGTAACCTCGTACATCTATATACCGACCACAAAAGCCTCAAGTACATATTCACTCAGAAGGAGCTGAACATGAGGCAACGAAGATTGTTATAACTGATAAAGGATTACGAAATAGAGATCCATTATCATCCGGGCAAGGCAAACGTAGTGGCAGATGTGCTTGAGCCGCAAGTCACACGTCAACAATCTGACCATCACACCGTTGGAAGAGAGCGAACCACCACTACATGTGATTCCACACGGAGCTCTCTACATCCTAGCTTTGATCCTCACCATCCGTGAAGAGATAGCGGCAGCTCAGAAACATGACAAGGGCATGTCACATTTGCGGAGACGTATAGATAGTGGGGAGCTGAAATGTTTCCGGAAGGACGGAGACGGCGTCCTATGGTTCAAGAACCGGATCGTCGTACCCCATAACCCGGAATTACGGAAGAAATTTTTTGATGAGGCTCACTTATCAAAATTTTCCATTCACCCCGGCAGCAACAAGATGTATCAAGAACTCAGAAGCAAGTTTTAGTGGACACGGATGAAACGGGAGACTGCAAAATACGTGTCCGAGTGTGATACATGTCAAAGGGTGAAGGCAGACCATATGCGGAAACCGGGACCGCTGCAACCACTGGGCATTCCTGCCTGGAAATGGGAGGATGTGAGCATGGATTTCATCGTCGGTTTACCCACCACCTTGCAAAAACATGATTCTGTGTGGGTGATCGTTGATCGGCTCACCAAAGTTGCCCATTTCATCCCGGTCAACACCAACTACAACGCCAAGAAGTACGCTGAACTATACATCTCACGGATCCTATGCTTGTACGGCGTACGCCGTACCATTATATCGGATCGGGGCACTTTATTTGTGTCCCGTTTTTGGGAGCAGCTGCACGCTGCCTTGGGGACGAAGTTGATCCGTAGTTCAGCATACCACCCGCAGATGGATGGGCAAACGGAGCGGGTAAATCGCATCATAGAAGACATGCTACGAGCTTGCGCTATCAACCACGGCAAGAATTGGGATGATCACTTGCCGTTAGCCGAGTTCTCGTACAATAATGGGTACCAAGCCAGCATCAAGATGGCACCTTACGAGGCGCTATACGGTAGGAAGTGCCGCACACCCTTGAACTGGTGTGAGTCTGGCGAAAGGGTTACCTTCGGGATTGACCTCGTCAACAACGTGGAAGAAAAGGTTCGACTGATTCAGGCGAACCTAAAAGCCGCTCAATCCCGTCAGAAACAGTATGCGGACCTGAGAAGACGCCCACTACAATTTGAAGTTGGAGATCACGTATATCTACGGGTGTCTCCAATGAAGGGCGTAAACAGATTCGGGGTGAGGGGAAAGTTAGCACCCCGATTCATCGGTCCATTTTAGATTACCGAAAGATGTGGATCAGTGGCATACCGGCTACAATTACCAGAAGCACTTTCTGGTTTGCACGACGTCTTTCACATTTCCCAGCTGAGGAAGTTTCTCAAGCTATCAACTACCGTTCAGCTGGAAGATATTGAAGAACTGCAACCGGATCTCAGCTATCGAGAAGAACCGGTGCAGATTATTGATGAAAAGGCCCGAACCACATGCCACCGTACGTTGTGGTTCTACAAGGTTCTATGGAGTAATCACTCCATGGATGAAGCAACATGGGAGAACGAAGGATTCCTTCGTGCTAACTACCCCGACTTTTTCACGTCGCATATCCGGTAATTTTCCACCGTCCTCTCTCTCATTTTCACCTTATAATCTCAGGACAAGATTCTTTTAAGGGGGGAGGAATGTAAGGGCCTCAGTTTTGACACCTACTTGAAGTGTTCATCACCACACCAAACACTTCATTTGAAGTAAGTTGATAAACAAAAATGAAGAGCAAGTAACCACCATCAACATGCTCATTAGAGAACAAACTCTCATATTGCAAAAGTGGTATTTCCCACATCTGATATAGGTGGGCTAGACATATGAAAACTCCTACACATTGCTAAGGATGTCCATGCCAAGTTTCACCCAAATTCAAAACCTTTTTGAGGTCATTTTGGGTATAGTTAGAAAGAGGGCAGTTTGAAACCATATTCAAATTCAAACAGTTTTTATCCCATGAATTTAAAAGTGGGAGGCATATTCTTATTCAACACATTTTTGTGAGCTCACACACCAATTTTCACTCCATTTGGAGTTGATCTTGACATGAGCTAAGTGGGACAAATTCAAACTTTATTTGAATTCAAAACTGAACTTGTGCTGAAATTCATTCAAACCAAACCCAATTTGAATTCTGATCAATTCAAATGGCTCGTGGGTGAATAATTTGAATCACCATGGGTATTTTGGGGCTCACTGTTTACAACAGTGATTAGGAGTAAATTTCATAGGTTAAAATTGGATGTGGGACCCACATGTCAGCCACTACTCCAACTCAAACCGACTGAAAACCCAGCTTGGGTTCTTGCGCCGGACTGAGCAGCCGCCACGGCGAAGAGGCGACCGGGACACCACCTGCTTGCCGCCCCGACGTGCTGAACCGCCTCACAGCCCCCTTATCTACGCCACCGCCCTGATCGGAGCGATCACCGCACACTCTGCTGCTTCCTCGCATCAGAACCACGCCATCGCTGCCAAGCACTCGGAGCTGATCAGGGAAGCTTGATCACCACCTCTCCTTCCCCACCAGAGCCACGGCAAGTTACTAGAAACCTTCCTCCGTCTTCGCCGCTGCTAGAATTCAGCTGAAACCGGTCGATCTCGGCTATACCGAGAGTTCAATCCGGTTACCTAACGCCGCCGCACTTTGGGCTCCCGTGGACAGCCTAACCGGGACGTTGTCACGCCCGAGCCAAGGCACCCTTGGACGCGCTGGTGACCGGTGCTTCTCACCCCCGAGCAACAGCCCGAGTGGTCCTCACCGGCGGCGAATTTCCAGTTTTCCCCTTTGTGTGGGCAGAACGACCTTCGGGTACAGTTCCGTCAAATTCATACTCTAGAAAGGATTAGAGGGCCTCAATCCGCTCTCACACAAACTAGACACGGTAACGCACAAGTTGCCTTCACAACCTTTGGCCGGAGGACCTCTGTACCCGGCGTAATTCAAAGTTTACCGACGGCGGAACAAACGGGAGGCATCGGGTGCACGGTGAGGACCTACTTCGGGCCTCCCCCAAGCTTCCTCAAGCTCATGTTGACCTTCCCTGAGGTCCACTGATGCTTCCCGACCGGTTCCTCGATTAGATGAGATGCTAGGGGAGTCAGCCGACACGGCCGAAGTTTTCCTGAGGCGGCTGCTCGTCGCCGACCATGTACCGGCCGTTGTCATGACGAGCTGACCCCAGAATATTGTTCCCGAGTGAAAGTAGGCAGGGGCGGCCAAGATCGTGAAGTTTGGAGCTTTACAGAAGCTGCCGGCGAGCTCTCCGGCGAGGTCCCTCGGCGGCGGAGCGCGGGCGGCGAGAGGTTGACGAAGGGGGTGGACCCCAGCTGTCAGCGGGAGATATTTCGAATCGGGATCGGGCTGTGGCCGGGATCGGGTGTGCTGGCACGCAAAAACCTTGTGGGCCGCCGTGTGCTGTCGCCTCGGCGCTCAACACGTGTCCCTGCAGGCCCCGGCAGATTTAAACTTTTCCCCCGATTTTCAGATTTCATTCAAACTTCAAATCCTCATAACTTTGGCTAGGAAGCTCCAAATCGAGTGAACCAAATTTTCTTGGATTAAGCTCTCTGAGCACTTTCCACAAATCAAGTTTCAATTCATGAAAACCCTTATTTCTCCAGAATTAATTCCTCAAAATTTAAACTGTTAGGAATTTTAACTGGAGAATCCTTTGGAGGAAAATCCTGAAATTTTGCTGGGATGTTCACCAAAATATCCCTGAACTACCATAAAAATTTTAGACCCATTTGAGCTCATTTGATCCGCCTAATGGTGTGATTAGTGAAACTGTTCCAGAGAAAATAAAAAATGTTCAGAAACATTTTCAGAATTTTCTCTGAAATCGTTTAACTCATATCTTTAGTTAGGAACCTTCAAATTAAGTGAGACCAACTCTATTAGAACCCTCTGAAAATCTAGTTTTCTTGAAGTCATAGTTTGTTTCATGAAAATCCTTAGAACACCGTAAAAGCCTTCAATTAAAGTCAAGTACATGATTAATTGTGGAGGGCTCAAATGAGCTTTGCTGCAACTAAAACTTGACCAAGTCTCTGTTTAGGTTGTAACCAAGCCACAGTAAAAATTTCACAGTCATTGGGCTTGTCTAGTAAGAGTTATAGACTTCACAAGTTTAAAAGTTAATACAACTGCATTTAAATTAATACATGTATTGCTTCTATCATGTAGTCGCTAAGGTCGAGGAGGAATCCGAAGTCCTAGACTTCGTTACTCCGGAGGAGCAGCTAGCCTACGACCAAGAGCAGCAAGGCAAGCTCCGGTTTGCATTAACCTTTTACAAATTTTTATTGTTTTGAGCACTTACTTGAGTATTATGATTCTTTGCATTAGAGTCGTGTGTGGAAACCCAATTGCATAGCCAAAAAAGCCATGGGTGGGAATTAGGATTGCAAACCCCATTATCTACTGCAATGCTAAGATAGAGTAGGATTCGGTACAAGTCGAGTAGTTGGAACTACTCGCGAGCATAGGCTAGAGGCACTCGACTCAGGTAGAAAATAGCACATGAAACACATTGCAAGAATATGAGACCAAGCGGGGAGTAAGGGTAGCAGGACTTTGGGGCCTGTGTGCTATAGCTCCGCTTGTGTCGATTGAGGACCGAGCCGTGTGCGGGCCTGTTGAACAAGCTAGAACAGTACCGAAGACCTACCGGCTATATGGGAACCGGGAAACCGATGTAACTCGGGTAGCTGGGTGTTGAGGCATAGCTGGTCGTTCAGAGGGTAGGTTGAGAGCTCGAGGTGTAAATCGGCTGGCGGCACTGAGATGCGCGTGCAGAGACCTCTTGCTCGGGACGGTTGGACCGGTTCAACATTTGGCTAATGGGTGAAAGGTAGTTGCGTACGGCGTCCGTGATGGTTGTTGTAGGCAACATCGAGTACGGGCATACGTGACGGGTTGTTCAGGTAACCCTGCAGGTGTAAATCGATTATAATCGCTGTCCCTCGCGGTCAGTGAGTACCACTTTTTCACTGTACCGTGACGTAGAAAGAACAGGCTAGTTACATGTTAAAATGTTGCTGATTGAAAGATGGACTTGATTGCTAATGACTTTCTGTAGTTTAGAGCTAACTAAAGTTCATTTCAACTTTGGGCAAAGTACATGAGAGAAATGCGTTTCCTGTTTGATTGCGGCTCTCTCATGTACCTTAGCGTAAGGTTCTCCACAACCTGCTGCTAAAACTTGAAAGTAAGGTTCTACTAATTAGGCGAGTCCTTACAAATGATTTTTACCTCATGTAACCCACCACCCCTCATTTAGAAGTTCCATGTTTAGGTGAGACGGGTCAGACTTGCTGAGCCTTCATGCTCACTTCTTGTGTTTGAAGCTTTTGCAGGGTTCTATGAGGAAGGGACTCCCGAAGAGGAGACGGAACCCCAGGAGGGAAACCCCGTTGAGTGGGAGTCGTGCACGCCGCAGAGTTAGTGTGCGTGTGTGCTAGCAAGGACACGATCAGGGGCTGAACGTGGACTTGATGCGTAGTCTACGCCCGTGAGTGTAGACTGGAACTATTTTGATGTAAACATGTTCATAAACTTGTTTATGTAATAAAATTTTGCTTCCGCTTTGTACCTTTGACGTGTGTTATCCGGTGCTGTGCAACGCAGCACCCCTCAGCATGATCCTGGCTCGACAAGACCTTTGGGGTCGTGTCACTAACAACAGCGCCGGTTTTGATATTGCCGGACGTAAGCAAGAGCTTTGACATATATTGTGATGCATCGAGACAAGGGCTCGGATGTGTGCTCATGCAAGAAGGACAAGTGGTAGCCTATGCCTCATGACAATTAAAGAAACACAAGCTTAATTATCCTACACATGACTTGGAGCTAGCAGAAGTAGTGCATGCATTGAAGATCTGGAGACATTATATCCTTGGTCATCGATGTGAGATCTATATGGATCATAAAAGACTCATGTACATATTTACACAAACAGACTTGAATTTGAGGCAACGTCGATGGTTCGAACTCATCAAGGATTACGATGTTGGAATCAACTACCACCCTGGAAGGGCCAATGTAGTAGCTGATGCATTGAGCAGGAAGGGAGCATGTCACCAACTGACGGTTCGGGTGCTACACCCAAACTATGCAAGGAGTTCGAACGGTTACACCTCGGATTCTTGAACAAGATGGAAGTGATGGAACTCCACTCTTCATTGGAGCAAGAGATAAGAGGTGGCCAAGCAATGGATGAGGAGATCAAGGAAATCAAGGAAAGGATTCGACAAGGAATAGATATGGATTTCAAGGAAGATGAGAAGGGTACGCTTTGGCTAGGAAAAAGGATTTGTGTGCCTAACGTGAAGCACATCCGCGACATGATATTAGAAGAGGCACACGATTCACCATATTCCATACATCCCGGAAGTACCAAAATGTACAAGGACCTGAAGACTTGTTATTGGTGGGATGGTATGAAAAGGGACATAGCCGAGTGAAAGCATCTAGGCCCCCGTGAGATATGGTTTCGGTGATTAATGACAACTGTTCGTAATTACTAATGAGTTTGTGGATGCAAGGTTTCACGTACATCACATCAAACATTAAATGAACTATCTATTCACACCATCTACTACTCATTGGATACAAATGGAGACCCCTCAACGATCCATTCTAAGGGGTTATTCGATACTCATGAAAACTAAATGAAGAAATCATACAACGACTCTACTTTATCAAAGTTGGCAACACAAGGAGCTCACACTTCATCGTAATATAATTTCAAACAAGTGTCAAAGAGGTCACTCAAGAAGATTCTAAAAGACCAACTCAAAACAACTCGAAGCAAACAAGTTGCATTCACCGGATCGTCCGATGTCTTGCAAAATGACTACATCGGTCGAATTTGAGTTGGCAGAAGAAGAAGACCTCAGAGCCCAGTACACACCGGATCATCCGATGTGAAGGAAGTGGCACATCGGTTGATTTCAACAGAAGGATAATTTATGAGTAATTCTGAAGATCAACTCACCGGATCATCCGATGATAAAGTAAGAGAACATCGGTCAATTTCAACCGAAACATTATTTCTGAACCAATTTTGAAGATCAGAGGTCTGTTCACACAGCCGTTCGAGGAGATCAGAGGTCTGTTCACACAGCCGTTCACACCTGACCAGCCGAGGGTGCCAGCGCTTCTCACCCCAGCAGCCTGGACAGTTCACCACGTCCTCAGGCGTACCCTGCTACCGAGGTCCGGCTACTTGGAGGGATTCACGAGCCTTCAGCAGACCATCCTGTTCTATGTGATGAACGGGATGGAGTTCGACATAGTAGACATTCTGATCTGCGAGATGGAGGACGTGATCACCGATGGAGTTGGGATGCTACGACAGCTGGTCTTCGGTCACTGGATCTGTCACCTTCTTCACCAGCTGGTTCCAGAGGACACTCCAGGAGTCTCTCAGCTGACGGAGATGCACGTGACCCGGTTCAGCCACTACCGAGTCCCCACTCCGGGAGACCGCCGCCTTGGCCGTCCCGTCGAGCGTGAGGTTCGAGCCAGACTGTCCGAGGAGGACTGGGCAGAGCTGACTCAGGAGGACGCAGAGCTGGCACAGGCAGAGGCTAAGGGAGGAGACCTACAACACGTATGGTCGGACAGCGACACCAGCGACAGTGTCGAGGAGTACTTCCATCCTGCTCCTCCCTCACCGAGGCAGCACGACGCAGAGGCAGGAGGCTCAGCTGCTCCACCACCTTCACCTCCTCCAGTGTCAGAGGCTCAGGTGACTCAGCCGTCAGAGCTCACTGCTTTACTTCAGCGGATGGCTCAGCAGCAGGAGCAGCAGGCAGCTCGACAGGAGGAGCTTCAGAGGCAGCAGCAGGAGATGCAGCTGGAGATCGCCCGTCAGAGGCGAGAGGACACCGACAGGTTCACCAACCTTGTCGATCAGATGACGCGACGCACTCTGGACCAGCAGCAGCAGACTCAGCAGATGCTGTTGGGCATCCTGGGGTTGGTCACCAACCTCTATCAGCAGACAGGAGTCGCTCTTCCACCTCAGCACTCAGGACTCGGTCAGGTTCCAGGTGCACCGCCACTGGCGCCAGCTCCAGTACTGCCGCCGACGCCGTTCCAGTCCTCACCCCTTCCGGCAGCACCTCCTCCACCAGCGCCAGCAGTCTCAGCGGATCCAGCTCCAGCTCCCGCTCCAGCTCCAGCACCAGCGACCTCAACCTCCAGCAGCTCCGACGACAGCACCGTCGACGCCGACCGCTTCACCATCGCCAGGAGCGCGCCTGAGTCGTAGTCACTCGACTTTCCTTTTTGGTGCCTTGATGCCAAAGGGGGAGAAGAGTTAGAGTCAGGGGGAGGTTAGAGGGGAGGTTAGCTTAGTTCTAGGGGGAGTACTTGGTTCTAGGGGGAGTGTCTATCCCTTTTTGCTACTTTATTGGAGATTATTATTATTTGCTATTATTGTACTCCGGGTACTACTCTGTGCTCTTACACTTTATTAATTATTATTTGAGCCTTCGAGTCACTTGTGCTGCAATTTGTACTTGTTATGTTTCCTTTTTGAGCATTGCGTTTTAATTTCATACTCTACTCGTTGTGTTGTCATCAATCACCAAAAAGGGGGAGATTGAAAGCATCTAGGCCCCCGTGAGATATGGTTTCGGTGATTAATGACAACTGTTCGTAATTACTAATGAGTTTGTGGATGCAAGGTTTCACGTACATCACATCAAACATTAAATGAACTATCTATTCACACCATCTACTACTCATTGGATACAAATGGAGACCCTCAACGATCCATTCTAAGGGGTTATTCGATACTCATGAAAACTAAATGAAGAAATCATACAACGACTCTACTTTATCAAAATTGGCAACACAAGGAGCTCACACTTCATCGTAATATCATTTCAAACAAGTGTCAAAGAGGTCACTCAAGAAGATTCTAAAATACCAACTCAAAACAACTCGAAGCAAACAAGTTGCATTCACCGGATCGTCCGATGTCTTGCAAAATGACTACATCGGTCGAATTTGAGTTGGCAGAAGAAGAAGACCTCAGAGCCCAGTACACACCGGATCATCCGATGTGAAGGAAGTGGCACATCGGTTGATTTCAACAGAAGGATAATTTATGAGTAATTCTGAAGATCAACTCACCGGATCATCCGATGATAAAGTAAGAGAACATCGGTCAATTTCAACCGAAACATTATTTCTGAACCAATTTTGAAGATCAACTCACCGGATCATCCGATGATGAGTTAAAGTAACATCGGTCGATTAAAAGATCCAACGGTTATATCCAACGGTCACATCTGACACATGACATCAGCCAATTTGGAATTCGACCGATGATCATATAAAGGGGTGCATCGGAGGATCCGATGTTAACTGACAAAAGTCTGCCCACTTTTCCAACGGCTATCTCGTGTGGGCTGGCTATAAATACCCCTCCAACCAGCCATTTCGACAAGTCTTGATCACCAGAGCCTCTCTAGACATTCTCAAGCATTCAAGACCAAGAGCTACCACTTCCACACTTCAAAACCTCTTGTACTCCAACTATAGGTTATATCTAGCGAGAGAGAAGCTTGTGTGCGTCCATTCTTGGTGATTGGAATCTCTAGGCTAGTGAGAGAGAGTGTCTTGGTGACTTCTCTCACCTTGTAAACGTTGGAGGAAGAAGAGATCACTCCAGAGCTTACCAAGGTGTTTGTGGAAGCCCGGAAGATCACCGTTGTACAAGGCTTGAGCTCCACCTTGCCGGTGAAGGCGAACGGAGAAAGAATAGTGGATTCCCTCGTCTTGGTGACTTGGGAGTGGCTATACCCTTTGGTGGGGTCACAACGTGGACGTAGGAAGATTTTGTGATCTTACCGAACCACGGGAAAAATCGCCGTGTCTCCGAGTCTCCGCGGGAGTTTGCATTCTTCTCCTCACCCCTTACTATTACGCTTTTACTATTCCGCACTTAACACTCTTGCTTGCGTAGTTAGTTTGCATAAGGAATTGGGCTTCAACCATTAAAGTTTTAAATTGCTCTAAAATTTTAAAAAGCCCAATTCACCCCCCCCCCTCTTGGGCGTTTCGATCCTTACAATTGGTATCAGAGCAAGGTTGCTCATTGGATCATTCTAGCTTCACCGCTAGAGAGCGAAAATGGCCAAGAATGGGGGTTCGGTTCCTACCTTCGAGGGCAAGAATTTTTCTTATTGGAGAGCACGCATGCGCGCATACCTTGAGGCAATTGCTCCCGAAGTGTGGGAAGCGACCCATGCGGGGTTTGGAAATCTTGACTATGTTGGTGACCAACTAAAATGGGATGCTAAGGCTAGAAATGCCATATATGAATGCATTAGTCAAGATGTCTTTGCTAGGATTGCTAGTAAAGAAAAAGCGTGTGAAATTTGGGCATGTCTAATTGAAATACATGAGGGCTCATCTCGGGTTAAAGAACTCAAATATCACATGCTTAAATCAAAATATGATGAATTTAAGATGTTTCCTCATGAGAACGTTAACCAAATGTTTTCTCGTCTAAATGTGCTCATTGAGGAAATTAACGCACTTGACATTGCTTCTCTTGGCCAGGGACTTATCAATCGCAAGATCCTCATGCTTCTACCCAAGCCCAAGTACAACATTATCAATTCAATGCTCCAAAAGGAGTCACTAGACAACATGGAAGTTTCGGAGCTCATTGGAGAAATTCATGCACATGAGATGAGCGTACTTGGAATGATGGAGGAGTCATCATCAAAAACCATTGCTCTCAAGGCTTCAACCAAGAAGACAACTTCCAAGAAGAAGAAAGTGGTTGAGCCTAGCTCAAGTGAAGAAGAGCAAGAAACAAGCGAAGATGATGATGATGAACTTGCTTTGATGATGAGGAAATTCTCACGCCTCAACTCCAAGATTGCAAAGAAGGGATACTCTTTTGATCCTAAAAAGAAAGCCTTCTTTCCAAGAAAAGATGAAAACAAAACGTGCTACAATTGTGGTGATCTAGGCCACATATCATATGATTGTCCAAGACCGGACAAAAGGAAGGAAAATGGGAAGCATTACAAGCTAGAAGAAAGTGATGATGAAGAGGAGGTTAAGCCCAAACGTTCTTTTGGAAAGAAGAAATTTGACAAAGGCAAGAAAACCAAGCTCATTCCAATGAAGAGAAAAGGGCCTCAAAAGGTCTTCATGTGTGAAGCCAATGAGTGGATCACGGATGAAGAATCAAGTGACGAAGATAGTGAAGATGAAGAAAACTTGGCGGGCCTCGCCGTCGTCAACAAGGATGACTCACCTCTTCGTCCACCTCCCATGTGCCTAATGGCGAAAGGTAACTCAAAGGTATGTGAAGATTCTAGCGATGATGATGATGAGCTTTCACCCGATGAATTAGCATCTATGATTAATGAATATCATGCCATTATAAAAAGGGAAAAGGCTAAGGTTAAGGCTCTTGAGCTAGCTCGAGCTAAGCTTGAAAGTGCCAACCTCGATTTGCATGATAAGTATGTAACCATACTTAAAGAGCATGACACGCTCAAATCAAATGTTAAGCAAATCGAGGAGGAGAATGCTCAAATCAAGCTTAAGTATCATGAGCTTGACTTAGCTAACTTAGCACTCTTGGCAAAGCACAATGAGTTGGTTCAAAAACATGAAGTGCTTAACCTTGCTTATGAAGCGATTGAACTTAAAGTGAAAAACACAAAGAAAGAAACCCTTGATGGCAAAATATCACCTAATTCACATGCCACTAATATTTTGGATGAGTCTTTGCCTTTGAAAGCAAGCCCTAGGGAGAAGGAGCTAATGGACGAAATTGAAAGTCTTCGCACTAGTGTGGCAAGACTTTCTAAGGGGGAGGACAAGCACAAGGAAATCCTCTACCAACAAGCTAAAGGCTTCCACAAGAGGGGACTTGGATCCTTCCCGGTGCCCAACAAAGGAAAGGTGCCCTCACCGGAGCTTAGGACAAGCTTCATCAAGGAAGTTGGTTCCTATTGCCAACATTGTGAGGTCACCGGACATCACACGAGGGAGTGTCCTCTTCCCAACCGTCCTTCTCCCAAATTGGCTCCCAACTATAAATCTACGTTCAATGATTATCACTATCTATTGAGCAAAGTAGGTGGAAAAGTGAAGGCAAGGTTCATCGGCAAAGACATCAAGGGCATGAAGGGGAAGCTCCCCAAGCAACTTTGGGTTCCAAAAACACTTGTATCACACATACAAGGACCTAAGTTGGCTTGGGTTCCTAAACTCAAAAACTAACTTCATGTGTGTAGGTGAACTACAAAGCCGGAGGAAAGCATTGGGTACTCGATAGTGGGTGCACTCAACATATGACCGGTAATGATGGTATGTTCACCTCCATGGAAAACCCCGGCAATCATGAACAAGTCACCTTTGGTGATAACTCAAAGGGGAAGGTGATTGGTTTGGGTAAAATTGCTATTTCTCACGATTTGTCTATCTCTAATGTGCTTTACGTTAAGTCTCTTAGTTTTAATTTACTTTCTTTTGCACAATTATGTGATCTTGGACTAACATGCACATTTGACAAGAATGGTGTTGTGGTGACTAGTGATTCAAGCAAAGAATTAATATTCAAAGGTTTTCGGCATGGACATCTCTACTTGGTGGACTTCTCCAACAAGGATGCTAGCTTGACCACTTGTCTTTTCACCAAGACAAGTTTGGGATGGCTATGGCATCGGCGCATTGCTCACATTGGGATGAGCAAGCTCAAGAAGTCATTCAAGCTTGGGATGGTAACCGGCGTGAAGGATGTCACATTCGAAAAGAACAAGCTTTGTAGCGCGTGTCAAGCCGGGAAGCAAGTTTCCTCACACCATCCGATGAAGACAATGGTGTCAACCTCCAAGCCACTTGAACTACTTCACATGGACCTCTTCGGACCGTCCACATACCAAAGCCTTGGCGGTAACCTTTATTGTCTTGTCATTGTTGATGACTACTCTCGGTATGCTTGGACACTGTTTCTAGGTGACAAGGGTGAAACTCCGGAAATCTTCAAGACCTTCGCTAAACGAGCGCAAAGGGAATTTCAACTTCCTATCATCAAGGTCCGGAGTGACAACGGCACCGAGTTCAAGAACTACAACATTGGGGAGTGGTGTGATCGTGAAGGCGTGAAGCACGAGTTTTCGGCCACATACACCCCTCAACAAAATGGTGTCGTTGAAAGGAAGAACAAGACTCTCATCACCCTTGCAAGAGCAATGCTTGATGACTATGGCACGTCGGAGAAGTTTTGGGCCGAAGCAATCAACACGGCGTGCCATGCCGCAAATAGGATCTACCTTCATCGACTACTTCAAAAGACCCCATATGAGCTCCTCATTGGGAGAAAGCCCAACATCTCCTACTTCCGAGTCTTCGGGTGCAAGTGCTACATCTACCGCAAGAAAAGGCTCGGTAAGTTTGAAAGAAGGTGTGATGTTGGCATCTTTCTAGGTTATGCGTCAAACTCAAAAGCATATCGAGTATTCAACCAAACCTCCGGGTTAGTTGAAGAAAGCTGTGATGTTGAGTTTGATGAGACTAATGGCTCCCAAGAGGAGAGTTTTGTCATGATGATATAGATGATGAGCCTCTACGAGAAGCTATGAAGAACATGACCATAGGAGACATCAAGCCCGAAGTTAAGGAGAGCCATGATCAAGGGGGAGCCTCAAGTTCCAACATCAATACCTCCATGGCGCCTCAAATTGATGAAGAAGAAGAGAAAAATGATCCATTGCCAATGCAAGATTCACATGCCACACAACACCAAGAAGAAGAAGAAGTCCAAGGTCAAGTCCAACCACAAGACGAGCAAGATGCCTCACCACCACCAAGTGCCTCACAACCTCTTATGAGGCATGGGCGCATCTCCAAGGCACATCTGATGGATCAAATCATCGGAAGTCCGTCACGGGGAGTAAGTACTCGTTCTCGCCATGTTGCTTCATTTTGTGAGCACTACTCTTTTGTTTCGTGTGTAGAACCCACAAATATTGAGGAAGCACTCCAAGATCCCAATTGGGTGTTGGCTATGCAAGAAGAACTCAACAACTTCACCCGAAATGAAGTTTGGGTATTGGAGGAGCGACCCAAGAACAAGAACGTCATCGGAACAAAGTGGGTGTACCGCAACAAGCAAGACGAGAATGGCGTGGTGGTCCGCAACAAGGCAAGGCTTGTGGCCAAGGGTTTTTCACAAGTAGAAGGACTAGATTTTGGAGAGACCTTTGCCCCGGTCGCACGGTTAGAAGCTATTCGCATACTCCTTGCTTTTGCTTCACATCACAATATTATGCTTTATCAAATGGATGTGAAAAGTGCCTTCCTCAATGGTTATATTAACGAGCTTGTTTTCGTTGAGCAACCTCCCGGGTTTGAAGATCCGAGGAATCCTAACCATGTGTATAGGTTACACAAGGCGCTATACGGGCTCAAGCAAGCACCTAGGGCATGGTATGAACGTCTTAGGGACTTCCTAGTCATGCAAGGATTCAAGATCGGGAGGGTGGACACCACACTTTTCACCAAGGACATCAACGGGGATTTACTTCTTTGTCAAATTTACGTTGATGACATTATTTTTGGCTCAACTAACAAATCTCTTAGTCTTGAGTTTGGCACCATGATGTCTAGGGAGTTCGAGATGTCAATGATTGGAGAACTCAATTTCTTCCTAGGATTCCAAATCAAGCAACTTCAAGAGGGGACTTTCATCTACCAAGAAAAGTACACCAAAGACCTCTTGAAGAAGTTTGAAATGGAAGATTGCAGCTCAAGAAGTACTCCAATGGCAACAAATTGTCATCTTGACGCGGACATGGACGGTAAACCTATTGATCAATCTCATTACCGTTCCATGATTGGTTCATTATTATATCTTACCGCATCTAGGCCCGATATCATGTTTAGTGTGTGCTTGTGTGCTCGCTTTCAAGCGGCACCTAAAGAATCGCATCGTAAGGCGGTCTTTAGGATACTTAGGTATCTCAAGCATACCCCAAGTGTAGGTTTGTGGTACCCCAAGAACGCTAGTTTTTATCTCTTGGGTTACTCGTATTCGGACTTTGCCGGATGCCGTGTGGATCGCAAGAGTACCTCCGGTGGGTGCCACTTACTTGGGCGTTCCCGAGTATCTTGGTCGAGCAAAAAGCAAAACTCCGTGGCTTTGTCCACCGCGGAGGCAGAATATATAGCGGCCGGTGCATGTTGTGCTCAAATTCTATATATGAAGCAAACCCTTTTGGACTTTGGAATTAAGTTTGATTGCGTGCCTCTCCTTTGTGACAATGAAAGTGCGGTTAAGATAGCTAGAAACCCCGTTCAACACTCCCGCACTAAGCACATAGATATTCGCCATCACTTCTTACGGGACCATGAGGCTAAAGGAGACATCTCTTTGCAAGGTGTTAGATCTGAAGAACAATTGGCGGATATCTTCACTAAACCACTTGATGAGAAAACTTTTTCTAGACTAAGAAGTGAATTAAATGTGCTAGATGCATCTAACGTCATGTAAGTTGCCATGTTCATGTAAGGTTGCATATCAAATAAGTCTTGTCTAACTCCCAAAGGATAGGGGCAAGCTAGAAATAGCTTTTCCTGAGGAAGCCTTTGGCAGGTTTAAACTTGGCAAGATAGATTTACATTACGCCTTGCATGATTCCTGCCATATAGACTTGCACTCATTCAATATCTTGCATCATTTTGGTTGGCATTGCATACGGTAGATTGTCACAAAGGGGAACCCACATCATGAGAAGGAGACTTGTTCAAAATGCAATATCTCAACTCATATGATGTGGATAGAGCAAAATTCTAAAGGTACATGCTTTAAAGAGATAGAAGTTTTCTATACTCTAGCTCACAAAGCATGGGCCTTACATTTTCATGGTTTCACTCCTAACCTTGTGTGTTCTCTTTGCTTAAGGGCTTAGCCAATATGTGGCGCTATATTTAAAGCCTTATATTAGAGGTTAGGAGTTGCCCAAAAAGTCCGAGGACCCATCCTTATCTTTGTGTTTAAGTCCAAGGACACATATGGGCAGTCTTAGGTTTTCTGTAGTCATCGGATTATCCGATGCCAGGGCCAGCAGATCATCGGATCAATTGGTGCTTCAGTTCAAGTCAGATGTCACAAATCAACCGATGAGTTCATTTCAGAAGACATCGGAGCATCCGGTGTTTAGTTTTCCTGGTGCCCTGCAGAAATCGACCGATGATCGCCACCTCAACGTCGGTCCATCCGGTGTTCAAAGAGAGTTTTTGGAACAACTCTCTGCTGAACTCGACCGATGCATCCTCCGATGATCATCGGTTCATCCGGTGTTTTATGCGCGGCTAGGGTTTGCCCGTGCAGTTTAAAAGGCGGTTCGGCCGCCCTTCGTTTTTTTCTTTTCCTTTCCCCGAGCTCCGCCGCCGCCCGACGCTCTCGCCGCCGTCCTCACGCCCCCCAAGCACCGCCGCCGCTGCCCTCCCCCAGGCGTCGCCGCCGCCGCTTCTCCTGCGCCGCCGCCTCTCCCGCGCACGCCGCCTCCCGCGCGCGCCGCCTCCCAGCCGCCGCTGCCTCTCCCACGCCGCCGCCTCCCAGGCGCCGCCGCCCCCTCCTCCCAGGGGCCGCCACCGCCACCTTTCGGCCGCCTAGGCGCCGTCCGTGCCCGCGCCGCCGCCTCTCCCGAACGTGCCGCCGCTGTTCCACCGCACCGCCGCGCCTTTCTCGCTGTCTCCCCTCCACCACTCGCCGCCGGCGCGCATCACCCTCTCCGCTAGGGTTTCGCCGTGGTTCGCCGTTCGTCGATAAGGTTTGCTCCGTGCCGCGCGACGCCCTTCGTTGTTTTCGTCGTTCATCTTCACCGTCGCTAACCCTAGCTCTCAATTGCATCAAGATGGGTCGCGATCGCAAAGGAAAGGGCAAGGCTATTGAGGAGCCCGCCGCGAAGAAGCGCAAGATGTCCAAGGACGCGCGTCATGCGGAGTTGGCCGCTCGCGCCGCCGAGGAACGTGAGCGCGGCCATCGCGGTTCCTTACGGATCCGCGAGTCCAGGCAGAGGCAGGAGCAGCCTCCGATCCAGCCGGTGCCTCCCGAGGGCTCCGACGAGGAGGAGACCGAGGTGCCGCCTCTCATCCGCCGGCGCACCCCGAGGACTCGGGGAGGTGGACAGACTCCTACGGCGAGTCGGCGCCCCTCTGCGGCTGACCGCGCCGAGGACAGAGAGGCCGAAAGGGCCATCCACCTGATGGACACTGCAGTCCAAGTTGCCGAAGAGGTCAGACTCACTGACTACAGGAAGATGAAGGCAAGGCAACTAAAGAAGCTCAGATGGTCAGCATTGATTGAGGAGTGGTTTCCACGGCCCAGGGACGCTCGAGTGGACTCCCGCTTCTGGACCCTGACACAGGCGTCCTTGTACGAGACTTACAGGCGTCGAGGTCACAAGCTATTCCAGCATAACAGCATTGACTGGGATCAGCTTGCAGTGGCAGCAGGACACGGGATCAGTCCCCTTTTTGAGAGATACAGAGGACTGGTGGACTTGCTCTCACACCCGAGGAGTGCTTACGTCGAGGAGTGGGTCAAAGTGTTCTACGCGACACTCTACGTCTCTGAGGGCCGTCGCTCGATTCACTTCATGTTCATGGGGCGGATCCACGACGTATCTCGAGACCTGTTGGGCAGACTGCTTGGTGTGGAGCTCTCCACTACGTGCCTGCACCAGATAGTCTACGGAGACGCAGACCCGCCGAGGAGGCCACTGACTGGAGGAGTGGCACCGCCCTTCGAGGAGATCAGAGGTCTGTTCACACAGCCGTTCACACCTGACCAGCCGAGGGTGCCAGCGCTTCTCACCCCAGCAGCCCGGACAGTTCACCACGTCCTCAGGCGTACCCTGCTACCGAGGTCCGGCTACTTGGAGGGATTCACGAGCCTTCAGCAGACCATCTTGTTCTATGTGATGAACGGGATGGAGTTCGACATAGTAGACATTCTGATCTGCGAGATGGAGGACGTGATCACCGATGGAGTTGGGATGCTACGACAGCTGGTCTTCGGTCACTGGATCTGTCACCTTCTTCACCAGCTGGTTCCAGAGGACACTCCAGGAGTCTCTCAGCTGACGGAGATGCACGTGACCCGGTTCAGCCACTACCGAGTCCCCACTCCGGGAGACCGCCGCCTTGGCCGTCCCGTCGAGCGTGAGGTTCGAGCCAGACTGTCCGAGGAGGACTGGGCAGAGCTGACTCAGGAGGACGCAGAGCTGGCACAGGCAGAGGCTCAGGGAGGAGACCTACAACACGTATGGTCGGACAGCGACACCAGCGACAGTGTCGAGGAGTACTTCCCTCCTGCTCCTCCCTCACCGAGGCAGCACGACGCAGAGGCAGGAGGCTCAGCTGCTCCACCACCTTCACCTCCTCCAGTGTCAGAGGCTCAGGTGACTCAGCCGTCAGAGCTCACTGCTTTACTTCAGCGGATGGCTCAGCAGCAGGAGCAGCAGGCAGCTCGACAGGAGGAGCTTCAGAGGCAGCAGCAGGAGATGCAGCTGGAGATCGCCCGTCAGAGGCGAGAGGACACCGACAGGTTCACCAACCTTGTCGATCAGATGACGCGACGCACTCTGGACCAGCAGCAGCAGACTCAGCAGATGCTGTTGGGCATCCTGGGGTTGGTCACCAACCTCTATCAGCAGACAGGAGTCGCTCTTCCACCTCAGCACTCAGGACTCGGTCAGGTTCCAGGTGCACCGCCACTGGCGCCAGCTCCAGTACTGCCGCCGACGCCGTTCCAGTCCTCACCCCTTCCGGCAGCACCTCCTCCACCAGCGCCAGCAGTCTCAGCGGATCCAGCTCCAGCTCCCGCTCCAGCTCCAGCACCAGCGACCTCCACCTCCAGCAGCTCCGACGACAGCACCGTCGACGCCGACCGCTTCACCATCGCCAGGAGCGCGCCTGAGTCGTAGTCACTCGACTTTCCTTTTTGGTGCCTTGATGCCAAAGGGGGAGAAGAGTTAGAGTCAGGGGGAGGTTAGAGGGGAGGTTAGCTTAGTTCTAGGGGGAGTACTTGGTTCTAGGGGGAGTGTCTATCCCTTTTTGCTACTTTATTGGAGATTATTATTATTTGCTATTATTGTACTCCGGGTACTACTCTGTGCTCTTACACTTTATTAATTATTATTTGAGCCTTCGAGTCACTTGTGCTGCAATTTGTACTTGTTATGTTTCCTTTTTGAGCATTGCGTTTTAATTTCATACTCTACTCGTTGTGTTGTCATCAATCACCAAAAAGGGGGAGATTGAAAGCATCTAGGCCCCCGTGAGATATGGTTTCGGTGATTAATGACAACTGTTCGTAATTACTAATGAGTTTGTGGATGCAAGGTTTCACGTACATCACATCAAACATTAAATGAACTATCTATTCACACCATCTACTACTCATTGGATACAAATGGAGACCCCTCAACGATCCATTCTAAGGGGTTATTCGATACTCATGAAAACTAAATGAAGAAATCATACAACGACTCTACTTTATCAAAATTGGCAACACAAGGAGCTCACACTTCATCGTAATATCATTTCAAACAAGTGTCAAAGAGGTCACTCAAGAAGATTCTAAAAGACCAACTCAAAACAACTCGAAGCAAACAAGTTGCATTCACCGGATCGTCCGATGTTTTGCAAAATGACTACATCGGTCGAATTTGAGTTGGCAGAAGAAGAAGACCTCAGAGCCCAGTACACACCGGATCATCCGATGTGAAGGAAGTGGCACATCGGTTGATTTCAACAGAAGGATAATTTATGAGTAATTCTGAAGATCAACTCACCGGATCATCCGATGATAAAGTAAGAGAACATCGGTCAATTTCAACCGAAACATTATTTCTGAACCAATTTTGAAGATCAACTCACCGGATCATCCGATGATGAGTTAAAGTAACATCGGTCGATTAAAAGATCTAACGGTTATATCCAACGGTCACATCTGACACATGAAATCAGCTAATTTGGAATTCGACCGATGATCATATAAAGGGGTGCATCGGAGGATCCGATGTTAACTGACAAAAGTCTGCCCACTTTTCCAACGGCTATCTCGTGTGGGCTGGCTATAAATACCCCTACAACCGGCCATTTCGACAAGTCTTGATCACCAGAGCCTCTCTAGACATTCTCAAGCATTCAAGACCAAGAGCTACCACTTCCACACTTCAAAACCTCTTGTACTCCAACTATAGGTTATATCTAGCGAGAGAGAAGCTTGTGTGCGTCCATTCTTGGTGATTGGAATCTCTAGGCTAGTGAGAGAGAGTGTCTTGGTGACTTCTCTCACCTTGTAAACGTTGGAGGAAGAAGAGATCACTCCGGAGCTTACCAAGGTGTTTGTGGAAGCCCGGAAGATCACCGTTGTACAAGGCTTGAGCTCCACCTTGCCGGTGAAGGCGAACGGAGAAAGAATAGTGGATTCCCTCGTCTTGGTGACTTGGGAGTGGCTATACCCTTTGGTGGGTGCCACAACGTGGACGTAGGAAGATTTTGTGATCTTACCGAACCACGGGAAAAATCGCCGTGTCTCCGAGTCTCCGCGGGAGTTTGCATTCTTCTCCTCACCCCTTACTATTACGCTTTTACTATTCTGCACTTAACACTCTTGCTTGCGTAGTTAGTTTGCATAAGGAATTGGGCTTCAACCATTAAAGTTTTGAATTGCTCTAAAATTTTAAAAAGCCCAATTCACCCCCCCTCTTGGGCGTTTCGATCCTTACACCGAGTACGTTGCCCTATGCGACACATGCCAACGGGTGAAGGCCGAACATCAAAGACCCGCTGGATTGTTGCAACCCTTAAAGGTACCCGAGTGGAAGTGGGAAGACATCAGTATGGATTTCATCGTCGGATTGCCACGTACTCAGTCGGGTTATGACTCCATCTGGGTTATTGTGGACCGATTGACAAAAACAGCTCATTTTCTCCCTGTAAAGGCGAAGTACAACGTTGCACAATTAGCCGAGTTGTACATGGAGCAGATCGTGTGCCGTCATGGAGTCCCGAGGAGGATAGTCTCAGATTGGGGTTCTCAGTTACCTCTAGATTTTGGAGGAAGCTGCAGGAAGCTATGGGTACACGACTGGATTTTAGCTCCGCTTACCACCCGCAGACCGACGGGCAAACAGAAAGGACAAACCAGATTTTGGAGGACATGTTGAGAGCCCGTGCCTTGAAATATGGACGTAGTTGGGATAAGAGCTTGCCGTACGCGGAATTCTCCTACAACAACAGCTATCAAGCCAGCTTGAAGATGTCACCTTTTGAAGCATTGTACGGTAGACGGTGTGGAACGCCGCTGTTTTGGAACGAGACCGGAGGGAACCAGGTGTTTGGACCCGAAGTGCTACAAGAGGCTGAGAAGCAAGTCCAAACGATACGGGAGAACTGAAAGGCTGCTCAGTCACGACAGAAAGGCTATGCGGACAATAGGCGAAGGAAGTTGACTTTCGAAGTAGGAGACTTCGTATACCTTAAGGTATTGCCTATCCATGGCCAATGACGTTTCAACATCAAAGGAAAGCTAGCACCTCGCTACATCGGGCCATTTAAGATTTTGGGCAAGCGAGGAGAAGTAGCCAATCAACTAGGTCTCCCAACGCACCTCTCCGACGTGCATGACGTGTTTCATGTATCCCAGCTCAAGAGGTGCTTAAGGATACAAGAAGAGCAAGTACCGATGGATAAACTTGAACTTCAAGAGGATCTGACCTACGCAGAGCACCCTGTCCGAATTTTGGACGTAAAGGAAAGGGTCACAAGGAACAAAGTGATCCGATGGTGCAAGGTACAATGGAGCCATCACACCGAAGCTGAAGCCACATGGGAGTGTGAAGAAGACCTCAAGACAGAATTCCCTCATTTATTTTCTACCATCGAATCTCGAGGGCGAGATTCAATTTAAGGGGGGTAGATTTGTGACACCCTCATTTTTCGATTTATGCATATATTTTTATAACATTGAAACAGAGAAGGATCAAAAGATAGCCAAAAGGAGCCAATTTCAATTTGCCGGAAGCGCCGTAAACATTTTCCGTGGGTCGCTGGCCACGTGGCGCGTTCGGAGCTCATCTCTGCAAATGGGGACAGGTCTGCCGCTAAACTAGCTACGTGGCAGGCTCGGGGCTCATCCCCGCAAAGGGGGAGAGGTCCGACCCCGTGGGACACGTGTTGCCCCCGGAGCTAGCATCTGCGGAGAAGCGAGGCCGGTCCCGTAGGACATGTGTCACCTTAGGAGCTATTCACCGCGGAAAACAGAGGACCAGTCCCGCGGGACACGTGTCGCTCCCGGAGCTCACCTCCTGGAGGTCCATCACTGTTGGACATGTGTCAACCGCGGAGCTCGTCTCTAAGAAGAAAGGAAGTCTGGCACTGTTAGGACACGTGGCACACCCGGAGCCACCTCCGAAGAGAGGGGAGGTCCGGCATTGACACGTGGCGTTCGCGGAGCCACCTCCGAATAGAGAGGAGGTCCCGATGGCTAGGATACGTGGCGCACGCGGAGCCCACCTCTGAGAAAGAGGGATGTCTTGCTCGCTTGACACGCGACACAACTGGAGCTCGTCTCTGCGGAAAGGGGGAGACCAGGCCCCTGATTGACACGTGGAGCTTCCGGAGCTCATCACCGCGGAGGTAACGAGTTCTGCAGCGGTTTTTGCTTCTGTACGCATGGGAATACCGGTACGGGAGGAAACCGACATGATTTCCACAATGTTACCGCACCAAATCAATTAAAAGATAAGTTGTTAAGATTCAACGACAATTTGAATAGGACTCTTATTCGAAATATAATCAGATTAGGGCTCTTCTCCTCCTAATTATAAATAGAACCCAGAACCTTTGGCCAAAACCACGAACTTGTTTTCCACCTCCTGAGCCGACAACTTAGAGGCCTAGCCCCAGCTCGCCGAGGAAACCTTTGGCCGGAGTTTGATCGAGAGAGATCGCAGGAAGGGAGCCCCAACGATCTGTCTGATAGGAGAAGGACCCCGAGACTAAGAGAACATAAGGTAGGTCTCTAATACCACCTTATGACATCGTCGTGTTTTCTTTGCATCTGTTCTTTTATTCCTTTTGAACAGAAGCTTTTTCGTGGACAGATCACGTGTTGATCGGTTTGATCTAGAGTCAAGATCATCGCCATGTCCACAATTGATCCGAACACCTCTGTTCATCGTAAAACCCATACAAACCATGCAAGAACACGTACAAACTGATCTAATAGAAACTGATCATAGGATGGCATGCATATGCATCATCGCATCTAGTTAAAGTTTATGCATGATATTGATTGTTGTGAATCTTGTATGTGTGTGATCGTGTATAGAAGGACAAGCTCAGGGAGCTACCTACGACGGACTACAACAACAAGATTTTGAGCAACCGGAACAGCCAGAACAAGGCAAGTGCCCCTTGACCATATTTATCCTATGTTTTGAAAAACTCTTTTGTTTGAAAAGGTGTGGGCGCTGAGTCAAACACGATGGGAAACCCTTTTATAGGAGTTTACTAGTTTTGGATAAACCACCCTTGTCGCCAGGGAAGTTTATGAGTTGGGTATGGTTTTTGCCTTTATGCTTCGCTGAGTCAATGGGATTGGGAGGCGAGATAGATGTGTCTAGCTAACTGCACTAGTGAGAATAATGAGAAACTTATGTTGAAAATGGACATGGATCGGAGGGAGATCTAGGCAAGCTGGGTTTGTGATTGAGGTAGCATGAGATGGTGGTTTACTTGCCGTAGATCTAAGGACCGGTTCATGCGAGCACATGCCAGGATAACAGTGCCACCACAAGGCCAAGTATGGGTGCGACTTAGCTGACTAATTAGGTAAGTTACTAGATTGTTATGGACCTTGGAAGGCGCGGGGAATGGGAGTCGAGTGAGGACTGCCCTGGGAACTGCATGGCACAAGAGGGGGCCCGTGGGTGGGAGAATTGGAGATTCTAGCCTGCCGATGAAACCTTAGTGAGTCCATACACCTAGTAGCTCCTTTGTAAAGGCTATTTTGTGATCTCTTGGCCATACACTGATGGTTGTGTACTGGTATAATGGAGGTTCTGCAGTCGTCGACGGGTGACGAAATCACAAACTTGTGGGTAAAGAGGTGCAAACTCTGCAGAGTCTAAAACTATCATGATAGCCGAGCTTACGGTCACGAGCGCCTGGCCAACTTCCATGATTAGTTGGATGGTTACTTTGGGATGGTTTTGGATGGTTTTGGTTATGGATTGATTTTGGTTTGGTTTTCGGGACTGTTGAGTCCTGGTGATAAGATTGGTTGCATGACCGTTGAGTCATGGCAATGAGATTGGTCTCGGTGTGAGACGGAATTGTTTATGAGATGAAATGTAGCGAATACGAGATGGTATTCATGAGATGGTAGCGAATACAAGAAGGTATTCGTGAGCAAGAATGAGGTTGATAAATGTCTGATTGGAACATGGAAAGTGATTAACATAATGGAGGTATGATTGGTATTTTAATACATGTTGGGATTACGTTCACTTAAAGTTAAGTTGTTGTTTTATCATGGTTTTAATAAATAACTTTGCTTTCTGCAATAAGCCTTTTTATACCTACCTTGTTGTGAGCTACATATCATATTTTTCCGCACTTGCTGAGTACATCATTGTACTTAAACTTGCATTATTATTTCATCATCAGCAACAGGAGAAGATTACTATGAAGACCAGGTGGAGCATTAGGCGTGTAATCTGTCCTCAACCTTGCCTGTGGGGATAGAGTAGATATGGAGCCGCCGCTGCTGCTTAGATTGCTTCCACACTAGTTAGAAGACTTCCGCTGCATAGAAATAAGACTTCCACTGTAAGATTAGACTTCTGCCGCCAAGCTGAGTTCAAGACTCATGAAACCTTGTAATAAACTCTGTTATTCGTGGTTATATATATTCTGAAATTCAGTTTGTGGATAATGTGTATATGTGTGATGAACATCCTGGGCACACATATACATCAGTTCTCGGTTCTGTGGTTTTTCCACGAAATTGAGGGTGTCACACTTGCCAACCTCATTGTCTTGGATTTCAAAGGGCTTGACATAATACTCGGAATGGATTGGTTAAGCAAGCACAACGGAGTAATCCAATGTGCCGAGAGGAGCGTGCAGTTGACAAACGAGCATGGTACTCGTATCGAGATCGAGTCAGCCCAACCAACAACTGAGAAGGCAACGTTGAACCACATTGAAGAAGCAACATTGGAAGGCATTCCGGAGGTTCATGAATTCTCGGATGTGTTCCCGGAAGAACTTCCAGGTATGCCACCTGACCGGGACATTGAGTTTTCCATTGACCTAGTACCCGGAACTGCACCTATAGCGAAGAGGCCCTATAGGATGCCCGTTAATGAACTAGTGGAGCTCAAGAAGCAAATTCAGGAGCAGCTAGAGCAGGGTTTTATACGCCCACGCTCGTCACCGTGGGGAGCCCCCGTGCTCTTGGTGGACAAGAAGAATGGGACCCAAAGGATGTGCGTGGATTATAGGTCTCTCAATGAGGTGACGATCAAGAACAAATACCCTATGCTCCGTATAGAGGACCTGTTCGACCAAATGAAGGGAGCCCGAGTCTTCTCCAAGATTGATCTTCAGTTGGGATACTTCCAGCTGAAGATTAAACCCTCCGACATACCCAAGACTGCCTTTCAAACACGGTATGGTTCGTACAAATATACCATTATGTATTTTGGGTTAACGAATGCACCCGCATACTTCATGTACCTCATGAACAAGGTCTTCATGGAGTACTTGGACAAGTTCGTCGTGGTTTTCATCGACGACATCGAAAAGTGAGGAAGAACATGAAGAACATTTGATATTGACATTGCAGAAGCTGCAAGAGCATCAATTATATGCCAAGCTCAGCAAATGTCAATTTTGGCTAAAGGAAATATGGTTCCTAGGCCACATCATCTCTGAGGGAGGAGTATCGGTTGATCCCGGAAAAGTGGGAGATGTTCTGAAGTGGAACCAACCGCAAAACGTGAGGGATATTTGGAGATTTCTTGGGATGGCTAGATACTACCGACGGTTCATCAAGGACTTATCCAAGATAGCAAAACCTATGACGGAATTGCTAATGTAAGGAAAAGCCTTCCAATGGACACCAGCGTGCCAACAAAGCTTTGAGGAGCTCAAGAAAAGGCTAACCACAGCACCGGTTCTAGTATTATCGGACGTAAGCAAGAGCTTTGACATATACTGTGATGCATCCAGACAAGTGCTTGAATGTGTGCTCATGCAAGAAGGACAAGTGGTAGCCTATGCATCAAGACAGCTCAAGAAACACGAGCTGAATTACGCCACACGTGATTTGGAACTCGCAGCCATGGTGCATGCATTAAAGATTTGGAGACATTATATCCTTGGTCATCGATGTGAGATCTATATGGATCACAAAAGCCTTAAGTATATATTCACACAAACGGATTTGAATTTGAGGCAACGTCGATGGTTGGAACTCATCAAGGATTATGATGTTGGAATCAACTATCACCCCGAAAAGGCCAATGTAGTAGCTGATGCATTGAGCCGAAAGGGAGCATGTCACCATCTCACGGTTTGGGTTGGGCGTCCTGAGCTGCGCAAGGAGTTCAAATGGTTACATCTCGGGTTATTGAACGAGGTGGAAGTGATGGAACTCCACTCTTCATTGGAACAAGAGATAAAGGATGGCCAAGCAACGGATGAGGAGATTAAGGAGATCAAGGAAAGAATCTGACAAGGCATAGAAAAGGACTTCAAGGAAGACGAGAAGGGTACACTTTGACTAGGAAAAAGGATTTGTGTGCCTAACGTGAAGCACATCCGCGACACGATAATAAAGGAGGCACATGACTCACCTTATTCCATACATCCCGAGAGTACCAAGATGTACAAGGACCTAAAGACTTGTTATTGGTGGGATGGTATGAAAAGGGACATAGCAGAGTATGTTGCCTTATGTGACACATGCCAACGGGTGAAGGCCGAACATCAAAGACCCGCTGGATTGTTGCAACCCTTAAAGGTACCTGAGTGGAAGTGGGAAGACATCAGTATGGATTTCATCGCCGGATTGCCACGTACTCGGTCGGGTTATGACTCCATCTGGGTTATCATGGACCGATTGACGAAAACAGCCCATTTTCTTCCTGTTAAGACCGTGTACAACGTTGCACAACTAGCTAAGCTGTACATGGACCAAATCGTGTGCTGTCATGGAGTTCCGAAGAGAATAGTTTCAGACCGGGGTACTCAGTTTACCTGTAGGTTCTGGAAGAAACTGCATGAAGCTATGGGTACACGACTGGATTTTAGCTCCGCCTACCACCCGCATACTGATGGACAAACATAAAGGACAAACCAAATTTTGGAGGACATGTCGAGAGCTTGCGCCTTGAAATATGGGTGTAGTTGGGATAGGAGCTTGCCATATGCTGAATTCTCCTATAACAATGGCTATCATGCCAGCTTGAAGATGTCACCGTTCGAAGCATTGTATGGTAGACGGTGTAGAACACCACTGTTTTGGAACGAGACCGGAGAAAACCAAGTGTTTGGACCCGAAGTGCTGCAAGAAGGTGAGAAGCAAGTCCAAACAATACGGGAGAACTTGAGGGCTGCTCAGTCACGCCAAAAGGGCTATGCAGACAATAGGTGAAGAAACTTGACCTTCGAAGTGGGAGACTTCATATACCTTAAGGTATCGCCTATCCGTGGCCAACAACATTTCAACATCAAAGTCAAGCTAGCACCTCGCTATATCGGGCCATTCAAGATTTTGGGCAAGTGAGGAGAAGTAGTCTATCAACTAGAGCTCCCAATGCACCTCTCTGACGTGCATGACGTGTTTCACGTATCCCAGCTCAAGAAGTGCTTGAGAGTACCGGAAGAACAAGTACCGATGGATGAACTTGAGTTTCAAGAAGATCTGACCTATGAAGAGCACCCTGTACGAATTTTGGATGTGAAGGAAAGGGTCACGACGAACATGTGAGACCTATGTGTGCTGAATACATTGGAAATTAGGATAAAAGTTAGCATTAACATTCAAAGTTTTGAATATTGCCAAAACATTCTTCTGTGGCAAGGTCCGACAAGTTCTTTGTTAGGTCCGCCAAGTGTTGGCAAGGTCCGACGCAAGGTCCGGAGAGCTCCTGCAAGCTCCGGAGAGCTTCTGTGAGGTCCGGAGCATGTTTTTAGGGAGCTCCCGTGAAGTTCAACTCGTAGAACTGCAGCGTCTTGTTTTTGCTTTTAACTCGCAATGTTTCAAACTTGCTTTATGGGAAGGTTTGCTTAGTATTAATTTGCTAAGTTTTTGGTGTGTTTTGGTGGTTATGGCTGTTTTCATTTGATATGGTTTGCAACATGCTTATGTGACGTGCTCATGTAAGGTGTTGTGGTTTTCGAACTAACGTGAGTCAAGTCGAGGACTTGTGCTCGGAAGAATTGGTTGTTTATTCATGTGCAGGTGTTGCTTGAGTTCAAGACATGGCTGGTGACGAGATCCTTGGACTAGTCTCAGGGAGGAGATGAGGTTCCAACAACCAAGTTCGGGAGGAGCTGTGGTTGAGTTGATCGGGAGGTCGCGCAGCATGTTTGGATCAAGGGCAGTGCATATGAAGGTTGCGTGTACGTCGTTGGAAGGTGTTTGCACGTGTGCAAGGAGTTCATGGACGTGGCAACATTGTTCCAAGGCGTGATGAAGAGAAGTGGACGTAAAGAATTGGTCGGAAAGGTCCAACCGGCTGGATTGCGTACTCAGGCTGAGGCTGAGTCGGATATGGCTCAAATATGGAAGATTTGAGTTGGTTATGATAGGATTTTGTGCTAGGCACGAAGTTGAGTTGTTTTAGGAATGTTCAGGACGTTTCTAAGGTGTTTGGAAGTCTCACGATTGCTTCTATCTGCGACTACCATGAAGGATCCAATACGATCAAGGAGGTAAGGCAAGATATGTTCAAGAAAGAATACATGCGTTTTGAGATGCAACCCGGTGAGTCAATTGACGACCTTTTTGCTCGCTTTAATAAAATTCTCAGCAACTTGCATAGTGTCAATGTTAACTTTTCAGATGCTGAAAATGCTAGACAATTGTTAGGAGCATTAGATATGTCAATTTGGGAGATGAAAGTTACATCTATTCGTGAATCTACTGTCATGAGTTCTCTTACTTTAGACGTGCTTTATTCTAAATTGAAAACTCATGAAATTGACATCATCTCACGTAAAAACCCCAACAAGTCTATTGCATTTGTTTCGCAACGTGACATGTCTAGTTCTAGTCAATCATCATCTAATGGTGCACTCTCTTTGCTGTCCTCTCTAACCCTTGAACAGATTGAAGAGTTTCCAGAGGAGGTGCTTGCACTCATCTCTACTCGGTTCTCAAAAGCATTGCAAAATGTGAGAACTAGAAGGAGAGGAAGCTCCGGACCTCAACGATGTTTTGAATGTGGTAAGACAGGACATTTTCGTACGGAGTGCCCTAACCTTTCAGGTCCGACTTCACGTGAAGAAAAGCAAACAAGGCCGAAGAAATCGTTTGCAAAGAATAAGAAGAAGAAAGATTTATCAATGCGCAACATAGTGCATAGTATGATCTCTGCACTTCAAGATTTCGGCTCAAGTGATGTAGACACCGGTAGTGATGAAGATGAAGAAGCTATGGCAAATATGTGCTGCATGGCGAGCAAGTCAAGTTCAAGCTCCGAGGAGGCAGAACACAACAGCGACGATGAAGAGGTATGTCCCACTTGCGAAGAAATGTGTGATGCTATTTCTCGTGCCACTGTTATATTAAAGAAAAAGGATAAAAAACTTAGAAACAATGCTGTTAAAATTGAATCGCTAGAATCTGAAATTAATCATTTAAAAACTTTGATTCCTAGTGATGATTCTTGTTCCTCATGTGATTTGATTTATGAACAATTATCCTCTTTAAGAAGTGCACACGCATCTACACTTGATAAACTTGAACTTGAAATTTAAAAGAACAAAGAGCTTGCTGCACTTAATGATAAAAATTTGAAAGATGCTTGTTGTTCTACAATTGATTTGCATTGTTCTTCATGTGATGATATGAATAAGAAACTAAATGATGCTATGAATGAGATTTCTATTTTGAACAATGCTTTACGTGTGCATGAAGTTAAATATTGTTCAAATTGCAAACTAAAAGGAAAAACTTCATGTGAAAACTGCTTTGATCTGTCCAATAAACTTGATGACATGCATAGGACACTAGATCGGTTTTCTAATGCAAATAAGAACCAAAACTTGCTGCTGAATTCTTCCAAGTCTTGTAATGATAAAACTGGTTTAAGTTTTAATTCTCATGCTCATGCTAAGGCACACCCACCTAAAGTTGTAAAGTCATTAGGAAGCAGTTTGATTCAAACAGCTCCTAGACAAAAAGAGGTGATTTTCAAATCTGCAGGAGTACTGTCCCATTCGGGTTATAATAAACGTGTTGCTTGCTCATCTAGACATGATAATAAGGTTATTTTTCATTGTACCTACTGTGGTAGAGATGGTCATGTCATGGATTTTTGTTATAGACTAGCTAAACACGATAAGAAACAAAGAATACTTGCTAGATCACATAACAACCAAGCAAAATCTGCTAGACCGAATGTTCGAAGCTTGCAACCTGCTGTAATAAGTCAAAAACTTGCTCCCGGACCTACTGTTTTTTGTGCTACATATAACACATCTTCTAAGTCAGTAGTTGGGAACAAAAATTTTCGATGTTTGGCTCATAAACCTGCTGTACCTTCTCAGCTTTCGCGTGTTATTCCTGCTGGACGTCGTGTGACTCAGTACTGGATTCCTAAAAGTCTTTTAACTAACCCCAGTATTGAGTCATCGACGTATTGTGCTGCTGTGTAGGTTTCACGTTTGAGGAAGGAGAACATTTGGATTGTGGATTCAGGTTGCTCACACCACATGACCGATAACAAAGAATGGTTCTCCTCTCTCTCTTTTGTGTCACGTGTAGAAAATGTTACTTTCGCCGATAACTCTTCTACTCCCATAATTGCTAAAGGTTCGGTTAGAGTAAACAATCTCTACACTTTGAAAGATGTGGCACTTGTTAAAAATTTGAAATACAACTCGCTTTCGGTTTTACAATTGCTAGATGAAAATCTAGAGGTTAGCTTTGCTAAAAATTGCTGCAAGGTTGTAGATTCAAAAGGTGAGCTTTTGTTTAACATGTCTATGTTTGGAAGAGTTTTTAAAGCTGATTTTGATTTGTCAACTTCTAAGCATCGGTGTCTAGTTGCTAATGATACAAAGGATCTATATTTTTGGCATCGTAGACTTGGTCACATATGCTTTGATCATCTCACTCGTGTTAGTGCTCTCGATCGCATACGTGAGCTGCCGAAGCTTAAAAAGGACAATGATATTGTGTGCTCTTCTTGTAGACATGCTAAGTTTGTTGCAGGTTCACATGCTCCTCTCACAATGACCATGACAGCTGAACCGGGACAACTTTTACATCTTGACACATTAGGTCCGGCACGTGTTCAATCCTTCGGAGGTAAATGGTATGTGCTTGTGATTGTTGATGATTATTCCAGATATTCTTGGGTTTATTTTATGGCATCTAAGAATGAAGCTTTTAGTCATTTTAGAACTTTATTTCTTACATTATCTATTGATCACCCAGGATCATTAAAAGAAATTAGAAGTGATAATGGAACTGAATTTAAAAACCAATCCTTTGATCACTTTTGTGCTGAAAATGGATTAGATCATCAATACTCTTCACCCTATGTACCACAACAAAATGGTGTCGTAGAAAGAAAGAACAGGACCTTAGTTGAGATGGCTAGGACTATGCCTGATGAATATCGAACTCCTAGGAAATTTTGGGCTGATGCAATTGCAACCGCTTGTTATGTCTCAAATCGTGTTTTCTTGCGTGCTAAGCTTGGAAAAACCCCATATGAGCTCCGGTTTGGACATAGGCCTAGTGTTACACACTTTAGGGTTTTTGGTTGCAAATGCTTTGTTAAGAAACATGGTAATCTTGATAAATTTGAAGCTAGATCTGTTGATGGCATGTTTCTTGGTTATCCATCTCATACTAGAGGCTACCGTGTGCTTTTACATGACACTAACAAAATTGTGGAGACTTGCGAGGTTTCTTTCGATGAAGCTAGCCCAAGTACTAGCTCCGATATTGCAGGTCCGGATCCATATCCGCAGGGGGAGAGTATTTTTATTGAAGAAGATGAAGAAGTGGTGCTGCTGCCCGAAAACTCGGAAGTAAATAACGATCAAGCTGCTGATTTTGCACCACAAGCAGCACCAACAGTCACTACTGCTGGTTCGGACCTTCCTCAATCAACAAGCTCTCCTAATCAAAGGTCCGAACATGAAGAAGAAGGTGCTTGTGAAGTGTCTACTCCCCTCCGAGTACTCAAAAGTCATCCTCCACAACAAATCATTGGAAGCTTGCATGAACGAGTCACTCGGTCCAGGTTTTGCGATCCAAACTCTCATGCTCATTCTGCTTTTGTTGCTTCTTTTGAACCCAAGGATATATCACACGCACTCACTAATGAATCTTGGATTAATGCCATGCAAGAAGAGTTAGAAAAATTTGAAAGAAATAATGTTTGGGAACTTGTACCTTCACCTCAAGGTCACACATTAATTGGAACTAAATGGGTATTTAAAAATAAGCAAAGTGAGGATGGGGTTGTGGTTGGGAATAAAGCTAGGTTGGTTGCTCAAGATTTCACTCAAATTGAAGGTCTAGATTTTGATGAAACATTTGCTCCTGTTGCTAGATTAGAAGCTATAAGAATTTTATTAGCATTTGCTGCATCTAAAGGTTTCAAGTTATATCAAATGGATGTTAAAAGTGCTTTTCTTAATGGCTACATAGAGGAGGAGGTTTATGTTAAGCAGCCACCGGGTTTTGAAAATCCAAATTTTCCTAATCATGTTTACAAACTGTCCAAAGCCTTGTACGGTCTAAAACAAGCCCCTAGAGCATGGTATGATAGGTTAAAAACATTCTTACTTGAAAAGGGGTTTACCATGGGCAAGGTTGATAAAACTCTTTTTGTACTTAAGCATGGCAATGACTCATTATTCGTTCAAGTGTATGTGGATGATATTATCTTTGGTTGTGCTTCTCATGATCTCGTGTCCAAGTTTTCAGCTATGATGAGTTCAGAATTTGAGATGAGTATGATGGGAGAACTCACATACATTTTGGGGCTGCAAATCAAGCAAACAAAAGAAGGAACTTTTGTGCATCAAACTAAGTATACAAAGGACCTTCTTAAGCGCTTCAACATGGACAAATGCAAGCCTCTTCGGACACCAATGGGAACAGCAACAACACTTGAACTTGAGGAAGATGGTGACCCGGTCGATAAAAAAGAATACAGAAGTATGATTGGATCACTTTTGTATCTCACGGCATCAAGACCGGACATACAATTCAGCGTATGTCTTTGTGCACGTTTTCAAGCTTCTCCACGTGCTTCACATCGCCAAGCCATCAAAAGGATTCTCAGGTACCTACATGGAACTCAAGAATTTGGCATTTTTCTTCCTTCTTCCTTAACCGTTTCTTTGAAAGCTTTTTCAGATGCTGATTTTGGGGGTTGTAGGATTGATAGGAAAAGTACTTCGGGTGCTTGTCATTTTCTTGGTAATTCACTTGTTGCTTGGTCCTCTAGAAAACAAAGTTCAGTTGCACAATCCACGGCCGAATCTGAATATGTAGCTGCGGCTAGCGCTTGCTCACAAATTCTTTGGATTGTTCAAACACTTAAGGACTATGGGGTTGATTTAGATAGTGTTCCACTGTTTTGTGATAACACTAGTGCAATTTGTATTGCTAAAAACCCCGTGAAACACTCTAGAACTAAGCACATTGACATTAGGTATCACTTTCTTCGTGATAATGTTGAAAAAGGAAACATTGCGCTTCACCATGTCGATACCGAACAACAATTGGCTGATATTCTTACAAAACCTTTGGATTTCACTCGTTTTTGTTTCATTCGTAGTGAAATAGGGGTTATGCATCCTCATGGCTTAAATTGAGGGGGGTTTTTGAAACTTTGAAAGTCTATGTGTGAATCTGAAACTAAAATAATATGAGCATAGTATTTCATACATATATGACTTTGTGATTCCTTTTACAGGCTGAAAGTTCTTACTACATTACTCATGTTATACATTTTGTAGTTTTTGCCATGACTAGTAATTGGAATAATTACTTACACTAAATCTGGTCATGATCGAACTTTCTTGCTGTTTTGAACTTGTTGCGTGCTCACAAGTGCTTTTAATCATAAAAAAATTAATCAAGTGATCAGCTCACATGTTGTGTTTTCAAATAAAAAATTGAGAAAAGATCAAGAGAATATGCATGCATCGCACTTCTTCTTTTGAGATTGCTTATCATTGCACTAAGATATGAACTTGGAAGGAATTGTGTATGACTAAAACCATGCCCTTAAGCTTCTGATTGTCAAATGACATAGGCTTGGCTTGGTTGGTTAGAATAAGGCTGATGCGGCATATAATCTCTTGCAAATATCATATGATCAACTTTGTGCCTTAAATGATTATGAATAATAAAAATGCAGCAACAAGTGTCATGTTTTCAGGTTTTGAAATAGTTGAGTAAGGGAGATCATGACTTGCATAAACTGAAAAATACATTTGATCTATAGCATGGCTTACACTACTTTATGTATCTCATTGATGTGATAGTGTAAGTAACCTGATAGTATGACTTGGATGAGCTTTGTTTTGTATGTATATGTTATAATATGCTCATAACATTTAAAAATTTCTCTTTTGAACCTTGCTGAATACATTGTCAAAGGGGGAGAAATATGTATAAGGAGAGATTTTTTACACTTTGCATATGTTATACACTTTCTTCCTTCTCTGATTTTAAAAAATGGGGAGAAATTAATAAAGGGGGAGAAATGAGTTTTCAAAGCTTTTCAAAACTTTTCATAAGCCAATGTTCGGATTTTAATTGGTGTTGCCAATGCATTCATCAAGGGGGAGATTGTGAGACCTATGTGTGCTGAATACATTGGCAATTAGGATAAAAGCTTGCATTAACAATCAAAGTTTTGAATATTGCCAAAACATTCTTCTGTGGCAAGGTCCGACAAGTTCTTTGTTAGGTCCGCCAAGTGTTGGCAAGGTCCGACGCAAGGTCCGGAGAGCTCCTGCAAGGTCCAGAGAGCTTCTGTGAGGTCCGGAGCTTGTTTTTAGGGAGCTCCCGTGAAGTTCAACTCGTAGAACTGCAGCGTCTTGTTTTTGCTTTTAACTCGCAATGTTTCAAACTTGCTTTATGGGAAGGTTTGCTTAGTATTAATTTGCTAAGTTTTTGGTGTGTTTTGGTGGTTATGGCTGTTATCATTTGATATGGTTTGCAACATGCTTTTGTGACGTGCTCATGTAAGGTGTTGTGGTTTTCGAACTAACTTGAGTCAAGTCGAGGACTTGTGCTCGGAAGAATGGGTCGTTTATTCATGTGCAGGTGTCGCTTGAGTTCAAGACATGGCTGGTGACGGGATCCTTGGACTAGTCTCAGGGAGGAGATGAGGTTCCAACAACCAAGTTCGGGAGGAGCTGTGGTTGAGTTGATCGGGAGGTCGCGCAGCATGTTTGGATCAAGGGCAGTGCATATGAAGGTTGCGTGTACGTCGTTGGAAGGTTTTTGCACGTGTGCAAGGAGTGCATGGACGTGGCAACATTGTTCCAAGGCGTGATGAAGAGAAGTGGACGTAAAGAATTGGTCGGAAAGGTCCAACCAGCTAGATTGCGTACTCAGGCTGAGGCTGAGTCGGATATGGCTCAAATATGGAAGATTTGAGTTGGTTATGATAGGATTTCGTGCTAGGCACGAAGTTGAGTTGTTTTAGTAATGTTTAGGACGTTTCTAAGGTGTTTGGAAGTCTCACGATTGCTTCTATCTGCGAATAGGAGAGTCCTGAGCAGTTATGGTAAGTTAGGATACGAGTCCAATTAGGAGGAGTCCTAGATTGGATTGTTTAGCCTGAGGGCTGGCTATAAAAGCAAGGGAGGCCAGAGCTCTCATGGGTAGAGAACTTTGGGCTGTTCCTCTTGTGTTTCTATTGAATAAAGTTCATAGTTTCGAGGAGCTTTTGTGCCTTGTTCGTCCGACTTGTTTTTCGTCAAGTCTTTCTCGCCGAGTTTCTGGACAGACCGATGTTGCTTCGGTGTTTCGTTCATAACTCGAGTTTTACAGATCCGATTGACGTGATTCTTTTCGGGTTGTCTTCAAAACTCAATTATCTATCATCTGTGAAATTTGCACGAGCTTCGGATCTGTAGTTTTTGAGATACACGAGTTTCTTTTCAGCGTTGCAGATCTGTTTTATATCGGGTAGAACAGATTGATCTTCGTTTAATGTTTTGATCGTATCTCAAGTTTTACTTCGTGTTTTCAAGTGATTCTTGTTGCATTAGATCCGTGACTTGATTCTCTACCTCTCTACTTGATTTTTCACGGTTGAACACATTTGAAAACACTTGCACACACGGTTTATTTAACCGATTGATTTTTTACTGAGGGGTTTTTGTTGTTTGCGCTGCGAAAAGTTTTAATCTACCATTCACCCCCCTTCTGGTAGCTTTTCACGTGCTCTTCGATCCTACAGAACAAAGTGATCCGATGGTGCAAGGTACAATGGAGCCATCATACAAAAGCCGAAGCTACATGGGAGCGTGAAGAAGACCTCAAAGTAGAATTCCCTCATCTATTCTCCACTAGCGAATCTCTAGGGCGAGATTCAATTTAAGGGGGGTAGATTTGTAACACCCTCGATTTTGATTTCTGCTTGCATTCATATTTTATGTAGAGAGAACATTTTAAAATAAGTAGAAATAGAGAAGGAGTCAGAAAGATAGCTAAAAAGAGCCAATTCCAGTTCACCGAGAGTGCCGAAGACACTTCCCGCGGCCTGCTGGCCACATGGCGCCTTCGGAGCTCATCCCCGCAAAAGGGAGAGAGGTCCGCCGCTAACTGTCTACGTGGCAGGCTCGGAGCATGCCTCTGCGGAAGGGGCGAGGTCCGACCCCGTGGGACACGTGTTGCCCCCGGAGCTAGCCTCTGCGGAGGAGCGAGCCAGCCCCGCAGGACACGTGTCGCCTTCAGAGCTAGACACTGCGGAGAAGAAAGGCCCAGCCGCGCGGGACACGTGTCGCTCTCGGAGCTCACCTCCGAGAGGTCCGGCCCCGCCAGGCACGTGTCACCCTCGGAGCTCATCTCCAGAAGGTCCGTCGCTGATGGACACGTGTCGACCTCCGGAGCTCATCTCCGGGATGTCCAACACTGTTGGACACGTGTCCACCTCGGAGCTCGTCTCTTAGCAGAAAGGAGATCCGGTGTTGCTAGGACACGTGGCACTACCGCAGCCCACCTCCGAAGAGAGGGTAGGTCCGGCACTAACAAGTGGCACTCTCGGAGCTCACCTCCGAAGAAAGGGGAGGTCCGGCACTGACACGTGGCGTACGCAGAACTCGTCTTTGGAGAAATGGGAGGTCCCGACCCACCAGACATGTGGTGTATGCGGAGCTCGTCTCTGGAGAGAGGGGAGGTCCCGACCCGCCAGGACGCGTGGCACACGAGGAGCTCGCCTCTGAGGAAGAGAGAGGTCTCGCCCGCCTGACACACGGCACTACCGGAGCCCGCCTCTGCGGAAAAGGGAGGCCAGGCCCCTGCTGGACACGTGGAGCCTCCGGAGCTCATCACCGCGGAGGTGACAAGATTTTAAGCGGTTTCTCTCCTGTACGCGCGGGAATACCCGGTACTAAGGAAACCGACACAAATTCCACGTTGCGACCGTACCGAATCAATAACAGATAAGTCGTTAAGATTCAAAAACAATTTGAATAGGATTCTTATTCGAATTCCGATCAGAGTAGGACTCTTCGTTTTCCTCTTATAAATAGAACCCAAAACAACCCCTTGGATGTAACATCTTTTCTAAGCCGACAACTTAGAAGCCCTAGCCCCAAACTCGCCGAGCTAAACCCCTTCGCCGGAGTTTGACCACCGGAGAGACCACCGACGAGCCTAGACATGATCGCCATCACCGGAGGATAGCCGACGATCAGTTTTTTTTGGAGAAAGGACCCGAAGGAAGTAAGGTAGGTCTCCATTATCACCTTACGACATCATCATGGTTTTCTTTGCATCTGTTCTATTCGATCCTTTTCGAACAGAAGCTTTTTCATGGACAGATCACTTGTTAATCGGTTTGATCTAGATCTTGAATCCAGATCATCGCCACGTCCACATTTGATCTCTACACCTCTGTTCATTTTAAAACCCCATGCAAGCCATGCAAGAGCACGTACAAACTAAACTGCACCATAGGATTAGCATGCATATGTACCATTGCATCTTAAGTAAAGTTTGTGCATGATGATTGATTGTTGTGAATCTTGTATATGCGTGATCATGAGTAGAGGGACAAGCTCAGGGAGCTATCTACGAAGGACTACAACAACAAGAGTTCGAGATCCCAGAGCAACAGAAGCCGCAGGAACAAGGCAAGTGCCCCTTGACCATATCGATCCCATGTTTTGGAAAACTGTTTTGTTCGCGAAAACTGTGAATGCTTGAGTAAACTTGATGGGAAAACCTTTGATAGGAGTTTACTTGTTTTTTTAACCACCCTTGTCGCCAGGGAAGTTTATGAGTCGGGTATGGTCGTTTTTGCTTTTTGCTTCGCTAATATACGGGTTATGGGAAGCGATAGAAGGTGTCTATCTATTGCACTCATGAGAATAATGATAATGAGAACTTGATGTTCATGAACATGAATCGGAGGGAGATCTAGGCAAGCTTAGTTTGTGGATGAGGTAGAATGAGATGGTGGTTTACTCGCCGTAGATCTAAGGACCGGTTCATGCGAGCCATGCCAGGAATACAGTGCCACCACAAGGCCAAATATGCGTGCGGCTCAGATGAATAATTCGGTAAGTTGCTAGATTGTTATGGACCATGGAAGGCACGGGGAATGGGAGTCGAGTGAGGACTGCCCTGGGAAATGCATGGCACAAGAGGGGGCCTGTAGGTGGGAGAATTGGAGATTCTAGCCTGCTGGTGAAACCTTAGTGAGTCCATACATCTAGTAACCCCTTTGTAAAGGCTATTTTGTGATCTCTTGGCCATACACCGACGGTTGTGTACTGGTATAATGGAGGTTCTGCAGTCTCCGATGGGTGACGAAATCACAAACTTGTGGTTAAAGTGGTGCCACCTTTGCGGAGTGTAAAACTATCATGATAGCCGAGCTTACGGTCACAAGTGCCTGGACAACCCACATGATTAGATGGGATGGTTTTTGGGATGGTTTTGGATGGTTTGGTTTTGGTTATTGGGATGGTATTGGTTTGGTTACGGTTTGGTCTTTGGATTTGGTTTTCGGGACTGTTGAGTCCTAGTAATGAGATTGGTTGCATGACTATTGAGTCATGACAATGAGATTTGATCTCGGTTATGAGATGGAATTGATTATGAGATGAGATGGTAATGAACACGAGATGGTATTCATGAGCATGAGAAAAGTTGAGAAAGATAAATGTCTGGAAGGGACATGAAAAGTGGTGAATCATGATAGAGGTACGTTGATGTTTAAATACATGTTGGGATTACATTCACTTAAAGCTAGTTGCTGTTTTTATCATGATTTGTGAAATAAACTTTGCTTTTATGCAATGAGCCTTTTTATACCTACCTTGTTATAAGCTACATGTCATACTTCCCGCACTTGCTGAGTACGTCATGTACTCACCCTTGCATTATCATACATCATCAGCAACAGGAGAGGAGTACTATGAAGACCACGTGGAGTATTAGGCGTGTAATCTATCCTCAACCTTGCCTGTGGAGTAGATATGGAGCCGCTGCTGCTGCCTAGTTTGCTTCCACACTATTAAGAAGACTTCCGCTGCAAGAATAAAGACTTCTGCTGCTAGAATAGATTAGAGACTTCCGCTGCAATAGATGACACGACCCCACGGTCTTGTCGAGCCAGGATCACGCTGAGGGGTGCTGCGTTGCACAGCTCCGGATAACACACATCAAAGGTACAAAGCGGAAGCAAAGTTTTATTACATAAACCAGTTTATGAACATTTTTACAACAAAAATAGTCCAGTCCACACTCACGGGCGTAGACTATGCATCGAGTTCACGTTCAGCCCATGAACATGTCCCCGCTAGCACACACACACACTAACACGGCGGCATGCACGACTCCCACTCGATGGGCTTCCCCTCCTGGGGTTCCGTCTCCTCCTCGGGAGTCCCTTCCTCATCGACCCCTGCAAAAGCTTCAAACACAAGCATTGAGCACGATGGCTCAGCAAGGCTGACCCATCTCTCCTATACATGAAACTTCTACATGAAGGTTGATAGGTTACATGATGTAAAATAAGTTGCAAAGTACTCGCCTAATTAGTGGAACCTTACTTTCAAGTTTTAGCAGCAGGTTGTGGAGAACCTTACGCTAAGGCACATGAGAGAGCCGCAATCAAACAAGAAACACATTTCTCTCATGTACTTTTCCCAAAGTTGAAAAGAACTTTAATTAGCTCTAAAACTACAACAATACATTAACAAGAAAAGTATGCCTTTCAATTCAGCAAACTTTTAACATGTATCTAGCCTGTTCTTTCTACGTCACGGTACAGTGAACAAGTGGTACTCACTGACCGTGAGGGATGGCGATTATAATCGATTTACACCTGCAGGGTTACCCGAATAACCCGTCACGTACGCCCGTACTCGATGTTGCCTACAGAAACCATCACGGACGTCGTACACAACCACCTTTCACCCGTCAGCCAAATATTGAACCGGTCCTATCGTCCCGAGCAAGAGGTCTCTGCGCGCGCATCCACAGTGCCGCCAGCCGATTTACACCTGGAGCTCGCAACCTACAATCTGAACGACAGGCAATGCCTCAATACCCAGCTACCCGAGTTACATCGGTTTCCCGGTTCCCATATAGCCAGTAGGTCTTCGGTACTGTTCTAGCTTGTTCAACAGGCCCGCACACGGCTCGGTCCTCAATCGACACAAGCAGAGCTATAGCACCCAGGCCCCAAAGTCCTGCTGCCCTCGGTCTCATTTTTCTTACCATGTGTATCATTTGCTATCTTTACCCGAGTCGAGTGCCTCTAGCCTATCCTCACGAGTAGTTCCATCTACTCGACTTGTACCGAATTCTACACTATCTTAGCATTGCAGTAGCTAAACGGGGTTTTCAATCCTAATCCCAACCCATGGTTTTCTTGACTATGCATTTGGGTTTCAAACAAGACTCTAATGCAAGAAATAAGTGGTACTCAAGGTAAGTTCTCAAAAGAATAAAGATTTGTAAACAGGTTAATGCAAACTGGGGCTTGCCTTGCTGCTCTTGTTCGTAGGCTAGCTACTCTTCTGTAGTGATGAAGTCTAAGACTTCAGGCTCCTCCTCAACCTTAGTGACTACATGAGATAACAAGTATATGTATCAATTTAAATGCATTTGATTTGAATTTACACTTGTGAAGACTATAAGTCTTACTAGACAGACCCAATGACTCTGAAATTTTTACTGTGGTTTGGATACAACCTAAGCAGAGACTTGGCCAAGTTTTATTTGCAGCAAAGCTCATTTGAGCTCTCCGCAAATAATTATGTACTTAACCTTAATTGGAGCTCCTAGGGTGTTCTAGGGATTTTCATGGAGCAAGCCATGACTTTCTGAAAACTAGGTTTTCAGAGAGTTCTAATAGAGTTGGTCTCACTTAATTTGAAGGTTTCTAGCTAAAGATATGAGCTAAACAAGTTCAGGGAAATTCTGAAAATGTTTCTGGACATTTTCTATTTTCTCTGAAACAGTTTTATTAATCACACCATTAGGTGGATCAACTGAGGTCCAATGGATCTGAAATTTTTATGGTAGCTCAGGGATATTTTTGTGAACATCCCAGCAAAATTTTAGAAATTTCGTCGAAAGGGTTCTACAGTTAAAATTCTAAACAGTTTGAATTTTGAAGAATTAAATCTGGAGAAATAAGGATTTTCATGAAGTGAAACTTGATTTTCTGGAAAGTACTCAGAGAGCTTAATCCAAGAAATACTGGTTCACTCAATTTGGAGTTTCCTAGCCAAAGTTATGTGAGTTGGAAGTTTGAACTAAATCTGAAAATCGGGAAATGTTTAAAACACTGCACGTGGGTCCCATGCACAGTGCCGTCGTCTACCTCCCGCCAGCGCCCGAGCGCGTGATGTCCAGCGCCGGTGGCGTGGTTCGTTCTCGGCCGCTACTGCCTAATTTTTGACATGGTTTCTTCCTACATGATCCTTGGAGCACGGCGCACACGCCGGGCACCTTCTCGGACCTTGACATCGCCGGAAACCTGGTCGGCGACGGCGGAGGCAGAAGATGAGCTCGGGTCCGACGGCGCTAGCTCGTCTCGGCGGTGAACACGATCAATTAATGGGTCGCAAAGCACCACTGGGGCACGAGGAAGCTATCCCTTCCCTTCTCTTGGCCGGAGATCGGCGGGAAAGTAGACTTCACCGGCGACCCGAGCTGTTTTCACCGGCGATGGCCAAATTCTGGTGCTCTGCTCACTGGGTTGATCATTACCGCTAGGATTTGGCTGAGGTGACCATGAGGTTCTACTCTAGCTTCAGCTCAACCAGGATCTCTGGTGATCAAGTCATCGAGGTGAATTTCGAGTTTTGGTTCTCGGTGTTCTTTCCGGCGATCATCGGGAAAGTTGAAATTCCGGCTAACCAGCTCTAAGAGGGATCTAGGGAGTTCAGGGAGAGCTACTAGACCTGGATGCTAACCTCAGAGACACGTTGGTCATGCTGGAGAAGCTTTGTGCTGCTCGGGCGACGGCGTCGAGTGGGAGGAGCTCTTGGGTTGACAGAGCACCGAAAGATCGGCTCGGACAAGCTACAGCAAAGCTTATCACGAGCAGCTGAGGGCTGTAACATGTCGAGCAAGGACCAGCGGTGACATTTGGGGCCTCAGCTCGCGGTGGAAGGGACTGTGCTGGCCGGTCGACGGCTAGGTGATGTGGCGGGGCTGTGCGGCGATGAGCTCGGTGTTTTCAGTGCTGGAAACATCGAGGCAGTGGGAAAGTGGGCTGCTGCCGGCGGTAGCTCGCAGCTAAATAGCTGGGGACATCCGTTTGGGGCGGTGATCGGCGACCAGGAGGTGGGAGCGGTGGGAAAACGCCGTGGCGCTCGCGTGGTCGCGCGCAGAAACCGAGCTGCGGTGACTTAAGTCGGTTTGAACACTGGTGAGGCTGACATGTGGGTTCCACTCCGGTTTTAACCTCTGAAATTGAATTTTCCCCACTGCTTTAAATAGTGGGGACCCAAATAACCCTGGTCATTTGAATCATCTACCCTCTGGCCATTTGAATTAGATAGAATTCAAATTGGGGTTTGTTTGAATATAATTTCAGCACATATGCAGTTTGAAATTCAAATAAAGTTTGAATCTGCTAAACTTAGCTCATGACAAGATCAACTCCAAATGGAGTCAAAATTGGTGTGTGAGCTCACAAAAATGTGCTGAGTAAGAATATGCCTCCCACTTTTGAATTCATGGGATGGAAATAGTTTGAATTAGAATTTGAGCCCTCTTTCTATTTATATCCAAAAAGACTTCAAAAAGGTTTTGAATTTGGGTGAAATTTGGCATGGACATTCCTAGCAAGGTGGAGGAGTTTTTCATATGCCCAGACCCTATATGATGCATGTGGGAAGTGTCACTTTTGCATTTTGTGAGTTTATTCCCTAATGAGCATGTTGATGGTGTTTACTTGCTCTTCAAATGTATTCATCAAGTTTCTTCAAATGAAGTGTGTATGTGGTGAATATGTGACAAAAACTTAGGCCCTTACAATAGAGATTAATGTAGTAAAGTACTTGAACATATTCATTTGTGGTTATATATATTCTGAATTCAGTTTGTAGATTAAATGTGTATGTGTGATGAACATACTGGGCACACATATGCATCAGTCTCGGTTCCGAGAGGTTTTTCTTCTCGGGATAGGGGCGTCACATGAGTGCAGTTGCGAACCATGTTTTAATTCAGCTTTCTGTATCCCGTAAATTAAGCGAAGCAAAACAGAAAAACGACCATACCCGACTCATCAACTTTCCCGGCGACAAGGATGGTTAACAAAACTAGTAAACTCCTATAAAAGGGTGTCCCATCAAGTTGCATCAAGCATACGAGTTTTCGCAAACAAAACATTTTCAAAAACATCACTACAGGAAACATCGCAATTAACGAGGGTAAAAAACCATCATAAATAAGCATTACCCTCATAATTAAGATATTTGCAACGGTATTTACTTATTTACGATGGTTTGTAGCCGTCAAAAATAAGTCGATGTAAATAAATTTATTTACGACGGTTACCGACGTAAGTAATGTTGTTTACGACGGCTGAAATCAGCCGTCGTAAATAAGATCATGGTCCACGTGGCACTGCGAGAAACGTATTTACAACGGGGTGTAAGCCGTCGCAAATAACGGAAGCATTATTTATGACGGTAAAGCCACCCCGTCGTAAATAACGGAAGTATTATTTACGACGGTAAAGCCACCTCGTGGTAAATAACAGAAGCACTATTTACGACGGTAGAGCCACCCCGTCGTAAATAACAGGCGCTTATTTACGACAGTACTGTATAAATAACCGTCGTAAATAATGTTTTTTATTTTCAAAAAAAATAACAGAAAATGCTGACCGCTGGCTCTATGGCCAGTCCACTGGCTCGATGGCCAGCACACAGGCAGTCATATACACGATTCACGATCACAATCATAGAAAGTGCCACGATACACGATCACAATCATAGGCAGTCATATATCACAAGTCTATCGTCACAAGCAATCACATGACACTATACACACCAAGCTACACATTACTATCACGGCCGCTACCTCCGGAGCCCGCAAAATCATCCTCGAGCCGTCTACCCACTCCTAGCACGTGCGGCGATGGAGTGCGAGCCTCCGTCCCTGATGCCTGTCATGTTCAAACATATATTACTAGAATTAAGCAAGTTGAACTAGTTTTGACTTTATTTCAGCAAGTTTAACTATATAAGGCTATATTTGAGCAAGTTGAATGTGTTTTGGTTATATTTGAGAAAGTTCAACTATGTTTGTCTATAATAGAGCAATGTTAACTAAGTTTAGTTATATTTGAGTAAGTTTAGTTATAATTGACCAAGTATGTCTAAATAAACTCAGGAGAGGTTCGTTTTGAACGACAATTACTTACCGCCATTGCCACCTGAAACTGTAGCATGTACGAGTTGAGATACTCGTCCCTGGCCCTAGTGGCTGCGGCCTGTCGATCTCGCTCTTGTCAGAGCTCCTCCTGAGTTCTCTCTCTCTCTCTCTCTCTCTCCGGAGCTCCTCCTGTGTCTGGCGGAGCTCCTCCTGGACACTCTGGAGCTCCAGCAAGATAGACCGGCTCCAAGAGCCAGCCTGCTGAGAGGAAGAGGACCTGGAGGGTCGTGCCTGCCTAGTGTCGACCACTCCTTGGAAGATGTCGAACCTACATAAAGAAGAAAGTTCATTATATTTTCATCGACCACTCCAACAAAGTCGTAGATAGTAATTGTAGAAGATGAAACTCACCGGCCATGAGGTTTTCCGTGTCCACTTGCGTACGCGGCTTCTGGGATGATTGTTGGCGCATTCTGCTAATCATACTCCTCGCCGCAAAGCCTCCGTGCCTCCTGGCAATACCTGGTCTATAAATACGAAAACAGAAGAACACCAGCTACTTTGATTAAGAGAATTCAATACATGTGATGAGACAACTCACCAGTGCCTCTGTCGCCGACTAAGAGCAGAGCTGGTCGGGCTGTGATGGATCACTTCCTCTGTGACCTCTCTTCCACACCTCAATTGGTGGGGGCTCCTGACCAGTTGCGTGCTCCTATGGATGCACGTGTCCGCACATTGAAAATATGAAACATAAACAAACATTATACTGGTTAAGTTACACTTACAAGACGTTTTTTTGACCACAAATACCCGTTAACACCAAAAAAGTGAGACGGGTCCGTCCCTCTGCTTTCTCGATGGCTGTGAGGCCCGGCCTGGGGATTGCAGTGGGTGGTGCCGTGCTATGCGACACCCAACAACATGCACGAAAAGAGACTTAAGAACATATGGAACCATTTTGTTACTCAAGATAAGTTCTTTTACAACATAAGTACACACTCAGCGGAATGTAAAACTAGCTAGACAATCTACTCACTCTCGACCCTAACTACGCTGAAGAGAAGTCATTCAGCCCGTGAACTCTTCCTACTAGCTTCACCAAAGAAAGGCAGCAGCTAGGTTTCCGGCGAGTGGAACAAACCGTGAGGTTCGTTGTCTCACTGAACAACCCTCTTCATAGCAGGCATCCTGCTACCTGCAAAAACAACTCAGAAGCAACCGTGAGCACTAAGGCTCAGCAAGACTTAACCGTCAATCCTAAACATGTAACTCTACATGCAGGGGTAGTAAGACAGTAAGAACAGGAATTTGCAAAAAGCAGCTTGACTAAACTTGATCCTTATATTCAGATTCTTTTAGCCTTCATTTTAGTGATCCTCATGTCTCACAACATCGGAAGTCCACAATCATACAAGAAACACTTATCCCGATGTTGCTAGCCTAAGGTCGAAATGAACTTTAGTTGGCACTATCTCTAATTCAGTCAAGGTTCCAATACAGTGATCAATCCACAAACAGCAAGTTAAGAGACTTAGTTCCTCTTCTTACTACGTCACGGTGCAGTGGGCCAGTATGTTCAATCCTCTTCCGCGAGCGACGGTGATTCGAATCAATAACAGCCCGGAATACACGACAATACACCCGCCTCGAAAGACTCTCTCAAGAGCTCTTTCTTACGTTGTATGCAGCAACCTTTAACACGACACCCCGACATAGAAAAACGCTTCGTATCGAGCAGGATGGTCCTCTACGTGGACACGTCTATGTTGCCCGCTAAAGGATTTACACCTCCCGCCTTCTCAACGCCATTCCCACGCGAAGGATGAGTTTCTATATCATGGTCCATCGAATTACATCGGTTTCATGGGTCCCATACCCCACTATATATCCGGTACAACTCAATCTTGTCCAGCAGGGCCACATACATACGGTCCTTAACCGACACGGACGGGGCTACAACCAACCTCCACATTTGCCTTACCATCCCGGTCCAGGCCAAATGTGGTCTCAAGCATTGTTACACCCATCGCAGGTCGAGACCAACCTTGAGTGCTCCATCCTACAGGAACATCCCCATCCCCATCTCATTTTCATGAGGGTGCTCTTATCATCAACCTCTCGCGAGTAACTCCATTACTCGAACTTTCTCGCGAGTAGCTTTTTACTACTCGACTTCTACCGAGCTAGCTACAACATTAGCCTAGCATCTCCGACGAGGCAAAGCCTACACTAAATCTTCTACTCAGGGATGTAATAGCCATGCAAGTGGGTTTCAAACATCCTAGACATAATGCACAATATCAACGCTAATACACATGAGGTGAAGTAAAGCAAAATTTAATACGGTAACGATATGCAAACCTGGGCTTGCCTTGCTCAACGGTTTTGTTACAAGGTAGGAGTTAGTCTTCCTCCAGAGAATCTGCCGAACTCGTCACGAGATGGAGATCCTCGCTGCAGAGTCAAGTCCTCGTCGAACATTGACGTCACGTGCTATTAAGATGATTTATGCACATGTATCCAAAAGCAATTTGGAAAATGATTCAAAACTGTTGTACCAGTTAACTCACACCAAAAAGGGACAAACAACAGCAAGGTTTCTGTTGTTGTATCTACAACCTTAGAGATGATGAAAGCCAGGGTGAAAAGAGATACCAGTAATCACCATGTGATTAAGTCCATTATATGAACACTTAAACCTAAAAGATGGCAGCTCAAGTTCCAGAGGTTCAATGAAGCTGAGAATTTAACCACATCCTATATGGAATGTATTTAGGCAGTGTGCGCAAATTGAGCTCATGAAATGGGTTCATGTGAGCACAACAAATCCTTATGTGGTTTTAACTAACCTGCCTTTACCCCCTAGATATTAAGCTTTCCTATGCTGCAAAGTAGACTTTTTGTGAAGTAAAAAATGTAATGAATCCATAGAAATTGGTTTTACCATTTTTGGAGTTTCCTACATGGAGCTATGAATTTTACAAAGATTGGGGAAAAGCTGAAAATGTCTGTTCATTTTTCCCATTTTTCAGAGACATAAGGAATGAACACATCATTTGACCAAGCAAATGAAGTTCAATGCTTCTGAAGTTTTTACTGGAGTTCGAGGATGTTTTGAAGAATGTCCTGTCCAAATTTGGGAATTTTCCAATAAACATAACTCCTGTAAAAATTCCTACAAGATTTTCTTTAAATGAATTAATGAGCCAAATCCAGGGATTTTCACACATATTGGGATGCAGCCCCGGATAGTACTCTTTGTAAGGTATCCAACAAAATTTGTTTCACAATTTTGGACACTCCTACACACATTTATGGCTCTCCAAAGTTTGAACTAAAGTGGGAAAATCTGGAAAATATTTAAATGCCGACAGTGGGTCCCACTCGTCATCCCTAACCTTCAGCCTCGCGCCAAACAGAGCAGTGGCGGCTCCCTCCGGCGAGGTCGCCAGAAAGGCACTTTCCAGACACCTCCGGACCCCCTGCTGGCCGCCCCCCCATTTTCTCCCACGCTGAACACGTTGGTGACGTTGCCGGCGGCTGAAACTCGCCGGAAAACAGGACGCACCGGCAACAGAAAACCCTAGGGCTCCGGCAAGGTCGTGCACAGTGAATTTTCCACCAAATGGTCGGTTCTTAGGCTCTAAAGCACCAGGGGGTCATATAGAATACCGACATGAGGTCTAAACAAGCCGGGGGGCGCTCTAAACCTATCTGCACCGTGCGCCCGATGCGGTCCAGCGGTATACCCTCAAAAAGAACTTGGATTCCTCGCTTTACACTCAATTTCTTGGTCTAAAATCGATGGAGGAGGTGTGCTAGGCAGTTAACATCCTGTGTGTGAAGTTTGGAACACAACAAACACGATTTGAGGACGAATTTTCCAATTCCTTACCTCAAGGTCAGTTTCTGCCACCCGGGAGAAAATCTTGAAATTCTCCCTCTGTGATCAATGGCTAGGGCTGAGCTTCGGAGGTGAGCAACTAGACTTGTAGGTGCACCGATGGGGTGGCTTGCTTCGGCGTGATCACTCCTGGTTTGAGCTGGCCACGGTGATCAGTTCCAGTTTCTTCAGTTTCAGCTCGGGAGCAGTGGAAACTTTGCTACTTCTAGGCGAAAGTGAGCTCGGCACGGCGGAGGAAAGGTGCTAGCCGGCTAGAAAACTCGTGGGTGAAGCTTTTCTCTGTGGGGAGCTCGAGCAAAGAGTGCTTTGTTTGCTTGGGCGATCAGAGGAAACAGAGGAAATGGTGGCTGCTGTTTTTCTTCGCGGGAGCAAATGCACGTGAGCAGACCGAGCTCGAGCTGGGAGAAAGCAAAGGAGGTTTGTTGCACTCGCTGTGGAAGATCAGACCTAGTAACAGGACGAGCTAGCAGGAGGTGGCGTCGGTAGTTGCTGCTGCCGTGCGCTCGGTCGAAGAAAATGCAAACAGAGGCGGTGTGCACTGTGAGCTGGCTGATATGTGGGCCACAGCACTCAAATATCTCCCCCCTCTGTGCTTTAATTTTCCCGCACCGCCTTTGTCCGAATTCTACCAAAATTGGATGTTAGATCAAACATGCGGTGATGAATTTGAATCTAAACTCAAATTTCAAAATTGAGCACGTTTGGTTCAGTTTTCGAATTCAGATTTGAATTTGAACCCTCCCTCGAATATTTCCCGGAATAATTGGTATAGGAGCTCCAAAAATATCCAAATTTGGATCATGAGCTCATTGATACATGGAGAATGCATCGGTGAATTCATTTGGATGCATTTATACAATCTGGATAGGAATCCTTTTAAAAGAATTCAAATTGCGTTTAAATTCCCTCCACTCTACTCATAGAGGAGGTGCACATGAGTTAGAGTTTCGAAGTGAAATTATTTCCCCTAGGTTAACATGTGTTGAGCATGGGCTAGAGAAATTTTTTATCTCCCCCCCCCATGTCCATATTTGTGTTCATCATTTCAGGTGACACAACTATAGTCTTATATCGCCTTAACTTTGTTTCATAAGTTGAAAACCAACTTTACAAAAGTTAGGGCTGTTACATTCCTCCCCCCTTAAAAGAATCTCGTCCCGAGATTACAAAAAGAAAGATGAAGGGAGAATGACTACTGGACATATGGTACAAACAAGTCGGGAAAATTTAAACGGAGAAATTCCTCGCTTTCCCACGTGGCTTCGTCAGCGGTGTGGTTGCTCCATAAGACTTTGTAAAATCGCATTGTCCGATTTCTGGTGGCGTGATTCTTCTCGTCGACAATCCGTATCGGATACTCATAATAAGTGAGATCCGGTTGAAGATCCTCAATGTTCTCCATATGAACTGCGGTTGGGCACTTAAGACATATCCGCAGCTGAGAGACGTGGAAAACATTGTGAATACCCGAAAGTGACGCCGGTAGCTCCAGAAGTTTCAGTGACAGCAAACGGCCCAATGAATTGCGGAGCAAGCTTTCCCTTCACTCCGAACCGATGAACCCCTTTCATCGGAGAGACACGAAGATAAACGTGGTGCCCGATGTCAAAGTGAAGAGGTCGACCTCTTTTGTCTGCATAGCTTTTCTGCCGAGATTGAGCAGCCTTTAAATTGGCTTGAATCACTTGCGTCGTTCCTCGGCTTCATTCACAAGATCAATCCCGTAGACCACTCTCTCGCTGGACTCACACCAATTCAGTGGTGTGCGGCACTTCCGGCCATAAAGAGCTTCATACGGGGCCATTTTGATGCTGGGTTGATAACCGTTGTTATATGAGAATTCTGCTAACGGTAGATGGTCATCCCAATTCTTCCCATGATTGATGACACATGCCTGTAGCATATCCTCCAAAATCTAATTTATCCTCTCCGTTTGACCATCAGTTTGCGGATGATACGCTGAACTCCAAATTAGCTTGGTTCCCAAGGAAGCATGCAGTTGCTCCCAAAATCTGGATACGAACAATGCACCTCGGTCAGACACGATGGTGCGGGGAACCCCGTGTAAACACATGATTCTCGAGATGAACAGCCCCGCATACTTATTTGCCACATATTTGGTATGGACTGGAATAAAACGAGCTGTCTTGGTCAAACGATCGACGATTACCCAAATAGAATCATGCTTGTTGCTGGTCATGGGTAACCCGACGATGAAGTCCATACTTATGTCTTCCCACTTCCATGCTGGAACCTTCAGCTGTTGAAGTGGTCCGGCTTTCCGCATATGGTCGGCTTTAACCCGCCGACACGTATCACACTCGGATACATACTTCGCAATCTCTCTTTTCATCCATGTCCACCAGAACTTAGATTTTATGTCCTGGTACATCTTGTTGCTTCCTGGATGAATGGAGTACTTGGATAAATGCGCTTCATCCAGTATCTTCCTCCGCAATTTCATGTTTCGGGGTACCACTATGCGGTTGTTAAACCATAGAGTACCCTCTTCATCCTTGCGGAACATCTTCAATTCACCGCTGTCCACTCTCCTCCGGATGTTAGACATACCCCTGTCTCTCTTCTGAGTCTCTACAATCTCATCTTGGATTGTAGGAATAAGAGCGAGGTTGAACAGCAATCCGTAGGGAACTAAGCACAGGCTTGGTTCTCTTTCTGCATCTGCAGCCATGGCTAAATGGTGAACATGGGCTTTCCGACTAAGTGCTTCGGCAACCACATTCGCTTTGCCCCGATGGTAATGAATTTCAAGTTCATAGTCCTTGATCAATTTGAGCCATCTTCGCTGCCTCATATTCAGTTCTTTCTATGTGAAGATGTAGTTCAAGCTTTTGTGGTCAGTGTAGAGATGTACTACATTGCCTAGTAAATAATGTCTCCACATTTTTAACTCTAGGACCACTGCAGCTAGTTCAAGGTCGTGCGTCGGGTAATTCTGCTCATGACTCCTGAGTTGTCAGGATCCATACACGACCACACGTCCTTCTTGCATCAACACACAACCCAAACAAATGCCAGATGCATCACAATAAACATCAAATGGCTTCGTTGTGTCCGGCTGGGCCAAAACAAGAGCTGTAGTGAGATACTTCACTAAAGATTGAAAAGCTTGTTCGCATGAATTGCTCCAATCATACTTGGTGCTTTTCTTCAACAGCACCGTCATAGGTTTAGCGACTTTGGATAAGTTTGGAATGAATCTCAGATAATAACCCGCTAAACCTAGGAAACTCCTCACTTCATGAACAGATGTTGGAGATTTCCAATTCAGCACTTGCTCGATTTTACTTGGGTCCATAGCGATGCCTTCTGCTGAAATTGATGTGGACATCACTCCTGCATATATACACAACACTCACATGGTAGACATGCAAGGTCCAATTACTAGAGCTCGAGCACGACAATTGAATTTAGAGGTGAGCTTGTTCCTGAACAATTCATTATATATGAATTTTGAGAGTATGTTGCTACCTAATGGATTAATTATGATTAGGAACCATGGAGAGGACATGGAGATACATGGAGAGGGGTTTGGAGGCGTGGAGGACCAGAAAATATGCCAACAAGAAGTTAGAGACCGAGCCCAACTCAAACTAGAGTCAAACTCGGGCCCAGGAGCAGTCCACATTAAAATGGATGCACAGGAGGCATACGGACTCCGTTTTTGACGTTCTACATATGTACGGAAAACTGAGAGGATAAAATTTCCAATGGAACTGTCCCCACGTAAAAATACCCTTGTAGTCGATGGGAAACTTCGAAACAATATAAAGTTTAGAGTCTGTTAGGGTGTTGCATCACCTAGTTGGGCCATTGGGCCTTGTATCGAGTCCAAGTCCATTATGTACGTGTCTTATGGTTAGGTCATGACCCCAGCACCCCCCTGGTCGTCCTCCACCTCCTTTATACCCCCTATCCGCCATCACAAACAGCTGGGTTTTGCTTAGATTATTCTGTCAAGAACAGTTTCGCCGTTCATCAGTTTGTGAGACCCCAACTTGAGTGCTTCATATCTTTCAGCAATTTGGTTGCATTCTTTCTTGTTCGTGCTTGTGTTCTTCAATTCGCAGGCAAGGATTAGCCTTCTTGGCAAGGTCAACCGTGAAATATCGGTTGATAACCTGAGGAGACGTGGTGCTGCGATTGCAGGGTTCAGAACGTGTTGTTCGAAAGCCGGATCGATTTGTGTCAAGTCTCCACCAAATCGAGAGTTATCAGAACCTTTCGGAAGATCGGGACCCCTGTACACATCAAGTGGTATCAGAGCTTTAGGTGCACCGTCATGTTCGCCTTCCCCTAGTTTTGTTTATCTTGAACTCGTCCTATCATCCACAAAAAGCCAAAAAAAATTATAGTCATAGGTTTCCCCATCCCAGACCAGGTTTAGCCTTTTGCACAATTCTGTTTTGGAGTCCGTAGTGTTGAATTTGTGTCCTAGTTCGTGTTTTGTTGCTGGTTTAATTCTGTTTTGTTCCTACTTTGTTATTCCATCCGCTGCATTCCATCAAAACCCTAGCTGCCACAATCGTTATCAAATCGATCACCATAACTATTCATTGTGCTAGGGTTATCCTTGTTCTTCAGTTTTCATCACATATTACGTGAGTTTATCCTCCTTGATATACGCACACCATCCCACACGTTGTCACCATCATATCCAATTTTTTTTTCACACCACCGTTTCCAGTTCAGCTCCACCAAAAACATAATCTTGTGGTACTGTCTTAAAACAGCCATAACCTTGGCATTGGGTTAAATTACATTGCCCAGAATCACTTTGGAAGATTGATTATTTGGCATCTAAAGGCTCCACAATAATCATAAAGAAATATATTGAATTTCTGTTGTCCACATCTTTTTTTCAAGTGAGCTGAAAATTTGTGCGACGTGTATATTAGTGCTCCTGATTTCACGGCAGATAAAAAAATCAAAGAAAAAATATAGAAAAGAAAATTTGTGAAGAGGAGCACAAATATCAAAACTTGGGTGTGTTATTTTGCCTTGTGGTGCAATTGTTCCTGCTCAATTATTGTCCTTATCATTCAAACATCTTGCTGTCTTGTTCATAACATCCGGGATAAGACACGAGTAGGCCAGCAACTAGGACAAGTGTTTGGACATCTATTCAGCATTCCTATCTGTTATTGAATTGTGTGTTACTCACATATATTTGGCCATCCAAACTCCACATTCATCCTTTCGAACAGCACAAGTTTTTGACCCTTGCGATCGCTGAATCACGTCGTCCAGGTATCCTTTGCCTTGTTGTGGTAAGAAACTTGTAGGAGCTTGGTAAGACTCGACCCATTGCTTTGTGAGTTCCACCATCATTGCGTAGTAGTTGATAGGGATAATCTTGTTGTTTTCCCTATTATTCTTGCTAACAATGTCAGATCATGTTGATCCTACGGAGTGTGTTTTGAAAAGTGAGATGAAGGGTTACATAGAACAAATGACGAAGAACCACTGGAGGCGGACAACTGGCTGCGGACCATCGAGTCCAAGTTCGGGCTGCTCCAATGTACGGAGCGGCAGAAGACTCTGTTCACAGCGCAGCAACTCCACGGTGCCGCTGGTGCGTGGTGGGCGAATTATGTCGCCTCACGTCCGGCTGGCCATGCCGTGGAATGGCAAGAGTTCCGGGAGGCGTTCTGCGCCTATCATATCCCTCCCTGAATTATGAAGAGGAAGTTCCAAGAATTCTTGGAGCTGAAGCAGGGCGGGAGGAGTGCCCATGACTACTCCCGTGCCTTCAACCATCTGGCGCAATATGTGTCAGACTACATCTCCACCGAGGAGAAGAAGCGAGAGCATTTCTATCGGGGGTTACACCCCGAGATGAAGACACACCTCGTTCAGTGGAATCGAGGCACTTTCAACGACTTAGTCAATGCCGCGATTATGCAAGAAGACGCTCAGCTGGAATTGGCAGCTGAGCAGAGAAAGTGCAGCGCTCCACCCAGCAGTGGTGGTGGCGCTCCCCAGAAGTATCGCATGGTGTATCGTACACCATCCGGGCAGCAGTGGCATCCACCGGGGCGACCTCCACGGTTCGGGGGACGTCCGTTCCAGTCACCCTCGTTCCGTCCGCCGATGCCACCACCAAGACAGCAGCAGCAGCAGCACACGGTACCCCGGGCATTCCCACGCCACAACACGCCCCGGGATTCCGTCCACCGATCAGCGGGGGACCGCCCCGTTTCACCTGCTTCACGTGTGGCCAGGCGGGCCACTTCGCGAAGGACTGTCCCCAGGGGCAGCAGAGCAGCGGGCAAGCCCAGTTCCAGGGCGGTGCTCGAGGCCGACCTCCGGTGAAGAACGATGGTCAGCGGAATGGGGGTGTCGGCAACCTCGACAATGAGGACACCCCGGAGGGAGACAACGTGCTGGCGGGTACGTTTACTCTCAACCATCAAGCCATCGTCATATTGTTTGATTCTGGTGCAACCCACAGCTTTATAAGCGCATCCTATGTGGCTAAGCATCAAATGCAAGTCTTCCCAACCGACTGCACTTATATGATCTGCTCACCGGGAGGGAAGATTTCAGCTAATATGATTATTCCAAAGGCACCTTTGTGCTTAGGTGGGAAACTATATCCCACCACCTTGATAATCCTTATGGGGCAAAAGATTGATGCAATCTTAGGGATGTCATGGCTACAATACCATGGCGCTGTCCTAGAGACTCGGACACGGACGGTTCACTTAAATTCTCCATTCCACCGTCCCCATTACATGGTGTTAGACACGCCAGTCCGGGAAGTTTTAGCAATTAATAATGCTGAAGCTCTCAAGTTAGAAGACATCCCCGTAGTCCGGGAGTACCCTGACGTGTTTCTGGATGATCTTCCGGGCATGCCACCTGAGCGGGATGTCGAGTTCAAGATTGAACTTGCACCCGGGACTACGCCCATATCACGGAGACCATACAAAATCGCTCCAAATGAGCTGGCTGAACTGAAAGAACAGCTCAATGATCTGTTGAGCAAGGGTTTCATTAGGCCGAGTTCCTCGCCTTGGGGATGCTCGGCGCTGTTCGTGAAGAAGAAAGATGAAACCTTGAGGCTGTGTGTGGATTACCGGCCGCTCAACGCCGTCACTATCAAGAATAAGTATCCACTGCCCCGCATCGACATATTGTTTGATCAACTTGTGGTTGCAAGTGTGTTCTCAAAGATGGACCTTCGCTCTGGATATCATCAGATAAAGATCCGGGCAGAGGATATCCCGAAGACGGCCTTTTCGACGAGATACGGATTATATGAATATCTCGTCATGTCATTTGGTCTCACAAACGCTCCAGCCCATTTCATGTATCTCATGAGCTCAGTGTTCATGCCGGAGCTGGACAAGTTCGTGGTAGTGTTCATCGACGATATCTTGGTTTACTCCAAGACAGAAGCCGAACATGCCGAACACTTGAGGATCGTTCTTCAACAATTGCGAGACCACAAGCTCTACGCCAAGTTCAGTAAATGCGAGTTTTGGATCAGCCAAGTGCCATTCTTGGGACATATCATCTCAGCGGAAGGCATTGCAGTTGACCCAAGCAAGATAGAGCAAGTGCTGAAATGGAAAGCTCCCACTTCAGTTCATGAAGTCAGAAGTTTCCTCGGGTTAGCGGGATACTATCGGAGATTCATTCCAAGCTTCTCCAAGTTCGCTAAACCGATGACAGAATTGCTGAAGAAGGGGACGAAGTATGTTTGGAACACAGCGTGTGAAGGAGCGTTTCAAGAATTGGTGAAGCATCTCACAACAGCCCCGGTCTTAGCTCAGCCGGATACAACAAAGCCCTTCGACGTGTACTGTGACGCGTCCGGTATTGGGCTTGGCTGCGTGTTGATGCAGGAAGGACGTGTGGTCGCTTATGGCTCACGCCAACTTCGGAACCATGAGCAGCATTATCCCACTCATGATCTTGAGCTTGATGCAGTGGTTTTGGCGCTGAAAATGTGGAGCCACTATCTCCTGGGGAATCTGGTGCATCTCTACACCGACCACAAGAGCTTAAAATACATTTTCACCCAGAAGGAGCTGAATATGAGGCAAAGGAGGTGGTTAGAATTAATCAAGGACTATGAAATTGAGATTCACTACCACCCCGGCAAGGCAAATGTGGTCGCCAACGCGCTGAGTCGGAAATCACATGTCCATCATCTCACCATTGCACCGTTGGAGGAGGAAGAGCCAAGTTTATACTTGGTTCCTTATGGATTACTGTACAACCTTGACCTCATCCCTACTATTAGGGAGGACATCATTGCAGCTCAGAAAGATGATAAAGGCATGGCACATCTCCGGAGACGGATATACAATGGAGAGATCAAATGTTTCCGGAAGGATGATGAGGGGACGCTGTGGTTCAATGACCGCATAGTCGTACCCCGGGATATGGAGCTGAGGAAGAAAATCCTCGATGAAGCTCACTTGTCTAAGTACTCCTTTCATCCGGGCAGCAACAAAATTTACCAAGATTTGAAAAAGAAATTTTGGTGGACACGGATGAAGCGGGAGGTAGCTAAGTACGTATCCGAGTGCGATACGTGTAGACGAGTGAAAGCTGATCACATGAAGAAATCAGGGCTGTTGCAACCCCTGAAGATCCCGGCATGGAAATGGAAAGATGTGAGCATGGATTTCATTGTGTGATTACCCCTAACATCCAACAAGCATGATTCCATATGGGTAATTGTTGATCGGTTAACCAAGACGGCTCACTTCATCCCGGTGAATACACGTTACAATGCCGGCAAATATGCGGAGCTGTACATAGCAAAGATTGTATGCCTATACGGGGTACCCAAGACCATCGTCTCAGATCGAGGTGCATTATTTGTATCTCGCTTTTGGGAGCAGCTACACGCTGCATTGGGTACTAAGTTGATCAGGAGCTCCGCTTACCACCCTCAGACAGATGGCCAAACAGAGAGGGTGAATCAGGTTCTAGAAGACATGTTGAGAGCATGTACCATCCACCATGGTAGGAACTGGGATGATCACCTACCATTGGCGGAATTCTCGTACAACAATGGCTATCAGGCGTGTATCAAGATGGCACCCTACGAAGCTCTCTACGGTCGCAAATGCTGCACCCCATTAAACTGGTGCGAGACCGGTGAGAGGGTCACATTCGGGGTTGATGTGATGAACAACGCCGAAGAGCGCGTTCGGACAATTCAAGCCAATTTGAAGGCCGCTCAATCCCGGCAGAAGAGCTAGCTGATAAGAGGCGTAGGCCGTTGCACTTTGATGTTGGGGAACATGTGTACCTCCGCGTGTCTCCGATGAAGGGCGTGCACCGGTTCGGTGTGAAGGGGAAGCTCGCTCCCTGTTTTATTGGACCCTATGCTATCACCGAGAAGTGTGGACCAGCGGCGTATCGATTGGAGCTACCGGCATCCCTTGCTGGTGTCCATGATGTTTTCCATGTTTCGCAACTGTGAAAATGTTTGAAGCATACAGCTGCTGTTCCTACCGAAGACATCGGCGAGCTGAAACCGGATTTAACATATGATAAGTATCCGGTGGCCATTCTTGATGAAAAAGCCAGGACCACGCGCAGCAGAACGTTGTGGTTCTACAAGATACTCTGGAGCAACCACACCGCCGAAGAAGCAACATGGGAGAGCGAGGAATTCCTTCGCTCAAATTACCCGGAGTTCATGGCTTCTCAACACGGGTAAGTCCGTATTACATCGCTATCTCTTCTTTTATAATCTCGGGACGAGATTCTTTTAAGGGGGGAGGGATGTAAAAGCCCAAGAAAAGGGACTTGCAAAAACTTTTCTTCACCTAACAACACCACAGTTCTTGTTGTGGATAGATGGTGAAAAAGTGGGAAGAGCAAGTAACCTCCATCAAAAGAGTTCATAGAGGGGAAACCTACACTTTCACAAGGTGGGAATTCTACACATATGATCACACATGAGAGGGTGATTCAAAACTGTTGCATTCAAATTCATGATTGCAGCAGCTAAAACCAGGATCAAAGGGCATAATTGGATTCCTCAGGTTCAATTTAGTGGGGAGGCAAAGTTTCAATAATTTTTTAAAAGGTTTGCTACCCATTTGTCTAGAAAGGATCCAAATGTGCAAGAGTTCAAATATACATTTGAATTTGAGGGAAATTTGCCAAACCATACAAATGTAGCCCAGTTTGAGACTCCCAATATTTGAATTCACCATTTGTCAAGCTGTGGAGATCTTTTGAGAGGTGGGGGAGCACTGCCAAGTGGGTCCCACATGTCATAGGACTCAGTTGGCTTAATCCCTAAGCATTGTGATCGGGTTGCACTCCACCGGGAGAAGCACCGAGCGACACCGCGGGGGGAGCCGGACGCCACCTCCTGCTGAATTCCATGCGCTGACGAGCTCCTCGTTGGGGTGCCTTAACTCCCAGCCGTGCTCAGCGAGCCACAGCACCGAGAGAAGCCGGTTCCTTCACTCTCACCGCCAGAGAACCGAGACGCCGCCGCCATCGAAAAAATCGCTCGGGATCAATCGCAGCTCGCGTGAAAGCATCGGCAGCTCAGCAAACCAGAATTCCCAGACCTCCCACGCACTCCCCGCATCACTTCCGATCGAGTTGAGCCACTACAAACCGAGCAAACAACGTTTTTGCGGCCGCCGGGAAGAACCGAGCAAAGGTGCTTCCGTGGGCAGCTCGGTAGAGGACTTGTCACGACCAAGAAGGAGCGGTTTTGGGCGCGACTAGGCTCCACACTGCTCAACCCCAAAGCCTAGAACCAGTGACCGATCATCGCCTGCGAATTTCGCAAAACATCTCCAACCGGTGCAGAACTACCCTCGGGTAAGAAACCCACAAATTCCCGACATATGCTTGCTTAGAGTTTATCAAACTGCACTCACTGGAGCTAGACTTGACGGCGCCCAAGTTTGCTTCACAACCCTAGTTTAATTTTGGCTGTAGCCGGCGTATTTCCCAGTTTTCCAGCCGCGCTTATGGCGGGAAAGGTCGGGCTCACAATGACGACTAGGTTAGAGCTCTCCCCGAGCCCTGGCACGGCCTTGTAGACCTTATCTGAGATTCTCCGGTGCTGTAGAGCCCTTCCACCGAGGTTTTGGCGGGCTGAGTTGGCCAGGTGACATAACCGAAGGGAGCCCGAGCCGCTGCACCGTCGCCAGCTAGGTTACGGCCACCGCCGACCGGAGCAGTCAGTACCATCGTGTTCAGCGCGCGAAAGTAGGCCCAGGCGGCGAGTTTCCAGCCGGAAGGCGGTCGGGAAGCCAAGTCCGGCGAGCTGCCGAGGTGTGCCGGCGAGGGGGCTGCGCGGGAAAAAGGGCGGGCGCGAGGAAGAAGACGAGCCGGCCGGGCCCGCTCGTCAGTCCCTCGATGCACAGTGTGAGGATTTTCTGTTGCACCGGATCAGCTGTGAACACGCGGAAAACAGTCCTGCGGCCCCGTGTGGCGCAGCCGAGGTGGTGACACGTGGGGGCCGGGCCCGCTGTCAGGAATTTGAACTTTTCCCGGTTAATTCGAATTCCAGAAATTCTCCAAACTTTAGAACTCCATAACTTTTGCTTGGAAGCTCCAAATTTAGTGATTCAAATTGGGTTGGATTCATCTTGCCTAGCTCTGTCCAAATATACAACCCAATTTGTTCGAAACCCATTAATTAATTCTGGAAAATTCTTTAAATCTTTTCAGCAAAACAATTTTAGAGGGAGTTTGGTTCATACAAAAATCCCCAAATTTTGCCAGAATGTTCTTTAGGACATTAGTGACCCCTGTAAATGTTTCAGACCATTTGGAGTTGATTTGGCCAGAGCAATTCAAATTAGAAGGTGCTGTGTTCATTTGAATACAGAAATATTTTCAGAGAATTTCCAAAACTTGGAAATTCAGTTCTGGGCAAATCTTGGCTCCAAAAATGCTAGGAAAATTCATGCAAACTCTATGAGCTATAATTGAAATTGTAGTTCACTGAGTTGGGCATGAACAGGGGTGTTACCTCAGAATTTATTCTTCCTTGCTTATTTGCTAAAAGAATTATTCTGAGCAAACCACTCAGTGAAAAGTGCTAATGTTTGGTCCAGAGGTTTTTCCTGTGACAAGGGACTCACACAAAAATTCTCAGCTCCATTGGAGCTCTGGATCACCCCTGTCCTGTTTAACCACTTGAGGGATTAATATGGAAAAGGGGGAGAACCACTTAGCATTTAACCATGGGATTAAGTCTAAGCCAAACCACCAACAACCAGTTCATCTGTAAATTCTTAAACAGAGTTCCAGTTATTAGAGACTGGTTGTTAGAACTAATAGCAGAAGTATTACCCTAAACTCACATTGCATTTAAATTAACGTATAGTGTTTCATTAACGTGTAGCCATTGAGGAAGAGACTCCGGAAGTGCTGGACTTCCTACTTCCGGAAGAGGAACTAACCCCTGACCAGGAGCAACAAGGCAAGCCCCAGTTTGCATCAACCTTTCTACAAGTTTTAATTTGTTTACATGTGTCATGTGAAGTATGATTGTGCAAGGGTATAGGATGGATGGAACCCCACTTGCATAACCAGAATTTTTCCCCTAAGAGTGAGGGTAGTGTCTAAGACCTCGAGTAGACATGCTATGCTTAAATGTTGCACAGGACTTTGGTACAAGTCGAGTAGTTGAAATCTACTCGCGAGTTTAGGCTTGGGACAAACGGGTTCGGTTGAGTGATGTGAGATCACTTTAGTAATGAAAATGGGACTAGGCAGGGGTTAGGGTGCAGCAAGAGGAAGTCTTGTGTGCGCAGCCCTGTCCATGTCGATTGAGGACCGAGCCGTGTGCGGCCCTGCTGAACAAGTATTGAATGTACCGAAGGCATATCAGATATATGGGCCCCGATAAACCGATGTAGCCTAAACCTCCGGGCGCCGAGGCATAGCACACCGATTTATAGGTGTAGGTTGAGGGCAGTAAGGTGGAAATCTGCCAATGGGCATAGAGAGATGTTCCGTGTGGGGAACCTCCTGCTCGTTTCGGTGCGACCGGTTCGACGTTTGGGCTGTTGGGTGAAAGGTTGTCTCGTACAACATCGAGTGAGCGTGCTGTGCAGCTCCACGGGTGGGCGTACGTGACGTGCTCTTTGGGTTTCCCTGCAGGTGTATATCGAGTCGATTCGTCGTCCCTCGCGGTGACGAGTACCGCTTGTTCACTGTGTCGTAACGTAGACTAATGAATGGAATGTTATGATTCAATATTACTGTTATGATATAATTGTAGCTACATGTGTGCCACCAAATATTGCTCACTAAAGTTCAGCTTCATGAACTGTTAACTTGTTGCTAAAAGATGAACTAAGGATGAACTTGTAAGCGTGTCCATTTGCTGCAATATCACTATCCTATGCCATTGTACACCTCGTGTAGAGTTTCATGCTTAGGTGAGTCGGTTAAGCCTTGGTGAGCCTTAGTGCTCACGGTTGCTGCTTAAGTGTTTTTCAGGTGAGGAGCCACGCACGGACTCGGAGTACAAGTCCACCGGCGAGGGTTACCCTCCGTCGGGGACCACGGCTGAGTGGGAGCCGTACACGCCGCGCTGAGCTGAGACGTGCAGCTAGTGTGGGTTGCCCTAGGACTGGCCAACCGACTTTTGCTAGATAGGCGGGCGTGAGTTGTACAAAAGAAACATCCGCTGTGTAATAAAAGACCATAGTTTGTAACTGAGAAGTGTACTACTTTGTACATTCAGTTTGTTTTCCCATGTAATATAATGTGTTCTTATGACGTGTGCTGTCGGGTGTCGCATCGTGCGGCACCACCCTTTGCGATCCTGGATGAGCGGATTCCGGTCCGCCACAGCTATGCTTGCAGAAAAGGAGTTACAGGGTCGTCAACAAAAGAACAAGAGCAGCAGCGGTGCCTCCTACACTCCACGTATGACAACATCTTCGGGGCCGTCCAAGTCATTCCGTTTTGATGCCCTTTCACCAAAACCAGCAGCCAAGCTTCCTTCTGGCAGCAACAACGTTTCAGCAGCACCGAAACCACCACCTGCACGACCTGCGGATTAGGGTAAAAATTCCATGCAGGTACCCGCCAAAAGTGCTTCATCCGTTGCTTCAACAGGACGCACTTCCGGCATTCAGTTCCACCGCTGCCATGGTCTTGGTCATGCGCAAAAATATTGTCCTAGTCCCCAGGCATACGTGGCTACAGAAGAGGGAGGATACACCAGCACCTCCGATATCGAAGACAACAATGATGATGAAACTGCCATGGACAATGATGAGGGACATGTTTTTGTGAGTGAAGGCACATCAGCATACATGAACATCATTGTGTAGCGGGTGCTGAACATAAAGGTACAACAACTTGATAGATTACAACGCCATAATTTGTTTCAGATTTTCTTTGTCATCAAGAACCGGCGAGCACGTGTCATCATTGATGGAGGAAGCTGCAACAACTTGGTGAGTTCTGAATTGGTCAAGAAGCTTAGCTTGAATACACGACCACACCAACATCCATACTATATTCAATGGTTGAATGATTCTGGAAGAGCTAAGGTAACACAAACGTGCATAATTCCGTTTTCCATTGGTACATATGTTGATTCCGTTGATTGTGATGTGGTACCCATGCAAGCGTGTTCACTTTTATTGGGTCGACCTTGGGAACATGATAAGGATGCTTTGCACCATCGTAGAAGTAATAAATATACTTTTATGCATAAAGGAAAGAAAATTACTTTGCTACCTTTGACTCCTGCTGAAATTGTACAAGCTGATAGGGAGAGAGCTGGAATTTCTAGTAGTTCCAAATCAGAAAATCAACAAGTCATTAATTCTGTGTTACCACCAAATAATGAGAGATCTACTCCTAGTTCTAAGACTGAGGGAATTAAATTGAAGGGTCGTGTAATGCTTGATACAAAATCAGACCTTGCTAAAATTTCTGATCATGATATTTGCTGTGCATTGGTGTGCAAACAAGTTTTGTTCTCCATTGATGATATTGCTAGGTTTTTGCCTCCAGCAGTTACTAACTTGTTGCAAGAGTATGAGGATATTTTTCTAGCTGAGATACCCCCGGGACTTTCACCTTTGAGAGGGATTGAACATCAAATTGATTTGATTCCAGGTGCAATTTTGCCAAACCGTGCTGCATATAGGACCAACCCCGAGGAGACTAAAGAAATTCAGCGGCAAGTCCAAGACCTTTTGGACCGTGGGTATGTATGTGAAAGCCTTAGTCCTTGTGCTGTTCCTGTACTTTTGGTTCCTAAGAAAGATGGTACTTGGCGTATGTGTGTTGATTGTAGAGCCATTAACAATATTACTATAAGGTATCGTCATCCTATTCCTAGGCTAGACGACATGCTTGATGAGTTGTGTGGTTCTATAATTTTTACTAAGATTGACTTGCGTAGTGGTTACCACCAAATAAGAATGAAACTGGGAGATGAATGGAAAACAGCTTTCAAAACCAAATTTGGGTTGTATGAGTGGTTAGTAATGCCTTTTGGTTTAACTAATGCACCAAGTACATTCATGTGTTTGATGAATGAGGTCTTGAGAGATTTTATTGGAAAATTTGTGGTGGTTTACTTTGATGATATCTTGATTTATAGCAAATCATTGGATGAACATATGGATCATTTACGTGCTGTTTTTAATGCTTTGAGAGATGCACGTTTATTTGGTAACCTTGAGAAGTGCATCTTTTGTACGAATCGAGTTTCCTTTCTTGGCTATGTTGTGATTCCACAGGGAATTGAGGTGGATGAGATGAAAATTCAAACAATCAAGAGCTGGCCAATACCTCAAGTCATCACACAGGTAAGGAGTTTTCTTGGTCTTGCAGGTTTCTACCGACGTTTCGTCAAGTATTTTAGCACTATTGCTGCCCCATTGCATGAGTTGACTGAGAAAGGTGTGGTGTTCCATTGGGGGAAAGCACAAGAGGAGTCCTTTGACACCTTGAAGGACAAGCTTACACACGCACCATTGCTGCAACTTCCTGATTTTAGTAAGACTTTTGAACTTGAATGTGATGCTAGTGGAGTTGTCATTGGTGGTGTCTTACTGCAAGGTGGTAAACCGGTTGCATACTTTAGTGAAAAACTTAATGGTCCTGTCCTGAATTACTCTACATATGATAAAGGGGTTTATGCTCTCGTACGATGCTTAGAGACATGGTGTCATTATTTATGGCCTAAAGAATTTGTTATTCATTTTGATCATGAGTCGCTAAAGCATATTCGTTTTCAAAATAATCTGAATCGTAGACATGCAAAATGGATTGAATTTATTGAGTCTTTTCCTTATGTCGTTAAACATAAGAAATGTCACACCCGGTTTTTCCGAAGAACAACCGAGTGAATATCACATGTATGCCAGGATCATTTTCTCATACATGTGATGACAAATAGTGAAGCATCATTTATTACAAGCCAGGTGTCGAATATAAATAAGTCTTACATAGCAAATGTCTCGATGGACAATAATAAGTTCATCACAAATAAATAAACTAGCAGCGGAATAATTATTCTTGTGGGCTCCATCACAGGAGTTGCCCGGGGGACTCCATGAACCTAGAAACCTTCTTCGGGTCCAAAGTCTTGATCATTATACACCACCTCATTATCTTGACCTGAGCAGCAATATAAACCAACAAGTATGCAATGTTGAGTACCGATGGTACTCAGCAAGTGTGGGAAAATTATGTCAAGCATGGCTAGAACAAGGGGAGGTTGAACTCATAGTTTAAGCACTATGCAATTAATACCTATCACCTTAGCTTATTAAGCACCTACATTACTACACAGGTGAAATGGTCCCAATCTCCCATCCCACCATCATAATCAAATAACCATAACATCATTTCCAATGTTAAGCTCCCCGCTTAACATCCTCAACTTCCAAAGCCATCATCCTCTAATCATGAATAAGTCCAAGCCGCTCTTGACCGTGAGCACGGCTGTCATGACAGTTTTGACTCTGCAGAGTTTGCACCACTATACCCACATGTAGTGATTTCATCCCCCGTTGCCGGGTGGACTAAAAGAACCTCCATTATGCCAGTGGCTACGAACCACATTCACACTTCCCAGGTGTGTAGCCAGGAGATCACTACAAAGCCTTTACAAAGGGATTCCCGACGAGCGTGGGCCCACTGAGGTTTCACCCCTAACAGCATACAAGAGGCTCCAACCCCGCTGCAGTGGCCCCCTCTTGAGCCTTGCGGTTCATATGGTAGTCAAGCTGATACCTACTCCCCGCACCATCCAACCCACCCAAACTACGCCGGGGATACACCTAATTAATTGGCCAATCTGCCCCATCTCAGCATGTGGTTGGCACGGTAAAGCCAGGTTACATGCTCCATGAACCGGTCCTTAGGATCCAGGCAAGTCCTAAACACAAACCCGAGTCTCGTGCACCCAGCACCAACCAAAACATCCAACTTGCCTTGATCTCTACCTCTACATAACTCACAATATCTCATTCAAGAGTATGGTAAAATAAACTGATGATCTCATATCCCAAATATCCCATTCTAAGCATGGCTAAGCATATGCATAATAATAAATGACATGATAAAATGGATCCCAACCCAAGCTACAAGGAAACAAGGTAATGCAATTCTAGGGAAACATCCTAGCATGGGTTTCATATTTTCAATTGACAATGAAAATAATTCTATCTACACATCCTAGTATAGGAACAAAGTGGTCAAGGACACTTGCATCCTTCCTGCTGCTCTTGGAATGGGTAGTCCTGATCTTGGAAAGGAAAAACTTGCTCTGGAGCAGGTTCTACTCATATCATCACACATAGCGAAAGAAAACAACAAGTCATAAGACATAGTTCACACTTCCACTTCATACAAACCACACATTCACATTTATGAAAGCCATTCACAATTCTATGTGTTGTGGTTACTCTATGTGTGTTGATTTTTGGCTTACATGCACATTTAAACATGTGTATATGATTTCTACTTTTGTATTCATATTCATGTTGGCATACTATATATGAATTTCTAATTTAAATAAATCCCTTATATTTAATTGATACACATTTTAGCAACCAAGTATGCATAAAAGGTGTTTTCCTACTTCATATGTGTCTTTAAACCTTCTACCAACCCTAAACTGAATTCTTTGGATTTTGGAAACTTCATTTATCATTTTCTAGTTATTTATACCTAGTTTGCTATATTTTCAGATTTATTTCCTATGCCTAAATGTGAACTTTATTATGAAAATAGTAAGACACCCCATCTAAACAGAATAGGTTTTGGGTCTAAAAGATTAAATAATATATTTTTGAACTTCTCTTCTGATCTAAACTATTTTACATTTATTTTACAAATTTTCAGAATTATTCTATACTTAAAATGTGTCCCTATTACTAATAAATGTGAATAATCAATTAGACAGATTCATTTCAGCTAAAAATCTATTTTTAACTCACTCCAAAGTTTTCCAAGTGCTAGGAGAGTTTTAAATTTGAATTTACAATTTGTTTGTCCCATCTTTTAAATTTTAAATGCTAATCACATATTCAAATTCCTAAATTTAATATCATATAGGGTTAAAAAGGTAAACTCACCCCACTACAGGGTCTATTATATTATTTTAAGAATTTCCAGGGGCCTAACTATGCATAAGAGAGGAGTTTTGCTCAATTTTATTAAGTCCATGGGCTAAAACTGATTTTTAATTGAATTTACATGAATTTCTGAAGCTCCAGGGGCTAGATCAGAAGTTTCCGGGGCTAGCTCGTATTTTCCGAGAACCCCAGGGTGTAGCGCATAAGATTCCCGGCCTTTATAACGCGGGGTTGACGTGGACCGTCCGATTTAAAACAGACGGCTGAGATTATAACATCGAACCGGCATGCGGGGATTTAAACTCTACCGTGCGATTTAAAATAGACGGCGCACAAGCGGCCACGTCGCTCTGATCGAGCGCGGGCGGCGCTGCCCGGTGGCGCACGTCGGCGGGAGGCGACGATCTCGCCAGAGAGTTTTGGATCTTCGTCCATTCTTCCTAGAACTGTGATTTTATGGCATAGATCGGTAGAGGGGAGGTCGGGGATCTCACCTCGGGGGTTTTCTTGAGCAAGGAGGTCCTGAAAAGCGATCGGCGACGAGGTCCGAGGTGAATTCACGGCGAGGCTCGTCGGCACTGTGTTTGAACCGCAAACCACCGAGGTTTCTGCACCTGCGAGGTTCCCCGGAGGCGGTGGATCAAGACCAGCGACTTAGATCAGAATTCCCGAGCGTAGATCGAGCGGAGTTCGCCGGAGAAGCTCGGGTTCTCACCGGGGAGAAAAACGGCGGATCGTGGGAAAAAACGGGACGATGCCGAGGTTTTTATAGACGGGAGAGGGCGGCATTCGGTTGTGATCGAGTTTGCGTCGTCCACGAACGAAATTCGGCTGGGATACGCGAGGATCCGGGGCGGTTTCGATTCGGGGTGAGAAGAGTCCGGCCGAGCGCGGGCGCTAGCGCGAGGAGGAAGAAGGGTTGGCGGGCCCCGTGTGTCAGTGGGAAAGAGGGGGGCGCGCGGCTGCGCGCTGGCGCGGGAACAAATGGGCCGGCTGGTGGGTTTCGGCCCACTGGCCGGGGGGGGGGGTCTATTTTTTTTCTTTTTCTTTTTCATTTCTGTTTTGAGTTTAATGTGACTTCCAGTTTGAATTTGAATTTTTGCAACACATGCAATACGTCCAAAAATTTTTAAATTCCCCTCTTAACTGGATTTTGGGGTGTTACAGCTCTACCCCCCTTAAAAGAAATCTCGTCCTCGAGATTGGTGGTTCTAAGAAAACAATTCCGGAAATTGTGCCTTAAGCTCATCTTCTCGCTCCCAGGTGGCTTCCTCTTCTGAGTGATGCTTCCACTGCACCTTGTACATCCGGATTCTTTTATTTCTTGTGAGGCGTTCCATTGTCTCCAAAATCTTGAATGGTTGCTCGGCATAAGACAAATCCTCAGCTACGTCAGCCTCATTCATGGGTAACACCTCTTTAGGCGTTCTCAGACATTTCTTGAGCTGTGACACATGGAATACATCGTGCACATCCGATAGGCGAGCCGGTAATTCTAGTTGATACGCCACTTCGCCTTTCCTCTCCAAAACTTGAAAGGGTCCGATGTATCGAGGTGAGAGCTTCCATTTCACCTTGAACCGATGAAGTCCTCGGATAGGGGACACCTTGAGATAGACATAGTCTCCCATGTTGAAAACGAGCTCTCTTCTCTGCACATCGGCGTAGCTCTTTTGTCGTGTTTGTGCTATCCTCAAGTTGTTGCGAATCTCCCTCACTTTGGCCTAGGCTTCTTGTAGTACTTCGGGACCAAACACTTTACTTTCCCCCGTTTGGTTCCAAAACAGGGGAGTTCGGCACTTCCTCCCATACAAAGCTTCGAACGGTGACATCTTCATACTAGCCTGATAGCTGTTGTTATAGGAGAATTCCGCATACAGTAAGTTCTTGTCCCAACTCCGATTGTTTTTGAGTGCACACGCCCTCAGCATATCCTCAAGAATCTGATTCGTTCTTTCCGTCTGCCCGTCAGTTTGAGGATGATAGGTAGAACTAAAGTTCAGATAGGTTCCCATGGTTTTGTGCAACTTCTGCCAGAATCTTGAGGTGAACTGTGTCCCTCGATCCGACACTATCTTCTTGGGCACTCCATAGTAACACACGATCCTTGACATGTACAATTCTGCCAATTTAGATCCGCTGTAGCTTTCTTTCACGGGGATGAAATGAGCTACCTTGGTTAGCCTGTCGACAATGACCCATATCGAATCATATCCTGATTGGGTCCTAGGCTATCCCACTATGAAATCCATGCCGATTTCTTCCCATTTCCATTCAGGCACTTTGAGTGGTTGCAATAATCCCGCGGGTCGTTGATGTTCTGCTTTCACCAACTGACATGTGTCACATAGGGCAACATGTTCCGCGACATCTCGCTTCATGCCATACCACCAATACCTGCTCTTGAGGTCCTGGTACATCTTCATACTCCCAGGATGAATGGAATAGTCAGAATCGTGAGCCTCCTTCAAAATCAATTTGTGGATCTTCTTTACTTCTGGCACACAGATTCTTTTCCCGTGCCACACCGTTCCTTGTTCATCCTCTCTGAAACCAGGGGCTTTATTTTCCTTGATGAGTTGCCTGATTTCTTGTATCTTCTCGTCATTCTTTTGACCCTCGCGTATTTCTTGCTCTAGTGTGGAGTCCACTTCCATGGCGATGGCTTCACCACTATTCACAAGGCATAGATGGAGCCTTATAACCTCGTCCTTCAATTCTGCAGGCATGTCCTTCAAGCTCAACTTATTGACCTGCACTTTCCGACTTAAAGCATCTGCCACGACATTTTCTTTCCCAGGATGATAGTTGATGCCCACATCAAAGTCATTGATTAGCTCTAACTATCTCCTTTGTTTGAGGTTGAGATCTGGCTGTGTGAAAATGTACTTTAAACTCTTATGATCCGTATATATTTCTGTCCTCTTCCCCATCAAGTAGTGCCGCCAAATTTTCAACGAGTGTACCACTGCGGCTAGTTCTAGGTCATGAGTAGGATAGTTCTTCTCGTGCTTTCGGAGCTGCCAGGATGCATAAGCCACGACATGCCCTTCTTGCATGAGAACACATCCCAACCCGTTTCCAGAGGCATCACAGTACACCGTAAAGTTCTTCTGCATATCTGGCATAAGTAGCACTGGGGCTGTTGTCAATCTTTTCTTTAACTCCTGAAAACTTGTCTTGCACCGTGGCGTCCATGTGAATGTGATTCCCTTCTCTAACAGGTTGGTGAGGTGTCTCGAGATCTTAGAGAATCCCTCAATAAACCGTCGATAGTGTCCTGCCAATCCCAAGAAGCTTCGAACTTCCCCGACATTTTCAGGGTTCTTCCACTTCTATATATCCTCGATTTTGGCGGGATCCACGGAGATTCCTCCCTCCGAGATGATATGTCCTAAGAAGGGAACTCTCTTCAGCCAAAACTCACACTTGCTCAACTTGGCATATAGTTGGTGTTCTCTCAGCCTCTGCAACACCAACCTTAGATGTTTCTCATGTTCCTCTTCATCTTTAGAGAAAACAAGGATGTCATCTATGAAAACCACTACAAATTTGTCCAAATGTTCCATGAATACCTTGTTCATGAGATACATGAAGTATGCCGGGGCATTCGTTAGCCCGAAAGGCATGACGGTGTATTCATACAGTCCGTACCGAGATACGAAAGTTGTCTTTGGAATATCAGCTTGCCTTATCTTAAGTTGGTGGTATCCCAACCTGAGATCAATTTTCGAGAACACACAAGCTCCCCTTAACTGATCAAACAAGTCTTCAATGCGGGGTAATGGGTACTTGTTCTTGATGGTCACTTCATTCAAGGCATGGTAGTCTACGCACAACCTTTGGGTTCCGTCCTTCTTGGGCACAAATATGACTGGAGCTCCCCAAGGTGAGGAACTAGGACGAATATACCCCTTCTCCGTCAATTCTCTCAAATGATCCTTGAGTTCTCCCAGCTGTTTGGAGTCCATCCGATAAGGTCTCTTGTATATCGGGGCTGTTCCAGGCACTAGCTCAATTGCGAATTCCACTTCACGATCAGGAGGCATACCTGGCAACTCCTCCGGAAAAACATTGGGATATTCCCTGATGGTCCTGATCTCCTCCACTTTCACCTCAACTTGATTTAATTTAATGTCCCTCCTAGGCTCTTGTATTGTTATAAACTTTACTCTTGTGCCACTAGAGTGAGTTAGTTCCACCGTTCTGGTCGAACAATGGATGATTCCTTTATGTTTGGTCAACCAATCCATACCCAAGATAATATCTATCCCTTGTGAATCTATCACTATGAGGTTAGCAGTAAATACTACCCCATCAATGTCTAGGTTCACTTTGGGACACACTTGTCTTGTCCTTATTTCTCCACCTGGAGAGTTTACTGCTAGCATATGGTTCATTTGTGTTGTTGCTAGGTCATGCTTCTTAACAAACCCTTGGGCAATGAACGAGTGGGTAGCACCAGAATCAAACAACAGGGTTGCAATGTGTAAATTGGCAGGAAACTTACCAACTACCACGTCGGGTGCCTCTTGCGCTTCCTCCATGGTGACATGGTTCACCCGTCCTCTCATTACATTCTGCTGTTGCGGCTGCGTGGGCTTCTTCTTTGGGCACTTATGGGCGTAGTGCCCTACTTCACCACAGTTGAAACATTGCACCCCAACCTTAGGTGCCTGGCCTTTGTTGTCTTGGGGTTGGTTTGGGGGTCCTTGCACTGCTGGTCGAGGTTGATATGTAGGGCGAGGCTGCTGTACAAACTGACGTTGTGGCTGTATTGGTGCTGCCGGAGGCCTGTAGTTCGGGTTGTACCCTCTTGGTGCTGAGTAGGGTGCCGCAGCACGGTTCGTCTGCCCTGCGGGTTGCTGCATCAGACGTGGGCGGGTGTTGCTTCCTGAGGCTTGATGGGACCACCCGACCTTCCTCTTGTTCTCATTTTCCAAGGCCTTCAGCTTCCTTTCTACCACAAATGCTCTGTCCACCATCTTTTGGAAGCTTTCATACTCGTTGGAGGACATTGCACACTACATTTCTGCGGTAAGTCCTTCCACGAAACAGTCCTATTTCTGCTCATCAGTCTCTATATCCTGTGGAGCATAACGGGAGAGTTGAGTAAATTTAGTGAGGTACTCCCTTACAGTCATGTTACCTTGCTGCAACCCCAAGAACTCCTTCCTCTTGTTTTTGAGTTCACCCCTTGGTATGTAATGGTTGTGGAAGCTACACTTGAACTCTTCCCAGGTGATGTTCTCAGGGTCATGATGGGCGGCCACGTAGGCGGTCCACCAATCAGCAGCAGGTCCATGCAATTGATGAGAGGCAAACAGCACCCTCTCATACCCTTGGCACTGTATGATCCTCATCTTGCTTTCAATGGTCTTTAGCCAATCATCTGCCTCCAGAGGTTCAGCAGCACTTGCAAACTTTGGAGGTTGAGTTCCTAGAAACTCACTCAACCTTGGTTGGCGTGGTGCAGCTTGTGGAGGTGGAACTTGATGCAAGTTGGCCACCATTTGAGTCAAGTTCTAGATGAGCTGATTTTGATTCTCCAACATTTGGTGGAGGGGATCAACTCCTTCATGGCGTCCACCCCTGTCTTGGCCTCCAGAAAGATGAGGGTTGCAGGCCTCATCGTTGTTGTTGGCGGGGTTGGCGGCACGACCTTTTCCTCTTCCGGCCATCTAGCATGATCAACCAAATGTTAATTTAAAGCATCACATATTATCTTACTACTTTCACTTGTTTGTACTTTGAAGTGTTGAGGCTTTGTTATACTTTTCTGAGGGTTCATGTCTCACACAAAAATAAATGAACTATTATTTCATGTGGGTTCACACACCAGAGCAAAATAATCTGAAGACAAGGCTGTGGACAATTGCTCATGGCTTCCACAACTCACGTCACCCACCAAGCATTAACACACCATTTACTAAGGTAACGACTCGACTACTCGACATCTTGCTAACTAAGGGAAAGACTCTACACTACTCGTATTCCTGAGCTGGCTCCTCGGGATCTTCCTCATTATTGCGGCTACCTTCTGACTCTGCTTTGGGTGGGGAGGCTGCTGGTGGAGAAGTGCGACGACGCCTGATCGCCCGGCGATCTGGGGAGTCAGGAGTCCATGTATCATTCACGGTGACACACAGTTCATTCCCATCTCCTCTTTCTCTCGCCCTCAAGCAGGCTCGAAGCAATGCCTCGGTTTCCTTCAGGGTGTCCAGAACATCCTGAAGCTCCTGCTGACACTCCTGCAGTCGAGTGCTAAGCATAGCAGCATCCTCCAAGCACAAGTCCATGTGCTCATGGGAAGTCCCCTGCTGCACTGGCTGGTACTTGTACTCCATGGTACCACTCTCGCGCTGGAGGACATACATGTACTCGGTCCTGTCCAGGTGTCGATGATAGATGTGACTCTGGCAGGTGATGGCCTCCCAGGTGACATCCTTCTCCGCATCGACCTGTATCGCTCGACAAGCTGGAGAGCGGTGGATCTAAAGTAGCTGATTTTCATGGATAATCCTCATCTCCGAACTACATTCTTCCCTCTTTTCACGGATCGTCCTGGTGGAGCTATAGTGTATGATTAGCTTGCCCGTATTGCCGGCGGCTTGGAGCATACGTCGAAGACGGCGCAACAAGCCTCCTACTGCCAATCCGTAGGAAAGGTACGTCACCGGACGGCTCTCCTCTCTTTAGGCAAGGGCAACTACGGGAACTCTCCCTCCTGTGGACTTGCGAGCGGTGCGAATCATGCGGACCATCTAAAACAGAAAGCATTTAAACTTAGGTTAGATAAACTTTTAAACAAAAATCCTATTTTGAATGAAAGTTGGGGTAAGATGAAGAAAGTGACTCCATTAAATAACACTTTTCAACACAAACCTTGTAAAATAGTTTTTAAGATAATAGGGCCCTTAAATACGTCCATTTCTACCTAGGTCAACGTTCCTACGGGCAACCTTGGCTCTGATACCACTTCTGTCACACCCGGTTTTTCCGAAGAACAACCGAGTGAATATCACATGTATGCCAGGATCATTTTCTCATACATGTGATGACAAATAGTGAAGCATCATTTATTACAAGCCAGGTGTCGAATATAAATAAGTCTTACATAGCAAATGTCTCGATGGACAATAATAAGTTCATCACAAATAAATAAACTAGCAGCGGAATAATTATTCTTGTGGGCTCCATCACAGGCGTTGCCCGGGGGACTCCATGAACCTAGAAACCTTCTTTGGGTCCAAAGTCTTGATCATTATACACCACCTCATTATCTTGACCTGAGCAACAATATAAACCAACAAGTATGCAAGGTTGAGTACCGATGGTATGGTACTCAGCAAGTGTGGGAAAATTATGTCATGCATGGCTAGAACAAGGGGAGGTTGAACTCATGGTCTAAGCACTATGCAATTAATACCTATCACCTTAGCTTATTAAGCACCTACATTACTACACAGGTGAAATGGTCCCAATCTCCCATCCCATCATAATAATCAAATAACCATAACATCATTTCCAATGTTAAGCTCCCCGCTTAACATCCTCAACTTCCAAAGCCATCATCCTCTAATCATGAATAAGTCCACGCCGCTCTTGACCGTGAGCACGGCTGTCATGACAGTTTTGACTCTGCAGAGTTTGTACCACTGTACCCACATTAGTGATTTCATCCCCCGTTGCTGGGTGGACTAAAAGAACCTCCATTATGCCAGTGGCTACGAACCACATTCACACTTCCCAGGTGTGTAGCCAGGAGATCACTACGAAGCCTTTACAAAGGGATTCCCGACGAGCGTGGGCCCACTGAGGTTTCACCCCTAACAGCATACAAGAGGCTCCAACCCCTCTGCAGTGGCCCCCTCTTGAGCCTTGCGGTTCATATTGTAGTCCAGCTGACACCTACTCCCCACACCATCCAACACACCCATACTACGCCGGGGATACACCTAATTAATTGGCCAAGCTGCCCCATCTCATCATGTGGTTGGCACGGTAAAGCCAGGTTACATGCTCCATGAACCGGTCCTTAGGATCCAGGCAAGTACTAAACACAAACCCGAGTCTCGTGCACCCAGCACCAACCAAAACATCCAACTTGCCTTGATCCCTACCTCTACATAACTCACAATAATAAATGATTATCTCATATCCCAAATATCCCATTCTAAGCATGGCTAAGCATATGCATAATAATAAATGACATGATAAAATGAATCCCAACCAAAGCTACAAGGAAACAAGGTAATGCAATTCTAGGGAAACATCCTAGCATGGGTTTCATATTTTCAATTGACAATGCAAATAATTCTATCTATACATCCTAGTATAGGAACAAAGTGATCAAGGACACTTGCCTCCTTCCTGCTGCTCTTGGAGTGGGTAGTCCTGATCTTGGAAAGGAAAAATTTGCTCTGGAGCAGGTTCTACTCATATCATCACACATAGCAAAAGAAAAGAACAAGTCATAAGACATAGTTCACACTTCCACTTCGTACAAACAACACATTCACATTTATGAAAGCCATTCACAATTCTATGTGTTGTGGTTACTCTATGTGTGTTGATTTTTGGCTTACATGCACTTTTAAACATGTGTATATGATTTCTACTTTTGTATTCATATTCATGTTGGCATACTATATATGAATTTCTAATTTAAATAAATCCCTTATATTTAATTGATACACATTTTAGCCACCAAGTATGCATAAAAGGTGTTTTCCTACTTCATATGTGTCTTTAAACTTCTACCAACCCTAAACTGAATTCTTTGGATTTTGGAAACTTCATTTATCATTTTCTAGTTATTTATACCTAGTTTGCTATATTTTCAGATTTATTTCCTATGCCTAAATGTGAACTTTATTATGAAAATAGTAAGACACCTCATCTAAACAGAATAGGTTTTGGGTCTAAAATATTAAATAATATATTTTTGAACTTCTCTTCTTATGTAAACTATTTTACATTTATTTTACAAATTTTCAGAATTATTCTATACTTAAAATGTGTCCCTATTACTAATAAATCTGAATAATCAATTAGACAGATTCATTTCAGCTAAAAATATATTTTTAACTCACTCCAAAGTTTTCCAAGTGCTAGGAGAGTTTTAAATTTGAATTTACAATGTGTTTGTCCCATCTTTTAAATTTTAAATGCTAATCACATATTCAAATCCTAAATTTAATATCATATGGGGTTAAAAAGGTAAACTCACCCCACTACAGGGTCTATTATATTATTTTAAGAATTTCCAGGGGCCTAACTATGCATAACAGAGGAGTTTTGTTAAATTTTATTAAGTCCAGGGGCTAGAACTGATTTTTAATTGAATTTACATGAATTTCTGAAGCTCCAGGGACTAGATCAGAAGTTTCCGGGGCTAGCTCGTATTTTCCGAGAACCCCAGGGGGTAGCGCGTAAGATTCCCGGCCTTTATAACGCGGGGCTGACGTGGACCGTCCGATTTAAAACAGACGGCTGAGATTATAACATCGAACCGGTACGCGGGGATTTAAACTCTACCGTGCGATTTAAAATAGACGGCGCACAAGCGGCCACGTCGCTCTGATCGAGCGCGGGCGACACTGCCCGGTGGCGCACGGCGGCGGGAGGCGGCGATCTCGCCGGAGAGTTGCGGATCTTTGTCCATTCTTCCTAGAACTGTGATTTTATGGCATAGATCGGTAGTGGGGAGGTCGGGGATCTCACCTCGGCGGTTTTCTTGAGCTCGGAGCTCCTGAAAAGCGATCGGCGACGAGGTCCGAGGTGAATTCACGGCGAGGCTCGTCGGCGCTGTGTTTGAACCGCAAACCACCGAGTTTTCTGCACCTGCAAGGTTACCCGGAGGCGGTAGATCAAGACCAGCGAGTTAGATCAGAATTCCCGAGCGTAGATCGAGTAGAGTTCGCCGGATAAGCTCGGGTTCTCACCGGGGAGAAAAACGGCGGATCGTGGGGAAAAACGGGACGATGCCGGGGTTTTTATAGACGGGGGAGGGCGGCGTTCGGTTGTGATCGAGTTTGCGTCGTCCACGAACGAAATTCGGCTGGGATACGCGAGGATCCGGGGCGGTTTCGATTCGGGGTGAGAAGAGTCCGGCCGAGCGTGGACGCGAGCGCGAGGAGGAAGAAGGGTTGGCGGGCCCCGCGTGTCAGTGGGAAAGAGGGGGGCACGCGGCTGCGGGCTGGCGCGGGAACAAATGGGCCGGCTGGTGGGTTTCGGCCCACTGGCCGGGGGGTTATTTTTTTCTTTTTCTCTTTCTTTTTCATTTCTGTTTTGAGTTTAATTTGAATTCCAGTTTGAATTTGAATTTTTGCAACACATGCAATACGTCCAAAAAATTTTAAATTCCCCTCTTAACAGGATTTTGGAGTGTTACAAGAAAGGGAAGGATAATTTGATCGCTGATGCATTGTCTAGACGATATAATATGCTGTCCCAACTTGATTGTCGGATTTTTGGACTTGAATCAATTAAAGAGCAATATGCTCTTGATGCTGATTTTAAAGATGTGTTGCTGCATTGTAGAAAAGGTCATACCTGGAATAAATTCGTACTGGATGATGGATTCTTGTTTAGAGCTAACCGCTTATGCATTCCAGTTGGTTCCATTCGTCTTTTGTTATTACAGGAGGGACATGGTGGAGGTTTGATGGGCCATTTTGGCGCAAAGAAGACGGAGGATGTTTCGGCCACACATTTCTTTTCGCCAAAGATGAGGAGAGATGTAGAGCGGTTTGCGGCTCGCTGCACCACATGTCAGAAAGCTAAGTCCCGTTTGAATCCACATGGTTTATACATGCCTCTTCCCACTCCTTCCATTCCTTGGGCGGATATCTCTATGGACTTTGTTTTGGGATTGCCTAGACTTAGAGGGGGACGGACAACATTTTTGTTGTGGTGGATCGTTTTTCTAATATGCCACATTTTATACCGTGTCAGAAAAGTGATGATGCTGTACATATTGCCGACCTTTTTTTCAAAGAGATTGTTCGCTTGCATGGTATGCCTTCTACTATTGTTTCAGATCGTGATGCTAAATTTTTGAGTCACTTTTGGCGCACCCTATGGAACAAGTTGGGTACAAAACTGTTGTTCTCTACAACATGTCACCCACAAACTGATGGGCAAACAGAAGTAGTGAACCACACTTTGGGCACCATGTTGAGAGCTGTTTTGAAGAAAAATTTAAAGATATGGGAAGAATGTTTGCCACAAGTGGAGTTTGCATATAATCGGGCAACACATTCTACCACCAAGGTAAGTCCTTTTTATGGATTCAGTCCTCGTGCTCCTATTGATATCTTGCCTTTACCTACTAGTGAGAGAACTCATAATGATGCGAAGGAACGTGCTGATTTTATTTTGAAAATTCTTGAGACCACTAAACACAATATTAAAAAGATGAATGAAAAATATAGAATTGCTGGTAGTAAAGGTAGGCAGGAAGTTAGACTTGAACCGGGTGATTTAGTTTGGTTACACTAGAGAAAGGGTAGATTTCCAGAACTGAGAAAGTCTAAATTGATGCCTAGATCTGATGGTCCTTTTAAAATACTAGAGAAGATTAATGATAATGCATATAAACTTGAGTCGCCTCCCGAGTTTGGGGTTAGTCCCACCTTTAACATTTCAGATTTGAGACCATATTAGGTATAAGAAGATGAGCTTGAGTCGAGGACGACTCCAATGCAAGAGGGGGAGGATGATGTGGACATCACTCCTGCAGATATACACAACACTCACATGGTAGACATGCAAGGTCCAATTACTAGAGCTCGAGCACGACAATTGAATTTAGAGGTGAGCTCGTTCCTCAACAAATCTTTATATGTGAATTTTGAGAGTATGTTGCTACCTAATGGATTAATTATGATTAGGAACCATGGAGAGGACATGGAGATACATGGAGAGGGGTTTGGAGGCGTGGAGGACCAGAAAATACGCCAACAAGAAGTTAGAGACCGAGCCCAACTCGAACGCCGTCTTAGGTACACCTTCTTCCCGGATCTTTATCTGATGTTACCCGGACCGAAGATCCATTTTGGAGAATACCTTAGCACCCACTAGTTGATCGAACAAAATATCGATGCGCGGTAGTGGATACTTATTCTTGATAGTGACAACATTCAGTGGACGATAATCTACGCATAGTCTTAAAGTCTCGTCCTTCTTCTTCACGAAGAGTGCGGAACAGCCCCAAGGTAATGAACTTGGTCGTATAAAACCTTTGTCCATGAGGTCATTCAGCTGCTCCTTCAATTATGCTAGCTCCTTCGGTGCCATTTTGTATGGTCGCCGTGAAATAGGTGTTGTTCCCGGTGTTGAACTCTACATCACGTTCGGGTGGCATGCCCGACAAGTCTTCGGGAAACACATCTGGATATTCACATACCACTGGAATATCCTCAAGTTTAGGAGCTTCAATCTGATGCACCACTGCAACTCATTGTGATGGATCCACAAGATTCAATGTGTTGCAACCGTGTATTGGAGAATTCAGTTGGACAGTCCGAGAGCTGATGTCAAAGATAGCTCCATAATGTGTCAACCATGACATCCCCAAGATAATATCAATCCTTTGGCCTTTGAGTATGATAAGGCTCGCAGGATAGATATTTCCACCCAAACATAAAGGTGCCCGAGAGACCATCTCATCTGTTGATATCTTGCCTCTGGGTGAGCTGATATGAAACGGATACTTAACTGTGCTAAATGGAAGATTACTCTTCAGCACATAGTCTCTGCGAATAAAATTGTGGGTGGCTCCGGAATCAAACAAAATGAAACTGGGCTGTTCATGTAACGTGAACATGCCCGCTAAAAGTGGTTCGCCTTTTGCAATGTCCTCAATAGCATTGTAATTAACCCTGCTAGCTTTCGAAAAATTCTTCTTTGAAGGTTCACGGTGCTGATCTGAGCATTGAGGAGATGACACCTAAGTGTGGCTCTGCTCAGCTCCATGACGGTTTCATGCTGCAGAAATCCTCAGCTCTCTACTAACACGAGGTGGAGATAATTCGTGCGTAGCTGGTTGCGGTAGGGTTGCACAAATAATTTCTGTCCGCTGCTGTTGAGGTGGAGGCTCATAAGTGATCAACTCCAGCCGTGGTTGTGAGAGTTGCACCACAGGATGAATTTGTTGCCTAACTGGCGAGTAATACTGCACTCGATAGTTCGGACGAACCTCGATATCGCTGTCTTGCGGTATACTTCTTTTTAGCTCCGCTTCACAACGAAGATGCATGTCTTCCTTAATGATAGTGGCATTTACCAACTCATGGTAAATACCGTTATTGAACAAGGTCACTTGTTCCTTAAGTTCGACATTCAATCCTCGGAATAAATACTCGCACTTCAACGCTTCCGAGTCTACCATATGAGTGGCGTATTGCGTCAAGTCTCCAAACTCTTTGAAGTACTCGTACGCACTCCTTTCCCCTTGCTTTAGCTCAAGAAAATCTTGATACTTTGTTCGAAGAATTCCCGAACAAATGTGATGTGCCCGAAAACATTCCGAAATTCCTCCCACGTCACTCGATGACCTTCAGGAAGAGTAGCGATGTACTCCACCCACCAAGCTCCAGCGGATCCGTGGAGTTGTTGAGCGGCAAATAGAGTCTTCTGATATTCATCGCACTCAAGCATATCGAACTTGGCTTCAATATATTGGAGCCAATGAGCCGACTCCAACAGTTATTTCGCTTCTGAGAAAACCGGTGGTTGTCTTGCTAAGAAATCCAGATAATTGCTTGGCGGGGGATTTTGCTGTAGTGTCTCCTGTCGTATGCTTTGTCGCACCAACAGATCCAGAGACTCAGCCATCTTTGCCAAGATTTCCGCCAATCCGGTTGATGATGTTGCCACTTCTTGTCGTGGCGAATTATTTTCACCGTGACTCGACTCAACAACCTCACTCCTGGATTGAGCACGATCCACTGCAAGAGTGAGCAATTTACGGTTAAAATTCAATGTTTAAACTAAACTTGAATTCAAAAACATAACCATAAAAGCATCACATAGACATTGCAGCACTACACAATCTAACCAGGGTTTTGACAATTCTGAAATTTATCAAACGTGAGCAAGTTTGTCCAAACCCTTAATTCCATTAGTAGGCAAAACTGAAAAATAACTCAAGAACATGTTACGGAGCTTAGAGAAGTCTAAAACATCCCTGTCCATAACAAGTCCTAAGTTACATAGGAAATAAGCACTACTCTGTTCAGAATGACCAATAGGTATTAATCCCAGAATTTGAATATGAAAATGGCAATTTCATGTCTCAAGTTGAATATCAAAGTTATAGTTAACTTCAATATATTTCTAATGAGTATTCATTTGCCTTCATATCAGTCCTGGATCAAAAGTTGTGATATTTCAAAGTCGGCAGAAATCTGGAACAATTTTGACAGCACCTCCTTTGAAAGTAGCTGTTTTGTCCGCAAGATTTCATCACTTTAAACTCCAAATCTGGAGAAACTTTGAACTACAAAGTCATAGCATATATCACAGGCTTTCCAACGGTGTATTACTTGACCATTAGAAATTTTTGTACAGAAAATTATGGTCGAAATACAGAAATTTCCAGGGAGCAATTTGTGCCTGCCCTGTTTTTGGGCAGTTCACACTCCTCTGAGAATTTCATCCATTTGGAGGGTGATTCTGATCTGGAGTTCTACTGAAGAGCTGTAGAAGACTTCAATATATTTCCATAAATGTATATATCACCTCCATTGGTTCAAGCAAACAAAAATTATGCCCTCTTCAAATTCAGCAAATATTCTGCCGAAAACAGGGGAGGTTTATTCCTAAGTCTTTGTGAATAAATCTATACTCCCAATTGACTCTTAGTTCAATATAGGAGTTCATTACCCCCTAATAGAATCCTATACTCCAAATTTACTCTTTTTATTTTAAAACCTTCTTTTTCATGCAGTTTAAAACACATCACGGTACTACGTTTCCTCACCAAATTAAAATCCTAACCGGCTTTATAGCGGAATATACGTCTCAAGTGGTGGCACTAAAACGATCACTGACAAACGTTTTCTACACGACATGTTATAACGTGGTTAAGGTACCTGCAGAAAACCACTCAATAATGATGCACATATTGGTTTATCATTTCAGGCAGGTCCATATCATAGTAAAAACATACACCCCGTATCATTGCAATACGGGCCGTCCTTGAGTCAAGCCACGTCTCAAGGTACATGATTGGGTTATTCACCACCCTACAGGGGCTCCACACCTTTGCAATAACGCACACCAGTGAAACAGCGCTTTCGTATGCCTCATAGGACATGAAGAGTCCTAGAGAACACACTTCGTGTTACAAACCACACGATGGGGTCTCCTCCTCTTGCCCCTGGGTTTGTGCATTGGAGGCTAGTTCCATTCATATGTCTCTAAGACATGAAGAGTCTTAGAAAACATATTCACTTCCTGTCCATTGCTGAACTGGACATCCCACACTACTTTCCTCGTATGGGTGAGCTAACCTAAATTGATCCGCTTTCGGTGGCGTTCCATACCATTCTCACCTCCACGTAGGTGTGTCGTTACTGAATTGAAATACTGAAGAGTAATACACTGTTAGCTTGCCACCTTGATAACTATGCTAATAATACTCCTTATGTGGGCATACTATACGTTCCTCACTCGAACACTCCTAAGTTTTCGAAAATATGCTCTTTCCATGCGTGCTATTCCCAATGAGACTCTGGTACCATGCCTGTGAGGCCCGGCCCGGGCATTGCAGTGGGTGGTGCCATGCGATGCGGCACTCAACAGCATGCACGAAAGGAGACTTAAGAACATATGGAACCATTTAGTTACTCAAGATAAGTTCTTTCACAACATAAGTACACACGCAGCGGAATGTAAAAGAAGCTGGACAATCTAGTCACTCTCGACCCTAACTACGCCGAAGAGAAGTCGTTCAGCCCGTGAACGCTTCCTACTAGCTTCACCAAAGAAAGGCAGCGGCTAGGTTTTTGGCGAGTGGAACGAACCGTGAGGTTCGTCGTCTCACCGAACAACCCTCTTCATAGCAGGCATCCTGCTACCTGCAAAAACAACTCAGAAGCAACCGTGAGCACTAAGGCTCAGCAAGACTTAACCGTCAATCCTAAACATGTAACTCTACATGCAAGGGTAGTAAGACAGTAGGAACAGGAATTTGCAAAATGCAGCTTGACTATACTTGATACTTATATTCAGATTCTTTTAGCCTTCATTTTATTGATCCTCACGCCTCACAACACCGGAAGTCCACAATCAAACAAGAAACACTTATCCCGATGTTGCTAGCCTAAGGTGGAAATGAACTTTAGTTGGCACTATCTCTAATTCAGTCAAGGTTCCAATACAGTGATTAATCCACAAACAGCAAGTTAAGAGACTTAGTTCCTCTTCTTACTATGTCACGGCGCAGTGGGCAAGTATGCTCAATCCTCTTCCGCGAGCGACGGTGATTCGAATCAACAACAACCCGGAATACACGACACATACACCCGCCTCGAAAGACTCTCTCAAGAGCTCTTTCTTACGTTGTATGCAGCAACCTTTCACACGACACCCCGACATAGAAAAACGCTTCGCGCTGAGCAGGATGGTCCTCTACGCGGACACGTCAAAGTTGCCCACTATAGGATTTACACCTCCCACCTTCTCAACGCCATTCCCACGCGAAGGATGAGTTTCTATATCACGGTCCATCGAGTTACATCGGTTTCATGGGTCCCATACCACACTATATATCCGGTACAGCTCAATCTTGTCCAGCAGGGCCACATACATACGGTCCTTAACTGACACGGACGGGGCTACAACCAACCTCCACATTTTCCTTACCATCCCGGTCCAGGCCAAATATGGTCTCAAGCATTGTCACACCCATCGCAGGTCGAGACCATCCTTGAGCGCTCCATCCTACAGGAACATCCCCGTCCCCATCTCATTTTCATATGGGTGCTCTTATCATCAACCTCTCGCGAGTAACTCCATTACTCGAACTTTCTCGCGGGTAGCTTTTTACTACTCGACTTCTACCGAGCTAGCTACAACATTAGCCTAGCATCTACGACGAGGCAAAGCCTACACTAAACCTTCTACTCAGGGGCGTGATAGCCATGCAAGTGGGTTTCAAACATCCTAGACATAATGCACAATATCAACTCTAATACACATGAGGTGAAGTAAAGCAAAATTTAATACGGTAACGATATGCAAACCGGGGCTTGCCTTGCTCAATGGTTTTATTAGAAGCTAGGAGTTAGTCTTCCTCCAGAGAATCTGCCAAACTCGTCACGATATGGAGATCCTCGCTGCAGAGTCGAGTCCTCGTCGAACGTCGACGTCACGTGCTATTAAGATGATTTATGCACATGTATTCAAAAGCAATTTAGAAAATGATTCAAAACTGTTGTACCAGTTAAATCACACCAGAAAGGGACAAACAACAGCAAGGTTTCTGTTGTTGGATCTACAACCTTAGAGATGATGAAAGCTAGGGTGAAAAGAGATACCAGTAATGACCATGTGATTAAGTCCATTATATGAACACTTAAACTTAAAAGATGGCAGCTCAAGTTCCAGAGGTTAAATGAAGCTGAGAATTTAATCACAGCATCTATGGAAGGTATTTAGGCAGTGTGCAAAAATTGAGCTCATGAAATGGGTTCATGTGAGCACAACAAATCCTTATGTGGTTTTCACTAACCTGTCTCTACCCCCTCGATATTAAGCATTCCTATGGTGCAAAGTAGACTTTTTGTGAATTAAAAAATGTCCTGAGTCCATAGGAATTGGTTTTACCATTCTTGGAGTTTCCTACATGGAGCTATGAATTTTACAAAGATTGGGGAAAAGCTGAAAATGTCTATTTTCATTTTTCCCATTTTTCAGAAACATAAGGAATGAACACATCATTTGACATAGCAAATGAGGTTCAATAATTCTGAAATTTTTACTGGAGTTCGAGGATTTTTGGAAGAATGTCCTGTCCGAATTTGGAAATTTGCCAATAAACATAACTCCTGTACAAATTCCTACAAAATTTCATTTTAATGAATTAATGAGCCAAATCCAGGGATTTTCACAAATATTGGGATGCAGCCCTGGATAGTATTCTTTGAGTGGAATCCAAAAAAATTTGTTTCACAATTTTTGGACACTCGTACACAATGTTATGGCTCTCCAAAGTTTGAACTAAAGTGGGAAAATCTGGAAAATATTTAAATGCCGACAGTGGGTCCCACTCGTCATCCCTAACCTTCAGCCTCGCGCCAAACAGAGCAGTGGCGGCTCCCTCCGGCGAGGTCGTCGGAAAGGCACTTCCCAGCCATTTCCGGACCCCTTGCTGGCCGCCCCCCATTTTCCCCACGCTGAACACGTTGGTGACGTCGCCGGCGGCTGAAACTCGCCGGAAAACAGGATGCACCGGCAACAGCAAACCCTAGGGCTCCGGCGAGGTCGTGCATGGTGAATTCTCCACTAAATGGTCAGTTCTTGGTCTCTAAATCACCAGGGGATCATGTAGAAGACCGACATGAGGTCTAAACAAGCCGGGGGGGGGGGGGCTCTAAACCTATCGGCACCGTGCGCCCGATACGGTCCAGCGGTATACCCTCGAAAAGAACTCAGATTCCTCACTCTACACTCAATTTCTTGGTCTAAAATCGATGGAGGAGGTGTGCTAGGCAGTTAACATCCTGTGTGTGAAGTTTGGAACACAACAAACATCATTTGAGGACGAATGTTGCAATTCCTTACCTCAAGGTCAGTTTCTGCCGCCCGGGAGAAAATCTTGAAATTCTCCCTCTGTGATCAATGGCTAGGGCTGAGCTTCGGAGTTGAGCAACTAGGCTTGTAGGTGCACCGATGGGGTGGCTTGCTTGATCGTGATCACTCCTGGTTCGGGCTGGTCACGGTGATCAGTTCAAGTTTCTTCAGTTTCAGCTCGGGAGCGGTGGAAACTTTGCTGCTTCTAGGCGCCAGTGAGCTCGGGATGGCGGAGGAAAGGTGCAAGCCGGCTATACAACTCATGGGTGAAGCTTTTCTATGTGGGGAGCTCGAGCAAAGAGTGCTTTGTTTGCTTGGGCGATCAGAGGAAACAGAGGAAACGGTGGCTGCTGTTTTTCTTCTCGGGAGCAAACGCACGTGAGCAGACCGAGCTCGAGCTGGGAGAAAGCAAAGGAGGTTTGTTGCACTCGCTGTGGAACATCAGACCGCGTAACAGGACGAGCTAACAGGAGGTGGTGTTGGTAGGGGCTTCTGCCGTGCGCTCGGTCGAAGAAAATGAAACAGAGGCGGTGTGCACTGTGAGCTGGACGACATGTGGGCCACAGCACTCAAATATCTCCCCACTCTGTGCTTTAATTTTCCCGCACTGCCTTTGTCCGAATTCTACCAAAATTGGAGGTTATACCAAACATATGGTGATGAATTTGAATCTAAACTCAAATTTCAAAATTGATCACGTTTGGTTCAGTTTTCAAATTCAAATTTGAATTTGAACCCTCCCTCGAATATTTCCCGGAATAATTGGTATAGGAGCTCCAAAAATATCCAAATTTGGATCATGAGCTCATTGATACATGGAGAATGCATCGGTGAATTCATTTGGATGCATTTATACAATCTGGATAGGAATCCTTTTAAAAGAATTCAAATTGCGTTTAAATTCCCTCCACTATACTCATAGAGGAGGTGCACATGAGTTAGAGTTTTGGAAGTGAAATTCTTTCCCCTAGGTTAACATGTGTTGAGCACGGGCTAGAGAAAATTTTTAACTCCCTCCCATGTCCATATTTGTGTTCATCATTTCATGTGACACAACTATAGTCTTACATCGCCTTAACTTTGTTTCATTGGTTGAAATCAAACTTTACAAAAGTTAGGGCTGTTACAATGACTACGGGAGAGGGCCTGGGAATCCTCACTCCCCCACCGTAAGCAAAGGGCCTCGTACGCCTTCGGCCTGCCGTCTAGCCATTGGACTCCTCCATAACCCTACACAAATGTCTTATTAGTTGAAAACACTTTAAATAGAATGAGATAATTGAACAAAATAAAATTGAGAATTTACCTCCATGTATTGCTCCGTAGTCAGGTACATGGAAGACGCCACCCTGAAATGGCCCAACTCTTGCTCGCCCGGATGTAGGATGAAATATTTGTTGGTAGCTTGAATCCGGGCGCTTGAAAGGGCCTAAGTCACGAGCTTCCTGGCATTGTGGTGGAAGACTGACCGGGCGTGGTCCACCGTGCCCTCGTCCTCCAAACGGTACCCTGCGTTGCATAACAAATTTATAACTAATTGTATTTAACGTATTATAGACTACATTTGATATGCTTACCATGAAGTCGGACCATACAGCCTCCTGGTGGTTGCCGTGAGTCACGAACTATGTGGTTGCGTAATCGTCCCATGACGTGGCGGCGACACCGTTTACTACACCTGGGTAGTGCAAATGGATCAGTCCACCCAGGACACGGTTCACCTGCTTCTCATATTTCATACCAAGACCAGATATGTAAGGGCCTCAGTTTTGACACATGCTTGAAGTGTTCATCACCACACACACACACCTCATTTGAAGCAAGTTGATGAACACATTTGAAGAGCAAGTAACCACCATCAACATACTCATTAGAGATCAAACTCACATATTGCAAAAGTGGTATTTCCCACATGTAGTATATAGGGGCTAGGCAAATGAAAAACTCCTACACATTGCTAGGATTGTCCATGCCAAGTTTCACCCAAATTCAAAACCTTTTGAGGTCATTTTGGGCATAGCTAGAAAGAGGGCAGTTTGAAACTACATTCAAATTCAAACAGTTTTTATCCAATGAATTCAAAAGTGGGGGACATATTCTTACTCAGCACATTTTTGTGAGCTCACACACCAATTTTCACTCCATTTGGAGTTGATCTTGACATGAGCTAAGTGGGGCAAATTCAAACTTTATTTGAATTTCAAACTGAACATGTGCTGAAATTTATCTAAATCAAACCCAATTTGAATGCTAACCAATTCAAATGGCTCAAAGGTTGATAATTCAAATCACCAGGGGCTTTGTGGGGATTACTGTTTACAACAGTGATAAGGAGTTAATCTCAGAGGTTAAAATAGGGGTGGGACCCACCTGTCATAGGCTGCTGAAGACTTGCAACCGAAGTAGTGGACTTTGCCTCTGCCGGTTCAATGCCACCGAGGGATGCTCGTGCGCCACCGAGGAGGAGCAGCGCCACCAGCTGCTTCCCGCTTCCACACGCGAGCCCAGGGTTGGTCCCGGGGTCCTCTTAAGGCGCTCCACCGAAGTGATCATTGCTCGCTTCCTTCTCCTTAGTGCACACCGATTCCCCCGGATTCCGCCTCTCTGCTCGATCGGGAAACCGCGAAAACATCGTGCCCCCTCCTTTCCTGAGCTGCTAGGCAGCTCCGGCCTCCCTTGCCTGAGAACGATCGCCACAGCGGCGACCTAACCTCAGCCGAAGGTCAGACGCTCATGGACAGCGTTCCACAGGGGCTTTCACGGTCCAGCAAGAGCGGCAACAGGAGCGCGCGACCACCGTATTGCTCTCCTCCAAGTCTTGAAGCAAACCTTGAAGAATCCGCTACGAATTTCCAGATTTTGCTCCGGCGGTCTTAAACCGAGCTTCCGGTACAGATTCTTCAAATTCCCGCTCTATGATCCTTCTTAAGTTATCAAATCTTGCACATAGGTGCTGGACTAGCCGGCGATCAATTTCCTTTCTGCATCCGTGGTATGAAACAGACTAGGAGTGACGAATTTTGAGCTCGATCGAGGACGTTCATGGCGGGCATGATCGGTCACACGGTGCCGACCAACTTGCCGCCATCTTTGAACATCTTTGAAACCTTATCGAGCTTCCTAGAGGTGTACTGATGCTGTAGAACTGATTGTTCGAGGTCTTGGCGGGTTAGAACCCACGGCCGACGGCACTGAACCTCAACCGAGGCCGCCGCACGTCACCGGGTTATTTCCGGTCACCGCCAGCTCGAACTGACCCCACAGACGTTTTCCTTGACGTCGATAACCCACTGGCGGCGAGTTTCAGACCATGCGATAGCAGGCAGCGGCAATCCGGCGAGCTACGGGTCTGCTTCGGCGAGCTCGGGACGATTGGACCGGTTCAACATTTGGCTGACTGGTGAGAGGTAGTTGCATACAGCGTCTGTGATGATTGTTGTAGGCAACATCGAGTACGGGCGTACGTGACGGGTTATTCGGGTAACCCTGCAGGTATAAATCGATTATAATCACCGTCCCTCGCGGTCAGTGAGTACCACTTGTTCACTGTACCGTGACGTAGAAAGAAAAGGCTAGTCGCATGTTAAAATGTTGCTGATTGAGTGATGGACGTTGATTGTTAATTATATGCTGTAGTTTAGAGCTAATTAAAGTTCCTTTCAACTTTGGGCAGAGTACTTGAGAGAAATGCGTTTCTTGTTTGATTGCGGCTCTCTCATATGCCTTAGCGTAAGGTTCTCTACCACCTGCTGCTAAAACTTGAAAGTAAGGTTCCACTAATTAGGCGAGTTCATTGCAACTTATTTTTATCTCATGTACCCATCACCCCTCATGCAGAAGTTCCATGTTTAGGAGAGGCGGGTCAGTCTTGCTGAGCCTTCGTGCTCACTGCTTGTGTTTGAAGCTTTTGCAGGGTTCTATGAGGAAGGGACTCCCGAGGAGGAGACGGAACCCCAGGAGGGGAACCCCGTCGAATCGGAGTCATGCACGCCGTCGTGTTAGTGTGCGTGTGTGCTAGCAAGGACACGTTCACGGGCTGAACGTGAACTTGATCCATAGTCTACGCCCGTGAGTCTAGACTGAACATATTTTGTTGTAAAAATGTTCATAAACCTATTTATGTAATAAACTTTGCTTCCGCTTTTGTACCTTTGATGTGTGTTATTTGGTGTTGTGCAACGCAGCAGCCCTCAGCGTGATCCTGGCTCGACAAGACCGTGGGGTCGTGTCAGCGTGGTATCAGAGCTCGCTTGAGATTTAACGCACAAAAGGGTCATCTTTTTCAAAAATCCAGTGAGGAATGAGTTAGTAGCCCATATAAGGATGTTATTAGTGTATAGAAAGTGGCATACTAACCTATTTGACTATGTCGGAAAATCGTGCATCTCGGGACGTTTATGTCTTGGGGGTGCACGTAAGCGCTGTCCACCAGTGCGCACAAGCTGAAGGGTGGAGCCCCACGGGTGGCAGGCAACCCGACCCGCTTTAATATCCTCTACGACTCTTCATGTCGTTTGGGGTATTCGAGCAACGTCTGTCCCTGCCGTGCGTGGTGCAATTTGGGAGATCCCGTCACGTGGTCAATAACGTGAACACGTAGCTCAAGGCGTGTTTGGCTTGAGAACATCCCGGCGAGTGATGACGGCCAGGTGTGCGAACTGTATGGATACCGGGCTCGGTGTGCAGCCGAGTCTGACGATTGTGTGAGTTATCTGCAGGTAGTTTGACCACAAAACGGTAGATGTGTAGTATCCGTGTGCGAGTGACGCTTAGTGCCACTGAAATAACGAAGCCGGCTAAGTCAGGTATAGGTTTTTCTTTGTGAGGACGTAGTACCGACATGCTCTGGTGACGCATCGACGTCACACCCCACTAAATGAACAACTTCATTGTAAAACTTGAAAGTTTTAATCTGGAGCATTAAAACTTTGCTGTAACCTCTTCCCTTAATCAGGATATTCAGAGTTAACAAGTTTTCAACTTATAGGTTGCTAAGGACAGAGCACTCTGTTTTCAGCTGAATTAAGGCTGAAGTTAATCAGAGGTTAGAGATTGATTTATTTCGTGGTTGGGGTCATATGATACATTTCTGGAAAGCTTTGGAAGAGCTTTACAACTCTTCTGTTGAGTTCCAGAGGTGTTTCATTCCTTAACCAATCGAAAAATGCAGTAGAGTTGAAACTGTCCAGAAAACAGGGCAGAGCAAAGACTCTCTGTAAACTCTCTGTAAATTAAGCATAACTTCCTGCATAAAAATCCAAAAATAGAAAATGAGGTAGTTCTGGAAATCTTATGAGATGGGTTACGACTTTGTAACAGAAAGTTTTGTCAGATTGGGAACAGAATTAACTGGAATTCTTCGATCAAATCAGTGCCTAAAGCAGGGAGGTGCTGTCCAATTTTCTCCAGAACTTCTGTTAACTTTGACATCTCATAACTTCTGAGCCAAGACAGATCTTAGGCCAAGCAAATACTTTATGGAAATCTATTGAAGTTAACTTTAACTTTGATGTTGAGATCCAGCATTGGTTTTGTATTTAGCATGGCCTAAATCAGGTTGAAATGGAAACTGGTCAGTGCTGTCATATTGTACCGCAGATCAGCAGTCAAATTTGTTTAAATTTGAACTATGTTTCCGAATTTTATGGGTTCAATAACATGTTTTGTGTTATAACTCAATGGTTTACTGTTCAAATAAATATTTTACATTTCTCAAATATATTTTTACAGATGACAGTGGATAAACAGTTTGAGAACGGGTGGGTGGAGTCTCACTGTTCTCACCACAGCGGCTATCCGGAAGCATTAAGGCAGATGCTTCAATATTTCGGATACAACCAGATGCCGCCGTACTTCGCCAAGGAAGAAGGCGAGGAGGGGAACAAGACGTGGACAATCCATGTCGAGGTTCCTGCAGGACCTACGCCACCCGGGTGGGCACCGTTCACCGTCACGGTGAGAGGTAGACAACCCGAGGGAATGTGACAAGTGGCAGCCCGTGACACCATGTCACGTTTCTGCCAGCTACACGTGAGAGCGATGGAGAGCACTCCATACGCGCTCGTTCCAGTGGAGGGACGGGCTCATCATGTGTGGCAGGGAGGTACCGGGAGGCAACCGACCCGTGTTGCCCAAGGTACAGCCCCGCGGAGGCGAACCTCAGCCTCCAAATGAGGGCGGGAAACGCCGTGATGGACAGCCAAGCTGTTCACACGGAGCATGTCGCCGCAAAGCTCAAGGAAAGCATCGGCCGTGGAGACCATTTCGAGAGTGCTCACAGCGCACTCCGCAATGTGCTCTTTCCGACGATCAAGCGACTGAACAAACAGCATAATCAGTTGCATCGTCTGAAGAAGGCGAAGAAGAAGAGCCGTGTCAACATCGCGGCGTTGCAAGAACTGGTGCAGACTCTAACCCTGCAGAACGAGGACCTTACTCAAGAGCGCGATGACGCTATTGAGGAGGGGAAAGGCTGGGAAGAAGACTACAACCAGGCCATGGATGAGGTTCACGCGTTGCAGGACCTCGTAATTCTGGTATTGGGCATACCGGTGGTCCTGCGTCTTCCAGCAATGGGAGAACCCGAGATGGGAGAAGAGGTGGTAGATCTGGAGCCACCAGCAGAGGTACCGAAGGAGGACGACCTGCAGGAGGTCAAGTTCTACTCCGAGTAGGGGGTTACAGTTGCCAAGTAGGGCAGCTAGAGTAGTGTAACCCAACTTTTGTAATCGGTGACATGTCGTTTAGGCAGTAGCGTATGTATAAGTAGTGACGACATGAGCACGACTTCTCGGAGACCCGGGAATAATGTATCTTGTATAAAGTTTACGCTTTATCAATATATGTGAATGTTGTGCAAATTATTCATGTGTCACTTCAATAACTACTGTGGCATATGGAATTTTACGTATGACATGTTCTAATCGCTGCTGTTTTGAATTTCAGAATGACTCGTACTCGTGCCAACCCGGACGTTGAGGGTACTAGACAAGGGGGAGAGACCTCCCAACAGCCTCCCGAGGACTCCTCGGTACAGCAACAGTAGCAGCAGCAACTGCAAACACCGCCACCGCCACTGCCAACGGTTACATTGGCCGACATCGTCGTGGCAATGGCGGGTTCACATCAGCAGCACACAGAGTTGCTGCAAACTCTCATCGCTAATACGTCTCGCCCAGAGAGACGTCAAGACCGTGAGGAGCATCAACATAGCTCCTACTCCGACTTCCTAGCGACTCATCCCCCAGTATTCTCAAGGGCGGATGAACCTCTCGGCGCGGACAACTGGCTCCGCGCAATAGAGATGAAATTCGGGCTGCTCCAGATAAGTGAGAAGCGCAAGACTCAGTTCGCGGTCCAGCAGCTCCAGGGATCTGCGAGCGCGTGGTGGGCAAACTTCTGTGCTTCACAGCCCACCGATCGAGTTATGACCTGGGTGGAGTTCCGGACGGCCTTCAGGGCCTATCACATACCGCCAGGTTTGATGAAGAGGAAGACGCAGGAATTCCAACACCTGCAGCAAGGGAGCCAGAACGCGCTGGAATACTACAGGGTGTTCAACGATCTCGCGCTCTACGCGTCGTATCATGCCGATACCGACGAGAAGCGGCGGGACCACTTTTACCAGGGGCTTAACCCGCTCTTGAAGGACAAATTGGCGATGTTCAATCGTGGCATCCTCAATGACATCATTGATGCTGCGATTGTCCAGGAGGACTCCGGCAAGAAGTTAGCGGCGGCGGAGAGAAAGCGAAGCGCGCCGCAAAGCAGCGGAGAAGGGGGCGGTCCTTCTCAGAAGTTTCGGATGGTGAATCGCCCACCATCAGGTCCATGCTGGAAACCACCACAGATGCCGATGCCATTCCGCAGTCGGCCGTATTCTTCACCGGCGTTCAGGACGGCACTGCCAGCACCACCTCCACAACAACAACAGCAGCAGCAGACGATGCCGCGCGCATATGCATCTCAGCAGCGCATTCCGGGCTTTCGTCCCCCGAGCACCGCACAAGCAGCGGCCACATGTTACAAGTGTGGTCGTCGAGGACACTTCGCCAGCAGTTGTCCGGAGAGGCAAGGCGGCGGAGTTGCACCGCCAATTTCCGGGGAGGAATCAGCCTGTGACACCCTCATCTCGGGTGTCAGCATATGTTCATGTTTTATGAAGAAGAAAAACATTTTAAGAAAAGAAGGAACAGAGACAAGTATCAAATGGGTGGCCAACAAAGCTCTCCGAGAGCACCGAAGGCAATTTCCACGGCCAGCAGACCATGTGGCGTGTTCGGAGCTCATCCCCGAGAAATTGGGAGAGGTCCGCCTCTAAACTGGCTACGTGGCAGGTTCGGGGGTCATCTCCGCGATTGGAAAGAGGTCCGACCCTGTGGGACACGTGTTGCCCGTGGAGCTAGCCTCTGCGGAAGAAGCAAAGGCATTTTTCATGGGTCACATGTCACCTTCGGAGCTAGTCCTCGCGGAAGTCAGGGGACCAGTCGCACGGGATACGTGTTGATCTTGGAACCCATCTCCGAGAAGTCCGGATCTATTGAACACGTGTCGCCACCGGAGCTTATCTCCGGAGGTCCGTCGCTGCTGGACACGTGTCGACCTTGGGGCATGTCCCTGAGGGAAGGAAAGGCGGAAAGACCGGCACCCACACGTGGCGTGCACGGAGCTCACCTCCGAAGAAGAGGGGGGGGGGTCTCGATCGATTGACACGCGGCACAACCGGAGCTCGTCTCTGCGGACGAGGAGATACCATGCCCCGGAGGACACGTGGAGCTTCCGGAGCTCATCATCACGGAGGTAGCGAGTTTTGGAGCGGTTTTTACGCGTAAAGATACCGGTACGCAACAGAAACCGATCTAAATTCCACGATGTTACCAAAGATAAGACGTTAGGATCCAACGAAGATCTGAATAAGACTCTTATTAGGGATCCAATCCGATTAGGACTCTTCCCTTCCCGATTATAAATAGAACCCAAAACCTCTGGCCGAAACCACAAACTTCTCTTTCAAATCCTGAGCCGACGACTTAGAGCCCTAGCCCTAACTCGCCGAGCAAAACATCGCCAAAGCGCAACAAGGGAGATCATTGGAGGAGAACCAAGCGGTCTGAGGAGGACCCCGAAGACAAGAAGAGCGTGAGGTAGGACTTCAATACCACCTTACAACATCATTGTGTTCATCTCTTTGCATCTGTTCTTCAATTCCTTTCGAACAGAAGCCTTCTCGTGGGCAGATCACTCGATGATCAGTTTGATCTAAAGACAAGATCATCTCCACGTCCACCTTTGATCCGAACACCTCTGCCCATGCAAGCCATGCAAGAACACGTACAGATCAATCTAATGAAACTAATATAGGATAGCATGCATGTGCATCATCGCATCTAGTTTAGGGTTTGTGCATGATATTGATTGCTGTGAATCTTGTATGCACGTGAATCCTACATAGCAGGACAAGCTCAGGAAGCTGTCTACGACGAACTGCAGCAACAGGGTTTTGAGAATCAAGAACAACCGGAACCGCAAGAACAAGGCAAGTGCTCCTTGACCATGTTGATCCTATGTTTTGGGTAAAACTATTTTGTTTTGCGAAAAGGTGTGTGTGCTGAGTCAAACATGATGGGAAACCTTTTTATAGGAGTTTACTAGTTTTGGTTAAACCACCCTTGTCGCCAGGAAAGTTTATGAGTCGGGTATGGTTTTTGTTTTTATGCTTCGCTGAGTCCATGGGATGGGGAAGCGAGATAGATGTGTCGAGCTAACTGCACTCGTACTGATAATAAGTAACTGATGAGGTTAATGAACATGGATCGGAGGGAGATCTAGGCAAGCTTGGGTTTGTGAATGAGGTAGCATGAGATGGTGGTTTTACTTGCCGTAGATCTAAGGACCGGTTCATGCATGCACTGTAACACCCCAAATTTTGATTCAAAACCCAAAACCATGTTCAGAGGGGAATTTAAAATTTTTTGGACGTATTGCATGTTTTGCAAAAATTCAAATTCAAACTGGAATTCAAATTATACTCAAAACAGAAAAGAAATGGAAAAAGAAAAAGGAAAACGGGAAAAAAAAACTGGCCAGTGGGCCGAAACCGCCAGCCGGCCCAGCAACCCCCGCGCCAGCCCGCCCCCCGCGCGCCGCGCTGCCCCTCGCCGACGGGTGGGACCCACATGTCATCCCTAACCCCGCGACCCCGGACTCTCTCCCGCGTGCGCGATCGCAACCGATTGGGAAAGCCCGTCCCGCAGCCGAATTCTGGTCCCAGCAGACTCCAACTCGATCACAACAGACCCACCGCCCTCCCCCGGCTATAAAAACTCCCGATCCGATCAGTTTTTCCCACGCGATCGCCGATTTTCACTCCGGTGAGCACCGAGACTTCGCCGGTGAATTCTGGCCGATCTAAGCTCGGAAACTCTGATCTAACTCGCTGGTTTTGATCCACCGCCTCCGGGGAACTTTGCAGGTGCAGAAAACCCGAAGACTTACGGTGTAAACTCAGCGCCGACGAGCTTCGCCGTGGTTTTGCCTCGGACCTCGCCGCCGAGCACTTTCCAGGACCCCCGAGCTCGAGAAAACCCCCGAGGTGAGATCCCTGACCTCCCCTCTACCGATCTAGGCCATAAGATCACAGTTCTAGGCAGAATTCTCGAGGATCCGAAACTTTCCGGCGAGATCGCCGCTTTCCGCCGCCGTGCGCCGCCGGCAGCGCCGCCCGCTCTCGATCAGAGCGACGTGGCCGCTTGTGCGCCGTTTATTTTAAATCGCACGGTAGACTTTAAATCCCCGCGTACCGGTTCGATGTTATAATCTCAGCCGTCGGTTTAGAATCGGACGGTCCACGTCGACCCCGCGTTATAAAGGCTGGAATTCTTACGTGCTACCCCCTGGGGTTCTCTGGAATTGAGAGCTAGCCCCGGAAACTTTAGATCTAGCCCTGGAACTTCAGAAAATCATGTAAATTCATTTAAAAATCAGTTTTAGCCCCTGGACTTAATAGAAATTAAGAAAAACACCTCTGTTAAGTGTAGCTAGACCCCTGGAAATTATGAAAATAATATTATAGACCCTGTGATGGGTGAGTTTACTTTTTAGCCCTGTTTAGTATTTAATTTAGAAAATTGAATATGTAACTAGTGTTTAAAAATTAAAAAGTGGGACAAACATAATTGTCAAAATTAATTAAAAACTTTCTCAGTACTTAGAAAACTTTGGAGTGAGATAAAAATATATTTTTGGGCTGATATGAATCTGTTTCATTTATTAATCACATTATTTAGTTTAGGGACACATTTTTAAAGTAAAGAATAGTTATAGAAAAATAGGGAAAAATAATTATGAAATAGTATACATCATAAGCCATGGTCAAAATATGATTTTAAATTATTTAGGACCAGAACCTAATCTGTTTAGGTGATGTGTGTTACTAATTTAATAATAAAATACACAATTATGCATAGGAATATAAATCTGAACATATAGAAACTAGTAAATGATAAATGGAGTTTCTAAAATACAAAGAATTCAGTTTAGGGTTGATAGAAGTTGTGAAGGCACATTGTATGCAAGTATAAATGTGGACACAAAAGTAGGAATCATATATACATGGTTAAAAGTGCATGCAAGCCACAACTTAACACACATAAAGTAACCACAACACATATAAGGGTGAATGAATTTCATAAATATGAAATGTGTGGTTTGTATGAAGTAGAAGTGTGAACTATGTCTTATGATTGTTGTTTTTCTTTTGCTATGTGTGATGGTATGAAGTAGAACCTGCTCAAGAGCAAGTTAACCCTTTCCAAGATCAGGACTACCAATTTTAAGAGCAGCAAGAAGGAGGCAAGTGTCCTTGACCACTTTGATCCTATGCTAGGATGTGTAGATAGAATTATTTGCATTGTCAAATGAAATATGAAACCCATGCTAGGAAAGTTTCCCTAGAATTGCATTACCTTGTTTCCTTGAAGCTTGGGTTGGGATTTATTTTGTCATGTCATATATTTACATGCATTTGCTTAGCCATGCTTAGAATGGGATATTTGGGAAAATGAGATCATCAGTTTATATTACCATACTCTTGAATGAGCTATTGAGAGTTATGTAGAGGTAGGGATCAAGGCAAGTTGGATGTTTTGGTTGTGTGCTGGGTGCACGAGACTTGGGTTTGTGTTTAGTACTTGCCTGGATCCTAAGGACCGGTTCATGGAGCATGTAACCCGGCTTTACAGTGCCAACCACATGCTGAGATGGGGCAGCTTAGCCAATTAATTAGGTGTATCCCCGGCGTAGTATGGGTGTGTTGGATGGTGCGGGGAGTAGGTGTCAGCTGGACTACCATATGAACCGCAAGGCTCAAGAGGGGGCCACTGCAGCGGGGTTGGAGCCTCTTGTATGCTGTTAGGGGTGAAACCTCAGTGGGCCCACACTCGTCGGGAATCCCTTTGTAAAGGCTTCGTAGTGATCTCCTGGCTGCACACCTGGGAAGTGTGAATGTGGATCGTAGCCACTGGCATAATGGAGGTTCTTTTAGTCCACCCGGCAATGGGGGATGAAATCACTACTTGTGGGTACAGTGGTACAAACTCTGCAGAGTCAAAACTGTCTTGACAGCCGTGCTCACGGTTAAGAGCGGCCTGGACTTATTCATGATTAGAGGAATGATGGTTTTGGAAGTTAAGCGGGGAGCTTAACATTGGAAATGATGTTATGGTTATTGGATTATAATGATGGGATGGGAGATTGGGACCATTTCACCTGTGTAGTAATGTAGGTGCTTAATAAGCTAAGGTGATAGGTATTAATTGCGTAGTGCTTTAACCATGAGTTCAACCTCTCCTTGTTCTAGCCATGCATGATATGATTTTCCCACACTTGCTGAGTACCATTGGTACTCAACCTTGCATATTTGTTGGTTTATATTGCTGCTCAGGTCAAGATAATGAGGTGGTGTATAACGACCAAGATTTTGGACCCGAGGAAGGATTTTAGGTTCATGAAGACCCCCGGGCAACGCCTGTGATGGAGCCCTAAAGAATAATATTCCGCTGCTAGTTTATTTACTTGTGATGAACTTATTATTGTCCATCGAGACATTTATTATGTAAGACTTACTTATATTCGACACCTGGCTTGTAATAAATGATGCTTCACTATTTGTCATCACATGTATGAGAAAATGATCCTGGCATACATGTGATATTCACTTGGTTGTTCTTCGGAAAAACCGGGTGTGACATGCACATGCCAGGATAACAGTGCCACCACAAGGCCAAGTATGGGTGCGGCTTAGCTGAGTAATTAGGTAAGTTGCTAGAGTGTTATGGACTGTGGAAGGCGCGGGGAACGGGAGTCGAGTGAGGACTGCTCTGGGAACTGCATGGCACAAGAGGGGGCCCGTCGGTGGGAGAATTGGAGATTCTAGCCTGCCGGTGAAACCTTAGTGAGTCCATACATCTAGTAACCCCTTTGTAAAGGCTATTTTGTGATCTCTTGACCATACACCGACGGTTGTGTACTGGTATAATGGAGGTTCTGCAGTCGCCGACGGGTGACGAAATCACAAACTTGTGGGTAAAGAGGTGCAAGCTCTGCAGAGTTATTAAAACTATCATGATAGCCGAGCTTACAGTCACGAGCACCTGGCTAAACTGCCATGATTAGATGGGATGGTTACTGGAATGGTTATTGGGAAGGTTTTTGGTTATGGTTATTGGTTTGGTTTGGGACTGTTGAGTTTGGAAGGTGAGATGGTTGTATGACTGATGAGTCATATGAGATTGGTCTCGGTGCGAGACGAGGTTGTTTCATGAGGTGAGATGGTAGCGAATACGAGGAGGTATTCGTGAGTATGGGTAAAGGATTGGTTAATGTTTGGATGGAACATGGAAAGCGATGGAGGTATGTTGGTAATTTAATACATGCTGGGATTGCATTCATCTAAAGTTAAGTTGCTGTTTTATCATTGTTTTATAAATCTAAATAAGCCTTTTTATACCTACCTTGTTTATGAGCTGCATATCATGTGTTTTCCCGCACTTGCTGAGTACATCATTGTACTCAAACTTGCATTATTATTTCTTCATCAATAGCAAGAGAAGGCTACTATGAAGACCGAGTAGAGCATTATGGCGTGTGATCTGTTCTCAACCTTGCCTGTGGAGGGAGTAGAGATGGAGCCACTTCCGCTTAGTTTTGCTTCCGCATTTAAATAAAGATTTCCGCTGCGTAGAAATAAAGACTTCCACTGTGAGCATGAGTCCAAGACTCATGAGGTGTTGTAATAAACTCTGTTATTCGTGGTAATATATAATCTGAATTCAGTTTGTGGAACGTATGTGTATGTGTGATGAACATCCTGGGCACACATATGCATTAGTTCTCGGCTCCGTGGTTTTCCACATAATTGAGGGCATCACAGATTGGTATCAGAGCCACGGGTTGACAGTAGGTTACACGCCTAGATAGAAACCTTAGATTGATATTAGAATCACGGGTTAACAGCAAGTTACACCCCTAAATAGAAATCACAGGTAGCTAAGCCACGCGGACCAAAGGAAGCATCCTAGGGTGAATAGCTTAGATTGGCCTTGAAACCACCTTGACATAGGAAACCAACCTTGAATAGGAGTTGAGTGGGCCCTTGTAATGATTATTTGTGAATATGTGCTTAGTGTGAGTGGTGGGACGTCTCAAAAACATTGTCCATATCCACACATAAGAAGAAGGAGGTGTGAGATGTTTTGGCACTTGCTCACATCCTCATAAGGGCTAATATATATAGTCCAACTCACCTTGATGCATATAGTTGAAAGGACCTACCTAACCTTCTATCACTATTTCGTTCTCTCTCACAGATGGTTAGAGGAAACGCCAGCCGAAGGAACGTCCAGGAAGATGACCACGAGGAAGTTCCTGCTAACCCCGGAGCTGGCGAAAACAACCTAGAAAGGCTGATGGCCATGCAAAACCAGCTTATGCAAATCATTATCCAAACTTTGGGTCAGTTACGGGCCAACCAAAACCCCGTTCCGGCACCACCGCCACCACCACCGCCGGCTCATAACAGGTTGGGAGAGTTCATGAGGACTCGACCACCCACCTTTGCTCAAGCAAGCGATCCAATGGAGGCCGATGATTGGTTGAAATCCATGGAGAAGAAGCTTACCATTGTTCAGTGCAACGACTGAGAGAAGGTTCTCTTTGCGTCGCACCAACTGATGGGAGCAGCTGCTGACTGGTAGGATGCCTTGAGCAACGCCCATGCCAACCCGGAGACAATCACTTGGACTGAGTTTAAGGAAAGTTTCCGCTCCCACTACATCCCTGTTGGCGTAATGATGCTCAAGAGGCAGGAGTTTGAAGGTCTCCGCCAAGGGCAGAAAAGTGTGAACGAATATCTCAACAAGTTCATACAACTTTCCCGGTATGCCCCCAAAGATGTCCACTCAGATCAGAGGAAGCAGTACCTGTTCATGAGAGGGTTGAACAATGAGATCCAAGTTCAGCTCCTCAACAATGACTACGTAAGCTTTCAAAAGCTGGTTGATAAGGCTATTGTGGTGGAAAACAAGATCCGAGAGATTGAGCGCGAGTGCAAAAGGAAGATGCCATACCAGCCCCAAGGGAGCAACGTACGACCTAGGTACATGCCCCCTGCACCGCAGTATGGATCGACCACTCCTACGAACCGCCCTGGTCAGCCACCACAGCAACGGTTCGTTGCACCGGCACCTCGTGTGCCCATGCCTCCTGCGCCCCGGCCTAACAATGGCGCTCCTGTTCAAAACCCCTGCCCCAATGTACCTGCTGCCGTAGGCAACAGGGCATGCTTTGCATGCGGGGAAGTAGGCCACTTCGCTAACCAGTGCCCGAAGAGAGGCCCTGGACAGCAAGGTAACGTGCCCAAGCATAACCAGCGACCAAACGGAGGGGACAACCAAGGGAACCGTGGACCGCAGGACTATGCTCGTGGCCACGTTAACCATGTCACTGCTGAGGAAGCACAACAGGCTGAGGACGTCGCAATTGGTATGTTCCTTGCCAACTCCAACCCAGTCACCATTTTATTTGATTCTGGAGCATCACATTCCTTCATATCATCCGAATATGTTGCCAAACATCATCTACCCGTATCCCACCTCGAATGTGCTATGTTAGTTAATTCTCCCGGAGGAGAAATGAGGACTAATATAGTATGTCCTAAAGTAAGCCTTAAAATAAGGGGGGTAGACTTCCTTGCCAACCTTATTGTCTTGGACTCCCACGGAATTGACATCATACTCGGAATGGACTGGTTAAGCAAGCACAAAGGAGTAATCCAATGCGCTGAGAAAAGCGTGCAGTTGACAAACGAACACGGTATCCGTGTCGAGTTTGAGTCAGCCCAGCAAGCAACCGAACGGGCGGATTTGAACCATGTTGAAAGAATAGCATTGGACAACATTCCAGTGGTTCAGGAATTTTTGGACGTGTTTCCGGAAGAACTTCCAGGTATGCCACCTGACCGGGACATCGAGTTTGCCATAGATTTGGTACCTGGAACTGCACCCATAGCTAAGAGACCATATAGGATGCCCGTCAACGAGTTAGTAGAACTCAAGAAGCAAATTCAAGAACAGTTGGAGAAGGGTTTTATCCGGCCAAGCTCGTCACCATGGGGAGCTCCGGTACTCTTCGTGGACAAGAAGGACGGAACCCAAAGAATGTGCGTGGACTACAGGTCTCTCAACGAGGTAAAAATCAAGAATAACTAGAGCTCCCGAACCACCTCTGCGACGTACATGACGTATTTCATGTATCCCAGCTCAAGAAGTGCTTGAGAGTACCAGAGGAACAAGTGTCAATGGGAGAACTTGAACTTCAAGAAGACCTGACCTACGCAGAATGCCCTGTCCGAATCTTGGACGTAAAGGAAAGGGTCACCCGAAACAAAGTGATTCGATGGTGCAAGGTACAATGGAGTCATCATACTGAAGCTGAAGCCACATGGGAGCGTGAAGAGGATATTAAGGCTGAATTCCCCTATCTATTTTCTACTAACGAATCTCGAGGGCGAGATTCAATTTAAGGGGGTAGATTTGTGACACCCTCATCTCGGGTGTCAGCATATGTTCATGTTTTATGAAGAAGAAAAATATTTTAAGAAAAGAAGGAACAGAGACAAGTATCAAAAGGGTGGCCAACAAAGCTCTCCGAGAGCACCGAAGGCAATTTCCACGGCCAGCAGACCACGTGGCGTGTTCGGAGCTCATCCCCGAGAAATTGGGAGAGGTCCGCCTCTAAACTGGCTACGTGGCATGTTCAGGGGTCATCTCCGCGATAGGAAAGAGGTCCGACCCTGTGGGACACGTGTTGCCCGTGGAGCTAGCCTCTGCGGAAGAAGCAAAGACATTTTTCGTGGGACACATGTCACCTTCGGAGCTAGTCCCCGCGGAAGTCAGGGGACCAGTCGCACGGGATACGTGTTGATCTTGGAACCCATCTCCGAGAAGTCCGGATCTATTGAACTCGTGTCGCCACCGGAGCTTATCTCCGGAGGTCCGTCGCTGCTGGACACATGTCGACCTCGGGGCATGTCCCTAAGGGAAGGAAAGGCGGAAAGACCGGCACCCACACGTGGCGTGCACGGAGCTCACCTCCGAAGAAGAGGGGGGGTCTCGATCGATTGACACGTGGCACAACCGGAGCTCGTCTCTGCGGACGAGGAGATACCAGGCCCCGGAGGACACGTGGAGCTTCCGGAGCTCATCATCATGGAGGTAGCGAGTTCTGGAGCGGTTTTTACGCGTAAAGATAGCGGTACGCAACAGAAACCGATCTAAATTCCATGATGTTACCAAAGATAAGACGTTAGGATCCTACGAAGATCTGAATAAGACTCTTATTCGGGATCCAATCCGATTAGGACTCTTCCCTTCCCGATTATAAATAGAACCCAAAACCTCTGTCTGAAACCACAAACTTCTCTTTCAAATCCTGAGCCGACGACTTAGAGCCCTAGCCCTAACTCGCCGAGCAAAACATCGCCAAAGCGAAACAAGGGAGATCATCAGAGGAGAACCAAGCGGTCTGAGGAGGACCTTGAAGACAAAAAGAGCGTGAGGTAGGACTTCAATACCACCTTACAACATCATTGTGTTCATCTCTTTGCATCTGTTCTTCAATTCCTTTCGAACAGAAGCCTTCTCGTGGGCAGATCACTCGATGATCAGTTTGATCTAAAGATAAGATCATCGCCACGTCCACCTTTGATCCGAACATTTCTGCCCATGCAAACCATGCAAGAACACGTACAGATCAATCTAATGAAACTAATCATAGGATAGCATGCATGTGCATCATCGCATCTAGTTTAGGGTTTGTGCATGATATTGATTGCTGTGAATCTTGTATGCACGTGAATCCTACATAGCAGGACAAGCTCAGGAAGCTGTCTACGATGAACTGCAGCAACAGGGTTTTGAGAATCAAGAACAACCGGAACCGCAAGAACAAGGCAAGTGCTCCTTGACCATGTTGATCCTATGTTTTGGGTAAAACTATTTTGTTTTGCGAAAAGGTGTATGTGCTGAGTCAAACATGATGGGAAACCTTTTTATAGGAGTTTACTAGTTTTGGTTAAACCACCCTTGTCGCCAGGAAAGTTTATGAGTCGGGTATGGTTTTTGTTTTTATGCTTCGCTGAGTCCATGGGATGGGGAAGCGAGATAGATGTGTCGATCTAACTGCACTGGTACTGATAATAAGTAACTGATGAGGTTAATGAACATGGATCGGAGGGAGATCTAGGCAAGCTTGGGTTTGTGAATGAGGTAGCATGAGATGGTGGTTTTACTTGCCGTAGATCTAAGGACCGGTTCATGCATGCACATGCCAGGATAACAGTGCCACCACAAGGCCAAGTATGGGTGCGGCTTAGCTGAGTAATTAGGTAAGTTGCTAGAGTGTTATGGACTGTGGAAGGCGCGGGGAATGGGAGTCGAGTGAGGACTGCTCTGGGAACTGCATGGCACAAGAGGGGGCCCGTGGGTGGGAGAATTGGAGATTCTAGCCTGCCGATGAAACCTTAGTGAGTCCATACATCTAGTAACCCCTTTGTAAAGGCTATTTTGTGATCTCTTGACCATACACCGACGGTTGTGTACTGGTATAATGGAGGCTCTGCAGTCGCCGACGGGTGACGAAATCACAAACTTGTGGGTAAAGAGGTGCAAGCTCTGCAGAGTTATTAAAACTATCATGATAGCCGAGCTTACGGTCACGAGCACCTGGCTAAACTGCCATGATTAGATGGGATGGTTACTGGAATAGTTATTGGGAAGGTTTTTGGTTATGGTTATTGGTTTGGTTTGGGACTGTTGAGTTCGGAAGGTGAGATGGTTGTATGACTGATGAGTCATATGAGATTGGTCTCGGTGCGAGACGAGGTTGTTTCATGAGGTGAGATGGTAGCGAATACGAGGAGGTATTCGTGAGTATGGGTAAAGGATTGGTTAATGTTTGGATGGAACATGGAAAGCGATGGAGGTATGTTGGTAATTTAATGCATGCTGGGATTGCATTCATCTAAAGTTAAGTTGCTGTTTTATCATGGTTTTATAAATCTGCTTTTCTGCAAATAAGCCTTTCCTACCTTGTTTATGAGCTGCATATCATGTGTTTTCCCGCACTTGCTGAGTACATCATTGTACTCAAACTTGCATTATTATTTCTTCATCAACAGCAAGAGAAGGCTGCTATGAAGACCGAGTAGAGCATTATGGCGTGTGATCTGTTCTCAACCTTGCCTGTGGAGGGAGTAGAGAGGGATCCACTTCCGCTTAGTTTTGCTTCCGCATTAGTTTTTGCTTCCGCATTTAAATAAAGATTTCCGCTGCGTAGAAATAAAGACTTCCGCTGTGAGCATGAGTCCAAGACTCATGAGGTGTTGTAATAAACTCTGTTATTCGTGGTAATATATAATCTGAATTCAGTTTGTGGAACGTATGTGTATGTGTGACGAACATCCTGGGCACACATATGCATTAGTTCTCGGTTCCGTGGTTTTCCACAGAATTGTGGGCGTCACACAGCCCCGGAACCCCACCAATGTGCGGCGGGCAAACCCTAGGCCCGACACTGTCCACCAGCTTGCCATAGAGGACGTGCCGGAGGGTGAGCCAATCCTTGTGGGTACGCTCCAACTCCACCAGCATCCCACCATAGTATTGTTTGATTCATGCGCCACGCATAGCTTCATTAGCCAAGCTTTCATTGATAAGTATAGCTTGCAAATACTACCCACCGATAGTCCTTATGTGATCTGTTCACCGGGTCAGAAAATTTCAGCAAGCGTGATGGTTCCAAAAGCGCCATTGTGCTAAGAGGGTAGAGTATACCCTACGTCTCTCATAATTTTAGAGTGACAAAAGGTTGATTTCATCCTAGGAATATCGTGGTTAACCCGCCACAGCGCTATTTTAGACACCGTCCTCCGAGTTGTGCACTTAAACTCAGAAGTGCACGAATCTCATTCCTTATCTCTGGACAGTCCAGAAATAAAACTTTCAAGTGTCTATCAAGCCACAACCATCAGATTGGAAGATATTCCAGTGGTCCGAGAGTTCCCTGATGTATTCCCCCATGGTGAATAGCATCAGTATCAAACTCCCAAGGACGTCCCAACAAAAGAGAACAAGCATCCATAGGTACCACATCAAAATCAGCAAAATCATGATAAGAACCAATGGAAAAAGGTATCCTTGCTGTTTGTGTTACCTTAACCTTACCATTGTTGTTAAACCATTGAATGTGATAAGGGTGGGGATGCTCCCGTGTGGTCAAGCCAAGCTTCTTGACCACCTCAACATTCACCAAATTGTTGCAGCTACCACCATCAATGATGGTATGTACACGGCAGTCCTTGACGATGAGAAACATGTTGAAAAGGTTGTGATCTTGGCGGTTGTCGTCCTCTCGAACCGTGGCACTCAAAGCTCGCTGCACAATCAAAGTCCTATAGTTGTTTGTCGCAGATGTACCAAGAACCTCCTCAGCACCATCATCCGAACCTGAAATGTTAGTTGCAATAATATTTTCATCTTCAATATCAGAAGCACTAACATACCCACCATCAGCAGTGGCAATGATCGCCCGTTTGCTGGGGCAATCTCGTTGCATATGGCCAAGTCCCTGGCAGCGGTGGCACTTGATGTCAGAGCTGCGACTTGTCGAGGTGTTGGGTGCAGCCGCCTTTGCTGCAACACCTGGAGGCATCTGGGACTTGCTGTTATCTTGTCCCCGTGATGTAGAAGGTGCGATGCTGCTGCGTACAACACCCGTGGAGGGTGGTGTAGAAGCACATACGCTCGAGGAGGGCGCTGCTTTGGATGGCACCGAAAATTGTCGTGGCGTGAAGGCGTTGTTCCGCCGCTGCTGTTGGCGACCCTGCACTTCTTTTTCTCCTAACATAGTAAGTTGAAATAAACGTTGAATAGAATGATATTCCTTGTAGTCAACTATGTCCTGGATCTCACGCCGCAAGCCCCCATAAAACCTAACAATTTGGTTCTCCTGATCCTCAACTACCCCACAACGAAGCATACTTTTCTGCAACTCTTGGTAGTACTCTTGGACAGTCATGTCACCCTGATCAAAGCGTTGCAATTTCTTAATAAGATCACGTCTATATGAAGGAGGAACAAACCTAGCGCGCATCTCTTCTTTTAATGCAGCCCATGTCTGTGGTGCATTACGTGTATTGACAAGTTCATTCCACCAAATTATAGCAAAATCTTTAAACTCACTAGTGGCTTGTCTAACTCTATGTCGCTCAGGAACAAGATGAGAGCTAAATTTTTGTTCTACCGTCATCTCCCAATCCAAGTAAGTCTCAGCATCATAAGATCCATAAAATGATCGAATAGAAAACTTAATCTTAGCATAAGGATCATTATCTTTTTCATGAGCATGAGGACGAGGTCTACCTCCCATACCTTGACGATTTCGTCGAGGGCGACGGCGCTGCTGTGCGTCAACCTCATCGTTATTGAAGTCATCCTCTGTGTCATAGTGAGCATGTGCATCATAATCAAGGATGATAGAGGGTGTAGCTTGTTGGGGAAGACGAGTCTCCATCTCGTCCAACCGTGTGGTCAGACCAGCAACACTTGTATGGAGCCTCTGAAAGGTGGCTGTTGTAGTGGTCTGGTAATTGTTGAAAGCTTCGATCATTGCCCGCATCTTGTCCTTTATTTCCATATGGGACACACACTCATCATCATCCAGAGGTGTAGAACCAGAGGTCTTATCCAGAGGCTTCTTTCCTGTCATTGTTAGTACAAAACAGAAATGAAGACAAAAAGATCGTGAAGAACCCTATTACTACGCTCTCCGAAGTGGGTGGAAAATCGATCAGTAAGATGCGTCTTACCCCGCTCTTACAAGTTTCTTACTAGCACTGCAGGTGGCCAACGGTGACCGGTGTGAAGCAAGCAGAGAGTGGGTGTGATTGCAAAGGTTACCTGTTCTGCTCGAGAGAAGGTGGAGCTTGGAAGGCTCAAATGCAGTATATGTATGTGGCACACAAGTTAGTAACAGATAGCAATGCTGAATAAGTGTCCAAAGAATTTCACCTAGTTGCTGGCCTAAGAATGTATTAGAACAGTTGTGGCAACAAGCAAGGGTAAGGATGAATGATGATGAACAACAAGGATAATATCAGCAAGTATCCAGCACTCACACAGAAATAGCACAACTAGAAAACCCCTTAGCCTCCTGTTTTTGTCTTGAAGCACTAGTAGAAATCAAAATCTTTTTTTTCTCGTTATTTTTTTTGATATTTTTTCTCAAACAGGGGCACAAGAATAGAAACATCACCAAGTATTAGTTCAAACCGATGAAAGGTGAGATCGAACAAATTCAGGAGCGATTGGAAAAACTGGTGCTGGAACTTCGGAGTTCGAAATGAGGGCCTTCTTAATTTTTTTTGTAATTTTTTTTGAAAACACTGTATGTGGACTTTTTCGAGACCTTTCTGGGAAAAAAAATGTGCCTCAATCTGAGTTACGAGCGAAAAGTTATGCCCGTTTTAAGGAGGATACCCCGAATCAGGTTTTGGTGGTGGTGGAAACTGAACAGAAACGAATCGGTGGATGGAACTTTTTTGTAGATTGCTTTTTTGTAGATGGCAGCGGATGGAAGAAACAAAACTGAACCAAAACAAATCTAAACCAGCAACCAGACTCAACCTAGAACACGAACTCAGAACTATGGACTCCGAAACTAAATTGTGCAAAAGGTTGAGTGGGGGTTGTAGGTCAGGGAAACTAAATGTTTTTTGTGGCTTTTTGTGGACGATAGGACTGAAACAAAATAAATCAAAAGGTCACACAAGTATACCTCACGGTGAACCTGGAAATCTGATACCAATTGATAGGAGGATGAGTCCCAATCTTCCGTGAGGTAGGGTAAACTTGATTGGGTGAAGATCTCGACGTTGAAGATCCAAGGCTCCGAACGAACGAAACCCCGCAATCACTACATCACTGCTCCATTGGTTATCATCCGTGTCACATGAATGACCTCGCCATGAAGGCTTACCCTGCAAGCGCAATCAAGAACACAAGCAAGAACAGAGAAGTTGCAATCAAAACTGAATTGATCACGAATTTGGGGTCTCACAACCGATGATCGGCGAACTGTTCAATGATAGATTGTAACTAAGCAAAACTCAGCTGTTTGTGACGGCGGCTAGGGGGTATAAAGGAGGTGGAGAACGACCAGGGGGGTGCTGGGGTCCTGACCTAACCCTAAGACACGTACATAATGGACTTGGACTCGATACAAGGCCCAATGGCCCAACTAGGTGATGCAACACCCTGACAGACTCTAAACTTTATATTGTTTCGAAGTTTCCCATCTACTCCGAGTGAATTTTGATGTGGGGCCAGTTCCATTGGAAAGATTATTCTCTCATCTTTCCATGCATATGTAGAACGTCAAGAACGGAGTCCGTATGCCTCTTGTGCATCCATTTTAAGGTGGACTGCTACTGGGCCCGAGTTGGACTCGAGTTTGAGTTGGGCTCGGTCTCTAACTTCTTGTTGGTGTATTTTATGGCCCTCCACGCCTCCAAACCCCTCTCCATGTATCTCCATGTCCTCTCCATGGTTCCTAATCATAATTAATCCATTAGGTAGCAACATACTCTCAAAATTCACATATAAAGAATTGTTCAGGAACGAGCTCACCTCTAAATTCAATTTTCGTGCTCGAGCTCTAGTAATTGGACCTTGCATGTCTACCATGTGAGTGTTGTGTATATCTGAAGGAGTGATATCCACATCACTTCCGGTCTCAACTTTAACTTGCTAAATCATTTATGAACCAATCCCATATGCCCCTGTTGTTCCTGAACATGCGAGTAGCATCTCCCCACTCAACTTCTACCGAACCGTACTTAAGCATCGCAGTTCTACACGGTGAACGACACCTACCCAATACTCCATGGGTCATTTGGCTATGCAAGAGGAGTATCAAACACTAGACCTAATGCACAGTTCAAATCTTAACCAAAGGTGAATACAAAATAAAAACTTAATAGCTGTTAAAAGCAAACCGGAGCTTGCCTGTTTTGCAGGGTAGTCGTATATAACCAGTTAGTGTCCTTGCAGATCCCCCCTTGACTCTCCGGAGCTTGATCCACTTCGATGAATCACTCCTTTGAGTCCCCTTCGTTGTGGTTCCTATTGAGATGCATATGCACATATTTTATAGAATGTAATGGAAAGAAGTTATGGAATTAATTTCTTAGGACAGAGGTTGTGTGGAAAATCCAAGCATGGCTTGGTTTGCCTCTGTTGTGCAAAGAACAGAAATAACTAAATTGACCTTAAGGCCTTAGCTATACACTAACCCTTTTCTCTAATGAACATAATAGATAAGCTGAAAAGATTTGAGTGCAACTGAAGAACAAGAACTCCAATGGCCTCAAAACTTTTACCGCAGGTTCTATACTACCTAAGGATTTAGCTTGCCAAATTGCAGCTAATGTGGAGTCATATTGTGTCCCCCATAATTCTCACAACATCTCTTATGTATTTTTCCCTTATACATAAGTATGGAGAATAAGAACAGGGAATTCAAGGACTCATATTGGGCTGATAATTTACATGTGAGTTCTTGATCACATGAGAGTAATCTGGTCCAAAATTCAGCCCTTTTCCTTGAGTAGTTCTCCCAGAACAATTCTTTAAGCATTTGTACTCAAAAGAATTAATTCTGTAGTAAGGTGCATTTTCATGCCCAATTAAGTGAACTACAATTTCAAGTAGGTCTCATAGAGCTTTCCTAAATTTTCCTATGATTTTTGGAGGTATGGATTGCTCAGAACAGATTTTTGAAGTGGGAAACATTTTCTGAAAATGTTTCTGGACTCTTTTGTACACAGTAGTTTGCATTTAGCAAATTCCTACTCAAATGATCTTCCAATGAGCTGAAAATTTGCTAGTAGGTCAATAATATTCTAAAGAAAATTCTGGCAAAATTTGGGGATTTTTGGATAAGCCAAATTCCCTCAATAATTATTTTTTCAGAAAACCTTCCAAGAATTACCCAGAATAAACTATTGACTTTCATACAAATCTGAGTTCACATTTGGATAGAACTCAGAGAAATGAATCCAACCCAAGTGGAATCACTCAAATTGGAGTTTTCTACAGGGAGATATGAATTTCAAAGATTGAGCTAAGTCTGGAATTATTTTCCTATTGAAAATCCGGCTGGACCCACAGTTTTGAATTCCAGCCAATAGAAACGAAGCCACACCGGGCCACAGCATCTCTGCGTGCCAACACACGGGATCCCGGCCACACCTGATCCCGGGTTTAAAATTTGAGCTGCGGACAGCCGGGGCCCACGCGTCTTCTTCCTCCCCGGCTTCCTCGCTCGCGCCCGCGCTGCCCCTCGCCGGCCCGACGCCGGAGCTCGCCGACTCGCCGTTTCCGGCCACCGCCTGAGTTGAAACTCGCCGCCAGGGAGTTTGTGACACCGAGGAACACGGCTGTGGGGTTTGCTAGGGCTGCCAACGACCGGAACATGGCCGGCGACGTGCGACAGCTACTGTGGGGGTTCGGCGGCGTTGCCTGGGGTATCCAGCCCGCCAAAACCTGTGCCGACGAGCTCTACAGCACCACTGGATGATCGCAAGGCTTGGCATGACCCCTAAATGGCTCAGGAACAGCTGCAAGTTGGTCGTCACCGTGCGCTGATTCGGTCCGCCGGAGAAGTGCTCGGTAGACCTCAAAATACGTCGCCCCAAAGGGTTTTCATGCGACGGATGCCAAAATGAACATGATCGCCGGCTAGTCCAGCTCCTACGTCCAAAGTTTGATGAGATAAGAACGAATAGAAGTGGAGAATTTCGGATTCCCGTACCGGATGCTTGGGTTGAAGCCGCCGGAGCAAAACTTCAAAAATTCGCCAGCGATGCTTCACGGTATGGCCTCAGCTTGGGCTGAGAGCAGCACCGCACCCGTGCGCGTCCGTAGCTGCGATCGCTCGGCCGTGAAACCCCCTGTGGAGGGTTGTCCACGTGTGCCCGATCACACTTTTGAGCTAGGTCGCCGCGGCGGCGGTTGTTCTCGGGCACTGGAGGCCGCAGCTCACTTGCTCATGGGTCAGGGAGGAGGAGGCTGATCTCAGGGAGAGGTTTAGCAGCTCGGGGGAGGAGGAGGCGCAGTGGTTTTTCCGTTCCTTCGATCGGACCGAGAGCGGAGGGGAGGAGCTCGGGTTGCTCGGTGTTCTCAGGAGATAGGAAGGCAACTACGCTTTGCTTCGGCCAGGGGCCACGTGATCACGTTGAAGACGCGGTCAGGACTGACCCCGGGGCGCCAGCGCGTGGCGACCGGCAGCAGGAGCTGTCGCCGGCAAGCTGCTCGGTGGCGCTCGCGAACTGCTCGGGAAAAGTTCCCACCGAGAGTAAAACTTAGTGAGTAAGGCTACTCCTTTAGCTCTATGACATGTGGGTCCCACCCCACATTTCTTCCCCAAATATCTTCTCAAGCTGATTTTTTCAATCCCCAGAATGCTAAGTTTAAAAATGTGGGCTAGAATTTGAATTATTCAAATTCAGTTTGAATTTGCAAGACTAAATCTGAATTTGGTTTAGAATTTGCAATTTCTTCTCTTTAGCTCTCCTTTGATCCCACCCTACAATTGAAAAGTTTGTGAGCAAACTTTTCCCTATAATTCCAACTATAGGGCTGCATGTTTATTCAAAGTTTTTGGTCACTACATGTGTGAACTTTGAATTTCAAAACTGATTTTTAAACTTACATGCAAAGAGGTATTTAACTCCTTATTGGTTCAACACTTTTAAATAGAAAGGTGCACCTCATGTTGGATGTTCATCCATATATTACCTTGCATGAAGAAAAGTTTTAGCAAGTCCCATTTTTCATGTCTTTGCCACACATATGAACTCAAACCTTGGTTTTTATTCATACACATTTTTGGGACTTTTACAGGTACATGAAGTATACGGGTGCATTCGTTAACCCAAAAGACATCACGGTATATTCATACGAACCATACCGTGTCTGAAAGGCAGTCTTGGGTTTATCGGAGGGCTTAATCTTCAGCTGGAAATATCCTGACCAAAGATCAATCTTGGAAAAAACTTGGAACCCCTTCATTTGGTCGAACAGGTCCTCTATACGGGGCAGAGGGTACTTATTCTTGATGGTCACCTTATTGAGAGACCTATAATCCACGCACATCCTTTGGGTTCTGTGACACCCTCATCTCGTGTGTCAGCATATGTCCATGTTTTATGAAGAGGAAACATTTTAAGAGAAGAAGGAACAGATAAAAATATCAAAAGGAATAACCAATGAGAGCCGAATCCAGCTCTCAGAAAGCGCCGAAGACAACTCACCACGGCTACTGGCCACGTGGCATGTTCGGAGCTCATCCCTGCGAAGTGGGGAGAGACCGCCGCCAAGCTGGCTACATGGCAGGCTCGGGGCTCGTCTCCGCAAGGGGAGAGGTCCGATCCTGTGGGACACGTGTTGCTCACGGAGCTAGCCTCTACGGAAGAAGCAAAGGCATTTCCACAAAACACGTGTCATCCTCAGAGCTAGTCCTCGCAGAAGTCAGAGGACCAGTCGCACGGGATACATGTCGATCTCGGAACCCATCTCTGAGATATCCTATTCTATTGGACACGCGTCGCCACCGGAGCTTATCTCCGGGAGGTCCGTCGCTGCTGGACACGTGTCGACCTCGGAGCCGTCCCTGAGGAAAGCGGAGAGGAAAGACTGGCGCCGACACGTGGCGTGTGCGGAGCTCACCTCCGAAGAAGGGGGAGGTCTCGCTCGCTTGACACGCGGCACAACCTGAGCCTGTCTCTGCGGATAAGGAGATACCAGGCCCCGGAAGGACACGTGGAGCCTCCGGAGCTCATCGCCGCGAAGGTAACGAGTTCTGGAACGGCTGTTACGCGTAAGAATATCGGTACGTAAAGGAAACCGACCTGAATTCGACAATGTTACCGCACCAAATCACCTAAAGATAAGATGATAGGATCCAACGACGATCTGAATAAGACTCTTATTCGGGATACAATCAGATTAGGACTCTTCCCTTCTCGATTATAAATAGAACCCAAGACCTCCGGCCGAAACCACAAACTTCTTTTCCAACTCCTGAGCCAACGACTTAGAGCCCTAGCCCCAACTCGCCGAGAAAGCCATCGCCGGAGCGCGGCAAGGAAGATCACCGGAGGAAAGCCCAGCGGTCTGAGGAGGACCTCGAAGACCGAGCGGAACATAAGGTAGGCCCCAATACCACCTTACGATATCGTTGTGTTCTCTTTTGCATCTGTTCTTTGATTCCTTTCGAACAGAAGCCTTCTCGTGGACAGATCACTAGATGATCAGATTGATCTAAAGACAAGATTATTGCCACGTCCACCTTTGATCTGCAAACCTCTGTCCATATAAGCCATAGGATAGCATGCATAGGCATCATTGCATCTAGTTTAAGGTTTGTGCATGATATTGATTGTTGTGAAACTTGTATGCACGTGATCCTACCTAGCAGGACAAGCACAGGGAGCTGTCTACGACGAACTGCAGCAACCAGGTTTTGAGATCCAGGAACCCCCGGAACCGCAAGAACAAGGCAAGTGCTCCTTGACCATGTTGATCCTATGTTTTGGGTAAAACTATTTTGTTTTGCGAAAAGGTGTGTGTGCTGAGTCAAACATGATGGGAAACCCTTTTTATAGGAGTTTACTAGTTTTGGTTAAACCACCCTTGTCGCCTGGGAAGTTTATGAGTCGGGTATGGTTTTTGCTTTATGCTTCGCTGAGTCTATGGGATTGGGAAGCGATATAGATGTGTCTAGCTAACTTCACTCGTATTGATAATGAGAAACTGATGTTAATAATGGACATGGATCAGAGGGAGATCTAGGCAAGACAGGGTTTGTGAATGAGGTAGCATGAGATGGTGGTTTTACTTGCCATAGATCTAAGGACCGGTTCATGCATGCACATGCCAGGATAACAGTGCCACCACAAGGCCAAGTATGGGTGTGGCTTAGGTGAGTAATTAGGTAAGTTGCTAGAGTGTTATGGACTATGGAAGGCGCGGGGAATGGGAGTCGAGTGAGGCTATTTTGTGATCTCTTGACCATACACCGACGGTCGTGTACTGGTATAATGCAGGTTCTGCAGTCGCCGACGGGTGACGAAATCACAAACTTGTGGGTAAAGAGGTGCAAACTCTGCAGAGTTATTAAAACAATCATGGGATGGTTATTGGGAAGGTTATTGGTTTGGTTATGGTTTGGTTGTTGGGACTATTGAGTCTGGGTGATAAGATGGTTGCATGACTGTTGAGTCATGGCAACGAGATTGGTCTCGGTGTGAGACGAAGTTGTTTTGAGATGGTAGCGAATACGAGGAGGTATTCGTGAGATGGTAGCGAATACGAGGAGGTATTCGTGAGTATGAATAAAGGTTGGTTAATGTTCGGATGGAACACGGGAAGTGATGGAGGTATGTTGGTAATTTAATACATGCTGGGATTACATTCATCTAAAAGTTAAGTCGCTGTTTTATCATGGTTTTATAAATTTGCTTTTCTGCAGATAAGCCTTTTATACCTACCTTGTTTATGAGCTGCATATCATGTGTTTTTCCCGCACTTGCTGAGTACATCATTGTACTCAAACTTGCATTATTACTTCATCATCAGCAGCAGGAGAAGCCTACTATGAAGACCAAGTGGAGCATTATGGTGTGTGATCTATTCTCGACCTTGCCTGTGGAGGGAGTAGAGATGGAGCCACTTCTGCTTAGATTTGCATCCACATTAGTTTTTGCTTCCGCGTTAGTATAAAGACTTCCGCTGCATAGAAATAAGACTTCCGCTGAGAACATGAGCCCAAGACTCATGAGGTATTGTAATAAACTCTGTTATTCGTGGTAATATATAATCTGAATTCAGTTTGTGGAATGTATGTGTATGTGTGATGAACATCCTGGGCACACATATGCATTAGTTCTCGGTTCCATGGTTTTCCACAGAATTGAGGGCGTCACAGGATCCATCCTTCTTGTCTACGAAGAGCACGGGGGCTCCCCATGGTGACGAGCTTGGACGTATGAAACTCTTCTCTTGCTGCTCCTGGATTTGCTTCTTGAGCTCCATGAGTTCATTGACGGGCATCCTATATGGTCTCTTTGCTATAGGTGCGGTCCCTGGTACCAAGTCAATGGAAAACTCGATATCCCGGTCAGGTGGCATACCGGGAAGTTCTTCTGCGAACACGTCCGAAAACTCTTGAACCACCGGAATGCTGTCCAGGGTTGCTTCTTCGACGTGGTTAAATGTAGCCTTCTCGGTTGCAGGTTGGGCTGACTCAAACTCGATACGGATACCGTGCTCATTGGTCAACTGCACGCTCCTTTCGGCACATTGGATTATTCCGTTGTGTTTACTTAGCAAATCCATTTTGAGTATTATGTCAAGCCCTTGGGAATCCAAGACAATGAGGTTGGCAAGGAAGTCTACCCCCCTTATATTAAGGTGTACTTTCGGACATACTATATTAGTCCTCATCTCTCCACTGGGAGAATTAACCAACATAGTATATTTCAAGTGTGATATGGGTAGATTATGCTTGGCAACATACTTGGATGATATGAAAGAATGTGATGCTCCGGAATCAAATAGAATGGTGGCTGGGTTGGAGTTGGCAAGGAACATACCAATCACGACCTCCTCAGCCTGTTGCGCTTCCTCAGCAGAGACATGGTTCACGTTGCCGCGAGCGTAGTTCTGCTGTCCACGGTTGCCTTAGTTGGCTCCTCCGTTCGGCCGTGGGTTCTGCTTGGGGACGTTACCTTGCTGTCCAGGACCTCTCCTCGGGCACTGGCTCGCGAAGTGTCCCGTTTCCCCGCATGCAAAGCATGCCCTGTTGCCTAGGCAGAAGGTACGTTGGGGCGGGGGTTTTGAACAGGGGCACCCACATCGGGAGGGGGCGCAGGAGGCAAAGGCACACGAGGTGCTTGTGCAATGGGTCGTTGCTGTGGTGGCTGATTAGGGCGGTATGCAGGAGCGGTTGATCCATACTGCGGTGCAGCTGGGGGCATGTACCGAGGTCGTACATTGCTCCCTTGCGGCTGGTATGGCATCTTCCTCTTACCTTCTCGCTCGATCTCTCGGATCTTGCTTTCAACCACTATGGCTTTGTAAACCAGTTTCTGGAAGCTCTCGTAGTCATTGTTGAGGAGCTGAACCTGGATCTCATTGTTCAACCCTCTCATGAACAGGTACTGCTTCCTCTAGTCATAGTTGACATCTTCAGGGGCGTATCATGACAGTTGCGTGAACTTGTTTAGGTACTAATTCATGCTCTTCTGTCCTTGGCGGAGTCCCTCAAACTCTTGTCTTTTGAGCATCATTACACCCGCAGGGATGTAATGAGATCGGAAACTCTCCTTGAACTCTGTCCAAGTGATCGTCTCCGGGTTGACATGAGCATTGCACAGGGCATCCCACCAATCAGCGGCAGCTCCCATGAGTTGGTGCGACGCGAAGAGAACTTTCTCTCGGTCATTGCATTGGACGATGGCAAGCTTCTTCTCCATGGACTTCAATCAATCGCCGGACTCCATGGGATCATTAGTTTGAGAGAAAGTAGGCGGTTGAGTCCTCATGAACTCTTCCAGCCTGTTGTGAGCCGGCGGTGGTGGCGGTGGTGGTGGCGGTGGTGCTGGAACAGGGTTGTTATTGTTGGCCTGCAGCTGACCCAAAGTTTGGATCATGGTCTGCATAAGCTGATTCGGCATGGCCATCAACTGTTCCAGGTTGTTCTCACCAGCTCCGGGGTTAATAGGAACTTCATCGTGGCCATCCTCTTGGTTGCCACGGACGTTCCTTCCTTGGCGGCCGGCGTTTCCTCTCGCCATCTGTGAGAGAGAACGGAATAGAATAGTGGTTCGAAGGTTAGATAGATCCCTCCCTATCTATATGCATCAAGGTGGATCGGACTATATATATTTTAGCCCACATGAGGATGTGAACAAGTGCTGAAGCATCTCACACCTCCCTACTATGTGTGGATATGGACAACGCTGAAATGTCCCACAACTCAATAAGCACACAAGCACAACAATCATCACAAAGGCTCACACATCTCCTATTCAAGGCTTATTCAATGGGGGTCCTATGGGGTTTTAGGGTGATATCAATCTGTGACTTCACCCTATGTCAATATGGTTTGGGTGATACCAATCTGTGATCCAACTATGGCTTGTCCTAGGCTTGCATCCTGTGTCAAGGTAGTTCCAATGCCAATATATGCATCCTAGTCTTGCATCCTATGGTCAGCGTAGCTCCTAATACCAATCTGTCACTAGGTTGCGTCCTACAGTCAACGTGGCTCTATAACCAATATGTGATCATTCTAGGTTTGTGACCTGCAGTCAACTGTGATAGCTTGATATCAATCTGTGGATTATACCAATCTGTGACTAGGCATGGCAGCTCTAATATCAATCAGTGACCTATCGAGGTTGTGTGATCTACGATCAACCCGTGGCAGGTTGATACCAATCTGTGCCTTGATACCATCTTGTGTTTTCTATCTAATCGTGTAACCTACCATCAACCCGTGGCAGGTTGATACTAATCTGTGGTTGTATCTAGGTGTGTAATCTCCCCTCAACCGTGGCTCTGATATTAATCTGTGACACCCTCAATTCTGTGGAAAACCACGGAACCGAGAACTAATGCATATGTGTGCCCAGGATGTTCATCACACATATACATATGTCCCACAAACTGAATTCAGAATATATATTACCACAAATAACAGGGTTTATTACAATGTCTCATGAGTCTTGGACTCATGCTAACAGCGGAAGTCTTATCTAAGCAGCGGAAGTCTAAATCTAAGCAGCGGAAGTCTTTATTCTAGTGCGGAAGCAATCTAAGCGGCAGCAGTGGCTCCATCTCTATTCCATCCCCACAGGCAAGGTTGAGGATAGATTACACGCCTATTGCTCCACTTGGTCTTCATAGTAATCTTCTCCTATTGCTAATGATGAAATAATAATGCAAGTTTGAGTACAATGATGTACTCAGCAAGTGCGGGAAAATATGGTATGTAGCTCACAACAAGGTAGGTATAAAAAGGCTCATTGCAGAAAGCAAAGTTATTTTTCAAACCACAATAAAAACAGCAACTCAGCTTTAATTTAATGTAATCCCAACATGTATTAAAATACCAACATACCTCCATTATGTTTCGTCACATTCCAGACATTAGTCTTTCTCAACTTTGCTCACGCATACCTTCTCGTATTCGCTACCATCTCACGAACACCATCTCGTATTCACTACCATTTCATCTCATAAACAATACTGTCCCACACCGTGAACAATATCGTTGCCATGACTCAACAGTCATGCAACCAAGTCTTATCACTCAGACTCAACAGTCCCGAAAACCAAACCAAAACCAAACAATAACCAAACTCCATCCATCTAATCATGTGGGTTGTCCAGGCGCTCGTGACCGTAAGCTCGGCTATCATGATAGTTTTAAGACTCTGCAGAGTTTGCACCTTTTTACCCACAAGTTTGTGATTTTGTCACCCGTCGGCGACTGCAGAACCTCCATTATACCAGTACACAACCGTCGGTGTATGGTCAAGAGATCACAAAATAGCCTTTACAAAGGGGTTACTAGATGTATGGACTCACTAAGGTTTCACCGGCAGGCTAGAATCTCCAATTCTCCCACCCACGGGCCCCCTCTTGTGCCATGCAGTTCCCAGGGCAGTCCTTACTCGATTCCCATTCCCCGCACCTTCCACAGTCCATAACACTCTAGCAACTTACCTAATTACTCAGCTAAGCCGCACCCATACTTGCCCTTGTGGTGGCACTGTTATCTTGGCATGGCTCGCATGAACCGGTCCCTAGATCTATGGCAAGTAACCACCATCTCATGCTACCTCATTGTCAAACCCAGACTTGCCTAGATCTCCCTCCGATTCATGATCATTACAATCCTCAGTTTCTCATCATTATTACGAGTGCAGTTAGCTAGACACATCTATCTTGCTTCCCATAATCCTATGGACTCAGCGAAGTATCAAATCAAAAACCATACCCGACTCATAAACTTCCCTAGCGACAAGGGTGGTTTGACAAAACTAGTAAACTCCTATAAAAGGCTTCCCATCATATTGACTCAAGCACACATATTTTTTCACAAACAAAACAGTTTTTCCAAAATATGGGATCAATATGGTCAAGGGGCACTTGCCTTGTTCTTGCGGTTCCTGTTGCTCTAGGATCTCGAAACTTTGTTGTTGCAGCTCGTCGTAGACAGCTCCCTGAGCTTGTTCCTCTATACGCGATCATGCACATACAAGATTCATAGCAATCAATATCATGCACAAACTCTACTTTAATATGCAACAATGCATATGCATGCTATCCTATGATCAGTTTTTATTAGATCGGTTTGTACATGTTCTAGCATGGATTGCATGGGTTTTACGATGAACAGAGGTGTTCGGATCAAATGTGGATGTGGTGATGATCTTGACTTTAGATCAACCCGATCAACACGTGATCAGTCCACGAAAAAGCTTATGTTCAAAAGGAATCGAAGAACAGATGCAAAGAAAATGTGATGATGTCGTAAGGTGGTATTGGAGACCTACCTTACTTTCTTCTTGGTCCCGGGGTCCTTCTCCTAGCAAGACAGATTGTCAGGGCTCCTTGTAACACCCCAAAACCTGCTAAAGGGGGGGATTTAAAAAATTTTGCACGTAATGCATGTGATAAAGGAATTCAAATTCAAACTGGAATTCAAATTCAAATAAAAACAGAAAAATAAAATGAAAAGGAAAAAAAGAAAATGGCCAGTGGGCCGAAACCTGCTTTGTCGGCCCAAGACCCCCGCGCCAGCCCAAACCCGCGCCCCCTCTCTCTCCCTCTCACTGACACATGGGGCCCGCATGTCATCCCTCTCCTCCCACGCGCCCAATCGACCCCGGACTCTCTCTCGCGCCCGATCAAAACCACCCCCGGAACCCACGCTCCCATCACTGATTTCCGGTCCCGAACGCCCCCAACATGATCTCAACAGACAGCCGCCCTTCCTCGTCTATTTAAACGTCGAAATCCGCCCCTTTTTCCTCCTCGATCAGCTGTTTTTCTCTCTGGTGAGAACCGAAGCTTCTACCGCCGATTTCCTTCGATCCTTGCTCAAATTTCCTGATCTAACGTGCTGATCACGTTCCACCGCCGCCGGGGAGCCCTGCAGGTGAAGAAAACGAGGTGTCTTGCGCCCCAACTGCCACCCCGACGTGCACTGAAGACCATCGCCGTTGAAGCTCGCCGCCGACCGACTTCCAGGGCCTCCGAGTGCAGGAAAACCCCTCGGTGAGCATCCCCTTCCCCTACGCGGTCAATCTGTGCAAAAAGATGCGAGTTGTAACGCACTGCGGCAAAAACCGAGGCTGCACCGGCGAAATCGCCACCCCCGCCGCCGCGCGCGCGGGCTGGCTCCGGCCAGGGCGACGTGGCCCCTTGAGGGCCGTCTATTTTAAATCGCACGGTAGAAATAAAACCGACGCGTACCGTTTCAGCGATCTAATCTGAGCCGTCTGTTTTAAATCGGACGGTCCAAGTCGGCCCCGCATTATAAAGGCCAGGATTCTTACGCGCTACCCCCTGGGGATCTCGAAAAACACGAGCCAGCCCCGGAAACTTCTGATCTAGCCCCTGGACCTTCAGAAATTCATGTAAATTCATTTAAAAATCAGTTTTAGCCCCTGGACTTAATAAAAATTAAGAAAAACCCCTCTGTTATGTGTAACTAGGCCCCTGAAAATTTAGGAAATAGTAAATTAAACCCTGTAGTAGGGTGGATTTTCCTTTTTGACCCTATAGGATATTAAATTCAGAAAGTTGAATATGTGACTAGGATTTAAATTTAAAAGGTAAGGCAAACACATGTGCAAATTCAAATTTAAACTCTCCTAGCACTTGGAAAACATTAGAATGAGTTAAAAATAGATTTGAGGCTGAAATGAAATCTGCCTAAGTGTTGCTCATTTTTATTGTCTCTAGGGACACATTTTAGGATAGGAAATAATTCTAAAACTAGTAAAATAAATTTAAATTGTTTTACACCAGAGAGGAAGTTCAAAAATATTTTATTGAACATATTAGATCAGAACCTATTCTGTTTAAATGATATGACTAACTATTTTAATAGTAAAGCTCACTTTTAGGTATAGAAATTAAATCTGAAAATATAGGAAAATAAGTATGCATGATTTTGAGATGTTAAATCAGGTCTTTATTCTCAAGAACTTCAAATTAAGATTTTGTAGAAGATCTAAAACCTATTTGTAGTAGGAAACATTATTTCATGCAAACTTTGTGGCTAAGAAGTGTATTAATTAATTATGAAGAAATTCTTCAAATTGGAAATTCATATATAGTGTGCAAATAGAAATCTGAATACAAAAGTTAGAGATAATATATATATGTTTAAAAGTGCATGTAGGCCTAAAATAAACTCATCTTGGGTAACCACAACACTTAGAAATGTGAATGACTTTCATATGTATGTATGTATGGTTTGCATGAGTGAAAGTGTGAACTATGGCTTATGGATTGTTGTTTTCTTTTGCTACGTGTATTGGCATGAGTAGAACCTGCCCCAGAGCAAGTTCTCCCCTTCCAAGACCAAGACTTTCCATTCCTAGAGCAGCAGGAAGAAGGCAAGTGTCCTTGACCACTTTGATCTTATGTTAGGATGTGTAGATAGAATTATTTGCATTGTCAATTGAAATATGAAACCCATGCTAGGAAGTTTCCCTAGAATTACATTATCTTGTTTCCTCGTAGCTTGGGTTGGGATTTGTTTTATTATGTCATTCATTCATAATACTTATGCTTACCATGCTTAGAATGGGATAAGTGAAATATGAGATCAACAACTTGTTTACCTTACTCTTGGATGAGACATTATGAGTTATGTAGAGGTAGGGATCGAGGCAAGTTGGATGATTTGGTTGGTGCTGGGTGCACGAGATTCTGGTTTGTGTTTAGTACTTGCCTGGATCCTAAGGACCGGTTCATGGAGCATGTAACCTGGCTTTATAGTGCCAACAACATGCTAAGATGGGGCAGCTTGGCCAATTAATTAGGTGTATCCCCGGCATAGTATGGGTGTTTTGGATGGTGCGGGGAATAGGTGTCAGCTCGACTACCATACGAACCGCAAGGCTCGAGAGGGGGCCACTGCAGCGGGGTTGGAGCCTCTTGTATGCTGTTAGGGGTGAAACCTTAGTGGGCCCACGCTCGTCGTGAATCCCTTTGTAAAGACTTCGTAGTGATCACTTGGCTACACACATGGGAAGTGTGAATGTGGTTCGCGGCCACTGGCATAATGCAGGTTCTTTTAGTCCACCCGGCAACGGGGGATGAAATCACTACAAGTGGGTACAGTGGTGCAAACTCTGCAGAGTCAAAACTGTCATGACAGCCATGCTCACGGTCAAGAGCGGCTTGGACTTATTCATGATTAGAGGATGATGGATTGGGAAGTTGAGGATGTTAAGCGGGAAGCTTAACATTGGAGTTGAGACTATGTGTACTTGATATTGATGATGGGTTGAGGGATTGGGACCATTTCACCTGTGTAGTAATGTAGGTGCTTAATAAGCTAAGGTGATAGATATTAATTGCTTAGTGCTTTAACCATGAGTCAACCTCTCCTTGCTCTAGCCATGCATGACATAACTTTCCCACACTTGCTGAGTACCCACGGTACTCAAACTTGCTTTTATGTTGGTTTATATTGCTGCTCAGGTCAAAGGGATGATGTGGTGTTCAATGAACAAGACTTTTGTCCCGAAGAAGGATTCTAGGTTCACGGAGTCCCCCGGGCAACGCCTGTGACGGAGCCCACTAGATTTGTATTCCGTTGCTGCTTTATTTACATGTTATGAACATTTTATCGTCCATCGAGACGTATGCTATGTAAGACTTATTTATATTCGAACACTTGGCTTGTAATAAATGATGCTTCAATATTTGTCATCACATGTATGAAAGAATGATCCTAGCATACATGTGATATTCACTCGGTTGTTCTTCGGAGAAACCGGGTGTCACAGAAGTGGTATAAGAGCCAAGGTTGCCCGTAGGAATGTGGACCTAGGTAGGAATGGACGTATTTAAGGACCCTATTTTCTTAAAAACTATTTTACAAAGGTGTGGGTTGAAAGTGTTATTTAATGGAGTCACTTTATTCACCTTGTCCAAACTTTTATTCAAAATGCAAGCTTTATTTAATTCTTATCTAACTTAATTTTAAATGCTTTATGTTTTAGATGGTTCGCATGATCCGCACCACCCGCAAGTCCACCGGAGGGAGAGTTCCTGTAGTTGCCCTTGCCCTGAGAGAGGAGAACCGTCCGGTGACCTACCACTCCTACGGATTGGCAGTAGGAGGCTTGTTGCGCCATCTTCGGCGTATGCTCCACACCGCCGGCAATGTTGACAAGCTGATCATACACTACAGCTCCACCAGAACCCTCCGTGAGAAGCGTGAAGAATGGAGCTCAGAGATGAGGATTATCCATGAAAACCAGCTGCTCAAGATCCACCGCTCTCCAGCTTGTCGGGCGACTCAGGCTGATGCTGAGAAGGATGTCACCTGGGAGGCCATCACATGCCAGAGTTACATCAACCGTCGCCACCTGGACAGGACTGAGTACATGTATGTCCTCCAGCGTGAGAGTGGCACCGGGGAGTACAAGTACCCGCCAGTGCAGCAGGGGACTTCCCATGAGCACATGGACCTGTGCTTGGGGGATGCTGCTATGCTCAGCACTCGACTGCAGGAGTGCCAGCAGGAGCTTCAGGATGTTCGTGACACACTGAAGGAGACTGAGACGTTGCTTCGCGCCAGCCTGAGGGCAAGAGAAAGGGGAGATGGGAATGAACTGTGTGTCACCGTGAATGACACATGGACTCCTAACTCTCCAGACCGCCGGGCGAGCAAGCGTCGCCGCACTTCTCCACCAGCAGCTTCCCCACCCAAAGCGGAATCAGAGGGCAGCCGCAATAATGAGGAAGACCCCGAAGAGCCAGCTCAGTGGTATGAGTCGTTTAGAATCCTTTCCCTTATTTCAGCAGGTTATCGAGTAGTCGAGTCAATACCTTAGTTATTTGTGTGTTAATGTTTGGTGTGTGACGTGAGTTGTGGAAGCCATGGGCATTTGTCCACAGCCTCGTCTTTAGGTTGCTTTGCTTTGATGTGTGAACCCTTATTAATCAATAATGCATTTTATTTTTGCGTGAGACGTGACGCCCAAGGATCTGCGTGAAATCTTTAGAAAATGTTTAATATATTAAGGCCTCAAGAGTTTAAGTTTAAACAAGCAATTTGGGAAGTTAATACGTAATGCTTTAAGTTAACACTTGGTTGATCATTATAGATGGCTGGAAGAGGAAAAGGTCGTGGTGCCAACCCCACCAACAACAACGATGAGGCCGGCAACCCTCATCTTTCTGGAGGACAAGACAGGGGTGGTCGCCGTGAAGGAGCTGATCCTATCCACCAAATGCTTGAAAATCAGAATCAGCTCATCCAGAGTCTAACTCAAGTGGTGGCCAACTTGCACCAAGCTCCACCCCCACAAGCTGCACCACACCAACCAAGGTTGAGTGAGTTTCTGGGGACTCAACCCCCAAAGTTTGCAAGTGCTGCTGAACCTCTGGGGGCAGATGATTGGCTAAAGACCATTGAGAGCAAGATGAGGATTATACAATGCCAAGGGTATGAGAGGGTTCTGTTTGCCTCTCACCAATTGCATGGACCCGCTGCTGATTGGTGGACCGCTTACGTGGCAGCCCATCATTACCCCGAGAACATCACTTGGGAAGAGTTCAAGCGCAGTTTCCGCAACCATTACATACCAAGGGGTGAACTCAAAAACAAGAGAAAGGAGTTCTTGGAACTGCAGCAAGGAAACATGACTGTGAGGGAATACCTCACTAAGTTCACCCAACTGTCCCGTTATGCACCACGGGACATCGAAACTGATGAGCAAAAACAGGACTGTTTTGTGGAAGGACTTACTATGGAAATGCAATGTGCAATGTCCTCCAACGAGTATGAAAGCTTCCAAAAGATGGTAGACAGAGCATTTGTCATGGAGAGGAAGCTGAAGGCCTTGGAGAATGAAAACAAGAGGAAGGCGCGATGGTCACACCAAGCCTCAGGTAGCAACACACGCCCACGTCTGATGCAGCAACCCGCAGGGCAGACGAGTCGTGCTATGGTACCCTACTCAGCACCCAGAGGGTACAACCCGAATTTCAGGCCTCCGTCAGCACCAGCACAGCCACAGCGTCAGTTTGTACAGCAGCCTCGCCCCACATATCAACCTCGACCAGCAGCACAAGGACCACCGAACCAACCCCAAGACAACAAAGGCCCGGCACCTAAAGTTGGGATACAATGCTTCAACTGTGGTGAAGTAGGGCACTACGCCCATAAGTGCCCAAAGAAGAAGCCCATGCAGCCACAACAGCAGAATGTGATGCGAGGACGGGTGAACCACATGACCATGGAGGAAGCGCAAGAGGCACCTGATGTGGTAATTGGTAAGTTTCCTGCCAATTTACACATTGAAACCCTGTTGTTCGATTCTGGTGCTACCCACTCGTTCATTGCTCAAGGGTTTGTTAAGAAGCATGATCTAGCAACAACACAAATGAACCATATGCTAGCAGTGAACTTTCCAGGGGGAGAAATAAGGACAAGACAAGTGTGTCCCAAGGTGAATCTAGACATTAATGGGGGAGTATTTACTGCAAACCTCATAGTGATAGACTCACAAGTGATAGATATTATTTTGGGTATGGATTGGTTGACCAAACATAAAGGAATCATCCATTGTTCGACAAGAACGGTGGAACTAACTCACCCTAGTGGCACGAGAGTGAAGTTCATAACTGTACAAGAACCTAGGAGGGACCTTAAACTCAATCACGTTGAGGTGGAAGTGGAAGAGATCAGGATTATCCGAGAATATCCAGACGTTTTTCCGGAGGAGTTGCCAGGTATGCCCCCCGATTGTGAAGTAGAATTCACGATTGAACTAGTGCCTGGAACCGGCCCGATATACAAGAGGCCTTATCGGATGGACTCCAAACAGCTGGAAGAACTCAAGGAACATTTACGAGAATTGGCAGAGAAGGGGTACATTCGTCCTAGTTCCTCACCATGGGGAGCTCCAGTGGTATTTGTGCCCAAAAAGGACGGGACCCAAAGGTTATGCGTAGACTACTGTTCGTTGAACGAAGTAACCATCAAGAACAAGTACCCATTACCCCACATTGAAGACTTATTTGATCAGTTGAGGGGAGCTTGTGTGTTCTCAAAAATTGATTTCAGGTCGGGATACCACCAACTTAAGATAAGGCAAACCGACATTCCAAAGACAGCTTTCGTATCTCGGTACGGGCTGTATGAATACACCGTCATGCCTTTCGGGCTAACTATTGCCCCGGCATACTTCATGTATCTCATGAACAAGGTATTCATGGAATATCTGGACAAATTTGTGGTGGTTTTCATTGATGACATTCTCGTCTTCTCCAAAGATGAAGAAGAACATGAGGGTCATTAAAGGTTGGTGTTGCAAAAGCTGAGAGAACACCAACTATATGCCAAGTTGAGCAAGTGTGAGTTTTGGCTGAAGAGAGTTCCCTTCTTAGGACATATAATCTCGGAGGGAGGAATCTCCGTAGATCCCGCCAAGATCGAGGATGTGCAGAAGTGGAAGACCCCTGAAAATGTCGGGGAAGTTCGAAGCTTCTTAGGATTGGCTGGGTATTATCGACGGTTTATCAAGAGTTTCTTCAAGATTTTGAGACCCCTCACCAAATTGTTAGAGAAGGGAATCACATTCACATGGACACCGCAGTGTGAGACGAGTTTTCAAGAACTGAAGAAAAGATTGACAACAACCCCAGTGCTAGTTATGCCAGATATGCAGAAGAATTTTTCGGTGTACTGCAATGCCTCTGGACACGGGTTGGGATGTTTTCTCATGCAAGAGGGGCATGTCGTGGCGTATGCGTACCGGCAGCTCCGAAAACACGAGAAGATCTATCCTACACATGACCTAGAGCTAGCTACGGTGGTACACGCGTTGAAGATTTGGCGGCATTACTGGATGGGGAAGAGGACAGAGATATATACGGATCATAAGAGCTTAAAGTATATTTTCACACAAACAGATCTCAACCTCAGACAAAGGAGATGGTTAGAGCTAATCAACGACTTTGATGTGGGCATCAACTATCATCCTGAGAAAGCGAACGTCTTAGCGGATGCTTTAAGCCGGAAAGTGCAGGTCCACATGTTGAGTTCGAAGGACATGCCTATAAAATTGAAGGAAGAGATTGCAAAACTCAACCTATGTCTGGTGAATAGTGATGAGGCCATCACAATGGAAGTGGACTCCACATTAGTGCAAGACATACGCAACGGTCAGAAGAATGATGAGAAGATACAAGAGATTAGAGAACTCATCAAAGAAAATAAAGCCCCTGGGTTCAGAGAGGATGAACAAGGTACGGTGTGGCATGGGAAAACAATCTGTGTGCCTGAGGTGAAGGAGATCCGTGGATTGATTTTGAAGGAGGCTCATGATTCCGACTATTCCATTCATCCTGGGAGTACGAAGATGTATCAGGACCTCAATAGCAGATATTGGTGGTATGGCATGAAGCAAGATGTCGCGGGACATGTTGCCCTATGTGACACATGTCAGTTGGTGAAAGCAGAACATCAACGACCCGCGGGACTATTGCAACCACTCAAAGTGCCTGAATGGAAATGGGAAGAAATAGGTATGGACTTCATAGTGGGACTACCCAGGACCCAATCGAGATATTATTCGATATGGTCATCATTGACAGGCTAACCAAGTTAGCTCATTTCATCCCCATGAAAGAAAACTATAGCAGATCCAGATTGGCGGAATTGTACATGTCAAGGATCGTGTGTTTTGCATGGAGTGCCAAAGAAGACAGTGTCGGATCGAGGGACACAGTTCACCTCAAGGTTCTCGCAGAAGTTACATGAAACCCTGGGAACTCATATGAATTTTAGTTCTGCCTATCACCCCCAGACTGATGGGCAGACGGGAAGAACCAATCAGATCCTTGAGGATATGCTAAGAGCGTGTGCGCTCAAGAACAATAGGAGTTGGGATAAGAACTTACCGTATGCGGAGTTCTCCTATAACAACAGCTATCAGGCTAGTATGAAGATGTCACCATTTGAAGCTTTGTATGGGAGGAAGTGCAGAACTCCACTATTCTGGAACCAAACACGGGAAAGTAAAGTGTTTGGGCCCGAGGTACTACAAGAAGCCGAGGCGAAAGTGAGGGAAATCCGCAACAACTTGAGGATAGCACAGACACAAAAAAAGAGCTATGCCGATGTACGGAGAAGAGAGCTCGTTTTCAACATGGGGGACTATGTTTATCTCAAGGTGTCCCCTATCCGAGGACTTCGTCGGTTCAAGGTGAAAGGGAAGTTATCACCTCGATACATCGGACCCTTTCAGATTCTGGAGAGGAAAGGCGAAGTGGCATATCAACTAGAACTACCTGCTCGCCTATCGGATGTGCACGATGTATTCCATTTGTCACAGCTCAAGAAATGTCTAAGGACGCCTGAAGAGATGTTACCCATGAATGAGGTTGACGTAAGAGAGGATGTGTCTTATGCCGAGCAACCGGTCAAGGTTTTGGAGACAATGGAACGCCTCACAAGAAATAAAAGAATCCGGATGTGCAAGGTGCAGCGGAAGCATCACTCGGAAGAGGAAGCCACATGGGAGCGAGAATACGAGCTTAAGGCACAGTTTCAAGAATTGTTTTCCTAGAACCACCAATCTCAAGGACGACATTTCTTTTAAGGGGGGTAGAGCTGTAACACCCCAAAACCTGCTAAAGAGGGGAACTTAAAAATTTTTGGACGTAATGCATGTGATAAAGCAATTCAAATTTGAACTGGAATTCAAATCCAAATCAAAACAAAAAAAGAAAAGAAAAAAAGAAAATGGCCAGTGGGCCGAAACCTGCTCTGCCAGCCCAAGACCCCCGTGCCACCCCAAACCCGCGCCCCCTCTCTCTCCCTCTCACTGACGCGCGGGGCCCGCGTGTCATCCCTCTCCTCCCGCGCGCCCAACTGACCCCAGACTCTCTCTCGCGCCCGATCAAAACCACCCCCGGAACCCACGCTCCCAGCCCTGATTTCCGGTCCCGGACGCCCCCAACATGATCTCAACATACCGCCACCCTCCCTCGTCTATTTAAATGCTGAAATCCGCCCCTTTTTCCTCCCCGATCAGCCGTTTTTCTCTCCGGTGAGAACCGAAGCTTCTACCGCCGATTTCCTTCGATCCTTGCTCAAATTTCCTGATCTAACGTGCTAATCACGTTCCACCGCCGCCGGGGAGCCCTGCAGGTGAAGAAAACGACGTGTCTTGTGCCCCAACTGCCACCCCGACGTGCACCGAAGACCATCGCCGTTGAAGCTCGCCGCCGACCGACTTCCAGGGCCTCCAAGTGCAGGAAAACCCCTTGGTGAGCATCCCCTACCCCTACGTGGTCGATCTGTGCAAAAAGATGAGAGTTCTAACGCACCACAGTAAAAACAGAGGCTGCGCGGGCTGGCTCCGGCCAGGGCGACGTGGCCCCTTGAGGGCCGTCTATTTTAAATCGCAAGGTAGAAATAAAACCGATGCGTGCCGTTTCAGCGATCTAATCTGAGCCGTCTGTTTTAAATCAGACGGTCCACGTCGGCCCCGCATTATAAAGGTCGGGATTCTTACGCGCTACCCACTGGGGATCTCGGAAAACACGAGCTAGCCCCGGAAACTTCTGATCTAGCCCCTGGACCTTCAGAAATTCATGTAAATTCATTTAAAAATCAGTTTTAGCCCCTGGACTTAATAAAAATTAGGAAAAACCCCTCTGTTATGTGTAACTAGGCCCCTGAAAATTTAGGAAATAGTAAATTAAACCCTGTAGTAGGGTGGATTTGCCTTTTTGACCCTGTAGGATATTAAATTCAGAAAATTGAATATGTGACTGGGATTTAAATTTAAAAGTTAAGGCAAACACATGTGCAAATTCAAATTTAAACTCTCCTAGCACTTGGAAAACATTAGAATGAGTTAAAAATAGATTTGTGGCTGAAATGAAATCTGCCTAAGTGTTGCTAATTTTTATTATCTCTAGGGACACATTTTAGGATAGGAAATAATTCTAAAACTAGTAAAATAAATTTAAATTGTTTCACACAAGAGAGGAAGTTCAAAAATATTTTATTGAACATATTAGATCAGAACCTATTCTGTTTAAATGATATGACTAACTATTTTAATAGTAAAGTTCACTTTTAGGTATAGAAATTAAATCTGAAAATATAAGAAAATAAGTTTGCATGATTTGAAGATTTTAAATCAGGTCTTTATTCTCAAGAACTTGAAATTAAGAATTTGTAGAAGATCTAAAACCTATTTGGAGTATGAAACTTTCTTTCATGCAAACTTTGTGGCTAAGAAGTGTATTAATTAATTATGAAGAAATTGTTCAAATTGGAAATTCATATATAGTGTGCAAATAGAAATCTGAATACAAAAGTTAGAGATAATATATATATGTTTAAAAGTGCATGTAGGCCTAAAATCAACACATCTAGGGTAACTACAACACATAGAAATGTGAATGACTTTCATATGTATGTATGTATGGTTTGCATGAGTGAAAGTGTGAACTATGGCTTATGGATTGTTGTTTTCTTTTGCTATGTGTATTGGCATGAGTAGAACCTGCCCCAGAGCAAGTTCTCCCCTTCCAAGACCAAGACTTTCCATTCCCAGAGCAGCAGGAAGAAGGCAAGTGTCCTTGACCACTTTGATCCTATGTTAGGATGTGTAGATAGAATTATTTGCATTGTCAATTGAAATATGTAACCCATGCTAGGAAGTTTCCCTAGAATTGCATTATCTTGTTTCCTTGTAGCTTGGGTTGGGATTTGTTTTATTATGTCATTCATTCATAATACTTATGCTTAGCCATGCTTAGAATGGGATAAGTGAAATATAAGATCATCAACTTGCTTACCTTACTCTTGAATGAGACATTATGAGTTATGTAGAGGTAGGGATCGAGGCAAGTTGGATGATTTTGTTGGTGCTGGGTGCACGAGATTCGGGTTTGTGTTTAGTACTTGCCTGGATCCTAAGGACCGGTTCATGGAGCATGTAACCTAGCTTTACAGTGCCAACCACATCCTTAGATGGGGCAGCTTGGCCAATTAATTAGGTGTATCCCCGGCATAGTATGGGTGTTTTGGATGGTGCGGGGAACAGGTGTCAGCTGGACTACCATATGAACCGCAAGGCTCAAGAGGGTGCCACTGCAGCGGGGTTGGAGCCTCTTGTATGCTGTTAGGGGTGAAACCTCAGTGGGCCGACGCTCGTCGGGAATCCCTTTGTAAAGGCTTCGTAGTGATCTCCTGGCTACGCACCTGGGAAGTGTGAATGTGGTTCGCGGCCACTGGCATAATGGAGGTTCTTTTAGTCCACCCGGCAATGGGGGATGAAATCACTACATGTGGGTATAGTGGTGCAAACTCTGCAGAGTCAAAACTGTCATGACAGCCGTGCTCACGGTCAAGAGCGGCTTGGACTTATTCATGATTAGAGGATGATGGATTGGGAAGTTGAGGATGTTAAGCGGGAAGCTTAACATTTGAGTTGAGACTATGTGTACTTTATATTGATGATGGGTTGAGGGATTGGAACCATTTCACCTGGGTAGTAATGTAGGTGCTTAATAAGCTAAGGTGATAGGTATTAATTGTGTAGTGCTTTAACTATGAGTCAACCTCTCCTTCCTCTAGCCATGCATGACATAACTTTCACACACTTGCTGAGTACCCACGGTACTCAAACTTGCTTTTCTGTTGGTTTATATTGCTACTCAGGTCAAGGGGATGATGTGGTGTTCAATGACCAAGACTTTGGTCCCGAAGAAGGATTCTAGGTTCCCAAAGTCCCCCGGGCAACGCCTGTGACGGAGCCCACAAGATTTATATTCTGCTGCAGCTTTATTTACATGTTATGAACATTTTATCGTCCATCGAGACGTATGCTATGTAAGACTTATTTATATTCGAACACTTGGCTTGTAATAAATGATGCTTCACTATTTGTCATCACATGTATGAGAGAATGATCCTGGCATACATGTGATATTCACTCGGTTGTTCTTCGGAAAAACCGGGTGTGACACTCCTCCGGCGATCTTTGGCGACTAAACTCCGGCGAAGGGTTTACTCGGCGAGCTGGGGCTATGGCTCTAAGTCGTCGGCTTAGGAGGTGGAAAAGAAATATGTGGTTGCGGCCAAAGGTTTTCGGTTCTATTTATAACCGGGAAGAGTAGAGTCCTAATCTGATCAGAATTCGAATGAGAGTCCTATTCAAATGATTTTTGAATATTAACAACTTATCTTAGATTAATTCGGTGCGGTAACATTGTGGAATTTGTGTTGGTTTCCTCCCGTACGGGTATTCCCGTGTGTACAACAACAACAACAACAACAACAACCAAGCCTTTATCCCAAGCCTGTTGGGGTCGGCTAGACATGAAACCCAATATCAATGAAGTAAAACAGAGGAAGAGATATGAGAACAAGGGGAAAAAAGGAAAAAAAGAAAAAAAAGGAAAAAAGAAAAGGAAAAAGAGAAAAGAGAAAAGAAATAAGAAAAAAGGAAAAGAAAAAGAGAAAAGAAAAAAAGAAAAAAACAAGACTACGATTCTGGCACATGAATTGCTACTTTCCATGCGGTCCTATCATGAGCTAAGTCTCTGGATACATTCCAATCTCTCAAATCTCGTTTTACCGCCTCCTCCCAGGTCAACCTTGGTCGTCCTCTACCCCTCCTAATATTTTCTCTACCTCTTAAAATCCCACTGTTAACCGGTGCTTCTGGAGGTCTCCGTTGGATATGTCCAAACCACCTAAGCCGATGTTGGACTAACTTCTCTTCAATCGGCGCCACCCCTACCTTATCACGAATCGCCTCATTCCTTATTCGGTCTCTTCTCGTGTGCCCACACATCCACCGTAGCATGCGCATCTCTGTGACACTCATTTGTTGGACATGTTGCCGTTTAGTTGGCCAACATTCCGCCCCATAGAGCATCGCGGGTCTGATCACCGTCCTATAGATCTTCCCTTTTAGCTTTTGTGGGACTTTCCTATCACATAGGATTCCAGAGGCTTGTCGCCATTTCATCCACCCTACCTTGATCCTGTGGCAAACATCCTCATCAATATCGCCATTGCTTTGTAACATTGATCCTAAGTATCGGAAAGAGTCCCTTTTAGGTACTATTTGTCCTTGTAGACTAACATTTCCCTCTTCACGACCAACACCACTAAAGTTGCACCTCATATACTCGGTTTTGGTCCTACTAAGTCTAAACCCCTTGGACTCTAAGGTTTGTCTCCATAACTCTAATTTCTTATCAACACCATCTCTAGTTTCATCTACCAGCACTACATCATCAGCAAAGAGCATGCACCAAGGGATATCCCCTTGTATATCCTTCGACACCTCATCCATGACCAAGGAAAAGATGTATGGGCTCAAAGCTGATCCTTGATGTAATCCTACCGTGATAGGAAATGCATCAGTCTCACTATCACTTACGCGCACACTTGTCCTAACATTATTGTACATATCCTTGATAAGGGTAATGTACTTTGTTGGCACTTTATGTTTCTCTAGTGCCCACCACATGATTGACCTTGGTATCTTGTTGTACGCCTTCTCCAAGTCGATGAACACCATATGCAAGTCCTTCTTCTGCTCCCTATATCTCTCCATAAGCTGACGAAGCAAGAAAATCGCCTCCATTGTAGACCTCCCAGGCATAAAACCAAACTGGTTTTTAGTGACATTGGTCACTTTCCTCAGGCGGTGTTCAATCACTCTCTCCCAAAGCTTCATAGTATGACTCATAAGCTTAATACCTCGATAATTAGTACAACTTTGAATATCTCCTTTATTTTTGAAGATAGGTACTAATATACTTTTCCTCCATTCTTCAGGCATCTTGTTTGACCGAAAAATGTGGTTGAATAGCTTTGTGAGCCATACTATTGCGACGTCCCCAAGACATCTCCACACCTCAATAGGGACATCGTCAGGGCCGAGGGCCTTTCCTCCTTTCATCCTTTTTAAGGCCTCCTTAACCTCAAACTCTTGTATCCTCCGCACGAACCGCCTGTTGGAGTCATCAAAGGAGTCATCCAACTCAACCATAGTGCTCTCATTCCCATCATTGAATAGCCCATTAAAGTAATCACGCCATCTATTCTTAATCTCTTCATCCTTCACTAGAATGCGGTCAGTCTCATCTTTGATGCATTTAACTTGATTGAGATCCCTCATCTTTCTCTCGCGGATTTTTGCTACCTTGTATATGTCTTTTTCACCTTCTTTTGTCCCTAGTCTCTCATATAACTTATCATAGGTTTGTCCTCTTGCCTTACTTACAACCCGCCTTGCATTCTTCTTAGCCTCTTTGTACTTAAGCATGTTGCTTGCGTTTCTATCATTATGCCAACTCTTATAACACTCCTTCTTCTCCTTAATGGCCTTTTGTACATCCTCATTCCACCACCAAGTGTCTTTATCTATAAGTTTCTTTCCCTTTGTCACACCGAACACCTCACTAGCTACCTTCCTAATGCAAGTTGCCATCTTCATCCACATACTATCTGCATCTCCATTTTCTGCCCAGGGTCCTTCTGTGATCACCCTATTTTTAAAGGATTCTTGTGATTCTCCCTTCAACTTCCACCACTTTGTTCTTGTGATTTTGACACCTTTGTCCCGCAAAGAACATGTATGGAAGCGAAATTCAGCTACCACAAGCTTATGTTGTGTCACAACACACTCCCCCGGGATCACCTTACAATCTAGACACTCCCGTCTATCCTTTCTCCTAGTGAGGACAAAGTCAATCTGGCTAGAGTGTTGGGCACTACTAAAGGTCACTAGGTGAGATTGCCTCTTTCTAAAGAGGGTGTTAGCTATCAACAGATCATAGGCTACGGCAAAGTCTAGGATGTCCTTACCCTCTTGATTTCTATCGCCGCATCCAAAACCTCCATGTACTCCTTCAAATCCTAGGTTAGTTGCACCCACATGACCATTAGATCTCCCCCTATGAGGAGTTTCTCGGTTATCGGTACACTACTAACCATATCCTCCAAGTCCTCCCAAAATTGCCTCTTAGCACTCATGTTGAGCCCAACTTGTGGGGCATAAGCACTAATGACGTTCAAGACAATGTCCCCAATTACTATCTTGATTAAGATGATCCTATCCCCTCGTCTTCGAACATCCACTACTCCATCCTTAAGACTCTTATCTATTAGAACACCTACGCCATTCCTAGTCCCAGCCGAACCAGAATACCAAAGCTTGAAACCGGTATTCTCGACTTCTCTCGCCTTTTGACCCGCCCATCTAGTCTCTTGTACACAAAGGATATTTACTCGTCTCCTAATGGCAACATCTACTAACTCACGTAGCTTCCCCGTCAAGGATCCTACATTCCAACTACCCACCCGAAATCTATGTTCCTCGGCTAGCTTCCTTACGCTTTGCACCCGTCGAGTAAGATGCAAAGACCCTTGCTCACTTATCACTACATCCGGGCGATGATGTAGCGCGCCACTAAGGTGATGGCGATCCGGCCCTTGCTCATTTAACACCATATCCGGGTTCCGATATGGCGCGCCACTAAGGCGGTGGCGACCCGGCCCTTGCCCACTTAACACCATACCCGGGTTCCGATATGGCGCGTCGCTAAGAGGGTTACGCCCCAACGAATTTCTATTGGGTTTCATTTCCATGAGAGTGGCTAAGTGTAGTTGTTGGCTCACCAAGCCTATCACAACCCCTCCTCCTTTACCCGGGCTTGGGACCGGCTATGTCATTACAACATAGGCGGAGTTAGGGTATTCCCGTGTGTACAGAAGAAAAAAAAACGCTTCAGAATCGCGTCCTTACGTGGTGATGGGCTCCGAAGGCTCCACGTGTCCAGCGGGATCCTGGGCTACTCTTCCGCAGAGACCAGCTCCAATTATGTCGCGTGTCAGGCGAACGAGACCTCCCTCTCCTTTAGAGGTGAGCTCCGCGTGCACCACGCGTCGTGGCGGCAGGACCTCCCCTCTCAATAGAGGCAAGCTCCGCGTGCGCCACGTGTCTGGTGGGTCAGGACCTCCTCTCTCAATAGAGGCGAGCTCCGCGAATGCCACGTGTCAGTTCCGGACTTCCCCTCTCTTCGGAGGTGGATCCGGGGATGCCATGTGTCAGTGCCGGACCTCCCCTCTCTTCGGAGGTAGCTCTGGATGTGCCACGTGTCCTAACAGCGCCAGACTTCCTTTCTCCTCAGAGGCAAGCTCCGAGGTCGACACCTGTCCATCAGCATCGGACCTCCCGTAGGCGAGCTCCGAAGGTGACATGTGTCCGGTAGTGTCGGACCTGCTGGAGGTCACCTCCGAGAGCGACATGTGTCTAGCGGGGTCGGACCTCTCGGGGGTGAGCTCCTAGAGCGACATGTGTCCCGTGCGACTGGCTCTCTTTTTCCGTGGTGACAAGCTCCGCATCTGACATGTGCCCTGTGGGAATGGCCTCGCTCCTTCCGCAGAGGCTAGCTCCCGGGGCAACACCTTTCCCATGGGGTCGGACCTCTCCCCCTTTTGCCGGGACGAGCCCCGAGCCTGCCACGTAGCCAGTTTAGCGGCGGACCTCTCCCCATTTGCGGAGATGAGCTCCGAACAAGCCACGTGGCCAGCGACCGCGGAAATTTTCTACAGCGCTCCTTGGCGAACTAGAATTTGCTGTTTTTGGCTAAATTTTTGACTCTTTCTCGGTTTCAACTTATATTAAAAGGATTTTTCTACTTGAAACATGAATACATGCAGAACCCGAAAATGAGGGTGTCACAACGTACCTGCTGTCGTGGAGAAAGGATGTCTGGAGCAGCTATGACACGTGGCAATATCGGAGCCTACCTCCGAAGAGAAGGGAGGTTCGGAAACCGACACGTGGCGTTCACGGAGCTCGCCTCTGTTGAGAGGGGGAGTCCCGACCCACCAGACACGTGGCGCACGCAGAGCTCACCTCTGAAGAAGAGGGAGGTCTCGTCCACCTGACACGCGGCACAACCGGAGCTCGTCTCTGCGGAAAAAGGGAGCGCGTGTTTCTGCAGGACACGTGGAGCTTCTGGAGCCCATCACCGCGGAGGAAACGAGTTCTGGAGCGGTTTTTGCTTCTGTACACGTACCGGTACGGGAGGAAACCGACATGAATTCCACAATGTTACAGCACCAAACCAACTAATGATAAGTTGTTAAGATTCAACGACAATTTGAATAGGACTCTTATTCAAAATACAATCAGATTAGGACTCTTCTCCTCCCGATTATAAATAGAACCCGGAACCTTTGGCCGAAACCACGAACTTCTTTTCCAACTCCTGAGTCGACAACTTAGAGCCCTAGCCCCAGCTCGTTGAGTAAACCCTTCGCCGGAGTTTTGTCGAGAGAGATCGCCGGAAGAAAGCCCCAACGATCTGTCTGATAGGAGAAGGACCCCGAGACTAAGAAGAACATAAGGTAGGTCTCCAATACCACCTTAGGACACCATCGCGTTTTCTTTGAATCTGTTCTTCGATTCCTTTCAAACAGAAACTTTTTCATGGACATATCACTTGTTGATCGGTTTGATCTAGATCTAAAGACAAGATCATCGCCACGTCCACATTTCATCCAAACACCTCTGTTCATCGTAAAACCATGCAATCCATGCTAGAACATGAACAAACCGATCTAATAAAAACTGCACCATAGGATTAACATACATATACATCATTGCATCTTAAAGTAGAGTTTATGCATGATATTGATTGCTGTGGATCTTTTATGTGCGCGATGGTGTATAGAAGGACAAGCTCAGGGAGCTACTTACGACGGACTACAACAACAAGATTTTGAGCAACAGGAACCGCCAGAAAAAGGCAAGTGCCCCTTGACCATATTGATCCTATGTTTTGGGAAACTGTTTCATTTTGCGAAAAGGTGTGTGTGCTGAGTTAAATATGATGGGAAACCTTTTTATAGGAGTTTACTAGTTTTGGTTAAACCACCTGACGCGGCCCGACTGTCGACTGAGATAGGCCACTCGCCCGCGAATCGCATTGGGTGGTGCCGTGTTGTGCGGCACCCAACAGCACGGATACAAGGAACAATGTATTACATAAAACAATAGCGGAAGCTTACAGATTTTTCTTTGTAAATACTTTACATCAAGTAACTACAGCGGAAGTCTATATCAACTCACGTCGAATAACTAAGAGCACTCGAGATGAAGTCCAGCCCGTGGAGTCCTCTCGCTAGCAACACGTAGATAACAGCAGCGGCTGGATTCTCCCTGTGTTAAACGACTCGGAAGTCTCCGAGTCTCACCGGACAACCTTCTTCCTAGCGTCGATGTTAACCTGCAAAACCACTTATATAGCAAGCGTGAGCACATAGGCTCAGCAAGTCTGACCTGTCTCTCCTAAACAAGAAACTCTACATGCACGACGGTTGCAATTGGGTTGGCAAGATTTGCATAAAGGTCTCGCCTAAAGTTTATCCTTAGCTTTCAGATTTTAAGCCTCATTGTGCGGACCTTGAGCCGAAAAGCATCGCAACTCCACAATCAAAAAAGAAACGCTTTGTTGCGATGCTCCTTGCACAAAGTGAAAGTAAAGTTTAATGAGCCTATCTCTAATTCAATCATGGTTGCAATACAAGTTATAGCACAGCCTTATCAAGTTCAAAAGAATAACTAGTTCAGTTCTTACTACGTCAAGACGCAGTGGGCAAGTATGCTCGTATAACCACGAGTGACGGTGATTTGAATCAGTACACGCCCGGACTACACGACACGTACACCCGTACTCCGAGTTGCCGGCAGCAACCTCGACTGACGTTGTATGCGGCCACCTTTCCCAAGATCTTCCACATTGGACGCAGTCCAACTGCCCCGAGTATGCAAGCTCCCTCAAGGTACATACCCGCTGTGGTATGTTCTTAAGCGAGGTACCTCCTGCTACCCTGACGACGAAAGCCTAAGGCAGTTGGAAAAGTTCCACTATGGATCTTCCAAGGTACATCGGTTTCCTGGGTCCCATATAGCCAGTATGCGCCCGGTACACAACTCAAACTTGTCCAACAGGGCCAAGCACGGACGGGCCTTAACCGACACAGGCAGGGCTATGCACGCACGGCCTGCAACCTGCTGCATCTAAATCTCCCTGCCCGGTCTCCATTTCTTATGTGTGAACTTTCCTCATCATTTCTAAATTGTACCCGTTCCAAGTAAACCAGCCCTAAACTCACTAGTAGCTTCCATCCACTCGACTTCTACCGGACCATTCCTACTAACATTTAGCATAGCCAAATCCACTCGAGGAGATGCTATTCTACCCTTTCTCTCTTAGGTATTTCTGGTCATGCAAGTGGGGTTTTCAATATCATCTAGACTTACTGCAGTCAATGATGCAAAGCTATGATCTCTACAAATGAAAATGCTTTATAAAAACTGCTCAAATGCAAACCGGGCTTGCCTGTTTTGCAGGTGACTAAGGTTACAATCAGTTAGTGACGATCACTTGGAGCTTGATCACTTGTTTTACTCCCTCCTTGATCTTCACTTCAAGTCCTTCTCACCTTCTTCACGTATATGCTACACGATATGATCATGCATATGTATTTAATTGAGAAGCTTTTGCTAAGATCTAATGACAGTTTTAAAACTGGAACTCTGTTCAAGAATTTAAAATGACACTGGTACTAGTGTTTTGGGTTGGGTTTAAACACTATGATCAAATGTTGAGTGCTTTTCCCACTTAAGTGTTGATCACCTCAAGAGGTTACACATAACAGTAGTGATACAGAGCTCCAATGGAGCTTGGAATTTTCATTTGAGTTCATTGTCACAAGAAAGTCCCCTGGACCAAAATTTAGCACTTTTCATGTAGTGGTTTATTCAGAATAATTCTCTAAGTGTTTAGTCAAAACGGAATTAATTCTGAGATAACACCGTTGTTCATGTCAAACTCAGTGAACCACAATTTCAATTATAGTTCATAGAGTCTACATGAATTTTACTAGGATTTTTGGAGCTAAGAATTGCCCAAAACTGAATTTACCAGTTTTGGAAATTCTCTAAAAAATGTTTCTGTATTCAATTGAACACAGCAACTTACAATCTGAATTACCCTGATCAATTCAACTCGAAATGAGCTGAAACTTTTACAGGAGTCTAATAACACCATAAAGAATATTCTGGCAAAATTTTAGGATTTTTGGATAAACCAAACTCCCTCTAAAATTCTTTTGCTGAAACGCTTTAATGAATTTTCCAGAATTAAATAAAGCCTTTCATACAAATTGGGTTTTATATTTGGATAGAGTTTGTCAATCTGAATCTAACCCAATTTGAATCACTAATTTTGGAGGTTCGTAGCAAAAGTTACGCTCTTCTAAAGATTGCAGAAAAATCTGGAATTTGAATAAATCCGAGAAATGTTTAAACTGACTGTGGGACCAGGGGCATGTGTCAGTCACCGGGAGCGCGCCACACGGGGCCACAGTGTTAATTCCCGCGCTGTTACAGTCGATCCCGCGCCACAGAATATCCAGCCCGCTCCCCTGAGCCGCTGACAGGCGGGACCGGCGAGGTCTTCTTCAACCTCGCGCTCCCGCGCGATCCCGCCGCCGGGCTCGCTGGAGAAGCTCCGGAATCGGTCGTCCGGCCACCCCTGACGCTGAAACTCGCTGCCAGCCCCTAATTCAACGCGAGGAACACACTGATGGGGTTTTCTCGAGTGGGCAGGGCCCCCAAACTAGCCCGTGACGGCGCAACGGTTCAGACGAAGTCCGGCGACGTTTCCCCGACGCCCTAAGCCTTCTAGGCTTCGGTTTCCAAGCTCTAGAGCACCGGCGGACGCTAGGAATCATTGAAGTGGAAAGGAAATAGCTCGGAGATGGCTCTAGCTTAGGGTTCACCGTGCACCCGCACCTTCCCGCCATAGCCGCCTTCGGAAAGCTTGAAATTGCACCGTGCACAGTGTGTTTCATGCGAGGTTTCAAAAGAAAACTGGTGCGCCCTCAAGTGTAGCCCGTGTGTTGGAAGTTTAGTGGTGTCTAAACAGCAATCGATCAGGAATTTTGCAGAATCATACCGGAAGGTCGGTTTACACCGGTCGCAGTGAATCCCCAAAATTCGTCGACCAGAGGCGAAGATAGGCTTTGTGCTTCGGGTGGAAGCTGCACGGAGCTCCTGCACGCCCAAAAATGGCCTCGCTTGGTCGTGACAAGCTCTGGAGGAGGCTGTCCACGGGATCACGTTGTCGCCGCTGTGTGGCGGCCGCTGTGGGAACTCGCCATTCTCGGTGCAGAGAGCGTGAATCCGCTCAGTGATGGCTCGAGGAAGTCGTGGGGACGATGGTGGTGTTGTTTGGCCGATCAGCCGGGGCTTGCACGCGAGCTAGGCGGTGGGCGACCGGTTTAGAGCTCGGCGGCGGCTCTGCTCGTTTCACCCGTGGGGAGAGCAGGAACGGCCCGTGGCTTCGGTAAAAAGGCGAGAGAGGGAGTGAGGCGGTAGCTGCCGACGTCCAGCAGCTCTCCAGCGCGAAGGGGAGCCAGCAGGAGGTGGCTGTGGCTGAGATCGGTGTCGAGCGGAGGGAGGTCGGCTTTGGCCGTTGCTTCGCGTGGGAGGAGAGCAAATGAAGACTGTACTTCACTGAAGATCTTTTTGCAAATTTTCAGTCCTCCCAATGACATGTGGGTCCCACATGTCAGTCCTCCTTATCTCTTCCAAAATATCTTCCCAATTTGAATATTGATGGAATTCAATTGTGGAAGTCTAAATCTGAGAGGCATTTAGATAATTGGGCAAGTTTTATCCAAATTCAAATGGGTGTTTGAATTCTTTGTCATTTAAAGTCCATTTTGGAAAAGTGGGTGGCAAATCATTTTCATAAATCATGAAACTTTGCACACCCCCTAATTTGGACCCAAGGAATTCAAATATGAAATCTGATTTTTATTTTGGCTGCTACAAAGGAGATTTTCAGCACAACAGTTTTGAATTCCATTGTGTTGTTCTCATTTGAATTTTTATTTGAACAAATTGTTCCAAATCTGATTTTTGTTTTCTCACACATATTGGAACTTCCCATCTTAGTTTTTGACCCCTCTTGGGTTCCAAGTTTCCATATAAGCATTTGAACTTGTGTGAAGAAAACCCTCATTTGTGTTATCACATGTGGAAAAGTTTTAACAGGTCCCAAATTTCACTCATACGAAACAAAACTTTTGCAAACAAGAATCTCTTTTTCTTCATATTTTGGGACCTTTACATTCCTCCCCCCTTAAAAGGAATCTCGTCCCAGGATTCAAAAGAAGAACGAGACGGGAGGTAATTACAAAGTTTATGACAAAATCTCCGGATAGTTCTTCTGGATGTAATCTTCGGTTTCCCACGTCGCCTCTTCCGGGGTATGATTACTCCACAGGACTTTGTAAAATTTCAAAGTCCGGTTCCTGGTGGTCCGGGTCTTTTCATCGATAATCTGTACAGGTTGCTCGACATAGGTGAGATCCGGCTTCAACTAGTCGATGTCTTTGGTGCGGATGGCAGCGGTAAACTTGAGACACTTCCGCAGCTGGGACACGTGAAATATGTCGTGAATACCGGCAAGACTTGCTGGTAGCTCCAGCCGGTAGGCTACAGTTCCGCACTTCTCCGTGATAGTAAAAGGACCGATGAATCGGGGAGCAAGTTTCCCCTTGACACCGAACCCATGAATCCCCTTCATCGGAGACACACGAAGATACACGTGCTCTCTGACTTCGAAATGCAGCGGTCGACGTCTCTGGTCCGCGTAACTCTTTTGACGAGATTGGGCAGCTTTGAGGTTCTCTTGTATTATCCGAACTCTCTCTTTGGCTTCATTGACAAGATCAACCCCGAACGTTACTCGTTCACTGGATTCGCACCAATTCAATGGTGTACGGCACTTCCGGCCGTATAGAGCATCATATGGTGCCATTTTAATGCTCGTCTAATATCCGTTGTTGTACGAGAACTCCGCCAGCGGTAAGTGATCATCCCAGCTCTTACCGTGGTGGATGGCACATGCTCTCAGCATATCTTCCAGTATTTGATTCACCCTCTCAGTTTGCCCATCGGTTTGAGAGTGATACGCAGAGCTTCTAATCAACTTTGTCCCCAAGGATGCGTGTAGTTGCTCCCAGAAACGGGCTACGAACAGCGATCCTCTATCTGATACAATGGTTCGGTGAACTCCATGTAAGCACAAGATCCGTGCTATGTACAGCTCCGCATACTGCTTTGCATTATACCTAGTATGCACAGGGATGAAATGTGCTGATTTGGTTAACCGGTCCACGATTACCCAAATCGAATCATGGTTGTGGGAGGTCATCGGCAATCCAACAATGGAGTCCATACTCAAGTCTTCCCACTTCCATGCCGGTACTTGCAGTGGCTGCAACAGGCCTGACTTCTTCATGTGGTCGGCCTTGACTCTTCGACACGTATCACACTCTGAAACGTACTTTGCAACTTCACGTTTCATACATGTCCACCAAAACTTCTTCCGGAGATCCTGGTACATTTTATTACTGCCCGGATGAATGGAAAACTTGGAAAAATGAGCTTCATCCCAAATTTTCGTCCATAGTCCCATATCCCGGGGTACTACAATTCGGTCGTTGAACCACAAGGTACCATCATCGTCCTTCCGGAAGCACTTCATTTCTCCGTTGTCTAATCTTCGCCGTATGTGAGACATACCCTTGTCTTTCCATTGAGCTTCAACGATCTCCTCTCGGATGGTAGGAATGAGAGCGATATTATAGAGAGCTCCATACGGGATGACACAGAGGCTTGGTTCTTCATCATCCATTTCAGCAATAGTTAGGTGATGGATATGCGCCTTACGACTGAGCGCATCGGTGACCACATTCGCCTTTCCTGGATGATAATGAATCTCAAGTTCATAATCTTTAATGAGCTCTAGCCATCTTCGTTGCCTCATGTTCAATTCTTTCTGAGTGAAGATGTACTTCAAGCTCTTTTGGTCGGTGTAGAGGTGTACAAGATTCCGAGCAAGTAATGCCTACACATCTTCAAAGCAAGGACCACGGCAGCTAACTCAAGATCATGAGTTGGATAATGCTGCTCATGATTTCTGAGTTGACGAGATCCATAAGCGACCACTCGTCTTTCTTGCATCAGCATGCAGCCAAGATCAATGCCAGATGCATCGCAATAAACGTCGAATGGCTTCGTTGTATCCGGCTGAGCAAGAACTGGAGCTGTTGTGAGATGCTTCACTAAAGTCTTGAAAGCTTGTTCACACGCAGCACCCCACATAAATCTGGTATTCTTCTTTAATAATTCCGTCATCGGTTTAGCAATATTGGAGAAACTCGGAATAAATATCCGGTAGTAACCCGCTAAACCGAGGAAGCTACGGATTTCATGTACTGACTTTGGTGACTCCCATTTCTGTACTTTTCATGGAGTGGTTTATTCAGAATAATTCTCTAAGTGTTTAGTCAAAATGAATTAATTCTGAGATAACACCGTTGTTCATGTCAAACTCAGTGAACCACAATTTCGATTATAGTTCATAGAGTCTACATGAATTTTATTAGGATTTTTGGAGCTAAGAATTGCCCAAAACTGAATTTACCAGTTTTGGAAATTCTCTGAAAAATGTTTCTGTATTCAATTGAACACAGCAACTTACAATCTGAATTACCCTGATCAATTCAAATCCAAATGAGCTGAAACATTTACAGGAGTCTAATAACACCCTAAAGAAAATTCTGGCAAAATTTGAGGATTTTTGGATAAACCAAACTCCCTCTAAAATTCTTTTGCTTAAAAGTTTAAAGACTTTTCCAGAATTAAATAAAGACTTTCATACAAATTGGGTTGCATATTTGGATAGAGTTTGTCAATCTGAATCTAACCCAATTTGAATCACTAATTTTGGAGGTTCCTAGCGAAAGTTATGCTCTTCTAAAGTTTGGGGAAAAATCTAGAATTTGAATAAATCCGAGAAATGTTTAAACTGACTGTGGGACCAGGGGCACGTGTCAGTCACCGGGAGCGCGCCACACGGGGCCACAGGGTTAATTCCCACGCTGTTACAGTCGATCCCGCGCCACAGAATTGTGGGGACCACCCCGTGGTTCACCCACTCCATGATCGCATAGGGTGGTGTCGTGCGATGTGGCACCCAACAGCACACACGAAAAGAATTAAGAACAACATACAAACTTTTATTTGATATAACACAGCAGAAGCCTTTTACAAAATATAACTATACAGCGGAAGTATTCTTTATTAACACTCTTTCATTCAACTATGCAAAAGTGTAGCTGTCCAGCCCGGGGACGCTACACACTAGCAGCATGGAACCGGAGATCACGGCGGCGTGCAGGGCTCCAGCTCGGCCGTGTACCCCGACGGGACATCGCCTCATCCTCGGATCCCTCCTCATAACTCTCACCTGCACACAGCTCAAATATTGCAACCGTGAGCACGAAGCAAGTCTTAACCGTCAACCCTAGGCATGGAACTCTACGTGTAAGGATGTGTATGGTAGGAAAGGACTTTGCAATAAAGACACGCCTATAAGTTAATCCTTACTTTCAGTTTTATAGCAGCAGTTTAATGAGCCTTAGGCAGCCCCCACATCGAAAGTCCACAATCAAACAAGAAACGCTTTCCTCCGATGTGGTGATGCCCAAATTGGAATATAAACTTAATTAGCTCTATAACTACAGCAATCAAGGTATTCAAGACATTAATAGATCAATACAGCATTTTCACTTGGCTTATTTCACTTCTTACTACGTCACAGCGCAGTGAACAAGCGGGTACTCAAATAACCGCGGGGGACGGTGATTGCAATCAAGACACACCTGGATAACACGTCACATACACCCACTTTCAGAAGCGTGATTCCACACCCCTTCCTACTCTGTTGTATGCGACAACCTTTCAAAGGCAACCCAAATGCCAAACCGGTCCAGTCGTAACGGGTAGGAGGTCCCCGCGTGGAGCGTGACTGTGCCCACCGGCAGATTTACACCTTTCTACCCTCAACCCACTCCTATTTACCGTTGGATAAGCCTCGGCACCCAGGTTAACCAATTACATCGGTTTCCTGGTTCCCATATGCCAGTATGCATCCGGTACTGTTCGATACTTGTCCAGCAGGGCCACACACGGACGGTCCTCAACCGACGCCAACAGGGCTACGCACGTGAGACCTCTGCTCACTGCTTCCTATCCCCCCTGCTGGGTCTCATTTTCATATCTTAAGCCATTTGCTACCTCTTTTCATACCGTGTAATAAGTACTATCTCGCGAGTAGCTTCCACCCACTCGACTTCTACCGAGATCCTAAACATTAGCATGGCATTCTCTACTCGTCGAGTCTGTAAACTACCCAACCCACCATAGGAGTCAAGAGGCTATGCAATTGGGGTTTCAATCACCCTAACTCTAATGCATACATTTCAACCTAGACATAAGTGATACAAATGAAAAACTTTATAAAAGGTACTTCAGTGCAAACTGGGGCTTGCCTGGTTGCGAGTTAAAGGGAAAGTCAGCTTCTGGTGGGAGAACGTCCAAAGGCTCCGGTGCGTCCTCAACTTCGGTCACTAAATGAAATGTAGCAAAATAGATGTATAAGTATTAAGGCTTTATAAGAATTGAATTACTATTCATAGCTATTGCTATTTAGGATCCTTAATTGGCTCTGGGATTTTTACATTGGATACTAGACCCTCTAAGGATGATTTGAGCCAAATTTGGAGACATGTCATTGCATCATGTAGTCTTTTAAATTACTACAAGTACAATGCTTCTCTGAATTGTGAGCCCAAATTAGGAGCTTTGACATAGCTAATGGTGGAAGATCTGATTAGGGTAAGTCTCCATGGTTCTAACAAAATTTGTTTCACCATTTTTGGAGCTACCATCACAGAGATATGAATTTTTGAAGTTGGAGAGGAGTTCTGAAACGTTTCTGTTTAAAATTGAATTTCCAAATAAAGGCTGAACTTTGGAAGGTAATTGGACCTACCAAATAAACTCCAATGAAGCTCAACTTTTTACTGGAGATCAGTAATGTCATGAGGAACTTCCTGGCAAAATTTGAAGAAATTCCATAACATAGATATTCTGGACTAAATTCCCAAAGATTTAACTTTGATGAATCTTGGAGAAATATCCACAGATCTTCAGATCAATTTCTTTGCATTTCTGCAAATTACTGACTGAGAAAAATCCAACAAAATTTGTTTCACAAATTTTGGACCTCCCTACAGAAAGTTATGGAGGTATGAAGTTTGAACCAATTTTCTGGAAATCAATTCTATGATTTTTAGCTAATTTATTTAATCCTGAGATAACCTACTGATTAAGCCCTATAAATAAGATCCAAAAATCCTAAAATTTTTACTGGAGGTCAGGCACTGTGAAAAGGACTAGCTGCCCAAATTTGGGAATATTTCATAAAGAATTGCTCCTGTAATAAATCTCCAAAATAATTACTAAAAACAATTCTACAGAAATTCCTGGGAATTTTCATAGCATGCAATTTGTTCCTCTGTAAAGTACTCCTAAGGATTCAGACAAAATTTGTCTCACCCTTTTTGGAGCTGTCTACACAAAGTTATGGATTTTTGAAACTTGACTAGCTCTCTGTTTGCAACCTATACAGAGATTTAACAGGGGGGCCCACTCGTCATGTCCTTCTTCAACCTCCCGCCAGAGACGCGGGTGCACACCAGTTCAAATCTTGGCATGGATCGTTCTCCCTCATTTCTCCACCAAATTAGCTCCGGATTCACCCTACATGCTCCTGGGAACATGGCGCAGCTGCCGGGCAATGTTTCCACGCATGAAAACGGCGGAAAACAGGCCGGCACCGGTGGGGCGGCTCGGGAGCCCGGCATCAACGCGTTCTGGTGCGTACGAAGCTTCTCCCAGCGAGCTACCTTGCCCTAAAGCATCACCCATGATCGGGGAACATGGAACACAGGCTAAACCTTGCAGAAAATGGCCGGAACATGGGGTTCACCGGAGTACCGACCCATTTTCGCCGCCGCCGGTGATTTCTCGTCGCCCGGGGCGTGTGGTGGACGGTTTGATGCGTGCTTTGGCGTGGGAGGGCGCTAGGATCACTAGTTTCTGTGGCTTGAATTGTAGAACCGATGATCAACCACGTTGGACAAATTTACAGTTTTGGTCTTGCTCGGTTCTTCACGTGTAACGGCGCCAAAACTCAAATTACTTCTAGCCGGTGACGGGGAAGGGAAAGGGAAGGTCGGGAGCATGACCTAGACGGCCGTGCTAACCTTCTTGGGCATTTTGTCGGGCCGGAGCAGCACGGAGGAGGTCGGGCAACGATGATCCGTGCAGGCGCTTTTCTTCTCTGTTTTGAGGGTGTAGCACGGCTCGGCTCCGGCTGCAGAAGGCCGCCCACGGCTGAGGGACGCTGAAAAATGTTTAGGGGGCACCGGCGCAGCTTCTAGGGTGATCAACCCGACGCCACAGCAGCTGGAGGTCGATCGGCGAGGATAGCCGAGTGAGCTGCGCGTGCTCAGTATTTTCTCGGTTGCTTGCTCGAGCAAAAGCAACAGCTTTCGGTGGACTGTGTAGGCAGAGAGGAGAAATTGAGTTGTGTAGCTGTTTTATCACTCGAGCACCCACACATGAAGTTGCCGACGTCGGGAACAATCGCTCAAGCAGCTCGGTGGAAGGTGTGGCTGCCCCGGTGTTCAACTCCCACGTAAGCAAATTTGTGTTTCACTGACATGTGGGTCCCGCTGAAGTTTCCCCTCTCTAAACAACAGTGGCTCCATAATGCAAATTCCAAAATTTGCGGCAATTCCCACAAACTGAATTTGATTACCAGGAGTTAACCTTCTGTGGTATTCGAAAATTTTAAATTCGACGCTCACGGTTCAGTTCCTGTGCTAGGGAAACAACGCTCGGGTTGCTGAGCAAAAGATCACGCTGAGAGCTACTCAATCCCACGAGCTGGTCGCCAGCGTGACGGAAAACAGCGAGGAGGTGGCATCCGCTTACAGCTCGGTTGGTGAGTGAGAGGATCACGCCGTGAGGTGTTGAAGCCACGAGCAGGTCGCCAGCTCGATGCAAGAAGCTGGAGGTGGCTGCCCTCGGTGGCGCTCTGAGGAGGCTCGGTTGGTGTTCGACACCAAACAGAGAAAGACTTCGGGAGCAAGTTAAAGCAGCCCAATGACATGTGGGGTCTACCCCCTTACTCCTCTTCTTATCCTCCAAATGTTTCCAAAAGGTCTTTATTCAAGTAAATCCCCTCAATCTGATATTTCGGGGGTTTAAACGTGGGCTGAAGTTTGAATAAACCGAATTTAGTGTGAAGTTCACTATCATTTTGAATTCAGATCACATTTGGAAATGGTCATATTTGACTCCTTTTTAGCCCACCCTGAAATCAGGATGTGGCCACCATGAATTTCCCAGAATTTAATGTTATGAGTTCAAATCTGAATTTTAGACTCCCTCTTACACATGAGAACTTTACACAGGGTGTTAATCCAACCTTGGCTTAACACATTTCAAATGAACGTGAGAGCTCGTTTGGTTGGACACGCATGTGCATCATCATGTGTACAAAAATTTTTGTAAGTTCCATTTTCATGCATTCCAACATAAATGGGAATCAACATTCACTTTATTGACTTTGCATTTTTGGGACTTTTACATTCCTCCCCCCTTAAAAGAATCTTGTCCCGAGATTCCAATGAGAAGAGGAAAGTAGGGAATGTTATCGGTGATATGACGATCACTCACCGAATGGATATAATGATCTTCCAGCTTTTCCCTCGTGCTTCCCTTGATGGTAGGGCGAGTCCATAAAACTCTGTAGACCCATATCGACCGGGTCGATTGGCTGGAACCTTTAATGTCCTAATCTTGACATGGATAATAAATACTTGTCTAGATTAACTGAGTCCTTAGATACTTAGTATAGTACTGCCCCAAACATGAATTGAGATGTTTGGTGAGATTATCAATGAATCGGTAATCTCGCCTCAAGTCGGCATCTCAACCCTTTAGTCAAAATCGAATGCTTTGCTCGCACATAAGAGTAACCACAAGGCAATTTCACTTATGTTACCAACATAGCAAAGGCCAACTACCTATGGTGACCACAAGGTTGTCAAAGTCACCATATGATCTCTCAAGACTTTAGATTGTGTTCAAGGATTGTCACGAGGTTGAGCAATCGATCGGTAAGCCCCGCGATGAGGAATTAGTTTAATTCCAACAATTATGGCACTCGGAGCTAAACAAGTCATATATGAAACTTCAAAACATTCTTAGGTACAAGGGGTGTTGAGTAACTGGTTTCCCTTGTATTGTCCAATGAGGTAGAATTAACAGCTTGATCAATAATACAAGGTTATTAGACACCACTTAATGGTTTGAAGAGAGGTACAAAATCTTGCTCAGTACTTTGGTATTTCACATGTTATATGGTATGCAAATGGTGCATATGTATGATGCAAAATGGTGCATCGTCTTTTTATAGTTTGAGCAAGAATTAGTATGATAATTCAAACATGGTTAAGAAGCATCTCAAACTTTGCCAAGTACAGATAACTTAGTCAAGAAAGGTGCTAAACAAGGCATGCCACTTTCATGTGGTGACCAAGTTTTAAGGAAAATATGTCAAATATTTGACAAGATCATTGGAAAATACTCCATAATAACTTAACCTAGGAAATCTCCATTCTTACGTTGACTTCACTTTCTCTTTTCTCCTAAGGCTTCGCAATACCCGTCTAGCGTGAAACCCCAGCTACTAGTTCTAGATCCTAGTCTTGTTCTCTCAAGTTTTGTGATTCGAACGAGCATTGGTGTGTACGTGGTAAGGACGCTAAAACTACACCTTCCTCGATGATGACGGATCTTGTACTTGAACTTTGATTACAAAAAATGTAATTTCCTCTTGTCTCTTGGTAATGGCATACTTCGATGTATAGCCCCTTGGTTATCTATGCTATGGTTTACATGGATGCACTCCTCCCCCCTTAAGTTCCAATGTAGGAAATTGAAAACTTAATCCATAATCTTCTTATGGGAAGGTAATGTATAACCATAGCCTTCCAGAGCCATATCACACAGACTTTGATAACAAGGTATACCTGAGGCTATGGTCCAACAACAGCAAGGTACAGAAACTGAACCATCTTTTATTCGATGGTTCAAATCCTAATTCACTGTTTTAACTGTTGTGGCAGAGACCAGAAAAGTTGGAGAAGACTTCCATATATTTCCAACGGGTATTTAGGTGCCTTCAACTAAGTTCTAGATCAAAAGCTATGAGCTTCTAAAGTTGACAGAAATTCTGGTGGAATTTCAGCAGCACCTCCCCTGTAAGTGCTCACTTTGGTCAACCTTTCCATATAGTTAGAAATGTATATGGACCAAACTCATACTTACAAAGTTGAAGCACGATTGACAAGATTTATAGAATTGTAAGATTTCACCTTTTATAATTCTTATACAGGAAGTCATAAGCAAAATCCAATTCAGTATAGAAACTATGCACAGACTTTGATACTCTGGACAGTTTCACTTGTACTGCGAATTTCACCTCTTTACAGGAGGATTCTGTCCTGGGGTTGAACATAAAAATTGTAAATAACTTCCCAAGCTCTCCAAAAATGTATTTATATGATCTATTTGCATTCCTGGATCAAAAGATATGATGGTTCAAATTTAACAGAATTTCTGGCAGGATTTTGACAGCACCTCCCCAGAGGTACCTAGTTTCAATCCACAATTCCAATTAATTCTGCTCCAGTTTTGGCAAAACTTTGAATTACAAAGTTGTATAATATCTCATGTCCTTTCCAAAGGTATCTTACTTGATCCTTATAAATTTTTCTACATAAAGTTGTGGTCGAAATACAGAAAATTCCAGAGAGTATTTTTGGTCTGTCCTGTTTCTGGACAGTACATACTCCTCTGAGATTTTCATCCAATCGGAGGGAGATTCTGTTCTGGAGCTCTACAGAAAAATTGTAGAGGTCTTCAAAAACTTTCCATAATGGTATCCCATACCTCCATTGGTTCAACCAATCTTAAGTTATGCCCTGTTCAAGTTCAGCAAAATTTCTGCCGAAAACAGGGGAGATTATTCCTAAGCTTTTGAGACTGAACCTATACTCCCAATTGACTCTTAGTTCAATATGGAAGTTCAATAACCCCTAAATGGAATCCTAAACTTCATTTTGACTCTTTTCTTCGAAAATAAACTTTTATTGCAGTCGGTACTACGTTTCCTCACCAAAGAAAAATCCTAAACCGGTATTCCGGCTTATACGTGTCAAATGGTGGAACTAAAAACGTCACTCACAAACGGTTTCTATCGTCGTGCACTAATGTGGTTAGTGTACCTGCAGAAAAACACACAATAATGATGCACACAAAGGTTTTAACATTGCAGGCAGTTCCATATCATAGTAAAAACATACGGTCCGTATCATTGCCATACGGATCGTCCTTGAGTCAAGCCACGTCTCAAGGTACATGGTCGTGTTTTCACACCACACGACGGGGAACCCGAGTAGAGCGCGAACGGTTCGTCACAGTTGGGAATTTTATCAACCCAATGGATACCACCTACTGCCTCATGACCGTTGAGGCACGCCGATGGTGAGCGCTGCGTATGGCCCTTTGAACATTGAACGTTCAAGAGTTGCATACTATCGTGTTGCTTACCACACGATGGGGTATTCTCACTTTTGACTAAAGCACGCTGGAGATCAGCGTTTTCATATGCTCTCAGAACCATTAAGAGGTTCATAGACTCATATTAACTACCGTGCCAAGCCACGGTATAACCTTCCATACTATTACTCGTATGGGGAGTTACCACAATTGATCCGCCTGCGGTGGCGTACCTTACCTCTTACCAGACGTCGGAGCGTCGTTACAGAATGTATAACACATAAGTTAGCCTTTCCACCTTAGTAACTACTACTATCATAGACCTTATATGGGCTTAATGACTAATCCTCACTCGACTACTTCTAAGTTTTCAAAATAGGCTCTTTTCGAGCGTGCTATTCCCAATGCGGCTCTGATACCACGACTGTGGGGACCACCCGTGGTTCACCCACTCCAGGATCGCATAGGGTGGTGCCGTATGATGCGGCACCCAACAGCACACACGAAAAGAATAAAGAACAACATACAAACTTTTATTTGTTATAAAACAGCGGAAGTCTTTTACAAAACCTATTTAAACAGCGGAAGTAATATACATATACAGCCTCTCATCCTAGCTATGCAAAAGTGCAGCCGTCCAGCCCGGGGACGCTACACACTAGCAGCATGGAACCGGAGATCACGGCGGCGTGCAGGGCTCCAGATCGGCCGTGTACCCCGACGGGGGCATTGCCTCGTCCTCGGAACCTTCCTCATAACTCTCACCTGCACACAGCTCAAATATTGCAACCATGAGCACGAAGGCTCAGCAAGTCTTAACCGTCAACCCTAGGCATGGAACTCTACGTGCAAGGATGTGTAAAGTAGGAAAGGACTTTGCAATAATGACACGCCTATAAGTTGATCCTTACTTTCAGTTTTTATAGCAGCAGATTCATGTGCCTTGGGCAGCCCTCACATCGGAAGTCCACAATCAAACAAGAAACGCTTTCCTCCGATGTGGTGATGACCAAAGGGGAATATGAACTTAATTAGCTCTATAACTACAGCATTCAAGGTATTCAAGACATTAATAGATCAATACAGCATTTTCACTTGGCTTATTTCACTTCTTACTACGTCACAGCGCAGTGAACAAGCGGGTACTCAAATAACCGCGAGGGACGGTGATTGCAATCAAGACACACCTGGATAACACGTCACATACACCCACTTTCAGAAGCGTGGTTCCACATCCCTTCCTACTCTGTTGTATGCGACAACCTTGCAAAGGCAACCCAAATGCCGAACCGGTCCAACCATAACGGGTAGGAGGTCCCCGCGTGGAGCGTGACTGTGCCCACCGGCAGATTTACACCTTGCTACCCTCAACACACTCCTATTTACGGTTGGGTAAGCCTCGGCACCTAGGTTAACCAATTACATCGGTTTGCTGGTTCCCATATGCCAGTATGCATCCGGTACTGTTCGATACTTGTCCAGCAGGGCCGCACACGGACGGTCCTCAACCGACGCCAACAGGGATACGCACGTGAGACCTCTGCTCACTGCTTCCTATCCCCCTGCTGGGTCTCATTTTCATATCTTAAGCCATTTGCTACCTCTTCTCATCCCGTGTAATAAGTACTATCTCGCGAGTAGCTTCCACCCACTCGACTTCTACCGAGATCCTAAACATTAGCATGGCATTCTCTACTCGTCGAGTCTGTAAACTACCCAACCCACCATAGGAGCCAAGAGGCTATGCAATTGGGGTTTCAATCACCCTAACTCTAATGCATACATTTCAACCTAGACATAAGTGATACAAATGAAAAACTTTATAAAAGGTACTTAAGTGCAAACCGGGGCTTGCCTGGTTGTGAGTTAAACGGGAAGATAGCTTCTGGTGGCAGGACTTCCAAAGGCTCCGGCGTATCCTCAACTTCGGTCACTAAATGAACTGTAACAAAATATGTATAAATATTAAGGAGTTACAAGAATTGAACTTCTATTCATAGCTACTGCTATTTAAAATCCTTAATTGGCTTTGGGAATTTTACAGTGGATACTAGACTATCTAAGAATGATTTGAGCCCAATTTGGAGACATGTCATTGCACAATGTAGTCTTTAAAATTCCTACAAGTACAATGCTTCTCTGAATTTTGAGCCCAATTTAGGAGCTTTGACATAGCTAATGGTGGAAGATCTGATTTGGGTAAGTCTCCATGGTTCTAACAAAATTTGTTTCACCATTTTTGGAGCTACCATCAGAGAGATATGAATTTTTGAAGTTGGACAGTAGTTCTGAAAAGTTTCTGATTAAATTTGAATTTCCAAATAAAGGCTGAACTTTGGAAGGTAATTGGACCTAGCAAATGAACTCCAATGAAGCTCAAATTTTTATTGGAGATCAGTAATGTCATGAGGAACTTCCTGGCCAAATTTGAAGAAATTCCATAACAGAGATATTCTAGACTAAATTCCCAAAGATTTAACTTTGATGAATCTTGGAGAAATATCCAGAGATCTTCAGATCAATTTCATTGCGTTTCTGCAAAGTACTGACTGAGAGAAATCCAACAAAATTTTTTTCACAAATTTTGGACATCCCTACAGAAAGTTATGGAGGTATGAAGTTTGAACCAATTTTCTGGAAATCAATTCTATGATTTTTAGCTAATTTATTTAATCCTGAGATAACCTACTGATTAAGCCCTATAAATAAGCTCCAAAAATCATAAAATTTTTACTAGAGGTCAGTCACTATGAAAAGGACTAGCTGCCAAAATTTGGGAATATTTCATAAAGAATTGCTCCTGTAATAAATCCCTAAAGAATTTACTAAAAACAATTCTACAGAAATTCCTGGGCATTTTCATAGCATGCAATTTGTTCCTCTGTAAAGTACTCCTCCTAAGGATTCAGACAACATTTGTCTCACCCTTTTGGAGCTGTCTACACAAAGTTATGGATTTATGAAACTTTACTAGCTCTCTGTTTGCAACCTATACAGAGACTTAACAGGGGGGCCCACTCATCAGGTCCTTCTTCAACCTCCCGCCAGAGACGCGCGTGCACACCAGTTCAAATCTTGGCATGGCTCGTTCTCCCTCATTTCTCCACCAAATTAGCTCCGGTTTCACCCTACATGCTCCTGGGAACATGGCGCAGCTGCCGGGCAAGGTTTCCATGCATGAAAACGGCGGAAAACAGGCCGGCACCGGTGGGGCGGCTCGGGAGCTCGGCATCAACACGTTCTGGCACGTCCGAAGCTTCTCCCGGCGAGCTACTTTGCCCTAAAGCATCACCCATGATCGGGGAACATGGAACGCAGGCTAAACCTTGCAGAAAATGTCCGGAACATGGGGTTCACCAGAGGACCGACCCATTTTTGCCGCCGCCGGCGATTTCTCGTCGCCCGGGGAGTGTGGTGGACGGTTTGATGCGTGCTTTGGCGTGGGAGGGCGCTAGGATCACTAGTTTCTGTGGCTTGAATTGTAGAACCGATGATCAACCACGTTGGACGAATTTACAGTTTTGGTCTTGCTCGGTTCTTCACGTGTACCGGCGCCAAAACTCAAATTACTGCTAGCTGGCGACAGGGAAGCCGATCGGCGAGGAGAGCCGAGTGAGCTGCGCGTGGTCAGCATTTTCTTGGTTGCTTGCTCGAGCAAAAGCAACAGCTTTCGGTGGACTGTGTAGGCAGAGAGGAGAAATTGAGTTGTGCAGCTGCTTTATCACTCGAGAACCCACACATGAAGTTGCCGACGTCGGGAACAATCGCTCAAGCAGCTCGGTGGAAGGTGTGGCTGCCCCGGTGTTCAACTCCCACGTAAGCAATTTTGTGTTTCACTGACATGTGGGTCCCGCTGAAGTTTCCCCTCTCTAAACAACAGTGGCTCCATAATGATAATTCCAAAATTTGCAGCAATTCCCACAAACTGAATTTGATTACCAGGAGTTAACCTTCTGTGGTATTCAAAATTTTTAAATTCGACGCTCACGGTTCAGTTCCTGTGCTAGGGTGTCACACCCGGTTTTTCCGAAGAATAACCAAGTGAATATCACATGTATGCCAGGATCATTTTCTCATAGATGTGATGACAAATAGTGAAGCATCATTTATTACAAGCCAGGTGTCGAATATAAATAAGTCTTACATCGCAAATGTCTCGATGGACAATAATAAGTTCATCACAAGTAAATAAACTAGCAGCGGAAAATTATTCTTGAGGGCTCCATCACAGGCGTTGCCCGGGGTCTCCATGAACCTAGAAACCTTCTTCGGGTCAAAAGTCTTGGTCATTATACACCACCTCATTATCTTGACCTGAACAGCAATATAAACCAACAAAATATGCAAGGTTGAGTACCAATGGTACTCAGCAAGTGTGGGAAAATTATATCATGCATGGATAGAACAAGGGGAGGTGGAACTCATGGTTAAAGCACTATGCAATTAATACCTATCACCTTAGCTTATTAAGCACCTACATTACTACACAAGTGAAATGACCCCAATCTCCCATCCCATCATCATAATCAAATATCCATAACATCATTTCCAATGTTAAGCTCCCCGCTTAACATCCACAACTTCCAAAACCATCACTCCTCTAATCATGAATAAGTCCAAGCCGCTCTTGACCGTGAGCACGGTTGTCATGATAGTTTTGACTCTGCAGAGTTTGTACCACTGTACCCACATGTAGTGATTTCATCCTCCGTTGCTGGGTGGTCTAAAAGAACCTCCATTATGCCAGTGGCTACGATCCACATTCACACTTCCCAGGTGTGTAGCCAGGAGATCACTACGAAGCCTTTACAAAGGGATTCCCGACGAGCGTGGGCCCACTGAGGTTTCACCCCTAACAGCATACAAGAGGCACCAACCCCGCTGCAGTGGCCCCCTCTTGAGCCTTGCGGTTCATATGGTAGTCCAGCTGACACCTATTCCCCGCACCACCCAACACACCCATACTACACCGGGGATACATCTAATTAATTGGCCAAGCTGCCCCATCTCAGCATGTGGTTGGCACTGTAAAGCCAGGTTACATGCTCCATGAACCGGTCCTTAGGATCCAGGCAAGTACTAAACACAAACCCGAGTCTCGTGCACCTAGCACACAACCAAAACATCCAACTTGCCTTGATCCCTACCTCTACATAACTCATAATATCTCATTCAAGAGTATGGTAAAATAAACTGATGATCTCATATCCCAAATCTCCCATTCTAAGCATGGCTAAGCATATGCATAATAATAAATGACAAGATAAAATATATCCCAACCCAAGCTACAAGGAAACAAGGTAATGCAATTCTAGGGAAACTTCCTATCATGGGTTTCATATTTCATTTGACAATGCAAATAATTCTATCTACACATCCTAGCATAGGATCAAAGTGGTCAAGGACACTTGCCTCCTTCCTGCTGCTCTTGGAATGGGTAGTCCTGATCTTGGAAAGGGATAACTTGCTCTTGAGCAGGTTCTACATCATACCATCACACATAGCAAAAGAAAAACAACAATCCATAAGACATACTTCACACTTCCACTTCATACAAACCACACATTCATATTTATGAAAGTCATTCACAATTATATGTGTTGTGGTTACTCTATGTGTGTTGATTTGTGGCTTGCATGCACTTTTAGTCATGTGTATGTGATTCTTACTTTTGTATTCACATTTATACTTACATACTATATATATGAGTTTCCAATTTAAATAAATTCCTTATATTCAATTACTACACCTTTTAGCTACCAAGTATGCATGAAATGTATTTTCCTTCTCCATATGTGCCTTCAGAATTTCTACCAACCCTAAACTGAATTCTTTGGATTTTAGAAACTCCATTTATCATTTACTAGTTGCTATATTTTCAGATTTATTTTTCCTATGTATAACTGTGTACTTTATTATGAAAATAGTAATATACATCATCTAAACAGAATAGGTTCTGGTCCTAAATAATTTAATAACATATTTTGACCTTTGCCTCAGATGTAAACTATTTCACAATTATTTTCCCTATTTTCTAAAACTATTCATTACTTCAAATGTGTCCCTAAATGTGAATAATAAATTAAACAGATTCAATTCAGCCCAAAATATGTTTTTATCTCACTCCAAAGTTTTCTAAATACTGAGAAAGTTTTTAATTTAATTATGACAATATGTTTGTCCCACTTTTTAATTTCTAAACACTAGCCACATATTCAATTTCCTAATTTAAATACTAAACAGGGCTAAAAAGGTAAACTCACCCCATTACAGGGTCTATAATATTATTTTCAGAATTTCCAGGGGTCTAGCTACACTTATCAGAGGTGTTTTTCCTAATTTTTATTAAGTCCAGGGGCTAAAACTGATTTTTAAATGAATTTACATGATTTTCTGAAGTTCCAGGGGCTAGATCAGAAGTTTCCGGGGCTAGCTCTTATTTCCCGAGAACCCCAGGGGGTAGCACGTAAGAATTCCAGTCTTTATAACGCGGGGCTGACGTGGACCGTCCGATTTTAAACCGACGGCCGAGATTATAACATCGAACCGGTACGCGGGGGTTTAAACCCTACCGTGCGATTTAAAATAAACGGCTTACAAGCGGCCACGTCGCTCTGATCGAACGCGGGCGGCGCTGCCGGCGGCGCACGGCGGCGGGAAGCGACGATCTCGCCGGAGACTTTCGGATCTTCGAGAATTTTTCCTAGAACTGTGATTTTATGGCATAGATCGGTGGAGGAGAGGTCGGGGATCTCACCTCGGGGGTTTTCTTGAGCTCGGAGGTCCTGGAAGGTGATCGGCGACGAGGTCCGAGGCAAAACCACGGTGAAGCTCGTCGGCGCTGTGTTTACACCGCAAGTCACCGAGTTTTCTGCACCTGCAAGGTTCCCCGGAGGCGGTGGATCAAGACCAGCGTGTTAGATCGGAATTTCCGAGCTTAGATCGGCCAGAATTCGCCGGAGAAGTCTCGGTTCTCACCGGAGGAAAAATCGGCGGATCGCATGGGAAAAACAGAACGAGGCCGGGGTTTTTATAGACGGGGGAGGGCGGCGGGGTGGTTTAGATCATGTCCGCATCGCCTACGAACAGAATTCAGCGGGGATACGACGAAATCCCGATCGGTTTTGATTCGGGTGCGAGGGAGTTCGGCGCTGGCGCGAGGTAGACGACGATCGGGTGGGCCCTGCCTGTCAGTGTGAGGAAGCAGCGCGCGCGGCTGCGGGCTGGCGCGGGCGCCGGCTGGGCCGGCTGGTGGGTTTCGGCCCACTGGCCGGTTTTTTTTCTGTTTTCTCTTTTTCTTTTTCTATTTCTTTTCTGATTTGAGTTTAATTTGAATTCCGGTTTGAATTTGAATTTTTGCAAAACATGCAACACGTCCAAAAGTTTTTAAATTCCCCTCTTAACATGATTTAGGGTTTTGAATCAAAATTTTGGGGTGTTACATAGGGGAAACAACGCCTGGGTTGCTGAGCAAAAGATCACGCCGAGAGCTACTCAATCTCACGAGCTGGTCGCCAGCGCGACGGAAAACAGCGAGGAGGTGGCCTCCGCTTGCAGCTCGGTTGGTGAGTGAGAGGATCACGCCGTGAGGTGTTGAATCCACGAGCAGGTCGCCAGCTCGATGCAAGAAGCTGGAGGTGGCTGCCCTCGGTGGCGCTCTGAGGAGGCTCGGTTGGTGTTCGACACCGAACGGAGAAAGACTTCAGGAGCAAGTTAAAGCATCCCAATGACATGTGGGGTCTACCCCCTTACTCCTCTTCTTATCCTCCAAATGTTTCCAAAAGGTCTTTATTCCAGTAAATCCCCTCAATCTGATATTTCGGGGGTTTAAACGTGGGCTGAAGTTTGAATAAACCAAATTTAGTGTGAAGTTCACTATCATTTTGAATTCAGATCACATTTGGAAATGGTCATATTTGACTCCTTTTTAGCCCACCCTGAAATCAGGATGTGGCCACCATGAATTTCCCAGAATTTAATGTTATGAGTTCAAATCTGAATTTTAGACTCCCTCTTACACATGAGAACTTTACACAGGGTGTTAATCCAACCTTGGCTTAACACATTTCAAATGAACGTGAGAGCTCGTTTGGTTGGACACCCATGTGCATCATCATGTGTACAAAAATTTTTGTAAGTCCCATTTTCATGCATTCCAACATAAATGGGAATCAAAATTCACTTTATTGACTTTGCATTTTTGGGACTCAATGCGGTTCCTGGGGGAGGTGCCCCGTCCCCATGAGTGATCGGGACGGCGGGGTCCTCACAGCGTGGTATCAGAGCCGCATTGGTAATAGCACACGGAATAAGGATCGTATTATGATAAAAACTTAGGATACGGTGAGGAAACGGTATTAGGTCCACATAAGAACTATAGTAGTATAGTTACTTAAAGTGGCAGCGCTAACATACTTGTTATAATTCTGAAATTTTTATTACGTAACGACGCACCTACGCTCAGGTAAGCATGGTAAGGAACGCGGAAGTAATATACATATACAGCCTCTCATCCTAGCTATGCAAAAGTGCAGCCGTCCAGCCCGGGGACGCTACACACTAGAAGCATGGAACCGGAGATCACGGCGGCGTGCAGGGCTCCAGCTCGGCCGTGTACCCCGACGGGGCATCTCCTCGTCCTCGGATCCCTCCTCATAACTCTCACCTGCACACAGCTCAAATATTGCAACCGTGAGCACGAAGGCTCAGCAAGTCTTAACCGTCAACCCTAGTCATGGAACTCTACGTGCAAGGATGTGTAAAGACACGCCTATAAGTTAATCCTTACTTTCAGTTTTATAGCAGCAGTTTAATGAGCCTTAGGCAGCCCCCACATCGAAAGTCCACAATCAAACAAGAAACGTTTTCCACCCATGTGGTGATGCCCAAAGTGGAATATAAACTTAATTAGCTCTATAACTACAGCAATCAAGGTATTCAAGATATTAATAGATCAATACAGCATTTTCACTTGGCTTATTTCACTTCTTACTACGTCACAGCGCAGTGAACAAGCGGGTACTCAAATAATCATGAGGGACGGTGATTGCAATCAAGACACACCCGGATAACACGTCACATACACCCACTTTCAGAAGCGTGATTCCACACCGCTTCCTACTCTGTTGTATGCGACAACCTTTCAAACGCAACCCAAATGCCGAACCGGTCCATCCGCAACGGGTAGGAGGTACCTGCGTGGAGCGTGACTGTGCCCACCGGCAGAATTACACCCTGCTATCCTCAACCCACTCCTATTTACGGTTGGGTAAGCCTCGGCACCCAGGTTAACCAATTACATCGGTTTCCTGGTTCCCATATGCCAGTATGCATCCGGTACTGTTCGATACTTGTCCAGCAGGGCTGCACACGGACGATCCTCAACCGACGCCAACAGGGCTACGCACGTGAGACCTCTGCTCACTGCTTCCTACCCCCCCTGCTGGGTCTCATTTTCATATCTTAAGCCATTTGCTACCTCTTTTCATCCCGTGTAATAAGTACTATCTCGCGAGTAGCTTCCACCCACTCGACTTCTACCGAGATCCTAAATATTAGCATGGCATTCTCTACTCGTCGAGTCTGTAAACTACCCAACCCACCATAGGAGTCAAGAGGCTATGCAATTGGGGTTTCAATCACCCTAACTCTAATGCATACATTTCAACCTAGACATAAGTGATACAAATGAAAAACTTTATAAAAGGTACTTAAGTGCAAACCGGGGCTTGCTTGGTTGCGAGTTAAAGGGAAAGTCAGCTTCTGGTGGGAGGACGTCCAAAGGCTCCGGTGCGTCCTCAACTTCGGTCACTAAATGAAATGTAGCAAAATAGATGTATAAGTATTAAGGCTTTATAAGAATTGAATTACTATTCATAGCTATTGCTATTTAGGATCCTTAATTGGCTTTGGGATTTTTACAGTGGATACTAGACCCTCTAAGGAAGATTTGAGCCAAATTTGGAGACATGTCATTGCATAATGTAGTCTTTAAAATTCCTACAAGTACAATGCTTCTCTGAATTGTGAGCCCAAATTAGGAGCTTTTACATAGCTAGAAATGGAAGATCTGATTAGGGCAAGTCTCCATGGTTCTAACAAAATTGGTTTCACCATTTTTGAAGCTACCATCAGAGAGATATGAATTTTTGAAGTTTGGACAGGAGTGCTGAAATAGTTTCTGTTTAAATTGGAATTCCCAAATAAAGGCTGAACTTGGGAAGGTAATTTGACCTAGCAAATGAACTCCGCTGAAGCCCAAATTTTTACTGGAGATCAGTATCTATGAAGAGGACGTGCTGCCCAAATTTGGGAATATTTCATAAAGAATTGCTCCTGTAATAAATCCCTAAAGGATTTAATAAAAACAATTCTACAGAAATTCCTGGGCATTTTCATAGCCAAAAATTGGTTTCTTTGTGAAGTACTCCTCATGAGGAATCCAAAAAATTGGCCTCGCTCTTTTTGGAGTTTTCTACACAAAGTTATGGGCTTGCAAAGATCAGCTAATTCCTGGAATTATTTTCCTAATGGAAACTTCAAATAATTGGAACTGGGCCCACTATTCTAATTCGGACCAGTCAGATTTTGGCAACACTGGGGGCTACGGGGTTATTCCCGCGCGGCCGCACCGGATCTGGCGCCCCAGACCGATCCCCGTGCGTATACGGAGGGTGACCGGTGGGACCCGGCCCTCCTTCGTCTTCCTCGCGCTGCCCCCGCCTCCCGCAGAGGCGCACGCCGGCGAGGCTCACCGGGACGGGGTTTCTGTGGTCCAAACTTCATCAAACTCGCCGCCTGTGAGTTCTACACCGTGCTGAACATGATGGTGGGGTCGGGAGCCGATGACAACGGCCGGAAAGGTGCTTGCACCGGCGACCATGTCGAACCTTACTTCGGCGACCTCGCTTTCCCTCAACAGTGGGTCTTCCGGGCTAGGGTTTGCTCCAAAAGCACCAGTGTCCCATGTACAACATCGACCCATAGCTCGCTCTCCATGAAAACCACCGGAGAGGGGACCTCACCGGCGACCCGAGCCCGCAAAACGCCGGCGGCGACAAAAACTCGAAGAACTCCTTCAGTTCTTGATGGTTTCCGGCACCGTTTGAGCAAGAAGGTTCGCAGGGATCTAAGAAAGCTTCTCCTAGACCAGGATGAGCTCTAGCTATCGCAACACGAAGAATTTGATTGTAGACCGAGGAGTGTTGCTATGAACTAGGGTTTGGTAAAACCCAAAATTCTCACTACCCGGTTGATCAATCATCCTAAGGCTTTCGGTAACACGATCTATAGACAACAACGCACCTTTCTTGTGCAGGGAAGGGGTGGTGAAGCTGGCCGTAGCGCGCGGTCCACGGTGAACCGAACGGGGTTCCACCGAGCACCTCCGATCGCCGGCGCCAATCTCTGGTTTGCGCGTAGCACGAGCTAGGAAGCTTAGGGAAAAGAAAGGTGGAGGCTGGAGCACTCTCTTGCGCTTCTTTTTGCTGTTTGGGGCTCGATCATCCGAGCTCGGCCGAGCGTGGGCGAGGGAGTAAACAGTGACGGCACTGAGGCGGTTTTTCGTGGGAGAGAACGAAAGGAGTGGCGAGTCACCGAGGGAAAATGAAGACCGACTTCATTGCTGCAACCGGGGGGTGATGAAGCGGCTGGCGATCGAGGAACCAGGAGGTGGCACGGTGGAATTCCTCGGGAGCGGGTTTCACCGGGCGCTGGCGGCCTCTCGGCGATCAGCCGATGAAAACAGAGGCGGTAGCTCTGTTGGGAGGCTGACTGCTGGGCCCCACCTCCCTCTCTTTTAATCCAATATTTCCCTGAGATTTTACCCCAGCAACTCAACATTTAAGGCTAGACTTTCACCCCAAGTAAGGTTTGAATTTGCTGAATTCAAATGGTTTGAATTCTTGTGTAAAATTTGAATTGTGTTTGACCCTTTGAATTTGAAATGGAGTTTGAATTCTCCACTTGGGTTTGTCCCTAACACAAAGCAAATCAGCCCCAAAATTTCCAATTTTTGGCATGGCTGCTCATTCAAAGGTGGAGAACACATTTGTGAAACCAACTTTTCCAATTGAGGGATTTGGAATTTGAAACTGTATTTAAAATTCAGATTAGAGGGCTTTTCCTTTTAATCCCAAACAAATATGAAAACTCCTCCAAATAAGCTGAAATTTGGAAGGGTAAATATTTGGGCTATGAAGATCTAAGTTAGGGATCTAGATCTCCATGTTTGGAAGTTTTGGGAAGTCTAAACCCTCACTTTGAACTTACCCCATTATAATTCAAAGTTTTAATTCCCCTCATTTTTCATAAGTGTACATGAGCTGAATTTTCTTGCTACCACTTTTGGGTATTTTACAAGAATATCCAGCCCGCTCCCCTGAGCCACTGACAGGTGCGACCGGCGATGTCTTCTTCAACATCGCGCTCCCGCGCGATCCCGCCGCCGGGCTCGCCGGAGAAGCTCCGGAATCGGTCATCCGGCGACCCCTAACGCTGAAACTCACCGCCAGCCCCTAATTCAACGCGAGGAACACACTGATGGGGTTTTATCGAGCTGGCAGGGCCCCAAACTAGCCCATGACGGCGCAACGGTTCGGACGAAGTCCGACGACGTTGCCCCGATGCCCTAAGCCTTCTAGGCTTCGGTTTCCAAGCTCTAGAGCACCGGCGGACGCTAGGAATCATTGACGTGGAAAGGAAATTGCACGGAGATGGCTCTAGCTTAGGGTTCACCGTGCACCCGCACCTTCCCGCCATAGCCTCCTTCGGAAAGCTTGAAATTGCACCGTGCACAGTGTGTTTCATGCGAGGTTTCAAAATTAAACTGGTGCGCCCTCAAGTGTAGCCCGTGTGTGCGAAGTTCAGTGGTGTCTAAACAACAATCGATTGGGAATTTTGCAGAATCATACGGGAAGGTTAGTTTACACCGGTCGGAGTGAGTCCCCAAAATTCGTCGACCAGAGGCGAAGACAGGCTTTGTGCTTCGGGTGGAAGCTGCAAGGAGCTCCTGCGCGCCCAAAAATGGCCTCGCTTGTTCGTGACAAGCTCTAGAGGAGGCTGTCCACGGGAGCACGTTGACGCCGCTGTGTGGCGGCCGCTGCGGGAACTCGCCGTTCTCGGTGCAGAGAGCGTGAATCCGCTCAGTGATGGCTCGAGGAAGTCGTGGGGACGATGGTGGTGTTGTTTGGCCGATCAGCCGGGGCTTGCACGTGAGCTAGGCGGTGGGCAACCGGTTTAGAGATCGGCGGCGGCTCTGCTCGTTTCACGCGTGGGGAGAGCAGGAACGGCCCGTGGCTTCGGTAAAAAGGCGAGAGAGGGAGTGAGGCGGTAGCTGCCGACGTCCAGCAGCTCTCCAGCACGAAGGCGAACCAGCAGGAGGTGGCTGTGGCTGAGCTCGGTGTCGAGCGGAGGGAGGTCAGCTTCGGCCGTTGCTTCGCGTGGGAGGAGAGCAAATGAAGACTGTGTACTTCACTGAATATCTTTTTGCTAATTTTCAGTCCTCCCAATGACACGTGGGTCCCACATGTCAGTTCACCTTATCTCTTCCAAAATATCTTCCCAATTTGAATATTGATGGAATTCAATTGTGGAAGTTTAAATCTGAGAGGCATTTGGATAATTGGGCATGTTTTATCCAAATTCAAATGGGTGTTTGAATTCTTTGTCATTTAAAGTCCATTTTGGAAAAGTGGGTGGCAAATCATTTTCATAAATCATGAAACTTTGCACACCCTCTAATTTGGACCCAAGGAATTCAAATATGAAATCTGATTTTTATTTTGGCTGCTACAAAGGATATTTTCAGCACAACAGTTTTGAATTCCATTGTGTTGTTCTCATTTGAATTTCTATTTGAACAAATTGTTCCAAATCTGATTTTTGTTTTCTCACACATATGGGAACTTCCCATCTTAGTTTTTGACCCCTCTTGGGTTCCAAGTTTCCAAATAAGCATTTGAACTTGTGTGAAGAAAACACTCATGTGTGTTACCACATGTGGAAAAGTTTTAACAAGTCCCAAATTTCACTCATATGAAACAAAACTTTTGCAAACAAGAATCTCTTTGTCTTCATATTTTGGGACCTTTACACCACCCTTGTCGCCAAGGGAAGTTTATGAGTCGGGTATGGTTTTACTTTTATGCTTCGCTGAGTCCATGGGATTGGGAAGCGAGATAGATGTGTCTAGCTAACTGAACTCGTAATGATAATAAGAAACTGATGTTGTTAATGAACATGGATCGGAGGGACATCTAGGCAAGCTGGGTTTGTGAATGATGTAGCGTGAGATGGTGGTTTACTTGCCGTAGATCTAAGGACCGGTTCATGCGAGCACATGCCAGGATAACAGTGCCACCACAATGCCAAGTATGGGGTGCGGCTTAGCTGACTAATTAGGTAAGTTGCTAGATTGTTATGGACCGTAGAAGGTGCGGGGAATGGGAGTCGAGTGAGGACTGCCCTGGGAACTGCATGGCACAAGAGGGGGCCCGTGGGTGGGAGAATTGGAGATTCTAGCCTGCCGGTGAAACCTTAGTGAGTACATACATCTAGTAACCCCTTTGTAAAGGCTATTTTGTACTAGTATAATGGAGGTTCTGCAGTCGCTGACGGGTGACGAAATCACAAACTTGTGGGTAAAGAGGTGCAAATCTGCAGAGTCTAAAACTATCATGATAGCCGAGTTTACGGTCACGAGCGCCTGGCCAACTTCCATAATTAGTTGGATGGTTATTTTGGGATGGTTTTGGATGGTTTGGTTTTGGTTTGGTTTTCGGGAATGTTGAGTCCGGGTGATAAGATTGGTTGCATGACTGTTGAGTTATGGCAATGAGATTGATCTCGGTATGAGATGGAATTGTTTATGAGATGAAATGGTAGCGAATACAAGATGGTATTCGTGAGACGGTAGCGGATACGAGAAGGTATTTGTGAGCAAGAATGAGGTTGATTAATGTCTGGTTGGGACATGGAAAGTAATGGACATAGTGGAGGTATGATTGGTATTTTAATACATGTTGGTATTACGTTCACTTAAAGTTAAGTTGCTGTTTTATCATGGTTTTGATAAATAACTTTGCTTTCTGCAATGAGCCTTTTTATACCTACCTTGTTGTGAGCTACATATCATATTTTCCCGCACTTGCTGAGTACAAATTGTACTCAAACTTGCATTATTATTTCATCAGCAGCAACAGGAGAAGATTACTATGAAGACAACATGAAGCATTAGGCGTGTAATCTGTCCTCAACCTTGCCTGTGGGGATGGAGCAGAGATGGAGCTGCCGCTGCTGATTAGATTGCTTCCGCATTAGTTAGAAGACTTCCGCTGCTAGAATAAAGATTTCCGCTGTTAGACTAAGACTTCCGCTGTTAGCATGAGTCCAAGACTCATGAGACATTGTAATAAAAACCTGTTATTCGTGGTAATATATATTCTGAATTCAGTTTGTGGAACACATGTATGTGTGATGAACATCCTGGGCACACATATGCATCAGTTCTCGGTTCCGTGGTTTTCCACAGAATTGAAGGCGTCACAGATTGGTATCAGAGCCACGGGTTGACGGTAGGTTACACACTTAGATAGAGGTTATAGATTGGTATCAACCTGCCACGGGTTGATCGTAGATCACAGAACCTAGAATGACCATAGATTGGTAGCTGAGCCACTCTGACCATAGGATGCAAACCTAGGATGCATAGATTGGCATTGGAACTACCTTGATATAGGATACAAACCTAGGAAAGCCGTAGTTGAATCATAGATTGGCATCACCCTAAGCCATATAGGACACCCATTGAATAAAGCCTTGAATAGGAGTTGTGTGAGCCCTTGTGATGATTGTTGTGATTTTATGCTGAGTGTGAGTTGTGGGACGTCTCAAGCGTTGTCCATACCCACACATAAGTAGAAAGGAGGTGTGAGATGCCTCGGCGCTTGTTCACATCCTCATATGGGCTAATACATATAGTCCAATACAACTTGATGCATATAGTTAGGGGGATCCATCTAATCTTCTAACCTCTATTCTATTTTGTTCTCTCTCACAGATGGTGAGAGGAAACGCCGGCCGCCAAGGAAGGAACTAACACGAACCCAAAGGTCTTGTCGAGCCAGGATCACGCTGAGGGGTGCTGCGTTGCACAGCACCGGATAACACACGTCAAAGGTACAAAGCGGAAGCGAAATTTTATTACATAAACAAGTTTATGAACATGTTTACATCAAAATAGTTCCAGTCTACACTCACGGGCGTAGACTACGCATCAAGTCCACGTTCAGCCCCTGAACGTGTCCTTGCTAGCACACACGCACACTAACTCTGCGGCGTGCACGACTCCCACTCGACGGGGTTCCCCTCCTGGGGTTCCATCTCCTCTTCGGGAGTCCCTTCCTCATAGAACCCTGCAAAAGCTTCAAACACAAGAAGTGAGCACGAAGGCTCAGCAAGTCTGACCCGTCTCACCTAAACATGGAAGTTCTAAATGAGGGGTGGTGGGTTACATGAGGTAAAAATTATTTGCAAGGACTCACCTAATTAGTAGAACCTTACTTTCAAGTTTTAGCAGAAGGTTGTGAGAACCTTACGCTAAGGTACATGAGAGAGCCGCAATCAAACAAGAAACACATTTCTCTCATGTACTTTGCCCAAAGTTGGAATGAACTTTAGTTAGCTCTAAACTACAGCAAGTCATTAGCAATCAAGTCCATCTTTCAATCAGCAACATTTTAATGTGTAACTAGCCTGTTCTTTCTACGTCACGGTACAGTGAACAAGTGGTACTCACTGACCGCGAGGGACGGCGATTATAATCGATTTACAACAGCAGGGTTACCCGAACAACCCGTCACGTACGCCCGTACTCGATATTGCCTACAACAACCATCACGGGCGCCGTACACAACTACCTTTCACCCGTTAGCCAAATGTTGAACCGGTCCAATCGTCCCGAGAAAGAGGTCTCTGCACGCGCATCTCAGTGCCGCCAGCCGATTTACACCTTGAGATCTCAACCTACCCTCTGAACGACCAGCTATGCCTCAACACCCAGCTACCCGAGTTACATCGGTTTCCCGGTTCCCATATAGCCGGTAGGTCTTCGGTACTGTTCTAGCTTGTTCAACAGGCCCGCACACGGCTCGGTCCTCAATCGACACAAGCGGAGCTATAGCACACAGGCCCCAAAGTCCTTCTGCCCTTACTCCCCGCTTGGTCTCATATTCTTGCCATGTGTTTCATGTGCTATTTTCTACCCGAGTCGAGCGCCTCTAGCCTATGTTCGCGAGTAGTTCCAACTACTCGACTTGTACCGAATCCTACTATATCTTAGCATTGCAGTAGCTAACGGGGTTTGCAATCCTAATTCCCACCCATGGCTTTCTTGGCTATGCAATTGGGTTTCCACACACGACTCTAATGCAAAGAATCATAATACTCAAGTAAGTGCTCAAAACAATAAAAATTTTCAAAAGGTTAATGCAAACCAGAGCTTGCCTTGCTGCTCTTGGTCATAGGCTAGCTGCTCCTCCGGAATAACGAAGTCTAGGACTTCGGGTTCCTCCTCGACCTTAGCGACTACATGATAGAAGCAATACATGTATTAATTTAAATGCAGTTGTATTAACTTTTAAACTTGTGAAGTCTATAACTCTTACTAGACAAGCCCAATGACTGTGAAATTTTTACTGTGGCTTGGTTACAACCTAAACAGAGACTTGGTCAAGTTTTAGTTGCAGCAAAGCTCATTTGAGCCCTCCACAATTAATCATGTAATTGACCTTAATTGAAGGCTTTTAGGGTGTTGTAAGGATTTTCGTGAAACAAACTATGACTTCCTGAAAACTAGATTTTCAGAGGGTTCTAATGGAGTTGGTCTCACTTAATTTGAAGGTTCCTAACTAAAGATATGAGCTAAAAGATTTCAGAGAAAATTCTGAAAATGTTTCTGAACATTTTTTATTTTCTCTGGAACAGTTTCACTAATCACACCATTAGGTGGATCAAATGAGCTCAAATGGGTCTGAAATTTTTATGGTAGTTCAGGGATATTTTGGTGAACATCCCAGGAAAATTTTAGGATTTTCCTCCAAAGGATTCTCCAGTTAAAATTCCTAACAGTTTAAATTTTGAGGAATTAATTCTGGAGAAATATTGGTTTTCATGAAGTGAAACTTGATTTGCTGGAAATTGCTCCGAGAGCTGAAACCAACAAAATTTGGTTCACTCGATTTGGAGCTTCCTAGCCAATGTTATGAGGATTTGAAGTTTGAATGAAAACTGAAAATCAGGGAAAAAGTTTAAATCTGCCGGGGCCCGCAGGGACACGTGTTGAGCGCCGAGGCGACAGCACACGGCGGCCCACAAGGTTTTTTCTCGCCAGCACACCTGATCCCGGCCGCAGCCCGATCCCGATTCAAAATATCTCCCGCTGACAGCTGGGGTCCACCCCCTTCGTCAACCTCTCGCCGCCGCCCGCGCTCCGCCGCCGAGGGACCTCGCCGGAGAGCTCACCGGCAGCTTCTGTAAAGCTCTAAACTTCACGATCTTGGCCGTCCCTGCCTACTTTCACTGGGGGACAGGATTCTTGGGTTAGCTCGTCATGACAACGGCCGGTACATGGTCGGCGACGAGCCACCGCCTCAGAAAAACTTCGGCCGTGTCGGCTGACTCCCCTAGCATCTCAACTACTCGAGGAACCGGTCGGGAAGCATCAGTGGACCTCAGGGAAGGTCGACATGAGCTTGAGGCAGCTCGGGGGAGGCCCAAAGTAGGTCCTCACCGTGCGCCCGATGCCTCCCGTTTGTTCCGCCGTCGGTAAACTTCGAATTACGCCGGGTACAGAGGTCCTCCGGCCAAAGGTTGTGAAGGCAACTTGTGCGTTACCGTGTATAGTTTGTGTGAGAGCGGATTGAGGCCCTCTAATCCCTTCTAGAGTATGAATTTGACGGAACTGTACCCGAAGGTCGTTCTGCCCACAGAAAGGGGAAACTGGAAATTCGCCGCCGGTGAGCAACCACTCGGGCTGTGGCTCGGGGGTGAGCAGCACCGGTCACCAGCGCGTCCAAGGGTGCCTTGGCTCGGGCGTGACAAAGCCCCGGTTGGGCTGTCCACGGGAGCCCGAAGTGCGGCGGCGTTAGGTAACCGGATTGAACTCTCGGTATAGCCGAGATCGACCGGTTTCAGCTGAATTCTAGCAGCGGGGAAGATGGAGGAAGGTTTCTAGTACCTTGCCGTGGCTCTGGAGGGGACGGAGAGGCGGTGATCAAGCTTCCCTGATCAGCTCCGAGTGCTCGGCAGCGATGGCGCGGTTCTGATGCGAGGAAGCAGCAGAGTGTGCAGTGATCGCTCCGATCATGGCGGTGGCGTAGATAAGGGGGCTGTGAGGCGGTTCAGCACGTCGGGGCGGCAAGCAGGTGGTGTCCTGGTCGCCTCTTCGCCGTGGCGGCTGCTCAGTCCGGCGCAAGAACACGAGCCGGGTTTTCAGTCGGTTTGAGTTGGAGTAGTGGCTAACATGTGGGTCCCACTTCCAATTTTAACCTCTGAAATTTACTCCTAATCACTGTTGTAAACAGTGAGCCCCAAAATACCCATGGTGATTCAAATTATTCACCCATGAGCCATTTGAATTGATAAAAATTCAAATTGGGTTTGGTTTGAATGAATTTCAGCACAAGTTCAGTTTTGAATTCAAATAAAGTTTGAATTTGTCCCACTTAGCTCATGTCAAGATCAACTCCAAATGGAGTGAAAATTGGTGTGTGAGCTCACAAAAATGTGTTGAATAAGAATATGCCTCCCACTTTTAAATTCATGGGATAAAAACAGTTTGAATTTGAATATGGTTTCAAACTGCCCTCTTTCTAACTATACCCAAAATGACCTCAAAAAGGTTTTGAATTTGGGTGAAACTTGGCATGGACATCCTTAGCAATGTGTAGGAGTTTTCATATGTCCAGCCCACCTATATCACATGTGGGAAATACCACATTTGCAATATGTGAGTTTGTTCTCTAATGAGCATGTTGATGGTGGTTACTTGCTCTTCATTTGTGTTCATCAACTTACTTCAAATGAAGTGTGTGGTGTGGTGATGAACACTTCAAGTAGGTGTCAAAACTGAGGCCCTTACAGGAACGTCCGTGGCAACCAAGAGGATGGCCACGATGAAGTTCCTGTTAACCCCAGAGCTGGTGAGAACAAACTGGAACCGTTGATGGCCATGCAGAATAAATTTATGCAAACCATGATCCAAACTTTGGGTCAGTTGCAGGCCAACAACAACAACCCCATTCTGGCACCACCGCCACCACCACCGCCGGCTCGTAACAGACTTGGAAAGTTCATGAGGACTCGACCACCCACCTTTGGTCAAGCTAACGACCCCATGGAGGCCGACGACTGGTTGAAATCCATGGAGAAGAAGCTTGCCATAGTACAGGGCAATGACCGAGAGAAGGTTCTTTTTGCGTCACACCAACTCATGGGAGCTGCCTCTGACTGGTCGGATGCCCTATGCAACGCTCATGTCGACCCGGAGACGATCACTTAGACTGAGTTCAAAGAGAGTTTCCACTCTCATTACATCCCTGCTTGTGTAATGATGCTCAAGAGACAGGAGTTCGAAGGTCTCCACAAGGGACAGAGAAGCGTGAATGAGTATCTCAACAAGTTTACGCAACTGTCCCGGTACGCCCCGAAGATGTTAACTCGGACCAAAGGAAGTAGTACCTGTTCATGAGAGGGTTGAATAAAGAGATCCAGGTTCAGCTCCTCAACAATGACTATGCAAGCTTCCAGAAGCTGGTTGACAAGGCTATAGTGGTGGAAAGCAAGATACGAGAGATCGAGCGAGAGTGCAAGAGGAAGATGCCATACCAGCCCCAAGGGAGTAATGTACGACCTCGGTACATGCCCCTAGCCGCACCGCAGTATGGATCGACCGCTCCTGCATACCGCCCTAGTCAGCCACCACAGCAACGATCCGTTGCACAAGCACCTCGTGTGCCTTTGCCTCCTGTGCCCCGACCCAACATGGGCGCTGCTGTTCAAAACCCCCGCCCTAACGTACCTGCTGCCGTGGGCAACAGGGCATGCTTTGCATGCGGGGAAACAGGACACTTCGTGAACCAGTGCCCGAGAAGAGGCCCTGGACCGCAAGGCAACGTGCCCAAGCAGAACCCGCGACCGAACGGAGGGGACAATCAAGGAAACCGTGGACAGCAGTACTATGCTCGCGGCAACGTGAACCATGTCTCTGCTGAGGAAGCACAACAGGCTGAGGACGTCGTAATTGATATTTTTCTTGCCAATTCCAACCCAGCCACCATTTTATCTTATTCTGCAGCATCACGTTCCTTCATATCATCCAAGTATGTTGCCAAGCATAATCTACCCATATCACACATAAAATGTGCTATGTTAGTTAATTCTCCCGGTAGAGAGATGAGGACTAATATAGTATGTCCGAAAGTAAGCCTTAAAATAAAGGGGGTTAGACTTCCTTGCCAACCTCATTCTCTTGGATTCCCAAGGGCTTGACATAATACTTGGGATGGATTGGTTAAGCAAGCACAACGGAGTAATCCAATGTGCTGAAAGGAGCGTGCAGTTGACAAATGAGCACGGTATTCATGTCGAGTTTAAGTCGGCCTAACAAAAAACCGAAAGGGCAATTTGAACCACGTCGAAGGAGCAACATTGGACAGCATTCCAGTGGTTTAGGAATTCTCGGACGTGTTTCTAGAAGAGCTTCAAGGTATGCCACCTGATCGGGACATTGAGTTTGCCATTGATTTGGTACCCGGAACTGCACCCACAGCAAAGAGACCCTATAGGATTCCCACCAATGAACTATTTGAACTCAAGAAGCAAATTCAGGAGCAGTTGGAGAAGGGTTTTATATGTCCCAGCTCGTCACCATGGGGAGCCCCCGTGCTCTTCGTAGAAAAGAAGGATGGGACCCAAAGGATGTGCGTGGACTATAGGTCTCTCAACGAGGTGACAATCAAGAACAAATACCCTCTGCCCCGTATAGAAGACCAGTTCGACCAAATGAAAGGAGCCCGAGTGTTCTCCAAGATTGATCTTTGGTCGGGATACTTCCAGCTGAAGATTAAGCCCTCCGATATACCCAAGACTGCCTTTCGAACACGGTATGGTTCGTATGAATATACCGTCATGTCTTTTGGGTTAACAAATGCACCCGCATACTTCATGTACCTTATGAACAAGGTTTTCATGGAGTACTTGGATAAGTTCGTCGTGGTTTTCATCGATGTCATTATGGTGTATTCAAAAAGTGAGGAGGAGCATGAAGAACATTTGAAATTGACCTTGCAGAAAATGCGTGAGCATCAATTGTATGCCAAGCTTAACAAGTGTCAATTTTGGCTAAAGGAGATATCGTTCCTATGCCACATTATCTCCGAGGAAGGAGTATCGGTTGATCCCAGGAAAGTGGGAGATATTCTTAAATGGAACCAACCGCAAAACGTGAGGGATATTGAGAGTTTTCTTGGGATGGATGGATACTACCGACGCTTCATCAAGGACTTCTCTAAGATAGCAAAGCCTATGACGGAGTTGCTAACGAAGGGAAAAGCCTTCCAACGGACACCAGCATGCCAAAAAAGTTTTGAGGAACTCAAGAAAAGGCTAACCACATCACAAGTTTTGGTATTGCCAGACGTGAGCAAGAGCTTCGACATATATTGTGACGCATCCAAATAAGGGCTCGGATGTGTGCTCATGCAAGAAGGACAAGTGGTAGCCTATGCGTCACGACAATTGAATAAGCACGAGCTTCATTATCCTACACATGACTTGGAGCTAGCAGCAGTAGTGCATGCATTGAAGATTTGGAGACATTATATCCTTGGTCATCGATGCGAGATCTATACGGATCATAAAAGCCTCAAGTACATATTTACACAAACGGACTTGAATTTGAGGCAACGACGATGGTTGGAACTCATCAAGGATTATGATGTTGGAATAAACTACCACCCTGGAAGGGCCAATGTAGTAGCTGATGCATTGAGCCGGAAGGGAGCATGTCACCTACTCACGGTTCGGGAGCTACCACCCGAACTACGTAAGGAGTTCGAACGGTTACACCTCAGATTCTTGAACAACATGAAAGTGATGAAACTCCACTCTTCATTGGAGCAAGAGATAAGAAATGGCCAAGCAACGGATGAGGAGATCAAGGAAATCAAAGAAAGGATCCGACAAGGAATAGAGAAGGATTTCAAGCAAGATGAGAAGGGTACGCTTTGGCTAGGAAAAAGGATTTGTGTGCCTAACGTGAAGCACATCGGCGACATGATATTAAAAGAGGCACATGATTCACCCTATTCCATACATCCCGGAAGTATCAAAATGTACAAAGGACTTGAAGCCTTGTTATTGGTAGGATGGTATGAAAAGGGACATAGCCGAATACGTTGCCCTATGCGACAAATGCCAACGGGTAAAGGACGAACATCAAAGACCCGTTGGATTGTTGCAACCCTTGAAGATACCCAAGTGGAAGTGGGAAGACATCAGTATGGATTTCGTCGTCGGATTGCCACGTACAAAGTTGGGTTATGACTCCATCTGGGTTCTCGTGGACCGATTGACGAAAACAGCCCATTTTCTCCCTGTAAGGGCCAAGTACAACGTTGCACAATTAGCCGAGTTGTACATGGAGCAGATCGTGTGCCGTCATGGAGTCCCGAAGAGGATAGTATCAGATCGAGGTTCTCAGTTTACCTCTAGATTTTGGAGGAAGTTGTAGAGAGCTATGGGTACACGACTGGATTTTAGCTCTGCCTATCACCCACAAACCGATGGACAAACCGAAAGGACAAACCAAATTTTGGAGGACATGATGAGAGCTTGCGCCTTGAAACATGAGCTGGCTTGAAGATGTCGCCTTTCGAAGCATTGTACAGTAGACGGTGTAGAGCACTGCTGTTTTGGAATGAAAACGAAAAGTACCAGGTGTTTGGACCTGAAGTACTACAAGAAGCTAAAAAGCAAGTCCAAAAGATACAGGAGAACTTAAAGGCTGCTCAGTCACGACAGAAAGGCTATGCGGACAACAGGCGAAGGAAGTTGACTTTCGAAGTAGGAGACTTCGTATACCTTAAGGTATCTCCTATCCGTGGCCAACGACGTTTCAATGCCAAAGGCAAGCTAGCACCTCACTACATAGGACCATTTCAGATTTTTGAAAAGCGAGGAGAAGTAGCCTATCAACTAGAGCTCCCAACATATCTCTCCGGCGTACATGATGTGTTTCATGTATCCCAGCTCAAGAAGTGGTTGAGAGTACCAGAGGAGCAAGTACCAATGGAAGAGCTTGAACTTCAAGAGGACCTGACTTATGTGGAGCACCCTGTCCGAATTTTGGACGTAAAGAAAAGGGTCTCAAGGAACAAAGTGATCCGATGGTGCAAGGTACAATGGAGCCATCACACCAAAGCTGAAGCCACATGGGAGCGTGAAGAAGACATCAAGGCAGAATTCCCCCATCTATTCTCTACTAACGAATCTCAAGTGCGAGACTCAATCTAAGGGGGGTAAATTTGTGACACCCTCATTTCTGGTTTCTGCATGTATTCATGTTTCATGTGGAGAAAACATTTTAAAAGAAGTGGGAACAGAGAAAGAATAAAAAAGATAGCTAAAAGAGCAAAATCCAGTTCACCAAGAGCGCCGCAGACACTTCCCGCGGCACGCTGGCCATGTGGCGCCTTCGGAGCTCATCTCCGCAAAAGGGGGAGAGGTCCGACCCCATGTGACATGTGTTGCCCAAGGAGCTAGCCTCTGCGGAGAAGCGAGGCCAGTCCCGCAGGACACGTGTCGACTGCGGAGCTAGTGACCACGAAAAAGAGAGGACCAGCCACGCGGGACACGTTTCGCTCTCGGTGCTCACCTCCGGGAGGTCAGTCACTATTGGACACATGTCGACCTCGGAGTTCGCCTACAAGGAGAAAGGAAGTCTGGAGCAGCTATGACACATCGCAATATCGGAGGTCACCTCCGAAGAGAAGGGAGGTTCGGAAACTGACACGTGGCGTTCGCGGAGCTCTCCTCTGTTGAGAGGTGGAGTCCCGACCCACCAGACACGTGGCTCACACGGAGCTCACCTCTAAAGAAGAGGGAGGTCTCGTCCGCCTGACACGCGGCACAACCGGAGCTCGTCTCTGCGGAAAAAGGGAGCCCGGGTTTCTGCAGGACACGTGGAGCTTCTGGAGCCCATCACCGCGGAGGAAACGAGTTGTGGAGCGGTTTTTGCTTCTGTACGCGTACCGGTACGGGAGGAAACCGACATGAATTCCACAATGTTACCGCACCAAATCAACTAAATATAAGTTGTTAAGATTCAACGACAATTTAAATAGGACACTTATTCGAAATACAATCAGATTAGGACTCTTCTCCTCCCGATTATATATAGAACCCAGAACCTTTGGTCGAATCCACGAACTTCTTTTCCAACTCCTGAGTCAACAACATAGAGCCCTAGCCCCAGCTCGCCGAGTAAACCCTTCGCCGGAGTTTTGTCGAGAGAGATCGCCGGAAGAAAGCCCCAATGATCTGTCTGATGGGAGATGGACCCCGAGACTAAGAAGAACATAAGGTAGGTCTCCAATACCACCTTACGACATCATCGCGTTTTCTTTGCATTTGATCTTTGATTCCTTTCAAACAGAAACTTTTTCATGGACAGATCACTTGTTGATCGGTTTGATCTAGATCTAAAGACAAGATCATCGCCACGTCCACATTTGATCCGAACACCTCTGTTCATCGTAAAACCATGCCATCCATGCTAGAACACGAACAAACAGATCTAATAAAAACTGCACCATAGGATTAACATACATATACATCATTGCATCTTAAAGTAGAGTTTATGCATGATATTGATTGCTGTGGATCTTATATGTGTGTGATCGTGTATAGAAGGACAAGCTCAGGGAGCTACCTATGATGGACTACAACAACAAGATTTTGAGCAACAGGAACCGTCAGAACAAGGCAAGCGCCCCTTGACCATATTGATCCTATGTTTTGGGAAACTATTTTGTTTTGCGAAAAGGTGTGTGTGCTGAGTCAAATATGATGGGAAACCTTTTTATAGGAGTTTACTAGTTTTCGTTAAATCACCCTAGTCGCCAGGGAAGTTTATGAGTCGGGTATGGTTTTAGTTTTATGCTTCGCTGAGTCCATGGGATTGGGAAGCTAGATAGATGTGTCTAGCTAACTGCACTCGTAAAGATAATAAGAATCTGATGTTGTTAATGAACATGGATCAAAGGGAGATCTAGGCAAGCTTGGTTTGTGGATGTGGTAGCATGAGGTGGTGGTTACTTGCCGTAGATCTAAGGACCGGTTCATGCGAGCCATGCCAGGATAACAGTGCCACCACAAGACCAAATATGGGTGCGGCTTAGCTGACTAATTAGGTAAGTTGCTAGATTTTTATGGACCGTGGAAGGCGCAGGGAATGGGAGTCGAGTGAGGACTGCCCTGGGAACTGCATGGCACAAGAGGGGGCCCGTAGGTGGGAGAATGGGAGATTCTAGCCTGCTGGTGAAACCTTAGTGAGTCCATACATCTAGTAGCCCCTTTGTAAAGGCTATTTTGTGATCTCCTGGCCATACACCGACGGTTGTGTACTGGTATAATGGAGGTTCTGCAGTCGCTGACGGGTGACAAAATCAAAAACTTGTGGGTGAAGTGGTACAAACTCTGTACAGTGTAAAACTATCATGATAGCCGAGCTTACGGTCACGAGCGCCTGGACAACCCGCATGATTAGATGGGATGGTTATTGGGATGTTATTGGTTTGGTGATGGTTTGGTCTTTGGATTTGGTTTTCAGGACTGTTGAGTCTGGTAATGAGAATGGTTTCAGACTGTTGAGTCGAAACAAAGAGAATGATCTCGATTATGAGACGGAATCGAATATGAGATGAAATGGTAGTGAATACGAGATGGTATTCATGAGATGGTATTCATGAGCATGAGAAAAAGTTGAGAAAGATTAATGTCTGGAAGAGACATGAAAGGTGGTAAATCATGATGGAGGTATGTTGATGTTTAAATACATGTTGGGATTACATTCATTCAAAGCTAGTTGCTGTTTTTATCATGATTTGTGAAATGAACTTTGCTTTTATGCAATGAGCCTTTTATACCTACCTTGCTGTAAGCTACATATAATATTTTCCCGTACTTGCTGAGTACATGTACTCAAACTTGCATTATTACTTCATCATCAGCAACAGGAGAGGAGTACTATGAAGAACACATGGAGTATTAGGCGTGTAAACTACCCTCAACCTTGCCTGTGGAGTAGAGATGGAGCCGCTGCTGCTGCTTAGTTTGCTTCCACTGCTAGAATAAGACTTCCGCTGCTATAATAGATTAGAGACTTCCGCTGCAATAGAGATTGATGTAATCCAGGAATCCAGAAAATCTACGAAGGCCAAATTAATTTATGACGGCTAACCCTACAACTGTCGTAAATAAGTTTATTTACGATGGCCAGGGTCGAGCCACCATAAATACCACCTAATTTACGACGGCCCGGGTCATCGTAAATAGGCGGTATATACCGGCCGGCCGGGGGTCGGCGCGGGCATTCAAGCCTGCTCCGACCCCGAGCCCGCCTCCACCGTCCGAAGCGCCGCCGACCCCAATCCTGCCGCCGCCGCTGTCACACCCGGTTTTTCTGAAGAACAACCAAGTGAATATCACATGTATGCCAGGATCATTTTCTCATACATGTGATGACAAATAGTGAAGCATCATTTATTACAAGCCAGGTGTCGAATATAAATAAGTCTTACATAGCAAATGTCTCGTTGGACAATAAAAAGTTCATCACAAGTAAATAAACTAGCAGCGGAATATTATTCTTGAGGGCTCCGTCACAGGCGTTGCCCTAGGGTCTCCATGAACCTAGAAACCTTCTTCGGGTCCAAAGTCTTGGTCATTATACACCACCTCATTATCTTGACCTGAGCAGTAATATAAACCAACAAAATATGCAAGGTTGAGTACCAATGATACTCAGCAAGTGTGGGAAAATTATATCATGCATGGATAGAACAAGGAGAGGTTGAACTCATGGTTAAAGCACTACGCAATTAATACCTATCACCTTAGCTTATTAAGCACCTACATTACTACACAGGTGAAATGGTCCCAATCTCCCATCCCATCATCATAATCCAATAACCATAACATCATTTCCAATGTTAAGCTCCCTGCTTAACATCCACAACTCCCAAAACCATCAATCCTCTAATCATGAATAAGTCCAAGCCGCTCTTGACCGTGAGCATGGCTGTCATGACAGTTTTGACTCTGCAGAGTTTGTACCACTGTACCCACATGTAGTGATTTCATCCCCCGTTGCCGGGTGGACTAAAAGAACCTCCATTATGCCAGTGGCTACGAACCACATTCACACTTCCCAGGTGTGTAGCCTGGAGATCACTACGAAGCCTTTACAAAGGGATTCCCGACGAGCGTGGGCCCACTGAGGTTTCACCCCTAATAGCATACAAGAGGCTCCAACCCCGCTGCAGTTGCCCCCTCTTGAGCCTTGCGGTTCATATGGTAGTCCAACTGACACCTACTCCCCGCACCATACAACACACCCATACTACGCCGGGGATACACCTAATTAATTGGCCAAGCTGCCCCATCTCAGCATGTGGTTGGCACTGTAAAGCCAGGTTACATGCTCCATGAACCGGTCCTTAGGATCCAGGCAAGTACTAAACACAAACCCGAGTCTCGTGCACCCAGCACACAACCAAAACATCCAACTTGCCTTGATCCCTACCTCTACATAACTCACAATATCACATTCAGGAGTATGGTAAAATAAACTGATGATCTCATATCCCAATTATCCCATTCTAAGCATGGCTAAGCATATGCATAATAATAAATGACATGATAAACTAAATCCCAACCCAAGCTACAAGGAAACAGGGTAATGCAATTCTAGGGAAACATCCTAGCATGGGTTTCATATTTCAACTGACAATGCAAATAATTCTACCTACACATCCTAGTATAGGATCAAAGTGGTCAAGGACACTTGCCTCCTTCCTGCTGCTCTTGGAATGGGTAGTCCTGATCTTGGAAAGGAAGAACTTGCTCTGGAGCAGGTTCTACATCATACCATCACACATAGCAAAAGAAAAACAACAATCCATAAGACATAGTTCACACTTCCACTTCATACAAACCACACATTCATATTTATGAAAGTCATTCACCATTATATGTGTTGTGGTTACTGTATGTGTGTTGATTTGTGGCTTGCATGCACTTTTAATCATGTGTATATGATTCCTACTTTTATGTTCACATTTATACTTACATACTATGTATATGAGTTTCCAATTTAAATAAATTCCTTATATTCAATTACTACACCTTTTAGCTACCAAGTATGCATGAAAGGTATTTTCCTTCTCCATATGTGTCTTCAGAATTTCTACCAACCCTAAACTGAATTCTTTGGATTTTAGAACTACATTTATCATTTACTAGTTGCTATATTTTCAGATTTATTTCCTACGCCTAAACGTGAACTTTATTATGAAAATAACAAGACACATCATCTAAACAGAATTGGTTCTGATCTAAAATATTTACTAATATATTTTTGACCTTTTCCTCTGATGTAAACTATTTTACAATTATTTTCTCTATTTTCCAGAACTAGTCTTTACTTAAAAATGTGTCCCTAAATGTGAATAATAAATTAAATAGATTCATTTCAGCCCAAAATTTATTTTTATCTCACTCCAAAGTTTTCTAAATACTGAGAAAGTTTTTAATTTAATTTTGACAATATGTTTGTCCCACTTTTTAAATTTTAAACACTAGCCACATATTCAATTTCCTAAATTAAATATTAAACAGGGCTAAAAAGGTAAACTCACCCCACTACAGGGTCTATAATATTATTTTAACAATTTTCAGGGGTCTAGCTATACATAACAGAGGAGTTTTTCCTAATTTTTATTAAGTCCAGGGGCTAAAACTGATTTTTAAATGAATTTACATGATTTTCTGAAGTTTCAGGGGCTAGATCAGAAGTTTCTGGGGCTAGCTCTTATTTCCCGAGAACCCCAGGGGGTAGCACGTAAGATTTCCAGTCTTTATAACGCGGGGCTGACGTAGACCGTCCGATTTAAAACAGACGGCTGAGATTATAACCTCGAACCGGTACGCGGGGATTTAAAGTCTACCGTGCGATTTAAAATAGACGGTGCACAAGCGGCCACATCGTGCACATCCGATAGACGAGCCGGTAACTCTAGTTGATACGCCACTTCGCCTTTCCTTTCCAGAACTTGAAAGGGTCCGATGTATCGAGGTGACAACTTCCCTTTCACCTTGAACCGACGAAGTCCTCTGATAGGGGACACCTTGAGATAGACATAGTCTCCCACGTTGAAAACGAGCTCTCTTCTTCGTACATCGGCATAGCTCTTTTGGCGTGTCTGTGCTATCCTCAAATTGTTGCGAATTCCCTCACCTTCGCCTCGGCTTCTTGTAGTACTTCTGGACCAAACACTTTACTTTCCCCCGTTTGGTTCCAAAATAGGGGAGTTCTGCACTTCCTCCCGTACAAGGCTTCAAACGGTGACATCTTCATACTAGCTTGATAGCTGTTGTTATAGGAAAACTCCGCATACGGTAAGTTCTTGTCCCAACTCCTATTGTTTTTGAGTGCACATGCCCTCAGCATATCTTCAAGGATCTGATTGGTTCTCTCCGTCTGCCCGTCAGTTTGGCGATGATAGGCAGAGCTGAAATTCAGATGGGTTCCCATGGTTTCATGCAACTTCTACCAGAACCTTGAGGTGAACTGTGTCCCTCGATCCGACACAATCTTCTTTGGCACTCCATGGTAACACACGATCCTTGACATGTACAATTTTGCCAATTTGTATCCGCTGTAGCTTTCTTCCACGGGGATGAAATGAGCCACCTTGGTTAGCCTGTCAATGATGACCCATATTGAATCATATCCTGATTGGGTCCTAGGCAATCCCACTATGAAATCCATACGGATTTCTTCCGATTTCCATTCAGGCACTTTGAGTGGTTGCAATAATCCCGCGGGTCATTGATGTTCTGCTTTCACCAACAGACATGTGTCACATAGGGCAACATGTTCCGCGACATCTCGTTTAATTCCATACCACCAATACCAGCTCTTGAGGTCCTGGTACATCTTCGCACTCCCAAGATGAATGCAATAGTCGGAATCGTGAGCCTCCTTCAAAATTATTTCACGGATCTCCTTTACTTCTGGCACACAGATTATTTTCCCGTGCCACACCGTTCCTTGTTCATCCTCTCTAAAACCAGGAGCTTTATTTTCCTTGATGAATTGTCTGATCCCTCGTATCTTCTCGTCATTCTTTTGACCCTCGCGTATGTCTCGCTCGAGTGTGGAATACACTTCCATGGCGATGGCTTCACCACTATTTACCAGGCATAGATTGAGCCTTATAACCTCGTTCTTCAATTCTGCAGGCATGTCCTTCAAGCTCAACTTATTGACCTGCACTTTCCGACTTAAAGCATCGGCCACGACGTTTGCCTTCCCAGGATGATAGTTGATGCCCACATCAAAGTCATTGATTAGCTCTAACCATCTTCTTTGTCTGAGGTTGAGATCTGGCTGTGTAAAAATGTACTTCAAACTCTTATGATCCGTATATATCTCTGTCCTCTTCCCCATCAAATAGTGTCGCCAAATTTTCAATGCGTGTACCACTGCGGCTAGTTCTAAGTCATGTGTAGGATAGTTTTTCTCGTGCTTCCGAAGCTGCCGGGATGCATATGCCACGACATGCCCTTCTTGCATGAGAACACATCCCAACCCGTTTCCATAGGCATCGCAGTACACTGTGAACTTCTTCTGCATATCTAGCATAACCAACACTGGGGCTGTGGTCAATCTTTTCTTTAGCTCCTGAAAACTCGTCTCGCACTGTGGCGTCCATGTGAATGTGATTCCCTTCTCCAACAGTTTGGTGAGGGGTCTCGAGATCTTGGAGAATCCCTCAATAAACCGTCGATAGTGTCCAGCCAATCCCAAGAAGCTTCGAACTTCCCCGACATTTTCAGGGGTCTTCCACTTCTGTATATCCTCGATTTTGGCAGGATCCACGGAGATTCCTCCCTCCGAGATTATATGTCCTAAGAAGGGAACTCTCTTCAGCCAAAACTAACACTTGCTCAACTTGGCATATAGTTGGTGTTCTCTTAGCCTATGCAACACCAACCTTAGATGTTCCTCATGTTCTTCTTCATCTTCGGAGAAGACGAGAATGTCATCTATGAAAACCACCACAAATTTGTCCAGATATTCCATGAATACCTTGTTCATGAGATACATGAAGTATGCCGGGGCATTAGTTAGCCCGAAAGGCATGTCAGTGTATTCATACAGTCCGTACCGAGATACGGAAGCTGTCTTGGGAATATCAGATTGCCTTATCTTGAGTTGGTGGTATCCCGACCTGAGATCAATTTTTGAGAACACACAAGCTCCCCTCAACTGATCAAACAAGTCTTTAATGCGGGGTAATGGGTACTTGTTCTTGATGGTTACCTCATTCAAGGCACGGTAATCCACGCATAACCTTTGGGTTCCGTCCTTCTTGGGCACAAATATCACCGGAGCTCCCCATGGTGAGGAACTAGGACGAATATACCCCTTCTCCGTCAATTCTCTTAAATGATCCTTGAGTTCTTCTAGCTCCTTGGAGTCCATCCGATAAGGTCTCTTGTATATCGAGGCTGTTTCAGGTACTAGCTCAATTATGAATTCCACTTCACGATCGGGAGGCATACCTGGCAACTCCTCCGGAAAAACATCTGGATATTCCCTGATGGTCCTCATTTCCTCAACTTTCACCTCAACTTGATTTAATTTAATGTCCCTCCTAGGCTCGTGTATTGTTATGAACTTTACTCTTGTGCCACTAGGGTGAGTTAGTTCCACCGTTCTGGTCGAACAATGGATGATTCCTTTATGTTTGTCAACCAATCCATACCCAAGATAATATCTATCCCTTGTGAATCTATCACTATGAGGTTAGCAGTAAATACCACCCCATTAATGTCTAGGTTCACTTTGGGACACACTTGTCTTGTCCTTATTTCTCCACCTGGAGAGTTTACGACTAGCATATGGTTCATTTGTGTGGTTGCTAGGTCATGCTTCTTAACAAACCCTTGAGCAATGAACTAGTGGGTAGCACCAGAATCAAACAGCAGGGTTGCAAGGTGTAAATTGGCAGGAAACTTACCAACTACCATGTCGGGTGCCTCTTGCGCTTCCTCCATAGTGACGTGGTTCACCCGTCCTCGCATCACATTCTGCTGTTGTGGCTGTGCGGGCTTCTTCTTTGGGCATTTATGGGCGTAGTGCCCCACTTCACCGCAGCTAAAACATTGCACCCCAACCTTAGGTGCCTGGCCTTTGCTGTCTTGGGGTTGGTTTGGAGGTCCCTGTACTGCGGGTCGAGGTGGATATGCGGGGCGAGGCTGCTGTACAAACTGACGTTGTGGCTGTGCTGGTGCTGCGGGAGGCCTGTAGTTCGGGTTGTACCCTCTTGGTGCTGAGTAGGGTACCGCAGCACGGTTCGTCTACCCTGTAGGTTGCTGCATCAGACGTGGGCGGGTGTTGCTCCCTGAGGCTTGATGTGACCACCCGGCCTTCCTCTTATTCTCATTTTCCAAGGCCTTTAGCTTCCTTTCTACCACAAATGCTCTGTCCACCATCTTTTGGAAGCTTTCATACTCATTTGAGGACATTGCACACTGCATCTCTGCGGTAAGTCCCTCCACGAAACAATCTTGTTTCTGCTCATCAGTCTCTATGTGCCGTGGGGCATAACGGGATAGTTGAGTAAATTTAGTGAGGTATTCCCTCACCGTCATGTTTCCCTGCTGCAGTCCCAAAAACTCCTTCCTCTTGTTTTTGAATTCACCTCTTGGGATGTAATGGTTGGGGAAGCTACGCTTGAACTCTTCCCAAGTGATGTTCTCAGGGTCATGATGGGCAGCCACGTAGGCGGTCCACCAATTAGCAGCAGGTCCATGCAATTGATGAGAGGCAAACAGCACCCTCTAATACCCTTGGCACTGTATGATCCTCATCTTGCTCTCAATGGTATTAAGCCAATCATCTGCCTCCAGAGGTTCAGCAGCACTTGCAAACTTTGGAGGTTGAGTTCCTAGAAACTCACTCAACCTTGGTTGGCGTGGTGCAGCTTGTGGAGGTGGAACTTGATGCAAGTTGGCACCACTTGAGTCAAGTTCTGGATGAGCTGATTCTGATTCTCCAGCATTTGGTGGAGGGGATCAACTCCTTCACGGCGACCACCCCGGTCCTGGCCTCCAGAAAGATGAGGGTTGCATGCCTCATCATTGTTGTTGGCGGGGTTGGCAGCACGTCCTTTTCCTCTTCAGGCCATCTGGCAGAATCAACCAATGTTAATTTGAAAGCATTTAGTATCATCTTACTACTTTCATTTGTTTATACTTTGAAGTGTTGAGGCTTTGTTATACTTTTCTGAGGGTTCAGTTCTCACACAAAAATAAATGCAATATTATTTCATGTGGGTTCACACACCAAAGCAAAACAATCTAAAGACGAGGCTGTGGACAATTGCTCATGGTTTCCACAACTCACGTCACACACCAAGCATTAACACACTATTAACTTAACGTAACGACTCGACTATTCGACATCTTGCTAACTAAGGGAAGGACTCTACACTACTCGTTTTCTTGATTGGCTCCTCGGGATCTTCCTCATCATTTCGGCTGCCTTCTGACTCTGCTTTGGGTGGGGAGGCTGCTGGTGGAGAAGCGCGACGACGCCTGATCGCTCGGCGATCTGGGGAGTCAAGAGTCCATGTATCATTCACGGTGACGCACAGTTCATTCCCCTCTCCTCTTTCTCTCGCCCTCAAGCAGGCTCGCAGCAATGCCTCTGTTTCCTTTAGGGTGTCCCGAACATCCTGAAGCTCTTGCTGACACTCCTGCAGTCGAGTGCTGAGCATAGCAGCATCCTCCAAGCACAAGTCCATGTGCTCATGAGAAGCCCCTTCCTGCACTGGCGGGTACTTGTACTCCGTGGTACCACTCTCACGCTGGAGCACATACATGTACTCAGTCCTGTCCAGGTGGCGACGATAGATGTGACTCTGGCAGGTGATGGCCTCCCAGGTGACATCCTTCTCCGCATCGACCTGTGTCGCTCTACAGGCTGGAGAGCGGTGGATCTTAAGCAGCTGATTTTCGTGTATAATCCTCATCTCTGAACTCCATTTTTCCCTCTTCTCACAGATGGTCCTGGTGGAGTTATAGTGGATGATTAGCTTGCCCATATTGCCGGCGGCTTCGAGCATATGTCGAAGACGGCGCAACAAGCCTCCTACTGCCAATCCGTAGGAAAGGTACGTCACCGGACGGCTCTCCTCTCTTTGGGCAAGGGCAACTACGGGAACTCTCCCCTCTGTGGACTTGCGAGCGGTGCGAATCATGCGAACCATCTAAAACAGAAAGCATTTAAACTTAGGTTAGATAAACTTTTAAACAAAAAATCTATTTAGAATGAAAATTGGGGTAAGATGAAGAAAGTGACTCATTAAATAACACTTTTCAACACACACCTTGTAAAAATAGTTTTTAAGAAAATAAGCCCCTTAAATACGTCCATTTCTACCTAGGTCCACCTTCCTACGCGCAACCTTGGCTCTGATACCACTTCTGTCACACCCGGTTTTTCCGAAGAACAACCAAGTGAATATCACATGTATGCCAGGATCATTTTCTCATACATGTGATGACAAATAGTGAAACATCATTTATTACAAGCCAGGTGTCGAATATAAATAAGTCTTACATAGCAAATGTCTCGTTGGAAAATAAAAAATTCATCACAAGTAAATAAACTAGCAGCGGAATATTATTCTTGAGGGCTCCATCACAGGCGTTGCCCGGGGGTCTCCATGAACCTAGAAACCTTCTTCGGGTCCAAAGTCTTGGTCATTATACAGCACCTCATTATCTTGACCTGAGCAGTAATATAAACCAACAAAATATGCAAGGTTGAGTACCAATGGTACTCAGCAAGTGTGGGAAAATTATATCATGCATGGATAGAACAAGGAGAGGTTGAACTCATAGTTAAAGCACTAAACAATTAATACCTATCACCTTAGCTTATTAAGCACCTACATTACTACATAGGTGAAATGGTCCCAATCTCCCATCCCATCATCATAATCCAATAACCATAACATCATTTCCAATGTTAAGCTCCCCGCTTAACATCCACAACTTCCAAAACCATCAATCCTCTAATCATGAATAAGTCCAAGCCGCTCTTGACCGTGAGCACGGCTGTCATGACAGTTTTGACTCTGCAGAGTTTGTACCACTGTACCCACATGTAGTGATTTCATCCCCCGCTGCCGGGTGGACTAAAAGAACCTCCATTATGCCAGTGGCTATGAACCACATTCACACTTTCCAGGTATGTAGCCAGGAGATCACTACGAAGCCTTTACAAAGGGAATCCCGACGAGCGTGGGCCCACTGAGGTTTCACCCCTAACAGCATACAAGAGGCTCCAACCCCGCTGCAGTGGCCCCCTATTGAGCTTTGCGGTTCATATGGTAGTCCAGCTGACACCTACTCCCCGCACCATCCAACACACCCATACTACGCCAGGGATATACCTAATTAATTGGCCAAGCTGCCCCATCTCAGCATGTGGTTGGCACTGTAAAGCCAGGTTACATGCTCCATTAACCGGTCCTTAGGATCCAGGCAAGTACTAAACACAAACCCGAGTCTCGTGCACCCAGCACACAACCAAAACATCCAGCTTGCCTTGATCCCTACCTCTACATAACTCACAATATCTCATTCAGGAGTATGGTAAAATAAACTGATGATCTCATATCCCAATTATCCCATTCTAAGCATGGCTAAGCATATGCATAATAATAAATGACATGATAAACTAAATCCCAACCCAAGCTACAAGGAAATAGGGTAATGCAATTCTAGGGAAACATCCTAGCATGGGTTTCATATTTCAATTGACAATGCAAATAATTCTACCTACACCTCCTAGTATAGGATCAAAGTGGTCAAGGACACTTGCCTCCTTCCTGCTGCTCTTGGAATGGGTAGTCCTGATCTTGGAAAGGAAGAACTTGCTCTGGAGCAGGTTCTACATCATACCATCACACATAGCAAAAGAAAAACAACAATCGATAAGACATAGTTCACACTTCCACTACATACAAACCACACATTCATATTTATGAAAGTCATTCACCCTTATATGTGTTGTGGTTACTCTATGTGTGTTGATTTGTGGCTTGCATGCACTTTTAATCATGTGTATATGATTCCTACTTTTGTGTTCACATTTATACTTACATACTATATATATGAGTTTCCAATTTAAATAAATTCCTTATATTCAATTACTACACCTTTTAGCTACCAAGTATGCATGAAAGGTATTTTCCTTCTGCATATGTGTCTTCAGAATTTCTACCAACCCTAAACTGAATTCTTTGGATTTTAGAACTCCATTTATCATTTACTAGTTGCTATATTTTCAGATTTATTTCCTATGCCTAAATGTGAACTTTATTATGAAAATAACAAGACACATCATCTAAACAGAATAGGTTCTGATATAAAATATTTACTAATATATTTTGACCTTTTCCTCTGATGTAAACTATTTTACAATTATTTTCCCTATTTTCCAGAACTATTCTTTACTTAAAAATGTGTCCCTAAATGTGAATAATAAATTAAACAGATTCATTTCAGCCCAAAATATATTTTTATCTCACTCCAAAGTTTTCTAAATACTGAGAAAGTTTTTAATTTAATTTTGACAATATGTCTGTCCCACTTTTTAAATTTTAAACACTAGCCACATATTCAATTTCCTAAATTAAATATTAAACAGGGCTAAAAAGGTAAACTCACCCCACTACAGGGTCTATAATATTATTTTAACAATTTTCAGGGGTCTAGCTATACATAGCAGAGGAGTTTTTCCTAATTTTTATTAAGTCCAGGGGCTAAAACTGATTTTTAAATGAATTTACATGATTTTCTGAAGTTCCAGGGGCTAGATCAGAAGTTTCCAGGGCTAGCTCTTATTTCCCGAGAACCCCAGGGGGTAGCACGTAAGATTTCCAGTCTTTATAACGCGGGGCTGACGTCGACCATCCGATTTAAAACAGATGGCTGAGATTATAACGTCGAACCGGTACGCGGGGATTTAAAGTCTATCGCGCGATTTAAAATAGACGGCGCACAAGCGGCCACGTCGCTCTAACCGAGCGCGGGCGGCGCTGCCCGGCGGCGCACGGCGGCGGGAAGCGGCGATCGCGCCAGAGAGTTTCGGGTCTTCGGGAATTCTTCCTAGAACTGTGATTTTATGGCATAGATTGGTGTAGGGGAGGTCGGGGATCTCACCTCGGGGGTTTTCTTGAGCTCGGACGTCCTGGAAGGCGGTCGGCGACGAGGTCCGAAGTGAAACCACGGTGAGGCTCGTCAGCGCTGTGTTTGAACCGCAAGTCACCGAGTTTTCTGCACCTGCAGGGTTCCCCGGAGGCGGTGGATCAAGACCAGCGAGTTAGATCGGAATTTCCGAGCGTAGATCGGCCAGAATTCGCCGGAGGGGCTCGGTTTCTCACGGAGTAAAATCGGCGGATCGCGTGGGAAAAACAGAACGAGGCCGGGGTTTTTATAGACGGGGAAGGGCGGCGGGGTGGTTTAGATCGAGTTTGCGTCGCCCCCGATCGAAATTTGGCTGGGATACGCGAGAATTCCCGATCAGTTTCGATTTGGGTGAGAGAGTCCCGGCGCGGGCGCGAGGAAGAAGAAGGCTGGTGGGCCCCGCGTGTCAGTGGGAGGAAGAGGCACGCGCGGCTGCGGGCTGGCACGGGTGCTGGTTGGGCTGGCTGGTGGGTTTCGGCCCACTGGCCGGTTTTTTTCTGTTTTCTTTTTTTTCTTTTTCTATTTCTTTTCTGTTTTGAATTTAAATTGAATTCCAGTTTGAATTTAAATTGTTGCAAAACATGCAACACGTCCAAAATATTTTAAATTCCCCTCTTAACATGATTTAGGGTCTTAACAAGATTTTTGGGGTGTTACAGCCGCCCAAAGCGCCGCCGCTCCCGGCCCACCGCCCCCAGCTGCCGCTGCGCTGGCCCCCTCCGCCACCAGCCGCCGCTGCGCCCCCCACCCCGCCCCGGCCTCCGCCGCCGCCCCAGCCCGCCTCCCCGGCACCTCCACGCCCTCGGCCTCGGCCGTCCCCGACCCCGGCGGTTCCAGCGCCCTCCCCAGACACCGGCGGCCCCAGACGTTCCTCCCCGACCCGGCGTCCCACTGCCCCGCCCCGGCCCCGAGCTCCCGCGCCATCTAGCATGTCGCAACCATCGAGAAGTTAGTTTTTTAATTTAATTGATAATTGCATTTAGTTTAGTTAATCTAGTTATTAATTTTTATTGTTTAATTTATGCAAATTATTTTATTAGTTTTAGATTGAATTTAATTTAGTTGTTAATTGTTTAATTTATGAATTTTGTTTAATATAGTTGTCAATTCTTTGTATTAGTTTTATATTTAATTTAATTTAGTTGAAAATCATTTAATTTATAAATTTTGTTTAATTTAGCTGTAATTTATTTGTATTAGCTTTATATTTAATTCTGTTTAGCTGTAATCCTCCACGCCACCCGCCGCCGCCCCAGCACCCCCACCTCTGCCGCCCCGTGTCGCCGCCAGGCTGCTCCCGGCCTCCTCCGCCTGGCCGCCCCTGCCGGCCCCTGCCACATCACCGGCCGCACCCGGCCTCCTCCACGCCGCCTCACCCGCACCCCGCGCCTCTGCCACCTCGAGTCACCGCACGGCTGCCCCCGGCCTCCTTCGCTAGCTCTCCATTCACGCACCGTCTATATATTTGCTTTATTTCATTATTTAGTTGAATATTGTGTATAAAATTTAGTGTTTATGATATGCTCTCATGACGGTTAGGTATATATATACATCGTCGTGAGAGCACGTGTAAAACATGTTAATTACGATGGTTTCGGACTGGGTTGCCGCATCGTGACGGCGCTGGGAGCCAGAAGGCCCCCAACCTTCAAGCTTCGAGTACCCAAGGACGTGGAGAGACGCTCAACGAGAGCTGTTGGTCCAGGCTCGGCGCCCGACTGACCTCCATACAACGCCCGACCACTCATCCGCCATGACCCGTCGCAAAAGGGTACAAGGATCACCCAACGACCCATGTCCGGTGCCCAAGCCCCCAAAAGGCCAGTGGTCTTTGACTTCGTCCTTCTCCCATTGTTCTTAAGATCCCGTACATGCCGAAGGATTAGGTCGCATGGACGTAGACCCGCGCGTTGATGGTTACCTCTATTCTCCCGCCTCTCTCTCTTTCATTCTTTCCTCTCTATCTCTCTCTGTCGTTTTCTCGTTAACTTATGAGTATTTATAAAGTATTCTTATAACTTTTAAGTATTATAAAGTATTCTTATAACTTCGTAATTTGTACAGTGCATGAAAGAGCCCGACGTCCATGAAGACTTGTGACAACTGTCATATGGACTGGTTAAAGTTAGAAGCTATCGCTGGCATGACGTCAACGGGTTTCGATTTCGTACAACTGAATTTAAAGCTCTTCATCCTCTTGCAGCAACATGTAATACTGGAGTTCTTAATAGGGCAATCGACTCTCAAGCCCTCGAAACTAATTACTATAGGATCATTAACAAAATCCTTGAACTTAGTTTTGCCGTAAATAAGGAACTTCAAGTCGTCTTCTTTGATTGTGATTCGTTTGACAACAATCATGGAACACGACAAAATGAATTTGGCATGGTGGAAGTCAAACACAGTGAACGACTACGAGGCTATGATATATTTGTCCTTGCACACCAAGTGGAGCAAGTGTATTATTTACCATATATATGTCAAAAGCTTAATGCTTGGTGGGTGGTACATAAGGTGAATCCTCGTGAGCGGTTATATACACTAAGAGATGATGACTACCATGATATCAATGACATTGACGAGGTTTGTCAAGAACAAGAGTTGCCGGACTCATTTTCTATGACACCCGGTTTTGAAAATAGAACCAAGTGAATGCATATGTGTGCCCAGGATCACACATACACATGTACTCCACAAACTGAATTCAGAATATAACCACGAATAAATAGTGTTTAAGTACTTTATTACAATGACTCAATTTGACTCATGAATTTTGGACGTAAAGGAAAGGGTCACGAGGAACAAGGTGATCCGTTGGTGCAAGGTACAATGGAGTCATCACACGGAAGCAGAAGCTACATGGGAGCGTGAGGAAGATATCAAGACAGAGTTTGCTCATCTATTCTCTACTAACGAATCTCGAGGGCGAGATTCAATTTAAGGGAGGTAGATTTGTGACACCCTCATTTTTGATTTCTGCATGTATTCATGTTTCGTGTAGAAAAATATTTTAAAATATGTTCAAAAAGAGAAATAATAAAAAAGATAGCCAATAAGAGCCTATTCCAGTTCGCCGAGGAGCGCTGTAGACAATTTCCGCAGCCGCTGGACACGTGGCGCGTTCGGAGCTCATCTCCACAAAGGGGGAGAGGTCGGTCGCCAAACTGGCTACGTGGCAGGCTCGGGGCTCATCTCTGCGGCAGAGGGCGAGGTACGACCCTGCAGGACACGTGTCGTCTTCGGAGCTAGTCGCTGCGGAAGAGAGAGGAGCAGTCGCGCGGGACACGTGTCTCTCTCGGAGCTGATCTCCGGGAGATCCGGCCTCGCCAGACACGTGTCGCTCTCGGAACTCACTTCCGAGATGTCCGACACTACCAGACACGTGTCACCTCCGGAGCTCATCTCCGGGAGGTCCGACGCTGAAGGACACGTGTCGACCTCGGAGCTTGTCTCTAAGGAGAAAGGAAGTCTGGCGCTGTTAGGACACGTGGCACTATCGAAGCTCACCTCCGAAGAGAAGGGAGGTCCGGCACTGACACGTGGCACCTCCAGAGCCACCTCCGAAGAGAGGGGAGGTCCGGAACTGACACGTGGCATTCGCGGAGCTCGCCTCTGTTGAGAGGGGAGGTCCCGACCCACCGGACATGTGGGGCACGCGGAGCTCACCTATGTAGAGAGGGAGGTCCCGACTCACCAGACACGTGGTGCATGCGGAGCTCGCCTCTGAGGGAGAGGGAGGTCCCGCCCGCCAGGACAGATGGTGCACGTGGAGCTCACCTCCGAGGGAGAGGGAGGTCTCGCCCGCCTGACATGCGGCACAACCGGAGCTTGTCTCTGCGGAAAGGGGAGCCCAGGTTCTCGCTGGACACGTGGAGCTTCCGGAGCTCACTGCCACGAAGGTAACGAGATTTGAAGCAGTTTTTCTTCTGTATGCGTGGGAATCCCCGGTACTGAGGAAACCGACACGATTTCCACAATGTTACTGCACCAAATCAGTTTAAGATAAGTTGTTAAGATTGAAAAACAATCTGAATGGTACTCTCATTCGAATTCCGATCAGATTAGGACTCTTCGTTTCCTCCCTATAAATAGAAGCCAGAACCTTTGGCCGCAACCACGTACTTCTTTTCCACCTCCTGAGCCGACAACTTAGAGCCCTAGCCACCAGCTCGCCGAGTAAACCCTTCGCCGGAGTTTGACCACCAGAGAGATCGCCGACGAGCCCAGAGACGATTTTCATCGCCGGAGGAGAGCCGACGACCTGAGGAAAGACCCGAAGTAAGTAAGGTAGGTCTCCAATACCACCTTACGACATCATTTCTTTGCATCTGTTCTTCGATCCCCTCGAACAGAAGCCTTTTTGTGGACAGATCACGTGTTGATCGGTCTCATCTAGATCTTGAGTCCAGATCATCGCCACGTCCACAATTGATCCCTACACCCCTGTTCATCGTAAAACCCATGCAAGCCATGCAAGAACACGTACAAACTGATCTAATAAAAACTGCATCATAGGATTAACGTACATATGCATCATTGCATCTTAAAGAAGAGTTTGTGCATGATGAATGATTGCTGTGAATATTGTATGTGCGTGATCGCGTATAGAAGGACAAGCTCAGGGAGCTAGCTACCTACGATGCACTACTTCAGCAAGAATTTGAGCAACAGAAAATGCAAGAACAAGGCAAGTGCCCCTTGACCATATTGATCCCATGTTTTTGGAAAACTGTTTTGTTTGCAAAAAGGTATGTGTACTTGAGTCAACATGATGGGAAAACCCTTTGATAGGAGTTTACTAGTTTTACCAAACCACCCTTGTCACCGGGAAAGTTAATGAGTCGGGTATGGTTTTTGTTTTTATGCTTCGCTGAGTCCATGGGATATGGGAAACGAGATAGATGTGTCTAACTAATTGTACTCGTAAAGATAATGAGAAACTGATGTTGTTAATGATCATGAATCGTAGGGAGATCTAGGCAAGCCTGGTTTGTGAATGAGGTAGAATGAGATGGTGGTTACTTGCCGTAGATCTAAGGACCGGTTCATCCGAGCACATGCTAGGATAACTGTGCCACCACAAGGCCAAGTATGGGTGCAGGTTAGCTGAGTAATTAGGTAAGTTAGTAGATTGTTATGGACCGTGGAAGGCGCGGGGAATGGGAGTCGAGTGAGGACTGGCCTGGGAACTGCATGGCACAAGAGGGGGCCCGTGGGTGGGAGAATTGGAGATTCTAGCCTGCCGGTGAAATCTTAGTGAGTCCATACATCTAGTAGCCCCTCTGTGAAACCTTAGTGAGTCCATACATCTAATAACCTCCAGAAAATTTCATAAAGTTCTACACCAAATCTGTAGAAACTTTGAACTACAAAGTCATAGCACATATCACAAATTTTCCAATGGTGTATTACATGACCCTTAGAAATTTTTCTGCAGGAAGTTGTGGTCGAAATACAGAAGATTCCAGAGAGTATTTTTGGTCTCCCCTGTTTCTGGACAGTTAACACTCATCTGAGATTTTCATCCATTTGGAGGGAGATTCTGTTCTGGAGCCCCACATAAAAGTTGTAGAATACTTCAAAACCTTTCCAGAAATGTATCCCTCGCCTCGATTGGTTCAACCAAACAAAAGTTATGCCCTGTTCAAATTAAGTCAAAATTCTGCCAAAAACAGGTGCGATGGTTTCTAAATATTTGAGATGGAAACTATACTCCCAATTGACTCTTAGTTCAATATAGGAGTTCATTAACCACTAATGGAATCCTAGACTCCAAATTTACTCTTTTCTTTGAAAACTTTCTTTTTTTATGCAGTTAATAACTTATTACGGTACTACGTTTCCTCACCAAAACAAAAATCATAACCGGCTTTATACCGGCACATACGTCTCAAGTGGTGGCACTAAAACGATCACTCACACACGTTTTCTAAACGCAATGTTCTACTCTTGGTTAAGGTACCTGCAGAAAATAATCAATAATGAAGCACACAAAGGTTTTTCCATTTCAGGCAGGTCCATATCATAGTAAAAACATACGCCCCGTATCATTGCCATACGGGCCGTCCTTGAGTCAAGTCACGTCTCAAGGTACATGGTCGCGTTTTCACACCACACGACGGGGAACACGAGTAGAGCGCGAACGGGTCATCACGGTTGGGAATGATATCAACCCAACAGATACCACCTACTGCCTCATGACCGTTGAGGCATGCCGATGGCGAGCGCTGCATATGGCCCTTTGAACATTGAACGTTCAATAGTTGCATACTATCGTGTTGCTTACCACACGATGGGGTATTCTCACTTTTGTCTAAAGCACGCTGGAGATCAGCGTTTTCATATGCTCTCAGAACCATAGAGAGGTTCAGAGACTCATATTACTACCGTGCCAAGCCACAGTATACCATTCCATACTATTACTCGTATGGCGAGTTACCACAATTGATCCGCCTGCCGGTGCGTACCTTACCTCTTACCTCTACGTAGGTGCGTCGTTACAGAATTAAAATACTGAATATTAACACACTGTTAGCTTGCCACCTTAAGTAACTATGCTAACAATAGTCCTTATGTGGGCATACTACACGTTCCTCACTTGTATACTTCAAAAATTTTTTAAAATAAGCTCTTTTCGAGCGTGCTATTCCCAATGCGGCTCTGATACCACTCCTGTGGGGAACCCCTTCTGGGATCCACACTCCAGGATACACATTGGGTGGTGCCGTGCGATGCGGCACCGAACAGCATACACGAACAGAACCATAAAGTACAAAGTCTTTTATTTCTAAAGATAATGTCATTTACAAAATATTGTACCACGAGGGTACACGCAGCGGAATATACATACACACTTACTCTCGGTACTAACTATGCAAAAGATATGACGTACAGCCCACAGACGCTTCTTACTAGCTTCAACAAAGATGAGTGCAGCAGCAGAGTTTCCTGTGAGTCTCTGATGGCTCACCGAACAACCATCTTCATAGCAAATTTTATAACCTGCAAAACACTAATAATGCAACCGTGAGCACGATGGCTCAGCAAAACTTAACCGACACTCCGAAACATGAAACTCTACATGCAGGGATTACAAACATAGGAAAAGTATAATGGAATAATGACACGCCTACACGTAAATCCTTACTTTCAGTTTAATAGCAGCAGATTATTATACCTTAGGCAACCCTCACATCGGAAGTCCACATTCAAACAAGAAACGCTTTCCTCCGATATGGTGATGCCCAAAGAAGAAAATAAACTTAATGAGCTCTACAACTACAGCATACATGGTTGGCAATACAATGAATTTAAGAACTTCACATCAGAAATGATTCATCACACTTTATCTGGAAGTTGTTACTACGTCACAACGCAGTGAACTAGTGGTACTCATATAACCGCGAGGGACGGTGATTGCAATCAGGACAAACCCGGAATACACGACACATACACCCGCCTCGAAAGACTCACGCGAGCACTTTCTTACGTTGTATGCAGCAACCTTTCACTCGTCACTCCAATGCTAAACTAGTTCCGCCGACCCATCAGAAGGGCCACTACATGGAACACGTCGAAGTTGCTCCGCTAGCTGGTTTACACCTCTGACACCAACCTCCAAAGGATGGCCGTATAAGTTTCGACACGAGAGTACCCGAGTTACATCGGTTTATCGTGTCCCATACATCCGATATGCATCCGGTACTGTTCAAACTTGTTCAGCAGGGCGGCATACGCATCGGTCCTTAACTGACACAAACAGAGCTACAGCCACACAGGCCCAATGTCCTGCTGCTCCTACTCTCTGCTCGGTCTCATTTTCCATTCCAGAACTTTCATTCTCTAGAATCATACCCCGCCGAACCACCATCCTAAACTCGCGAGTAGCTTCCAACTACCCGACTTGTACCGGATCCTATACAACTTAAGCCTAGCAGAAAACTACACGATGGTAACCTGTTCTACGCTTTAACTCCAAGGGTTTGTGGGTCATGCATTTGGAGTATCAATCACCTTGACCTAATGCACAATACATACTAGACCAATAAAAGTGATACAAAGTAAAATATAACTAAAAGCTGTTAAATGCAAACCGGGGCTTGCCTTATGTTGCTGCAGGTTTAGTTCTACTTTATAGTCAGTAGCTTGGCGACGAGTAAAGCTTCAAGTTTCTGTTCTGAGTTGAATGCCTCTCGAGCTCCTTCGTCGTTTTTCATACCGATATGAACATGCACAGTTTTATGTTACGAGTATATGAATTATAAAACAAATGTGTGTTATGACTTAATGTGACACCCTCATTTTTGGTTTTTGCATGTATTCATGTTTCATGTAGAGAAAACATTTTAAAACAAGTGGGAACAGAGAAAGAATAAAAAAGATAGCCAAAAAGAGCAAAATCCAGTTCACCAAGAGTGCCGAAGACACTTCCCATGGCCCGCTGGCCACGTGGCGCCTTCGGAGCTCATCTCCGCAAATGGGGAGAGGTCCACCGCTAAACTGGCTAAGTGGCAGGCTCGGGTCTCATCCCCACAAAGGGGGAGAGGTCCGACTCCATGGGACACGTGTTACCCCCGGAGCTAGCCTCTACGGAGAAGCGAGGCCAGTCCCGCAGGACACGTGTCACATTAGGAGCTATTCACCGCGAAAAACAGAGGACCAGTCGCGCGGGATACGTGTCGATCTCGGAGCTCATCTCCGGGAGGTCCGGTTCTATTGGACACGTGTCACCACCGGAGCTTATCTCCGGGAGGTCCGTCACTGTTGGACACGTGTCAACCTCGGAGCTCGTCTCCGAGAAGAAAGGAAGTCTGGAGCTGTTAGGACATGTGGCACACCGGGAGCCACCTCCGAAGAGCGGGGAGGTCTGGCACTGACACGTGGCGTGCATGGAGCCACCTCCGAATAGAGAGGAGGTCCCGACCGCTAGATTACGTGGCGCACGCGGAGCCCAACTCTGAGAAAGAGGGAGGTCTCGCTCGCTTGACACACGGCACAACCGGAGCTCGTCTCTTCGGAAAAGGGAGACCAGGCCCCGATCAACACGTGGAGCTTCCAGAGCTCATCACCGTGGAGGTAACGAGTTCTGGGGCGGTTTTTGCTTCTGTACGCATGGGAATACTGGTACGGGAGGAAACCGATACGAATTCCATAATGTTACCGCACCAAATCAACTAAAGATAAGTTGTTAAGATTCAACGACAAGTTGAATAGGACTCTTATTAGAAATACAATCAGATTAGGACTCTTCTCTTCCTGATTATAAATACAACCCAGAACCTTTTGCCGAAACCACGAACTTCTTTTCCACCTCCTGAGCCGACGACTTAGATCCCTAGCCCCAGCTCGCCGAGTAAACCCTTCGCTGGAATTCGGTCGAGAGAGATCGCTAGAAGAGAGCTCAACGATCTGTCTGATAAGAGAAGGACCCCAAGACTAAGAAGAACATAAGGTAGGTCTCCAATACCACCTTACGACATTGTCGCGTTTTCTTTGCGTCTGTTCTTTGATTCCTTTCGAACAGAAGCTTTTTCGTGGACAAATCACGTGTTGATCGATTTGATCTAGAGTCAAGATCGCCACGTCCACATTTGATCCGAACACCTCTGTTCATCATAAAACCCATGCAAATCATGCAAGAACATGTACAAACCCATGCATCATCGCATCTAGTTAAATTTTGTGCATGATATTGATTGTTGTGAATCTTGCATGTGCGTGATCGCGTATAGAAGGACAAGCTCAAGGAGCTGTTTATGACGAGCTGCCACAACAAGGTTTTGAGATCCAAGAGCAATCGGAACAGCCAGAACAAGGCAAGTGCCCCTTGACCATATTGATCCTATGTTTTGGGAAACTGTTTTGTTTGCGTAAAGGTGTGTGTGCTTGAGTCAAACATGATGGGAAATCCTTTTATAGGAGTTTACTAGTTTTGGTTAAACCACCCTTGTCGCCAGAGAAGTTTATGAGTCGGGTATGGTTTTTTCTTTTATGCTTCGCTGAGTCCATGGGATTACGGGATGCGAGATAGATGTGTCTAGCTAACTTCACTCGTAAGAATATTGAGGAACTGATGTTGTTAATGAACATGGATCGGAGGGAGATCTAGGCAAGCCTGGGTTTGTGAATGAGGTAGAATGAAATGGTGGTTTACTTGCCGTAGATATAAGGACCGGTTCATGCAAGCACATGCCAGGATAACAGTGCCACCACAAGGCCAAGTATGGGTGCGGCTTAGCTGAGTAATTAGGTAAGTTGCTAGATTGTTATAGACCGTGGAAGGCGCGGGGAATGGGAGTCGAGTGAGGACTGCACTGGGAACTGCATGGCACAAGAGGGCACCCGTGGGTGGGAGAATTGGAGATTCTAGCCTGCTGGTGAAACCTTAGTGAGTCCATACATCTAGTAGCCCCTTTATAAAGGCTATTTTGTGATCTCTTGGCCATACACCGAAGGTTGTGTACTGGTATAATGGAGGTTCTGCAGTCACTGACAGGTGAGAAAATCACAAACTTGTGGCTAAAGAGGTGCAAACTCTGCAGAGTCTAGAACTATCATGATAGCCGAGCTTACGGTCATGAGCGTCTGGCCAACTTCCATGATTAGTTGGATGGTTATTTTGGGATGGTTTTGGAAGGTTTTGGTTATGGTTTGGTTTTGGTTTTCGGGACTGTTGGGTCTGGGTGATAAGATTGGTTGCATGACTGTTGAGTCATGGCAACGAGATTGGTCTCGGTGTGAGACGGAATTGTTATGAGATGAAATGGTAGCGAATACGAGATGGTATTCGTGAGATGGTAGTGAATATGAGAAGGTATTCGTGAGCAAGAATGAAGTTGATTAATGTCTGGTTGGACATGGAAGGTAATGAACATAATGGAGGTATGATTGGTATTTTAATACATGTTGGGATTATGTTCACTTAAAGTTAAGTTGCTGTTTTATCATGGTTTTGATAAATAACTTTGCTTTCTGCAATGAGCCTTTTTATACCTACCTTGTTGTGAGCTACATATCATATTTTCCCGCACTTGCTGAGTACATTATTGTACTCAAACTTGTATTATTATTTCATCATCAGCAACAAGAGAAGATTACTATGAAGACCAGGTGGAGCATTAGCCGTGTAATCTGTCCTAAACCTTGCCTGTGGGGATGGAGTAGAGATGGAGCCGCCGCTGCTACTTAGATTGCTTCCGCACTAGTTAGAAGACTTCCGCTGCTAGAATAGAGACTTCCTCTGTTAGATTAAGACTTCCGCTGTGAGCATGAGTCCAAGACTCATGAGACATTGTAACAAACTCTGTTATTCGTGATTATATATATCATGAAACTCATGTGGCATAATTAAGCTCATGCTTCATTAATTCAAGGCTTTTGTTGTTGGGACTGTTGAGTCCGGGTGATGAGATGGTTGCATGACCGTTGAGTCATGACATTAGATTGGTCTCGGTGCGAGGCGAAGTTGTTTTATGAGATGAGATGGTAGAGAATACAGGAAGGTATTCGTGAGATGGTAGCGAATACGAGGAGGTATTCGTGAGTATGAATACGAGCTTAATTATCCTACGCATAACTTGGAGCTAGCAGCAGTAGTGCATGCATTGAAGATTTGGAGACATTATATCCTTGGTCATCGATGTGAGATCTATACGGATCATAAAAGCCTCAAGTACATATTTACCCAAGTGGATTTGAATTTGAGGCAACGTCGATGGTTAGAGCTTATCAAGGATTACGATGTTGGAATCAACTATCACCCTGGGAAGGCCAATGTAGTAGCTGATGCATTGAGCCGAAAGGGAGCATGTCAGCAACTCACGGTTCGGGAGCTACCACCCAAACTACGTAAGGAGTTCCAACGGTTACACCTCGGATTTTTGAACAACATGGAAATAATGGAGATCCACTCTGCATTGGAGCAAGAGATAAGAGAGGGCCAAGCAACGGATGAGGGGATCAAGGAGATCAAGGAAAGAATCCGACAAGGAACAGAGAGGGATTTCACGGAAGATGAGAAGGGTACGCTTTGGCTAGGAAAAAGGATTTGTGTGCCTAACATAAGATACCTCCGCGACATGATATTGATAGAGGCACATGATTCACCCTATTCCATACATCCCGGAAGCACCAAAATGTACAAGGACTTGAAAACTTGTTATTGGTGGGATGGTATGAAAATGGATATGGCCGAATACGTTGCCCTATGCGACACATGCCAACGGGTGAAGGCCGAACATCAGAAATCCGCTGGATTGTTGCAACCTTTGAAGGTACCAGAGTGGAAGTGGGAAGACATCAGTATGAATTTCATCGTCGGGTTGCCATGTACTCAGTGGGGATACAACTCCATTTGGGTTATTGTAGACCGATTGACGAAAACCGCCCACTTTCTCCCTGTAAAGGCCAGTTACAACGTTGCACAATTAGCAGAGTTGTACATGGAGCAGATCGTTTGCCGTCATGGAGTCCCGAAGAGGATAGTCTCAGATTGAGGTTCTCAGTTTACCTCTAGATTCTGGAAGAAGCTACAGAAAGCCATGGGTACACGACTGGATTTTAGCTCCGCCTATCATCCACAGACTGATGGACAAACCGAAAGGACAAACCAAATTTTGGAAGACATGTTGAGAGCTTGCGCCTTAAAACGAGGGCGTAGTTGGGATAGGAGTTTACCGTATGCCGAATTCTCCTATAACAACAGCTATCAAGCTAGCTTGAAGATGTCACCTTTCGAAGCATTATACGGTAGGCGGTGTAGAACACCACTGTTCTGGAACTAAACCGGAGAGAACCAGGTGTTTGGACCCGAAGTGCTACAAGAGGCTGAAAAGCAAGTCCAAACGATACGGGAGAACTTAAAGGCTGCTCAGTCACGACAGAAAGGCTATGTGGACAATAGGCGAAGGAGGTTGACTTTCGAAGTAGGAGACTTCGTATACCTTAAGGTATCGCCTATCCGAGGCCAACGACGTTTCAACGTCAAAGGCAAGCTAGCACCTCGCTACATAGGACCATTTAAGATTTTGGACAAGCGAGGAGAAGTAGCCTATCAACTAGAGCTCCCAACCCACCTCTCCGACGTACATGACGTGTTTCATGTATCCCAGCTCAAGAAGTGCTTGAGAGCACCAGAGGAGCCAGTATCAATGGGAGAACTTGAACTTCAAGAGGATCTGACTTATGCGGAACACCATGTCTGAATCTTGGACGTAAAGGAAAGGGTCACCCGGAACAAGGTGATTCGATGGTGCAAGGTGCAATGGAGCCATCACACCGAAGCTGAAGCCACATGAGAGCGTGAAAAGGATATCAAGGGAGAATTTACCCATCTATTTTCTACTAACGAATCTCGAGGGCGAGATTCAATTTAAGGGGGTAGATTTGTGACACCCTCATCTCTGGTGTCAACATATATTCACGTTTTATGAAGAGAAAAACATTTTAAGAAAAATAGGAACAAAGAAAGTTATCAAAAGGATAGCGAGTAAGAGCCGAGTCCAGTTCACATAAGAGTGCCGAAGACAACTTCTGCGGCCGCTGGCCACGTGGCGTGTTCGGAGCTCATCCCTGCGAAGTAGGGAGAGGCCGCCGCTAAGCTGGCTACGTGGCAGGCTCGGGGCTCGTCTCCGCAAAGGAGGAGAGGTCCGACCCTGCGGGACACGTGTTGCCCACGGAGCTAGCCTCTGCGGAAGAAGCAAAGGCATTTTTCGTAGGACACATGTCACCTTCGGAGCTAGTCGCCACGGAAATCAGAGGACCAGTCGCACGGGGTACGTGTCGATCTCGGAGCTCATCTCCGGGAGATCCGGTTCTATCGAACACGTGTCGCCACCGGAGCTTATCTCCGGGAGGTCCGTCGCTACTGGACACATGTCAACCTCGGAGCTCGTCTCTGAGGAAATAAGAGAGGAAATACCGGCACTAATACGTGGCGCACGCAGAGCTCACGTCCCAAGAAGAGGGAAGTCTTGCTCGTTTGACACACGGCACAACCGGAGCTCGCCTCTGTGGAGAAGGAGATACCAGGCCCCGGAGGACACGTGGAGCTTCCGGAGCTCATCACCAAGGAGGTAATGAGCTCTGGAGCGGTTTTTAGGCACAAGGATACCGGTACGCAAAGGAAACCGACCTGGATTCCATGATGTTACAAAAGATAAGACATTAGGATCCAACAATGATCTGAAAAGTACTCTTATTCGGGATACAATCAGATTAGGACTCTTCTCTTCCCGATTATAAATAGAACCCAGAACCTCTGGCCGAAACCACAAACTTCTTTTCCAATTCCTGAGCCGACGACTTAGATCCCTAGCCCTAACTCGCCGAGTAAACCATTGCCGAAGCACAGCAAGGGAGATCGCTGGAGGAGAGCCGAGCGGTCTGAGGAGGACCTCGAAAACCAAGAAGAATGTAAGGTAGGACTCCAGCATCACCTTACATCATCGTTGCATCTGTTCTTTGATTCCTTCCGAACAGAAGCCTTCTCGTGGATAGATCACTTGATGATCAGGTGGATCTGAAGACAAGACCATTGCCACGTCCACCTTTGATCCGAACACCTCTGTCCAAACAAAGCCATACAAGAACACGTGCAAACCAATCTAATAAAAGCTAATCATAGGATAGCATGCATTTGCATCATCACATCTAGTTTAAGGTTTGTGCATGATATTGATTGTTGTGAATCTTGTATGCACATGATCCTACCTAGCAGGACAAGCTCAGGGAGCGGTCTACGACGAACTGCAGCAACAAGGTTTTGAGATCCAAGAACCCCCGGAACAGCAAGAACGAGGCAAGTGCTCCTTGACCATGTTGAACCTATGTTTTGGGTAAAACTGTTTTGTTTTGCGAAAAAGGTATGTGTGCTGAGTCAAACATGATGGGAAAACCTTTTATAGGAGTTTACTAGTTTTGATAAAACCACCCTTGTCGCCAGAGAAGTTTACGAGTCGGGTATGGTTTTTGCTTTATGCTTCGCTGAGTCCATGGGATTGGGAAGCGAGATAGATGTGTCTAGCTAACTGCACTCGTAATGATAATAAGAAACTGATGTTGTTAATGAACATGGATAGGAGGGAAATCTAGGCAATACTGGGTTTGTGAATGAGGTAGCATGAGATTATGGTGTACTTGCCATACATCTAGGGACCGGTTCATGCATGCACATGCCAGGATAACAGTGCCACCACAAGGCCAAGTATGGGTGCGGCTTAGCTGAGTAATTAGGTAAGTTGCTAGAGTGTTATGGACTGTGGAAGGCGCGGGGAATGAGAGTCAAGTGAGGACAGCCCTGGGAACTGCATGGCACAAGAGGGGGCCCGTGGGTGGGAGAATTGGAGATTCTAGCCTGCCGGTGAAACCTTAGTGAGTCCATACATCTAGTAACCCCTTTGTAAAGGCTATTTTGTGATCTCTTGACCATACACCGACGGTTGTGTACTGGTATAATGGAGGTTCTGCAGTCGCCGACGGGTGACAAAACTACAAACTTGTGGGTAAAGGGGTGCAAACTCTGCAGAGTCCAAAACTATCATGATAGCCGAGCTTACGGTCACGAGCACCTGGCTAAACTGCCATGATTAGTTGGGATGGTTATTGGGAAGGTTCTTGGTTATGGTTAATGAGTTTGGTTATGGTTTGGTTGTTGGGACTGTTGAGTCCGGGTGATGAGATGGTTGCATGACTGTTGAGTCATGACATGAGATTGGTCTCGGTGCGAGGTGACGTTGTTTTATGAGATGAGATGGTAGTTGTAAGGGCCTCATTTTTTGACACACATTTGCGGTGTTCATCACCACACCACACACCACATTTGAGGAAGAATGATGAACACAAATGAAGAGCAAGTAACAATTATCAACATGCTCATTAGAGAACAAACTCACACATTGCAAAAGTGGTATTTCCCACATGTGATATAGATGGGATGGACATATAAAAACTCCTACACTTTGCTAAGGATGTCCATGCCAAGTTTCACCCAAATTCAAAACCTTTTTGAGGTCAGTTTGGGTATAGTTAGGAAGAGGGCAGTTTGAAACCATATTCAAATTCAAACTGTTTTTATCCCATGAATTTAAAAGTGGAAGGCATATTCTTACTCAGCACATTTTTGTGAGCTCACACACCAATTTTCACTCCACTTGGAGTTAATCTTGACATGAGCTAAGGGGGAGAAATTCAAACTTTATTTGAATTTCAAACTGAACTTGTGCTGATATTCATTCAAACCAAACCTCATTTGAACTTTGATCAATTCAAATGGCTCATAGGTGAATAATTTGAATTGCCAAGGGTAGTATGGGGTTCACTGTTTACAACAGTGATTAGGAGTAAATTTCAGAGGTTAAAACTGGAGGTGGGACCCACATGTCAGCCACTACTCAGATCAAACCGACTGAGACTTTTTCACTCGGGTCGCCGAGCCGCAGCGGTGATCGCCACCGAGGCCAGCCGCCGCGCCAGCAGCTGCTTGCCCACGCGCGGGCGTGAGGCGGTGCAGAGCCTTCTTAAGGCGCCTGCCCCCCTCCTCGGCCGAGGCACCACCGTTCTTCCCCGCAAGAACTCAGCGCCGGCCGAAAACTTCCGCAGCTCGGACTTGATCGGAGAACGCCGATCGCAGCTCCCTCCGTCCACTCCAGAGCCCCAGCAAGGTACTAGAGACCTTCCTCCGTCCTCCCCGTTGCTAGAATTCGGTTGAAACCGATTGATATCGGCTGTGCCGAAAGATCAAATTCGGGACTTGGAACCGCCGCACCTCGGGCTCTCGTGGACAGCCCAACCAGGGCGTTGTCACGCCCGAGCCAAGGCACCCTTGGACGCGCGGGTAACCGGTGCTGCTCATCCCCGAGCCACAGCTCGAGTGGTTGCTCGCCAGCAGCGAATTTCCACTTTTCCCCTTTCCGTGTGCAGAACGACCTTCGGGTACGATTCTGTTTAATTCGTGCTCTAGAAAGGATTAGAGGGCCTCAAGCCGCTCTCACACGAGCTAGACACGGTAACGCACAAGTTGCCTTCACAACTCTGGGCCGGAGAACCTCTGTGCCCGGCGTAATTTGAGGTCTACTAATGGCGGAACGAACGGGCGGCATCGGGCGCACGGTGAGGACCTAATTCGGGCCTTCCCCGAGCTGCCTTGAGCTCATGTCGACCTTCTCTGAGGTCCACTGATGCCCCCCGACCGATTTCCCAAGTAGCTGAGGTGCTAGAGAAGTCATCCGACATGGCCGAAGTCATTCCGAGGTGGCGGCTCGTCGCCGACCATGCTCCGGTCATTGTCATGAGCAGCTGACCCTAGAATCCTGTTCCCCGAGTAAAAGTAGGCAGGGGCGGCCAGAACCGAGAAGTTTGGAGCTGTACAGCAGCCGGCGGCGAGCTCTCCGGGGAGGTCCCTCGGCGGCGTAGCGCGGGCGTCGCGAGGTTGAAGAAGGGGGTGGACCCCAGCTGTCAGAGGGAGATATTTTGAATCGGGATCCGGCTGCGGCCGGGGTCGGGTGTGCTGGCGCGCAAAATCCTTGTGGACCGCGGTGTGCTGTCGCCTCAGCGTGCGACGCGTGTCCCCGGGGCCCACGCGCGAGTTTAAACTTTTCCCCGATTTTCAGATTTCCTTCAAACTTCAAATCCTCATAACTTTGGTTAGAAAGCTCCAAATTGAGTGAACTAAATTTTGATGGATTCAGCTCTCTGAGTACTTTCCAGAAAATCAAGTTTCACTTCATGAAATTCCTTATTTCTCCAGGATTAATTCCTCAAAATTTAAAATGTTAGGAATTTTAACTGGAGAATCCTTTGGAGAAAAATCCTGAAATTTTGCTGAGATGTTCACCAAAATATCCTTGAACTACCATAAATATTTCAGATCCATTTGAGCTCATTTAATCCACCTAATGGTGTGATAAGTGAAACTGTTCCAGAGAAAATAGAAAATGTTCAGAAACATTTTCAGAATTTTCTCTGAAATTGTTTGGCTCATATCTTTAGTTAGGAACCCCCAAGTTAAGTGAGACCAAATCCATTAGAACCCTATGAAAATCTAGTTTTCAGAAAGTCATAGTTTGTTTCATGAAAATCCTTAGAACACCCTAAAAGCCTTTAATTAAGGTCAAGGACATAATTAATTGTGGAGGGCTCAATTGAGCTTTGCTGCAACTAAAACTTGACCAAGTCTCTATTTAGGTTGTAACCAAGCCACAGTAAAAGTTTCACAGTCATTAGGTCTGTCTAGCAAGGGTTACAGATTTCACAACTTCAAAGTTAATATAAATGCATTTAAATTGATACATATGTTTCTTATATCATGTAGTCGCTAAGGTCGAGGAGGAACCCGAAGTCCTAGACTTCGTTACTCCGGAGGAACAGCTAGCCTACGACCAAGAGCAGCAAGGCAAGCTCTGGTTTGCATTAACCTTTTTACAAATTTTTATTGTTTTGAGCACATACTTGTTTCCTTTATTCTGTGCATTAGAGTCTTGTTTGGAAGCCCCACTGCATAGCCAAGAGAACCATGGGTTGGGTTTAGGATTGCAAACCCCGTTAGCTACTGCATTGCTAGGATAGAGTAGGATTCGGTACAAGTCGAGTAGTTGGAACTACTCGCGAGAATAGTCTAGAGGCACATTGCTCGGGTAGAGATAGCACATGATACACATGGCAAGAAAATGAGACCGAGCGGAGAGTAAGGTCAGCAGGACTTTGGGGCCTGTGTGCTGTAGCTCCGCTTGTGTCGATTGAGGACCGAGCCGTGTGCGGGCCTGTTGAACAAGCTAGAACAGTACCGAAGATCTACCGGCTATATGGGAACCGGTAAACTGATGTAACTCGGGTAGCTGGTTATTGAGGCATTGCCCGTCGTTCAGAGGGTAGGTTGAGAGCTTGAGGTGTAAATCGGCTGGCGGCACGGAGATGCGCGTGCAGAGACCTCTTGCTCAGGACGATGGGACCGGTTCAATATTTGGCTAACGGGTGAAAGGTAGTCGCGTACGGTGTCCGTGATGGTTGTTGTAGGCAACATCGAGTACGGGCGTACGTGACAGGTTGTTCGGGTAAACCTGCAGGTGTAAATCGATTATAATCGCCGTCCCTCGCAGTCAGTGAGTACCACTTGTTCACTGTACCATGACGTAGAAAGAACAGGCTAGTTACATGTTAAAATGTTGCTGATTGAAAGCTGGACATTGATTGTTAATGATATGCTGTAGCTTAGAGCTAACTAAAGTTCTTTTCAACTTTGGGCAAAGTACATGAGAGAAATGCGTTTCTTGTTTGATTGCGGCTCTCTCATGTGCCTTAGCGTAAGGTTCTCCACAACCTGCTGCTAAAACTTGAAATTAAGGTTCTACTAATTAGGCGAGTCCCTGCAACTGATTTTTACCTCATGTAACCCATTACCCTCATGTAGAAGTTCCATGTTTAGGTGAGACGGGTCAGACTTGCTGAGCCTTTGTGCTCACTGCTTGTGTTTGAAGCTTTTGCAGGGTTCTATGAGGAAGGGACTCCCGAAGAGGAGACGGAACCCCAGGAGGGGAACCCCGTCGAGTGGGAGTCATGCACGCCGCAGAGTTAGTGTGCGTGTGTGCTAGCAAGGGCACGTCCAAGGGCTGAACGTGCACTTGATGCTTAGTCTACGCCCGCGAGTGACTGAACTTATTTTGATGTAAACATGTTCATAACTTGTTTATGTAATAAAATTTCGCTTCCGCCTTGTACCTTTGACGTGTGTTATACGGTGCTGTGCAACGCAGCACCCCTCAGCGTGATCCTGGCTCGACAAGACCAATGGGGTCGTGTCAGCGTGGTATCAGAGCTCGCTTGAGGTTTAACACAGTACAAAGGTCTTCTTTTTCAAAAATCCAGTGAGGAACGAGTTAGTAGCCCGTATAAGAATGTTATTAGCATATAGAAAGTGGCATATTAACCTATTTGTTATGTCATAAAATCGTGCATCTCGGGATGTTCATGTTTTGGGGGGTGCACGTAAGCGCTGTCCACCAGTGCGCACAAGCTGAAGGGTGGAGCCCCACGGGTGGCAAGTAACCCGACCCGTTTTGATATCCTCTACGACTCTTCATGTCGTTTGGGGTATTCGAGCAACGTCTGTCCCTGGCGTGCGTGGTGCAACTTGGGAGACCCCGTCACGTGGTCTGAAACGTGAACACGTAACTCAAGGCGTGGTTGGCTTGAGAACATCCGGGCGAGTGATGACGGCCGGGTGTACAAACTGTATGGATTCCGGGCTCGGTGTGCAGCCGAGTCTGATGATTGTTTGAGTTTCTGCAGGAAGCCTGACCACGAAACGGTAGACGTGTAGGATCCGTGTGCGAGTGACGTTTAGTGCCACTGAAGTAACGAAGCCGGCTAAGTCCGGTATAGGTTTTCTTTGTGAGGACGTAGTACCGACATAATTTGGTGACGCATCGACGTCACACCCCACTAAATGAACAACTTCATGGTAAAACTTGAAAGTTTTGATCCAAAGTAGTAAAACTTGATGTAACTCCTTCCCTTGTACAGGATATTCAAAGTTAACAAGTTTTCAACTTATAGGATGTTAAGGACAGAGCACTCTGTTTTCAGCTGAATCAATGCTGGAGTTAATCAGAGGTTAGAGGTTGAGTTCTTTCGAGGTTGGGGTCGTATGATACATTTCTGGAAATCTTTGGAAGAGCTTTACAATTTTTCTGTTGAGTTCCAGAGGTGTTTCATCACTTAACCACTCAAAAAATGCAGTAGAGTTGAAACTGTCCAGAAAACAGGACAGAGCAAAGACTCTCTGTAAACTCTCTGTAAAATAAGCATAACTTCCTGCATAAAAATCCAAAAATAGAAAATGAGGTAGTTCTGGAAATCATATGAGATGGGTTACAACTTTGTAACAGAAAGTTTTGTCAGAGTAGGAACAGAAGTAACTGGGATTCTTGGATCAAATCAGTACCTAAGGCAGGGAGGTGCTGTCCAATTGTTTCCAGAAATTCTGTTAACTTTGACATCTCATAACCTTTGAACCAGGACAGATCTTAGGCCATGCAAATACTGGCTGGAAAGCTATTGAAATTAGCTTCAACTTTGATGTTGAGCTCCAGAATTAGTTTTGCCTTTAACATGGCCTAAATCAGGTTGAAATGGAAACTGGTCAGGGCTGTCATGGGAACAGCAGATCAGCAGTAAAATTTGTTTAAAATTTGAACTATGTTTCCAAGTTTTATGGGTTCAATGACATGTCTTATGTTATAACTCAATGGTTTACTGTTTAAATAAATATTTGACATTTCTCAAATATATTTTTACAGATGGCAGCAGATAAACAGTTGGAGAACGGGTGGGTAGTTCACACTGTTCTGACCGTAGCGGCTACCCGGAAGCATTGTGGCAAATGCTCCAATATTTCGGGTACAATCAGATGCCGCAGTACTTCGCCAAAGAAGATGGCGAAGGGGGGAACAAGGCATGGACGATCCATGTCCAGGTTCCTGCAGGACCTACGCCACCCGGTTGGGTGCCATTCACCGTCACGGTGAGAGGAAGACAACCGGAAGGGATGTGGCAAGTGGCGGCCCGTGACACTATGTCACGTTTCTGCCAACTACACGTGCAGGCTATGGAGGGCACTCCATATGCACTCGTTCCGGTGGAGGGACGAGCTCAGCATGTGTGGGAAGAGAGGTACCTGGAGGCAACAGACCCGAGTTGCCCAAGGTACAACCCCGCGGAGGCAAATCTCAGCCTCCAAATGAGGGCGGGAAACGCTGTGATGGACAGCCAAGCTGTTCATACGGAGCATCTCGCCACCAAGCTCAAGGAGAGCACAAGCCGTGGAGATCATTTCGAGAGTGCTCACAGCGCACTCCGCAATGTGCTCCTTCCAACGATTAAGTTACTGAATGAACAACACAATCAGTTGCGTCGTCTGAAGAAGGCAAAGAAGAAGAGCCGTGTTGACATCGCAGCGTTGCAAGAGCTGGTGCAGACCCTAACCCAGAAGAATGAGGACCTTGCTCAAGAGCGGGACGACGCTATCGAGGAAGGCCAAGGCTGGGAAGAGGACTACAACCAAGCTATGGACGAGGTGCATGCTTTGCAGGACCTCGTGCCCCCGGTGTTAGGCGTACCGGTAGTCTTGGGTCTTCCAGCAATGGGAGAACCCGGGATGGGAGAAGAGGTGGTAGACCCAGAGCCACCAGCAGAGGTACCGGAGGAGGACGACCCACAGGAGGTCGAGTTCTACTCCGAGTAGGGGGTTACGGTTGCCAAGTAGGGCAGCTAGGGTAGCGTAATCCAACTTTTGTAATCGGTGACATGTCGTGTAGACAGTAGCGTATGTATAGGTAGTGACGACATGAGCACGACTTCTCGGAGATCCGAGAATAATGTATCTTGTATAAAGTTTCTGCTTTATCAATATATGTGAATGTTGTGCAAATTAATCATGTGTCACTTCAATACCTACTGTTGCGTATGGAATTTTAAGTAAGACATGTGCTAATTTCTGCTGTTTTGAATTTCAGAATGACGCGTACTCGTGCCAACCCTGACGTTGGGGGTACCAGTCAAGGGGTAGAGACCTCCCAACCACCTCCCGAGGACTCCTCGGGACAGCAGCAGCAACAGCAACAGCAAACACCGCCACCGCCACTGCCAACGGTTACATTGGCCGACATTGTCGCGGCAATGGCGGGCTCGCATCAGCAGCACACAGAGTTGCTGCAGACTCTCATCGCCAATACGTCTTGCCCAGAGAGACGTCAAGATCGTGAGGAGCGCCAACAGAGCTCCTACTCCGACTTCCTGGCGACTCATCCCCCTGTATTCTCAAGGGCGGATGAACCACTTGACGCGGACAACTGGCTCCGCGCCATAGAGATGAAGTTCGGGCTGCTCCAAATCAGCGAGCAGCGCAAGACTCAGTTCGCGGTCCAGCAGCTCCAAGGATCCGCGAGCGCGTGGTGGGCCAACTTCTGTGCTTCACAACCCGCCGACCGAGTGTTGACCTGGACGGAGTTCCGGACGGCCTTCAGGGCCTATCATATACCGCCAGGTCTGATGAAGAGGAAGACACAGGAGTTCTTACACCTGCAACAAGGGAGCCGGAACACGCTGGAATACTCCAGGGCGTTTAACGATCTCGCGCTATATGCGTCGTATCATGCTGATACCGACGAGAAGCGGCGAGACCACTTTTACCAGGGGCTTAACCCGCTCCTGAAGGACAAGTTGGCGATGTTCAATCGCGGCAGCCTCAACGACATCATTGATGCTGCGATTGTTCAGGACTCCGGCAAGGAGTTAGCGGCGGCAGAGAGAAAGCGAAGCGCGCCGCAGAGCAGTGGAGAAGGAGGCGGTCCTTCCCAGAAGTATCGGATGGTGAATCGCCCACCATCAGGTCCACGCTGGCAACCACCACAGCGGTCGATGCCGTTCCGCAGTCGGCCGTACTCTTCACCGGCATTCCGGCCGGCAGTGCCAGCACCACCGCAACCACAACAGCAGCAACGGGCGATGCCGCGTGCGTTTGCACCTCAGCAACGCATGCCGGGCTTTCGTCCACCGAGTACTCCACCAGCAGCGGCCACATGTTACAAGTGTGGTCGTCCAGGATACTTCGCGAGCAGTTGCCCGGAGAGGCAAGGCGGCGGAGTGACACCATAGTTTACGGGGAGGAATCAACCCCGGAACCCTACTAATGCGCGGCGGGCAAACCCTAGGCCCGGCACTGTCCACCAACTTGCCATTGAGGACGTGCCAGAGGGCGAGCCAATCCTTGCGGGAATGTTCCAACTCCACCAGCATCCCGCTATAGTACTGTTTGATTCAGGCGCCACGCATAATTTTATTAGCCAAGCTTTCATTGCTAAACACAGTTTGCCAATACTACCCACCGATAGTCCATATTTAATTTGTTCACCGGGGGGGGAATATTTCGGCAAGCGTAATGGTCTCCAAAGAACCATTATGCTTAGCGGGTAGAGTGTACCCCACGTCTCTCATTATCTTAGAGGGACAGAAGGTCGATGTCATCCTAGGGATGTCGTGGTTAACCCGCCACGGCGCTGTTTTAGACACCGTCCTTCGAGTCATGCACTTAAACTCAGAGGTGCACGGTTCTCACTCATTATTTCTGGACAGTCCAGAAATAAAACTTTCAAGTGTCTATCAGCCCACAACTATCAGATTGGAAGACATTCCAGTGGTCCGAGAGTTCCCTGATGTATTTCCGGATGATTTACCGGGAATGCCACCCGATAGAGAGGTGGAGGTCAAGATTAAACTTGCACCGGGAACCATGCCAATATCCCGAAGGCCGTACAAAATGGCGGCCAAGGAGTTGGCTGAACTGAAGACTCAGCTCACGGACCTTCTGGAGAAGGGTTTTATTAGGCCGAGCTCCTCGCCATGGGGCTGTTCGGCATTATTTGTCAAGAAGAAGGATGAGACGTTGCGGCTTTGCGTGGACTACCGTCCATTAAATGCCGTAACCATCAAGAACAAGTACCCGTTGCCACGGATCGACATGTTGTTTGATCAGTTGGTCGAAGCAAAGATCTTTTCCAAGATGGATTTAAGATCCGGGTACCATCAGATTAAGATAAGGGCGGAGGACATTCCAAAGACAGCTTTCTCGACAAGGTACGGACTTTATGAGTACCTGGTCATGTCCTTCGGCCTCACCAATGCTCCAGCTCACTTCATGTACCTAATGAACTCGGTATTCATGCCGGAGCTGGACAAGTTTGTCGTGGTCTTCATCGACGACATCCTGGTATATTCCAAGTCGGAGGAAGATCACAAGAAACATTTGCGTATAGTCTTGCAACGGCTGCGGGACCATAAGTTATACGCAAAATTCAGCAAATGCAAGTTTTGGATATCACAAGTGCCTTTCCTCGGGCATATCATCTCAGCGGAGGGTATCGCTGTGGACCCGAGCAAGATCACTCAAGTGCTGAATTGGAAATCCCCGAGAACTGTTCACGAGGTACGGAGTTTCCTCGGACTCGCGGGATATTATCGGAGGTTCATTCCGAACTTCTCGAAGATTGCCAAGCCAATGACAGAGCTGCTGAAGAAGGCTACCAAATATGTTTGGAGTCCAGCATGTGAAGCAGCATTCAAGGCTTTAGTCAAGCACCTGACATCAGCACCGGTTTTGGCGCAGCCAGACACAACAAAACCGTTCGATGTGTACTGCGATGCATCCGGCATTGGGCTCGGATGTGTGCTGATGCAAGACCGAAGAGCGATCGCGTATGGATCATGGCAGCTTAGGAACCATGAGCAGAATTATCCTACTCATGACTTGGAGCTCGCTGCTGTGGTACTTGCACTAAAAATGTGGAGGCACTACCTACTCGGTAACCTCGTACATTTATATACCGACCACAAAAGCCTCAAGTACATATTCACTCAGAAGGAGCTGAACATGAGGCAACGAAGATGGTTAGAACTGATAAAGGATTACGAAATAGAGATCCATTATCACCGGGCAAAGCAAATGTAGTGGCAGATGCGCTGAGCCGCAAGTCACACGTCAATAATCTGACCATCACACCGTTGGAAGAGAGCGAACCACCACTCCATGTGATTCCACACGGAGCTCTCTACAACCTAGCTTTGATCCCCACCATCCGTGAAGAGATAGCGGCAGCCCAGAAGAATGACAAGGGCATGTCACATTTGCGGAGACGTGTAGATAGTGGGGAGCTGAAATGTTTCCGGAAAGACGGAGAAGTCGTCCTATGGTTCAAGGACCGGATCGTCGTACCCCGTAACCCGGAACTACGGAAGAAGATCTTTGATGAGGCTCACTTATCAAAGCTCTCTATTCACCCCGGCAGCAACAAGATGTATCAAGAATTCAGAAGCAAGTTTTGGTGGACACGGATGAAGCGAGAGACTGCAAAATACGTGTCCGAGTGTGATACATGTCGAAGGGTGAAGGCAGACCACTTGCGGAAACCGGGACTGCTACAACCACTGGGCGTTCCTGCCTGGAAGTGGGAGGACGTGAGCATGGATTTCATCGTCGGTTTACACACCACCTTACAGAAACATGATTCTGTGTGGGTGATCGTCGATCGGCTCACCAAAGTTGCCCATTTCATCCCGGTCAACACCAACTACAACGCCAAGAAGTACGCTGAATTGTACATCTCACGGATCCTATGCTTGTACGGCGTACCCCGTACTATCATATCGGATCGGGGCACTTTATTTGTGTCCCGTTTTTAGGAGCAGCTGCACGCTGCCTTGGGGACGAAGCTGATCCGTAGTTCAGCCTACCACCCGCAGACGGATGGGCAAACGGAGCGGGTAAATCAAATCTTAGAAGACATGCTACGAGCTTGCGCTATCAACCACGGCAAGAATTGGGATGATCACTTGCCGTTAGCCGAGTTCTCGTACAACAATGGGTACCAAGCCAGCATCAAGATGGCGCCCTATGAGGCGCTATACGGAAGAAAATGCCGCACACCATTGAACTGGTGTGAGTCTGGCGAAAGGGTTACCTTCGGGATTGACCTTGTCAACAACGTGGAAGAAAAGGTTCGACTGATTCAAGCGAACCTAAAAGCCGCTCAATCCCGACAGAAACAGTATGCGGACCGGAGAAGGCGCCCATTACAATTCGAAGTTGGAGAGCACGTATATCTACGGGTATCTCCAATGAAGGGCGTAAACAGATTTGGGGTGAGAGGAAAGTTGGCACCCCGATTCATCGGTCCATTCCAGATTACCGAAAGATGTGGATCAGTGGCATACCGGTTGAAATTACCAGAAGCACTTTCCGGTGTGCACGACGTCTTTCATATTTCCCAGCTGAGGAAGTGTCTCAAGCTATCAACTACCGTTCAGCTGGAAGACATTGAAGAACTGCAACCGGATCTCACCTATCGGGAGGAACCGGTGCAGATTATTGATGAAAAGGCCCGAACCATACGCAACTGTACGTTGTGGTTCTACAAGGTTCTATGGAGTAATCACTCCATGGACGAAGCGACATGGGAGAGCGAAGAATTCTTTCGCACTAACTACCCCGAATTTTTCACGTCGCATATCCGGTAATTTTCCACCGTCCTCTCTCACATTTTCACCTTATAATCTCGGGACGAGATTCTTTTAAGGGGGGAGGAATGTAAGGGCCTCAGTTTTTGACACACATTTGCAGTGTTCATCACCACACCACACACCTCATTTGAGGAAGAATGATGAACACAAATGAAGAGCAAGTAACAATTATCAACATGCTCATTAGAGAACAAAATCACACATTGCAAAAGTGGTATTTCCCACATGTGATATAGATGGGCTGGACATATAAAAACTCCTACACTTTGCTAAGGATGTCCATGCCAAGTTTCACCCAAATTCAAAACCTTTTTGAGGTCAGGTTGGGTATAGTTAGGAAGAGGGCAGTTTGAAACCATATTCAAATTCAAACTGTTTTTATCCCATGAATTTAAAAGTGGAAGGCATATTCTTACTCAGCACATTTTTGTGAGCTCACACACCAATTTTCACTCCACTTGGAGTTAATCTTGACATGAGCTAAGGGGGAGAAATTCAAACTTTATTTGAATTTCAAACTGAACTTGTGCTGATATTCATTCAAACCAAACCTCATTTGAACTTTGATCAATTCAAATGGTTCATGGGTGAATAATTTGAATTGCCAAGGGTAGTATGGGGTTCACTGTTTACAACAGTGATTAGGAGTAAATTTCAGAGGTTAAAACTGGAGGTGAGACCCACATGTCAGCCACTACTCAGATCAAACCGACTGAGACTTTTTCACTCGGGTCGCCGAGCCGCAGCGGTGATCGCCACCGAGGCCAGCCGCCGCGCCAGCAGCTGCTTGCCCACGCGCGGGCGTGAGGCGGTGCAGAGCCTTCTTAAGGCGCCTGCCCCCTCCTCGGCCGAGGCACCACCGTTCTTCCCCGCAAGAACTCAGCGCCGGCCGAAAACTTCCGCAGCTCGGACTTGATCGGAGAACGCCGATCGCAGCTCCCTCCGTCCACTCCAGATCCCCAGCAAGGTACTAGAGACCTTCCTCCATCCTCCCCGTTGCTAGAATTTGGTTGAAACCGATTGATATCGGCTGTGCCGAAAGATCAAATTCGGGACTTGGAACCGCCGCACCTCGGGCTCTTGTGGACAGCCCAACCAGGGCGTTGTCACGCCCGAGCCAAGGCACCCTTGGACGCGCGGGTAACCGGTGCTGCTCATCCCCGAGCCACAGCTCGAGTGGTTGCTCACCGGCGGCGAATTTCCACTTTTCCCATTTCTGTGTGCAGAACGACCTTCGGGTACGATTCTGTTTAATTCGTGCTCTAGAAAGGATTAGAGGGCCTCAAGCTGCTCTCACACGAGCTAGACACGGTAACGCACACGTTGCCTTCACAACTCTGGGCCGGAGAACCTCTGTGTCCGGCGTAATTTGAGGTCTACTAATGGCGGAACGAACGGGCGGCATCGGGCGCACGGTGAGGACCTAATTCAGGCCTTCCCCGAGCTGCCTTGAGCTCATGTCGACCTTCTCTGAGGTCCACTGATGCTCCCCGACCGATTTCCCAAGTAGCTGAGGTGCTAGAGAAGTCAGCCGACATGGCCGAAGTCATTCCGAGGTGGCGGCTCGTCGCCGACCATGCTCCGGTCATTGTCATGAGCAGCTGACCCTAGAATCCTGTTCCCCGAGTAAAAGTAGGCAGGGGCGGCCAGAATTGAGAAGTTTGGAGCTGTACAGCAGCCGGCGGCGAGCTCTCGGGCGAGGTCCCTCGGCGGCGGAGCGCGGGCGTCGCGAGGTTGAAGAAGGGGGTGGACCCCAGCTGTCAGCGGGAAATATTTTGAATCGGGATCCGGCTGCGGCCGGGATCGGGTGTGCTGGCGCGCAAAATCCTTGTGGACCGCGGTGTGCTGTCGCCTCAGCGTGCGACGCGTGTCCCCGGGGCCCACGCGCGAGTTTAAACTTTTGCCCGATTTTCAGATTTCCTTCAAACTTCAAATCCTCATAACTTTGGTTAGAAAGCTCCAAATTGAGTGAACCAAATTTTTCTGGATTCAGCTCTCTGAGTACTTTCCAGAAAATCAAGTTTCACTTCATGAAATTCCTTATTTCTCCAGTATTAATTCCTCAAAATTTAAACTGTTAGGAATTTTAACTGGAGAATCCTTTGGAGGAAAATCCTGAAATTTTGCTGAGATGTTCACCACAATATCCTTGAACTACCATAAAAATTTCAGATCCATTTGAGCTCATTTAATCCACCTAATGGTGTGATTAGTGAAACTGTTCCAGAGAAAATAGAAAATGTTCAGAAACATTTTCAGAATTTTCTCTGAAATTGTTTGGCTCATATCTTTAGTTAGGAACCCCCAAGTTAAGTGAGACCAAATCCATTATAACCCTCTGAAAATCTAGTTTTCAGAAAGTCATAGTTTGTTTCATGAAAATCCTTAGAACACCCTAAAAGCCTTTAATTAAGGTCAAGGACATAATTAATTGTGGAGAGCTCAATTGAGCTTTGCTGCAACTAAAACTTGACCAAGTCTCTATTTAGGTTGTAACCAAGCCACAGTAAAAGTTTCACATTCATTAGGTCTGTCTAGCAAGGGTTATAGATTTCACAACTTCAAAGTTAATATAAATGCATTTAAATTGATACATATGTTTCTTATATCATGTAGTCGCTAAGGTGGAGGAGGAACCCGAAGTCCTAGACTTCGTTACTCCGGAGGAACAGCTAGCCTACGACCAAGAGCAGCAAGGCAAGCTCTGGTTTGCATTAACCTTTTTACAAATTTTTATTGTTTTGAGCACATACTTGTTTCCTATATTCTGTGCATTAGAGTCTTGTTTGGAAGCCCCACTGCATAGCCAAGAGAACCATGGGTTGGGTTTAGGATTGCAAACCCCGTTAGCTACTGCATTGCTAGGATAGAGTAGGATTCGGTACATGTCGAGTAGTTGGAACTACTCGCGAGAATAGGCTAGAGGCACATTGCTCGGGTAGAGATAGCACATGATACACATGGCAAGAAAATGAGACCGAGCGGAGAGTAAGGGCAGCAGGACTTTGGGGCCTGTGTGCTGTAGCTCTGCTTGTGTCGATTGAGGACCGAGCCGTGTGCGGGCCTGTTGAACAAGCTAGAACAGTACCGAAGACCTACCGGCTATATGGGAACCGGGAAACTGATGTAACTCGGGTAGCTGGTTATTGAGGCATTGCCCGTCGTTCAGAGGGTAGCTTGAGAGCTTGAGGTGTAAATCGGCTGGCGGCACGGAGATGCGCGTGCAGAGACCTCTTGCTCGGGACGATGGGACCGGTTCAATATTTGGCTAACGGGTGAAAGGTAGTCACGTACGGGGTCCATGATGGTTGTTGTAGGCAACATCAAGTACGGGCGTACGTGATGGGTTGTTCGGGTAACCCTGCAGGTGTAAATCGATTATAATCGCCGTCCCTCACGGTCAGTGAGTACCACTTGTTCACTGTACCGTGACGTAGAAAGAACACGCTAGTTACATGTTAAAATGTTGCTGATTGAAAGCTGGACATTGATTGTTAATGATATGCTGTAGCTTAGAGCTAACTAAAGTTCTTTTCAACTTTGGGCAAAGTGCATGAGAGAAATGCGTTTCTTGTTTGATTGCGGCTCTCTCATGTGTCTTAGCGTAAGGTTCTCCACAACCTGCTGCTAAAACTTGAAATTAACGTTCTACTAATTAGGCGAGTCCCTGCAACTGATTTTTACCTCATGTAACCCATTACCCTAATGTAGAAGTTCCATGTTTAGGTGAGACGGGTCAGACTTGCTGAGCCTTCGTGCTCACTGCTTGTGTTTGAAGCTTTTGCAGGGTTCGATGAGGAAGGGACTCCAGAAGAGGAGACGAAACCCCAGGAGGGGAACCCCGTCGAGTGGGAGTCGTGCACGCCGCAGAGTTAGTGTGCGTGTGTGCTAGCAAGGGCACGTCCAAGGGCTGAACGTGCACTTGATGCTTAGTCTACGCCCGCGAGTGTAGACTGAACTTATTTTGATGTAAACATGTTCATAACTTGTTTATGTAATAAAATTTCGCTTCCGCCTTGTACCTTTGACGTGTGTTATACGGTGCTGTGCAACGCAGCACCCCTCAGCGTGATCCTGGCTCAACAAGACCAATGGGGTCGTGTCAGTAGTGAATACAGGAAGGTATTCGTGAGATGGTAGCGAATACGAGGAGGTATTCGTGAGTATGAATAAAGGTTGGTTAATGTTTGGATGGAACACGGAAAGGGATGAAGGTATGTTGGTAATTTAACTCATGCTGGGATTACGTTCATTTAAAGTTAAGTTGCTGTTTTATCATGGTTTTATAAATTTGCTTTTCTGCAAATGACCCTTTTTATACCTACCTTGTTATGAGCTGCATATCATGTGTTTTTCCGCACTTGCTGAGTACATAATTGTACTCAAACTTGCATTTTCATTACATCATCAGCAGCAGGAGAAGCCTACTACGAAGACCAAGTGGGGCATTAAGGCGTGTGATCTATTCTCAACCTTCCCTGTGGAGGGAGTAGAGATGGAGCCACTTCTGCTTAGATTTGCTTCCGCATTAGAATAAAGACTTCCGCTGCATAGAAATAAGACTTCCGCTGTGAGCATGAGTCCAAGACTCATGAGATATTGTAATAAACTCTGTTATTCGTTGTAATATATATTATGAATTCAGTTTGTGGATCATATGTGTATGTGTGGAAAACATCCTGGGCACACATATGCATTAGTTCTCGTTTTCCATGGTTTTCCACAGAATTGAGGCCATCACAGCATACCTGGAAGCTCTTCTGGAAACACGTCCGGGAAATCTTGAACCACTGGAATTCTGTCCAATGTTGCTCCTTCAACGTGGTTCAAGATTGCCTTTTCGGTTGTTTGTTGGGATGATTCAAACTCGACACGAATACCATGCTCATTTGTCAACTGCACGCTCCTTTCAGCACATTGGATTACCCCGTTGTGCTTGCTTAACCAATCCATTCCGAGTATTATGTCAATCCCTTGGGGATCCAAGACAATAAGGTTGGCAAGGAAGTCTACCATCCTTATTTTAAGGCTTACTTTCAGACATACTATATTAGTCCTCATTTCTCCTCCGGGAGAATTAACTAACATAGCACATTTTAGGTGTGATATGGGTAGATTATACTTGGCAACATACTTGGATGATATGAAGGAATGTGATGCTCCAGAATCAAATAAGATGGTGGCTGGGTTGGAGTTGGCAAGGAACATACCAATTACGACGTCCTCAGCCTGTTGTGCTTCCTCAGCAGAGACATGGTTCACGTTGCCGCGAGCATAGTTCTGCTGTCCCCGGTTTCCTTGATTGTCCCCTCCGTTCGGTCGCGGGTTCTGTTTTGGCACGTTGCCTTGCTGTGTAGGGCCTCTCCTCGGGCACTGGTTTGCGAAGTGTCCTATTTTCCAGAATGCAAAGCATGCCCTGTTGCCTATGGCAGCAGGTACGTTGGGGCGAGGATTTTGAACAGGAGCTCCCACGTTAGGTCAGGGCATAGGAGGCATGGGCACATGAGATGCTGATGCAACGTGTCGTTGCTGTGGTGGATGACTAGGGCGGTATGCAGGAGTGGTCGATCAATACTGTGGTGCGACCGGGGGCATGTACCGAGGTCGTACGTTGCTCCCTTGAGGCTGGTATGGCATCTTCCTCTTGCACTCTCGCTCGATCTCTCGGATCTTGCTTTCAACCACTATAGCCTTGTCAACCATCTTCTGAGAGCTTGCGTAGTCATTGTTGAGGAGCTGAACCTGGATCTCATTGTTCAACCCTCTCATGAACAGATGTTGCTTCCTCTGGTCTGAGTTGACATCTTCGGGGGCATACCGGGACAGTTGTGTGCATTTGTTGAGATACTCATTCACACTTCTCTGTTCTTGGCGGAGACCTTCGAACTCCTGCCTCTTGAGCATCATTACACCAGCAGGGATGTAATGAGAGCGGAAACTTTCCTTGAACTCAGTCCAAGTGATCGTCTCCGGTTCGACATGAGCGTTGCTTAGGGCATCCCACCAGTCAGCGGTGGCTCCCGTAATTTGGTGCGACGCAAAGAGAACCTTCTCTTGGTCATTGCACTGCACTATGGCAAGCTTCTTCTCCATGGATTTCAACCAGTCGTCGGCCTCCATGGGGTCGTTAGCTTGAGCGAAGGTGGGTGGTCGAGTCCTCATGAACTCTCCCAACCTGTTATGAGCCGGTGGTGGTGGTGGCGGTGGTGCCGGAACAGGGTTGTTGTTGTTGGCCTGCAATTGACCCAAAGTTGGTTCTGCATGGCCATCAACCGTTCCAGGTGGTTCTCGCCAGCTCCGGGGTTAACAGGAACTTCATCGTGACCATCCTATTGGTTGTCACGGACGCTCCTTCGGCCGGCTTTTTCTCTCACCATCTGTGAGAGAGATCGAAATAGAATAGAAGGTCAGAAAGTTAGGTCGATTCCCTCATCTATATGCATCAAGGTGGTTTGGACTATATATATTAGCCCATATGAGGATGTGAACAAGTGCCGAAACATCTCACACCTCTTTCTACTTCACGTGTGGATATGGACAACATTTTGAGACGTCCCACAACTCACACTAAGCACACAATCACAAACAATCATTGCAAGGGCTCTCACAACTCCTATTCAAGGATGGTTTCCTATGTCAAGGTAGTTTCAAGGCCAATATATGCATCCTAGGCTTCGATCCTAGGGTCAGCGTGGATTAGCTACCAATTTGTGTCAGATACTAATCTGTGATTGTATCTAGGTGTGTAACCTACCATCACCCGTGGCTTTTGATACCAATCTGTATTTCCTATTTAGGCATGTAACCCATTGTCAACAGTGGCTCTGATACCAATCTGTGACGCCCTCAATTCTGTGGGAAAACTACGGAACTGAGAACTAATGCATATGTGTGCCCAGGATGTTCATCACACATACACATATGTTCCACAAACTGAATTCAAAATATATATAACCACGAATAACAGAGTTTATTACAATGTTTCATGAGTCTTGGACTCATGCTTACAGTGGAAGTTCTTTTTTTTCTATGCAGCGGAAGTCTTTGTTCTAATGTGGAAGCAATTTTAACTAATGCGGAAGCAATTCTAGGAAGCAGTGGCTTCATCTCTACTCCATTCCCACATGAAAGGTTGAGAACAGATTACACGCCTAATGCTCCACTTGGTCTTCATAGAAATCTTCTCCTGCTGCTGATGATGAAATAATAATGGCAAGTTTGAGTACAATGATGTACTCAGCAAGTGCGGGAAAAATATGATATGAAGCTCATAACAAGGTAGGTATAAAAAGTCTTATTGCAGAAAGCAAAGTTATTTATCAAAAACAATGCCAAAACAGCAACTCATCTTTAAGTGAATGTAATTCCAACATGTATTAAAATACCAATCATACCTCCATTATGTTTATTACCTTCCATGTCACAACCAGACATCAATCAACCTCATTCTTGCTAACAAATACCTCCTTGTATTCGCTACCATCTCATGAATACCATCTCGTATTCGCTACCATTTCATCTCATAAAACAACTTCGTCTCACACCGAGACCAATCTTGTTGCCATGATTCAACAGTCGTGCAACCAATCTTATCTCCCGGACTCAACAGTCCCAAAAACCAAACCATAACCAAACCATCCAAAACCATAACCAGTAACCATCCCAATAACCATATCCAATAACCATCCCAACTAATCATGGCAGTTGGCCAGGCGCTCGTGACCGTAAGCTCGGCTATCATGATAGTTTTAAGAACTCTGCAGAGTTTGCACCTCTTTACCCACAAGTTTGTGATTTCGTCACCCGTCAGCGACTGTAGAACCTCCATTATACCAGTACACAACCGTTGGTGTATGACCAAGAGATCACAAAATAGCCTTTACAAAGGGGCTACTAGATGTATCGACTCACTAAGGTTTCACCGGCAGGCTAGAATCTCCAATTCTCCCACCCACGGGCCCCATCTTGTGCCATGCAGTTCCCAGGGCAGTCCTCACTTGACTCCCATTCCCCGCGCCTTCCACAGTCCATAATATTCAAGCAACTTACCTAATTACTCAGCTAAGCCGCACCCATACTTGACCTTGTGGTGGCACTGTTATCCTAGCATGTGCATGCATGAACCGGTCCTTAGATCTACGACAAGTAAACCACCATATCATGCTACCTCATTCACAAACCCAGTCTTGCCTAGAGCTCCTTCCAATCCATGTACATTATTAACGTCAGTTTCTCATTATCATTAGGAGTGCAGTTAGCTAGACACATCTATCTCGCTTCCCAATCCCATGGACTCAGGGAAGCATAAAAGTAAAAACCATTCCCGACTCAATAACATCCCTGGCGACAAGGGTGGTTTAACCAAAGGTAGTAAACTCCTATAAAAGGGTTTCCCATCATGTTTGACTCAGCACACACACACACCTTTTCGCAAAACAAAACAGTTTTTCCCAAAACATAGGATCAATATGGTCAAGGAGCACTTGCCTTGTTCTTGCGGTTCTGGTGGCTCTTGGATCTCGAAACCTTGTTGTTGCAGCTCGTCGTAGACAGCTCCCTGAGCTTGTCCTTCTATACAGGATCACGCACATACAAGATTCATAACAATCAATACCATGCACAAACTTTAAACTAGATGCGATGATGCGTATGCATGCTATCCTATAATGCAGTTTAGTTTTATTAGGTTGGTTTGTATGTGTTCTTGCATGGTTTTATGATGCGATGACCTTGTCTTTAGATCAACCTGATCAACAAGTGATCTGTCCACGAGAAAGCTTCTGTTCGAAATGAATCGAAGAACAGATGCAAAGAAAATACAACGATGTCGTAAGGTGGTATTGGAGATCTACCTTACGTTCTTTTCGGTCTCGGGGTCTTTCTCTGATCAGACAGATTGTTGGGATTTCTTCCGGCAATCTTCCTCGCTGATCTCCGGCGATGGCTTACTCAGCGAGTTGGGGCTAGGGCCCTAAGTCGTTGGCTTAGGAGTTGGAAAAGAAGTTTGTGGTTTTGGCCAGAGGTTCTGGGTTCTATTTATAATCGGGAGAAGAAGAGTCCTAATCTGATTGTATTCCGAATAAGAGTCCTATTCAGATCATTGTTGAATCTTAACATCTTATCTTTAGTTGATTTGGTGTGGTAGCACTGTGGATTTCAGGTCGGTTTCTCCTCCATAACAGTATTTCTACGCGTACAGAATCCAAACTGCTCCAGAACTCGTTACCCCCGTGGTGATGAGCTCCGGAAATTCCACGTGTCCACCGGGCCTGATTTTCTCCCTTTCCGCAGAGACGAGCTCCGGTTGTGCCGCGTGTCAAACAAGCAAGACCTCCCTCTCCTTCGGAGGTGGGCTCCGTGTGCGCCACGTATCCTGACGGTCAGGACCTCCTCTTTTATTCGGAGGTGGCTCCGCGCACGCCACTTGTCAGTACCGGACCTTCCCTCTCTCCGCAGGTAGCTCCGGGCCTGCCACGTATCCATTCCTAACCTCCCTTCTTCCTCAGAGACGGCTCCAAGGTATACACGTGTCCAACAGTGTCGGACCTACCGTAGGTAAGCTCTGGTGGCGACATGTGTTCAATAGAAACGGACCTCTCGGAGGTGAGCTCCGAGATCGATACGTATCCCACGCGACTGGTCCTCTGATTTCCGCGGTGACTAGCCCCGAAGGTGACATGTGTCCTGCGGAAATGCCTTTGCTTCTTCCGCAGAGATTAGCTCCGGGGGAAACACGTGTCCCACAGGGTCGGACCTCTCCCCTTTGCGGAGATGAGCCCCGAGCCTGCCACGTAGCCAATTTAGCGGTGGACCTCTTCCCACTTCACAGGAATGAGCTCCGAACACACCACGTGGCCAGCGAGTCGCGGAAGTTGTCTTCGGCGCTCTCTGTGAACTGGATTCGGCTCTTACTGCCTATCTTTTTGATAATTTTTCTCTGTTCCTACTTCTTTTAAAATGTTTTCTCTACATGAAATATGAATACATGCAGAAACCAGAGATGAGGGTGTCACACAAAAGTTCAAAGGTCTCCACCAAGGACAGAGGAGCATGAATGAGTACCTCAACAAGTTCACACAACTGTCCCGGTATGCCCCCGAAGATGTCAACTCAGACCAGAGGTAGCTATACCTGTTCATGAGAGGGTTGAACAATGAGATCCAGGTTCAGCTCCTCAACAATGACTACGCGAGCTTCCAGAAGCTGGTTGACAAGGCTATAGTGATTGAAAGCAAGATCCGAGAGATCGAGCGAGAGGGCAAGAGGAAGATGCCATACGAGCCACAAGGGAGCAATGTACGACCTTGGTACATGCCCCTATCTGCACCGCAGTATGGATCGACCGCTCCTGGATACCGCCCTATTCAGCCACCACAGCAACGACCTTTTGCACAAGCACCTCGTGTGCCCTTGCCTCCTGTGCCCCGACCCAACATGGGCGCTCCTGTTCAAAACCCCCACTCCAACGTACCTGCTGCCGTGGGCAACAGGGCATGCTTTGCATGCGGGGAAACAGGACACTTCACGAGCCAGTGCCCGAGGAGAGGTCCTGGACAGCAAGGCAACGTGTCCAAGCAGAACCCGCGACCAAATGGAGGGGACAATCAAGGAAACCGTGGGCAGCAGTACTACACTCGTGACAACGTGAACCATGTTTCTGCTGAGGAAGCACAACAGGCTGAGGACGTCGTAATTGGTATGTTCCTTGCCAATTCCAACCCAGCCACCATTTTATTTGATTCTGGAGCGTCACATTCCTTCATATCATCCAAGTATGTTGCCAAATATAATCTACCCATATCAAACTTAAAATGTGCTATGTTAGTTAATTCTCCTGGTGGAGAGATGAGGACTAATGTAGTATGTCCGAAAGTAAGCCTTAAAATAAGGGGGGGTAGACTTCCTTGCCAACCTCATTGTCTTGGATTCCCAAGGGCTTGACATAATACTCGGGATGGATTGGTTAAGCCAGCACAACGGAGTAATCCAATGTGCTGAGAGGAGCGTGCAGTTGACAAACGAGCACGGTATTCGTATCGAATTTAAGTCAGCCCAACAAACAACCAATAAGGCAAGTTTGAACCACGTCGAAGGAGCAACGTTGGACATCGTTCCAGTGGTTCAGGAATCCTAGGACATGTTTCCGGAAGAGCTCCCTGGTATGCCACCTGACCGGGACATTGAGTTTGCCATCGATTTGGTACCCGGAACTGCACCCATAGCAAAGAGACCCTATAGGATGCCCGTCAATGAACTAGTGGAACTCAAGAAGCAAATTCAGGAGCAGTTGAAGAAGGGTTTTATATGTCCCAGCTCGTCACCATGGGGAGCCCCCGTGCACTTCGTAGACAAGAAGGATGGGACCCAAAAGATGTGCGTGGACTATAGGTCTCTCAACGATGTGACAATCAAGAAGAAATGCCCTCTGCCATGTATAGAGGACCTATTCGACCAAATGAAAGGAGCCCGAGTGTTCTCCAAGATTGATCTTCGGTCGGGATACTTCCAGCTAAAAATTAAGCCCTCCGATATACCCAAGACCGCTTTTCGGACACAGTATGGTTCATATAAATATACTGTCATGTCTTTTGGGTTAACAAATGCACCCGCATACTTCATGTACCTTATGAACAAGGTTTTCATGGAGTACTTGGATAAGTTCGTCATGGTTTTCATCGATGACATTATGGTGTATTCAAAAAGTGAGGAGGAGCATGAAGAACATTTAAGATTTACCTTGCAGAAAATGCGCGAGCATCAATTGTATGCCAATCTTAACAAGTGTCAATTTTGGCTAAAGGAGATATCGTTCCCAGGCCACATTATCTCCGAGGAAGGAGTATCGGTTGATCCCGGAAAAGTGGGAGATGTTCTGAAGTGGAACCAACCGCAAAGCGTGAAGGACATTCAGAGTTTTCTTGGGATGGCTGTATACTACCGACGCTTCATCAAGGACTTCTCTAAGATAGCAAAACCTATGACGGAGTTGCTAATGAAGGGAAAAGCATTCCATTGGACATCAGCGTGCCAAGAGAGCTTTGAGAAACTCAAGAAAAGGCTAACCACAGCACGGTCTTGGTATTGCCGGACGTAAGCAAGAGCTTTGACATATATTGTGATGCATCGAGACAAGGGCTCGGATGTGTGCTCATGCAAGAAGGACAAGTGGTAGCCTATGCCTCACAACAATTAAAGAAGCACGAGCTTAATTATCCTACACATGACTTGGAGCTAGCAGCAGTAGTGCATGCATTGAAGATTTGGATACATTATATCCGGGTGGAAATTAAATTTTAGTGAAGTGTTGATCGTTCCTCATCCCCATTATGAGGATTACTCACGAAGCATTATTAAGTTTTCCCAGTTTATTACTATGTCACGACGCAGAGAACAAGTATGCTCGGTCCATTTCATAAGCGAAGGTGATTGCAATCAAAAACACCCGGCTGACACGACACGTACGCCCGTACTCAACGTTGCACACAGCAACCGTCACTGACGTCGTACGTGGCAACCTTTCACACGACACCCAAATGTTGAACCGGTCCCACCGACTGGGATTAAGTCTCTCTACGGCAAACCCTCGTAGAGCCGACTTCTCTATCCTTTTAGCATCAACATTAGACGGTGAGGTATGCCTCGACACCCGGGTTAACATGTTACATCGGTTTCCTGGGTCCCATATAGCCAGTATGCATCCGGTACACAACTCAAACTTGTCCAACGGGCCGCACACGAGAACGGGCCTTAATCGACTCAGACATAGAATAGGTTCACAGGACCACGTCCTTGATCCTTCCATCCACTGCCCGGTCTCCATTATCAACTATGAGGATCAATTCCCAAGTCTTCCGATTGATCCCCCTTAACCCCGTTTCACGAGTAGGAATCTGCCCACTCGAGTTATGCCTCTTTTAATCCACTTTTGTTGAGATCAGCAGTTATACTTAATTGATAACATATTCTACATTAAACTCCAGGGTTTTCTGGGTCATGCATTTGGTGTTTCATACCATCTAGACGTAATGCAATAAATAAAATGCTAGACGTATGAAGTGAATACAAATAAAAATTTGTAAATTTGATGCAAACCGGGGCTTGCCTTTGTTTTGCAGGGGATAATATATATAACTCAGTTAGTGAAGATCACTTGGCTTGATCTCTTTCCTCCCTCCTTTGATCTCTACTCCAATGACTTGAAGTCCTTCACGTAGATGCTACACGTAATGCATATGCACAATTGTTTAATTGTAAAGACTTTGCTACAAGTATTAATAACAAGTTTTTAAAAACTGGAACTCTGTTTAAGAATTTAAAATGACACTGGTGCTAGTGGTTTGGGTTTGGATCTAAGCACATGATTAATGCTAAGTGGTTTTCCCCCTCTTCTATATTGATCACCTTAAGAGGTTAAACAGCACTGGGGTGATCCAGAGCTCCAATGGAGCTTAGAATTTTCCTGTGAGTTCCTTGTCACAAGAAAACCCTCTGGACCAAAAATTAGCACTTTTCATTGAGTGGTTTGTTCAGAATAATTTTCTAAGTAATTAAGCAAAGAAGAATTACTTCTGAGATCACGCCCATGTGGACTACAATTTCAATTATAGCTCATAGAGTTTGAATGAATTTTCCTAGCATTTTTGGAGCTAAGATCTCCCAGAACCGAATTTCCATGTCTTCGAAATTCTCTGAAAATGGTTCTGTATTCAATTGAACACAGCATCTTCAAATTCTAAATTGCCCTTAACAAATCAACTCCAAATGGTCTGAAATTTTTACTGGATTTCACTATAAACCTGGAGAATATTCTTGCAAAATTCGAGGATTTTTGGATTAACCAAACTCCCTCTAAAATTCTTTAGCTGAAAAGAATTAAAGAATTTTCCATAATTAAATAAAGGGTTTCATACAAATTGGGCTCTATATGTGGATAGTACTCTATCAGAGGAATCCAACAAAATTTGGTTCACAATTTTTGGATTCCCCTACACAAAGTTGTAGCTATTTAAACTTTGAACTGAAGTCTGAAATTCCCCAAAATGTTCAAATGCTGTCTGTGGGTCCAGGGGACAGGTGTCACTCACCGAGGCAAGCCACACGGGGCTACTGGGTATTTCCCACGCGTCCAAACCAGATCCTAGCGCCGCTGCCGATCAGAAATTTGATTTCCGGTGGCTGACACATGGGACCCGCCGGGTCGTCTTCCACCTCCGGCCACCCGCGCCCGTGCGCTACCGGGCTCACCGGAGTTTGACAGATTCCAGTCTCCCGGCCATCCCCCAAGCCCTCCCTCGCTGCTAGGGCCTAATTTCACGTGCTGAACAAGATGGGACCCCTCCCCTGGCCGGCGGTGGCTCTAACCTAGCCGGCCACGGTGCGGCGACTCTGTATGAGTACGGCAACGTCGCCCGGCCAATCTGGCCAGCCAAGACATCGGTGGAATGGCGCTACAGAACCAGTGGACCATGGGGATGCTCGACGTAGCCTCAAAACTGCTCAGGACCGGCGGTTAATGGTGTATCATCGTGCACCCTAGACCTCCTCCGCGTTTGAGCTCGGAACTTCTGGGAATTATGTGGTCTTCGTGCATTTTTCCAACCAGGTTTGTGAAGGGCTACTGATTGCCGACTAGTAGCAGTCCTGTGTGCAAGGTTTCACGACATAAGAACGAGAAAGAAGATCGAATTTGTTATTACCGTACCGGAAGGTCGGATGGTGCCCGCCGGCGAACTTTTCTCAAATTCAAGCCCTATAGATCATCTCATGGCTTGAGCTTTGGGGACGAGCATCAGGGGGTCCTAGCGCATCCGAGGGTGCTCTAGCTCGGCCCTGAGAAGCTTTCGGTGTGGCTGTCCATGTGAGACCACTTCGGTTTCCCGCCGGGGGAGCCTCGGTGCTCGGCGGAAATCGTTAAACTGTGGCCAAACGAAGCGACAATACAGCGGAGTGGTGAGTGGGTTAGCTGGGGAACGTGTTGGCGCTCACTTCTGCCGTGGATCACTCGCTCAGCAGAGGAACAACGCCGGTTTGCAATCGGCCGAATGGGAAGTGGCACCGGCAGGTCTCTGCAGTGCGCGCGAATGGGGACTGAGACGACGCGCGAGCTGCGGTGATAAGCGCGGGGAAAACAGGTCGCCAGCTCGATGATCGTGAGGGGGGGGAGGTGGCTCTGGTCGCCCCGGTGTCGCGCGGTGAGAACACCCGAGGCTGTCTCGGTGGCGCGGTGACTTCGCGGGGAGGAGAAAAATAGCGACCGTGCACTGCCTGAACTGAAGATCTTTTGCACACTCACTTCACCAATGACATGTGGGCCCCACTAGTCAGTACAACTTCTCCTCAAAAGATCTCCAAAGTTTGACAATTATCCAACCCAGATGTTTGAAAGTTGGAAACTGAGCTCATTTGGAATAGTTTGGACAAATTCCATCCAAATTCAAATGTTTATTTGAATCCCTTGCACATTTAACTCCATTTGGAAAAATGGGCAGCAAACTTTTCAAAAATTAATGAAACTTTGCCTACCCACTAATTTGGACCTATGGAATCCAAATATGCAATTTGATTCTTGTGTTAGCTGCTGCAAACAAGAGTTTGAACACAACAGTTTTGAATTACCATTGTGTCCTTCCCTCATTTGAAGTTTGAGTTTAACCTTTAGTTCAAACACTTATTTTTAAACCCTCCCATTGCACTTGAGTTCTTCACTTCTGTGGTTTTAATCCACATGAGGTCCATCCATGCAGTAACCCTAAGTTTGTTTAGAAGAATCTCACATATGTTATCGTATGTGGAAAAAGTTTCAACTAAGCCCCTTTTTCATACACATGACTCCATCATTTGTGCAAACCCATGTTCCTTTGTATTCACATTTTTGGGACCTTTACAATCCTCCCCCCTTAAAAGAATCTCGTCCCGAGGTTACAAAAGAAAGATGAGGCGGAAGGTAATTACAAAATTTACGACAAAAGTTCCGGATAGTTCTTGTGGGTGTAATCTTCACTCTCCCAAGTCGCTTCTTCCAGTGTGTGATTACTCCACAGGACTTTGTAAAATTTCAAAGTCCGGTTTCGAGTGAGCCGGCTCTTTTCGTCGATAATCTTGATGGGCTGCTCGGCGTAGGTGAGGTCCGGTTGCAATATCTCCATGTCTTCCGAAAGGATCTCCGTCGGCCTCTTCAAACACTTTCTCAAGTGTGAGACATGGAAGATGTCGTGGATGCCCGATAAGGATGGCGGCAGCTCCAAACGGTAGGCTACTGGCCCACACCATTCTGTAATAACGAACGGACCCACAAAGCGAGGCGCTAGCTTTCCCTTGACCCCGAACCGATCAATTCCCTTCATCGGGGATACTCGGAGATAGACGTGATCTCCAACTTCAAAACACAATGGTCGGCGTCGCTGGTCCGCATAGCTCTTCTGGCGAGATAGAGCGGCCCTGAGGTTTTCTTGAATCAGCTGGACTCGCTCTTCGGCATCTTTTACAAGATCAATGCCGAAAATCACCCTCTCGCCCGATTCACACCAATTGAGTGGTGTGCGGCACTTCCTGCCATAAAGTGCTTCGTATGGTGCCATTTTAATACTGGATTGGTAACCATTGTTGTAAAAGAACTCTGCTAATGGCAAATGGTTATCCCAGTTCTTTCCATGATCTATGGCACATGCCCTAAGCATATCTTCCAGAATCTGGTTCACTGTTTGACCGTCCGTCTGGGGATGGTATGCTGAGCTTCTGATTAACTTTGATCCCAGAGATTCATGTAGTTGCTCCCGGAAACGAGCAACAAATATTGAACCTCGGTCCGATATGATGGTCTTGGGGACTCCATGTAAGCACACAATCCTTGAAATATACAACTCCGCATATTGCTTAGTTGAAAATCTTGTACTCACTGGGATGAAGTGGGCTGGTTTTGTTAAGCGATCAATAATCACCCAAAGGGAATCATGCTTTCTGGACGTGAGAGGTAATCCAACAATAAAGTCCATGCTGATGTCCTCCCACTTCCACGCCGGAATACTTAATGGTTATAGCATTCCTTCTTTCTTTATGTGGTCAGCTTTGACTCGCCGACATGTATCACACTCGGATACATACTTGGCAATTTCTCGTTTCATCCGAGTCCACCAAAATTTTGTTTTCAGGTCTTGATACATCTTATTGCTCCCTGGATGTATTGAGTACTTGGACATATGAGCTTCATCGAGGATTTTCTTCCTTAGCTTTAGGTTCCGGGGTACCACGATACGGTTGTTAAACCATAACACACCTTGATCATCTTCCCGGAAACATTTCATTTTATCCTCATTGATTCTTGCCCGGATTTTCCGCATTCCTTTATCCCTCTTCTGGGCTTGTACAATCTCCTCTCTAATGGTAGGCACAAGAGCAAGATTATACAATGCCCCATACGGAATCATCCGCAAGCTTGGTTCTTCATCCTCATCCGGAACAACTGTCAAGTTATTCACATGGGATTTACGACTGAGCGCATCAGCCACCACGTTAGCTTTGCCCGGATGGTAATGGATCTCGAGCTCATAATCTTTGATCAATTCCAGCCATCTCCACTGCCTCATATTGATATCATTCTGAGTGAATATATATTTGATGCTCTTATGGTCGGTGTAGAGGTGCACTAAATTTCCAAGTAAATAGTGCCTCCACATCTTCAACGCAAGCACCACTGCAGCGAGCTCTAGGTCATGAGTGGGGTAGTGCTGCTCGTGGTTGCGGAGTTGACGAGACTCATACGCGATCACGCGCCTATTTTGCATTAAGACGCAGCCAAGTCCAATGCCTGAGGCATCACAATAAACATCAAATGGCTTTGTTGTATCCGGTTGGGATAACACCGGCGCCGTTGTGAGATGTTTCTTTGGAGTTTGAAATGCCTTCTCACAGGCCTCTGTCCACACATACTTGCTGCTCTTCTTCAACAGTTCTGTCATTGGTTTGGCCTTCTTCGAGAAGCTGGGAATAAATCTCCGATAGTAACCCGCTAGCCCTAGAAAACTGCGGATTTGATGAACAGATGTTGGAGACTCCCACTTCAAGACTTGCTCAATTTTAGTTGGATCCACGGCCACACCCTCTGCTGAAATAATGTGGCCTAAAAATGGTACTTTGCTGATCCAAAATTCACACTTGCTGAATTTGGCATACAGCTTATGTTCCCGTAACCGTTGGAGCACAATATGGAGATGTTTGGTGTGCTCCTCCTCCGATTTGGAGTATACGAGAATGTCGTCGATGAACACCACGATGAACTGATCCAACTCTGGCACGAATACTGAATTCATGAGATACATGAAGTGTGCGGGTGCATTTGTTAGCCCGAAAGACATGACTAGATACTCATAGAGCCCGTATCTAGTCGAGAAAGCCGTCTTCGGTATATCCTCCGCTCTGATCTTTATCTGATGATAACCAGACCGTAAGTCCATCTTGGAGAATACCTTAGCACCCACTAACTGATCAAATAGTATATCGATCCGCGGCAATGGATATTTATTTTTGATCGTCACTGCATTCAGCGGCCGATAATCCACACATAACCGAAGTGACTCATCCTTTTTCTTCACAAAAAGGGCTGAACAGCCCCATGGCGATGAGCTTGGTCGGATGAACCCTTTGCCCATTAAGTCCTTTAACTGTTCTTTCAGTTCAGCTAATTCCTTCGGAGACATTTTGTACGGCCTCCGAGATATTGGTGTGGTTCCCGGTGCTAACTCGATCTTGAATACCACATCCCTCTCAGGCGGCATCCCTGGAAGATCGTCGGGAAACACATCTGGGTACTCACGGACCACTGGAATATCCTCCAGTTTCGTGGTCACACTGTGGTACACCACTGGATTTTTAGAATCCACGGCTTCAAGTATGAGCGTTTAGAGACCGTAGATTGGAGAGTCTAAACTAACAATCCATGGACCAATGTCAAGAACAGCCCCGTGGTAGTTCATCCATGCCATTCCTAGAATCACGTCGATCTTCTGTCCCTCTAATACAATGAGGGTTGTGGGGTATAAGTTTCCACCTAAGCACAAGGGTGCTTTGATCACTACTTCATTAGCAGCTATATTTCCACCAGGTGAGTGGATAAGATAGTGATCCTTCGGTGTAGAGGTGGAGAGCTCAGCTTTGCACACAAATGACCTGCTAATGAAATTGTGTGTAGCTCCAGAGTCAAATAAAATTAACACGGGCAGTCCATTGAGGGTGAACATTCCCGCTAGCACAGGTGCCCCATCTGGCACATCCTCTACATCTGTATGATAAATGCACCCGGATTTCGGTGCAGTTCCTTGAAGCTGAGCACGGGGTTGATCTATACCCCGCCCCGGTGTAGTTTCTCTATGGTATATCCTTTCTGGACACTTCCTGCTGATGTGACTGCATATACCGTTGTTGCAGCTGTCCGACTTCAGAGTATTGAGCTGAACGACCCGAATGTTGCTGGAGTCGTCGAGCCGGCTGCATCAGCTGACAGTTCAAGGTACTGTCTACCACCCTGTATTTCTGCGGAGCACTACTGCTACTCTCCGGTGGTATATGGTTCTTTCTTTTCTCAGCCTGAACTTCCCGCTGAGCATCTTCAACCATGATGGCAGCACTCATCAATTCGTTGAAGGTCTTTCGATCAGCTAAAACGAGTCTCTCCTTTAACTTGGGATTGAGGCTGCGGAAGAACCATTCACACTTTTGTGCTTCGGTGTTCACATGTTGAGGCGCATACTGCGCCAGCTTGTTGAACACTCGCGAATGCTCGTATGCTCCACTCCCTCCTTGTTTTAAGGCTAGAAACTCCTCGAGTTTCCGCTGAATTATTCCGGAAGGAACATGATATGCGAGAAACGCCTTCCGGAATTCTGCCCATGTAAAGTCATGTCCAGCTGGTAAGGAGGCGACTTGATTTGCCCACCATGCACTGGCGGACCCATGAAGTTGTTGCACCGCGTATAAAACCTTCTGCTGTTCAGTGCATTGAAGCAACCCGAACTTACACTCAATGGTACGGATCCAGCTATCTGCCACCAAAGGATCCTCAGCTTCACTGAAAACCGGTGGTTGAGTTGCCAAGAATTCAACATAGGAATTCAGTTGAGGTTGGCGCAAGTCTTCATCTTGACATCCCCCTTGACGGGATGTATTCATCACCAGGGTGCCGAGCAAGTCGGTTCGCTCATCGTTTGCACCCGTCATGGCAGATAGAATGTCCGCCATTGTGACCGTGGGTGAAGGTCCTGGTGGCGGCTGCGGTTGCGGAGCTCGCTGCTCTCACTGTGGAGAGTTATCACCACGACCACCACTGGAACCACCCACCTCACTCATGGAACGAGTTCGCACCATTCTTCAATTGCAAGAGTTCATTATCAGCTCAACACTATCACTGGATTTATTCCATAAACAAAGTAGTGCAACACTGATAATGAAATCTTAACATGTAAGCAAAATGGTTTAAGCGCAAACTGCTGTAACTAACAGGAAGGACTTAAACGTACATTGACCAGTCCTTAAACAAACCAGATTTCGATCCAGTTAAAAGCATTTTCATAACTCATGTTGAATACCAAAGTTAAAGTTTACTTCAATATCTTTCCAACGAGTATCCAAATGCCTCCATATCTCTTCTGGATCAAGAGCTATGATTTCGCAAAGTTGACATACTTTCTGGATAAAATTTGCCAGCATCTCCTTTGTATGTGGCTGACTTTATCACAGTTGTATATGAAAATACAACAAGAATCTGAATAACCCTTGCACTACAACAAGGTTGCATATCTCATAACCTTTCCAACGGTGTATCACCGGCTCCCTAGGGATCTTTGTACAGGGGGTTATGGCTTAAAAACAGAAAGGTCCAGAGAGGTTTCTCTGCTGTCCTGGTTCTGGACAGTTTGCCATCAACTGGACTTCTCATCCACTTAACATATAATTTTGCTCTGGAAGTCTACAAGAAAGTTGTAGAGCACTTGAAAACCTTTCCAGAACTGTATCATACACCTTAATTGGTTCAAGCTACTCAGAGTTATGCTCCGTTAAAGTCCAGCAAGAATTTCTGCCAGAAACAGAGCACTCTGTTTTTGAAATCTTTGAATCCTAAACCTTCTCTCATTTGAATCTTAGCTCAAAATAAGAGTTCAGTAACTAATACTTATTTGAAACTTCCATTTTGAGTTGAAAGTTAGCTCATTAATCATTTCTTCATAGGGAAGAGGATATTATGTTTAGTACGGCGTCGATGCACCGTAAGAACCATGTCGGTACTACGTTGCCTCTCAAAATGAAAATCCTAAACTGGGTTATACCGGCATATCCGTTTAATCAGTGGCACTAAGACGGTCACTCGCACACTATACTACACGCGATACATACGTGGTTGGTACCTGCAGAAGAACACTAAATAGTGGTGCACTCAAAGGTTGTTTCATTTCAGGCAGTTCCATATTTGAAAGTAAATACAAATGCCTGTATCATTGCCATACGGCCGTCCTTGAGTCAAGTCACGTCTCAAAGTACGTGATCGTGTTTCAACACCACACGACGGGGAACCCGAGTATATCATGAACGGGTCGTCACGGATGGGAATGTTATCAACCCAACAGATACCACCTACTGCCCTGCAGGGCACGCCGATGGCAAGCGCTGCGTATGCCCTCCTGGGCTATTTCCAGAAGACCACACTATCGCGTTACTGACCACACGGTGGGGTCTCCACTTAATTGCCTAATGCACGCTATGTGTCAGCGTTTCATATGAACTTAGGGACATGAAGAGTCCAAGAGTTTCATATTGACGTCTCACACCAAGCTGTGAGACCTATCCCTGAACCACTTTCCTCGTCAGGGGAGCTAACCCAAATTGAACAGCTTTCGGTGGCGTTCCTTACCATTCTTACCTGAACGTAGGTGCGTCGTTACATAATTAAAATTTCTGAATTATAACAAGTATGTTAGTACTGCCACCTTAGGTAGGTATACTACTATAGTCCTTATATGGGCCTAATACCGTTTCCTCACCGTATCCTAAGTTTTGTCGTAATACGATCCTTATTCCGTGCGCTATTACCAATGCAGCTCTGATACCACGCTGTGAGGACCCCGCTGACCCGATCACTCACGGGGACGGGGCACCTCGCCCGGGAATCGCATTGAGTGGTGCCGTGTGATGCGGCACCCAACAACACACATAATAAAGCATCATATTACATAAATCAAGCAGAAGCTTACAAAGTGTTGATTTTACAAATACTTCTCAACATAATTTACAGCGGAAGACTATTACAACTCACATCTCATACCTATGCTAAGCAACAGAGAAGGTGTCCAGCCCGCGGACCCTTCTCGCTAGCAACACTATCACAATAGCAGCGGCAGGGGTTGCCATGAGTTCACCACTCGGGGAGTTCCGAGTCTCATCGGGCACCCACACATATCAGCCTACAGTTATTACCTGCAAAACAACTTATGCAGTATCTGTGAGCACGAAGCTCAGCAAGACTGACCCGTCACCCTAGTCATGAAACTCTACATGATGGAAATAGAGGGCTGATTATAGAAGTTTGCACAAACGATGAGCTTGAGCTAAAGGAGAGTCCTTACTTCCAGTTTTAAGCAACTATTATAGCCCTCGCGCAACCTACATCCAGACTCCACAATCAAACAAGAGACGCTTCATCTCGATGTCACTTGCCCGAGGTGAAAGTAACTTTAGTGAGCTACTCTAGACTCATACAGACCTTGCGCCATTACCGTCGAGACTCCACAATCAAACAAGAAACGCTTTGCCTCGACGCTACTAGCCCAAGGTGGAAATTAAATTTTAGAAGTGTTGATCGTTCCTCATCTCCATTATGAGGATTACTCACGAAGCATTATTAACTTTTCCCAGTTTATTACTACGTCACGACGCAGAGAACAAGTATGCTAGGTCCATTGCAATCAAAAACACCCGGCTGACACGACACGTACGCCCGTACTCGACGTTGCACACAGCAACCGTCACTGACGTCGTACGTGTCAATCTTTCACACGACACCCAAATGTCGAACCGGTCCCACCAACTGGGATTAAGTCTCTCTACGGCAAACCCTCGTAGAGCCGATTTCTCTATCCTTTCAGCATCGGCATCAGATGGTGAGGTATGCCTCGACACCCGGGTTAACATGTTACATCGGTTTCCTGGGTCCCATATAGCCAGTATGCATCCGGTACACAACCCAAACTTGTCCAATGGGCCGCACAGGAGAACGGGCCTTAATCGACTCAGACATAGACTAGGTTCACAGGACCACGTCCTTGATCCTTCCATCCACTGCCCGGTCTCCATTCCCAACTATGAGGATCAATTTCCAACTCTTCCGATTGATCCCCCTTAACCCCGTTTCACGAGTAGGAATCTGCCCACTCGAGTTATGCCTCTTTTAATCCACTTTTGTTGAGATCGTCAGTTATACTTAATTGATAACATATCCTACATTAAACTCCAGGGTTTTCTGGGTCATGCATTTGGAGTTTCATACCATCTAGACGTAATGCAATAAATAAAATGCTAGACGTATGAAGTGAATACAAATAAAAACTTGTAAATTAGATGCAAACCGGGGCTTGCCTTTGTTTTGCAGGGGCTAATATATATATAACTCAGTTAGTGAAGATCACTTGGCTTGATCTCTTGCCTCCCTCCTTTGATCTCTACTCCAATGACTTGAAGTCCTTCACGTAGATGCTACACGTAATGCATATGCACAATTGTTTAATTGTAAAGACTTTGCTACAAGTCCTAATAATAAGTTTTTAAAAACTGGAAATCTGTTTAAGAATTTAAAATGACACTGGTGCTAGTGGTTTGGGTTTGGATCTAAGCACATGATTAATGCTAAGTGGTTTTCCCCCTCTTCTATATTGATCACCATAAGAGGTTAAACAGCACTGGGGTGATCCAAAGCTCCAATGGAGGTGAGAATTTTCATGTGAGTTCCTTGTCACAAGAAAACCCTCTGGACGAAAAATTAGCACTTTTCATTGAGTGGTTTGTTCAGAATAATTTTCTAAGTAATTAAGCAAAGAAGAATTACTTCTGAGATCACACCCATGTTCATGCCAAACTTAGTGAACTACAATTTCAATTATAGCTCATAGAGTTTGCATGAATTTTCCTAGCATTTGTGGAGCTAAGATCTGCCCAGAACTAAATTTCCAAGTTTTGGAAATTCTCTGAAAATGTTTTTGTATTCAATTGAACAGAGCATCTTCAAATTCTGAATTGCCCTGACCAAATAAACTCCAAATGGTCTGAAAGTTTTACAGGAGTTCTCTATTGTCCTAGAGAATATTCTGCCAAAAGTTGAGAATTTTTGGCTTAACCAAACTCCCTCTAAAATTCTTTTTCTGAAAAGCTTTAAAGAATTTTCCAGAATTAAATAAAGGGTTTCATACAAATTGGGCTCTTTATTTGGATAGTAATCTGTCAGAGGAATCCAACAAAATTTGTTTCGCAATTTTTGGATTCTCCTACACAAAGTTGTAGCTATTTAAACTTTGAACTGAAGTCTGAAGTTCCCCAAAATGTTCAAATGCTGTCTGTGGGTCCAGGGGACAGGTGTCACTCACCGAGGCAAGACACACGGGGCTACTGGGTATTCCCCGCGCGGCCACACCAGATCCTAGTGCCACAGCCAATCAGAAATTTGATTTCCGGATGCTGACACGTGGGACCCGCAGGGTACCCGCGCCCGTGCGCCGCCGGGCTTGCTGGAGTTTGACGGATTCCAGTCTCGCGGCCATCCCCCGAGCTCTCCATCGCCGATAGGGCCTAATTTCACGTGCTGAACAAGATGGGATCCCCTCCACTGGCCGGCGGTGACTCTAACCTAGCTGGCCACGGTGCGGCGGCTCTGCACAAGTACGGCAACGTCGCCCGGCCAATCTGGCCTGCCAAGACATCGGTGGAATGGCACTACAGCACCAGTGGACCATGGGGATGCTCTACCTAGCCTCAAAACTGCTCAGGACCGGCGGCTAATGGTGTCTCACCGTGCACCTGAGACCTCCTCCGCGTTTGAGCTCGGAACTTCTGGGAATTATGCGGTCTTCGTGCGTTTTTCCAACCAGGGTTGTGAAGGGCTACTGATCGCCGACTAGTGGCGGTCCTGTGTGCAAGGTTTCACGACCTAAAAACGATAAAGAATATCGAATTTGTTAATACCATACCGGAAGGTCGGATGGTGCCTGCCGGCGAACTTTTCTCAAATTCGAGCCCGGTAGATCATCTCATGGCTTGAGCTTCGGGGACGAGCATCAGGGTGTCCTAGCGCATCCGAGGGTGCTCTAGCTCGCGCCTGAGAAGCTTTCGGTGGGGCTGTCCACGTGAGACCACTTCGGTTTCCCGACGGGGGGAGCCTCGGTGCTCAGCGGAAATCGTTAAACTGTGGCCAAACGAAGCGACAATACAGTGGAGTGGTAAGGGGGTTAGCTGGGGAACATGTTGGCGCTCACTTCTGCCGTAGATCACTCGCTCAGCGGAGAAACAACGCTGGTTTGCAATCGGCCGAACGGGAAGCGGCACCGGCAGGTCTCTGCTGTGCGCGCGAATGGGGACTGAGACGACGTGCGAGCTGCGGTGATAAGCGTGGGAAAAACAGGTCGCCAGCAAGAGGATCGTGAGGGGGGGGAGGTGGCTCTGGTCGCCCCGGTGTCGCATGGTAAGAACACCCGAGGCTGTCTCGGTGGCGCGGTGACTTCACGGGGAGGAGAAAAACAGCGACCGTGCACTGCGTGAACTGAAGATCTTTTGCACACTCACTTCCCCAATGACATGTGGGCCCCACTAGTCAGTACCACTTCTCCTCAAAGATCTCCAAAGTTTGACAATTATCCAACCCAAATGTTTGAAAGTTGGAAACTGAGCTCATTTGGAATAGTTTGGACAAATTCCATCCAAATTCAAATGTTTATTTGAATCCCTTGCACATTTAACTCCATTTGGAAAAATGGGCAGCAAACTTTTTCAAAAAATAATGAAACTTTGCCTACCCACTAATTTGGACGTAAGGAATCCAAATATGCAATTTGATTCTTGTGTTAGCTGCTGCAACAAGAGTTTGAACACAACAGTTTTGAATTACCATTGTGTCCTTCCCTCATTTGAAGTTTGAGTTTAACCTTTAGTTCAAACTCTTATTTTTAAACCCTCCCATTGCATTTGAGTTCTTCACTTCTGTGGTTTTAATCCACATAAGGTCCATCCATGCAGTAACCCTAAGATTGTTTAGAAGAATCTCACATATGTTATCGTATGTGGAAAAAGTTTCAACTAAGCCCCTTTTTCATACACATGACTCCAACATTTGTGCAAACCCATGTTCCTTTGTATTCACATTTTTGGGACCTTTACAGGTAAATCCTCGGGAAACACGTCCGGATAATCCCGGACCACTGGAATGTCCTCCAGTTTCTTAGCTTCAACAGTGTGGACAGCAGTGACTTCCGGTGCAACATTTCTCAGAATCAACGTATGTTGTCCATGCTTCTTTGAATTCAGCTGCACCGTTTGTGAACTAATATCAAAGATAGCTTGGTGATGTGTCAACCAAGCCATTCCTAACATGTAGTCAACCCGCAAGCCTTCCAGAATGATAAGAGTAGTAGGACATATCCGCCATCCAAACATATAGGCACTCGAGCAACAATTCTGCCCGCTGTCCTACTACCTCCCAGTGAATTAATCTGATAAGATGCGGCCAAGGTGGTTGATGGTACTTGGTGCTTAACCACATAATCTTTGCTGATAAAATCATGTGTAGCACCCGAGTCGAACAACACGAGTGCGGGTTGATCACGTAGGCTGAACATGCCCGCCAACACGGGTTCTCCTACGGGAACGTCTTCAACTGCCATATAGTTTATATTTCCCACTTTCAGTGCTGTTCTCCTTAACCAACCATGAAATTTCTTTGCATCTTGAGATGACATATGACTGCTGCTCTGCTTGGTCACTTGACCCTCCTCAGGAATATGCTCTACATCGCTACAAGTGTTATCCGATGCAAGCTCAGGATCTTCACCATATGGAAGTGGTTGATATTCTTGTGCACTTCGCTGAGGTAGGGGTGCACAAACACTCATTTGCTGCTGTTGTAGCAGTGGCTGAACCTCCATGGGTTAATATGTATAGTATTGCATCTGAGGTGGTCCGTCAAAGGACTGAATCTCCACCCCGGATGGTAAGCAATATATCACCGGTTGTTCTTGATGATAATCACCCGTACTTGCCAGTGATAATTTTCTCTTCCTCTTACTTCCTTATGCTCGAGTTCAGCTATTTCTTGAATCATAGCGGCATTGACTAACTCACTATAATTCCCTTTATTGCATTGTGCCACTTTTGTCCAAAGCTTCACACCGAGGCCTCGGAAGAAGTAATAACACTTCATCATCTCGTTATGCACATAAGCGGATGCATATTGTACTAAACGGTTAAATTCCGTAAAGTACTTCATAACATTCATGTCTCCTTGTTTGAGTTCATAGAAATCTTCAATTCTGGTTTTGACGATGCCCTCACAGATATGACGTGCACAGAAAGCATCACGAAACTCTGTCCATGTCACACGATGACCTTCAGCGATCTTACAAGATATTCAGACCACCAAGCCCCAGCGGATCCATGAAGTTGCTGAGCATTCCCGGTTTAGATTCAATCACCCGGAGACAATGATCTGCCTCCAAGGCTTCTTTGGCTTCAAAGAATACCGGTGGTTGTCTTGCTAGAAAATCCAGATACGTATTCAGTGTGGGGTTTTGCTGTGAGGTCTCTTGTCGGATGCCTTGCTGCACCAATATCTCAAGAGACTCAGACATTCTTCCCAACACTTCCACCAGTTCGGTTGATGATGCGGTAATCGTCGCTGCAACGAATCATTTCTATCCCGACTGGAACCATCAACTTCATACCCGGAACGAGTATGATCCATACTGCAAGAGGGAGCAATTTACGGTTAATATCCAAGAGTGTACTCAGCTTTAACTCGACATTATTAACCGCAAAAGCATCACATCAACTGTGCAGCATATATAAAGGAAACAAGGTTTTTGACAATTCTGAAATATGACCAATGATTGTTCAAGTTTGTCAAACACTTAAATCAACAGCAAGGAATGATGAAAGATAACTAATGACTATGTCACGGAACTTACAGAAGTATAAAAATCTTCATGTCCATAACAAGTCTCAAGTTACATGGGCAATGAACAATGCTCTGTTCAGATTGATCATTTGACCTAATTCCAAGAATTTGATTATGAAAATGGCAGTTTCATGTCCCAAGGTGAATATCAAAGTTATATGTAACTTCAATATCTTTCCAACGAGTATTTATTTGCCTTGATATCAATTCTGGATCAGGAGTTGTGATATTTCAAAATTGACAGAAATCTGGAACAATTTTGATAGCACCTCCTCTGAAAGTGTCTGTTTTGTCCGGAAGATTTCATAAAGTTCTACACCAAATCTGTAGAAGATTTGAACTACAAAGTCGTAGCACATATCACAAATTTTCCAACGGTGTATTACATGACCCTTAGAAATTTTTATACAGGAAGTTATGGTCGAAATACAGAAGATTCCAGAGAGTATTTTTGGTCTGCCCTGTTTCTGGACAGTTAACACTCATCTGAGATTTTCATCCATTTGGAGGGAGATTCTGTTCTGGAGCCCCACATAAAAGTTGAAGACTTCAAAACCTTTCCAGAAATGTATCCCTAACCTCGATTGATACAACCAAACAAAAGTTATGCCCTGTTCAAATTCAGCCAAAATTCTACCGAAAACAGGGGCGATGGTTTCTAAATATTTGAGATGGAAACTATAATCCCAATTTACTCTTAGTTCAATATAGGAGTTCATTAACCACTAATGGAATCCTAGACTCCAAATTTACTCTTTTCTTTGAAAACTTTCTTTTTCATGCAGTTAAGAACATATTACGGTACTACGTTTCCTCACCAAAACAAAAATCTTAACCGGCTTTATACCGCCATATACGTCTCAAGTGGTGGCACTAAAACGATCACTGACACACGTTTTCTAAACGCAATGTTCTACTCTTGGTTAAGGTACCTGCAGAAAACAATCAATAATGAAGCACACAAAGGTTTTTCCATTTCAGGCAGGTCCATACCATAGTAAAAACATACGCCCCGTATCATTGCCATACGGGCCGTCCTTGAGTCAAGTCACGTCTCAAGGTACATGGTCGCGTTTTCACACCACACGACGGGGAACCCGAGTAGAGCGCGAACGGGTCGTCACGGTTGGGAATGATATCAACCCAACGGATACCACCTACTGCCTCATGACCGTTGAGGCACGCCGATGGCGAGCGCTGCGTATCGCCCTTTGAACATTGAACGTTCAAGACTTGCATACTATCGTGTTGCTTACCACACAATGGGGTATTCTCACTTTTGCCTAAAGCATGCTGGAGATCAGCGTTTTCACATGCTCTCAGAACCATAGAGAGGTTCAGAGACTCATATTTAACTACCGTGCCAAGCCACGGTATACCATTCCATACTATTACTCGTACGGCGAGTTACCGCAATTGATCCGCCTGCGTTGGCATACCTTACCTCTTACCTCTACGTAGGTGCGTCGTTACAGAATTAAAATACTGAATATTAACACACTGTTAGCTTGCCACCGTAAGTAACTATGCTTACAATAGTCCTTATGTGGGCATACTACATGTTCCTCACTCGTATACTTCAAAGTTTTTGAAAATAAGCTCTTTTCGAGCGTGCTATTCCCAATGCAGCTCTGATACCACGCGTGTGGGGAACCCCTTCCGGGGTCCACACTCCAGGATACACATTGGGTGGTGCCGTGCGATGCGGCACCGAACAGCATACACGAAAAGTCTTTTATTTCGCAATATAATGTCATTTACAAAATATTGTACCACGAGGGTACACGCAGCGGAATATACATACACACTTACTCTCGCTACTAACTACACAAAAGAGAAGACGTCCAGCCCGCGGACGCTTCTTACTAGCTTCAACAAAAATGAGTGCAGCGGCAGGGTTTCCGGTGAGTCTCTGATGGCTCACCGAACAACCATCTTCATAGCAAATTTTATAACCTGCAAAACACTAATAATGAAACCATGAGCATGATGGCTCAACAAGACTTAACTGACACTCCTAAACATGAAACTCTACATGAAGGGATTACTAACATAGGAAAAGTATAATGCAATAACGACACGCCTACACGTTAATCCTTACTTTCAGTTTAATAGCAGCAGATTATTATACCTTAGGCAACCCTGACATCGAAAGTTCACAATCAAACAAGAAACACTTTCCTATGATGTGGTGATGCCCAAAGAAGAAAATAAACTTAATGAGCTCTACAACTACAGCATACATGGTTGGCAATACAATGAATTTAAGAACATCACATCAGCAATGATTCATCACACTTTATCTGGAAGTTGTTACTACGTCACAACGCAGTGAACAAGTGGTACTCATATAACCGCGAGGGACGGTGATTGCAATCAGGACACACCCGGAATACACGACACATACACCCGCCTCGAAAGACTCATGCGAGCTCTTTCTTACGTTGTATGCAGCAACCTATCACTCGTCACTCCAATGCCGAACCAGTTCCGCCGACCCATCAGAAGATCCACTACATGGAACACGTCGAAGTTGCTCTGCTAGCGGGTTTACACCTCTGACACCAACCCCCAAAGGATGGCTGTATAAGTTTCGACACGAGAGTACCCGAGTTACATCGGTTTATCGGTACTGTTCAAACTTGCTCAGCAGGGCGGCATACGCATCAGTCCTTAACTGACACAAACAGAGCTACAGCCACACAGGCCCAACGTCCTGCTGCTCCTACTCTCTGCTCGTTCTCATTTTCCATTCCAGAACTTCCATTCTCTAGAACCATAGCCCGCGGAACCACCATCCTAAACTCACGAGTAGCTTCCAACTACCTGACTTGTACCGGATCCTATACAACTTAAGCCTAGCAGAAAACTACACGAAGGTAACCTGTTCTACCCTTTAACTCCAAGGGTTTGTCGGTCATGCATTTGGAGTATCAATCACATTGACCTAATGCACAATACATACTAGACCAATAAAAGTGATACAAAGTAAAATATAACTATAAGTTGTTAAATGCAAACCGGGGCTTGCCTTGTGTTGCTGCAGGTTTAGTTCTACTTTATAGTCAGTAGCTTGGCGACGAGTAAAGCTTCAAGTTTCTGTTCTGAGTCGAATGCCTCGTCGAGCTCCTTCGTCGTTTTTCCTACCGATATGAACAGGCACAGTTTTATGTTGCGAGTATATGAATTATAAAACAAATGTTTGTTATGACTTAAGAATGATTTAAACCAACTAAGACTCGAGATTTGGGTTCTGGTTATGTGTTGGACAGAGAAAGAATCATTTTGGATCAATGGAGGTCTTTGGAATAAAGTTCAAAGAAATAGCTATTGGACATAAATATGAGGCTTGACATAATTGGCAGAAAACTGGAGAAGATGATCTCAACTTGCTCTGAAATTTTTACAGTGGTCCATAGATCATACAGAGGTATGGCTTGCAAAATTTCAGACAAAGTTGATGGAAGATGTGGCCTAGGGAATTTTCCTACTATTTGGCTTCTCTGAAACTCGCCGGAAAATAGGGCGCACCGGCAACAGCAAACCCTAGGGCTCCGGCGAGGTCGTGCACGGTGAATTCTCCACCAAATGGTCGGTTCTTGGGCTCTAAAGTGCCAGGGGATCGTATAGAAGACTGACATGAGGTCTAAACAAGCCGGGGAGAGCTCCAAACCAATCGGCACCGTGCGCCTGATATGGTCCAGCGGTATACCCTTGAAAAGAACTCGGATTCTTCGCTCTGCACTCAATTTCTTGGTATAAAATCGATGGAGGAGGTGTGATAGGCAGTTAACATCCTGTGTGTGAAGTTTGAAACACATCAAACACGATTTGAGGACGAATTTTGCAATTCCTTACCTCAAGGTCAGTTTCTGCCGCCCGGGAGAAAATCTTGAAATTCTGCCTCTGTGTCAATGGCTAGGGCTGAGCTTCGGAGGTGAGCAACTAGGCTTGTAGTTGCACTGATGGAGTGGCTTGCTTGGGCGTGATCACCCCTGGTTTGGGTTGGCCACTGCGACTAGTTTCGGTTTTTCAGCTTTTACCCGAGAGCTGCAGAACCTTTGCTGTTTTCCGGTGCCAACGAGCTCGGGACCGTGGGGAAAAGTTGCTAGCAGGCTAGAGCACTCAGGGGCGCAGCTCTTTGCTGTTGGGGGCTCGAGCAAAATCAATTTAGTTTGTGGCTGTTGATCAGGAGAAGAACACATGCTGTTTGCTTCGGTTCTGAGCGAGGCTGTGGAGGGGGTGGCTCACGTGGGGAGCAACGAGCTGGATACTTCACACGGCGTGCTCAGCCACTGAGCAGGAGGTGGAGCAGTGCGGGAGTCGGTTTGACTACGGTGAGCAGGAGGTGGCGCTCTCCCGTGAACAGAGTCGGTTCACTCCCTCTACCGTATGACATGTGGGGTCCACCTCTCCCCCTTATCCCCAATTCTGTTTAAAATAGCAAACGAGCTCCAAATTTGATCAAACTTGGAGGGTGGGCCAAAAGAAATGTGAGCAACACAATGGTGCACTCATATTTGAATTTCGGTGAAGTCGAAATTTGAAACTGAGATTTAAATTCAAACTCGATTTTTTCTCTCACTTAAATTCCAACAAATAGGAAATCCTTTTCAAATGCTCTGAAAATTTGCCGGGCTATTATTGGATGTGTGGAGAACCAAATGATAGCTTTAGATCTCCGTGTTCGGAAATTTTTGCATGTTCAAGTTTAGACTTGGAGCTCACACCGTTAAATTCAAAAGATTAAATTCCCTCTCATTTTCTCGGTGTGACTTGTAGCTCCACTTGCTAGAGTTTTGAGATTTCACAGAGTCATGGCAACGAGATTGGTTTCTGTGTGAGACGGATTTTTTTATGAGATGAAGAGGTAGTGAATACGAGATGGTATTCATGAGATGGTAGTGAATACGAGATAGTATTCATGAGATGGTAGTGAATACGAGATGGTATTCATGAGCAAAGTTGATGTCTGGTTGAGACATGGAAAGGGATGAATCATATTGGAGGTATGTTAATGTTTAAATACATGTTGGGATTACATTCACTTAAAGTTAAGTTGCTGTTTTCATCGTGTTTTGAGAAATAAACTTTGCTTTTTGCAATGAGCCTTTTTATACCTACCTTGTTGTGATCTACATATCATATTTTCCCGCACTTGCTGAGTACATCATGTACTCAAACTTGCATTATCATACATCATCAGCAACAGGAAAGGAGTTCTATGAAGACCCCGTAGAGTACTAGGAGTGTGATACCCCGTCAACTTACCTGTGGGGATGGTATAGATATGGAGCCGCTGCTGCTGCTTAGTTACTTCCGCATTAGTTTAGATGACTTCTGCTGCTAGAATAAAGACTTCCGCTGCTAAGATTAGACTTCTGCTGCTAAGATAAGACTTACGCTGCTAGCATGAGTCCGAGACTCATGAGACTTTGTAATAAACCCTGTTATTCGTGATTATATATATTCTGAAATTCAGATTGTGGATGATATGTATATGTCTGATGAACATTCTGGGCACAGATACGCATCAATTCTCAGTTCTGTGTTCTACTGTATTGAGGGCGTCACACATTGGTATCAGGGTGACAGTTGATGGTGGGACACACGCCTAGATAGAATGATCACAGATTGGTATCAGAGCCACAGATTGACAGTATATTACACGGCTAGATAGAAAAAACAAATTGGTATCAACCTACCATGTGTTGATCGTAGATCACACAGCCTAGATAGGTCACAGATTGATATTAGAGCTGCCATGCCTAGTCACAGATTGGTACAATCCACAGATTGATATCAAGCTACCACGGTTGACTGTAGGTCACAAACCTAGAATGATCATAGATCGGTTATAGAGCCATGTTGACCGTAGGATGCACCCCTAGTAACAGTTTGGTATTAGAAGCCACGCTGACCATAGGATGCAAGCCCATATATTGGCATTGGAACCACCTTGACATAGGATGCAAGCCTAGGAGAAGCCATAGTTGGATCACAGATTGGTATCACCCCAAACCACCTTGACATAGGGTGAAATCACAGATTGGTATCACCCCAAAAACCCTATAGGACCCCCATTGAGAAAGCCGTGAATAGGAGTTGTGTGCTGAACCTTGTGATGAGTGCTTGTGATTGTGTGCTTAGTTGAGTTGTGGGATGTTTCAGCGTTGTCCATATCCGCACAGAGTAGAGAGATGTGAGATGCTTTGGCACTTGTTCACATCCTCATAAAGGACGATATATAGTCAATCCACCTTGATGCATATAGTTAGGGGGAATCTATCTAAAACTTCTATTCTATCCAACTCTCTCTCAAGATGGTGAGAAGAAACGCCGGCTGTCAAGGGAGGAACGTCCATGGCAACCAAGAGGAGGACAACGTAAATGTTAACCCCGGAGCTAGTGAAAACAACCTAGAACGGTTGATGGCCATGCATAATCAGCTTATGCAAATCATGATCCAGACTTTGGGTCAGCTGCAGGTCAACAACAACAACCCTGTTCCGGCACCATCGCCACCACCGCCGGCTCACAACAGGCTGGGAGAGTTCATGAGGACTCGACCACCCACTTTTGCTCAAGCTAACGACCCCATGGAAGCCGACGATTGGTTGAAATCCATGGAGAAGAAGCCTGCCATAGTTCAGTGCAATGACCGAGAGAAGGTTCTCTTTGCGTCGCACCAACTCATGGGAGCTGCCGCTGACTGGTGGGATGCCCTGTGCAACACTCATGTCGACCTGGAGACTGTTACTTGGACTGAGTTCAAGGAGAGTTTCCGCTCTCATTACATCCCTGCTGGTATAATGGTGCTGAAAAGACAAGAGTTCGAAGGTCTCCGCCAAGGACAGAAAAGCGTGAATGAGTACCTCAACAAGTTCACACAGCTGTCGCGGTATGCCCCTAAAGATGTCAACTCGGACCAGAGGAATCAATAATTATTCATGAGAGGGCTGAACAATGAGATCCAAGTTCAGCTTCTCAACAATGACTATGCAAAATTCCAGAAGTTGGTTAACAAGGTTATAGTGGTTGAGAGCAAGATCCAAGAGATCGAGCAAGAGGGCAAAAGAAAGATGCCGTATCAGCCTCAAGGGAGCAACGTATGCCCTCGGTACATGCCCTCAGCTGCACCGCAGTACGGATCGCCCGCTCCTGCTTTTCGCCCAAATCAACCAACACAGCAACGCCCTGCCAAGCAAGCACCTCGCGTGCCTTTGCCTCCTGCGCCCCGTCCCAACATGGGCGCTCTTGTTCAAAACCCCCGCCCTAACGTACCTGATGTCGTGGGCAACAAGGCATGCATTGCATGCGGAGAAACAGGACACTTCGCTACCCAGTGCCCGAGGAGAGGTCCTGGACAGCAAGGCAACGTGCCCAAGCAGAACCCACGACCGAACGGAGGAGCCAATCAAGGGAACCGTGGACAGCAGAACTATGCTCGCGGCAACGTGAACCATGTCTCTGCTGAGGAAGCGCAACAGGCTGGGGACGTCGTAATTGGTATGTTCCTTGCCAACTCCAACCCAGCCACCATTATATTTGATTCCGAAGCATCACATTCATTCATATCATCCAAGTATGTTGCCAAGTATAATCTACCCATATCACACTTGAAATATACTATGTTGGTTAATTCTCCCAGTGGAGAGATTAGGAATAATATAGTATGTCCGAAAATAAAACTTAAAATAAGGGGGTAGACTTCCTTACCAACCTCATTGTCTTGGATTCCCAAGGGCTTGACATAATACTCGGAATGGATTGGCTAAGTAAGCACAACGGATTAATCCAATGTGCTGAAAGGAGCGTGCAGTTGACCAACGAGCACGGTACCCGTATCGACTTTGAGTCAGCCCAACCGGCAACCGAAAAGGCAACGTTGAACCACATCGAAGAAGCAACCCTAGACAGCATCCCGGTGGTTCAAGAGTTTTGGACGTATTCCCGGAAGAACTTCTTGGTATGCCACCTGACCGGGACATTGAGTTTTTCATTGACTTGGTAGCCGGAACTGCACCTATAGCAAAGAGACCCTACAGGATGCCGTCAACGAACTAGTGGAACTCAAGAAGCAAATTCAGGAGCAACTGGAGAAGGGTTTTATACGCCAAAGCTCATCACCATGGGGAGCCCCCAAGCTCTTCGTTGACAAGAAGGATGGAACTCAAAGGATGTGAGTGGACTATAGGTCTCTAAATGAGGTGACGACCAAGAACAAGTACCCTCTGCCCCGTAAAGAGGACCTGTTCGACCAAATGAAGAAAGCCCGAGTCTTCTCCAAGATTGATCTTTGGTCGGGATAATTCCAGCTGAAGATTAAGCCCTCCGATATACCCAAGACTGCCTTTCGGACACGGTATGGTTCGTAAGAATATACCGTGATGTCTTTTAGGTTAACGAATGCACCCACATACTTCATGTACCTCATGAACAAGGTCTTCATGGAGTACTTGGATAAGTTCGTCGTGGTTTTCATTGACGACATCATGGTGTATTCGAAAAGCAAAGAGGAACACGAAGAACATTTGAGATTGACATTGCAAAAGCTGTGAGAGCATCAATTGTATGCCAAGGTCAGCAATTGTCAATTTTGGCTAAAGAAGATATCGTTCCTATGACACATCATCTCTGAGGAAGGAGTATCGGTTGATCCCGGAAAAGTGGGAGATGTTATGAAGTGGAACCAACTGCAAAACATGAGGAATATTCAGAGTTTTCTTGGGATGGCTGCATACAACCGCCGGTTCATCAAGAACTTCTCTAAGATAGCAAAGCCTATGATGGAGTTCCTAACGAAGGGAAAAGCCTTCCAATTGACACCAGCGTGCCATGAAAGCTTTGAGGAGCTCAAGAAAAGGCTAACCACAACACCGGTTCTGGTATTGCCAGACGTAAGCAAGAGCTTCGACATATATTGTGACGCATCTAGACAAGGGCTCGGATATGTGCTCATGCAAGAAGGACAAGTGGTAGCCTATGCCTCACGACAATTAAAGAAGCACGGGCTCAATTACCCCACACATGACCTGGAGCTAGCAGCCGTGGTGCATGCATTGAAGATTTGGAGACATTATATCCTTGGTCATCGATGTGAGATCTATACGGATCATAAAAGCTTCAAATACATATTCACCCAAACGGATTTGAATTTGAGCCAACGTCGATGGTTGGAGCTCATCAAGGATTATGATGTTGGAATCAACTATCACCCACGGAAAGGCCAATGTAGTAGCCGATGCATTGAGCCGGAAGGGAGCATGTCACCAACTCACGGTTCGGGAGCTACCACCCGAGCTACAAAAGGAGTTCAAACGGTTACATCTCGGATTCTTTAACGAGATGGAAGTGATGGAACTCCACTATTCATTGGATCAAGAGATAATAGATGGCCAAGCTACGGATGAGGAGATCAAGGAGATAAAGGAAAGGATCCAACAAGGAATAGAGGACTTCAAGAAAGACGAAAAGGGTACACTTTGGCTAGAAAAAAGGATTTGTGTGCCTAACGTGAAGCACATCCTCGACACGATATTAAAAAGAGGCACATGACTCACTTTATTCCATACATCTCGGAAGTACCAAGATGTACAAGGACCTGAAGACTTGTTATTGGTGGGATGGTATAAAGAGGGACATAGCCGAGTATGTTGCCCTATGCGACACATGCCAACGGGTGAAGGTCGAACATCAAAGACCCGCTGGACTGTTGCAACCCTTGAAGGTACCCGAGTGGAAGTGGGAAGATATCAGTATGGATTTCATCGTCGGATTGCCACTACTCAGTCGGGTTACGACTCAATCTAGGTTATCATGGACCGATAGACGAAAACCGCCAATTTTCTTCTCATAAAGATCAAGTACAACGTTGCACAACTAGCCGAGCTGTACATGGAGCAAATCGTGTGTCGCCATGGAGTCCCAAAGAGGATAGTCTCAGATCGGGGTTCTCAGTTTACATCTATATTTTGGAGGAAGCTGCAGAAAGCTATGGGTACACGACTGGATTTTAGCTCCGCCTACCACCCGCAAACCGATGGGCAAACCGAAAGGACAAACCAAATTTTGGAGGACATGTTGACAGCTTGCGCTTTGAAACATGGGCGTAGTTGGGATAGGAGCTTGCCGTACGCGGAATTCTCCTATAACAACAGCTATCAAGCTAGCTTGAAGATGTCACCCTTCGAAGCGTTATGTGGTAGACGGTGTAGAACACCGTTGTTTTGGAACGAAACCGGAGAGAACCAAGTGTTCGGACCCAAAGTGCTTCAAGAAGCTGAGAAGCAAGTCCAAACAATAAGGGAAAACTTAAAGTCTGATCAGTCACGACAGATAGCCTATGCGGACAATAGGCGAAGGAAGTTGACTTTTGAAGTAGGAGACTTCGTATACCTTAAGGTATTGCCTATCCGTGGCCAACAACGTTTCGACATGAAAGGCAAGCTAGCACCTCGCCATATCAGGCCATTTAAAATTTTGGACAAGTGAGGAGAAGTAGCCTATCAACTAGAGCTCCCAACGCACCTCTCCGACGTACATGTCACACCCGGTTTCTCCGAAGAACAACGGAGTGAATATCACATGTATGCCAGGATCAGTTTCTCATACATGTGATGACAAATAGTGAAGCATCATCATATTACAAGCCAGGTGTTCGAATATAAATAAGTCTTACATAGCATACGTCTCGATGGACGATAATAAGTTCATAATATGTAAATAAAACAGCAGCGGAATATAAGTCTTGTGGGCTCCGTCACAGGCGTTGCCCGAGGGACTCCATGAACCTAGAATCCTTCTTCGGGTCCGAAGTCTTGGTCATTGAACACCACATTATCCCCTTGACCTGAGCAGCAATTTAAACCAACAGAAATGCAAGTTTGAGTACTGTTGGTACTCAGCAAATGTGGGAAAGTTATGTCATGCATGGCTATAGCAAGGAGAGGTTGAACTCATGGTTTAAGCACTACGCAATTAATACCAATCACCTTATCTTATTAAGCACCTATATTACTACACAGGTGAAATGGTCCCAATCCCTCAACCCATCATCAATATTAAGTAGCCATAATCTCATTTCCAATGTTAAGCTTCCCGCTTAACATCCTCAACTTCCCAATTCATCATCCTCTAATCATGAATAAGTCCAAGCCGCTCTTGACCGTGAGCACGGCTGTCATGACAGTTTTCACTTTGCAGAGTTTGCACCACTGTACCCACATGTAGTGATTTCATCCCCCATTGCCGGGTTGACTAAAAGAACCTCCATTATGCCAGTGGCCGCGAACCACATTCACACTTCCCAGGTGTGTAGCCAGGAGATCACTACGAGGCCTTTACAAAGGGATTCCCGATGAGCGTGGGCCCACTGAGGTTTCACCCCTAACAGCATACAAGAGGCTCCAACACCGCTGCAGTGGCCCCCTCTTGAGTCTTGCGGTTTATATGGCAGTCCAGCTTACACCTATTCACCGCACCATCCAACACACCCATACTACGCCGGGGATACACCTAATTAATTGGCTAAGCTGCCCCATCTCAGCATGTGGTTGGCACGGTAAAGCTAGGTTACGTGCTCCATGAACCGGTCCTTTGGATCCAGGCAAGTACTAAACACAAACCCGAGTCTCGTGCACACATCACCAACCAAATCATCCAACTTGCCTCGATCCCTACCTCTACATAACTCATAATATCTCATTCAAGAGTAAGGTAAATAAGTTGATGATATCATATCCCACTTGTCCCATTCTAAGCATGGCTAAGCATAAGTATGTAAATAAATGATATAATCAAATAAATCCCAACCCAAGCTACAAGGAAATAAGATAATGCAATTCTAGGGAAACTTCCTAACATGGGTATCATATTCCAATTTGACCATGCAATTAAATTCTAACTACACATCCTAGTATAGGATCAAAGTGGTCAAGGACACTTGCCTTCTTCCTGCTGCTCTGGGAATGAAAAGTCTTGGTCTTGGATGGGGAGAACTTGCTCTGGGGCAGGTTCTACTCATGCCAATACACATAGCAAAAGAAAACAACAATCCATAAGCCATAGTCCACACTTTCACTTCATGCAAACCACACATACATACATATGGAAGTCATTCACATTTCTAAGTGTTGTGGTTACCCTAGATGTGTTGATTTTTGGCCTACATGCACTTTTAAACATATGTATATTATTTCTAACTTTTGTATTCAGATTTCTATTTGCACAGTATATATGAATTTCCAATTTGAACAAATTCTTTATAATTAATTAATACACTTCTTAGCCACAAAGTTTGCATGAAAGGTAATCCCCTACTCCAAATAGGTTTTCAGATCTTCTACAAAATCCTAAATTGAAGTTTTTGGATTTGGAGATCTCATTTATCATTTTCTAATTATGCATACCTATTTTCCTATATTTTCAGATTTATTTTCTATGCCTAAAAGTGAACTTTACTATTAAAATAGTTAGACATATCACTTAAACAGAATAGGTTCTGATCTAAAATGTTCAATAAAATATTTTTGAACTTCGTCTCTGATGTGAAACAATTTAAATCTATTTTACTAGTTTTTAGAATTATTTCCTAGCCCAAAAATATGTTTCTAGAAACAATAAAAATGAGCAACACTTAGGCAGATCTCCTTTCAGCCTAAAATAAATTCTTAACTCATTCTAAAGGTTTTCCAAGTGCTAGGAGAGTTTAAATTTGTATTTGCACATGTGTTTGCCTCACCTTTTAAATTTAAATCCTAGTCACATATTCAAATTTCTGAATTTAATATCCTATAAGGGCTAAAAGGCAAATCCACCCTACTGCAGGGTTAATTTACTATTTCCTAAATTTTCAGGGGCCTAATTACACATAACAGATGGGTTTTTCCTATTTTTTATTAAGTCCAGGGGTTAAAACTGATTTTTAAATGAATTTACATGAATTTTATGAAGGTCCAGGGGCTAGATTAGAAGTTTCCGGGGCTAGCTCGTGTTTTCCGAGATCCCCAGGGGGTAGCGCGTAAGAATCCCGGCCTTTATAATGCGGGGCTAATGTGGGCCGTTGGATTTAAAACGAACGGCTCAGATTAGATTGCCGAAGCGGTACGTGTCGATTTAATTTGTACCGTGCGATTTAAAATAGACGGCCCTCATGGGGCCACGTCGCCCCCGGCCGGAGTTCGCCCGTGCGCGCGGCGGCGCATAGCGGCAGAGGCGCGATCTCGCCGGAGAAATCTCGGTTTTTGCCGCTATGCGTTAGAACTCGCATCTTTTTGCACAGATCGACCGCTGAGGGGTAGGGGAGGCTCACCGAGGGGTCTTCTTGGGCACGGGAGGGTTGGAGTAGGCGCTGCGACGGCGACGGGCGGAGGAGCTCCACGGTGCTCGATGGAGGAGTACTTTGGCTCGGCGATACCTCGCGTTCTCCGGTCGTGGTGCTTCCCTGCGGTTAGCAGATGGTGTAACGAGGGTCAGATAGGGTCGGGTCATGGAAATTTGACGGCTTCAAAGATGACCGGCGGCTAGACTTCACCGGAGCTCGACGGCGTCGGTTGTCTGGGCGGCAATTCGTTCCGGAGTGGGCGTCACCGGCTAATGTTCGATGCTGCGATGATGTGAAACCGGTTAGATGGACCAGAACGGTGTTATCCGAGGGGAATTCGGAGGTTGGGTGGCGGTGCTTACCGGCGGCAGAAGTTCGCGAGCGAGGTGGTGAGCAGAGGGGGTTTGCGGGAGTTTAAATCGGCCCGGAGTCCCGGGGTGGGCGTGTGCGTGCGGAATCGGCGCTCGTGGGGGCGAATCAGTTGGTTGCAATCGAGGAATTCGGCCGGCGGCTCGCGATCAGCACGAAAAGGTCAGTGGCGGTTGGCCGCGCGCGCGAGGAGAGGTATGACGCATGGGCCCTGCGTGTCAGTGAGAGGTTGAGAGGGCGGCGCGCGGGTTTGGGTTGACTGGCGCGCGCGGTCTTGGGCCGGATGGCGGGTTTCGGCCCACTGGCCGGTTTTGGTTTTTTTTCTTTTTCTTTTTCCTTTTCCTTTTTCTGGTTTGATTCAAATCTAAATTCTAGTCTGAATTTGAATTTCTGCACCACATGCAATACGTCCAAAAAATTTTAAATTCCCCTCTTTAGCAGGTTTTGGGGTGTTACAGTACATGATTTTTTTCATGTATCCCAACTCAAGAAGTGCTTGAGAGTGCCAGAAGAGCAAGTACCAATGGAAGAGCTTGAACTTCAAGAGGATCTGACCTATGCAGAGCACCCTGTCTGAATTGTGGACGTAAAGGAAAGGGTCATGAGGAACAAGGTGATTCGTTGGTGCAAGGTACAATGGAGTCATCACACGGAAGCAGAGGCTACATGGGAGCGTGAGTAAGATATCAAGACAGAGTTTCCTCATCTATTCTCTACTAACGAATCTCGAGGGCGAGATTCAATTTAAGGGGCTAGATTTGTGACACCCTCATTTTTTATTTCTGCATGTATTCATGTTTCATGTAGAAAATATTTTAAAATAAGTTGAAACAGAGAAATAATAAAAAAGATAGCCAAAAAGAGCCAATTCCAGTTCGCCGAGGAGCGCTGTAGACAATTTCCGCGGCCGCTGGCCACGTGGCACGTTCGGAGCTCATCTCCACAAAGGGGGAGAGGTCCGCCGCCAAACTGGCTACATGGCAGGCTCGGAGCTCGTCTCTGCGGCAGAGGGCGAGGTCCGACCCTGCAGGACACATGTCGCCTTCGGAGCTAGTCGCTGCGGAAGAGAGAGGAGCAGTCGCGCGGGACACGTGTCGCTCTCGGAGCTCACTTCCGAGAGGTCCGTCCCCGCCAGACACGTGTCGCTCTCAGAACTCACTTCCGAGAGGTCCGACACTACCAGACACGTGTCACCTCAAGAGATCATCTCTGGGACGTCCGACATTGAAGGACACGTGTCGACCTCGGAGCTTGTCTGTAAGGAGAAAGGAAGTCTGGCGCAGTTAGGACACATGGCACTATCGAAGCTCACCTCCAAAGAGAAGGGAGATCCGGCACTGACACGTGGCACTCCCGGAGCCACCTCCGAAGAGAGGGGAGGTCCGGAACTGACACGTGGCATTCGCGGAGCTTGCCTCTGTTGAGAGGGGAGGTCCCGACCCACCGGACACGTGGCGCACGCGGAGCTCACCTCTGGAGAGAGGGAGGTCCCGACCCACCAGACACGTGGCGCACGCGGAGCTTGCCTCTGAGGGAGAGGGAGGTCCCGCCCGCCAGGACACATGGTGCATGCGGAGCTCACCTCTGAAGGAGAGGGAGGTCTCGCGCGCTTGACACGCAGCACAACCGGAGCTTGTCTCTGCGGAAAGGGGAGCCCAGGATACCACTAGACACGTGGAGCTTTCGGAGCTCACCGCCGTGAAGGTAACGAGATTTAATGCAGTTTTTCTTCTGTACGCGTGGGAATCCCCGGTACTGAGGACACCGACACGATTTCCACATTGTTACCGCACCAAATTAGTTTAAGATAAGTTGTTAAGATTCAAAAACCATCTGAATGGGACTCTCATTCGAATTCCAATCAGATTAGGACTCTTCGTTTCCCTCTTATAAATAGAACCCAGAACCTTTGGCCACAACCACATACTTCTTTTCCACCTCCTGAGCCGACAACTTAGAGCCCTATCCCCCAGCTCGCCGAGTAAACCCTTCGCCGGAGTTTGGCCACCAGAGAGATCGCCGACGAGCCCAGAGACGATTGTCATCGCCGAAGGAGAGCCGACGAACTGAGGAAAGACCCGAAGGAAGAAAGGTAGGTCTCCAATACCACCTTACGACATCATCACGTTTTCTTTGCATCTGTTCTTCAATCCCCTCGAACAGAAGCTTTTTCACGGACAGATCACGTGTTGATCGGTCTGATCTAGATCTTGAGTCCAGATCAGCGCCACGTCCACAATTGATCCCTACACTCCTGTTCATCGTAAAACCCATGCAAGCCATGCAAGAACATGTACAAACTGATATAATAAAAACTGCATAATAGGATTAACATACATATGCATCATTGCATCTTAAAGAAGAGTCTGTGCATGATCAATGATTGCTGTGAATCTTGTATGTGCGTGATCGCGTATAGACGGACAAGCTCTGGGAGCCACCTACGACGGACTACTTCAGCAAGAATTTGAGCAACAAGAAATGCAAGAACAAGGCAATTGCCCCTTGACCATATTGATCCCATGTTTTTGGAAAACTGTTTTGTTTGCAAAAAGGTATGTGTACTTGAGTAAACATGATGGGAAAATCCTTTGAGAGGAGTTTACTAGTTTTGTCAAACCACCCTTGTCACCGGGAAAGTTAATAAGTCGGGTATGGTTTTTTTATGCTTTGCTTAGTCCATGGGATATGGGAAACGAGATAGATGTATCTAACTAACTGCACTCGTAAAGAGAATGAGAAACTGATGTTGTTAATGATCATGAATCGGAGGGAGATCTAGGCAAGCCTGGTTTGTGAATGAGGTAGAATGAGATGGTGGTTACTAGCCGTAGATTTAAGAACCGGTTCATGCGAGCACATGCCAGGATAACAGTGCCACCACAAGGCCAAGTATGGATGCGGCTTAGCTGAGTAATTAGGTAAGTTACTAGATTGTTATGGACCGTGGAAGGCGCGGGGAATGGGAGTCGAGTGAGGACTGTCCTCGGAACTGGGGCCCGTGGGTGGGATAATTGGAGATTCTAGCCTGCCGGTGAAACCTTAGTGAGTCCATACATCTAGTAGCCCCTTTGTAAAGGCTATTTTGTGATCTCTTGGTCATACACCGACGGTTGTGTACTGGTATAATGGAGGTTCTGCAGTCACCGACGGGTGACGAAATCACAAACTTGTGGGTAAAGACGTGGAAACTCTGCAGAGTCTAAAACTATCATGATAGCCGAGCTTACGGTCACGAGCGCCAGGCCAACTTCCATGATTAGTTGGTATGGTTTTGGGATGGTTTTGGATGGTATTTGTGTGAGACCTATGTGTGCTGAATACATTGGCTTTGATGATAAAAGTTTTGAATACTACCAAAACACCTTTTTAACAAGGTCCGACTCTAGGTCCGAGCTCCTGCAAGGTCCGACGATAGGTCCGACTTGTTTTGGGTAGCTCCGGCAAGGTCCGACATAAGGTCCGACTTGCTTTGTCTAGGCCTGACTTATTCTGGCTAGGTCCGACTTGTTTTTGCTAGCTCCGGTGCTAGGTCCGACTAGCTTTGGTAAGTTCCGTGCTAGGTCCGACTAAGCTTTAGTAAGCTCCGGCGCTGGGTCTGACTAGCTTTGGTAAGCTCCGGTTCAAGGTCCGGTTAGCTTTGGTTAGGTTTGGAGCTTGATTGCAATGGTTCTGCTTTTAACTTGCAATGTTTCGAACTTGTTTTACTCTTATAGAAAGTTTTCTTAGTATTATTTTACTAAGTTTTTGGTGTGTTTTGGTGGTTATGGCTGATATCATTTTGCTATGGTTTACAACATGCTTATGTGAGGTGCTCACATAAGATGTTGTAGTTTCGGAACTAACGAGAGTCAAGACGAGGACTTGTGCTCGGAAGTATTGGTTGTTTATTCATGTGCAGGTGTTCCTTGAGTTCAAGACATGGCTGGTGACGGGATCCATTGAACTAGTCTTAGGGAGAAGATGAGGTTCAACAACCAAGTTCGGGAGGAATTGTGGTTGAGTTGATCGGGAGGTTGCGCAATATGTTTGAATCAAGAACAATGCATATGAAGGTATCTTGGATGTGGTTGGAAGATGTTTGCACGTGTGCAAGGAGTGCATGGACGTGGCTGCATGGTTCCAAGGCGTGATGAAGATATGTGGACGTAAAGAATTGGTCGGAAAGGTCCAACCGACTAGGTTATGGACTCAGGCTGCGGCTGAGTCGTGTTTGACTCAAATATGGAAAGTTTTGAGTTGGTTATGATAGGATTTCGTGTGGGTCACGAATTTGAGTTGTTTTAGGAATGTTTGGGACGTTCCTAAGGTGTTTGGAAGTCTTAAGATTGCTTCTATCTGCGTATAGAAGAGTCTTGAGCAGTATTGGAAAGTTACAGTTTGAATCCAAGTAGGAGTAGGAGTCCTAATTTGAATTGGATTGGCCATAGAGCTGGTTATATAAGCAAGGGAGGCCAAGGCTCGTGGGCGCACGACTTTGGGGCTGGTCCTCTTGTGTTTTGACAAATAAAATTCGTATTCTAAAGGATCTTTTGTGCCTTGTTCGTCCGACTTATTTCAGACAAGTTTTTCTCGTCGAGTTTCTGTTCAGCACTACCTTGCTTCGGTGGTTTTATCATAACTCGAGTTTTACAGATCCAATTTATGTGATTCTTTCTGGTTGTCTTCAGAACTTGATTATATATCATCTGTGAAAATTTCATGGTCATTGAATTTGTGGTTTCTGATCTACACGAGTTTCTTTGCAGTATTCCAGAACTGTTTTTCTCGCGTAGGACAGATTGACCTTTGTTCGATCTTTCGATCGTAACTTGAGTTTCTCTCAACGGATTTTCATGATTCTTGTTGTGACGTCTTCGTGAATTGATTCTATACAATCTATTCTAGTTTTGTCACAGTTGAACACGTTTAGATTAGTCGCACACATGGTTTCTTTAACAGATCGGTTTTCTGCTGAGGGGTATTTTGTTGCTTCCGCTGAAATGTTTTTAATCTACCATTCACCCCCCTGGTAGCTTTACACGTGTACATCGATCCTACAATTGGTATCAGAGCCAGGTTGCTCTAATCTTTGTGATTTGCATGTGTTTTGACTAATCATCATGGATAAATACTCGGCCAAACCTTGTGTGTTTAGTGGTATTGATTTTCAGGTTTGCAAGGCACGCATGGAAGCTTTCATCCAGGTACAAGGCTCGGAACTTGATCATACAAGTACTAACTCAGAGCGACTTCGACCATGTTGCACACCTCCGATCGGTGTACGATGTGTGGAGAGCACTTTGCGACTACCACGAAGGATTCAACACGATCAAGGAGGTAAGACAGGATATGTTCAAGAAAGAATACGTGCACTTTGAGATGCAACCCGGTGAGTCCATTGATGACCTCTTTGCTCGCTTTAATAAAATTCTCAGCAACTTGCGTAGCGTCAATGTTAATTTTTCAGATGCTGAAAATGCTAGGCAATTACTAAGTGCATTAGACATGTCAATTTGGGAGATGAAAATAACATCCATACGTGAATCCACTGTCATGAGTACTCTTACATTAGATGTGCTTTATTCTAAGCTAAAAACTCATGAAATTGACATTATATCACGTAAGAACCCAAATAATACTATTGCATTTGTCTCACAACGTGATGTCTAGCTCCGGCCAATCATCTAGCAATACACATGTTTTGCTGTCTTCACTAACCCTGGAACAGATTGAGGAGTTTCCAGAGGAGGAGCTAGTACTTCTTTCTACTAGGTTCTCAAAATCATTGCAAAATGTAAGAACTAGAAGGAGAGGAAGCTCCGGACCTCAGCGATGCTTTGAATGTGGTAAGACAGGACACTTTCATACAGATTGCCCTAACCTTTCAGGTTCTTCTAACCGTGATGAAAAACAGAATAAAGTCAAGTCCTCTTTTGGCAACACCAACAAGAAAAAGAAGGGTTTTACAGGATGCAAACTGATAAACAGTTTCATCACCACACTTCAGGAACATGGCTCGAGTGATGTAGACATTGAAAGTGATGAAGATGAAGATGATCTGGCAAACTTGTGCTTCATGGCGGGCAAATCAAAATCAAGTATGGAGGATGCAGAACACAACAGTGACAACGAAGAGGTATGTCCTACTTGCGAAGAAATGTGTGATGCTATTTCTCGTGCCACTATTATTGTTAAGATTGAGTCACTAGAATCTGAAATTAATCGTTTAAAATCCTTGATTCCTAGTGATGATTCTTGTTCCTCACATGATTTAATATATGAACAATTGTCCTCTCTAAGAAGTGCACACACCTCCACACTTGATAAACTTGAACTTGAAATCAAAAAGAACAAAAAGCTTGCTGCACTTAATGATAAAAACTTGAAAGATGCTTGTTGTTCTACAATTGATTTGTATTGTTATACTTGCGATGATCTTGATAAGAAACTACAAGATGCTATGAAAGAAATTTCTATATTGAACAATGCTTTACGTTCTTATGAAGTTAAATATTGTTCCAATTGCAAATTAAAAGGAAAAACTTCATGTGAAAATTGTCTTGATCTATCAAATAAACTTGATAACATGCATAGGACATTAGATCGGTTTTGTAATGGGAATAAGAACCTAAACTTGCTGCTGAATTTTTTCAAGTCTTGCAACGATAAAACTGGTTTAGGTTTTGATTCACATGCTCATGCTAAGGAACATCCACCTAAAATTGTAAAATCATTAGGAAGTGGTTTGATTTGAAGAGTTCCTAAACAAAAAGAAGTGGTTTTTAAATCTGCAGGAGTTTGTCACATTCGGGTTTAAATAAGCATACTGCATGCTCATCTAGACATGAACACAAAGTAAAATTTTATTGTACCTATTGTGTAGAGATGGTCATGTCATAGATTTTTGTTATAGACTAGCTAAACAACATAAAAAGGAAAGAATGCAAGATAGATCTAATAACTCTCATGCAAAATTTGCTGCACATACTAAACCGAATGTCAGGAACATGCAACCTGCTGTTATGCGTCAGAAATATTCAAAGTTTACATCTGGAGCGGCAGTTTTTACCTCCGGAGCTTCAGTTTTTGCCTCCGGACCTTCTGTTTTTGCCTCCGGAGCTACTGATTTTCGTGCTACACAAGTAACACCTCATATGTCAGTAGTTAAGAACAAAAAATCTCAAACTTTGACCCATAAATCTGCTGTTTTATCTCAGCTTTCGCATGTTATTCCTGCTGGACGTCGTGTGACTTAGTACTGGATTCCTAAATGCCTTTTAACTAACCCCAGTATTGAGTCATCGACGTATTGTGCTTCAATGTAGGTTACACGCTTGAGGAATGAGAACATTTGGATTGTGGATTCAGGTTGCTCACGCCACATGACCGGTAACAAAGAATGGTTCTCCTCTCTCTCTTTTGTGTCACGTGTAGAGAATGTTACTTTTGCCGATAATTCTTCAACTCATATAATTGCTAAGGGTTCGGTTAGAGTAAATGATCACTACACTTGAAGGATGTGGCACTTGTCAAAAATTTGAAATACAACTTGCTTTCTGTTTCACAATTGCTAGATGAAAATCTGGAAATTATTTTCAATAAAAACTGCTGCAAAGTTGTAAGTTCAAATAGTGAGCTTATTTTTAACATGTCTCGGTTTGGAAGAGTTTTTAAAGCTGATTTGATATGTCTTCCTCTAAGAAATTGTGTGCTCTTCTTGTAGACATGCTAAGATGGTTGCAGGTTCACATGCTCCTCTCACAATGACCATGACAACTGAATCGGGTCAACTTTTACACCTTGACACCGTAGGACCTTCACGTGTTCAATCCTTCAGAGGTAAATGGTATGTGTAAAAGCCCAAGAGAAGGGACTTGCAAAAATTTTTCTTCACCTCACAACACCACAGCTTTTGTTGTGGATTTCTTAGAAATATTGGGAAGAGCAAGTAACCTCCATCAAATGAGTGATTAGAGGGGAAAGCCTTCACTTTCACAAAGTGGGAATTTTACACATGACACATGAGGGGGTGATTCAAAATTGTTGCATTCGAACTCATGGTTCCAGCAGCTAAAACAAAGATCAAAGTGCATAATTGGATTCCTCAGGTCCCAATTAGTGGGGAGGCAAAGTTTCAACAATTTTTGAAAAGGTTTGCTACCCATTTGTCCAAAAAGGATCCAAATGTGCAAGAATTCAAATATACATTTGAATTTGGGGGAGATTTGCCCAACCATACAAATGTAGGTCAGTTTGAAACTCCAAACATTTGAATTCGTCTCTTGCCAAGTTTTGGAGATCTTTTGAGGGGTGGGAGAGCTCTGACAAGTGGGTCCCACATGTCATTGGGGAGGATCAAATTGCACAAAAGTCAACAGCCTTAGGGGCTAAGTATTGCACTCGGAACAGAGCCGAGGCTCCACCGTGACACACCGAGAAATGCCGGGCGCCACCTCCTGCTCTACCCTCACGTGCTGGCGAGCTCCTCGTGGGGGCGCAGTAACTCCCAGCCGTGCCCCAGCTCGCCACGACCACGAGCCGACCCCCAGCCCCCGCCCTCTCGCAGGACAGAAAGCCGAGGAGCCGCCGCTGTGATCCATTCACTCGAGAGCGATCGTCTCTCGCGTACCAATGTCGGCGACTCATCAAACCAGCATCCCCATACCTCCCACGCACTCCCCACACCACTTCCGGTCGAGCTGAGCCACCACAAACCGCGCAAACGACGTTCTTCGCGGCAGCTGGGAAGAACCAAGCCAAGGTGCTCCCGTGGGCAGCTCGGCAGAGTACTTGTCACGACCAAGGAGTGGTTTTGGACGCGCCTAGGTTCCACGCTGCTCGACCCCAAAGCCTAGAACCAGTGACCGATCATCGCCGGCGAATTTCATAAAACATCTCCAACCGGTGCAGAACTACCCTCGGTTAAGAAACCCGCAAATTCCCGACATATGCTTGATTAGAGTTTATCAAACTGCACTCACAGGAGCTAGACTTGACGGTGCTCAAATTTGCTTCGCAACCCTAGTTTAATTTTGGCTGTAGCCGGCGTATTTCCCGGTTTTCCAACCGCGGTTATGGCGGGAAGGGTCGGGCTCACGGTGACGGCTAGGTTAGAGCTCTCCCCGAGCCCGGGCATGGCCTTGTCTACCTTCTCCGAGATTCCCCGGTGCTGTAGAGCCTTTCCACGGAGGTTTTGGTGGGCTAAGTTGGCCGGGTGCCATAACCGAAGGGAGTCCGAGCCGCTGCACCGTCGCCGGCTAGGTTAGGGCCACCGCCGACCGGAGCAGTCGGTGCCATCGTGTTCAGCGCACGGAATTAGGCCCAGGCGGAGAGTTTCCGGCCGAGAGGCGATCGGGAAGCCAAGTCCGGCGAGCTTCCGAGGTGTGCCGGCGAGGCGGCGGCGCGGGAAAAAGGGCGGGCGTGAGGAAGAAGACGAGCCGGCCGGGCCCGCTCGTCAGTCCCTCGAGGCACAGCGTGGGGATTTTCTGTTGCACCGGATCAGCTGTGAACACGCGGAGAACAGTCCTGTGGCCCCGTGTGGCGCAGCCGAGGTGGTGACACGTGGGGACCAGGCCCGCTGTCAGGAATTTGAACTTTTCCCGGTTAATTCGAATTCCAGAATTTCCCCAACTTTAGATGATTCAAATTGGGTTGGATTCATCTTGCCTAGCTCTGTCCAAATATACAACCCAATTTGTATGAAACCCATTAATTAAGTCTGGAAAATTCTTTAAATCTTTTCAGCAAAAGAATTTTAGAGGGAGTTTGGTTCATTCAAAAATCCCCAAATTTTGCCAGAATGTTCTTTAGGTGGTTAGTGAACCCCTGTAAAAGTTTCAGACCATTTGGAGTTGATTTGATCTGGACAATTCAGATTTGAAGGTGCTGTGTTCAATAGAATACAGAAACATTTTCAAGGAATTTCCAAAACTTGGAAATTTCCAAAGCTCTCAAGATTGAACTTGCACCCGGGACTACGCCCATATCACGGAGACCATATAAAATGGCTCCAAATGAGCTGGCTGACCTGAAAGAACAGCTCAATGATCTGTTGAGCAAAGGTTTCATTAGGCTGAGTTCCTCGCCTTGGGGATGCTCGGCGCTGTTTGTAAAGAAGAAGTATGAAACCCTGAGGCTGTGTGTGGATTACCGGCCGCTCAACGCCGTCACCATCAAGAATAAGTATCCACTGCCCCGCATTGACATTTTGTTTGATCAACTTGTGGGTGCAAGTGTGTTCTCGAAGATGGACCTTCGCTCTGGATATCACCAGATAAAGATCCGGGCGGAGGATATCCCAAAGACGTCTTTCTCGACGAGATATGGGTTATATGAGTATCTCGTCATGTCCTTTGGTCTCACAAATGCTCCATCCCATTTCATGTATCTCATGAACTCAGTGTTCATGCCGGAGCTGGACAAGTTCGTGGTAGTGTTCATCAACGATATCTTGGTTTACTCCAAGACAGAAGCCGAACATGCTGAACACTTGCGGATCGTTCTTCAACGATTGCGAGACCACCAGCTCTACGCCAAGTTCAGCAAATGCGAGTTTTGTATCAGCCAAGTGCCATTCTTGGGACATATCATCTCCGCAGAAGTCATTACGGTTGACCCAAGCAAAATAGAGCAAGTGCTGAAATGGAAAGCTCCCACTTCAGTTCATGAAGTCAGAAGCTTCCTCGGGTTAGCGGGATACTACCGGAGATTCATTCCAAGCTTCTCCAAGCTCGCTAAACCGATGACAGAATTGCTGAAGAAAGGGACGAAATATGTTTGGAACACAGCGTGTGAAGGAGCGTTTCAAGCATTGGTGAAGCATCTCACCACAACCCCGGTCTTAGCTCAGCCGGATACAAAAAAGCCCTTCGACGTGTATTGTGACGCGTCCGGTATTGGGCTTGGCTGCGTGTTAATGCAGGAAGGACGTGTGGTCGCCTATGGCTCACGCCAACTTCGGAACCATGAGCAGCATTATCCGACTCATGATCTTGAGCTTGCTGCCTTGGTGTTGGCGCTAAAAATGTGGAGGCACTATCTCCTGGGGAATTTGGTGCACCTCTACACCGACCACAAGAGCTTGAAATACATTTTCACCCAGAAGGAGATGAATATGAGGCAAAGGAGGTTGTTAGAATTAATCAAGGACTATGAAATTTAGATTCACTACCACCCCGGCAAGGCGAATGTGGTGGCCGACGCGCTGAGTCAGAAATCACATGTCCATCACCTCACCATTACACCGGTGGAGGAGGAAGAGCTAAGTTTATACTTGGTTCCATATGGATCGCTGTACAACCTTGACCTCATCCCTACCATCAGGGAGGACATCATTGCAGCTCAGAAAGATGATAAAGGCATGGCACATCTCCGGAGACGGATAGAGAACGGGGAGATCAAATGTTTCCGGAAGGATGATGAGGGGACGCTGTGGTTCAATGACCGCATAGTCGTACCCCGGGATATGGAGTTGAGAAAGAAGATCCTCGATGAAGCTCACTTGTCTAAATACTCCATTCATCCGGGCAGCAACAAAATGTACCAAGATTTGAAAAAGAAATTTTGGTGGACACGGATGAAGCGGGAGGTAGCGAAGTACGTATCCGAGTGTGATACGTGCCGACGAGTGAAAGCTGATCACATGAAGAAATCCGGGCTGTTGCAACCCCTGAAGATCCCGACATGGAAATGGGAAGATGTGAGCATGGATTTCATTGTGGGATTACCCCCTAACATCGAACAAGCATGATTCCATATGGGTAATCGTTGATCGGTTAACCAAAACGGCTCACTTCATCCCGGTGAATACACGTTACAATGCCGGCAAATATGCGGAGCTGTACATAGCAAAGATTCTATGCCTATACGGGGTACCCAAGACCAACGTCTCAGATCGAGGTGCATTATTTGTATCTCGCTTTTGGGAGCAGCTACACGCTGCATTGGGTACTAAGTTTATCAGGAGCTCCGCCTATCACCCTCAGACAGATGGTCAAACAGAGAGGGTGAACCAAGTATTAGAAGATATGTTGAGAGCATGTGCCATCCACCATGGTAGGAACTGGGATGATCACATACCATTGGCGGAATTCTCGTACAACAACGGCTATCAGGCGAGTATCAAGATGGCACCCTACGAAGCTCTCTACGGTCGTAAATGCCGCACCCCATTAAATTGGTGCGAGTCCGGTGAAAGGGTCACATTCGAGGTGGATGTGGTGAACGACGCCGAAGAGCGCGTTCGGGCGATTCAAGCTAACTTGAAAGCCGCTCAATCCCGGCAGAAGAGCTACGCCGATAAGAGGCGTAGACCGTTGCACTTTGATGTTGGTGAACACGTGTACCTCCGCGTGTCTCCGATGAAGGGCGTGCACTGGTTCGGTGTGAAGGGGAAGCTCGCTCCCCGTTTCATAGGACCCTACGCTATCACCGAGAAGTGTGGACCAGCAGCGTATCGATTGGAGCTACCGGCACCTCTTGCTGGTGTCCATAACATTTTCCATGTCTCTCAGCTGAGAAAATGTCTGAAACATACCACTGTTGTTACTACCGAAGACATCGGCGAGCTGAAACCGGATCTGACATATGATGAGTATCCGGTGGAAATCCTTCATGAGAAAGCCAGAACCACGCGTAGCAGAACGTTGTTGTTCTACAAGATACTCTGGAGCAACCACACCGCTGAAGAAGCGACGTGGGAGAGCGAGGAATTCCTTCGCTCAAATTACCCGGAGTTCATGGCATCTCAGCACTGGTAATCCCTATTACATCGCTATCTCTTCTTTTAAATCTCGGGACGAGATTCTTTTAAGGGGGAGGGATGTAAAAGCCCAAGAAAAGGGACTTGCAAAATTTTTTCTTCACCTCACAACACCACAGCTTTTGTTGTGGATATCTTAGGAAATATTGGGACGAGCAAGTAACCTCCATCAAAAGAGTGATTAGAGGGGAAAGCCTTCACTTTCACAAAGTGGGAATTTTACACATGACACATGAGGGGGTGATTCAAAACTGTTGCATTCAAACTCATGGTTGCAGCAGCTAAAACAAAGATCAATGTGCATAATTGGATTCCTCAGGTCCCAATTAGTGGGGAGGCAAAGTTTCAATAATTTTTGAAAAGGTTTGCTACCCATTTGTCCAAAAAGGATCCAAATGTGCAAGAATTCAAATATACATTTGAATTTGGGGGAGATTTGCACAACCATACAAATGTAGGTCAGTTTGAAACTCCAAACATTTGAATTCATCTCTTGCCAAGTTTTGAAGATCTTTTGAGGGGTGGGGGAGCACTGACAAGTGGGTCCCACATGTCATTGGGGAGGATCAAATTGCACAAAAGTCAACAGCATTAGGGGCTAAGTATTGCACTCGGAACAGAGCCGAGGCTCCACCGTGACACACCGAGAAATGCCGGGCGCCACCTCCTGCTCTCCCCTCGCGCGCTGGCGAGCTCCTCGTGGGGGCGCAGTAACTCCCAGCCGTGCCCCAGCTCGCCACGACCACGAGCCGACCCCCAGCCCCCGCCCTCTCGCACGACAGAATGCCGAGGAGCCGACGCTGTGATCCATTCACTCGGCAGCGATCGTCTCTCGCGTACCAACGTCGGCGACTCAGCAAACCAGCATCCCCAGACCTCCCACGCACTCCCCACAGCACTTCCGGTCGAGCTGAGCCACCACAAACCGTGCAAACAACGTTCTTCGCGGCAGCTGGGAAGAACCAAGCCAAGGTGCTCCCGTGGGCAGCTCGGCAGAGGACTTGTCACGACCAAGAAGGAGGGGTTTTGGACGCGCCTAGGCTCCACGCTGCTCAACCCCAAAGCCTAGAACCAGTGACGGATCATCGCCGGTGAATTTCGCAAAACATCTCCAACTGGTGCAGAACTACCCTCGGGTAAGAAACCCACAAATTCCCGACATATGCTTGCTTATAGTTTATCAAACTGCACTCACAGGAGCTAGACTTGACGGCGCCCAAATTTGCTTCGCAACCCTAGTTTAATTTTGGCTGTAGCCGGCGTATTTCCCGGTTTTCCAACCGCGGTTATGGCGGGAAGGGTCGGGCTCACGGTGACGGCTAGGTTAGAGCTCTCCCCGAGCCCTGGCATGGCCTTGTCTACCTTCTCCGAGATTCCCCGGTGCTGTAGAGCCTTTCCACGGAGGTTTTGGTGGGCTAAGTTGGCCGGGTGCCATAACCGAAGGGAGTCCGAGCCGCTGCACCGTCGCCGGCTAGGTTAGGGCTACCGCCGACCGGAGCAGTCGGTGCCATCGTGTTCAGCGTACGGAATTAGGCCCAGGCGGCGTGTTTCCGGCCAAGAGGCAATCGGGAAGCCAAGTCCGGCGAGCTTCCGAGGTGTGCCGGCGAGGGGGCGGCGCGGGAAAAACGGCGGGCGCGAGGAAGAAGACGAGCCGGCCGGGCCCGCTCGTCAGTCCCTCGAGGCACAGCGTGGGGATTTTCTGTTGCACCGGATCAGATGTGAACACACGTAGAACAGTCCTGTGGCCCCGTGTGGCGCAGCCGAGGTGGTGACACGTGGGGGCCGGGCCCGCTGTCAGGAATTTGAACTTTTCCCGGTTAATTCGAATTCCAGAATTTCCCCAAACTTTAGAACCCCATAACTTTTGCTAGGAAGCTCCAAATTTAATTATTAAAATTGGGTTGGCTTCATCTTGCCTAGCTCTGTCCAAATATACAACCCAATTTGTACGAAACCCATTAATTAATTCTGGAAAATTCTTTAAACTTTTCAGCAAAAGAATTTTAGAGGGAGTTTGGTTCATTCAAAAATCCCCAAATTTTGCCAGAATGTTCTTTAGGAGGTTAGTGAACCCCTGTAAAAGTTTCAGACCATTTGGAGTTGATTTGATTAGGACAATTCAGATTTGAAGGTGCTGTGTTCAATAGAATACAGAAACATTTTCAGGGAATTTCCAAAACTTGGAAATTCAGTTCTGGGCAAATCTCAGCTCCAAAAATGCTAGAAAAATTCATGCAAACTCTATGAGCTATAATTGAGATTGTAGTTCACTAAGTTGGGCATGAACTGGGGTGTTACCTCAGAATTAATTCTGCTTTGCTTTTTTTCTGAGAGAATTATCCTGAGCAAACCACTCAATGAAAAGTGCTAAATTTTGGCCAAGAGGGTTTTTTTGTGACAAGGAACTCACACAAAAATTCTCAGCTCCATTGGAGCTCTGGATCACCCCTGTCCTGTTTAACCACTTGAGGGATTAATATGGAAAAGGGGGAAAACCACTTAGCACTTAACCATGTACATAGGTCCAAACCCAAACCACTAAACCCTAGTTCCATTTTAAATTCTGAAACAGAGTTCCAGTTGTTAGAAACTGGTGATAAGAACTAATAGCAGTAGTATTACAATAAACTTGTATGCATATTCATTAACATGTAGTATTTCAATAACATGTAGTCGCTGAAGGCGAGGAAGCTCCGGAGGTTCTCGACTTCCTGCTTCCAGAGGAAGAACTGACTCCTGACCAGCAGCAACAAGGCAAGCCCCGGTTTGCATTAACCTTTTTATAAGTTTTAATTCGTTTACATGTGTCATGTGAAGTATGATTGTGCATTAGGTATAGGATGGATGGAACCCCACTTGCATGACCAGAATTTTTTTCCATAAGAGTGAGGGTAGTGTCTAAGATCTCGAGTAGACAGGCTATGCTTAATAATTCATAGGACTTCGGTACAAGTCGAGTAGTTGGAATCTACTCGCGAGATAGGCCGGGACACACGGGTTTGGTTCGAGTGACGGGAGATCACTTTAGTAATGAAAATGAGACTAGGCAGGGGCTAGGGCGCAGCAAGAGGAAGTCTTGTGTGCGCAGCCCTGCCCATGTCGATTAAGGACCGAGCCATGTGCGGCCCTGCTGAACAAGTATTGAACGTACCGAAGGCATATCGGATATATGGGCCCCGATAAACCGATGTAGGCTAAACCTCTGGGCGTCGAGGCATAGCACACCGACTTATAGGTATAGGTTGAGGGCAGCAAGGTGGAAATCTGCCAACGGGCATAGAGAGATGCTCCGTGTGGGGAACCTAATGCTCGTTTCGGTGCGACCGGTTCGACGTTTGGGCTGTTGGGTGAAAGGTTGTCCCGTACGACATCGAGTGAGCGTGCTGTGCAGCTCCACGGGTGGGCGTATGTGATGTGCTCTTTGGGTTTCCCTGCAGGTGTATATCGAGTCGATTCGCCGTCCCTCGCGGTGACGAGTACCGCTTGTTCACTGCGTCGTAACGTAGACTAATGAATGAAATGTTATGATTCAATATTTCTGTTATGATATAATTGTATTGTTACCTGTGTGCCACCAAATATTGCTCACTAAATTTCATCTTCATGAACTGTTAACTTGTTGCTAAAAGATGAACTAAGGATGAACTTGTAGGCGTGTCCATTTGCTGCAACATTGCTATCCTATGTCATGGTACACCTCATGTAGAGTTTCATGCTTAGGTGAGTCGGTTAAGCCTTGCTGAGCCTTCGTGCTCACGGTTGCTGTTTAAGTGTTTTTCAGGTGAGGAGCCACCCACGGACTCGGAGTACGAGTCCACAGGCGAAGGTTACCCTCCGTCGGGGACCACGGCTGAGTGGGAGCCGTACACGCCGCGCTGAGCTGAGACATGCAGCTAGTGTGGGTTACCCTAGGGCTGGGCAACCGACTTTTGCTAGATAGGCGGGCGTGAGTTGTACAAAAGAAACTTCCGCTGTGTAATAAAAGACCCTAGTTTGTAACTGAGAAGTGTACTACTTTGTACATTCAGTTTGTTTTTCCCATGTAATATAATGTGTTCTTATGACGTGTGCTGTCGGGTGTCGCATCGTGCGGCACCACCCTCTGCGATCCTGGATGAGCGGATTCCGGTGCCATAGTATGTTCTTGTGATTGTTGATGACTATTCTAGATACTCTTGGGTTTACTTTATGCAATCTAAGAATGAAGCTTTTAGTCACTTTAGAACTTTATTTCTTAGATTATCAATTGATCACCCAGGATCTTTAAGAGCAATTAGAAGTGATAATGGAACCAAATTTAAAAATCAATCGTTTGATCACTTTTGTGCTGAAAATGCAATAGATCATCAATTTTCTTCACCATATGTACATCAACAAAACGGTGATGTAGAGAGAAAGAACAGAACCTTAGTTGAGATGGCTAGGACTATGCTTGATGAATATCAAACTCCTACGAAATTTTGGTCTGATGCAATTGCAACCGCTTGTTATGTCTCAAATCGTGTTTTCTTGCGTGCTAAGCTAGGTAAAACACCATATGAGCTCAGGTTTGGACATACGCCTAGTGTCACACACTTTAGGGTATTTGGTTGCAAATGCTTTGTTAAGAAACATGGTAATCTTGATAAATTTGAAGCTAGATCTGTTGATGGCATGTTTCTTGGTTATCCATCTCATACTAGAGGCTACCGTGTGCTTTTACTTGATACTAACAAAATTGTGGAGACTTGTGAGGTTTCTTTTGATGAAGCTAGCCCAGGTACTAGTTCAAATATTGCAGGTCCGGATCCATATCCTCAGGGAGAGAGTATTTTTGTTGAAGAAGATGAAGAAGTGGTGCTGCTGCTGGAAAATTCAGCAGCTAATGACATTGTTCTAGCTCCTGATCTTGATTCACAGCCAGCACCGAAGACCACCATTGCTGGTCCAGATCCTCCGCACGTCACAAGCTCATCTATTTGTGACGAACATCAAGAAGAAGAAGCTTGTGAAGTGTCCACTCCCCTCCGGATTCTCAGAAGTCATCCTCCAAAACAAATTATTGGAAGCTTGCATGAACGAATTACAAGATCCAGGTTTTTCGACCCCAATTCTCATGCTCATTCTGCTTTTGTTGCTTCTTTTGAACCCAAAGATATATCACACGCACTCACTACTGAATCTTGGATTATTGCCATGCAAGAAGAGTTAGAAAATTTTGAAAGAAATAATGTTTGGGAACTTGTACCTCCACCTCAAGGTCACACTTTAATTGGAACTAAATGGTGTTTAAAAATAAACAAAGTGAGGATGGGGTTGTGGTTAGGAATAAGGCTAGGTTGGTTGCTCAAGGTTTCACACAAGTTGCAGGTCTAGATTTTGATGAAACTTTTGCTCCTGTTGCTAGATTAGAAGCCATAAGAATTTTGTTAGCTTTTGCTGCATCTAATTGTTTTAAGCTATATCAAATGGATGTTAAAAGTGCTTTTCTTAATGGATACATAGATGAGGAGGTTTATGTCAAACAACCACCTGGTTTTGAAAATCCAAATTTTTCTAATCATGTTTACAAACTGTCCAAAGCCTTGTACGGTCTCAAACAAGCCCCTAGAGCATGGTATAATAGGTTAAAAACATTCTTACTTGAAAAGGGTTTACCATGGGCAAGGTTGATAAAACTCTTTTTGTGCTTAAGCATGGCAATGACACATTATTCGTTCAAGTGTATGTGGATGATATTATCTTTGGTTGTGCTTCTCATGATCTTGTGTCCAAGTTTTCAGCTATGACGAGTTCAGAATTTGAGATGAGTATGATGGGAGAACTCACGTACTTTTGGGGGCTGCAAATCAAGCAAACCAAGGAGGGTACCTTTGTGCATCAAACAAAGTATACAAAAGATCTCCTAAGGCGCTTCAACATGGACAAAAGCAAGCCTATTTAGACACCAATGGGAACAGCAACAACACTTGAACTTGATGAAGATTGTGATCCCGTTGATCAAAAATAATATAGAAGCATGATCAAGGGGGAGATTGTGAGACCTATGTGTGCTGAATACATTGGCTTTGACGATAAAAGTTTTGAATACTACCAAAACACCTTTTTAACAAGGTCCGACTCTAGGTCCGAGCTCATGCAAGGTCCGACGATAGGTCCGACTTGTTTTGGGTAGCTCCGGCAAGGTCCGACATAAGGTCCAACTTGCTTTGTCTAGGTCTGACTTATTCTGGCTAGGTCCGACCTGTTTTTGCTAGCTCCGGTGCTAGGTCCGACTAGCTTTGATAAGTTCCGTGCTAGGTCCGACTAAGGCTTTAGTAAGCTCCGGCGTTGGGTCCGACTAGTTTTGGTAAGCTCCAGTTAAAGGTCCGGTTAGCTTTGGTTAGGTTCGGAGCTTGATTGCAATGGTTCTGCTTTTAACTTGCAATGTTTCAAACTTGCTTTACTCTTATGGAAAGTTTGCTTAGTATTCTTTTACTAAGTTTTTGGTGTGTTTTGGTGGTTATGGCTGATATCATTTTGCTATTGTTTACAACATGCTTATGTGAGGTGCTCACGTAAGATGTTATAGTTTCGGAACTAACGAGAGTCAAGTCGAGGACCTGTGCTCGGAGTATTGGTTGTTTATTCATGTTCAGGTGTTGCTTGAGTTCAAGACATGGCTGGTGACGGGATCCATTGAACTAGTCTTAGGGAGAAGATGATGTTCATCAACCATGTTCGGGAGGAATTGTGGTTCAGTTGATCGGGAGGTTGCGCAGTATGTTTGAATCAAGAACAATGCATATGAAGGTATCTTGGACTTCGTTGGAAGATGTTTGCACGTGTGCAAGGAGTGCATGGACGTGGCTGCATGGTTCCAAGGCGTGATGAAGAGATGTGGACGTAAAGAATTGTCAGAAAGATCCAACCGACTAGGTTATGGACTCAGGCTGCGGCTGAGTCGTGTTTGACTCAAATATGGAAAGTTTTGAGTTGGTTATGATTGGATTTCATGTGGGTCACGAATTTGAGTTGTTTTAGGAATGTTTGGGACGTTCCTAAGGTGTTTGGAAGTCTTAAGATTGCTTCTATCTGTGTATAGAAGAGTCTTGAGCAGTATTAGAAAGTTACAGTTTGAATCCAAGTAGGAGTAGGACTCCTAGTTTGAATTGGATTGGCTATAGAGCTGGTTATATAAGCAAGGGAGGCCAAGGCTCATGGGCACACGACTTTGGGGCTGTTCCTCTTGTGTTTTGACAAACTTTCCATAGATGTAAAGCAAGTTCGAAACATTTGCATTGTAAAAACAGAACCATTGCGATTTATCTCCGGACCTTGCCAAAGCTAACCGGACCTTGAGCCGGAGCTTACCAAAGCTAGCAGAACTTAGCACCGGAACTTACCAAAACTAGACGGACCTACCGCCGGAGCTAACCAAACACATGTCGGACCTAGCCATAGCAAGTTGGACCTTACGTCAGATCTTGTCAGAGCTCGGACCTTGACAAAAAGAGTGTTTTGGCAGAATTAAAAACTTTTATCGTCATAGCCAATGTATTCAGCACACATAGGCCTCACAATCCCCCCCTTGATGAATGCATTGGCAACACCACTTAAAATCCGAACATTGGCTTATTCACATGAAAAGTTTTGAAAACAATCAAATGAGAAAAAATTTCAAAACAAAAATTTCTCCCCGATACATATTTATCCCCCTTTGTAAATCAGAAACAAAATGAGAAGAAAAAAATTCTCCCCCTGAGAAGAATCGTGCCAAAACACTTGTGAATCGTGCAATGTGTGACCAATTTCTCCCCCTTTGACAATGTATTTAGCAAGGTTAAAAAGAGAAATTTTAATTGTTATGAGCATATTTATAACATATACATATAAAACAAAGCTCATCCAAGCCATACTATCAAGTAACTTACACTATCACATCAATGAGATACATAAAGTACTGTAAGCCATGCTAGAGATCAAGTGTAATTTTCAATTTAAGCAAGTCATGATCTCACAAACTTAACTATGTCAAGACCTGAAAGCATGACACTTGTTGCTGCATTTTATTTTTCAAAGCACAAATTCAGATCATATGACATTTGCAAGAGATTATATGCCGCATCAGCCTTATTCTAATCAACCAAGCCAAGCCTATGTCATTTGACAATCAGAAGCTTAAGGACATGATTTTAGTCATACACAACTTCTTCCAGGTTCATATCTAAGTGCTATGATAAGCCATCTCAAAAGAAGAAGTGTGATGCATGCATATTCTCTTGATCTTTTTCTCAATTTTTCATTTGAACATAAAGACTCAACATGTGAATAGTTGATTGATTATTTTTTCATTATTAAAAGCACTTGTGAGCATGCAACAAGTTTAAAACAGCAAGAAATTTTGATCATGATCAGATTTAGTGTAAATAATTATTCCAATTACTAGTCATGGCAAAAACTACAAAATGTATAACATGAGTAATGTAGTATGAACTTTCAGCATATAAAATAAATCAAAAGTCATATATGTATGAAATACTATGCTCATATTAATGTAAATTCAGATTCACACATAGATTTCCCAAGTTTCAAAACTCCCACTCAATTTAAGCCATGAGGATGCATAACCCCTATTTCACTACGAATGAAACAAAAACGAGTGAAATCCAAAGGTTTTGTAAAAATATCAGCCAATTGTTGTTCGGTATCTACATGGTGAAGCACAATGTTTCCTTTCTCAACATTATCACGGAGAAAGTGATACCTAATGTCAATGTTCTTTGTTCTCAAATGTTGCACGGGGTTTTTAGCAATGCAAATGGCACTAGTGTTATCACAAAATAGTGGAACACTATCTAGATCAACCCCATAGTCCTTAAGTATTTGAACAATCCAAATAATTTGTGAGCAAGCGCTAGCACCAGCTACATATTCAGATTCGGCTGTGGATTGTGGAACTGAATTTTGTTTTCTAGAGGACCAAACAACAAGTGAAATACCAAGAAAATGGCAAGCACCTGAAGTACTTTTCCTATCATTTCTACAACCCCCAAAATTAGCATCTGAAAAAGCTTTCAAAGTAACGGTTGAGGAAGAAGGAAGAAAAATCCCTAATTCTTGAGTTCCATGTAAGTACCTGAGAATTCTTTTGACGGCTTGACGATGTGAAGCATGTGGGGAAGCTTAAAATCGTGCACGAAGACATACACTGAATTGTATGTCCGGTCTTGATGCCGTGAGGTACAAAAGTGATCCAATCATACTTCTATATTCTATTTGATCCACGGGTTTACAATCTTCATCAAGTTCAAGTGTCGTTGCTGTACCCATTGGTGTCCGAAGAGACTTGCTTTTGTCCATGTTGAAGCGCTTAAGAAGGTCTCTTGTATACTTTGTTTGATGCACAAAAGTACCCTAGTTGGTTTTCTTGATTTGTAGCCCTAAAAAGTACGTGAGTTCTCCCATCATACTCATCTCAAATTCTGAACTCTTCATAGATGAACACTTGGACACAAGATCATGAGAAGCACAACCAAAGATAATATCATCCACATAAACTTGAATGAATAATGAGTCATTGCCATGCTTAAGCACAGAAAGAGTTTTATCAACCTTGCCCATGGTAAACCCCTTTTCAAGTAAGAATGTTTTTAACCTATTATACCATGCTCTAGGGGCTTGTTTGAGACCGTACAAGGCTTTGGACAGTTTGTAAACATGATTAGGAAAATTTGGATTTTCAAAACCAGGTGGTTGTTTGACATAAACCTCCTCATCTATGTATTCATTAAGAAAAGCACTTTTAACATCCATTTGATATAGCTTAAAACAATTAGATGCAGCAAAAGCTAACAAAATTCTTATGGCTTCTAATCTAGCAACAGGAGCAAAAGATTCATCAAGATCTAGACCTGCAACTTGTGTGAAACCTTGAGCAACCAACCTAGCCTTATTCCTAACCACAACCCCATCCTCACTTTGTTTATTTTTAAACACCCATTTAGTTCCAATTAAAGTATCACCTTGAGGTGGAGGTACAAGTTTCCAAACATTATTTCTTTCAAAATTTTCTAACTCTTCTTGCATGGCAATAATCCAAGATTCATTAGTGAGTGCGTGTGATATATCTTTGGGTTCAAAAGAAGCAACAAAAGCGGAATGAGCATGAGAATTGGGGTCAAAAAACCTGGATCTTGTAACTCGTTCATGCAAGCTTCCAATAATTTGTTGTGGAGGATGACTTTTGAGGACCCGGAGGGGAGTAGACAATTCACAAGCTCCTTCTTCTTCATGTTCATCACAAATTGAAGAACTTGTGACTTGAGGACGATCTGGACAAGCAATGGTGGTCGTCGGTGCTGGTTGTGAATCAAAATCAGGAGCTGGAACAATGTCATTAGCTCCTGAATTTTCGGGCAGCAGCATCACTTCTTCATCTTCTTAGATGAAAACACTCTCCCACGGCGGGTATGGGTCTGGTCCTGCAACATTAGAGCTAGTACCTGGGCTAGCTTCATCAAAAGAAACCTCACAAGTCTCCACAATTTTTTTAGTGTCATGTAAAAGCACATGGTAGCCTCTAATATGAGATGGGTAACCAAGAAACATGCTATCAATGGATCTAGGTTCAAATTTATCAAGATTACCATGTTTCTTAACAAAGTATTTGCAACCAATGACCAGAAAGTGTGTGACACTAGGCCTATGTCCAAACCTATGTTCATATGGTGTTTTACCTAGCTTAGCATGCAAGAAAATACGACTTGAGACATAACAAGCAGTTGCAATTGCATCAGCCTAAAATTTTGTAGGATTTTGATATTCATCAAGCATAGTCCTAGCCATCTCAACTAAGGTTCTGTTCTTTCTCTCTACAACATCGTTTTGTTGAGGTACATATGGTGAAGAAAATTGATGATCTATTCCATTTTCAGCACAAAAGTGATCAAACAAATGATTTTAAATTCGATTCCGTTATCACTTCTAATTGCTTTTTAAGATCCTGGGTGATCAATTGATAATATAAGAAATAAGGTTCTAAAGTGACTAAAGGTTTCATTCCTAGATTCCATAAAATAAACTCAAGAGTATCTAGAATAGTCATCAACAATCACAAGAACATACAATTTAGCTCCGAAGGATTGAACACATGAAGATCCTACGGTGTCAAGGTGCAAAAGTTGACCCGGTTCAGTTGTCATGGTCATTTTGAGAGGAGCATGTGAACCTGCAACCATCTTAGCGTGTCTATAAGAAGAGCACACAATTTCTTTGTCCCCTTTAAGCTTAGGCAGCCCACGTATGCGATCAAGAGCACTAACACGTGTGAGATGATCAAAGCCTACGTGACCAAGTCTACGATGCCAAAAATATAAGTCTTTTGAATCATTAGCAACTAGACATCTATGCTTAGAGGATGACATATCAAAATCAGTTTTAAAAACTTTTCCAAACCGAGATATATTACAAATGAGCTTACTATTTGTATCTACAACCATGCAACAATTTTTAGTGAAAATAATTTCCAAATTTTCATCTAGCAATTGTGAAACAGAAAGCAAGTTGTATTTCAAATTTTTAACAAGTGCCACATTTTTTAAAGTGTTGTGATTATTTACTCTAACCGAACCCTTAGCAATTATAGGAGTTAAAGAATTATCGGCAAAATTAACATTTTCTACATGTGACACAAAAGAGAGGGAGGAGAACCATTCTTTGTTACCGGTCATGTGGCGTGAGCATCCTGAATCCACAATCCAAATGTTCTCTTTCCTCAAGCGTGTAACCTACATAGAAGTACAATACATCGATGACTCAATACTGGGGTTAGTCAAAAGTCATTTGGGAACCCAGTACTGAGTCACACGACGTCCAGCAGAAGTAACACACAAAGGCTGAGATAAAACAGCAGGTTTATGAGCCAAAGTTTGAGGATTTTTGTACCCAACTACTGACCTACGAGGTGTTACATGAGTAGCACTAAAAACAGTAGGTCCGGAAGCAAACTTTGCATGTTTTTGACTCATTACAGCAGGTTGCATATTCCTAACATTCAGTTCAGCAGACGCAACAGGTTTTGCACAGTTGTTATGTGATCTAGCAATCATTCTTTTTTTTCTGTTGCTTAGCTAGTCTATAACAAAAATCTATGACATGACCATCTGTACTATAGTAGGTACAATTAAATTTAACTTTATGTTCATGTCTAGATGAGCAGAAAACATGTTTATTTGAAACCGAATGAGACAACACTCCTGCAGATTTAAAAGCCACTTCTTTTTGTTTAGGAACTGTTTTAATCAAACCACTTCCTAACGACTTTACAATTTTAGGTGGGTGTGCTTTATCATGAGCATGGGAATCAAAACCTAAACCAGTTTATCACTGCAAGATTTAGAAGAATTCAACACCAAGTTCAGATTCTTATTCCCATTATAAAACCGCTCGTGTCCTATTCATGTCATCAAGTTTCTTAGACAAGTCTAGGCAGTTTTGACATGAAGTTTTTCCTTCTAGTTTGCAATTGGAGAAATACTTAACTTCATGAGAGCGTAAAGCATTGTTCGATATAGAAATTTCATTTATAGAATCTTGTAGTTTCTTATTAAGATCATCACAAGTAGAACAATGCAAATCAATTGTAGAACAACAAGCATCCTTTAAGTTTTTATCATTAAGTGCAGCAAGCTCTCTGTTCTTTTCAATCTCTAACTCAAGTTTATCAAGTGTGGAGGTATGTGCACTTATTAGAGAGGACAATTGTTCATATATTAAATCACATGAGGAACAAGAATCATCATTAGGAATAAAAGATTTCCAACGATTAATTTCAGATTCTAGTGACTCAATTTTAACAGCATTGTCCCTAAGCTTTTTGTCCTTTTTCTTAACTATAACAGTGGCACAAGAAATAGCATCACACATTTCTTCGCAAGTAGGACGTACCTCTTCATTGTCGCTGTTGTGTTCTGCCTCCTCCACACTTGAACTTGACTTGCCCGCCATGAAGCATAAGTTTGTCAAATCATCTTCATCTTCGCCACATCGGATGTCCACATCACTCGAGCCAAGTTCTTGAAGTGCGGAGATAAAACTATTTACCAATTTGCGTCCTATAAAACCCTTCTCTTTCTTATAGTTTGCAGAGTAGTGCTTCATCCTAGTTTGCTTTTCATCACGGGAAGTAGGACCTGAAAGGTTAGGGCAATCCGTATGAAAATGTCCTGTCTTACGACATTAGAAGCATCGTTGAGGTCCGGCACTTCCTCTCCTTCTAGTTCTCACATTTTGCAACGCTTTTGAGAACCGAGTAGAGATGAGTGCAAGTTCTTCCTCTGGAAACTCTTCAATCTGTTCAAGGGTTAGAGAGGACAACAAAGAAAGTGTACCACAAGATGAAGATTGACTACAGCTAGGCATGTCACGTTGTGAAACAAATGCAAGAGACTTTTTGGGGTTCTTACGTGATATTATGTCAATTTCATGAGTTTTTAACTTAGAATATAGCACATCTAATGTAACTGTACTCATGATAGTAGATTCATGAATAGATGTAACTTTCATCTCCCAAATTGACATGTCTAATGCACTTAGTAATTGCCTAGCATTTTCAGCATCTGAAAAATTAACGTTGACACTACGCAAGTTGCTGAGAATTTTATTGAAGTGAGCAAAGAGGTCATCGATTGACTCACCGGGTTGCATCTCGAAGCACATGTATTCTTTTTTGAACATATCTTGTCTTACCTCCTTGATCGTGTTGGATCCTTCGTGGTAGTCACAAAGTGCTTTCCACACATCGTATGCAGATCAGAGATGTGCAACACGGTCGAAGTCACATTGAGTTAATCCTTGTATGATCAAGTTCCGTGCTTTGTTGTTGTTGTCGACATCTCATGTTCGTAGTCGTGACTTGATCATTTGAAGGCACATCATGGGGCTTGTACACATTTTCCCATATTGTGAAGCCTTGCGCCTGGATGAAAGCCTCCATATGTGACTTCCAAACCTGAAAATCAATGCCACTGAACACACAAGGTTTTGCGGAGTATTTCTCCATGATGATTAGCCAAAACACGTGCAAATCACAAAGATTAGAGCAACGTGGCTCTTATATAAATTGTAGGGTTGAAGAGAACATGAAAATCTACCAGAGGGGGGTGAATGGTAGATTTAAACGTTTTAGCGGAAGCAACAAAAACCTCTCGGCAGGAAATCAATCTGTTAAAAAAACCGTGTATGCGACTGATCTAAATGTGTTCAACCGTGACAAAAGTGGTATATATTATAGAGAATCAAGTCACAAATACACGACAACAAGAATCACGGAAATCCATCAAGAAAAACTCAAGTTATGATTGAAAGATCAAACAAGGGTCAATCTGTTCTACTCCAGTAAAAACCAGATCTGCAACACTGCAAAGAAACTCGTGTAGATCAGAAACTAAAACTAAAATGACCGTGAAATTTTTAAAGATGATAGATAATCAAGTTTTGAAGACAAATAAAAAAGAATCACGTCAATTGGATCTTTAAAACTTGAGTTATGATCAAAACACCGAAGCACTGTCGTTCTGTCCAGAAACTCGACGAGAAAGACTTGACAAAAATAAAGCTCCTGTAAACTTCGATGTTTATTGATAAAAACTCAAGATAAGCAGCCACAAATCATCTCACCATGATCCTTGGCCTCCCTTGCTTATATAACCAGGCCTAAGGCCAACCTAATTCATACTAGGACTCCTACTCCTACTTGGATTTAAACTCTAACTTTTCAAAACTGCTCATGACTCTTCTATTCGCAGATAGAAGCAATCTTAAGACTTCCAACACATTAGGAACGTATCCCATATTTCTAAAACAACTCAACTTCGTGTCCCACATGAAATCCTATCATAACCAACTCAAATCATTCCATATTTGAGCCATAACCGACTTAGCCACAGCCTGAGTCCATAATCCAGCTGGTTAGACCTTTCCGACCAATTCTTTACGTCCACATCTCTTCATCACTCCTTGGAACCATGTTGCCACGTCCATGCACTCCTTGCACACAAACAAACACCTTCCAATGACATTGTGACGCCCCCGTTCTGAGAGAGAACCTCTCGAAACCGAGACTGATGCGTATGTGTACCCAGGATGTTCATCACACGTACACATATAATCCACAAACTGAATTCAGAATATATATAACCACAAATGAATAAGGTTTTATTATAATGTTTCATGAGTCTCAAACTCATTCTAGCAGCGGAAGTCTTATCTTAGCAGCGGAAGTCTTATTCTAGCAACGGAAGTCTTTGTTCTAGCAGCGAAAGTCTTCTAAACTATTGCGGAAGCAACTAAGCAGCAGCAGTGGCTCCATCTCTACTCCACAGGCAAGGTTGAGGGCAGATTACACGCCTAATACTCCACTTGGTCTTCATAGTACTCCTCTCCTGTTGCTGATGATGAAGTAATAATGCAAGTTTGAGTACATGACGGTAGGTATAAAAAGGCTCATTGCATAAAATCAAAGTTTATTTCACGAATCATGATAAAAACAGCAACTAGCTTTAAGTGAATGTAATCCCAACATGTATTTAACATCAACATACCTCCATCTTGATTCACCACTTTTCATATCCCATCCGAACATTTATCTTTCTCAACTTTCCTCATGCTCATGAATACCATCTCGTATTCACTACCATCTCATCTCATCTCATATTCAATTCCGTCTCATACCGAGACCAATGCTCATTGCCATGATTCAACAATCATGCAACCAATCTCATGATCAATACTCAACAATCTTGAAACCAATCTCATTACCCGGACTCAACAGTCCCAAAAACCAAACCATGACCAACCAATAACCAAACCAAAAACCATAACCTCCCAATAACCATCCCATCTAATCATGTGAGTTGTCCAGGCGCTCGTGACCGTAAGCTCGTCTATCATGATAGTTTTACACTCTGCAGAGGTGGCACCACTTTACCCACAAGTTTGTGATTTCATCACCCATCGGCGACTACAGAACCTCCATTATACTAGTACACAACCGTCGGTGTATGGCCAAGAGATCACAAAATAGCCTTTACAAAGGGGTTACTAGATGTATGGACTCACTAAGGTTTCACCAGCAGGCTAGAATCTCCAATTCTCCCACCTATGGGCCCCCTCTTGTGCCATGCAGTTCCCAGGTCAGTCCTCACTCGACTCCCATTCCCCGCGCCTTCCACGGTCCATAACAATCTAGCAACTTACCTAATTAGTCAGCTAAGCCGCACCCATATTTGGCCTTATGGTGGCACTGTTATCCTGGCATGGCTGGCATGAACCGGTCCTTAGATCTACAGCAAGTAAACCACCATCTCATTCTACCTCAACCACAAAACCAAGTTCTCATTATCATTACTCATACGAGTGCAGTTAGCTAGACACACTCTATCGCTTCCCATATCCCGTATATTAGTGAAGCAAAAATCGAAAACGACCATACCCGACTCATCAACTGTCCCGGCGGCAAGGGTGGTTAACAAAACTAGTAAACTCCTATGAAAGGGTTTCCCAACAAGTTGACTCAAGCACACACACCTTTTTGCAAACAAAAAAGTTTTCAAAAACATGGGATCAATATGGTCAAGGGGCACTTTCCTTGTTCTTGCGGCTTCTGTTGCTCTAGGATCTCGAAGTCTTGGTGTTGTGGCTCATCGTAGATAGCTCCCTGAGCTTGTACTTCTACTTATGATCACGCATATAAAAGGTTCACAGCAATCAATTATCATGCACAAACTTTACTTAAGATGCAATGATGCATATGCATGCTAATCCTATGATGCTGTTTCATTAGATCAGTTTGTACATGTTCTTGCATGGTCTGCATGGGTTTTACGATGAACAAAGGTGTTCGGATCAAATGTGGACGTGGTGATGATCTGGACTCAAGATCTAGATCAACCGATCAACACGTGTTTGTCCACGAAAAAGCTTCTGTTCAGAAGGATCGAAGAAATAGATGCAAAGAAAACGTGATGACGTCGTAAGGTGGTAATGGAGACCTACCTTACTTCCTTTGGGTCCTTCCTCTAACAGATCATCGGGGATCTCCTATGGCGGCGACGATCGTATCTGGCTCGTCGGCGGTCTCTCCGGTGGTCAATCTCTAGCGAAGGGGTTTAGCTCGGCGAGTTTGGGGCTAGGGCTTCTAAGTTGTCAGCTTAGGAAAGATATTACGACCAAGGGGTTGTTTCGGGTTCTATTTATAATCGGGAAGAGAAGAGTTCATCCATCGGTACTTGTTCTTCTGGTACTCTCAAGCACTTCTAGAGATGGGATATGTGAAACACATCATGCACGTCAGAGAGGTGCGTTGGGAGCTCTAATTGATAGGCTGCTTCTCCTCGCTTGCCCAAAATCTTAAATGGCCAAATGTAGCGAGGTGCTAACTTTCCTTTGACGTTGAAACATCGTTGGCCATGAATAGGCGATACCTTAAGGTATACGAAGTCTCCTACTTCAAAAGTCAACTTCCTTCGCCTATTGTCCGCATAGCCTTTCTGTCGTGACTGAGCAGCCTTCAAGTTCCCCCGTATTGTTTGGACTTGCTTCTCATCTTCTTGTAGCACTTCAGGTCCAAAACTTGGTTCTCTCCGGTCTCGTTCCAAAACAACGGCGTTCTACACCGTCTACCGTACAATGCATTGAAAGGTGACATCTTCAATCTAGCATGATAGCAGTTGTTATAGGAGAATTCAGTGTACGGCAAGCTCCTATCCCAACTACGCCCATGTTTCAAGGCGCAAGCTCTCAACATGTCCTCTAAAATTTGGTTTGTCCTTTCTGTTTGCCCGTCAGTTTGCGGGTGGTAGGCGGAACTAAAATCCTGTCGTGTACCCATAGCCTCATGCAGCTTCCTCCAAAACCTAGAGGTAAACTGAGAACCCCAATCTGAGTCTATCCTCTTCGGGACTCCATGGAGGCACACGATTGGCTCCATGTACCGCTCGGCTAGTTGTGCAACGCTGTACACGGTCTTAACAGGAAGAAAATGAGCTGTTTTCGTCAATCGGTCCACGATAACCCAGATTGAGTCGTAACCCGATCGAGTACGTGGTAATTCGACGATAAAATCCATACTGATGTCTTCCCACTTCCACTCGGGTACCTTCAAGGGTTGCAACAGTCCAGCGGATCTTTGATGTTCGGCGTTCACCCGTTGGCATGTGTCGCATAAGGCAACTTACTCGGCTATGTCCTTTTTCATACCATCCCACCAATAACAAGTTTTCAGGTCCTTGTACATCTTTGTACTTCCAGGATGTATGGAATAAGGTGAGTCATGTGCCTCCTTTAATATCGTGTCGCAGATGTGCTTCACGTTAGGCACACAAATCCTTTTTCCTAGCCAAAGCGTACCCTTCTCGTCTTCCTTGAAGTCCTTTTCTATGCCTTGTCGGATTCTTTCCTTGATCTCTTTGATTTCTTCATCCAATGCTTGGCCATCTCGTATCTCTTGTTCCAGCAAGGATTGGAGTTCCATTACTTCCATCTCGTTTAAGAACCCGATATGTAACCGTTTGAACTCCTAGCGTAGCTTGGGTGGTAGCTCCCGAACCGTGAGTTGGTGACATGCTCCCTTTCGCCTCAATGCATCAGCTACTACATTGGCCTTCCCAGGGTGATAGTTGATTCCAACATCATAATCCTTGATGAGTTCCAACCATCGACGTTGCCTCAAATTCAATTCCGTTTGAGTGAATATGTCCTAGAGGCTTTTATGATCCGTATAGATCTCACATCGGTGGCCAAGGATATAATGTCTCCAAATCTTTAATGCATGCACCATGGCTGCTAGTTCCAAATCATGTGTGGGGGTAATTCAGCTCGTGTTTCTTTAGTTGCCTTGACGCATAGGCTACCACTTGTCCTTCTTGCATGAGCACACATTCAGGCCCTTGTCTAGATGCGTCACAACATATGTCAAAGCTCTTGCTTACGTCCGGTAATACCAAAACCGGTGCTGTGGTTAGCCTTTTCTTGAGCTCCTCAAAGCTTCCTTGGCACGCTGGGGTCCACTGGAACGCCTTCCCCTTCATTAGCAACTCCGTCATAGGCTTTGCTATTTTGGAGAAGTCCTTGATGAAACTTCGGTAGTATCCAGCCATGTGACACCCTCAATTTCAATTTCTGCATGCATTCATATTTTATAAAGAGAAAACATTTTAAAATAAGTGGAAACAGAAAAATAATAAAAAAGATAGCCAAAAAGAGCAAATTCCAGTTCACCGAGAGCGCTGAAGACAATTTCCGCGGCACGCTGGCCATGTGGCGCCTTCGGAACTCATCACTGCAAAGCGGGAGAGATCTGCCGCTGACTGGCTACGTGGCAGGCTCGGGGCTCGTCTCTGCGGAAGGGGCGAGGTCCGACCCCGTGGGACACGTGTTGCCCCCAGAGCTAGCCTCTGCGGAGGAGCGAGGCCAGCCCCGCAGTACACGTGTCGCCTTCGGAGCTAGTCACTGCAGAAAATAGAGGACCAGCCGCGCGGGACACGTGTCGCTCTCGGAACTCACATCCGAGAGGTCCAACACTTTCGGACACGTGTCACCTCCGGAGCTCGCCTCCGGGAGGTCCGACACTTTCGGACACGTGTCACCTCCGAAGCTCACCTCCAGGAGGTCCGACGCTGACAGACATGTGTCGACCTCGGAGCTCGTCTTTGAGGAGCTAGGAAGTCTGGCGCTGCTAGGACACGTGGCATTCTCGGAGCCCACCTCCGAAGAGAGGGGAGGTCCAGCTCTGACACGTGGCATTCTCGGAGTCCACCTCCGAAGAGAGGGGAGGTGCGGTTCTGACATGTGGCACATTCGGAGCTACCTCCAAAGAGAGGGGAGGTCTCACCCTGCTTGACACGTGGCACAACAAGAGCTCGCCCCTGCGGAAAAGGGAGGCCCGGCCCCCGCAGGACACGTGGAGCCTCCGGAGCTCATCACTGCAGAGGTGACAAAATCTGAAGCGGTTTTTGCTTCTGTACGCGCGGGAATACCAACACGGAAGGAAACCGACAAGAATTCCACGTTGCTACCGCACCAAATCAATTGAAGATAAGTAGTTAAGATTCAAAAAAGATTTGAATAGGACTCTTATTTAAAATTCAATCAGATTAGGACTCTTCTCTTTGCGATTATAAATAGATCCTGAAACAACCCCTTGGTCGTAACACTTTTTCTAAGCCGACATTAGAAGCGCTAGCCCCCAAACTCGCCAAGCTAAACCCCTTCACCGGAGTTGACCACCGGAGAGACCGCCGACGAGCCCAGACACGATCGCCATCGCCGGAGGAGAGCCGAGGATCTATTTTTGCTAGGATAAAGGACCCGAAGGAAGTAAGGTAGGTCTCCATTACCACCTTACAACATCATCGTGTTTTCTTTGCATCTGTTCTCTTCGATCCCTTTGAACAGAAGCTTTTTCGTGGACAGATCACGTGTTGATCGGTCTGATCTAGATCTTGAGTGAAGATCATCACCACGTCCACATTTGATCCGAACACCTTTGCTCATCGTAAAACCCATGCCAGCCATACAAGAACACGTACAAACTGATCTAATAAAAACTGCATCATAGGATTAACACGCATATGCATCATCGCATCTTGAGTAAAGTTTGTGCATGATTATTGATTGCTATGAATCTTGTATGTGCGTGATCATAAATAGAAGGACAAGCTCAGGGAGCTATCTACGAAGGATTTCAGCAACAAGACTTCGAGATCCAAGAGCAACAGAAGCCGCAAGAACAAGGGCACAAGGCAAGTGCCCCTTGACCATATTGATCACATGTTTTAAAGCTGTTTTGTTTGCGAAAAGGTGTGTGTGCTTGAGTCAAATTGATGGGGAACCCTTATATAGGAGTTTACTTGTTTTGTTAACCATCCTTGTCGCCAGGACAGTTGATGAGTCGGGTACGGTCGTTTTTACTTTTTGCTTCGCTGAGTCCACGGGATTATGGGAAGCGAGATAGAAGTATCTAGCTACTGCACTCATAATGATAATGAAAACTTGATGAACATCAATCGAAGGGAGATGTAGGCAAGCTTGGTTTGTGGATGAGGTAGAATGAGATGGTGGTTTACTTGCCGTAGATCTAAGGACCGGTTCATGCCAGCCATGCCAGGATAACAGTGCCACCACAAGGCCAAATATGGGTGCGGCTTAGCTGACTAATTAGGTAAGTTGCTAGATTGTTAGGGACCGTGGAAGGCGCGGGGAATGGGAGTCGAGTGAGGACTGCCCTAGGAACTGCATGGCACAAGAGGGGGCCCATGGGTGGGAGAATTGGAGATTCTAGCCTGCTGGTGAAACCTTAGTGAGCCCATACATCTAGTAGCCCCTTTGTGAAGGCTATTTTGTGATCTCTTGGCCATACACCGATGGTTGTGTACTGGTATAATGGAGGTTCTGCAGTCGCCGACGGGTGACGAAATCACAAACTTGTGGGTAAACTGGTGCAAACTCTGCAGAGTCTAAAACTATCATGATAGCCGAGCTTACGGTCAAAAGCGCCTAGCCAACTCACATGATTAGATGGGATGGTTATAGGGATGGATGATTCCGTTTGGTTATTGGGAGGTGATGGTATTTGGTTTGGTTATTGGTTTGGTTTGGTCATTGAATTTGGTTTTCGGGACTATTGAGTCCGGGTAATGAGATTGGTTGCATGACTGTTGAGTAATGGCAATGAGCATTGGTCTCGGTATAAGACGGAATTGAATGTAAGATCAGATGGTAGTGAATACGAGATGGTATTCATGAGCATGAGGAATGTTGAGAAAGATAAATGTTCGAATGGAATATGAAAAGTGGTGAATCATGATGGAGGTATGTTGATGTTTAAATACATGATTCGGATTACATTCACTTAAAGCTAGATGCTGTTTTACTATGTTTTGTGAAATAAACTTTGCTTTATACAATGAGCTGTTTTATACTTTCGTTGCTGTGAGCTACATATCATATTTTTCTGCACTTGCTGAGTACGTTATGTACTCAAACTTGCATTATTACTTCATCATCAGCAACAGGAGAGGAGTACTATGAAGACCACGTGGAGTATTAGACGTGTAATCTGCCCTCAACCTTGCCTGTGGAGTAGAGATGGAGCCGCTGTTGCCGCTTAGATTGCTTCCGCTATAGTTTAGAAGACTTCCGCTGCTAGAATAAGACTTCCGCTGCTAAGATAGACTTCCGCTGCAATAAAGATTTATGTAATAAAGTACTTGAATATATTCATTCGTGGTTATATATATTCTGAATTCAGTTTGTGGATTATATGTGTATGTGTGATAAACATACTGGGCACACATACGCACCAGTCTCAGTTCTGAGAGGTTCTCCCTCAGAACAGGGGCGCTACAAGTTGGTATCAGAGCCACGGTTGATCGTAGGTCACACGCCTAGATAGGTCACATATTGGTATCAACCTACCACGGGTTGATCATAGGTCACACGCCTAGATAGAAATCACAGATTGATATTAGAGCTGCCATGCCTAGTCACAGATTGGTATAGATACCACGGTTGACTGTAGGTCACAGGTCTAGATAGGATCACAGATTGGTACAATTCACAGATTGGTATCAAGCTATCATGGTTAACTGTAGGTCACAAATCTAGAATGATCACAGATTGGTAGCTGAACCATGGTTGACTGTAGGACGCAAGCCTAGTCGCAGATTGGTATTAGAAGCCACGCTGACCATATGATGCAAGCCTGGGTAGGATGCATAAATTAGCATTAGGGCCCCAGTCACCATAAGACAAGTCACAGATTGGTAGTCACAGAATTCACAGATTGGTATCATCCCAAAAACCCCATAGGACCCCCATTGAATAAGCTTGAATAGTGTGACACCCGCAATTTCATAACCATGTATGCATTCATATTTTGTATAAAGAAACATTTTTAAATAAGTTGAAACCGAGAAAGAATAAAAAAGATAGCCAAAAAGAGTGAATTCCAGTTTATCAAGAGCGCCGAAGACAACTCCCGCGGGCCGCTGGCCACGTGGCGCTTTTGGGGCTCATCCCCGCAAAGAGGGAGAGGTCCGCCGCTAAACTGGCTACGTGGCAGGCTCGGGGCTCATCCCTTTGATGCCCTCAATTCTGTGGAAAACCACGGAACTAAGAACTGATGCATATGTGTGCCCAGGATGTTCATCACACATATGCATATGTTCCACAAACTGAATTCAAAATATATATTACCACGAATAACAGGGTTTATTACAAAGTCTCATGAGTCTTGGACTCATGCTAATCAGCGGAAGTCTAAATCTAAGCAGCGGAAGTCTAAATCTATTCTGGCAGCGGAAGTCTTCTATTCTAGTGCGGAAGCAATCTAAGCAGCAGCAGTGGCTCCATCTCCACTCCATCCCCACAGGCAAGGTTGAGGACAGATTACATGCCTAATGCTCCATTTGGTCCTCATAGTATTCTTCTCCTATTGCTGATGATGAAGTAATAATGCAAGTTTGAGTACAATGATGTACTCAGCAAGTGCGGGAAAATATGATATGTAGCTCACAACAAGGAAGGAATAAAAAGGCTCATTGCCGAAAGCAAAGTTATTTCTCAAAACCAAGATAAAACAGCAACTTAACTATAAGTGAATGTAATCCCAACATGTATTAAAATACCAACATACCTCCATTATGTTTCATCACTGTCCATGTCTCAACCAGACATTAATCAAATTTATCTTTGCTCACGAATACCTTCTCGTATTCGCTACCATCTCACGAATACCATCTCGTATTTGCTACCATCTCAAGAATACCATCTCGTATTTGTTACCATTCAATTCTGTCTCACAACGAGACCAATCTCATTGTCATGACTCAACAGTCATGCAACCAAATCTTATCAACCGGACTCAACAGTCCCGAAAACCAAACCAAAACCAAACCATAACAAAGACCATCCAAAACCATCCCAAAATAACCATCCAACTAATCATGGAAGTTGGCCAGGCGCTCGTGACCGTAATCTTGGCCAGGGGTTACTAGATGTATGGACTCACTAAGGTTTCACCAGCAGGCTAGAATCTCCATTTCTCCCACCCATGGCCCCCCTCTTGTGCCATGCAGTTCCTAGGGCAGTCCTCACTCGACTGTGAGGCCCGGGAATCGCAATGGGTGGTGCCGTGCGATGCGGCACCCAACAGCATGCACGAAAAGAGGCTCAATAACATAACGGAACCACTTTGGTACTCAACATAAGATATTTTACAACTTAGGTACACACGCAGCAGAATGTAAAACTAGCTGGACAAGCTACTCACTCTCGATCCTAAATACGCCGAAGAGAAGTCGTTCAGCCCATGAACGCTTCCTACTAGCTTCACCAAGAAAGGAAGCGGCTAGGTTTCCAATGAGTTGAACGAACAGTGAGGTTCGTCGTCTCACCGAACAACCCTCTTCATAGCAGGCATCCTGCTACCTGCAAAAACAACTCAGAAACAACCGTGAACACTAAGGCTCAGCAAGACTTAACCGTCACTCCTAAACATGTAACTCTAAATGCTGGGGTAGTAAGACAGTTGGATCAGGAATTTGCCAAATGCAGCTTGACTAAACTTGATCCTTATGTTCATATTCTTATAGCCTTCATTTTAGTGGTCCTCACGCCTCACAACATCGGAAGTCCACAATCAAACAAGAAACGCTTATCCCGATGTTGCTAGCCTAAGGTGGAAATAAAATTTAGTTGGCTCTATATCTACTTCAGTCAAGGTTCCAATACAGTGATTAATCCACAAACAGCAAGTTAAGAGACTTAGTTCCTCTTCTTATTAAGTCACGGCGCAGTGGGCAAGTATGCTCAATCCTCTTCTGCGAGCGACGGTTATTCGAATCAATAACAACCCAGAATACACAACACATACACCCGCCTCGAAAGACTCTCTCAAGGGCTCTTTCTTACATTGTATGCAGCAACCTTTCACACGACACCCCGACATAGAAAAACGCTTCGCGCCGAGCAGGATGGTCCTCTGCGCGAACACGTCGAAGTTGCCCGCTAAAGGATTTACACCTCCCGCCTTGTCAACGCCAATCCCACGCGAAGGATGAGTTTCTATATCACGGTCCATCAAGTTACATCGGTTTCATGGGTCCCGTAACCCACTATATATATGGTACAGCTCAATCTTGTCCACCAGGGCCGCATACATACGGTCCTTAACCGACACGGACGGGGCTACAACCAACCTCCACATTTGCCTTACCATCCCGGTCCAGGCCAAATGTGGTCTCAAGCATTGTCACACCCATCGCAGGTCGAGACCAACCTTGAGCGCTCCATCCTACAGGAACATCCCCGTCCCTATCTCATTTTCATGAGGGTGCTCTTATGATCAACCTCTCGCGAGTAACTCCATTACTCGACCTTTCTCGCGAGTAGCTTTTTACTATTCGACTTCTACCGAGGTAGCTACAACATTAGCCTAGCACCTACAACGAGGCAAAGCCTACACTAAACCTTCTAATCAGGGATGTAATAGCCATGCAAGTGGGTTTCAATCATCCTGGACATAATGCACAATATCAAGTCTAATAAACATGATGTGAAGTAAAGCAAAATTTAAAACGGTAACGATATGCAAACCGGGGCTTGACTTATGTTGCTGTAGGTTTAGTTCTACTTTATAGTCAGTAGCTTGGCGATGAGTTAAGCCTCAACTTGTTGCTCTGAGTCAAGTTGCTCGTTGACCTCCTTCGTCGTATTTCCTACCGACATTAATATGCATATATGTTTAGTTATAAAACTCTTACTAACAAGTTCTAAAGACAAGTTTTCAAAACTGGAACCCTGTTTAAGAATTTAAAATAACACTGGTGCTAGTGGTTTGGGGTTTGGGCTAAAGTATTATGATCAAGTGATAAGTGGGGTTTATCAATTGGGTGGTGCTCACCTAAGGGAGTTGAATAGAATGGTACTGATCCAGGGCTCCAATGGAGCTGAAAATTTTCTTGTAAGTTCCTTGTCACAAGAAAGTCATCTGGACCAAAATTCAGAATATTTCAGTGAACAAATCATTCAGAACAATTCCCTAAGCTTCCGTCCGCGGCAAGCTCTCCTCGCCCTCGTTCCTGGCGAACGATGACCAGCGAGGCTTACGTCTCGACGCACAAAAGGAGGAGTGTGATGGCACAAGCTGGGAGCCCCGTGACCGACTGCAACGATGCGGACTCCAGGAAGCCCAAGATCTGCTGCAGCGCCGAGTGTCACCCATGGGGGTACATTAGCTGCAGCACGAGCGCTACTACACAATCCACCTGCTGGGGACGCTCCCCAGGGGGCTACCCAGCAGTGGATTTGCGACGTCGACCGTCTCGTCGTCGCCGCCGCCAACCCTCCGCTCTGGCGGGGACGACGCCCCAGTCATCCGGATGTGTCGCTGTCGCGCACACTAACGGTTGACGAGCAGATGGCAGACTCCCGCTCCACCAGGCTCCCAGCGACGGACCTGAGGTCGGAGCTGGAGCGACGTCACCTGGGCGAAGATGCCCACGTGTCTATTGAGCGGCGGCGAGAAAGGCGTCGCAACCACGAAGCCGACGACAGCATGTCGTCCGCCTTGACTCAGCCTGGGCTGCAGACATTGGCCAAGCAACCTCTGCCCCAGGCGTATGCCACGCAGCATATGCAGCAACCATATGCCATGCAGACGGTGCCCCCGGTCTATGGTGCACCTTTGCCCATACCTGGGTACAACGTGCCAATTGCGGACCAAGCGTTCGCGGCACCAGGAACTGCAGCAGCAGGAGCGGGGTGTGCGGCCCTGGCGCCCCACCTTCGCTTCGCAAGGTGGCCGCGCAAGTTCAGGTCACACCTGCCGAAGAAATACGACGGCAGCGTCAACCCGGCGGAGTTTCTGCAAATCTACTCCACCGCCATTCTTGCTGCAGGAGGGGATCAGGCCGTCATGGCCAACTACTTCCCCGTCGCCTTGACCGCCCCGGGCTGGTCATGGCTCATGAACCTCCCCCAGGGTTCCATAACCTCCTGGGGAGAGTTGTGCCGACAGTTCACTGCGAACTTCGGCAGCTCCTACACCCGTCCCGGCACGGAGCTTGACCTCCACGCCATCCGACAACAACCTGTAGAGTCGCTGCGCTCCTTCATCCAGCAGTTCTCCCAGGTGCGGAACACCGTCCCACACATCCAGAATGCATCTGTGGTGGTGGCGTTCAGACAGGTTGTTAGAGATGAGAAGATGCTCGAGAAGTTGGCCACCAGGGAGGTGCGCGACGTATCGGAGCTCTTCAGCCTGGCGGACAAGTGCGCCAGAGCAGCAGAAGGGCGCAGTTGGCACTCACAGCCAACCTCCGAAGCGAGGACAGCCTGGAGCTAGCGCTTCTTCCCATGGGAGCAGCAAGAAGATAAAGAAGAAGGGCGGTGGCAAGATCAAGCCGCCGGCCGGAGCTCCCGTTGCTGCAACTCCAGTACCCAGCGGAGCTCGGGGGCCACGCCCCGACAAGAGGCCACGACAGTCACCCGGCCGTGGTGACCGAAGTGAGCCGTGCTCCATGCACAACACCAGGAGCCACACTGCTGGTGAGTGCCGGGAGATCCAGAAGCTCGTGGAGCGCCTCCGCGAGGGGAGGCAGCCGCACACAGATGCTCCTCCCTTCTGCCAGAGGGAGGGCAAGCAGAAGGTCGACCCCTGGGACAACGGCGACCAAGAGATAGGGTACAAGGAGCCCCAGCACGCTGTGAAGAAGGTCCACAGATGTGGCAGCTCCAGCTCCAGTGAATACGAGCGCCGGAAGGCGCTCCACGTCATCTATGGAGGGTCCTTGGACCCCTCGCCCCGGAACGCGGTCAAGACCCTGCGCCGGACAGTGGCGTCGGTGGCCCCTACACCAAGTGCAGCACCGCACCTCAAGTGGGTAGGGACTCCCATCAGCTTCGACGCCTCTGACTGCCCCGAGAACATGGCTGGAGCCGGAAAGCTACCGCTCTTGGTAGCTCCTACCATCGCCAACGTGAAGATGTACCACGTACTGGTGGATGGCGGGGCCGGCCTCAACCTCATCAACCGCGCAGCTTTCCTGAAGCTGCAAATTCCGATGGCCAAGCTCTCCCCCTCGAGCCCGTTCTCAGGGGTGGGGCCGGGACAAGTTGTCCTGTACGGCAACATCAGCCTTCCGGTGACCTTCGGAGCACCGGACAACTACCGAACAAAATACATTCTGTTCAACGTGGCGGAGGTCGACCTCCCCGTCAACGCCATCATCGGCAGGCCGGCCCTGTACCAATTCATGGCAGTAGCCCTCTACAGCTACCTAGTCCTGAAGATGCCTACACCAACAGGCGTCCTTAGGATCCGTGGATACCGCACTGCCGCAGTGTCAGCCTTGGAGAAGCTCCAAGCACTTGCGACAGCCCGAGCACCAGCCCCTGGCGGTGCAGAACCAGGCCAGCTCAACCCGAGTGCACGGCACCGTGCCTCAACCTCTGCACCCCGAGTGCAACCCCTCGATGAGGGCGATGTCACCCTAAATGTCGTCCAAGTCGGCACCGACGCTGCCCAGACCACCCGGATAGCCGGGGGCCTGGACAGCAAATAGGAAGGCGCGCTTATCACCTTCATCTGGCACAACGTCGACGTGTTTTCATGGCAACCGTCACAGATGCCAGGGATCCCTAGGGAGGTGATCGAGCACCATCTGAAGATCTTCCCGATGCTCGGCCGATCCAGCAGAAGCCCCGGAAGTAGTACATCGAGCGGCAGAACTTCATCCGTGAAGAAATCAAGAAGCTGCTGGATGCTGGCTTCATACAGGAGGTCCACCACCCTCGGTGGTTGGCAAACCCTGTTGTCGTCCCGAAGGCCGGCAGGAAGCTCCGGATGTGCATCGACTACACCAGTCTCAATAAGGCATGTCCCAAAGATCCATTCCCTCTCCCTAGAATAGATCAAATAGTAGACTCTACATCAGGCTGTGATATGTTATGCTTCCTAGAGGCCTACTCAGGCTTCCACCAAATACCAATGTCTAGAGAAGATGAAGAACATACTGCTTTTATCACTGTAGATGGCCTGTATTGTTATGTCTCCATGCCTTATGGTCTAAAGAATGCTCTCCCCACCTTTGTAGTGTGTCGAAGTGTAGCAGTCGACACTTACCCCGGGCCTGCACTGGGCAGCCCGTGGAGGATCTTTTTCAGAGGGGCTAGTCCCCCACGGAGAGCTTAAGCGTAGTGGGATGAAGGAAACAGATGAACACAGGGGTTTTTTACGTGGTTCAGGCCGCCGGAACGTAAAACCCTACGTCCACGGTGAGTAGAGATGCTCGTTGTATTGCTTGAGGATGAGATGAGTGCTAGAATGCTGAATCTGGGTGCTAACTCGCGTGAGTGCGAACCCTTTGTAACGTTGCCTACCTGAGCCTTTTATAGTCCAAGGCTCGGGTGGCTTACAAGGTGGGCCCGGGACTCGACAGGTGGTCTCTGGGAGATTGCCTGCCATCTACCGTATCCTGCAGTTACGCTGGTAGCTGTCTCTGGCGAGGGCTTCTGAGTCTTCGTCTTGCCGCCCTGCCCACGCCACAAGCTAGGCGTGGTGGTTGATGACGGCAGGCGCGGCAGGGGATGTCTTGTCGCTGAGTTTATTGGTGTACAGCCTCTGACGCGGCGTGCCAGTCTTCACTGCGACGTGACTGGGCACAACGGCACCTGACATCGGCGTGCTCCGCATCGCCGCGTATTGGGAAGGCGCGGGTCTTGAATACCTTGTATGGGCAAGGTATGGCGCGTCTTTACTCTTGCTGCCTACTGCGCGGGGGCAGGTAGTGCTGTTCTGCTGGCCACGTGGCGGGCCCGGAGCTCTCCTCTGAGGAGAGGGAGGTCCGGCCCCGCTGGACATGTGGAGCCTTCGGAGCTCTCCCCGCGGAGGGGGGAGGCCCGGCTCTGCTGGCCATGTGCCGGGCCCGGAGCTCTCCTCTGAGGAGAGGGAGGTCTGGCCTCGCTGGACACGTGGAGCCTTCGGAGCTCTCCCCGCGGAGGGGGAGGTTCGGCTCTGCTGGCCACATGGCGGGCCAGGAGCTCTCCTCTGAAGAGAGGGAGGTCCGGCCCCGCTGGACACGTGGAGCCTTCGGAGCTCTCCCTGCGGAGAAGGGAGGTCCGGCTCTGCCAGCCACGTGGCGGACCCGGAGTCTTCCTCTGAGAAGAGGGTGGTCTGGCCCCGTCAGGACATGTGGGGATTTCGGAGGTTGCCCCTGCTGATGGGGCAAAGTCCTTAGGCGATTTCCCCTGTGCGCGGGGGTACCCATATTGAGGGTACCGACAGCGGCCCCCGGCCCCATCTCGGGGGAGATAACAAGCCCGAGGTGGGGCCCCCGTCTCTTCTACTTTGTGCACCTTCTCGAAGACCCGCTTTGACCGTTGCTGGAGCATGAACAGTCGCGGGATCGTGGGGGCGTGAGCCCTGCTTGATGGTTGCTTTTATTGCAGCAGTTCCCAAGGCTGCCACTACTCCACGTCGCAGCGCACGTCGCAGCGCCTTGTCAGGAACAGCCGAGTTATCTGCTTGGGGGGCTGGCTACCCGGCCCACCGCTTCTGTAGGGCGACCTGGGCCCGCTTGTCATGGACTCCAGGGCTTGGAGCTGAAGCGGTTATCCCAAGCAGCGTATTCAAAGAGTTTTGAATCGCTTTGAATTGCGTAAGGGAAGATTAAAAGGGGATCTCATCTGCATTGCAGGCTTCCCTTCGCACTTCCCCACGCCTGAGCCCTCCTTGTTTCTTTGATCTCTTGCGCCTTCGTCTTCCAAGTCTTGCGCCTCCGTCGCCCATGGCTTCCAACCTGACTCCGCCGCGTCTCACACGGTCAGCCGAGCTTGGGGTAGTACGCAACCTGCTGGGCTGGCACGCGTAGGAGCAGAAGCGCTGGCTCCTGTGAGGATCTCTCCCATTGTGTCTGGATAGGGGGGAGATTGTTTTCTTCACCGCCTACGCCTTGGCGGGGTTTGTCCCGCCATTTTCTTCCTTCTTCGTGACGCTGCTGGAGACGTACGGTCTCCAACTTCATCACCTCTCCCCCAACTCCTTCGCGATGGCCGCCGTCTTCGTGCACTTCTGCGAGATGTTCGTGGGAGTACGCGCTTCGGTGACACTCTGGTGCTACTTCTTCATGCTGCAGACGACTGGGCGTGGCTCGAAGAATCAGCCGGGGGCGTACTACTTCCAGCATCGCTGCAAGGATCCGAAGGTCTCTGGGTACCTTTTACCTTTCAGCGCGGCGAGGTGGGAAGGCTGGAGGGAGAACTGGGTGATCGTGAAGACTGATGAGCATGATCGCCTTCAGCTGCCAACTGCCGGCCCGGACACCGAGCGTCGCTTCTCGGAGGAGATCTCGGAGCTGGAGCTAGAGTACGCGCCGATCTTGGAGCGGATCCGGTTTCTGGCCAACGAGGGGCTGACATCCCTGATGGTGCTGTCAGACTTCCTGTCACGCCGCGTTGCGCCCTTGCAACAGCGCAGTCGTCCGGCGTGGTACTACACCGGCGAGCACGACTGCACCAGGTTGGAGACGGGTCTTGGCTCCAACCCATCTGAGGAGATGTTGTACGAGATGGTGGCAAGGGTGAGCGGCAACTTCATCAACGGCGGCGACCTGACTTTCCCAGCTTCCTGCACCCCACTCGTCTTGGAGCCGCAGTGGAGGACGGAGTTGCAGCGGAAGATGCCGAACCTGGACGACATCAGGATCGCAGTGCATCAGGTTGGGGATGCCTTCCGGGGGATCTCGATCACCGGGGTCGAGCGCTCCGGAGCGGAGCGTGAGGCGTCGGCTGATGCCCAACCCGTGCCGAGGGTCGACGGAGCTCGGACTGTCGACAAGGGGAAGGGGAAGGGGAAGGAGCCGACCCCCGAGCAGTCGGAGAAGAAGTGTGCCGGTCCCCTCCGAGGGCGCAAGTTGCGCCGAGCCAGGGGACCCGGGTACCCTTGCGCCCATCTTCAGGAGGCGCCAGTTCGTCAGGCGGTGACCCCAAGAGACCTCGGGTCTTCCGCTCCGACGGGGCTCCTCTCGGACAGCGGTGGTCCGAGGAGCCCCGGGTGCCCCGCCCTCCTTCCTCAGGCGGAGGAGCTCCGAGGGGGGACGCCGGTGCAGCGATGCCCGGGGGTGAGCCGAGGGCTCAGGCGCCCCGGCCAGCGAAGTCGCGGCTGCTGGCTCGGCAGGCGGTGGCGCCAGAGGGGACTGCACCAGGACTCAACCGGGGATGCAGGTGTCCCGGGCTTCAGGGGCCGGATCGGCGAGCTGCACCAGAGGCGCTGCCGGTGGGAGCCCTACCGCTCCTCCTCCTAGGGGGGCTCCGGGTGCGCCTCCTGCTCCGCCGGGCTAGGTACCTGCGGCGCAGGCGCGGGCGGCGGCAGCAGGCTCCGGTGGTGCTGCCCCGGCTCGGAAGCCGGTGCTCCATGCCCGTTGGAGCGTTCGTGTCCCTCGGTAAGTGTTGTTCTTTCTGGATTTTAGAACTAGTGTTCTTTTCTCCTTTTCTTAGCTCGAGCTTCCCATGTTGGCAGGGACTCATCAGCTACCGGGGGTGAGTCTGTTCCCCGGCCATCTCCAGCTAGCGGAGGATCTGCGCCGCAGCGTCTGGAAGCTGCGGCGGATTCGTCGGCCCCCTAGTCGGCACAGGCTTCTTCTGTGCCGGCGGGATCAACCCCTGCGGCAGCGGCGGCTGCACCTGTTCATCGCAATTTTGCCAGCTTGGAAGCCGGCGGTTGTCGAGGGCTTGGCGGAGCCTGCTTGCGGCATCCGACCCTCCGGTGCTGAGGTGGGTGGAGCAGATGCAGGCCCTCGGCTTCTCCAGATCGGCACCTTATCCCAGTCGCCGAGATGCCGGCATCTCCTCCACCGAACGACGACGTGATGGAGGAGGTCGGGGGCGCAGCTTCGGCCTCTGCCGCCACGCTGCCCCTGGCAGACGCCTTGGAGCTTGCCCAGGCGAGCGTCCGGCAGGTCCAGGCCACCTTGGAGTGAGAGCGGGAGGTGCTGGCAGGGGAGAGGAACCACCTCCTCAGCTGGGGGCACCTCCTGAGGCAGCGAACTCAGGAGGCTAGGGCGGAGCTCGACTCGAGGCGGTCGAGGCTTGATGCCATGAAGGCGCTCCTCGAGGCTCAGAAGAGGGCCGTCGACCGCATGGACTCCGAGACCCGGCGGCTCCACCAGGAGACCCGCGAGGCTTATGCCAAGATCGAGGCGCGCTCCACTGCCATGGAGGAGCTGCGGCTGCAGCTTGCGCGCCGCAAGTGCGCCGTCGTGGATCGGGAGCGCGCTTTGACGGCCGAGGAGAAGAAGGTCGCCGCACGGCTGGGGGCCAGCAGGCCTCCCGGTAGCGTCATGCAGCGCTTGAGCGGGAGCTGGCGGCCGACTTTCGGGCATCAGAGCTGGAGCGACTCGCCAGGGACGTCGAGCTCCGGGAGAATTCCCTCTCGGCCAAGGAGAAGTTCTCTGAGGAGGGGCCCGACGCCCTACTGGCTGCCAGCCAAGAGGTGGAGAAGCTCCAGGCTTCACGGTCCGTCGAGGCCCGAGCGGTATGGAACTTCGTCGGCGAGGCAGGGTCCGCCCTGGTGCCCGTTGGCTTCAGCCCCGTGAGAACTGGGGCTCCGGCGCAGGAGGTGACCGAGGCGATTCCGGGGCACGAGTCCATCGGCGCCAAGCTGGACAGGCTCGAAGCCGTGATCGCTGACGAGCTTGAGGCAGAGGGATGGGGCTTGGCGAAGGAGGTCACCACGCACGTGCTGGCGTGCTTCCGGAGCCGGGATCCTTCCCTCTCTCTGGAGCCGGTAAGACTGGGCCCCGTCGTTGAGCGGGAGGAAGCTGCCAGGGTTGAAGTCGGGGACGTGGCCGCCCTCGTAGCTTCCAGGTTCCGGCGGGAGTCCGGGGACTCCTAGGTAGTCGCCCATGCGGCCGGAAGGCCTTGTATATTTTCTTTTTTTTTTGTTTTTGTTGAGTCTGTAGTCCAGCTCATGGAGCTTTGACAAATGAAAAGATTCTTGTTGTTTTTTTGCGTCTATGTTCTTTTATCTTGTTCATGGCTTGGCCCGCCCGAGTCCTTAGCTCCGCAAGGGCTTCAGGAGGTCTTCACCGATCTTGAAGTCTTGCACAGACACCTTCCTCGGGTCCTTGTTGTGATAAGGGCCCGAGGGGTCTTCGGAGCTCACTCCGTAAGGACGGGGGAGGTCCGGATCTGCTGGCCACGTGGCGGGCCCGGAGCTCCTCTGAGGACAAGGTGGTCCGGCCCCGCTGGACACGTGGAGCCTTCGGAGCCCGCCCCTACGGACGGGGCGAGGTCCGGCTCTGCCGGCCACGTGGAGGGCCCGGAGCTATCCTCTGAGGAGAGGGGGGCCCCGACCCCGCTGGACACGTGGGGCCTTCGGAACCCTCCCTTGCGAAGGGGGCGGGGTCTTGGTCCTCCGGTCTTGCGTTGGAGTAGTCAGGAGCTCCGGTCTCTCTTTGCGCGGTCCCTGTAGTGGCCCCCTGGTAGGTGTGGCCAATGGATTGGGCACACCTACCATACTCCTGCGGGGGAGCTAAGGCCAGGAGGTCCTGCACACAAGTAAGGGAACCATAATTCTCCTTGGGGGTTCTCCCCTCCCTATCTCATAGTCTTATTTGGCTCATGGTCCTGGTCCGGTATACAGGGTTTGGGCAATTCAGTGCGCCCAGCGCGGGGGGTGTGGCTCCCTCTGAGGTCAGGGTACGACCGTCCGGCCCCTAGTACTGGACCGTAACGCTGGGGAGGCAGAGTGCACAGGCTTTCGGTACGGAACCAGGCAAAGCAGGCTGTACTCCCCTGGACCTCCGAAGGGCAGGGCGCGCACGCTTTGGGTCGGAACCAGGAAAAGCAGGCTACGCACCCCGGACCCCCCATGCACAGCGCAAGATTTTCCTGGAGGTGACCAACTGGCATTGCAGCACCTGACTGGGGGAGGCCCGAGAGGCCCCCTGGCCATCGGCAGGTACCTCAAGCGTGACCGTCTTCGGTAGGATAGCAAATGCTGACTAGGGATGAGAGTGGGAAAGGAGAGCTAAATGTACGGTGAGCATACATAGAAAGTGCGATCATAAAAATTAATGCGTAATTTAAATGAGCACAAGAGTAAGAGCGTGGCAGGACAGACTTCTTTCAATATAAATATCCATAGGAGGAAGGCAGGCTAAATATGGAGACCACGACCCGCCCCATTAAGAAGGGAAGCAAGACTCTACGCGCTTAGGGTCGGAACCAGGCCAAGCTGAATCATAGTCCTGGACCATCCCCTGGGACTTAGCTGCTCCGAGCGCTGTTCCTGGACTCTATGGAATTTATTACAGAAAGAAAAAGAACTGTCCTACTACTGCTCTAGAGATAGAACTTACGGAGGTGTTCTATGTTCCAAGGGTTCGGGAGCGGATCCCCATCCTCGTTCGAAAGGCGTACGCACCCGGGGCGGCAAACTTTTGTGACTCAGATGGGACCTTCCCAGCTGGGGGAGAGTTTGTTGGTCCCTTCGCGAGAAAGTATGTGTCGCAGCACCAGGTCGCCTTCTTGGATCTCCCGAACACGCACGGTCCTTTGGTGGTAGCGCCGGAGCGCCTGCCGGTACCATGCGTTGTGGAGCGCTGCGTGTAATCAAGCCTCGTCGACGAGGTCGATGTCTTCACGCCGGAGGTTGTCCTGCGTGGCTTCTGTAAAAGCCCAAGAAAAAGGGACTTGCAAAAACTTTTCATCACCTCACAACACCACAGTTTTTGTTGTGGATATACTGTGAAGAATTGTGAAAAGCAAGTAACCTCCATCAAAAGGATGATTAGAGGGGAAAGCCTAACTTTCACAAAGCAGGATCCCTACACATGAACATGACAGGTTGAGCTCACCCCCAGCACTTAAAAAGTATTGGGAAGGTTCAAGCCAAGTTTCATGCAAACCCAACACTTTTTGAGGCACTTTTGGGGGCGTTTGAAAAAGAGGCCAATTTGAATGTAAATTCAAATTACAGCAGCTTTCATCACTCAAATTCAAAAGTTAGCTTCATATTCAAACTCAGCACATTTTTCTGAGTTAGTCCACCAATTTTCATCCCCATTGGAGTTCATCTTGTTGGGAGCCAAATTTGCAATAATTCAAAACTGAATTTGAATTTCAGTTTAAATGTGAAGCAAAATTGGCCAAAAAAATTTCAAATGGAGAACCCAAATTCAAACTGTGACTTGGTGGCAAAGTCTAGCATTCAATATTTAGTAGCTTGGATATTTGTAGCAGAAGGGGGAGAAAGAATTAGAGGGGAGAAGAGGGCCCACTTCTCAGTGGACTTAGCACAGAAGCATACTCAGCCGACTCTCTCTCGACCGAGCACGCTCGCCAGCCAGCCACGGCGTCGGCGCCCAACAGACTCAGCCGGCCAGCTCCTGCTTCGGCGTGGGAGGTGGCACAGCAGGTGTCGCGCCCTCCACCGCCCTCAGTGGCCTATAAAAGGCACGAGACCACTGGCGAGTTTCTATTTTCGCGAGTTTCCGCAACCAGCCGCCTAATCGCCCGAGCTCCGATCGCTTCCCACCCGAGCTGTGGTCATCCTCCAGCCTTGACGTCCATAGGAAAGTGGATAGCTAGCTTGTCCTCGAGTCCACTGCGCAAACCATTCCAATGTTCGACCTTTGTGCGCGGAGAATTTTCCACTTTAGGGCGGACAGCTCATTTCGGGACCCGATTAGGTTTATGAGAAATTCGGGAAGGTTGTCGGGTGGGAGGTCGAATGGAGCTGTGAGAGATCATCTAGATGTTCTTGCGACCCTTCTCGATCAAAACCCAGAAGGAAACAACCGCCGGAGCCCTAGGTTCACCATAGAACAGTTTGGAGGAAGAGGGGTCGCCGGTGAGGTCCGGGTTGCCGACCGTTCCGGTTCCAACCGAGGTCATGCAAAGCTTACCAAGGTCCCCCTGAACGTGGTGACACGATTAGCGCGCGAAGGAGATGGTCAGGAGGGCAGCAACACGTTGCCGAGGTAGCACAGAGGCATAGAGCTCGTCGACGGCGAGCTACGGCGGTTAGCCGGCGGCGGCAGGGTGTCCAGCATGTTCAGCGTCCGAAATTATGTGGGGGCGGCGAGTCTCACCATCGCAGGCGAGCTAGATCGCTGGGAACGTCGACCTCGCCGGACCTCCGTTGGCTCGAGGCGGCGGCGTTGGGAGGTAGACAAAGGACGCGGTCCCACATGTCAGCCGCTGTGCTAATCGCGCGCGAGCGCGCAGTTAGTTCAAATTAAACAGGCGAGACCTGCTGTCAGCCTCTGGTTTAGCGCCGGAGAGGATTTTCTGTGGGAAAATAATTCAGGGATCAGCCCAAACTTTAGAAATTCATAACTTTTTATAGGAAGCTCCAAATTCAGTGAACCAAATTTTGCTGAACTCAGGATGGTTAGTACTTTCCAGCAATAGTTTTCCAGAATTAAATCCCTAAAGTTTAAACTGTTGGGTATTCTATCTGGAGAATTACTTCCTGAAAAATTCTGAAATTTTGCTGAGAGGTTCATGGGAAAATCCTTGAGTCACAGTAAAATTTTTAGACTCATCCAAGTTCATTTAGTCCCCCTAATGGGGTAATTAAGTGAACTGCCCTGAGAAAATAGAAAAATGTACAGAAACATGTTTCAGATTTTCTCAAATCTTGTTTAGGGCATTTGTTCCACTAGAATTCTTCAACTTACATGAAACCAATTCCATTAGAACCATCTTAAATTCTAGTTTCCAGAAAGTAATGGTTGGAGCCATGAAAACCCCTGGAATTACTTAGAGGCTCAATTATTGACCAATTAGGTTGTTATTTGTACAAAGCTCAAATGAACTTTGTTTCAAATGAAACTTGGTCAAGACTCTGGTTAGGACCCTACCAAGCCACCATAAAAATTTCAGAACCAAAGGGTAGGGTTAGCTAGAGGTATAGTTATTACTTATGGAAGTTTACCCATTGCATTTTGTCACACCCGGTTTCTCTGAGGAATAACCGAGTGAATATCACATGTATGCCAGGATCATTTTCTCATAAATGTGATGACAAATAGTGAAGCATCATTTATTACAAGCCAGGTGTCGAATATAAATAAGTCTTACATAGCATACATCTCGATGGACGATAATAAGTTCATGACATATAAATAAAACAGCAGCGGAATATTATTATTGTGGGCTCTGTCACAGGCGTTGCCCGGGGGACTCCGTGAACCTAGAATCCTTCTTCGGGTCCGAAGTCTTGGTCATTGAACACCACATCATCCCCTTGAACTGAGCAGCAATTTAAACCAACAAATATGCAAATTTGAGTACCGTTGGTACTCAGCAAGTGTGGGAATGTTATGTCATGCATGGCTAGAACAAGGAGAGATAGACTCATGGTTAAAGCACTACGCAATTAATACCTATTACCTTAGCCTATTAAGCACCTACATTACTACACAGGTGAAATGGTCCCCATTCTCCCAACCCATCATCCAAATCAAATAACCATATCATCAATTCCAATGTTAAGCTCCCCGCTTAACATCCTCAACTTCCAAAGCCATCATCCTCTAATCATGAATAAGTCCAAGCCGCTCTTGACCGTGAGCACGGCTGTCATGATAGTTTTGACTCTGCAGAGTTTGCACCACTGTACCCACATGTAGTGATTTCATCCCCTTTGCCGGGTGGACTAAAAGAACCTCCATTATTCCAGTGGCCACGAACCACATTCACACTTCCCAGGTGTGTAGCCAGGAGATCACTACGAAGCCTTTAGAAAGGGATTCCCGATGAGCATGGGCCCACTGAGGTTTCACCCCTAACAGCAAACAAGAGGCTCCAACCCCGCTGCAGTGGCCCCCTCTTGAGCCTTGCGGTTCATATGGTAGTCCAGCTGACACCTACTCCCCGCACCATCCAACACACCCATACTACGCCGGGGATACACCTAATTAATTGGCCAAGCTGCCCCATCTCAGCAAGATGTTGGCACGGTAAAGCTAGGTTACATGCTCCATGAACCGGTCCTTAGGATCCAGGCAAGTACTAAACACAAACCCGAGTCTCGTGCACCCAGCACCAACCAAATCATCCAACTTGCCTCGATCCCTAACTCTACATAACTCATGATATCTCAATTCAAGAGTAAGGTAAATAATTTGATGATCTCATATCCCAATTATCCCATTCTAAGCATGGCTAAGCATAAACATATAAGTAAATGACATGATAAAATAATTCCCAACCCAAGCTACAAGGAAACAAGGTAATGCAATTCTAGGGAAACTTCGTAACATGGGTATCATATTTCAATTGACAATGCAAATAATTCTAGCTACACATCCTAGTATAGGATCAAAGTGGTCAAGGACACTTGCCTTCTTCCTGCTGCTCTGGGAATGGAAAGTCATGGTCTTGGAAGGGGAGAACATGCTCTGGGGCAGGTTCTATTCATGCCCATACACATAGCAAAAGAAAACAACAATCCATAAGACATAGTTCACACTTTCACTTCATACAAACCACACATACATACCTATGAAAGTCATTCACATTTCTAAGTGTTGTGGTTACTCTACATGTGTCGATTTTTGGTCTACATTCACCTTTAAACATATGTACATTATTTCTAACTTCTATGTTCAGATTTCTATTTGCACACTATATATGAAGTTCCAATTTGAACAAATTCTTTATATTTAATTATTACATTTCTTAGCCACAAAGTTTGTATAAAAGGTATTTTCCTACTCCAATTAGGTTTTCAGATCTTCTACCAAATCCTAAACTGAAGTTTTTTTATTTGGAGACTTCATTTATCATTTTCTAATTATGCATACCTATTTTCCTATATTTTTCAGATTTATTTTCTATGCCTAAAAGTGAGTTTTATTATGAAAATAGTAAGACACATCATCTAAACAGAATAGGTTCTGATCTAAAATGTTCAATAATATATCTTTGAACTTCCTCTCTGATGTGGAACAAATTAAATTTATTTTACTAGTTTTTAGAATTATTTCCTAGCCTAAAATATGTTTCTAGAACTAATTAATATGAATATCATTTAGACAGAATTCATTTCAGCCTAAAATCTATTTTTAACTCATTCTAAAGTTTTCCAAGTGCTAGTCGAGTTTAAATTTGAATTTACAATGTGTTTGCCTCACCTTTTAAATTTAAATCCTAATATCATATTCCAATTTCTGAATTTAATATCATATAGGGTCAAAAAGGTAAATCCACACTACTACAGGGTCTAATTTATTATTTCATAAATTTCCATGGGTCTAACTACACATAACAGAGGGGTTTTCCTAATTTTTATTAAATCCAGGGGCTAAAACTGATTTTTAATTGAATTTACACGAATTTCTGAAGTTCCAGGGGCTAGATCAGAAGTTTCCGGGGCTAGCTTGTGTTCTCCGAGATCCCCAGGGGGTACCGCGTAAGAATCCCGGCCTTTATAATGCGGGGCTAACGTGGACCGTCCGATTTAAAACAGACGGCTCATATTAGATCGCCGAACCGGTACGCGCGGGTTTTGATTCTACCGTGCGATTTAAAATAGACGGCCCTCAAGTGGCCACGTCGCCCTGGCCGGAGCCAGCCCGCGCGCGCGGCGGCGGGGGTGGCGATCTCGCCGGCGCAGCCTCGGCTTTTGCCGCTACACATTAGAACTCACATCTTTTTGCATGGATCGGCTGCGGAGGGGTAGGGGACGCTCACCGAGGTGTTTTCCATCACTCGGAGGTCTTGGAAGTCGGTCGGCAGCGAGCTTCAACGGCGACGATCTTCGGTGCACGTCGGAACAGCTGCTAGGGCGCGAAACTTATCGTTTGCTTCACGTGCAGGGCTCCCTGGGGGCGGTGGAGCACGATCAGCGTGTTAGATCAGATAATCCGTGTAATGATCGAAAGAAAACGGGGATTGAATCTTAGGTTCTCACCGGAGAGAAGAACGGCCGATCGGGGAAAAAACAGTGCGATGTCGACGTTTATATAGGTGAGGGAGGGCGGCGGTCGGTTGGGATCGAGTTGGAGACGTCCGGGACCAGAATTCGGGCCAGGGGCGCGGGTTTCCGGAGTTCGGTTGCGATCGGGCGCGGGGAAAAGTCCGGTCGGTTGGCGCTCGCTGGAGGTAGGAGATGACACGCGGGCCCCGCGTGTCAGTGAGAGGAAGAGAGGGCGCGCGGTTATGGGCTGGCGCGGGGGAATAGTGGGCCGGCTGGCGGGTTTCGGCCGGCTGAGGTTTTCTTTTTCTTTTTCTTTTTCCTTTTCTTTTCTGTTTTGATTTGAATTTGAATTCCAGTTTGAATTTAAATTTCTGCACCACATGCAATATGTCCAAAATTTTTAAATTCCCTCCTTTTACAGATTTTGGGGTGTTACACATTTGAATTAACATGTAGTATCTCATTAACGTGTAGTCGCTGAAGGCGAGGAGACTCCGGAAGTACTTGACTTCCATCTTCCGGACGAAGATCTAACCCCTGACCAGCAGCAACAAGGCAAGCCCCAGTTTGCATTAACCCTTTTATAAAGTTTTGCTTTGTTTACATGTCTAGTGTGAAGTATGTATGTGCATTAGGTGTAGAATGGATGGAACCCCACTTGCATAACCACAAATTTTCCTATAAGAGTGAGGATAGTGTCTAAGACCTCGAGTAGATAGGCTATGCTTAATGATTCATAGGACTTCGGTACAAGTCGAGTAGTTGGAATCTACTAGCGAGTTTAGGCATGGGACACACGGGATTGGTTCGAGTGATGTGAGATCACTTTAGTAATGAAAATGAGACTAGGAAGGGGCTAGGGTGCAGCAAGAGGAAGTCTTGTGTGCGCGGCCCTGTCCGTGTCGATTGAGGACCGATCCGTGTGCGGCCCTGCTGAGCAAGTATTGAACGTACTGAAGGCATATTGGATATATGGGCCCTGATAAACCGATGTAACATAAACCTCCGGGAGTCGAGGCATAACGCACCGATTTATAGGTGTAGGCTGAGGGCAGCAAGGTGGAAATCTGCTAACGGGCATAGAGAGATGCTCCGTGTAGGGAACCTCCTGTTCGTTTCGGTGCGACCGGTTCGACGTTTGGGCTGTTGGGTGAAAGGTTGGCCCGTACGACATCGAGTGAGCGTGCTGAGGAGCTCCACGGGTTGGCGTACGTGACGTGCTCTTTGGGTTTCCCTGCAGGTGTATATCAATCGATTCGCAGTCCCTCGCGGTGACGAGTACCGCTTGTTCACTGCGTCGTAACGTAGATAATTTATGGAATGTTATGATTCAATTCTGCTGTATGATATAATTGTATTGTTACATGTGTGCCACGAAATATTGCTTACTAAATTTCAGATTCCTGAACTGTTAAACTTGTGGCTAAAAGATGAACTAAGGATGAACTTGTAGGCGTGTCCATTTGCTGCCATGTTACTATCCGATGTTCATTGTACACCTCATGTAGAGTTTCATGGCTAGGTGAGTCGGTTAAGTCTTGTTGAGCCATCGTGCTCATGTTTGCTTCCTAAGTGTTTTTCAGGTGAGGAGCCACCCACGGACTCGGGTTACGAGTCCACCGGCGAGGGTTACCCTCCGTCAGAGACCACGGCTGAGTGGGAGCCGTACACGCCGCGCTGAGTTGAGGAGTGCAGCTAGTGTGGGTTGCCCTAGGGCTGGGCAACCGACTTTTGCTAGATAGGCGGGCGTGAGTTATAGAAATTAGACTTCCGCTGTGTAATAAAGACACTAGTTTGTAACTGAGTATTGTACTAGTTTGTACAGTTTCAGTTTGTTTTCTATGTAATACAATGTATCCTGATGACGTGTGCTGTCAGGTGTCGCATCGCGCGGCACCACCCACTGTGATCCTGGATGAGCGGATTCCGGTCCGCCACAGCCTGGTATCAGAGCCGCATTGGGGATAGCACAGTACTTAAGGACTGTATTACAGGAAAACTTAGGTTTACAATGTATCCTGATGACGTGTGCTGTCAGGTGTCGCATCGTGCAGCACCACCCTTTGTGATTCTGGATGAGCGGATTCCGGTCCACCACAGACTGGTATCGGAGCCGCATTGGGGATAGCACAGTACTTAAGGACTGTATTACGGGAAAACTTAGGTTTACGCTGAGGATCCAGTAGTTTGCCTAAGGACTATATTAGCATAGTTACTTAAAGTGGCAAGACTAACTTATGTGTTATAATTCTGAATGTCAATTATGTAACAACACACCTAAGCTCTGCTAAGAATGGTAAGGAACGCCACCGAAAGCGGTTCAATTTCGGTTAGCTCCCCTGACGAGGAACGTGGTTCAGGGATAGGTCCCACAGCTTGCTGTGAGACGTCAATATGAAACTCTTGTACTCTTCATGTTCCTGAGTTCATATGAAATGCTGATCCCTAGCGTGCATTAGGCAAGTAAGTGGAGACCCCATCGCGTGGTCAGTAACGCGAGAGTGTGTTCGTCTAGAAGTAGACCAGGAGGACATACGCGGCGCTTGCCATCGGCGTGCCCTTCAGGGCAGTAGGTGGTATCCGTTGGTTTGATAACATTCCCAACCGTGACGTCCCGTTCATGATATATTCGGGCTCCCCGTCATGTGGTGTTGAAACACCATCACGTACCTTGAGACGTGACCTAACTCAAGGACGGCCGTATGGCAATTATACGGGCGTTTGTATTACTTTCAAATACGGACCTGCTTGAAATGAAAACAACCATTGAGTGCATCACTATTGTGTGGTCTTCTGCAGGTACTAACCACATATGTATCCGTGTAGTAAACGTGTGCGAGAGACTGTTTAGTACCACACTTGAGACGTATATGCCGGTATAATCAGGGTAGGATTTTCTTTTGTGAGGAACGTAGTACCAACATATCATAGGCATGTGCATGAAAGGTAATAATAACAAGGAAATAAAATCACTAAGTTGCAACATTTAGGACCCTGGTGGGGTAGAAAAATTTGATAATTGATCAGTGTAGTTCTAAAGGATTGAGAAACAGAGTGCTCTGTTTTGGCAGCAAGTTTGCTGAATTTTAACAGATCATGCCTCACAGGTCTTTTAGCCAATGGAGGTGTGGGATACAGTTCTGGATAGGTGTTTAAGTACTATACAACTTTGTTGTATACTTCCAGAGCTGAAACACATCTTAAGATGTCCTAAATTCCAGAGGAACGTAAACTGTCCAGAACCAGGACAGAGTTAAACACTTCCTGGACTGTTCTGTTTTTCAAGCATAACTCCCAGTAGAAAAATCTAAAATTGTCATATGATACATCTTTAGAAAGGGTAGAAGATGTGTTACATCTTTGTAATTCAAAGTTTCTGAAATGTCAGCAAAGAATTAAGTGGAAATCAGAGTTGAAAACAGCAACTTCTCAAAGGAGGTGCTGTTGAAATTCTTCCAGAAATTCTGTTGAATTTGAATTACCATAACTTTTAAACCAGAGCTGATCTGAGGGCAAAGAAATACTCGTTGGAAATATACTGAAGTTAACTTTAACTTTGGTATTCAACTTGAGTCATGAAGATGCCCAGAACCAGATAAAAATCTGGGATTTGCAGAAACTGGTCATTCTGACAGAGGAATGACAGTGAACTCATTTGAGAGATTGTTGTACCCTAGGGCGTTTAAGTACTTCCAATGGGGTAGAACATGCTCATGAGTGGTTATATTCAACTAGTGAAAGAATGAGTATATGCTTTACTCAAGTTTCTTTTGCTAGAGACCATGTTTGTGTCGTATTGAAGATAAAAGGGTGGTATACGTGATGACCAAGCGATAGTAACGTCTCGTAGTGACCAAACCTAGTTGTGGTGAGCTTCCAAAGAGGAGGTTCATCAAGTTAGATTTAACTAGCTTGTATTTGGTCTGGTAATGGTGTAGCTTGTGCAAAGTTATTACATTATCCGTATACGAGATGTATCGCATGTTTTAATGTCATTATGTTTTACGCCTATTTTATTGGACTGCATGAAATATGTTGCGGGACTGATGTTTATTGTCGTATGGTTGCAGATGGTTCACACTAGGACCACACACGAGGTTGGTGTCTCTAGCCAGCAGGGAGGCGATGACTCCCAGCCACCTGCCTACTACAGCACCGCACAGCAGCCGCCACCGCCACCTCCGTTTACCCTAGCGGATGTGATAGCGGCATTGGTGGGGAATCGTGAGGAGCAGACCGATCTGCTCCGCACGAGTGTGCAGAATACGTCCCAGGCAGGGGGCGTCAAGAGAGGGGGCCCCGTGAGCCCCGTGATGTGTCGTACTCGGATTTCTTGAGTACGCACCCTCCGGTGTTCACATAAGCAGAAGAACCACTGGAGGCCGACAACTGGCTGCTGACCATTGAGTCCAAGTTCGGGCTGCTCCAATGTACGGAGAGGCAAAAGATTCTGTTCGCGGTGCAGCAGCTTCACGGTGCCGTTGGTGCGTCGTGGGCGAACTATGATGCCTCACGTCCGGCTGGCTATGCCGTGGAGTGGGAAGAATTCCGGGAGGCGTTCCGCGCCTATCATATCCCTCCAGGGATAATGAAGAGGAAGTTCCAAGAATTCTTGGAGCTGAAGCAGGGCGGGAGGAGTGCCCATGACTACTCCCGTGCCTTCAACCATCTGGCGCAATATGTGTCAGACTACATCTCCACCGAGGAGAAGAAGCGGGAGCATTTCTATTGGGGGTTACACCCCGAAATGAAGACGCATCTCGTTCAATGGAATCGCGGCACCTTCAACGACCTCGTCAATGCCATGATTATGCAAGAGGATGCTCAGCGGGAGTTGGCAGCTGAGCAGAGGAAGCACAGCACTACACCCAGCAGTGGGGGTGGCGGTCCTCAGAAGTACCGCATGGTGTATCGGACACCATCCGGATAGCAGGGGCATCCACCGGCGCGACCTCAGCGGTTCGGGGGACGTTCTTTCCAGTCACCTCCGTTCCGACCGTCGATGCCATGTAAGGGCCTCAGTTTTTGCACACATTTGAAGTGTTCATCACCACACCACACCAATTTTCACTCCATTCGGAGTTGATATTTGTAAAAGCCCAAGAAAAAGGACTTGCAAAATTTTCTCTTCACCTCACAACACCACAGTTTTATTGTGGACACCTTAGGAAATGTTGTGAAGAGCAAGTAACCTCCATCAAAAGAATGATTAGAGGGGAAAGCCTTCACTTTCACAAAGTAGGGTTTCTACACTAGAACATGAGAGGTTGAGCTCACCCCTAGAATTTAAAAATTCTTGGGGAGGTTCAGTCCAAGTTTCATAGAAATACAACACTTTTTGAGGCACTTTTTGGGGTTATTTGAAAAAGGGGCCAATTTGAATGTAAATTCAAATTGCAGCAACTTTCATTACCCAAATTCAAAAGTTAGCTTCATATTATTATTCAGCACATTTTTGTGAGCTCACACACCAATTGTCACTCCATTTGGAGTTGATCTCGACATAAGCTAAGTGGGACGAATTCAAACTTTATTTGAATTCAGAACTAAGTGGAACATGAAGTGCTGAAATTCACCCAAGCCGAACCCAATTTGAATTCTATTCAGTTCAAATGGCTCAGGGGTGAATAAATTGAATCACCAGGGGTATTATGGGGCTCACTGTTTACAACAGTAATTAGGAGTAAATTCCAGAGGTTAAAACCCCGGGTGGGACCCATGTGTCATAGAGGGGAGAAGGAGAAACTTGCAACCAATGTCAGAGTCTCGGTGGGAAATTCCGTGCTTCCCTCTCCGCGCGCTGGCGCCCAGGGCGGCTGGCTCGCGCCCCCACGCGACCGGCACCGCCTCAGCCGAGCAGGGGTCGGCCGGCTTTATCTTCTCGCGGGCAAACCCGAGCAGCGGCATTGTTTCTCGCCGCAGCTCTCTGCTCAATCGGGAAAACCAGCAAAAGCATCTCCTCCTTCGTCCCTGAGCTGCTAGACAGCCACCTGAGCTCGCACTCCACCTCTCCAACGCCAGAAACCTCGAGCTCCGACCTCCTTTGCCCGAGAGCGATCGCCACAGCGGCGACTCAACCTCAGCCGAGAGCCAGGCGCCCGTGGGCAGCGTTCCACAGGCGTTTTCACGGCCCAGCGAGAGAGGCAACAGGAGCGTACGACCACCGTGCTGCTCTCCTCCAAGTTTGGAAGCCAACCGTGAAGAATCCGCAGAGAATTTCTAGTTGTTGCTCCGGCGACCGTAACCCAAGCTTCCGGTACGGTGTCTTTAAATTCTCGCTCTATGATCTTTTGGAGGTCATCAAATCTTGCACATAGACGCTGGACTAGCCGGCGATCAAGTTCTTTTCTGCATCCGTAGCGTGAAACTGTCTACGAGTGACGAATTTCGAGCTCGATCGAGGGCGGTCATGACAGGCACGATCGGTCACACAGTGCCGACCGACTTGCCGCCATCCCTGAACCCTTTTGACACCTTGTCGAGCATCCTAGAGGTACACTGATGCTGTAGGGCCGTTGTTCGAGGTGTTGGCGGGTTTAGAAACCACGGTCGACGGTGTCGAACCTCAACCGAGGCAGCGGCACGTCACCGAGCTATTTCCGGTCACCCCCAGCCCGACCTGACACCACCGACGCGTTCCTCGACGTCGACAACCCCCTGACGGCGAGTTTCAGCCCCTGGGAGGTCCGGCAGCGGCGAGCCAGCGAGCCCCGAGCCTGCTCCGGCGAGGTCGGCGGCGCGGGCGCGAGAGAACGGCGGGAGGAAGACGAAGCCGGCTGGCCCGCGTGTCAGCGGCTGAAGAATTTAAATCGGGGTCGGGTGTGGCCGGGGATCGGCTGTGCTGGCGCGCAAATACCCTGTGAGCTCCGGTGTGCCGGACACCTCCGCGCTCGACACGTGTGGTATCCCCGGTGTGCCGGACACTTCCGCGCTCGACACGTGTCCCCGCGGCCCCGAGAGTTTAAACTTTTCCCCCGATTTTCAGAATTCTTCCAAACATCAAATCCTCAGAACTTTTGCTAGAGAGCTCCAAATTCAGTGAACCAAATTGTGCTGAACTCAGGATTCTGAGTACTTTCCAACAACACCAAATTCATCTCATGAAAGTGAATAGTTTTCTAGAATTAAATCCCTAAAGTTTAAACTGTTGGGAATTTTATCTGGAGAACTACTTTATGAAAAATTCTGAAATTTGGCTGAAAGGTTCATTGGAGAATCCCTGAATCCCAGAAAAATTTTCAGACTCATCCAAGTTCATTTAGTTACCCTAATTGGGTGATTAAGGGAACTGCCCAGAGAAAATTGAAGAATGTACAGAAACATTTTTCAGAATTTCTCCAATCTTAATTAGGACATAACTTTCTGTAGAATTCTTCAAATGACATGAAACCAACTCCATTAGGACCGTCCTAAATTCTAGTTTCCAGAAAGTAATGGTAGGAGCCATGAAAAACCCTGGAATTACTTAGAGGCTCAATTGTTGACCAAGGAGGCTTTTAATTGTACAAGGTTCAATTGAACTTTGTTTCAAATAAAACTTGGTCACAACTCTGGTTAGGACTCTACCAATGCACCAAAAAAATTTCAGAACCGAAGGGGAGGGCTAGCTAGAGTTATTAGCAATTATGTATTTAAGTTCACACATTGCATTTAAATTTACATGTAGTATTGTATTCAACGTGTAGCCATTGAAGAAGAGACCCCGGAAGTGCTGGATTTCCTCCTTCCGGAAGAGGAACTAACTCCTGACCAGCAGCAACAAGGCAAGCCCCGGTTTGCATTAACCTTTTTATAAGTTTTACTTTGTTTACATGTGTCATATGAAGTATGTATGTGCATTAGGTATAGGATGAATGGAACCCCACTTGCATAACCAGAATTTTCCCTAAGAGTGAGGGTAGTGTCTAAGATCTCAAGTAGACAGGCTATGCTTAATGAGTCATAAGACTTCGGTACAAGTCGAGTAGTCGTAATCTACTCGCGAGATAGGCATTGGGACACACGGGTTCGGTTGAGTGACGCGAGATCACTTTAGTAATGAAAATGAGACTAGGCAGGGGCTAGGGCGCAGCAAGAGGGAGTCTTGGGTGCGCATCCCTGCCCGTGTCGATTGAGGACCGATCCGTGTGCGGCCCTGCTGAACAAGTATTCAACGTACCGAAGGCATATCGGATATATGGGCCCCGATAAACCGATGTAGCCTAAACCTCCGGGCGTCGAGACATAACGCACCAATTTATAGGTGTAGGCTGAGGGCAGCAAGGTGGAAATCTGCCGACGGGCATAGAGAGATGCTCCGTGTGGGGAACCTCCTGCTCGTTTCGGTGCAACCGGTTCGACGTTTGGGCTGTTGGGTGAAAGGTTGTCCCGTACGACATCGAGTGAGCTTGCTGTGCAGCTCCACGGATGGGCGTACGTGACGTGCTCTTTGGGTTTTCCCTGCAGGTGTATATCGAGTCGATTCGCCGTCCCTCGCGGTGACGAGTACTGCTTGTTCACTGCGTCGTAACATAGACTAATGGATGAAATATGTTGATTCTATGATGATGATTGATATAATTGTATTGCTACATGTGTGCCACCAAATACTGCTTACTAAATTTCAGATTTCATGAACTGTTAACTTGTTGCTAAAAGATGAACTAAGGATGAACTGGTAGGCGTGTCATTTTGCTGAAATGTTACTAACCTATGTCTTGGTATACCTCATGTAGAGTTTCATGCTTAGGTGAGTCGGTTAAGCCTTGCTGAGCCTTCGTGCTCATGGTTGCTGCTTAAGTGTTTTTCAGGTGAGGAGCCACCCACGGACTCGGAGTACGAGTCCACCGGCGAGGGTTACCCTCCGTCGGGGACCACGGCTGAGTGGGAGCCGTACACGCCGCGCTGAGCTGAGGGGTGCAGCTAGTGTGGGTTGCCCTAGGGCTGGGCAACCAACTTTTGCTAAATAGGCGGGCGTGAGTTGTATAGTGTAGACTTCCGCTGTGTAATATAAACAATAGTTGTTACTGAAGTTTGTACCTGTTTATACAGTTTCAGTTGTTTTTCCCATGTAATATAATGTGTTCTTATGACGTGTGCTGTCGGGTGTCGCATCGCGCGGCATCACCCTCTGCGATCCTGGATGAGCGGATTCCGGTCCGCCACAGCCTGGTATCAGAGCTGCATTGGGGATAGCACAGTACTAAAGGACTGCATTATGGGAAAAACTTAGGTATACGGTGAGGAATCGGTAGCTGCCCAAGTAAGGACTATATTAGCATAGTTACTTAAAGTGTCAAAGACTAACTTATGTGTTATAATTCTGAATTTCAATTATGTAACGACGCACCTACGCTCTGGTAAGTATGGTAAGAACGCCACCGAAAGCGGTTCAATTTCGGTTAGCTCCCCCTGACGAGGAACGTGGTTCAGGGACTGATCTCACAGCTTGGTGTGAGACGTCAATATGAAACTCTTGAACTCTTCATGTCCCTGAGCTCATATGAAACGCTGATCCCTAGCGTGCATTAGGCAAGTAAGTGGAGACCCCATCGCGTGGTCAGTAACGCGAGAGTGTGTTCGTCTGGAAATAGCCCAGGAGGACATACGCAGCGCTTGCCATCGGCGTGCCCTGCAGGGCAGTAGGTGGTATCCGTTGGGTTGATAACATTCCCAACCGTGACGACCCGTTCATGACATACTCGGGTTCCCCGTCGTGTGGTGTTGAAACGCGATCACGTATCTTGAGACGTGACCTAACTCAAGGACGGCCGTATGGAAATGATACGGGCGTTTGTATTTAATTTCAAAATATGGTACTGCCTGAAATGGACAACCAGTGAGTGCACCATTATTATGTGGTCTTTTGCAGGTACTAACCACGTATGTATCCGTGTAGAAAACATGTGCGGGAGACCGTTTAGTGCCACATTTAAGACGTATATACCGGTATAATCCGGTTAGAATTTTCTTTTGTGAGGAACGTAGTACCGAGATATTGTAGGCATATGCATGAGAATAATGATAACAAAAAATTAAAAATCTATAGGTTCAACATTTAGGACCCTGGTTGGGTATAAGAATGGGATAGTGGGGCAGTATAGCCAAAAGTATGAAAAGCAGAGTGCTCTGTTTTGGGCAGCAAGGTTGCCGAACTTCAACAGAGCACAACTCACAGGTATTTTAGCCGATAGAGGTGTGCTATATAGTTCTGGAAAGGTATTGAAGTACTCTACAACTTTGTTGTAGACTTCCAGAGCTGAAACTCACCTTAAGATGGCTTAAATCCTTGAGTAATGTAAACTGTCCAGAACCAGGACAGAGTAAAACATTCTCTGGACTGTTCTGTTTTCAAACATAACTTCCAGTAGAAAAATCTAAAATTGTCATATAATAAATCCTTAGAAAGAGTAGAAGATGTGTGACATCTTTGCAATTCAAAGTTCCTGAAATTTCAGCACAGAATTTAGTGGAAATCAGGGTTGGAAACAACCACTTCCAAGGGAGGTGCTGTTAAAATTCTTCCAGAAATTCTGCTGACTTTGAATTAGCATAACTTTTTAACCAAAGCTGATATGAGGGCAAATGGGTACTCGTTGGAAATATACTGAAGTTAACTTTAACTTTGGTATTCAACTTGAGTCATGAAAATGCCCAGAACCAGATCAAAACTTGGGATAGGTAGAAACTGGTCATTCTGACAGAAGAATGACAGTTGAACTCATTGGAGAGGGTGGCGTACCCTAAGGGTGGTATACGTGATGACAACGCGATAGTAATGTCTCGTGGTGGCCAAACCTAGTTTTGGTGAGCTTCCAAAGTGGAGGGCCATCAAGTTGGATTAAACTAGATTGTGTTTGATCTGGTAATGGTGTAGCTTGTGCAAAGTTATTACACTATCTACTTACGAGATATATCGCATGTTTCTATTGTCATTATGTTTTACACCTATTTTGATTGGACTGCATGCACTCTCTTGCGGGACTGATGTTATTGCCGTATGGTTGCAGATGGTTCGTACTAGGACCACGCACGAGGTTGGTGGCTCTAGCCAAGGGGGAGGCGATGACTCCCAGCCACCGGCCTACGACAGTACCCCGCAGCAGCAGCCACCACCGCCGCCTCCGCTTACTCTGGCGGATGTGATAGCGGCACTGGTGGGAGGTCGTGAGGAGCAGACCGACCTGCTCCGCACGATCATGCAGAATACGTCCCAGGCGGGGGACGTCAAGAGCGAGGGCCTCGTGAGCCCCGCGAAGTGTCGTACTCGGATTTCATGAGTACGCACCCTCCAGTGTTCACCGAAGCTGAAGAACCACTGGAGGCTGACAACTGGCTGCGGACTATCGAGTCCAAGTTTGGGCTGCTCCAGTGTACGGGGCGACAGAAGACCCTGTTCGCATCACAGCAGCTCCACGGTGCCACTGGTGCGTGGTGGGCGAACTATGTCGCCTCACGTCCGGCTGGCCATGCCGTGGAATGGCAAGAGTTCCGGGAGGCGTTCCGCGCCTACCACATTCCTCCCGGAATAATGAAGAGGATGTTCCAAGAATTCTTGGAGCTGAAGCAGGGCGGGAGGAGTGCCCACGACTACTCCCGTGCCTTCAACCATCTGGCGCAGTATGCATCAGACTATATCTCCACGGAGGAGAAGAAGATGGAGCACTTCTATCGAGGGTTACACCCCGAAATGAAAACCCATCTCGTACAGTGGAACCGCGGCACATTCAACGACTTAGTCAATGCCGCGATCATGCAAGAGTATGCTCAGCGGGAGTTGGCAAGCTGAGCAGCGGAAGCCCAGCGCTCCACCCAGCGGTGGGAGTGGCGCGCCTCAGAAGTACCGTATGGTGTATCGGACACCATCCGGGCAGCAGTGGCGTCCACCGGCGCGACCTCAACAGTTCGGGGGACGTTCGTTCCAAGCACCCCTCGTTCCGTCCGCCGATGCCCCCAGCAAGACAGCAACAGCAGCAGCAGACGGTACCCCAGACGTTTCCACCGCCACAACGCGCCCCGGGATTCCGTCCACTGATCAGCGGGGGACCGCCCCGTTTCACCTGCTTCACGTGTGGCCAGGCGGGCCACATCGCGAAGGACTGCCCCCAGGGGCAGCAGAGCAGCGGGCAAGCCCAGTTCCACGGCGGTGCTCGAGGCCGACCTCCGGTGAAGAAGGTTGGTCAGCGGACTGGAGGCGTCCGCAACCTCGACAATGAGGACGCCCCAGAGGGAGACGACGTGCTGGCGGGTACGTTTACTCTCAACCATCAAGCCATCGTCATACTTTTTGATTCTGGTGCAACCCACAGCTTTATAAGTGCATCCTATGTGGCTAAACATCAATTGCAAGTCTTCCCAACCGACTGCACTTATATGATCTGCTCACCGGGAGGGAAGATTTCAGCTAATATGATGATTCCAAAGGCACCTCTGTGCTTAGGTGGGAAACTATATCCCACCACCTTGATAATCCTTATGGGACAAAAGATTGATGCAATCTTAGGGATGTCATGGCTACAATACCATGGCGCTGTCCTAGAGACTCGGACACGGACGGTTCACTTAAATTCTCCATTCCACCGTCCGCATTCCATGGTATTAGACACGCCAGTCCGGGAAGTTTTAGCAATTAATAATGCTGAAGCTCTCAAGTTAGAAGACATCCCCGTAGTCCGGGAGTATCCTGATGTGTTCCCGGATGATCTTCCGGGCATGCCACCTGAGCGGGATGTCGAGTTCAAGATTGAACTTGCACCCGGGACTACGCCCATCTCACGGAGACCATACAAGATGGCTCCAAATGAGCTGGCTGAACTGAAAAAACAGCTCAATGACCTGTTGAGCAAGGGTTTCATTAGGCCAAGTTCCTCGCCTTGGGGATGCTCGGCGCTATTCGTGAAGAAGAAGGATGAGACCCTGAGGCTGTGTGTGGATTACCGGCCGCTCAACGCCGTCACCATCAAGAATAAGTACCCACTGCCCCGCATCGACATATTGTTTGATCAACTTGTGGGTGCAAGTGTGTTCTCCAAGATGGACCTTCGCTCTGGATATCACTAGATAAAGATCCGGGCGGAGGATATCCCGAAGACGGCCTTCTCAATGAGATATGGATTATATGAATATCTCGTCATGTCCTTTGGTCTCACAAATGCTCCAGCCCATTTCATGTATCTCATGAACTCGGTGTTCATGCCGGAGCTAGACAAGTTCGTGGTAGTGTTCATCGACGATATCTTGGTTTACTCAAAGACAGAAGCTGAACATGCCGAACACTTGCGTATCGTTCTTCAACGATTGTGAGACCACAAGCTCTACGCCAAGTTCAGCAAATGCGAGTTTTGGATCAGCCAAGTGCCATTCTTGGGACATATCATCTCAGCGGAAGGCATTGCAGTTGACCCAAGCAAGATAGAGCAAGTGCTGAAATTGAAAGCTCCCACTTCAGTTCATGAAGTCAGAAGCTTCCTCGGGTTAGCGGGATACTATCGGAGATTTATTCCAAGTTTCTCCAAGCTCGCTAAACCGATGACAGAATTGCTGAAGAAGGGGACGAAGTATGTTTGGAACACGGCGTGTGAAGGAGCCTTCCAAGCATTGGTGAAGCATCTCACAACAGCCCCGGTCTTAGCTCAGCTGGATACAACAAAGCCCTTCGACGTGTATTGTGACGCGTCTGGTATTGGGCTCGTCTGCGTGTCGATGCAGGAAGGACGTGTGGTCGCTTATGGATCACGCCAACTTCGGAACCACGAGCAGCACTATCCCACTCATGACCTTGAGCTTGCTGCAGTGGTTATGGCGCTGAAAATGTGGAGGCACTATCTCCTAGGGAATCTAGTGCATCTCTACACCGACCACAAGAGCTTGAAGTACATCTTCACCCAGAAGGAGCTGAACATGAGGCAAAGGAGGTGGTTAGAATTGATCAAGGACTATGAAATTGAGATTCACTACCACCCCGGTAAGGCGAATGTGGTTGCCGACGCGCTGAGTCGGAAATCACATGTCCATCACCTCACCATTATACCGGTGGAGGAGGAAGAGCAAAATTTATACTTGGTTCCTTATGGATCGCTGTACAACCTTGCCCTCATCCCTACCATCAGGGAGGACATCATTGCAGCTCAGAAGACGGATAAAGACATGGCCCATCTCCGGAGACAGATAGACAACGAGGAAATCAAATGTTTCCGGAAGGATGATGAGGGGACGCTGTGGTTTAATGACCGCATAGTCGTACCCCGGGATATGGAGTTGAGAAAGAAGATCCTCGATGAAGCTCACCTGTCCAAGTACTCCATTCATCCGGGCAGCAACAAAATGTACCAAGATTTGAAAAAGAAATTTTGGTGGACAAGGATGAAGCGGGAGGTAGCTAAGTACGTATCCGAGTGTGATACGTGTAGACGAGTGAAGGCTGATCATATGAGGAAATCAGGGCTGCTGCAACCCCTGAAGATTCCAGCATGGAAATGGGAAGATGTGAGCATGGATTTCATCGTGGGATTACCCTTAACATCCAACAAACATGATTCCATTTGGGTGATTGTTGACCGACTGACCAAATCAGCTCACTTCATTCCCGTGCATACACATTTCCATGCCAACCGATATGCGGAGTTATACATTGCCAGGATTCTATGCCTGCATGGTGTACCCAAGACCATAGTCTCAGACTGAGGTGCATTGTTTGTATCTCGCTTTTGAGGGCAGTTGCACGCTGCTTTGGGTACTAAACTGATTAGGAGCTCCGCCTACCACCCTCAGACAGATGGTCAGACAGAGAGGGTGAATCAAGTTCTGGAAGACATGTTGAGAGCATGTGTCATCCACCATGGTAGGAACTGGGATGATCACCTACCATTGGCGGAATTCTCGTACAACAACGGCTATCAGGCGAGTATCAAGATAGCACCCTACGAAGCTCTCTACGGTCGTAAATGCCGCACCCCATTAAATTGGTGCGAGTTCGGTGAAAGGGTCACATTCGGGGTTGATGTGGTGAACGACGCCGAAGAGCACGTTCGGACAATTCAAGCCAATTTGAAGGCCGCTCAATCCCGACAGAAGAGCTACGCTGATAGGAGGCGTAGGCCGTTGCACTTTGACGTTGGGGAACACGTGTACCTATGCGTGTCTCCGATGAAGGGCGTGTACCGGTTCGGTGTGAAGGGGAAGCTCGCTCCCCGTTTCATTGGACCCTACGCTATCACCGAGAAATGTGGACCAGCAGCGTATCGATTGGAGCTACCGGCATCTCTGGCTGGTTTCCATGATGTTTTCCATGTTTCGCAACTGCGAAAATGTTTGAAGCATACAGCTGCTGTTCCTACCGAAGACATCGGCGAGTTGAAACCGGATTTCACAGATGATGAGTATCCGGTGAAAATCCTTGATGAGAAAGCCCGAACCACGCGTAGGAGAACGTTGTGATTCTACAAGATCCTCTGGAGTAACCACACCGTGGAAGAAGCGACATGGGAGAGCGAGGAATTCCTTCGTTCAAGTTACCCGGAGTTCATGGCTTCTCAACACGAGTAAGTCCCTACTACATCACTATCTCTTCTTTTGTAATCACGGGACGAGATTCTTTTAAGGGGGGAGGAATGTAAGGGCCTCAGTTTTGGCACACATTTGAAGTGTTCATTACCACACCACACCAATTTCACTCCATTCGGAGTTGATATTGACATGAGCTAAGTGGGACGAATTCAAACTTTATTTGAATTCAAAACTGAACTTGTGCTGAAATTCACTCAAACCCAACCCAATTTGAATCCTATTCAATTCAAATGGCTCAGGGGTGAACAATTTGAATCACCAGGGGTATTATGGGGCTCACTGTTTGCAACAGTGATTAGGAGTAAATTTCAGAGGTTAAAACCCCGGGTGGGACCCACAGGTCATAGAGGGGAGAAGGAGAAACTTGCACCCAAAGTCAGAGTCTCGGTGAGAAATTCCACCGAGCAGCTGTCGGCTGTGCCACCGAGCAGCTACCGGCGCCACCAGCTGCTTCCCTCTCCGTGCGCTGGCGCCCAGGGCGGCTGGCTCACGCCCCCACGCGACCGGCACCGCCTCAGCCGAGCAGGAGTCGGCCGGCTTTATCTTCTCGCGGGCAAACCCGAGCAGCAGCATTGTTTCTCGCCGCAGCTCTCTGCTCAATCGGGAAAACCAGCAAAACCATCTCCTCCTTCGTCCCTGAGCTGCTAGACAGCCACCTGAGCTCGCACTCCACTTCTCCAACGCCAGAAACCTCGACCTCCGACCTCCTTTGCCCAAAGACGATCGTCACCGCGGCGACCTAGCCTCAGCCGAGAGTCAGGCGCCCGTGGGCAGCGTTCCACAGGCGTTTTCACGGTCCAGCGAGAGAGGCAACAGGAGCGCGCGACCACCGTGCGGCTCTCCTCTAAGTTTGGAAGCCAACCGTGAAGAATCCGCAGATGATTTCTAGTTTTCGCTCCGGCGACCGTAAACCAAGCTTCCGGTACGGTTCCCTTAAATCCTCGCTCTATGATCTTTCGGAGGTCATCAAATCTTGCACATAGACACTGGACTAGCCGGTGATCAAGTTCTTTGCTGCATCCGTAGCGTGAAACTGTCTAGGAGTGACGAATTTTGAGCTCGATCGAGGGCGGTCATGACGGGCACGATCGGTCACACGGTGCCGACCGACTTGCCGCCATCCCTGAACCCTTTTGACACCTTGTCAAGCTTCCTAGAGTTACACTGATGCTGTAGGGCCGTTTGTTCGAGGTGTTGGCGGGTTTAGAAACCACGATCGACGGTGTCGAACCTCAACCGAGGCAGCGGCACGTCGCCGAGCTATTTCCGGTCACCCCCAGCCCGACCTGACACCACCGACGTGTTCCTCGACGTCGACAACCCCCTGGCGGCGAGTTTCAGCCCCTGGGAGGTCCGGCAGCGGTGAGCCGGCGAGCCCCAAGCCTGCTCCGGCGAGGTCGGCGGCGCGGGCGTGAGAGAACGGCGGGAGGAAGACGAAGCCGGCTGGCCCACGTGTCAGCGGAGGAAGAATTTAAACCGGGATCGGGTGTGGCCGGGGATCGGCTGTGCTGGCGCGCAAAATACCCTGTGAGCTCCGTTGTGCCGGACACCTCCGCGCTCGACACGTGTGGTATCTCCGGTGTGCCGGACACCTCCGCGCTCGACACGTGTCCCCGCGGGCCCGAGAGTTTAAACTTTTCCCCCGATTTTCAGGATTCTTCCAAACATTAAATCCTCATAACTTTGGCTAGAAAGCTCTAAATCGGGTGAACCAAATTTTGTTGGATTTAGCTCTCTGAGCACTTTCCAGCAATACCAAAGTCAGCTCATGAAAATGAATAGTCTTCCAGAATTAAATCCCTAGAGTTTAAACTGTCGGGAATTTTTATCTGGAGAACTACTTTATGAAAAGTTCTGAAATTTGGTTGAAAGGTTCATTGGAAAATCCCTGAATCCCAGTAAAGTTTTCGGACTCATCCAAGTTCATTTAGTTACCCTAATTGGGTGATTAAGGGAACTGCCCAGAGAAAATAGAAAAAAATGTACAGAAACATTTTTCAGATTTTCTCCAATCTTGATTAGGACATAACTTTCTGTAGAATTCTTCAAATGACATGAAACCAACTTCATTAGAACCATCCTAAATTCTAGTTTCCAGAAATTCATGGTTGGAGCCATGAAAACCACTGGAATTATTCAGAGGCTCAAATATTGACCAAGTGGGCTTTTATTTGTACAAGGTGCAAATGAACTTTGTTTCAAATGAAACTTGGTCAAGACTCTGGTCAGGACCCTACCAAGCCACAATAAAAATTTCAGAACCAAAGGGGAAGGCTAGCTAGAGTTAGTAGTAAATAAGTATTCAAGTTTACACATTGCATTTAAATTTACATGTAGTATTACATTCAACGTGTAGCCATTGAAGAAGAGACTCCGGAAGTGCTGGACTTCCTTCTTCCGGACGAAGAACTAACTACTGACCAGCAGAAACAAGGCAAGCCCCGGTTTGCATTAACCTTTTTATAAGTTTTTACTTTGTTTACATGTGTCATATGAAGTATGTATGTGCATTAGGTATAGGATGGATGGAACCCCACTTGCATAACCAGAATTTCCCCTAAGAGTGAGGGTAGTGTCTAAGACCTCGAGTAGACAGGCTATGCTTAATGATTCATAGGACTTCGGTACAAGTCGAGTAGTTGGAATCTACTCGCGAGATAGGCTTGGGACACACGGGTTCGGTTGAGTGATGTGAGATCACTTTAGTAATGAAAATGAGACTAGGCAGGGGCTAGGGCGCAGCAAGGGAAAGTGTTGTGTGCGCGGCCCTGCCCGTGTCGATTGAGGACCGATCCGTGTGCGGCCCTGCTGAACAAGTATTGAACGTACCGAAGGCATATCGGATATATGGGCCCCGATAAACCGATGTAGCCTAAACCTCTGGGCGTTGAGGCATAACGCACCGATTTATAGGTGTAGGCTGAGGGCAGCAAGGTGGAAATCTGCCAACGGGCATAGAGAGATGCTCCGTGTGGGGAACCTCCTGCTCGTTTCGGTGCGACCGGTTCGATGTTTGGGCTGTTGGGTGAAAGGTTGTCCCGTACGACATCGAGTGAGCGTGCTGTGCAGCTCCACGGGTGGGCGTACATGACGTGCTCTTTGGGTTTCCCTGCAGGTGTATATCGAGTCGATTTGCCGTCCCTCGCTGTGATGAGTACCGCTTGTTCACTGCGTCATAACGTAGATTAATGAATGAAATGTTATGATTCAATATTGCTGTTATGATATAATTGTATTGTTACATGTGCGCCACCAAATATTGCTCACCAAATTTCAGCTTTATGAACCGTTAACTTATTGCTAAAAGATGAACTAAGGATGAACGTGTAGGCATGTCCGTTTGCTGCAACAATGCTATCCTATGTCTTGGTATACCTCATGTAGAGTTTCATGCTTAGGTGAGTCGGTTAAGCCTTGCTGAGCCTTCGTGCCCATGGTTGCTGCTTAAGTGTTTTACAGGTGAGGAGCCACCCACGGACTCGGAGTACGAGTCCACCGGCGAGGGTTACCCTCCGTCGGGGACCACGGCTGAGTGCGAGCCGTACACGCCGCGCTGAGCTGAGGAGTGCAGCTAGTGTGGGTTGCCCTAGGGCTGGGCAACCACTTTTTCTAGATAGGTGGGCGTGAGTTGTATGAAAGAAACTTCCTCTGTGTAATAAAAGACCCTAGTTTGTAACTGAGAAGTGTACTATTTTGTACATTCAGTTTGTTTTCCCATGTAATATAATGTGTTCTTATGACGTGTGCTGTCGGGTGTCGCATCGCGCGGCATCACCCTCTGCGATCCTGGATGAGCGGATTCCGGTCCGCCACATGCCACCACCGAGAACGCAACAGCAGCAGCAGCAGACGGCACACCGGGCATTTCCACCGCCACAACGCGCCCCGGGTTTCCGTCCGCCGACCAGCGAAGGACCGCCCCGCTTCACTTGCTTCACGTGTGGCCAGGCGGGCCATTTCGCGAAGGACTGTCGTCAGGGGCAGTAGAGCAGCGAGCAAGCCCAGTTCCAGGGCGGTGCTCGAGGCCGACCTCCGGTCAATAAGGTTGGTCAGCGGACTGGGGGCGTTCGTAACCTCGACAATGAGGACGCCCCAGAGGGAGACAACGCGCTGGCGGGTACGTTCACTCTCAACGATCAAGACATCATCATATTATTTGATTCTGGTGCAACCCACAACTTTATAAGTGCATCATATGTGGTTAAGCATCAACTGGAAGCCCTTCCAACCGAGTGTTCTTATATGATCTGTTCACCGGGAGGAAAAAATTCAGCAACTATGATGGTTCCGAAAGAACCACTATGCCTAGGTGGGAAGATATATCCCACCACTATGATTATTCTTGAGGGGCAGAAGATTGATGCAATCTTAGAAATGTCATGGCCAAGCTACCATGGCACTGTCCTGGAAACTTTATCACGGACGGTTCACCTCCACTCCCCACTACACCATCCGCAGTCCCTCATATTAGATAATCCAGTCCGGGAGGTTTCAGCAATCAATAATACTGAAGCTCTCAAGTTAGAGGACATCCCCGTAGTCCGGGAGTACCCCGACATGTTTCCGGATGATCTTCCGGGCATGCCACCAGAGCGGGATGTCGAGTTCAAGATCGAACTTGCACCCGGGACTACCCCTATCTCCCGGAGACCATACAAAATGGCTCCGAACAAGCTGGCTGAACTGAAGGAACAGCTCAATGATCTGTTAAGCAAGGGTTTCATTAGGCCGAGTTCCTCGCCTTCGGGATGCTCGGCGCTGTTCGTGAAGAAGAAGGATGAAACCTTGAGGCTGTGTGTGGACTACCGGCCGCTCAATGCCGTCACCATCAAGAATAAGTACCCACTGCCCCGCATTGACATTTTGTTTTATCAACTTGTGGGGGCAAGTGTGTTCTCCAAGATGGACCTTTTCTATGGATATCATCAGATAAAGATCCAGGCGGAGAATATCCCAAGACGGCTTTCTCGACGAGATATGGATTATATGAATATCTCGTCATGTCTTTTGGTCTCATGAATGCTCCAGCCCATTTCATGTATCTCATGAACTCGGTGTTCATGCCGGAGCTGGACAAGTTCGTGGTGGTGTTCATCGATGATATCTTGGTTTACTCCAAGACATAAGCTGAACATGCCGAACACTTGAGGATCGTTCTTCAACGTTTTCGAGACAACAAGCTCAACGCCAAGTTCAGCAAATGCGAGTTTTGGATCAGCCAAGTGCCATTCTTGGGACATATCATCTCCGCGGAAGGCATTGCGGTTGACCCAAGCAAAATAGAGCAAGTGCTGAAATGGAAAGCTCCTACTTCAATTCATGAAGTTAGAAGCTTCCTCGGGTTAGCGGGATACTATCGCAGATTCATTCCAAGCTTCTCCAAGCTAGCTAAGCTGATGACAGAATTGCTGAAGAAGGGAACAAAATATGTTTTGAACACGGCGTGTGAAGAGGCATTCCAAGCATTAGTGAAGCATCTCACAACATCCCCGGTTTTAGCTCAACCGGAAACAACTAAGCCATTTGACGTATATTGTGATGCGTCCGGTATTGGACTCGGCTGCGTGTTGATGCAGGAAGGACGTATGGTCGCCTATGGCTCACGCCAACTTCGGAACCATGAGCAGCACTATCCGACTCATGATCTTGAGCTTCCTGCAGTGGTTTTGGCGGTAAAAATGTGGAGGCACTATCTCCTGGGGAACTTGGTGCACCTCTACACCGACCACAAGAGCTTGAAGTACATCTTCAATCAGAAGGAGCTGAATAGGAGGCAAAGGAGGTGGTTAGAACTAATCAAAGACTATGAGATTGAGATCCATTACCACCCCGGCAAGGCGAATGTGGTTGCCGACGCGCTGAGTCGTGTAATGGCCTCAGTTTTTTACACATATTTGCAGTGTTCATCACCACACCACACACCTCATTTGAGGAAGGATGATGATGAACACAAATGAAGAGCAAGTAACAATTATCAACATGCTCATTAGAAAACAAACTCACACATTGCCAAAGTGGTATTTCACACATGCGATATAAGGGGGGGCTGGACATATGAAAACTCCTATACATTGTTAAGGATGTCCATGCCAAGTTTCACCCAAATTCAAAACCTTTTTGAGGTCATTTTGGGTATAGTTAGGAAGAGGGCAGTTTGAAACCATATTCAAATTCAAACTGTTTTTATCCCATGAATTTAAAAGTGGGAGGCATATTCTTACTCAGCACATTTTTGTGAGCCCACACACCAATTTTCACTCCATTTGGAGTTGATCTTGACATGAGCTAAGTAGGACAAATTCAAACTTATTTGAATTCAAAACTGCACTTGTGCTGAAATTCACTCAAACCAAACCCAATTTGAACTTTGATCAATTCAAATGGTTCATGGGTGAATAATTTGAATTACCAGGGGTATTACGGGGCTCACTGTTTACAACAGTGATTAGGAGTAAATTTCAGAGGTTAAAACTGGAAGTGGGACCCACATGTCAGCCACTGCTCAGACCAAACCGACTGAGACTTTTCTCACTCGGGTCGCCGATCCGCCGCTGCGATCGCCACCGAGGGCAGCCGCCATGCCAGCAGCTGCTTGCCCACGCGCGGGCGTGAGGCGGTGCAGAGCCTTCTTAGGGCGCCTGCCCCCCTCCTCGGCCGAGGCATCGCCGTTCTTCCCCGCAAGAACTCAGCGCCGGCCGAAGTTTTCCGCAGCTCGGAATCGATCGGAGAACGCCGATCACAGCTCCCTCCGTCCACTCCAGAGCCCCAGCAAGGTACTAGAGACCTACTCCGTCCTCCCCGCGGCTAGAATTCAGTTGAAACCGATTGATATCGGCTGTGCCGAAAGATCAAATTCGGGACTTGGAACCGCCGCACCTCGGGCTCCCGTGGACAGCCCAACCAGGGCGTTGTCACGCCTGAGACAAGGCACCCTTGGACGCGCCGGTGACCGGTGCTGCTCACCCCCAAGCCGCAGCCCGAGTGGTTGCTCACCGGCGGCGAATTTCCATTTTCCCCTTTCTGTGTGCAGAACGACCTTCAGGTGCGAGTCTGTTTAATTCGTGCTCTAGAAAGTATTAGAGGGCCTCAATCCGCTCTCACACAAGCTATACACGGTAACGCACAAGTTGCCTTCACAACTCTGGGCCGGAGAACCTCTGTACCCGGCGTAATTCGAGGTCTACCTATGGCGGAATGAACGGGCGGCATCGGGCGCACGGTGAGGACCTATTTTGGGCCTTCCCCGAGCTGCCTCAAGCTCATGTCGACCTTCTCTGAGGTCCACTGATGCTTCCCGACCGGTTTCCCAAGTAGTTGAGGTGCTAGGGAAGTCAGCCGACATGGCCGAAGTCGTTCCGAGGTGGCGGCCCGTCGCCGACCATGCTCCGGCCATTGTCATGAGCAGCTGACCCTAGAATCCTGTTCCCTGAGTAAAAGTAGGCAGGGGCGGCCAGAATCGAGAAGTTTGGAGCTGTACAGAATCCGGCGGCGAGCTCTCCGGCGAGGTCCCTCGGCGGCGGAGCGCGGGCGTCGCGAGGTTGAAGAAGGGGGTGGACCCCAGCTGTCAGCGGGAGATATTTTCAATCGGGATCCAGCTGCGGCCGGGATCGGTGTGCTGGTGCGCAAAGTCCTTGTGGGCCGCGGTGTGCTGTCGCCTCAGCGTGCGACGCGTGTCCCTGGGCCCACGCGCGAGTTTAAACTTTTCCCCGATTTTCAGATTTCCTTCAAACTGCAAATCCTCATAACTTTGGCTAGAAAGCTCCAAATTGAGTGAACCAAATTTTGCTGGATTCAGCTCTCTGAGTACGTTCCAGCAAATCAAGTTTCACTTCATGAAATTCCTTAATTCTCCATAATTTAATCCAAAAAATTTAAACTGTTTGGAATTTTAACTGGAGAATCCCGTGGAGGAAAATCCTGAAATTTTTCTGGGATGTTCACCACAATATCCCTGAACTACCATAAAAATTTCAGACCCATTGGAGCTCATTTGATCCACCTAATGGTGTGATTAGTGAAACTGTTCCAGAGAAAATAGAAAATGTTCAGAAACATTTTCAGAATTTTCTCTGAAATTGTTAGCTCATATCTTTAGTTAGGAACTTCCAAATTAAGTGAGAACAACTCCATTAGAACCCTCTGAAAATCTAGTTTTCAGAAAGTCATAGTTTGTTTCAAGAAAATTCCTAGAACACCCTAGGAGTTCCAATTAAGGTCAAGGACATAATTAATTGTGGAGGGCTCAAATGAGCTTTGCTGCAACTAAAACTTGACCAAGTCTCTGTTTTGGTTATAACCAAGCCACAATAAAAGTTTCACAGTCATTAGGTCTGTCTAGCAAAGGTTATAAGCTTCACAAGTTCAAACTTAATATAAATGCATTCAAATTGATACATATATTGCTTCTATCATGTAGTCGCTAAGGTCGAGGAGGAACCCGAAGTCCTAGACCTCGTAACTCCGGAGGAGCAGCTAGCCTACGACCAAGAGCAGCAAGGCAAGCTCCGGTTTGCATTAACCTTTTTACAAATTTTTACTTTTTTGAGCAGATACATGAATACCTTATTCCTTGCATTAGAGTCTTGTGTCGGAACCCAATTGCATAGCCAAGAACACCATGGGTTGGGTCTAGGATTGCAAACGCCGTTAGCTACTGCAATGCTAAGATAGTGTAGGATTCGGTACAAGTCGAGTAGTTGGAACTACTCGCGAGCATAGGCTAGAGGTACTCGACTCGGGTAGTGTTAGCACATGAAACACATGGCAAGAAAATGAGACCAAGCGGAGAGTAAGGGCAGCAGGACTTTGGGGCCTGTGTGCTGTAGCATAGGCTAGAGGTACTCGACTCGGGTAGTGTTAGCACATGAAACACATGGCAAGAAAATGAGACCAAGCGGAGAGTAAGGGCAGCAGGACTTTGGGGCCTGTGTGCTGTAGCTCCGCTTGTGTCGATTGAGGACCGAGCCGTGTGCTGGCCTGTTGAACAAGCTAGAACAGTACCGAAGACCTACCGGCTATATGGGAACCGCGAAACTGATGTAACTCGGGTAGCTGGGTGTTGAGGCATAGCTGGTCGTTCAGAGGGTAGGTTGAGAGCTCGAGGTATAAATCGGCTGGCGGCACTGAGATGCGTGTGCAGAGACCTCTTGCTCGGGACGATTGGACCGGTTCAACATTTGGCTAACGGGAGAAAGGTAGTCGCGTACGGCGTCCGTGATGGTTGTTGTAGGCAACATCGAGTACGGGCGTACGTGACGGGTTGTTCGGGTAACCCTGCAGGTGTAAATCGATTATAATCGCCGTCCCTCGCGGTCAGTGAGTACCACTTGTTCACTGTACCTGACGTAGAAAGAACAGGCTAGTCACATGTTAAAATGTTGCTGATTGAAAGATGGACATTGATTGTTAATGATATGCTGTAGTTTAGAGCTAACTAAAGTTCTTTTCAACTTTGGGCAAAGTACATGAGAGAAATGCGTTTCTTGTTTCATTGCGGCTCTCTCATGTGCCTTAGCGTAAGGTTCTCCACAACCTGCTGCTAAAACTTGAAAGTAAGGTTCTACTAATTAGGCGAGTCCTTGCAAATGATTTTTACCTCATGTAACCCATTAACCCTCATGTAGAAGTTCCATGTTTAGTTGAGACAGGTCAGACTTGCTGAGCCTTCGTGCTCACTGCTTGTGTTTGAAGCTTTTGCAGGGTTCTATGAGGAAGGGACTCCCGAAGAGGAGACGGAACCCCAGGAGGGGAACCCCGTTGAGTGGGAGTCGTGCACGCCGCAGAGTTAGTGTGCGTGTGTGCTAGCAAGGGCACGTTCGAGGGCTGAACGGGCACTTGATGCTTAGTCTACGCCCGCGAGTGTAGACTGAACTTATTTTGATGTAAACATGTTCGTAACTTGTTTATGTAATAAAATTCCGCTTCTGCTTTGTACCTTTGACGTGTGTTATCCGGTGCTGTGCAACGCAGCACCCCTCAGCGTGATCCTGGCTCGACAAGACCGTGGGGTCGTGTCAAGTCGGAAGTCACATGTCCATAACCTCACCATTACCCCGGTGGAGGAGGAAGAGCCGAGTTTATACGTGGTTCCTTACGGATCACTTTACAACCTTGCCCTCATCCCTACTATTAGGGGGGACATCATTGCAGCTCATAAGATTGATAAGGGCATGGCGCATCTCCAGAGACGGATAGACAATGGGGAGATCAAATGTTTCCGGAAAGATGATGAGGGGACACTATGGTTCAACGACCGCCTAGTCGTACCCCGGGATATTGAACTGAGGAAGAAGATCCTTGATGAAGCTCACTTGTATAAATACTCCATTCATCAGGGCAGCAACAAAATGTACCAAGATTTGAAAAAGAAATTTTGGTGGACACGGGTGAAGCGGGAACTGGCGAAGTACGTATCCGAGTGTGATACGTGTAGACGAGTGAAAGCTGATCATATGAAGAAATCAGGGCTGCTGCAACCCCTGAAGATCCCGGCATGGAAATGGGAAGATGTGAGCATGGATTTCATTGTGGGATTGCCCCTGACTTCCAACAAGCATGATTCCATTTGGGTAATCGTTGACCGGTTAACCAAGACGGCTCGCTTATCCTGGTGCATACATGTTACAATGCCGGTAAATATGCGGAGCTGTACATAGCAAAGATTCTATGCTTATATGGGGTAACCAAGACCATCGTCTCAGATCGAGGTGCATTATTTGTATCTCGCTTTTGGGAGCAGCTACACGCTGCATTGGGTACCAAGCTGATTAGGAGCTCCGCCTATCACCCTCAGACAGATGGCCAAACAGAGAGGGTGAATCAAGTACTAGAAGACATGTTGAGAGCATGTGCCATCCACCACGGTAGGAACTGGGATAATCACCTGCCGTTAGCGGAATTCTCGTACAACAACGGCTATCAGGTGAGTATCAAAATGGCACCCTACGAAGCTCTCTACGGTCGCAAATGCCGCACCCCATTAAATTGGTGCGAGACCAGTGAAAGGGTCACATTCGGGGTTGATGTGGTGAACGACGCCGAAGAGCGCGTTCGGACGATTCAAGCCAATTTGAAGGCCGCTCAATCCCGGCAAAAGAGCTATGCTGATAAGAGGCGTAGACCGCTGCACTTTGATATCGAGGAACACGTATACCTCCGTGTGTCTCCGATGAAGGGCGTGCATCGGTTCGGCGGGAGGGGGAAACTCGCTCCCTGATTATGGACCCTATGCTATCACCGAGATGTGCGTACCAGCGGCGTATAGACTGGAGCTACCAGCATATCTTGCTGGTATTCATGACGTTTTCCATGTTTCTCAACTGCGAAAATGTCTGAAGCATACAGCTGCTGTTCCTACCGAAGACATCGGCGAGTTGCAACCGGATTTGACATATGATGAATATCCGGTGGTGATTATTGAGGACAAATCTCGGACCACGAGTAGCCGAACGTTGTGGTTCTACAAAATACTCTGGAGCAACCACACCGCCGAAGAAGCAACGTGGGAGAGCGAGGAATTCCTTCGCTCAAATTACCCGGAGTTCATGGCGTCTCAGCACGGGTAAGTCCCTAATACATCGCTGTCTCTTCTTTTGTAATCTAGGGACGAGATTCTTTTAAGGGGAGAGGGATGTAAAAGCCCAAGAAAAAGGGACTTGCAAAAACTTTTCATCACCTCACAACACCACAGTTTTTGTTGTGGATATATTGTGAAGAATTGTGAAGAGCAAGTAACCTCCATCAAAAGGATGATTAGAGGGGAAAGCCTAATTTTCACAAAGCAGGATTCGTACACATAAACATGAGAGGTTGAGCTCACCCCTAGCACTTAAAAAGTCTTGGGAAGGTTCAAGCCAAGTTTCATGCAAACCCAACACTTTTTGAGGCACTTTTGGGGGCGTTTGAAAAAGAGGCCAATTTGAATGTAAATTCAAATTGCAGCAGCTTTCATCACTCAAATTCAAAAGTTAGCTTCATATTCAAACTCAGCACATTTTTCTGAGTTAGTCCACCAATTTTCATCCCCATTGGAGTTCATCTTGTCCAGAGCCAAATTTGCAATAATTCAAAACTGAATTTGAATTTCGTTTTAATGTGAAGCAAATTTGGCCAAATAAATTTCAAATGGAGAACTCAAATTCAAACTGTGACTTGGTGGAAAAGTCTAGCATTAAATGTTTAGTAGCTTGGATATTTGCAGCAGAAGGGGGAGAAAGAATTAGAGGGGAGAAGAGGGCCCACTTGTCAGTAGACTTAGCACAGAAGCATACTCAGCCGACTCTATCTCGACCGAGCACGCTAGCCAGCCGGCCACGGCGTCGGCGCCCGACATCCTCAGCCGGCCAGCTCCTGCTTCGGCGTGAGAGGTGGCACCGCAGGTGTCGCGCCCCCCACCGCACTCAGTGGCCTATAAAAGGCACGAGACCGCCGGCGAGTTTCTGTTTTTGTGAGTTTCCGCAACCAGCCGCCTAATCGCCCGAGCTCCGATCGCTTGCCACCAGAGCTGTGATTATCCTCTGGCCTCGACGTCCATAGGAAAGTGGAGCGCTAGCTTGTTCTCGAGACCACCGCGCAAACCGTTCCAAGGTTCGACCTTTGTGCGCGGAGAATTTTCCAGTTTAGAGTGGGGAGCTCATTTCGGGGCCCGATTAGGTTTAGGAGAAATTCGGGAAGGTTGTCGGGTGGGAGGTCGAACGGATCTGTGAGAGAGCATCTAGAGGTTCTTGCGACTCTTCTCGATCAAAACCCGGAAGGAAACCACCGCCAGAACCCTAGGTTCACCATAGAACAGTTTGGCGGAAGAGGGGGTCGCCAGTGAGGTCCGGGTTGCCGACCGTTCCGGTTCCAACCGAGGTCATGCCGAGCTTCCCGAGGTCCCCCTGAACGTGGTGACGCGATTAGCGCGCGAAGGAGATGGTCAGGAAGGCGGGAACACGTTGCCGAGGTAGCACAGAGGCATAGAGCTCGTCGCCGGTGAGCTACTGCGGTTAGCAGGTGGCGGCAGGGTGTCCAGCGTGTTCAGCGTCCAAAATTATGTGGGTGCGGCGAGTCTCACCATCACCGACGAGCTAGATCGCCGGGAACGCCGACCTCGCTGGAGCTCCGGCGGCTCGGGGCGGTGGCGTCGGGAGGTAGACGAAGGGCGGGGTCCCACGTGTCAGCCGCTGTGCTAATCGCACGCGAGCGCGCGGTTAGTTCAAATTAAACAGGCAGGCCCCGCTGTCAGCCTCTGGTTTAGCTCGGGAGAGGATTTTCTTTGGGAAAATAATTCAGGGATCAGCCCAAACTTTAGAAATTCATAACTTTGTGTAGGAAGCTCCAAATTCAGTGAACCAAATTTTGCTGAACTCAGGATGGTGAGTACTTTCCAGCGACACAAATTTCATCTCATGAAAGATTATAGTTTTTCAGAATTAAATCGCTAAATTTAAACTGTTGGGGATTTTATCTAGAGAATTACTTCCTGAAAAATTCTGAAATTTGGCTGAGAGGTTCATGGGAAAATCCTTGAGTCACAGTAAAATTTTCATACTCATCCAAGCTCATTTAGTCCCCCTAATGGGTGATTAAGTGAACTTCCTTGAGAAAATAGAAAAATGTACAGAAACATGTTTCAGATTTTCTCAAATCTTGTTTAGGGCATAAGTTCCTCTAGAATTCTTCAAATTACATGAAACCAATTCCACTAGAACCATCTTAAATTCTAGTTTCCAGAAAGTAATGGTTGGAGCCATGAAAACCCCTGGAATTACTTAGAGGCTCAATTATTGACCAATTAGGCTGTTATTTGTACAAAGCTCAAATGAACTTTGTTTCAAATGAAACTTCGTCAAGACTCTGGTAGGACCCTACCAAGCCACCATAAAAATTTCAGAACCAAAGGGGAGGGTTAGCTAGAGTTATACTAATTACTTATTCAAGTTTACCCGTTGCATTTGAATTAACATGTAGTATCTCATTAACGTGTAGTCGCTGAAGGCAAGGAAACTCCGGAAGTAGTTGACTTCCTTCTTCTGGATGAAGATCTAACCCCTGACCAGCAGCAACAAGGCAAGCCCCGGTTTGCATTAACCCTTTTCTAAAGTTTTGCTTTGTTTACATGTCTAGTGTGAAGTATGTATGTGCATTAGGTGTAGAGTGGATGGAACCCCACTTGCATAACCAGAAATTTTCCTATAAGAGTGAGGGTAGTTTCTAAGACCTCGAGTAGACAGGCTATGCTTAATGATTCATAGGACTTCGGTACAAGTCGAGTAGTTGGAATCTACTCGCGAGTTTAGGCATGGGACACACGGGATTTGTTCGAGTGATGTGAGATCACTTTAGTAATGAAAATGAGACTAGGAAGGGGCTAGGGTGCAGCAAGCGGAAGTCTTATGTGCGCGGCCCTGTCCGTGTCGATTGAGGACCGATCCGTGTGCGGCCCTGCTGAGCAAGTATTGAACGTACTGAAGGCATATCGGATATATGGGCCCTGATAAACCGATGTAACATAAACCTCCGGGCGTCGAGGCATAATGCACCGATTTTTAGGTTTAGGCTGAGGGCAGCAAGGTGGAAATCTGCTAATGGGCATGGAGAGATTCTCCGTGTAGGGAACCTCCTGCTCGTTTCTGTGCGACCAGTTCGACGTTTGGGCTGTTGGGTGAAAGGTTGTCCCGTACGACATCGAGTGAGCGTGCTGAGCAGCTCCACGGGTGGGCGTACGTGACGTTCTCTTTGGGTTTCCCTGCAGGTTTATATCGAGTCGATTTGCCGTCCCTCGCAGTGACGAGTACCACTTGTTCACTGCGTCGTAATGTAGATAATTTATGGAATGTTATGATTCAATTCTGCTGTATGATATAATTGTATTGTTACATGTGTGCCACCAAATATTGCTTACTAAATTTCAGGTTCCTGAACTGTTAAACTTGTGGCTAAAAGATGAACTAAGGATGAACTTGTAGGCGTGTCCATTTGCTGCCATGTTACTATCCGATGTTCATTGTACATCTCATGTAGAGTTTCATGCCTAGGTGAGTCGGTTAAGTCTTGTTGAGCCATCGTGCTCATGTTTGCTGCTTAAGTGTTTTTCAGGTGAGGATCCACCCACGGACTCGGGTTACGAGTCCTCCGGAAAGGGTTACCCTCCTTCGGGGACCACGGCTGAGTGGGAGCCATACACGCCGCGCTGAGTTGAGGAGTGCAGCTAGTGTGGGTTGCCCTAGGGCTGGGCAACCGACTTTTGCTAGATAGGCGGGCGTGAGTTGTATAAATTAGACTTCTGCTGTGTAATAAAGACACTAGTTTGTAACTGAGTATTGTACCAGTTTGTACAGTTTCAGTTTGTTTTCTATGTAATACAATGTATCCTGATGACGTGTGCTGTCAGGTGTCGCATCGCGCGGCACCACCCTCTGCGATCTTGGATGAGCGGATTCCGGTCCTCCACAGCTTCGTCGTAAGCTCGGACACGGAGAGACCCCATAGTGATTTCTTGGGGAAGCACAGCATCGGCCCCATACACCACGAAGAAGGGTGTCTCCCCGGTGGCCCGGCTTTGGGATGTCCGGTTAGCCCACAGTGTGCTCGGAAACTCATCCGTCCACTTGGCACCATGTTTCTTCAAGCCGGCATAGGTGCGAGTCTTGAGGCCCCGAAGAATCTCGGCGTTGGCCCTCTCAACTTGCCCATTGCTCTTTGGGTGAGCAACAGAGGCATAGGACAGCTGGATGCTGAGGTCTTTGCAGTAGTCTTGGAACGCTGCGCTGGTGAACTGGGTCCCGTTGTCGGTGATGATTCTGTTCGGGACCCCAAACCTGCAGACGATCGACTTGATGAACTTGACTGTGGATTGCTTATTGATGGTGATGACGGGTGTAGCTTACGGCAACTTGTTGAACTTGTCGATGGTCACGTAGAGGTACCGGAATCCCCCGACGGCTTTGGGGAATGGCCCCAGGATGTCCAACTCCCATACCGTGAACAGCCACGAGGGTGGGATCATCTGTACCACCTGAGCCGGTGTGTGGATCTGCTTGGCATGAAACTGGCACGCCTTGCAGCTCTTGACTAGCTTGACAGCATCCCAGAGTGCTGTCGGCCAGTAGAAGCCATGCCGGAAGGCTTTACCGACGAGCGTGCGTGAGGAAGAGTGACTCCAACATTCGCCTCCATGGATCTCAGCGAGCACGTCGCAGCCTTCACCCTGGGTTATGCACCGCAATAGGACGTGGTTGGCGCCATGCCGGTAGAGATCCCCTTCAACCAGCGCGTATCTTTTAGCCATGCGCACGATCCGTTCAGCGGATACACGTTCATCAGGGAGGATATTGTCTTTCAAGTAGTTCCGGATCTCCGTGATCCATGCATCGGGTCTGACTTGAGCTTCTGGATCTTGAGCGCTAGGTAGCACGGAGTCCCCAGTGACGCTTAAGATCCTTGGCGGTGTCCATGGTAGCAGGGCCGCCGGGACCGCCAGCTTTGAGGTGCTGGTCCCGCCCCCTTCGCCCGGCTCGGCAGGCCGGGCTGTGGGCCGCAGCAACGTCCTCTTGAAGACTCATTCGGGCACTAGGGCTCCGGTGGAGGCCTTCGTTGAGAGGTCGTCGGCCGCAGCATTGTCGGTGCGCGGTACATGGCGCAGGTCCAAGCCGAGGAAGTCTTTCTCCAGCATCTGCACATGGAGCAGATAGGCAGCTAGTTGCAGGTCATTGCAGGAGCATTCACCCTTGACTTGCTTGATGACTAGCTGGGAGTCCCCATGTACCAACAACTGGCGAGCGCCAAGAGACAGTGCTGTCTTTAGGCCAAAGATGAGGGCTTCATACTCTGCCATGTTGTTGGTTGCCTTGAAATTGAGACGCACCATGTACCCAAATTGCTCCCCTGATGGCATGAGAAGCAGTACGCTGACACCGGTCCCCTGCTTTCGTGAGGAGCCGTCGAAGAAGAGCATCCAGTGAGGCCCGATGAAGACCGGAGCTCGGGGCTTTGGTTCACCGTTGTCGAAGTGTTCAGTCGACACTTCCCCCGGGCCTGCACTGGGCAGCCCGCGGAGGTTCTTTTTTCGGTGGGGCTAGTCTCTAGCGGAGAGCTTGCGCAGATGGACGAGTTAGTAAGAGCTTGACATGGCGAGTTTTACGTGGTTCAGGCCGCCGGAGCGTAAAACCCTACGTCCACGGCGAGCTATGGAGCTCGCTGTATTGCTTGCTGCTCAGGACCGGAGGCCTGAGCTTGGGGGTGAGTTACAGCTTGAGAGTGTATGGCTAACGTATGAGTTGCAAAGTGCGAACCCAGGGGTGCGGATGGCTAGAGTCCGAACCCCTGCTAACGTCGCCTACCCGAGCCTTTTATAGTCCAAGACTCGGGTGGCTTACAAGGGGGGCCGGGACCCGACAGGTGGTCCCGGGGAGATTGACTGATATCTACCATATCTGCAGTTATGCCGGTAGTTGTCTCTGCCGAAGGCTTCTGAGTCTTCCTCTTGTATCTCTGCCCATGCCGCATGCTAGTCGTAGTGGATGATGATGGCGGGGGCGGCATGGGATGTCTTGTCGCTGCGTTTATTGGCTGGCAGCCTCTGACACTGCGCGCCAGTCTGTGATGCGACTGGGCGCAACGGCACCTGACAGAGGCGTGCTCCGCGTCTTGGGAAGGCGCGGGCCATGAATACCTTGTACGGGCAAGGTATGGGGCGTCTTTACACCCGCTGCCTATCGCTGGGGGGCAGGCAGCGCCATTCTGCTGGCCACGTGGCGGGCCCGGAGCCCTCCTCAGAAGAGAGGGGGGTCCGGCCCTGCAGGACACGTGGAGCCTTTGGACCTCTCCCCGCGGAGGGGGAGGTTCGGCTTCTGTTGGCCATGCGGCGAGCCCGGAGCTCCTCTCTGAGGAGAGGGAGGTCCGGCCTCTCTGGACACGCGGCACCTTCGGACCTCTCTCCCGCGGAGGGGGAGGTCCAGCTTCTGTATGCCACATGGTGGACCCGGAGCTCTCCTCTGAGGAGAGGGAGGTCCGGCCCCGCTGGACGCGTGGCGCCTTCGGAGCTCTCCCTGTGGAGAAGGGCGAGATCCTTAGGCATTTCCCCCTGTGTGCGGGGGTACCCCACATCGATGGTACCGACAGTGGCCCCCGGGCCCATCTCAGGGGAGATAGCGAGCCCGAGGTGGGACCTTCATCTCTTCTGATCCGCGCACTTTCTTGTCTTGAGTACTCCCTGTGCTGGCAGGGTCTTGACGGCTTCGGTGTTCAGCCTCTTAGGAGAGGGTCAAGCCTGGCATCGGAGCTCGGCCCGGCTGTGGGGGCGGAGGTCCGGAAGTCATCGGAGCTCAGGCCAGCGAAGGGCGTGAGGTCCGGCATCAGCGCTCGCCTCTGAAAGGAGGGCGAGGGCTGGCCTCGTAGCTCGGTCTGGCTGTGGAGGCGGAGTCCGGAAGTCATCGGAGCTCAGGCCAGCGAAGGGCGTGAGGTCCGGCGTCAGCGCTCGCCTCTGAAAGGAGGGCGAGGGCTGGCCTCGGACCTCGGCCCAGCTATGGGGGCGGAGTCCGGAAGTCATCGGGGCTTAGGCCAGCGAAGGGCGTGAGGTCCGGAGGTCATCGGAGCTCAGGCCAGCGAAGGGCGTGAGGTCCGGCATCAGCGCTCGCCTCTGAAAGGAGGGCGAGGGCTGGCCTCGGAGCTTGGCCCAGCTATGGGGGCGGAGTCCGGAAGTCATCGGAGGTCGGTGGTCCCCCCCTTTCCTATCCCTTAGTCTCTTTTGGCTTACTGTCCCAGGCCGGAATACTGGGCTTGGGTAATCCAGTGCACTTGGTCCTGGAGGTCTGGCCCCAGCCCCAGTCAGGGTGTAACCGCGCGGCCCCCTGGTACTCAGACCGTAGCGCCGGGAGGCAGAGTGCACATGCTTTGGGTGCAAGACCGGGCAAAGCAAGGCTCCTGACCCCCCGTTCTAGCGTAGGTCTTTTCTCGGAGGAGACCAACTGGCAGTGCAGTACCCTTATAGGGGGAGATCCAAAAGGCCACCGGGCCTCTGGCAGGTACCCCAAGCACTACCGCCTTCGGCAGGACGGCAAATATTGACTATGCATGAGAGCCGGAAAGAGGGGCCGAGTGTACAATGGACGCACACCGTCTAGAGCGTGGGGAGGTGTTCATATAAATTAATGCGTAATTTAAATAAACACCTAAGTAAGCATGGTGAACTTACTGAGTAGCGTCGGAGCGCCTGTCTTCACGCAGAGTGGGTCATGCGTGGCTTCGTCGTACGCCGGACACGGGGGGACCCCCATGGCTATATCAGGGGAAGCATGGCTTCGGCCCGCATACCATGTGGAAGGGTAGTTCCCGTGACCCAGCCCTGGGAAGTCCGGCTGGCCCTCGACATGGAGGAGCCGGTATCCCCCGACGGCTCTGGGTGCACGTCTGCACCGGTTGTGTGGGTCTGCTTGGCATGGACCTGGCACGCATTGCATCCCTAACCGGTTTGACGGCGTCCAGGTGGCTCTCGGTCAGTAGGAGCCATGCCGGGTGGCTTAACTGACCAACGTGCGGGACGATGAGCGTTCCCAGCACTCGCCTCCTTGGACTACTGCAAGCTAATCGCAGCCTTCCTCCTGGGTTATGCACCGCAATAGGATGTCGTGGCGCCACGCCAGTAAAGATACCAGCGCGTAGCACTTAGCCATCCGCACCACCCGTTCAGCGGATGCACGTTCATCAGGAAGGATGTCCTTCAAGGAGTCCCGGACCTCCGTGGTCCATGCATCGTGACTACTTGAGCTTCTGGATCTTGAGCGCTGGGTTGCACGGAGTCCCCAGTGACTCTTATGATCCTTTGGCGGCATCCAGGTCCGCCGGGACTGCCTAGCTTCGAGGCACTGGTTCAGCCCCCTTCGCCCGGCTTGGCGGGCCGGGCTGTGGACCGCAGCAACGTCCTCTCGAAGACTCCTTCGTGCGCAGGGGCTCCGATGGAGGCTTTCGTTGAGAGGTCGTCAGCTGCGGCCGTGCAAGCGCGCGGTACATGGCGCAGGTCCAAGGCGAGGAATTCTTTCTCCAACATCCGCACGTGAAGAAGATAAGAAGCTAGTTGTGGGTCATTGCAGGGACATTCACCCTTAACTTGCTTGATAACTAGCTGGGAGTCGCCCTGCGCCAACAATTGGCGAGCGCCCAGAGACAGGACTGTCTTTTACGCCAAAGATGAGTGCTTCATACTCTGCCAAGTTGTTGGTTGCCTTGGAATTGAGACGCACCATGTACCCAGACTGCTCCCCCGATGGCATGAGAAGTAGTACGCCGGCACCGGCCCCCTGCTTTCGCGAGGAGCTGTCGAAGAAGAGCGTCCAGTGAGGCCCGGTGAAGACCGGAGCTCGGTACTTTGGTTCACCGTCTTCGCGGCCCCCTGGGTCAGCCTTCATTGGCGTCCACTCAGCCACGAAGTCAGCCAGTGCTTGGCTCTTGGCTGTCTGACGTGGTCGGGAGCTCAGCTTGAACTCCGCCGTCTTCGGGCTGTCTTCCGGCTTCAGAAGCTGGCAGTGAGTGCCAGCTCCGCCCTCCGGCTGCTCTGGCGCACTTGTCCGCCAGGCTGAAGGGCTCGGAGGCATCGCAGACCTCTCTGGTTGCAAGCCTCCCAAGCATCTTCTTGTCCTGGACACTGTCGAAGTGCCGCCACCACAGAAGCACTTTGAATATGCGGAATGGTGTTGCGTACCTGGGAGAAGCGCTGGATGAAGGAGCGCAGCGACTCCCCAGGTTGTTGCTTGATGGCTTGGAGGTCAAGCTCCGTGCCGGGACAGGTGTAGGAGCTGCCGAAGTTGGCGATGAACTGCCAGCAGAGCTTTCCCCAGGAAGTTATGGAACCCTGAGGGAGATTCATTAGACAAGACCGGGCTGGGCCGGTCAAGGCGACGGGGAAGTAGCTTGGCCATGACGGCCTCATCCCCTCCTGCGGCAAGTACGGCGGTGGAGTAGATCTGGAGGAACCCCGCCAGGTTGACGCTGCCGTCGTACCTCTCGGGCAGGTGCAGCCGAAACTTGCGCGGCCACCTCGTGAAGCGGAGGTGGGGCTCCAGGGCCGCACATCCCGCCCCTGTTGCTGCAGGTGTTGGTGCCGCGAACGCTTGGTTCGCCGCTGGCACAGTGTACCCCGGTATGGGCAAGGCTGCGCCATAGACCGGGGGCGCCGTTTGCAGGACATATGGCTGTGGCATATGCTGCTTGGCGTATGTCTGGGGCAGAGTTCGCGTGGCGAAAGTCTGCGCCTCAGGCAGGGTTGAGGCAGTCGTCATGCTGACGCCGGCCTCTTGGCTGCGACGCCTTTCTCTTCGTCGCTCGAGGAACATTCGGGCGTCTTGGCCCAGGTGGCATCGTTCCAGCTCAGTCTTCAGGTCCGCCGACGGAAGCCTGGTGGAGCTGGAATCCGTCGTCTGTCCATCAACCGTTGGCGTGCGCGTCAGCGACACAGCCGGTTGGCCGGAGCGTCGTCCCCGCCGAAGTCAAGGGTTTGCAGCGGCGACGACAAGACGGTCTACCTCGCGAATCCACTGCTGGGTCGCTGCCTGAGGCGCGTCCCCAGCAGGCGGATTGTGCAGTAGCGCTCTTGTTGCGGCTAGCGCACCCCCGCCGGGTACGCCCAGCGCTACTGAAGACCTGACGCTGGTTGGAGCCTGCATTGCCGGGGTCGGCGCTGCCAGAGCCGGTTGCTGGCTCCCAGTGCAGGTACTGGTGCCGGGAACGCTTGGTTGCGCCTGGTACAGTGTACCCCGGTATGGGCAAGGTTGCGCCATAGGCCGGGGCGCCGCTTGCAGAGCACATGGTTGTGGCTTATGCTGTGCGGCGTACGCCTGGGGCAGAGCTCGCGTAGCGAAGGTCTGCCCTCCAGGCTGGGTCGAGGCCGACGTCATGTTGTCGCCAGCCTTTTGAGTGCGACGCCTTTCTCGACGTCGCTCGAGGAACACTCGGGCATCTTGGCCCAAGTGGCACCGTTCCAGCTCTGTCCTCAGGTCCGTCGATGGAAGTTTGGTGGAGCTGGAACCCGCCGTCTGCCCATCAACCGTTGGCGTGCGCGTCAGCGACACAGCCGGTTGGCCGGAGCGTCGTCCCCGCCGAAGTCAATGGTTTGCGGCGGCGACGACAAGACGGTCTACCTCACGAATCCACTGTTGGGTCGCTGCCTGAGGCGCGTCCCCAGCAGGCGGATTGTGCAGTAGCGCCCTTGCTGCTGCTAGCGCACCCCCACCGGGTACGCCCGGCGCTACTGAAGGCCTGACGCTGGTTGGAGCCTGCATTGCAGGGATCGGCGCTGCCAGAGACAGTTGCTGGCTCCCAGCTTGCCCTGACACACTCCGTCCTGAGTGTGTCATCATGTACTCTCCCCTGGTCACGGTTTGCCGCGGACGCAGGGGGGAGAGTTTTCCGCTGAAGGAAGCTTGGTCATCTTCGTCGGCGGAAACTCGTCGCGCAAGGGGAAAAGCCCCCCTTCCTGGCGCGCCAAATGTCGAAGTGTTCAGTCGACACTTCCCCCGAACCTGCACTGGGCAGCCCGCGGAGGTTCTTTTTTCGGTGGGGCTAGTCTCTAGCGGAGAGCTTGCGCAGATGGACGAGTTAGTAAGAGCTTGACACGGCGAGTTTTACGTGGTTCAGGCCGCCGGAGCGTAAAACCCTACGTCCACGGCGAGCTATGGAGCTCGCTGTATTGCTTGCTGCTCAGGACCGGAGGCCTGAGCTTGCGGGTGAGTTACAGCTTGAGAGTGTATGGCTAGCGTATGAGTTGCAAAGTGCGAACCCAGGGGTGCGGATGGCTAGAGTCCGAACCCCTGCTAACGTCGCCTACCCGAGCCTTTTATAGTCCAAGACTCGGGTGGCTTACAAGGGGGGCCGGGACCCGACAGGTGGTCCCGGGGAGATTGACTGATATCTACCGTATCTGCAGTTATGCCGGTAGTTGTCTCTGCCGAAGGCTTCTGAGTCTTCGTCTTGTAGCTCTGCCCATGCCGCATGCTAGTCGTAGTGGATGATGACGGCGGGGGCGGCATGGGATGTCTTGTCGCTGCGTTTATTGGCTGGCAGCCTCTGACACTGCACGCCAGTCTGTGATGCGACTGGGCGCAACGGCACCTGACAGAGGCGTGCTCCGCGTCTTGGGAAGGCGCGGGCCATGAATACCTTGTACGGGCAAGGTATGGGGCGTCTTTATGCCCGCTGCCTATCTCTCGGGGGCAGGCAGCGCCGTTCTGCTGGCCACGTGGTGGGCCCGGAGCCCTCCTCAGAAGAGAGGGGGGTCCGGCCCCGCAGGACACATGGAGCCTTTGGACCTCTCCCCACGGAGGGGGAGGTTCGGCTTCTGTTGGCCATGCAGCGAGCCCGGAGCTCCTCTCTGAGGAGAGGGAGGTCCGGCCTCTCTGGACACGCGGCACCTTCGGACCTCTCTCCCGCGGAGGGGGAGGTCCGGCTTTTGTATGCCACGTGGTGGGCCCGGAGCTCTCCTCTGAGGAGAGGGAGGTCCGGCCCTGCTGGACGCGTGGCGCCTTCGGAGCTCTCCCTGCAGAGAAGGGCGAGATCCTTAGGCATGTCCCCCTGTGCGCGGGGGTACCCCATATCGAGGGTACCGACAACCGTCTTTGTGGCCCCCTGGGTTGGTTGGCGATGGCGTCCACTCAGCCACGAAGTCAGCCAGAGCTTGGCTCTTGACCGCATGTCGAGGTTGGAAGTCCAGCTCAAACTCTGCCAGCTCCGCTGCCCACATAGCGACGTTGCAGGTCGCGTTGGGGCTGTGAAGAATGGCCTTCAGCGGGTAGGAGGTGACCACCGAGATCCGGTGGGCCTGGAAGTAGTGGCGGAGTTTCATGGATGCCACGAGTACTGCATACAGCAGCTTGTGGACCTCCAGGTACCTTGTCTTGGCGTCATGGAGGACTTCGCTGATGTAATAGACAGGCCTCTGGATGGTCCGGACCCTCCCCCCTGGGCCTGAGATGTCTTCCTCCATTGGCTCAGGCCCACAGGAGGTAGACGGGTCCGGGGGAGCCTCCGGGAGCTGGGACCCGGGGGCTTCTAGGCCGTCCTGGACCTCCGGGAGGTCCCTTTGAACTTCCGGGTGGTCGTCTTGCTCTCCTGGGAGGTCCCTTTGGACCTCCAGGAGGTTATGTTGGAGCTCCAGGAGGTCCCACTGGACCTCCGGGAGGTCGTCTTGAGCCTCTGGGAGGTCACCTTGGAGCTCCGGGAGGTCATCTTAGGCCTCCGGGGTGTCCTGGTGCTTGGCTTCTGCTACCGGAGCAGGTTGTGGCCATGAGGGGTCCGCCGCTCTGCGATGAGGACCATGCTCACCACCTCTGTTGTCGCCGCGATGTAGAGCAGCAAGTGCTTACTGGGCTCGGGGGCTACCATGATGGGTAGGGTCGTCAGGAGCTGCTTCAACTCCTGGAATGCTTCTTCTGCTTCGTCGGTCCAAGCAAAAGGACCGGATTTGTGCAGGAGCTTAAAGAAGGGAAGTGCCCGCTCTGCTAGCCTCGGTATAAAACGACTCAGCGCAGCTAAGCATCCCGTGAGTTTCTGGACATCCTTGACACGGGCGGGGGGCCGCATCAGGTCGATGGCCTTGATCTTCTCTGGGTTGGCCTCGATCCCTCGGTGTGAGACCAGGAACCCTAAGAGCTTCCCAGAGGATACGCCGAACACACATTTATCTAGGTTCAGCTTAGTGCGCGTGGAGCGCAGCTTGTCAAAGACTAGAGCTAGGTTATCTAACAAGGATGTGCTCTGCCTGACTTTAACAATGATGTCATCGACATACACCTCAACTAAGTCTCTTATTAGCTCTCCAAAGGTTTTGTTCATAGCACGCACAAAGGTGGCAAGAGCATTCTTTAGGCCATAAGGCATAGAGACATAACAATACAGACCGTCTACTGTGATAAAAGAAGTGTGTTCTTCATCTTCTCTAGACATAGGGATTTGGTGAAAACCTGAGTAGGCGTCTAGGAAGCACAACAAATCACAGCCTGATGTAGAGTCTACTATTTGATCTATTCTAGGGAGAGGGAATGGATCTTTGGGACATGCCTTATTGATACTGGTGTAGTCGATGCACATCCGGAGCTTCCCGCCGGCCTTTGGGACGACGATGGGGTTCGCCAACCACCGGGGGTGGTGGACTTCCCGTATGAAGCCAGCGTCCAGCAGCTTCTTGATTTCTTCACGGATGAGGTTCTGCCGCTCGATGGTGCTCGATCACCTCCCTAGGGATCCCCAGCATCTTCGATGGTTGCCATGCAAACACGTCGACGTTGTGCCGGAGGAAGGTGATGAGCGCGCCTTCCTATTTGCTGTCCAGGCCCAGGGCTACCCGGGTGGTATGGGCAGCATCGGCGCCGACTTGGATGACCTTCAGGGGGACGTCGCCCTCGTCGAGGGGTTGCACACGGGGTGCTGAAGTCGAGGGACGGTGGCGTGCACTCAGGTGGAGCTGGCCTGGTTCTGCACCGCCAGGGGCTGGTGCTCGGGCTGCTGCAAGTGCTTGGAGTTTCTCCAAGGCTGACACTGCAGCAGTGCGGTCTCCACGGATCTTGAGGATGCCTGTTGGTGTAGGCATCTTCAAGACGAGGTAGCCGTAGTGGGCTACTGCCATGAACTGGTACAGGGCTGGCCTGCCGATGATGTTGTTGAAGGGGAGGTTGATCTCTGCCATATCGAACAGAATGTATTCTGTCCGGTAGCTTTCCGGTGCTCCGAAGGTGACCGGAAGGCTGATGTTGCCATAGGGGACGACTTGTCCTGGCCCAACCCCTGAGAACGGGCTCGAGGGGGTGAGCTTGGCTATTGGGATTTGCAGCTTCTGGAAAGCTGCACGGCTGATGAGGTTCAGTCCGGCTCCGCCATCTACCAGAACGTGGTACATGTTCATGTTGGCGATGGTGGGAGCTACCAAGAGCGGTAGCTGCCCGGCCCCAGCCATGTTCTTGGGGCAGTCAGTGGCGTTGAAGCTGATGGGGGTCCCCATCCACTTGAGGTGTGGCGCTGCGCTTGGGACAGGAGCCACTGACGCCACTGCTCGGTGCAGGGTCTTGACTGCACTCTGAGACGAGGGGTCAGAAGACCCGCCGTACATGACGTATAGCGCCTTCCGGCGCTCGTCGTCGCTTGAGCTGGAGCCCTCGTGGCTGTGCACCGCCTTTACGTTGCGCTGGGGCTCATAGAACTCCATCTGGTGGTCGACGTTGTCGTGGGCGTCGACCTTCTGCTTGCCCTCCCTCTGATGGAAGGGAGGGGCGTCCACACGCGGTTGCTTCCCCTTGCGGAAGCGCTCCGCGAGCTTCTGTATTTCCCGACACTAAGCAGCAGTGTGGCTGCTGGTGTTGTGCACGGGGCATGGTTTGCCGTGGTCACCATCTGGGGCTGGTGACTGTCGCGGCCTCTTGTCGGGGCATGGCCCCCGAGCTCCGGTGGGTGCTGCAGCTGCAGCAACAGGAGCTTCGGTCGGCAGCATGATCTTGCCGCCGGCCTTCTTGACCTTCTTGCCGCTCCCATGGGGAGCAGCGCTTGTTCTGGGCTATCCTCCGGCTTCGAAGGCTGGTTGTGAGTGCCAATTTCGCCCTTCTGCTGCCCTGGCGCACTTGTCTTTCAGGCTGAAGAGCTCCGAGACGTCACACACTTCTCTGGTCGTGAGCTTCTTGAGCATCTTCTTGTCCCTTACACACTACCGGAACGCCACCACCACAGAAGTATTTTGGATATGGGGGATGGTGTTCGGCACCTGGGAGAACCGCTGGATGAAGGAGCGCAGTGACTCTTCAGGTTGTTTCTGGATGGCATGGAGGTCGAGCTCCGTGCCAGGCCGGTTGCAGGAGCTGCCGAAGTTTGCAGTAAACTGCTGGCAGAGCTCTCCCCAGGAGGTTATGGAACCCTGGGTGAGATTCATGAGCCAAGACCGTGCTGGGCCAGTCAAGGCGACGGGGAAGTAGTTGGCCCTGACGGCCTCATCCCCTCCTGCAGCAAGGATGGCGGTGGAGTAGATCTGGAGGAACTCCGCCGGGTTGACGCTGCCGTCGTACTTCTCTGGCAGGTGTGGCTGGAACTTGCGCGGCCACTTCGCGAAGCGAAGGTGTGGCACCAAAGCTGCACACCCTGCTCCTGTTGCTGCAGGTGTCGGTGCCGCGAGCGCTTGATCCGCTGTTGGCACCGTGTACCCCGGCATGGGCAAAGGTGCGCCATAAACCGGGGGCGCCATTTGCAGGGCATATGGCTGAGGCATATGCTGCGTAGCGTATGCCTGGTGCAGAGATCGCGTAGCGAACGTCTGCGGCCCAGGCTGAGTCAAGGCGGTTGACATGCTGTCACCGGCCTGTTGGTTGCGACACCTTTCTCAACGACGCTCGATGGCCACACGGGCATCTTCACCCAGGTGACGTCGTTCCAGCTCCGACCTCAGGTATGCCGATTGGAGCCGGGTGGAGCGGGAGTCTGCCCTCTGCCCATCAACCGCTGGCGTGCGCGACAGCGACATATCCAGTTGACTGGGGCGTCATCCCCGCCGGAGCTGAGGGTTGGCGGCGGCGACAACGAGATGGTCTACATCGTGAGTCCACTGCTGGGTCGCTGCCTGAGGTGCGTCCCCAGCAGGTGGATTGCGCAGAAGCGCTTGTGCTGCAGCTAGTGCGCTCCCATGGGATACACTCAGCTCTGCAGCAGATCTTGGGCTTGCTGGAGTCTGCGCTGCCGGAGTCGGCTGCTGGATTCCAGCTAGCCCCGACACATTCCGTCCCGAGTGTGTCGAGACGTAGTCCCCGCTGGTCACCGTTCGTCCGGAACATGGGCGAGGAGAGCTTACCGCTGAAGGAAGCTTCGTCATCTTTGTCGGCGTATGCTTGTCGCGCAAGGGAAAAGCCCCCTACCTGGCGCGCCAAATGTCGAAGTGTGGCTGTCGACACTTCCCCCAGGCCTGCACTGGGCAGCCCGCGGAGGTTCTTTTTCGGAGGGGCTAGTCCCTCACGGAGAGCTTGAGCGTTAGGGACGAAGGAAGGAGAAGGTTGACACAGAGATTTTTTACGTGGTTCAGGCCGCCGGAGCGTAAAACCCAACGTCCACGGTGAGCCGAGGTGCTCATTGTATTGCCTGAGTGTTGAGCGTGTGTTGGTACCCTCAATACCAGGTACCCCCGCGTACACGGTAAAACCGCCTAAGGACCTCGCCCCCTCCGCAGGGGCGAGCTCCGAAGGCACCACGTGTCCGGTAGGGCCGGAGCTCTCCTCTCCTCAGAGGATAGCTCTGGGCCTGCCAGGTGGCCCAGAAGGCCGGACCTTGCCCCCTCCGCAGGGCCAAGATCCAAAGGCACCACATGTCCGGCAGGGCCGGAGCTCTCCTCTCCTCAGAGGATAGCTCTGGGCCTGCCACGTGGCCTAGAAGGTCGGACCTCGCCCCCTCCGCCAGGGCGAGCTCCGAAGGAGCCACGTGTCCAGTAGGGCCGGAGCTTCCCTCCCCTCGGAGGATAGCTCCGACCTGCCACGTGATCTAGTAGGCCAGACCTCGCCCCCTCCGCGGGGATGAGCTCCGAAGGCTCCACGTGTCCGGCGGGGCCAGAGCTCCTCCTCTCCTCAGAGGAGAGCTCCGGGCCCGACACGTGGCCAGCAGAGCAGCGCTGTCCGCCCAGTGCGGTAGGCAGCAGGAGTAAAGGGGCACCATGCCTTTACCGTACAAGGCATTCAAGACACGCGCCTTCCCAAGACGCGGAGGCGCGGCGCACGCCAGGCAGGCGCCACTGTGACCACTCACAGTTGAGACAGGCAAACAGTGTCAGAAGCTGCAGACCATTGAAGGAAGCGATAAGACACGGACAAGACATGCCCTACCGTCCCTGCCATCACCAACGGTTGCACGCTACACCTAGACTGCAGCATGGGCAGGGTGGCAGGACGAGGACCTCGACGCCAGCGCCAAGACATAGAAGCTGGTAGGAAATCACCCCAGGGCCACCTGTTGGGTCCCCGGGGCCCACCTTGTAAGCCGCCCAAGCCTTGGACTATAAAAGGCTTGGGTAGGCAACGTTAGCAAGGGTTGGCACTCCAGCCATTCGCACCCTTGGCAAGGGTTCGAACTCGGTGAACTCGCATCCTAGACATGACTCACCCTCAAGCTCAGAACTCCGGTTCTGAGCTACAAGCAATACTGCGAGCACCTCTGCTCACCGTGGACGTAGGGTTTTACGCTCCAGCAGCCTGAACCACGTAAAACTCGCCGTGTCAAGCTTCTCCCTCACTCATCCTAACGCTTACGCTCTCCGCAAGCAACTAGCCCCTCCGAAAAAGAACCTCCGCGGGCTGCCCAGAGCAGGTCCGGGGGAAGTGTCAACCACACACTTCGACATTTGGCGCGCCAGGTAGGGGGCTTTTCCCTTGCGCAACGAGTTTCTGCTGATGAAGATGACGAAGCTTCCTTCAGCGGCAAGCTCTCCTCCCCCCGCGTTCACGGCGGACCGTGACTAGCAGGGACTACGTCTCGACACACTCTGGACGGAGTGTGTCGGCGCAAGCTGGAAGCCAGCAGCCGACTCCGGCAACGCAGGCTCCAGCGAGCGTGAGATCCTCTGCAGCCCTGAGCGTCCCCCACGGGGGCGCGCTAGCTGCAGGAAGAGCGCTACTGCACAATCCACCTGCTGGGGATGCGCCTCGGTCAGCAACCCAGCAGTGGATTCGCGAGGTAGACCGTCTTGTTGTCGCCGCCGCAAACCCTCGACTTCGGCGGGGACGACGCCCCGGCCAACCGGCTGTGTCGCTGACGCGCACACCAACAGTTGACGGGGAGACAGCAGAATTCAGCTCCACCAGGCTCCCATCGATGGACCTGGGGACAGAGCTGGAACGATGCCACTTGGGCCAAGATGCCCGAGTATTCCTCGAGCGACGACGAGAAAGGCGTCGCAACCAAGAGGCCGGCGACAGCATGACGCCTGCCTCGACCCTGCCTAAGGAGCATACTTTCGCCACGCGATCTCCACCCCAGGCACACACCACGCAGCATATGCCACAGCCATATGCCCTGCAAACGGCGCCCCCGGTCTATGGTGCAGCCTTGCCCATACCGGGGTACACAGTGCCAGCAGCGAACCAAGCGTTCGCGGCACCAACGCCTGCGGCAACAGGAGCAGGATGTGCGGCCCTGGCGCCCCACCTTCGCTTTGCGAGGTGGCCGCGCAAGTTTCAGCCGCACCTGCCCGAGAAGTACAACGGCAGCGTCAACCCGGCGGAGTTCCTCCGGATCTACTCCACCGCCGTCCTTGCTGCAGGAGGGGACGAGGCCGTCATGGCCAACTACTTCCCCGTCGCCTTGACCGGCCCAGCCCGGTCTTGGCTCATGAACCTGCCCCAGGGTTCCATAACCTCATGGGGAGAGCTCGCCGGAAGTTCACCGCCAACTTCGGCAGCTCCTACGCCCGGCCTGGCACGGAGCTCGACCTCCACGCCGTGCAGCAACAACCGGGATAATCTCTGCGCTCCTTCATCCAGCGGTTCTCCCAATCCCCCACATCCCGAATGCATCAGCGGTGGTCACATTCTAACAAGGTGTGAGGGACAAGAAGATGCTCGAGAAGTTGGCCACCAGGGAGGTGCAAGACATCTCAGAGCTCTTCAGCCTGGCGGACAATTGCGCCAGAGCAGAAGACGGGCGTCATTGGCACTCACTGCCAGCCTCTGAAGCCGGAAGACAGCCTGAAGACGGCGGAGTTCAAGCTGAGCTCCCGACCACGTCAGACAGTCAAGAGCCAAGCACCGACTGACTCCGTGGTCAGGTGGACGCCACCACCAAGCATCCCAGGGGGGGCCCTGAAGACGGAGAACTGGAGCCCCGAGCATCGGTCTTCACCGAGCCCCACTGGATGTTCTACCTCGGCGGCGTGCTGCTCCTCATGCCAACGGGGAGCGGTTTTGGTACCCTGGACCTGTGCCATGTACTGCGCGCCGACGACACCGTCGCCAACAACCTGACAGCGAAGGTCTCCACCGGAGCCCCGGAGCTCCAAGGAGCCTTCGAAGGGACGTTGCTGCGACTCACAGCCCGGAGTGCCGACCGGGTGAAGGGGGCGAGACCAGCACCTTGAAGCTGGCCGTCCCAGCGGCCATGCAGCCATGGAGCCAGCCAAAGGATCGTATGCGCCTTGGGGACTCCGTGCTACCCAGTGCCCAAGATCCAGAAGCTCAAGTAGTCCCGATGCATGGACCACGGAGGTCCGGGACTCCTTGAAAGACATCCTTCCTGATGAACGTGCATTCGCTGAACGGATTGTGCGGATGGCTAAGTGATACGCGCTGGTATCTTTACTGGCGTGGCGCCACGGCATCCTATTGCGGTGCATAACCCAGGAGGAAGGCTGCAACCAGCTCGCAGTAATCCACGGAGGCGAGTGCTGGGAACGCTCATCGTCCCACACGCTGGTCGGTTAAGCCATCTGGCATGGATCCTACTGACCGAGAGCCACCTGGACGCCGTCAAACCGGTTAGGAGATGCAATGCGTGCCAGGTCCACGCCTAGCAGACCCACACGACCGGTGCAGACGCCGCACCCAGAGCCGTCGGGGGATACTGGCTCCTCTATGTTGGGGACCAGCCAGACTTCCCAGGGCCGGGTCACGGGAATTACCCTTCTACATGGTATGCGAGGCCGAAGCCATGCTTCCCCTTGCGATCGCAATGGGGGCCCCCCCGTGTCCGAGCATACGACAAATCCACACATGACCCGCTTTGCATGATGACATCTACCTCGTCGTCGAGGCAAGATGGCAAGCCACGCTCCGGATCGCACGGAACCGGCGGGGCCCAGCGCTACACCGCCGGTCCATGCATGGGAGCACGAGGCAGGCGCTCCGGCCCTACCTCTGTAAGTCCTACCACACTTACTCAGGTGTTTATTTAAATTATGCATTAATTTATATGATCACCTCCCCACGCTCTAGACAGTGTGCATCCATTGTACACTCGGTTCCTCTTTCCTGCTCTCTTGCATAGTCGATATTTGCCATCCTGCTGAAGGCGGTAGTGCTTGGGGTACCTGCCAGAGGCCCGGGGGCCTTTTGGACCTCCCCCTGTAAGGGTACTGTACCGCCAGTTGGTCTCCTCTAAGAAAAGACCTACGCTAGACCGGGGAGTCAGGAGCCTTGCTTTGCCCGGTCCTGCACCCAAAGCATGCGCACTCTGCCCCCAAGCGCTACGGTCTGAGTACTAGGGGGCCGGACGGTTACACCTTGACTAGGGCTGGGGGCCAGACCTCCGGGACCAAGCGCACTGGATTACCCAAGCCCCTATTCTGGCCCGGGACAGTAAGGCCAAATAAGACAAAGTGATAGGAAAGGGAGGACCTCTGAGCAGTACCGCACTCCGCCCCCAAAGCTGGGCCGAGCTCCGATGCCAGCCCTCGCCCACCTTTCAGAGGCGAGCCCTAATGCCGGACCTCACGCCCTCCATGGGCCTGAGCTCCGATGAATTCCGGACCTCCGCCCCCACAGCTGGGCCGAGCTCCGAGGCCAGCCCTCGCCCTCCTTTCAAAGGCGAGCGCTGAAGCCGGACCTCGTCTCCCTCTTCTCAGAGACGAGCTCCGATGACCTCCGGACCTCACGCCCTTTGCTGGCCTGAGCTCCGATGCCGGCCCTCGCCCTCTTTTCAGAGGCGAGCTCCAAAGCCGGACCTCGTCTCCCTCTTCTTGGAGATGAGCTCCGATGACTTCCGGACCTCCGCCCCCATAGCTGGGCCGAGCTCCGATGCCAGCCCTTGCCCTCCTTTCAAAGGCGAGCTCTGATGCCGGACCTCACGCCCTCCGTGGGCCTGAGCTCCGATGACTTCCGGACCTCCGCCCCCACAGCAGGGCTGAGCTCCGATGCAAGGGTTCACCATCTCCTCAGAAGCTGAACACCGAAGCCATAGAATCCCTATCAGCACAGGGAATACTCAAGACAAGGAAGTGAGCGGAAAGAAGAAGGACCCACCCCGGGATCGTTACATCTCCCAAGGTGGGCCCGGGGGCCACTCTAGGTACCCTCAATACGGGTACCCCCGCACACAGGGTGAAACCGCCTAAGGACCTCGCCCCCTCTGTAGGGGCGAGCTCCAAAGGCACCATGTGTCCGGTAGGGCCGGAGCTCTCCTTTCCTCAGAGGATAGCTCCGGGCCTACCACGTGGCCCAGAAGGCCGGACCTCGCCCCCTCCACAGGGGCAAGCTCCGAAGGCACCACGTGTCCGGCAGGGCCGGAGCTCTTCTCTCCTCAGAGGATAGCTCTAGGCCTGCCACGTGGCCCAGAAGGTCGGACCTCGCCCCAGTGGGAGAGGAGAGCTCCGGGCCTGCCACGTTGGCCAGAAGGTCGGACCTCGCCCCCTCCGCCGGGGCGAGCTCCGAAGGAGCCACGTGTCCAGTAGGGCCGGAGCTTCCGTCCCCTCGGAGGATAGCTCCGAGCCTGCCACGTGGTCTAGTAGGCCAGTGTAACACCCCAAATTTTGATTCAAAACCCTAAACCTTGTTCAGAGGGGAATTTAAAATTTTTTGGACGTGTTGCATGTTTTGCAAAAATTCAAATTCAAACTGGAATTCAAATTAAACTCAAAACAGAAAAGAAATGGAAAAAGAAAAAGAGAAAACGGGAAAAAACCGGCCAGTGGGCCGAAACCCGCCAGCCGGCCCAGTTTCCCCCGCGCCAGCCCGCCCCCGCGCGCGCCGCGCTGTCTCTCACAGACAGGTGGGACCCACATGTCATCCCTAACCCTCGCTCGCGCCGACCCCGGACTTTTCCCCCCGAGCGCGCGCGATCTTAACCGATTGAAAACCGCGTCCCTCAGCCGAATTCCGGTCCCAGAAGAATCCAACTCGATCGCAACAGACCCACTGCCCTCCCCCGGCTATAAAAACCCCAGCCCCGATCGGTTTTTCCCACGCGATCGCCGATTTTTACTCCGGTGAGCACCGAGACTTCGCCGGTGAATTCTGGCCGATCTAAGCTCGGAAACTCTGATCTAACTCGCTGGTCTTGATCCACCGCCTCCGGGGAACTTTGCAGGTGCAGAAAACTCGGAGAGTTACGGTGTAAATCCAGCGCCGACGAGCTTCGCCGTGGTTTTGCCTCGGACCTCGCCGCCGATCACTTTCCAGGACCCCCGAGCTCGAGAAAACCCCCGAGGTGAGATCCCTGACCTCCCCTCTACCGGTCTAGGCCATAAGATCACAGTTTTAGGCAGAATTCTCGAGGATCCGAAACTTTCCGGCGAGATCGCCGCTTCCCGCCGCCGTGCGCCGCCGGCAGCGCCGCCCGCGCTCGATCAGAGCGACGTGGCCGCTTGTGCGCCATTTATTTTAAATCGCACGGTAGACTTTAAAACCCCGCGTACCGGTTCGATGTTATAATCTCAGCCGTCGGTTTAAAATCGGACGGTCCATGTCAGCCCCGCGTTATAAAGACTGGAATTCTTACGTGCTACCCCATGGGGTTCTCTGGAATTGAGAGCTAGCCCCGGAAACTTCAGATCTAGCCCCTGGAACTCCAGAAAATCATGTAAATTCATTTAAAAATCAGTTTTAGCCCCTGGACTTAATAAAAATTAGGAAAAACACCTCTGATAAGTGTAGCTAGACCCCTGGAAATTATGAAAATAATATTATAGACCCTGTAATGGGGTGAATTCATTATTTTAGCCCTGTTTAGAATTTAATCTAGGAAATTGAATATGTAACTAGTGTTTAAAAATTAAAAAGGGGGATAAACATAATTGTCAAAATTTATTAAAAACTTTCTCAGTACTTAGAAAACTTTGGAGTGAGATAAAAATATATTTTTGGGCTGAAATAAATCTGTTTCATTTATTATTCACATTTATTAGTATAGGGACACATTTTTAAGTAAAGAATAGTTATAGAAAAAAATAGGGAAAATAATTATGACATAGTCTACATCAGAAGCCAAGGTCAAAATATGTTATTAAATCATTTAGGACCAGAACCTATACTGTTTAGATGATGTGTATTACTAATTTTATAATAAAATACACAATTATGCATAGGAATATAAATCTGAAAATATAGCAACTAGTAAATGATAAATGGAGTTTATAAAATTCAAAGAGTTCAGTTTAGGGTTGGTAGAAATTCTGAAGGCACATATGGAGAAGAAAAATACTTTTCATACATACTTGGTAGTGAAAAGGTGTAGTAGTTCAATATAAGGAATTTATTTAAAACTGAAACACACATGTATATATATATATATAGTAAGTAAGTATAAATATGGACACTAAAGTAGGAATCATACACATATAAATAAAAGTGTGTGCAAGCCACAGATCAACACACAAAGTAACCACAACACATATAATGATGAGTGAATTTCATAAATATGAAATGTGTGGTTTGTATAAAGTAGAAGTGTGATTTTGATTGTTGTTTTTCTTTTGCTATGTGTGATGGTATGAAGTAGAACCTGTTCAAGAGCAAGTTAACCCTTTCCAAGATCAGGACTACCCATTTCAAGAGCAGCAAGAAGGAGGCAAGTGTCCTTGACCACTTTGATCCTATGCTAGGATGTGTAGATAGAATTATTTGCATTGTCAAATGAAATATGAAACCCATGCTAGGAAGTTTCCCTAGAATTGCATTACCTTGCTTCCTTGTAGCTTGGGTTGGGATTTATTTTGTCATGTCATTTATATACATGCATATGCTTAGCCATGCTTAGAATGGGATATTTGGGATATGAGATCATCAGTTTATTTTACCATACTCTTGAATGAGATATTGTAAGTTATGTAGAGGTAGGGATCAAGGCAAGTTGGATGTTTTGGTTGTGTGCTGGGTGCACGAGACTTGGGTTTGTGTTTAGTACTTGCCTGGATCCTAAGGACCGGTTCATGGAGCATGTAACCCGGCTTTACAGTGCCAACCACATGCTGAGATGAGGCAGCTTGGCCAATTAATTAGGTGTATCCCCGGCGTAGTATGGGTGTGTTGGATGGTGTGGGGAATAGGTGTCAGCTGGACTACCATATGAACCGCAAGGCTCAAGAGGGGGCCACTGCAGCGGGGTTGGAGCCTCTTGTATGCTGTTAGGGGTGAAACCTCAGTGGGCCCACGCTCGTCGGGAATCCGTTTGTAAAGGCTTCGTAGTGATCTCCTGGCTGCACACCTGGGAAGTGTGAATGTGGATCGTAGCCACTGGCATAATGGAGGTTCTTTTAGTCCACCCGGCAACGGGGGATGAAATCACTACTTGTGGGACAGTGGTACAAACTCTGCAGAGTTAAAACTGTCTTGACAGCCGTGCTCACGGTTAAGAGCGGCCTGGACTTATTCATGATTAGAGGATTGATGGTTTTGGAAGTTAAGCGGGGAGCTTAACATTGGAAATGATGTTATGGTTATTGGATTATGATAATGGGTTGGGAGATTGGGACCATTTTACCTCTGTAGTAATGTAGGTGCTTAATAAGCTAAGGTGATAGGTGTTAATTGCGTAGTGCTTTAACCATGACTTCAACCTCTCCTTGTTCTAGCCATGCATGATATGATTTTCCCACACTTGCTGAGTACCATTGGTACTCAACCTTGCATATTTGTTGGTTTATATTGCTGCTCAGGTCAAGATAATGAGGTGGTGTATAATGACCAAGATTTTGGACCCGAGGAAGGTTTTTAGGTTCATGAAGACCCCGGGCAACGCCTGTGATGGAGCACTAAAGAATAATATTCCGCTGCTAGTTTATTTACTTGTGCTGAACTTATTATTGTCTATCGAGACATTTACTATGTAAGACTTACTTATATTCGACACCTGGCTTGTAATAAATGATGCTTCACTATTTGTCATCACATGTATGAGAAAATGATCCTGGCATACATGTGATATTCACTTGGTTGTTTCTTCGGAAAAACCGGGTGTGACAGAGGTGGCATCAGAGCCAAGGTTGCCCGTAGGAACGTGGACCTAGGTAGAAATGGACGTATTTAAGGGCCCTATTTTCTTAAAAACTATTTTCCAAGGTGTGGGTGGAAAAGTGTTATTAAAGGAGTCATTTTCTTCATCTTACCCCAACTTTCATTCAAAATAGGATTTTTGTTTGAGAATTTATCTAACCTAATTTTAAATTCTTTTGTTTTTAGATGGTTCGCATGATTCGCACCGCTCGTAAGTCCACAGGAGGGAGAGTTCCCGTAGTTGCCCTTGCCGAAAGAGAGGAGAGTCGTCCAATCACGTACCTTTCCTATGGATTGGCAGTAGGAGATTTGTTGCGCCGTCTTCGGCGTATGCTCGAAGCCGCCGGCAATACGGGCAAGCTAATCATCCACTATAACTCCACCAGGACCATCCGTGAGAAGAGGGAAGAATGGAGTTCGGAGATGAGGATTATACACGAGAATCAATTGCTTAAGATTCACCACTCTCCAGCTTGTCGAGCAACACAAGTTGAAGCGGAGAAAGATGTCACCTGGGAGGCCATCACCTGCCAGAGTCACATCTATCGTCGCCACTTGGACAAAACTGAGTACATGTATGTCCTCCAACGTGAGAGTGGTACCACGGAGTACAAGTACCCACCGGTGCAGCAAGGGACTTCCCATGAGCACATGGACTTGTGCTTGGAGGATGCTGCTATGCTCAGCACTCGACTGCAGGAGTGTCAACAAGAGCTTCAGGATGTCCGAGACACCCTGAAGGAAACGGAGGCGTTGCTGCGAGCTTGCTTAAAGGCGAGAGAAAGAGGAGATGGGAATGAACTGTGTGTCACCGTGAATGATACATGGACTCCTGACTCCCCGGATCGCCGAGCAATCAGGCGTCGTCGCACTTCTCCACCAGCAGCCTCCCCACCCAAATCAGAGTCAGAAGGTAGCCGAAATGAGGAGGAAGATCCCGAGGAGCCAGCTCAAGAGGACGAGTAGTGTAGAGTCTTTCCCCTAGCTAACAAGAGGTCGAGTAGTCGAGTCGTTACGTAGTTAATGGTGTGATAATGCTTGGTGTGTGACGTGAGTTGTGGAAGCCATAAGCAGTTGTCCACAGCCTCGTCTTCAGATTGTTTTGCTTTGGTGTGTGAACCCACAGGAAATAATAGTGCATTTATTTGGTGTGAGATATAAACCCTCGTAAAATTTTAACAAAGCCTCAACCCCTTAAAGTACCAACAAATGAAAGTAGTAAGATGATACTAAATGATATCAAATTAACATTTGTTGATTCTGCCAGATGGCCGGAAGAGGAAAAGGACGTGCTGCCAACCCCGCCAACAACAATGATGAGGCATGCAACCCTCATCTTTCTGGAGGCCAGGACAGGGGTGGACGCCGTGAAGAAGTTGATCCTCTCCACCAAATGCTGGAGAATCAAAATCAGCTTATCCAGAACTTGACTCAAGTGGTGGCCAACTTGCATCAAGTTCCACCTCCACAAGCTGCACCACGCCAACCAAGGTTGAGTGAGTTTCTAGGAACTCAACCTCCAAAGTTTGCAAGTGCTGCTGAACCGCTGGAGGCAGATGATTGGCTGAAGACCATTGAAAGTAAGATGAGGATTATACAATGCCAAGGGTATGAGAGGGTGCTGTTTGCCTCTCATCAATTGCATGGACCTGCTGCTGATTGGTGGACCGCCTACGTGGCCGCCCATCATGACCCTGAGAACATCACTTGGGAAGAGTTCAAGCGTAGCTTCCGCAACCACTACATCCCAAGAGGTGAACTCAAAAACAAGAGGAAAGAGTTTCTGGGACTGCAGCAGGGAAACATGACGGTGAGGGAATACCTCACTAAATTTACTCAACTATCCCGTTATGCTCCACGAGACATAGAGACTGATGAGCAGAAACAAGATTGTTTCGTGGAAGGACTTACCGCAGAGATGCAGTGTGCAATGTCCTCAAATGAGTATGAAAGCTTTCAAAAGATGGTGGACAGAGCATTTGTGGTGGAAAGGAAGCTAAAGGCCCTAGAAAATGAGAATAAGAGGAAGGCGGGGTGGTCACATCAGGCCTCAGGGAGCAACACCCGCCCACGTATGATGCAGCAACCTACGGGGCAGACAAGCCGTGCTGCGGTACCCTATTCAGCACCAAGAGGGTACAACCCAAACTACAGGCCACCCGCGGCACCAGCACAGCTGCCACGTCAGTTTGTGCAGCAGCCTCGCCCCGCATATCCACCTCGACCAGCAGTGCAAGGACCCCCAAACCAACCCCAAGACAACAAGGGCCCAGCATCTAAGATTGGGGTGCAATGTTTCAGCTGTGGTGAAGTGGGGCACTACGCCCATAAATGCCCAAAGAAGAAGCCTGCGCCGCCACAACAGCAGAATGTAATGAGAGGACGGGTGAACCATGTCACTATGGAGGAAGCACAAGAGGCACCCGACGTGGTAGTTGGTAAGTTTCCTGCCAATTTACACCTTGCAACTCTGCTGTTTGATTCTGGTGCTACCCACTCGTTCATTGCTCAAGGGTTTGTTAAGAAGCATGACCTAGCAACCACACAAATGAACCATATGCTAGTGGTAAACTCTCCAGGTGGAGAAATAAGGACAAGACAAGTGTGTCCCAAAGTGAGTCTAGACATTAATGGGGTAGTATTTACTGCTAACCTCATAGTGATAGATTCACAAGGGATAGATATTATTTTGGGTATGGATTGGTTGACCAAACATAAATGAATCATCCATTGTTCGACCAGAACGGTGGAACTAACTCACCCCAGTGGCACCCGAGTAAAGTTCATAACAATACACGAGCCTAGGAGGGACATCAAATTAAATCAAGTGGAGGTGAAAGTTGAGGAAATCAGGACTATCAGGGAATATCCAGATGTTTTTTCCGGAGGAATTACCAGGTATGCCTCCCGACCGTGACGTGGAATTCGCAATTGAGCTAGTACCGGGAACAGCCACGATATACAAGAGACCTTATCGAATGGACTCCAAGCAGCTAGAAGAGCTCAAGGATCATTTGAGAGAATTGACGGAGAAGGGGTATGTTCGCCCTAGTTCCTCACCATGGGGAGCTCCGGTGATATTTGTGCCCAAGAAAGACGGAACCCAAAGGTTATGCGTGGATTACCGTGCCTTGAATGAGGTAACCATAAAAAACAAGTACCCATTACCCCGCATTGAAGACTTGTTTGATCAGTTGAGGGGAGCTTGTGTGTTCTCGAAAATTGATCTCAGGTCGGGGTACCACCAACTCAAGATAAGGCAATCAGATATTCCCAAGACAGCTTTCGTATCTCGGTACGGACTGTATGAATACACTGTCATGCCTTTTGGGCTAACCAATGCCCCGGCATATTTCATGTACCTCATGAACAAGGTATTCATGGAATATCTGGACAAATTTGTGGTGGTTTTCATAGATGATATTCTCGTCTTCTCCAAAAATGAAGAAGAACATGAGAAACATCTGAGGTTGGTGTTACAAAGGCTGAGAGAGCACCAACTATATGCCAAGTTGAGCAAGTGTGAGTTTTGGCTGAAGAGAGTTCCCTTTTTAGGACATATAATCTCGGAGGGAGGAATCTCCGTAGATCCCGCCAAAATCGAGGATATCCAGAAGTGGAAAACCCCTGAAAATGCCGGGGAAGTTCGAAGCTTTTTGGGATTGGCTGGATACTATCGACGGTTTATTGAGGGATTCTCCAAGATCTCGAGACCTCTCACCAAACTGTTGGAGAAGGGAATCACATTCACCTGGACGCCACAGTGCGAGACGAGCTTTCAGGAGCTAAAGAAGAGATTGACAACAGCCCCAGTGCTGGTTATGTCAGATATGCAGAAGAATTTCACAGTGTACTGCGATGCCTCTGGAAATGGGTTGGGATGTGTTCTCATGCAAGAAGGACATGTCGTGGCATATGCATCCCGGCAGCTTCGGAAGCACGAGAAGAACTATCCTACACATGATCTAGAACTAGCTGCAGTGGTACACGCGTTGAAAATTTGGCGGCACTATTTGATGGGGAAGAGGACAGAGATATATACGGATCATAAGAGTTTGAAGTACATATTCACACAGCCAGATCTCAATCTCCGACAAAGGAGATGGTTAGAGCTAATCAATGACTTTGATATGGGCATCAACTATCATCCTGGGAAAGCAAACGTCGTGGCCGATGCTTTGAGTCGGAAAGTGCAGGTCAATAAGTTGAGCTTGAAGGACATGCCTGCAGAATTGAAGGACGAGGTTATAAGACTCAATCTATGTCTAGTAAATAGTGGTGAAGCCATCGCCATGGAAGTGGACTCCACACTTGAGCAAGACATACGCGAGAGCCAAAAGAATGATGAGAAGATACAAGAGATCAGACAGCTTATCAAGGAAAATAAAGCTCCTGGTTTTAGAGAGGATGAACAAGGAACGGTGTGGCACGGGAAAAGGATCTGTGTGCCAGAAGTAAAAGAGATCCGTAAATTAATTTTGAAGGAGGCTCACGATTCCGACTATTCCATTCATCCTGGGAGTACGAAGATGTACCAGGACCTCAAGAGCAGGTATTGGTGGTATGGCATGAAGCGAGATGTCGCGGAACATGTTGCCCTATGTGACACATGTCAGTTGGTGAAAGCTGAACATCAACGACCCGCGGGATTGCTGCAACCACTCAAAGTGCCTGAATGGAAGTGGGAAGAAATCAGCATGGATTTTGTCGTGGGATTGCCTAGGACCCAATCCGGGTATGATTCAATATGGGTCATTATTGATAGGCTAACCAAGGTAGCTCATTTCATTCCTGTGAAAGAAAGCTACAGCGGATCCAAATTGGCAGAATTGTACATGTCAAGGATTGTGTGTTACCATGGAGTGCCAAAGAAGATAGTGTCGGATCGAGGGACACAGTTCACCTCGAGGTTTTGGCAAAAGTTGCATGAAACCATGGGAACCCATCTGAACTTTAGTTCTGCCTATCATCCCCAAACTGACGGGCAGACGGAGAGAACCAATCAGATCCTTGAAGATATGTTAAGGGCATGTGCACTCAAAAACAATAGGAGTTGGGACAAGAACTTACCGTATGCGGAGTTTTCCTATAACAACAGTTATCAAGCTAGTATGAAGATGTCACCGTTTGAAGCTTTGTATGGAAGGAAGTGCAGAACTCCCCTATTTTGGAACCAAACAGGAGAAAGTAAAGTGTTTGGTCCAGAAGTGCTACAAGAAGCCGAGGCAAAGGTGAGGGAGATTCGCAAAAATTTGAGGATAGCACAAACACGCCAGAAGAGTTATGCTGATGTACGAAGAAGAGAGCTCGTTTTCAACGTGGGAGACTATGTTTATCTCAAGGTGTCCCCTATCAGAGGACTTCGTCGGTTCAAAGTGAAAGGGAAGTTGTCACCTCGATACATCGGACCCTTTCAAGTTTTGGAAAGAAAAGGCGAAGTGGCGTACCAACTAGAGTTACCGGTTCATCTATCGGACGTGCACGATGTATTTCATGTGTCACAACTCAAGAAATGTCTGAGGACGCCTGAAGAGGTGTTACCCATGAATGAAGTGGATGTAGCTGAAGATTTGTCTTATGCCGAGCAACCATACAAGATTTTGGAGACGATGGAACGCCTCACCAGAAACAAGAGAATCCGGATGTGCAAGGTGCAGTGGAAGCATCACTCAGAAGAGGAAGCTACCTGGGAACGGGAAGATGAGCTCAAGGCACAATTTCCGGAATTGTTTTCTTAGAAACACCAATCTCGAGGACGAGATTTCTTTTAAGGGTGGTAGAGCTGTAACACCCCAAATTTTGATTCAAAACCCTAAACCTTGTTCAGAGGGGAATTTAAAAATTTTTGGACGTGTTGCATGTTTTGCAAAAATTCAAATTCAAACTGGAATTCAAATTAAACTCAAAACAGAAAAGAAATGGAAAAAGAAAAAGAGAAAACGGGAAAAAACCGGGCAGTGGGCCGAAACCCGCCAGCCGGCCCAGTTTCCCCCGCGCCAGCCCGCCCCCCCCCCCCCCCCCCCCGCGCGCCGCGATGTCTCTCATGAACAGGTGGGACCCACATGTCATCCCTAACCCTCGCTCGCGCCGACCCCGGACTTTTCCCCCCGAGCGCGCGCGATCTTAACCGATTGAAAACCGCGTCCCTCAGCCGAATTCCGGTCCCAGAAGAATCCAACTTGATCGCAACAGACCCACCGCCCTCCCCCGGCTATAAAAACCCCAGCCCCGATCGGTTTTTCCCACGCGATCGCCGATTTTTACTCCGGTGAGCACCGAGACTTCGCCGGTGAATTCTGGCCGATCTAAGCTCGGAAACTCTGATCTAACTCGCTGGTCTTGATCCACCGCCTCCGGGGAACTTTGCAGGTGTAGAAAACTCGGAGAGTTACGGTGTAAATCCAGCGCCGACGAGCTTCGCCGTGGTTTTGCCTCGGACCTCGCCGCCGATCACTTTCCAGGACCCCCGAGCTCGAGAAAACCCCCGAGGTGAGATCCCTGACCTCCCCTCTACCGGTCTAGGCCATAAGATCACAGTTTTAGGCAGAATTCTCGAGGATCCGAAACTTTCCGGCGAGATCGCCGCTTCCCGCCGCCGTGCGCGGCCGGCAGCGCCGCCCGCGCTCGATCAGAGCGACGTGGCCGCTTGTGCGCCGTTTATTTTAAATCGCACGGTAGACTTTAAAACCCCGCGTACCGGTTCGATGTTATAATCTCAGCCGTCGGTTTAAAATCGGACGGTCCACATCAGCCCCGCGTTATAAAGATTGGAATTCTTACGTGCTACCCCCTGGGGTTCTCTGGAATTGAGAGCTAGCCCCGGAAACTTCAGATCTAGCCCCTGGAACTCCAGAAAATCATGTAAATTCATTTAAAAATCAGTTTTAGCCCCTGGACTTAATAAAAATTAGGAAAAACACCTCTGATAAGTGTAGCTAGACCCCTGGAAATTATGAAAATAATATTATAGACCCTGTAATGGGGTGAATTCATTATTTTAGCCCTGTTTAGAATTTAATCTAGGAAATTGAATATGTAACTAGTGTTTAAAAATTAAAAAGGGGGACAAACATAATTGTCAAAATTTATTAAAAACTTTCTCAGTACTTAGAAAACTTTGGAGTGAGATAAAAATATATTTTTGGGCTGAAATAAATCTGTTTCATTTATTATTCACATTTATTAGTATAGGGACACATTTTTAAGTAAAGAATAGTTATAGAAAAAAAATAGGGAAAATAATTATGAAATAGTCTACATCAGAAGCCAAGGTCAAAATATGTTATTAAATCATTTAGGACCAGAACCTATACTGTTTAGATGATGTGTATTACTAATTTCATAATAAAATACACAATTATGCATAGGAATATAAATCTGAAAATATAGCAACTAGTAAATGATAAATGGAGTTTTTAAAATTCAAAGAGTTCAGTTTAGGGTTGGTAGAAATTCTGAAGGCACATATGGAGAAGAAAAATACTTTTCATACATACTTGGTAGTGAAAAGGTGTAGTAGTTCAATATAAGGAATTTATTTAAAACTGAAACACACATGTATATATATATATATAGTAAGTAAGTATAAATATGGACACTAAAGTAGGAATCATACACATATAAATAAAAGTGTGTGCAAGCCACAGATCAACACACAAAGTAACCACAACACATATAATGGTGAGTGAATTTCATAAATATGAAATGTGTGGTTTGTATAAAGTAGAAGTGTGAACTATGTCTTATGATTGTTGTTTTTCTTTTGCTATGTGTGATGGTATGAAGTAGAACCTGTTCAAGAGCAAGTTAACCCTTTCCAAGATCAGGACTACCCATTTCAGGAGCAGCAAGAAGGAGGCAAGTGTCCTTGACCACTTTGATCCTATGCTAGGATGTGTAGATAGAATTATTTGCATTGTCAAATGAAATATGAAACCCATGCTAGGAAGTTTCCCTAGAATTGCATTACCTTGCTTCCTTGTAGCTTGGGTTGGGATTTATTTTGTCATGTCATTTATATACTTGCATATGCTTAGCCATGCTTAGAATGGGATATTTGGGATATGAGATCATCAGTTTATTTTACCATACTCTTGAATGAGATATTGTGAGTTATGTAGAGGTAGGGATCAAGGCAAGTTGGATGTTTTGGTTGTGTGCTGGGTGCACGAGACTTGGGTTTGTGTTTAGTACTTGCCTGGATCCTAAGGACCGGTTCATGGAGCATGTAACCCGGCTTTACAGTGCCAACCACATGCTGAGATGGGGCAGCTTGGCCAATTAATTAGGTGTATCCCCGGCGTAGTATGGGTGTGTTGGATGGTGCGGGGAATAGGTGTCAGCTGGACTACCATATGAACCGCAAGGCTCAAGAGGGGGCCACTGCAGCGGGGTTGGAGCCTCTTGTATGCTGTTAGGGGTGAAACCTCAGTGGGCCCACGCTCGTCGGGAATCCCTTTGTAAAGGCTTCGTAGTGATCTCCTGGCTGCACACCTGGGAAGTGTGAATGTGGATCGTAGCCACTGGCATAATGGAGGTTCTTTTAGTCCACCCGGCAACGGGGGATGAAATCACTACTTGTGGGTACAGTGCTACAAACTCTGCAGAGTTAAAACTGTCTTGACAGCCGTGCTCACGGTTAAGAGCGGCCTGGACTTATTCATGATTAGAGGATTGATGGTTTTGGAAGTTAAGCGGGGAGCTTAACATTGGAAATGATGTTATGGTTATTGGATTATGATAATGGGTTGGGAGATTGGGACCATTTTACCTCTGTAGTAATGTAGGTGCTTAATAAGCTAAGGTGATAGGTGTTAATTGCGTAGTGCTTTAACCATGAGTTCAACCTCTCCTTGTTCTAGCCATGCATGATATGATTTTCCCACACTTGCTGAGTACCATTGGTACTCAACCTTGCATATTTGTTGGTTTATATTGCTGCTCAGGTCAAGATAATGAGGTGGTGTATAATGACCAAGATTTTGGACCCGAGGAAGGTTTTTAGGTTCATGAAGACCCCGGGCAACGCCTGTGATGGAGCCCTAAAGAATAATATTCCGCTGCTAGTTTATTTACTTGTGCTGAACTTATTATTGTCTATCGAGACATTTACTATGTAAGACTTACTTATATTCGACACCTGGCTTGTAATAAATGATGCTTCACTATTTGTCATCACATGTATGAGAAAATGATCCTGGCATACATGTGATATTCACTTGGTTGTTTCTTCGGAAAAACCGGGTGTGACAGCCAGACCTCGCCCCCTCCGCGGGGGTGAGCTCCGAAGGCTCCATGTGTCCGGTGGGGCCAGAGCTCCTCCTCTCCTCAGAGGAGAGCTCCGGGCTCGACACGTGGCCAGCAGAGCAGCGCTGTCCACCCAGTTCGGTAGGCAGCAGGAGTAAAGGCGCGCCATGCCTTTACCGTACAAGGCATTCAAGACCCGCGCCTTCCCAAGACGCAGAGGTGCGGCGCACGCCAGCAGGCGCCACTGTGACCAGTCACAGTGGAGACAGTCACACAGTGTCAGAAGCTGCAGACCATTGAAGGCAGCGACAAGACACGGACAAGACATGCCCTACCGTCCCTGCCATTCCCAATGGCTGCACGCTACACCTAGCCTGCAGCATGGGAAGGGTGACAGGACGAGGACCTCGACACCAGCGCCAAGACATGGAAGCTGGTAGGAAATCACCCCGGGGCCACCTGTCGGGTCCCCGGGGCCCACCTTGTAAGCCGCCAAAGCCTTGGACTATAAGAGGCTCGGGTAGGCAACGTTAGCAAGGGTTGGCACTCCAGCCATTCGCACCCTTGGCAAGGATTCGAACTCGGTGAACTCGCATCCTGGACATCACTCACCCTCAAGCTCAGGACTCCGGTTCTGAGCAACAAGCAATACAGCGAGCACCTCTGCTCACCGTGGACGTAGGGTTTTACGCTCCGGCCGCCTGAACCACGTAAAACTCGCCGTGTCAAGCTTCTCCTCACTCATCCTAACGCTTAAGCTCTCCGCAAGCGACTAGCCCCTCCGAAAAAGAACCTTCGCGGGCTGCCCAGAGCAGGTCCGGGGGAAGTGTCGACCACACACTTCAATAGCGTGTGAGTGTGCAAGAAGCCTAACGGAGTTCGAACCACTGGAGTGTGAACCCTTTGCAACGTTTCCTACCCGAGCCTTTTATAGTCCAAGGCTCGGGCGGCTTACAAAGTGGGCCCAGGACCCGACAGGTGGTCTTGGGGAGATTGCCTACCATCTACCGTATCTTGCAGTTACACCGGTAGCTGTCTCTAGTGAGAGCTTCTGAGTCTTCGTCTTGCCGCCCTTCCGACGCCGCAAGCTAGGCGTAGTAGTTGATGACGGCAGGGGCGGCAGGGGATGTCTTGTCGGTTTGTTAATTGGTGTAGAGCCTCTGATGCGGCGTGCCAGTCTTCACTGCGATGCGACTGGGCACAATGGCACCTAACAGCGGTGTGCTCCATGAGGGGGCCCGACCCCGATCACAGGGCCGTGCCGCCTCGCCCGAGGAATCGCATTGGGTGGTGCCGTGTTATGCGGCACCAAACAGCACACATATAAGGAACACAGTATTACATAAATAAAAAGCGGAAGCTTACAATTATTCTTTGTAAATAATTTACACAAAATAGCTACAGAGGAAGTCTATAAACAGCTCACGATGAATATCTAAGAAGCACTCGAGAAGAGATCCAGCCCGCGGACTCCTCTCGCTAGCAACACGGAGACATGGCAGCGGCTAGGTTCTCCAAGTGTGACATGACTCGGAAGTTCCCGAGTCTCAACGGACAACCTGCTTTATAGCGTCGAAGTTTACCTGCAAAACCACTTATATAGCAAGAGTGAGCACAAAGGCTGAGCAAGACATAACCGTCTCTCCTAAGACATGAAACTCTAGCTGAAAGTAACCTAAGACCTAATCCTGTCATTTGCGAAAAGACTCGCCTACGAGTTCATCCTTATCTTTCAGATTTTAGCCATAATAGTAGTGATCTTGTGCCCAGCAACATTGGAACTCCACAATCAAACAAGAAACGCTTCATTCCAATGTTACTTGTCCCAAGGTGGAAAAATAACTTTAATTTGCTCTATTTCTACTTGAAACATGGTTTTCATTCAACTTAACATCGGCATAGCAGCAATTATACTGTTTGCAAACTGTTTCCACACAAGTTGATTACTACGTCACAACATGGGAGCAAGCGGTACTCAATAACCGCGAGGGACGGTGATTCGAATCAAACACTACCCAGATAACTCGACACATATGCCCGCCTCTGAAGACCCAAATTTGGCGTCCTTCATTACGTCGTATGTGGCAACCTTTCTCAGGACACTAAACTGTAGAACCGGTCGCGCCGTCTCGGGCTCATAGGTCTAACGAGACGATGCGGTATGGCTCTACAATCCAGTGAACCTGGTACATCGGTTTCCTGGTTCCCATATATCAGTAAGCATCCGGTACACAACTCAATACTTGCTCCTGGACGTGGCACACGCATCGGTCCTTAACCGACACAGGCAGAGCTACTCGACCAAGACCTCGTCTTGTCGCTGCCTAACCCCTCTGCCCGGTCTCTTCTTTAGAAATGTAAACTTTAGTTTGCTCTCTTTCCCAACGATCCTTATGAAATTCTGGACTATAGCTCGCGAGTAGATTCCAACTACTCGTCTTCTACCGGATGCACTAGTCTATTTAGCATGGCCTTATTCTACAACGATGACACAATTCTACCCTTGACCTCAGGGTTCATTTTTGGTTATGCAAGTGGGGTATAAAACATCCTTGACCTAATGCATATACAAACTTGACCATTAGTAGTGAACAAAAGGAAAACTTTAAAAACAACTTTAGTGCAAACCGGGGCTTGCCTTGGTTTTGCAGGTGACTTAAGTCAGATAAGATGAAGTTAGTTGCTGATGATGACTTGAAGCTTAATCCTTGCCTTCTTGCTCCTTGATCAAATCTTCACTTATCCACGTTTAATCACTACATGTTATGAGTATTCATACGTGTTTAATTATAAAACTTTTGCTAACAAGTGTTAAAGACAAGTTTAAAACTGGAACTCAGTTTAAGAATTTAAAATGACACTGGGGTGGTGGTTTGGGTGTGTGTTTAAGCACTATCATCAAGTGATGAGTGGGGTTTCATCACTTGGGTGGGGATCAACTAATGGTTGAACAGAACACTAATGATCCAGGGCTCCAATGGAGCTGGAAATTTTCTTGGGGGTTCCTTGTCACAAGAAAGTCTCCTGGACCAAAATTCAGAACATTTCACTAAGTGGATCACCCAGAACAATCCCCTAAGCATTTAGGCAAAGAGGAATTAATTCTGAATAAATTTGCACTTTCATGCAAATTCATGTGAACTAAAATTACATACATGGCTCAGAATGTATGCCTGAATTTTCCAAGTATTTTTGGAGCTAAGGAATGGCTAGAACTGAATTTCCATGTCTTGGAAATTCTCTGAAAATGTTTCTGTATTCATTTGAATACAGAAATTTAAAATCTGAATTACCCTAAATAAATCATCTCCAAATGCGCTGAAACTTTTACAGGAGTCTCCTAATATCCTAAAGAATATTCTGGCAAATTTTGGGGACTTTTGGATGAACCAAATTCCCTCAAAAATTCTTTTGCTAAAAAGTTTTAAAGAATTCTCCAGAATTTCCTATTGCTTTTCATACAAGTTGGGTTGCATATTGGGAGAGGGGTTTTCATCCTGAATCCAACCAAATTTGAATCACTAAATTTGGAGCTCCCTAGCAAAAGTTATGCAGTTCCAAAGTTTGAACTGAATTTGGACTTCAAATTAATCACAGAATTGTTTAAACTCTGACTGCGGGCCCCTCGTACACGTGTTAACCGCGGGAACTATGCCACACGGGGTCACAGACTTTTTCTCGCGTCGTCACAGCTTGATCCAGTGCCACAGAGGATCCGCACCTTTATCTTCAGCCGCTGATGAGTGGGGCCGGAGGGGTCTTCTTCTTCCTCCCGCTCCCGCACCTTCCCCTTGCCGGCGCTCCACTGGAGCTCGCCGGACCCGGCTTCCCGGCCGCCCCTCGGCCGGAGACTCGCCGCCTGGGGGTTTTCAGGGTCGGGGAACATGTCTACGGGGTTGGCTCGGGCTGCCAGCGGCCAGAAGTAGGCCGGCGACGTGCGCACACCTCGGTGAGACTTCGGCGCCGTGGCACGTGCACCCTAGCCCGCCAAAAGTTCGGTGGACTCGCTCTAAAGCAGCAGTGGAGGTCAGGCCAACTCGGCACGGCCTCAAACTGGCTCAGAAACGGCGGCAACTGGGGGTTCACCGTGCGCCCGAGACTTCTTTTACGGTGGAGCTCGGAAAATCTAGAATTTGTGCAGTCTACGTGCGTTTTTCCAGCTAAGGTTGTGAAGGGCTAATGATCGCCGACTAGTGGCGGTCCTGTGTGCAAGAATTGACGAGCTAAGAATCAGTTCGTGCCCGCCGGGGAACTTTCTTCAAATTCGTGCTCTGTGGATCATGCCACGGCTTGAGCTTCAGGGACGAGCATCAGGGGATCCTAGCGCGTCGGAGGGGGCTCTCGTTCGGGCTTGAAAGTTCCTGGTGTAGGCTGTCATCGCGAGCCCGTTCGGGTTTTCGCTCTCGGTCAGCACATGAACGCAGGGTTCTTGGTCGGGGCAGCCGAAAACTTCCCGGGTTTGTGCCGACAGAGCAGAGGGAAGTCCCCGGGTGTCGATTTTTGTCTTTTGAGGCGCTGTGGCACGAGCCTGGCGGTCTCCCGATCAAGGACTCGAGGCGGCTACGAGCGGCGGCCCGATTTTCTTTCTTGCATGGTGAAGAAACAGCGAACGGGGACTCGATCACTCGGGGATGGATCACGCCGAGAGTTAAGGCGCCACGAGCAGCTCTCCAGCGTGCTGCTTCGGTGAGGAGGTGGCGTCGGCCCCAGCCCTCGGTGTCGCCCTCGCTGGTTCTGCTGCTGAGCGAAACAGGGAGGGGAAACTTAGGCAGTAAGTTAGGCCCTCTCCTCTCAATGACCAGTGGGGCCCACAGCCCCCTCTGCCCCAAAATATCTCCAACTTTTTGACACATTGTAAATTCATCTATGAAGTATCCAACAAAAGCCATTTTGACATTTGACAATTTGTGCCAATGTTTCAAGTTTAAATTCAAATTTGGATGAAATTTACAAGTTCCTTTGACATTCATATCAAAGCCCCTCCAAATTTGCTCAAAACTTGGCTCCCTTATAATTTGGACCTAAGGAATTCAATTATGTCCTCTGATCTTTGAGTTGGCTGTTGCAAATACAACTTCTCAAACAACAGTTTGAATTTCCTCTTTTAAAAATGCTCTTCTTCTTTTTGAAGTGACCCTCTCAATTCTAACTGAATTCAAAGTTTTATTGCACATGCCACACTTTTATGAGTAACATAAAAGTTTTTGTAAGTCCCATTTCTTGTATTCAAACTCAGCTTTATTCATAGCCCAAGTTTCTATTTACAAGTTTTGGGACTTTTACATTCCTCCCCCCTTAAAAAGAATCTCGTACCGAGATTCGTGATTAAAGACAAAGTGGAGAGGACAACTACTACATATAAGCCTCTAACAACTCCGGATGATTGCGTTGCAAATACTCCTTGCTTTCCCATGTAGCTTTGTCGGACGTGTGATTTTCCCATAGCACCTTGAAAAATCGCAATGTCCGGTTCCTGGTTTCGCGAGTCTTTTCATCAATTATCCGGGATGGATGCTCAACATAAGTGAGGTCCGGCTTCAAATCTGCTATGTCTCCCGTGATAATCTCCATTGGAACTTTCAAACAGTTCCGCAACTGAGATATGTGGAAGACATTATGAATTCCGGCTAAGGCTACCGGTAGTTCCAAACGGTATGCCACGGGTCCACACCTTTCAATGATGACGAAGGGACCGATGAAACGCGGAGCTAATTTCCCTTTCACTCCGAATCGGTGAATGCCCTTCATAGACGATACGTGGAGGTATACGTGGTCTCCAACTTTAAAGTTCAGAGGACGACGTCTCTTATCCGCATAGCTCTTTTGCCTGGACTGAGCCGCTTTAAGATTTTCCTGAATAAGCATCACTCGCTCTTCAGCCTCATTCACGAGATCAATCCCGTAAATAACTCTCTCGCCGGATTCACACCAGTTCAAGGGTGTGCAGCACTTCAGGCCGTAGAGAGCTTCATAAGGCGCCATTTTGATACTTGATTGATACCCGTTGTTATATGAGAACTCTACCAACGGTAATGATCATCCCAGCTCTTACTGTGATGGATGGCACATGCTCTCAACATATCTTCAAGTATTTGATTCACCCTCTTAGTTTGCCCATCGGTTTGAGGGTGATACGCGGAGCTTCGAATCAACTTAGTTCCCAAGGAGGTGTGTAGCTGTTCCCAGAAGCGGGACACGAACAGTGATCCTCTGTCGGAGACAATGGTACGGGGAACTCCATACAAGCAAAAGATTCGTGCTATGTACAACTCCGCATACTTTTTGGTGCTGTATTTAGTACGCACCGGAATGAAGCATGCTGATTTGGTTAACCAATCCACGATTACCCAAATCGAATCATGCTTATTAGCTGTGAGAGGTAGTCCAACAATGAAGTCCATACTAATATCCTCCCACTTCCATGCCGGAACGCTTAACGGTTGTAAGGTTCCCGCTTTCTTCATGTGGTCGGCTTTAACTCGCCGACACGTATCACATTCTGATACGTATTTAGAAACTTCTCTCTTCATCCGGGTCCACCAAAATTTAGTCCTCAATTCTTGATACATCTTGTTGCTGCCCGGATGAATAGAAAGTTTGGACAAGTGAGCCTCATCCAAAATTTTCTTCCGCACCCTCATATCACGGGGTACGACTATCCGGTCCTTGAACCATAGGGTGTCTTCATCATCTAACCGGAAACATTTCATCTCCCCGTTCTTCAACCTCCTTTTGATATGAGCCATGCCCTTGTCTTTATTTTGAGCTTTCATAACCTCCTCTCTTATTGTAGGTATGAGAGCCAGATTATGTAAAGCTCCATATGGAACCAAGTAGAGACTTGGTTCTTCCTCCTCTAGCGGCGTAATGGTCAGGTTATGAATATGAGACTTCCGGCTGAGTGCATCGGCAACCACATTTGCCTTTCCCGGATGATAATGAATTTCAATCTCATAGTCCTTGATCAGCTCCAACCATCGCCGTTGTCGCATATTCAACTCTTTCTGAGTGAATATGTACTTCAAACTTTTGTGGTCGGTGTAGAGATGAACCAGATTTCCCAATAGGTAATGTCTCCACATCTTCAAAGCTAGTACCACGGCAGCAAGCTCGAGATAATGAGTTGGATACTGTTGCTCATGATTCCGTAATTGCCCTGATCCATATGCGACCACGCGTCCTCCTTGCATGAGTACACAACCAAGTCCGATGGGGGACACATCACAATAAACATCAAATGGCTTGGTTGTATCCGGTTGAGCTAGAACCGGGGCTGTTGTGAGGTGTTTCACCCACGCTTGAAAAGCTTCCTCACATGGCTTGCTCCAATCATATTTGACGCCCTTCTTCAGTAGCTCCGTCATAGGTTTGGAGATTTTTGAGAAGCTCGGGATGAACCTCCGATAATATCCCACCAAACCTATGAAGCTACGAACTTCATGGACTGATGTTGGAGACTTCCATTTCAGCACTTGTTCAATCTTGCTTGGATCAACAGCAATGCCTTCTGCTGAAATAATGTGCCCAAGAAATGGCACTTGGTTGATCCAGAATTCACATTTACTAAACTTTGCATAGAGCTTGTGATCTCTTAAGCGTTGAAGCACAATATGCAAATGTTTAATGTGTTCCTCTTCTGATTTGGAATAGACCAAGATGTCGTCGATGAATACCACAACGAACTGATCCAGCTCCGTCATGAACACCGAGTTTATAAGATACATAAAGTGAGCCGGAGCATTGGTCAATCCAAATGACATGACAAGATACTCATAGAGTCCATATCTTGTCGAGAATGCTGTTTTCGGGACATCTTCCGCTCGGATCTTGATTTGATGATATCCCGACATTAAGTCCGTCTTAGAGAAGACTTTAGAACCCAGTAGCTGATCAAATATGATATCAATTCTTGGTAGTTGATACTTGTTATTTATTGTCACAGCATTTAAAGGACGATAATCGACGCATAGCCTCAGCGTCTCATCCTTCTTCTTCACAAATAAAGCTGAGCAACCCCATGGTGATGAACTTGGACGAATAAACACCATGTCCATCAGATCATTGAGTTGCTCCTTCAGCTCGGCTAATTCATTCGGAGCCATTTTGTATGGTCTCCGAGAGATCGGCGTGGTTCCCGGTATCAACTCTATTTTGAATTCCACCTCGCGCTCAGGTGGTAAGCCTGGAAGATCTTCGGGAAACACGTCCGGATATTCACGGACTACCGGAATGTCTTCTAATTTGCATACCTCGGCATTACATACTTCCGGGTCTTTGGAAACCGCTTCGCCGAGGTATAATGTTTGACGCCCGTGAAGTGGAGAGTCCAAGTGAACAATCCTGTTCTCGATGTCCAGGACCGCCTTATGGAAGGTCAACCATGATATTCCCAATATGGCATTGATTCCCTGGTCTTCGAGAATGATGAGGGTGGTAGGATAAATTTTCCCACCCAAACAAAGGGGTGCTCGAGAGACGACTTCATTAGTTGATATGTCTCCACCTGGCGAATGAATAAGGTAAGAACCTTTTGTGATAGTGGTGGAGATCTGATCCTGGATCACCGTCGCCCTGCTAATGAAGTGATGTGTCGCACCAGAGTCGAATAAAATGACAACCGGCTTGTCATTTAAGGTGAACCTGCCGGCAGGAACAGGTCCTCCCTTTGGCAGATCATCGACTGACACATAATTGACCGTTCCCACTTTTGACATAGCTTTTCTGGGCTGCCCAAGATCACTTTTTGGATCTGGACCCGCAGACATAACGTTGCTGCTCGGTTCAGTTGCTTCATTGACATTAAGCTCATTGTCAACCTGAAGTGGGACAGCACTTGGTTCAGCTGAGAAATCACCATGTTCATCTTCAACCTCTTGAGAGCAATAATATTCTGGTGCACATTGTTGATACTGAGGTGCATGAGAAACAAGTTGCTGCTGCGGTGGAGGTGAATAAGACCTCTGTGGAGTAGAAGAGTCGTCACACTCCCAGAATGATTGCACCTCTTGTGGAATCTCTCGACCGGAAGGTGAACGGATTACCAACCGATACATCTGAGGTAGATGATTGTCTTTGTCCTGTGATGAGTCCCTCTCCCTCTTTTATTTGAGGTAGAGGTTGGAATAATATTCTTGAGCGATAGCACAGCTCACAAACTCATCAAAATTCTCTTGGCTAACTTGAGCCAATTCACATCGCAGCCTAGCAGTCAGCCCTCGATAAAAATGATAACTCCTCATGGATGGTGATTTCACATAGTCAGGGGCATATTGAGCTAAGCGATTGAATTCCTTCGCATACTCAATAACACTCATGTCCCCTTGCTTCAGACTCCAGAACTCATCCAGACTGGTTTGCATTATGCCCACAGGAATGAAACGAGCACAAAATGCAGCCTGGAACTCCTTCCATGTGACACGGTGCCCTGCTGGTTAGACAGCAAGGTACTCTGCCCACCATGCTCCAGCAAAGCCGTGAAGCTGCTGAGCGGCAAATAGGGTCTTCACAAATTCATCACATTGGATCAACCCAAACTTGGACTCAATGACACGTAACCAGTGATTTGCTTCACAATGGTCAGCCGACTCAGAGAATACTGGCGGTTGTGTAGCCAAGAAATCCAGGTACGTGCTCTGGGTTGGCATGTGACGTTGAGCTTCTCGATTTATGCCTTGCTGAACTAGAGTTTGGAGAGTTTCATTCATCTTCGCCATAATCTCAGCCAATCCAGTTGGCGATGGCTCTTGTGATGAAGTCGAGTCATTCCCACCTCAACTTGAACCTCCAATCTCCATTTGAGAGTGTGCGCGTACCATACTGCAAGAAACAAAATTTTGAGTCAATCAAAATTCTATCTCAGTAGTAAGTAAAGATAAGTAAAACATGAATATGTCATGAACTTTATGTGAGCATAACCACATTCATGTTTAAACAAATCTTAAGTACGCTAAACTAATCAGCTGAACTACCCTGACCAGTTCACACAAACTCCAAATTTTTACTCAAGTTATCAACAGATTCATGACTTAAGTGCAATATCAAAGTTTTAGTAAACTTCAGTAGCCTTCCAACAAGTACTCATAAGCTCCTTAAGGATTTTTCTACAGTATGTTATGATTTAAAAACAGAAAGTCCAGAGAGGTTTTTGCTACTGTCCTGGTTCTGAACAGTTTGCCTTCAACTGGACTTTTCATCCACTTAACGTGTGATTTTGCTCTGGTGGTCTAAAAAGAAGTTGTAGAGCACTTGAAAATCTTTCTAGAACTGTATCATACACCTTATTTGGGTCAAGCTACTGAGAGTTATGCTCTGTTAAAGTCCGGCAAGAATTTCTGCCAGAAACAGAGCACTCTGTTTTTGAAAACATTGATACCTAGTTATACTCTCATTTGAATCTTAGCTCAAAATAAGAGTTCAGTAGCTACTACTTGTTTCAAACTTCCATTTTTTTGTTGAAAGTTAGTTCAAGAATCATTTCTTCATAGGGAATAGGTTATTAAGTGTAGTACGATGTCGATGCACCATAAGACTCATGTCGGTACTACGTTACCTCACCAAAGGAAAATCCTAACTGGATTACACCGGCATATACGTATGATCAGTGGCACTAAGACGGTATCTCGCACACGTGTACTACACGGGATACGTACGTGGTTAGTACCTGCAGAAAAACACTCAATAGTGGTGCACTCAAAGGTTTGTTTCATTTCAGGCAGTTCCATATTTGAAAGTAAATACAAACGCCCGTATCATTGTCATACAGGCGTCCTTGAGTTAAGCCACGTCTCAAGGCACGTGATCATGTTTCAACACCACACGACGGGGAACCCGAGTATGTCATGAACGGGTCGTCACGGTTGGGAATGTTATCAACCCAACGGATACCACCTACTGCCCTGCAGGGCACGCCGATGGCAAGCGCTGCGTATGTCCTCCTGGGCTATTTCCAGACGAACACACTATCGTGTTACTGACCACACGATGGGGTCTCCACCTACTTGCCTAATGCACGCTAGGGATCAGCATTTCATATGAACTCAGGAACATGAAGAGTCCAAGAGTTTCATATTAACATCTCACACCAAGCTGTGAGATCTAGCCCTGAACCACTTTCCTCATCAGGGGAGCTAACCGAAATTGAGCCGCTTCCGGTGGCGTTCCTTACCATGTTTACCTGAGCGTAGGGGTGTCGTTACATAATAAATATTCAGAATTAAAACACATATGTTAGTCTTGCCACTTTAAATAACTACACTACTATAGTCCTTATGTGGGCCTAATATCGTTTCCTCACCGTATCCTAAGTTTTTGTCGTAATACCATCCTTATTCCGTGCGCTATTACCAATGTGGCTCTGATACCACGCTGAGGGGGCCCGACCCAGATCACAGGGCCGTGCCGCCTCGCCCGAGGAATTGCATTGGGTGGTGCCGTGTTATGCGGCACCCAACAGCACACATATAAGGAACACAGTATTACATAAATCAAAAGTGGAAGCTTACAATTATTTTTTGTAAATAATTTACCCAAAATAGCTACAGCGGAAGTCTATAAACAGCTCACGGTGAATATCTAAGAAGCACTCGAGAAGAGATCCAGCCCGCGGACTCCTCTCGCTAGCAACACGAAGACATGGCAGCGGCTAGGTTCTCCAAGTGTGACATGACTCGGAAGTTCCCGAGTCTCACAGGACAACCTGCTTTATAGCGTCGAAGTTTACCTGCAAAACCACTTATATAGCAAGAGTGAGCACAAAGGCTCAGCAAGACTTAACCGTCTCTCCTAAGACATGAAACTCTAGATGAAAGTAACCTAAGACCTAATCCTGTAATTTGCGAAAAGACTCGCCTACGAGTTCATCCTTATCGTTCAGATTTTAGCCATAATAGTAGTGACCTTGTGCCCAGCAACATTGGAACTCCACAATCAAACAAGAAACGCTTCATTCCAATGTTACTTGTCCCAAGGTGGAAAAATAACTTTAGTTTGCTCTATTTCTACTTCAAACATGGTTTTCATGCAACTTAACATCGGCATAGCAGCAATTATACTGTTTGCAAACTGTTTCCACACAAGTTGATTACTACGTCACAACATGGGAGCAAGCATTACTCAATAACCGCGAGGGACGGTGATTCGAATCAAACACTACCCGGATAACTCGACACATACGCCTGCCTCTGAAGACCCAAATCTGGCGTCCTTCATTACGTCGTATGTGGCAATCTTTCTCAGGACACTAAACTGTATAACCGGTCGCGCCGTATCGGGCTCACAGGTCTAACGAGACGATGTGGTATGCCTCTACAATCCAGTGAACCTGGTACATCGGTTTCCTTATTCCCATATATCAGTAAGCATCCGGTACACAACTCAATACTTGCTCCTGGACGCGGCACACGCATCGGTCCTTAACCGACACAGGCAGAGCTACTCGACCAAGACCTCGTCTTGTCGCTGCCTAACCCCTCTGCCCGGTCTCATCTTTAGAAATGTAAACTTTAGTTTGCTCTCTTTCCCAACCATCCTTATGAAATTATGGAATATAGCTCGCGAGTAGATTCCAACTACTCGTCTTCTACCGGATGCCCTAGTCTATTTAGCATGGCCTTATTCTACAACGATGACACAATTCTGCCCTCGACCTCAGGGTTCATTTTTGGTTATGCAAGTGGGGTATAAAACATCCTTGACCTAATGCACATACAAACTTGACGATTAGTAGTGAACAAAAGGAAAACTTTAAAAACAACTTAAGTGCAAACCGGGGCTTTCCTTGGTTTTGCAGGTGACTTAAGTCAGATAAGATGAAGTCAGTTGCTGATGATGACTTGAAGCTTAATCCTTCATTCTTGCTCCTTGATCAAATCTTCACTTATCCATGTTTAATCACTACATGTTATGAGTATGCATACATGTTTAATTATAAAACTTTTGCTAACAAGTGTTAAAGACAAGTTTAAAACTGGAACTCTGTTTAAGAATTTAAAATGACACTGGGGTGGTGGTTTGGGTGTGTGTTTAAGCACTATCATCAAGTGATAAGTGGGGTTCATTACTTGGGTGGGGATCAACTAATGGTTGAACAGAACACTAATGATCCAGGGCTCCAATGGAGCTGGAAATTTTCTTGGGGGTTCCTTGTCACAAGAAAGTCTCCTGGACCAAAATTCAGAACATTTCACTAAGTGGATCACCCAGAACAATCCCCTAAGCATTTAGGCAAAGAGGAATTAATTCTGAATAAATTTGCACTTTCATGCAAATTCAACTGAACTACAATTCCATACATGGCTCAGAATGTATGCCTTAATTTTCCTAGTATTTTTGGAGCTAAGGAATGGCTAGAACTGAATTTCCAAGTCTTGGAAATTCTCTGAAAATGTTTCTGTATTCAATTGAATTCAGAAACTTAAAATCAGAATTACCCTAACTAAATCAACTCCAAATGAGCTGAACCTTTTACAGGAGTCTCCTAATATCCTAAAGAATATTCTGGCAAAATTTGGGGATTTTTGGATGAACCAAATTCCCTCAAATATTCTTTTGCTAAAAAGATTTAAAGAATTCTCCAGAATTTCCTATTGCTTTTCATACAAATTGGGTTGCATATTGGGAGAGGGTTTTTCATCCTGAATCCAACCCAATTTGAATCACTAAATTTGGAGCTCCCTAGCAAAAGTTATGCAGTTCCAAAGTTTGAACTGAATTTGGACTTCAAATTAATCACATAATTGTTTAAACTCTGACTGCGGGCCCCTCGTACACGTGTCAACCGCGGGAACTATGCCACACGGGGTCACAGACTTTTTCTCGCGTCGTCACAGCTTGATACAGGGCCACAGAGGATCCGCACCTTTATCTTCAGCCGCTGACGAGTGGGGCCGGAGGGGTCTTCTTCTTCCTCCGGCTCTCGCACCTCCCCCTCGCCGGCGCTCCACTGGAGCTCGCTGGACCTGGCTTCCCGGCTTCCCCTCGGCCGGAGACTCGCCGCCTGGGGGTTTTCATTGTCGGGGAACATGTGTACGGGGTTGGCTCGGGCTGCCAGCGGCCGGAAGTAGGCCGGCGACGTGCGCACACCTCGGTGAGACTTCGGCGACGTGGCACCTGCACCCTAGCCCGCCAAAAGTTCGACGGACTCACTCTAAAGCAGCAGTGGAGGTCAGGCCAACTCGGCACAGCCTCAAAATGGCTCAGAAACGGCAGCAACTGGGGGTTCACCGTGCGCCCGAGACTTCTTTCACGGTGGAGCTCGGAAAATCTAGAATTTGTGCAGTCTACGTGCGTTTTTCCAGCTAGGGTTGTGAAGGGCTAATGATCGCTGACTAGTGGTGGTCTTGTGTGCAAGAATTGACGAGCTAAGAATCAGGGTAGCGGGTGAATTTGAAGTTACCATGCTGGGAGGTCAGTTCGTGCCCGCCGGGGAACTTTCTTCAAATTCGCGCTCTGTAGATCACGTCACGGCTTGAGCTTCGGGGACGAGCATCAGGGGATCCTAGCGCGTCCGAGGGGGCTCTCGTTCGGGCTTGAAAGTGCCTGGTGTAGGCTGTCCGCGCGAGCCCGTTCGGGTTTTTGCTCTCGGTCAGCACATGAACGCAGGGTTCTTGGTCGGGGCAGCCGAAAACTTCTTGGGTTTGTGCCGAGAGAGCAGAGGGAAGTCCCCTGGTGTCGATTTTTGGCTTTTGAGGCGCTGTGGCACGAGCCTGGCGGTCTCCCGATCAAGGACTCGAGGCGGCTACGTGCGGCGGCCCGATTTTTTTTCTTGCGCGGGGAAGAAACAGTGAACGGGGACTCGATCACTCGGGGATGGATCACGCTGAGAGTTAAGGCGCCACGAGCAGCTCTCCAGCGTGCTGCTTCGGTGAGGAGGTGGCGTCGGCCGCAGCCCTCGGTGCCGCCCTCGCTGGTTCTGCAGCTGAGCGGAACAGGGAGGGGAAACTTAGGCAGTAAGTTAGGCCCCCTCCTCTCAATGACCAGTGGGGCCCACAGCCCCCTCTGCCCCAAAATATCTCCAACTTTTTTACACATTGTAAATTCATCTATGAAGGATCCAAATCCAAAATCCATTTTGACATTTGACAATTTGTGCCACAGTTTCAAGTTTAAATTCAAATTTGGATGAAATTTACAAGTTCCTTTGACATTCATATCAAAGCCCCTCCAAATTTGCTCAAAACATGGATACCTCATAATTTGGACCTGAGGAATTCAAATTTGTCCTCTGATCTTTGAGTTGGCTGTTGCAAATACAACTTCTGAAACAACAGTTTGAATTTTCTCTTTTGAAAATGCTCTTCTTCTTATTGAAGTGACCCCCTCAATTCAAACTGAATTCAAAGTTTTATTGCACATGCCACACTTTCATGAGTAACACAAAAGTTTTTGTAAGTCCCATTTCTTGTATTAAAACTCAACTTTATTCATAGCCCAAGTTTTCTATTTACATGTTTTGGCACTTTTACACTCCGCGTATCCGCGCCTTGGGAAGGCGAGGGTCTTGAATACCTTGTACGGACAAGGTATGGCGTGTCTTTACTCTTGCTGCCTACCGCGTGGGGGCAGATAGCGCTGTCCTGCTGGCCACGTGGCGGGCCCAGAGATCTCCTCTAAGGAGAGGGAGGTCCGGCCCCGCTGGACACGTAGATCCTTCGGGGCTCTGCTGGCCATGTGGTGGGCCCGAAGCTCTCCTCTGAGGAGAGGGAGGTCCGGCCCTGCTGGACTCGTGGAGCCTTCGGAGCTCTCCCTGCGGAGAAGGGAGGTCCGGCTCTGCTGGCCACGTGGCGGGCCCGGAGCTTTCCTCTAAGGAGAGGGAGGTCTGGCCCCGCTTGGACACGTGGAGCCTTTAGAGCTCTCCCTGCGGAGAAGGGAGGTACGGCTCTGCTGGCCACGTGGCGGGCCCGGAGCTTTCCTCTGAGGAGAGGGAGGTACGGCCCCGCTTGGACACGTGGAGCCTTCGGAGCTCTCCCTGCGGAGAAGGGAGGTCCGGCTCTGCCGGCCACGCGGCGGGCCCGGAGCCCTCCTCTGAGGAGAGGGAGGTCCGGCCCCACAGGACACGTGGGGCTTTCGGAGCATGCCCCTGCGGAAGGGGCAAAGTCCTTAGGCGATTTCCCCTGTGTGCGGGGGTACCCCATATTGAGGGTACCGAAAGCGCGGGTCTTGAATACCTTGTACGGGCAAGGTATGGCACGTCTTTACTCTTTCTGCCTACCACGCGGGGGCAGGTAGTGCTGTTTTGCTGGCCACGTGGTAGGCCCAGAGCTCTCCTCTTAGGAGAGGGAGGTCCGGCCCCGCTGGACACGTGGAGCCTTCGGAGCTCTCCCCGCGGAAGGGGGATGTTCGGCTCTGCTGGCCACGTGGCGGGCCCGGAGCTCTTCTCTAAGGAGAGGGAGGTCCGGACCCGCTGGACATGTGGAGCCTTCGGAGCTCTACCCGTGGAGGGGGGAGGTCTGGCTCTGCTGGCCACATGGCGGGCCCGGAGCTCTCCTCTGAGGAGAGGGAGGTCCGGCCCTGCTGGACACGTGGAGCCTTCGGAGCTCTCCCTGCGGAGAATGGAGGTCCGGCTCTGCCGACCATGTGGCGGGCCCGGAGCCTTCCTCTGAGTAGAGGGTGGTCCGCCCCCGTCAGGACACGTGGGGCTTTCGGAGCTAGCCCCTGCGGAGGGGGCAAAGTCCTTACGCGATTTCCCCTGTGCGCGGGGGTACCCCATATTGAGGGTACCGACAACGTGCTATGCACAAAACCTTTGGAGAGCTAATAAGAGACTTAGTTGAGGTGTATGTCGATGACATCGTTGTCAAAGTCAGACAGAGCACATCCTTGTTAGATAACCTAGCTATAGTCTTTGACAAGGTGCGCTCCACGTGCACTAAGCTAAACCGGACAAGTGCGTGTTCGGTGTATCCTATGGCAATCTCCTCAGATTCCTGGTCTCACACCGAGGGATCGAAGCAAACCTAGAGAAGATCAAGGCCATCGAGTTGATGCGGCCCCCGGCCTGCATCAAGGATGTCCAGAAGTTCACCGGATGCCTAGCTGGTCTGAGTCGGTTCATACCGAGGCTGGCAGAGCGGGCTCTCCCCTTCTTCAAGCTCCTGTGCAAATCCGGTCCATTCGCTTTGACCGACGAAGCAGAAGAAGCATTCCAGGAGTTGAAGCAGCTCCTAACGATGCTACCCATCATGGTAGCCCCAGAGCCCGGAGAGCACCTGCTGCTCTACATCGCGGCGACAACAGAGGTGGGGAGCATGATCCTCGTCGCAGAGCGGCCAGACCCCTCATCACCACAACCTGCTCCGGCAGCATCAGACAAGCACCAGGAGATCCCAGTGGTCCAAGACGACCTCCCGGAGGTCCAAGGAGACTTCCCGGAAGCTCAAGACGACGCCCCGGAGGTCCAAGACAACCTCCCGGAGATCCAAGAAGACCTCCCGAAGGTTCAAGGGGACTTCCCGGAGGTCCAAGACGGCCAAGAAGCCTCTGGGTCCCAGCCCCCGGAGGATGCCCAGGGCCTGTCTTCCTCCTATCGGCCTGAGCCAATGGAGGAAGACACCTTGGGTCCCCCAGAGAAGACCCGAACCATCCAGAGCCCCGTCTACTACATCAGCGAAGTCCTCCACGACGCCAAGACAAGATACTGTAAAACCCCAAAAATCTTGTTAAGAACCTAAATCATGTTAAGAGGGGAATTTAAAATTTTTTGGACGTGTTGCATGTTTTGCAAAAATTCAAATTCAAACTGGAATTCAAATTAAACTCAAAACAGAAAAGAAATAGAAAAAGAAAAAGGAAAACGGAAAAAAACCGGTCAGCGGGCCGAAACCCACCAGCCGGCCCAACCAGCCCCGCGCCAGCCCGCAGCCGCGCGCGCCTCTTCCTCCCACTGACAGGCGGGGCCTGCCAGCCCTTCTTCTACCTCGCGCCGCGCCGGGACTCTCTCACCCCGAATCCAAACCAACCCGGATTTCTGAGAATCCCAGCCGAATTTCGATCGGGGGCAACGCAAACTCGATCTAAACCACCCTGCCGCCCTCCCCCGTCTATAAAAACCCCGACCTCGTTCTGTTTTTCCATGCGATCCGCCGTTTTTACTCCGGTGAGAACCCGAGCCTTCTCCGGCGAATTCTGGCCGATCTACGCTCGGAAATTCCGATCTAATACGCTGGTCTTGATCCACCGCCTCCGGGGAACCTCGCTGGTGTAGAAAACGCGGTGGTTTGCGGTTCAAACACAGTGCCGACGAGCCTCGCCGTGGTTTCACTTCGGACCTCGTCGCCGACCGCCTTCCAGAACCTCCGAGCTCAAGAAAACCCCCGAGGTGAGATCCCCGACCTCTCCTCCACCGATTTATGCCATAAGATCACAGTTCTAGGAAGAATTCTCGAAGATCCGAAAGTCTCCGGCGAGATCGCCGCTTCCCGCCGCCGTGGGCCGCGTACCGGTTCGACGTTATAATCTCAGCCGTCTGTTTTAAATCGGACGGTCCACGTCAGCCCCGCGCTATAAAGACTGGAAATCTTACGTGCTACCCCCTGGGGTTCTCGGGAAATAAGAGCTAGCCCCAGAAACTTCTGATCTAGCCCCTGGAACTTCAGAAAATCATGTAAATTCATTTAAAAATCAGTTTTAGCCCCTAGACTTAATAAAAATTAGGAAAAAACTCCTCTGTTATGTATAGCTAGACCCCTGAAAATTGTTAAAATAATATTATAGACCGTGTAGTGGGGTGAGTTTACCTTTTTAGCCCTGTTTAATATTTAATTTAGGAAAATTGAATATGTGGCTAGTGTTTAAAATTTAAAAAGTGGGACAAACATATTGTCATAATTAAATTAAAAACTTTCTCAGTATTTAGAAAACTTTGGAGTGAGATAAAAATATATTTTGGGCTGAAACAAATCTGTTTAATTTATTATTCACATTTAGGGACACATTTTTAAGTAAAGAATAGTTCTGGAAAATAGGGAAAATAATTGTAAAATAGTTTAACTTAGAGGAAAAGGTCAAAAATATATTAGTAAATATTTTAGATCAGAACCTATTCTGCTTAGATGATGTGTCTTGTTATTTTCATAATAAAGTTCACATTTAGGTATAGGAAATAAATCTGAAAATATAGCAACTAGTAAATGATAAATGGAGTTCTAAAATCCAAAGAATTCAGTTTAGGGTTGGTGGAAATTCTGAATACACATATGGAGAAGGAAAATACCTTTCATGCATACTTGGTAGCTAAAAGGTGTAGTAATTGAATATAAGGAATTTATTTAAATTGGAAACTCATATATATAGTATGTAAGTATAAATGTGATCACAAAAAGTAGGAATCATATACACATGATTAAAAGTGCATGCAAGCCACAAATCAACACAGATAGAGTAACCACAACACATATAATTGTGAATGACTTTCATAAATATGAATGTGTGGTTTGTATGAAGTGGAAGTGTGAACTATGTCTTATGTATTGTTGTTTTTCTTTTGCTATGTCTGATGGTATGATGTAGAACCTGCTCAAGAGCAAGTTATTCCTTTCAAAGATCAGGGCTACCCATTTCAAGAGCAGCAGGAAGGAGGCAAGTGTCCTTGACCACTTTGATCCCATACTAGGATGTGTAGATAGAATTATTTGCATTGTCAATTGAAAGGATGAAACCCATGCTAGGAAGTTTCCCTAGAATTGCATTATCTTGTTTCCTTGTAGCTTGGGTTAGGATTTATTTTATCATGTCATTTATTATTATGCATATTCTTAGCCATGCTTAGAATGGGATATTTGGGATATGAGATCATCAATTTATTTTACTATACTCTTGAATGAGATATTGTGAGTTATGTAGAGGTAGGGATCAAGGCAAGTTGGATGTTTTGGTTGGTGCTGGGTGCACGAGACTCGGGTTTGTGTTTAGTACTTGCCTGAATCCTAAGGACCGGTTCATGGAGCATGTAACCTGGCTTTACCGTGCCAACCACATGCTGAGATGGGGCAGTTTGGCCAATTAATTAGGTGTATCCCCGGCGTAGTATGGGTGTGTTGGATGGTGCGGGGAGTAGGTGTCAGCTGGAGTACCATATAAACCGCAAGGCTCAAGAGGGGGCCACTGCAGCGGGGTTGGAGCCTCTTGTATGCTGTTAGGGGTGAAACCTCAGTGGGCCCATGCTCGTCGGGAATCCCTTTGTAAAGGCTTCGTAGTGATCTCCTAGCTACACACCTGGGAAGTGTGAATGTGGTTCGTAGCCACTGGCATAATGGAGGTTCTTTTAGTCCACCCGGCAACGGAGGATGAAATCACTACATGTGGGTACAGTGGTACAAACTCTGCAGAGTCAAAACTGTCATGACAGCGGTGCTCACGGTCAAGAGCGGCTTGGACTTATTCATGATTAGAGTATGATGTCTTTGGAGGGAGTGAGTGTTAAGCGGGGAGCTTAACATTAGAAATGATGTTATGGTTATTTGATTATGATGATGGGATGGGAGATTGGGACCATTTCACTTGTGTAGTAATGTAGGTGCTTAATAAGCTAAGGTGATATGTGTTAATTGCGTAGTGCTTTAACCTTGAGTTCAACCTCCCCTTGTTCTAGCCATGCATGACATAACTTTCCCACACTTGCTGAGTACCATCGGTACTCAACCTTGCATATTTGTTGGTTTATATTGCTGCTCAGGTCAAGATAATGAGGTGGTGTATAATGACCAAGACTTTGGACCCGAAGAAGGTTTCTAGGTTCATGGAGACCCCCGGGCAACGCCTGTGACGGAGCCCTCAAGAATAATATTCCGCTGCTATTTTATTTACTTGTTATGAACTTATTATCGTCCATCGAGACATATGCTATGTAAGACGTATTTATATTCGACACCTGGCTTGTAATAAATGATGCTTCACTATTTGTCATCACATGTATGAGAAAATGATCCTGGCATACATGTGATATTCACTCGGTTGTTCTTCGGAGAAACCGGGTGTGACAGATACCTAGAGGTCCATAAGCTGTTGTATGCAGTGCTCATGGCGTCCAAGAAGCTCCTCCACTACTTCCAAGCCCACCGGATCTCGGTGGTCACCTCCTACCCACTGAAGACCATCCTTCACAGCCCCAACGTGACTGGAAACGTCACTAAGTGGGCAGCGAAGCTAGTAGAGTTCGAGCTGGACTTCCTCCCTCATCACGCAGTCAAGAGCCAAGCACTGGCTTACTTCGTGGCCGAGTGGATGCCATCGCCAACCAACCCAGGGGGCCCCGAAGACGGCAAACTGGAGCCCTGAGCTCCGGTCTTCACTGAGCCCCACTGGACGCTCTTCTTTGACAGCTCCTCGCGAAAGCAAGGGGCCGGTTCCGGCGTATTGCTTCTCATGCCATCGGGGGAGCAGCTCCGATATGTGGTGCATCTCAATTTCATGGCAACCAACAACATGGCCGAGTATGAAGCTCTCATCTTTGGCCTGAAGACGGCGTTGTCGCTCGGCGTCCACTAGTTGCTGGTCAAGGGCGACTCCGAGCTCATCATCAAGCAAGTCAAGGGTGAATGCTCCTGCAATGACCCACAACTGGCTGCTTACCTCCTCCACGTCCAGATGCTGGAGAAGGACTTAATTGCCTTGGACTTGCGCCATGTACCGCGCGCCGACAACGCCGTGGCCGACAACCTCTCAACGAAGGCCTCCACCGGTGCCCTTGTGCCCGAAGGAGCCTTCGAGAGAATGTTGCCGCAGCCCACAGCCCGGCTTGCCGAGCCGGGCGGAGGGGGCGAGACCAGCACCTCGAAGCTGGCGGTCCCGACGGCCCTGCAATCATGGCACCCACCAAGGATCGTAAGCATCACTGGGGACTCCGTGCTACCCGGCGCTCAAGATCCAGAAGCTCAAGTCGGACCCGATGCATGGATCACGGAGATCCCGGACTACTTGAAAGACAATATCCTTCGTGATGAACATGCATCCGCTGAACGGATAGTGCGCATGGCTAAGAGATACATGCTGGTAGAAGGGGATCTCTACCGGCGTGGCGCCAACCACGTACTATTGCGGTGCATAACCCAGGAGGAAGGCTGCGACTTGCTTGCTGAGATCCATGGAGGCGAGTGCGGGAATCATGCTTCCTCACGCATGCTGGTCGGTAAAGCCTTCCGGCATGGCTTCTACTGGCCGACGACACTCCTGGATGCTGTCAAGATGGTCAAGAGATGCAAGGCGTGCCAGTTTCATGCCAAGCAGATCCACACACCGGCTCAGACGCTGCAGATGATCCCGCCTTCGTGGCCGTTCACGGTATGGGGGCTGGACATCATAGGGCCATTCCCCAAAGCCGTCGGGGGATTCCGGTACCTCTACGTCGCCATCGACAAGTTCACCAAGTGGCCGGAAGCTGCACCAGTCATCACCATCAACAAGCAATCCGCAGTCAAGTTCATCAAGTCGATCATCTGCAGGTCCGGGGTCCCGAACAGAATCATCACCGACATCGTGACCCAGTTCACCAGCGCAGCGTTCCAAGAATACTGCAAACACCTCGGCATTCAGGTGTGCTATGCCTATGTCGCTCATCCAAAGAGCAATGGGCAAGTCGAGAGGGCCAACGCCGAGATCCTTCGGGGCCTCAACACTCGCACCTATGCCAGCCTGAAGAAACATGGTGCCAAGTGGGTGGACGAGCTTCCGAGCGCACTGTGGGCTAGCCGGACATCCCAGAGCCGGGACACCGGGGAGACACCCTTCTTCATGGTCTATGGGGCCGAAGCCGTGCTTCCCCAGAAGTCACCATGGGGTCCCCCCGTGTCCGAGCTCCGGCGTGAGGACATCGACCTCGTCGACGAGGCTCGACTGCAAGCAACGCTCCGCAACGCACGGTACCAGCAGGCACTCCGGCGCTACCACCAAAGGTTTGTGCGTGTCCGGGAGCTCAAAGAAGGCGACCTGGTGCTGCGGCGCATACTTTCTCGCGAAGGACCAACAAACTCTGCCCCAACTGGGAAGGTCCCTTCCGAGTCACGAAAGTTTGCCGCCCCGGGTGCGTGCGCCTTTCCACCAAGGACAGGGACCCGCTCCCAAACCCTTGGAACATAGAACATCTCTGTAAGTTCTATCCCTAGAGCAGTAGTAGGACAGGTCTTTTTTCTTTCTGTAATAGATCCCATAGAGCCCAGCAACAGCGCTCGAAGCCGCTAAGCCCTAGGGGGCGGTCCAGGACTACGTCCACCTTGGCCTGGTTCCGTACCCTAAGCGCGTAGGCTCTTTCCCCCTTCATAATGGGGTGGTTTGTTGCCTCCATGTATAGCCTGCCTTCCTCCTATGGATATTTATATAGAAAGAATCCTGTTCTACCACACTCTTACTCTTGTGTTCATTTAAATTATGCATTAAGTTTTATGACCACGCCTCCCCTTGCTCAAAAACAGTGTATGCTCATTGTACACTAAGGTCTCTTTTCCCACTTTCATCCATAGTTGGCATTTGCTATCCTACCGAAGGCGGTCGTGCTTGAGGTACCTGCCTATGGCCAGGGGGCGTCTCGGACCTCCCCCAGTCAGGTGCTGCGATGCCAGTTGATCACCTCCAGGAAAAACCTACGCTATGCATGGGGGGTCCAGGGTGCGTAGCCTGCTTTGCCTGGTTCTGTACCCAAAGCGTGCGCACTCTGCCCTTCAGAGATCCAGGGTGTCCAGCCTGCTTTGCCTGGTTCCGTACCCAAAGCGTGTGCACTCTGCCTTTCCGGCGTTATGGTCCAGTACTAGTGGCCGGACAGTCGTACCCTGACCTCGGAGGAAGCTTGACCTCCGGTGCCGGGCGCACTGAATTGCCCAAGCCCCGTATACCGGTCCAGGACCGTAAGCCAAATAAGACTAAGATAACAGGGAAGGGAGAGCCCCCGAGGAGAATTACGATTCCCCTACTTTTGTTCAGGACCTCCTGGGAGGCCTCCCGGACCTCCGGAGCCAGGGTCTCAGCACCGCTGTGCTCCGGGCGGACAGGGGGGCCCTAGCTTTAGCTCCCCCGCAGGAATGTGGTAGGTGCGCCCAAACAATTGGCCACACCTACCAGGGGGCCACTACGGGTACTGCACAAGGGAGGACCGGAGCACCCGGCTGTACTGGAGTTCCAGGGCTTCTGAAGACCGGAGCTCCTAACTCCAACCAAAGACCGGAAGGGCCGGACCTTGCCCCCTCTGCAGGGGCGAGCTCCGAAGGCTCCACGTGTCTAGCGGGGCCGGACCTCCCTCTCTTCAAAGGAGAGCTCCGGGCCCGCCACGTGGCCAGCAAAGCTGGACCTCACCCCCTCCACAGGGTCGAGCTCCAAAGGCTCCACGTGTCCAGCGGGGCCAGACCTCCCTCTCCTCAGAGGAGAGCTCCGGGTCCGCCACGTGGCTGGCAGAGCCGGATCTCGCCCCCTCCGCAGGGGTGAGCTCCGAAGGCTCCACGTGTTCAGCGGGGCCAGGACTCCCTCTCCTCAGAGGTGAGCTCCGGGCCCGCCATGTGGCCAGCAGAGCCGGACCTCCCCCCTGCACGGGGAGGAGCTCCAAAGACCCCTTGGGCCCTTAAGACAACAAGGGCCCGAGGAAGGTGACTGTGCAAAGCTTCGAGATCGGTGGAGACCTCCCGGAGCCCTTGTGGAGCTAAGGACTCAGGCAGGACAAGCCAAGAAAAGAAGCAAAGAGCAGACACAGAAAACAACAAGTCCATTCATCAAAAGCTCCATGAGCTGGACTACAGACACAACAAAAAACAAAAGATACAAGGCTCTCTAGCTACAAGGGCAAGTCCCTAAGAGTCCCCGGACTCCCGCTTGAACCTAGACACGACGAGGGAGGTGACGTCTCCGACTCCGGCCCTGGCGACCTCCTCCTGCTCGGCGACAAGGCCCCGAACCACCGGCTCCAGAGAGACGGAAGAGTCCCAGCTCTGGAAGCACGTCAGCAAGTGCGTGGCTACCTCCTTCGCCAAGCTCCGTCCCTCCGTCTCGAGCTCATCGGCGATCACAGCCTCGAGCCTATCCAGCTTGGCACCGATGGAATCAAGTGCCAGAAGCGCCTCGGCCACCTCTTGCGCCGGAGCCCCTGTCCTCACAGGTCTGAAGCCGAGAGGCACCAGGGCGGATCCCGCCTGGCCAACGAAGCTCCAGACAGCTCGGGCCTCGACGGTCCGTAAAGCGCGGAGCCCCTCCACCTCCTGGCGAGCCGCCAGCACAGCGCCAGTGTAGAAGTACATGTGTAAAGCTACCAGAGGGGGGTGAATGGTAGATAAAAACTTTTCAGCGGAAGCAACAAAACACCCCTCAGCAGAAAACCGATCTGTTAAAGAAACAGTGTGTGCGACTAATCTAAATGTGTTCAACTGTGACAAGACTAGTATAGATTGTAGATAATCAAGTCACGAAGATGTCACAACAATAATCATGAAAACCGTTGAGAGAAACTCAAGTTACGATCGAAAGATCGAACAAAGGTCAATCTGTCCTACGCGAGAAAAACAGTTCTGCAATACTGCAAAGAAACTCGTGTAGATCAGAAACCACAAATTCAATGACCGTAAAATTTTCACAGATGATAGATAATCAAGTTGTGAATACAACCCAAAAAGAATCACATCAATTGGATCTCTGTAAAACTCGAGTTATGGTAAAACCACCGAAGCAAGGTAGTGCTGAACAGAAACTTGATGAGAAAAACTTGTCTGAAACAAGTCGGACGAACAAGGCTGTGAGACCTATGTGTGCTAAATACGTTGGCTTTGACAATAAAAGTTTTGAATACTACCAAAACACCTTTTTAACAAGGTCCGACTCTAGGTCCGAGCTCCTGCAAGGTCCGACGATAGGTCTGACTTGTTTTGGGTAGCTCCGGCAAGGTCCGACTTGCTTTTCTAGGTCTGACTTATTTTGGCTAGGTCTGACTTGTTTTTGCTAGCTCCGGTGCTAGGTCTGACTAGCTTTGGTAAGTTCCGTGCTAGATCCGACTAAGCTTTAGTAAGCTCCGGCGCTGGGTCTGACTAGCTTTGGTAAGCTCCGGTTCAAGGTCCGGTTAGCTTTGGTAAGGTTCGGAGCTTGATTGCAATGGTTCTTCTTTTAACATGCAATGTTTCGAACTTGCTTTACTCTTATGGAAAGTTTTCTTAGTATTATTTTACTAAGTTTTTGGTGTGTTTTGGTGGTTATGACTGATATCATTTTGCTATGGTTTACAACATGCTTATGTGAGGTGCTCACGTAAGATGTTGGAGTTTCGGAACTAACGAGAGTCAAGTCGAGGACTTGTGCTCGGAAGTATTGGTTGTTTATTCATGTGCAGGTGTTGCTTGAGTTCAAGACATGGTTTGTGACGGGATCCATTGAACTAGTCTTAGGGAGAAGATGAGGTTCAACAACCAAGTTCGGGAGGAATTGTGGTTGAGTTGATCGGGAGGTCGCGCAGCATGTTTGGATCAAGAACAATGCATATGAAGGTATCGTGGACGTTGTTGGAAGGTGTTTGCACGTGTGCAAGGAGTGCATGGACGTGGCAACATGGTTCCAAGGCGTGGTGAAGAGATATGGAAGTGGAGATATGGTTGAAAAGGTTCAACCGGCTGGATTTTGCACTCAGGCTGCGGCTGAGGTGGTTATGGTTTGTTTATGGAAGTAGAGTTGTTTTAGGAATGTTTGGGACGTTTCTAAGGTGTTTGGAAGTCTTAAGATTGCTTCTATCTGCATATAGAAGAGTCTTGAGCAGTATTGGAAAGTTACAGTTTGAATCCAAGTAGGAGTAGGAGTCCTAGTTTGAATTGGATTGGCCATAGAGCTGGTTATATAAGCAAGGGAGGCCAAGGCTCGTGGTGAGCACGACTTTGGGGCTGTTCCTCTTGTGTTTTGATAAATAAAATTTGTATTCTAAAGGAACTTTTGTGCCTTGTTCGTCCGACTTGTTTCAGACAAGTTTTTCTCGTCGAGTTTCTGTTCAGCACTACCTTGCTTTGGTGGTTTTATCATAACTCGAGTTTTACTGATCCAATTGATGTGATTATTTTTGGGTTGTCTTAACAACTTGATTATCTATCATCTGTGAAAATTTCACGGTCATTGAATTTGTGGTTTCTGATCTACATGAGTTTCTTTGCAGTATTCAAGAATTGTTCTTCTCGCGTAGGACAGATTGACCTTTGTTCGATCTTTCGATCGTAACTTGCGTTTCTCTCAACGGATATTCATGATTCTTGTTGTAATGTCTTCGTGACTTGATTCACTACAATCTATACTAGTTCTGTCACAGTTGAACACGTTTATATTAGTCGCACACACGGTTTCTTTAACAGATCGCTTTTCTGCTGTGGGGTGTTTTGTTGCTTCCGCTGAAAAATTTTTATCTACCATTCACCCCCCTCTGGTAGCTTTACACGTGTACTTCGATCCTACAATTGGTATAAGAGCCAGGTTGATCTAATCTTTTTGATTTGCACGTGTTTTGATTAATCATCATGGAGAAATACTCCGCCAAACCTTGTGTGTTTAGTGGTATTGATTTTCAGGTTTGGAAGGCACGCATGGAAGCTTTCATCCAGGCGCAAGGCTTTGCAATATGGGAAAAAGTATACAAGCCTTATGATGTGCCTTCAAACAATCAAGTCACGGCTACAAACATGAGAGATGTCGACAACAACAACAAGGCCCGGAACTTGATCATACAAGGACTAACTCAGATCGACTTCGACCGTGTTGCACACCTCCGATCGGCGTACGATGTGTGGAGAGCACTTTGTGACTACCATGAAGGATCCAACACGATCAAGGAGGTAAGACAAGATATGTTCAATAAACAATACATGCACTTTGAGATGCAACCCGGTGAGTCCATTGAGGACCTCTTTGCTCGCTTTAATAAAATTCTCAGCAACTTGCGTAGCGTAAATGTTAATTTTTCAGATGCTGAAAATGCTAGGCAATTACTAAGTGCATTAGACATGTCAATTTGGGAGATGAAAGTAACATCCATACGTGATGTAAGGGTCTCAGTTTTTGACACATATTTGAAGTGTTCACCACCATACACACACACTTCATTTGAGGAAACATGGTGAACACAAATGAAGAGCAAGTAATCACCATCAACATGCTCATTAGAGAACAAACTCACATATTGCAAAAGTGGTATTTCCCACATGTGATATAGGTGGGCTGGACATATGGAAACTCCTACACATTGCTAAGGATGTCCATGCCAAGTTTCACCCAAATTCAAAACCTTTTTGAGGTCATTTTGGGTATAGTTAGAAAGAGGGCAGTTTGAAACCATATTAAAATTCAAACTGTTTTTATCCCATGAATTTAAAAGTGGGAGGCATATTCTTATTCAGCACATATTTGTGAGCTCACACACCAAATTCACTCCATTTGGAGTTGATCTTGACATGAGCTAAGTGGGACAAAATCAAACTTTATTTGAATTCCAAACTGAACTTGTGCTGAAATTCATTCAAACCAAACCCAATTTGAATTCTGATCAATTCAAATGGCTCATGGGTGAATAATTTGAATCACCATGGGTATTTTTGGGCTCACTGTTTACAACAGTGATTAGGAGTAAATTTCAGAGGTTAAAATTTCAGCCACTACTCCAACTCAAACCGACTGAAAACCCAGCTCGGGTTCTTGCGCCGGACTGAGCAGCCGCCACGGCGAAGTGGCGACCGGGACACCACCTGCTTGCCGCCCCGACGTGCTGAACCGCCTCACAACCCCCTTATCTACGCCACCGCCCTGATCGGAGCGATCACCGCACACTCTTCTGCTTCCTCGCATCAGAACCGCGTCATCGCTGCCCAGCACTCGGAGCTGATCAGGGAAGCTTGATCACCGCCTCTCCGTCCCCTCCAGAGCCACGGCAAGGTACTAGAAACCTTCCTCCGTCTTCCCCGCTGCTGGAATTCAGATGAAACCGGTCGATCTCGACTATACCGAGAGTTCAATCCGGTTACCTAACGCCGCCGCACTTTGGGCTCCCGTGGACAGCACAACCGGGGCGTTGTCACGCCCGAGCCAAGGCACCCTTGGACGCGCTGGTGACCGGTGCTGCTCACCCCCGAGCCACAGCCCGAGTGTTTGCTCACCGGCGGCGAATTTCCAGTTTTCCCCTTTCTGTAGTCAGAACGACCTTCGGGTACAGTTCCGTCAAATCGTACTCTAGAAAGGAAGAGGGCCTCAATCTAATCTCACACAAACTAGACACGGTAACGCACAAGTTGCCTTCACAACCTTTGGCCGGAGGACCTCTGTACCCGGCGTAATTCGATGTTTACCGACGGCAGAACAAACGGGAGGCATCGGGTGCACGGTGAGGACCTACTTCGGGCCTCCCCCGAGCTGCCTCAAGCTCATGTCTACCTTCCCTGAGGTCCACTGATGCTTCCCGACCGGTTCCTCGAGTAGTTGAGATGCTAGGGGAGTCAGCCGACACGGCCGAAGTTTTTCTGAGGCGGCGGCTCGTCGCCGACCATGTACCGGCCGTTGTCATGACGAGCTGACCCCAGAATCCTGTTCCCCGAGTGAAAGTAGGCAGGGGCGGCCAAGATCGTGAAGTTTGGAGCTTTACAGAAGCTGCCGGCGAGCTCTCCGGCGAGGTCCCTCGGCGGCGGAGTGCGGGCGGCGAGAGGTTGACGAAGGGGGTGGACCCCATCTGTCAGCGGGAGATATTTTGAATCGGGATCGGGCTGCGGCCGGTATCGGGTGTGCTGGCACGCAAAAACCTTGTGGGCCGCCGTGTGCTGTCGCCTCGGCGCTCAACACGTGTCCCTGCGGGCCCCGGCAGGTTTAAACTTTTCCCCCGATTTTCAGATTCCATTCAAATTTCAAATCCTCATAACTTTGGCTTGGAAGCTCCAAATCGAGTGAACCAAATTTTGTTGGATTCAGCTCTCTAAGCACTTTCCAGCAGTTTCACTTCATGAAAACCCTTATTTCTCCAGAATTAATTCCTCAAATTTTAAACTGTTAGGAATTTTAACTGGAGAATCCTTTGGAGGAAAATCCTGAAATTTTGCTGCGATGTTCACCAAAATATCCCTGAACTACCATAAAAATTTCAGACCCATTTGATCTCATTTGATCCACCTAATGGTGTGATTAGTGAAACTGTTCCAGAGAAAATAGAAAATGTTCAGAAACATTTTCAGAATTTTCTCTGAAATCGTTTAGCTCATATCTTTAGTTAGGAACCTTCAAATTAAGTGAGACCAACTCCATTAGAACCCTCTGAAAATCTAGTTTTCAGGAAGTCATAGTTTGTTTCATGAAAATCCTTAGAACACCCTAAAAGCCTTCAATTAAGGTCAAGTACATGATTAATTGTGGAGGGCTCAAATGAGCTTTGCTGCAACTAAAACTTGACCAAGTCTCTGTTTAGGTTGTAACCAAGCCACAGTAAAAATTTCACAGTCATTGGGCTTGTCTAGTAAGAGTTATAGACTTCACATGTCTAAAAGTTAATACAACTGCATTTAAATTAATACATGTATTGCTTCTATCATGTAGTTGCTAAGGTCGAGGAGGAACCCGAAGTCCTAGACTTCGTTACTCCGGAGGAGCAGCTAGCCTACGACCAAGAGCAGCAAGGCAAGCTCCGGTTTGCATTAACCTTTTACAAATTTTTATTGTTTTTAGCACTTACTTGAGTATTATGATTCTTTGCATTAGAGTCATGTGTGGAAACCCAATTGCATAGCCAAGAAAGCCATGGGTGGGAATTAGGATTGCAAACCCCGTTAGCTACTGCAATGATAAGATAGAGTAGGATTTGGTACAAGTCGAGTAGTTGGAACTACTCGCGAGCATAGGCTAGAGGCACTCGACTCGGGTAGAAAATAGCACATGAAACACATGGCAAGAATATGAGACCAAGCGGGGAGTAAGGGCAGCAGGACTTTGGGGCCTGTGTGATATAGCTCCGCTTGTGTCGATTGAGGACCGAGCCGTGTGCGGGCCTGTTGAACAAACTAGAACAGTACCGAAGACCTACCGGCTATATGGTGGAACCGGGAAACCGATGTAACTCGGGTAGCTGGGTGTTGAGGCATAGCTGGTCGTTCAGAGGGTAGGTTGAGAGCTCGAGGTGTAAATCGGCTGGCGGCACTTAGATGCGCGTGCAGAGACCTCTTGCTAGGAACGATTGGACCTGTTAAACATTTGGCTAACGGGTGAAAGGTAGTTGCGTACGGCGTCCGTGATGGTTGTTGTAGGCAACATCGAGTACGGGCGTACGTGACGGGTTGTTCGGGTAACCCTGCAGGTGTAAGTCGATTATAATCGCCGTCCCTCACGGTCAGTGAGTACCACTTATTCACTGTACCGTGACATAGAAAGAACAGGCTAGTTACATGTTAAAATGTTGCTGATTGAAAGATGGACTTGATTGCTAATGACTTGCTGTAGTTTAGAGCTAACTAAAGTTCATTTCAACTTTGGGCAAAGTACATGAGAGAAATGTGTTTCTTCTTTGATTGCGGCTCTCTCATGTACCTTAGCGTAAGGTTCTCCACAACCTGCTGCTAAAACTTGAAAGTAAGGTTCTACTAATTAGGCGAGTCCTTGCAAATGATTTTTACCTCATGTAACCCACCACCCCTAATTTAGAAGTTCCATGTTTTGGTGAGACGGGTCAGACTTGCTGAGCCTTCATGATCACTGATTGTGTTTGAAGCTTTTGCAGGGTTCTATGAGGAAGGGACTCCCGAAGAGGAGACGGAACCCCAGGAGGGGAACCCCGTCGAGTGGGAGTTGTGCACGCCGCAGAGTTAGTGTGCGTGTGTGCTAGCAAGGACACGTTCAAGGGCTGAACGTGGACTTGATGCGTAGTATACACCCGTGAGTGTAGACTGGAACTATTTTGATGTAAACATGTTCATAAAATTGTTTATGTAATAAAATTTCGCTTCTGCTTTGTACCTTTGATGTGTGTTATCCGGTGCTGTGCAACACAGCACCCCTCAGCGTGATCCTGGCTCGACAAGACCTTTGGGGTCGTGTCAGCGTTGGTATCAGAGCTCGCTTGAGGTTTAACGCACTACAAAGGTCATCTTTTTCAAAAATCCAGTGAGGAACGAGTTAGTAGCCCGTATAAGGATGTTATTAGCATATAGAAAATGGCATACTAACCTATTTTCTTATGTCGGAAAATCGTGTATCTCGGGACGTTTATGCCTTGGGGGGTACACGTAAGCGCTGTCCACCAGTGCGCACAAGCTGAAGGGTGGAGCCCAACGGGTGGCAGGTAACCCGACCTGCTTTGATATCCTCTACGACTCTTCATGTCGTTTGGGGTATACGAGCAACGTCTGTCCCTGGCTTGCGTGGTGCAACTTCGGAGACCCCGTCACGTGGTCTGAAACGTGAACACGTAGCTCAAGGCGTGTTTGGCTTGAGAACACCCGGGCGAGTGATGACAGCCGGGTGTACGAACTGTATGGATTCCGGGCTCGGTGTGCAGCCGAGTCTGATGATTGTTTGAGTTTCTGCAGGTAGTCTGACCATGAAACGGTAGACGTGTAGCTTCCGTGTGCGAGTGACGTTTAGTGCCACTGAAATAACGAAGCCGGCTAAGTCCGGTATAGGATTTTCTTTGTGAGGACGTAGTACCGACATGATCTGGTGACGCATCGACGTCACACCCCACTAAATGAACAACTTCATTTAAAAACTTGAAGGTTTTGATCCAAAGTAGTAAAACTTGATGTAACTCCTTCCCTTGAACAGGATATTCAAAGTTAACAAGTTTTCAACTTATAGGTTGTTAAGGACAGAGCACTCTGTGTTCAGCTGAATCAAGGCTGAAGTTAATCAGAGGTTAGAGGTTGAGTTCTTTCGAGGTTGGGGTCACATGATACATTTCTGGAAATCTTTGGAAGTGCTTTACAACTTTTCTGTTGAGGTCCAGAGGCGTTTCATCCCTTAACCAATCGAAAAATGCAGTAGAGTTGTAACTGTCCAGAGAACAGGGCAGAGCAAACACTCTCTGTAAACTCTCTGTAAATTAAGCATAACTTCCTGCTTAAAAATCCAAAAATAGAAAATGAGGTAGTTCTGGAAATCTTATGAGATGGGTTACAACTTCGTAACAGAAAGTTTTGTCAGATTAGGAACAGAATTAACTGGAATTCTTGGATTAAATCAGTACCTAAAGCAGGGAGGTGCTGTCCAGATTTCTCCAGAAATTCTGTTAACTTTGGCATCTCATAACTTTTGAACCAGGACAGATCTTAGGCCAAGCAAATCAGGTTAAGCTCCAGAATTGGTTTTGCCTTCAACATGGCCTAAATCAGGTTGAAATGGAAACTGGTCAGGGCTGTCATGGGAACAGAAGATCAGCAGTCAAATTTGTTTAAAATTTGAACTATGTTTCCAAGTTTTATGGATTCAATGACATGTCTTATGTTATAACTCAGAGGTTTACTGTTTAAATAAATATTTGACATATCTCAAATATATTTTTACAGATGACAGCAGATAAGCAATTGGAGAACGGGTGGGTGGTGTCCCACCGTTCTCGCCGTAGCGGCTACCCGGAAGCATTGTGGCAAATGCTCCAATATTTCGGGTGCAACCAGATGCCGCAGTACTTCACCAAGGAAGAAGGCGAAGAGGGGAACAAGACGTGGACGATCCATGTCGAAGTCCCTGCAGGACCTACGCCACCCGGTTGGGTGCCGTTCACCATCACGGTGAGAGGAAGACAACCGGAAGGGATGTGGCAAGTGGCAGCCCGTGACACCATGTCACGTTTCTGCCAACTACACGTGCAGGCTATGGAGGGCACTCCATACGCGCTCGTTCCAGTGGAGGGACGGGCTCATCATGTGTGGGAAGAGAGGTACATGGAGGCAACGGACCCGAGTTGCCCAAGGTACAACCCCGCGGAGGCAAATCTCAGCCTCCAGATGAGGGCGGGAAACGCCGTGATGGAAAGCCAAGCTGTTCATACGGAGCATCTCGCCACGAAGCTCAAAGAGAGCACGAGCTGTGGAGAACATTTCGAGAGTGCCCACAGCGCACTCCGCAATGTGCTCCTTCCCACGATCAAGTGACTGAATGAACAACATAATCAGTTGCATCGTCTGAAGAAGGCGAGGAGAAAAAGCCGTGTCGACATCGCGGCGTTACAAGAACTGGTACAGAATCTAACCCCGCAGAACGAGGAACTTACTCAAGAGCGGGACGACGCTATTGAGGAAGGACAAGGCTGGGAAGAAGATTACAACCAGGCTATGGACGAGGGGCATGCTTTGCAGGACCTCGTACCTCCGGTATTGGGCATACTGGTGGTCTTGGGTCTTCCAGCAATGGGAGAACCCAGGATGGGAGAAGAGGTGGTAGATCCAGAGCCACCACCAGAGGTACCGGAGGAGGACGACCCACAGGAGGTCGAGTTCTACTCCGAGTAGGGGGTTACAGTTGCCATGTAGGGCAGCCAGGGTAGTGTAGCCCAAATTTTGTAATCGGTGACATGTCGTGTAGACAGTAGCGTATGTATAGGTAGTGACGACATGAGCGCGACTTCTCGGAGACCCGAGAATAATGTATCTTGTATAAAGTTTATGTTTTATCAATATATGTGAATGTTGTGCAAATTAATCATGTGTCACTTCAATGCCTACTGTTGCATATGGAATTTTTAGTAAGACATGTGCTAATTGCTACTGTTTTGAATTTCAGAATGACGCGTACTCGTGCCAACCCGGACGTTGGGGGTACAAGTCAAGGGGGAGAAACCTACCAACAGCCTCCCGAGGACTCCTTGGGACAGCAACAGCAACAGCAAACCCCGCCACCGCCACTGCCAACGGTTACACTGGCCGACATTGTCGCGGCAATGGCGGGTTCACATCAGCAGCACACGGAGTTGCTGCAAATGCTTATCGCCAATACGTCTCGCCCAGAGAGACGTCAAGACCATGAGGAGCGTCAACAGAGCTCCTACTCCGACTTCTTGGCAACTCATCCCCCGGTATTCTCAAGGGCGGATGAACCTCTTGACGCGGACAACTGGCTCCGCGCCATAGAGATGAAGTTCAGGCTGCTCCAGATAAGTGAGCAGCGCAAGACTCAGTTCGCGGTCCAGCAGCTCCAAGGATCCGCGAGCGCGTGGTGGGCCAACTTCTGTGCCTCACAGCCCACCGACCGAGTGATGACCTGGATGGAGTTCCGGACGGCCTTCAGGGCCTATCATATACCGCCAGGTTTGATGAAGAGGAAGACGCAGGAGTTGCTGCACCTGCAGCAAGGGAGCTGGAACGCGCTGGAATACTCCAGGGCGTTCAACGATCTCGCGCTCTACGCGTCGTATCACACAGATACTGACGAGAAGTGGCAGGACCACTTTTACCAGGGGCTTAACCCGCTCCTGAAGGACAAGTTGGCGATGTTCAATCGCGGCAGCCTCAACGACATCATTGATGCTGCGATTGTTCATGAGGACTCCAGCAAGGAGTTAGCGGCGGCGGAGAGAAAGCGAAGCGCGCCGCAGAGCAGCGGAGAAGGAGGCGGTCCTTCTCAGAAGTTTCGGATGGTGAATCGCCCACCATCAGGTCCACACTGGCAGCCACCACAGCGGTCGATGCCGTTCCGCAGTCGGACGTACTTTTCACCGGCATTCAGGCCGGCGCTGCCAGTACCACCTCCGCAACAACAGCAACAGCGGGCGATGCCGCGTGCGTATGCACCTCAGCAGCGCATGCCGGGTTTTCGTCCCCCGAGCACTACACCAGCAGCGGCCACATGTTACAAGTGTGGTCGTCCAGGACACTTCGCGAGCAGTTGCCCGGAGAGGCAAGGCGGCGGAGTTGCACCACCGTTCCCGGGGAGGAATCAACCCCGGAACCCTACTAATGCGCAGCAGGCAAACCCTAGGCCCGGCACCGTCCACCAGCTTGCCATAGAGGACGTGCCGGAGGGCGAGCCAATCCTTGCGGGTATGTTCCAACTCCACCAGCATCCCGCTATAGTACTGTTTGATTCAGGCGCCACACATAGCTTCATTAGCCAATCTTTTATTGATAAATATAGCTTGCAAATACTACCTACCGATAGTCCTTATGTGATCTGTTCACCGGATGGGAAAATTTCAGCAAGCATGATGGTCCCAAAAACTCCATTGTGCTTAGAGGGTAGAGTCTACCCTACGTCTCTCATAATCTTAGAGGGACAAAAGGTCGATGTCATCTTAGGGATGTCGTGGTTAACCCTCCACAGCGCTGTTTTAGACACCGTCCTCCAAGTTGTGCACTTGAACTCAGGAGTGCACGAGTCTCATTCATTATTTCTGGAAAGTCCAGAAATAAAACTTCCAAGTGTCTATCAGGCCACAACAATCAGATTGGAAGATATTCCGGTGGTCCGACTGATGTATTCCCGGACGATTTGCCGGGGATGCCACCCGATAGAGAGGTGGAGTTCAAGATTGAACTTGCACCGGGAACCATGCCAATATCCCGAAGGCCGTACAAGATGGCGCCCAAGGAGTTCGCTGAACTGAAGACTCAGCTCACGGACCTTCTGGAGAAGAGTTTTATTAGGCCGAGCTCCTCGCCATGGGGCTGTTCGGCATTATTTGTCAAGAAGAAGGATGAGACATTATGGCTTTGCGTGGACTATCGTCCATTAAATGCCATAACCATCAAGAACAAGTACCTGTTGCCACGGATCGACATGTAGTTTGATCAGTTGGTCGAAGCAAAGATCTTTTCCAATATGGAATTAAGATCCGGGTACCATCAGATTAAGATAAGGGCTGAGGACATTCCAAAGACAGCTTTCTCGACAAGGTACGGACTTTATGAGTACCTGGTCATGTCCTTCGGCCTTACCAATGCTCCAGCTCACTTCATGTACTTGATGAACTCGGTATTCATGCCGGAGCTGGACAAGTTTGTCGTGGTCTTCATCGAGGACATACTGGTATATTCCAAGTCAGAGGAAGATCACAAGAAGCATCCGCGTATAGTCTTGCAATGGCTGCGGGATCACAAGCTATATGCGAAATTCAGCCAATGCGAGTTCTGGATATCGCAAGTGCCTTTTCTCGGGCATATCATCTCAGCGGATGGTATCGCTGTAGACCCAAGCAAGATCACTCAAGTGCTGAATTGGAAATCCCCAAGAACTGTTCACGAGGTACGGAGTTTCCTCGGACTCGCGGGATATTATCGGAGGTTCATTCCGAACTTCTCGAAGATTGCCGAGCCTATGACAGAGCTGCTGAAGAAGGCTACCAAATATGTTTGGAGTCCAGCGTGTGAAGCAGCATTCAAGGCTTTAGTCAAGCACCTCACATCAGCACCGGTTTTGGCGCAGCGAGACACAACAAAACCGTTCGATGTGTACTGCGATACGTCCGGCATTGGGCTCGGATGTGTGCTGATGCAAGACCGAAGAGTGGTCGTGTATGGATCACGGCAGCTTAGAAACCATGAGCAGAATTATCCAACCCACGACTTGGAGCTCGCTGCCGTGGTACTTGCACTGAATATGTGGAGGCACACCTACTCGGTAACCTCGTACATCTATATACCGACCACAAAAGCCTCAAGTACATATTCACTCAGAAGGAGCTGAACATGAGGCAACGAAGATGGTTAGAACTGATAAAGGATTACGAAATAGAGATCCATTATCATCCGGGCAAGGCAAACGTAGTGGAAGATGCGCTGAGCCGCAAGTCACACGTCAACAATCTGACCATCACACCGTTGGAAGAGAGCGAATCATCACTACATGTGATTCCACACGGAGCTCTCTACAACCTAGCTTTGATCCCCACCATCCGTGCAGAGATAGCGGCAGCTCAGAAACATGACAAGGGCATGTCGCATTTGCGGAGACGTGTAGATAGTGGGGAGATGAAATATTTCCGGAAGGACGGAGACGGCGTCCTATGGTTCAAGGACCGGATCGTCGTACCCCGTAACCCAGAATTACGGAAGAAAATTTTTGATGAGGCTCACTTATCAAAATTTTCTATTCACCCCAGCAGCAACAAGATGTATCAAGAACTCAGAAGGAAGTTTTGGTGGACACGGATGAAATGGGAGACTGCAAAATACGTGTCCGAGTGTGATACATGTCGAAGGGTGAAGGCAGACCATATGCGGAAACCGGGACTGCTGCAACCACTGGGCATTCCTGCCTGGAAATGGGAGGATGTGAGCATGGATTTCATCGTCGGTTTACCCACCACCTTGCAAAAACATGATTCTGTGTGGGTGATCGTCGATCGGCTCACCAAAGTTGCCCATTTCATCCCGGTCAACACCAACTACAACGCCAAGAAGTACGCTGAACTGTACATCTCACGGATCCTATGCTTGTACGGCATACCCTGTACCATTATATCGGATCGGAGCACTTTATTTGTGCCCCGTTTTGGGAAGCAGCTGCATGCTGTCTTGGGGACGAAGTTGATCCGTAGTTCAGCATACCACCCGCAGACGGATGGGCAAACGGAGTGGGTAAATCAGATCCTGGAAGACATGCCACGAGCTTGCGCTATCAACCACGGCAAGAATTGGGATGATCACTTGCCGTTAGCGAAGTTCTCGTACAATAATGGGTACCAAGCCAGCATCAAGATGGCACCTTACGAGGAGCTATACGGTAGGAAGTGCCGCACACCATTGAACTGGTGTGAGTCTGGCGAAAGGGTTACCTTCGGGATTGACCTCGTCAACAACGCGGAAGAAAAGGTTCGACTGATTCAGGCGAACCTAAAAGCCGCTCAATCCCGTCAGAAACAGTATGCGGACCGGAGAAGACGCCCACTACAATTTGAAGTTGGAGATCACGTATATCTACGGGTGTCTCCAATGAAGGGCGTAAACAGATTCGGGGTGAGGGGAAAGTTAGCACCCCGATTCATCGGTCCATTTCAGATTACCGAAAGATGTGGATCAGTGGCATACCAGCAACAATTACCAGAAGCACTTTCCGGTGTGCACGATGTCTTTCACATTTCCCAGCTGAGGAAGTGTCTCAAGCTATCAACTACCGTTCAGCTGGAAGATATTGAAGAACTGCAACCTGATCTCAGCTATCGAGAGGAACTGGTGCAGATTATTGATGAAAAGGCCCGAACAACACACCACCGTACATTGTGGTTCTACAAGGTTCTATGGAGTAATCACTCCATGGACGAAGCGACATGGGAGAGCGAAGGATTCCTTCGCGCTAACTACCCCGACTTTTTCACGTCGCATATCCGGTAATTTTCCACCGTCCTCTCTCTCATTTTCACCTTATAATCTCAGGACGAGATTCTTTTAAGGGGGGAGGAATGTAAGGGCCCCAGTTTTGACACCTACTTGAAGTGTTCATCACCACACCACACACTTCATTTGAAGTAAGTTGATAAACACAAATGAAGAGCAAGTAACCACCATCAACATGCTCATTAGAGAACAAGCTCACATATTGCAAAAGTGGTATTTCCCACATGTGATATAGGTGGGCTGGACATATGAAAACTTCTACACATTGCTAAGGATGTCCATGCCAAGGTTCACCCAAATTCAAAACCTTTTTGAGGTCATTTTGGGTATAGTTAGAAAGAGGGCAGTTTGAAACCATATTCGAATTCAAACTGTTTTATCAAATGAATTTAAATGTGGGAGGCATATTCTTATTCAACACATTTTTGTGAGCTCACACACCAATTTTCACTCCATTTCGAGTTGATCTTGACATGAGCTAAGTGGGACAAATTAAAACTTTATTTGAATTCAAAACTGAACTTGTGCTGAAATTCATTCAAACCAAACCCAATTTGAATTCTGATCAATTCAAATGGCTCATGGGTGAATAATTTGAATCACCATGTGTATTTTGGGGCTCACTGTTTACAACAGTGATTAGGAGTAAATTTCAGGGGTTAAAATTGGAAGTGGGACCCACATGTCAGCCACTACTCCAACTCAAACCGACTGAAAACCCAGCTCGGGTTTTTGCGCCGGACTGAGCAGCCGCCACGGCGAAGAGGCGACCGGGACACCACCTGCTTGCCGCCCCGACGTGCTGAACCGCCTCACAGCCCCCTTATCTACGCCACCTCCCTGATCGGAGCGATCACCGCACACTCTACTGCTTCCTCGCATCAGAACCGCACCATCGCTGCCGAGCACTCGGAGCTGATCAGGGAAGCTTGATCACCGCCTCTCCGTCCCATCCAGAGCCACGGCAAGGTACTAGAAACCTTCCTCCGTCTTCCCCGCTGCTTGAATTCAGCTGAAACCGGTCGATCTCGGCTATACCGAGAGTTCAATCCGGTTACCTAACGCCGCCACACTTCGGGCTCCCGTTGACAGCCCAACCGGGGCGTTGTCACGCCCAAGCCAAGGCACCCTTGGACGTCCTGGTGACCGGTTCTGCTCACCCCCGAGCCACAGCCCGAGTGGTTGCTCACAGGCGGCGAATTTCCAGTTTTCCCCTTTCTGTGGGCAGAACGAACTTCGGGTACAGTTCCGTCAAATTCGTACTCTAGAAAGGATTAGAGGGCCTCAATCCGCTCTCACACAAACTAGACACGGTAACGCACAAGTTGCCTTCATAACCTTTGGCCGGAGGACCTCTGTACCCGGTGTAATTCGAAGTTTACCGACGGCGGAACAAACGGGAGGCATCGGGCGCACGGTGAGGACCTACTTCGGGCCTCCCCCAAGCTGCCTAAAGCTCATGTCGACCTTCCCTGAGGTCCACTGATGCTTCCCGACCGGTTCCTTGAGTAGTTGAGATGCTATGGGAGTCAGCCGACACGGCCGAAGTTTTTCCGAGGCGGCGGCTCGTCGCCGACCATGTACCGGCCGTTGTCATGACGAGCTGACCCCAGAATCCTGTTCCCCGAGTGAAAGTAGGCAGGGGCAGCCAAGATTGTGAAGTTTGGAGCTTTAAAGAAGCTTCCGGCGAGCTGTCCGGCGAGGTCCCTCGGCGGCGGAGCACGAGCGGCGAGAGGTTGACGAAGGGGGTGGACCCCAGCTGTCAGCGGGAGATATTTTGAATCGGGATCGGGCTGCGGCCGGGATCGGGTGTGCTGGCGCGCAAAAACCTTGTGGGCCACCGTGTGCTGTCGCCTCGGCGCTCAACACGTGTCCCTGCGGGCCCCGGCAGATTTATACTTTTCCCCCGGTTTTCAGGTTCCATTCAAACTTCAAATCCTCATAACTTTGGCTAGGAAGCTCCAAATCGAGTGAACCAAATTTTGTTGGATTCAGCTCTCTGAGCACTTTCCAGCAAATCAAGTTTCACTTCATGAAAACCCTTATTTCTCCAGAATTAATTCCTCAAAATTTAAAATGTTAGGAATTTTAACTGGAGAATCCTTTGGAGGAAAAGCCTTAAATTTTGCTGGGATGTTCACTAAAATATCCCTGAACTACCATAAAAATTTCAGACCCATTTGATCTCATTTGATACCCCTAATGGTGTGATTAAGGAAACTGTTCCAGAGAAAATAGAAAATGTTCAGAAACATTTTCAGAATTTTCTCTGAAATCGTTTAGCTCATATATTTAGTTAGGAACCTTCGAATTAAGTGAGACCAACTCCATTAGAACCCTCTGAAAATCTAGTTTTCAGGAAGTCATAGTTTGTTTCATGAAAATCCTTAGAACACCCTAAAAGCCTTCAATTAAGGTCAAGAACATGATTAATTGTGGAGGGCTCAAATGAGCTTTGCTGCAACTAAAACTTGACCAAGTCTCTGTTTAGGTTGTAACCAAGCCACTGTAAAAATTTCACAGTCATTGGGCTTGTCTAGTAAGAGTTATAGACTTCACAAGTTTAAAAGTTAATACAACTGCATTTAAATTAATACATGTATTGCTTCTATCATGTAGTTGCTAAGGTCGAGGAGGAACCCGAAGTCCTAGACTTTTTTACTCCGGAGGAGCAGCTAGCCTACGACCAAGAGCAGCAAGGCAAGCTCCGGTTTGCATTAACCTTTTACAAATTTTTATTGTTTTTAGCACTTACTTGAGTATTATGATTCTTTGCATTAGAGTCGTGTGTGGAAACCCAATTGCATAGCCAAGAAAGCCATGGGTGGGAATTAGGATTGCAAACCCCGTTAGCTACTGCAATGCTAAGATAGAGTAGGATTCGGTACAAGTCGAGTAGTTGGAACTACTTGCGAGCATAGGCTAGAGGCACTCGACTCGGGTAGAAAATAGCACATGAAACACATGGCAAGAATATGAGACCAAGCAGGGAGTAAGGGCAGCAGGACTTTGGTGCCTGTGTGCTATAGCTCCGCTTGTGTCGATTGAGGACCGAGCCGTGTGCGGGCCTGTTGAACAAGCTAGAACAGTACCGAAGACCTACCGGCTATATGGGAACGGGGAAACCGATGTAACTCGGGTAGCTGGATGTTGAGGCATAGCTGGTCATTCAGAGGGTAGGTTGAGAACTCGAGGTGTAAATCGGCTGGCGGCACTGAGATGCACGTGCAGAGACCTCTTGCTCGGGACGATTGGACCGGTTCAACATTTGGCTAACGGGTGAAAGGTAGTTGGTACGGCGTCCGTGATGGTTCTTGTAGGCAACATTGAGTACGGGCGTACGTGACGGGTTGTTCGGGTAACCCTGCAGGTGTAAATCGATTATAATCGCCGTCCCTCGCGGTCAGTGAGTACCACTTGTTCACTGTACCGTGACGTAGAAAGAACAGGCTGGTTACATGTTAAAATGTTGCTGATTGAAAGATGGATTTGATTGCAAATGACTTGCTGTAGTTTAGAGCTAACTAAAGTTCATTTCAACTTTGGGCAAAGTACATGAGAGAAATGTGTTTCTTGTTTGATTGCGGCTCTCTCATGTACCTTAGCGTAAGGTTCTCCACAACCTGCTGCTAAAACTTGAAAGTAAGGTTCTACTAATTAGGCGAGTCCTTGCAAATGATTTTTACCACATGTAACCCACCACCCCTCATTTAGAAGTTCCATGTTTAGGTGAGACGGGTCAGACTTGCTGAGCCTTCGTGCTCACTGCTTGTGTTTGAAGCTTTTGCAGGGTTCTATGAGGAAGGGACTCCCGAAGAGGAGACGGAACCCCAGGAGGGGAACCCCGTCGAGTGGGAGTCGTGCACGCCGCAGAGTTAGTGTGCGTGTGTGCTAGCAAGGATACGTTCAAGGGCTGAACGTGGACTTGATGCGTAGTCTACGCCCGTCAGTGTAGACTGGAACTATTTTGATGTAAACATGTTCATAAACTTGTTTATGTAATAAAATTTCGCTTCCGCTTTGTACCTTTGACATGTGTTATCCGGTGCTGTGCAACGCAGCACCCCTCAGCGTGATCCTGGCTCGACAAGACCTTTGGGGTCGTGTCAACTAACCTATTTGCTTATGTCGGAAAATCGTGTATCTCGGGACATTTATGTCTTGGGGGTTACACGTAAGCGCTGTCCACCAGTGCACACAAGCTGAAGGGTGGAGCCCCACAGGTGGCAGGTATCCAGACCTGCTTTGATATCCTCTACGACTCTTCATGTCGTTTGGGGTATACGAGCAACGTCTGTCCCTGGTGTGCGTGGTGCAACTCAGGAGACCCCGTCACGTGGTCTGAAACATGAACACGTAACTCAAGGCGTGTTTGGCTTGAGAACATCCGGGCGAGTGATGACGGCCGGTTGTACGAACTGTATGGATTCCGGGCTCGGTGTGCAGCCGAGTCTGATGATTGTTTGAGCCTCTGCAGGTAGTCTGACCACGAAATGGTAGACGTGTAGTATCCGTGTGTGATTGACGCTTAGTGCCACTGAAGTAACGAAGCCGGCTAAGTCTGGTATAGGTCTTTCTTGGTGAGGACGTAGTACCGACATGATCTGGTGACGCATCGACGTCACACCCCACTAAATGAATAACTTCATTGTAAAAACTTGAAGGTTTTGATCCAAAGTAGTAAAACTTAATGTAACTCCTTCCCTTAATCAGAATATTCAAAGTTAACAAGTTTTCAACTTATAGGTTGTTAAGGACAGAGCCCTCTGTTTTCAGCTGAATTAGGGCTGAAGTTAATCAAAGGTTAGAGGTTGAGTTCTTTCGAGGTTGAGGGGTTATATGATACATTTCTGAAAATCTTTGGAAGATTTTTACAACTTTTCTGTAGAGGTCCAGAGGTGTTTCATCCCTTAACCAATCGAAAAATGCAGTAGAGTTGAAACTGTCCAGAAAACAGGACAGAGCAAAGACTCTCTGTAAACTCTCTGTAAATTGAGTATAACTTCCTGCATAAAAATCCAAAATAGAAAATGAGGTAGTTCTGGAAAGCTTATGAGATGGGTTAGAACTTTGTAACAGAAAGTTTTGTCAGATTAGGAACAGAATTAACTGGAATTGTTGGATCAAATCAGTACCTAAAGCAGGAAGGTGCTGTCCAATTTTCTCCAGAGATTCTGTTAAATTTAACCTCTCACAACTTTCGATACTTTATGAAAATATATTGAAGTTAGCTTTAACTTTGATGTTGAGCTCCAGAATTGGTTTTGCCTTTAACATGGCCTAAATCAGGTTGAAATGGAAACTGGTCAGGGCTGTCATAGGAACAGCAGATCAGCAGTCAAATTTGTTTAAAATTTGAACTATGTTTCCAAGTTTTATGGGTTCAATGACATGTCTTATGTTATAACTCAATGGTTTACTGTTTAAATAAATATTTGACATTTCTCAAATATAATTTTTACAGATGACAGCAGAAAATCAGTTGGAGAATGGGTGGGTGGTATCCCACTGTTCTCACCGCAGCGGCTATTCGGAAACATTGAGGCAGATGCTTCAATATTTCGGACATGACCAGATGCTGCAGTACTTCACCAAGGAAGAAGGCGAAGAAGGGAACAAGACATGGACAATCCATGTCGAAGTCCCTGCAGGACCTACGCCACCTGGTTGGGTGCCGTTCACCGTCACGGTGAGAGGAAGACAACCGGAAGGGATGTGGCAAGTGGCAGCCCGTGACACTATGTCACGTTTCTGCCAACTACACGTGCAGGCTATGGAGGGCACTCCATACACGCTCGTTCCGGTGGAGGGATGGGCTCAGCATGTGTGGGAAGAGAGGTACCTGGAGGCAACGGACCCGAGTTGCCCAAGGTACAACCCCACGGAGGCAAACCTCAGCCTCCAGATGAGGGTGGGAAACGCCGTGATGGACAGCCAAGCTGTTCATACGGAGCATCTCGCCACGAAGCTCAAGGAGAGCATGAGCCGTGGAGACCATTTCGAGAGTGCTCATAGCGCACTCCATAATGTGCTCCTTCCGACGATCAAGCGACTGAATGAACAACACAATCAATTGCATCGTCTGAAGAAGGCGAAGAAGAAGAGCCGTGTCGACATCGCGGCGTTGCAAGAACTGGTACAGAATCTAAACCAGCAGAACGAGGAACTTACTCAAGAGTGGGACGACGCTATTGAGTAAGGGCAAGGCTGGGAAGAAGATTACAACCAGGCTATGGACGAGGTGCATGCTTTGCAGGACCTCGTGCCTCCGGTATTGGGTATACCAGTGGTCTTGGGTCTTCCAGCAATGGGAGAACCCGGGATGGGAGAAGAGGTGGTAGATCCAGAGCCACCAGCAGAGGAACCGGAGGAGGACGACCCACAGGAGGTCGAGTTCTACTCCGAGTAGGGGGTTACAGTTGCCATGTAGGCGAGGCGGACCCGTCAACCGAGACAGGCCACTCGCTTGGGAATCGCATTGGGTGGTGCCGTGTTGTGCGGCACCCAACAGCACACATATGAGGAACAATGTATTACATAAACCAATAGCGGGAGCTTAGAAGTTTTTCTTTGTAAATACTTTACATCAAGTAACTACAGCGGAAGTCTATATCAACTCACGTCGAATAACTAAGAGCACTCGAGATGAAGTCCAGCCCGCGGACTCCTCTCGCTAGCAACACGAAGACAACAGCAGCGGCAGGGTTCTCCCTGTGTTAAACAACTCGGAAGTCTCCGAGTCTCACCGGACAACCTTCTTTTCAGCATCGATGTTAACCTACAAAATCACTTATATAGCAAGCGTGAGCACATAGGCTCAGCAAGTCTGACCCGTCTCTCCTAAGCAAGAATCTCTACATGTACGACGGTTGCAATTAGGTTGGCTAGATTTGCATAAAGGACTCGCCTAAAGTCGATCCTTAACTTTCAGATTTTAAGCCTCATTGTGTAAACCTTGAACCGAAAAGCATCGCAACTCCACAATCAAACAAGTAACGCTTTGTTGTGATGCTCCTTGCACAAAGTGAAAGTAAACTTTAATGAGCCTATCTCTAATTCAATCATGGTTGTAATACAAGTTATAGTACAGCCTTATCAAGTTCAAAGATAAACAATTCCAGTTGTTACTACGTCAAGACGCAGTGGGCAAGTATGCTCATATAACCGCGAGCGACGGTGATTCGAATCAGTACACGCCCGGACTACACGACACGTACACCCGTACTCTGAGTTGCTGGCAGCAACCTCGACTGACGTTGTACGCGGCCACCATTCCCAAGATCTTCCACATTGGACGCAGTCCAACTGCCCCGAGTACGCAAGCTCCCTCAAGGTACATACCTGCAGTGGTATGTTCTTAAGCGAGGTACCTCCTGCTACCCTGACGCCGAAAGCCTAAGGCAGTTGGAAAAGTTCCACTATGGATCTCCCAAGGTACATCGGTTTCCTGGGTCCCATATAGCCAGTATGCGACCGGTACACAACTCAAACTTGTCCAACAGGGCCAAGCACGGACGGGCCTTAACCGACACAGGCAGGGCTATGCACGCACGACCTGCAACCTACTGCATCTAAATTTCCCTGCCCGGTCTCCATTTCTTATATGTGAACTTTCCTCATCTTTTCTAATTCGGACCCGTTCCGAGTAAACCAGCCCTAAACTCGCGAGTAGCTTCCAACTACTCGACTTCTACCAGACCTTTCCTACTAACATTTAGCGTAGCCAAATCCACTCGAGGAGTTGCTATTCTACCCTTTCTCTCTTAGGTATTTCTGGTCATGCAAGTGGGGTTTTCAATATCATCTAGACTTAATACAATCATTGATGCAAAGCTATGATCTCTACAAATGAAAGTGCTTTATAAAACTGTTCAAATGCAAACCGGGGTTTGCCTGTTTTGCAGGTGACTAAGGTTACAATCAGTTAGTGACGATCACTTGAAGCTTGATCACTTGTTTTCCTCCCTCCTTGATCTTCACTTCAAGTCCTTCTCACCTTCTTCACGTATATGCTACACGATATGATCATGCATATGTATTTAATTGAAAAGCTTTTGCTCATAAGATCTAATGACAGTTTTAAAACTGGAACTCTGTTTAAGAATTTAAAATGACACTGGTGCTAGTGGTTTGGGTTGGGCTTAAACACTAAGATCAATTATTAAGTGCTTTTCCCACTTAAGTGTTGATCACCTTAAGAGGTTACCTATGACAGTGGTGATCCAGAGCTCCAATGGAGCTGGGAATTTTCATGTGAGTTCCTGGTCACAAGAAAGTCCTCTGGACCAAAATTTAGCACTTTTCATGGAGTGGTTTATTCAGAATAATTCTCTAAGTGTTTAGTCAAAGATGAATTAATTCTGAGGTAACACTCATGTTCATGTCAAACTCAGTGAACCACAATTTCAATTATAGTTCATAGAGTCTACATGAATTTTCCTAGGATTTTTTGGAGCTAAGAATTTCCCAGGACTGAATTTACAAGTTTTGGAAATTCTCTGAAAATGTTTTCTGTATTCATTTGAATACAGGAACTTACAATCTGAATTACCCTGATTAATTCAACTCCAAATGAGCTGAAACTTTTAAAGGTGTCTAATAATACCTTAAAGACTACTCTGGCAAAATTTGAGGATTTTTGGATAAACTAAACTCCCTCTAAAATTCTTTTGCTGAAAAGCTTTAAAGAATTTCCAGAGTTAAATAAAGACTTTCTTACAAATTGGGTTGCATATTTGGATAGAGTTTGTCAATCTGAATCTAACCCAATTTGAATCACTAAATTTGGAGGTTCCTAGCAAAAGTTATGCTCTTCTAAAGTTTGGAGAAAAATCTGGAATTTGAATAAATCCGGGAAAAGTTTAAACCTGACTGTGGGGCCAGGGGTTTCACGCGACGTTTTGTGAAGAAGAAAAGTTGCTACACCAGTCTAGGATCTGTGTGTGAAATTTGTAGAGCTCTAAATGAATATAACTCGAGAATTTCATGGATTCATACCCGCGGGTCAGTTTTCACCGGCCGGGGGAGATTTCTGAAATTCGTCGAACAGAGGCGAAGACAGGCTTTGTGCTTTGGGTGGAAGCTGCACGGAGCTCCTGCGCCTCCAAAAGTGGCCTCGCTTGATCGTGAAACTTTCTGGAGGAGGCTGTCCACGGGAGCACGTCGCAGCCGGGGTGTTCGGCCGCCGCGGAAACTCAAGGTTCTCGGCGTAGAGGGCACGAACACACATGGCGATGGCTCGAGGAGGTCGAGGGGTCTACGGTGGTGTGGTTTTGCTGATCAGCCGGGGCTCGCACGCGAGCTAGGCGGTGGGCGATCGACCGAGAGTTCAGCGGCTGTTCTCGGTTGATCTCTCGCGCGAGGAAGGGAAGAACAGCGTGGAGGCTTCGGGGTTGAGGCACAAGGAGGCACGGGAGAAGGTATAAGACGGTCGGGCGGCCCTCCAGCGCGACGAAAATCTAGCAGGAGGTGGAGGCATCGGCTGAACGCGGTGTCGCCTGGTGCTGCGCCATCGGTGTCGAGTGCCGACTGAAGAAAGCAAACAGAGACCCAACACTGTGAGATCTTTTGCAATTTTTCAGTTCACTCAATGACATGTGGGACCCACTGATCAGTCCCTCCTTATCCCCCTCCAAATATCTCCCAAGTTTGAATTGGGTGAATTCAATTGTGGGAATTCAAATCTGGTATGCATTTGGATAATTGGGCAAGTTTCATCCAAATTCAAATGAGTGTTTGAATTCTTTGTCATTTAAAGTCCATTTTGGAAAATGGGTTGCAAATCATTTCCATAAATCATGAAACTTTGCACACCTCCTAATTTGGACTCAAGGAATTCAAATATGAAACCTGATTTTTAATTTGGCTGCTGCAAATGATATTGTAGCACAACAGTTTGGAAATTCCTAGTGTTGCTCTCATTTGAATTTTAGTTTGAACAGAATGTTCCAAATCTGATTTTTGTTTTTCCACACATATGGGAACTTCCCATCCTTGTTTTAGATCCCTCTAGGTTTCCAAGTTCTCAAATAAACATTTGACTTGTGTGAAGAAAAACCCTCATGTGTGTTATCACATGTGGAAAAGTTTTAACAAGTCCCAAATTTCACTCATATGAAACAAAACTTTTGCAAACAAGAGTTTCTTTGTATTCACATTTTTGGGACCTTTACATTCCTCTCCCCTTAAAAGGAATCTCGTCCCGAGATTCAAAAAGAAGAACGAGACGGGAGGTAATTACAAAGTTTATGACAAAAGCTCCGGATAGTTCTTGTGGACGTAATCTTCGGTTTCCCACGTCGCCTCTTCCGGGGCATGATTACTCCACAGGACTTTGTAAAATCTCAAAGTCCGGTTCCTGGTGGCCCGGGTCTTTTCGTCAATAATCTGAATAGGTTGCTCGATGTAGGTGAGATCCGGCTTCAACTCGTCGATGTCTTCGGTGCGGATGGCAGCGGTAAACTTGAGACATTTCCGCAGCTGGGACACGTGGAATATGTCGTGAATACCGGCAAGGCTTGCCGGTAGTTCCAGCCGGTAGGCTACAGTTCCGCACTTCTCCGTGATAGTAAATGGACCGATGAATCGGGGAGCAAGTTTCCCCTTGACACCGAACCGATGAATCCCCTTCATCGGAGACACACGAAGATACACATGCTCTCCGACTTCGAAATGCAGCGGTCGACGTCTCTGGTCCGCATAGACCTTTTGACGAGATTGGGCAGCCTTTAGGTTCTCTTGTATTATCCGAACTTTCTCTTCGGCTTCATTGACAAGATCAACCCCGAATGTTACTCGTTCACCGGATTCGCACCAGTTCAATGGTGTACGGCACTTCCGGCCGTATAGAGCTTCATATGGTGCCATTTTGATGCTTGTCTGATATCCGTTGTTGTACGAGAACTCCGCCAGCGGTAAGTGATCATTCCAACTCTTACCGTGGTGGATGGCACATGCCCTTAGCATATCTTCCAGTATTTGATTCACCCTCTCAGTTTGCCCATCGGTTTGAGGGTGATATGCTGAGCTTCTAATCAACTTTGTCCCCAAGGAGGCGTGTAGCTGTTCCAAGAAACGGGCTACGAACAGCGATCCTCTATCTGACACAATGGTGTGGGGAACTCCATGTAAGCACAAGATCTGTGCTATGTACAGCTCCGCATACTGCTTTGCGTTGTACCTAGTATGCACAGGGATGAAATGTGCTGATTTGGTTAATCGGTCCACAATTACCCAAATCGAATCATGGTTGTGGGAGGTCATCGGCAACCCGACGATGAAGTCCATACTCAAGTCTTCCCACTTCCATGCCGGTACATGCAATGGCTGCAACAGGCCTGACTTCTTCATATGGTCGGCCTTGACTCTTCGACACGTATCACACTCTGAAACGTATTTTGCAACCTCACATTTCATACGTGTCCACCAAAACTTCTTCCGGAGATCTTGGTACATTTTATTACTGCCCGGATGAATGGAAAACTTGGACAAATGAGCTTCATCCAAAATTTTCTTCCGTAGTCCCATGTCCCGGGGCACTACAATCCGGTCGTTGAACCACAAAGTACCTTCATCGCCCTTCCGGAAGCACTACATTTCTCCGTTGTCTATCCTTCGCCGTATGTGGAACATACCCTTGTCTTTTCGTTGAGATTCCATGATCTCCTCTCGGATAGTAGGAATGAGAGCGAGATTATAGAGAGCTCAATACGGGATGACACGGAGGCTTGGTTCGTCACCATCCATTTCAGCGATACTTAATTGATGGATATGCGCCTTACGACTGAGCGCATCGGCGACCACATTCGCATTTCCTGGAAGATAATGAATCTCCAGTTCATAGTCTTTAATGAGCTCTAGCCATCTTCGTTGCCTCATGTTCAATTCTTTCTGAGTGAAGATGTACTTCAAGCTCTTGTGGTCGGTGTAGAGGTGTACAAGATTTCCGAGCAAGTAATGCCTCCACATCTTCAAAGCAAGGACCACGGCAGCTAACTCAAGATCATGAGTTGGATAATGCTGCTCGTGAGTTCTGAGTTGACGAGATCAATAAGCGACCACTCGTCTTTCTTTCATTATCAAGCCAAGACCAATGCCAGATGCATCGCAATAAACGTCGAATGGCTTCGTTGTATCCGGCTGAGCATGAACTGGGGCTGTTGTGAGATGCTTCACTAAAGTCTTGAAAGCTTGTTCACACACAGCACCCCACATAAATCTGGTGTTCTTATTTAATAATTCCGTCATCGGTTTAGCAATCTTGGAGAAACTCGGAATAAACCTCTGGTAGTAACCCGCTAAACCGAGGAAGCTTCGGATTTCATGTACTGACTTTGGTGACTCCCATTTCTGTACTTGGATAATCTTACTCGGATCTACAGCGATGCCCTCCGCTGAAATAATGTGTCCGAGAAAAGGTACTTGATTAATCCAGAATTCACATTTGCTGAATTTTGCATAGAGCTGATGATCTCGCAATCTTTGTAGCACAATATGCAGATGTTCAGCATGTTCTTCCTCTGACTTGGAGTACACCAAGATATCATCGATGAAGACAACGACGAATTTATCCAACTCCGGAATGAACACTGAATTCATCAGGTACATAAAGTGTGCCGGGGCGTTGGTCAAACCAAAAGACATAACGAGATACTCATACAGCCCGTATCTCGTTGAGAATGCCGTCTTCGGAATATCTTCTGCCCGGATTTTAATCTGGTGATATCCGGACCGAAGATCCATCTTCGAAAATACCTTCGCACCCACTAATTGATCGAAGAGCATATCAATGTGAGGTAGTGGATACTTGTTCTTGATGGTAACGGCGTTCAAAGGCCGATAATCAACACAAAGCCATAGTGTTTCGTCCTTCTTTTTGACAAACAATGCTGAACAACCCCAAGGTGACGAACTTGGTCGTATAAATCCCTTGCTCTTTAGGTCATTCAGCTGTGTCTTCAATTCTGCCAGTTCATTGGGTGCCATCTTGTACGGCCTTCGTGATATCGGTGTGGTTCCCGCTATAAGTTCAATCTTGAACTCAACGTCTCGTTCGGGCGGCATGCCCGGTAAATCCTCGGGAAATACATCCGGATACTCAAGTACCACCGGAATGTCCTCTATCTTAACAACTTCCGTGTGGTTCACTGTTGCAATCTGCTGCCGTCTGGCGCCCAGAATTAATATATGAAGACCGTGCTGTGGGGAGTTGAGCTCAACGGTCCTGGAGCTGATGTTAAGAACCGCTCTGTGGTAATTCAACCACGACATCCCCAAAATGATGTCGATCTTCAGACCTTCAAGAATAATGAGGGTCGTAGGGTATATTCTACCCCCCAAACAAAGAGGTGCTCGGGAGACAACCTCACTTGCGGTACTGCTGCCCCCGGGCGAAGATATGAGGTATTGCCTCTTTGTATAAACGGTTTGGAGCTGATGTTGAGCCACAAAAGATTGGCTAATGAAGTTGTGTGTGGCACCAGAATCAAAGAGAACTAAAACCGGTAGCTGATTCAGAGAAAACATCCCTGCTAAAGCGGCTTCTCCTTCCGGAACATCATCAATCACAGTATAGTGAATATTGCCCCTTATCTGCCCTCCTATCTGCAGATTAAGGTACGGATCATATTGTTGTAAATATGATGACCCGTAGCCTCGAATTCCCTCCGAACATTGCCTAGCATAATGGCCCGTACGCCCACAAGTAAGACACGGATGCCTCTCCGGTTCTTCGTTGACTTGCGGTGGACTGCTAGGTACATATGGCTGCAGCGATGGAGCACAAACTACCGTCTGATGCTGCGGCAGTGGAGGTGGTGCAAGATGTAGAACTTGACCAGTAATCAATCTCTGAGGAGTTGATCGTACAGGTGGCCTCCATTTTTCACCGGATGGCGTTTGATACACCAAACGGTACTTCTGAGGCACATAACTTGTGCTGGCCTGCTTGATCTCACTCATCTTTCTCTTCTCCGCTTGCCACTCAAGTGTCGGCTTCTCTTGAATGAAAGCCGCATCGACCATGTCGGTATAACTGCCGTTATTGTGTACGGCCAACTTTTCCCGTAACATGGCACTCAGGCCATGGAAGAATAGGTCACACCGTGCCTCTTCTTTCGCCACATACTCGGGAGCATATTGGGCCAAAAGATTAAATCTCCTGACATATTCGAGGGCACTCATGTCCCCTTGCTTCAAGCCCAAAAATTCCTCCTGCTTTGCCTTGACAATACCTAGTGGTATGTAACGTGTACGAAAGGCTTCACAAAACTCTCTCCATGTCACTTGATGGCCCTCCGGATTGGTGGCAATATGATCCACCCACCAGTTTCCGGCGGCTCCATGGAGTTATTGAGCGGCAAACTTAGTTTTCTGGTAGTCATCACACTTGAATACTCCAAATTTGGACTCCATGACACGAAGCCATTGATCTGCTTCCACAGGTTCGGTGGCTTCAGTAAAAATTGGCGGTTCAGTCGCCAAGAAATCCAGATAAGCGTTCCGAGGTGGAACGACTTGTTGCGTGTTTTGGAGTACGCCTTGCTGTACCAAAGCTTGGAGTAAGCGTGTGTGTTCTTGCGTTGCTTCTTGGAGTAGCCTAGCATTCTATTGGTTAGACTCGACGACTTGAGTCATAAGATCCATCCATCCTGTGGATGGTGGTTCCAGCGGTGGAATAGAAGCATCACCGCCTTGACGAGAACTTCCGGCCCTACTCCTAGAACGAGTACGAGCCATACTGCAAAATGTAGTTGAGATGAGTTAAACAAGAACTCAGCAGTATGTGAGACTAATGGAAACATGATTATGTCAAAACTTTATGAAAGCAGTAACAAAATTCATGTTTACACAACTCCTTAGTAGGCATAGCTATTCACCCTATCTGTACAGGACAGACCTTTATGCACTATCTCCAGATTTTGATCTAGTTAAAAGCATTTTCATATCTCGAGTTGAATACTAAAGTTAAATTTAACTTCCGTATCTTTCCAACGAGTACTCATATGGCTCCAGATCATCTCCGGATTTAAAGTTATGACTTTCCAAAGTTGACTGAATTCCTGGATAAAATTTGCCAGCACCCCCTTTGTACGTGGCTGATTTTATCACAGTTGTATATGTAAATACAATAAGAACCTGAACAAACTTTGAACTACAACAATGTTGCACATTTCATAACCTATCCAATGGTGTATAATAGGCTTCTTAAGGGTTTTTCTGCAGAAAGTTTTGGTTTAAAAAACAGAAAGGTCCAGAGAGGTTTTGTTGCTGTCCTGGTTCTGGACAGTTTACCATCCTCTGAACTTTCTACCCATTTAGCATATGATTTGGCTCTGGAGGTCTACAAAGAATTTGTAGATTAATTGAGAAGCTTTTCAGAACTGTATCATACACCTTAATTGGGTCAAGCTACTCATAGTTATGCTCTGTTGAAGTCCAGCAAAAATTTCTGCCGAAACCAGAGCACTCCGTTTTTGAAATCTTTGAAGCTAATGTTCCTCTCATTTGAATCTTAGCTCAAAATAAGAGTTCAGTAACTAATATGTGTTCCAAACTTCCGTTTTTAGTTGAAAGTTAGTTCATGACTCATTTCTTCAAAGGAAAGGGGTTATTAAGTTTAGTACGGCGTCGATGCACCGTAAGAAGCATGTCGGTACAACGTAACCTCACCAAAAGAAAATCCTAACCGGATTATACCGGCATAAACGTATCTTAGGTGGCACTAAAACGGTCACTCGCAAATGTGTACTATTGATACTACGATTTTGTGGTTAACCCTGCACAAGTCACACTCAATCATCAGGTCCAGCTGCACACCGAACCCGGTATCCATACAATTCTTACACCCGTCCGTCATCACTCGCACAGGTGTTCTCAAGCCAAACACGCCTTGAGCTACGTGTTCACGTTACTAACCACGTGACGGGGTTTCCCAAATTGCACCACGCACGCCTGGGACATACGTTGCTCGAGTACCCCAAACGACATGAGGAGTCATAGAGGATACTAAAGCGGGTCGGGTTACCTGCCACCCGTGGGGCTCCACCCTTCAGCTTGTGCGCACTGGTGGACAGCGCTTATGTGCACCCCCAAGACATAAATTGTCCCGAGATGCACGATTTTCCGACATAACAAATAAGTTAGGTTGCCACCTTTATATTAAGCTAATAGTAATCCTTATGTGGGCCTAGTTCCGTATTCTCACCGTAACCTAAATTTTTGTCGTAATACCTTCCTTATTCCGTGTGCTATTACCAATGCGGCTCTGATACCAGCTGAGTCGGACCCGTCAACCGAGACAGGCCACTCGCCCGGGAATCGCATTGGGTGGTGCCGTGTTGTGCGGCACCCAACAGCACACATATGAGGAACAATGTATTACATAAACCAATAGCGGAAGCTTACAAGTTTTTCTTTGTAAATACTTTACATCAAGTAACTACAGTGGAAGTCTATATCAACTCACGTCGAATAACTAAGAGCACTCGAGATGAAGTCCAGCCCGCGGACTCCTCTCGCTAGCAACACGAAGACAACAGCAGCGGCAGGGTTCTCCCTGTGTTAAACGACTCGGAAGTCTCCGAGTCGCACCGGACAACCTTCTTTTCAGCATCGATGTTAACCTGCAAAATCACTTATATAGCAAGCGTGAGCACATAGGCTCAGCAAGTCTGACCCGTCTCTCCTAAGCAAGAAACTCTACATGTACGACGGTTGCAATTAGGTTGGCTAGATTTGCATAAAGGACTCGCCTAAAGTCGATCCTTAACTTTCAGATTTTAAGCCTCATTGTGCAAACCTTGAGCCGAAAAGCATCGCAACTCCACAATCAAACAAGAAACGCTTTGTTGCGATGCTCCTTGCACAAAGTGATAGTAAACTTTAATGAGCCTATCTCTAATTCAATCATGGTTGCAATACAAGTTATAGTACAGCCTTATCAAGTTCAAAGATAAACAATTCCAGTTGTTACTACGTCAAGACGCAGTGGGCAAGTATGCTCATATAACCGTGAGCGATGGTGATTCGAATCAGTACATGCCCGGACTACACGACACGTACACCTGTACTTCGATTTGCCGGCAGCAACCTCGACTGACGTTGTACGCGGCCACCTTTCCCAAGATCTTCCACATTGGACGCAGTCCATCTGCCCCGAGTACGCAAGCTCCCTCAAGGTACATACCCGCAGTGGTATGTTCTTAAGCGAGGTACCTCCTGCTACCCTGACGCCGAAAGCCTAAGGCAGTTGGAAAAGTTCCACTATGGATCTCCCAAGGTACATCAGTTTCCTGGGTCCCATATAGCCAGTATGCGCCCGGTACACAACTCAAATTTGTCCAACAGGGCCAAGCATGGACAGGCCTTAACCGACACAGGGAGGGCTATGCACGCACGGCATGCAACCTGCTGCATCTAAACCTCCCTGCCCGGTCTCCATTTCTTATATGTGAACTTTCCTCATCTTTTCTAATTCGGACCCGTTCCGAGTAAACCAGCCCTAAACTCACGAGTAGCTTCCAACTACTCGACTTCTACCGGACCTTTCCTACTAACATTTAGCGTAGCCAAATCCACTCGAGGATTTGCTATTCTACCCTTTCTCTCTTAGGTATTTCTGGTCATGCAAGTGGGGTTTTCAATATCATCTAGACTTAATACAATCAATGATGCAAATCTATGATCTCTACAAATGAAAATGCTTTATAAAACTGTTCAAATGCAAACCGGGGCTTGCCTGTTTTGCAGGTGACTAAGGTTACAATCAGTTAGTGATGATCACTTGAAGCTTGATCACTTGTTTTCCTCCCTCCTTGATCTTCACTTCAAGTCCTTCTCACCTTCTTCACGTATATGCTACACGATATGATCATGCATATGTATTTAATTGAAAAGCTTTTGCTCATAAGATCTAATGACAGTTTTAAAACTGGAACTCTGTTTAAGAATTTAAAATGACACTGGTGCTAGTGGTTTGGTTTGGGCTTAAACACTAAGATCAATTATTAAGTGCTTTTCCCACTTAAGTGTTGATCACCTTAAGAAGTTACCTATGACAGTGGTGATCCAGAGCTCCAATGGAGCTGGGAATTTTCATGTGAGTTCCTGGTCACAAGAAAGTCCTCTGGACCAAAATTTAGCACTTTTCATGGAGTGGTTTATTCAGAATAATTCTCTAAGTGTTTAGTCAAAGATGAATTAATTCTGAGGTAACACTCATGTTCATGTCAAACTCAGTGAACCACAATTTCAATTATAGTTCATAGAGTCTACATGAATTTTCCTAGGATTTTTTTGGAGCTAAGAATTTCCCAGAACTGAATTTACAAGTTTTGGAAATTCTCTGAAAATTCTGTATTCATTTGAATACAGGAAATTACAATCTGAATTACCCTGATTAATTCAACTCCAAATGAGCTGAAACTTTTACAGGAGTCTAATAACACCCTAAAGACTACTCTGGAAAAATTTGAGGATTTTTGGAAAAACCAAACTCCCTCTTAAATTCTTTTGCTGAAAAGCTTTAAAGAATTTTCCAGAATTAAATAAAGACTTTCATACAAATTTGGTTGCATATTTGTATAGAGTTTGTCAATCTGAATCTAACCCAATTTGAATCACTAAATTTGGAGGTTCCTAGAAAAAGGTATGCTCTTCTAAAGTTTGGGGAAAAATCTGGAATTTGAATAAATCCGGGAAAAGTTTAAACCTGACTGTGGGACCAGGGGCATGTGTCAGTCACCGGGAGCGCGCCACACGGGCTACAGAATTGTTTCCCGCACTGTCACAGTCGATCCCGTGCCACAGAGTATCCGGCCCACTGTTGCCGTGCGACTGATGCGTGGGGCCGGTAGCATCTTCGTCTACCTCCCGCCCCCGCGCTTCTGCGTCGCCGGGCTCGCCGGAGTTCACCGGTTTTCGTTGCTCCGACCAACTCCCGAGCTGTCACTCACCGCCAGGCCCTATTTTAACCCGAGGAACACGATGGTGGGACTTTCCCAGACAGGCGAGGTTCCTAAACAACCCCGCACCGGTGCAGCGGCTCTGAGGGAGTCCGGCAACGTTGCCCCGATGCTCTAGCCCGCCAGAAGTCCCCTGGACAGGTTCTATAGCACCAGTGGAGGTTTTCCCTGTTCGGCATGGCCGCATATGGGCTCGGAAACGGCTCCAACCTAGGGTTCATCGAGCACCCGATGCCCCTTATTGTGGTAGCCGTCGGAAAAGCTTGAAACAAGCCGTCTACCATGGGTTTCACATGACGTTTTGTGAAGAAGAAAAGTTGCTACACCAGTCTAGGTTCTGTGTGCGAAATTTGTAGAGCTTTAAATGAATATAACTCGAGAATTTCATGGATTCATACCCGCGGGTCAGTTTTCACCGGCCGGAGGAGATTTCTGAAATCCATCGACCAGAGGCGAAGACAGGCTTTGTGCTTCGGGTGGAAGCTGCACGGAGCTCCTGCGCGTCCAAAAGTGGCCTCGCTTGATCGTGAAACTATCTGGAGGAGGCTGTCCACGGGAGCACGTCGCCGCCGGGGTGTTCGGCCGCCGCGTAAACTCATGGTTCTCGGCGTAGAGGGCACGAACACACTTGGCGATGGCTCGAGGAGGTCGAGGGGTCTACGGTGGTGTGGTTTTGCTGATCAGCCGGGGCTCGCACGCGAGCTAGGCGGTGGGCGATTGACCGAGAGTTCAGCGGCTGTTCTCGGTTGATCTCTCGCACGAGGAAGGGAAGAACAGTGTGGAGGCTTCGGGGTTGAGGCACAAGGAGGCACGGGAGAAGGTATAAGACGGTCGGACGGCCCTCCAGCGCGACAAAAATCCAGCAGGAGGTGGAGGCGTTGGCTGAACGCAGTGTCGCCCGGTGCTGCGCCCATCGGTGTCGGGTGCCGACTGAAGAAAGCAAACAGAGACCCAACACTGTGAGATCTTTTGCAATTTTTCAGTTCACTCAATGACAAGTGGGACCCACTGATCAGTCCCTCCTTATCCCCCTCCAAATATCTCCCAAGTTTGAATATTGGGTGAATTCAATTGTGGGAATTCAAATCTGGTATGCATTTGGATAATTGGGCAAGTTTCATCCAAATTCAAATGAGTGTTTGAATTCTTTGTCATTTAAAGTCCATTTTGGAAAATGGGTTGCAAATCATTTCCATAAATCATGAAACTTTGCACACCCCCTAATTTGGACTCAAGGAATTCAAATATGAAACCTGATTTTTAACTTGGCTGCTGCAAATGAGATTTGCAGCACAACAGTTTGGAAATTCCTAGTGTTGCTCTCATTTGAATTTTAGTTTGAACAGGATGTTCCAAATATGATTTTTGTTTTTCCACACATATGGGAACTTCCCATGCTTGTTTTAGACCCCTCTAGGGTTCCATGTTCTCAAATAAACATTTGACTTGTGTGAAGAAAAACCCTCATGTGTGTTATCACATGTGGAAAAGTTTTAACAAGTCCCAAATTTCACTCATATGAATCAAAACTTTTGCAAACAAGAGTTTCTTTGTATTCACATTTTTGGGACCTTTACAGTAGGGCAGCTAGGGTAGTGTAGCCCAAATTTTGTAACCGGTGACATGTCGTGTAGACAGTAGCGTATGTATAGGTAGTGACGACATGAGCGCGACTTCTCGGAGACCCGAGAATAATTTATCTTGTATAAAGTTTATGCTTTATCAATATATGTGAATGTTGTGCAAATTAATCATGTGTCACTATAATACCTACTGTTACATATGGAATTTTAAGTAAGACATGTGCTAATCGCTGCTGTTTTGAATTTCAGAATGACGCGTACTCGTGCCAACCCTGATGTTGAGGGTACTAGCAAAGGGGGAGAGACCTCCCAACAGCCTCCCGAGGACTCCTCGGGACAGCAGCAGCAGCAACAGCGACAGAAAACACCGCCACCGCCACTGCCAACGGTTACATTGGCCGACATCGTCGCGGCAATGGCGGGTTCACATCAGCGGCACACGGAGTTGCTGCAAACGCTTATCGCCAATACGTCTCGCCCAGAGAGACGTCAAGATCGTGAGGAGCCTCAACATAGCTCCTACTCCGACTTCCTGGCGACTCATCCCCCAGTATTCTCAAGGGCGGATGAACCTCTTGACGCGGACAACTGGCTCCGCGCAATAGAGATGAAGTTCGGGCTGCTCCAGATAAGTGAGCAGCGCAAGACTCAGTTTGAGGTCCAGCAGCTCCAAGGATCCGCGAGCGCGTGGTGGGCCAACTTCTGTGCTTCACAGGCCACCGATCGAGTGATGACCTGGACGGAGTTTCGGACGGCCTTCAGGGCCTATCACATACCGCCAGGCTTAATGAAGAGGAAAACGCAGGAATTCCTACACCTGCAGCAAGGGAGCTGGAACGCGCTGGAATACTACAGGGCGTTCAACGATCTCGCGCTCTACGCGTAGTATCACGCAGATACGGACGAGAAGCGGCGTGACCACTTTTACCAGGGGCTTAACCCGCTCCTGAAGAACATGTTGGCGATGTTCAATCGCAGCAGCCTCAACGACATCATTGATGCTGCGATTGTTCAGGAGGACTCCGGCAAGGAGTTAGCGGCGGCGGAGAGAAAGCGAAGCGTGCCACAGAGCAGCGGAGAAGGAGGTGGTCCTTCTCAGAAGTTTCGGATGGTGAATCGCCCACCATCAAGTCAACGCTGGCAGCCACCACAGTGGTCGATGCCGTTCTGCAGTCAGCCGTACTCTTCACCGGCGTTCAGGCCAGCACTGCCAGTACCACCACCGCAACAACAGAAGCAGCGGACGATGCCGCGTGCGTATGCACCTCAGCAGCGCGTTCCGGGCTTTCGTCCCCCGAGCACCACACCAAAAGTGGCCACATGTTACAAGTGTGGTCGTCCAGGACACTTCGCGAGCAGTTGCCCGGAGAGGCAAGGCGGCGGAGTGGCACCGCAGTTTCCGGGGAGGAATCAACCCCGGAACCCTACTAATGCGCGGCGTGCAAACCCTAGGCCCGGTACCGTCCACCAGCTTGCCATAGAGGACGTGCCGGAGGGCGAGCCAATCCTTGCGGGTATGTTCCAACTCCACCAGCATCACGCTATAGTATTGTTTGATTCAGGCGCCACACATAGCTTCACTAGCCAATCTTTTATTGATAAATATAGCTTGCAAATACTACCTACCGATAGTCCTTATGTGATCTGTTCACCGGATGGGAAAATTTCAGCAAGCATGATGGTCCCAAAAGCGCCATTGTGCTTAGAGGGTAGAGTCTACCCTACGTCTCTCATAATCTTAGAGGGACAAAAGGTCGATGTCATCTTAGGGGTGTCGTGATTAACCCGCCACGGCGCTGTTTTAGACACCGTCCTCGGAGTTGTGCACTTGAACTCAGAAGTGCACGAGTCTCACTCCTTATTTCTGGAGAGTCCAGAAATAAAACTTCCAAGTGTCTATCGAGCCACAACCATCAGATTGGAAGATATGGGATGCCACCTGATAGAGAGGTGGAGTTCAAGATTGAACTTGCACCAGGAACCATGCCGATATCCCGAAGGCCATACAATATGGCGCCGAAGGAGTTGGCTGAACTGAAGACTCAGCTCATGGACCTCCTGGAAAAGGGTTTCATTAGGCCGAGCTCCTCGCCATGGGGCTGTTCAGCATTATTTGTCAAGAAGAAGGATGAGACGTTACGGCTTTGCGTGGACTATCGTCCATTAAATGCCGTAACCATCAAGAACAGGTACCCGTTGCCACGGATCGACATGTTGTTTGATCAGTTGGTCGAAGCAAAGATCTTTTCCAAGATGGATTTAAGATCCGGGTACCATCAGATTAAGATAAGCGCTGAGGACATTCCAAAGACAGCTTTCTCGACAAGGTACGGACTTTATGAGTACCTGGTCATGTCCTTCGGCCTCACCAATGCTCCAGCTCACTTCATGTACTTGATGAACTCGGTATTCAAGCCGGAGCTGGACAAGTTTGTCGTGGTCTTCATCGACGACATCCTGGTATATTCCAAGTCGGAAGAAGATCACAAGAAGCATCTGCGTATAGTCTTGCAACGGCTGCGGGATCACAAGATATACGCGAAATTCAGCAAATGCGAGTTCTGGATATCGCAAGTGCCTTTTCTCGGGCATATCATCTCAGCGGAGGGTATCGCTGTAGACCCGAGCAAGATCACTCAAGTGCTGAATTGGAAATCCCCGAGAACTGTTCACGAGGTACGAAGTTTCCTCGGACTCGCGGGATATTATCGGAGGTTCATTGCGAACTTCTCGAAGATTGCCAAGCCTATGACAGAGCTGCTGAGAAGGCCACCAAATATGTTTGGAGTCCAGCGTGTGAAGCAGCATTCAAGCCTTTAGCTAAGCACCTGACATCAGAACCGGTTTTGGCGCAGCGAGACACAACAAAACCATTCGATGTGTACTGCGATGCATCCGGCATTGGGCTCGGATGTGTGCTGATGCAAGACCGAAGAGTGGTCGCGTATGGATCACGGCAGCTTAGAAACCATGAGCAGAATTATCCAACCCACGACTTGGAGCTCGCTGCCGTGGTACTTGCACTGAAGATGTGGAGGCACTACCTACTCGGTAACCTCGTACATCTATATACCGACCACAAAAGCCTCAAGTACATATTCACTCAGAAGGAGCTGAACATGAGGCAATGAAGATAGCTAGAATTGATAAAGGATTACGAAATAGAGATCCATTATCATCCGGGCAAGGCAAACGTAGTGGCAGATGCGCTGAGCCACAAGTCACACGTCAACAATTTGACCATCACACTGTTGGAAGAGAGCAAACCACCACTGCATGTGATTCCACATGGAGCTCTCTACAACTTAGCTTTGATCCCCACCATCCGTGAAGAGATAGCGGCAGCCCAGAAACATGACAAGGGCAAGTCACATTTGCGGAGATGTGTAGACAGTGGGAAGCTGAAATATTTCCGGAAGGACGGAGACGGCGTCCTATGGTTCAAGGACCGGATCGTCGTACCCCGTAATCCGGAATTACGGAAGAAAATCTTTGATGAGGCTCACTTGTCAAAGTTTTCTATTCATCCCGGCAGCAACAAAACGTATCAAGAACTCAGAAGCAAGTTTTGGTGGACACGGATGAAGCGTGAGACTGCAAAATACGTGTCCGAGTGTGATACAAGTCGAAGGGTGAAGGCAGACCATATGCGGAAACCGGGACTGCTGCAACCACTGGGCATTCCTGCCTGGAAGTGGGAGGATGTGAGCATGGACTTCATCGTCGGTTTACCCACCACTCTTCAAAAGCATGATTCTGTGTGGGTGATCATCGATCGGCTCACCAAAGTTGCCCATTTCATCCCGGTCAACACCAACTACAACGCCAAGAAGTATGCTGAACTGTACATCTCACGGATCCTATGCATGTACGGCGTACCCCGTACCATCATATCGGACCGGGGCACTTTATTTGTGTCCCGTTTTTTGAGCAGCTGCACGCTGCCTTGGGGACGAAGCTGATCCGTAGTTCAGCGTACCACCCGCAAACGGACGGACAAACCGAGCGGATAAATCAGATCCTAGAAGACATGCTACGAGCTTGCGCTATCAACCATGGCAAGAATTGGGATGATCACTTTCCGTTAGCCGAGTTCTCGTACAATAATGGGTACCAAGCTAGCATTAAGATGGCGCCCTACGAAGCGCTATACGGAAGAAAATGCCGCACACCATTGAACTGGTGTGAGTCTGGCGAAAGGGTTACCTTCGGGATTGACCTTGTCAACAATGAGGAAGAGAAGGTTTGACTGATTCGAGTGAACCTAAAAGCCACCCAATCCCGTCAGAAACAGTATGGGGACCGGAGAAGACGCCCATTACAATTCGAATTCGGGGATCACGTATATCTACGTATGTCTCCGATGAAGGGCGTAAACAGATTCGGGGTGAGAGGGAAGTTGGCACCCTGATTCATCGGTCCATTTCAGATTATCGAAAGATGTGGATCAGTGGCATACCGGCTACAATTACCAGAAGCACTTTCCGGTGTGCACGACGTCTTTCACATTTCCCAGCTGAGGAAGTGTCTCAAGCTATCAACTACCGTTCAGCTGGAAGACATTGAAGAACTGCAACCGGATCTCACCTATCGGGAGAAACCGGTGCAGATTATTGATGAAAAGGCCCGAACAACGTGCAACCATACGTTGTGGTTTTACAAGGTTATATGGAGTAATCACTCCGTGGACGAAGCGACAAGGGAAAGTGAAGGATTTCTTCGCACCAACAACCCAGACTTTTTCACGTCGCATATCCGGTAATCTTCCACCGTCCTCTCTCTCATTTTCACCTTATAATCTCGGGACATGTGTAGGATCGAAGTACATGTGTAAAGCTACGAGAGGGGGGGTGAATGGTAGATAAAAACTTTTCAGCGGAAGCAACAAAACACCCCTCAGAAGAAAACCGATCTGTTAAAGAAACCGTGTGTGTGACTAATCTAAATGTGTTCAACTGTGAAAAAACTAGTATAGATTGTAGAGAATCAAGTCTTGAAGACGTCACAACAAAGAATCATAAAAATCCGTTGAGAGAAACTGAAGTTACGATCGAAAGATCAAACAAAGGTCAATCTGTCCTACGCGAGAAAAACAGTTCTGGAATACTGCAAAGAAACTCGGGTAGATCAGAAACCACAATTTAAATGACCGTCAAATTTTCACAGATGATATATAATAGAGTTGTTAATACAACTCAAAAAGAATCACATCAATTGGGTCTGTAAAACTCGAGTTATTATAAAACCACCGAAGCAAGGTAGTGCTGAACAGAAACTCGACGAGAAAAACTTGCCTGAAACAAGTCGGATGAACAAGGCACAAAAGTTCATTTAGAATACGAATTTTCTTTATCAAAACACAAAAGGAACAGCCCCAAAGTCGTGCTCTCCACGATCCTTGGCCTCCCTTGCTTATATAACCAGCTCTATGGCCAATCCAATTCAAACTAGGACTCCTACTCCTACTTGGATTCAAACTGTAACTTTCCAATACTGCTCAAGACTCTTCTATACGCAGATAGAAGCAATCTTAAGACTTTCAAACACCTTAGGAACGTCCCAAACATTCCTAAAACAACTCTACTTCATGCCTAACACAAAATCCTGTTATAACCAACTCAAAACTTTCCATAAACAAACCATAACCGCCTCAGCCACAGCCTGAGCGCAAAATCCAGCCGGTTGAACCTTTTCAACAATATCTCCACTTCCATATCTCTTCACCACGCCTTGGAACCATGTTGCCACATCCATGCCCTCCTTGCACATGTGCAAACACCTTCCAACAACGTCCACAATACCTTCATATGCATTGTTCTTGATCCAAACATGCTGCGCGACCTCCCGATCAACTAAACCACAATTCCTCCCGAACTTGGTTGTTGAACCTCATCTTCTCCCTAAGACTAGTTCAATGGATCCTGTCACCAGCCATGTCTTGAACTCAAGCAACACCTGCACATGAATAAACAACCAATACTTCCGAGCACAAGTCCTCGACTTGACTCTCGTTAGTTCTGAAACTACAAAATCTTACGTGAGCACCTCACATAAGCATGTTGTAAACCATAGCAAAATGATATCAACCATAACCACCAAAACACACCAAAAACTTAGTAAAATAATACTAAGAAAACTTTCCATAAGAGTAAAGCAAGTTCGAAATATTGCAAGTTAAAATCAGAACCATTGCAATCAAGCTCTGAACCTTACCAAAGCTAACCGGACCTTGAACCGGAGCTCACCAAAGCTAGTCGGACGCAGAGCCGGAGCTTACTAAAGCTTAGTCGGACCTAGAACGGAACTTACCAAAGCTAGTCGGACCTAGCACCGGAGCTAGCAAAAACAAGTCAGACCTAGCCAAAATAAGTCAGACCTAGACAAAGCAAGTCGGACCTTACGTCGGACATTGCCAGAGCTACCCAAAACAAGTCGGACCTATCATCGGACCTTGCAGGAGCTCAGAACTAGAGTCGGACCTTGTTAAAAAGGTGTTTCGGTAGTATTCAAAACTTTTATTGTCAAAGCCAATATATTCAGCACACATAGGTCTCACAGCCAGGACCGTCCTCGGTGAACCTCCTCTCCTTCGCCGCCAGGTCCTTCTCTCGGAGCTGGAGGTCCTGGGTGAGTCTCTCCAGCTCCGACACCCGGAAGTCAGCTGCCAGTTCCCGGTCCAGCACCACCTGGCGGTCCCGGGTGACCTGCTCCTCCCCCTCGGCTAGATCTGCCTCTTGAAGCTCCAGCTCTTCAGCCCGAGCCTTCAGGTCGCCCTCTCCAGCCACCAGCTGCTCAGCGACCTTCTTCTCCTTTGTCGCCACGGAGCTCTCCCAGTCCGCGACGACGCACTCGCAGCGCGCCAGCTGCAGCCGCAGCTCCTCGTTGGCGTCGGAGCGGGCCTGAACACTAGCGTAGGCCTCACGGGTGTCCTGCAAAATCCGCCGGGTCTCGGAGTCCAGGCGGTCCATGGCCTTCTTCTGGATATGGAGGAGCGCCTCCTCGGCATCGAGCCTCGCCCGCCTCTCGTCGAGCTCCTCCTCGACCTCCCGAGTCCGCAGTTTCAAGAGCCGCCCCCAGCTCTGGAGGCAGTCCCTCTCATCCGCCAAGACCTCCCGCTCGTGCTCCAGAGCAGCCTGGAGCTGCTGGATACTGGTCTGGGCAAGCTCCAGTGCGTCTGACAGGGGCAGCGGGGAGGCAGAGGCCGAAGCCGCGCCACAGACCTCCTCCATGACATCGTCCGAAGGAGGAGGCGCCGGCATCTCGGCAACCAGGACGATGCGTTGATCTGGAGACGACGGCACCGAGGCGGGGCCGGTCCCGACGCGCCTCTGCTCGTCGCACGCCTGAGGACCTGAATCAGCTCCTCCCGCTTCTGCACCCGAAGGCTGGTCACCGACAGCCGGCTCCGCCAAGTCTTCGACATCCCCCAGCTCCCGAGCTGGTGAAGGAGGAGGAGCAGGCGCCGCTGCCGCTGCTATAGAGGCCGATTCCGCCGGGCCAGAAGGAGGAGGCACCTGGACCTGCACGGGGGACGGTGAAGCTGCCGCAGCGTCCTGATGCTGTGGCACTAGACCCCTGCCAACAGGAGGTGGCCGGGGAACAGACGCGTCCCCAGCAGCCGAAGAATCCCTGCAAGCATATGGAGCTCTCAAGACAAGAAAAGAAGTACATGAATACAAGATCCGGTGAGTGCAAACTTACCGAGGAATGCGAACACTCCAGCGGGCGTGGAGCCCCGGCCACCGAGACGGGGCAGGGCCGCCGGAGCCTGCCGTCGCCGCCGGAGCCTGCACCGAAGGCACCCGGACCGGCGGAGCAGGGGGTGCTCCCGGAGCCCCCCATAGAAGACGGAGCAGCAGAGCTCCCGCCGGCAGCGCCTCCGGCACCACTCGCCGAACCAGCCCCTGAAGTCCGGGGCGCCTGCGTCCCCGGATGAGTCCCGGCTGCACTCCCTCGAGCACCGTCACCTGCCGAGTATGCAGCAGGGACACTCGACGGCTGGGGCACCTGAGCCCCTGGCTCAGCCCCGGACATCGCAGCACCGGCGCCCCTCCTCGGAGCTCCACCACCTGTGGAAGGAGGGTGGGACGCCCGGGGCTCCTCTGACCGCCGCGGTCCAAGAGGAGTCCCTTCAGTACAGAAGACCAAAGGCCTCTTGGGGTCGCTGCCCGACGAAACAACGTCTCACGATGAAGGGCGCGGGGGGACTCCGATCCCCTGACTCGGCACGAAAGACACCCTCGGTGGAGATCGGGAGCGCTTCTTCGTCGCCGAACTGGAGGCCGGCTCCTTGCCCTTCCCCTTGTCGGCAGTCCGAGCTCTGTCGACTCCCGGTTCGGGTTGGGCATCGGCTGACTCCAAAGCTGTCGACCACGGGGATCGAGAACCCCCGGAGTACATCACCGACCTGATGCACGGTAATCCCGATGTCGTCCAGGGTTGGCAGCTCCCGCACCAGCTTCGACCTCAGCAACGGCTCTAGGGAGAGAGGGAGGCAGGAATCTGGAATCGTGAGGGAGCTGTCATCGAGGAAGTCGATGCTTACGCTCGTCAACATCCCCCTTAGCAGTTTGTCGGATGGATCAGAGTCTAAGCACGTCTCCATCCTGCTGCAGTTGTGTATGCCGGTGTAGAAACACGCCGGGCAGTTGCGCTGCTGCAGCGGCGCAAGGCGCCGCGACAGGAAGCTCTCCAGCACCATCAGGGATGTCAACCCCTGATCCGCCAGGAACCGGATCCGCTCCAGGACTGGTGCGTATTCTGGCTCCAACTCTGGGCTTCCTCCCAAAGCGACGCTCGGTGGTTGGAGCATCAGTCGGCAACTGGAGGAGATCGTGCTCATCGGTTTTCATGATCACCTAGTTGTCCCTCTGGCCTTCCTACCTCGCGGCGCTAAAGGGCAGAAGGTACCTAGAGTCCTTTGGGTCCTTGCGGCGGTGCTGGAAGTAATAGGCGCCCAGCTGATTCTTCGAGCCGCGCCCAGTCGTCCGCAGCACGAAGAAGTGACGGAAGAGCGTCACTGAAGCTCGCACTCCCACGAACATTTCGCAGAAGTGGACGAAGACGGCGGCCATGGCGAAGGAGTTGGGGGAGAGGTGATGAAGCTGGAGGCCGTACATCTCCAGCAGTGTCACAGAGAAAGAAGAGATCGGCGGGACGAACCCCGCCAAGGTGTAGGCGGCGAAGAAGACAATCTCCCCCTCTCCATACACAGAGGGAGAGATCCCCACCGAAGACAATGCCGCTGCTCCTTAGAGTGCCATCCCAGCAGTTTGTGCATCGACCCCAGGTCTCTCGTCCGGGCGATGCGCGGCGGAGGCAGGAAGGAAGCCATCGAATATGAAGAGGCAAGAACTCAGAAGGTGGAAGAGGCTTGGGCGCACGGAGGAATCCAGAAAGCTCAGGTGCAAGGAAGTGTGCAAAGGGAAGCCTGCGATGCAGAAAGAATCCCCTTTAAACCTCCCAGAAGCGATTAAAAATGCTTTGTATGCGCCGCTTGGGGTGAACGCCTCAGGTCCAAGCCCCAGTGACGATGACAAGTGGGTCCAAGCCGTCCACCAGAAGTGGTGGGCCAAGAAGCAAGCCACTCAAGTGAGAGGGGCCACGCCGCCTATTAAATCACGAGGTCGTGCCACTCACCCGGGAATCGCAACCGAACAGCACACTATAAGGGAACATGTATTACATAAATCAAAAGCGGAAGCTTACACAAGTTTCTTTGTAAATAATTTACATCAAATAACTACAGCGGAAGACTATAATAATCTCACATCGAATAACTACTAAGCATTCGAGAAGAGGTCCAGCCCACGGACTCTTCTCGCTTGCAACACGAAGTCATACCGCAGCGGCTGGATTCTCCACGTGTTAAACGACTCTGAAGTCTCCGAGTCTCACCGGACAACCTTCTCATAAGCACCGAGGTTAACCTGCAAAACCACTCATATAGCAAGCGTGAGCACATAGGCTCAGAAAGACTGACCCGTCTCTCCTATACATGAAACTTCTCCATGATGGATATAGGTTAAATGAAGTAAAATAAGTTGCAAAGGACTCGCCTAATTAGTGGAACCTTACTTTCAAGTTTTAGCAGTAGGTGGTGGAGAACCTTATGCTAAGGCACATGAGAGAGCCGCAATCAAACAAGAAACGCATTTCTCTCATGTACTTTGCCCAAAGTTGAAAAGAACTTAGCTCTAAACTACAACAAGACATTAACAAGCAAGGTATATCTTTCCAATCAGCAAACTTTTAACATGTATCTAGGCTGTTCTTTCTGCGTCATGGTACAGTGAACAAGTGGTACTCACTGACCGCGAGGGATGGTGATTATAATCGATTTACACCTGCAGGGTTACCCGAATAACCCGTCATGTATGCCCGTACTCGATGTTGCCTACAGCAACAATCACGGACGTCGTACGCAACCACCTTTCACCCATCAGCCAAATATTGAACCGGTCCTATCGTCCGGAGCAAGAGGTCTCTGCACGCGCATCTACAGTGCTGCCAGCCGATTTACACCTCGAGCTCTCATCCTACCCTCTGAACGACAGGCAATGCCTCAATACCCAGCTACCCGAGTTACATCAGTTTCCCGGTTCCCGTATAGCCGGTAGGTCTTCGGTACTGTTCTAGCTTGTTCAGCAGGCCCGCACATGACTCGGTCCTCAATCGACACAAGGGGAGCTATAGCACCCAGGCCCCAAAGTCCTGCTGCCTTTACTCTCTGCTCGGTCTCATTTTTCTTGCCATGTGTTTCATTTGCTATCTTTACCCGAGTCGAGTGTCTCTAGCCTATGCTCGGGAGTAGTTCCAACTACTCGACTTGTACCGAATCCTACACTATCTTAGCATTGCAGTAGCTAAACGGGGTTTTCAATCCTAATCCCAACCCATGGTTTTCTTGGCTATGAATTTGGGTTTCAAACAAGACTCTAATGCAAGAAGTAAGTGGTACTCAAATTAACTTCTGAAAACAGTAAAAATTTGTAAAAAGGTTAATGCAAACCGGAGCTTGCCTGTTTTGCAGGGTAGTAGTATATAATAGAAGTTAGTGATCTTCAATCCCTTTATCTTTCTGAACTTACTCAACTGATCCACACGTCAAGGGATGGCTCAGTCGAAGTCCTTCGACGTGAACCCTATCGACATGTTTATGCATAATCTTTTATAATGCAATTTAAAGACTCTAGAGATTAAAACTTCTTAAGAACAAAGGCTGTGTGGAGATCCTAGGATGATGTTGTTGCTTCTGTTGTGCAAAGAACTCAAAGGAACTAAATCTACCTTAGATGTTTCATTACATCTCTAGCTAAGTTTCTAATAACCTATAAGATGAGCTCTAATGATTTGGACATAACTAAAGATCCTGATCTCCAATGACTTCAAAATTTTTACAGGAAGGACACTTAGCTTGCCAAATTGCAGCTGAAGGGGAAAGAAATTGTGTCTCCCACAATTTCCACACCAACCGCCATGTTGTTCTTCACATACAATAGAATGGAGAACAAGGACAGGGAGATCCAAGGCTCAATTTGAGCTGAAAGTTTAAATGTGAATTCCTGGTCACATGAAAGTCTTGTGGACCAAAAATGAACACTTTTCATTGAGTGTTTTATTCAAGACAATTCCCTAAGCAATTAAGAAAAAAGAAATTAATTCTGAATTAACTCACATGTTCATGCCCAACTTAGTGAACTACAATTTCAATTGTAGTTCATAGAGTCTGCATGAATTTTCCTAGGGTTTTTGGAGCTAAGAAATACCCAGAAATGATTTCTCCAACCCTGAGACAATTTCTAAAAAGTCTCTGTATTCATTTGAATACAGTACATTGGAATCTGAATTCTCCCACACAATTCAGATCCAAATGAGCTGAAACGTTTACAGGAGTTCAATAACATCCTAAGGATTATTCTGGCCAAATTTGAGGATTTTTGGATAAACCAAACTCCCTCTAAAATTCTGTTACTAATAAGCTACAAAGATTTTCCAGAATTAATTATTGACTTTCATACAAATTGGGTTGCATATTTGGATAGAGTATTTCAATATGAATCTAACACAATTTGAATCACTAAATTTGGTGGTTCCTACACAAAGATATGATCTTTACAATCATTGGGTAAAATCTGAAAATGAACTCTGTTATATTTTTCCAATTTTCAGAGACATAAGGAATTAACACCACATTTGGCCAAGCAAATGAGGTCCAATGCCCCTGAAATTTTGACTGGAGTTCAAATATTTTTGGAAGAATCTCGTGCCCAAATTTGGGAATTTTCCAATACACAGAACTTCTGAAATAATTCCTACACGATTTTCCTTATATGAATTAATGAGCCAAATCCAGGGATTTTCATAAATATTGGGCTGCACCCCTGGATAGTATTCTTTGAGAGCAATCCAACAATTTTTTTAAAATTTTTGGACATTCCTACACAAAGTTATGGCTCTCCAAAGTTTGAACTAAAATGGGAAATTTTGGAAATGTTTAAAAGTTGACTGTGGGTCCGGGCTACGTGTCACTCACTGAAACAAAGACACACGGGGCCACAAATTTTCATACATGCCGTCACACCGAATCCAACAGCCACAGAAGATCGGGTTTTTAAATTTTCTCTCCCTGACGGCTGGGCCCGCCGAACCCTTCTGCAACCTCGGGCCAGTTCCCGCCCCGCGTGCCCGTGCCGCCGCCCTTGCCGGAGATCACAGGAAATTGGTCTCCCGGCCTCTGCCCGAGCCCCTGCTCGCCGCCAGGGCCTAACCCGCCACGCTGAGCACGATGATGAGGTTTCCCCGAGCCGGCAAGGCCTCTACGGTGGCTAGCGGCGGTGCGGCAGCTCGGTACATGATTGGCGACGTCGGCCGGCCGCCCTAGCGCGGTAACAGCTTGGTAAACGGTGCTACAGCACCAGTGAACTATGAGGGAGCTCGATCTAAACTCAAAAATGCTCGGGAACAGTGGCAAATAGGGTATAACCGTGCGACCGCGGTCCCCCACCTCGGTTGCCGTTAGAAAACCGTGAAATACCCGACCAATGTGCATTTTCATGATAGAAATGTGAAGAGCAAAGGATCTCCTACTACTTTGGGTCTCTTGTGCAAGATTTTACGGCCTAAGAATGAGAATCGAGGTCGAATTTGAGATTACAGTGCCGGAAGGTCGGTTTGAGCATGCCGGAGGAAAATTTCCAAATTCTCTCTCGGTCATTGATGGCATGGTCTGAGCTCGGGATGAGAGTAGCACGGTGCCTTGGCACGTCCAAGGGCGCCTGTACTTGGCCGTGACAAGCACCAGGTTGAGCTGTCCACGGACGCCTCCTCATCGGTTATTGTTCGGCCGCCGCACGGACGCGGTGTTCCCGGGGTAGGAGAGCCGAACACCGGTAGGTGGCACATCGAGGGGGACGAGGGTGAGGCCCTGGTCCCGTTTTGCTACTCACTAGTCTCTGTTCGTGATCACTAAAGCCGGATGTCGTTCAAATGAATGTGGTGGCGGTGGCTCTGTTCAGGCCGCGAGGGAAGAAGAATACAGAGCAGGTTCCTCGGGGTTGTGGAAAGAGAACACGGCCGAGGTGATAAGAAGGGGAAAGCAGCTCGCCAGGCGCCAACCGATCAAAGAGGAGGTGGCTCTCGGAGCTGTCGCCGGCTTGCCTCGGTGTGGACCAGCGCTGCACCCCTCTGTGTCGAGTGAACCGACTGAGGACCTCGAACAGAGACCGTGTACTCTGCACTCTGAAGATCTTTTCCAATTCCACTCCCTGAATGACATTTGGGTCCCACCACCGCTCCTCCTTATCCTCTAAAATATCTCCCAAAGTTTGAATATGGTGGCATTCAATTTTGGAAATTCAAATCTGATGTGCATTTGGACAATTTGGCAAGTTTCATCCAAATTCAAATGGGCATTTGAATTCTTTGCAATTTAATGTCCATTTCGTAAAATGAGTTGCAAAATATTTCAACAAATCATGAAACTTTGCATCCTCACTATTTTGGACCTAAGGAATTCAAATATGAAATCTGATTTTTAATTTGGCTGCTGCAAATGAGATTTTTAGCACAACAGTTTTGAAATTCATTGTGTTGCTCTCATTTGGATTTTGAGTTGAACACATTTGTTCCAAATCTGACTTTAGCTTTCACACACATATGGGAACCTCCCATCTTGGTTTTAGATCCTTCTTGGTTTTTTTCCAAGTCTTCAAATAAACATTTGAACTTTTGTGAAGAAAGCCCTCATGTGTGTTATCACATGTGGAAAAAGTTTTAACAAGTCCCATTTTTCATACCTATGAAACCAACTTTGTGCAAACATGAGTTCCTTTGTATTCATGTTTTTGGGACCTTTACATTCCTCCCCCCTTAAAAGGAATCTCGTCCCGAGATTATAAGGTAAAAATGAGAGGGAGGATGATGGAAAAATTATAGGATGCGTGACGTCAAAAATCGGGATAATTGGTGCGAAGAAATCCTTCGCTCTCTCATGTCGCTTCATCCTTGGAGTAACTACTCCATAAAACTTTATAGAACCACAACGTACGGTCGCGTGTGGTTCGGTCCTTTTGTCGATGATCTGAACCAGTTCCCCCCTAATGAGTGAGATCTGGTTTCAGTTACTCAATATTCCCCAGCTGAATGGTGGTTGAACACTTGAGGCACTCCTCAGCTGAGAAATGTGGAAGATGTCGTACACACCGGTGAATATCCCTTGTAATTCCAGCCGGTATGCAACGGAGCCACATCTTTCTAAAACCTGGAAGGGACCGATGAATCGGGGTGAATGGAAACTTTGACAAGTGAACCCCGTCCAAAAATTTTCTTCCTAAATTCCGGGTTACGGGGTACGACGATTCTGTCCTTAAACCACAGGACGTCGCCTCCGTCTTTCCAGAAACATTTCAACTCCCCACTGTCTATACGTCTCCGCAAATGTGGCATGCCACTGTCACGTTCCTGGGCTGCCACCCTTTCTTCACGGATGGTGGGGATAAAATCTAAATTGTACAGAGCTCTAGGGGGAACCACACTTAATGGTGGCTCGCTCTCTCCCAACGGGGTGATGGTTAGATTATGAACGTGTGACTTGCGACTCACGCATTCGCCACCACGTCAGTCTTGCCGGGGTAATAATGGATATCTATTTCGTAATCCTTTATCATCTCCAACCATCTTTGATGCCTCATGTTCCACTCCTTCTGAGTTGATATGTACTTGAGGCTTTTGTGGTCGGTATATAATGTACGAGGTTACCGAGTAGGTAGTGTCTCCACATTTTAAGTGCAAGTACCACGGAAGCGAGCTCCAAGTCGTGAGTTGGATAATTCTGCTCATGGTTTCTGAGCTACCGTGATCCATATGCGACCACTCTTCGGTCTTGCATCAGCACACATCCGAGACCAATGCCGGATGCATCGCAGTACACATCGAACGGTTTTGTGGTGTCTCGCTGCGTCAAAACCGGTGCTGATGTCAGGTGCTGTCACACCCGGTTTTTCCGAAGAACAACCAAGTGAATATCACATGTATGCCAGGATCATTTTCTCATACATGTGATGACAAATAGTGAAGCATCATTTATTACAAGCCAGGTGTCGAATATAAATGTCTTACATAGCAAATGTCTCGATGGACAATAATAAGTTCATCACAAGTAAATAAACTAGCAGCGGAATATTATTCTCGAGGGCTCCTTCACAGGCGTTGCCCGGGGTCTCCATGAACCTAGAAACCTTCTTCGGGTCCAAAGTCTTGGTCATTATACACCACCTCATTATCTTGACCTGAGCAGCAATATAAACAAACAAAATATGCAAGGTTGAGTACCGATGGTACTCAGCTAGTGTGGGAAAGTCATGTCATGCATGGCTAGAACAAGGGGAAGTTGAACTCATGGTTAAAGCACTACGCAATTAATACCTTCCACCTTAGCTTATTAAGCCCCTACATTACTACACAGGTGAAATGGTCCCAATCTCCCATCCCATCATCATAATCCAAATACCATAACATCATCTCCAATGTTAAGCTCCCCGCTTAACATCCACAACTTCCAAAACCATCAATCCTCTAATCATGAATAAGTCCAAGCCGCTCTTGACCGTGAGCACGGCTGTCATGACAGTTTTGACTCTGCAGAGTTTGTACCACTGTACCCACATGTAGTGATTTCATCCCCCGTTGCCGGGTGGACTAAAAGAACCTCCATTATGCCAGTGGCTACGAACCACATTCACACTTCCCAGGTGTGTAGCCAGGAGATCACTACAAAGCCTTTACAAAGGGATTCCCAACGAGCGTGGGCCCACTGAGGTTTCACCCCTAACAGCATACAAGAGGCTCCAACCCCGCTGCAGTGGCCCCCTCTTGAGACTTGCGGTTCATATGGTCGTCCAGCTGACACCTATTCCCCGCACCATCCAACACACCCATACTACGCCGGGGATACACCTAATTAATTGGCCAAGCTGCCCCATCTCAGCATGTGGTTGGCACGGTAAAGCCAGATTACATGCTCCATGAACCGGTCCTTAGGATCCAGGCAAGCACTAAACACAAACCCGAGTCTCGTGCACCCAGCACACAACCAAAACATCCAACTTGCCTTGATCCCTACCTCTACATAACTCACAATATCTCATTCAAGAGTATGGTAAAATAAACTAATGATCTCATATCCCAAATATTCCATTCTAAGCATGGCTAAGCATATGCATAATAATAAATGACATGATAAAATAGATCCCAACCCAAGCTTCAAGGAAACAAGGTAATGCAATTCTAGGGAAACTTCCTAGCATGGGCTTCATATTTTAATTTGACAATGCAAATAACTCTAGCTACATGTCCTAGTATAGGGTCAAAGTGGTCAATGACACTTGCCTCCTTTCTGCTGCTCTTGGAATGGGTAATCCTGATCTTGGAAAGGAAGAACTTGCTCTGGAGCAGGTTCTACATCATACCATCACACATAGCAAAAGAAAAACAACAATCCATAAGACATAGTTCACACTTCCACTTCAAACAAATCACACATTCACATTTATGAAAGTTATTCACAATTATATGTGTTGTGGTTACTCTATGTGTGTGGATCTTTGGCTTACATGTACTTTTAACCATGTGTATATGATTCCTACTTTTGTATTCATATTTATGCTTACATACTATATATATGAGTTTCCAATTTAAATAAATTCTTTATATTTAATTACTACACCTTTTAGCTACCAAGTATGCATGAAAGGTATTTTCCTACTCCATATGTGTCTTCAGAATTTCTACCAACCCTAGACTGAATTCTTTGGATTTTAGAAACTTCATTTATCATTTACAAGTTGCTATATTTTCAGATTTACTTCCTATGCCTAAATGTGAACTTTATTATGAAAATAACAAGACACATCATATAAACAGAATAGGTTCTGATCTAAAATATTTAATAATATATTTTTGACCTTTTCCTCTGATGTAAACTATTTTACATTTATTTTCCCTATTTTCAGAACTATTCTTTACTTAAAAATGTGTCCCTATAACTAATAAATGTGAATAATAAATTAAACAGATTCATTTCAGCCCAAAAATATATTTTTATCTCACTCCAAAGTTTTCTAAGTACTGACAAAGTTTTTAATTAAATTTTGACAATATGTTTGTCCCACTTTTTAAATTTAAATACTAGCCACCTATTCAATTTCCTAAATTAAATATCAAACAGGGTTAAAAAGGTAAACTCACCCCACTACAGGGTCTATAATATTATTTTAACAATTTTCAGGGGTCTAGCTACTCATAACAGAGGAGTTTTTCCTAATTTTTATTAAGTCCAGGGGCTAAAACTGATTTTTAAATGAATTTACATGATTTTCTGAAGTTCCAGGGGCTAGATCAGAAGTTTCCGGGGCTAGCTCTTATTTCCCGAGAACCCCAGGGGGTAGCACGTAAGAATTCCAGTCTTTATAACGTGGGGCTGACGTGGACCATCCGATTTAAAACAGACGGCTGAGATTATAACGCCGAACCGGTTCGCGGGGATTTAAAGTCTACCGTGCGATATAAAATAGACGGCGCACAGGCGGCCACGTCGCTCTAACCGAGCGCGGGCGGCGCTGCCCGGCGGCGCACGGCGGCGGGAAGCGGCAATCTCGCCGGAGATTTTCGGATCTTCGAGAATTCTTCCTAGAACTGTGATTTTATGGCATAGATTGGTGGAGGGGAGGTGGGGGGTCTCACCTCGGGGGTTTTCTTGAGCTCGGAGGTCCTGAAAAACGATCGGCGACGAGGTCCGAAGCGAAACCACGGCGAGGCTCATCGGCGCTGTGTTTGAACCGCAAGTAACAGAGTTTTCTGCACCTGCAGGGTTCCCCGGAGGCGGTGGATCAAGACCAGCGAGTTAGATCGGAATTTCTGAGCGTAGATCGGCCAGAATTCGCCGGAGAAGGCTTGGGTTCTCACCGGAGTAAAAACAGCAGATCGCGTGAGAAAAATGGGACGAGGCCGGGGTTTTTATAGACGGGGAAGGGCGGCGTTCGGTTGTGATCGAGTTTGCGTCGCCCACGAGCAAAATTCGGCCGGGATACCCAGAAATACGGGTCGGTTTGGATTCGGGGTGAGAGAGAGTCCGGCCGATCGCGGGCGCGAGGTAGAAGAGAGCTGGCGGGCCCCGCCAGTCAGTGGGAAGAAGAGGGCGCGCGAGGCTGCGGGCTGGCGCGGTTGCTGGGTGGGCCGGCTTGTGGGTTTCGGCCCACTGGCTGGTTTTTTTTCTGTTTTCCTTTTTCTTTTTCTATTTCTTTTCTGTTTTGAGTTCAAATTAAATTCCAGTTTGAATTTAAATTGTTGCAAAACATGCAACACGTCCAAAAATTTTTAAATTCCCCTCTTAACATGATTTTGGGGTGTTACAGCTCTACCCCCCTTAAAAGAAATCTCGTCCTCGAGATTGGTGGTTCTAAGAAAACAATTCCGGAAATTGTGCCTTGAGCTCATTTACCGTTCCCAGGTGGCTTCCTCTTCTGAGTGATGCTTCCACTGCACCTTGCACATCCGTATTCTTTTATTTCTGGTGAGGTGTTCCATTGTCTCCAAAATCTTGTATGGTTGCTCGGCATAAGACAAATCCTCAGCTACGTCCACTTCATTCATGGGTAACATCTCTTCAGGCGTCCTCAGACATTTCTTGAGTTGTGACACATGGAATACATCGTGCACACCCGATAGGCGAGCCGCTAACTCTAGTTGATACACCACTTCGCCTTTCCTTTCCAGAACTTGAAAGGGTCCGATGTATCGAGGTGACAACTTCCCTTTCACCTTGAACCGATGAAGTCCTCTGATAGGGGACACCTTGAGATAGACATAGTCTCCCACGTTGAAAACGAGCTCTCTTCTTCGCACATCGGCATAGCTCTTTTGGCGTGTCTGTGCTATCCTCAAATTGTTGTGAATTTCCCTCACCTTCGCCTCAGCTTCTTGTAGTACTTCCGGACCAAACACTTTGCTTTCCCCCGTTTGGTTCCAAAATAGGGGAGTTCTGCACTTCCTCCCGTACAAGGCTTCAAACCGTGACATCTTCATACTAGCTTGATAGCTGTTGTTATAGGAAAACTCCGCATACGGTAAGTTCTTATCCCAACTCTGATTGTTTTTGAGTGCACATGCCCTCAGCATATTTTCAAGAATCTGATTGGTTCTTTCCGTTTGCCAATCAGTTTGGGGATAATAGGCAGAACTAAAGTTCAGATGGGTTCCCATGGTTTCGTGCAACTTCTGCCAGAACCTTGAGGTGAACTGTGTCCCTCGATCCGACACAATCTTCTTTGGCACTCCATGGTAACACACGATCCTTGACATGTACAACTCTGCCAATTTGGATCCGCTGTAGCTTTCTTTCACGGGGATGAAATGAGCTACCTTGGTTAGCCTGTCAATGATGACCCATATCGAATCATATCCTGATTGAGTCCTAGGCAATCCCACGATGAAATCCATGCTGATCTCTTCCCATTTCCATTCAGGCACTTTGAGTGGTTGCAATAATCCCGCGGGTCGTTGATATTCTGCTTTCACCAACTGACATGTGTCACATAGAGCAACATGTTTCGTGACATCTCGCTTCATGCCATACCACCAATACCTGCTCTTGAGGTCCTGGTACATCTTCGTACTCCCAGGATGAATGGAATAGTCGGAATCGTGAGCCTCCTTCAAAATCAATTCACGGATCTCCTTTACTTCGGGCACACAGATTCTTTTCCCGTGCCACACCGTACCTTGTTCATCCTCTCTGAAGCCAGGGGCTTTATTTTCCTTGATGAGTTGTCTGATTTCTTGTATCTTCTCGTCATTCTTTTGACCATCGCGTATGTCTCGCTCTAGTGTGGAGTCCACTTCCATGGCGATGGCTTCACCACTATTCACAAGGCATATATTGAGCCTTATAACCTCGTTCTTCAATTATACAGGCATGTCCTTCAAGCTCAACTTATTGACCTGCACTTTCCGACTTAAAGCATCAGCCACGACGTTTGCTTTCCCAGGATGATAGTTGATGCCCACATCAAAGTCATTGAGTAGCTCTAACCATCTCCTTTGTCTGTGGTTGAGGTCTGGCTGTGTGAATATGTACTTCAAACTCTTATGATCCGTATATATCTCAGTCGTCTTCCCCATCAAATAGTGCCGCCAAATTTTCAACGCGTGTACCACTGCGGCTAGTTCTAGGTCATGTGTAGGATAGTTCTTCTCGTGCTTCCGAAGCTGCCGGGATGCATAAGCCACGACATGCCCTTCTTGCATGAGAACACATCCCAACCCGTTTCCAGAGGCATCGCAGTACACCGTAAAGTTCTTCTGCATATCTGGCATAACTAGCACCGGGGTTGTCGTCAATCTTTTCTTTAACTCCTGAAAACTCGTCTCGCACTGCGGCGTCCATGTGAATGTGATTCCCTTCTCCAACAGTTTGGTGAGGGGTCTCGAGATTTTAGAGAATCCCTCAATAAACCGTCGATAGTATCCAGCCAATCCCAAGAAGCTTCGAACTTCCCCGACATTTTCAGGGGTCTTCCACTTCTGTATATCCTCGATTTTGGCAGGATCCACGGAGATTCCTCCCTCCGAGATTATATGTCCGAAGAAGGGAACTCTCTTCAGCCAAAACTCACACTTGCTCAACTTGGCATATAGTTGGTGTTCTCTCAGCCATTGCAACACCAACCTTAGATGTTTCTCATGTTCTTCTTCATTTTTGGAGAAGACGAGAATGTCATCTATGAAAACCACCACAAATTTTTCCAGATATTCCATGAATACCTTGTTCATGAGATACATGAAGTACGCCCGGGCATTAGTTAGCCCGAAAGGCATGACAGTGTATTCATACAGTCCGTACCGAGATACGAAAGCTGTCTTGGGAATATCAGATTGCCTTATCTTGAGTTGGTGGTATCCCGACCTGAGATCAATCTTCGAGAACACACAAGCTCCCCTCAACTGATCAAACAAGTCTTCAATGTGTGGTAATGGGTACTTGTTCTTGATGGTTACTTCATTCAAGGCACGGTAATCCATGCATAACCTTTAGGTTCCGTCCTTTTTGGGCACAAATATCACTGGAGCTCCCCATGGTGAGGAACTGGGGCGAATATACCCCTTCTCCATCAATTCTCTCAAATGATCCTTGAGTTCTCCCAGCTGCTTGGAGTCCATCCGATAAGGTCTCTTGTATATCGGGGCTGTTCCAGGCACTAGCTCAATTGCGAATTCCACTTCACAATCAGGAGGCATACCTGGCAACTCCTCCGGAAAAACATCTGGATATTCCCTGATGGTCCTGATCTCCTCCACTTTCACCTCAACTTGATTTAGTTTAATGTCCCTCCTAGGCTCGTGTTTTGTTATCAACTTTACTCTTGTGCCACTAGGGTGAGTTAGTTCCACCGTTCTGGTCGAACAATGGATGATTCCTTCATGTTTGGTCAACCAATCCATACCCAAAATAATATCTATCCCTTGTGAATCTATCACTGAGGTTAGCAGTAAATACTACCCCATTAATGTCTAGGTTCACTTTGGGATACACTTGTCTTGTCCTTATTTCTCCACCTGGAGAGTTTACCGCTAGCATATGGTTCATTTGTGTGGTTGCTAGGTCATGCTTCTTAACAAACCCTTGAGCAATGAACGAGTGGGTAGCACCAGAATCAAACAGCAGGGTTGCAATGTGTAAATTGTCAGGAAACTTACCAACTACCACGTCGGGTGCCTCTTGTGCTTCCTCCATAGTGACGTGGTTCACCCGTCCTATCATTACATTCTGCTGTTGTGGCTGCGCGGGCTTCTTCTTTGGGCACTTATGGGCATAGTGCCTCACTTCACCACAGCTAAAACAATGCACTCCAACCTTAGGGGCTTGGCCTTTATTGTCTTGGGGTTGGTTTGGAGGTCCTTGCACTGCTGGTCGAGGTGGATATGCGGGGCGAGGCTGCTGTACAAACTGACGTTGTGGCTGTGCTGGTGCTGCGGGAGGCCTGTAGTTCGGGTTGTACCCTCTTGGTGCTGAGTAGGGTACCGCAGCACGGTTCGTCTGCCCTGCAGGTTGCTGCATCAGACGTGGGCGGGTGTTGCTCCCTCAGGCTTGATGTGACCACCCGGCCTTCCTCTTATTCTCATTTTCCAAGGCCTTTAGCTTCCTTTCTACCACAAACGCTCTGTCCACCATCTTTTGGAAGCTTTCATACTCCCTCCACGAAACAATCTTGTTTCTGCTCATCAGTCTCTATGTCCCGTGGGGCATAACGGGATAGTTGAGTAAATTTAGTGAGGTATTCCCTCACTGTCATGTTTCCCTGCTGCAGTCCCAAAAACTCCTTCCTCTTGTTTTTGAGTTCACCTCTTGGGATGTAATGGTTGCGGAAGCTACGCTTGAACTCCTCCCAAGTGATGTTCACAGGGTCATGATGGGCGGCCACGTAGGCGGTCCACCAATCAGCAGCAGGTCCATGCAATTGATGAGAGGCAAACAGCACCCTCTCATACCCTTGGCATTGTATGATCCTCATCTTGCTTTCAATGGTCTTTAGCCAATCATCTGCCTCCAGAGGTTTAGCAGCACTTGCATACTTTGGAGGTTGAGTTCCTAGAAACTCACTCAACCTTGGTTGGCGTGGTGCAGCCTGTGGGGGTGGAACTTGATGCAAGTTGGCCACCACTTGAGACAAGTTCTGGATGAGCTGATTTTGTTTCTCCAGCATTTGGTGGAGGGGATCAACTCCTTCACGGCGACCACCCCTGTCCCGGCCTCCAGAAAGATGAGGGTTGCAGGCCTCATCATTGTTGTTGGCGGGGTTGGCAGCGCGACCTTTTCCTCTTCCGGCCATCTAGCATGATCAACCAAATGTTAATTTAAAGTATTACGTATTATCTTACTACTTTCGCTTGTTTGTACTTTGAAGTGTTGAAGCTTTGTTATACTTTTCTGAGGTTCCATATCTCACACAAAAATAAATGCAATATTATTTCATGTGAGTTCACACACCAAAGCAAGACAATCTGAAGACGAGGCTGTGGACAATTGCTCATGGCTTCCACAACTCACGTCACACACCAAGCATTAACACACCATTAACTAACTTAACGACTCGACTACTCGACATCCTTCTGCTTTAAGGAAAAGGCTCTACACTACTCGTTTTCTTGTGTTGGCTCCTCGGGATCTTCCTCGTCATTTCGGCTGCCTTCTGACTCTCCTTTGGGTGGGGAGGCTGCTGGTGGTGAAGTGCGACGACGCCTTATCGCCCGGCGATCTGTGGAGTCAGGAGTCCATGTATCATTCACGGTGACACACAGTTCATTCCCATCTCCTCTTTCTCTCGCCCTCAAGCAGGCTCGCAGCAACGCCTCCGTTTCCTTCAGGGTGTCTCGAACATCCTGAAGCTCTTGCTGACACTCCTGTAGTCGAGTGCTGAGCATAGCAGCATCCTCCAAGCACAGGTCCATGTGCTCATGGGAAGTCCCTTGCTGCACTGGTGGGTACTTGTAATCCGTGGTACCACTCTCACGCTGGAGGACATACATGTACTCAGTTCTGTCCAGGTGGCGACGATAGATGTCACTCTGGCAGGTGATGGCCTCCCAGGTGACATCCTTCTCCGCATCGACCTGTGTCGCTCGACAAGCTGGAGAGCGGTGGATCTTAAGCAGCTGATTTTCGTGTATGATCCTCATCTCTGAACTCCATTCTTCCCTCTTCTCACGGATGGTTCTGGTGGAGTTATAGTGGATGATTAGCTTGCCCGTATTGCTGGCGGCTTCGAGCATACGTCGAAGACGGCGCAACAAGCCTCCTACTGCCAATCCGTAGGAAAGGTACGTCACCGGACGGCTCTCCTCTCTTTCGGCAAGGGATACTACGGGAACTCTCCCTCCTTTGGACTTGCGAGCGGTGCGAATCATGCGAACCATCTAAAACAAAAAGCATTTAAACTTAGGTTAGATAAACTTTTTAACCAAAAATCCTATTTTGAATGAAAATTGGGGTAAGATGAAGAAAATGACTCATTAAATAACACTTTTCAACACACACCTTATAAAAATAGTTTTTAAGAAAATAGGGTCCTTAAATACGTCCCTTTCTACCTAGGTCCACGTTCCTACGGGCAACCTTGGCTCTGATACCACTTCTTGTCACACCCAGTTTTTCCGAAGAACAACCAAGTGAATATCACATGTATACCAGGATCATTTTCTCATACATGTGATGACAAATAGTGAAGCATCATTTATTACAAGCCAGGTGTCGAATATAAATAAGTCTTACATAACAATGTCTTGATGGATAATAATAAGTTCATCACAAGTAAATAAACTAGCAGCGGAATATTATTCTCGAGGGCTCCTTCACAGGCGTTGCCCGGGGATCTCCATGAACCTAGAAACCTTCTTCGGGTCCAAAGTCTTGGTCATTATACACCACCTCATTATCTTGACCTGAGCAGCAATATAAACCAACAAAATATGCAAGGTTGAGTACCGATGGTACTCAGCAAGTGTGGGAAAGTCATGTCATGCATGGCTAGAACAAGGGGAGGTTGAACTCATGGTTAAAGCACTACACAATTAATACCTTCCACCTTAGCTTATTAACCCCCTACATTACTACACAGGTGAAATGGTCCCAATCTCCCATCACATCATCATAATCCAAATACCATAACATCATCTCCAATGTTAAGCTCCCCGCTTAACATCCACAACTTCCAAAACCATCAATCCTCTAATCATGAATAAGTCCAAGCCGCTCTTGACCGTGAGCACGGCTGTCATGACAGTTTTGACTCTGCAGAGTTTGTACCACTGTACCCACATGTAGTGATTTCATCCCCCGTTGCCGGGTGGACTAAAAGAACCTCCATTATGCCAGTGGCTACGAACCACATTCACACTTCCCAGGTGTGTAGCCAGGAGATCACTACGAAGCCTTTACAAAGGGATTCCCGACGAGCGTGGGCCCACTGAGGTTTCACCCCTAACAGCATACAGGAGGCTCCAACCCCGTTGCAGTGGCCCCCTCTTGAGCCTAGCGTTTCATATGGTAGTCCAGCTGACACCTATTCCGTGCACCATCCAACACACCCATACTACGCCGGGGATACACCTAATTAATTGGCCAAGCTGCCCCATCTAAGCATGTGGTTGGCACGGTAAAGCCAGGTTACATGCTCCATGAACCGGTCCTTAGGATCCAGGCAAGTACTAAACACAAACCCGAGTCTCGTGCACCCAGCACACAACCAAAACATCCAACTTGCCTTGATCCCTACCTCTACATAACTCACAATATCTCATTCAAGAGTATGGTAAAATAAACTGATGATCTCATATCCCAAATATTCCATTCTAAACATGGCTAAGCATATGCATAATAATAAATGACATGATAAAATAAATCCCAACCCAAGCTTCAAGGAAACAAGGTAATGCAATTCTAGGGAAACTTTCTAGCATGGGCTTCATATTTTAATTTTACAATGCAAATAACTCTAGCTACATGTCCTAGTATAGGGTCAAAGTGGTCAAGGACACTTGCCTCCTTCCTGCTGCTCTTGGAATGGGTAGTCCTGATCTTGGAAAGGAAGAACTTGCTCTGGAGCAGGTTCTACATCATACCATCACACATAGCAAAAGAAAAACAACAATTCATAAGACATAGTTTACACTTCCACTTCAAACAAATCACACATTCACATTTATGAAAGTCATTTACTGACACGACCCCAAGGTCCTGTCGAGCCAGGATCACGCTGAGGGGTGCTGCGTTGCACAGCACCGGATAACACATGTCAAAGGTACAAAGCGGAAGCGAAACTTTTATTACATAAACAAGTTTATGAACAAGTTTACAGAAAAATAAGTTCAGTCTACACTCGCGGGCATAGACTAAGCATCAAGTGCACGTTCAGCCCTCGAACGTGTCCTTGCTAGCACACACGCACACTAACTCTGCGGCGTGCACGACTCCCACTCGACTGGGTTCCCCTCCTGGGGTTCCGTCTCCTCTTTGGGAGTCCCTTCCTCATAGAACCCTGCAAAAGCTTCAAACACAAGCAGTGAGCACGAAGGCTCAGCATGTCTGACCCGTCTCACCTAAACATGGAACTTCTACATGAGGGTAATGGGTTACATGAGGTAAAAATTCAGTTGCAAGGACTCGCCTAATTAGTAGAACCTTACTTTCAAGTTTTAGCAGCAGGTTGTGGAGAACCTTACGCTAAGGCACATGAGAGAGCCGCAATCAAACAAGAAACGCATTTCTCTCATGTACTTTTCCCAAAGTTGAAATGAACTTTAGTTAGCTCTAAACTACAGCAAGTCATTAGCAATCAAGTCCATCTTTCAATCAGCAACATTTTAACATGTAACTAGCCTGTTCTTTCTACGTCACGGTACAGTGAACAAGTGGTACTCACTGACCGTGAGGGACGGCGATTATAATCGATTTACACCTGCAGGGTTACCCGAACAACCCGTACTCGATGTTGCCTACAACAACCATCACGGACGCCGTACGCGACTACCTTTCACCCGTTAGCCAAATATTGAACCGGTCCCATCGTCCCGAGCAAGAGGTCTCTGCACGCGCATCTCCGTGCCGCCAGCCGATTTACACCTCAAGCTCTCAACCTACCCTCTGAACGACGGGCAATGCCTCAATAACCAGCTACCCGAGTTGCATCAGTTTCCCGGTTCCCATATAGCCGGTAGGTCTTCGGTACTGTTCTAGCTTGTTCAACAGGCCCGCACACAGCTCGGTCCTCAATCGACACAAGCGGAGCTACAGCACACAGGCCCCAAAGTCCTGCTGCCCTTACTCTCCGCTCGGTCTCATTTTTTTGCCAAGTGTATCATGTGCTATGTCTACCCGAGCAATGTGCCTCTAGCCTATTCTTGCGAGTAGTTCCAACTACTCGACTTGTACCGAATCCTACTCTAGCCTAGCAATTCAGTAGCTAACGGGGTTTGCAATCCTAAACCCAGCCCATGGTTCTCTTGGCTATGCAGTGGGGCTTCCAAACAAGACTCTAATGCACAGAATAAAGGAAACAAGTATGTGCTCAAAACAATAAAAAATTGTAAAAAGGTTAATGCAAACCGGAGCTTGCCTTGCTGCTCTTGGTCGTAGGCTAGCTGCTCCTCCGGAGTAACGAAGTCTAGGACTTTGGGTTCCTCCTCGACCTTAGCGACTACATGATAAGAGCAATATATGTATCAATTTAAATGCATTTGTATTAACCTTGAAGTTGTGAAATCTATAACCCTTGCTAGACAGACCTAATGACTGTGAAACTTTTACTGTGGCTTGGTTACAACCTAAACAGAGACTTGGTCAAGTTTTAGTTGCAGCAAAGCTCATTTGAGCCCTCCACAATTAATTATATCCTTGAACTTAATTAGAACTCTTAGGGTGTTCTAAGGATTTTCATGAAACAAACTATGACTTTCTGAAAACTAGATTTTCAGAGGGTTCTAATGGAGTTGGTCTCACTTAATTTGAAGGTTCCTAGCTATGGTTATGAGCTAAACAATTTCAGAGAAAATTATGAAAATGTTTCTGAACATTTTCTATTTTCTCTGGAACAGTTTCACTAATCACACTATTAGGTGGATCAGATAAGCTCAAAAGGATATGAAATTTTTATGGTAGTTCAAGGATATTTTGGTGAACATCCCAGCAAAATTTCAGGATTTTCCTCCAAAGGATTCTCCAGTTAAAATTCCTAACAGTTTAAAGTTCGGGAATTAATTCTGGAAAATTTAGGGTTTTCATGAAGTGAAACTTTATTTGCTGGAAAGTACTCGGAGAGCTGAATCCCGCAAAATTTGGTTCACTCAATTTGGAGCTTTCTAGCCAAAGTTATGAGGATTTGAAGTTTGAAGGAAATCTGAAAATCGGGAAAAAGTTTAAACTCGCGCATGGGCCCAGGGGACACGCGTCGCACGCCGAGGCGACAGCACATCGCGGCCCACAATGATTTTGCGCGCCAGCGCACCCGATCCCAGCCGCAGCCGGATCCCGATTCAAAATATCTCCCGCTGACAGCTGGGGTCCACCCCTTCTTCAACCTCGCGATGCCCGCGCTCCACCGCTGAGGGACCTCGCCGGAGAGCTCGCCGCCGGCTGCTGTACAGCTCCAAACTTCTCGATTCTGGCCGCCCCTGCCTACTTTTACTCGGGGAACAGGATTCTAGGGTCAGCTGCTCATGACAATGGCCGGAGCATGGTCGGCGACGAGCCGCCACCTCGGAACGACTTCGGCCATGTCGGCTGACTTCCCTAGTACCTCAACTACTTGGGAAACCAGTCGGGAAGCACCAGTGGGCCTCAGAGAAGGTCGACATGAGCTCGAGGCAGCTCGGGAAAAGCCCGAAATAGGCCCTCACCGTGCGCCCGACGCAGCCCGTCCCTTCCGCCATTGGTAGACCTCAAATTACGCCGGGTACAGAGGTTCTCCGGCCCAGAGTTGTGAAGGCAACTTGTGCGTTACCGTGTCTAGCTCGTGTGAGAGCGGCTTGAGGCCCTCTAATCCTTTCTAGAGCATGAATTAAACAGAATCGTACCCGAAGGTCGTTCTGCACACAGAAAGGGGAAAAGTGGAAATTCGCAGCCGGTGAGCAACCACTCGAGCTGTGGCTCGGGGATGAGCAGCACCGGTCACCAGCGCGTCCAAGGGTGCCTTAGCTCGGGCGGGACAACGCCCTGGTTGGGCTGTCCACGGGAGCCCGAGGTGCGGAGGTTCCAAGTCCCGAATTTGATCGTTCGGCACAGCCGATATCAATCGGTTTCAACCGAATTCTAGCAACGGGGAGGACGGAGGAAGGTCTCTAGTACCTTCCTGGGGCTCTGGAGTGGACGGAGGGAGCTGCGATCGGCGTTCTCCGATCGATTCCGAGCTGCGGAAATTTTCGGCCGGCGCTGAATTCTTGCGGGGAAGAACGGCGGTGCCTCGGCCGGGGAGGGGGGCAGGTGCCTTAAGAAGGCTTTGACCGCCTCATGCCCGCGCGTGGGCAAGCAGCTGCTGGCGTGGCGGCTGCCCTCAGTGGCGATCACCGCTGCGGCTCGGCGACCCGAGTGAAAAAGTCTCAGTCGGTTTGATCTGAGCAGTGGCTGACATGTGGGTCCCACTTCCAGTTTTAACCTCTGAAATTTACTCCTAATCACTGTTGTAAACAGTGAACCCCATACTACCCTTGGCAATTCAAATTATTCACCCATGAGCCATTTGAATTGATCAAAGTTCAAATGAGGTTTGGTTTGAATGAATTTCAGCACAAGTTCAGTTTGAAATTCAAATAAAGTTTGAATTTCTCCCACTTAGCTCATGTCAAGATCAACTCCAAATGGAGTGAAAATTGGTGTGTGAGCTCACAAAAATGTGCTGAGTAAGAATATGCCTCCCACTTTTAAATTCATGGGATAAAAACAGTTTGAATTTGAATATGGTTTCAAACTGCTCTCTTCCTAACTATACCCAAAATGACCTCAAAATGGTTTTGAATTTGGGTGAAACTTGGCATGGACATCCTTAGTAATGTCTAGGAGTTTTCATATGTCCAGCCCATCTATATCACATGTGGGAAATACCACTTTTGCAATATGTGAGTTTGTTTTCTAATGAGCATGTTGATAATTGTTACTTGCTCTTCATTTGTGTTCATCATCCTTTCTCAAATGAGGTGTGTGATGTGGTGATGAACACTGCAAATGTGTGTCAAAAATTGAGGCCCTTACATTCCTCCCCCTTAAAAGAATCTCGTCCCGAGATTATAAGGTGAAAATGAGAGAGAGGACGGTGGGAAATTACCGGATATGCGACGTGAAAAAGTTGGGGTAGTTAGTGCGAAGGAATTCTTTGCTCTCCCATGTCACTTGGTCCATGGAGTGATTGCTCCATAGAACCTTGTAGAACCACAATGTACGGTTGTGTGTGGTTCGGGCCTTTTCATCAATAATCTGCACCGGTTCCTCCCGATAGGTGAGATCCGGTTGCAGTTCTTCAATGTCTTCCAGCTGAACGGTAGTTGATAGCTTGAGACACTTCCTTAGCTGGGAAATGTGAAAGACGTCGTGCACACCGGAAAGTGCTTCTGGTAATTTCAGCCGGTATGCCACTGACCCATATCTTTCGGTAACCTGGAATGGACCGATGAATCGGGGTGCCAACTTTCCTCTCACCCCAAATCTGTTTACGCCCTTCATTGGAGACACCCGTAGATATACGTGATCTCCAACTTCGAATTGTAAGGGGCGCCTTCTCCGGTCCGCATATTGTTTCTGACGGGATTGAGCGGCTTTTAGGTTCGCTTGAATCAGTCGAACCTTATCTTCCGCGTTGTTGACAAGATCAATCCCGAAGGTAACCCTTTCGCCAGACTCACACCAGTTCAACGGTGTGCGGCACTTCCGCCCGTATAGCGCCTCATAGGGCGCCATCTTGATGCTGGCTTGGTACCCATTGTTGTACGAGAACTCAGCTAACGGCAAGTGATCATCCCAATTCTTGCTGTGGTTGATAGCGCAAGCTCGTAGCATGTCTTCTAAGATTTGGTTTACCCGCTCCGTTTGCCCATCCGTCTGCGGGTGGTAGGCTGAACTACGGATCAGCTTCGTCCCCAAGGCAGCGTGCAGCTGCTCCCAAAAACGTGACACAAATAAAGTGCCCCGATCCGATATGATAGTACGGGGTACGCCGTATAAGCATAGGATCCGTGAGATGTACAGTTCAGCGTACTTCTTGGCGTTGTAATTTGTGTTGACAGGGATGAAATGGGCATCTTTGGTGAGCCGATCGATGATCATCCACACCGAATCATGTTTCTGCAAGGTGGTGGGTAAACCGACGATGAAGTCCATGCTCACGTCCTCCCACTTCCAGGCAGGAATGCCCAGTGGTTGCAGCAGTCCCGGTTTCCGCATATGATCTGCCTTCACCCTTCGACATGTATCACACTCAGACACGTATTTTGCAACCTCGCGCTTCATCCGTGTCCACCAAAACTTTCTTTGGAGTTCTTGATACATCTTGTTGCTGCCGGGGTGAATAGAAAACTTTGATAAGTGAACCTTATCAAAGATTTTCTTCCGTAATTCTGGGTTTTGAGGCACGACAATCCGGTCCTTGAACCATAGGACGCCGTCTCCGTCCTTCCGGAAACATTTCAACTCCCCACTGTCTACACGTCTCCGCAAGTGTGACATGCCCTTGTCATTCTTCTGGGCTGCCGCTTTCTCTTCACGGATGGTGGGGATCAAAGCTAGGTTGTAGAGAGCTCCGTGTGGAATCACATGTAGTGGTGGTTCGCTCTCTTCCAACGGTGTGATGGCCAGATTGTTGACGTGTGACTTGCGGCTCAGCACATCTGCCACTACGTTTTCCTTGCCCGGATGATAATGGATCTCTATCTCGTAATCCTTTATCAGTTCTAACCATCTTTGTTGCCTCATGTTCAGCTCCTTCTGAGTGAATATGTACTTGAGGCTTTTGTGGTCGGTATATAAATGTACGAGGTTACCGAGTAGGTAGTGCCTCCACATTTTTAGTGCAAGTACCACGGCAGCGAGCTCCAAGTCGTGAGTTGGATAATTTTTCTCATGGTTTCTAAGCTGCCGCGATCCATACGCGACCACTCTTCGGTCTTGCATCAGCACACATCCGAGCCCAATGCCGGATGCATCGCATTACACGTCGAACGGTTTTGTTGTGTCTGGCTGCCCCAAAACCGGTGCTGATGTCAGGTGCTTGACTAAAGCCTTGAATGCTGCTTCACATGCTGGACTCCAAACATATTTGGTAGCCTTCTTCAGCAGCTCTGTCATTGGCTTGGCAATCTTCGAGAAGTTCAGAATGAACCTCCGATAATATCCCGCGAGTCCGAGGAAACTCCGTACCTCATGAACAGTTCTCAGGGATTTCCAATTCAGCACTTGCGTGATCTTGCTCGGGTCCACAGCGATACACTCCACTGAGATGATATGCCCAAGAAAAGGCACTTGCGATATCCAAAACTCGCATTTGCTGAAATTTGCGTATAACTTGTGATCCCGCAGCCGTTGCAAGACTATGCGCAGATGTTTCTTGTGATCTTCCTCCGACATGGAATATACTAGGATGTCATCGATGAAGACCACGACAAACTTGTCCAGCTCCGGCATGAATACCGAGTTCATTAAGTACATGAAGTGAGCCGGAGCATTGGTGAGGCCGAAGGACATGACCAGGTACTCATAAAGTCCGTACCTTGTCGAGAACGCTGTCTTTGGAATGTCCTCCGCCCTTATCTTAATCTGATGGTACCCGGATCTTAAGTCCATCTTGGAAAAGATCTTTGCTTCGACCAACTGATCAAACAACATGTCGATCCGTGGCAACGGGTACTTGTTCTTGATGGTTACGGCATTTAATGGACAGTAGTCCACGCAAAGCCGCAACGTCTCATCCTTCTTCTTGACAAATAATGCCGAACAGCCCCATGGCGAGGAGCTCGGCCTAATAAAACCCTTCTCTAGAAGGTCCGTGAGCTGAGTCTTCAGTTCAGCTAACTCCTTGTGCGCCATCGTGTACGGCCTTCGGGATATTGGCATGGTTCCCGGTGCAAGTTCAATCTTGAACTCCACCTCTCTATCGGGTGGCATCCCCGGCGAATCATCCGTGAATACGTCAGGGAATTCTCGGACCACTGGAATATCTTCCAATCTGATGGTTGTGGCTTGATAGACACTTGGAAGTTTTATTTCCGGACTGTCCAGAAATAATGAGTGAGAACCGTGCACCTCTGAGTTTAAGTGCACGACTCGAAGGACGGTGTCTAAAACAGCGCCGTGGCGGGTTAACCACGACATCCCTAGGATGACATCGACCTTCTGTCCCTCTAAGATAATGAGAGACGTGGGGTACACTCTACCCGCTAAGCCTAATGGTGCTTTGGAGACCATTACGCTTGCTGAAATCTTCCCACCCGGTGAACAAATTAAATATGGGCTATCGGTGGGTAGTATTGGCAAACTGTGTTTAGCAATGAAAGCTTGGCTAATAAAATTATGCGTGGTGCCTGAATCAAACAGTACTATAGCGGGGTGCTGGTGGAGTTGGAACATACCCGCAAGGATTGGCTCGCCCTCCGGCACGTCCTCAATGGCAAGTTGGTGGACAGTGCCGGGCCTAGGGTTTGCCCGCCGCACATTAGTAGGGTTCCAGGGTTGACTCCTCCCCGGAAACTGTGGTGCCACTCCGCCGCCTTGCCTCTCCGGGCAACTGCTCGCGAAGTGCCCTGGACGACCACACTTGTAACATGTGGCCGCTGCTGGTGGAGTGCTTGGTGGACGAAAGCCCGGCATGCGTTGCGGAGTTGCAAACGAACGCGGCATCGCCCGCTGCTGTTGTTGTGGTTGCGGTGGTGCTGGCAGTGCCGGCCGGAGTGCCGGTGAAGAGTACGGCTGACTGCGGAACGGCATCGACCGCTGTGGTCGTTGCCAGCGTGGACCAGATGGTGCGATTCACCATCCGAAACTTCTGAGAAGGAATGCCTCCTTCTCCACTGCTCTGCGGCGCGCTTCGCGTTCGCTCTGCCGCCGCCAACTCCTTGCCGGAGTCCTCCTGAACAATCGCAGCATCAATGATGTCGTTGAGGCTGCCGCGATTGAACATCGCCAACTTGTCCTTCAGGAGCGGGTTAAGCCCCTGGTAAAAATGGTCCCGCCGCTTCTCGTCAGTATCTGCGTGATATGACGCGTAAAGAGCGAGATCGTTGAACGCTCTGGAGTATTCCAGCGCGTTCCGGCTCCCTTGCTGCAGGTGTAAGAACTCCTGCGTCTTCCTCTTCATCAGACCTGGCGGTATATGATAGGCCCTGAAGGCCGTCCGGAACTCCGTCCAGGTCATCACTCGATCGGTGGGCTGTGAAGCACAGAAGTTGGCCCACCACGCGCTCGCGGATCCTTGGAGCTGCTGGACCGCGAACTGAGTCTTGCGCTGCTCGCTGAACTGGAGCAGCCCGAACTTCATCTCTATGGCGCGGAGCCACTTGTCCGCGTCAAGTGGTTCATCCGCCCTTGAGAATACCGGGGGATGAGTTGCCAGGAAGTCTGAGTAGGAGCTCTGTTGACGCTCCTCACGGTCTTGACGTCTCTCTGGGTGAGACATATTCGTAATAAGAGTCTGCAGCAACTCTGTGTGTTGCTGATGCGAGCCCGCCATTGCCGCGACGATGTCGGCCAATGTAACCGTTGGCAGTGGCGGTGGCGGTGTTTGCTGTTTCTGTTGCTGCTGTTGTTGTCCCGAGGAGTCCTCAGGAGGTGGTTGGGAGGTCTCTCCCCCTTGACTGGTACCCCCAACGTCAGGGTTGGCACGAGTACGCGTCATTCTGAAATTCAAAACAGCAGCATTTAGCACATGTCTTACTGAAAATTCCATAAGCAACAGTAGGTATTGAAGCGACACATGATTAATTTGCACAACATTCACATATATTGATAAAACATAAACTTTATACAAGATACATCATTCTCGGATCTCCGAGAAGTCGTGCTCATGTCGTCACTACCTATACATACGCTACTGTGTAAACGACATGTCACCGATTACAAAAGTTGGGTTACGCTACCCTGGCTGCCCTACTTGGCAACCGTAACCCCCTACTCGGAGTAGAACTCGACCTCCTGTGGGTCATCCTCCTCCGGTACCTCTGCTGGTGGCTCTGGATCTACCACCTCTTCTCCCATTCCGGGTTCTCCCATTGCTGGAAGACCCAAGACCACCAGTATGCCTAACACCGGAGGTACGAGGTCCTGCAATGCATGCACCTCGTCCATAGCCTGGTTGTAGTCCTCTTCCCAGCCTTGTCCTTCCTTGATAGCGTCGTCCCGCTCTTGAGCAAGGTCCTCATTCTGCTGGGTTAAGGTCTGCACCAGCTCTTGCAATGCCGCGATGTCAACACGGCTCTTCTTCTTTGCCTTCTTCAGACGACGCAACTGATTGTGTTGTTCATTCAATCGCTTGATTGTCGGAAGGAGCACATTGCGGAGTGCACTGTGAGCACTCTCGAAATGATCTCCACGTTGTGCTCTCCTTGAGCTTTGTGGCGAGATGCTCCGTATGAACAGCTTGGCTGTCCACCACGGCGTTTCCCGCCCTCATCTGGAGGCTGAGATTTGCCTCCGCGGGGTTGTACCTTGGGCAACTCGGGTCCGTTGCCTCCAGGTACCTCTCTTCCCACACTTGCTGAGCTCGTCCCTCCACCGGAACGAGTGCGTATGGAGTGCCCTCCATAGCCTGCACGTGTAGTTGGCAGAAACGTGACATAGTGTCACGGGCTGCCACTTGCCACATCCCTTCCGGTTGTCTTCCTCTCACCGTGACGGAGAATGGCACCCAACCGGGTGGCGTAGGTCCTGCAGGGACTTCGACATGGATTGTCCACGTCTTGTTCCCCTCTTCGCCTTCTTCCTTGGCGAAGTACTGCGGCATTTGATTGTACCCGAAATATTGGAGCATTTGCCACAATGCTTCCGGGTAGCCGCTATGGTGAGAACAGTGGGACATCACCCACCCGTTCTCCAACTTCTTATCTGCTGTCATCTGTAAAAATATATTTGAGAAATGTCAAATATTTATTTAAACAGTAAACCATTGAGTTATAACATAAGATGTGTCATTGAACCCATAAAACTTGGAAACATAGTTCAAATTTTAAACAAATTTGACTGCTGATCTGCTGTTCCCATGACAGCCCTGACCAGTTTCCATTTCAACCTGATTTAGGCCATGTTGAAAGCAAAACCAATTCTGGAGCTCCACATCAAAGTTAAAGCTAACTTCAATAGCTCTCCAGAAAGTATTTGCTTGGCCTAAGATCTGTCCTGGTTCAAAAGTTATGAGATCTCAACGTTAACAGAATTTCTGGAGAAAATTGGACAGCACCTCCCCGCTGTAGGTACTGATTTGATCCAAGAATCTCAGTTAATTCTGTTCCAAATTTGACAAAACTTTATGTTAAAAATTTGTAACCCATCTCATAAGCTTTCCAGAACTACCTCATTTCCTATTTTTGAATTTTTAAGCAGGAAGTTATGCTTAATTTACAGAGAGTTTACAGAGAGTCTTTGCTCTGCCCTGTTTTCTGGACAGTTTCCACTCTACTGCATGTTTCGATTGGTTAAGGGATGAAACACCTCTCGACCTCAACAGAAAAGTTGTAAAGCTCTTCCAAAGATTTCCAGAAATGTATCATACGACCCCAACATCGAAAGAACTCAACCTCTAACCTCTGGTTAACTTCAGCCTTGATTCGGCTGAAAACAGAGTGTTCTGTCCTTAACACCCTATAAGTTGAAAACTTGTTAACTTTGAATATCCTGTTCAAGGGAAGGAGTTACATCAAGTTTTACTACTTTGGATCAAAACCTTCAAATTTTTAAATGAAGTTTTTCATTTAATGGGGTGTGACGTCGATGCGCCACCAGATTATGTCGGTACTACGTCCTCACAAAGAAAAACCTATACCGGACTTAGCCCGCTTCGTTAATTCAGTGGCACTAAACGTCACTCGCACACGGATGCTACACGTCTACCGTTTCGTGGTCAGGCTACCTGCAGAAACTCAAACAATCATCAGACTCGGCTGCACACCGAGCCCGGAATCCATACAGTCCGTACACTCGGCCGTCATCACTCGCCCGGATGTTCTCAAGCCAAACACGCCTTGAGTTACGTGTTCAAGTTTCAGACCACGTGACGGGGTCTCCCAAAATGCACCACGCACGCCAGGGATAGACGTTGCTCAAATACCCCAAACGACATGAAGAGTCGTAGAGGATATAAAAGCGAGTCGGGTTACCTGCCACCCGTGGGGCTCCACCCTTCAGCTTGTGAGCACTGGTGGACAGCGCTTACGTGCACCCCCCAAGACATAAACGTCCCGACATAACAAATAGGTTAATATGCCACTTTCTATATGCTAATAACATCCTTATACGGGCTACTAACTCGTTCCTCACTGGATTTTTGAAAAAGAAGACCTTTGTACTGTGTTAAACCTCAAGCGAGCTCTGATACCACGCTGACACGACCCCAAGGTCCCGTCGAGCCAGGATCACGCTGAGGGGTGCTGCGTTGCACAGCACCGGATAACACACATCAAAGGTACAAAGCGGAAGCGAAACTTTTATAACATAAACAAGTTTATGAACAAGTTTACAGCAAAATAAGTTCAGTCTACACTCGCGGGCGTAGACTAAGCATCAAGTGCACGTTCAGCCCTCGAACGTGTCCTTGCTAGCACACACGCACACTAACTCTGTGGCGTGCACGACTCCCACTCGACGGGGTTCCCCTCCTGGGGTTCCGTCTCCTCTTCGGGAGTCCCTTCCTCATAGAACCCTGCAAAAGCTTCAAACACAAGCAGCGAGCATGAAGGCTCAGCATGTCTGACCCGTCTCACCTAAACATGGAACTTCTACATCAGGGTAATGGGTTACATGAGGTAAAAATTCAGTTGCAAGGACTCGCCTAATTAGTAGAACCTTACTTTCAAATTTTAGCAGCAGGTTGTTGAGAACATTACGCTAAGGCACATGAGAGAGCCGCAATCAAACAAGAAACGACTTTCTCTCATGAGCTTTGCCCAAAGTTGAAATGAACTTTAGTTAGCTCTAAACTACAGCAAGTCATTAGCAATCAAGTTCGTCTTTCAATCAGCAACATTTTAACATGTAACTAGCCTGTTCTTTCTACGTCACGGTACAGTGAACAAGTGGTACTCACTGACCACGAGGGACGGCGATTATAATCGATTTACACCTGCAGGGTTACCCGAACAACCCGTCACGTACGCCCGTACTCGATGTTGCCTACAACAACCATCACGGACGCCGTACGCGACTACCTTTCACCCGTTAGTCAAATATTGAACCGGTCCCATCGTCCCGAGCAAGAGGTCTCTGCACGCGCATCTCCGTGCCGCCAGCCGATTTACACCTCAATCTCTCAACCTACCCTCTGAACGACGGGCAATGCCTCAATAACCAGCTACCCGAGTTACATCAGTTTCCCGGTTCCCATATAGCCGGTAGGTCTTCGGTACTGTTCTAGCTTGTTCAACAGGCCCGCGCACGGCTCGGTCCTCAATCGACACAAGCGGAGCTACAGCACACAGGCCCCAAAGTCCTGCTGCCCTTACTCTCCGCTCGGTCTCATTTTCTTGCCAAGTGTATCATGTGCTATCTCTACCCGAGCAATGTGCCTCTAGCCTATTCTCGCGAGTAGTTCCAACTACTCGACTTGTACCGAATCCTACTCTAGCCTAGCAATGCAGTAGCTAACGGGGTTTGCAATCCTAAACCCAGCCCATGGTTCTCTTGGCTATGCAGTGGGGCTTCCAAACAAGACTCTAATGCACAGAATAAAGGAAACAAGTATGTGCTCAAAATATTAAAAGTTTGTAAAAAGGTTAATGCAAACCGGAGCTTGCCTTGCTGCTCTTGGTCGTAGGCTAGCTGTTCCTCCGGAGTAACGAAGTCTAGGACTTCGGGTTCCTCCTCGACCTTAGCGACTACATGATAAGAGCAAGATATGTATCAATTTAAATGCATTTGTATTAACCTTGAAGTTGTGAAATCTATAACCCTTGCTAGACAGACCTAATGACTGTGAAACTTTTACTGTGGCTTGGTTACAACCTAAACAGAGACTTGGTCAAGTTTTAGTTAAAGCAAAGCTCATTTGAGCCCTCCACAATTAATTATGTCCTTGACCATAATTAGAACTCTTAGGGTGTTCTAAGGATTTTCATGAAACAAACTATGACTTTCTGAAAACTAGATTTTCAGAGGGTTCTAATGGAGTTGGTCTCACTTAATTTGAAGGTTCCTAGCTAAGGTTATGAGCTAAACAATTTCAGAGAAAATTCTGAAAATGTTTCTGAACATTTTCTATTTTCTCTGGAACAGTTTCACTAATCACACTATTAGGTGGATCAGATGAGCTCAAATGGATCTGAAATTTTTATGGTAGTTCAAGGATATTTTGGTGAACATCCCAGCAAAATTTCAGGACTTTCCTCCAAAGGATTCTCCAGTTAAAATTCCTAACAGTTTAAATTTTGGGGAATTAATTATGTAAAATTTAGGGTTTTCATGAAGTGAAACTTGATTTGCTGGAAAGTACTCGGAGAGCTTAATCCCGCAAAATTTGGTTCACTCAATTTGGAGCTTTCTAGCCAAAGTTATGAGGATTTGAAGTTTGAAGGAAATCTGAAAATCGGGAAAAAGTTTAAACTCACGCGTGGGCCCAGGGGACACGCGTCGCACGCCGAGGCAACAGCACACCGCGGCCCACAATGATTTTGCGCGCCAGCACACCCGATCCCGGCCGCAGCCGGATCCCGATTCAAAATATCTCCCGCTGACAGCTGGGGTCCACCCCTTCTTCAACCTCGCGACGCCCGCGCTCCACTGCCGAGGGACCTCGCCGGAGAGCTCACCGCCGGCTGCTGTACAGCTCCAAACTTCTCGATTCTGGCCGCCCCTGCCTACTTTTACTCGGGGAACAGCATTCTAGGGTCAGCTGCTCATGACAATGGCCGGAGCATGGTCGGCGACGAGCCACCACCTCGGAACGACTTCGGCCATGTTGGCTGACTTCACTAGTACCTCAACTACTTGGGAAACCAGTCGGGAAGCACCAGTGGACCTCAGAGAAGGTCGACATGAGCTCGAGGCAGCTCAGGAAAAGACCAAAATAGGCCCTCACCGTGCACCCGATGCCGCCCGTCCCTTCCGCCATTGGTAGACCTCAAATTACGCCGGGTACAGAGGTTCTCCGGCCCAGAGTTGTGAAGGCAACTTGTGCGTTACCGTGTCTAGCTCGTGTGAGAGCGGCTTGAGGCCCTCTAATCCTTTCTAGAGCACGAATTAAACAGAATTGTACCCGAAGGTCGTTCTGCACACAGAAAGGGGAAAAGTGGAAATTCGCCGCCGGTGAGCAACCACTCGAGCTGTGGCTCGGGGATGAGCAGCACCGGTCACCAGCGCGTCAAAGGGTGCCTTGGCTCGGGCGGGACAACGCCCTGGTTGGGCTGTCCACGGGAGCCCGAGGTACGGGGGTTCCATGTTCCGAATTTGATCGTTCGGCACAGCCGATATCAATCGGTTTCAACCGAATTCTAGAACCGGGGAGGACGGAGGAAGGTCACTAGTACCTTGCTGGGGCTCTGGAGTGGACGGAGGGAGCTGCGATCGGCGTTCTCCGATCGATTCCGAGCTGCGGAAATTTTCGGCCGGCGCTGAATTCTTGCGGGGAAGAACGGCGGTGCCTCGGCCGGGGAGGGGGGCAGGCGCCTTAAGAAGGCTTTGCACCGCCTCATGCCCGCGCGTGGGCAAGCAGCTGCTGGCGTGGCGGCTGCCCTCGGTGGCGATCACCGCTGCGGCTCGGCGACCCGAGTGAAAAAGTCTCAGTCGGTTTGATCTGAGCAGTGGCTGACATGTGGGTCCCACTTCCAGTTTTAACCTCTGAAATTTACTCCTAATCACTGTTGTAAACAGTGAAACCCATACTACCCTTGGCAATTCAAATTATTCACCCATGAGCCATTTGAATTGATCAAAGTTCAAATGAGGTTTGGTTTGAATGAATTTCAGCACAAGTTCAGTTTGAAATACAAATAAAGTTTGAATTTCTCCCACTTAGCTCATGTCAAGATCAACTCCAAATGGAGTGAAAATTGGTGTGTGAGCTTACAAAAATGTGCTGAGTAAGAATATGCCTCCCACTTTTAAATTCATGGGATAAAAACAGTTTGAATTTGAATATGGTTTCAAACTGCCCTCTTCCTAACTATACCCAAAATGACCTCAAAAAGGTTTTAAATTTGGGTGAAACTTGGCATGGACATCCTTAGTAAAGTGTAGGAGCTTTCATATGTCCAGCCCATCTATATCACATGTGGGAAATACCACTTTTGCAATATGTGAGTTTGTTTTCTAATGAGCATGTTGATAATTGTTACTTGCTCTTCATTTGTGTTCATCATCCTTCCTCAAATGAGGTGTGTGATGTTGTGATGAACACTGCAAATGTGTGTCAAAAATTGAGGCCCTTACATTTACAATTATATGTGTTGTGGTTACTCTATGTGTGTGGATCTTTGGCTTACATGTACTTTTAACCATGTGTATATGATTCCTACTTTTGTATGCACATTTATGCTTACATACTATATATATGAGTTTCCAATTTAAATAAATTCCTTATATTTAATTACTACACCTTTTAGCTACCAAGTATGCATGAAAGGTATTTTCCTACTCCATATGTGTCTTCAGAATTTCTACCAACCCTAGACTGAATTCTTTGGATTTTAGAAACTTCATTTATCATTTACTAGTTGCTATATTTTCAGATCTACTTCCTATGCCTAAATGTGAACTTTAATATGAAAATAACAAGACACATCATCTAAACAGAATAGGTTCTGATCTAAAATATTAATAATATATTTTTGACCTTTTCCTCTGATGTAAACTATTTTACATTTATTTTCCCTATTTTCAGAACTATTCTTTACTTAAAAATGTGTCCCTATAACTAATAAATGTGAATAATAAATTAAACAGATTCATTTCAGCCCAAAAATATATTTTTATCTCACCCCAAAGTTTTCTAAGTACTGAGAAAGTTTTTAATTAAATTTTGACAATATTTTTGTCCCACTTTTTAAATTTTAAATACTAGCCACCTATTCAATTTCCTAAATTAAATATCAAACAGGGTTAAAAAGGTAAACTCACCCCACTACAGGGTCTATAATATTATTTTAACAATTTTCAGGGGTCTAGCTACTCATAACAGAGGAGTTTTTCCTATTTTTTATTAAGTCCAGGGGCTAAAACTGATTTTTAAATGAATTTACATGATTTTCTGAAGTTCCAGGGGCTAGATCAGAAGTTTCCGGGGCTAGCTCTTATTTCCCGAGAACCCCACGGGGTAGCACGTAAGAATTCCAGTCTTTATAACGCGGGGCTGACGTGGACCGTCCAATTTAAAACAGACGGCTGAGATTATAACGCCGAACCGGTACGCGGGGATTTAAAGTCTACCGTGCGATTTAAAATAGACGGCGCACAGGCGGCCACGTCGCTCTAACCGAGCGCGGGCGGCGCTGCCCGGCGGCGCACGGCGGCGGGAAGCGGCGATCTCGCCGGAGATTTTCGGATCTTCGAGAATTCTTCCTAGAACTGTGATTTTATGGCATAGATCGGTGGAGGGGAGGTCGGGGATCTCACCTCGGGGGTTTTCTTGAGCTCGGAGGTCCTGAAAAATGATCGGCGACGAGGTCCGAAGCGAAACCACGGCGAGGCTCGTCGGCGCTGTGTTTGAACCGCAAGTCACCGAGTTTTCTGCACCTGCAGGGTTCCCCGGAGGCGGTGGATCAAGACCAGCGAGTTAGATCGGAATTTTCGAGCGTAGATCGGCCAGAATTCGCCAGAGAAGGCTCGGGTTCTCACCGGAGTAAAAACAGCAGTTCGCGTGAGAAAAACGGGATGAGGCCCGGGTTTTTATAGACGGGGGAAGGGTGGCGTTCGGTTGTGATCGAGTTTGCGTCGCCCACGAGCAAAATTCAGCTGGGATACGCAGAAATCCGGGTCGTTTTGGATTCGGGGTGAGAGAGAGTCCGGCCGATCGCGGGCGCGAGGTAGAAGAAGGGCTGGCGGGCCCCGCCTGTCAGTGGGAAGAAGAGGGCGCGCGCGGCTGCGGGCTGGCGCGGGTGCTGGGTGGGCCGGCTGGTGGGTTTCGGCCCACTGGCCGGTTTTTTTTCTGTTTTCCTTTTTCTTTTTCTATTTCTTTTCTGTTTTGAGTTTAAATTGAATTCCAGTTTGAATTTAAATTGTTGCAAAACATGCAACACGTCCAAAAATTTTTTAATTCCCCTCTTAACATGATTTTGGGGTGTTACAGGTGCTTCACTAATGCCTTGAATGCTGCTTCACATGCTGGACTCCAAACATATTTGGTAGTCTTCTTCAGCAGCTCCGTCATAGGCTTGGCAATCTTTGAGAAGTTCAGAATGAACCTCCGATAATATCCCCCGAGTGCGAGGAAACTCCGTACCTCGTGAATAAACCTCGGGGACTTTCAATACAGCACTTGTGTGATCTTACTCGGGTCCACAACGATGTCCTCTGCTGAGATAATGTGCCCGAGAAAAAGTACATGCGATATGTAGGATTCGCACTTGCTGAATTTCACGTATAGCTTGTGATCCCACAGCCGTTGCAAGACTATACACAGGTGCTCCTCGTGTTCTTCCTCCGACTTGGACTAAACCAGTAGGTCGTCGATGAAGACCACGACAAACATGTCCAGATCCGCCATGAATACTGAGTTAATCAAGTACATGAACTGAGCTAGAGTATTGGTGGGGTCAAGGAACATGACAAGGTACCCATAAAGCCCGTACCTTGTCGAAAAGCTGTCTTCGTACAATCCTTAGCCCGTATCTCAATCTGATGGTACCCTGATCCTAAGTCCATCTTGGAAAAGATCTCTTCTTTGACCAACTGATCAAACAATATGTCGATCTGTGGTAACGGGTACTTGTCCTTGATTGTCACAGTGTTAAGCAGACGAATACCACACAAAGTTCTAGTGTTCCGTGCTTCTCCTTTGCAAACAATGCTGAATACCCCAAGGTGACGACTCAGTCGTATAAAACCTTTGCTCATAGGGTTATTTAGCGGTGTCTTCCAATCTGCCCATTCCTTGGGTGCCATTTGTACGGCCTTCACAAACTCTGTGATGTTCCCGGCGCAAGTTCCATCTTGAACTCTACGTCCCGTTCGGGTGGTATGCCCAGTAAACAATTGGGAAACACCTCCCGAAATTTACGTACCACCGGACTGTCCTCTATCTTAACAGCTTCTGAGTGGTTCAATATTGCAATATGTTGCTGACTGGCGCCCAGAACTAATGTATGAAGACCGTGCCGTGGGGAGTTTGAGTTTGACGGTTCGAAAAATAATGTTGTGAACCGCTTTGTGGTAATTCAACTACGACATTCCCAAAATAATGTCAATCTTCAGACCCCAAGAATAAGGAGGTTCATGCTTTATAGTCTAACCCGCAAACAAAGAGGTGCTCGGAAAGAAACAACACTTCTTGTAATGCTGCCCCGGCGAAGATATGAGGAATTGTGTAAGGGCCTCAGTTTTTGACACATATTCGAAGTGTTCATAACCATACACACACACCTCATTTGAGTTAAGTTGATGAACACAAATGAAGAGCAAGTAACCACCATCAACATGCTCATTAGAAAACAAACTCACATATTGCAAAAGTGGTATTTCCCACATGTGATATAGAGGGGCTGGACATATGGAAACTCCTACACATTGCTAAGGATGTCCATGCCAAGTTTCACCCAAATTCAAAACCTTTTTGAGGTCATTTTGGGTAGAGTTAGAAAGAGGGCAGTTTGAAACCATATTCAAATTCAAACTGTTTTTATCCCATGAATTTAAAAGTGGGAGCCATATTTTTATTCAGCACATTTTTGTGAGCTCACACACCAATTTTCACTCCATTTGGAGTTGATCTTGACATGAGCTAAAAGGGACAAATTCAAACTTTATTTGAATTCAAAACTGAACTTGTGCTGAAATTCATTCAAACTAAACCCAATTTGAATTCTAATCAATTCAAATGGCTCATAGGTGGATAATTTGAATCACCAGGGGTGTTATGGGGCTCACTGTTTACAAAAGTTATTAGGAGTAAATTTCAGAGGTTAAAACCCCGGGTGGGACCCACATGTCATAGAGAGAAGGAGGCAAAACTTGCACACAAAGTCACAGCCTCGGTGGCAAATTCCACCGAGCAGCTGTCGGCTGTGCCACAGAGCAGCCACCGGCGCCACCAGCTGCTACCCCTCTACGCGCGCTGGCGCCCAGGCGGCCTGCTCACGCCCCCACGCGACCGTCACCGCCTCAGCGGGGTGAAGACCAGGTGCCTTCTTATCCCCGCGAGCGACACAGGGCAGCGCCATTCTTTTTCTTCCTGAGCTCTCGGTCGACCGGGAAAACACAGCAAACAATCGTATCCTTGCATCTCCGAGTTGCCAGGCAACATCCTGAGCTCGAGCACCACCCTTCCAACGCCTGAACCACCGGGTTTTGGCCCCTGTTCCCGTGATCAACGACGACCGCCACGGTTTAGCTGAAGAACGGCGATCGGTCTCACGTGGGCAGCACACTACAGCACTTCCACTGCCGAGCAAGGGCGGCAAAAGGAGCGCACGGACTCCACGCTGTTTCCACCTGAAGCTCAAGCCACGCCGTGAACTGTCGCCGGCGAATTCTCAGTTTTTCCTCCGGCGACCTTAAACTGAGCTTCCGGTACGGATCCTTCAAATTCTCGCTCTATGATCCTTCTCTAGCTATCAAATCTTGCACATAACGCTGGACTAGCCGGTGATCAAGTTCCTTTCGGCATCTGTGGCGTGAAACTGTCTAGAAGTGATGAATTTCGAGCTCGATCAAGAGTGGTCATGGCGGACACGCTCGGTCACACGGTGCCGACCGGCTTGCCGCCATCTTGAAACCTTTTGCCACCTTGTAGAGCTTCTTAGAGATACACGGATGCTGTAGGACCGTTTGTTCGAGGTGTTGGCGGGTTAGAACCCATGGTAGACGGCGCCGAACCCCAACCGAGGCCGCGGCACGTCGCCGGGCTATTTCCAGGCACCGCCAGCCCGAACTGACACCACCGACGTGTTCCTCGACGTCGACAACCCCCTGGTGGCGAGTTGCAGACCATGGGAGGTCCGGCAGCGGCGAACCGGCGAGCTCCGGGTCTGCTCCGGCGAGGGCGGCGGCGCGGGCGCGTCGGGAGGAAGACGAAGCCGGCTGGCTCACGCGTCAGCGGCTGAAAAATTTAAATCAGGATCGGGTGTGGCCGGGATCGGCTGTGCTGGCGCGCAGGAACCCCGTAGACCATGGTGTGCCGTCGCCTCGGCCTGCGACGCGTCTCCCCAGGGCCCACTCATGAGTTTAAACTTTTCCCCCGATTTTCAGATTTCTTTCAAACTTCAAATCCTCATAACTTTAGCTAGAAAGCTCCAAATCGAGTGAACCAAATTTTGTTGGTTTCAGCTCTCTGAGCACTTTCCAGCAAATCAAGTTTCACTTCATGAAAACCCTTATTTCTCCAGAATTAATTCCTCAAAATTTAAAGTGTTAGGAATTTTAACTGGAGAATCCTTTGGAGGAAAATCCTGAAATTTTGCTGGGAGGTTCACCAAAATATCCCTGAACTACGATAAAAATTTCAGACTCATTTGAGCTAACCTGACCCACCTAATGGTGTGATTAGTGAAACTGTTCCAGAGAAAATAGAAAATGTTCAGAAACATTTTCAGAATTTTCTCTGAAATTGTTTAGCTCATATCTTTAGCTAGGAAGCTTCAAATTAAGTGAGACAACTCCATTAGAACCCTCTGAAAATCTAGTTTTCAGAAAGTCATAGTTTGTTTCATGAAAATCCTTAGAACACCCTAAGAGCCTTCAATTAAGGTCAAGGACATAATTAATTGTGGAGGGCTCAAATTAGCTTTGCTGCAACTAAAACTTGACCAAGTCTCTGTTTAGGTTGTAGCCAAGCCACAGTTAAAGTTTCACAGTCATTGGGCTTGTCTAGTAATCATTATAGACTTCACAAGTTTAAAAGTTAATACAAATGCAATTAAATTAATACATGTACTGCTTCTATCATGTAGTCGCTAAGGTCGAGGAGGAACCCGAAGTGCTAGACTTCGTTACTCCGTAGGAACAGCTAGCCTATGACCAAGAGCAGCAAGGCAAGCCCCGGTTTGCATTAACTGTTTTCTTTTAATTTTTATTGTTTTGAGCACATACTTGAGTACCTTATTCTTTGCATTAGAGTCTTGTTTGGAAACCCAATTGCATAGCCAAGAAAACCATGGGATGGGTTTAGGATTGCAAACCCTGTTAGCTACTGCAATGCTAATATAGTGTAGGATTCGGTACAAGTCGAGTAGTTGGAACTACTCGCGAGCATAGGCTAGAGGCACTCGACTCGGGTAGAGATAGCACATGATACACATGGCAAGAAAGATGAGACCGAGCGGAGAGTAAGGGCAGCAGGACTTTGGGGCCTGTGTGCTGTAGCTACGCTTGTGTCGATTGAGGACCGAGCCATGTGTGGGCCTGTTGAACAAGCTAGAACAGTACCGAAGACCTACAGGATATATGGGAACCGGGAAACCGATGTAACTCGGGTAGCTGGGTGTTGAGGCATAGCTGGTCGTTCAGAGGGTAGGTTGAGAGCTCGAGGTGTAAATCGGCTGGTGGCACTGAGATGCGCGTGCAGAGACCTCTTGCTCAGGACGATTGGACCGGTTCAACATTTGGCTAACGGGTGAAAGGTAGTTGCGTACGGCGTCCATGATGGTTGTTGTAGGCAACATCGAGTATGGGCGTACGTGACGGGTTATTCGGATAACCCTGCAGGTGTAAATCGATTATAATCGCCGTCCCTCACGGTCAGTGAGTACCACTTGTTTGCTGTACCGTGACGTAGAAAGAACAGGCTAGTTACATGTTAAAATGTTGCTGATTGAAAGATGGACTTGATTGTTAATGATTTGCTGTAGTTTAGAGCTAATTAAAGTTCCTTTCAACTTTGGGCAAAGTACATGAGAGAAATGCGTTTCTTGTTTGATTGCGGCTCTCTCATGTGCCTTAGCGTAAGGTTCTCCACAACCTGCTGCTAAAACTTGAAAGTAAGGTTCTACTAATTAGGCGAGTCCGTGCAAATGTTTTTTACCTCATGTAACCCATCACCCCTCATGTAGAAGTTCCATGTTTAGGTGAGACGGGTCAGACTTGCTGAGCCTTCGTGCTCACTGCTTGTGTTTGGAGCTTTTGCAGGGTTCTATGAGGAAGGGACTCCCGAAGAGGAGACGGAACCCCAGGAGGGGAACCCCGTCGTGTGGGAGTCGTGCACGCCACAGAGTTAGTGTGCGTGTGTGCTAGCAAGGAAACGTTCGAGGGCTGATCGTGGACTTGATGCGTAGTCTACGCCCGTGAGTGTAGACTGGACCTATTATGATGTAAACATGTTCATAAACTCGTTTATGTAATAAAATTTCGCTTCCGCTTTGTACCATTGACGTGTGTTATCTAGTGCTGTGCAACGCAGCACCCCTCAGTGTGATCCTGGCTCGACAAGACCGTGGGGTCGTGTCAGCGTTGGTATCAGAGCTTGCTTGAGGTTTAACGCACTACAAAGGTCATCTTTTTCAAAAATCCAGTGAGGAACGAGTTAGTAGCCCGTATAAGGATGTTATTAGCATATAGAAAGTGGCATACTGACCTATTTGTTTATGTCGGAAAATCATGTATCTCAGGACGTTTATGTTTTGGGGGGTACACGTAAGCGCTGTCCACCAGTGCGCACATGCTGAAGGGTGGAGCCCCACGGGTGGCAGGTAAACCGACCCGCTTTGATATCCTGTACGACTCTTCATGTCGTTTGGGGTATTCGAGCAACGTCTGTCCCTGGCGTGCATGGTGCAACTTGGGAGACCCCGTCACGTGGTCTGAAACGTGAACACGTAGCTCAAGGCGTGTTTGGCTTGAGAACATCCGGGCGAGTGATGACGGCCAGGTGTACGAACTGTATGGATTCCGGGCTCGGTGTGCAGCCGAGTCTGACGATTGCTTGAGTTTCTGCAGGTAGTCTGACCACGAAACGGTAGACGTGTAGCATCCGTGTGCGAGTGACGTTTAGTGCCACTGAAATAACGAAGCCGGCTAAGTCCGGTATAGGTTTTTCTTTGTGAGGACGTAGTACCGTTATAGTCTGGTGACGCATCGACGTCACACCCAACTAAATGAACAACTTCATTTAAAACTTGAAGGTTTTGATTTAAAGTAGTAAAACTTGATGTAACTCCTTCCTTTGAACAGGATATTCAAAGTTAACAAGTTTTCAACTTATAGGTTGTTAAGGGCAGAGCACTCTGTTTTCAGCTGAATCAAGGCTGAAGTTAATAAGAGGTTAGAGGTTGAGTTCTTTCGAGGTTGGGGTCATATGATACATTTCTGGAAAGCTTTGGAAAAGCTTTACAACTTTTCTGTTAAGGTCCAGAGGTGTTTCATCCCTTAACCAATCAAAAAATGCAGTAGAGGTGAAACTGTCTAGAAAACAGGACAGAACAAACGCTCTCTGTAAACTCTCTGTAAATAGATTATAACTCTGAAAGGATCGACCCAATGGAGGTGTATGATACAGTTCTGGAAAGGTTTTTAATTACTCTACAACTTCTTTGTAGAACTCCAGAGCAACATCACACGCCAAATTGGTTGAATGTCCAGTTGAATGCAAACTGTTCAGAAAACAGGACAGATGCAAATCTCCCTGGATGTTTCTGTAAAACACTTATAACATTCTGTAGAAAAATCCTTAAGGGTCACATGTCACACCGTTAGAAAGGTTATGAGATAAGCAACATTGTTGTACTTCAGAGTGTGTTCAGATTCCTATTGTATTTGCATATACAACTGTGATAAAACCAGCCACATACAAAGGAGATGCTGGCAAATTTTATCCAGGAATTCTGTCAACTTTGACAAATCATAACTCTTAATCCAGAAGTGATATAGGAGCATGTGAATACTCGTTGGAAAGATATTGGAGTTAACTTTAACTTTGGTATACAACTTGAGTGATGAAAATGCTTATAACTGGATCAAAGTCTAGATTTAGTGCATCAAGGTCTGTTCTGTACAAAGGAGAAAAATGAGTGATATCGTGCAGGCTAGTACCAGTTATATGGCCCAAAAGCACCTGTTGGTGTCCCGAACACCATTCGGTGATATGTAGGCCCCTGTACGATTAACTCCTTAGAGCTTGATTGCTGGTCAAGTACCACAACTTGCACCACCTCCAGAGCAGCAGCATTAGACGGTGGTTTGTACTCCATCGCTGCAGCTATGTGTATCTAGCTTTCAACCACAAGTTAGAGAAGAGCCGGAGAGACATCCGTGCTCTACTTGTGGTCGGATGGGCCATTACGCTAGGTATTGTATGGAGGAAATTCAAGGTTGCGGATCATCATACTTTCAATGATCAGATCCGTAACTATATCTGCAGAAAAGAGGGCAGACAAAGGGGCAACATTCACTACACAGTGAGTAATGATGTTCCAGAAGGAGAAGCCATGTTAGCAGAGATGTTTATCTGAATCGGCTACCGGTATTAATTCTCTTGGACTTAGGTGCCACACCTAGCTTTGTTAGTCCATCTTTTGTGGCTCAACATCAGCTCCAAACCACTTTTACAAAGAGGTAATACCTCATATCTTCGCCGGGGCAGCATTACAAGAAGTGATGTTGTTTTCCGAGCACCTCTTTGTTTGCGGGTTATACTATAACCCACGACCATCCTTATTCTTGGGGTCTGAAGATTGACATTATTTTGGGGACGTCGTGGTTGAATTACCACAAAACAGGTTACAACGTCAGTTTTAAACCGTTAAGCTCAAACTCCCCACGGCACGGTCTTCATACATTAGTTATGGGTGTCAGTCGGCGACAGATTGCAATATTGAACCACTCCGAAACTGTTAGATAGTGTAACACCCCAAAACCTGTTAAGAGGGGAATTTAAAAATTTTTGGACGTATTGCATGTGGTGCAAAAATTCAAATTCAAACTGGAATTCAAATTAAACTCAAAACAGAAATGAAAAAGAAAAAGAAAAAGAAAAAAAATAAACCTCCCTGGCCAGTGGGCCGAAACCCACCAGCAGGCCCACTCACCCCCGCGCCAGCCCGCAGCCGCACGCCCCCCCTCTCTTTCCCACTGACACGCGGGGCCCGCCATCCTTCTTCCTCCTCGCGCCCGCGCTCGGCCGGCCAGGACTCTTCTCACCTCCGAATCAAAACCGCCCCGGATACTCGCATATCCTAGCCGAATTTCGGTTCTGGACGACGCAAACTCGATCACAACCGAACACCGCCCCTCCTCGGCTATATAAACACCGGCATCTTCCCGATTTTCACCCACGATCAGCCGCCTTTCCTTCTGGTGAGAACCCAAGTTTCTCCGGCCAATTTCGCTTGATCTTCGCTCGGGATTTCTGATCTAACGCGCTGATCTTGATCCACCGCCTCCGGGGAACCACGCAGGTGCAGAAAACTCGTTGGTTTGCGCTTCAAACACAGCACCGACGAGCCTCACCATGAATTCACCTCGGACCTCGTCGCTGACCGCCTTCCAGGACCCCCGAGCTCAAGAAAACCCCCGAGGTGAGATCCACGACCTCCCCTCTACCGATCTATGCCATAAAATCCCAGTTTTAGGAAGAATTTACGAAGATCCGAAGCTCTCCGGCGTTTGATCAGAGCGACGTGGCCGCTTGTGCGCCGTTTATTTTAAATCGCACGGTAGAATTTAAATCCCCGCGTACCGGTTCGGCGTTATAATCTCAGCCGTCTGTTTTAAATCGGACGGTCCACGTCAGCCCCGCGTTATAAAGGCCGGGATTCTTACGCGCGACCCCCTGGGTATCTCGGAAAATATGAGCTAGCCCCAGAAACTTCAGATCTAGCCCCTGGAACATCAGAAATTCATGTAAATTCAATTAAAAATCAGTTTTAGCCCCTGGACTTAATAAAAATTAGGAAAACGCCTCGTTAGACCCCTGGAAATATATGAAATAATACAATAGACCCTGTAGTGGGGTGAGTTTACCTTTTTAACCCTATATGATATTAAATCTAGGAATTTGAATATGTGATTAGTATTTAAAATTCAAAAGATAGGACAAACACATTGTAAATTCAAATTTGAACTCTCCTAGCACTTGGAAAACTTTGGAGTGAGTTAAAAATAAATTTTAAGTTGAAATGAATCTGTCTAATTGATTATTCACATTTATTAGTTATAGGGACACATTTTTAGGTTAGAAAGTAATTCTGAAAATTGGTAAAATAAATGTAAATTAGTTCACATCAGAGGAGAAGTTCAAAAATATGTTATTTAATATTTTAGGTCAGAACCTATTATGTTTAGATGATGTGTCTTATTATTTTCATAATAAACTTCACAATTAGGTATAGAAAATAAATCTTAAAATATAGGAAAGTAGGTATGCATAACTATAAAAGGATAAATGAAGTCTCCAAATCCAAAGATTTCAGTTTAGGGTTTGGTAGAAGGTCTGAAAACCCGTTTGCAGTAGGAAAATACCTTCCATGCATACTTGGTAGCTAAGATGTGTATCAATTGAATATAAAGAATTTGTTCAAATGGGAAACTCATATATAGTGTGCAAACATAAATATGAATACAAAAGTAGAAATCATATGCACATGTTTAAAAGTGCATGTAAGCCCAAATCAACACACATAGAGTAACCACAACACATAGAAATGTTAATGGCTTTCATAAATGTGAATGTGTGGTTTGTATGAAGTGGAAGTGTGAACTATGTCTTATGGGTTGTTGTTTTCTTTTGCTATGTGTGATGGTATGAGTAGAACCTGCTCCAGAGCAAGTTCTTCCTTTCCAAGATCAGGACTACCCATTCCTAGAGCAGCAGGAAGAAGGCAAGTGTCCTTGACCACTTTGATCCTATACTAGGATGTGTAGATAGAATTATTTGCATTGTCAATTGAAATTTGAAACCCATGCTAGGAAGTTTCCCTACAATTGCATTATCTTGTTTCCTTGTAGCTTGGGATTGGGATTTATTTTATCATATCATTTATTTACATGCTTAGAATGGGATAATTGGGATATGAGATCATCAGTTTATTTACCATACTCGTGAATGAGATGTTATGAGATATGTAGAGGTAGGGATCAAGGCAAGTTGGATGATTTGGTTGGTGCTGGGTGCACGAGACTTGGGTTTGTGTTTAGTACTTGCCTGGATCCTAAGGACCGGTTCATGGAGCATGTAACCTGGCTTTACCGTGCCAACCACATGCTGAGATGGGGCAGCTTGGCCAATTAATTAGGTGTATCCCCGACGTAGTATGGGTGTGTTGGATGGTGCGGGAAATAGGTGTCAGCTGGACTACCATATGAGCCGCAAGGCTCAAGAGGGGGCCACTGCAGCAGGGTTGGAGCCTCTTGTATGCTGTTCGGGGTGAAACCTCAGTGGGCCCACGCTCATCGGGAATCCCTTTGTAAAGGCTTCGTAGTGATCTCCTGGCTACACACCTTGGAAGTGTGAATGTGGTTCGTGGCCACTGGCATAATGGAGGTTCTTTAGTCCACCCGGCAACGGGGGATGAAATCACTACTTGTGGGTACAGTGGTGCAAACTCTGCAGAGTCAAAACTGTCATGACAGCCGTGCTCACGGTCAAGAGCGGCTTGGACTTATTCATGATTAGAGGATGGATGGTTTTTGGAAGTTGAGGATGTTAAGCGGGGAGCTTAATATTGAAAATGATGTTATGGTGATTTGATTATGATGATGGGTTGGGAGATTGGGACCATTTCACCTATGCAGTAATGTAGGTGCTTAATAAGCTAAGGTGATAGGTATTAATTGCGTAGTGCTTTAACCATGAGTTCAACCTCTCCTTGTTGTAGCCATGCATGACATAACTTTCCCACACTTGCTGAGTACCAACGGTACTCAACCTTGCATATTTGTTGGATTATATTGCTGCTCAGGTCAAGAGAATGATGTGGTGTTTAATGATCAAGACTTTGGACCCAAAGAAGGTTTCTAGGTTCATGGAGTCCCCCGGGAAACACCTGTGACGGAGCCCATGAGAATAATATTCCGCTGCTAGTTTATTTACTTGTCGTGAACTTATTATCGTCCATCGAGACATATGCTATGTAAGACTTATTTATATTCGACACCTGGCTTGTAATAAATGATGCTTCACTATTTGTCATCACATGTATGAGAAAATGATCCTAGCATACATTTGATATTCACTCGGTTGTTCTTCGGAGAAACCGGGTGTGACAGAAGTGGTATCAGAGCCAAGGTTGCCCGTAGGAACGTGGACCTAGGTAGAAATGGATGTATTTAAGGACCCTATTTTCTTAAAAACTATTTTACAAAGGTGTGGGTTGAAAAGTGTTATTTAATGGGGTCACTTTCTTCATCTTACCCCAACTTTTATTCAAATTAGGATTTTTGTTTAAAATTATTATCTAACTTAAGTTTAAATGCTTTATGTTTTAGATGGTTCGCATGATTCGCACCGCTCGCAAGTCCACAGGAGGGAGAGTTCCCGTAGTTGCCCTTGCCCAAAGAGAGGAGAGCCGCCCGGTGACGTACCTATCCTACGGATTGGCAGTAGGAGGCTTGTTGCGCCGTCTTCGACGCATGCTCCAAGCCGCCGGCAACACGGGCAAGCTAATAATACACTATAGCTCCACCAGGACCATCCGTTAGAAGCGGGAAGATTGGAGTTCAGAAATGAGGATTATCCATGAAAATCAGCTGCTTAAGATCCATCGCTCTCCAGCTTCTCAAGCGAACAGGTCGATGCGGAGAAGGATGTCACCTGGGAGGCCATCACCAGCCAGAGTCACATCTACCATCGCCACCTGGACAGGACTGAGTACATGTATGTCCTCCAGCGTGAGAGTGGTACAACGGAGTACAAGTACCCGCCAGTGCAGCAAGGGACTTCTCATGAGCACATGGACTTGTGCTTGGAGGATGCTGCTATGCTCAGCACTCGACTGCAGGAGTGTCATCAGGAGCTTTAGGATGTTCGTGACACCCTGAAGGAGACAGAGGTGTTGCTTCGAGTCTGCTTGAGGGTGAGAGAAAGAGGAGATGGGAATGAACTGTGTGTCACCGTGAATGACACATGGACTCCTGACTCCCCAGATCGCCGGGCGATCAGGCGTCGTCGCACTTCTCCACCAGAAGCCTCCCCACCCAAAGCGGAGCCAGAAGGCAGCCGCAATAATGAGGAAGATCCTGAGGAGCCAGCTCAGTGATACGAGTAGTGTAGAGTCCTTCCCTTAGTTTAGCAGGATGTCGAGTAGTCGAGTCGTTACCTTAGTTAATGGTGTGTTAATGCTTGATGTGTGACGTGAGTTGTGGAAGCCATGGGCGTTTGTCCACAACCCCGTCTTCAGGTTGTTTTGCTTTGTAGTGTGAACCCCTATGAAATTAATAGTGCATTTATTTTGGCGTAAGACATGAACCCCCAGGAAAAAATATAAGTACAACAAGGCCTCAACATTACAAAGTGTAAACAAGTAAAATTGGTAAGATAATGCGTAATGCTTTAAATTGACATTTGGTTGATCATGATAGATGGCCGGAAGAGGAAAGTGTCGTGGTGCCAACCCCGCCAACAACAACGATGAGGCCGGCAACCCTCATCTTTCTGGAGGCCAAGACAGGGGTGGTTGCCGTGAAGGAGTTGATCCCATCCACCAAATGCTTGAGAATAAAAATCAGCTCATCCAGAACCTGACTCAAGTGGTGGCCAACTTGCATCAAGTTCCACCTCCACAAGCTTCACCACGCCAACCAAGGTTGAGTGAGTTTCTAGGAACTCAACCTCCAAAGTTTGCAAGTGCTGCTGAACCTCTAGAGGCAGATGATTGGCTAAAGACCATCGAGAGCAAGATGAGGACCATACAGTGCCAAGGGTATGAGAGGGTGCTGTTTGCCTCTCACCAATTCATGGACCTGCTGCTGATTTATGGACCGCTTACGTGGCCGCCCATCATGACCCTGAGAACATCACTTGGGAAGAGTTCAAGCGTAGCTTCCGCAACCATTACATACCAAGGGGTGAACTCAAAAACAAGAGGAAGGAGTTCTTGGGGTTGCAGCAAGGAAACATGACTGTGAGGGAATACCTCACTAAATTCACTCAACTATCCCGTTATGCCCCAAGGGACATAGAGACTGATGAGCAGAAACAGGATTGCTTCGTGGAAGGACTTACCGCAGAAATGCAGTGTGCAATGTCCTCCAACGAGTATGAAAGCTTCCAAAAGATGGTGGACAGGGCATTTGTTGTAGAAAGGAAGCTGAAGGCCTTGGAAAATGAAAACAAGAGGAAGGCGGGATGGTCACACAAAGCCTCGGGCAGCAACACCCGCCCACGTCTGATGCAGCAACCCGCAGGGCAGGCGAGTCGTGCTGTGGTACCCGACTCAGCACCGAGAGGGTACAACCCTAACTTCAGGCCTCCGTCAGCACCAACGCAGCCACAACGTCAGTTTGTACAGCAGCCTCGCCCTACATATCAACCTCGACCAGCAGTACAAGGACCCCCAAACCAACCCCAAGACAACAAAGGCCAGGCCCTAAGGTTGGGGTGCAATGCTTTAACTGTGGTGAAGTGGGGCACTACGCCCATAAGTGTCCAAAGAAGAAGCCCGTGCAGTCGCAACAGCAGAATGTGATGAGAGGACGGGTGAACCACGTGACCATGGAGGAAGCGCAAGAGGCACCCGATGTGGTAGTTGGTAAGTTTCCTGCCAATTTACACATTGCAACCCTGCTGTTTGATTCTGGTGCTACCCACTCATTCATTGCTCAAGGGTTTGTTAAGAAGCATGACCTAGCAACAACACAAATGAACCATATGCTAGCAGTAAATTCTCCAGGTGGAGAAATAAGGACAAGACAAGTGTGTCCCAAGGTGAATCTAGACATTAATGGGGTGGTATTTACTGCCAACCTCATAGTGATAGATTCACAAGGGATAGATATTATTTTGGGCATGGATTGGTTGACCAAAGATAAGGGAATCATCCATTGTTCGACTAGAACGGTGGAACTAACTCACCCTAGTGGCACAAGAGTAAAGTTCATAACAATACAAGAGCCTAGGAGGGACATTAAATTAAATCAAGTTGAGGTGAAAGTGGAGGAGATCAGGATTATCAGGGAATACCCAGACGTTTTTCCGGAGGAGTTGCCAGGTATGCCTCCCGATCGTGAAGTGGAATTCGCGATTGAGCTAGTGCCTGGAACAGCTCCGATATACAAGAGACCTTATCGGATGGACTCCAAGCAGCTGGGAGAACTCAAGGATCATTTGAGAGAGTTGACAGAGAAGGGGTATATTCGTCCTAGTTCCTCACCTTGGGGAGCTCCAGTGATATTTGTGCCCAAGAAGGATGGGACCCAAAGGCTATGCGTGGACTACCGTGCGTTGAATGAGGTAACCATCAAGAACAAGTACCCATTACCCCGCATTGAAGACTTATTTGATCAGTTGAGGGGAGCTTGTGTGTTCTCGAAAATTGATCTCAGGTCGGGATACCACCAACTTAAGATAAGGCAAACTGATATTCCCAAGACAGCTTTCGTATCTCGGTACGGACTGTATGAATACACCGTCATGCCTTTCTGGCTAACTAATGCCCCGACATACTTCATGTATCTCATTAACAAGGTATTCATGGAATATCTGGACAAATTTGTGGTGGTTTTCATAGATGACATTCTCGTCTTCTCCAAAGATGAAGAAGAACATGAGAAACATCTAAGGTTGGTGTTGCAGAAGCTGAGAGAACACCAACTATATGCCAAGCTGAGCAAGTGTGAGTTTTGGCTGAAGAGAGTTCCCTTCTTAGGACATATAATCTCGGAGGGAGGAATCTCCGTAGATCCCGCCATGATCGAGGATATACAGAAGTTGAAGACCCCTGAGAATGTCAGGGACGTTCGAAGCTTCTTGGGATTGGCTGGATACTATCGATGATTTATTGAGGGATTCTCCAAGATCTCGAGACCCCTCACCAAACTGTTGGAGAAGGGAATCACATTCACATGGACGCCGCAGTGCGAGATGAGTTTTTAGGAGCTAAAGAAAAGATTGACAACAGCCCCAGTGCTAGTTATGCCAGATATGCAGAATAACTTTTCGGTGTACTGCGATGCCTCTGGAAACAAGTTGGGATGTGTTCTCATGCAAGAAGGGCACGTCATGGCTTATGCATCCTGGCAGCTCCGGAAGCACGAGAAGAACTATCCTACACATGACCTAGAACTAGCCGCAGTGGTACACGCGTTGAAAATTTGGCGGCACTACTTGATGGGGAAGAGGACAGAGATATATACGGATCATAAGAGTTTAAAGTACATTTTCACCCAGCCAGATCTCAACCTCAGACAAAGGAGATGGTTAGAGCTAATCAATAACTTTGATGTGGGCATCAACTATCATCCTGGAAAAGCAAACGTCGTGGCAGATGCTTTAAGTCGGAAAGTGCAGGTCAATAAGTTGAGCTTGAAGGACATGCCTGCCGAATTGAAGGACGAGGTTATGAGGCTCAATCTATGCCTGGTGAATAGTGGTGAAGACATCGCCATGGAAGTGGACTCCACATTAGAGCAAGACATACGCGATGGTCAAAAGAATGATGAGAAGATACAAGAAATCCGACAACTCATCAAGAACAATAGAGCCCCTGGTTTCAGAGAGGATGAACAAGGTACGGTGTGGCACGGGAAAAGAATCTGTGTGCCTGAATTGAAGGAGATCCGCGAATTGATTTTGAAGGAGGCTCATGATTTCGACTATTCCATTCATCCTGGGAGTACAAAGATGTACCAGGACCTCAAGAGGAGGTATTGGTGGTATGGCATGAAGCGAGATGTCGCGGAACATGTTGCCCTGTGTGACACATGTCAGTTGGTGAAAGCAGAACATCAACGACCCGCGGGATTATTGCAACAAGTCAAAGTGCCTGAATGGAAATGGGAAGAAATCGGTATGGATTTCATAGTTCGACTGCCTAGGACCCAATCAGGATATGATTCGACATGGGTCATCGTCGACAGGCTAACCAAGGTAGCTCATTTCATCCCCGTGAAAGAAAGCTACAGCGGATCCAAATTGGCGGAGTTGTACATGTCAAGGATCGTGTGTTACCATGGAGTGCCCAAGAAGATAGTGTCGGATCGAGGGACACAGTTCACCTCAAGGTTCTGGCAAAAGTTGCATGAAACCATGGGAACCCATCTGAATTTTAGCTCTGCCTATCATCCCCAAACTGACGGGCAGACGGAAAGAACCAATCAGATTCTTGAGGATATGCTGAGAGCGTGTGCACTAAAAAACAATCAGAGTTGGGACAAGAACTTACCGTATGCGGAGTTCTCCTATAACAACAGCTATCAGGCTAGTATGAAGATGTCGCCGTTTGAACCTTTGTATGGAAGGAAGTGCAGAATTCCCCAATTTTGGAACCAAATGGGGGAAAGTAAAGTGTTTGGTCCCGAAGTACTACAAGAAGCCGAGGCGAAAGTGAGGGAAATTCGCAACAACTTGAGGATAGCACAGACACGACAAAAGAGCTATGCCGATGTTCGGAGAAGAGAGGTCGTTTTCAACGTGGGAGACTATGTCTATCTCAAGGTGTCCCCTATCTGAGGACTTCGTCGGTTCAAGGTGAAAGGGAAATTATCACCTCGATACATCGGACCCTTTCATGTTCTGGAGAGGAAAGGCGATGTGGCGTATCAACTAGAATTACCGGATTGCCTATCAGATGTGCATGACGTATTCCATGTGTCCCAGCTCAAGAAATGTCTGAGAACACCTAAAGAGGTGTTACCCATGAACGAGGTTGACGTAGCTGAGGATTTGTCTTATGCCGAGCAACCATCCAAGATTTTGGAGACAATGGAACGCCTCACAAGAAATAAAAGAATCCGGATGTGCAAGGTGCAGTGGAAGCATCACTCGGAAGAGGAAGCCACCTGGGAGCGAGAAGACGAGCTTAAGGCACAATTTCTGGAATTATTTTCTTAGAACCACCAATCTCGAGGACGAGATTTCTTTTAAGGGGGGTAGAGCTGTAACACCCCAAAACTTGTTAAGAGGGGAATTTAAAAAATTTTGGATGTATTGCATGTGGTGCAAAAATTCAAATTCAAACTGGAATTCAAATTAAACTCAAAACAGAAATGAAAAAGAAAAAGAAAAAGAAAAAAATAAACCTCCACGGCCAGTGGGCCGAAACCCACCAGCCGGCCCACTCACCCCGCGCCAGCCCGCAGCCGCACGCCCCTCCCCCTCTTTCCCACTGACACGCGGGGCCCGCCATCCTTCTTCCTCCTCGCGCCCGCGCTCGGCCGGCCGGGACTCTTCTCACCTCTGAATCAAAACCGCCCCGGATACTCGCGTATCCCAGCTGAATTTCGGTTCTGGACGACGCAAACTCGATCACAACCGAACGCCGCCCCTCCCTGGCTATATAAACACCGGCATCTTCCCGATTTTCACCCACGATCAGCCGCTTTTCCTTCCAGTGAGAACCCGAGTTTCTCCGGCCAATTTCGCTCGATCTTCGCTCGGGATTTCTGATCTAACGCGCTGATCTTGATCCACCGCCTCCGGGGAACCACGCAGGTGCAGAAAACTCGTTGGTTTGCGCTTCAAACACAGCGCCGACGAGCCTCACCGTGAATTCACCTCGGACCTCGTCGCTGACCGCCTTCCAGGACCTCCGAGCTCAAGAAAACCCCCGAGGTGAGATCCCCGACCTCCCCTCTACCGATCTATTCCATAAAATCCCAGTTTTAGGAAGAATTTACGAAGATCCGAAGCTCTCCGGCGAGATTGCCGCCTCCCGCGGCCGCGCGCCGCCGGGTCGCGCCGCCCGCATTTGATCAGAGCGACGTGGCCGCTTGTGCGCCGTTTATTTTAAATCGCACGGTAGAATTTAAATCCCCGCGTACCGGTTCGGCGTTATAATCTCAGCCGTCTGTTTTAAATCGGACGGTCCACGTCAGCCCCGCGTTATAAATGCCGGGATTCTTACACGCTACCCCCTGGGGATCTCAGAAAATACGAGATAGCCCCGGAAACTTCAGATCTAGCCCCGGGAACTTCAGAAATTCATGTAAATTCAATTAAAAATCAGTTTTAGCCCCTGGACTTAATAAAAATTAGAAAAACCCCACTGTTATGTGTAGTTAGACCCCTGGAAATTTATGAAATAATATAATAGACACTGGAGTGGGGTGAGTTTACCTTTTTAACCCTATATGATATTAAACCTAGGAATTTGAATATGTGATTAGTATTTAAAATTCAAAAGATAGGACAAACACATTGTAAATTCAAATTTGAACTCTCCTAGCACTTGGAAAACTTTGGAGTGAGTTAAAAATAAATTTTAAGTTGAAGTGAATCTGTCTAATTGATTATTCACATTTATTAGTTATAGGGACACATTTTTAGGTTAGAAAATAATTCTGAAAATTGGTAAAATAAATGTAAATTAGTTCACATCAGAGGAGAAGTTCAAAAATATGTTATTTAATATTTTAGGTCAGAACCTATTCTGTTTAGATGATGTGTCTTATTATTTTCATAATAAACTTCACAATTAGGTATAGAAAATAAATCTTAAAATATAGTAAAGTAGGTATGCATAACTATAAAAGGATAAATGAAGTCTCCAAATCCAAAGATTTCATTTTAGGGTTTGGTAGAAGGTCTGAAAACCCGTTTGCAGTAGGAAAATACCTTCCATGCATACTTGGTAGCTAAGATGTGTATCAATTGAATATAAAGAATTTGTTCAAATGGGAAACTCATATATAGTGTGCAAACATAAATATGAATACAAAAGTAGAAATCATATGCACATGTTTAAAAGTGCATGTAAGCCCAAAATCAACACACATAGAGTAACCACAACACATAGAAATGTGAATGGCTTTCATAAATGTGAATGTGTGGTTTGTATGAAGTGGAAGTGTGAACTATGTCTTATGGGTTGTTGTTTTCTTTTGCTATGTGTGATGATATGAGTAGAACCTGCTCCAGAGCAAGTTCTTTCTTTCCAATATCAGGACTACCCTTTCCCAGAGCAGCAGGAAGAAGGCAAGTGTCCTTGACCACTTTGGTCCTATACTAGGATGTGTAGATAGAATTATTTGCATTGTCAATTGAAATATGAAACCCATGCTAGGAAGTTTTCCTAGAATTGCATTATCTTGTTACCTTGTAGCTTGGGATTGGGATTTATTTTATCATATCATTTATTTACATGCTTATGCTAAGCCATGTTTAGAATGGGATAATTGGGATATGAGATCATCAGTTTATTTACCATACTCTTGAATGAGATGTATTGAGATATGTAGAGGTAGGGATCAAGGCAAGTTGGATGATTTGGTTGGTGCTGGGTGCACGAGACTTGGGTTTGTGTTTAGTACTTGCCTGGATCCTAAGGACCGGTTCATGGAGCATGTAACCTGGCTTTACCGTGCCAACCACATGCTGAGATGGGGCAGCTTGGCTAATTAATTAGGTGTATCCCCGGCGTAGTATGGGTGTGTTGGATGGTGCGGGAAATAGGTGTCAGCTGGACTACCATATGAACCGCAAGGCTCAAGAGGGGGCCACTGCAGTGGGGTTGGAGCCTCTTGTATGCTGTTAGGGGTGAAACCTCAGTGGGCCCACGCTCGTCGGGAATCCTTTTGTAAAGGCTTCGTAGTGATCTCCTGGCTACACACCTGGGAAGTGTGAATGTGGTTCGTGGCCACTGGCTTAATGGAGGTTCTTTTAGTCCACCCGGCAACGGGGGATGAAATCACTACATGTGGGTACAGTGGTGCAAACTCTGCAGAGTCAAAACTGTCATGACAGCCGTGCTCACTGTCAAGAGCGGCTTGGACTTATTCATGATTAGAGGATGGATGGTTTTTTGGAAGTTGAGGATGTTAAGCGGGGAGCTTAATATTGGAAATGATGTTATGGTGATGTGATTATGATGATGGGTTGGGAGATTGGGACCATTTCACCTATGCAGTAATGTAGGTGCTTAATAAGCTAAGGTGATAGGTATTAATTGTGTAGTGCTTTAACCATGAGTTCAACCTCTCCTTGTTGTAGCCATGCATGACATAACTTTCCCACACTTGCTGAGTACCAACGGTACTCAACCTTGCATATTTGTTGGTTTATATTGCTGCTCAGGTCAAGAGAATGATGTGGTGTTTAATGATCAAGACTTTGGATCCGAAGAAGGTTTCTAGGTTCATGGAGTCCCCCGGGCAACGCCTGTGACGTAGCCCACAAGAATAATATTCCGCTGCTAGTTTATTTACTTGTCGTGAACTTATTATCGTCCATCGAGACATATGCTATGTAAGACTTATTTATATTTGACACCTGGCTTGTAATAAATAATGTTTCACTATTTGTCATCACATGTATGATAAAATGATCCTGGCATACATGTGATATTCACTCGGTTGTTCTTCGGAGAAACCGGGTGTGACAGATAGAGGGCAGTCTGGTGGTACGTAAATTTCAGGAGGTGTTTCCCAATTGTTTACCGGGCATACCGCCCGAACAGGACACAAAGTCCGAGATTGAACTTGCACCAGGAATGCCACTGAGTTCACGAAGGTCGTACAAAATGGCACCCAATGAAGGAGCAGCATGGAAGACACCGCTGAATAACCCTATGAGTAAAGGTTTTATACAACTGGGTCGTTACCTTAGGGTTATTCAGCATTGTTTGCAAAGGAAAAGCACGAAACACTACAACTTTGTGTAGTGCTCGTCTGCTTAACACTGTGACAATCAAGAACTAGTACCCGTTACCACAGATCGACGTATTGTTTGATCAGTTGGTCAAAGCAAAGATCTTTTCCAAGATGGACTTAAGATCCGGGTACTATCAGATTAAGATAAGGGCGGAGGACATTCCAAAGACAGCTTTCTTGACGAGGTACGGACTTTATGAGTACCTGGTCATGTCCTTCGGCCTCACCAATGCTCCAGCTTACTTCATGTATTTAATGAACTCGGTATTCATGCCGGAGCTGGACAAGTTTGTCGTGGTTTTCATCAACGACATCCTGGTATATTCCAAGTCAGAAGAAGATCACAAGAAACATCTGTGTATAGTCTTGCAACGGCTGCGGGATCACAAGCTATACGCGAAATTCAGCAAATGCGAGTTCTGGATATAGCAAGTGCCTTTTCTCGGGCATATCATCTCAGCGGAGGGTATCGCTGTAGACCCGAGTAAGATCACTCAAGTGCTGAATTGGAAGTCCCCAAGAACTGTTCACGAGGTACGGAGTTTCCTCGGACTCGCGGGATATTATCGGAGGTTCATTCCGAACTTCTCGAAGATTGCCAAGCCAATGACAGATTTGCTGAAGAAGGCTACCAAATATGTTTGGAGTCCAGCATGTGAAACAGCATTCGAGGCTTTAGTTAAGCACCTGACATCAGCACCGGTTTTGGCGCAGCCAGACACAACAAAACCGTTCGATTTGTACTGCGATGCATCCGGCATTGGGCTCGGATGTGTGCTGATGCAAGACCGAAGAGTGGTCGCGTATGGGTCACGGCAGCTTAGAAACCATGAGCAAAATTATCCAACTCACGATTTGGAGCTCGCTGCCGTGGTACTTGCACTGAAAATGTGAAGGCACTACCTACTCGGTTACCTCGTACATTTATATACCGACCACAAAAGCCTCAAGTACATATTCACTCAGAAGGAGCTGAACATGAGGCAACGAAGATGGTTAGAATTGATAAAGGATTACGAAATAGAGATCCATTATCATCCGGGCAAGGCAAACGTAGTGGCAGATGCGCCGAGCCGCAAGTCACACGTCAACAATCTGACCATCACACCATTGGAAGAGAGCGAACCACCACTACATTTGATTCCACACGGAGCTCTCTACAACCTAGCGTTGATCCCCACCATCCGTGAAGAGATAGCGGCAGCCCAGAAGAATGACAAGGGCATGACGCATTTGCGGAGACGTGTAGACAGTGGGGAGTTGAAATGTCTCCGGAAGGACGGAGACGGCATCCTATGGTTCAAGGACCGGATCGTCGTACCCCGTAACCCGGAATTACGGAAGAAGATTTTTGCTGAGGCTCACTTGTCAAAGTTTTCTATTCACACCCGGCAGCAACAATATGTATCAAGAACTCAGAAGCAAGTTTTGGTGGACACGGATGAAAGAGGAGACTGCAAAATACGTGTCCGAGTGTGATACATGTCGAAGGGTGAAGGCAGACCATATGAGGAAGCCGAGACTGCTGCAACCACTGGGCATTCCTGCCTGGAAGTGGGAGGACGTGAGCATGGACTTCATCGTCGGTTTACCCACCACTCTTCAAAAGCATGATGCTGTGTGGGTGATCGTCGATCGGCTCACCAAAGTTGCCCATTTCATCCCGGTCAACACAAACTACAACGCCAAGAAGTACGCTGAACTGTACATCTCACGGATCCTATGCTTGTACGGCGTACCCCGTACCATCATATCGGATCGGGGCACTTTATTTGTGTCCCGTTTTTGGGAGCAGCTGCACGCTGCCTTGGGGACGAAACTGATCCGTAGTTCAGCATACCACCCGCAAACGGATGGGAAAATCGAGCGGGTAAACCAAATCTTAGAAGACATGCTACGAGCTTGCGCTATCAACCACGGCAAGAATTGGGATGATCACTTGCCGTTAGCCGAGTTCTCGTATAATAATGGGTACAAAGCCAGCATCAAGATGGCGCCTTATGAGGCGCTATACGGGAGAAAATGCCGTACACCATTGAACTGGTGTGAAACTGGCGAAAGGGTTACCTTCGGGATTGACCTTGTCAACAAGACGGAAGAAAAGGTTCGACTGATTCAAGCGAACCTGAAAGCCACCCAATCCTGTCAGAAACAGTACGCGGACCGGAGAAGACGCCCATTACAATTCGAAGTAGGAGATCACGTATATCTACGTGTATCTCCAATGAAGGGCGTAAACAGATTTGGGGTGAGAGGAAAGTTGGCACCCCGATTCATCGGTCCATTCCAGATTACCGAAAGATGTGGATCAGTGGCATACCTGCTGAAATTACCAGAAGCACTTTCCGGTGTGCACGACGTCTTTCACATTTCCCAGCTGAGGAAGTGTCTCAAGCTATCAACTACCGTTCAGCTGGAAGACATTGAAGAACTGCAACCGGATCTCACCTATCGGGAGGAACCGGTGCAGATTATTGTTGAAAAGGCCCGAACCACACGCAACCGTACGTTGTGGTTCTACAAGGTTCTATGGAGTAATCACTCCTTGGATGAAGCGACATGGGAGAGTGAAGGATTTCTTCGCGCCAACTACCCCGACTTTTTCACGTCGCATATCCGGTAATTTTCCACCGTCCTCTCTCTCATTTTCACCTTATAATCTCGGGACGAGATTCTTTTAAGGGGGGAGGAATGTAAGGGCTTTAGTTTTTGACACATATTCGAAGTGTTCATCACCATACACACACACCTCATTTGAGGAAAGTTGATGAACACAAATGAAGAGCAAGTAACCACCATCAACATGCTCATTAGAAAACAAACCCACATATTGCAAAAGTGGTATTTCCCACATGTGATATAGAGGGGCTGGACATATTAAAACTCCTACACATTGCTAAGGATGTCCATGCCAAGTTTCACCCAAATTCAAAACCTTTTTGAGGTCATTTTGGGTAGAGTTAGAAAGAGGGCAGTTTGAAACCATATTCAAATTCAAACTGTTTTTATCCCATGAATTTAAAAGTGGGAGGCATATTTTTATTCAGCACATTTTTGTGAGCTCACACACCAATTTTCACTCCATTTGGAGTTGATCTTGACATGAGCTAAGTGGGACAAATTCAAACTTTATTTGAATTCAAAACTGAACTTGTGCTGAAATTCATTCAAACTAAACCCAGTTTGAATTCTAATCAATTCAAATGGCTCATGGGTGGATAATTTGAATCACCAGGGGTATTATGGGGCTCACTGTTTACAACAGTGATTAGGAGTAAATTTCAGAGGTTAAAACCCCGGGTGAGACCCACATGTCATAGAGAGAAGGAGGCAAAACTTGCATACAAAGTCACAGCCTCGGTGGGAAATTCCACCGAGCAGCTGTCGGATGTGCCACCGAGCAGCCACCGGCGCCACCAGCTGCTTCCCCTCTACACGCGCTGGCACCCAGGCGGCCTGCTCGCCCCCCCACACGACCGTCACCGCCTCAGCGGGGTGAAGACCGGGTGCCTTCTTATCCCCACGAGCGACACCGGGCGGCGCCATTCTTTTTCTTCCCGAGCTCTCGGTCGACCGGGAAAACACAGCAAACAATCATATCCTCGCATCTCTGAGTTGCCAGGCAACATCCTGAGCTCGAGCACCACCCTCCCAACGCCTGAACCACAGGGTTTCGGCCCCTGTTCCCATGATCAACGACGACCGCCGCGGTTTAGCTGAAGAACGGCAATCGGTCTCACGTGGGCAGCACACTACAGCCACTTCCACGGACGAGCAAGGGCGGCAAAAGGAGCGCACGGACTCCACGCTGTTTCCACCTGAAGCTCAAGCCATGCCATGAACTCTCGCCGGTGAATTCTCAGTTTTTGCTCTGGCGACCTTAAACTGAGTTTCCGGTACGGATCCTTCAAATTCTCGCTCTATGATCCTTCTCTAGCTATCAAATCTTGCACATAGACGCTGGAGTAGCCGGCGATCAAGTTCCTTTCTGCATCCGTGGCGTGAAACTGTCTAGAAGTGATGAATTTCGAGCTCGATCAAGAGTGGTCATGGCGGACACGCTCGGTCACACGGTGCCGACCGGCTTGCCGCCATCTTTGAACCCTTTTGCCACCTTGTCGAGCTTCTTAGAGATACACGGATGCTGTAGGACCGTTTGTTCGAGGTGTTGGCTGGTTAGAACCCACGGTCGACGGCGCCGAACTCCAACCGAGGCCGCGGCACGTCGCCGGGCTATTTCCGGGCACCGCCAGCCCGAACTGACACCACCGACGTGTTCCTCGACGTCGACAACCCCCTGGCGGCGAGTTGCAGACCATGGGAGGTCCGGCAGCGGCGAACCGGTGAGCTCTGGGTCTGCTCCAAATTTTGTTGGATTCAGCTCTCTGAGCACTTTCTAGCAAATCAAATTTCACTTCATGAAAACCCTTATTTGTCCAGAATTAATTCCTCAAAGTTTAAACTGTTAGGAATTTTAACTGGAGAATCCTTTGGAGGAAAATCCTGAAATTTTGCTGGTATGTTCACCAAAATATCCCTGAACTACCATAAAAATTTCAGACCCATTTGAGCTAATTTGATCCACCTAATGGTGTGATTAGTGAAACTGTTCCAGAGAAAATAGAAAATATTCAGAAACATTTTCAGAATTTTCTCTGAAATTGTTTAGCTCATATCTTTAGCTAGGAACCTTCAAATAAGTGAGACCAACTCCATTAGAACCCTCTGAAAATCTAGTTTCCAGAAAGTCATAGTTTGTTTCATGAAAATCCTTAGAACACCCTAAGAGCCATCAATTAAGGTCAAGGACATAATTAATTGTGGAGGGCTCAAATGAGCTTTGCTGCAACTAAAACTTGACCAAGTCTCTGTTTAGGTTGTAGCCAAGCCACAGTAAAAGTTTCACAGTCATTGGACTTGTCTAGTAAGAGTTATATACTTCACAAGTTTAAAAGTTAATACAAATGCAATTAAATTAATACATGTACTGCTTCTATTATGTAGTCGCTAAGGTCGAGGAGGAAGCCGAAGTCCTAGACTTCGTTACTCCGGAGGAACAGCTAGCCTACGACCAAGAGCAGCAAGGCAAACCCCGGTTTGCATTAACCATTTTTTTAAAATTTTTATTGTTTTGAGCACATACTTGAGTACCTTATTCTTTGCATTAGAGTCTTGTTTGGAAACCCAACTGCATAGCCAAGAAAACCATGGGTTGGGTTTAGGATTGCAAACCCCGTTAGCTACTGCAATGCTAAGATAGTGTAGGATTCGGTACAAGTCGAGTAGTTGGAACTACTCGCGAGCATAGGCTAGAGGCACTCGACTCGGGTAGAGATAGCACATGATACACATGGCAAGAAAGATGAGACCGAGCGGAGAGTAAGGGCAGCAGGACTTTGGGGCCTGTGTGCTGTAGCTCCGCTTGTGTCGATTGAGGACCGAGCTGTGTGCCGGCCTATTGAACAAGCTAGAACAGTAACGAAGACCTACCGGATATATGGGAACCGGGAAACCGATGTAACTCGGGTAGCTGGGTGTTGATGCATAGCTGGTCGTTCAAAGGGTAGGTTGAGAGCTTGAGGTGTAAATCGGCTGGCGGCACTGAGATGCGCGTGCAGAGACCTCTTTCTCGGGACGATGGGACCGGTTCAATATTTGGCTGACGGGTGAAAGGTAGTCGCGTACGGCGTCCGTGATGGTTGTTGTAGGCAACATCGAGTACGGGCGTACGTGATGGGTTGTTCGGGTAACCCTGCAGGTGTAAATCGATTATAATCGCCGTCCCTCGCGGTCAGTGAGTACCACTTGTTCACTGTACCATGACGTAGAAAGAACAGGCTAGTTACATGTTAAAATGTTGCTTATTGAAAGATGGACTTGATTGTTAATGATTTGCTGTAGTTTAGAGCTAATTAAAGTTCCTTTCAACTTTGGGCAAAGTACATGAGAGAAATGCGTTTCTTGTTTGATTGCGGCTCTCTCATGTGCCTTAGCGTAAGGTTCTCCACAACCTGCTACTAAATCTTAAAAGTAAGGTTCTACTAATTAGGCGAGTCCGTGCAAATGATTTTTACCTCATGTAACCCATCACCCCTCATGTAGAAGTTCCATGTTTAGGTGAGACGGGTCAGACATGCTGAGCCTTCGTGCTCACTGCTTGTGTTTGAAGCTTTTGCAGGGTTCTATGAGGAAGGGACTCCCGAAGAGGAGACGGACCCCAGGAGGGGAACCCCGTCGAGTGGGAGTCGTGCACGCCGCAGAGTTAGTGTCCGTGTGTGCTAGCAAGTACACGTTCAAGGGCTGAACATGGACTTGATGCGTAGTCTACGCCCGTGAGTGTAGACTGGACCTATTATGATGTAAACATGTTCATAAACTCGTTTATGTAATAAAATTTCGCTTCCGCTTTGTACCTTTGACGTGTGTTATCCGGTGCTGTGCAACGCAGCACCCCTCAGCGTGATCCTGGCTCGACAAGACCGTGGGGTCGTGTCATATTGCCTCTTTGTAAAAGTGGTTTGGGGCTGATGTTAAGCCACAAAAGATTGACTAACAAAGCTAGGTGTGGCACCGGAGTCGAAGAGAATTAATACCGGTAGCTAATTCAGAGAAAACATCTCTACTAACGCGGCTTCTCCTTCCGGAACATCATCACTCGCAGTGTAGTGAACGTTGCCCCTTGTCTGCCCTCTTTTCTGCAGATATAGGTACGGGTCTGATCATTGAATGTATGATGACGCACAGCCTTGAATTCTCTCCATAAAATACCTAGCATAATGGCTCATCCGACCACAAGTAAAGCACGGATGTCTCTCCGGCTCTTCTCTAACTTGTGGTTGGAAGCTTGATACATATAGCTGCAGCGATGGAGCACAAACCACCATCTGATGCTGCTGCTCTGGAGGTGGTGCAAGTTGTGGTACTTGACCAGCAATCAACCTCTAAGGAGTTAATCGTACAGGGGCCTACATTTCACCGAATGGCGTTTGGAACACCAACCGGTACTTTTGGGGCGCATAACTTGTACTAGCCTGCACGATATCACTCATTTTCCTCCTCTGTTCAGAACAGACCTTGATGCACTAAATCCATATTTTGATCCAGTTAGAAGCATTTTCATAACTCAAGTTGAATAACAAAGTTAAAGTTAACTTCAATATTTTTCCGACGAGTATTCACATACTTCTATATCACATTGGGATCAAAAGTTATGATTTTACAAAGTTGACAGAATTTCTGGATAAAATTTGCCAGCATCTCCTTTGTATGTGGCTGGTTTTATCACAGTTGTATATGCAAATAAATTAGGAATATGAACAAACATTGAACTACAAAAATTCTGCACATATTGTAACCTTTCCAACGGTGTATCGTATGACCCTTAGGGATTTTTCTACAGAAAGCTATATGTGTTATACAGAAACATCCAGGGAGGTTTGCATCTGTCCTGTTTTCTGAACAGTTTGCATTCAACTGGACATTCAACAAATTTGGCTTGTGATTTTGCTCTGGAGTTCTACAAAGAAGTTGTAGAGTACTTAAAAACCTTTCCAGAACTGTATCATACACCTCCATTGGGTCAATATTCTCAGAGTTATGCTCTGTCAAAGTCCAGCAAAGATTTATGCCAGAACAGAGCACTCTGTTTTTGAGAAACATATAAACATATCAATTCTCCCCTTTAAAGCTTAGTTAAAATGAGGATTTAATTAACTAATATGTGTTTTGCCAACTTCCATTTTTAGTAAAAAGTTATACATGAATGATTTCTTCATAGGAAAGAAGTCACAAAGTGTAGTACGGTGGCGATGCACCGGAAGACATATGACGGTACTATGTTGCCTCACAAAAGAAAATCCTAACTGGATTATACCGGCATATTAGTATCATAGGTGTCACTAAAAAGATCACTCACAAACATGTTCTGCTCGTACTACGGTTTTGTGGTTAGCACCTGCATAAGTTGCACACATTCATCAGACTGGGCTGCATACCGAGCCTGGTATCCATACAGTTCATACACCCGTCCGTCATCACTCGCACATGTGTTCTCAAGCCAAACACGCCTTGAGCTACGTGTTCACGTTATGGACCACGTGACGGGGTCTCCCAAATCGCCCAAAGCACGCCAGGGACAGACGTTGCTCGAATACCCCAAACGACATGAAGAGTCGTAGAGGATATTAAAGCGGGTCGGATTACCTGCCACCCGTGAGGCTCCACCCTTCAGCTTGTGCGCACTGGTCGACAGCATTTACGTGCACCCCCCAAGACATAAAACGTCCCGAGATGCACGATTTTCTGACATAACAAATAAGTTAGGTTGCCACCTTCATATTAAGCTAACAGTAGTCCTTATGTGGGCCTAGTACCGTATCATCACCGTAACCTAAGTTTTTGTCGTAATACGATCCTTATTCCGTGCGCTATTACCAATGCGGCTCTGATACCATGCTGAGAGGGACCAACGATACCCGTTCAGTCACGGGGACGTGGCACTCGCCTGGGGATCGCATTGGTTGGTGCCGTGATACGCGGCACCCAACAGCACACATATAAGGGAACATGTATTACATAAATCAAAAGCGGAAGCTTACACATGTTTCTTTGTAAATAATTTAAATCAAATAACTACAGTGGAAGACTATAATTATCTCACGTCGAATAACTACTAAGCATTCGAGAAGAGGTCCAGCCCGCGGACTCTTCTCGCTAGCAACACGAAGTCATATGGCAGCGGCTGGGTTCTCCATGTGTTAAACGGCTCAGAAGTCTCCGAGTCTCACCGGACAACCTTCTCATAAGCACTGAGGTTAACCTGCAAAACCACTCATATAGCATGCGTGAGCACATAGGCTCAGCAAGACTGACCCGTCTCTCCTATACATGAAACTTCTACATGATGGGTATAGGTTAAATGAAGTAAAATAAGTTGCAAAGGACTCGCCTAATTAGTGGAACCTTACTTTCAAGTTTTAGCAGTAGGTGGTGGAGAACCTTATGCTAAGGCACATGAGAGAGCCGCAATCAAACAAGAAACGCATTTCTCTCATGTACTTTGCCCAAAGTTGAAAAGAACTTTAATTAGCTCTAAACTACAACAAGACATTAACAAGCAAGGTATATCTTTCCAATCAGCAAACTTTTAACATGTATCTAGCCGGTTCTTTCTACGTCACGATACAGTGAACAAGTGGTACTCACTGACCGTGAGGGACGGTGATTATAATCGATTTACACCTGCAGGGTTACCCGAATAACCCGTCACGTACACCCGTACTTGATGTTGCCTACAGCAACCATCACGGACGTCGTACGCAACCACCTTTCACCCGTCAGCCAAATATTGAACCGGTCCTATCGTCTGGAGCAAGAGGTCTCTGCGCGCGCATCCACAGTGCCGCCAGCCGATTTACAACTCGAGCTCTCAACCTACCCTCTGAACGACAGGCAATGCCTCAATACCCAGCTACCCGAGTTACATCGGTTTCCCGGTTCCCATATAGCCGGTAGGTCTTCGGTACTGTTCTAGCTTGTTCAACAGGCCCGCACACAGCTCGGTCCTCAATCGACACAAGCGGAGCTATAGCACCCAGGCCCCAAAGTCCTGCTGCCCTTACTCTCCGCTCAGTCTCATTTTTCTTGCCATATGTTTCATTTGCTATCTTTACCCGAGTCGAGTTTCTCTACCCTATCCTCGCGAGTAGATCCAACTACTCGACTTGTACCGAATCCTACACTATCTTAGCATTGCAGTAGCTAAACGGGGTTTTCAATTCTAATCCCAACCCATGGTATTCTTGGCTATGCATTTGGGTTTCAAACAAGACTCTAATGCAAGAAGTATGTGGTACTCAAAGTAAGTTCTCTAAACAGTAAAAATTTGTAAAAAGGTTAATGCAAACCGGAGCTTGCCTGTTTTGCAGGGTAGTAGTATATAATAGAAGTTAGTGATCTTCAATCCCTTGATCTTTCTGAACTTGCTCAACTGATCCACACTTCAAGGGATGGCTCCGTCGAAGTCCTTCGTCGTGAACCCTATCAACATGTTTATGCATAATCTTTTATAATGCAATTTAAGACTCTAGAGATTAAAACTTCTTAAGAACAAAGACTATGCGGAGATCCTAGGATGATGTTGTTGCCTCTGTTGTGCAAAGAACTCAAAGGAACTAAATCTACCTGAGATGTTTCATTACATCTCTAGCTAAGTTTCTAATAATCTATAAGATGAGCTCTAATGATTTGGACATAACTAAAGATCCTGATCTCCAATGACTTCAAAATTTTTACAGGAAGGGGACTTAGCTTGCCAAATTGCAGCTGAAGGGGAAAGAAATTGTGTCTCCCACAATTTCCACACCAACCGCCATGTTATTCTTCACATACAATAGAATGGAGAAAAAGGACAGGGAGATCCAAGGCTCAATTTGAGCTGAAAGTTTACATGTGAATTCCTGGTCACATGAAAGTGTTCTGGACCGAAAATGAGCACTTATCATCAAGTGTTTTATTCAAAACAATTCCCTAAGAAATTAAGCAAAAAGAAAGTAATTCTGGATTAACTCACATGTTCATGCCCAACTTAGTGAACTACAATTTCAATTATAGTTCATAGAGTCTGCATGAATTTTTCTAGGATTTTTGGAGCTAAGAATTACCCAGAAATGATTTTTCCAACCCTGGGACAATTTCTGAAAAGTCTCTGTATTCATTTGAATACAGTACATTGGAATCTGAATTCTCCCACACAATTCAGCTCCAAATGAGCTGACATTTTTACAGCAGTTCAACAACATCCTAAGGATTATTCTGGCAAAATTTGAGGAGTTTTGGATAAACCAAACTCCCTCTAAAATTCTGTTACTAATAAGCTTCAAAAAATTTTCCAGAATTAATCATTGACTTTCATACAAATTGGGTTGCATATTTGGATAGAGTATTTCAATCTAAATATAACCCAATTTGAATCACTAAATTTGGAGGTTCCTACACAAATATATGATCTTTACAAGAATTGGCTAAAATCTGAAAATGAACTCTGTTATATTTTTCCAATTTTCAGAGACATAAGGAATTAACACCACATTTGGCCGAGCAAATAAGGTCCAATTCCCCTGAAATTTTTACTGGAGTTCAAATATTTTTTGACGAATCTCCTGCCCAAATTTGGGAATTTTCCAATACACAGAACTCCTGCAAAAACTCCTACAATATTTTCCTTATATGAATTAATTTTTGGACATTCCTACACAAAGTTATGGTTCTCCAAAGTTTGAACTGAAATGGGAAATTTTGGAAATGTTTAAAAGTTAACTGTGGGTCCGGGCTACGTGTCACTCACTGAAGCAAAGACACACGGGGCCACACATTTTCATATGTGCCGTCACACCGGATCCAACAGCCACAGAAGATCGGGTTTTTTGTAATTTTTCTCTCCCTGACGGCTGGGCCTGCCGAACCCTTCTTCAACCTCAGGTCAGTTCCCGCGCCCGCGTGCCCGCGCCGCCACCCTCGCCGGAGATCACCGGAAATCGGTCTCCCGGCCTCTGCCTGAGCCCCTGCTCGGCGCCAGGGCCTAACCCGCCACGCTGAGCACAATGATGAGGTTTCCCCGAGCCGGCAAGGCCTCTACGGTGGCTAGCGGCGGTGCGGCAGCAAGGTACACGATCGACGACGTCGGCCAGCTGCCCTAGCACACTAACAGCTCGGTAAAACAGTGCTACAGCACCAGTGAACTATGATGGAGCTCGATCTAGCCTCAAAAATCCTCAGGAACGGGGGCAAATAGGGTTTCACCGTGCGACCGCGGTCCCCCACTTCGGTTGCTGTTAGAAAACCGCGAAATACCTGACCTATGTGCAGTTTCAGGATAGAAATGTGAAGAGCAAAGGATCGCCTACTACTTTGGGTCTCTTGTGCAAGATTTGACGGCCTAAGAATGAGAATCGAGGTCGAATTTGAGATTACCGTGCCGGAAAATCGGTTTGGGCATGCCGGAGGAAAATTTCCAAATTCTCTCTCGGTCATTCATGGCATGGTCTGAGCTCGGGAGGAGAGTAGCACGGTGCCTTGGCGCGTCCAAGGGCGCCGGTACTTGGCCATGACAAGCACCAGGTTGAGCTATCCACGGACGCCTCTTCATCGGTTATTGTTCGGCCGCCGCACGGACGCGGTGTTCCCCGGGGTAGGAGAGCCGAACACCGGTCGGTGGCGTGTCGAGGGGGATGAGGTTGAGGCCCTGTTGACGTTTTGCTACTCACTAGTCTCTGTTTGTGATCACTAGAGCCGGCTGCTGATCAAATGAAGGTGGCGGCGGTGACTCTGTTCAGGGCGCGAGGGAAGAAGAAAACAGAGCGGGTTCCTCGGGGTTGTGGCAAGAGAACACGGCCGAGGTGATAAGAAGGGGAAAGCAGCTCATCAGGCGCCAACCAATCAAAGAGGAGGTGGCTCGGGAGCTGTCGACCGGCGCTGCACCCCTCTGTGTCGAGTGAACCGACTGAGGACCTCAGACAGAGACCGTGTACTCTGCACTCTGAAGATCCTTGCCAATTCCACTCCCTCAATGACATTTGGGTTCCCCCACAGCTCCTCCTTATCCTCTAAAATATCTCCCAAAGTTTGAATATGGTGGCATTCAATTGTGGAAATTCAAATCTGATGTGCATTTGGACAATTTGGCAAGTTTCATCCAAATTCAAATGGGCATTTGAATTCTTTGCAATTTAAAGTCCTTTTGGAAAATGAGTTGCAAATTATTTCAACAAATCACAAAACTTTGCATACCCACTAATTTGTACCTAAGAAATTCAAATATGAAATCTGATTTTTAATTTGGCTGCTGCAAATGAGATTTTTAGCACAACAGTTTTGAAATTCATTGTATTGCTCTCATTTGAATTTTGAGTTGAACAAATTTGTTCCAAATCTGACTTTAGCTTTCATACACATATGGGAACCTCCCATCTTGGTTTGAGATCCTTGTTGGTTTTTTTCCCATGTCTTCGAATAAACATTTGAACTTGTGTGAAGAAAGCCCTCATGTCTGTTATCACATGTGGAAAAAGTTTTAACAAGTCCCATTTTTCATACCTATGAAACTAACTTTGTGCAAACATGAGTTCCTTTGTATTCATATTTTTGGGACCTTTACATCAAGCGGGCAAACCGGCGGTTCCGGCAAGGCGCTGCGACGTGCAGTGGTGCGCTGTGACGTGCAGTGGTGGCAGCCTTGGAAACCTCCGCAGTAAAAGCAACTTTCAAAGCAAGAGTCAACACCCCACGACCTTAAGTTGCCCAGGCAATGGGTCAGGGAAGTTTGAAGAAGGTGCGCAGGATAGGAAAGGTGAAGGCCCCACCTCGGGCTCGTTACCTCCCCAGAGATGGGCCCGGGGGCCACTGTCGGAGCCCTCAATACCGGGTACCCCCGCGCACAGGACAAAACCGCCTAAGGACCTCGCCCCTTCGCAGGGGCGAGCTCCGAGGGCGCCACGTGTCCAGCCGCGCCGGAGGTCCCCCTCTCCTCAGAGGAGAGCTCCGGGCCAGCCACGTGGCTAGGCGAAGCCAGTCCTCTCCCATCCTCGGGGAAGAGCTCCGAAGGCTCCACGTGTCCAGCGGGGCCGAAGCTCCCCCTCTCCTCAGAGGAGAGCTCCAGGCCCACCACGTGGCAAGCAGAGCTATACCTCCCCCCTCCGTGGGGGTGAGCTCCGAAGGCTCCACGTGTCCAGCGGGGCCGGAGCTCCCCCTCTTCTTAGAGGAGAGCTCCGGGCCGCTACGTGGCCAGCAGAGCCGCGCTACCTGCCCCGACGCAGTAGGAAGCGGAAGTAAAGACCCGCGCCTTCCCAAGGTGCAGCATTAAAGACCCGCGCCTTCCCAAGACGCGGAGACGTGGAGCACGCCTCTGCCAGGAAGCATTGCACCCAGTCACATCACAGTGAAGACGGGCGCAGAATGCCAGAGGCTTCGGACCAATAAACACAGCGACAAGACAACCCGTGCTGCCCCTGCCATCATCAACCACTACGCCTAGCTTGCGGCGTGGGCAGGGCAGCAAGACGGAGGCTCAGAAGCTACTGCCAGAGACAACTACCAGCGTTACTGCGAGATATGGTAGATGACAGGAAATCACCCCGGGACCACCTGTCGGGTCCCGGGCCCCCTTTGTAAGCTGCCCGAGCCTTGGACTATAAAAGGCTCGGGTAGGTAATGTTGCAAAGGGTTCGGATCCACTGGCATTTGACCCTTAGACGTTCAGCTCATCCCCAAGCTTAGAACTTCGGTTCTAAGCGCCAAGCAATACACAGAGAAACTCTGCTCACCGTGGACGTAGGGTTTTACTGTGAGGGCCCGCCGTCCCGGTTCACGGGAACGGGGCACCTCGCCCGGGAATCGCACTGGGTGGTGCCGTGCAATGCGGGACCCAACAGCACACATAATAAAGCATCATATTACATACATCAAGCGGAAGCTTACAAAGTGTAAATTTTACACATACTTCTCAAAATAAACTACAGCGGAAGACTATTACAACTCACGTCTCATACCTATGCTAAGCAACCGAGAAGATTTCCAGCCCGCGGACCCTTCTCGCTAGCAACACTGTTATAATAGCAGCGGCAGGGGTTGCCATGAGTTCACCACTCGGGGAGTTCCGAGTCTCATCGGGCACCCGTACATATCAGCCTATAGTTATTACCTGCAAAACAACTTAGGTAGTATCTGTGAGCACGAAACTCAGCAAGACTGACCCGTCACCCTAGTCATGAAACTCTACATGATGAAAATAGAGGGCCGAATATAGAAGTTTGCATAAAAGATGATCTTGAGCTAAAGGAAAATCCTTACTTCAAGTTTTAAGCAACTTTTATAGTCCTCATGCAATTTACATCGAGATTCCACAATCAAACAAGAAACGCTTCATCTCGATGTCACTTGCCCGATGTGAAAGTAACTTTAGTGAGCTACCCTAGACTCATACAGACCTTGCACCATTACCGTCGAGACTCCACAATCAAAAAAGAAACGCTTTGCCTCGACGCTACTAGCCCAAGGTGGAAATTAAATTTAGTGAGGTGTTGGTCATTCCTCATCTCCATTATGAGGACTACTCACGAAGCATATGAAACGTAGCCCAGGTTATTACTATGTCACGACTCAGTGTACAAGTATGCTCACTACCGCGAGCAACGGTGATTGCAATAAAAAACACCCGGCTGACATGACACGTACGCCCGTACTCGACGTTGCACACAGCAACCGTCACTGACGCCGTACGTGGCAACCTTTCACACGACACCTAAATGTCTAACCGGTCCCACCGACTGGGATTAAGTCTCTCTACGCAAACCCTCGTAGAGCCGACTTCTCTATCCTTTCAGCATCGGCATCAGACGGTGAGGTATGCCTCGACACCCAGGTTAACATGTTACATCGGTTTTCTGGGTCCCATAGTGCCAGTATGCATCCGGTACACATCTCAAACTTGTCCAGCGGGGCCGCACACGAGAACAGGCCTTAATCGACTCAGACATAGACTAGGCTCACAGGACCCCGTGCTTGACCTTCCATCCACTGCCCGGTCTCCATTCCCAACTATGAGGATCAATTCCCAACTCTTCCGATTGATCCCCCTATATCCCTGTTCACGAGTAGGAATCTGCCTACTCGAGTTCTGCCTCTTTTAATCCACTTTTGTTGAGATCAGCAGTTATAATTAATTGATAACATAACATATCCTACATTGAACTCCAGGGTTTTCTGGTCCATGCATTTGGAGTTTCATACTATCTAGACGTAATGCAATAAACAAATGCTAGACAATATAATGTGAATACAAATAAAAACTTGTAAGTTTGGATGCAAACTGGGGCTTGCCTTTGTTTTGCAGGTGACTTATATATATATGCAGTTAGTGGAGACTACTTGAATTGATCTCTTGCCTCCCTCCTTTGATCTCCACTCCAATGACTTGAAGTCCTTCACGTAGATGCTACACGTAATGCATTTGCACAATTATAATTGTAAAGACTTTGCTACAAGTTCTAATAACAAGTTTTCAAAAACTGGAACTCTGTTTAAGAATTTAAAATGATACTGGTGCTAGTGGTTTGGGTTTGGATCTAAACACATGATTAATGCTAAGTGGTTTCCCCATTTTCTATATTGATCACCTTAAGAGGTTAAACAGAGCAGGGGTGATCCAAAGCTCCAATGGAGCTGAGAATTTTCATGTGAGTTCTTTGTCAGAAGAAAACCCTCTGGACCAAAAATTAGCACTTTTCATTGAGTGGTTTGTTCAGAATAATTTTCTAAGGAACTAAGCAAAGAAGAATTAATTATGAGATCACACCCATGTTCATGCCAAACATAGTGAACTACAATTTCAATTATAGCTCATAGAGTTTGCATGAATGTTCCTAGCATTTTTGGAGCTAAGATTTGCCCAGAACTGAATTTCCATGTTTTGGAAATTCTCTGAAAATGTTTCTGTATTCAATTGAACACAGCATCTTCAACTCTGAATTGCCCTGAACAAATCAACTCCAATTGAGCTGAAACTTTTACAGGGGTTCACTAATACCCTAAAGAATATTCTGGCAAAATTTGAAGATTTTTGGATTAACCAAACTCCCTCTAAAATTCTTTTGCTGCAAATATTTAAAGTATTTTCCAGAATTAAATAAAGGGTTTCATACAAATTGGGTTCTATATTTGGATAGTACTCTATCAGAGGAATCCAACAAAATTTGTTTCACAATTTTTGGATTCTCCTACACAAAGTTGTAGCTATTTAAACTTTGAACTGAAGTCTGAAATTCCCCCAAAATGTTCAAATGCTGTCTGTGGGTCCAGGGGGACATGTGTCACTCGCCGAGGCAAGCCACAGGGGGCTACTGGGTATTTCCCGTGCGTCCACACTAGATCCCAGCGCCGCAGCCGATCAGAACTTCGATTCCCGGTCGCTGACATGCGGGACCCGTCAGGTCATCTTCTACCTCCGGCCACCCGCGCCCGCGCGCCGCCAGGCTCGCCGGAGTTCGACGGATTCCGGTCTCCCGGCCATCCCCCGAGCCCTCCCTCACCGGCAGGGCCTAATTTCACGTGCTGAACAAGATGGGACCCCCTCCCCTGGCCGGCGGTGGCTCTAACCTAGCCGGCCACGGTGCGGCGGCTCTGTATGAGCTCGGCGCTGTCGCCCTGCTAACCCAGCCTGCCAAAACACCGGTGGAACGGCGCTATAGCATCAGTGGATGCCAAAGAGGATCGTCCAGTGGTTGAAGCAGCCTGGAAATGGACCTAACCTAGCTCTCATTGGGAGCCCGAACCGCCCCACCATAACCGCCGTCGGAAAAGTGTGAAATACGTCGTGCACAATGGTTTTCAGGCATTGGTTGCAAAAGGGCAAATGATCGTGTGGCGGACCGGAATCCGCACATCAAGGATCGCAGAGGGTGGTGCCGCGCGATGCGACACCCGACAGCACACGTCATAAGAACACATTATATTACATGGGAAAAAACAAACTGAATGTACAAAATAGTACACTTCTCAGTTACAAACTAGAGTCTTTATTACACAGCGGAAGTTTCTTTTGTACAACTCACGCCCGCCTATCTACCAAAAGTCGGTTGCCCAGCCCGAGGGCAACCCACACTAGCTGCACGTCTCAGCTCAGCGCGGCGTGTACGGCTCCCACTCAGCCATGGTCCCCGACGGAGGGTAACCCTCGCCGGTGGACTCGTACTCCGAGTCCGTGGGTGGCTCCTCACCTGAAAAACACTTAAGCAGCAACCGTGAGCACGGAGGCTCAACAAGGCTTAACCGACTCACCGAAGCATGAAACTCTACATGAGGTGTACAATGACATAGGATAGCAATGTTGCAGCAAATGGACACGCCTACAAGTTCATCCTTAGTTCATCTTTTAGCAACAAGTTAACGGTTCATGAAGCTGAACTTTAGTGAGCAATATTTGGTGGCACACATGTAGGAATACAATTATATCATAACAGCAATATTGAATCATAACATTTCATTCCTTAGTCTACGTTACGACGCAGTGAACAAGCGGTACTCGTCACCGCGAGGGACGGCGAATCGACTCGATATACACCTGCAGGGAAACCTAAAGACCACGTCACGTACGCCCACCCGTGGAGCTGCACAGCACGCTCGCTCGATGTCGTACGGGACAACCTTTCACCCAACAGCCCAAATGTCGAACCGGTCGCACCGAAACGAGCAGGAGGTTCCCCACACGGAGCATCTCTCTATGCCCGTTGGCAGATTCCACCTTGCTGCCTGACAAGACCCCAATGGTCCTGTCGAGCCAGGATCACGCTGAGGGGTGCTGCGTTGCACAGCACCAGATAACACACGTCAAAGGTACAAAGCGGAAGCAGAAATTTTATTACATAAACAAGTTATGAACATGTTTACATCAAAATAAGTTCAGTCTACACTCGCGGGCGTAGACTAAGCATCAAGAGCACGTTCAGCCCTTGAACGCGTCCTTGCTAGCACGCACGCACACTAACTCTGCGGCGTGCACGACTCCCACTCGACGGGGTTCCCCTCCTGGGGTTCCGTCTCCTCCTCGGGAGTCCCTTTCTCATAGAACCCTGCAAAAGCTTCAAACACAAGCAGTGAGCACGAAGGCTCAGCAAGTCTGACCCGTCTCACCTAAGCATGGAACTTCTACATGAGGGGTGATGGGTACATGAGGTGAAATTATTTGCAAAGGACTCGCCTAATTAGTAGAACCTTACTTTCAAGTTTTAGCAGCAGGTTGTGGAGAACCTTACGCTAAGGCACATGAGAGAGCCGCAATCAAACAAGAAACGCATTTCTCTCATGTACTTTGCCCAAAGTTGAAATGAACTTTAGTTAGCTCTAACTACAGCAAGTCATTAGCAATGAAGTCCATCTTTCAATCAGCAACATTTTAACATGTAACTAGCCTATTCTTTCTACGTCACGGTACAGTAAACAAGTGGTACTCAATGACCGCGAGGGACGGCGATTATAATCGATTTACACCTGCAGGGTTACCCGAACAACCCGTCACGTACGCCCGTACTCGATGTTGCCTACAACAACCATCACGGATGCCGTACGCGACTACCTTTCACCCGTCAGCCAAATATTGAACCGGTCCCATCGTCCCGAGCAAGAGGTCTCTGCACGCGCATCTCAGTGCCGCCAGCCGATTTACACCTCAAGCTCTCAACCTACCCTCTGAACGACGGGCAATGCCTCAATACCCAGCTACCCGAGTTACATCAGTTTCCCGGTTTCCATATAGCCGGTAGGTCTTTGGTACTGTTCTAGCTTGTTCAACAGGCCCGCACACGGCTCGGTCCTCAATCGACACAAGCGGAGCTACAGCACCCAGGCCCCAAAGTCCTGCTGCCCTTACCCTCTGCTTGGTCTCATTTTCTTGCCATGTGTTTCATGTGCTATCACTACCCGAGTCGAGTGCCTCTAGCCTATGCTCGCGAGTAGTTCCAACTACTCGACTTGTACCGAATCCTACTCTATCTTAGCATTGCAGTAGCTAACGGGGTTTGCCATCCTAAACCCAACCCATGGTTTTCTTGGCTATGCATTTAGGTTTCCAAACAAGACTCTAATGCAAAGAGTAAAGTAACCAAGTATGTGCTCAAAACAATAAAAATTTGCAAAAAGGTTAATGCAAACCGGAGCTTGCCTTGCTGCTCTTGGTCGTAGGCTAGCTGCTCCTCTGGAGTTATGAAATCTAGCACTTCGGGTTCCTCCTCGACCTTAGCGACTACATGATGGAAGGAATACATGTGTCAATTTAAATGCATTTGTATTAAGTTTTGAAGTTGTGAAGTCTATAATCCTTGACAGACCCAATGAATGTGAAACTTTTACTGTGGCTTGGTTACAACCTAAACAGAGACTTGGTCAAGTTTTAGTTGCAGCAAAGCTCAATTGAGCCCTCCACAACTAATTATGTCCTTGACCATAATTGGAACTCTTAGGGTGTTCTAGGGAATTTCATGAAACAAACTATGACCTTCTGAAAACTAGATTTTCAGAGGGTTCTAATGGAGTTGGTCTCACTTAATTTGGAAGTTCTTAACTAAAGATATGAGCTAAACAATTTCAGAGAAAATTCTGAAAATGTTCCTGAACATTTTCTATTTTCTCTGGAACAGTTTCACTAATCACACCATTAGGTGGATCAAATGAGCTCCAATGGATCTGAAATTTTTATGGTAGTTCAGGGATATTTTGGTGAACATTCCAGCAAAATTTCAGGATTTTCCTCCACGGGATTCTCCAGTTAAAATTCCAAACAGTTTAAATTTGAGGAATTAATTCTGGAAAATAAGGAATTTCATGAATTGAAACTTGATTTGCTGGAAAGTACTCAGAGAGCTGAATCCAGCAAAATTTGGTTCACTCAATTAGGAGCTTTCTAGCCGAAGTTATGAGGATTTGAAGTTTGGAAGAATTCTGAAAATCGGGGAAATGTTTAAACTCTCGGGGCCCGCGGGGACACGTGTCGAGCGCGGAGGTGTCCGGCACACCGGAGATACCACAGGGTATTTGCGCGCCAGCACAGCGGATCCCCGGCCACACCCGATCCCGATTTAAATTCTTCAGCCGCTGACACGTGGGTCAGCCGGCTTCGTCTTCCTCCCGCTGTTCTCTCGCGCCCGCGCCGCCGACCTTGCCGGAGCAGACTCGGGGCTCGCTGGCTCGTCGCTGCCGGACCTCCCAGGGTCTGAAACTCACCGCCAGGGGGTTGTCGACATCGAGGAACGCGTCGGTGGTGTCAGGTCGGGCTGGGGGTGACCGGAAATAGCTCGGCGACGTGCCGCGGCCTCGGTTGAGGTTCGGCACCGTCGACCGTGGTTTCTAAACCCGCCAACACCTCGAACAAACGGCCTTATTGCATCAGCGTACCTCTAGGAAGCTCGACAAGGTGTCAAAAGGTTTCAGGGATGGCGGCAAGTTGGTCGGCACCGTGTGACCGATCGTGCCCGCCATGACCGCCGTCGATCGAGCTCGAAATTCGTCACTCCTAGACAGTTTCACGCTACGGATGCAGAAAAGAACTTGATCGCCGGTTAGTCCAGCGTCTATGTGCAAGATTTCATGACCTCCGAAAGATCATAGAGCGAGAATTTAAAGAAACCGTACCGGAAGCTCGGTTTACGGTCGCCGGAGCAAAAGCTGGAAATTCTCTGCAGATTCTTCACGGTTGGCTTCCAAACTTGGAGGAGAGCAGCACGGTGGTCACGCGCTCCTGTTGCCTCTTTCGCTGGACCGTGAAAACGCCTGTGGAATGCTTCCCACGGGCGCCTAACTCTCGGCTGAGGCTAGGTCGCCGCGGTGGCGATCGTCTTCGGGCAAAGGAGGTCGGAGCTCGGGTTTTCTGGCGTTGGGGAGGTGGAGTGCGACCTCAGGTGGCTTTATAGCAGCTCAGGAACAAAGGAGGAGATGGTTTTGCTGGTTTTCTTGATTGAGCAGAGAGCTGCGGCGAGAAACAATGCCGCTGCTCAGGTTTGCCCACGAGAAGATAAAGCCGGCCGACTCCTGCTCGGCTGAGGCGGTGCCGGTCGCGTGGGGGCGCGAGCAAGCTGCCCTGGGCGCCAGCGCGCGGAGAGGGAAGCAGCTGGTGGCGCCGGTAGCTGCTCGGTGGCACAGCCGACAGCTGCTCGGTGGAATTTCCCACCGAGACTCTGACTTTGGGTGAGAGTTTCTCCTTCTTCCCTCTATGACATGTGCGTCCCACCCGGGATTTTAACCTCTGGAATTTACTCATAATCACTGTAGTAAACAGTGATCCCCATACTACCCCTGGCAATTCAAATTATTCACCCACGAGCCATTTGAATTGATCAAAGTTCAAATGAGGTTTGGTTTGAATGAATTTCAGCACAAGTTCAGTTTGAAATTCAAATAAAATTGGAATTTCTCCCACTTAGCTCATGTCAAGATCAACTCCAAATGGAGTGAAAGTTGGTGTGTGAGCTCACAAAAATGTGCTGAGTAAGAATATGCCTCCCACTTTTATATTCATGGGATAAAAACAGTTTGAATTTGAATATGGTTTCAAACTGCCCTCTTCCTAATTATACCCAAAATGACCTCAAAAAGGTTTTGAATTTGGGTGAAACTTGGCATGGACATCCTTAGCAAAATGTAGGAGTCTTCATATGTCCATCCTCCTTATATCACATGTGTGAAATACCACTTTGGCAATGTGTGAGTTTGTTCTCTAATGAGCATGTTGATAATCGTTACTTGCTCTTCAATTGTGTTCATCATTCTTCCTCAAATGAGGTGTGTGATGTGGTGATGAACATTGCAAATATGTGTCAAAAACTGAGGCCCTTACATTCCTCCCCCCTTAAAAGAATCTCGTCCCGAGATTATAAGGTGAAAGTGAGAGAGAGAACGGTGGAAAATTACCGGATATGCGACGTGAAAAGGTCGGGGTAGTTAGTGCGAAGGAATTCTTCGCTCTCCCATGTCGCTTCGTCCATGGAGTGATTACTCCATAGAACCTTGTAGAACCACAACGTACGGTTGCGTGTGGTTCGGGCCTTTTCATCAATAATCTGCACCGGTTCCTCCCGATAGGTGAGATCCGGTTGCAGTTCTTCAATATCCTCCAGCTGAACGGTAGTTGATAGCTTAAGACACTTCCTCAGCTGGGAAATGTGAAAGACGTCGTGCACACCGGAAAGTGCTTCTGGTAATTTCAGCCGGTATGCCACTGATCCACATGTTTCGGTAATCTGAAATGGACCGATGAATCGGGGTGCCAACTTTCCTCTCACTCCAAATCTGTTTACGCCCTTCATTGGAGACACCCGTAGATATACGTGATCTCCAACTTCAAATTGTAATGGGCGCCTTCTCTGGTCCGCATATTGTTTCTGACGGGATTGAGCGGCTTTTAGGTTCACTTGAATCAGTCGAACCTTTTCTTCCGCGTTGTTGACAAGGTCAATCCCGAAGGTAACCCTTTCGCCAGATTCACAACAATTCAGTGGTGTGCGGCATTTCCGCCCGTATAGCGCCTCGTAAGGTGCCATCTTGATGCTGGCTTGGTACCCATTATTGTACGAGAACTCGGCTAACGGCAAGTGATCATCCCAATTCTTGCCATGGTTGATAGCGCAAGCTCGTAGCATGTCTTCTAAAATCTGATTTACCCGCTCGGTTTGTCCATCCGTCTGCGGGTGGTGGGCTGAACTACGGATCAGCTTCGTCCCCAAGGCAGCGTGTAGCTGCTCCAAAAAACGGGACACAAATAAAGTGCCCCGATCCGATATGATAGTACGGGGTACGCCGTACAAGCATATGATCCGTGAGATGTACAGTTCAGCGTACTTCTTGGCGTTGTAGTTTGTGTTAACCGGGATGAAATGGGCAACTTCGGTGAGCCGATCGATGATCACCCACACAGAATCATGTTTCTGCAAGGTGGTGGGTAAACCGACAATGAAGTCCATGCTCACATCCTCCGATTTCCAGGCAGGAATGCCCAGTGGTTGCATCAGTCCCGGTTTCCGCATATGGTCTGCCTTCACCCTTCAACATGTATCACACTCGGACACGTATTTTGCAGTCTCTCGCTTCATCCGTGTCCACCAAAACTTGCTTCTGAGTTCTTGATACATTTTGTTGCTGCCATGGTGAATAGAAAATTTTGATAAGTGAGCCTCATCCAAAATTTTCTTCCGTAGCTCCGGGTTACGGGGTACGACGATTCGGTCCTTGAACCATAAGACGCCGTCTCCGTCCTTCCGGAAACATTTCAGCTCCCCACTGTCTACCTGTCTCCGCAAATGTGACATGCCCTTGTCATTCTTATGGGCTGCCGCTATCTCTGCACGGATGGTGGGGATCAAAGCTAGGTTGTAGAGAGCTGCGTGTGGAATCACATGTAGTGGTGGTTCGCTCTCTTCCAACGGTGTGATGGTCAGATTGTTAACGTATGACTTGCGGCTCAGCGCATCTGCCACTGTGTTTGCCTTGCCCGGATGATAATGGATCACTATTTCGTAATCCTTTATCAGTTCTAACCATCTTCGTTGCCTCTTGTTCAGCTCCTTTTGAGTGAATATGTACTTGAGGCTTTTGTGGTCGGTATATAAATGTACGAGGTTACCGAGTAGGTAGTGCCTCCACATTTTTAGTGCAAGTACCACGGCAGCGAGCTCCAAGTCATGAGTTGGATAATTTTGCTCATGGTTTCTAAGCTGCCGTGATCCATACGCGACCACTCTTCGGTCTTGCATCAGCACACGTCCGAGCACAATGCCGGATGCATCGCAGTACACATCGAACGGTTTTGTTGTGTCTGGCTGCGCCAAAACCGGTGCTGATGTCAGGTGCTTGACTAAAGCCTTGAATGCTGCTTCACATGCTGGACTCCAAACATATTTGGTAGCCTTCTTCAGCAGCTCTGTCATTGGCTTGGCAATCTTCGAGAAGTTCGGAATGAACCTCCGATAATATCCCGCGAGTCTGAGGAAACTCCGTACATCGTGAACAGTTCTCGGGGATTTCCAATTCAGCACTTGAGTGATCTTGCTCGGGTCCACAGCGATACCCTCCGCTGAGATGATATGCCCGAGAAAAGGCACTTGCGATATCCAAAACTCGCATTTGCTGAATTTTGCGTATAACTTGTGATCCCGCAGCCGTTGCAAGACTATACGTAGATGTTTCTTGTGATCTTCCTCCGACTTGGAATATACCAGGATGTCATCGATGAAGACCACGACAAACTTGTCCAGCTCCGGCATGAATACCGAGTTCATTAAGTACATGAAGTGAGCTGGAGCATTGGTGAGGCCGAAGTACATGACCAGGTACTCATAAAGTCCGTACCTCGTCGAGAAAGCTGTCTTTGGAATGTCCTCCGCCCTTATTTTAATCTGATGGTACCCGGATCTTAAATCCATTTTGGAAAAGATGTTTGCTTCGACCAACTGATCAAACAACATGTCGATCCGTGGCAACGGGTACATGTTCTTGATGGTCACGGCATTTAATGGACGATAGTCCACGCAAAGCCGCAACGTCTCATCCTTTTTCTTGACAAATAATGCCGAACAGCCCCATGGCGAGGAGCTCGGCCTAATAAAACCCTTCTCCAGAAGGTCCGTGACCTGAGTCTTCAGTTAGACAACTCTTTGGGCGCCATCTTGTACGGCCTTCGGGATATTGGCATGGTTCCTGGTGCAAGTTCAATTTTGAACTCCACCTCTCTATCGGGTGGCATCCCCGGCAAATCGTCCGGGAATACGTCAGGGAACTCTCGGACCACTGGAATATCCTCCAATCTGATGGTTGTGGCTTGATAGACACTTGGAAGTTTTATTTCTGGACTGTCCAGAAATAATGAGTGAGAACCATGCACCTCTGAGTTTAAGTGCACGACTCGAAGGATGGTGTCTAAAACAGCGCCGTGGCGGGTTAACCACGACATCCCTAGGATGACATTGACCTTCTGTCCCTCTAAGATAATGAGAGACGTGGGGTACACTCTGCCCGCTAAGCATAATGGTGCTTTGGAGACCATTACGCTTGCTGAAATCTTCCCACCCGGTGAACAAATTAAATATGAACTATCGGTGGGTAGTATTGGCAAACTGTGTTTAGCAATGAAAGCTTGGCTAATAAAATTATGCGTGGCGCCTGAATCAAACAGTACTATAGCAGGATGCTGGTGGAGTTGGAACATACACGCAAGGATTGGCTCGCCCTCCGGCACGTCCTCAATGGCAAGCTGGTGGACGGTGCCGGGCCAAGGGTTTGCCCGCCGCGCATTAGTAGGGTTCCGGGGTTGATTCCTCCCCGGAAACTGCGGTGCCACTCTGCCGCCTTGCCTCTCCGGGCAACTGCTCGCGAAGTGTCCTGAACGACCACACTTGTAACATGTGGCCGCTGCTGGTGGAGTGCTCGGTGGACGAAAGCCCGACATGCGTTGCTGAGGTGCAAACGCACGCGGCATCGCCCGCTGCTGCTGTTGTGGTTGCGGTGGTGCTGGCAGTGCCGGCCGGAATGCCGGTGAAGAGTACGTCTGACTGCGGAACGGCATCGACCGCTGTGGTGGCTACCAGCGTGGACCTGATGGTGGGCGATTCACCATCCGAAACTTCTGAGAAGGACCGCTTCCTTCTCCGCTGCTCTGCGGCGCTCTTCGCTTTCGCTCTACAGCCGCCACTAACTCCTTGCCGGAGTCCTCCTGAACAATCGCAGCATCAATGATGTCGTTGAGGCTGCCGCGATTGAACATCGCCAACTTGTCCTTCAGGAGCGGGTTAAGCCCCTGGTAAAAATGGTCTCGCCGCTTCTCGTCTGTATCTGCGTGATACGACGCGTAGAGCGCGAGATCGTTGAACGCTCTGGAGTATTCCAGCGCGTTCCGGCTCCCTTGCTGCAGGTGTAAGAACTCCTGCATCTTCCTCTTCATTAAACCTGGCGGTATATGATAGGCCCTGAAGGCCGTCAGGAACTCCGTCCAGGTCATCACTCGGTCGGTGGGCTGTGAAGCACAGAAGTTGGCCCACCACGCGCTCGCGGATCCTTGGAGCTGCTGGACCGCGAACTGAGTCTTGCGCTGCTCACTGAGCTGGAGCAGCCCGAACTTCATCTCTATGGCGCGGAGCCAGTTGTCCGCGTCAAGTGGTTCATCCGCCCTTGAGAATACCGGGGGATGAGTTGCCAGGAAGTCGGAGTAGGAGCTCTATTGACGCTCCTCACGGTCTTGACGTCTCTCTGGGCGAGACGTATTCGCAATTAAGGTTTGCAGCAGCTCCGTGTGCTGCTGATGTGAGCCCGCCATTGCCGCGACGATGTCGGCCAATGTAACCGTTGGCAGTTGCGGTGGCGGTGTTTGCTGTTGCTATTGCTGCTGCTGTCCCGAGGAGTCCTCGGGAGGTGGTTGGGAGGTCTCTCCCCCTTGACTGGTACCCCCAACGTCAGGGTTGGCACGAGTACGCGTCATTCTGAAATTCAAAACAGCAGCGTTTATCACATGTCTTACTTAAAATTCCATAAGCAACAGTAGGTATTGAAGTGACACATGATTAATTTGCACAACATAAACATATATTGATAAAGCATAAACTTTATACAAGATACATTATTCTCGGATCTCTGAGAAGTCGTGCTCATGTCGTCACTACCTATACATACACTACTGTCTACACGACATGTCACCGATTACAAAAGTTGGGTTACGCTACCCTGGCTGCCCTATTTGGCAACCGTAACCCCCTACTCGGAGTAGAACTCAACCTCCTGTGGGTCGTCCTCCTCCGGTACCTCTGCTGGTGGGTTTGGATCTACCACCTCTTCTCCCATTCCGGTACCTCTGCTGGTGGGTTTGGATCTACCACCTCTTCTCCCATTCCGGGTTCTCCCATTGCTGGAAGACCCAAGACCACCGGTACGCCTAACACCGTAGGTACGAGGTCCTGCAATGCATGCACCTCGTCCATAGCCTGGTTGTAGTCCTCTTCCCAGCCTTGTCCTTCCTCAATAGCGTCGTCCCGCTCTTGAGTAAGGTCCTCATTCTTCTGGGTTAGGGTCTGCACCAGTTCTTGCAACGCCGCGATGTCAACACGGCTCTTCTTCTTTGCCTTCTTCAGACGACGCAACTGATTGTGCTGTTCATTCAGTCGCTTGATCGTCGGAAGGAGCACATTGCGGAGTGCGCTGTGAGCACTCTCGAAATGATCTCCACGGCTTATGCTCTCCTTGAGGTTTGTGGCGAGATGCTCCGTATGAACAGCTTGGCTGTCCATCACGGCGTTTCCCGCCCTCACCTGGAGGCTGAGAGTTGCCTCCGCGGGGTTGTACCTTGGGCAACTAGGGTCCGTTGCCTCCAGGTACCTCTCTTCCCACACATGCTGAGCTCGTCCCTCCACCGGAACGAGTGCGTATGGAGTGCCCTCCATAGACTGCACGTGTAGTTGGCAGAAATGTGACATAGTGTCACGGGCTGCCACTTGCCACATCCCTTCCGGTTGTCTTCCTCTCACCGTGACGGTGAACGGCACCCAACCGGGTGGCGTAGGTCCTGCAGGGACTTCGACATGGATCGTCCACGTCTTGTTCCCCTCTTCGCCTTCTTCCTTGGTGAAATATTGCGGCATCTGGTTGTACCCGAAATATTGGAGCATTTGCCACAATGCTTCCGGGTAGCCGCTATGGTGAGAACAGTGGGACATCACCCACCCGTTCTCCAATTGCTTATCTGCTGTCATCTGTAAAAATATATTTGAGAAATGTCAAATATGTATTTAAACAGTAAACCTCTGAGTTATAACATAAAACATGTCATTGAACCCATAAAACTTGGAAACATAGTTCAAATTTTAGAAAATTTGACTGCTGATCTGCTGTTCCCATGACAGCCCTGACCAGTTTCCATTTCAACCTGATTTAGGCCATGTTAAAGCAAAACTAATTCTGGAGCTCGACATCAAAGTTAAAGCTAACTTCAATAGCTTTCCAGAAAGTATTTGCTTGGCCTAATCTGTCCTGGTTCAAAAGTTATGAGATGTCAAAGTTAACAGAATTTCTGGAAACAATGGGACAGCACCTCCCTGCTTTAGGTACTGATTTAATCCAAGAATTCCAGTTAATTCTGTCCCTACTCTGACAAAACTTTCTGTTACAAAGTTGTAACCAATCTCATAAACTTTCCAGAACTATCTCATTTTCTATCTTTTGATTTTTATGCAGGAAGTTATGATTGATTTACAGAGAGTCTACAGAGAGTCTTTACTCTGTCCTGTTTCCTGGACAGTTTCAATTCTACTGCATTTTTCGAGTGGTTAAGGGATGAAACATCTCTGGACCACAACAGAAAAGTTGAAAGCTCTTCCAAAGCTTTCCACAAATGTATTATATGACCCCAACCTCGAAATAACTCAACCTCTAACCTCTGGTTAACTTCAGCCTTGATTCAGCTGAAAACAGAGTGCTCTGTCCTTAACAACCTATAAGTTGAAAACTTGTTAACTTTGAATATCCTGTTCAAGGGAAGGAGTTACATCAAGTTTTACTACTTTGGATCAAAATTTTCAAGTTTTAAATGAATTTGTTCATTTAGTTGGGTGTGACGTCGATGTGTCACCAGATTATGTCGGTACTACGTCCTCACAAAGAAAAACCTATACCGGACTTAGCCGGCTTCGTTATTTCAGTGGCACTAAACGTCACTCGCACACGGATGCTACATGTATACCGTTTCGTGGGCAGGCTACCTGCAGAAACTCAAACAATTATCAGACTCGGCTGCACACCGAGCCCGGAATCCATACAGTTCGTACACCTGGCCGTCATCACTCGCCCGGATGTTCTCAAGCCAAACACGCCTTGAGTTACGTGTTCACGTTTCAGACCACGTGACGGGGTCTCCCAAGTTGCACCACGCACACCAGGGACAGACGTTGCTCGAATACCCCAAACGACATGAAGAGTCGTAGAGGATACTAAAGCGGGTCGGGTTACCTGCCACCCGTGGGGCTCCACCCTTCAGCTTGTGCGCACTGGTGGACAGCGCTTACGTGCACCCCCCAAGACATGAACGTCCCGAGATGCATGATTTTCCGACATAACAAATAGGTTAATATGGCACTTTCTATATGCTAATAACATCCTTATACGGGCTACTAACTCATTCCTCACTGGATTTTTGAAAAAGAAGACCTTTGTACTGTGTTAAACCTCAAGCGAGCTCTGATACCAACGCTGACACGACCCCAATGGTCCTGTCGAGCCAGGATCCCGCTGAGGGGTGCTGCGTTGCACAGCACCGGATAACACACGTCAAAGGTACAAAGCGGAAGCAGAAATTTTATTACATAAACAAGTTATGAACATGTTTACATCAAAATAAGTTTAGTCTACACTCGCGGGCGTAGACTAAGCATCAAGAGCACGTACAGCCCTTGAACGCGTCTTTGCTAGCACGCACGCACACACACTAACTCTGCGGCGTGCACGACTCCCACTCGACGGGGTTCCCCTCCTGGGGTTCCGTCTCCTCCTCGGGAGTCCCTTCCTCATAGAACCCTGCAAAAGCTTCAAACACAAGCAGTGAGCACGAAGGCTCAGCAAGTCTGACCCGTCTCACCTAGGCATGGAACTTCTACATGAGGGGTGATGGGTACATGAGGTAAAATTATTTGCAAAGGACTCGCCTAATTAGTAGAACCTTACTTTCAAGTTTTAGCAGCAGGTTATGGAGAACCTTACGCTAAGGCACATGAGAGAGCCGCAATCAAACAAGAAACGCATTTCTCTCATGTACTTTGCCCAAAGTTGAAATGAACTTTAGTTAGCTCTAATTACAACAAGTCATTAGCAATCAAGTCCATCTTTCAATCAGCAACGTTTTAACATGTAACTAGCCTATTCTTTCTACGTCACGGTACAGTGAACAAGTGGTACTCACTGACCGCGAGGGACGGCGATTATAATCTATTTACACCTGCAGGGTTACCCGAACAACCCGTCACGTACGCCCGTACTCGATGTTGCCTACAACAACCATCACGGACGCCGTACGCGACTACCTTTCACCCGTCAGCCAAATATTGAACCGGTCCCATCGTCCCGAGCAAGAGGTCTCTGCACGCGCATCTCAGTGCCGCCAGTCGATTTACACCTCAAGCTCTCAACCTACCCTCTGAACGACGGGCAATGCCTCAATACCCAGCTACCCGAGTTACATCAGTTTCCCGGTTCCCATATAGCCGGTAGGTCTTCGGTACTGTTATAGCTTGTTGAACAGGCCCGCACACGGCTCGGTCCTCAATCGACACAAGCAGAGCTACAGCACCCAGGCCCCAAAGTCCTGCTGCCCTTACCCTCCGCTTGGTCTCATTTTCTTGCCATGTGTTTCATGTGCTATCACTACCCGAGTCGAGTGCCTCTAGCCTATGCTCGCGAGTACTTCCAACTACTCGACTTGTACCGAATCCTACTCTATCTTAGCATTGCAGTAGCTAACGGGGTTTGCCATCCTAAACCCAACCCATGGTTTTCTTGGCTATGCATTTAGGTTTCCAAACAAGACTCTAATGCAAAGAGTAAAGTAACCAAGTATGTGCTCAAAACAATAAAAATTTGCAAAAAGGTTAATGCAAACCGGAGCTTGCCTTGCTGCTCTTGGTCGTAGGCTAGCTGCTCCTCCGGAGTTACGAAGTCTAGGACTTTGGGTTCCTCCTCGACCTTAGCGACTACATGATGGAAGGAATACATGTATCAATTTAAATGCATTTGTATTAAGTTTTGAATTTGTGAAGTCTATAATCCTTGACAGACCCAATGACTGTGAAACTTTTACTGTGGCATGGTTACAACCTAAACAGAGACTTGGTCAAGTTTTAGTTGCAGCAAAGCTCAATTGAGCCCTCCACAACTAATTATGTCCTTGACCTTAATTGGAACTCTTAGGGTGTTCTAGGGATTTTCATGAAACAAACTATGACCTTCTGAAAACTAGATTTTCAGAGGGTTCTAATGGAGTTGGTCTCACTTAATTTGGAAGTTCTTAACTAAAGATATGAGCTAAACAATTTCAGAGAAAATTCTGAAAATGTTCCTGAACATTTTCTATTTTCTCTGGAACAGTTTCACTAATTACACCATTAGGTGGATCAAATGAGCTCCAATGGATCTGAAATATTTATGGTAGTTCGGGGATATTTTGGAGAACATTCCAGCGAAATTTCAGGATTTTCCTCCACAGGATTCTCCAGTTAAAATTCCAAACAATTTAAATTTGGAGGAATTAATTCTGGAAAAATAAGGAATTTCATGAAGTGAAACTTGATTAGCTGGATAGTACTCAGAGAGCTGAATCCAGCAAAATTTGGTTCACTCAATTTGGAGCTTTCTAGCCGAAGTTATGAGGATTTGAAGTTTCGAAGAATTCTGAAAATTGGGGAAAAGTTTAAACTCTCGGGGCCCGCGGCGACACGTGTCGAGCGCGGAGGTGTCCGGCACACCGGAGATACCACAGGGTATTTGCGCGCCAGCACAGCGGATCCCCGGCCACACCCGATCCCGATTTAAATTCTTCAGCCGCTGACACATGGGTCAGCCGGCTTCGTCTTCCTCCCGCTGTTCTCTCGCGCCCGCGCCGCCGACCTTGCCGGAGCAGACTCGGGGCTCGCCGGCTCGTCGCTGCCGGACCTCCCAGGGTCTGAAACTCACCGCCAGGGGGTTGTCGACATCGAGGAACGCGTCGGTGGTGTCAGGTCAGGCTGGGGATGACTGGAAATAGCTCGGCGACGTGCCACGGCCTCGGTTGAGGTTCGGCACCGTCGACCGTGGTTTCTAAACCTGCCAACACCTCAAACAAACGGCCTTATTGCATCAGCGTACCTCTAGGAAGCTCGACAAGGTGTCAAAAGGGTTCAGGGATGGCGGCAAGTTGGTCGGCACCGTATGACCGATCGTGCCCGCCATGACCGCCCTCGATCGAGCTCGAAATTCGTCACGCCTAGACAGTTTCACGCTACGGATGCAGAAAAGAACTTGATCGCCGGTTAGTCCAGCGTCTATGTGCAAGATTTGGTGACCTCCGAAAGATCATAGAGCGAGAATTTAAAGAAACCGTACCGGAAGCTCGGTTTACGGTCGCCGGAGCAAAAGCTGGAAATTCTCTGCGGATTCTTCACGGTTGGCTTCCAAACTTGGAGGAGAGCAGCACGGTGGTCGCGCGCTCCTGTTGCCTCTTTCGCTGGACCGTGAAAACGCCTGTGGAACGCTGCCCACGGGCGCCTGACTCTCGGCTGAGGCTAGGTCGCCGCGGTGGCGATCGTCTTCGAGCAAAGGAGGTCGGAGCTCGGGTTTTCTGGCGTTGGTGTAACACCCCAAAATTTTGATTCAAAACACTAAACCATGTTCAGAGGGGAATTTAAAATTTTTTGGACGTGTTGCATGTTTTGCAAAGATTTAAATTCAAACTGGAATTCAAATTAAACTCAAATCAGAAAAGAAATGGAAAAAGAAAAAGAGAAAATGGAAAAAAACCGGCCAGTGGCCCGAAACCCGCCAGCCGACCCAGTTTCCCCCGCGCCAGTCCGCAGCTGCGCGCGCCCGCGCTCTCTCACACAGACAGGTGGGACCCACCTGTCATCCCCAACCTCGCTCGTGCCGACCCCGGACTCTCTCCCGCGCGCGCGCGATCTTAACCGATCGGAATACCGCGTCCCTCAGCCCAAATTCCGGTCCCAGAAGACTCAAACTCGATCACAACTGACCCACCGCCCTCCCCCGGCTATAAAAACCCCAGCCCCGATCGGTTTTTCCCACGCGATCGCCGATTTTTACTCCGGTGAGCGCCGAGACTTCGCCGGTGAATTCTGGCCGATCTAAGCTCGGAAACTCTGATCTAACTCGCTGGTCTTGATCCACCGCCTCCGGGGAGCTTTGCAGGTGCAGAAAACTCGGAGACTTACGGTGTAAACACAGCGCCGACGAGCTTTGCCATGGTTTTGCCTCGGACCTCGCCGCCGATCACTTTCCAGGACCCCCGAGCTCAAGAAAACCCCCGAGGTGAGATCCCTGACCTCCCCTCTACCGATCTATGCCATAAGATCACAGTTCTAGGCAGAATTCTCGAGGATCCGAAACTTTCCGGCGAGATCGCCGCTTCCCGCCGCCATGCGCCGCCGGCAGCGCCGCCCGCGCTCGATCAGAGCGACGTGGCCGCTTGTGCGCCGTTTATTTTAAATCGCACGGTAGGGTTTAAATCCCCGCGTACCGGTTCGATGTTATAATCTCAGCCGTCGGATTAAAATCGGACGGTCCACGTCAGCCCTGCATTATAAAGACTGGAATTCTTACGTGCTACCCCCTGGGGTTCTCGGGAATTAAGAGCTAGCCCCAGAAACTTTAGATCTAGCCCCTGGAACTCCAGAAAATCATGTAAATTCATTTAAAAATCAGTTTTAGCCCCTGGACTTAATAAAAATTAGGAAAAACACCTCTGATAAGTGTAGCTAGACCCCTGGAAATTATGAAAATAATATTATAGACCCTGTAATGGGGTGAGTTCATTATTTTAGCCCTGTTTAGTATTTAATTTAGAAAATTGAATATGTAACTAGTGTTTAAAAATTAAAAGGTGGGACAAACATAATTGTCAAAATTAATTAAAAACTTTCTCAGTACTTAGAAAGCCTTGGAGTGAGATAAAACTATATTTTGGGCTGAAATGAATCTGTTTCATTTATTATTCACATTTAATAGTATAGGGACACATTTTTAAGTAAAAAAATAGCTATAGAAAAATAGGGAAAATAATTATGAAATAGTTTACATCAGAGGCCAAGGTCAAAATATGTTATTAAATTATTTAGGACCAGAACCTATACTGTTTAGATGATGTGTATTACTTATTTCATAATAAAATACACAATTATGCATAGAAATATAAATCTGAAAATATAGCAACTAGTAAATGATAAATGGAGTTTTTAAAATCCAAAGAGTTCAGTTTAGGGTTGGTAGAAATTATGAAGGCACCTATGGGGAAGAAAAATACTTTTCATACATACTTGGTAGTAAAAAGGTGTAGTAGTTGAATATAAGAAATTTATTGGAAACCCATATAAATAGTATGTAAGTATAAATGTGAACACAAAAGTAGGAATCATATACACATGGTTAAAAGTGCATGCAAGCCAAAACTCAACACACATAAAGTAACCACAACGCATATAATGGTAAAGAACTTTTATAAATGTGAATGTGTGGTTTGTATGAAGTAGAAGTGTGAACTATGTCTTATGATTGTTGTTTTTCTTTTGCTATGTGTGATGGTATGAAGTAGAACCTGCTCAAGAGCCAGTTATCCCTTTCCAATATCAGGACTACCCTTTTCAAGAGCAGCAAGAAGGAGGCAAGTGTCCTTGACCACTTTGATCCTATGCTAGGATGTGTAGATAGAATTATTTGCATTGTCAAATGAAATATGAAACCCATGCTAGGAAGTTTCCCTAGAATTGCATTACCTTGTTTCCTTGTAGCTTGGGTTGGGATTTATTTTACCATGTCATTTATTTCCATGCATATGCTTAGCCATGCTTAGATCATCAGTTTATATTACCATACTCTTGAATGAGACATTGTGAGTTATGTAGAGGTAGGGATCAAGGCAAGTTGGATGTTTTGGTTGTGTGCTGGGTGCACGAGACTTGGGTTTGTGTTTAGTACTTGCCTGGATCCTAAGGACCGGTTCATGGAGCATGTAACCCGGCTTTACAGTGCCAACCACATGCTGAGATGGGGCAGCATGGCCAATTAATTAGGTGTATCCCCGGCGTAGTATGGGTGTGTTGGATGGTGCAGGGAGTAGGTGTCAGCTGGACTACCATATGAACCGCAAGGCTCAAGAGGGGGCCACTGCAGCGGGGTTGGAGCCTCTTGTATGCTGTTAGGGGTGAAACCTCAGTGGGCCCACGCTCGTCGGGAATCCCTTTGTAAAGGCTTCGTAGTGATCTCCTGGCTACACACCTGGGAAGTGTGAATGTGGTTCGTAGCCACTGGCATAATGGAGGTTCTTTTAGTCCACCCGGCAACGGGGGATGAAATCACTACATGTGGGTACAGTGGTACAAACTCTGCAGAGTCAAAACTGTCTTGACAGCGTGCTCACGGTTAAGAGCGGTCTGGACTTATTCATGATTAGAGGAGTGAGGGTTTTTGGAAGTGGTGGATGTTAAGCGGGGAGCTTAACATTGGAAATGATGTTATGATTATTAGATGGGATGGGAGATTGGGACCATTTCACCTGTGTAGTAATGTAGGTGCTTAATAAGCTAAGGTGATAGGTATTAATTGCGTAGTGCTTTAACCATGAGTTCAATCTCTCCTTGTTCTAGCCATGCATGATATAATTTTCCCACACTTGCTGAGTACCATTGGTACTCAACCTTGCATTTCTGTTGGTTTATATTGCTGCTTAGGTCAAGATAATGAGGTGGTGTATAATGACCAAGACTTTGGACCCAAAGAAGGTTTCTAGGTTCATGGAGACCCCCGGGCAACGCCTGTGATGGAGCCCTAAAGAATAATATTCCGCTGCTAGTTTATTTACTTGTGATGAACTTATTATTGTCCATCGAGACATTTACTATGTAAGACTTACTTATATTCGACACCTGGCTTGTAATAAATGATGCTTCACTATTTGTCATCACATGTATGAGAAAATGATCCTGGCATACATGTGATATTCACTTGGTTGTTTCTTCAGAAAAACCGGGTGTGACAGAGGTGGTATCAGAGCCAAGGTTGCCCGTAGGAACGTGGACCTAGGTAGAAATGGACGTATTTAAGGGCCCTATTTTCTTAAAAACTATTTTCCAAGGTGTGGGTTAAAAAGTGTTATTTAAGGAGTCATTTTCTTCATCTTACCCCAACTTTCATTCAAAATAGGATTTTTGTTTGAGAATTTATCTAACCTAATTTTAAATTCTTTTGTTTTAGATGGTTCGCATGATTTGCACCGCTCGTAAGTCCACAGGAGGGAGAGTTCCCGTAGTTGTCCTTGCCGAAAGAGAGGAAAGCCGTCCGGTGACGTACCTTTCCTACGGATTGGCAGTAGGAGGCTTATTGTGCCGTCTTCGGCGTATGCTCGAAGCCGCCGGCAATACGGGCAAGCTCATCATCCACTATAACTCCACCAGGACCATCCGTGAGAAGAGGGAAGAATGGAGTTCGGAGATGAGGATTATACACGAGAATCAGCTGCTGAAGATCCACCATTCTCCAGCTAGTAGAGCAACACAGGTCGATGCGGAGAAAGATGTCACCTGGGAGGCCATCACCTGCCAGAGTCACATCTATCGTCGCCACTTGGACAAAACTGAGTACATGTATGTCCTCCAACGTGAGAGTGGTACCACGGAGTACAAATACCCACCAGTGCAGCAAGGGACTTCCCATGAGCACATGGACTTGTGCTTGGAGGATGCGGCTATGCTCAGCACTCGATTGCAGGGGTGTCAACAAGAGCTTCAGGATGTCCGAGACACCCCGAAGGACACGGAGGCGTTGCTGCGATCTTGCTTAAAGGCGAGAGAAAGAGGAGATGGGAATGAACTGTGCGTCACCGTGAATGATACATGGACTCCTGACTCCCCGGATCGCCGAGCAATCAGGCGTCGTCGCACTTCTCCACCAGCAGCCTCCCCACCCAAAGCAGAGTCAGAAGGTAGCCGAAATGAGGAGGAAGATCCCGAGGAGCCAGCTCAAGAGGACGGGTAGTGTAGAGTCTTTCCCCTATCTAGCAAGAGGTCGAGTAGTCGAGTCGTTACGTAGTTAATGGTGTGATAATGCTTGGTGTGTGACGTGAGTTGTGGAAGCCATGAGCAATTGTCCACAGCCTCGTCTTCAGATTGTTTTGCTTTGGTGTGTGAACCCACAGGAATAATAGTGCATTTATTTGGTGTGAGATATAAACCCTCGTAAAATTTTAGCAAAGCCTCAACAATCTCAATGTACCAACAAATGAAAGTAGTAAGATGATACTAAATGGTATCAAATTAACATTTGTTGATTCTGCCAGATGGCTGGAAGAGGAAAAGGACGTGCTGCCAACCCCGCCAACAACAATGATGAGGCATGCAACCCTCATCTTTCTGGAGGCCAGGACCGGGGTGGTCGCCGTGAAGAAGTTGATCCTCTCCACCAAATGCTGGAGAATCAAAATCAGCTCATCCAGAACTTGACTCAAGTGGTGGCCAACTTGCATCAAGTTCCACCAACACAAGCTGCACCACGCCAACCAAGGTTGAGTGAGTTTCTAGGAACTCAACCTCCAAAGTTTGCAAGTGCTGCTGAACCTCTGGAGGCAGATGATTGGCTGAAGACCATTGAAAGTAAGATGAGGATAATACAATGCCAAGGGTATGAGAGGGTGCTGTTTGCCTCTCATCAATTGCATGGACCTGCTGCTGATTGGTGGACCGCCTACGTGGCCGCCCATCATGACCCTGAGAACATCACTTTGGAAGAGTTCAAGCGTAGCTTCCGCAACCATTACATCCCAAGAGGTGAACTCAAAAACAAGAGGAAGGAGTTTTTGGGACTGCAGCAGGGAAACATGACGGTGAGGGAATACCTCACTAAATTTACTCAACTATCCCGTTATGCTCCACGAGACATAGAGACTGATGAGCAGAAACAAGATTGTTTCGTGGAAGGACTTACCGCAGAGATGCAGTGTGCAATGTCCTCCAATGAGTATGAAAGCTTCCAAAAGATGGTGGACCGAGCGTTTGTGGTAGAAAGGAAGCTAAAGGCCCTGGAAAATGAGAATAAGAGGAAGGCTGGGTGGTCACATCAAGCCTCAGGGAGCAACACCCGCCCACGTATGATGCAGCAACCTACGGGGCAGACGAGCCGTGCTGCGGTACCCTATTCAGCACCAAGAGGGTACAACCCAAACTACAGGCCTCCCGCAGCACCAGTGCAGCCGCAACGTCAGTTTGTGCAGCAGCCTCGCCCCGCATATCCACCTCGACCAGCAGTGCAAGGACCCCCAAATCAATCCCAAGACAACAAAGGCCAGGCATCTAAGATTGGGGTGCAATGTTTTAGTTGCGGAGAAGTGGGGCACTACGCCCATAAGTGTCCAAAGAAGAAGCCCCCGCAGCCACAGCAGCAGAATGTAATGAGAGGACGGGTGAACCACGTCACTATGGAGGAAGCACAAGAGGCCCCCGACGTGGTAGTTGGTAAGTTTCCTGCCAATTTACATCTTGCAACTCTGCTGTTTGATTCTGGTGCTACCCACTCGTTCATTGCTCAAGGGTTTGTTAAGAAGCATGACCTAGCAACCACACAAATGAACCATATGCTAGCCTTAAACTCTCCAGGTGGAGAAATAAGGACAAGACAAGTGTGTCCCAAAGTGAACCTAGACATTAATGGGGTAGTATTTACTGCTAACCTCATAGTGATAGATTCACAAGGGATAGATATTATTTTGGGTATGGATTGGTTGACCAAACATAAAGGAATCATCCATTGTTCGACTAGAACGGTGGAACTAACTCACCCCAGTGGCACCAAAGTAAAGTTCATAACGATACACGAGCCTAGGAGGGACATTAAATTAAATCAAGTGGAGGTGAAAGTTGAGGAAATCAGGACTATCAGGGAATATCCAGATGTTTTTCCGGAGGAGTTGCCAGGTATGCCTCCCGACCGTGACGCGGAATTCGCAATTGAGCTAGTACCGGGAACAGCCCCGATATACAAGAGACCTTATCGAATGGACTCCAAGCAGCTAGAAGAGCTCAAGGATCATTTGAGAGAATTGACGGAGAAGGGGTATATTCGCCCTAGTTCCTCACCATGGGGAGCTCTGGTGATATTTGTGCCCAAGAAAGACGGAACCCAAAGGTTATGCGTGGATTACCGTGCCTTGAATGAGGTAACCATCAAGAACAAGTACCCATTACCCCGCATTGAAGACTTGTTTGATCAGTTGAGGGGAGCTTGTGTGTTCTCGAAAATTGATCTCAGGTCGGGATACCACCAACTCAAGATAAGGCAATCTGATATTCCCAAGACAGCTTTCGTATCTCGGTACGGACTGTATGAATACACTGTCATGCCTTTCGGGCTAACCAATGCCCCGGCATATTTCATGTACCTCATGAACAAGGTATTCATGGAATATCTGGACAAATTTGTGGTGGTTTTCATAGATGATATTCTCTTCTTCTCCAAAGATGAAGAAGAACATGAGAAACATCTAAGGTTGGTGTTACAGAGGCTGAGAGAACACCAACTATATGCCAAGTTGAGCAAGTGTGAGTTTTGGCTGAAGAGAGTTCCCTTTTTAGGACATATAATCTCGGAGGGAGGAATCTCCGTAGATCCCGCCAAAATCGAGGATATCCAGAAGTGGAAGACCCCTGAAAATGTCGGGGAAGTTCGAAGCTTTTTGGGATTGGCTGGATACTATCGACGGTTTATTGAGGGATTCTCCAAGATCTCGAGACCTCTCACCAAACTGTTGGAAAAGGGAATCACATTCACCTGGACGCCACAGTGCGATACGAGCTTTCAGGAGCTAAAGAAGAGATTGACAACAGCCCCAGTGTTGGTTATGCCATATATGCAGAAGAATTTCACAGTGTACTGCGATGCCTCTGGAAATGGGTTGGGATGTGTTCTCATGCAAGAAGGACATGTCGTGGCATATGCATCCCGGCAGCTTCGGAAGCACGAGAAGAACTATCCTACACATGACCTAGAACTAGCCGCAGTGGTACACGCGTTGAAAATTTGGCGGCACTATTTGATGGGGAAGAGGACAGAAATATATACGGATCATAAGAGTTTGAAGTACATATTCACACAGCCAGATCTCAACCTCAGACAAAGGAGATGGTTAGAGCTAATCAATGACTTTGATATAGGCATCAACTATCATCCCGGGAAAGCAAACGTCGTGGCCGATGCTTTGAGTCGGAAAGTGCAGGTCAATAAGTTGAGCTTGAAGGACATGCCTGCAGAATTAAAGGACGAGGTTATAAGGCTCAATCTATGTCTAGTAAATAGTGGTGAAGCCATCTCCATGGAAGTGGACTCCACACTCGAGCGAGACATACGCGAGGGCCAAAAGAATGATGAGAAGATACAAGAGATCAGACAGCTTATCAAGGAAAATAAAGCTCCTGGTTTTAGAGAGGATGAACAAGGAACGGTGTGGCACGGGAAAAGGATCTGTGTGCCAGAAGTAAAAGAGATCCGTGAATTAATTTTGAAGGAGGCTCACGATTCCGACTATTCCATTCATCCTGGGAGTACGAAGATGTACCAGGACCTCAAAAGCAGGTATTGGTGGTATGGCATGAAGCGAGATGTCGCGGAACATGTGGCACTATGTGACACATGTCAGTTGGTGAAAGCAGAACATCAACGACCCGCGGGATTATTGCAACCACTCAAAGTGCCTGAATGGAAATGGGAAGAAATCAGCATGGATTTTGTCGTGGGATTGCCTAGGACCCAATCCGGGTATGATTCAATATGGGTCATTATTGATAGGCTAACCAAGGTAGCTCATTTCATCCCTGTGAAAGAAAGCTACAGCGGATCCAAATTGGCAGAATTGTACATGTCAAGGATTGTGTGTTACCATGGAGTGCCAAAGAAGATAGTGTCGGACCGAGGGACACAGTTCACCTCGAGGTTTTGGCAGAAGTTGCATGAAACCATGGGAACCCATCTGAACTTCAGCTCTGCCTATCATCCCCAAACTGACGGGCAGACGGAGAGAACCAATCAGATCCTCGAAGATATGTTAAGGGCATGTGCACTCAAAAACAATAGGAGTTGGGACAAGAACTTACCGTATGCGGAGTTTTCCTATAATAACAGCTATCAAGTTAGTATGAAGATGTCACCGTTTGAAGCTTTGTATGGAAGGAAGTGCAGAACTCCCCTATTTTGGAACCAAACAGGAGAAAGTAAAGTGTTTGGTCCAGAAGTGCTACAAGAAGCCGAGGCGAAGGTGAGGGAGATTCACAACAACTTGAGGATAGCACAAACACGCCAGAAGAGTTATGCTGATGTACGAAGAAGAGAGCTCGTTTTCAACGTGGGAGACTATGTTTATCTCAAGGTGTCCCCTATCAGAGGACTTCGTCGGTTCAAGGTGAAAGGGAAGTTGTCACCTAGATACATCGGACCCTTTGAAGTTTTGGAAAGAAAAGGCGAAGTGGCGTACCAACTAGAGTTACCGGTTCATCTATCGGACGTGCACGATGTATTTCATGTGTCACAACTCAAGAAATGCCTGAGGACGCCTGAAGAGGTGTTACCCATGAATGAAGTGGATGTAGCTGAAGATTTGTCTTATGCCGAGCAACCATACAAGATTTTGGAGACAATGGAATGCCTCACCAGAAATAAAAGAATTCGGATGTGCAAGGTGCAGTGGAAGCATCACTCAGAAGAGGAAGCCACCTGGGAACGGGAAGATGAGCTCAAGGCACAATTTCCGGAATTGTTTTCTTAGAAACACCAATCTCGAGGACGAGATTTCTTTTAAGGGGGGTAGAGCTGTAACACCCCAAAATTTTGATTCAAAACACTAAACCATGTTCAGAGGGGAATTTAAAAATTTTTGGACGTGTTGCATGTTTTGCAAAGATTTAAATTCAAACTGGAATTCAAATTAAACTCAAATCAGAAAAGAAATGGAAAAAGAAAAAGAGAAAACGGAAAAAAACCGGCCAGTGGGCCGAAACCCGCCAGCCGGCCCAGTTTCCCCCGCGCCAGCCCGCAGCTGCGCGCGCCCGCGCTCTCTCACACAGACAGGTGGGACCCACCTGTCATCCCCAACCTCGCTCGCGCCGACCCCGGACTCTCTCCCGCGCGCGCGCGATCTTAACCGATCGAAGTACCGCGTCCCTCAGCCCAAATTCCGGTCCCAGAAGACTCAAACTCGATCACAACTGACCCACCACCCTCCCCCGGCTATAAAAACACCAGCCCCGATCGGTTTTTCCCACGCGATCGCCGATTTTTACTCCGGTGAGCGCCGAGACTTCGCCGGTGAATTCTGGCCGATCTAAGCTCGGAAACTCTGATCTAACTCGCTGGTCTTGATCCACCGCCTCCGGGGAGCTTTGCAGGTGCAGAAAACTCGGAGACTTACGTTGTAAACACAGCGCCGACGAGCTTCGCCGTGGTTTTGCCTCGGACCTCGCCGCCGATCACTTTCCAGGACCCCCGAGCTCAAGAAAACCCCCGAGGTGAGATCCCTGACCTCCCCTCTACCGATCTATGCCATAAGATCACAGTTCTAGGCAGAATTCTCGAGGATCCGAAACTTTCCGGCGAGATCGCCGCTTCCCGCCGCTGTGCGCCGCCGGCAGCGCTGCCCGCGCTCGATCAGAGCGACGTGGCCGCTTGTGTGCCGTTTATTTTAAATCGCACGGTAGGGTTTAAATCCCCGCGTAGCGGTTCGATGTTATAATCTCAGCCGTCGGTTTAAAATCGGACGGTCCACGTCAGCCCCGCATTATAAAGACTGGAATTCTTACGTGCTACCCCCTGGGGTTCTCGGGAATTAAGAGCTAGCCCCGGAAACTTTAGATCTAGCCCCTGGAACTCCAGAAAATCATGTAAATTCATTTAAAAATCAGTTTTAGCCCCTGGACTTAATAAAAATTAGGAAAAACACCTCTGATAAGTGTAGCTAGACCCCTGGAAATTTTGAAAATAATATTATAGACCCTGTAATGGGGTGAGTTCATTATTTTAGCCCTGTTTAGTATTTAATTTAGAAAATTGGATATGTAACTAGTGTTTAAAAATTAAAAGGTGGGACAAACATAATTGTCAAAATTAATTAAAAACTTTCTCAGTACTTAGAAAGCCTTGGAGTGAGATAAAACTATATTTTGGGCTGAAATAAATCTGTTTCATTTATTATTCACATTTAATAGTATAGGGACACATTTTTAAGTCAAAAAATAGCTATAGAAAAATAGGGAAAATAATTATGAAATAGTTTACATCAGAGGCCAAGGTCAAAATATGTTATTTAATTATTTAGGACCAGAACCTATACTGTTTAGATGATGTGTATTACTAATTTCATAATAAAATACACAATTATGCATAGAAATATAAATCTGAAAATATAGCAACCAGTAAATGATAAATGGAGTTTTTAAAATCCAAAGAGTTCAGTTTAGGGTTGGTAGAAATTATGAAGGCACCTATGGGGAAGAAAAATACTTTTCATACATACTTGGTAGTAAAAAGGTGTAGTAGTTGAATATAAGAAATTTATTGGAAACCCATATAAATAGTATGTAAGTATAAATGTGAACACAAAAGTAGGAATCATATACACATGGTTAAAAGTGCATGCAAGCCACAACTCAACACACATAAAGTAACCACAACGCATATAATGGTAAAGAACTTTTATAAATGTGAATGTGTGGTTTGTATGAAGTAGAAGTGTGAACTATGTCTTATGATTGTTGTTTTTCTTTTGCTATGTGTGATGGTATGAAGTAGAACCTGCTCAAGAGCCAGTTATCCCTTTCCAAGATCAGGACTACCCATTTCAAGAGCAGCAAGAAGGAGGCAAGTGTCCTTGACCACTTTGATCCTATGCTAGGATGTGTAGATAGAATTATTTGCATTGTCAAATGAAATATGAAACCCATGCTAGGAAGTTTCCCTAGAATTGCATTACCTTGTTTCCTTGTAGCTTGGGTTGGGATTTATTTTACCATGTCATTTATTTCCATGCATATGCTTAGCCATGCTTAGAATGGGATATTTGGGACATGAGATCATCAGTTTATATTACCATACTCTTGAATGAGACATTGTGAGTTATGTAGAGGTAGGGATCAAGGCAAGTTGGATGTTTTGGTTGTGTGCTGGGTGCACGAGACTTGGGTTTGTGTTTAGTACTTGCCTGGATCCTAAGGACCGGTTCATGGAGCATGTAACCCGGCTTTACAGTGCCAACCACATGCTGAGATGGGGCAGCTTGGCCAATTAATTAGGTGTATCCCGGCGTAGTATGGGTGTGTTGGATGGTGCGGGGAGTAGGTGTCAGCTGGACTACCATATGAACCGCAAGGCTCAAGAGGGGGCCACTGCAGCGGGGTTGGAGCCTCTTGTATGCTGTTAGGGGTGAAACCTCAGTGGGCCCACGCTCGTCGGGAATCCCTTTGTAAAGGCTTCGTAGTGATCTCCTGGCTACACACCTGGGAAGTGTGAATGTGGTTCGTAGCCACTAGCATAATGGAGGTTCTTTTAGTCCACCCGGCAACGGAGGATGAAACCACTACATGTGGGTACAGTGGTACAAACTCTGCAGAGTCAAAACTGTCTTGACAGCCGTGCTCACGGTTAAGAGCGGCCTGGACTTATTCATGATTAGAGGAGTGAGGGTTTTTGGAAGTGGTGGATGTTAAGCGGGGAGCTTAACATTGGAAATGATGTTATGATTATTAGATGGGATGGGAGATTGGGACCATTTCACCTGTGTAGTAATGTAGGTGCTTAATAAGCTAAGGTGATAGGTATTAATTGCGTAGTGCTTTAACCATGAGTTCAATCTCTCCTTGTTCTAGCCATGCATGATATAATTTTCCCACACTTGCTGAGTACCATTGGTACTCAACCTTGCATTTCTGTTGGTTTATATTGCTGCTCAGGTCAAGATAATGAGGTGGTGTATAATGACCAAGACTTTGGACCCGAAGAAGGTTTCTAGGTTCATGGAGACCCCCGGGCAACGCCTGTGATGGAGCCCTAAAGAATAATATTCCGCTGCTAGTTTATTTACTTGTGATGAACTTATTATTGTCCATCGAGACATTTACTATGTAAGACTTACTTATATTCGACACCTGGCTTGTAATAAATGATGCTTCACTATTTGTCATCACATGTATGAGAAAATGATCCTGGCATACATGTGATATTCACTTGGTTGTTTCTTCGGAAAAACCGGGTGTGACAGTTGGGGAGGGTGAGTGCGACCTCAGGTGGCTTTCTAGCAGCTCAGGAACGAAGGAGTAGATGGTTTTGCTGGTTTTCCCGATTGAGCAGAGAGCTGCGGCGAGAAACAATGCCGCTGCTCGGGTTTGCCCACGAGAAGATAAAGCCGGCCAACTGCTGCTCGGCTGAGGCGGTGCCGGTCGCGTGGGGGCGCGAGCAAGCCGCCCTGGGCGCCAGCGCGCGGAGAGGGAAGCAGCTGGTGGCGCCGGTAGCTGCTCGGTGGCACAGCCGACAGCTGCTCGGTGGAATTTCCCACCGAGACTCTGACTTTGGGTGAGAGTTTCTCCTTCTTCCCTCTATGACATGTGGGTCCCACCCCGGGTTATAACCTCTGGAATTTACTCCTAATCACTGTAGTAAACAGTGATCCCCATACTACCCCTGGCAATTCAAATTATTCACCCACGAGCCATTTGAATTGATCAAAGTTCAAATGAGGTTTGGTTTGAATGAATTTCAGCACAAGTTCAGTTTGAAATTCAAATAAAATTGGAATTTCTCCCACTTAGCTCATGTCAAGATCAACTCCAAATGGAGTGAAAGTTGGTGTGTGAGCTCACAAAAATGTGCTAAGTAAGAATATGCCTCCCACTTTTAAATTCATGGGATAAAAATAGTTTGAATTTGAATATGGTTTCAAACTGCCCTCTTCCTAATTATACCCAAAATGACCTCAAAAAGTTTTTGAATTTGGGTGAAACTTGGCGTGGACATCCTTAGCAAAATGTAGGAGTTTTCATATGTCCATCCTCCTTATATCACATGTGTGAAATACCACTTTGGCAATGTGTGAGTTTGTTCTCTAATGAGCATGTTGATAATCGTTACTTGCTCTTCAATTGTGTTCATCATTCTTCCTCAAATGAGGTGTGTGATGTGGTGATGAACACTGCAAATGTGTGTCAAAAACTGAGGCCCTTACACTTCCCTCAACCTACACCTATAAATCGGTGTGCTATGCCTCGACGCCCGGAGGTTTAGGCTACATCGGTTTATCGGGGCCCATATATCCGATATGCCTTCGGTACGTTCAATACTTGTTCAGCAGGGCCGCACAAGGATCGGTCCTCAATCGATATGGGCAGGGCCGCGCACACAAGACTTTCCCTTGCTGCGCCCTAGCCCCTGCCTAGTCTCATTTTCATTACTAAAGTGATCTCACATCACTCAACCGAACCCGTGTGTCCCAATGCCTATCTCGTGATTAGATTCCAACTACTCGACTTCTACCGAAGTCCTATGAATCATTAAGCGTAGCCTGTCTACTCGAGGTCTTAGACACTACCCTCACTCTTAGGGAAAAGTTCTGGTTATGCAAGTGGGGTTCCATCCATCCTATACCTAATGCACAATCATACTTCATATGACACATGTAAACAAAGTAAAACATATAAACAGGTTAATGCAAACTGGGGCTTGCCTTGTTGCTGCTGGTCAGGGGTTAGTTCCTCTTCCGGAAGTAGGAAGTCCAGCACTTCCGGAGTCTCTTCTTCAATGGCTACACGTTAATGAAACACTATATGTTAATTTAAATGCAATGTGAGTCTAGGGTAATACTTCTGCTATTAGTTCTAATAACCAGTCTCTAACAACTGGAACTCTGTTTAAGAATTTAAAGATAAACTGGGTGTTGGTGGTTTGGCTTAGACTTAATCACATGGTTGAGTGCTAAGTGGTTTTCCCCCTTTTCCATATTAATCCCTCAAGTGGTTAAACAGGACAGGGGTGATCCAGAGCTCCAATGGAGCTGAGAATTTTTGTGTGAGTTCCTTGTCACAAGAAAACTTTCTGGACCAAACAATATCACTTTTCATGGAGTGGTTTGCTCAGAATAATTCTGGACCAACTTAGTGAACTACAATTTTAATTATAGCTCATAGAGTTTGCATGAATTTTCCTAGCATTTTTGGAGCTAAGATTTGCCCAGAACTGAATTTCCAAGTTTTGGAAATTCTCTGAAAATGTTTCTGTATTCAAATGAACACAGCACCTTCAAATTTGAATTGCTCTGACCACATCAACTCCAAATGGTCTGAAACTTTTACAGGGGTTCACTAATGTCCTAAAGAACAATCTGGCAAAATTTGGGGATTTTTGGATGAACCAAACTCCCTCTAAAATTCTTTTGCTGAAAAGATTTAAAGAATTTTCGAGAATTAAATAATAGGTTTCATACAAATTGGGTTTCAGATTTGGATTGTACTCAATTAGAGGAATCCAACAAAATTTGTTTCATAATTTTTGGATTCTCCTACCACAAGTTGTGGTCCTCCAAAGTTTGAACTACAAACTGGACATTTCAAAATGTTTAAATGTCTGCCAGTGGGTCCCACCCGGCAGTCTTCTCCTTCCTCGCGCCAAACAGGGGTCCGCGGCGGCGCACTCCGGCGAGCGTCGCCGGAACTGCTTTCCCGGCCGTCTCCCGATCTCAGACTCGCCGCCCCGCCCTAACTCACGACGCTGAACTCGTCCGTGGTGTCGCCGGCGGCCGTAGCTCACCGGAACAGGGCTCCCGACGGTGACAACAGCGGTTAGGGTTCCGGCGTGGTCGGGAATGCGTTACAACGCATCCAAATGATCGGCAAACGGTCGGAGAGCACCGCGGGAGCTCGGGGGTGACGGAAATGACCACCAAACCCCATGAAACGGTCGGCAACCTAGAGCTCCACGGTGAACTGAGCTATTATTCTATGGCGGCCCAAAAACAACCCAAACCCGGCCATTTCTGGGTCATTTCCCTTGATTCTTGGTCGAGGGCCGCTAGGGAGTGAGGAAGGTGTGTGTAGTCTCACCCGAGCTGGGTCGGCCGGTGCAGCTAGAATTTTGGGTTAGACCGACCCCTACCCGGTTGCACTAGTTCTCGGGATTCTTAGGAATTCTCAGTGCACGGTCTATCAATGGCTAGGCGGGTTGCAGCTACACGATCTGGAAACAAAGACGCACCTTTTCCGTGTAGAAGTCCGGCGGTGAAACTGACCGTGGCGTGCTGTCCACGGGGAGCAATCCTCAGCTTTCCGCCGGTGCTCTGTTCCTCGGCGCCCGTTGCCGAATTGCACGCGCCACAGGCTAGGAGCTTCGGGGTTGTGGGGCTGACGTGGTAGAGCATGCACGGGCGCTGCTTTTCGGTGCTGCTGGCACGAGCAACCGAGGCTCGGTTGGTGCCGGCGATCTGGAAAAGAGAGCGCGGGGGTGAGCTCCGGTTCTGTGCGGGGGTATGGGAAACAATGAGCGTGCGATCAATGAAGAAGGCGACGTGCTGCTGTTTGCTCCCGGGGTAAAGATCAGGCCGAGGCGGCGGAGCCGGCAAGCTGGTCGCCAGCGCGCAAGGAGGGGGGGCGAGGTGGCCGCTCGGTTGGCTCTGTGTCGAGCGCTGCCGAGGCCCGGTAAACCGAGTTCGCTCGGTCTTGACTTAGGCCCGAAGGCTAGCTGACTGGTGGGCCCTCTTCTCCCCCCTAATCTTCTCTGTTGTGCAAATATCCCATCTACTCAGACTTGAAAAGGGAAGTTACCCACCAATTCAGAGGAAGAATTTGAATTCATCAACTTCAAACTGGTTTGGCCACATTCCTTTCATATTTGAATTTGAAACTTCAAATTCAGTTTGAATTGTTACAAATTTGGCTCCCGACAAGATGAAGTCCAATGGGACTGAAAATTGGTGGGGTCACTCAGGAAAATATGCTGAGTTTCAATAAGAAGCTAACTTTTGAATTTGAGTGATGAAAGTTGCTACAATTTGAATTTACATTCGAATTGGCCTCTTTTTCAAATACCTCCAAAAGTGCCTCAAAAAGTGTTGGATTTCTATGAAACTTGGACTGAACCTTCCCAAGACTTTTTAAGTTCTAGGGGTGAGCTCAACCTCTCATGTTCATGTGTCCAAATCCCACTTTGTGAAAATGAAGGCTTTCCCCTCTAATTACACTTTTGATGGAGGTTACTTGCTCTTCACAATATTTCCTAAGATATCCACAATAAAAACTGTGGTGTTGTGAGGTGAAGAAAAGTTTTTGCATGTCCCTTTTCTTGGGCTTTTACATACCTCCCCCCTTAAAAGAATCTCGTCCCGAGATTACAAAAGAAGAGATAGCAATGTAGTAGGGACTTACCCGTGTTGAGAATCCATGAACTCCGGGTAATTTGAGCGAAGGAACTCCTCGCTCTCCCACGTCGCTTCCTCAGCGGTGTGGTTGCTCCAGAGGATCTTGTAGAACCACAACGTTCTGCTACGCGTGGTTCGGGCTTTCTCATCAAGGATTCCCAGCGGATACTCATCATATGTTAAATCCGGTTTCAGCTCGCCGATGTCTTCGGTAGGAACAGCAGCTGTATGCTTCAAACATTTTCGCAGTTGCGAAACATGGAAAACATCATGGACACCAGCCAGGGATGCCGGTAGCTCCAATCTATACGCTGCTGGTCCACACTTCTCGGTGATAGCGTAGGGTCCAATAAAACGGGGAGCGAGCTTCCCCTTCACACCGAACCGGTGCACGCCCTTCATCGGAGACACGCGGAGGTACACGTGTTCCCCAACGTCAAAGTGCAACGGTCTACGCCTCTTATCAGCGTAGCTCTTTTGTCGGGATTGAGTGGCCTTCAAGTTAGCTTGAATCACCCGAACGCGCTCTTCGGCGTCGTTCACCACATCAACCCCGAATGTGACCCTTTCACTGGACTCGCACCAATTTAATGGGGTGCGGCATTTGCGACCGTAGAGAGCTTCGTAGGGTGCCATCTTGATACTCGCCTGATAGCCGTTGTTGTACGAGAATTCCGCCAATGGTAGGTGATCATCCCAGTTCCTACCATGGTGGATGGCACATGCTCTCAACATGTCTTCCAGAACTTGATTCACCCTCTCTGTCTGGCCATCTGTCTGAGGGTGATAGGCGGAGCTCCTGATCAACTTAGTACCCAATGCAGCGTGTAGCTGCTCCCAAAAGAGAGATACAAATAATGCACCTCGATCTTAGACAATGGTCTTGGGTACCCCGTATAGGCATAGAATCTTCGCTATGTATAGCTCCGCATATTTGACGGCATTGTAACATGTATTCACCGGGATGAAATGAGCCGTCTTGGTTAACCGATCGACGATTACCCATATGGAATCATGCTTGTTGGATGTTAGGGGTAATCCCACAATGAAATCCATGCTCACCTCTTCCCATTTCCACGTCGGGATCTTCAGGGGTTGCAACAGCCCTGACTTCTTCATGTGATCAGCTTTCACTCGTCTACACGTATCGCACTCGGATACGTACTTAGCTACCTCCCGCTTCATCCGTGTCCACCAAAATTTCTTTTTCAAATCTTGGTACATTTTGTTGCTGCCCGGATGAATGGAGTATTTAGATAAGTGAGCTTCATCGAGGATCTTTTTCCTCAAATCCATATCTCGGGGTACGACTATGCGGTCATTAAACCATAGCGTCCCCTCTTCATCTTTCCGGAAACATTTGATCTCTCCATTGTTTATCCGTCTCCAGAAATGTGCCATGCCTTTATCCGTCTTCTGAGCTGCAATGATGTCCTCCCTAATAGTAGGGATGAGGGCAAGGTTGTACAGCGATCCATAAGGAACCAAGTATAAACTTGGCTCTTCCTCCTCCACCGGTGTAATGGTGAGGTGATGTACATGCGATTTCCGACTCAGCGCGTCGGCAACCACATTCGCCTTGCCAGGGTGGTAGTGAATCTCAATTTCATAGTCCTTGATTAATTCTAACCACCTCCGTTGCCTCATGTTCAGCTCCTTCTGGGTGAAAATGTATTTCAAGCTCTTGTGGTCGGTGTAGAGATGCACCAAATTCCCCAGGAGATAGTGCATCCACATTTTCAGCGCCAAAACCACTGCAGCAAGCTCAAGGTCATGAGTGGGATAATGCTTCTCATGGTTCCGAAGTTGGCGTGAGCCATATGCGACCACACGTCCTTCCTGCATCAACACGCAGCCAAGCCCAATACCGGACGCGTCACAATACACGTCAAAGGGCTTTGTTGTATCCGGCTGAGCTAAGACCGGGGCTGTGGTGAGATGCTTCACCAATGCTTGGAACGCTCCTTCACACGCCGTGTTCCAAACATACTTCGTCCCCTTCTTCAGCAATTCTGTCATCGGCTTAGCGAGCTTGGAGAAACTTGGAATGAACCTCCGGTAGTATCCCGCTAACCCGAGGAAGCTTCTGACTTCATGGACTGAAGTGGGAGCTTTCCATTTCAGCACTTGCTCTATTTTGCTTGGGTCAACCGCAATGCCTTCAGCTGAGATGATATGTCCCAAGAATGGCACTTGGCTGATCCAAAACTCGCATTTACTGAACTTGGCGTAGAGCTTGTGGTCTCGCAATCGTTGAAGAACGATCCGCAAGTGTTCAGCATGTTGGGCTTCTGTCTTGGAGTAAACCAAGATATCATCGATGAACACTACCACGAACTTGTCCAGCTCCGGCATGAACACTGAGTTCATGAGATACATGAAATGGGCTGGAGCGTTTGTGAGACCAAAGGACATGACAAGATATTCATATAATCCATATCTCGTCGAGAAGGCCGTCTTCGGGATATCCTCCGCCCGGATCTTAATCTGGTGATATCCAGAGCGAAGGTCCATCTTGGAGAATACACTTGTACCCACAAGTTGATCAAACAATATGTCGATGTGGGGCAGTGGGTACTTATTCTTGATGGTGACGGCGTTGAGCGGCCGGTAGTCCAAACACAGCCTCAGGGTTTCATCCTTCTTCCCCACAAACAGCGCCGAGCATCCCCAAGGCGAGGAACTCGGCCTAATGAAACCCTTGCTCATCAGATCATTGAGCTATTCTTTCAGTTCCGCCAGCTCATTTGGAGCCATCTTGTATGGTCTCCGTGATATGGGCGTAGTCCCGGGTGCAAGTTCAATCTTGAACTCGACATCCCGCTCAGGTGGCATGCCCGGAAGATCATCCGGGAACACGTCGGGATACTCCCGGACTACGGGGATGTCTTCTAACTTGAGAGCTTCAGCATTATTAACTGCTAAAACCTCCCGGACTGGCGTGTCTAACACCATGGAATGCGGACGGTGGAATGGAGAATTTAAGTGAACCGTCCGTTTCCGAGTCTCTAGGACAGCGCCATGGTATTGTGGCCATGACATCCCTAAGATTTCATCAATCTTTTGCCCCATAAGGATTATCAAGGTGGTGGGATATAGTTTCCCACCTAAGCACAGAGGTGCCTTTGGAATCATCATATTAGCTGAAATCTTCCCTCCCGGTGAGCAAATCATATAAGTGCAGTTGGTTGGGAAGACTTGCATTTGATGCTTAGCCACATAGGATGCACTTATAAAGCTGTGGGTTGCACCAGAATCAAACAATATGACGATGGCTTGATTGTTGAGAGTAAACGTACCCGCCAGCATGTTATCTCCCTCTGGGGCGTCCTCATTGTCGAGGTTGCGGACACCCCCAGTCCGCTGACCAACTTTCTTCACCGGAGGTCGGCCTCGAGCACCGCCCTGGAACTGGGCTTGCCCGCTGCTCTGCTGCCCCTGGGGACAGTCCTTCGCGAAGTGGCCCTCCTGGCCACATGTGAAGCAAATAAAATGGTGCGGTCCCCCGCTGATCGGTGGACAGAATCCCGGGGTGCGTTGTGGCGGTGGAAACGCCTGGGGTACCGTCTGCTGCTTCTGCTGTCTTGGTGGTGGCATCGGCGGACGGAACGGAGGTGACTGAAAAGGACGGCCCCCGAACCGTTGAGGTCGCGCCGGTGGATGCCACTGCTGCCCGGATGGTGTCCGATACACCATACGGTACTTCTGGGGCGCGCTACCACCGCTGCTAGGTGGAGTGCTATGCTTCCTCTGCTCAGCTGCCAACTCCCGCTGAGCATCCTCTTGCATAATCGCGGCATTGACTAGGTCGTTGAAAGTGCCGCGATTCCACTGAACGAGATGGGTCTTTATTTCGGGGTGTAACCCCCGATAGAAGTGCTCTCGCTTCTTCTCTCCTCAGTGGATATATAGTCTGACACGTATTGCGCCAGATGGTTGAAGGCACGGGAGTAGTCATGGGCACTCCTCCTGCCCTGCTTCAGCTACAAGAATTCTTGGAACTTCCTCTTCATGATCCCGGGAGGAATGTGATAGGCGCGGAACGCCTCCGGAACTCTTGCCATTCCACGGCATGGCCAGCCGGACGTGAGGCGACATAATTCGCCCACCACGCACCAGCGGCACCGTGGAGTTGCTGCGCTGCGAACATAGTCTTCTGCCGCTCCGTACATTGGAGCAGCCCGAACATGGACTCGATGGTCCGCAGCAAGTTGTCCGCCTCCAGTGGTTCTTCGGCTTCGGTGAACACTGGAGGGTGCGTACTCATGAAATCCGAGTACGAAACTTCTCGGGGCTCACGAGGCCCTCTATCTTGACGTCCCCCCGCCTGGGACGTATTCTGCACGATCGTGCGGAGCAGGTCGGTCTGCTCCTCACGACCACCCACCAGTGCCGCTATCACATCCGCTAGAGTAAGCAGAGGCTGCGGTGGTGGCTGCTGCTGCGGGGTGCTGTCGTAGGCCGGTGGCTGGGAGTCATCCCTCCCCCTTGGCTAGAGCCACCAACCTCGTGCGTGGTCCTGATGTGAACCATCTGCAACCATATGACAATAACATCAGTCCCGCAACATATTGTGTGCAGTCCAATAAAAATAGGCGTAAAACATAATGACAATAAGAATATGCAATACATCTCGTATGTAGATAGTGTAATAATTTTGCACAAGCTACACCATTACCAGACCAAACACAAGCTAGTTAAATCCAACTTGATGAAACCCCTCTTTGGAAGCTCACCATAACTAGGTTTGGTCACTACGAGACATTACTATCGCTTTGTCATCACGTATAGCACCCTTAGTGTACAACACCCTCTCCAATGAGTTCAACTGTCATTCTTCTGTCAGAATGACCAGTTTCTACCTATTCCAAATTTTTATCTGGTTCTGGGCAGTTTCATGACCCAAGTTGAATACCAAAGTTAAAGTTAACTTCAGTATCTTTCCAACGAGTATTCATTTGCCCCCAGATCAGCTTTGGTTAAAAGTTTATGCTAATTCAAAGTCAGCAGAGTTTCTGGAAGAATTTTCACAGCACCTCCCTTGGGAGTTGCTGTTTTCAATTTGAGTTTCCACCGAAATTTGTGCCAAAATTTCATAAACTTTGAATTGCAAAACTGTAACACATATTATACTCTTTCTAAAGATGTATCATATGAAATTTTGTGATTTTTTCTACTGGGAGTTATCATTGAAAAACAGAACAGTCCAGAGAATGTTTCACTCTGTCCTGGTTCTGGACAGTTTAAATTTCTCTGGGAATTAAACCATCTTAAGGTGTGTTTCAGCTCTGGAAGTCTACAACAAAGTTCTAGAGTACATAAATACCTTTCCAGAACTATATAGCACACCTCCCTGGGCTAAAAGACCTGTGAGTTATGCCCTGTTGAAGTTCAGCAACTTGCTGCCCCAAAACAGAGCACTCTGTTTTTCATCCCTTTGGCTATCCTGCTCCACTATCCCATTCTTATACCCAACCAGGGTCCTAAATGTTGAACCTATAGATTTTAATTCCTTGTTATCATTATTTTTCATGCATATGCCTATCATATCTCGGTACTACGTTCCTCACAAAAGAAAATCCTAACCGGATTATACCGGCATATACGTCTCAAGTGTGGCACTAAACGGTCTCTCGCACACGTTTGCTATACGGATACATACGTGGTTAGTACCTGCAGAAGACCACACAATAATGGTGCACTCAATGGTTGGTTTCATTTCAGGCAGGATCATATTTAAAAGTAAATACAAACGCCCGTATCATTGCCATATGGCCGTCCTTGAGCTAAGTCACGTCTCAAGGCACGTGATCGTGTTTCAACACCACACAACGGTGAACCCGAGTATGTCATGAACGGGTCGTCACGGTTGGGAATGTTATCAGCCCAACAGATACCATCTACTGCCCTGCAGGGCACGCCGATGGCAAGCGCTGTGTATGTCCCCCTGGACTATTTCCAGACGAACACACTCTCGCGTTACTGACCACGTGATGGGGTCTCCACCTACTTGCCTAATGCACGCTAGGGATCAGCGTTTCATATGAACTCAGGAACATGAAGAGTCCAAGAGTTTCATATTGACGTCTCACACCAAGCTGTGAGACCCATCCCTGAACCACGTTCCTCGTCAGGAAGAGCTAACCGAAATTGAACCGCTTTCGGTGGCGTTCCTTACCATACTTACCAGAGCGTAGGTGCGTCGTTACAATAATTGAAATTCAGAATTATAACACATAGGTTAGTCTTTGCCACTTTAAGTAACTATGCTAGTATAGTCCTTACTTGGGCAACTACCGAATCCTCACCGTATACCTAAGTTTTTCCCATAATGCAGTCCTTAAGTACTGTGCTATCCCCACTGCAGCTCTGATATGAGGCTGTGGCGAACCAGAATCCGCTCATCCAGGATCGCAGAGGGTGGTGCCACGCGATGCGACACCCGACAGCACATGTCATAAGAACACATTATATTACATGGGAAAACAAACTGAATGTACAAAATAGTACACTTCTCAGTTACAAACTAGGGTCTTTATTACACAGCGGAAGTTTCTTTTGTACAACTCACGCCCGCCTATCTAGCAAAAGTCGGTTGCCCAGCCTTAGGGCAACCCACACTAGCTGCACGTCTCAGCTCAGTGCGGCGTGTACGGCTCCCACTCAGCCGTGGTCCCCGACGGAGGGTAAACCTCGCCGGTGGACTCGTACTCCGAGTCCGTGGGTGGCTCCTCACCTGAAAAACACTTAAGCAGCAACCGTGAGCACGGAGGCTCAATAAGGCTTAACCGACTCACCTAAGCATGAAACTCTACATGAGGTGTACAATGACATAGGATAGCAATGTTGCAGCAAATGGACACGCCTACAAGTTCATCCTTAGTTCATCTTATAGCAACAAGTTAACGGTTCATGAAGCTGAACTTTAGTGAGCAATATTTGGTGGCACACATGTAGCAATACAATTATATCATAACAGTAATATTGAATCATAACATTTCATTCCTTAGTCTATGTTACGACGCAGTGAACAAGCGGTACTCGTCACCGTGAGGGACAGCGAATCGACTCGATATACACCTGCAGGGAAACCCAAAGAGCACGTCATGTACGCCCACCCGTGGAGCTGCACAGCACGCTCACTCGATGTCGTACGGGACAACCTTTCACCCAACAGCCCAAACATCGAACCGGTCGCACTGAAACGAGCAGGAGGTTCCCCACACAGAGCATCTCTCTATGCCCGTTGGCAGATTTCCACCTTGCTGCCCTCAACCTACACCTATAAATCGGTGTGCTATGCCTCGACGCCCGAAGGTTTAGGCTACATCGGTTTATCGGGGCCCATATATCCGATATGACTTTGGTATGTTCAATACTTGTTCAGCAGGGCCACACACGGATCGGTCCTCAATCGACACGGGCAGGGCCGTGCACGCAGGACTTTCCCTTGCTGCGCCCTAGCCCCTGCCTAATCTCATTTTCATTACTAAAGTGATCTCACATCACTCAACCGAACCCGTGTGTCCCAATGCCTATCTCGCGAGTAGATTCCAACTACTCGACTTGTACCGAAGTCCTATGAATCATTAAGCGTAGCCTGTCTACTCGAGGTCTTAGACACTACCCTCACTCTTAGGGAAAAGTTCTGGTTATGCAAGTGGGGTTCCATCCATCCTATACCTAATGCACAATCATACTTCATATGACACATGTAAACAAAGTAAAACTTATAAACAGGTTAATGAAAACCGGGGCTTGCCTTGTTGCTGCTGGTCGGGGGTTAGTTCCTCTTCCGGAAGTAGGAAGTCCAGCACTTCCGGAGTCTCTTCTTCAATGGCTACACGTTAATGAAACACTATATGTTAATTTAAATGCAATGTGAGTCTAAGGTAATACTTCTGCTATTAGTTCTAATAACCAGTCTCTAACAACTGGAACTCTGTTTAAGAATTTAAAGATGAACTGGGTGTTGGTGGTTTGGCTTAGACTTAATCACATGGTTGAGTGCTAAGTGGTTTTTCCCCTTTTCCATATTAATCCCTCAAGTGGTTAAACAGGACAGGGGTGATCCAGAGCTCCAATGGAGCTGAGAATTTTTGTGTGAGTTCCTTGTCACAAGAAAACGTTCTGGACCAAACACTAGCACTTTTCATGGAGTGGTTTGCTCAGAATAATTCTCTTAGCAAATAAGCAAAGAAGAATTAATTCTGAGGTAATACCCATGTTCATGCCCAACTTAGTGAACTACAATTTTAAATATAGCTCATAGAGTTTGCATGAATTTTCCTAGCATTTTTGGAGCTAAGATTTGCCCAGAACTGAATTTCCAGGTTTTGGAAATTCTCTGAAAATGTTTCTGTATTCAAATGAATACAGCACCTTCAAATTTGAATTTCTCTGACCAAATCAACTCCAAATGGTCTGAACATTTACAGGGGTTCACTAATGTCCTAAAGAACATTCTGGCAAAATTTGGGGGTTTTTGGATGAACCAAACTCCCTCTAAAATTCTTTTGCTAAAAAGCTTTAAAGAATTTTCCAGAATTAAATAATAGGTTTCATACAAATTGGGTTTCAGATTTGGATTGTACTCAATTAGAGGAATCCAACAAAATTTGTTTCATAATTTTTGGATTCTCCTACCCCATGTTGTGGTCCTCCAAAGTTTGAACTACAAACTGGACATTTCAAAATGTTTAAATGTCTGCCAGTGTGTCCCACCCGGCAGTCTTCTCGTTCCTCGCGCCAAACAGGGGTCTGCGGCGGCGCACTCCGGCGAGCGTCGCCGGAACTGCTTTTCCGGCCGTCTACCGATCTCAGACTCGCCGCCCCGCCCTAACTCACGACGCTGAACTCGTCGGTGGTGTCGCCGGTGGCCGTAGCTCACCGGAACAGGGCTCCCGACCGTGACAGCGGCGGTTAGGGTTCCGGCGTGGTCGGGAATGCGTTACAATGCATCCAAATGATCAGCAAAGGGTCGGAGAGCACCGCGGGAGCTCGGGGGTGACGGAAATGACCGCCAAACCCCATGAAACGGTCGGCAACCTAGAGCTCCACGGTGAACCGAGCTATTATTCTATGGCGGCCCGAAAAACAACCCAAAACCGGCCATTTCTGGGTCATTTCCCTTGATTCTTGGTCGAGGAGGGCCGCTAGGGAGTGAGGAAGGTGTGTGTAGTCTCACGCGAGCTGGGTCAGCCGGTGCGGCTAGAATTTTGGGTTAGACCGACCCCTACCCGGTTGCACTAGTTCTCGGGATTCTTAGGAATTCTCAGTGCACGGTCTATCAATGGCTAGGCGGGTTGAAGCTACACGATCTGGAGACTAAGACACACCTTTTCCGTGTAGAAGTCCGGCGGTGAAACTGACCGTGGCGTGCTGTCCACGGGGAGCAATCCTCAGCTTTCCGCCGGTGCTCTGTTCCTCGGCGCCCGTTGCCGAATTGCACGCGCCACAGGATAGGAGCTTCGGGGTTGTGGGGCTGACGTGGTAGAGCATGCACGGGCGCTGCTTTTCGGTGCTGCTGGCACGAACAACCGAGGCTCGGTTGGTGCCAGCGATCGGGAAAAGCGAGCGCGGGGGTGAGCTCCGGTTCTGTGCGGGGGTGAGGGAAACAGCGAGCGTGCGATCAATGAAGAAGGCGACGTGCTGCTGTTTGCTCCCGGGGTAAAGATCGGGCCGAGGCGGTGGAGCCGGCAAGCTGGTCGCCGGCGTGCAAGGAGGGGGGGACGAGGTGGCCGCTCGGTTGGCTCGGTGTCGAGCGCTGCCGAGGCCCGGTAAACTGAGTTCGCTCGGTGTTGACTTAGGCCCGAATGCTAGCTGACTGGTGGGCCCTCTTCTCCCCCCTAATCTTCTCTGTTGTGCAAATATCCCATCTAATCAGACTTGAAAAGGGAACTTAGCCACCAATTCAGAGGAAGAATTTGAATTCATCAACTTCAAACTGGTTTGGCCACATTCCCTTCATATTTGAATTTGAAACTTCAAATTCAGTTTGAATTGTTACAAATTCGGCTCCCGACAAGATGAAGTCCAATGGGACTGAAAATTGGTGGGGTCACTCAGGAAAATATGCTGAGTTTGAATATGAAGCTAACTTTTGAATTTGAGTGATGAAAGTTGCTACAATTTGAATTTACATTCAAATTGGCCTCTTTTTCAAATACCTCCAAAAGTTCCTCAAAAAGTGTTGTATTTCTATGAAACTTGGACTGAACCTTCCCAAGACTTTTTAAGTTCTAGGGGTGAGCTCAACCTCTCATGTTCATGTGTCCAAATCCCACTTTGTGAAAATGAAGGCTTTCCCCTCTAATCACACTTTTGATGGAGGTTACTTGCTCTTCACAATATTTCCTAAGATATCCACAATAAAAACTGTGGTGTTGTGAGGTGAAGAAAAGTTTTTGCAAGTCCCTTTTCTTGGGCTTTTACAGATCGCCGGCTAGCCCAGCTCGTGTGTGCAAGATTTGACAAGCTACAGAGGATTAGAGAGCGAGAATTTTGGTGGCAATTACCGGATGCTCAGTTTGAGGTTGCCGGGACAAAATCTCCAAATTGGCCGCCGATTCTCCACGGTTTGCTCCAGGCTTTGAAGGAGAGCAGCACCATGATGGCGCGCTCCCGTGGCCGGGCTTGCTCGGACGTGACAACCCTTGTGGAAGGCTGCCCGTGTGCGCCCAGTCGTCGGCTGGCTGTGGGTCACCGCGGATGAGGCGTTTAAAGCTCGAAACACACCCCGGATGGCTAGCTCTCGTGCTCGGAAGGTGCGGAACGATGGCACAGCGTCGTTGTGCAGCTCGGGGAGGCGCTGTGGCACGGTTTAGCCGGCTCCCGATGGCTTTCCAGAGGGGGCGGTGAGCTCGGTTTCGTTTTCTGGATAACACGCGCGTGAGGTGGAGAAACATCCGTGGTCGCCTTGGCTACGCGGGAAGAATCACGTGGAGAGGCGCCGCCGACTCCCGGGCTGCCAGCGGCCCGGACGAAGAGCAGGAGGTGGAGCTTTGGGGCGTGGAGCAGCCGCTCGGTGTCGCCCCGGGGTTAAACTTTGGTGGAGTGAGGAACAGAGAGAAAAACTTAAGTGTTAAGTCTATTCATCCCCATGACATGTGTGCTCCACTAGTCAGTACCTCTTCTCCTCAAAAGATCTCCAAAGTTTGGCAATTATCTATCCCAAATGTTTGAAAGTTGGAAACTGAGCTCATTTGAATAGTTTGAACAATTTCCATTCAAATTCAAATGTTTATTTGAATCCCTTGCACATTTAACTCCATTTGGAAAAATGGGCAGCAACTTTTTCAAAAATTAATGAAACTTTGCCTACCCACTAATTTGGACCTAAGGAATCCAAATATGCAATTTGATTCTCGTGTTAGCTGCGGCAAACAAGGTTTTTGAACACAACAGTTTTGAATCCCCATTGTCCTCCCTCATTTAAATTTGGTTTGATCCTTTAGTTCCAAATCTGATTTTTAAACCCTTCCTTTGCACTTGAGTTCTTCACTTCTGTGCTTTTAATCCACATGAGGTCCATCCATGCAGTAACCCTAAGTTTGTTTAGAAGAATCTCACATATGTTATCATATGTGGAAAAAGTTTCAACTAAGCCCCTTTTTCATACACATGAGTCCAACATTTGTGCAAACTCATGTTTCTTTGTATTCACATTTTTGGGACCTTTACATTTACGCTCCGGCGGCCTGAACCACATAAAAAAACCCTTGTGTTCATCTCCTTCCTTCATCCATTCCGGCGAGACCCACGAAAGGGGACTAGCCCCTCCGAAAAAGAACCTCCGTGGGCTGCCCAGAGCAGGCCCGGGGGAAGTGTCGACCGCAGACACTTCGACAAAGGGTGGTTTAACCAAAACTAGTAAACTCCTATAAATGGGTTTCCCATCGTGTTTGACTAAGAACACACACCTTTTCGCAAACAAAACAGTTTTCCAAAACATAGGATCAATATGGTCAAGGGGCACTTGCCTTGTTCTTGCGGTTCCGGTTGCTCTTGGATCTCGAAACCTTGCTGTTGCAGCTCGTCTCCCTGAGCTTGTCCTTCTATACGCGATCACGCACATACAAGATTCATAACAATCAATACCATGCACAAACTCTAATCAAGATGCTGACACGACCCCATGGTCTTGTCGAGCCAGGATCACGCTGAGGGGTGCTGCGTTGCATAGCACCGGATAACACACATCAAAGGTACAAAGAGGAAGCAAAACTTTTATTACATAAAGTGGTTTATGAACATTTTTACAACAAAATATGTTCAGTATACACTCACCGGCGTAGACTACGCATCAAGTTCACGTTCAGCCCATGAACGTGTCCTTGCTAGCACACACGCACACTAACATGGCGGCGTGCACGACTCCCACTCGACGGGGTTCCCCTCTTGGGGTTTCGTCTCCTCCTCGGGAGTCCCTTCCTCATAGAACCCTGCAAAAGCTTCAAACACAAGCAGTGAGCACGAAGGCTCAGCAAGACTTACCCGTCTCTCCTAAACATGAAACTGCTACATGGAGGGTGATGGGTTACATGAGGCAAAATAAGTTGCAAGGACTCGCCTAATTAGTGGAACCTTACTTTCAAGTTTTAGCAGCAGGTTGTGGAGAACCTTACGCTAAGGCACATGAGAGAGCTGCAATCAAACAAGAAACACATTTTTCTCATGTACTTTGACCAAAGTTGAAAAGAACTTTAGTTAGCTCTAAACTACAACAACTCATTAACAATCAAAGTCCATCTTTCAATCAGCAACATTTTAACATGTAACTAGCCTGTTCTTTCTACGTCACGGTACAGTGAACAAGTAGTACTCACTGACCGCGAGGGACGGTGATTATAATCGATTTACACCTGCAGGATTACCCGAACAACCCGTCACGTACGCCCATACTCGATGTTGCCTACAACAACCATCACGGACATCGTACGCAACTACCTTCCACCCGTTAGCCAAATGTTGAACCAGTCCAATCGTCCTGAGCAAGAGGTCTCTGCACGCGCATCTCCGTGCCGCCAGCCGATTTACACCTCGAGCTCTCAACCTACCCTCTGAACGACCAGCTATGCCTCAACACCCAGCTACCAGAGTTACATCGGTTTCTCGGTTCCCATATAGCCGGTAGGTATTCGGTACTGTTCTGGCTTATTCAACAGGCCTGCACACGGCTCGGTCCTCAATCAACACAAGCGGAGCTATAGCACACAGGCCCCAAAGTCCTGCTGCCCTTATGTTCCGCTTGGTCTCATTTTCTCGCCATGTGTTTCATGTGCTATTTCTACCCGAGGCGAGTGCCTCTAGCCTATGCTCGCTAGTAGTTCCAACTACTCGACTTGTACCGAGCCCTACCCTAACTTAGCTTTGCAGTAGCTAACGGGGTTTGCAATCCTAAACCCAACCCATGGTTTTCTTGGCTATGCAATTGGGTTTTCAAACAAGACTCTAATGCAAGGAATACTAGTATTCAAGTATGTGCTCAAAACAATAAAAATTTGTAAAAAGGTTAATGCAAAACGGAGCTTGCCTTGCTGCTCTTGGTCGTAGGCTAGCTGCTCCTCCGGAGTAACAAAGTCTAGGACTTCAGGTTCCTCCTCGACCTTAGCGACTACATGATATAAGAGGTACTTGTACTAATTAAATGCATTTGAATTGAGTTTTAAACTTGTGAACCTTCTAAGTCTCTCTAGACAGACCCAAAGACTGTGAAACTTTTACTGTGGCTTGGTTACAACCTAAACAGAGACTTGATCAAGTTTTAGTTGCAGCAAAGCTCATTTGAGCCCTCCACAATTAATTATGTCCTTGACATTAATTGGAACTCTTAGGGTGTTCTAGGGATTTTCATGGAACAAGCCATGACTTTCTGAAAAATAGATTTTCAGAGGGTTCTAATGGAGTTGGTCTCACTTAATTTGAAGGTTCCCAGCTAAAGATATGAGCTAAACAATTTCAGAGGAAATTCTGAAAATGTTTCTGAACATTTTCTATTTTCTCTGGAACAGTTTCACTAACCACACCATTAGGTGGATCAAATGAGCTCAAATGGACCTGAAATTTTTATGGTAGTTCAGGGATATTTTGGTGAACATTCCAGCAAAATTTCAGAATTTTCCTCCAAGGGATTCTCCAGTTAATATTCCACACAGTTTAAATTTTGAGGAATTAATTCTGAAGAATTAAGGATTTTCATGAAGTGAAACTTGATTTGCTGGAAAGTGCTCAGAGAGGGAATCCAACAGAAATTGGTTCACTTGATTTGGAGCTTCCTAGCCAAAGTTATGAGGATTTGAAGATTGAACTAAAACTGAAATTCGGGGAAAAGTTTAAACTCCTGCCCGTGGGCCACGGGGACACGTGTTGTGTGCTGAGGCGTCGGCACACCGGGGTCTACGGTGTCCTTTGTGCGCCAGAACACTGGATCCGAGCCGCAGCCCGATCCCGTTTCAAAATATGAGCCTTTGACGACCGGGGTCCACCTCCTTCGTCTACCTCCCGCCGCCCGCGCTCTGCCGCCGGGGTACCTCACTGGAGAGCTCGCCGGCAGCTTCTGTGGAGCTCCAAGCTTCATGATTCCGGCCGCCCCTGCCTATTTTCACTTGGGGAACACGATTCCGGGCTCGGCTCGTCATGAAAATGGCCTGTACATGGTCGGCGACGAGCTGCAGCCTTGGGAGAACTTCGGCCGTGTTGCCCGTCCTCCCTAGCACCTCACCTGATTGAGCTACGGGTCGTCGAGCATCAGTGGACCATAGGAAAGGTCGACATGAGCTCCACGGAGCTCGGGAAGGGCTGTGTTGCGCTGTCACGTGCAACCTAGGCCGGAAATCGGGATTTCTAACTCGAAGAACAGCGGTTTCCCTCCATGGTTCTTCGTGGTTCCTGCTCCTATGGACTCGTACGGGCAACTAGAAGTGATCCTCTCCATGAGAGGATGAGTGATGCAGTGTGGCTTACGAATTTCTCTGATCAGTGCCGACTCGACTTTTGCACACCGTCGCGAAAACACGAAATTCCAGCCTGAGCAGTGTTTGTCATGCCGCCGGAGCTCGTGGGAATGAAAGAGGGACTGAAGGCGAACCTCTTTGCTGTTCACAGCTCGGTAAACGGTGGGCTGTGGTGGCCGGAAGGATGGTTCCCGCAGTGGCGGCTCGAGCTGAACCGGCAGAGGAAGGATCGCCACGGTGGAGCTCGGGGAGGACTGCTCCGAGCCTGGAACCGACGCGAGGGTGTCGAAGATGGCTTGGCGCACCTGGTGCTGGTCTCCGATTGCCGGGAGGATTACTGGATCGACCGGGCGATGAGGAACCGAAAATTCAACCGAGCGGCGAGGAGCTTCGGCTTTTCTGGGTGGGAACGTGTCGAGGCAGTGGTGAAGACCCCCTGCGATCGCTCGGGCGCGTAGATAAGGACCCTGCGAGGCGGTTCACCGGCCGAGGACGGCAATCAGCTGCTGCCCTCGCTGTTTCTTCGCCGTGGCGGTCGCTGCAGCGCGCGCGAGTACCCGAGCTGAGCTCTCAGTCGGTTTCTTTTGCCTCAGTGGCTGACATGTGGGTCCCACCCGGGGTTTAACCTCTGAAATTAACTTTGCTCTACTGCTCTAAACAGTAGAGACCAAACTAACCTCAAGTACTTGAATTATCTGCCTCTGAGCCTGTAAAAGTCCCAAAACTTGTAAATAGAAAACTTGAGCTATGAATAAAGTTGAGTTTAAGTACAAGAAATGGGACTTGCAAAAACTTTTGTATAGTCATGAAAGTGTTGGCTTGTGCAATAAAACCTTGAATTCAGTTTGAACTAAAAGGGTCACTTTAAAAAGATTAAGGCCACTTTCAAGAGGAGAAATTGAAACTGTTGTTTAAAAAGTTGTATTTGCAATGGCCAACTCAAAGATCAGAGGACATTTGAATTCCTCAGGTCCAAATTGTGAGGGGGCCAAGTTTTGAGCAAATTTGGAGGTGCCTTGATATGAATATCAAAGGAACTTGTAAATTTCATCCAAATTTGAATTTAAACTTAAAACTGTGGAACAACTTGTCAAATTGGCAAATGGCTTTTGGATTTGAGTTCCTCAGAGCTGAGTTTGCATTAGGCCAAAAATTGAAGATCATTTGGGGCAGAGGGGAGTGGTGGGCCCCACTTGTCATTGAGAGGGGGGATTATTACTTACTGCTTAAGGCAGTTTCTGTGTATCGGCTCTCACCCGAGTGGCCGAGCGAGCTCGAGGCGCCACCGAGGGCTACGGGCGACGCCACCTCCTGCTTCCCTCCTCCGATCGCTGGCTTCGTGTGAGTGGCTCATTCGTTCTCAACGTGATCTACTCCTCTCTCACCGAAGCAAAGCCTCCTTGGCTTTCTCCTTCCCGCGAGCGCACGAGCAGAGCCTCCTCACCATCGGCTCCTCGGAGATTCTCAAGGAAACCAGCAGAGAACTCGCGGCCAATCTCCTATCAGCCGCAAAACAGCACGGCACAACTGTTGCTCACCTCCCCGACCCAAAAACTCGCAAGCTCCGGCCTCCTTCCACGTGAACGACCTAAACCGCGGCAACCCAACGAAAATAGGTGATCGTCTTCACGTGGACAGCTCTCCACAGGAGCTTCCACGGCCAAGCGAGGGCGGCAAAGAGAGCACACGGCCACTGTGCTGCTCTCACCCAAAGCTCAAGCCGTGCCGTGAGCTATTGACGGCGAATTTTGGGATTTGGCTCCGGCGGCTTCAACCTGAGCATCCGGTACGGGAATCCAAAGTTCTCCACTTCTATTCGTTCTTAGCTTATCAAACTTTGCACGTAGGAGCTGGACTAGCCGGCGATCATATTCTCTTGAGCATCCGTCGCATGAAAACCCTTTGGAGCGACGTATTTTGAGGTCTACCGAGCACTTCTCCGGCGGACCAAATCGGGCGCACGGTGACGACTGGCTTGCGGCTGTTCCAGAGCCATTTGAGGGCGATGCCGAGCCTTGTGATCATCCACTGATGCTGTAGAGCTCATTGGTTGAGTGTTTGGCGGGCTAGAACCCACGGCCGACAGCGCCGAAGGGCATCCGAGGCCGCCACACGTCGCGAGCTATCTTCCGGTCGCAGGCAGCACTAGAACGCCCCACCATCGTGTTCCTTGACGTCAATAACCCCCTGTCAGCGATTTTTAGCTCAGGCGGTGGCCGGAAACGGAAAGCCGGTGAGCTCTGACGTCGGGGCGGGCGAGCTGGGCGGCGGGTGCGCGAAGGGGCGGCGGGAGGTAGAAGAAAGCCGTGGGTCCCGTTTGTCAGCGACTCAATTTTAAATCTGGGATCAATCGTGGCCCGGGGATCAGTTGTGTCTGCGAGTTAAATTGCTGTGGCCCATGGTGTGGCTACAACAAGGGACTGACACGTGTGCCGATCAGAGTTTAAACTGTTCCCGATTTAATTTGAATTTCAGGTTTATTTCAAACTTTAGAACCTCATAACTTTTGCTAGTAAGCTCCAAATTTAGTGATTCAAATTGGGTTGGATTCAGGATGAAAAACCCTCTCCAAATATGCAACCCAATTTGCAAGAAAATCAATTGAAAATTCTGTAAAATTAATTAAATCCTTTCAGCAAAAGAATTTTTGAAGGAGTTTGGTTGATCAAAAAATTCCCAAATTTTTCCAGGATATTCTTTATGATTTTAGGAGACCCCTGTAAAAGTTTCAGCTCATTTGGAGTTGAATTAGTTAGGGTAATTCTAATTTCAAGTTTCTGTATTCAAATGAATACAGAAACATTTTCAGAGAATTTCCAAAACATGGAAATTCAGGTCTAGGCATTCCTTATCTCCAAAAATCCTAGGAAACTTCATGCATACTCCCTGAGCTATGTATCAAATTATAGTTCACTTTAATTTGCATGAAAGTGCAAATTTATTAAGAATTAATTCCTTTTTGCCTAAATGCTTAGGGAAATGTTCTGAGTGATCTATACATCGAAATATTCTAAATTTTTGTCCAGATGACTTTATTGTGACAAGGAACTCCTAAGAAAATTTTAAGCTCCATTGGATCCCTGGATCATTATGTCCTGTTCAACCTCATTAGTGGATCCTCACCCAAGTGATGAAACCCCACTCATCACTTGATCATAGTGCTTAAACACACACCCAAACCACCCCCAGTGTCATTTTAAATTCTTGAAAAGAGTTCCAGTTTTAAACTTGGCTTTAGCACTGGTTAGCAAAAGTTTTATAATTAAACATGTATACATATTCATAACGTGTAGTGATTAGACGTGGAAAGTGAAGGAGGAGTTGAGCTTGGATCAAGAGGCAAGAAGGCTGTGATTCAGCTTCAAGTCAGCACCAACTAACTTCATAATCATCTGACTTTAGTCACCTGCAAAACAAAGGCAAGCCCCGGTTTGCATTTAAGTTGTTTTTAAAGTTTTCTTTTTGTTCACTACTATTGGTCAAAGTTTGTATGTGCATTAGGTCAAGGATGTTTTATACTCCACTTGTATAACCAAACATGAACCCTGAGGTTAAGGGTAGAATTGTGTCTTCGCTGTAGAATAAGGCCATGCTAAATAGACTAGGGCATCCGGTAGAAGACGAGCAGTTCGAATCTACTCACGAGCTATAGTTCAGGATATCATAAGTATGGTTGGGAAAGGAAACAAACTAAAGTTTACATTTCTAAAGATGAGACCGGGCAGAGGGGTTAGGCAGCGACAAGACGAGGTCTTGGTCGCGTAGCTCTGCCTGTGTCGGTTAAGGACCGATGCGTGTGCCACGTCCAGGAGCAAGTATTGAGTTGTGTACCGGATGCTTACTGATATATGGGAACCAGGAAACCGTTGTACCAGGTTCACTGGATTGTAGAGGCATACCACATCGTCTTGTTAGACCTATGAGCCCGAGACGGCGCGACCGGTTCTACAGTTTAGTGTCCTGAGAAAGGTTGCCACATATGACGTAATGAAGGACGCCAGAGTTGGGTCTTCAGAGGCGGGCGTATGTGTCAACTTATCCTGGTAGTGTTTCATTCGAATCACCGTCCCTCGCGGTTATTGAGTACCGCTTGCTCCCATGCTGTGACGTAGTAATCAACTTGTGTGGAAACAGTTTGCAAAAGTATAATTGCTGCTATGATTATATTAAGTTGCATGAAAACCCTGTTTGAAGTAGAGATAGAGCAAACTAAATTTATTTTTCACCTTGGGACAAGTAACATTGGAATGAAGCGTTTCTTGTTTGATTTTGGAGTTCCAATGTTGCTGGGCGCAAGGTCACTATTATTATGGCCAAAATCTGAAAGTTAAGGATGAACTCGTAGGCGAGTCTTTTCGCAAATGACAGGCTTAAGTCTTGGGTTACTTTCATTTAGAGTTTCATGTCTTAGGAGAGACGGTTAAGTCTTGCTGAGCCTTTGTGCTCACTCTTGCTATATAAGTGGTTTTGCAGGTATACCTCGACGCTATAAAGAAGGTTGTCCGGTGAGACTCGGGAACTTCCGAGTCATGTATCACATGGAGGACCTAGCTGCTGCCATGTCTTCGTTTTGCTAGCGAAAGGAGTCCGTCGGCTGGACCTCTTTTTGAGTGCTTCTTAGATATTCGATGTGAGCTGTTATAGACTTCCGTTGTAGCTAATTTATGTAAAGTATTTACAAAGTACAGTTATATGCTTCCGCTTTGTTTTATGTAATACATTGTTCCTTATATGTGTGCTGTTGGGTGCTGCATAACACGGCACCACCCAATGCGATTCCTGGGCAAGGTGCCCCGTCCCTGTGATCGAGGTCGGGCCCTCTCAGAGCCATTTGAATGGGGTAGAATTCAAATTGGTTTGGGTTTGACTAAATCTCAGCACACATGTAGTTTGAATTTCAAATAAGGTTTGAATTTGCTACATTTAACTCATGTCAAGCTCAACTCCAAATGGAGTGAAAATTGGTATGTGAGCTCACAAAAATGTGCTGAGCAAGAATATGCCTCCCACTTTTGAATTCATCGGATAAAATCAGTTTGAATTTGAATTTGAGTTCAAACTACCCTCTTTCTAGATATACCCAAAATGACCTCAAAAAGGTTTTGAATTTGGGTGAAACATGGCATGGACATTCCTAGCACTGTGTAGGAGTTTTCATATGCCCAGCCCCTGTATATCACATGTGGGAAATACCACTTTTGCAATATGTGAGTTTGTTCTGTAATGAGCATGTTGATGGTGGTTACTTGCTCTTCAAATGTGTTTATCAACTTGCTTCAAATGAGGTGTGCGTGTGGTGATGAACACTTCAAACATGTGTCCAAAAACTGAGGCCCTTACATTCCTCCCCCCTTAAAAGAATCTCGTCCCGAGATTATAAGGTAGCAATGAGAGAGAGAATGGTGGAAAATTACCGAATGTGCGACTTGAAAAAGTCGGGGTAGTTAGCGCGAAGAAATCCTTCGCTCTCCAATGTCGCTTCATCCATGGAGTAATTACTGCATAGAACTTTGTAGAACCACAATGTGCGGTTGCGTGTGGTTCGGGCCTTCTCGTCAATGATCTGAACCGGTTGCAATTCTTCAATGTCCTCCAGCTGAACGGTAGTTGATAGCTTAAGACACTTCCTCAGCTGGGAAATATGAAAGATGTCGTGCACACCAGAAAGTGCTTCTGGTAATTTCAGCCGGTATGCTACTGATCCACATCTTTCAGTAATCTGGAATGGACCGATTAATCGGGGTGCCAACTTTCCTCTCACCCCAAATCTGTTTACGCACTTCATTGGAGACACACGTAGGTATACGTGATCCCCAACTTTGAACTTCAATGGGCATCTTCTCCGGTCCGCATACTGTTTCTGTCGGGATTGGGAGGCTTTTAGGTTCGCTTGAATCAGTCGAACCTTCTCCTCCGTGTTGTTGACAAGGTCAATCCCGAAGGTAACCCTTTCGCCATACTCACACCAATTCAGTGGTGTGCGGCATTTCCTCCCGTATAGCGCCTCTTAGGGTGCCATATTTATGCTGGCTTGGTACCCATTGTTGTACGAGAACTCGGCTAACGGCAAGTGATAATCCCAATTCTTGCCGTGATTGATAGCGCAAGCTCTTAGCATGTCTTCTAAGATCTTATTTACCCGCTCGGTTTGCCCATCCATCTGCGGGTGGTAGGCTGAACTACGGATCAGCTTCGTCCCCAATGCAGCGTGTAGCTGCTCCCAAAAACGGGACAGAAATAAAGTGCCCCGATCCGATATGATGGTACGGGGTACGCCGTACAAGCATAGGATCCGTGGGATGTACAGTTCACCGTACTTCTTGGCGTTGTAGTTGGTGTTGACCGGGATGAAATGGGCAACTTTGGTGAGCCGGTCGACGATCACTCACACAGAATCATGTTTCTGAAAGGTGGTGGGTAAACCGACGATGAAGTCCATGCTCACATCCTCCCATTTCCAGGCAGGAACGCCAAGTGGTTGTAGCAGTCCTGGCTTCCGCATATGATCTGCCTTCACCCTTCGACATGTATCGCACTCGGACACGTACTTTGCGATTTTCCGTTTCATCTGTGTCCACCAAAACTTGCTTTTGAGTTCTTGATACATTTTGTTACTGCCGGGGTGAATAGAAAATTTTGATAAGTGGGCCTCATAAAAAATTTTCTTCCGTAGCTCCGGGTTACGGGGTACGACGATCCGGTCCTTGAACCATAGAACGCCGTCTCCGTCCTTCCGGAAACATTTCAACTCCCCACTGTCTACACGTCTCCGCAGATGCGACATGCCCTTGTCATGTTTCTGAGCTACTGCTATCTCTTCACGGATGGTGGGGATTAACGCTAAGTTGTAGAGAGCTCCATGTGCAATCACATGCAGTGGTGGTTCGCTCTCTTCCAACAGTGTGATGGTCAGATTGTTGACGTGTGACTTGCGACTCAGCGCATCCGCCACTACGTTTGCTTTGCCGGGGTGATAATGGGTCTCTACTTCGTAATACTTTATCAACTCTAACCATCTTTGCTGCCTCATGTTCAGCTCCTTCTAAGTGAATATGTACTTTAGGCTCTTGTGGTCAGTATATAAATGTACGAGGTTACCGAGTAGGTGGTGCCTCCACATTTTAAGTGCAAGTACCATGGCAGCGAGCTCCAAGTCATGAGTTGGATAATTTTGCTCGTGGTTCCTAAGCTGCCGTGATCCATACGCGACCACTCTTCGGTCTTGCATCAGCACACATCCGAGCCCAATGCCGGATGCATCGCAGTACATATCGAACGGTTTTGTTGTGTCTGGCTGCGCCAAAACCGGTGCTGATGTCAGGTGCTTCACTAATGCCTTGAACGCTGCTTCACAGGTTGGACTCCAAACGTACTTGGTAGCCTTCTTTAGCAGCTCCGTCATAGGCTTGGCAATCTTCGAGAAGTTCAGAATGAACCTCCGATAATATCCCGCGAGTCCGAGGAAACTCCGTACCTCGTGAACAGTTCTCGGGGATTTCAAATTCAGCACTTGAGTGATCTTGCCGGGTCTACAGCGATACCCTCCGCTGAGATGGTATGCCCGAGGAAAGGCACTTGTGATATCCAGAATTCGCACTTGCTGAATTTCGCGTATAGCTTGTGATCCTGCAACAGTTGCAAACCTATACTCAGATGCTTCTTGTGATCTTCCTCCGACTTGGAGTATACCAGTATATCGTCGATGAAGACCACGACAAACTTGTCCAGCTCCGGCATGAACACCGAGTTCATTAAATACATGAAGTGAGCTGGATCATTGGTGAGGCCGAAGGACATGACCAGGTACTCATAAAGTCCGTACCTCGTCGAGAAAGCCGTCTTTGGAATATCCTCAGCCCTTATCTTAATCTGATGGTACCCGGATCTTCAGTCCATCTTGGAAAAGATCTTTGCTTCGACCAACTGATCAAACAATATGTCGATCCGTGGCAACGGGTACTTGTTCTTGATGGTTACGGCGTTTAATGAACGATAGTCCACGCAAAGCCGCAACGTCTCATCCTTCTTCTTCACGAATAATGCAGAACAGCCCCGTAGCGAGGAGCTCGGCCTAATAAAACCCTTCTCAGGAGGTCCGTGAGCTGAGTCTTCAGTTCAGCCAACTCCTTGGGCGGCATCTTGTACGGCCTCCGGGATATTGGCATGGTTCCCGGTGCAAGTTCAATCTTGAACTTCACCTCTCTATCGGGCGGTATCCCCGGTATATCATCCGGGAACACGTGAGGGAACTCTCGGACCACTGGAATATCTTCCAATCTGATGATTGTGGAATGATAGACACTTGGAAGTTTTATTTCTGGACTGTCCAGAAATAAGGAGTGAGATTCGTGCACTTCTGAATTCAAGTGCACAACTCGCAGGACGGTGTCTAAAACAGCGCCGTGGCGGGTTAACCACGACATCCCTAAGATGACATCGACCTTTTGTCCCTCTAAGATTATGAGAGACGTAGGGTATACTCTACCCTCTAAGCACAATGGCGCTTTTGGGACCATCATGCTTGCTGAAACTTTTCCACCCGGTGAACAGATTACATAAGGACTATCGGTGGGTAGTATTTGCAAGCTATATCTATCAATGAAAGCATGGCTAATGAAGCTATGCGTGGCGCCTGAATCAAATAATACTATGGCAGGATGCTGGTGGAGTCGGAACTTACCCGCAAGGATTGGCTCACCCTACGGCACGTCCTCTATGGCAAGCTGGTGGACAGTGCCGGGCTTCGGGTTTGCCCGCCACACATTTGTAGGGTTCCGGGGCTGATTCCTCCCCGGAAGTTGCGGTGCAACTCCGCCGCCTTGCCTCTCCGGACAACTGCTGGCGAAGTGTCCTGGACGACCACACTTGTAACATGTGGCCACTGCTTGTGCGGTGCTCGGGGGACGAAAGCCCGGCATGCGCTGCTGAGGTGCATACGCACGCGGCATCGCCCACTGCTGTTGTTGTTGTTGCAGAGGTGGTGCTGGCAGTGCCGGCCTGAATACCGGTGAAGAGTACGGCCGACTGCGGAACGGCATCGACCTTTGTGGTGGCTGCCAGTGTGGACCAGATAGTGGGCGATTCAGCATCCGAAACTTCTGAGAAGGACCACCTCCTTCTCTGCTGCTTTGCGGCGCGCTTCGCATTCTCTCAGCCGCCGCTAAGTCCTTGCCAGAGTCCTCCTGGACAGTCGCAGCATCAATGATGTCGTTGAGGCTGCCGCGATTGAACATTGCCAATCTGTCCTTCAGGAGCGGGTTAAGCCCCTCGTAAAAGTGGTCCCGCCGCTTCTCGTCGGTATCGGTGTGATACGACACGTAGAGCGCGAGATCGTTGAACGCCCTGGAGTATTCCAGCGCGTTCCAGCTCCCTTGCTGCAGGTGCAGGAACTCCTGCGTCTTCCTCTTCATCAGACCTAGCGGTATGTGATAGGCCCTGAAGGCCGTCCGGAACCCCGCCCAGGTCATAACTCGGTCGGTGGGCTGTGAAGCACAAAACTTTGCCCACCACACACTCGCGGATCTCTGGAGCTGTTGGACTGCGAATTGAGTCTTGCGCTGCTCACTTAGTTGGAGCAGCCCGAACTTCATCTCTATCGTGCGGAGTCAGTTGTCCGCATCGAGGGGTTCATCCGCCCTTGAGAATACCGGGGGATGAGTCACTAGGAAGTCGGAGTAGGAGCTCTGTTGACGCTCCTCACGATCTTGACGTCTCTCTAGGCGAGACGTATTGGCGATGAGAGTTTGCAGCAACTCCGTGTGCTGCTGATGAGAACCTGCCATTGCCGCGACGATGTCGGCAAATGTAACCGTTGGCAGTGGCGGTGGCGGTGTTTGCTGTTGCTGTTGCTGCTGTTGCTGCTGCTGTCCCGAGGAGTCCTCGGGAGGCTGTTGGGAGGTCTCTCCCCCTTGGCTAGTACCCCCAACATCCGGGTTGGCACGAGTACGAGTCATTCTGAAATTCAAAACAGCAGCGATTAGCACATGTCATCCTTAAAATTCCATATGCAACAGTAGGTATTGAAGTGACACATGAATAATTTGCACAACATTCACATATATTGATAAAGCATAAACTTTATACAAGATACATTATTCTCGGGTCTCCGAGAAGTCGTGCTCATGTCCTCACTACCTATACATACGCTACTGCATACACGACATGTCACTGATTACAAAAGTTTGGGTTACCCTACCCTAGCTGCCCTACTCGGCAACTTTAACCCCCTACTCAGAGTAGAACTCGACCTCCTGCGGGTCGTCCTCCTCCGGTACATCTGCTGGTGGCTCCGGATCTACCACCTCTTCTCCCATCTCAGGTGCTTCCATTGCCGGAAGACCCAAGACCACCGGTATGCCCAATACCGGAGGTACGAGGTCCTGCAATGCATGCACCTCGTCCATGGCCTGGTTGTAGTCTTCTTCCCAGCCTTGCCCTTCCTCAATAGCGTCGTCCCGCTCTTGAGTAAGGTCTTCATTCTTCTGGGTTAAAGTCTGCACCAGCTATTGTAACGCCGTGATGTCGACACGGATTTTCTTCTTTGCCTTCTTCAGACGATGCAACTGATTATGCTGTTCGTTCAGTCGCTTGATCGTCGGAAGGAGCACATTGCGGAGTGCGCTGTGAGCACTCTCGAAATGGTCTCACGGCTTGTGCTCTCCTTGAGCCTTGCGGCGATATGCTCCGTATGAACAGCTTGGCTGTCCATCACGGCGTTTCCCGCCATCATCTGGAGGCTGAGGTTTGCCTCCGCGGGGTTGTACCTTGGGCAACCTGGATCGGTTGCGTCCCGGTACCTTCCTTCCCAAACATGATGAGCCAGTCCCTCCACCGGAACGAGCGCATATGGAGTGCCCTCCATCGCTCTCACGTGTAGCTGGCAGAAACGTGACATAGTGTCACGGGCTGCCACTTTCCACCTCCCCTCGTGTTGTCTACCTCTCACTGTGACGGTGAACGGCGCCCACCCGGGTGGCGTAGGTCCTGTAGGGACTTTGACATGGATTGTCCACGTCTTGTTCCCCTCCTCACCTTCTTCCTTGGCGAAGTACTGTGGCATTTGGTTGTACCCAAAATATTGAAGCATTTGCCACAATTCTTCCGGATAGCCGCTGCGGTGAGAACAGTGGGACACCACCCACCCGTTCTCCAACTGCTTATCTGCTGTCATCTGTAAAAATATATTTGATAAATGTAAAATATTTATTTAAACAGTAAACCATTGAGTTATAACATAAGACATGTCATTGAACCCATCAAACTTGGAAACATAGTTCAAATTTAAACAAATTTGACTGCCGATCTGCTGTCGAACATGACAGCCCTGATGTCACACCCGGTTTGTCCCAAAGAACAACCGAGTGAATATCGCATGTATGTCAGGATCATTCTCTCATACATGTGATGACAAATAGTGAAGCATCATTTATTACAAGCCAGGTGTCGAATATAAATATATCTTACAAAGCATACGTCTCGATGGAAGATAATAATTTCATAACATGTAAATAAAAAAGCAGCAGAATATAAATCTTGTGGGCGCCGTCAAAGGCGTTGCCCGTATTGCCGGCAGCGTGGAGCATACGCCGAAGACAGCACAACAAGCCTCCTACCGCCAACCCGTAGGAGTGGTACATCACTGGACGGTTCTCCTCTCTTAAGGCAAGGGCAACTACAGGAACTCTCCCTCCTGTGGACTTGCGGGCGGTGCGGATCATGTGAACGATCTAAAACAAAAAGCATTTAAAATTAAGTTAGATAAGGGTTTAAACAAAAATTGTATTTTGAATAAAAGTTGGGGTAAGATGAATAAAGTGACCCCATTACATAACACCTTCAAGCCACACCTTTGTAAAATAGTTTTTAGGAAAATATGGTCCTTGAATACATCCATTTCTACCTAGGTCCACGTTCCTACAGGCAACCTTGGCTCTGATACCACTTCTGTCACACCCGGTTTGTCCCAAAAAACAACTGAGTGAATATCACATGTATGCCAGGATCATTCTCTCATACATGTGATGACAAATAGTGAAGCATCATTTATTACAAGCCAGGTGTCGAATATGAATATGTCTTACAAAGCATACGTCTCGATGGACGATAATAAGTTCATAACATGTAAATAAAACAGTAGCGGAATATAAATCTTGTGGGCCCCATCACAGGCGTTGCCCGGGGGACTCCATGAGCCTAGAATCCTTCTTCGGGTCCGAAGTCTTGGTCATTGAACACCACATCATCCCCTTGACCTAAGCAGCAATTTAAACCAACAAATATGCAAGTTTGAGTACCGTTGGTACTCAGCAAGTGTGGGAAAGTTATGTCATGCATGGCTAGAGCAAGGAGAGGTTGAACTCATGGTTAAAGCACTACGCAATTAATACCTATCACCTTAGCTTATTAAGCACCTACATTACTACACAGGTGAAATGGTCCCAATCTCCCAACCCATCATCAAAATCAAGTAACCATAACATCATATCCAATGTCAAGCTCCCCGCATAACATCATCAACTTCCAAATTCATCATCCTCTAATCATGAATAAGTCCAAGCCGCTCTTGACCTGAGCACGGTTGTCATAACAGTTTTGACTCTGCAGAGTTTGCACCACTGTACCCACATGTAGTGATTCCCCATTGCCGGGTGGACTATAAGAACCTCCATTATGCCAGTGGCCACGAACCACATTCACACTTCCAAGGTGTGTAGCCAGGAGATCACTACGAAGCCTTTACAAAGGGATTTCCGACGAGCGTGGCCCCACTGAGGTTTCACCCCTAACAGCATACAAGAGGCTCCAACCCCGCTGCAGTGGCCCCCTCTTGAGCCTGGCGGTTCATATGGTAGTCCAGCTGACACCTATTCCCCACACCATCCAAAACACCCATACTACGCCGGGGATACACCTAATTAATTGGCCAAGCTGCCCCATCTCAGCATGTGGTTGGCACGGTAAAGCCAGGTTACATGCTTCATGAACCGGTCCTTAGGATCCAGGCAAGTACTAAACACAAACCCGAGTCTCGTGCACCCAACACCAACCAAATCATCCAACTTGCCTCGATCCCTACCTCTACATAACTCATAATATCTCATTCAAGAGTAAGGTAGATAAATTGATGATCTCATGTCCCAATTATCCCATTCTAAGCATGGCTAAGCATAAGCATATAAATAAATGACATGATAAAATAAATCCCAACCCAAGCTACAAGGAAACAAGGTAATGCAATTCTAGGGAAACTTCCTCGAATGGGTTTCATATTTCAATTGACAATGCAAATAATTCTATCTACACATCCTAGTACAGGATCAAAGTGGTCAAGGACACTTGCCTTCTTCCTGCTGCTCTGAGAATAGAAAGTCTTGGTCTTGGAAGGAGAGAACTTGCTCTGGGGCAGGTTCTACTCATGCCAATACACATAGCAAAAGAAAACAACAATCCATAAGACATAGTTCACACTTTCACTTCATACAAACCACACATACATACCTATGAAAGTCATTCACATTTCTAAGTGTTGTGGTTACTCTACATGTGTTGATTTTTGGCCTACATGCACTTTTAAACATATTATATGATTTCTAACTTTTGTATTCAGATTTCTGTTTGCACACTATGAGTTTCCAATTTGAACAAATTCTTTATATTTAATTAATACACTTCATAGCGACAAAGTTTGCATGAAAGGCAATTTCCTACTCCAAATAAGTTTTCAGATCTTCTACCAAATCCTAAACTGAAGTCTTTGGATTTGGAGACTTCATTTATCATTTTCTAATTATGCAAACCTATTTTCCTATATTTTCCAGATTTATTTTCTATGCCTAAAAGTGAGTTTTAATATTAAATAGTAGGACATATCATCTAAACAGAATATGTTCTGATCTAAAATATTAAATAATATATTTTTTAACTTCTCCTCTGATGTGAACTAATTTAAATTTATTTTATCACTTTTCAGAATTATTTCCTAGTCTAAAAATATGTTTCTAGAACTAACAAATATGAACAACACTTAGACAGATTTCATTTAAGCCTAAAATCTATTTTTAACTCATTCTAAAGTTTTCCAAGTGCTAGGAGAGTTTAAATTTGAATTTGCCCATGTGTTTTCCTTACCTTTTATTTTTAAATCCTAGTCCCATATTCAAATTTCTGAATTTAATATCATATAGGGTCAAATAGGTAAATCCACCCTACTGCATGGTCTAATTTATTATTTTATAAATTTCCAGGGGTCTAACTCCACATAACAGAGGGGTTTTCCTAATTTTTATTAAGTCCAGGGGATAAAACTGACTTTTAAATGAATTTACACTAATTTCTGAAGTTCCAGGAGCTAGATCAAAAGTTTCTGGGGCTAGCTCGTGTTTTCCGAGATCCCCAGGGGGTAGCGCGTAAGAATCCCGACCTTTATAACGCGGGGCTGATGTGGACCGTGCAATTTAAAATAGACGGCTCAGATTAGATCGCCGAACCGGTACGCGCAGGTTTTAATTCTACCGTGCGATTTAAAATAGACGGCCCTCAAGGGGGCCACGTCGCCCTAGCCGGAGCCAGCCCGCGCGTGCGGCGGCGCGCGGCGGCGGGGGGTGGCGATCTCACCGGTGCAGGCTCGGCTTTTGCCGCTACACGTTAGAACTCGCATCTTTTTGCATGGATCGGCTGCGAAGGGGTAGGGGATGCTCACCGAAGGGTTTTCCAGCACTCGGAGGCCCTGGAAGTCGGTCGGCGACGAGCTTCAACGGCGACGATCTTCGGTGCACGTCGGGGTGGCTGTTGGGGCGAAAGACACATCGTTTCCTTCACCTGCAGGGCTCCCCGACGGCGGTGGAACGTGACCAGCACGTTAAATCAGGGAATTTGAGCAAGGATCAAAAGATATCGGCTGTAGAAACTTCGGTTCTCACTGGAGAGAAGAACGGCCGATCGGGGGGGGGGGAACAGGGTGATGTCGGTGTTTATATAGGCGAGAGAGGGCGGCGGTCTGTTGAGATCATGTTGGGGGCGTCCAGAACCGGAATTCGGGCTAGGGGCGCAGGTTTCCTGAGTTGATTTGGATTCGGGTGCGAGAAGAGTCCGGGGCAGCCGGGCGCGCGGGAGGTGAGGGATGACACGCGGGCCCCGTGTGTCAGTGAGAGGAAGAGAGGGGTGCGGGTTTGGGGCTGGCGCGGGGAGGTAGTGGGCCGGCTGGCGGGTTTCGGCCCACTGGCCGGTTGGGTTTTTCTTTTTTTTTCTTTTTCTTTTTCTTTTTCTGTTCTGATTTGAATTTGAATTCTAGTTTGAATTTAAATTTCTGGACCACATGCAATACGTCCAAAATTTTTTAAATTCCCCTCTTTATCAGGTTTTTGGGGTGTTACAGCTCCACCCAGACCATCCGTGAGAAGCTGGAAGAATGGAGTTCGGAAATGAGGATTTTCCATGAAAATCAGCTGCTTAAGATCCACCGCTCTCCAGCTTGTCGGGCGACACAGGTCGATGCTGAGAAGGATGTCACCTGGGAGGCCATCACCTGCCAGAGTCACATCAACCGTCACCACCTGGACAGGATGGAGTACATGTATGTCCTCCAGCGTGAGAGTGGTACAGTGGAGTACAAGTACCCGCCAGTGCAGCAGGGGACTTCCCATGAGCACAAGGACCTGTGCTTGGAGGATGCTGCTATGCTCAGCACTCGACTGCAGGAGTGTCAGCAGGAGCTTCAGAATGTTCGTGACACCCTGAAGGAGACTGAGGCGTTGCTTCGAGCCAGCTTGATGGGCGAGAGAAAGAGGAGATGGGAATAAACTGTGTGTCACCGTGAATGACACATGGACTCCTGACTCCCCAGATCGCCGGGCGAGCAGGCGTCGCCGCACTTCTCCACCAGCAGTTTCTCCACCCAAAGCGGAGTCAGAGGGCAGCCGCAATAATGAGGAAGATCTCGAGGAGCCATCTCAGTGATACGAGTCGTGTAGAGTCTTTTCCCTTAGTTCAGCAAGTTATCGAGTAGTCGAGTCAATACCTTAGTTATTTGTTTGTTAATGTTTGGAATGTGACGTGAGTTGTGGAAGCCATGGGCATTTGTCCACAACCTCGTCTTTAGGTTGCTTTGCTTTGATGTGTGAACCCCTATGAATTAAGAGTGCATTTATTTTCGCGTGAGACATGAAACCCTTAGAAAATGTTAATATAATAAGGCCTCAAAAGTTTAAGTTTAAACAAGCAAATTAGGAAGTTAATACGTAATGCTTTAAATTAACATTTGGTTGATCATGATAGATGGCCGGAAGAGGAAAGGGTCGTGGTGCCAACTCCGCCAACAACAACGATGAGGCCGGCAACCCTCATCTTTCTGGAGGACAAGACAGGGGTGGTCGCCGTGAAGCAGCTGATCACATCCACCAAATGCTTGAAAATCAGAATCAGCTCATCCAGAGTTTAACTCAAGTGGTGGCCAACTTGCATCAAGCTCCACCTCCACAAGTTGCACCACGCCAACCAAGGTTGAGTGAGTTTCTGGGGACTCAACCTCCAAAGTTTGCAAGTGCTGCTGAACCTCTAGAGGCAGATGACTGGCTAAAGACCATTGAGAGCAAGATGAGGATCATACAAATGCCAAGGGTATGAGAGGGATCTGTTTGCCTCTCAGCAATTGCATGGACCTGCTGCTGATTGGTGGACCGCTTACGTGGCAGCCCATCATGACCCCGAGAACATCACTTGGGAAGAGTTCAAGCGCAGTTTCGGCAACCATTACATACCAAGGGGTGAACTCAAAAACAAGAGAAAGGATTTTTTGGGACTGCAGCAAGGAAACATGAATGTGAGGGAATACCTCACTAAGTTCACCCAACTATCCCGTTATGCACCATGGGACATCGAAACTGATGAGCAGAAACAGGACTGCTTTGTGGAAGGACTTACTGCGGAAATGCAGTGTGAAATGTCCTCCAACGAGTATGAGAGCTTCCAAAAGATGGTTGACAGAGCATTTGTTGTGGAGAGGAAGCTGAAGGCCTTGGAAAATGAAAACAAGAGGAAGGCGGGATGGTCACACCAAGCCTCGGGTAGCAACACACGCCCACGTCTGATGCAGCAACCCGCAGGGCAGACGAGCCGTGCTGTGGTACCCTACTCAGCACCCAGAGGGTACAACCCGAATTTCAGGCCTCCGTCAGCACCAGCACAGCAGCAACATCAGTTTGTACAGCAGCCTCGCCCCACATACCAACCGCGACCAGCAGTGCAAGGACCACAGAACCAACCCCAAGACAACAAAGGCCAGGCACCTAAGGTTGGGGTGCAATGCTTCAACTGTGGTGAAGTGGGGCACTACGCCCATAAGTGCCCAAAGAAGAAGCCCATGCAGCCACAACAGCAGAATGTGATGCGAGGATGGGTGAACCACGTGACCATGGAGGAAGCGCAAGAGGCACCTGACGTGGTAATTGGTAAGTTTCCTACCAATTTATACATTGCAACCCTGTTGTTTGATTCTGGTGCTACCCACTCGTTCATTACTCAAGGGTTTGTTAAGAGGCATGATCTAGCAACGACACAAATGAACCATATGCTATCAGTGAACTCTCCAGGAGGAGAAATAAGGAAAATACAAGTGTGTCCCAAGGTGAATCTAGACATTAATGGGGTAGTATTTACTGCAAACCTCATAGTGATAGACTCACAAGGGAAAGATATTATTTTGGGTATGGATTGGTTGACCAAACACAGGGGAATCATCCATTGTTCGACAAGAACGGTGGAACTAACTCACCCTAGTGGCACAAGGGTGAAGTTCATAACAGCACAAGAACCTAGGAGGGACCTTAAACTCAATCACGTTGAGGTGGAAGTGGAGGAGATCAGGATCATCAGGGAATATCCAGATGTTTTTCCGGAGGAGTTGCCAGGTATGCCCCCCTGATCGCGAAGTGGAATTCGCGATTGTGCTAGTGCCTGGAACGGCTCCAATATACAAGAGGCCTTATCGGATGGACTCCAAACAGCTGGAAGAGCTCAAGGAGCATATAGGGGAATTGACGGAGAAGGGGTATATTCATCCTAGTTCCTCACCATGGGGAGCTCCAGTGATATTTGTGCCCAAGAAGGATGGGACCCAAAGGTTATGTGTAGACTACCGCGCTTTGAATGAAGTAACCATCAAGAGCAAGTACCCATTACCCCGCATTGAAGACTTATTTGATCAGTTGAGGGGAGCTTGTGTGTTCTCAAAAATTGATCTCAGGTCACGATACCACCAACTTAAGATAAGACAAACCGACATTCCAAAGACAGCTTTTGTATCTCGGTACGGGCTGTATGAATACACTGTCATGCCTTTCGGGTTAACTAATGCCCCGACATACTTCATGTATCTCATGAACAAGGTATTCATGGAATATCTGGACAAATTTGTGGTGGTTTTCATTGATGACATTCTTGTCTTCTCCAAAGATTAAGAAGAACATGAGGGACATTTAAGGTTGGTGTTGCAAAAGCTGAGAGAACACCAACTATATGCCAAGTTGAGCAAGTGTGAGTTTTGGCTGAAAAGAGTTTCCTTCTTAGGACATATAATCTCGGAGGGAGGAATCTCTGTAGATCCCGGCAAGATCGAGGATGTGCAGAAGTGGAAGACCCCTAAAAATGTCGGGGAAGTTCGAAGCTTCTTAGGATTGGCTGGGTATTATCGACGGTTTATCGAGGGTTTCTCCAATATTTTGTGACCCCTCACCAAATTGTTGGAGAAGGGAATCACATTCACATGGACACCACAGTGTGAGACGAGTTTTCAAGAGCTGAAGAAAAGATTGACAACAGCCCCAGTGCTAGTTATGCCAGATATGCAGAAGAACTTTTCAGTGTACTGCGATGCCTCTGGAAACGGGTTGGGATGTGTTCTCATGCAAGAGGGGCATGTCGTGGCTTATGCGTCCCGGCAGCTCCGGAAACACGAGAAGAACTATCCTACGCATGACCTAGAGCTAGTCGCAGTGGTACACGCGTTGAAGATTTGGCGGCATTACTTGATGGGGAAGAGGACAGAGATATATACGGAGATGGTTAGAGCTAATCAACGACTTTGATGTGGGCATCAACTATCATCCTGGGAAAGCGAACGTCGTAGCAGATGCTTTAAGCCGGAAGGTGCAGGTCAATAGGTTGAGCTCAAAGGACATGCCTACATAATTGAAGGAAGAGGTTGTAAAACTTAATCTATGTCTGGTGAACAGTGGCGAGGCCATCGCCATGGAAGTGGACTCCAAATTAGAGTGAGACAAACGCAATGGTCAGAAGAATGACGAGAAGATACAAGAGATTAGAGAACTCATCAAGGATAATAAAGCCCCTGGGTTCAAAGAGGATGAACAAGGTACGGTGTGGCACGGGAAAAGAATCTGTGTGCCTGAAGTGAAGGAGATCCGTGAATTGATTTTGAAGGAGGCTCATGATTTCGACTATTCCATTCATCCTGAGAGTACGAAGATGTATCATGACCTCAAGAGCAGGTATTGGTGGTATGGCATGAAGCGAGATGTCGCGGAACATGTTGCCCTATGTGACACATGTCAGTTGGTGAAAGCAGAACATCAACGACCTGCGGGATTATTGCAACCACTCAAAGTGCCCGAATGGAAATGCGAAGAAATAGTTATGGATTTCATAGTGGGACTGCCTAGGACCAAATCGGGATATGATTCGATATGGGTAATCATCGACAGACTAACAAAGGTTGCTCATTTCATCCCCGTGAAAGAAAGCTACAACGGATCCAAATTGGCGGAATTGTACATGTCAAGGATCGTGTGTTTCCATGGAGTGCCAAAGAAGATAGTGTCGGATCGAGGGACACAATTCACCTCAAGGTTCTGGCAGAAGTTACATGAAACCATGGGAACTCATCTGAATTTTAGTTCTGCATATCACCCCTAGACTGACGGGCCGACGGAAAGAACCAATCAGATCCTTGAGGATATGCTGAGAGCGTGTGCGCTCAAGAACAGTAGGAGTTGGGATAAGAACTTACCGTATGCGGAGTTCTCTTATAACAACAGCTATCATGCTAGTATGAAGATGTCACCATTTGAGGCTTTGTCTGGGAGGAAGTGCAGGACTCCAATATTTTGGAACCAAACAGGGGAGAGTAAGGTGTTTGGGCCCGAGGTACTACAAGAAGCCGAGGCGAAAGTGAGGGAAATCCGAAACAACTTGAGGATAGCACAGACCCGACAAAATAGCTATGCCGATGTACGGAGAAGAGAGCTTGTTTTCAACGTGGGGGACTATGTCTATCTCAAGGTGTCACCTATCCAAGGACTTCGTCAGTTCAAGGTGAAAGGGAAGTTATCACCTCGATACATCGGACCCTTTCAGATTCTGGAGAGGAAAGGCGAAGTGGCATATCAACTCGAACTACCGGCTCACCTATCGGATGTGCACGATGTATTCCATGTGTCACAGCTCAAGAAATGTCTAAGGACGCCTGAAGAGATGTTACCCATGAATGAGGTTGATGTACGAGAGGATCTGTCTTATGCCGAGCAACCGGTCAAGATTTTGGAGACAATGGAACGCCTCACAAGAAATAAAAGAATCCGGATGTGCAAGTTGCAGTGGAAGCATCTCTCGGAAGAGGAAGCCACATGGGAGCGAGAAGACGAGCTTAAGGCACAAATTCCGGAATTGTTTTCCTAGAACCACCAATCTCGAGGACGAGATTTCTTTTAAGGGGGGTAGATCTGTAACACCCAAAAAACCTGATAAAGAGGGGAATTTAAAAAAATTTTGACGTATTGCACGTGGTGCAGAAATTTAAATTCAAACTGGAATTCAAATTCAAATCAGAATAGAAAAGAAAAAGAAAAAAGAAAAACCCAACCGGCCAGTGGGCCGAAACCCGCCAGCCGGCCCACTACCTCCCTGCGCCAGCCGCAAACCCGCGCCCCTCTCTTCCTCTCACTGACACGAGGGGCCCGCGTGTCATGCCTCACCTCCCGCGCGCCCAGCCGACCCCGGACTCTTCTCGCACCTGAATCCAAACCACCTCCGGAAACCCGCGCCCGTAGGCCGAATTCCGGTCCCGGACGCCCCCAACTCGATCTCAACAGACCGCCGCCCTCTCTCTCCTATATAAACGGCAACATCGCCCTATTTCCCCCCCCCCCCCGATCGGCCGTTCTTCTCTCCGGTGAGAACCGAAGTTACTACAGCCGATATCTTTCGATCCTTGCTCAAATTCCCTGGTCTAACGTGCTGGTCACGTTCCACCGCCGCCGGGGAGCCCTACAAGTGAAGGAAACGACGTGTCTTTCGCCCCAACAGCCACCCCGACGTGCACCGAAGATCGTCGCCGTTGAAGCTCGTTGCCGACCGACTTCCAGGGCCTCCGAGTGCTAGAAAACCCTTCGGTGAGCATCCCCTAGCCCTCCGCAGCCGATCCATGCAAAAAGATGCGAGTTCTAACGTGTAGCGGCAAAAGCCGAGGCTGCGCCCGCGAGATCGCCACCACCCGCCGCCGCGCACCGCCGAGCGCGCGGGCTGGCTCTGGCCAGGGCGACGTGGCCCCTTGAGGGCCGTCTGTTTTAAATCGCACGGTAGAATTAAAACCCGCGCGTACCGGTTCGGCGATCTAATCTGAGCCGTCTATTTTAAATCGGACGGTCCACATCAGCCCCGCGTTATAAGGGCCAGGATTCTTACGCGCTACCCCCTGGGGATCTCGGAAAACACGAGCTAGCCCGGAAACTTCTGATCTAGCCCCTGGAACTTCAGAAATTAGTGTAAATTCATTTAAAAAAATCAGTTTTAGCGCCTGGACTTAATAAAAAATAGGAAAACCCCTCTGTTATGTGGAGTTAGACCCCTGGAAATTTATGAAATATATAAATTAGACCCTGCAGTAGGGTGGATTTACCTTTTTGACCCTATATGATATTGAATTCAGAAATTTGAATATGTGACTAGGATTTAAATTTAAAAGGTAAGGCAAACACATGGGCAAATTCAAATTTAAGCTCTCCTAGCACTTGGAAAACTTTAGAATGAGTTAAAAATAGATTTTAGGCTGAAATGAAATCTGTCTATGTGTTGTTCATATTTGTTAGTTCTAGAAACATATTTTTAGACTAGGAAATAATTCTGAAAATTGATAAAATAAATTTAAATTAGTTCACATCAGAGGAGAAGTTCAAAAATATATTATTTAATATTTTAGATCAGAACCTATTCTGTTTAGATGATATGTCCTACTATTTAATATTAAAACTCACTTTTAGCCATAGAAAATAAATCTGGAAAATATAGGAAAATAGGTATGCATAATTAGAAAATGATAAATGAAGTCTCCAAATCCAAAGACTTCAGTTTAGGATTTGGTAGAAGATCTGAAAACTTATTTGGAGTAGGAAATTGCCTTTCATGCGAACTTTGTGGCTATGAAGTGTAATAATTAAATATAAAGAATTTGTTCAAATTGGAAACTCATAGTGTGCAAACAGAAATCTGAATACAAAAGTTAGAAATCATATACATATGTTTAAAAGTGCATGTAGGCCAAAAATTAACACATGTAGAGTAACCACAACACTTAGAAATGTGAATGACTTTCATAGGTATGTATGTGTGGTTTGTATGAAGTGAAAGTGTGAACTATGTCTTATGGATTGTTGTTTTCTTTTGCTATGTGTATTGGCATGAGTAGAACCAGCCCCAGAGCAAGTTCTCCCCTTCCAAGACCAAGACTTTCCATTCTCAGAGCAGCAGGAAGAAGGCAAGTGTCCTTGACCACTTTGATCCTATACTAGGATGTGTAGATAGAATTATTTGCATTGTCAATTGAAATATGAAACCCATGCTAGGAAGTTTCCCTAGAATTCCATTACCTTGTTTCCTTGTAGCTTAGGTTGGGATTTATTTTATCATGTCATTTATTTATATGCTTATGCTTAGCCATGCTTAGAATGGGATAATTGGGACATGAGATCATCAACGCAAGTTGGATGATTTGGTTGGTGCTGGGTGCACGAGACTCGGGTTTGTATTTAGTACTTGCCTGGATCCTAAGGACCGGATCATGGAGCATGTAACCTGGCTTTATCGTGCCAACCACATGCTGAGATGGGGCAGCTTGGCCAATTAATTAGGTGTATCCCCGGCGTAGTATGGGTGTTTTGGATGGTGCGGGGAATAGGTGTCAGCTGGACTACCATATGAACCGCAAGGCTCAAGAGGGGGCCACTGCAGCGGGGTTGGAGCCTCTTGTATGCTGTTAGGGGTGATACCTCAGTGGGTCCACGCTCGTCGGGAATCCCTTTGTAAAGGCTTCGTAGTGATCTCCTGGCTACACACCTGGGAAGTGTGAATGTGGTTCGTGGCCACTAGCATAATGGAGGTTCTTATAGTCCACCCGGCAACGGGAGATGAAATCACTACATGTGGGTACAGTGGTGCAAACTATGCAGAGTCAAAACTGTCATGACAGCCGTGCTCACGGTCAAGAGCGGCTTGGACTTATTCATGATTAGAGGATGATGAATTTGGAAGTTGAGGATGTTAAGCGGGGAGCTTGACATTGGATATGATGTTATGGTTACCTGATTTTGATGATGGGTTGGGAGATTCGGACCATTTCACCTGTGTAGTAATGTAGGTGCTTAATAAGATAAGGTGATAGGTATTAATTGCGTAGTGCTTTAACCATGAGTTCAACCTCTCCTTGCTCTAGCCATGCATGACATAACTTTCCCACACTTGCTGAGTACCAACGGTACTCAAACTTTCATATTTGTTGGTTTAAATTGCTGCTCAGGTCAAGGGGATGATGTGGTGTTCTATGACCAAGTCTTTGGACCCGAAGAAGGATTCTAGGTTCATGGAGTCCCCCGGGCAACGCCTGTGACGGGGCCCATAAGATTTATATTCCCCTGCTGTTTTATTTACATGTTATGAACTTATTATCGTCCATCGAGACGTATGCTTTGTAAGACATATTTATATTCGACACCTGGCTTGTAATAAATGATGCTTCACTATTTGTCATCACATGTATGAGAGAATGATCCTGGCATACATGTGATATTCACTCGGTTGTTCTTTGGGACAAACCGGGTGTGACACCTGACCAGTTTCCATTTCAACCTGATTTAGACCATGCTAAGTACAAAACGAATTCTGGAGCTCAACATCAAAGTTAAAGCTTACTTTAATAGCTTTCCAGAAAGTATTTGCTTGGCCTAATATCCATCCTGGTTCAAGAGTTATGAGATGTCAAAGTTAACAGAATTTCTGGAGAAAATTGGACAGTACCTCCCTGCTTTAGGTACTGACTTGATCCAAGAATTCCAGTTACTTCTGCTCCCAATATGACAAAACTTTCTGTTACAAAGCTGTAACCCATCTCATAAGATTTCCAGAACTATCACATTTTCTATTTTTGGATTTTGATGCAGGAAGTTATACTCAATTTACAGAGAGTCTTTGCTCTGCCCTGTGTTTCTGGACAGTTTCAACTCTACTGCATTTTTTCGATTGGTTAAGGGATGAAACACCTCTGGACCTCCACAGAAAAGTTGTAAATCTCTTCTAATGCTTTCCAGAAATGAATCATATTACCCCAACCTCGAAAGAACTCAACCTCTAACCGCTGATTAACTTCAGCCTTGATTCAGCTGAAAAGAGAGTGCTCTGTCCTTAACAATCTATAAGTTCAAAACTTGTTAACTTTGAATATCATGGTTAGGGGAAGAGGTTACAGCAAAGTTTCAATGCTCCATATTAAAACTTACAAGTTTTACAATGAAGTTGTTCATTTAGTGGGGTGTGACGTCGATGCGTCACCAGATCATGTCGGTAGTACGTCCTTACAAAGAAAAACCTATACCGGACTTAGCCGGCTTCGTTAATTCAGTGCAACTAAGCGTCTCTCGCACACGGATGCTACACATCTACCGTTTCGTGGTTGGACTACCTGCAAATAACTCAAGCAGTTCGTACACCCGGCCGTCATCACTCGCCCGGATGTTCTCAAGCCAAATACGCCTTGAGCTATGTGTTCACGTTACTGACCACGTGACGGGGTCTCCCAAATTGCACCACGCACGCCAGGGACAGAAGTTGCTCGAATACCCCAAACGACATGAAGAGACGTAGAGGATATTAAAGCGGGTCGGGTTACCTGCCACCCGTGGGACTCCCCTTTCAGATTGTGCGCACTGGTGGACAGCGCTTACGTGCACCCCCAAGACATAAAGCGTCCCGAGATGCACGATTTTCCGACATAAGCAATTAGGTTAGTATGCCACTTTCTATACACTAATAACATCCTTATATGGGCTACTAACTCGTTCCTCACTAGATTTTTGAAAAAGGTGACCTTTGTAGCGCGTTAAACCACAAGCGAGCTCTGATATCAACGCTGACACGACCCCACGGTCTTGTCGAGCCAGCATCACGCTGAGGGGTGCTGCGTTGCACAGCACCGGATAACACAAATCAAAGGTACAAAGTTGAAGCAAAACTTTTATTACATAAAGTGGTTTATGAACATTTTTACAACAAAATATGTTCAGTCTACACTCACGGGCGTAGACTACGCATCAAGTTCACGTTCAGCCCGTGAACGTGTCCTTGCTAGCACACACTCACACTAACACGGCGGCGTGCACGACTACCTCTCGACGGGGTTCCCCTCCTGGGGTTCTGTCTCCTCCTCGGGAGTCCCTTCCTCATAGAACCCTGCAAAAGCTTCAAACACAAGCAGTGAGCACGAAGGCTCAGCAAGACTGACCCGTCTCTCCTAAACATGAAACTGCTACATGGAGGGTGATGGGTTACATGAGGCAAAATAAGTTGCAAGGACTCGCCTAATTAGTGAAACCTTACTTTCAAGTTTTAGCAGCAGGTTGTGGAGAACCTTACGCTAAGGCACATGAGAGAGCCGCAATCAAACAAGAAACCCATTTCTCTCTTTTACTTTCCCCAAAGTTGAAAAGAACTTTAGTTAGCTCTAAACTACAACAACTCATTAACAATCAAAGTCCATCTTTCAATCAGCAACATTTTAACATGTAACTAGGCTGTTCTTTCTACGTCACGGTACAGTGAACAAGTGGTACTCACTGACCAAGAGGGACGGCAATTATAATCGATTTACACCTGCAGGGTTACCCGAACAACCCGTCACGTACGCACGTACTCGATGTTGCCTACAACAACCATCACGGACGTCGTACGCAACTACCTTTCACCCGTTAGCCAAATGTTGAACCGGTCCAATCGTCCCGAGCAAGAGGTCTCTGCACGCACATCTCCGTGCCGCTAGCCGATTTACACCTCGAGCTCTCAACCTACCATCTGAACGACCAGCTATGCCTCAACACTCATCTACCCGAGTTACATCGGTTTCCCGGTTCCCATATAGCCGGTAGGTCTTCGCTACTGTTCTAGCTTGTTCAACAGGCCTGCACACGGCTCGGTCCTCAATTGACACAAGCGGAGCTATAGCACACAGGCCCCAAAGTCCTGCTGCCCTTACTCTCCGCTTGGTCTCATTTTCTTGCCATGTGTTTCATGTGCTATTTTTACCCGAGTCGAGTGTCTCTAGCCTATGCTCGCGAGTAGTTCCAACTACTCGACTTGTACCGAGCCCTACCCTAACTTAGCTTTGCAGAAGCTAACGGGGTTTGCAATCCTAAACCCAACCCATGGTTTTCTTGGCTATGCAATTGGGTTTCCAAACATGACTCTAATGCAAGGAATACTAGTATTCAAGTATGTGCTCAAAACAATAAAAATTTGTAAAAAGGTTAATGCAAACCGGAGCTTGCCTTGCTGCTCTTGGTCGTAGGGTAGTTGCTTCTTCGGAGTAACGAAGTCTAGGACTTCGGGTTCCTTCTCGACCTTAGCGACTACATGATATAAGAAGTACATGTATTAATTAAATGCATTTGAATTGAGTTTTAAACTTGTGAACCTTCTAAGTCTTGCTAGACAGACCCAAACACTGTGAAACTTTTACTGTGGCTTGTTTACAACCTAAACAGAGACTTGATCAAGTTTTAGTTGCAGCAAAGCTCATTTGAGCCCTCCACAATTAATTATGTCCTTGACCTTAATTGGAACTCTTAGAGTGTTCTAGGAATTTTCATGGAGCAAGCCATGCCTTTCTGAAAACTAGAATTTCAGAGGGTTCTAATGGAGTTAGTCTCACTTAATTTGAAGGTTCCTAGCTAAAGATATGAGCTAAACAATTTCAGAAGAAATTCTGAAAATGTTTCTGAACATTTTCTATTTTCTCTGGAACAGTTTCACTAATCACACCATTAGGTGGATCAAATGATCTCAAATGGACCTGAAATTTTTATGGTAGTTCAGGGATATTTCGGTGAACATCCCAGAAAAATTTTCAGAATTTTTCTCCAAGGGATTCTCCAGTTAAAATTCCACACAGTTTAAACTTTGAGGAATTAATTCTGAAGAATTAAGGATTTTCATGATATGAAACTTGATTTGCTGGAAAGTGCTCAGAGAGCGCAATCCAACAAAATTTGGTTCACTTGATTTGGAGCTTCCTAGCAAAAGTTATGAGGATTTGAAGTTTGAACTAAAACTGAAATTCGGGGAAAAGTTTAAACTCCTGCCCGTGGGCCACGGGGACACGTGTTGTGTGCTGAGGCGTCGGCACACTGGGGTCTACGGAGTCTTTTGCATGCCAGCACACTTGATCCGAGCCGCAGCCCGATCCCGATTCAAAATATGAGCCGCTGACGACCGGGGTCCACCCCCGTCGTCTACCTCCCGCCGCCCGCGCTCTGCCGCCGGGGTACCTCGCCGGAGAGCTCGCCGGCAGCTTCTGTGGAGCTCCAAGCTTCATGATTCCGACCTCCCCTGCCTATTTTCACTCGGGGAACACGATTCCGGGCTCGGCTCGTCATGAAAATGGCCGGTACATGGTCGGCGACGAGCTGCAGCCTCGGGAGAACTTCGGCCGTGTTGCCCGTCCTCCCTAGCACCTCACCTGATCGAGCTACGGGTCGTCGAGCATCAGTGGACCAAAAGAAAGGTCAACATGAGCTCCACGGAGCTCGGAAAGGGCTGTGTTGGGCTGTCACCGTGTGACCTAGGCCGGAAATCAGGATTTCTACTAAAACTCGAAGAACAGCGGTTTCCCTCCATGGTTCTTCGTGGTTCCTGCTCCTATGGACTCGTACGGGCAACTAGAAGTGATCCTCTCCATGAGAGGATGAGTGATGCAGTGTGGCTTACGAATGTCTCTGATCGGTGCCGACTCCACTTTTGCACACTGTCGCGAAAACACAAAATTCCGGCCTGAGCAGTGTTTGTCACGTCGCCGGAGCTCGCGGGAATGAAAGAGGGACTGAAGGCGAACCTCTTTGCTGTTCACAGTTCGGTGAACGGTGGGCTGTGGTGGCCGGAAGGATGGTTCCCGCAGTGGCGGCTCGAGCTGAACCGGCAGAGGAAGGATCGCCACGGTGGAGCTCAGGGAGGACTGCTCCGAGCCTGGAACTGACCCGATGGTGTCGAAGATGGCTTGGCGCACCTGGTGCTGGTCTCCGATCGCCGGGAGGATCACTGGATCGACCGGGCGATGAGGAACCAAAAATTCAACCGAGCGGCAAGGAGCTTCAGCTTTTCTGGGTGGGAACGCATCGAGGCAGCGGTGAAGACCCCCTGCGATCGCTCGGGCGCGTAGATAAGGACCCTGCGAGGCGGTTCACCGGCCGAGGGCGGCAAGCAGCTGCTGTCCTCACCGTTTCTTCGCCGTGGCAGTCACTGCAGCGCGCGCGAGTACCCGAGCTGAGCTCTCAGTCGGTTTATTTTGCCTCAGTGGCTGACATGTGGGTCCCATCCGGGGTTTTAACCTCTGAAATTAACTTTGCTCTACTGCTCTAAACAGTAGAGACCAAACTAACCTCAAGTATTTGAATTATCTGCCCCTGAGCTATTTGAATGGGGTAGAATTCAAATTTGTTTGGGTTTGACCAAATCTCAGCACACATGTAGTTTGAAATTCAAATAAGGTTTGAATTTGCTACATTTAACTCATGTCAAGCTCAACTCCAAATGGAGTGAAAATTGGTATGTGAGCTCATAAAAATGTGCTGAGCAAGAATATGCCTCCCACTTTTGAATTCATGGGATAAAATCAGTTTGAATTTAAATTTGAGTTCAAACTACCCTCTTTCTAGCTATACCCAAAATGACCTCAAAAAGGTTTTGAATTTGGGTGAAACTTGGCATGGACATTCCTAGCACTGTGTAGGAGTTTTCATATGCCCAGCCCCTTTATATCACATGTGGGAAATACCACTTTTGCAATATGTGAATTTGTTCTCTAATGAGCATGTTGATGGTGGTTACTTGCTCTTCAAATGTGTTTATCAACTTGCTTCAAATGAGGTGTGTGTGTGTGGTGATGAACACTTCAAACATGTGTCTAAAAACTGAGGCCCTTACAGATGCGATGATGCATATGCATGCAAATCCTATGATGCAGTTTTTATTAGATCGGTTTGTACATTTTCTTGCATGTTTGCATGGTTGTTACGATGAACAGAGGTGTAAAGATCAATTGTGGACGTGGTGATAATCTTGACTTTAGATCAAACCGATCAACAAGTGATCTGTCTATGAAAAAGCTTCTGTTCGAAAGGGATCGAAGAACAGATGCGAATAAAACGCAATGATGTCGTAAGGTAGTGTTGGAGACCTACCTTACGTTCTTCTTGGTCTCGGGGTCCTTCTCCTATCAAGACAGATCATCGGGCCCTCTTCCGGCGATCTCCGGCGACTGAACTCCGGCGAAGGGTTTACTCGGCGAGCTGGGGCTATGGCTCTAAGTCGTCAGCTTAGGAGGTGGAAAAGAAATTCGTGGTTGTGGCCAAAGGTTTTCGGTTCTATTTATAACCGGGAAGAGAAGAGTTCTAATCTGATTGGACTTCGAATAAGAGTCCCATCCAAACTGTTTTTAGATCTTAACAACTTATCCTAGGTTGATTCAGTGCAGTAACATTGTGGAAATCGTGTCGGTTTCCTCAGTACCAGGGATTCCCACGCGTACAGAAGCAAAAACCGCTTCAGAACTCGTTACCTTCGCGGTGGTGAGCTCCGATTGTTCCATGTGTCCTGTGGAACCAGGGCTCCCTCTTCCGCAGAGACAAGCTCTGGTTGTGACACGTGTCAGGCGGGTGGGACCTCCCTCTCCCTCAGAGGTGAGCTCCGCGTGCGCCACACATCCTGGCGGGCGGGACCTCCCTTTCTCCAGAGGCGAGCTCCTCGTGCGCCATATGTCTGGTGGGCCATGACCTCCTCTCTCAACAGAGGCGAGCTCCGTGAACGCTACGTGTCAGTTCTGGACCTCCCCTCTCTTCGGAGGTGAGCTCCGAGAATGCCATGTGTCCATTAGTGCCAGACTTTCTTTCTTCTCAAGCTCTGAGGTCGACACATGTCCAACAGTGACTTTGCGGAGATGAGCTCCAGAGGTGACACGTGTCCGGTAGTGTCGGACCTCCCGGAGGTGAGCTCCGGAGGTGACACGTATCCAATAGGACCGGACCCCTCGGAGGTGAGCTCCAAGAGCGACATGTGTCTGACGGGGCCGGACCCCTCGGGGATGAGCTCCGAGAGCGACACGTGTCCCTCGCGGCTGGTCCACTCTTTTCCGTATAAAATAGCTCCGCAACCGACACGTGTCCTGCGGGACTGGCCTCGCTCCTCTGCAGAGGCTAGCTCCGGGGGCAACACGTGTCCCACGGGGTCGGACCTCTCCCCCTTTTGCGGAGATGTGCCCCGAGCCTGCCACATAGCCAGTTTAGCAGCGGACCTCTCCCCATTTGCGGAGATGAGCTCCGAACACGCCACGTGGCCAGCGACCGCGGAAATTTTCTACAGCGCTCCTCGGCGAACTGGAATTTGCTTTTTTTGCTAACTTTTTGACTCTTTCTCGGTTTCAACTTATTTTAAAAGTGTTTTTCTACTTGAAACATGAATACATGCAGATCCCAAAAATGAGGGTGTCACAAATCTACCCCCCTTAAATTGAATCTCGACCTCGAGATTCGTTAGTAGAGAATAGATGAGAGAACTCTGTCTTGATATCTTCTTCACGCTCTCATGTGGCTTCAGCTTCTGTGTGATGGCTCCATTGTACCTTGCACCATCAGATCACTTTGTTCCTCGTGACCCTTTCCTTTATGTACAAAATTCGGACGGGGTGCTCTGCATAGGTCAGGTCCTCTTGAAGTTCAAGCTCTTCCATCGGTACTTGCTCCTCTGGTACTCTCAAGCACTTCTTGAGATGGGATACATGAAACATGTCATGTACATCGGAGAGGTGCATTGGGAGCTCTAGTTGATAGGCTACTTCTCCTCGCTTATCCAAAATCTTAAATGGCCCGATATAGCGAGGTGCTAGCTTGCCCTTGACGTTGAAATGTCGTTGGCCAGGGATAGGTGATACCTTAAGGTATACGAAGTCTCCTACTACGAAAGTCAACTTCCTTCGCCTATTGTCCGCATAGCCTTTCTGACGTGGCTGAGCAGCCTTCAAGTTCTCCCGTATTGTCTGGACTTGCTTCTCAGACTCTTGTAGCACTTCGGGTCCAAACATTTGGTTCTCTCCGGTCTCGTTCCAAACCAACGGCGTTCTACACCATCTACCGTACAATGCTTCGAAAGGCGACATCTTCAAGATAGCTTGATAGCTGTTGTTATAGAAGAATTCAGCGTACGGTAAACTCCTATCCCAACTACGCCCATGTTTCAAGGCGCAAGCTCTCAACATGTCCTCCAAAATTTGGTTTGTCCTTTTGATTTGCCCATCAGTTTGCGGGTGGTAGGCGGAGCTAAAATCCAGCCGTGTACCCATAGCCTTCTGCAGCTTCTTCCAAAATCTAGAGGTAAACTGAGAACCCAAATCTGAGACTATCCTCTTCGGAACTCCATGGCGGCACACAATTTGCTCCATGTACAGCTCGGCTAGTTGGGCAACGTTGTACTTGATCTCTATGGAAAGAAAATGGGCGGTTTTCGTCAATCGGTCCACGATAACCCAGATTGAGTCGTAACCTGACTGAGTATGTGGCAATCCGACGATGAAATTCATACTGATGTCTTCCCACTTCCACTCGGGCACCTTCAAGGGTTGCAACAGTCCAGCGGGTCTTTGATGTTCGGCCTTCATCCGTTGGCATGTGTCGCATAGGGAAACATATTCAGCTATGTCCCTCCTCATACAATCCCACCAATAACAAGTCTTTAGGTCCTTGTACATCTTGGTACTTCCGGGATGTATGGAATAAAGTGAGTCATGTGCCTCTTTTAATATCGTGTCGCGGATATGCTTCACGTTAGGCACACAAATCCTTTTTCCAAGCCAAAGTGTACCCTTCTCGTCTTCCTTGAAGTCCTTCTCTATTCCCTGTCGGATCCTTTCCCTGATCTCCTTGATCTCTTCATCCGTAGCTTGGACATCTCTTATCTCTTGCTCCAATGAATAGTAGAGTTCCATCACTTCCATCTCGTTCAAGAACCCGAGATGTAACCGTTCGAACTCCTTGCGTAGCTCGGGTGGTAGCTCCCGAACCGTAAGTTGGTGACATGCTCCCTTCCGGCTCGATGCATTGGCTACTACATTGGCCTTTCCGGGGTGATAGTTGATTCCAACATCATAATCCTTGATAAGTTCCAACCATCGACGTTGCCTCAAATTCAAATCCGTTTGAGTGAATATGTACTTGAGGCTTTTATGATCCATATAGATCTCACATCGATGACCAAGGATATAATGTCTCCAAATCTTCAATGCATGCACCACGGCTGCGAGTTCCAAGTCATGTGTAAGGTAATTGAGCTCGTGTTTCTTGAGTTGTCTCGAGGCATAGGCCACCACTTGTCATTCTTGCATGAGCACACATCCAAGCCCTTGTCTGGATGCGTCACAATATATGTCAAAGCTCTTGCTCACGTCCGGCAATACCAGAACCGGCGCTGTGGTTAGCCCCTTCTTGAGCTCCTCAAAGATTTCTTGGCACGCTGGTGTCCATTGGAAGGCTTTTCCCTTCGTTAGCAACTCCATCATAGACTTTGCTATCTTAGAGAAGTCCTTGATGAACCGGCGATAGTATCCAGCCATCCCAATAAAACTCCGAATATCCCTCACGTTTTGCGGTTGGTTCCACTTCAGAACATCTCCTATTTTTCCGGGATCAACCGATACTCCTTCCTCGGAGATGATGTGGCCTAGGAACGATATCTCCTTTAGCCAAAATTGACATTTGCTGAATTGGCATACAGCTGATGCTCTCGCAGCTTCTGTAATGTCAATCTCAAGTGTTCTTCATGTTCCTCCTCACTTTTCGAATACACCATGATATCGTCAATGAAAACCACGATGAACTTGTCCAAGTACTCCATGGAAACTTTGTTCATGAGATACATGAAATATGCGGGTGCATTCGTTAACCCAAAAGACATCACGGTATATTCATGCGAACCATACCGTGTTCGAAAGGCAGTCTTGGGTACATCGGAGGGCTTAATCTTCAGTTGGAAGTATCCCGACCGAAGATCAATCTTGGAGAACACTCGAGCTCCATTCATCTGGTCGAACAGGTCCTCTATACGGGGCAGAGGGTACTTGTTCTTGATCGTCACCTCGTTGAGATACCTATAGTCCACGCACATCCTTTGGGTTCCATCCTTCTTGTCTACGAGGAGCACGGGGGCTCCCCATGGTGACAAGCTTGGACGTATAAAACCCTTCTCTTGCTGCTCCTGGATTTGCTTCTTGAGCTTCACAAGTTCATTGACGGGCATCCTAGATGGTCTCTTTGCTATAGGTGCGGTTCCGGGTACTAGGTCAATGGAAAACTCGATATCCCGGTCGGGTGGCATACCGGCAAGCTCTTCTGGGAACACGTTTGTGAAGGCCTCAGTTTTTGACACATGTTTGAAGTGTTCATCACCACACACACACACACCTCATTTGAAGAAAGTTGATGAACAAATTTGAAGAGCAAGTAACCATTATCAACATGCTCATTAGAGAATAAACTCACAAAATGCAAAAGTGGCATTTCCCACATGCATCATCTAGGGGCTGGGCATATGAAAACTCCTACACCTTGCTAGGAGTATCCATGCCAAGTTTCACCCAAATTCAAAACCTTTTTGAGGTACTTTTGGGTATAGCTAAAAAGAGAGTGGTTTGAACTCAAATTCAAATTCAAACAGTTTTTATCCCATGAATTCAAAAGTGGGAGGCATATTCTTACTCAGCACATTTTTGTGAGCTCACACACCAATTCTTACTCCATTTGGAGTTGATCTTGACATGAGCTAAGTGTAGCAAATTCAAACTTTATTTGAATTTCAAACTGAACATGTGCTGGAATTTAGTCAAACCAAACCCAATTTGAATTCTAACCAATTCAAATGGCTCAGGGGTGAATAATTCAAATCACCATGGGCATTGTGGGGATTACTGTTTACAACAGTAATATGGAGTTAAGTTCAGAGGTTAAAAGGGGAGTGGGACCCACATGTCAGCCACTGAAGTGATTCAACCGACTAAAGACTTTCTCACTCGGGTCTTCGGGCTTCAGCTGCGATCGCCACCGAGGGGAGGCCGCCGCGCCACCATCTGCTTGACCACGCGCGGGCGCAGGTCAGTTCCAAGCCCTTCTTAAGGCGCTCCACGGCTCGGCCGAAGCCCTCGCCGTTTTCTCCCTCGCAAGAAAACAGAACCGGATTTTTTCCCTCCGCCACTCGGGACCGATCGAAGAGCCACGATCACAGCCTCCCCGATTCCTACAGAGCTACGACAAGGTACTAGGAACCTTCCTTCTTTTTCCCCGTCGCTAGAAATCGGCTGAACTCGGGTGATCTCGGCTATACCGAGAGTTCCGTTCAGTGACCTCATACCGCAGCACTTCGGGCTCCCGTGGACAGCCCAGCTGGGACGTTGTCACGTCCAAACTAAGGCGTCCCCGGACGCGTTTGTGACCGGTGCTGCTCACCTCCGGCCAAAGCCTGAGGGCTTGATCGCCGGCGGCGAATTTCCAGTTTTCCCCTTTTTCGGTACAGACCGACCTTCGGGTGCGGTTCTGTCAAATTCACGCTCTAGGAAGGGTTAGAGGGTCTCAATCCGTTCCAACACAGACTAGACCGGGTAGCGCACAAGTTGCCTTCACAACCCTTAGTCTGAGAACCCCTGTACCCGGCGTATTTCAAAGCTTGCCAACAGCGGATCCTGCGGGAAGCATCGGGCGCACGGTGGGAGCCTACTTCGGACCTTCCCCGAGCTGCTTCGGGTCCATGCTGATGTTCCGGAGGAACCACTGATGCTTTCCGGACGTTTGCTCGGTCGGTTGGAGTGCTAGGAAGGTCGGCCGACACAGCCGAAGTCTTTCCGAAGCCGCCGCTCGTAGCCGACCATGTGCCGGCCGTTTTCATTACGAACTGAGCCCAGAATCATGTTCCCCGAGTGGACTTAGGCAGGGGCGGCCAGAATCATGAAGTCTGGAGCACCACAGAGGCTGCCGGCGAGCTCTCCGGCGACCGAACGCGGGAGTCGGGAGGTAGACGAAGGGGGTGGACCCCGGCTGTCAGCGGCAGATATTCTAAAACCGGGATCTGCTGTGGCACGGATCGGGTGCGGCTGCGCCCGGAAGACTCTGTAGCCGCCTGTGTCGTCCGATGAGGATCCGACATGTAACCCCGGGTCCCACGCACTGATATTTAAACTTTTCCCGATTTACAGATTTTGTTCAAACTTCAAATCCTCATAACTTTGGCTAGGAAACTCCAGATCGAGTGAACCAAAATTTATTGGATTCAGCTCTCTGAGTACTTTCCAGCAAATCAAGTTTCACTTCATGAAAATCCGTATTTCTCCAGAATTAATTCTCCAAAGTTTAAATTTTTAGAATTTTAACTGGAGAACCCTTTGGACGAAAATTCTGAAATTTTGCCAGGATGTTCATCAAAATATCCTTGAGCTACCATAAAAATTTCGGATTCATTTGAGGTAATTTGGTCCACCTAATGGTGTGATTAATGAAAATGTTCCAGAGAAAATAGAAAATGTCAAGAAACATTTTCAGAATTTCTCTGAAATTGTTTAGCTCATATTTCTAGCTAGGAACCTTCAAATTAAGTGAGACCAACTCCATTAGAACCCTCTGAAATCTATTTTTCAGAAAGTCATGGCTTGCTCCATGAAAATCCCTAGAACACCCTAAGAGTTCCAATTAAGGTCAACGACATAATTATTTGTGGAGAGCTCAAATGAGCTTTGCTGCAACTAAAACTTGGCCAAGTCTCTGTTTAGGTTGTAACACAGCCACAGTAAAAGTTTCAAAGTCATTGGGTCTGTCTAGTAAGACTTATAAACTTCACAAGTTTAAATGTCAATCAAATGCATTTAAATTAATACATGTACTTGTGATATCATGTAGTCGCTAAGGTCGAGGAGGAACCCGAAGTCTTAGACTTTGTTACTCCGGAAGAGCAGCTAGCCTACGACCAAGAGCAACAAGGCAAGCCCTGGTTTGCATTAACCTCTTTACAAATTTTTATTGTTTTGAGCACCTTCTTTGAGCATCACTTATTGCTTGCATTAGAGTCTTATTTGAAACCCAAATGCATAACCAAGAAAACCATGGGTTGGGATTAGGATTGAAAACTTCATTAGCCAATGCAATACTAAGATAGAGTAGGATTTGGTACAAGTCGAGTAGTTGGAACTACTCGCGAGAATAGGCTAAAGGCACATCGCTCGGGTAAAGATAGCAAATGAAACACATGGCAAGAAAAATGAGACCGGGCGGAGAGTAAGGGCAGCAGGACTTTGGGGCCTGTGTGCTATAGCTCCGCTTGTGTCGATTGAGGACCGAGCCGTGTGCGGGCCTGTTGAACAAGCTAGAACAGTACCAAAGACCTACCGGCTACATGGGAACCGGGAAACCGATGTAACTCGGGTAGCTGGGAGTTGAGGCATAGCTGGTCGTTCAGAGGGTAGGTTGAGAGCTCGAGGTGTAAATCGGCTGGCGGCACTGAGATGCGCGTGCAGAGACCTCTTGCTCAGGACGATTGGACCAGTTCAACATTTGGCTACGGGTGAAAGGTGGTTGAGTATTGCGTCCTTGATGGTTGCTGTAGGCAACATCAAGTACGGGCGTACGTGACGGGTTATTCGGGTAACCCTGCAGGTGTAAATCAATTATAATCGCCGTCCCTCGCGGTCAGTGTGTACAACTTGTTCACTGTACCGTGACGTAGAAAGAACAGGCTAGTTACATGTTAATATGTTGCTGATTGAAATTTGGACTTTGATTGTTAATAATTGCTGTTGTTTAGAGCTAACTAAAGTTCTTTTCAACTTTGGGCAAAGTACATGAGAGAAATGCGCTTGTTGTTTGATTGCGGCTCTCTCATGTGCCTTATCGTAAGGTTCTCCACAATTTGCTGCTAAAACCTGAAAGTATGGTCCCACTAATTAGGCGAGTCCTTGCAACTGATTTTTACCTCCTGTACCTATCATCCCTCATATAGAAGTTTCATGTTTAGGCGAGACGGGTCAGACTTGCTGAGCCTTCGTGCTCACTGCTTGTGTTTGAAGCTTTTGCAGGGTTCTATGAGGAAGGGGCCCCCGAGGAGGAGACGGAACCCCAGGAGGGGAACCCCGTCGAGTGAGAGTCGTGCACGCCGCCGTGTTTGTGTTCGTGTGTGCTAGCAAGGACATGTCCACGGGCTGAACGTGAACTTGATGCGTAGTCTACGCCCGAGAGTGTAGACTGAACATATTTTGTTGTAAAAATGTTCATAAACCCGTTTATGTAATAAAATTTTGCTTCCGCTTTGTACCTTTGTTGTGTGTTATTCGGTGCTGTGCAACGCAGTACCCCTCAGCATGATCCTGGCTCGACAAGACCATGGGGTCGTGTCAGCGTTGGTATCAGAGCTCGCTTGAGGTTTAACGCACAAAAAGGGTCATATTTTTCAAAAATCCAGTGAGGAACGAGTTAGTAGCCCATATAAGGATGTTATTAGTGTATAGAATGTGGCATACTAACCTATGTGACTATGTCAGAAAATCGTGCATCTCGGGACGTTAATGTCTTGGGGGGTGCACGTAAGCGCTGTCCACCAGTGCGCACAAGCTGAAGGGTGGAGCCCCATGGGTGGCAGGTAACCCGACCCGCTTTAATATCCTCTATGACTCTTCATGTCGTTTGGGGTATTCGAGCAACATCTGTCCCTGGCGTGCATGGTGCATTTTGGGAGACCCCGTCACGTGGCCAGTAACGTGAACACGTAGCTCAAGGCGTGTTTGGCTTGAGAACATCCGGGCGAGTCATGACGGCCGGGTGTACGAACTGTATGGATACCGGGCTCGGTGTGCAGCCGAGTCTGACGATTGTGTGAGTTATCTGCAGGTAGTCTAACCACGAAACGGTAGACGTGTAGCATCCGTGTGCGAGAGACGCTTAGTGCCACTGAACTAACGAAGCCGGCTAAGTCCGGTATAGGTTTTTCTTTGCGAGGACGTAGTACCGACATGCTCTGGTGACGCATCGACGTCACACTCCACTAAATGAACAACTTCATTGTAAAATTTGAAAGTTTTAATCCAGAGTATTAAAACTTGATGTAACTCCTTTCCTTAATCAGGATATTCAAAGTTAACAAGTTTTCAACTTATAGGCTGTTAAGGACAGAGTCCCCTGTTTTCAGCTGATAGTGGGCTGAAGTTAATCAGAGGTTAGAGGTTGAGTTCTTTCGAGTTTGGGGTCATATGATACATTTCTGGAAAACTTTGGAAGAGCTTTACAACTTTTCTGTTGAGGTCCAGAGGTGTTTCATCCCTTAACCAATCGAAACATGCAGTAGAGTGGAAACTGTCCAGAAAACAGGGCAGAGCAAAAACTCTCTGTAACTCTCTGTAAATTGAGCATAACTTCCTGCATAAAAATCTAAAAATAGAAAATGAGGTAGTTCTGGAAATATTATGAGATGGGTTACAACTTTGTAACAGAAAGTTTTGTCAGATTGGGGGTAGAATTAACTGGAATTCTTGGATCAAATCAGTACCTAAGGCAGGGAGGTGCTGTCCAATTTTCTCCAAAATTCTGTTAACTTTGACATCTCATAACTTTTGAACCAAGACAGATCTTAGGCCAAGCAAATACTTTCTTGAATTCTATTGAAGTTAGCTTTAACTTTGATGTTCAGCTCCAGAATTTGTTTTGCATTTAGCATGGCCTAAATCAGGTTGAGATGGAAACTGGTCAGGGCTGTCATGTTGGACAGCAGATCAGTAGTCAAATTTGTTTAAATTTGAACTATATTTCCAAGTTTTATGGGTTCAATGACATGTATGGTTGTCGGTACCCGTGATATGGGGTACCCCCGCGCACAGGGGAAAATGCCTAACGATCTCGCCCTTCTCCGCAGGGAGAGCTCCGAAGGCGCCACGTGTCCAGCGGGACCGGACCTCCCTCTCCTCAGAGGAGAGCTCTGGGCCCGCCACGTGGCCAACAGCAGCCAGACCACCCCTCCGTGGGGAGGGCTCTGAAGGCGCCGTGTATCCCACGGGGCCGGACCTCCCCCTCCAAAGAGGAGAGCTCCGGGCCCGCCATATGGCCGACAGAAACCGGACCTCCCCCCTCCGCGGGGAGAGGTCCGAAGGCTCCACGTGTCCTGCAGGGCCGGACCTCCCTCTCCTCAGAGGAGAGCTTCGGGCCCGCCACGTGTCCAGCAGAACAGCGCTGCCTGCCCCCGAGCGGTAGGCAGCGGGCGTAAAGACGCACCATACCTTGCCTGTACAAGGTATTCAAGGCCTGCGCCTTCCCAAGACGCGGAGACGCAGACCACGCCTCTGTCAGGTGCCGTTGCGCCCAGTCGCATCATAGACTAGCGCGCGGTGTCAGAAGCTGCAAGCGAAACACAGTGACAAGACATCCCCTGCCGCCCCCACCTTCATCAACCACTACGACTAGCATGCGGCATGGGCAGGGCGGCAAGACGAAGACTCAGAAGCCTTCGCCAGAGACAACTACCGACATAACTGCGGATACGATAGTCGGCAGGCAATCTCCCCGGGACAACCTGTCGGGTCCCGGGCCCCCCTTGTAAGCCACACGAGCCTTGGACTATAAAAGGCTCGGGTAGTCAACGTTAGCAAGGGTTGGCACTCCGGCAACTCACACCCTAGGCATAACTCATCCTCGAGCTCAGGACTCCAGTTCTGAGCAACAAGCAATACAGCGAGCACCTCAGCTCAACGTGGACGTAGGGTTTTACGCTCCGACGGCCCGAACCATGTAAAACTCGCCGTGTCAAGCTCCTCCCTAATTCGTCCCTACGCCTAAGCTCTCCGCAAGCGACTTTCCCCTCCGAAAAAGAACCTCCGCGGGCTGCCCAGAGCAGGTCTGGGGGAAGTGTCGACCACACACTTCGACATTTGGCGCGGCAGGTAGGGGGCTTTTCCCTTCCGCGACGAGTTCCTGCCGACGAAGATGACCAAGCTTCCTTCAGCGGCGAGCTCTCCTCCCCCGCGTTCACGACGGACCGTGACCAGCGGGGAATACGTGTCGACGCACTCAGGACGGAGTATGTCGGCGCAAGCTAGAAGCCAGCAGCCGACTCCGGCAACGCCGACTCTGGCAATGCAGGCCCCAACCAGCGTGAGATCTTCTGCAGCGCTGAGCGTTCCCCACGGGGGTGCGCTAGCTGCAGCAAGAGCGCTACTGTGCAATCCGCCTGCTGGGGACGCGCCTCAGGCAGCGACCCAGCAGTGGATTCGCGAGGTAGACCATCTCGTCGTCGCCGCCGCAAACCCTCGACTTCGGTGGGGACGACGCTCCGGCCAACCGGCTGTGTCGCTGACGCGCACGCCAACGGTTGAGGGCAGATGGCGGATTCCAGCTCCACCAGGCTTCAGTCGACGGACCTGAGGACAGAGCTGGAACGGTGCCACTTGGGCCAGGATGCCCGGGTGTACCTTGAGCGACGTCGAGAAAGGCGTCGCAACCAAGAGGCTGGCGACAGCATGATGTCAGCCTCGACCCAGCCTGAGGCGCAGACCTTCACCACACGATCTCTGCCCCAGGCATACGCCGCGCAGCATATGCCACAGACATATGCCCTGCAAACGGCGTCCCCGGTCTATGGCGCAGCCTTGCCCATACGGGGGTACACTGTGCCAGTGGCGAACCAAGCGTTCGCAGAACCAACGCCTGCAGCAACAGGAGCAGGATGTGCGGCCCTGGCGCCCCATCTTCGCTTCGCGAGGTGGCTGCGCAAGTTTCGGCCGCACCTGTCCGAGAAGTACGACGGCAGCATCAACCCGGCGGAGTTCCTCCAGATCTACTCCACCGCCGTACTTGCCGTAGGAGGGGATGAGGCCGTCATGGCCAACTACTTCCCCGTCACCTTGACCGGCCGAGCCCGGTCTTGGCTCATAAACCTCCCGCAGGGTTCCATAACTTCCTGGGGAGAGGTCTTCCGGCAGGTCACCGCCAACTTCGGCAGTTCTTACACCCGGCCTGGCATGGAGCTCGACCTCCACGCCATCCAGCAACGACCTGGGGATTCGCTGCGCTCCTTCATCCAGCGGTTCTCCCAGGTGCGGAACACCATCCCACACATCCAAAACGCTTCTGTGGTGGTGGCGTTCCGGCAAGGCGTCCTGGACAAGAAGATGCTCGAAAAACTCGCGACCAGAGAGGTCCGCGATGTCTCCGAGCTCTTCAGCTTGGAGGACAAGTGCGCCAGAGCAGCCGAAGGGTGGAAATGGCACTCACTGCCAGCCTCCTAGTCAGGAGGACAGCCCGGATCTGGCGCTGCTTCCTATGGAGGCAGCAAGAAAGCCAAGAACCGGGGCAGTAGAAAGATGAAACCGCCGGCCGCGGCCCCCGTTGCTCGCGAAATCCAGAAGCTCGTGAGCGCTTCCAGAAAGGGAAGCAGCTTCTAACTGATGCCCCACCCTACCGTCAAAGGGAGGGCAAGCAGAAGGTCGATGCCCCAGACAACGTCGACCACCAGGTGGAGTTCCAGGAGCCTCAGAGCGCCGTGAAGGCGGTGCGCAATCATGAGAGCTCCAGATCCAGTGATGACGAGCGCCGGAAGATGCTCTACGTCATCTACGGTGGGTCTGCTGACCCCTTGTCCCGAAGCGCGGTTAAGACCCTGAGCCGAGCGGTAGCGTCGGTGGCTCCCCTCCCGAGTGCCGCACCGCACCTCAGGTGGATGGGAACCCCCATCAGCTTCGATGCCACCGACTGCCCCAGGAACATGGCTGGGGCCGGCCAACTACCGCTCTTGGTGGCCCCCACCATCGCCAACGTGAGGATGTACCACGTTTTGGTGGATGGCGGGGCTGGACTGAACCTCATCTGTCACGCAGCTTTCCAGAAGCTGCAGATCCCGATGGCCAAGCTCACCCCATCGAGCCCGTTATCAGGGGTAGGGCCGGGACAGGTCGTTCCCTACGGCCACATCAGCCTCCCAGTGACCTTTGGGGCACCGGACAGCTATCGGACAGAGTACATTCTGTTCGACGTGGCGGAGATCGATCTCCCCTTCAACGCCATAATTGGCAGGCCAGCCCTGTACCGATTCATGGCAGTAGCCCACTACGGCTACCTCATCTTGAAGATGCCTACACCAACAGGCATCCTCAGGATTCGTGGAGACCGCACTGCCGCAGTGTCAGCCTTGGAAAAGCTCCAAGCGCTTACAACAGCTAGAGCACCAACCCCTGGCAGTGCAGAACCAAACCGGCTCCACCCGAGTGCACGCCCCCGTGCCTCTACCGCAGCACCCCATGTGCAACCCCTCGACGAGGGCGACGTCCCCTTGAAGCTCGTCCAAATTGGCGCCGATGCCACCTAGACCACCCGGGTAGCCGGAGGCCTGGATAGCAAATAGGAAGGTGCGCTCATCACCTTCCTCCGGCACAACGTCGACGTGTTTGCATGGCAGCCATCGCAGATGCCGGGGATCCCTAGGGAGGTGATCGAGCACCACCTAAAGGTTTTCCCCGACGCCCGGCCAGTCCAACAGAAGCCCCGCAAGCAGTCCATCGAGCGGCAAAACTTCATCCGCGAATAAATCAAGAAGCTGCTGGACGCTGGCTTCATACAGGAAGTCCACCACCCCCGGTGGTTGGCGAACCCTGTTGTTATCCCGAAGGCCGGCGGGAAGCTCCGGATGTGCATCGACTACACCAGTGTCAATAAGGCATGTCCTAAAGATCCATTCCCTCTCCCTAGAATAGATCAAATAGTAGACTCTACATCAGGCTGCGATATGCTGTGCTTCCTAGACGCCTACTCGGGTTTCCATCAGATCCCTATGTCTAGAGAAGATGAAGAGCACACCTCCTTCATCACAGTAGACGGTCTGTACTGATATGTCTCTATGCCTTATGGCCTAAAGAACGCTCTCCCTACCTTTGTACGTATAATGCACAAAACCTTCGGGGAGTTGATAAGAGACTTAGTTGAGGTGTATGTCGATGACATCGTTGTTAAGGTCAGGCAGAGTTCATCCCTAATAGATAACCTGGCCTTAGTCTTCGATAAACTGCGCTCTACGTGTACCAAGCTGAACCCCGACAAGTGTGTGTTCGGCGTATCCTCTGGAAAAACTCTTAGGATTCCTGGTCTCACACCGAGGAATTGAGGCTAACCCAGAGAAGATCAAAGCCATCGACTTGATGCGGCCCCCCGCCTGCATCAAAGAAGTCCAAAAACTCACGGGATGCCTAGCCGCGCTGAGTCGGTTTATACCGAGATTAGTAGAGCGAGCGCTCCCCTTCTTTAAGCTCCTGCACAAATCCGGACCATTTGCTTGGACCGACGAAGCAGAAGAAGCTTTCCAGGAGCTGAAGCAACTCCTGACGACCCTACCCGTAATGGTAGCCCCCGAGCCTGAAGAGCATCTGTTGATCTACATCGCGGCGACGGCTGAAGTGGTGAGTATGGTCCTCGTCGCAGAGCGGCTGGACATCTCATCACCACAGCCTGCTCCGGTGGCGGGAGACAGGCGCCAGGAAACCCCGGAGGTCCAAGATGACCCCCCGGGTCTCCGAGGCAACCCCCCGGAGGTCCAAAACGGGCCCCCGGACCCCCAAAACAACCTCCTGGAGGACCAGCAGGACCTCCCAGAGGTGCAACGGGACCCCCCGGAGGTCCAACGGAACCTCCCGGATGTCCAACGGGACCTCCCGGAGCTCCCGGGAAATTAGCGGGACCTCCCGGAGGTCTAAGACGGCTTGGGAGCCTTCGAGTATCAGCTCCCGGCAGCCTCCCTGGGCCCACCCACCTCCCGTAGGCCTGAGCCCATGGATGAAGATATCTCTGACCTGGGAGGGAGGGTCCGGACCATCCAGAGGCATGTCTACTACATCAGCGAGGTCCTCCATGACACCAAGACAAGGTACCTGGAGGTCCATAAGCTGCTGTATGCAGTGCTCATGGCGTCCAGGAAGCTCCACCACTACTTCCAAGCCAAACAGGTCTCGGTGGTCACCTCCTATCCGCTGAAGGCTGTCCTCCACAGCCCCAACGCGACTGGCAATGTCGCTAAATGGGCAGCGGAGCTGGACTTCCTTCCTCGTCATGCAGTCAAGAGCCATGCACTGGCTGACTTCGTGGCTGAGTGGACGCCAACGAATGCTGACCCCAGGGGGCCATGAAGACGGTGAACCAGAGCGCCGAGCTCCGGCCATCACCGGGCCTTACTGGACGCTCTTCTTCGATGGATCCTCGCGAAAGCATGGGGCCGGTGCCGGCGTACTGCTTCTCATGCCATCAGGGGAGCAGTTTGGGTATATGGTGCGTCTCAATTTCAAGGCAACCAACAACATGGCATAGTATGAAGCACTCATCTTTGGCCTAAAGACAACCCTGTCTCTAGGCGCTCACCAGTTGTTGCCACAGGGAGACTCCCAGCTAGTTATCAAGCAAGTGAAGGGTGAATGCTCCTGCAATGACCCACAGCTAGCTGCTTATCTGCTCCATGTGCAGATGTTGGAGAAAGACTTCCTCGCCTTGGACCTGCACCACGTACCGCGCGCTGGCAATGCCGCAGCTGACGACCTCTCAACGAAGGCCTCCACCGGAGCCCTTGTGCCCAAAGGAGTCTTCGAGAGGACGTTGCTGCGGCCCACAGCCCGGCCCGCCGAGCCGGGCGAAGGGGGCTGGACCAGCACCTCGAAGCTGGTGGTCCCGGCGGCCCTGCAGCCATGGATGCCGCCAAGGATCGTAAGCGTCACTGGGGACTCCGTGCAACCCAGCGCTCAAGATCCAGACGCTCAAGTCAGACCCGATGCATGGATCACGGAGATCCGGGACTACTTGAAAGACAACATCCTCCCTGATGAACGTGTATCCGCTGAACGGACCGTGCGCATGGCTAAGAGTTACGCGTTGGTAGAAGGGGATCTCTACTGACGTGGCGCCAACCACGTCCTATTGCGGTGCATAACCCAGGGGGTAGGATGCGACTTGCTCTCTGAGATCCATGGAGGCGAATGTGGGAGTCACTCTTCCTCAGGCACGCTTGTCGGTAAAGCCTTCCGGCATGGCTTCAACTGGCCGACAGCACTCCAAGATGCCGTCAAGCTGGTCGAGAGCTGCAAGGCGTGCCAGTTCCACGCCAAGCAGATCCATACACCGGCTCAGGTGGTACAGATGATCCTGCCCTCATGGCCGTTTGCCGTATGGGGGCTGGACATCCTGGGACCATTCCCAAGAGCCGTCGGGGGATTCTGGTACCTCTATGTCGCCATCAACAAGTTCACCAAGTGGCCGGAAGCCACACCAGTCGCCACCATCTACAAGCAATCCGCAGTAAAGTTCATCAAGTCAATTGTCTGCCGGTTCGAGGTCCCAAACAGGATCATCACCGACAATGGGACCCAATTCACCAGTGCAGCGTTCCAAGACTACTGCAAAGACCTCGGCCTCCAGGTGTGTTATGCCTCTGTTGCTCACCCAAAGAGCAATGGGCAAGTTGAGAGGGCCAACGCCGAGATTCTTAGGGGCCTCAGGACTCGCACATATGCCAGACCAAAGAAACATGGTGCCAACTAGGTGGATGAGCTTCCGAGCACACTATGGGCTAACCGGACATCCCAGAGCCGGGCCACCGGAGAGACACCCTTCTTCATGGTGTATGGGGCCGAAGCTGTGCTTCCCCCAGAGATCACCATGAAGTCTCACCGTATCCGAGCTTACGACGAAGCCACGCAGGACAACCTCCGGCGTGGAGAAATCGACCTCGTCGACGAGGTCCGATTGCATGCAGCACTCCGTAACGCGCGGTACAGACAAGCGCTCCGCCGCTACCACCAGAGGTCTGTACGTGCCCGGGAGCTGCAGGAAGGCGACCTGGTGCTGCGGCGCATACTTTCTCGCGAAGGGACCCACAAACTCTCCCCTAGTTGGGAAGGTCCCTTCCGAGTCACAAAAGTGTGCCGTCCCGGGTGCGTACGCCTTTCCACCGAGGATGGGGACCCGCTCCCGAACCCTTGGAACATAGAACACCTCCGTAAGTTCTACCCCTAGAGCAACAATAGGACGGACTCTTCTTTTTGTAATAGATTCCATAGAGTCCAGGAACAGTGCTCGGAGCAGCTAAGCCTCAGGGGACGGTCCTGGACTACGTTCAGCTTCGTCTGGTTCCGACCCCAAGCGCGTAGAGTCTTACTTCCCTTCTTAATGGGGCGGGTCGTGGCCTCCATGTTTAGCCTGCCTTCCTCCTATGGAAATTTATATGAAAAGAAACCTGTCCTACTTTGCTCTTCCTTGGTGCTCATTTAAATTACGGATTAAATTTTTATGACTGCACTTCTGGCGCATGCTCACCATGCGCTCAGCTCCCTCTTCTCATTCTCACCTTTAGTCGGCATTTGCTGCCCTACCAAAGGCGGTTGCGTTGGAGGTACCTGCCGATAGCCAGGGGGACCCTGAGCTCCCGTCACTTTGCGCACGGTAGTCCCCAAGCACCGTATAAGTGGATGGGGACCGTAAGCCAAATAAGACTATGAGATAGAGGAGGGGGAGCCCCCAAGGAGAATTACGTTTCCCTTACTTGTGTGCAGGACCTCTCGGCCTCAGCTCCCCGCAGGAGTATGGTAGGTACATCCAACCAATGGGACGCACCTACCAGGGGGCCGCTACGGGATCACGCAAGACCGAAACTCCAAGGTAAGACCGAAGAACCCAGACCTCGCCACCTCTGCGGGGGCGAGACCCGAAGGTCCCACGTGTCCAGCGGGGCCAGACCTCCCTCTCCTCGGGGGGGAGCTCTGGGCCCGCCATGTGGCCTACAGAAGCCGGACCTCCCCCCTCCGCGGGGAGAGGTCCGAAGGCTCCATGTGTCCCGCGAGGCCGGACCTCCCTCTCCTCAGAGGAGAGCTCTGGGCCCGCCACATGGCTAGCAGGCCCGGACCCCCCCCTCCATTCTCATGGGGGGGGGTCCTGGAGACCTCCGGGGCCCTTAATACAGTAAGGACCCGGGGAAAGTGTCTGTGCAGAGCTTCGAGATTGGTCAAGGCCTCTGAGTAACTTGCGGAGCTAAGGACTCGGCCAGGTAAAACAAGGAAGAAGACTAAAGCACACAGACACAGAAGAAAACAAGAGTCTGTTCATTCAAGGCTCCACAAGATGGGCTACAGACTCAACAAAAATAAAAAAAGAGGTACAGGGCCTTGTGGCCACGGGGGCAAATGCCTAAGAGTCCCCGGACTCCCGTTGGAACCTAGAGGACACAAGGGCGGCCACGTCCTCGACCTCGGCCCTGGCAGCTTCCTCCCGCTCGGCAACGGGTCCTAGATGGACTGGCTCTAGAGAGAAGGAAGGGTCTTGGCTCCAGAAGCACGCCCGTACATGCGTAGCGACTTCCTTCACCAGGCCCCGTCCTTCCACCTCAAGCTCGTCGGCGATCACCACTAAGAGCCGGCCCAGCTTGCCGGCGATGGACTCAAGTGCCGGGATTGCCTCGGACAACTCCTGCGCCGGAGCCTCCATCCGCACCGGTCTAAAACCAAGAGGAGCCAAGGCGGACCCCGCCTTGGCAATAAAGCCCCAGACCGCCTGGGCCTCGGTAGAACGCGAAGATTGGAGCTTCTCTACCTCTTGGCGAGCCGCCACCTCGCGATCCAATGCCGCCTGGCGCTCCTGGGAGAATTGCTCCTCCCTCGCAGCAGCAGCCGTGTCACGGAGCTCCAGCTCCTCTGTCCGAGCCCTCAGCTTGCCCTCTTTGACCTTCAGCCGTGCGGAGACCTTCTCCTCCTCGGCCGCCGCAGCACGTTCCCGATCGGCGACGGTGCACTCCCGACAAGCTACCTGCAGCCGCAACTCCTCCGCGGCGGCAGAGCGCGCCTCGGCCTTGGCTTCAACATGGGCCAGGGCCTCGGGGTAGGAAGCGCGAAGCTGCCGGGTCTCTGACTCCAGGCGGCTGATGGCTTTCTTCTGTGTGTCAAGCAGAGCACTCATGGCCTCAAGTCTTGACTGCCTCGAGTCAATCTCCGCCCTAACCTCCTGGGTCCACTGCTGCAGGAGGTGCTCCCAGCAAAGAAGGTGTTCCCTCTCTCCGGCCAGCGCCCCCCGCTCCCGCTCGAAGGCGGCCTGGAACTGTCGGGCGCTGGTCTGGACACGCCCCAGGGCATCCCACATGGGTGCCAGGACAGAGGGGACAGGAGCCGTGCCCCTGAACCCGGCGGAGGTGCTGGTGCCTCAGCAACCGGAGCGAGACGCTGCCCTGAGGGAGCCAGGGGGCCAGAAGGTGCACCTACAGCGGCCCTTCCAGTCTCAGGACCGGACTTCCGGGCTTGTGAAGGAGGGCGGACAGGTGCGGCTGCGGCCACCACGGAGGGTGAACTCGCCGGCACAGAGGAAGCCCCCGCCGGCTTGGGGGCCATGGGAACCACAGCGGGTCCCAGATGTTGTGGCGCGGAGCCTCCGCCAATTGGAGATGGACGGGTAAGAGGCCCGCCCCCGGCAGCCGGTTGGTCCATGCAAGAAAAGAAAGCTCTCAGGATAAGAGAGGGGACGAGAACGCTGCTCCTACAAGCCAGAAGGAGCAACACTTACTGGTCAACATGAGCGCTCCAACGGGCTTGTAGCCCCGGCCTCTGGGCCGTAGATGAACCGCCAGGACCTGCGGCTGGAACGGTCGTGGGCTGTGGCGTCTGGACCCCGGGCACACTCCCCAGCATCGCCCCACCAGCGTCCGTCCTAGAAGCCCCTCCGCCTGAGGAAGGATGACGAGGCGCTTGGGGTTCTTCGGACTGCCGCTGTCCGGGAAGAGACCCGCTGAGGTGGGACACCCGGGGCCTCTTCTGGTCGCCACTCGATGGACCAGCGCCCCCGGGAAATGGGTGCAAGGGTGCTCCGGCTCCCTGACTCGGCGCAGGCGGTGCCCTCGGAGGAGACTGGGCGCATTTCTTCTCTGGATGCCCGGGGGCCGGCTTCTTCCCCTTCCCCTTGTCAGCGGCTTGAGTTCCACAGGGAGAGGTCCGAAGGCTCCACGTGTCGTGCGGGGCCGAACCTCCCTCTACTCAGAGGAGAGCTCCGGGCCCGCCACGTGTCCAGCAGAACAGCGCTGCCTGCCCCCGAGCGGTAGGCAGCTGGCGTAAAGACGCACCATACCTTGCCCGTACAAGGTATTCAAGGCCCGCGCCTTCCCAAGACGCGGAGACGCGGAGCACGCCTTTGTTAGGTGCCGTTGCGCCCAGTCGCATCACAGACTAGCGCGCGGTGTCAGAACCTGCCAGCCAATAAATACAGTGACAAGACATCCCCTGCCGCCCCCGCCGTCATCAACCACTACGACTAGCATGCGGCATGGGCAGGGCGGCAAGACGAAGACTCAGAAGCCTTCGCCAGAGACAACTACCGACATAACTGCGGATACGATAGTCGGCAGGCAATCTCCCCGATCTTGGCGGGATCTACGGAGATTCCTCCCTCCGAGATTATATGTCCTAAGAAGGGAACTCTCTTTAGGCAAAACTCACACTTGCTCAACTTGGCATATAGTTGGTGTTCTCTCAGCTTTTGCAACACCGACCTTAGATGTTTCTCATGTTCTTCTTCATCTTTGGAGAAGACGAGAATGTCATCTATGAAAACCACCACAAATTTGTCCAGATATTCCATGAATACATTGTTCATGAGATATATGAAGTATGCCGGGGTATTAGTTAGTCTGAAAGGCATGACTGTGTATTCATACAGTCCGTACCGAGATACGAAAGCCGTCTTTGGAATATCAGTTTGCCTTATCTTAAGTTGGTGGTATCCCGATCTGAGATCAATTTTCGAGAACACACAAGCTCCCCTCAACTGATCAAACAAGTCTTCAATGCGGGGTAATGGGTATTTGTTCTTGATGGTTACCTCATTCAACGCCCGGTAGTCCACGCATAGCCTTTGGGTCCCATCCTTCTTGGGCACAAATATCACTGGAGCTCCCCATGGTGAGGAACTAGGATGAATGTACCCCTTTTCTGTCAATTCTCTTAAATGTTCCTTGAGTTCTTCCAGCTGTTTGGAGTCCATCCGATATGGTCTCTTGTATATCGGAGCTGTTCCAGGCACTAGCTCAATCGCGAATTCCACTTCACGATGGAGGGGCATACCTGGCAACTCCTCCGGAAAAACATCTGGATATTCCCTGATTATCCTGATCTCCTCCACTTCCACCTCAACTTGATTGAGTTTAATGTCCCTCCTAGGCTTTTGTATAGTTATGAACTTTACTCTTGTGCCACTAGGGTGAGATAGAACCACCGTTCTTGTCGAACAATGGATGACTCCTTTATGTTTGGTCAACCAATCCATACCCAAAATAATATCTATCCCTTGTGAATCTATCACTATGAGGTTGGCAGTAAATACTACCACATTAATGTCTAGATTCACCTTGGGACACACTTGTCTTGTCCTTATTTCTCCACCTGGAGAGTTCACTGCTAGCATATGGTTCATTTGTGTGGTTGCTAGATCATGCTTCTTAACAAACCCTTGAGCAATGAACGAGTGGGTAGCACCAGAATCAAACAACAGGGTTGCAATGTGTAAATTGGCAGGAAACTTACCAACTACCACGTCGGGTGCCTCTTGCGCTTCCTCCATGGTCACGTGGTTCACCCGTCCTCGCATCACATTCTGCTGTTGTGGCTGCATGGGCTTCTTCTTTGGGCACATATGGGCGTAGTGCCCCACTTCACCACAGTTGAAGCATTGCACCCCAACCTTAGGTGCCTGGCCTTTGTTGTCTTGGGGTTGGTTCTGTGGTCCTTGCACTGCTGGTCGAGGTTGATATGTGGGACGAGGCTGTTGTACAAACTGACATTGTGGCTGTGCTGGTGCTGACAGAGGCCTGAAATTCGGGTTGTACCCTCTCGGTGCTGAGTAGGGTACCACAGCACGGCTCGTCTGCCCTGCGGGTGGCTGCATCGGTCGTGGGCGTGTGTTGCTATCCGAGGCTTGGTGTGACCATCCCGCCTTCCTCTTGTTTTCATTTTCAGGGCCTTCAGCTTCATCTCGACAACAAATGCTCTGTCCACCATCTTTTGGAAGCTTTCATACTCGTTGGAGGACATTGCACATTGCATCTCCACAGTAAGTCATTCCACAAAGCAGTCCTGTTTCTGCTCATCAGTTTCGATGTCCCGTGGTGCATAACGGGATAGTTGGGTGAACTTAGTGAGTTATTCCCTCACAGTCATGTTTCATTGCTGCAGCCCCAAGAACTCCTTCCTCTTGTTTTTGAGTTCACCCCTTGGTATGTAATGGTTGGGAAACTGCGCTTGAACTCTTCCCATGTGATGTTCTCAGGGTCATGATGGGCTGCTACATAAGCGGTCCACCAATTAGCAGCAGGTCCATGCAATTGGTGAGAGGCAAACAGCACCCTCTCATACCCTTGGCATTGTATGATCCTCATCTTGCTCTCAATGGTCTTTAGCCAGTCATCTGCCTCCAGAGGTTCAGCAGCACTTGCAAACTTTGGAGGTTGAGTTCCTAGAAACTCACTCAACCTTGGTTGGCGTGGTGCAGCTTGTGGGGGTGGAGCTTGGTGCAAGTTGGCCACCACTTGAGTTAGGCTCTGGATGAGCTGATTCTGATTTTCAAGCATTTGGTGGATGGGATCAGCTCCTTCACGGCGACCACCCTTGTCTTGTCCTCCAGAAAGATGAGGGTTGCAGGACTCATCGTTGTTGTTGGCGAGGTTGGCACCACGACCCTTTCCTCTTCCGGCCATCTATCATGATCAAACTGATGTTAATTTAAAGCATTATGCATTAACTTCCCAATTTGCTTGTTTTAAACTTAAACTTTTGAGGCCTTATTATATTTACATTTTATGAGGGTTTCACGTCTCACGCGAAAATAAATGCACTCTTAATTCATAGGGGTTCACACATCAAAGCAAAACAACCTGAAGACGAGGTTGTGGACAAATGCCCATGGCTTCCACAACTCACGTCACACACCAAACATTAACACACCATTAACTAAGGTATTGACTCGACTACTAGATAACCTGCTGAACTACGGGAAAGGACTCTACACGACTCGTATCACTGAGCTGGCTCCTCGGGATCTTCCTCATTATTACGGCTGCCCTCTGACTCCGCTTTGGGTGGGGAGGCTGCTGGTGGAGAAGTGCGGCGACGCCTACTCGCCCGGCGATTTGGGGAGTCAGGAGTCCATGTGTCATTCACGGTGACACACAGTTCATTCCCATCTCCTCTTTCTCTCGCCCTCAAGCTGACTCGAAGCAACGCCTCAGTCTCCTTCAGGGTGTCACGAACATCCTGAAGCTCCTGCTGGCACTCCTGCAGTCGAGTGCTGAGCATAGCAGCATCCTCCAAGCACAGGTCCATGTGCTCATGGGAAGTCCCCTGCTGCACTGGCGGGTACTTGTACTCCGTTGTACCACTCTCATGCTGGAGGACATACATGTACTCAGTCCTGTCCAGGTGGCGACGGTAGATGGGACTCGGGCAGGTGATGGCCTCCCAGGTGACATCCTTCTCCGCATCGACCTGTGTCGCTCGACAAGCTGGAGAGCGGTGGATCTTAAGCAGCTGATTTTCATGGATAATCCTCATTTCTGAACTCCATTCTTCCCGCTTCTCACGGATGGTCCGGGTGGAGCTGTGGTGTATGATTAGCTTGCCCGTATTGCCGGCGGCGTGGAGCATACGTCGAAGACGGCGCAACAAGCCTCCTACTGCCAATCCGTAGGAGAGATACGTCACCGGACGGTTCTCCTCTCTCAGGGCAAGGGCAACTACAGGAACTCTCCCTCCGGTGGACTTGCGGGCGGTGCGGATCATGCGAACCATCTAAAACATAAAGCATTTAAAATTAAGTTAGATAAGATTTTAAACAAAAATCCTATTTTGTATAAAAGTAGGGGTAAGATGAATAAAGTGACCCATTAAATAACACTTTTCAAACCACACCTTTGTAAAATAGATTTTAAGAAAATAGAGTCCTTAAATATGTCCATTTCTACCTAGGTCCACGTTCCTACGGGCAACCTTGGCTCTGATACCACTTCTGTCACACACGGTTTCTCCGAAGAACAACCGAGTGAATATCACATGTATGCCAGGATCATTTTCTCATACATGTGATGACAAATAGTGAAGCATCATTTATTACAAGCCAGGTGTCGAATATAAATATGTCTTACAAAGCATACGTCTCGATGGACGATAATAAGTTCATAACATGTAAATAAACTAGCAGCGGAAATATTATTCTTGTGGGCTCCGTCACAGGCGTTGCCCGGGGGACTCCATGAACCTAGCATCCTTCTTCGGGTCCGAAGTCTTGGTCATTAAACACCACCTCTTCCCCTTGACCTGAGCAGCAATTTAAACCAACAAATATGCAAGTTTGAGTACCGTTGGTACTCAGCAAGTGTGAGAAAGTTATGTCATGCATGGCTAGAGCAAGGAGAGGTTGAACTCATGGTTAAAGCACTACGCAATTGATACCTATCACCTTAGCTTATTAAGCACCTACATTACTACATAGGTGAAATGGTCCCAATCTCCCATCCCATCATCATAATCAAATAACCATAACATCATTTTCATTGTTAAGCTCCCCGCTTAACATCCACAATTTCCAAAGCCATCATCCTCTAATCATGAATAAGTCCAAGCCGCTCTTGACCGTGAGCACGGCTGTCATGACAGTTTTGACTCTGCAGAGTTTGCACCACCGTACCCACATGTAGTGATTTTCATCCCCCATTGCCGGGTGGACTAAAAGAACCTCCATTATGCGAGTGGCCACGAACCACATTCACACTTCCCAGGTGTGTAGCCAGGAGATCACTATGAAGCCTTTACAGAGGGATTCCCAACGAGCGTGGGCCCACTAGGGTTTCACCCCTAACAGCATACAAGAGGCTCCAACCCCGCTGTAGTGGCCCCCTTGAGCCTTGCGGTTCATATGGTAGTTCAGCTGACACCTACTCCACGCACCATCCAACACACCCATACTACGCCGGGGATACACCTAATTAATTGGCCAAGCTGCCCCATCTCAGCATGTGGTTGTCACGGTAAAGCCAGGTTACATGCTCCATGAACCGGTCCTTAGGATCTAGGCAAGTACTAAACACAAACCCGAGTCTCGTGCACCCAGCACCAACCAAATCATCCAACTTGCCTCGATCCCTACCTCTACATAACTCATAATGTCTCATTCAAGAGTAAGGGAAATAAATTGATGATCTCATACCCCAATTATCCCATTCTAAGTATGGCTAAGCATAAACATATAAATAAATGACATGATAAAATAAATCCAAACCCAAGCTACAAGGAAACAAGATAATGCAATTCTAGGGAAACTTCCTAGCATGGGTTTAATATTTCAATTGTCAATGCAAATAATTCTATCTACACATCCTAGCATAGGATCAAAGTGGTCAAGGACACTGGCCTTCTTCCTGCTGCTCTGGGAATGGATAGTCCTGATCTTGGAAGGGAAGAACTTGCTCTGGGGCAGGTTCTACTCATGCCAACACACATAGCAAAAGAAAACAACAATCCATAAGACATAGTTCACACTTTCACTCCACACATACATACATATGATAGTCATTCACATTTCTAAGTGTTGTGTTTACTCTAGCTGTGTTGATTTTTAGCCTTCATGCACTTTTAAACATAAGTATATGATTTCTAACTTTTATATTTCAGATTTATGTTTGCACACTATATATAAATTTTCAATTTGAATAAATTCTTTATATTTAATTAATATCCTTCTTAACTACCAAGTTTGCATGGAAGGTATTTTCCTACTCCAAATGGGTTTTTAGATCTTCTACCAAATCCTAAACTGAAATCTTTGGATTTGGAAACTTCATTTATCATTTCCTAGTTATGCATACCTATTTTCCTATATTTTCAGATTTATTTTCTATGCCTAAATGTGAACTTTATTATGAAAATAGTAAGATACCTCATCTAAACAGAATAGGTTCTGATCTAAAATATTAAATAATATATTTTTGAACTTCTCCTCTGATGTGAACTAATTTAAATTTATTCTACCAATTTCAGAATTATTTCCTAACCTAAAAATGTGTCCCTAAAACTAATAAATGTGAACAATCAATTAGACAGATTCATTTCAGCTTAAAATCTACTTTTAACTCATTCTAAAGTTTTCCAAGTGCTAGGAGAGTTTAAATTTGAATTTACAATGTGTTTGCCTCACCTTTTTAAATTTAAATCCTAATCACATATTCAAATTTCTAAATTTAATATCATATAGGGTCAAAAAGGTAAATCTACCCTACTACGGGGTCTAATTTATTATTTCATAAATTTCCAGGGGTCTAGCTACACATAACATAGGGGTTTTCCTAATTTTTATTGAGTCCAGGGGCTAAAACTGATTTTTAAATGAATTTACATGAATTTCTGAAGTTCCAGGGGCTAGATCAGAAATTTCCGGGGCTAGCTCGTGTTTTCCGAGATCCCCAGGGGGTAGCGCGTAAGAATCCTGGCCTTTATAATGCGGGGCTGATGTCGACCGTCCGAGTTAAAATAGACGGCTGAGATTAGATCGCCGAACCGGTACGCGGGGGTTTTATTTCTACTGTGCGAATTAAAATAGACGGCGCACAAGCGGCCACGTCGGCCTGACCGTGCTCGTGCGGCGCTGCCCGGCGCCGTGCGATGGCGGGAGGCAGCGATCTCGCCGGAAAACTTCGGATCTTCGTCTATACTTCCTAAAACTGGGATTTCATGGCATAGAACGGTAGAGGGGAGGTCGGGGATCTCACCTCGGTGTTTTTCTTGAGCTCGGAGGCCCTGGAAGGCAGTCGGCATCGAGGTCCGAGGTGGAACCGCTGCGGTGCTTGTCGGAGCTATGCCTAGAGCGCAAACCACTGAGTTTTCTGCACCTGCATGACTCCCCAGAGGCGGTGGGACACGATCGACGCGTTAGATCAGAAAACCCGAGCAAAGATCGAGAGAAAACGGCCGGAGAAGCTCTGGTTCTCACCGGGAGGAAAAACAGCCGATCAGGGTGGAAAAAACGGCGATGCCGGCGTTTATATAGACGTGGGAGGGCGGCGTGTCTGTTGGGATCGAGCCGGAGTCGTCCGGGACCAGAATTCGGCTGGGGGACGCGGGTTTCCGGGGTAGTTTGAATTCGGGCGCGCGGAGGAGTCCCGGCTGTTGGCGTGAGCGAGAGGTGGGGGATGACACGTGGGTCCCGCATGTCAGTGAGAGGGAGAGGGGAGCGCGTGGCTGTGGGCTGGCGCGGGAAATGTTGGGCCGGCCGGTGGGTTTTGGCCCACTGGCTGGGGGGTTTTTCTTTTTCTTTTTCCTTTTCTTGTCTGGTTTGATTTAAATTTGAATTCCAATTTGAATTTGAATTTCTGCACCACATGCAACACGTCCAAAAATTTTTAAATTCCCCTCTTAACAGATTTTGGGGTGTTACAGCGGACAACTGGCTCCGCACGATGGAGATGAAATTCGGGCTGCTCCAAGTGAGTGAGCAGCGCAAGACTCAGTTCGCGGTCCAACAGCTCCAGGGATCCGCGAGCGTGTGGCGGCCGAGCTACTGTGCTTCACAGCCCACCGACCGAGTTATGACCTGGGCGGAATTCCGGACAGCCTTCAGGGCCTATCACATACCGCCAGGTCTGATGAAGAGGAAGACGCAGGAGTTTCTACACGTGCAGCAAGGGAGCCGGAATGCGCTGGAATACTCCAGGGCGTTCAACGATCTCGCGCTTTACGCGTCGTATCACGCCGATACTGACGAGAAGCGGAGGGACCACTTCTACCAGGGGCTTAACCCGCTCCTGAAGGACAAACCGGCGATGTTCAATCGCGGCAGTCTCAATGCCATAATTGATGCTGCGATTGTTCAGGAGGACTCCGGTAAGGAGTTAGCGGCGGCGGAAAGAAAGCGAAGCGCGCCGCAAAGCAGCGGAGAAGGAGGCGGGCCTTCTCAGAAATTTTGGATGGTGAATCGCCCACCATCAGGTTCACGCTGGCAGCCAGCACAGAGGTCGATGCCATTCCGCAGTCGGCCCTATTCTTCACCGGCGTTCAGGCCGGCACTGCCAGCACCACCTCCGCAACAACAACAGCAGCAGCGGGCGATGCCGCGTGCGTATGCACCTCAGCAGCGCATACCGGGCTTTCGTCCACCAAGCACAGGACAAGCAGCGGCCACATGCTACAAATGTGGTCTTCCAGGACACTTCGCCAGCAGTTGCCCGGAGAGGCAAGGCGGCGGAGTTGCACCGCAACTTTCAGGGAGGAATCAGCCCCAGAACCCTACTAATGCGCGGCGGGCAAACCCTAGGCCCGGCACAGTCCACCAGCTTGCCATAGAGGACGTGCCGGAGGGTGAGCCAATCCTTGCGGGTATGTTCCAACTACACCAGCATCCCGCCATAGTATTATTTGATTCAGGCGCCACACACAATTTTATTAGCCAAGGTTTCATTGCTGAACACAGCTTGCAAATACTACCCACCGATAGTCCATATGTGATTTGTTCACCGGGTGGGAAGATTTCAGCAAGCGTAATGGTTTCCAAAGCACCATTATGCTTAGCGGGTAGAGTGTACCCTACGTCTCTCATAATTTTAGAGGGGCAAAAGGTCGATGTCTGCTTAAGGATGTCGTGGTTAACCCACCATGGCGCTGTTTCTGACACCGTCCTTCAAATCGTGCACTTGAACTCAGGAGTGCACGGATCACACTCATTATTTCTGGACAGTCCAGAAATAAAACTTCCAAGTGTCTATCAATCCACAGCTATCAGATTGGAAGATATTCCAGTGGTCCGAGAGTTCCCTGACGTGTTCCGGATGATTTACCAGGGACGCCGCCCGATAGATAGGTGGACTTCAAGATTGAACTTGCACCGGGAACCATGCCAATATCCTGAAGGCCGTACAAGATGGCGCCCAAGGAGTTGGCTGAACTGAAGACCCAGCTAACGGACCTGCTGGCGAAGGGTTTTATTAGGCCGAGCTCCTCGCCATGGGGCTGTTCAGCATTATTTGTGAAAAAGAAGGATGAGACGTTACGTCTTTGCGTGGACTATCATCCATTAAACACCGTAACCATCAAGAACAAGTACCCGTTGCCACGGATCGACATGTTGTTTGATCAGTTGGTCGAAGCAAAGATATTTTACAAGATGGATTTAAGATCTGGGTACCATCAGATTAAGATACGAGCTGAGGATATTCCGAAGACGGCTTTTTCGACGAGGTACGGACTTTATGAGTATCTGGTCATGTCCTTCGGCCTCACCAACGCTCCAGCTCACTTCATGTACTTGATGAACTCGGTATTCATGCCGGAGCTGGACAAGTTTGTCGTGGTCTTCATCGACGACATACTGGTATATTCCAAGTCGGAGGAAGATCACAAGAAGCATCTGCGTATAGTCTTGCCACAGCTGCGGGATCACAAGCTATACGCAAAATTCAGCAAATGCGATTTCTGGAAATCGCAAGTGCCTTTTCCCGGGCATATCATCTCAGCGTAGGGTATCACTGTATACCCGAATAAGATCACACAAGTGCTGAATTGGAAGTCCCCGAGAACTGTTCATGAGGTACGGAGTTTCCTTGGACTCGCGGGATATTATCGGAGGTTCATTCCGAACTTCTCGAAGATTGCCAAGCCTATGACGGAGCTGCTAAAGAAGGCTACCAAATATGTTTGGAGTCCAGCATGTGAAGCAGCATTCAAGGCATTAGTGAAGCACCTGACATCAGCACCGGTTTTGGCGCAGCCAGACACAACAAAACCGTTCGATGTGTACTGCGATTCATCCGGCATTGGGCTCGGATGTGTGCTGATGCAAGACCGATGGGTGGTCGCGTATGGATCACGGCAGCTTAGAAACCATGAGCAGAATTATCCAACTCATGACTTGGAGCTCGCTGCCGTGGTACTTGCACTGAAAATGTGGAGGCACTACCTACTCGGTAACCTCGTACATTTATATACCGACCACAAGAGCCTCAAGTACATATTCACTCAGAAGGAGCTGAACATGAGGCAGCGAAGATGGTTAGAGTTGATAAAGGATTACGAAATAGAGATCCATTATCACCCCGGCAAGGCAAACGTAGTGGCAGATGCGCTGAGCCGCAAGTCACACGTCAATAATCTGACCATAACACCGTTGGAAGAGAGTGAACCACCACTGCAAGTGAATCCACATGGAGCTCTCTACAAGTTAGCTTTGATCCCCACCATCCGTAAAGAGATAGCGGCAGCTCAGAAACATGACAAGGGCATGTCGCATTTGAGGAGACGTGTAGACAGTGGGGAGCTGAAATGTTTCCGGAAAGACGGAGACGGCGTCCTATGGTTCATGGACCGGATCGTCGTACCCCATAACCCGGAGTTACGTTATGAGGCTCACTTGTCAAAATTTTCTATTCACCTCGGCAGCAATAAAATGTATCAAGAACTCAGAAGCAAGTTTTGGTGGACACGAATGAAGTGGGAGATCACCAAGTACGTGTCCGAGTGTGATACATGTCGAAGGGTGAAGCCAGATCATATGCAGAAACCGGGACTGCTACAACCACTGGGCGTTCCTGCCTGGAAGTGGGAAGATGTGAGCATGGACTTCATTGTCGGTTTACCCACCAATTTTCAGAAACATGATTCTGTGTGGGTAATCGTCGACCGGATCACCAAAGTTGCCCATTTCACCCCGGTCAACACCAACTACAACGCCAAGAAGTACGCTGAACTGTACATATCACGGATCCTATGCTTATACGGCGTACCCCGTACCATCATATCGGATCGGGGCACTTTATTTGTGTCCCGTTTTTGGGAGCAGCGACACGCTGCATTGGGGATGAAGCTGATCCATAGTTCTGCATACCACCCACAGACGGATGGGCAAACCTAGCAGGTAAATCATATTCTAGAAGATATGCTACGAGCTTGCGCTATCAACCACGGCAAGAACTGGGATGATCACTTGCCGTTAGCCGAGTTCTCATACAACAATGGGTACCAAGCCAGCATCAAGATGGCACCGTATGAGGCGCTATACGGGAGGAAATGCCGCACACCACTAAATTTGTGTGAGTATGGCGAAAGGGTTACCTTCCGGATTGATCTTGTCAACAACGCGGAGAAAAAGGTTCAGCTGATTCAAGCAAACCTAAATGCCGCCCAATCCTGACAAAAACAGTATGCGGACCAGAGGAGACGCCCGTTACAATTCGGGGATCACGTATACCTACGAGTGTCTCCAATGAGGGGCGTGAACAGATTCGGTGAGAGGAAAGTTGACACCCCGATTCATCGGTCCATTTCAGATTAACGAAAGATGTGGATCAGTAGCATACCGGCTGAAATTACCAGAAGCACTTTCCGGTGTGCACGACGTCTTTCATATTTCCCAGCTGAGGAAGTGTCTTAAGCTATCAACTACCATTCAGCTGGAGGACATAGAAGAACTGAAACTGGATCTCACGTGTGGCGGACCGGGATCCGCCAATCCAGGGTCGCAGAGGGTGGTGCCGCACGATGCGACACCCGACAGCACACGTCATAAGAACCCAATATATTACATGGGAAAAACAAACTGGATTGTACAAAAAGGTACAACTTCAGTTACAAACTAGTGTTTATTTTTACACAGCGGAAGTCTACACTATACAACTCACGCCCGCCTATCTAGCAAAAGTCGGCTTCCCAGCCCTAGGACAACCCACACTAGCTGCACTCTTCAGCTCAGCACGGTGTGTACGGCTCCCACTCAGCCGTGGTCCCCGACGGAGGGTAACCCTCGCCGGTGGACTCGTACTCCGAGTCCGTGGGTGGCTTCTCACCTGAAAAACACTTAAGCAGCAACCGTGAGCACGAAGGCTCAGCAAGGCTTAACCGACTCACCTAAACATGAAACTCGACATGAGGTGTACAATGACATAGGATAGTAATATTGCAGCAAATGGACACGCCTACAGGTTCATCCTTAGTTCAGCTTTTAGCAACAAATTAACAGTTCAGGAAGCTGAAATTTAGTAAGCAATATTTGGTGGCACACATGTAGCAATACAATTATATCATGACAGCAATATTGAATCATCACATTTCATATATTAGGCTACGTCACGACTCCGTGAACAAGTGGTACTCTTCACCGCGAGGGACGGCGAATCGACACGATATACACCTGCAGGGAAACCCAAAGAGCACGTCACGTACACCCACCCGTGGAGCTGCACAGCACGCTCACTCGATGTTGTACGGGACAACCTTTCACCCAACAGCCCAAACGTCGAACCGGTCACACCGAAACGAGCAGGAGGTTCCCCACACGGAGCATCTCTCTATGCCCGTTGGCAGATTTCCACCTTGCTGCCCTCAGCCTACACCTATAAATCGGTGCGTTATGCCTCGACGCCCGGAGGTTTAGGCTACATCGGTTTATCGGGGCCCATATATCCGATATGCCTTCGGTACGTTCAAACTTGATCAGCCTGTGCCGCAAACGGATCGGTCCTCAATCGACACGGACAGGGCTGCGCACACAAGACTCCCTCTTGCTGCGCCCTAGCCCCTGCCTAGTCTCATTTTCATTACTAAAGTGATCTTACATCACTCAACCGAACCTGTGTGTCCCAAGCCTAAACTCGCAAGTAGATTCCAACTACTCGACTTGTACCGAAGGTCTATGAAACATTGAGCATAGCCTGTCTACTCGAGGTCTTAGACACTACCCTCACTCTTATGGAAAAGTTTTGGTCATGCAAGTGGGGTTCCATTCATCCTACACCTAATGCTCATTCATACATCACCCTAATTATGTGAACAAAGCAAAACTTGATAAAAGAGTTAATGCAAACTGGGGCTTGCCTTGTTGCTGCTGGTCAGGGGTGAGTTCTTCTTCCGGAAGGAGGAAGTCCAGCACTTCTCGAGTCTCTTCTTCAGTGACTACACATTTAATGAAATACGACATGTAAATTTAAATGCAATGTGTAAACTTGAATATTGACTATTAATAACTCTAGCTAGCCCTCCCCTTTGGTTCTGAAATTTTTATTGTGGCTTGGTAGGGTCCTAACCAGAGTCTTGACCAAGTTTCATTTGATACAAAGTTCCTTTGAGCTTTGTACAAATAAAAACCTATTTGGCCAATAATTGAGCCTCTAAGTAATTCCAGGGGTTTTCATGGCTACAACCATTACTTTCTGGCAATTAGAATTCAAGATGGTTCAAATGGAATTGGTTTCATATCATTTGAAGAATTCTACTGAAAGTTATGCCCTAATTAAGATTGGAGAAAATCTGAAAAATGTTTCTGTACATTTTTCTATTTTCTCAGGGCAGTTCTCTTAATCACCCCAATAGGGTAAATAAATTAACTTGGATGAGTCTGAAAATTTTACTGGGGTTCAGAGATTTTCTAATGAACCTCTCAGCCAAATTTCAGAATTTTTCATAAAGTAGTTCTCCAGATAAAATTTCCAACATTTTAAACTTTAGGGATTCAATTATGGAAAACTATTCACTTTCATGAGTTGAATTTGGTATTTCTGGAAAGTACTCAGCATTCTGAGTTCAGAAAAATTTGATTCATTGAATTTGGAGTTTCCTAGCCAAATTTCTATTCATTTGAAGTTTGAACTAAAACTGGAAATTCCAAAAATGTTTAAATCCTGCGGGTGGGTCCATCGTGCACGTGTAGACCGCTGGAGCCGAGCCACACGGGGCCACAGACTCTTTCCCGCATGGTCCCACTGGATCCTGGACCCAGAGAATCCCGCCCACTTATCTCCAGCCGCTGACGAGTGGGGCCTCCCCCCTTCGTCTTCCTCCGGCCACCCGCGCGACCCCGCCGCCGAGCTCGCCGGAGCTCTCGCCGGAAAGGGGTTCCCGCCTTCGGAACTTGCTGATTCTCGCCGCCACTGCACATTCTTGTGCGAGGAACACGTTGCCGGCCTTACCTCGGATCGAGGGTGGCCAGAAACCTCGGTGCAACGGCAACAGTAGCTGTGGTAACCTCGGCGTCGTCGCTAGGGCACTTTACTGCCCCAACCTTGCTCCGGTTAGCTCCTACAGCATCGCCATGACCTAGGGAGCAACTTACAAGGCTCTGATCTCGCGAGAAACGTCGGCAACTAGGGGCTCACCGTGCGACCTAGGGCGATTTCGGGGAAAACTGGAAAAACTCAAAGAACTGAGGGTTTCCTCGATGGTTCTTCCTAGTTCTTGATCCCACGTGCCCGCACGGATGTCTACAACTGGGTTTCTAGGTCTGGGGAAGAGTGGTTCGGTGTGCGAGGTGAATTGTCCGATTTACCTGAACCAGGCTATATCACATGCTCTCGCAAGAACTGAAATTCCGGCCAGCACGGTCCATGACACGCTGCCGGCGTGGTTGTGAAGCCAGGAGGGTTACTGGCGCACCGTTTCTCTTTTGCAACTTGATGGGAGGGGCTCTGTGGTGGCCGGGCGACGTGATCTTTTCACGGTGGCTTTCTACGGCGCTGTGGAGGAAGATCGGCTCTGTGGCGGACCGGAATCCGCTCATCCAGGATCGCAGAGAGTGGTGCCGCGCGATGCGTCACCCGACAGCACACGTCATAAGAACATAATAGATTACATGGGAAAAACAACTGAAACTGTACAAACAGGTACAAACTTTAGTTACAACTATTGTTTATATTACACAGCGGAAGTCTACACTATACAACTCATGCCCGCCTATTTAGCAAAAGTAGTTGCCCAGCCCTAGGGCAACCCACACTAGCTGCACTCCTCAGCTCAGCACGGCGTGTACGGCTCCCACTCAGCCATGGTCCCCGACGGAGGGTAACCCTCGCCGGTGGACTCGTACTCCGAGTCCGTGGGTGGCTCCTCACCTGAAAAACACTTAAGCAGCAACCGTGAGCACGAAGGCTCAGCAAGGCTTAACCGACTCACCTAAGCATGAAACTCTACATGAGGGGTACAATGGACATAGGATAGTAACATTTCACCAAAAAGACACCCCTACAAGTTCATCCTTAGTTCATCTTTTAGTAACAAGTTAACAGTTCATGAAATCTGAAATTTAGTAAGCCGTATTTGGTGGCACACATGTAGCAATACAATTATATCAATTAGCAACATTGGATCAACATATTTCATCCATTAACCTACGTCACGACTCAGTGACCAAGTGGTACTCTTCACCGCGAGGGACGGCGAATCGACTCGATATACACCTGCAGGAAAACCCAAAGAGCACGTCACGTACGCCCACCCGCGGAGCTGCACAGCACGCTCACTCGATGTCGTACGGGACAACCTTTCACCCAACAGCCCAAACGTCGAACCGGTCGAACAGAAACGAGCAGGAGGTTCCCCACACGGAGCATCTCTCTATGCCCGTTGGCAGATTTCCACCTTGCTGCCCTCAACCTACACCTATAAATCGGTGTACTATGCCTCGACGCCCGGAGGTTTAGGCAACATCGGTTTATCGGGGCCTATATATCCGATATGCCTTCGGTACGTTCAAACTTGATCAAGCCTCACTTGCTGCGGACAGGGCTGCGCACCCAAGACTCTCTCTTGCTGCGCCCTAGCCCCTGCCTAGTCTCATTTTCATTACTAAAGTGATCTCACATCACTCAACCGAACCCGTGTGTCCTAAGCCTATCTCACGAGTAGATTCCAACTACTCGACTTGTACCGAAGTCCTATGACTCATTAAGCAGAGCCGGTCTACTCGAGGTCTTAGACACTACCCTCACTCTTTTAGGAACCTTTGGTTATGCAAGTGGGGTTCCATTCATCCTACACCTAATGCACAATCATACTTCACATGACTCATGTAACAAAAGAAAACTTATAAAAGGGTTAATGCAAACCGTGGCTTGCCTTGTTGCTGCTGGTCAGGGGTTAAGTCTTCGTCTGGAAGAAGGAAGTCCAGCACTTCCGGAGTCTCTTCTTCAGTGACTACACGTTTATGAAATACTACATGTTAATTAATATGCATACAAGTTATTGTAATGTTACTGCTATTAGTTCTAATAACCAATCTCTAACACCTGGAACTCTGTTTAAGAATTTAAAGATGAACTGGGTGTGGGTGGCTTGGGCCTGGACCTAAGTACATGGTTAAGTGTTAAGTGGTTTCCCCCCCTTTTCCATATTAATCCCTCAAGTGGTTAAACAGGACAGGGGTGATCCAGAGCTCTAATGAAGCTGAGAATTTTTGTGTGAGTTCCTTGTCACAAGCAAACCCTCTGGACCGAATATTTGCACTTTTCACTGAGTGGTTTGCTCAGAATAATTCTTTTAGCAAATAAGCAAAGAAGAATTAATTCTGAGGTCATACCCCTGTTCATGCCCAACTTAGTGAACTACAATTTCAATTATAGCTCATAGAGTTTGCATGAATTTTCCTAGCATTTTTGGAGTTAAGAATTGCCCAGAACTGAATTTCCAAGTTTTGGAAATTCTCTGAAAATGTTTCTGTATTCAAATGAACACAGCACCTGCCAATTTGAATTTCTCTGACCAAATCAACTCCAAATGGTCTGAAACTTTTACAGGGGTCCACTAATGTCCTAAAGAACCTTCTGGCAAAATTTGGGGATTTTTGGATGAACCAAACTCCCCCTAAAATTCTTTTGCTGAAAAGTTTTAAAGAATTTTCCAGAATTAATTAATGGGTTTCATATAAATTGGGTCGTATATCTGGACAGAGCTAGTCAAGATGAATCCAACCCAATTTGAATCACTAAATTTGGAGCTTCCAAGCAAAAGTTATGGAGCTCTAAAGTTTGAACTAAATCTGGAATTCTAAATAATCCGGAGAAAATTTCAAACTCTGACCGTGGGCCCGGCCCCCCACGTGTCACCACCTCGGCTGCGCCACACGGGGCCACAGGATTATTTTCCGTGTTTTCACAGCCGATCCGGTGTAACAGAAGATCCTTACACTGTGCATCAAGGGACTGACGAGCGGGCCCGGCCGGCTCGTCTTCTTCCTCGCGCCCGCCCTTTTTCTCCGCGCCGCCCCCTCGCCGGCACACCTCGGCAGCTCGCCGGAACTGGCTTCCCGACCGCCTCCCATCCGGAAACTCGCCGCCTGGGCATACTTTCGCGCGCTGAACACGCTGGCACTCTCACCGGAGCTTGACAACGGCCGGAACTATGCCCGCGACGGTGACAGAGCTTCTCTCTACTCCGGCGACGTCGTAGGGCAGTTTCCTGCCCCCAACCTGGCACCGGTTAGCTCCTACAGCGTCGCCATGACCTGAGGAGCAACGTACAGGGCTCTGATCTCGCGAGAAACGTCGGCAACTAGGGGCTCACCATGCGACCTAGGGCGATTTCGTGGAAAATTGGAAAAACTCGAAGAACTGAGGTTTTCTTCGATGGTTCTTCCTAGTTCTTGATCCCACGTGCCCGCACGGATGTCTACAACTGGGTTTCTAGGTCTGGGAAGGAGTTGTTCGGTGTGTGAGGCGAATTTGCCGATTTACCCGAACCGGGCTATATCACATGCTTGCGCAAGAACTGAAATTCCGTCCAGCACGGTCCAGGACACGCTGCCGGCGTGGTTGTGAAGCGAGAAGGGTTACTGGCGCACCTTTTCGCTTTTGCAACTTGATGGGAGAGGCTCTGTGGTGGCCGGGCGACGTGATCTTGTCGCGGCGGCTTTCTTCGGCGCTGTGGAGGAAGATCGGCTCGACGCCGACGTCCCGACGAAGCTAGCGCCCGGTTCTTGCTTCTTCCACACTCAAGGACGCCCGGAGGTGCTGTGGGGAAGCTTAGCGCGTCGTTCCACGGGGTGGAGCAGCCGGGCGGCGGTAAACCGATGGAGCGCCTCTGTGCGGTCGTGTTTATCACCGAGGAGACACGGGGATCGCTCAGCGTTGGCTGGGAGGCAGTGTGGGCGCTGAGCTCTCGGTGGAGGGGGTAAGAACGGAGAAACATCGATCCCGTAAACAGCTCGGGAGGTGCTTCCGGTCGTCGGTCGTCCGTGCGGTGGCAGCCGGTGGGAGAAAAACAACTCGCTCGAGTGTGAACTGTGGAACCGATTAGCTTAGGCAGTAAGTTTCTCCCCTCTCTTCTCACTGACCATTGGGCCCCACAGCTCCCCTCTGCCCAAAAGATCTCCAAATTTTTGGCAAATGAGTAATTCAAATGTTTGAAGTCTCAAACTGAGCTGCATTTGCATGATTGGAGAAATTTCCCTCAAATTTAAATGTATATTTGAATTCTTGCCTATTTGGCTCCTTTTTCGACCATTGGGTAGCAAACCCTTTCAAAAATTATTGAAACTTTGCCTCCCCGCTAAATTGAACCTGAGGAATCCAATTATGCCCTTTGACCCTTGTTTCAGCTGCTGCAATGATGAATTTGAATGCAACAGTTTTGAATCACCCTCTCATGTGTGATCATATGTGTATAAACCCTACTTTGTGAAAGTGAAGGCTTTCCCCTCTAATAACTCTTTTGATGGAGGTTACTTGCTCTTCACAATATTTCACAATCTATCCACAACAAAACTGTGGTGTTGTGAGGTGAAGAAAAGTTTTTTTTTTTGCAAGTCCCTTTCTTGGGCTTTTACATCCCTCCCCCCTTAAAAGAATCTCGTCCCGAGATTATAAAAGAAGAGATAGCGATGTAATAGGGACTTACCCGTGTTGAGAAGCCATGAACTCCGGGTAATTTGAGCGAAGGAACTCCTCGCTCTCCCATGTTGCTTCTTCGGCGGTGTGGTTGCTCCAGAGTATTTTGTAGAACCAAAACGTTCTGCTACGCGTGGTTCGGGCTTTCTCATCAAGAATGGCCACCGTATACTCCTCATATGTTAAATCCGGTTTCAGCTCGCCGATGTCTTCAGTAGGAATAGCAGCTGTATGCTTCAAGCATTTTCGCAGTTGCGAAACATGGAAAACATCATGGACACCAGCCAGAGATACCGGTAGCTCCAATCGATACGCTGCTGGTCCACATTTCTCGGTGATAGCGTAGGGTCCAATGAAATGGGGAGCGAGCTTCCCCTTCACACCAAACCGGTGCACGCCCTTCATCGGAGACACGCGTAGGTACACGTGTTTCCCAACGTCAAAGTGCAATGGCCTACGCCTCTTATCAGCGTAGCTCTTCTGTCGGGATTGAGCGGCCTTCAAATTGGCTTGAATTGTCCGAACGCGCTCTTCGGCGTCGTTCACCACATCAATCCCGAATGTGACCCTTTCACCGGACTCGCACCAATTTAATGGGGTGCGGCATTTACGACCGTAGAGAGCTTCGTAGGGTGCCATCTTGATACTCGCCTGATAGCCGTTGTTGTACGAGAATTCCGCCAATGGTAGGTGATCATCCCAGTTCCTACCATGGTGGATGGCACATGCTGTCAACATGTCTTCCAGAACTTGATTCACCCTCTCTGTCTGGCCATCTGTCTGAGGGTGGTAGGCGGAGCTCCTAATCAGTTTAGTACCCAAAGCAGCGTGCAACTGCTCCCAAAAGCGAGATACAAACAATGCACCTCGGTCTGAGACTATGGTCTTGGGTACACCATGCAGGCATAGAATCCTGGCAATGTATAACTCCGCATATCGGTTGGCATGGAAATGTGTATGCGCGGGAATGAAGTGAGCTGCTTTGGTCAGTCGGTCAACGATCACCCATATGGAATCATGCTTGTTGGCTGTTAAGGGTAATCCCACGATGAAATCCATGCTCACATCTTCCCATTTCCATGCTGGAATCTTCAGGGGTTGCAGCAGCCCTGATTTCCTCATATGATCAGCCTTCACTCGTCTACACGTATCACACTCGGATACGTACTTAGCTACCTCCCGCTTCATCCTTGTCCACCAAAATTTCTTTTTCAAATCTTGGTACATTTTGTTGCTGCCCGGATGAATGGAGTATTTAGACAAGTGGGCTTCGTCGAGGATTTTCTTCCTCAGTTCCATGTCCCGGGGTACGACTATGCGGTCGTTGAACCATAGCGTCCCCTCATCATTCTTCCGGAAACATTTAATCTCTCCATTGTCTATCCGTCTCTGGAGATGTGCCATGCCTCTATCCGTCTTCTGAGCTGCAATGATGTCCTCCCTAATAGTAGGGATGAGGGCAAGGTTGTGCAGTGATCCATAAGGAACCAAGTATAAACTTGGCTCTTCCTCCTCCACCGGTGTAATGGTGAGGTGATGGACATGTGATTTCCGACTCAGCGCGTCGGCAACCACATTCGCCTTGCCGGGGTGGTAGTGAATCTCAATTTCATAGTCCTTGATTAATTCTAACCACCTCCGTTGCCTCCTGTTCAGCTCCTTCTGGGTGAAAATGTATTTCAAGCTCTTGTGGTCGGTGTAGAGATGCACCAAATTCCCCAGGAGATAGTGCCTCCACATTTTCAGCGCCAAAACCACTGCAGCAAGCTCAAGGTCATGAGTGGGATAATGCTGCTCATGGTTCCAAAGTTGGCGTGAGCCATAAGCGACCACACGTTCTTCCTGCATCAACACGCAGCCGAACCCAATACCGGATGCGTCACAATACACGTCGAAGGGCTTTGTTGTATCCGGCTGAGCTAAAACCGGGGCTGTTGTGAGATGCTTCACCAATATTCAGAATGCTCCTTCACACGCCGTGTTCCAAACATATTTCGTCCCTTTCTTCAGCAACTCCGTCATCGGCTTGGCGAGCTTGGAGAAGCTTGGAATGAATCTCCGGTAGTATCCCGCTAACCCGAGGAAGCTTCTGACTTCATGAACTGAAGTGGGAGCTTTCCATTTCTACACTTGCTCTATTTTACTTGAGTCAACCGCAATGCCTTCAGCTGAGATGATATGTCCCAAGAATGGCACTTGGCTGATCCAAAACTCACATTTTCTGAACTTGGCGTAGAGCTTGTGGTCTCGCAATCGTTGAAGAATGATCAGTAAGTGTTTGGCATGTTCGGCTTCTGTCTTGGAGTAAACCAAGATATCGTCGATGAACACTACCACGAACTTGTCCAGCTCCGGCATGAACACTGAGTTCATGAGGTACATGAAATGGGCTGGAGCATTTGTGAGACCAAAGGACATGACGAGATATTTATATAATCCATATCTCGTCGAGAATGCCATCTTCGGGATATCCTCCGCCCGGATCTTTATCTGGTGATATCCAGAGCGAAGGTCCATCTTGGAGAACACACTTGCACCCACAAGTTGATCAAACAATATGTCGATGCGGGGCAGTGGGTACTTATTCTTGATGGTGACGGCGTTGAGCGGCCGGTAATCCACACATAGCCTCAGGGTCTCATCCTTCTTTTTCACGAATAGCGCCGAGCATCCCCAAGGCGAGGAACTCGGCCTAATGAAACACTTGCTCAACAGAACATTGAGCTGTTCTTTCAGTTCAGCCAGCTCATTTGGAGCCATCTTGTATGGTCTCCGTGATATGGGCGTAGTCCCGGGTGCAAGTTCAATCTTGAACTCGACATCACGCTCAGGTGGCATGCCCGGAAGATCATCCGGGAACACATCAGGATACTCCCGGACTACGGGGATGTCTTCTAACTTGAGAGCTTCAGTGTTTTTAATTGCTAAAACTTCCCGGACTGGCGTGTCTAACACCATGGAATGTGGACGGTGGAATGGAGAATATAAATGAACCGTCCGTGTCCGAGTCTCTAGGACAGCGCCATGGTATTGTAGCCATGACATCCCTAGGATTGCATCAATCTTTTGTCCCATAAGGATTATCAAGGTGGTGGGATATAGTTTCCCACCTAAGCACAGAGGTGCTTTTGGAATCATCATATTAGCGGAAATCTTCCCTCCCGGTGAGCAGATCATATAAGTGCAGTCGGTTGGGAAGACTTGCATTTGATGCTTAGCCACATAGGATGCACTTATAAAGCTGTGGGTTGCACCAGAATCAAATAATATGACGATGGCTTGACTGTTGAAAGTAAACGTACCCGCCAGCACTTTATCTCCCCCTGGGGCGTCCTCATTGTCGAGGTTGCGGACGCCTCCAGTCCGCTGACCAACCTTCTTCACCGGAGGTCGGCCTCGAGCACCGCCCTGGAACTGGGCTTGCCCGCTGCTCTGCTGCCCCGGGGGACAGTCCTTCGCGAAGTGGCCCGCCTGGCCACACGTGAAGCAGGTGAAACGGGGCGGTCCCCCGCTGATCGGTGGACGGAATCCCGGGGCGCGTTGTGGCGGTGGAAACGCCAGGGATACCGTCTGCTGCTGCTGTTGCTGTCTTGGTGGTGGCATCGGCGGACGGAACGGGGGTGCTTGGAACGAACATCCCCCGAACTGTTGAGGTCGCGCCGGTGGACGCCACTGCTGCCCGGATGGTGTCCGATACACCATATGGTACTTCTGAGGCGCGCCACCACCGCTGCTAGGTGGAGCGCTACGCTTCCTCTGCTCAGCTGCCAACTCCCGCTGAGCGTCCTCTTGCATGATCGCGGCATTGACTAAGTCGTTGAATGTGCCGCGATTCCACTGAACGAGGTGTGTCTTCATTTCGGGGTGTAACCCCCGATAGAAATGCTCCCTCTTCTTCTCCTCCGTGGAGATATAGTCTGACGCATACTGCGCCAGATGGTTGAAGGCACGGGAGTAGTCGTGGGCACTCCTCCCGCCCTGCTTCAGTTCCAAAAATTATTGGAACTTCCTCTTCATTATTCCGGGAGGGATGTGATAGGCGCGGAACGCCTCCCGGAACTCTTGCCATTCCACGGCATGGCCAGCCGGACGTGAGGCGACATAATTCGCCCACCACGCACCAGCGGCACCGTGGAGCTGCTGTGCTGCGAACAGGGTCTTCTGCCGCTCCGTACATTGGAGCAGCCCGAACTTGGACTCGATGGTCCGCAGCCAGTTGTCCGCCTCCAGTGGTTCCTCAGCTTCGGTGAACACTGGAGGGTGCGTACTCATGAAATCCGAGTACGACACATCACGGGGCTCCCGAGGCCCTCTATCTTGACGTCCCCCCGCCTGGGACGTATTCTGCACGATCGTGCGGAGCAGGTCGGTCGGCTCCTCACGACCTCCCACCAATGCCGCTATCACATCCGCTAGAGTAAGCGGAGGCGGCGGTGGTGGCTGCTGCTGCGGGGTACTGTCGTAGGCCGGTGGCTGGGAGTCATCGCCTCCCCCTTGGCTAGAGCCACCTACCTCGTGCGTGGTCCTAGTGCGAACCATCTGAAACCATACGACAATAACATCAGTCCTGCAACATTTGCATGCAGTCCAATTAAAAGGGGCGTAAAAACATTATGACAACAAAAACATGCGATATATCTCGTAAGTAGATAATGTAATAACTTTGCACAAGCTACCCCATTACCAGACCAAACACAAGCTAGTTTAATCCAACTTGATGAACCTCCTCTTTGGAAGCTCACCATAACTAGGTTTGGTCACTACGAGACATTACTATCGCGTTGTCATCACATATCCACCCGTAGGGTACAACACCCTCTCCAAAGAGTTCAACTGTCATTCTTCTGTCAGAATGGCCAGTTTCTACCTATTCCAAGTTTTGATCCGGTTATGGGCATTTTCATGACTCAAGTTGAATACTAAAGTTAAAGTTAACTTCAGTATCTTTACAACGAGTACTAATTTGCCCTCAGATCAGCTTTGGTTAAAAAGTTATGCTAATTCAAAGTCAACAGAATTTCTGGGAGAATTTTAACAGCACCTCCCTTGGAAGTAGCTGTTTTCAACCCTGGTTTCCGCTGAAATCTGTGCTGAAATTTCAGAAACTTTGAATTGAAAAGATGTCACACATCTTCTACTCTTTCTAAGGATATATTATATACTAATTTTGATTTTTCACCTGGGAGTTATGTTTGAAAAACAGAACAGCTCAGAGAATGTTTTACTCTGTCCTGGTTCTGGACAGTTTACATTCCTCTGGAATTTAAGCCATCTTAAGGTGTGTTTCAGCTCTGGAAGTCTACAACAAAGTTGTAGAGTACTTCAATACCTTTCCATAACTATATAGCACACTTCTCTGGGCTAAACGACCTGTGAGTTATGCCCTGTGGAAGACCAGCAAACTTGCTGTCCAAAACAGAGCACTCTGTTTTTCAGTCTTTTTGGAACTACACTTACCACTATCCCATTCTTATGCCTAACCAGGGTCCTAAATGTTGAACCTATAGATTTTAATTCCTTGTTATCCTTATTTTCATGCATATGCCTACAATATCTCGGTACTACGTTCCTCACAAAAGAAAATCCTAACCGGATCATACCGGCATATACGTCTCAAGTGTGGCACTAAACGGTCTCTCGCACACGTTTTCTACACGGATACATACGTGGTTAGTACCTGCAGAAGATCACACAATAATGGTGCACTCACTGGTTATTCATTTCAGGCAGTTCCATATTGGAAAGTAAATACAAACGCCCGTATCATTGTCATACGGCCGTCCTTGAGTTAGGTCACGTCTCAAGGTACGTGATCGTGTTTCAACACCACACGACGGGGAACCCGAGTATGTCATGAACGGGTCGTCACGGTTGGGAATGTTATCAACCCAACGGATACCACCTACTGCCCTGCAGGGCACGCCGATTGCAAGCGCTGCGTATGTCCTCCTGGGCTATTTCCAGACGAACACACTCTCGCGTTACTGACCATGCGATGGGGTCTCCACTTACTTGCCTAATGCACGCTAGGGATCAGCGTTTCATATGAACTCAGGAATACGAAGAGTCCAAGAGGTTCATATTGACGTCTCACACCAAGCTGTGAGACTCTATCCCTGAACCACGTTCCTCGTCAGGGGGAGCTAACCGAAATTGAACCGCTTTCGGTGGCGTTCCTTACCATACTTACCAGAGCGTAGGTGCGTCGTTACATAATTGAAATTCAGAATTATAACACATAAGTTAGTCTTTTCCACTTTAAGTAACTATTCTAGTATAGTCCTTACTTGGGCAACTACCGAATCCTCACCGTATACCTAAGTTTTTCCCATAATGCAGTCACTAAGTACTGTGCTATCCCCAATGCAGCTCTGATACCAGGCTGTGGCGGACCGGAATCCGCTCATCCAGGATCGCAGAGGGTGATGCCGCGTGATGCGACACCCGACAGCACACATCATAAGAACATAATAGATTACATGGGAAAAACTACTAAAACTGTACAAACAGGTACAAACTTCAGTTACAACTATTGTTTATATTACACAGCGGAAGTCTACACTATACAACTCACGCCCGCCTATCTAGCAAAAGTGGTTGCCCAGCCCTAGGGCAACCCACACTAGCTGCACTCCTCAGCTCAGCGCGGCGTGTACGGCTCCCACTCAGCCGTGGTCCCCGATGGAGGGTAACCCTCGCCGGTGGACTCGTACTCCGAGTCCGTGGGTGGCTCCTCACCTGAAAAACACTTAAGCAGCAACCATGAGCACGAAGGCTCAGCAAGGCTTAACCGACTCACCTAAGCATGAAACTCTACATTAGGGGTACAATGGACATAGGATAGTAACATTTCAGCAAAAAGACACGCCTACAAGTTCATCCTTAGTTCATCTTTTAGCAACAAGTTAACAGTTTATGAAATCTGAAATTTAGTAAGCCGTATTTGGTGGCACACATGTAGCAATACAATTATATCAATTAGCAACATTGAATCAACATATTTCATCCATTAAACTACGTCACGACTCAGTTACCAAGTGGTACTCTTCACTGCGAGGGATGGCGAATCGACTCGATATACACCTGCAGGGAAACCCAAAGAGCACGTCACGTACGCCCACCCGCGGAGCTGCACAGCACGCTCACTCGATGTCGTACGGGACAACCTTTCACCCAACAGCCCAAACGTCGAACCGGTCGCACCGAAATGAGCAGGAGGTTCCCCACACGGAGCATCTCTCTATGCCCGTTGGCAGATTTCCACCTTGCTGTCCTCAACCTACACCTATAAATCGGTGTGCTATGCCTCGACGCCCGGAGGTTTAGGCTACATCGGTTTATCGGGCCCATATATCTGATATGCCTTCGGTACGTTCAAACTTGATCAGCGTGGGCCGCACACGGATTGGTCCTCAATCGACACGGATAGGGCTGCGCACCCAAGACTCTCTCTTGCTGCGCCCTAGCCCCTGCCTAGTCTCATTTTCATTACTAAAGTGATCTCACATCACTCAACCGAACCCGTGTGTCCCAAGCCTATCTCGCGAGTAGATTCCAACTACTCGACTTGTACCGAAGTCCTATGACTCATTAAGCATAGCCGGTCTACTCGAGGTCTTAGACATTACCCTCACTCTTTTAGGAACCTTTGGTTATGCAAGTGGGGTTCCATTCATCCTACACCTAATGCACAATCATACTTCACATAACTCATGTAACAAAAGAAAACTTATAAAAGGGTTAATGCAAACCGGGGCTTGCCTTGTTGCTGCTGGTCAGGGGTTAAGTCTTCGTCCAGAAGAAGGAAGTCCAGCACTTCCGGAGTCTCTTCTTCAGTGACTACACGTTTATGAAATACTACATGTTAATTAATATGCATACAAGTTATTGTAAGGTTACTGCTATTAGTTCTAATAACCAGTCTCTAACACCTGGAACTCTGTTTAAGAATTTAAAGATGAACTGGGTGTGGGTGGCTTGGGCCTGGACCTAAGTACATGGTTAAGTGTTAAGTGGTTTTCCCCCCTTTTCCATATTAATCCCTCAAGTGGTTAAACAGGACAGGGGTGATCCAGAGCTCTAATGGGGCTGAGAATTTTTGTGTGTGTTCCTTGTCAAAAGGAAACCCTCTGGACCGAATATTTGCACTTTTCACTTAGTGGTTTGCTCAGAATAATTCTTTTAGCAAATAAGCAAAGAAGAATTAATTCTGAGGTCATACCCCTGTTCATGCCCAACTTAGTGAACTACAATTTAAATTATAGCTCATAGAATTTCCATGAATTTTCCTAGCATTTTTGGAGTTATGAATTGCCCAGAACGGAATTTCCAAGTTTTGGAAATTCTCTGAAAATGTTTCTGTATTCAAATGAACACAGCACCTTCCAATTTGAATTGCTCTGACCAAATCAACTCCAAATGGTCTGAAACTTAATGTCCTAAATAACCTTCTGGCAAAATTTGGGGATTTTTGGATGAACCAAACTCCCCCTAAAATTCTTTTGCTAAAAAGTTTTAAAGAATTTTCCAGAATTAATTAATGGGTTTCATATAAATTGGGTTGTATATATGGACAGAGCTAGGCAAGATGAATCCAACCCAATTTGAATCACTAAATTTGGAGCTTCCTATCAAAAGTTATGGAGCTCTAAAGTTTGAACTAAATTTGGAATTCTAAATAATCTGGAGAAAATTTCAAACTCTGACCGTGGGCCCGGCCCCCCCACGTGTCACCACCTCGGATGCGCCACACGGGGCCACAGGATTATTTTCCTCGTTTTCACAGCCGATCCGGTGTAACAGAAGATCCTTACACTGTGCATCGAGGGACTGACGAGCAGGCCCGGCCGGCTCGTCTTCTTCCTCGCGCCCGCCCTTTTTCCCCGCGCCGCCCCCTCGCCGGCACACCTCGGCAGCTCGCCGGAACTGGCTTCCCGACCGCCTCCCGGCCGGAAACTCGCCGCCTGGGCATACTTCCGCGTGCTGAACACGCTGGCACTCTCACCGGAGCTTGACAACGGCCGGAACTATGCCCGCGACGGTGACAGAGCTTCTCTCTACTCCGGCGACGTCGTAGGGCACTTTCCTGCCCCCAACCTGGCTCGGTTAGCTCCTACAGCATCACCATGACCTGAGGAGCAACGTACAGGGCTCTGATCTCGCGAGAAACGTCGGCAACTAGGGGCTCACCGTGCGTCCTAGGGCGATTTCGGGGAAAACTGGAAAAACTCGAAGAACTGAGGTTTTCTTCGATGGTTCTTCCTAGTTCTTGATCCCACGTGCCCGCACGGATGTCTACAACTGGGTTTCTACGTCTGGGAAGGAGTGGTTCGGTGTGTGAGGCGAATTTGCCGATTTACCCGAACCGAGCTATATCACATGCTTGCGCAAGAACTGAAATTCCGGCCAGCACGGACCAGGACATGCTGCCGGCGTGGTTGTGAAGCGAGAAGGGTTACTGGCGCACCTTTTCGCTTTTGCAACTTGTTGGGAGAGGCTCTGTGGTGGCCGGGTGACGTGATCTTGTCGCGGCGGCTTTCTTCAGCGCTGTGGAGGAAGATCGGCTCGACGCCGACGTCCTGACGGAGCTAGCGCCCGGTTCTTGCTTCTTTCACACTCAAGGACGCCCGGAGGTGCTGTGGGGGAGCTTAGCGCGTTGTGCCACGGGGTGGAGCAGCCGGGCGGCGGTAAACCGACGGCGCGCCTCTGTGCGGTCGTGTTTATCGCCTAGGAGACACGGGGATCGCTCAGCGTCGGCTGGGAGCCAGTGTGGGCGCTGAGCTCTCGGTGGATGGGGTAAGAACGGAGAAACATCGATCCCCTAAACAGCTCGGGAGGTGCTTCCGGTCGTCGGTCGTCCGTGCGGTGGCAGCCGGTGGGAGAAAAACAACTCGCTCGAGTGTGAACTGTGGAACCGATTAGCTTAGGCAGTAAGTTTCTCCCCTCTCTTCTCACTGACCATTGGGCCCCACAGCTCCCCTCTGCCCAAAAGACCTCCAAATTTTTGGCAAATGAGTAATTCAAATGTTTGAAGTCTCAAACTGAGCTGCATTTGCATGATTGGAGAAATTTCCCTCAAATTCAAATGTATATTTGAATTCTTGCCTATTTGGCTCCTTTTTGGACCATTGGGTAGCAAACCCTTTCAAAAATTATTGAAACTTTGCCTGCCGCTAAATTGAACCTGAGGAATCCAATTATGCCCTTTGACCCTTGTTTCAGCTGCTGCAATCATGAATTTGAATGCAACAGTTTTGAATCACCCTCTCATGTGTGATCATATGTGTATAAACCCTACTTTGTGAAAGTGAAGGCTTTCCCCTCTAATCACTCTTTTGATGGAGGTTACTTGCTCTTCACAATATTTCACAATCTATCCACAACAAAACTGTGGCGTTGTGAGGTGAAGAAAAGTTTTTTTTTGCAAGTCCCTTTTCTTGGGCTTTTACAGGCTCGACGCCGACATCCCGACGGAGCTAGCGCCCGGTTCTTGCTTCTGCCACGCTAAAGGACGTCCGGCGGTGCTGTGGGGAAGCTTAGCACGTCGTGTGTAAGGGCCTCAGTTTTTGACACACATGTGCAGTGTTCATCACCACACCACACATGATGAACACAAATGAACACAAATGAAGTATGATGAACACAAATGAAGAGCAAGTAACAATTATCAACATGCTCATTAGAGAACAAACTCACACATTGCCAAAGTGGTATTTCACACATGTGATATAAGGGGGGGCTGGACATATGAAAACTCCTATACATTGTTAAGGATGTCCATGCCAAGTTTCACCCAAATTCAAAACCTTTTTGAGGTCATTTTGGGTATAGTTAGGAAGAGGGCAGTTTGAAACCATACTCAAATTCAAACTGTTTTTATCCCATGAATTTAAAAGTGGGAGGCATATTCTTACTCAGCACATTTTTGTGAGCCCACACACCAATTTTCACTCCATTTGGAGTTGATCTTGACATGAGCTAAGTGGGACAAATTCAAACTTCATTTGAATTCAAAACTGCACTTGTGCTGAAATTCACTCAAACCAAACCCAATTTGAACTTTGATCAATTCAAATGGTTCATGGGTGGATAGCTTGAATTACCAGGGGTACTATGGGGATCACTGTTTACAACAGTGATTAGGAGTAAATTTCAGAGGTTAAAACTGGAAGTGGGTCCCACATGTCAGCCACTGCTCAGATCAAACCGACTGAGACTTTTCTCACTCGGGTCGCCGAGCCGCTGCTGCGATCGCCACCGAGGGCAGCCACCGCTCCAGCAGCTGCTTGCCCACGCGCGGGCATGAGGCGGTGCAGAGCCTTGTTAAGGCGCCTGCCCACCTCCTCGGCCGAGGCATCGCCGTTCTTACCCGCAAGAACTCAGCGCCGGCTGAAGTTTTCCGCAGCTTGGAATCGATCGGAGAACGCCGATCACAGCTCCCTCCGTCCACTCCAGAGCCCCAGATAGGTACTAGAGACCTACTACGTCCTCCCCGCTGCTAGAATTCAGTTGAAACCGATTGATATCGGTTGTGCCGAAAGATCAAATTCGGGACTTGGAACCGCCGCACCTTGGGCTCCTGTGGACAGCCCAACCAGGGCGTTTTCACGCCCGAGCCATGGCACCCTTGGATCCGCTGGTGACCGATGCTGCTCATCCCCGAGCCACAGCTCGAGTGGTTGCTCACCGGCGGCGAATTTCCATTTTTCCCCTTTCTGTGTGCAGAACGACCTTCGGGTGCGAGTCTGTTTAATTCGTGCTCTAGAAAGGATTAGAGGGCCTCAATCCGCTCTCACACAAGCTACACACGGTAACGCACAAGTTGCTTTCACAACTCTGGGCCGGAGAACCTCTGTACCCGGCGTAATTCGAGGTCTACCAATGGCGGAATTAACGGGCGGCATCGGGCGCACGGTGAGGACCTATTTCGGGCCTTCCCCGAGCTGCCTCGAGCTCATGTCGACCTTCTCTGAGGTCCACTGATGCTTCCCGACCGGTTTCCCATGTAGTTGAGGTGCTAGGGAAGTCAGCCGACATGGCCGAAGTCGTTCCGAGGTGGCGGCCCGTCGCTGACCATGCTCCGGCCATTGTCACGAGCAGCTGACCCTAGAATCCTGTTCCCCGAGTAAAAGTAGGCAGGGGCGGCCAGAATCGAGAAGTTTGGAGCTGTACAGAAGCCGGCGGCAAGCTCTCCGGCGAGGTCCCTCGGCGGCGGAGCGCGGGCGTCACGAGGTTGAAGAAGGGGGTGGACCCCAGCTGTCAGCGGGAGATATTTTGAATCGGTATCCGGCTGCGGCCGGGATCGGGTGTGCTGGCGCGCAAAATCATTGTGGGCGGCGGTGTGCTGCCGCCTCGGCATGCGACGCGTGTCCCTTGGGCCCACGCGTGAGTTTAAACTTTTCCCTGATTTTCAGATTTCCTCCAAACTTCAAATCCTCATAACTTTGGCTAGAAAGCTCCAAATTGAGTGAACCAAATTTTGCTGGATTCAGCTCTCTGAGTACTTTCCAGCAAATCAAGTTTCACTTCATGAAATTCCTTAATTCTCCATAATTAAATCCTCAAAATTTAAAATGTTTGGAATTTTCACTGGCGAATCCTGTGAAGTAATATCCTGAAATTTTGCTGGGATGTTCACCAAAATATCCCTGAACTACCATAAAAATTTCAGACCCATTGGAGCTCAATTGATCCACCTAATGGTGTGATTAGTGAAACTGTTCCAGAGAAAAAAGAAAATGTTCAGAAACATTTTCAAAATTTTCTCTGAAAGTGTTAGCTCATATCTTTAGTTAGGAACTTCCAAATTAAGTTAGACCAACTCCATTAGAACCATCTGAAAATCTAGTTTTCAGAAAGTCATAGTTTGTTTCATGAAAATTCCTAGAACACCCTAAGAGTTCCAATTAAGGTCAAGGACATAATTAATTGTGGAGGGCTCAAATGAGCTTTGCTGCAACTAAAACTTGACCAAGTCTCTGTTTAGGTTGTAACCAAGCCACAATAAAAATTTCACAGTCATTAGGTCTGTCTAGCAAAAGTTATAAGCTTCACAAGTTCAAACTTAATATAAATGCATTCAAATTAATACATGTGTGTCTTATATCATGTAGTCGCTAAGGTCGAAGAGGAACCCGAAGTCCTAGACTTTGTAACTCCGTAGGAGCAGCTAACCTACGACCAAGAGCAGCAAGGCAAGCTCCGGTTTGCATTAACCTTTTACAAATTTTTATTGTTTTGAGCACATACTTGAGTACTTTATTCCTTGCATTAGAGTCTTGTTTGAAAACCCAATTGCATAGCCAAGAACACCATGGGTTGGGTTTAGGATTGCAAACCCCGTTAGCTACTGCAATGCTAAGATAGTGTAGGATTCGGTACAAGTCGAGTAGTTGGAACTACTCGCGAGCATAGGCTAGAGGCACTCGACTCGGGTAGTGATAGCACATGAAACACATGGCAAGAAAATCAGACCAAGCGGAGAGTAAGGGCAGCATGACTTTGGGGCCTGTGTGCTGTAGCTCCGCTTGTGTCGATTGAGGACCGAGCCGTGTGCGGGCCTGTTTAACAAGCTAGAACAGTACCGAAGACCTACCGGCTATATAGGAACCGGGAAACTGATGTAACTCGGGTAGCTGGGTGTTGAGGCATAGCTGGTCGTTCAGAGGGTAGGTTGAGAGCTCGAGGTGTAAATCGGCTGGCGGCACTGAGATGCACGTGCAGAGACCTGTTGCTCGGGACGATTGGACCGGTTCAACATTTGGCTCACGGGTGAAAGGTAGCCGCGTACGGCGTCCGTGATGGTTGTTGTAGGCAACATCGAGTACGGGTGTACGTGACGGGTTGTTCGGGTAACCCTGCAGGTGTAAATCGATTATAATCGCCGTCCCTCACGGTCAGTGAGTACCACTTGTTCACTGTACCGTGACGTAGAAAAAACAGGCTAGTCACATGTTAAAATGTTGCTGATTGAATGATGGACATTGATTGTTAATGATATGCTGTAGTTTAGAGCTAACTAAAGTTCTTTTCAACTTTGGGAAAAGTACATGAGAGAAATGCGTTTCTTGTTTGATTGCGGCTCTCTCATGTGCCTTAGCGTAAGGTTCTCCACAACCTGCTGCTAAAACTTGAAAGTAAGGTTCTACTAATTAGGCGAGTCCTTGCAAATGATTTTTACCTCATGTAACCCATTAACCCTCGTGTAGAAGTTCCATGTTTAGGTGAGACGGGTCATACTTGCTGAGCCTTCGTGCTCACTTCTTGTGTTGAAGCTTTTGCAGGGTTCTATGAGGAAGGGACTCCCGAAGAGGAGACGGAACCCCAGGAGGGGAACCCCGTCGAGTGGGAGTCGTGCACGCCGCAGAGTTAGTGTGCGTGTGTGCTAGCAAGGGCACGTTCGAGGGCTTAATGGGCACTTGATGCTTAGTCTACGCCCGCGAGGGTAGACCGAACTTATTTTGATGTAAACATGTTCATAACTTGTATATGTAATAAAATTCCGCTTCCGCTTTGTACCTTTGACGTGTGTTATCCGGTGCTGTGCAACGCAGCACCCCCCAGTGTGATCCTGGCTCGACAAGACCGTGGGGTCGTGTCAGCGTGGTATCAGAGCTCGCTTGAGGTTTAACACAGTACAAAGGTCTTCTTTTTCAAAATTCCCGTGAGGAACGAGTTAGTAGCCCGTATAAGGATGTTATTAGCATATAGAAAGTGGCATATTAACCTATTTGTTAGGTCGGAAAATCGTGCATCTCGGGATGTTCATGTCTTGGGGGGTGCACGTAAGCGCTGTCCACCAGTGCGCACAAGCTGAAAAGTGGAGCCTCACGGGTGGCAGGTAACACGACCCGCTTTAGTATCCTCTACGACTCTTCATGTCGTTTGGGATGTTCGAGCAACGTCTGTCCCTGGCGTGCGTGGTGCAACTTGGGAGACCCCGTCACGTGGTCTGAAACGTGAACACGTAACTCAAGGCGTGTTTGGCTTGAGAACATCTGGGCGAGTGATGACGGCCGGGTGTACGAACTGTATGGATTCCGGATTCGGTGTGCAGCCGAGTCTGATGATTGTTTGAGTTTCTGCAGGTAGACTGACCACGAAACAGTAGACGTGTAGCATCCGTGTGCGAGTGACGTTTAGTGCCACTGAAATAACGAAGCCGGCTAAGTCCGGTATAGGTTTTTCTTTGTGAGGACGTAGTACTGACATAATCTGGTGACGCATCGACGTCACACCCAACTAAATGAACAAATTCATTTAAAACTTGAAAGTTTTGATCCAAAGTAGTATGTAACTCCTTCCCTTGAACAGAATATTCAAAGTTAACAAGTTTTCAACTTATAGGTTGTTAAGGACAGAGCACTCTGTTTTCAGCTGAATCAAGGCTGAAGTTAATCAGAGGTTAGAGGTTGAGTTCTTTCGAGGTTCGGGTCATATGATACATTTCTGGAAAGATTTGGAAGAGCTTTACAACTTTTCTGTTTAGTTCCAGAGGTGTTTCATCCCTTAACCAATCGGAAAATGAAGTAGAGTTGAAACTGTCCAGAAAACAGGGCAGAGCAAACACTCTATGTAAACTCTCTGTAAATAAAACATAACTTCCTGCATAAAAATCCAAAAATAGAAAGTGAGGTAGTTCTGGAAAGCTTATGGGATAGGTTACAACCTTGTAACAGGAAGTTTTGTCAGATTAGGAACAGAGGTAACTGGGATTCTTGGATCAAATCAGTACCTAAGGCAGGGAGGTGCTGTCCAAATGTTTCCGGAAATTCTGTTAACTTGGACATCTCATAACTTTTGAACCAGGACAGATGTTAGGCCAAGCAAATACTTTCTGGAAAGCTATTGAAGTTAGCTTTAACCTTTATGATGAGCTCCAGAATTGGTTTTGCTTTCAACATAGCCTAAATCAGGTTGAAATGGAAACTGGTCAGGGCTGTCATGGGAATAGCAGATCAACAGTCAAATTTGTTTAAAATTTGAACTATGTTTCCAAGTTTTATGGTTTCAATTACATGTCTTATGTTATAACTCAAGGGTTTACTGTTTAAATAAATATTTGACATTTCTCAAATATATTTTTACAGATGACAGCGAACAAGCAATTGGAGAACGGGTGGGTGGTTTCCCACTGTTCTCACCGTAGCGGCTACCCGGAAGCATTGTGGCAAATGCTCCAATATTTCGGGTACAACCAGATGCCGCAGTACTTCGCCAAGGAAGAAGGCAAAGAGGGGAACAAGACGTGGATGATCCATGTCGAGATCCCTGCAGGACCTACGCCACCCGGTTGGGTGCCGTTCACCGTCACGGTGAGAGGAAGACAACCGGAAGGAATATGGCAAGTAGCAGCCCGTGACACTATGTCACGTTTCTGCCAACTACACGTGCAGGCTATGGAGGGCACTCCATACGCGCTCGTTCCGGTGGAGGGACGGGCTCAGCATGTGTGGAAAGAGAGGTACCTGGAGGCAACGGATCCGAGTTGCCCAAGGTACAACACCGCGGAGGCAAATCTCAGCCTCCAGATGAGGGCGGGAAATGCCGTGATGGACAGTCAAGCTGTTCATACGGAGCATCTCGCCACAAAGCTCAAGGAGAGCACAAGCCATGGAGATCATTTCGAGAGTGCTCACAGCGCACTTCGCAATGTGCTCCTTCTGACGATTAAGCGACTGAATGAACAGCATAATCAGTTGCATCGTCTGAAGAAGGCGAAGAGAAAAAGCCGTGTCGACATCGCAGCGTTACAAGAACTGGTACAAAATCTGACCCAGCAGAATGAGGAACTTACTCAAGAGCGGGACGACGCTATTGAGGAAGGACAAGGCTGGGAAGAAGATTACAACCAGGCTATGGACGAGGTGCATGCTTTGCAGGACCTCGTACCTCCGGTATTGGGTGTACCGGTGGTCTTGGGTCTTCCAGCAATGGGAGAACCCGGAATGGGAGAAGAGGTGGTAGATCCAGAGCCACCAGCAGAGGTACCGGAGGAGGACGACCCACAGGAGGTCGAGTTCTACTCCGAGTAGGGGGTTACGGTTGCCAAGTAGGGCAGCTAGGGTAGTGTAACCCAACTTTTTGTAATCGGTGACATGTCATGTAGACAGTAGCGTATGTATAGGTAGTGACGACATGAGCACGACTTCTCGGAGATCCGAGAATAATGTATCTTGTATAAAGTTTATGCTTTATCAATATATGTGAATGTTGTGCAAATTAATCATGTGTCACCTCAATACCTACTGTTGCTTATGGAATTTTAAGTAAGACAAGTGCTAATTGCTGCTGTTTTGAATTTCAGAATGACGCGTACTCGTGCCAACTCTGACGTTGGGGGTACCAGTCAAGGGGGAGAGACCTCCCAACCACCTCCCGAGGACTCCTCGGGACAACAACAGCAACAGCAGCAACAGCAACAACAAACACCGCCACCGCCACTGCCAACGGTTACATTGGCCGACATCGTCGCAGCAATGGCGGGTTCACATCAGCAGCACACGGAGCTGCTGCAAACTTTAATTGCGAATACGTCTCGCCCAGAGAGACGTCAAGACCGTGAGGAGTGTCAACAGAGCTCCTACTCCGACTTCCTGGCAACTCATCCCCCGGTATTCTCAAGGGTGGATGAACCACTTGACGCGGACAACTGGCTCCGCGCCATAGAGATGAAGTTCCGGCTGCTCCAGATCAGCGAGCAGCGCAAGACTCAGTTCGCGGTACAGCAGCTCCAAGGATCCGCGAGCACGTGGTGGGCCAACTTCTGTGCTTCACAGCCCACCGACCGAGTGATGACCTGGACGGAGTTCCGGACAGCCTTCAGGGCCTATCATATACCGCCAGGTTTAATGAAGAGGAAGATGCAGGAGTTCTTACACCTGCAACAAGGGAGCTGGAACGCGCTGGAATACTCCAGGGCGTTTAACGATCTCGCGCTATATGCGTCGTATCATGCTGATACCGACGAGAAGCGGCGGGACCATTTCTACCAGGGGCTTAACCCGCTCCTGAAGGACAAGTTGGCGATGTTCAATTGCGGCAGTCTCAACGACATCATTGATGCTGCGATTGTTCAAGAGGACTCCGGCAAGGAGTTGGCGGCGGCAGAGCGAAAGCGAAGCGCGCCGCAAAGCAGCGGAGAAGGAGGCGGTCCTTCTCAGAAGTTTCGGATGGTGAATCGCCCACCATCAGGTCCACGCTGGCAGCCACCACCGCGGTCGATGCCGTTCCGCAGTCGGCCGTACTCTGCACCGGCATTCAGGCCAGCACTGCCAGTACCACCTCTGCAACAGAAACAGCTGCGGGCGATGCCGCGTGCGTATGCACCTCAGCAGCGCATGCCGGGCTTTCATCCCCTGAGCACTACACCAGCAGTGGCCACATGTTACAAGTGTGGTCGTCCAGGACACTTCGCGAGCAGTTGCCCGGAGAGGCAAGGCGGCGGAGTGGCACCACAGTTTCCGGGGAGGAATCAACCCCGGAACCCTACTAATGTGCGGCGGGCAAACCCTAGGCCTGGCACCGTCCACCAGCTTGCCATTGAGGACGTGCCGGAGGGCGAGCCAATCCTTGCGGGTATGTTCCAACTCCACCAGCATCCCGCTATAGTACTATTTGATTCAGGCGCCACGCATAGCATCATTAGCCAAGCTTTCATTGATAAGTATAGCTTGCAAATACTACCCACCGATAGTCCTTATGTGATTTGTTCACCGGGTGGGAAAATTTCAGCAAGCATGATAGTCCCAAAAGCGCCATTGTGCTTAGAGGGTAGAGTTTACCCTACGTCTCTCATAATTTTAGAGGGACAAAAGGTCGATGTCATCTTAGCGATGTCGTGGTTAACCCGCCACGGCGCTGTTTTAGACACCGTCCTCCGAGTCGTGCACTTGAACTCAGAAGTGCACGAGTCTCACTCTTTATTTCTGGACAGTCCAGAAATAAAACTTCCAAGTGTCTATCAAGCCACAATCATCAGATTGGAAGATATTCCGGTGGTCCGAGAGTTCCCTGATGTATTCCTGGATGATTTGCCGGGGATGCCGCCTGATAGAGAGGTGGAGTTCAAGATTGAACTTGCACCGGGAACCATGCCAATATCCCGAAGGCCGTACAAGATGGCACCGAAGGAGTTGGCTGAAAAGAACACTCAGCTCACGGACCTCCTGGAGAAGGGTTTTATTAGGCCGAGCTCCTCGCCATGGGGCTGTTCGGCGTTATTTGTCAAGAAGAAGGATGAGACGTTGCGGCTTTGCATGGACTATCGTCCATTAAATGCCGTAACCATCAAGAATAAGTACCCGTTGCCACGGATCGACATGTTGTTTGATCAGTTGGTCGAAGCAAAGATCTTTTCCAAGATGGATTTAAGATCTGGGTACCATCAGATTAAGATAAGGGCAGAGGACATTCCGAAGACGGCTTTCTCGACGAGGTACGGACTTTATGAGTACCTGGTTATGTCCTTCGGCCTCACCAATGCTCCAGCTCACTTCATGTACTTGATGAACTCAGTATTCATGCCGGAGCTGGACAAGTTTGTCGTGGTCTTCATCGACGACATCCTGGTATATTCCAAGTCGGAAGAAGATCACAAGAAGCATCTGCGTATAGTCTTACAACGGCTGCGGGATCACAAGTTATACGCAAAATTCAGCAAATGCGAGTTTTGGATATCGCAAGTGCCTTTCCTCGGGCATATCATCTCAGCGGAGGGTATCGCTGTGGACCCGAGCAAGATCACTCAATTGCTGAATTCGAAATCCCCGAGAACTGTTCACGAGGTACGGATTTTCCTCGGGCTCGCGGGATATTATCGGAGGTTCATTCCGAACTTTTTGAAGATTGCCAAGCCAATGACAGAGCTGCTGAAGAAGGCTACCAAATATGTTTGGAGTCCAACATGTGAAGCAGCATTCAAGGCTTTAGTTAAGCACCTGACATCAGCACCGGTTTTGGCGCAGTCAGACACAACAAAACCATTCGATGTGTACTGCGATGCATCCGGCATTGGGCTCGGATGTGTGCTGATGCAAGACCGAAGGGTGGTCACGTATGGGTCACGGCAGCTTAGAAACCATGAGCAAAATTATCCAACTCACGATTTGGAGCTCGCTGCCGTGGTACTTGCACTAAAAATGTGGAGGCACTACCTACTCGGTAACCTCGTACATTTATATACCGACCACAAAAGCCTCAAGTACATATTCACTCAGAAGGAGCTGAACATGAGGCAACGAAGATGGTTAGAACTGTTAAAGAATTACGAGATAGAGATCCATTATCATCCGGGCAAGGCAAACGTAGTGGCAGATGCGATGAGCCGCAAGTCACACGTCAACAATCTGACCATCACACCGTTGGAAGAGAGCGAACCACCATTACATGTGATTCCACACGGAGCTCTCTACAACCTAGCCTTGATCCCCACCATCCGTGAAGAGATAGTGGCCGCCCAGAAGAATGACAAGGGCATGTCACATTTGCGAAGACGTGTAGACAGTGGGGAGCTGAAATGTTTCCGGAAGGACGGAGACGGCGTCCTATGGTTCAAGGACCGGATCGTCGTACCCCTTAACCCGGAATTACGGAAGAAAATCTTTGATGAGGCTCACTTGTCAAAGTTTTCTATTCACCCCGGCAGCAACAAGATGTATCAAGAACTCAGAAGCAAGTTTTGGTGGACAAGGATGAAGCGAGAGACTGCAAAATACGTGTCCGAGTGTGATACATGTCGGAGGGTGAAGGCAGACCACATGCGGAAACCGGGACTGTTGCAACAACTGGGCATTCCTGCCTGGAAGTGGGAGGACGTGAGCATGGATTTCATCATCGGTTTACCCACCACCTTGCAGAAACATGATTCTGTGTGGGTGATCATCGATCGGCTCACCAAAGTTGCCCATTTCATCCCGGTCAACACCAACTACAACGCCAAGAAGTACGCTGAACTGTACATCTCACGGATCCTATGCTTGTACGGCGTACCCCGTACCATCATATCGGACCGGGGCACTTTATTTGTGTCCCGTTTTTGGGAGCAGCTACACGCGGCCTTGGGGACGAAGCTGATCCGTAGTTCGGCCTACCACCCGCAGACTGATGGACAAACCGAGCGGGTAAATCAGATTCTAGAAGACATGCTACGAGCTTGCGCTATCGACCACGGCAAGAATTGGGATGATCACTTGCCGTTAGCCGAGTTCTCGTACAACAATGGGTACCAAGCCAGCATCAAGATGGCGCCCTACGAGGCGCTATACGGAAGAAAATGCCGCGCACCATTGAACTGGTGTGAGTCTGGCGAAAAGGGTTACCTTCGGGATTGACCTTGTCAACAACGCGGAAGAAAAGGTTCGACTGATTCAAGCGAACCTAAAAGCCGCTCAATCCCGACAGAAACGGTATGCGGACCAGAGAAGGCGCCCATTACAATTCGATGTTGGAGTTCCGAGCACCGGAACCCACTCCCGGCGAGAGCTCCGGCGAGCTCGGCGGCGCGGGAGCGCGGGCAGCTGGAGGAAGACGAAGACGGGGGCTGGCCCACGCGTCAGCCTCGGTTGCGAGGGAGTAGATCTTCTGTGGCTGCGGATCTGCCTGTGACAATGCGTGAAATACTCTGTGGCCCTTGTGGCTCGTGTTTCAGCGATTGACACCTGGCCCTGTGGCCCGCAGTCAGGGTTTAAACAATTCCCCCATTTATTTTGAATTCCAGATTTAGTTCAAACTTTAGAACCTCATAACTTTTGCTAGGAAGCTCCAAAATTGGTGATTCAAATTGGGTTGGATTCAGGAGGTAAGAATCTATCGAAATATGCCACCCAATTTTCATGAAAATCAATAGCAAATTCTGGAATATTCTTTAAATCTTTTCAGCAAAAGAATTATTGAGGGAGTTTGGTTCATCCAAAGATTCCCAAATTTTACCAGAATATTCTTTAGGATGTTAGGAGACTCCTGTAAAAGTTTCAGCTCATTTGGAGTTGATTTAGTTAGGGAAATTCTGATTTTAAGTTTCTGTATTCAAATGAATACAGAAACATTTTCAGAGAATTTCCAAGACTTGGAAATTCAGTTCTAGCCATTCCTTAGCTCCAAAAATACTTGGAAAATTCAAGAATACTCTCTGAGCCATGTATGGAATTGTAGTTCACTTGAATTTGCATGAAAGTGCAAATTTATTCATAATTAATTCCTTTATTCCTGAATGCTTAGGGAATTGTTCTGAGTAATCTACTCAATGAAATATTCTGAATTTTGGTCCAGAGGACTTTCCTGTGACAAGGAACTCACAAGAAAATTTCCAGCTCCATTGGAGCCCTGGATCAGTAGTGTTCTGTTCAACCAATTAGGTGATCACCACCCGAGTGATGAAACCTCACTTCTCACTTGATGATAGTGCTTAGACACACACCCAAGCCACCACCCCCAGTGTCATTTTAAATTCTTGAACAGAGTTCCAGTTTTAAACTTGGCTTTAGCATTGGTTAGCAAAAAGTTTTGCAATTAAACATGTATGCATGTTCATAACGTGTAGTGATTAAACGTGGATAAGTGAAGATTTGATCAAGGAGCAAGAAGGCAGGGATTAAGCTTCAAGTCAGCATCAGCAACTAACTTCAAACTTATCTGACTTTAGTCACCTGCAAAACCAAGGCAAGCCCCGGTTTGCACTTAAGTTGTTTTTAAAGTTTTCCCTTTGTTCACTACTATAGGTCAAAATTTGTATGTGCATTAGGTCAAGGATGTTTGATACTCCACTTGCATAACCAAACATGAACCCTGAGGTCAAGGGTAGAATTGTGTCATCGCTGTAGAATAAGGCCGTGCTAAATAGGCTAGGACATCCGGTAGAAGACGAGTAGTTGGAATCTACTCGCGAGCTTTGTTTCAGGATCATATAAGTGGGGTTGGAAAGAGAGGCAAACTAAAGTTTACGTTTCTAAAGATGAGACCGGGCAGGAGAGTTAGGTAGCAACAAGACGAGGTCTTGGTCGAGTAGCTCTGCCCGTGTCGGTCAAGGACCGAAGCGTATGCGGCCCTGGGAGCAAGTATTGAGTTGTGTACCGGATGCTTACTGATATACGGGAACCAGGAAACCGATGTACCAGGTTCACTAGATTGTAGAGGCATACCACATCGTCTCGTTAGACCTATGAGCCTGAGACGGCGCGACCGGTTCTACAGTTTAGTGTCCTGAGAAAGGTTGCCACATACGACGTAATGAAGGACGCCAGAGTTGGGTCTTCAGAGGCGGGCGTATGTGTCGAGTTATCCGGGTAGTGTTTGATTCAAATCACCGTCCCTCGCGGTTATGAGTACCACTTGCTCACTGCGCTGTGACGTAGTAATCAACTTGTGTGGTAACAGTTTGCAAAAGTATAATTGCTGCTAGGATTATGTTAAGTTGCATGAGAACCCTGTTTCAAGTAGATATAGAGCGAACTAAAGTTATTTTTCCACCTTGGGACAAGTAACATTGGAATGAAGCGTTTCTTGTTTGATTGTGGAGTTCCAATGTTGCCGGGCGCAAGGTCATTACTATTATGGCTAAAACCTGAAAGTTAAGGATGAACTCATAGGTGAGTCTTTTCGCAAAAGACAGGCTTACGTCGTAGGTTTCTTTCATGTAGAGTTTCATTTCTTAGGAGAGACGGTTAAGTCTTGCTGAGCCTTTGTGCTCACTCTTGCTATATAAGTGGTTTTGCAGGTAAACCTCGACGCTATAAAGAAGGTTGTCCGGTGAGACTCGGGAAGTTCCGAGTTATGTCACCCTTGGAGAACCTAGCCGCTGCCATGTCTTCGTGTTGCTAGCGAGAGGAGTCCGCGAGCTGGACCTCTTTTCGAGTGCTTATTAGATATTCAACGTGAGCTGTTTATAGACTTCCGCTGTAGCTATTTTATGTAAATTATCTACAAAGAACAATTGTAAGCTTCCGCTTTTGATTTATGTAATACCTTGTTCCTTGTATGTGTGCTGTTGGGTGAAGCATAACACGGCACCACCCAATGCGATCCCCGGGCGAGGCGGCACGGCCCCGTGATCGAGGTCGGGCCCTCTCATCAACTACCATTCAGCTGAAGGATATAGAGGAACTGAAACCGGATCTCACGTATCGGGAGGAACCGGTTCAGATTATTGATAAAAGGGACCGAACCACATGCAACCGTACGTTGTGGTTCTACAAAGTTCTATGGAGTAATCACTCCGTAGACGAAGCTACATGGGAGAGCGAAGGATTTCTTAGCACTAACTACCCCGACTTTTTCAAGTCGCATATACGGTAATTTTCCACCGTCCTCTCTCTCATTTTCACCTTATAATCTTTGGACGAGATTCTTTTAAGGGGGAGGAATTTAAGGGACTAAGTTTTTGGCACATATTCAAAGTGTTCATCACCACACACACCCTTCATTTGAAGAAACTTGATGAACACATTTTAAGAGCAAGTAACCACCATCAACATGCTCATTAGAGAATAAACTCACAAAATGCAAAAGTGGCATTTCCAGTAAAAGCCCAAGAAAAGTGACTTGCAAAAACTTTTCCTCACCTCACAACACCACACTTTTGTTGTGGATATCTTGTGAAAAATGGTGAAGAGCAAGTAACCTCCATCAAAAGGGTATTAGTTCAAACTTTCTACACTTATGATAACACATGGGAGGGTGATTCAATACTGTTGCTTTCAAACTCATGGTTGCAGCAGCCAACACAAGGATCAAAGTGCATAATTGGATTCCTTAGGTCCAAATTAGTGGGGAGGCAAAGTTTCAATAATTTTTGAAAAGGTTTGCTACCCATTTTTCCAAAAAGGATCCAAATATGCAAAGAATTCAAATATACATTTGAATTTGAAAGAAATTGGCCCAACCATACAAATGTAGCTCAGTTTGAGACTCCAAACAGTTGAATTCATCACTTGTCAAGTTTTTGGAGATCTTTCGAGAGGTGGGGGAGCACTGACAAGTGGGACCCACATGTCATTGGGGAGGTCAAAAATTGCACAAAGATCAATAGCCTTATGGGCTAAGTGTTGCACTCGGAACAGAACCGAGTCTCCACCGTGACTCACCGAGAAGCACCGGACGCCACCTCCTGCTCCTCCCTCTCGCGCTGGCGAGCTCCTCGTGGGGGCTTTAACTCTCAGCCGCGCCTCAGCGAGCCACAGCACCGAGAGAAACCCGTTTTCCCTCGCTCCCTCCGCCAGAGAACAGAAGTGCCGCCGCCATCGCCAAATCGTTCAGGAGCGACCTCAGCTCGCGTGCAAGCATCGGCAGCCCAGCAAAACGACATCCTCAGACCTCCCACGACCTCCCCGCACCAGTTCCAGTCGCGCTGAGCCACCACAAACCGAGCAAACGACGTTCTTCGCGGCAGCCGGGAAGAACCGAGCCAAGGTGTCCCCGTGGGCAGCTCGGCAGAGGGCTTGTCACGACCAAGATGGAGCAGTTTTGGACGCGCCTAGGCTCCACGCTGCTCGACCCCAAAGCCTAGAACCAGTGACCGATCATCGCCGGCGAATTTCGCAAAACATCTCCAGCCGGTGCAGAACTACCCTCTGGTAAGAAAACCGTAAATTCCCGACGTAGACTTGCTTAGGGTACATCATACTGCACTCACAGGAGCTAGACTTGACGGCGCTCAAGTTCACTTTGCAACCCTAGCTGGATTTTGGCTGTAGCGGGCGTATTTTCCGGTTTCCCACTGCGGATATGGCGGGAAGGGTCGGGCTCACGGTGACAACTAGGTTAGAGCTCTTCCTGAGCCCTTGCATGGCCTGGTCGACCTTCTATGAGATCCCCCAGTGCTGTAGAACCCTTCCACCGAGGTTTTGGCGGGTTGAGTTGGCCGGGTGGCATAACCAAAGTGAGTCCGAGCCGCTGCACCGTCGCCGGCGGGTTAGGGCCACCGCCAGCCGGAGCAGTCGGTGCCATCGTGTTCAGCGCACAAAACTAGGCCCTGCCGGCGAGGGGGAACTCCAGAGTCGGCCGGGCGGCAAGTATCAGCGGCTCTCCGGCGAGCCCGGCGGCGCGCGGGCGCGGGAATGCGAGGAGGAAGACGACCCATGGGCCCCACGTGTCAGCGACGGGAAGTTTAAAACCCAGATCTACTGCGGCCCTGGGATCAAGTGTGACTGCGCGGGAAGGGGTCTGTAGCCCTGTGTGGCCCAGATCCAGCAGTGACACGTGTGGGCCGGTCCCACGGTCAGAGTTTAAACTTTTCTCCGATTTATTTAGAACTTCAGATTTAGTTCAAACTTTAGAACCCCATAACTTTTGCTAGGAAGCTCCAAATTTAGTGATTCAAATTGGGTTGGATTCATCTTGCCTAGCTCTGTCCAGATATACAACCCCATTTGTATGAAACCCATTAATTAATTCTGGAAAATTCTTTAAAGCTTTTCAGCAAAAGAATTTTAAAGGGAGTTTGGTTCATCCAAAAATCCCCAAATTTTGCCAGAATGTCCTTTAGGATGTTAGTAAACCCCTGTAAAAGTTTCAGACCATTGGGAGTTGATTTGGTCATAGCAATTCAAATTTGAAGGTGCTATGTTCATTTGAATACAGAAACATTTTCAGAGAATTTCCAAAATTTGGAAATTCAGTTCTGAGCAAATCTTAGCTCCAAACATGCTAGGAAAATTCATGCAAACTCTATGAGCTATAATTGAAATTGTAGTTCACTAAGTTGGGCATGAACAGGGGTGTTACCTCAGAATTAATTCTTCTTTGCTTATTTGCTAAGAGAATTATTATGAACAAACCCCTCAATGAAAAGTGCTAATGTTTGGTCCAGAGGGTTTTCTTGTGACAAGGAACTCACACAAAAATTCTCAGCTCCATTGGAGCTCTGTATCACCCCTGTCCTGTTTAACCACTTGAGGGATTAATATGGAAAAGGGGGAAATCCACTTAGCACTTAACCATGTACTTAGGTCCAAACCAAAACCACTAAATCCCAGTTCCATTTTAAATTCTTGAACATAGTTCAAGTTGTTAGAAACTGGTTATTAAAACTAATAGAAGCAGCATTACAATAAACTTATATGCATATTCATTAACATGTAGTATTTCAATAACGTGTAGTCGCTGAAGGCGAGGAAGCTCCGGAGGTTCTCGACTTCCTGCTTCCAGAGGAAGAACTAACTCCTGACCAGCAGCAACAAGGCAAGCCCCGGTTTGAATTAATCTCTTCTATAAAGTTTTACTTTGTTCACATGTCTAGTATGAAGTATAAATGTGCATTAGGTGTAGGGTGGATGGAACCCCACTTTCATGAGCAGAATTTTTCCATAAGAGTGAGGGTAGTGTCTAAGACCTCGAGTAGAAAGGCTATGCTTAAAGATTCATAGGACTTCGGTACAAGTCGATTGGTTGGAATCTACTCGCGAGATAAGCTTGGGACACACGGGGTTGGTTGAGTGATGAGAGATCACTTTAGTAATGAAAATGAGACTAGGCAGGGGCTAGGGCGCAGCAAGAGGAAGTCTTGTGTACGCAGCCCTGTCCGTGTCGATTGAGGACCGAGCAGTGTGCGGCCCTGCTGAACAAATATTGAACGTACCGAAGGCATATCGGATATATGGGCCCCGATAAACCGATGTAGCCTAAACCTCCGGGCTTCGAGGCATAACGCACCGATTTATAGGTGTAGGCTGAGGGCAGCAAGGTGGAAATCTGCCAACGGGCATAGGGAGATGCTCCGTGTGGGGAACCTCCAGCTCGTTTCGGTGTGACCGGTTCGACATTTGGGCTGTTGGGTGAAAGGTTGTCCTGTACGACATCGAGTGAGAGTGCTGTGCAGCTCCACGGGTGGGCGTACGTGGCGTGCTCTTTGGGTTTCCCCGCAGGTGTATATCGAGTCGATTCGCCGTCCCTCGCGGTGACGAGTACCGCTTGTTCACTGCATCGTAACGTAGATAATTTATGGAATGTTATACTTCAATATTGCTGTCATGATATAATTGTATTGCTACATGTGTGCCACCAAACATTGCTTACTAAATTTCAGGTTCCTGAACTGTTAACTTGTTGCTAAAAGATGAACTAGGGAGGAACTAAATTTCATGCTTAGGTGAGTCGGTTAAGCCTTGTTGAACTATCGTGCTCACGGTTGCTGCTTAAGTGTTTTTCAGGTGAGGAGCCACCCACGGACTCGGAGTATGAGTCCACCGGCGAGGGTTACCCTCCGTCGGGGACTACGGCTGAGTGGGAGCCGTACACGCCGCGCTGAGCTGAGACGTGCAGCTAGTGTGGGTTGCCCTAGGGCTGGGCAACCGACTTTTGCTAGATAGGCGGGCGTGAGTTGTATAGAGTAGACTTCCGCTGTGTAAAATAAAAACTAGTTTGTAACTGAAGGTTGTACCTGTTTGTACAGTTCAGTTTATTTTCCCATGTAATATATTGTGTCCTTATGACGTGTGCTGTCGGGTGTCGCATCGCGCGGCACCACCCTCTGTGATCCTGGATGAGCGGATCCCGGTCCGCCACAGCCTGGTATCAGAGCTGCATTGGGGATAGCACAATACTTAAGGACTGTATCATGGGAAAACTTAGGTTACGATGAGGGTTCGGTAGTTGCCCAAGTAAGGACTATATTAGCATAGTTACTTAAAGTGGCAAAGACTAACCTATGTGTTTTAATTCTGAATTTCAATTTTGTAACGACGCACCTACGCTCTGATAAGCATGGTAAGGAACGCCACCGAAAGCGGTTCAATTTTGGTTAGCTCCCCTGACGAGGAACGTGGTTCAGGAATGAGTCTCACAGCTTGGTGTGAGACGTCAATATGGAACTCTTGGACTCTTCATTTTCCTGAGTTCATATGAAACGCTAATCCCTAGCGTGCATTAGGCAAGTAAGTGGAGACCCCATCGCGTGGTCAGTAACACGAGAGTGTGTTCATCTGGAAATAGCCCAGAAGGACATACGCAGTGCTTGCCATCGACGTGCCCTGCAGGGCAGTAGGTGGTATCTGTTGGGTTGATAACATTCCCAACCGTGACGACCCGTTCATGACCTACTCGGGTTTCCCGTCGTGTGGTGTTGAAACACGATCACGTACCTTGAGACGTAACCTAACTCAAGGACGGCCGTATGGAAATGATACGGGCGTTTGTATTTACTTTCAAATATGGTACTGCCTGAAATGGAAACAAAACCTTTGAGTGCATCACTATTGTGTGGTCTTCTGCAGGTACTAACCAGGTATGTATCCGTGTAGTAAACGTGTGCGAGAGACCGTTTAGTGCCACATTTGAGACGTATATGCCGGTATAATCCGGTTAGGATTTTCTTTTGTGAGGAACGTAGTACCGAGATATTGTAGGCATATGCATGAAAATAATGATAACAAGGAATTAAAATCACTAGGATTAACATCTAGGACTCTGGTTGGGTGGAAAAGTTGATAATTGATGAGTGTAGTTCCAAAAGACTGAAAAACAGAGTGCTCTGTTTTGGGCAGCAAGTGTGCTGATCTTCAACAGGGCATAACTCACAGGTCTTTTAGCCCAGGGAGGTGTGGTGTATAGTTCTGGGAAGGTATTTCAGTACTCTACAACTTTGTTGTAGAATTCCAGAGCTGAAACACACCTTAAGATGGCTTAAATACCAGAGAAATATAAGCTGTCCAGAATCAGTGCAGAGTTAAAACATTATCTGGACTGTTCTGTTTTTCAAACATAACTCCTAGTAGAAAGATCAAAAATTTTCATATGATACCTCCTTAGAAAAAGTAGAAGATGTGTGACATCTTTGCAATTCAAAGTTTCTGAAATTTCGGCACAGATTTCAGTGGAAACTCGAATTGAAAACAGCAACTTCCAGGGGAGGTGCTGTGAAAATTCTTCCAGAAATTCTGTTGAGATTGAATTACCATAACTTTTAAACTAGAACTAATCTGAGGGCAAATAAGTACTTGTTGGAAAGGTACTGAAGTTGACTTTAACTTTGGTGTTCAGCTTGAGTCATGAAAATGTCCAGAACCAGATAAAAACTTGGAATAGGTAGAAACTGGTCATTCTGACAGAGGAGTGACAGTTGAACTCATTGGAGAGGGTGTTGTACCCTAAGGGTGGTATACGTGATGACAACGCGATAGTAATGTCTCGTAGTGACCAAACCTAGTTGCGGTGAGCTTCCAAAGAGGAGGTTCATCAAGTTGGATGTAACTAATTTGTATTTGGTCTGGTAATGGTGTAACTTATGCCAAGTTATTACATTATCTCCCTACGAGATGTATCGCATGGTTTATTGTCATTATGTTTTACGCCTATATTTATTGGACTGCATGCAATATGTTGCGGGACTGATGTTATTGTCGTATGGTTGCAGATGGTTCGTACTAGGACCACGCATGAGGTTGGTGGCTCTAGCCAACAGGGAGGTGATGACTCCCAGCCACCGGCCTACGACAGCATCCCGCAGCAGCAGCCACCACCGCCGCCTCCGCTTACTCTAGCGGATGTGATAGCGGCACTGGTGGGAGGTCGTGAGGAGCAGACCGACCTGCTCCGCACGATCGTGCAGAATACGTCCCAGGCGGGGGGACGTCAAGACAGAGGGCCTCGTGAGCCCCGCGAAGTGTCGTACTCAGATTTCATGAGTACGCACCCTCCAGTGTTCACCGAAGCGGAAGAACCACTGGAGGCTGACAACTGGCTGCGGACCATCGAGTCCAAGTTCGGGCTGCTCCAATGCACGGAGCGGCAAAAGACGTTGTTCGCAGTGCAGCAACTTCACGGTGCCGCTGGTGCGTGTTGGGCAAACTATGTCGCCTCACGTCCGGCTGGCCATGCCGTGGAGTGGGAAGAGTTCCCGGAGGCGTTCCGCGCCTACCACATCCCTCCCGGAATAATGAAGAGGAAGTTCCAAGAATTCTTGGAGCTGAAGCAGGGCGGGAGGAGTGCCCATGACTACTCCCGTGCCTTCAACCATCTGGCGCAATACGCGTCAGACTATATCTCCACTGAAGAGATGAAGCGGGAACATTTCTATCGGGGGTTACACCCCGAAATGAAGACACATCTCATTCAGTGGAATCGCGGCACCTTCAATGACCTAGTCAATGCCACGATCATGCAAGGGGACGCTCAGCGGGAGTTGGCAGCTGAGCAGAGGAAGTGCAGCGCTCCACCTAGCAGTGGGGGTGGCGCTCTCCAGAAGTACCGCATGGTGTATCGGACACCATCCGGACAGCAGTGCCATCCACCGGCGCGACCTCAACGGTTTGGGGGACGTCCTTTTCAGTCACCTCCGTTCCGTCTGCCGATGCCACCACCAAGACAGCAGCAGCAGCAGCAGACGGTACCCCGGGCATTTCCACCGCCACAACGCGCCCCGGGATTCCGTCCACGGATCAGCGGGGGACCGCCCCCGTTTCACCTGCTTCACGTGTGGCCAGGCAGGCCACTTCGCGAAGGACTGTCCCCAGGGGCAGCACAGCAGCAGGCAAGCCAAGTTCCAGGGCGGTGCTCGAGGCCGACCTCCAGTGAAGAAGGTTGGTCAGCGGACTGGGGGCGTCCGCAACCTCGACAATGAGGACGCCCCAGAGGGAGAGAATGTGCTGGCGGGTGCGTTTACTCTCAACAATCAAGCTATCATCATACTTTTTGATTCTGGTGCAACCCACAACCTTATAAGTGCATCATATGTGGTTAAGCATCAGCTGGAAGCCTTTCCATCCGAGTGTTCTTATATGATCTGCTCACCGGGAGGATAGATTTCAGCAACTATGATGGTTCCGAAAGCACCACTGTGCTTAGGTGGGAAGATATATCCCACCACTATGATTATCCTTGAGGGGCAGAAGATTGATGTGATCTTGGGAATGTCATGGCGAAGCTACCATGGTGCTGTCCTGGGAATCCTACCACGGACGGTTCACCTCAACTCCCCATTACACCGTCCGCAGTCCCTCTTATTAGATAATCCAGTCCGGGAGGTTTCAGCGATCAACAATACTGAAGCCCTCAAGTTAGAGGACATCCCTGTAGTCCGGGAGTACCCCGACGTGTTCCTGGATGATCTTCCAGGCATGCCACCCGAGCGGGACATCGAGTTCAAGATTGAACTTGCACCCGGGAATACGCCCATATCTCGGAGACCATACAAAATGGCTCCCAATGAGCTGGCTGAACTAAAAGAACAGCTCAATGATCTGTTGAGCAAGGGTTTCATTAGGACGAGTTCCTCGCCTTGGGGATGCTCGGCGCTGTTTGTTAAAAAGAAGGATGAAACCTTGAGGCTGTGTGTGGATTACCGGCCGCTCAACGCCGTCACCATCAAGAAAATGTACCCACTGCCCCGCATCGACATACTGTTTGATCAACTTGTGGGTGCAAGTGTATTATCCAAGATAGACCTTCGCTCTTGATATCATCAGATAAAGATCCGGGTGGAGGATATCCCGAAGATGGCCTTCTTGACGAGATACGGATTATATGAATATCTCGTCATGTCCTTTGGTCTCACAAATGCTCCAGCCCATTTCATGTATCTCATGAACTCAGTCTTCATGCCGGAGCTGGACAAGTTCGTGGTAGTGTTCATCGACGATATCTTGGTTTACTCCAAGACGGAAACCGAACATGCCGAACACTTGCGGATCATTCTTCAACGATTACGAGACCACAAGCTCTATGCCAAGTTCAGTAAATGCGAGTTTTGGATCAGCCAAGTGCCATTCTTGGAACATATCATCTCAGCGGAAGGCATTGCAGTTGACCCAAGCAAGATAGAGCAAGTACTGAAATGGAAAGCTCCCACTTCAGTTCATGAAGTCAGAAGCTTCCTCGGATTAGCGGGATACTATCGGAGATTCATTCTTAGCTTCTCCAAGCTCGCTAAACCGATGACAGAATTGCTGAAGAAGGGGACGAAATATGTTTGGAAGATGGCGTGTGAAGGAGCATTCCAAACATTGGTGAAGCATCTCACCACAGCCCCGGTCTTAGCTCAGCCTGATACAACAAAGCCCTTCGACGTGTATTGTGATGCGTCCGGTATTGGGCTCGGCTGCGTGTTGATGCAGAAAGGACGTGTGGTCGCATATGGCTCACGCCAACTTCGAAACCATGAGCAGCATTATCCTACTCATGATCTTGAGCTTGCTGCCGTGGTGTTGGCGCTAAAATTGTGGAGGCACTATCTCCTGGGGAATCTGGTGCATCTCTACACCGACCACAAGAGCTTGAAATATATTTTCACCCAGAAGGAGCTGAACATGAGGCAAAGGAGGTGGTCAGAACTGATCAAAGATTATGAGATTGAGATCCGTTACCACCCCGGCAAGGCGAATGTGGTTGCCGACGTGCTGAGTCGGAAATTACATGTCCATAACCTCACCATTACACCGGTGGAGGAAGAAGAGCCGAGTTTATATTTGGTTCCTTATGGATCACTGTACATCCTTCATCTCATCCCTACCATTAGGGAAGACATCATTGCAGCTCAGAAGACGGATAAAGGCATGGCACATCTCCGGAGACGGATAGACAATGGAGAGATCAAGTGTTTCCGGAAAGATGATGAGGGGACGCTGTGGTTCAATGACCGAATAGTCATACCCCGAGATATGGAACACAGGAGGAAGATCCTCAATGAAGCTCACTTGTCCAAATACTCCATTCATCCGGGAAACAACAAAATGTACCAAGATTTGAAAAAGAAATTTTGGTGGACACGGATGAAGCGGGAGGTAGCTAAGTACGTATCCGAGTGCGATATGTGTAGACGAGTGAAAGCTGATCACATGAAGAAATCAGGGCTGCTACAACCCCTGAAGATCCCGGCATGGAAATGGGAAGATGTGAGCATGAATTTCATTGTGGGATTACCCCTAACATCCAACAAGCATGATTCCATTTGGGTAATCGTTGACCGGTTAACCAAGACGGCTCACTTCATCCCGGTGAATACACGTTACAATGCCGGCAAATATGCGGAGCGGTACATAGCGAAGATTCTATGCCTATACGGGGTACCCAAGACCATCGTCTCAGATCGAGGTGCATTATTTGTATCTCGCTTTTGGGAGCAGCTACACGCTGCATTGGGTACTAAGTTGATCAGGAGCTCCGCCTATCACCCTCAAACAGATGGGCAAACAGAGAGGGTGAACCAAGTATTAGAAGACATGTTGAGAGCATGTGCCCTCCACCATGGTAGGAACTGGGATGATCACCTACCATTGGCGGAATTCTCGTACAACAACGGCTATCAGGTGAGTATCAAGATGGCACCCTACGAAGCTCTCTACGGTCGCAAATGCCGCACCCCATTAAATTGGTGCGAGTCCGGTGAAAGGGTCACATTCGGGGTTGATGTGGTGAACGACGCCGAAGAGCGCGTTCGGGTGATTTAAGCTAACTTGAAGGCCGCTCAATCCCGGCAGAAGAGCTACGCTGATAAGAGGCGTAGACCGTTGCACTTTGACGTTGGTGAACATGTGTACCTCCGCGTGTCTCCGATGAGAGGCGTGCACCGGTTCGGTGTGAAGGGGAAGCTCCCTCCCCGTTTCATTGGACCCTATGCTATCACCGAGAAGTGTGGACCAGCGGTGTATAGACTGGAGCTACCGGCATCTCTTGCTGGTTTCCATGACATTTTCCATGTCTCTCAGCTGAAAAAATGTCTGAAACATACCGCTGCTGTTACTACCAAAGACATCGGCGAGCTGAAACCGGATTTAACATATGATGAGTATCCGGTGGAAATCCTTGATGAGAAAGCCCGAACCACGCGTAGCAGAACGTTGTGGTTCTACAAGATACTCTGGAGCAACCACACCGCCGAAGAAGCGACGTGGGAGAGCAAGGAATTCCTTCGCTCAAATTACCCGGAGTTCATGGCTTCTCAACACGGGTAAGTCCCTACTACATCGCTATCTTTCCTTTTATAATCTCGGGACGAGATTCTTTTAAGGGGGGAGGGATGTAAAAGCCCAAGAAAAGGGACATGCATAAACTTTTCCTCACCTCACAACACCACACTTTTGTTGTGGATATCTTGTGAAAAATGGTGAAGAGCAAGTAACCTCCAGCAAAACGGTATTAGTTCAAACTTTCTACACTTATGATAACACATGGGAGGGTGATTCAAAACTGTTGCTTTCAAACTCATGGTTGCAGCAGCCAACACAAGGATCAAAGTGCATAATTGGATTCCTTAGGTCCAAATTAGTGGGGAGGCAATGTTTCAATATTTTTTGAAAAGGTTTGCTACCCATTTTTCCAAAAAGGATCCAAATATGCAAAGAATTCAAATATACATTTGAATTTGAGGGAAATTGGCCCAACCATACAAATGTAGCTCAGTTTGAGACTCTAAACAGTTGAATTCATCACTTGCCAAGTTTTTGGAGATCTTTTGAGAGGTGGGGGAGCACTGACAAGTGGGACCCACATGTCATTGGGAAGGTAAAAAATTGCACAAAGATCAATAGCCTTAGGGGCTAAGTGTTGCACTCGGAACAGAGCCGAGTCCCCACCGTGACTCACCGAGAAGCGCCAGACGCCACCTCCTGCTCCTCCCTCTCGTGCTGGCGAGCTCCTCGTGGGGGCTTTAACTCTCAGCCGCGCCTCAGCGAGCCACAGCACCGAGAGAAACCCGTTTTCCCTTGCTCCCACCGCCAGAGAACAGAAGCGCCGCCGCCATCGCCAAATCGTTCGGGAGCGACCTCAGCTCGCGTGCAAGCATCGGCAGCCCAGCAAAACAACATCCTCAGACCTCCCACGACCTCCCCGCACCAGTTCCAGTCGCGCTGAGCCACCACAAACCGAGCAAACGACGTTCTTCGCGGCGGCCGGGAAGAACCGAGCCAAGGTGTCCCCGTGGGCAGCTCGGCAGAGGGCTTGTCATGACCAAGAAGGAGCGGTTTTGGACGCGCCTAGGCTCCACGCTGCTCGACCCCAAAGCCTAGAACCAGTGACCGATCATGGCCGGCGAATTTCACAAAACATCTCCAGCCGGTGCAGAACTACCCTCTGGTAAGAAAACTGTAAATTCCCGACGTAGACTTGCTTAGGGTACATCATACTGCACTCACAGGAGCTAGACTTCACGGCGCTCAAGTTCACTTCGCAACCCTAGCTGGATTTTGGCAGTAGCCGGCGTATTTTCCGGTTTTCCCACTGCGGATATGGCAGGAAGGGTCGGGCTCACGGTGACAACTAGGTTAGAGCTCTTCCCGAGCCCTTGCATGGCCTGGTCGACCTTCTCTGAGATCCCCCGGTGCTGTAGAACCCTTCCACCGAGGTTTTGGCGGGTTGAGTTGGCCGGGTGGCATAACCGAAGTGAGTCCGAGCCGCTGCACCGTCGCCGGCTGGGTTAGGGCCACCGCCGGCCGGAGCAGTCGGTGCCATCGTGTTCAGCGCACGAAACTAGGCCCTGCCGGTGAGGGAGCGGCAACTATCAGCGGCTCTCCGGCGGGAACGCGAGGAGGAAGACGACCCGCGGGCCCCACGTGTCAGCGAAGGGAAGTTTAAAACCCAGATCTACTGCGGCCCCGGGATCAAGTGTGACTGCGCAGGAAGGGGTATGTAGCCCCGTGTGGCCCAGCTCCAGCGGTGACACGTGTGGGCCGGGCCCACGGTCAGAGTTTAAACTTTTCTCCGGTTTATTTAGAACTTCAGATTTAGCTCAAACTTTAGAACCCCATAACTTTTGCTAGGAAGCTCCAAATTTAGTGATTCAAATTGGGTTGGATTCATCTTGCCTAGCACTGTCCAGATATACAACCCCATTTTTATGAAACCCATTAATTAATTCTGGAAAATTCTTTAAAACTTTCAGCAAAAGAATTTTAGAGGGAGTTTGGTTCATCCAAAAATCCCCAAATTTTGCCAGAATGTCCTTTAGGATGTTAGTAAACCCCTGTAAAAGTTTCAGACCATTGGGAGTTGATTTGATCAGAGCAATTCAAATTTGAAGGTGCTGTGTTCATTTGAATACAGAAACATTTTCAGAGAATTTCCAAAACTTGGAAATTCAGTTCTGAGCAAATCTTACCTCCAAAAGTGCTAGGAAAATTCATGCAAACTCTATGAGCTATAATTTAAATTGTAGTTCACTAAGTTGGGCATGAACAGGGGTGTTACCTCAGAATTAATTCTTCTTTGCTTATTTGCTAAGAGAATTATTCTGAACAAACCCCTCAATGAAAAGTGCTAATGTTTGGTCCAGAGGGTTTTCTTGTGACAAGGAACTCACACAAAGATTCTCAGCTCCATTGGAGCTCTGGATCACCCCTGTCCTGTTTAACCACTTGTGGAATTAATATGGAAAAGGGGGAAAACCACTTAGCACTTAACCATGTACTTAGGTCCAAACCCAAACCACTAAACCCCAGTTCCATTTTAAATTCTTGAACAGAGTTCCAGTTGTTAGAAACTGGTTATTAAAACTAATAGAAGCAGCATTACAATAAACTTGTATGCATATTCATTAACATGTAGTATTTTAATAACGTGTAGTCGCTGAAGGCGAGGAAGCTCCGGAGGTTCTCGACTTCCTGATTCTAGAGGAAGAACTAACTCCTGACCAGCAGCAACAAGGAAAGCCCCGGTTTGCATTAATCTCTTATATAAACTTTTACTTTGTTCACATGTCTGGTATGAAGTATAAATGTGCATTAGGTGTAGGGTGGACGGAACCCCACTTGCATGACCAGAATTTTTCCATAAGAGTGAGGGTAGTGTCTAAAACCTCGAGTAGAAAGGCTATGCTTAAAGATTCATAGGACTTCGGTACAAGTCGAGTGGTTCGAATCTACTCGCGAGATAGGCTTGGGACACACGGGGTTGGTTGAGTGATGAGAGATCACTTTAGTAATGAAAATGAGACAAGGCAAGGGCTAGGGCGCAGCAAGAGGAAGTCTTGTGTGCGCAGCCCTGTCCGTGTTGATTGAGGACCGATCCGTGTGCGGTCCTGCTGAACAAGTATTGAACGTACCGAAGGCATATCGGATATATGGGCCCCAATAAACCGATGTAGCCTAAACCTTCGGGCGTCAAGGCATAACGCACCGATTTATAGGTGTAGGCTGAGGGCAGCAAGGTGGAAATCTGCCAACGGGCATAGAGAGGTGCTCCGTGTGGGGAACCTCCTGCTCGTTTCGGTGCGACCGGTTCGACGTTTGGGCTGTTGGGTGAAAGGTTGTCCCGTACGACATCGAGTGAGCGTGCTTTGCAGCTCCACGGGTGGGCGTACGTGGCGTGCTCTTTGGGTTTCCCTGCAGGTGTATATCGAGTCGATTCGCCGTCCCTTGCGGTGACGAGTACCGCTTGTTCACTGCATCGTAACGTAGATAATTTATGGAATGTTATACTTCAATATTGCTGTCATGATATAATTGTATTGCTACATGTGTGCCACAAAACATTGCTTACTAAATTTCAGCTTCCTGAACTGTTAACTTGTTGCTAAAAGATGAACTAAGGAGGAACTTGTAGGCGTGTCCATTTGCTGCAACATTGCTATCCTATGTCATTGTACACCTCATGTAGAGTTTCATGCTTAGGTGAGTCGGTTAAGCCCTGTTGAGCCATCGTGCTCACGGTTGCTGCTTAAGTGTTTTTCAGGTGAGGAGCCACCCACGGACTCGGAGTACGAGTCCACCGGCGAGGGTTACCCTCCGTCGGGGACTACGGCTGAGTGGGAGCCGTACACGCCGCGCTGAGCTGAGACGTGCAGCTAGTGTGGGTTGCCCTAGAGCTGGGCAACCGACTTTTGCTAGATAGGCGGGCATGAGTTGTATAGAGTAGACTTCCGCTGTGTAAAATAAATACTAGTTTGTAACTGAAGGTTGTACCTGTTTGTACAGTTCAGTTTATTTTCCCATGTAATATATTGTGTCCTTATGACGTGTGCTGTCGGGTGTCGCATCGCGCGGCACCACCCTCTGCGATCCTGGATGAGCGGATCCCGGTCCGCCACATTTCCCACATGCATCATCTAGGGGCTGAGCATATGAAAAACTCAAACACCTTGCTAGGAAGGCTCATGCCAAAATTCACCCAAATCCAAAACCTTTTGAGGTCTTTTTGGGTATAACTAGAAAGAGGGTGGTTTGAACTCAAATTCAAATTCAAACTACTTCCATCCCATGAATTCAAAAGTGGGAGGCATATCTTACTCAGCACATTTTTGTGAGCTCACACACTAATTTCCACTCCATTTGGAGTTGATCTTGACATGAGCAAAGTATAGCAAATTCAAACTAAATTTGAATTTCAAACTGCATATGTGCTGAAAATACATTCAAGTACTCCACAATTTGAATTCTATCCAATTCAAAGGGCCAGTTGGTAGATAATTCAAATGACCAAGGGTATTAGGGGGATTACTGTTTGTAGCAGTGAGAGGAAGTTAATTTCAGAGGTTAAAAAGGGGGTGGGACCCACATGTCAGCCTCACTAGCAAAATCAACTGACTGAGATATAGAACACTCAGTTCTCGGGTTGCAGCCGAGCGCGCCACCGAGAGGCTGGCCGGCGCCAACTCCTGCTGCGTTTCCCCGCGCTGGAGACCTGATGCCCGGCTCCTTATCCCTCCCCGGCGTGCTCCTGTTAAATATCCCCCGAGCCCATGGCGAGTTCATTCAGTTTCACACCAAGCTCCACCGCAAAACAGCCGCCCTCTCGATTCCGCTCGTGAGCAGGCCGATCGCTCGCGAACACAACCCCCCCCCCCCCAGTAGCAAAACGGCATTGGGAGCTCGTGAGCAACGTCCTAGACGTTGTGTTGTCCAGTGAGCAGGCGCCCTCGAGCTAGGCCGGGCGTTTTTCCCGGGTGAACCGAACGTTGCCGCCATTCAGGCTCTCGTGGACAGCTCGGCACAGCCATCGTCGCATCCACTTCTCTACACAAGAGAGGTGCGTTACTGCACGTAGATGGTGTAGCCGAAAGCCATTTGTCATATGATCAACCATCGGTTGAGAATTTTCAAGTTTACCGAAAGCCAGTTCATATGAGCCGAGCTCACCTCCGATTGAAATTCGGACTCCACACACTATTGTTGGTCAAGCCGGATGTCCAGTAGGTTCTATACATGCTAGCGCACACGCTTGAGAAGGAAACAAGGAAAATTGTTCAAAATCGCCCGTGATATGTCCGTTTTCCTCCCCACCGTTGCAAAGTACCTCGGCTCACCGTCGAGGGTATGGTTGCCGGCGTTTCTAGCTTCCACAAAGCCTTGGTTCAGGTTCCTCGTGCTCCACTGATGCTCTCCGAGCAATTTCCGATTGATTTGGTGCACGGTGGTGCGAAACCGACCTCGCTGAAACCCTAGCGGTTGCTGTCACCGGTGCGCGCGGGTTTCCGGCCATCGCCAGTGTCCGGCGAGCTTACAGCCGAGTTCAGGAGGTCCGAAAAGCGGGAGGCGGCGAGTTTCGGGCCGGGAGGTGGCCGGGAACTCGGTTCCGGCGAGTATCGCCGGTGAACGCCGCCGCCGGGTATTCGGCGCGAGGAGGAACACGAAGCACTGTGTGCGGGACCCACAGGCAGAAGTTTAAACTTTTCTTCGATTTTCAGTTTTAGTTCAAACTTCAAACCCACATAACTTTGGCTAGGACGCTCCAAATCGAGTGAACCAAATTTTGTTGGATTCAGCTCTCTGAGTAATTTCCGAAAATCAAGTTTCACTCTATGAAAATCTTTATTTCTCCAGAATTAGCTCTGCAAAGTTTAAACTGATTACAATTTTAACTGGAGAACCCTTTGGAGGAAAATTCTGAAATTTTGCTAGGATGTTCACCAAAATATCCCTGAGCTACCATAAAAATTTCAGATCCATTTGAGCTCATTTGATCCACCAAATGGGGTGATTAATGAAACTGTTCCAGAGAAACTAGATAATGTCCAGTAACATTTTCAGAATTTCTCTGAAATTGTTTAGCTCATATCTTTAGCTAGGAACCTTAAAATTAAGTGAGACCAACCCCATTAGAACCCTCTGAAAATCTAGTTTTCAGAAAGTCATGGCTTGCTCCATGAAAATCCCTAGAAGATCCTAGAAGCTCCAATTAAGGTCAAGTACATAATTATTTGTGGAGAGCTCAAATGAGCTTTTCTGCAAATGAAACTTGGCCAAGTCTCTGTTTAGGTTGTAACCAAACCAAAGTAAAAATTTCAGAGTCATTGGTTCTGTCTATAAGACTTATAGCCGTCACAAGTTTAAATTCAATTCAAATGCATTTAAATTAATACATATACATGTTATCTCATGTAGTCGCTAAGGTTGAGGAGGAACCCTAAGTCTTAGACTTCGTCACTCCGGAAGAGCAGCTAGCCAAGCTCCGGTTTGCATTAACCTTTTTATAAATTTTTATTGTTTTAAAGAACTTACTTTCAACACCACTTACTTCTTGCATTAGAGTCTTGTTTGAAACCCAATTGCATAGCCAAGGAAACCATGGGTTGGGATTAGGATTGAAAACCCCGTTTAGCTACTGCAATGCTAAGATAGAGTAGGATTCAGTACAAGTCGAGTAGTTGGAACTACTCGCGAGGATAGACTAGAGGCACTCGACTCGGGTAAAGATAGCAAATGAAACACATGGCAAGAAAAATGAGACCGAGCGGAGAGTAAGGGCAGCAGGACTTTGGGGCCTGGGTGCTATAGCTCCGCTTGTGTCGATTGAGGACCGAGCCGTGTGCGGGCCTGTTGAACAAGCTAGAACAGTACCGAAGACCTACCGGCTATATGGGAACCGGGAAACCAATGTAACTCGGGTAGCTGGGTGTTGAGGCATAGCTGGTCGTTCAGAGGGTAGGTTGAGAGCTCGAGGTGTAAATCGGCTGGCGGCACTGTGGATGCGCGCGCAGAGACCTCTTGCTCGGGACGATTGGACCGGTTCAACATTTGGCTGACGGGTGAAAGGTGGTTGCGTACGACATCCGTGATGGTTGCTGTAGGCAACATCGAGTACGGGCGTACGTGACAGTTTATTCGGGTAACCCTGCAGGTGTAAATCGATTATAATCACCGTCCCTCACGGTCAGTGAGTACCACTTGTTCACTGTACCGTGACGTAGAAAGAACAGGCTAGATACATGTTAAAAGTTTGTTGATTTGAAATACATACTTTGCTTGTTCATGTCTTGTTGTAGTTTAGAGCTAATTAAAGTTCTTTTCAACTTTGGGCAAAGTACATGAGTGAAATGTGTTTCTTGTTTGATTGCGGCTCTCTCATGTGCCTTAGCGTAAGGTTCTCCACAACTTGCTGCTAAAACTTGAAAGTAAGGTTCAAATAATTAGGCGAGTCCTTTGCAGCTTATTTTACCTCATGTACCCCAAAACCATCCATGTAGAAGTTTCATGTATAGGAGAGACGGGTCAGTCTTGCTGAGTCATCGTGCTCACTGCTTGTGTTTGAAGCTTTTGCAAGGATTTATGAGGAAGGGACTCCCGAGGAGGAGACGGAACCCAGGAGGGGAACCCTGTTGAGTGGGAGTTATGCACGCCGCCGAGTTAGTGTGTGTGCGTGCTAGCGGGAACACAGTTCACGGGCTGAACGTGAACTCGATGCATAGTCTACGCTCGTGGGTATAGACTGGACTTTTTTGTTGTAAAAATGTTCATAAACTGGTTTATGTAATAAAACTTTGCTTCCGCTTTGTATCTTTGATGTGTGTTATCCGGTGCTGTGCAACGCAGCAACCCTCAGCGTGATCCTGGCTCGACAAGGCCGATGGGGTTGTGCCAGTAAAGTGGTACAACCTCTTCAGAGTCTAAAACTATCATGATAGCCAAGCTTACGGTCACGAGCGCCTGGACAACCCACATGATTAGGTGGGATGGTTATTGGGATGGTATTTGGTTTGCTTATTGTTTTGGTGATGATTTAGTCTTTGGATCTGGTTTTCGGGACTGTTGAGTCCGGGTAATGAGATTGGTTGCATGACTGTTGAGTCATGGCAATGAGCATTGGTCTCGGTACTAGAGGGAATTTAATATGAGATGAGATGGTACTGAATACAAGATGGTATTCATGAGCACGTTGAGAAAGATAAATGTTCGGATGAGATATGCAAAGGGGTAAATCATGATGGAGGTATGTTGATATTTAAATACATGTTGGGATTACATTCACTTAAAGCTGGTTGCTGTGTTTATCATGTTTTGAGAAATAGAATCTGCTTTCTGCAATGAGCCTTTTTATACCTAGCTTGTTGTAAGCTACATATCATATTTTCCCGCACTTGCTGAGTACGTCATGTACTCAAACTTGCATTATTACTTCATCATCAACAACAGGAGAGGAGTACTATGAAGGCCTCGTGGAGTATTAGGCGTATAATCTATCCTCAACCTTGCCTGTGGAGTAGATATGGAGCCACTGCTGCTTCTTAGTTGCTTTCGCACTAGTTAGAAGATTTCCGCTGTTAGAATAAAGAATTCCGCTGCTAGAATATATTAGAGACTTCCGCTGCAACAAAGATTGATGTAATAAAGTACTTGAACATATTCATTCGTGGTTATATATGTTCTGAATTCAGTTTGTGAATTAAATGTGTATGTGTGATGAACATCCTGGGCACACATACGCATCAGTCTCGGTTCCGAGAGGTTTCCTCTCAGAACAGGGGCGTCACAATATCGGCCGCTGACATGTGGGACCGGGGGCTTCGTCTACGTCCGGCCTCCCGTGCTCGAATGCCGCCCCCCTCGCCGGAGTGCTCGCCGGAGGGCTTCTGCCATGCGCAAAACTCCATGATTTGGCCGCCTCTGCCTAACTCCATCCGGGGAACACGATGCTGGACTCAGCTCGTCATGAAAATCGCCGGCACACAGCCAGCGACGAGCGGCGGCTTCGGAAGAACTTTGGCCGTGTTTGCCAAACTTCCTAGCACCCCAACCGATTGAGCAAAAGGCCGGAGAGTACCCGTGGACCTTAGGAAAGCTCGGCATGGGCTCGAAGCAGCTCGGAATAGGCTCTAGGTAAGCTCTCACCGTGCGCCTGAAGCGTCCCAAATAAGCCGCCATTGGCAAGCTTGGAAATACGCCATGTACAGGGGTTCTCATGATAGGTGTTGTGAAGCCAACTTGTGCACCACTAAGTCTAGCTCCTGTGTGCGAAGTTTGGTGGGATTTAAACGAGAACCAAACGGGAATTTCAACGTTTCTTACCCGAAGGTGACTTTGCACCGGCTGGAAGCAAACTGTAAGTTTCGCCGTCGACGCTCAACCTCTTGGCTCAAGCTTCGGAGATGAGCTGCAGGTGGTTCTTACACGTCCGAAAACAGCTTGGCTTGGCCGTGACAAGCCCGGGGTGAGGCTGCCCACGAGAGCACCTCCTCTCGGCTTTGTAGTGGCCGCTGTGGAACAGTGTGGTTCTCGGTTTTATGGAGCATGAGCTCACTCGATGATGGTTTCTGGTGGTAGTGGAGAGTTCTGTGGTGCCGTTTTGCTGCTCAGACGAGGCTTGTACGCGAGATTGGTGGATGGCCGACAATCGGAGGAGCAGTGGCTGCTCTGATCAGTTTCTTGCGCGAGGGAGCAAAGACTGGGCGGTTCTGTCCCCGGTCGGCTCGGCTGCGGGGATAAGAGAGAGAGGCGACGTAGGTCGATGCAGCCCAGCCCGAGCAGGAGCTGTCCCGGCGACCAGCTCGATGGCGCCCTCGGATGAAGCCCGAGAAACCGAGTGTCCGGTCTTCAGTCGGTTGAATTTGATCTGTGAGGCTGACATGTGGGCCCCAGCCCGGTTTTAACCTCCAAAATTAACTTCCTCCCACTGCTACAAACAGTAATACCCCCTAATACCCTTTTGGATTTGAATTATCTACCAATGCCCATTTGGATTGGATAGAATTCAAATTGTGGAGTGTTTGAATATAATTTCGGCATATATGCAGTTTGAAATTCAAATTGAGTTTGAATTTGCTAAACTTAGCTCATGTCAAGATCAACTCCAAATGGAGTGAAAATTGGTGTGTGAGCTCACAAAATTGTGCTGAGTAAGAATATGCCTCCCACTTTTGAAATCATGGGATGGAAGTAGTTTGAATATTGGCTACGTGGCAGGCTCGGGGCTCATCCCCACAAAGGGGAGAGGTCCGACCTCGTGGGACACGTGTTTCCCCCGGAGCTAGCCTCCGCGGAAAAGCGAGGCCAGCCCCGCATGACACGTGTCGGCTGTGAAGCTATTTGCTGCGGAAAAGAGAGGACCAGCTGCGCGGGACACGTGTCGCTCTCGGAGCTCACTCCGAGAGGTCCGGCCCCGCTAGACACATGTCGCTCTCAGAGCTCACCTCCGGGAGGTCCGGTCTCATTGGACACGTGTCACCTCCGGAGCTTACCTCCGGGAAATCCGACGGTGATGGACGCGTGTACCTACGGAGCTCATCTCCGGGAGGTCCGTCACTGTTGGGCACGTGTCAACCTCGGAGCTTGTCTCTGAGGAGAAAGGAAGTCTGGCGTTACTTGACACGTGGCATTCTCGGAGCTCACCTCCGAAGAAAAGGGGAGGGCCGGAACTGACAAGTTTTCGTGGAGTTCGCCTCTGTTGAAAGGAGAGGTCCCGACCCACCAGACACGTGGCGCACGCAGAGCTCACCTCTAAGGGGAAGGGAGGTCCCGCCCGCCAGGACGCATGGCGCATGCGGGGCTCGCCTCTGAAAAAGGGGGAGGTCTTGGCCGCCTGACACGCGGCACAACCGTAGCTTGTTTTTGTGGAAAAGGGAGCCAGGTTCCCGCAGGACACGTGGAGCTTCCGGAGCTCACCGCCGCAAAGGTAACGCGATTCTGAAGCGGTTTTCCTCTGTACGCCTGGGAATCCCTGGTACTGAGGAAACCGGCACGATTTCCACAATGTTACCGCACCGAATCAATCTAGGATAAGTTGTTAAGATCTAAAAATAGTTTGAATGGGACTCTTATTCGAAGTTCAATCAGATTAGAACTCTTCTCTTCCCGGTTATAATTAGAACCGAAGACCTTTGGTCAAAACCATGAACTTCTTTTCCACCTCCTGAGCCGACAACCTAGAGCCCTAGCCCCAGCTCGCCGAGTAAAACCCTTCACCGGAGTTTGACCACCAGAGAGATCACCGACAAGCCCAGAGACGATTGCCATCGCCGGAGGAGCCCCGACAATCTGCTTGCTAGGAGGGAGATCCTGAAGAATGTAAGGGTAACACCCTCATTTTCGATTTCTGCATATACTCACGTTCCATGAAGAGAAAACATTTTTCAGGAAGTAGGAACAGAGAAAAATATCAAAAAGGTAGCCAATAAGAGCCGAATCCAGTTCACCGAGAGCGCTGAAGACAACTCACCGTGGGCCGCTGGCCACGTGGCGTGTTCGGAGCTCATCCCTGCGAAGTGGGGAGAGGTCCGCCGCTAAAATGGCTATGTGGCAGGCTCGGGGCTCATCTCCGCAAAGGGGGAGAGGTCCGTTCCTGTGGGACACATGTTGCCCCGGATCTAGCCTTTGCGGAAGAAGCAAATGCATTTCCGCAGGACACATGTCACCTTCGGAGCTAGTCATCGCGGGAATCAGAGGACCAGTCGCGAGGGATATGTGTCGATCTCGGAGTTCACCTCCGAGAGGTCCGGTCGTATCGGACACGTGTCGCCACCGGAGCTTATCTCCGGGAGGTCCGTCACTGTTGGACAAGTGTTAACCTCGGAGCTCGTCTCTGAGAAGAAAGGAAGTCTGGCGCTGGAGCTACCTCCGGAGAGAGAAAAGGTCCGGCACTGACACGTGGCGTGCGCGGAGCCACCTCCGAATAAAGGAGGAGGTCTCGACCGCCACGATACGTGGCGCACGCGGAGCTCACCTCCAAAGAAGAATGGAGGTCTCACTCGCTTGACACGCGACACCACCGGAGCTTGTCTCTGCGGAAAAGGAGAGACCAGGCCGATGGACACGTGGAGCTTCCGGAGCTCATCAGCATGGAGGTAACGAGTCTGGAGCGGTTTTTGGATTCTGTACGCGTAGAAATACTGGTACGGAGAAGAAACCGACCTGAATTCCACAATGTTACCGCACCAAATCAACTAAAGATAAGATGTTAGGATTCAACGACGATCTGAATAGGACTCTTATTCGGAATCCAATCAGAATAGGACTCTTCTTCTCCCGATTATAAGAAGAAGCCAGAACCCTTGGCTGAAACCACGAATTTCTTTTCCAACTCCTAAGCCGACGACTTAGAACCCTAGCCTCAACTTGCCGAGTAAGCCATCGCCGGAAGAGAGCCCCAACAGTCTGTCCGATCAGAGAAGGACCCCGAGACCAAGAAGAACGTAAGGTAGGTTACCAATACCACCTTACGATATCGTTGTGTTTTCTTTGCATCTGTTCGTCGATTCCTTTCGAACAGAAGCTTTCTCGTGGACAGATCACTAGTTGATCAGGTTGATCTAAAGACAAGGTCATCGCCACGTCCACATTTGATCCGAACACCTCTGTTCATCACAAAGCCATGCAAGAACCCGTACAAACCGACCTAATAAAACTAAACTGCATTATAGGATAACATGCATATGCATCATCGCATCTAGTTTAAAGTTTGTGCATGGTATTGACTGTTATGAATCTTGTATGTGTGTGATCCTGTATAGAAGGACAAGCTCAAGGAGCTGTCTACGACGAGCTGCAACAACAAGGTTTCGAGATCCAAGAGCCACCAGAACCGCAAGAACAATGCAATTGCTCCTTGACCATATTGATCCTATGTTTTGGGTAAAACTGTTTTGATTTGCAAAAAGGTGTGTGTGCTGAGTCAAACATGATGGGAAACCCTTTTATAGGAGTTTACTAGCTTTGGTTAAACCACCCATGTCGCCAGGGATGTTTACGAGTCGGGTATGGTTTTTACTTTTATGCTTCGCTGAGTCCATGGGATTGGGAAGCGAGATAGATGTGTCTAGCTAACTGCACACGTAATGACAATAAGAAACTGATGTTGTTAATGGACATGGATCGCAGGGAGATCTAGGCAAGACTGGGTTTGTGAATGAGGTAGCATGAGAAGGTGGTTTACTTGCTTTAGATCTAAGGACCGGTTCATGCATGCACATGCCAGGATAACAGTGCCACCACAAGGCCAAGTATGGGTGCGGCTTAGCTGAGTAATTAGGTAAGTTGCTAGATTGTTATGGACTGTGGAAGGCGCGGGGAATGGGAGTCGAGTGAGGACTGCCTGGGAACTGCATGGCACAAGAGGGGGCCCGTGGGTGGGAGAATTGGAGATTCTCGCCTACCGGTGAAACCTTAGTGAGTCCATACATCTAGTAGCCCCTTTGTAAAGGTTATTTTGTGATCTCTTGGCCATACACCGACGGTTGTGTACTGGTATAATGGAGGTTCTGCAGTCGCCGACGGGTGACGAAATCACAAACTTGTGGGTAAAGAGGTGCAAACTCTACAGAGTTCTTAAAACTATCATGATAGCCGAGCTTACGTGTAACAGCCCTAACTTGTGTAAAGTTTGATGTCAGCTCATAAAACAAAGTTAAGGCAACAAAAGACCATAATTGTGTCACATGATATGCTGAACACACATATGGACATGTGAGGGAGTTAAAAATTTTCTCTAGCACATGCTCAACACATGTTAACCTAGGGGGAAGAATTACACTTCCAAAAACTCTAACTCATGTGCACCTTCTCTATGAGTAGAGTGGAGGAAATTTAAATGTAATTTGAGTCCTTTTGAAAGAATTCCTATTCAGATTGTACAAAGGCCCATATGTGAGAGCATAGATGCATTTCTCATGTATTCAAGAGCCTAAGTTTCAAATTTGGAGAATTTTAGGTTTCATATACTATTTATTCCGAGGATTAAATGAGGGCACATTCAAATTCAAACTTAAATTTGAATTTTGAACCAAATAAACTCAATTTCAAAATCTGATTTCAGATTTGAGTTCCTCATAATTCTTTTGACCAATCCTCCAAGTTTGATCACAATTGGAGCTCATTTGTTATTTTAAATCGAGTTGGGGATAAGAAGGAGAATTGTGGCTGTGGACCCCACTGGTCAGTCTCACAAAATTGCAAACCGACTCTGTTGCTTTTCCTTCAGCTGAGAGGGCGACAACAGCCGGTGCAACTCACCCTACCGACATGCTCACAACGCCAGCTCCTGCTTCTACACGTGAACTCGGTCTGATCTTCCCCACAGCAAGTGCAACAAGGCGAGTTTTCTTCTCCCAGCTCGATCTCAGCCCCGTGCTGCTTTTCTCCCGTGCGTTTGCCACCTGAGAAGAACACAGCGACCCCTCTGTTTCCTCCATCACACAGCCACCACTGAACTTCCTTTGCTCGAGCTCCCCACAGAGAAAACCTTCTTCCCTGAGTGCTCTAGCCGGCTGTGAACTTCCCTCCGCTGTTCCATGCTTGCTGGCGCCTAGAAGCAGCAAAGTTTCTCTGCTCCCGAGTTCAAACTCAGGCAACCAAAAACTGGACGCCGTGGACAGCCCAAACCAGAAGGGATCACGCCCAAGCAAGCCACCCCATCTGTGCACCAACAAGTCTAGTTTCTCACCTCCAAAGCTCAGCCCCAACCATTGATCACAGAGGGAGAATTTCAAGTTTTTCTCCCGGGCGGCAGAAACGGACCTTGAGGTAAGGAATTGTAAAATTCGTCCTCAATTCATGTTTGTTGGGTCTCAAACTTCACACACAGATTGTTAACTGCCTAGCACACCTCCTCCATCGATTTTAGACCAAGAAATTGAGTGTAGAGTGAGCAATCCGAGCTCTTTTAGAGGGTATGCCGCTGGACCCTATCGGGTGCACGGTGCCGAGAGGTTTAGAGCCCTCTCCAGCCTGTTTAGACCTCATGCCGGTCTTCTACATGATCCCCTGGTGCTGTAGAGCTCAAGAACCGACCATTTGGTGGAGAATTCACCGTGCAAGACCTCGCCGGAGCTCTAGGGTTTGCTGTGACCGGTGCCCCCTGTTTTCCGGCGAGTTTCAGCCGCCGGCGACCTCACCAACGTGTTCAGCGTGGGGAAATATGGGGGGGGCGGCCAGCAGGAGGTCTGGAGGTGGCTGGGAACTTGTTTTCCGGCGACCTCGCCGGAGTGGGACCCACTGTCAGCATTTAAACAATTTCCAGATTTTCCCACTCTAGTTCAAATTTGGAGAGCCATAACTTTGTGTAGGAGTGTCCAAAAATTGTGAAACAAATTTTGTTGGATTCCCCTCAAAGAGTACTATCCAGGGGTGCAGACCAATGTTTATGAAAATCCCTTAATTTGGCTCATTAATTCATTTAAATAAAACCTTGTATGAATTTTTACAGGAGTTCTGTTTATTGGAAAATTCCCAAATTTGGACAGGACATTCTTCCAACATTCCTTGAACTCCAGTAAAAATTTCAGAGGCATTGGACCTCATTTGCTTGGTCAAAGGATGTGTTCATTCCTTATGTCTCTGAAAAATAGGAAAATGAACAGAGACAATTTCAGTTTTTCCCCATTCTTTGAAAAACCCATATCTCCATGTAGGAAACTCCAAAAATGGTAAAACCAATTCCTATGGACTCAGGACTATTTGTACTTCACAAAAAGTCTACTTTGCAGCATAGGAAAGCTTAATATCTAGGGGGTAAAGGCAGATTAGTGAAAACCACATAAGGATTTGTTGTGCTCACATGAAGCCATTTCATGAGCTCAATTTTTGCACACTGCCTGAATACCTTCCATAGAGGCTGTGGTTAAATTCTCAGCTTCATTGGACCTCTGGAACTTGAGCTACCATCTTTTAGGTTTAAGTGTTCATATAATGGACTTAATCACATGGTGATCATTAGTATCTCTTTTCACCCTAGCTTTCATCATCTCTAAGGTTGTAGATCCAACAACAGAAACCTTGCTGTTGTTTATCTCTCTTATGCGTGAGTTAACTTGCAACAACAGTTTTGAATCATTTTCTAAATTGCTTTTGAATACTTGTGCATAAATCATCTTAATAGCTCACATGACGTTGACGTTCGACGAGGACTCGACTCTACAGCGAGGATCTCCATCTCGTGACGAGTTTGGCGGATTCTACGGAGGAAGACTAACTCCTAGCTTCTAACAAAACCGTTGATCAAGGCAAGCCCTGGTTTGCATATCGTTACCGTTTTAAATTTTGCTTTACTTCACATCATGTTTATTAGACTTGAGTGCATTATGTCTAGGATGATTGAAACCCACTTGCATGCCTATTACATCCCTCATTAGAAGGTTTAGTGTAGGCTTTGCCTCGTTGTAGATGCTGGGCTAATGTTGTAGCTAGCTCGGTAGAAGTCGAGTAGTAAAAAGCTACTCGCGAGAAAGTTCCAGTAATGGAGTTACTCGCGAGGGATAAATGATAAGAGCACCCTCATGAATATGAGATAGGGACGGGGATGTTCCTGTAGGATGGAGCGCTCAAGGTTGGTCTCGACCTGCGATGGGTGTGACAATGCTTGAGACCACATTTGGCCTGGACCGGGATGGTAAGACAAATGTGGAGGTTGGTTGTAGCCCCGTCCGTGTCGGTTAAGGACCGTATGTATGCGGCCCTGCTGGACAAGATTGAGCTGTACCGGATATATGGTGGGGTATGGGACCCATGAAACCGATGTAACACGATGGACCATGATATAGAAAATCATCCTTCGCGTGGGAATGGCGTTGAGAAGGCGGGAGGTGTAAATCCTTTAGCGGGCAACTTCGACGTGTCCGCGTAGAGGACCATCCTGCTCGGCGCAAAGCGTTTTTCTATGTCGAGGTGTCGTGTGAAAGGTTGCTGCATACAACGTAAGAAAGAGCTCTTGAGAGAATCTTTCGAGGCAGGTGTATGTGTCGTGTATTCCGGGTTGTTATTGATTCGAATCACCATCGCTCGCGGAAGAGGATTGAGCATACTTGCCCACTGCGCCGTGACTTAGTAAGAACATGAACTAAGTCTCTTAACTATCTGTTTGTGGATTAATCACTGTATTGGAACCTTGACTGAAGTAGTTATAGAGCCAACTAAATTTCATTTCCACCTTAGGCTAGCAACATCGGGATAAGCGTTTCTTGTTTGATTGTGGACTTCCGATGTTGTGAGGCGTGAGGACCACTAAAATGAAGGCTATAAGAATCTGAATATAAGGATCATGTTTAGTCAAGATGCATTTTGCAAATTCCTATGCCTACTCTTTTACTACCCCTGCATGTAGAGTTGCATGTTTAGGAGTGACGGGTAAGTCTTGTTGAGCCTTAGTGCTAACGGTTGCTTCTGAGTTGTTTTTGCAGGTAGCAGGATGCCTTCTATGAAGAGGGCTGTTCGGTGAGACGATGAACCTCACAGTTTGTTCAACTCATCGGAAACCTAGCCGCTGCCTTTCTTTGGTGAAGCTAGTAGGAAGCGTTCACGGGCTGAACGGCTTCTCTTTGGCGTAGTTAGGGTCGAGAGTGAGTAGTTTGTCCAGCAAATGTTAATTTCCGCTGCGCGTGTACTTATGTTGTAAAAGAAATTATATTGAGTAACAAAATGGTTCCGTTATGTTTTTATCGTCTCTTTTCGTGCTTGCTGTTGGGTGCCGCATCGCACGGCACCACCCACTGCGATTCCCGGGCCGGGCCTCCACAGACGTGGTATCAGAGCCGCATTGGGAATAGCACGCATGAAAAGGGTCTATTTTTGAAAACTTAGGGGTATACGAGTGAGGAACGTATAGTATGCCCACATAAGGAGTATTATTAGCATAGTTACTTAAGGTGGCAAGCTAACAGTGTGTTACTCTTCAGTATTTCAATTCAGTAACGACGCACCTATGTGGAGGTAAGAATGGTAAGGAACGCCACCGAAAGCGGATCAATTTCGGTTAGCTCACCCATACGAGGAAAGTAGTGTGGGATGTCCTGTTCAGCAATGGACGGGAAGTGAATATGTTTTCTAAGACTCTTCATGTCTTAGAGACATATGAAATGCACTAGCCTCCAGTGCGCAAACCCAGGGGCAAGAGGAGGAGACCCCATCGTGTGGTTTGTAACACGAAGTATGTTCTCTAGGACTCTTCATGTCCTATGAGGCTTACGAAAGCGCTGTTCCACCGGTGTGCTTTAGTGCAAAGGTGTGGAGCCCCCGTCGGGTGGTGAATAACCCGATCATTTACCTTGAGACGTGGCTTGACTCAAGGACGGCCCGTATGGCAATGATACGGGGTGTATGTTTTTACTATGATATGGACCTGCCTGAAATGATAAACCAATGTGTGCATCATTATTGAGTGTTTTTCTGCAGGTACCTTAACCACGTTAGAACATGTCATGTAGAAAACGTTTGTGAGTGATCGTTTTAGTGCCACCACTTGAGACGTATAAGCCGGTATAAAGCCGGTTAGGATTTTAATTGGGTGAGGAAACGTAGTACCGTGATATGTTTTGAACTGCATGAAAAAGAAGGTTTGAAAAGAAAAAGAGTAAATTTGGAGTCTAGGGTTCTATTAGGGGTTAACAAACTCCTATATTGAACTAAGAGTCAATTGGGAGTATAGAATTATTCAAAAAACTTGGGAGAAACCTCCCCTGTTTTTGGCAGAATTTTGCTGATATTGAACAGGACATAACTTTTGTTTGGTTGAACCAATGGAGGTGAGTGATACATTTCTGGAAAGATATTGAAGTCTTCTACAACTCTTCCGTAGAACTCCAGATCAGAATCACCCTCCAAATGGATGAAATTCTCAGAGGAGTGTGAACTACCCAAAAACAGGCAGTCACAAATTGCTCTCTGGAAATTTCTGTATTTCGACCATAACATTCTGTTGAAAATTTTATAAGGGTCTTGTGATATATGCTATGACTTTGTAGTTCAAATTTTCTCCAGATTTGGAGTTTAAAGTGATGAAATCTTGCGGACAAAACAGCCACTTTCAAAGGAAGTGCTGTCAAAATTGTTCCAGATTTCTGTTAACTTTGAAATATCACAATTTTTGATCCAGAACATATATGAAGGCAAATGAATACTCGTTGGAAAGATATTGAAGTTAACTATAACTTTTATATTCAGCTTGAGATGTGAAATTGCCATTTTCATATTCAAATTCTGGGGTTAAGACCAATTGGTCATTCTGAACAGAGTAGTGCTTATTGCCTATGTAACTTAAGACTTGTTGTGGACAGGGATGTTTCAGACTTCTCTAAGCTCCATAACATGTTCTTGAGTTATCTTTAAGTTTGTTCTACTGTTGGAATTAAGGGTTTGGACAAACTTGCTCACATTTGATAGATTTCAGTATTGTCAAAACCCTAGTTAGCTTGTATAATGCTGCAATATTGATGTGATGCTTTTACGGTTATGTTTTCAATTCAAGTTGAGTTTAAAACTTTGAATTTTAACCGTAAACTGCTCACTCTTGCAGCATGGATTGTACTCGTTCTAGGAGTGAGGTTGGTGAGTCGAGTCACGGCGAAAATAATTTGCCACGACAAGAAGTGCCGACATCATCAACCGGATTGGCGGAAATCTTAGCAAAGATGGCTGAGTCTCTGGATCTGTTGGTGCGACAAAGCATAAGACAGGAGACACTACAGCAAAATCCCCCGCCAAGCACTTATCTGGATTTCTTAGCAAGACAACCACCTGTTTTCTTGGAAGCGAAAGAACCGTTGGAGTCGGCTCATTGGCTGCAATGTATTGAAGCCAAGTTCGATATGCTTGAGTGCGATGAATATCAGAAGACTCTATTTGCCGCTTAACAACTCCACGGAGCTGCTGGAGCTTGGTGGGCGGAGTACATCGCTACTCTTCCCGAAGGTCATCTAGTGACGTGGGATGAATTCCGGGATGTTTTCCGGGCACGTCACGTTTGTTCAGGAATTCTTCAAACAAAGTATAAAGACTTTCTGGAATTATAGCAAGGAGAAAGGAGTGCGTACGAGTACTTCAAGGAGTTTGAAGACTTGATGCAATACGCAACTCATATGGTTAACTCGGAAGCGTTGAAGTGCGACTATTTCTTCCGAGGTTTGAATGTCGAACTTAAGGAACAAGTGACCTTGTTCAATAACGGTATTTACAATGAATTGGTAAATGCCGCTATCATTAAGGAAGACATGCATCTTCGTTGTGAAGCGGAGCTGAAAAGAAGTATACCGCCAGACAGTGATATCGAGGTTCGTCCGAACTATCGAGTGCGGTATTACTCGCCAGTTAGGCAACAAATTCAGCCTGTGGTGCAACTCTCACAACCACGGCTGGAGTTACTCACTTATGAGCCTCCACCTCAACAGCAGCGGTCAGAAATTATTCGTGCAACCCTACCGCAACCAGCTACGCACGAATTATCTCCACCTCGTGTTACTAGAGAGCTGAGGATTTCTGCAGCACGAAACAGTCGTGGAGCTGAGCAGAGCCACAATTATGTGTCGTCTCATCAATGCTCAGATCAGCACCGGGAACCTTCAAAGAAGAATCTTTCAAAAGCTGGCAGGGTTAATTACACTTCTATTGAGGACATTGCAAAAGGCGAACCAGTTTTGGCGGGCATGTCCACGTTACATGAACAGCCCACTTTTGTGTTGTTTGATTCCGGAGCCACCCATAATTTTATTAGCAGAGACTATGTGCTGAAGAATAATCTTCCATTTAGCACAGTTAAGCATCCATTTCATATCAGCTCACCCGGAGGCAAGATATCAACAGATGAGATGGTCTCTCGGGCACCGTTATGTTTGGGTGGAAATATCTATCCTGCGAGCCTTATCATACTCAAAGGCCAAAGGATTGATATTATCTTGGGGATGTCATGGTTGACACATTATGGAGCTATCTTTGACATCAGCTCGCGGACTGTCCAACTGAATTCCCCAATACATGGTTGCAACATATTGAATCTTGTGAATCCATCACAACGTGTTGCAGCAGTGCATCAGATTGAAGCTCCTAATCTTGAGGATATTCCAGTGGTATGTGAATATCCAGATGTGTTTCCCGAAGACTTGCCGGGCATGCCGCCCGAACGTGATGTAGAGTTCAAGATTGAACTAGCACCGGGAACAACACCTATTTCTCGGCGACCATATAAAATGGCACCGAAGGAGCTAGCAGAATTGAAGGAGCAGCTTAATGACCTCATGGACAAAGGTTTTATACACCCAAGTTCATCACCTTGGGGCTGTTCCACACTCTTCGTGAAGAAGAAGGACGAGACTTTGAGACTATGCGTAGATTATCGTCCACTGAATGCTGTCACTATCAAGAATAAGTATCCACTACCGCGCATTGACATTTTGTTCAATCAACTAGTGGGTGCTAAGGTATTTTCCAAGATGGATCTTTGGTCCGGGTATCACCAGAAAAAGATCCGGGCAGAAGATGTACCTAAGACGGCGTTCTCAACAAGATATGGTCTTTATGAATATCTTGTCATGTCCTTTGGGTTGACCAATGCTCCGGCTCACTTTATGTATCTCATGAACTCTGTGTTCATGCCGGAGTTAGATAAGTTCGTCGTGGTTTTCATCGACGACATTTTGGTCTATTCAAAGTCAGATGAAGAACACGCTGAACATTTGCATATTGTACTCCAACGCTTGAGGGATCACAAGCTATATGCAAAGTTCAGTAAATGTGAGTTTTGGATCAGCAAAGTGCCATTTCTTGGGCATATTATTTCAGCGGAAGGCATTGCTGTGGACCCAAGTAAAATCGAGCAAGTGCTGAATTGGAAATCTCCAACATCTGTTCATGAAGTGAGGAGTTTCCTTGGTTTAGCGGGCTATTACCGGAGATTCATTCCAAACTTCTCCAAAGTCGCTAAACCTATGACGGAGCTGTTGAAGAAAAGCACCAAGTATGATTGGAGCAATTCATGCGAACAAGCTTTTCAAACTTTAGTGAAGTATCTCACTACAGCTCCAGTTTTGGCCCAGCCGGACACCACGAAGCCTTTTGATGTCTATTGTGATGCATCCAGCATTGGTTTGGGTTGTGTGTTGATGCAAGAAGGACGTGTGGTCGCGTATGGATCCTGACAACTAAGGGGTCATGAGCAGAATTACCCGACGCACGACCTTGAACTAGCTGCAGTGGTCTTAGCATTGAAAATGTGGAGACATTATCTACTAGGCAATCTAGTACATCTCTACACTGACCACAAAAGCTTGAAGTACATCTTCACACAGAAAGAACTGAATATGAGGCAGCGAAGATGGCTAGAATTGATCAAGGACTATGAACTTGAAATTCATTACCATCCGGGCAAAGCGAATGTGGTTGCCGACGCACTTAGTCGGAAAGCCCATGTTCACCATTTAGCCATTGCTGCACACGGAGGAGAACCAAGCCTGCACTTAGTTCCCTACGGATCACTGTTCAACCTCGCTCTTATTCCTACAATCCGAGATGAGATTGTAGAGGCTCAGAAGAGAGACAGGGGTATGTCTCATATCCGAAGGAGAGTGGACAGCGGTGAATTGAAGATGTTCCGCAAAGATGAAGAGGGTACTATATGGTTTAACAACCGCATAGTGGTACCCCGAAACATGAAATTGCGAAGGAAGATATTGGATGAAGCACATTTATCTAAGTACTCCATTCATCCGGGAAGCAATAAGATGTACCAGGACTTGAAATCTAAGTTCTGGTGGACACGGATGAAAAGAGAGATTCGAAGTACGTATCCGAGTGTGATACGTGTCGGCGGGTTAAAGCCGACCATATGAGGAAAGCCGGACCACTTCAATCGCTGAAGGTTTCAGCATGGAAGTGGGAAGACATAAGTATGGACTTCATCGTTCGTTTACCCATGACCAGCAAGAAGCATGATTCTATTTGGGTAATCGTCGATCGTTTGACCAAGACAGCACATTTTATTCCAGTCCAAACAAAATATGTGGCAAAGAAGTATGCGGAGCTGTTCATCTCAAGAATCGTGTGTTTACACGGGGTTCCCCGCACCATCGTGTCTGACCGAGGTGCGTTGTTCGTATCCAGATTTTGGGAGCAACTGCATGCTTCCTTGGGAACCAAGTTAATTCGGAGTTCAGCGTATCATCCGCAAACTGATGGTCAAACGGAGAGGATAAATCAGATTCTGGAGGATATGCTACGGGCATGTGTCATCAATCATGGGAAGAATTGGGATGACCGTCTACCGTTAGCAGAATTCTCATATAATAACGGTTATCAATCCAACATCAAGATGGCCCCGTACGAAGCTCTTTATGGCCGGAAGTGCCGCACACCACTGAATTGATGTGAGTCCGGCGAGAGAGTGGTCTAAGGGATTGATCTTGTGAATGAAGCCGAGGAACGAGTGCGAGTGATTCAAGCCAACTTAAAGGCTGCTCGATCTCGGCAGAAGAGTTATGCAGACAAAAGACGTCGACCTCTTCACTTCGACATCGGGGACCACGTTTATCTTCGTGTCTCTCCGATGAAAGGAGTTCATCGTTTCGGAGTGAAGGAAAAGCTGGCTCCGCGATTCATTGGGCAGTTTGCTGTCACTGAGATATGCGGATCCGTGGCCTATCGTCTGGAGTTACCGACGTCACTTTCGGGTATTCACAATGTTTTCCACGTCTCTCAGCTGCGGAAATGTCTTAAGTACCCAACCGCAGTTCATATGGAGAACATTGAGGATCTTCAACCGGATCTCACTTATTCGGAGTATCCGATACAGATTATTGACGAGAAGACTCGCGCCACAAGAAATCGGACATTGCGATTTTACAAAATCTTGTGGAGCAACCACACCGCTGATGAAGCTACGTGGGAAAGCGAGGAATTTCTCCGTTTAAATTTTCCCGACTTGTTTGTACCATATGTCCAGTAGTCATTCTCCCTTCTTCTTTCCTTTTGTAATCTCGGGACGAGATTCTTTTAAGGGGGGAGGAATGTAACAACCCTAACTTGTGTAAAGTTTGATGTCAGCTCATAAAACAAAGTTAAGGCAACAAAAGACCATAATTGTGTCACATGAAATGCTGAACACACATATGGACATGTGAGGGAGTTAAAAATTTTCTCTAGCACATGCTCAACACATGTTAACCTAGGGGGAAGAATTACACTTCCAAAAACTCTAACTCATGTGCACCTTCTCTATGAGTAGAGTGGAGGAAATTTAAATGTAATTTGAATCCTTTTGAAAGAATTCCTATTCAGATTGTACAAAGGCCCATATGTGAGAGCATAGATGCATTTCTCATGTATTCAAGAGCCTAAGTTTCAAATTTGGAGAATTTTAGGTTTCATATACTATTTATTCCGAGGATTAAATGAGGGCACATTCAAATTCAAACTTAAATTTGAATTTTGAACCAAACAAACTCAATTTCAAAATCTGATTTCAGATTTGAGTTCCTCATAATTCTTTTGACCAATCCTCCAAGTTTGATCACAATTGGAGCTCATTTGTTATTTTAAATCGAATTGGGGATAAGAAGGAGAATTGTGGCTGTGGACCCCACTGGTCAGTCTCACAAAATTGCAAACCGACTCTGTTGCTTTTCCTTCAGCTGAGAGGGTGACAACAGCCGGTGCAACTCACCCTACCGACATGCTCACAACGCCAGCTCCTGCTTCCACATGTGAACTCGGTCTGATCTTCCCCACAGCAAGTGCAACAAGGCGAGTTTTCTTCTCCCAGCTCGATCTCAGCCCCGTGCTGCTTTTCTCCTGTGCGTTTGCCACCTGAGAAGAACACAGCGACCCCTCTGTTTCCTCCATCACACAGCCACCACTGAACTTCCTTTGCTCGAGCTCCCCACAGAGAAAACCTTCTTCCCTGTGTGCTCTAGCCGGCTGTGAACTTCCCTCCGCTGTTCCATGCTTGCTGGCGCCTAGAAGCAGCAAAGTTTCTCTGCTCCCGAGTTCAAACTCAGGCAACCAAAAACTGGACGCCGTGGACAGCCCAAACCAGAAGGGATCACGCCCAAGCAAGCCACCCCATCTGTGCACCAACAAGTCTAGTTTCTCACCTCCAAAGCTCAGCCCCAGCCATTGATCACAGAGGGAGAATTTCAAGTTTTTCTCCCCGACGGCAGAAACGGACCTTGAGGTAAGGAATTGTAAAATTCGTCCTCAATTCATGTTTGTTGGGTCTCAAACTTCACGCACAGGTTGTTAACTGCCTAGCACACCTCCTCCATCGATTTTAGACCAAGAAAATGAGTGTAGAGTGAGCAATCTGAGCTCTTTTAGACGGTATGCCGCTGGACCCTATCGGGTGCACGGTGCCGATAGGTTTAGAGCCCTCTCCAGCCTGTTTAGACCTCATGCCGATCTTCTACATGATCCCCTGGTGCTGTAGAGCTGAAGAACCGACTATTTGGTGGAGAATTCACCGTGCAAGACCTCGCCGGAGCTCTAGAGTTTGCTGTGACCGGTGCGCCCTGTTTTCCGGCGAGTTTCAGCCGCCGGCGACCTCACCAACGTGTTCAGCGTGGGGAAATATGGGGGGGGCGGCCAGCAGGGGGTCTGGAGGTGGCTGGGAACTTGTTTTCCGGCGACCTCGCCGGAGTGGGCCGCCACTGCCCTGTTGGGCGCGAGTCTGGAGGTTAGGGATGACAGGTGGGACCCACTGTCAGCATTTAAACAATTTCCAGATTTTCCCACTCTAGTTCAAACTTTGGAGAGCCATAACTTTCTGTAGAAGTGTCCAAAAATTGTGAAAAAAATTTTGTTGGATTCCTCTCAAAGAGTACTATCCAGGGGTGCAGACCAATGTTTATGAAAATCCCTGAATTTGGCTCATTAATTCATTTAATAAAACTTTGTATGAATTTTTACAGGAGTTCTGTTTATTGGAAAATTCCCAAATTTGGACAGGACATCCTTCCAACATTCCTTGAACTCCAGTAAAAATTTCAGAGGCATTGGACCTCATTTGCTTGGTCAAAGTATGTGTTCATTCCTTATGTCTCTGAAAAATAGGAAAATGAACAGAGACAATTTCAGTTTTTCCCCATTCTTTGAAAAACCCATATCTCCATGTAGGAAACTCCAAAAATGGTAAAACCAATTCCTCTGGACTCAGGACAATTTGTACTTCACAAAAAGTCTACTTTGCAGCATAGGAAAGCTTAATATCTAGGGGTAAAGGCAGATTAGTGAAAACCACATAAGGATTTGTTGTGCTCACAGGAAGCCATTTAATGAGCTCAATTTTTGCACACTGCCTGAATACCTTCCATAGAGGCTGTGGTTAAATTATCAGCTTCATTGGACCTCTGGAACTTGAACTACCATCTTTTAGGTTTAAGTGTTCATATAATGGACTTAATCACATGGTGATTATTAGTATCTCTTTTCACCCTAGCTTTCATCATCTCTAAGGATGTAGATCCAACAACAGAAACCTTGCTGTTTTTTATCTCTCTTATGCGTGAGTTAACTTGTACAACAACAGTTTTGAATCATTTTCTAAATTGCTTTTGAATACTTGTGCATAAATCATCTTAATAGCTCACGTGACGTTGACGTTCGACGAGGACTCGACTCTACAGCGAGGATCTCCATCTCGTGACGAGTTTGGCGGATTCTACGGAGGAAGACTAACTCCTAGCTTCTAACAAAACCGTTGAGCAAGGCAAGCCCTGGTTTGCATATCATTACCGTTTTAAATTTTGCTTTACTTCACATCATGTTTATTAGACTTGAGTGCATTATGTCTAGGATGATTGAAACCCACTTGCATGCCTATTACATCCCTCATTAGAAGGTTTAGTGTAGGCTTTGCCTCGTTGTAGATGCTGGGCTAATGTTGTAGCTAGCTCGGTAGATGTCGAGTAGTAAAAAGCTACTCACGAGAAAGTTCGAGTAATGGAGTTACTCGCGAGGGATAAATGATAAGAGCACCCTCATGAATATGAGATAGGGACGGGGATGTTCCTGTAGGATGGAGCGCTCAAGGTTGGTCTCGACCTGCGATGGATGTGACAATGCTTGAGACCACATTTGGCCTGGACCTGGATGGTAAGGCAAATGTGGAGGTTGGTTGTAGCCCCGTCCGTGTCGGTTAAGGACCGTATGTATGCGGCCCTGCTGGACAAGATTGAGCTGTACCGGATATATAGTGGGGTATGGGACCCATGAAACCAATGTAACACGATGGACCGTGATATAGAAACTCATCCTTCGCGTGGGAATGGCGTTGAGAAGGCGGGAGGTGTAAATCCTTTAGCGGGCAACTTCGACGTGTCCGCGTAGAGGACCATCCTGATCGGCGCAAAGCGTTTTTCTATGTCGGGGTGTCGTGTGAAAGGTTGCTGCATACAACGTAAGAAAGAGCTCTTGAGAGAGTCTTTCGAGGCGGGTGTATGTGTCGTGTATTCCGGGTTGTTATTGATTCGAATCACCGTCGCTCGCGGAAGAGGATTGAGCATACTTGCCCACTGCGCCGTGACTTAGTAAGAACATGAACTAAGTCTCTTAACTTGCTGTTTGTGGATTAATCACTGTATTGGAACCTTGACTGAAGTAGTTATAGAGCCAACTAAATTTCATTTCCACCTTAGGCTAGCAACATCGGGATAAGCGTTTCTTGTTTGATTGTGGACTTCCGATGTTGTGAGGCGTGAGGACCACTAAAATGAAGGCTATAAGAATCTGAATATAAGGATCAAGTTTAGTCAAGATGCATTTTGCAAATTCCTATGCCTACTCTTTTACTACCCCTGCATGTAGAGTTGCATGTTTAGGAGTGACGGGTAAGTCTTGTTGAGCATTAGTGCTCACGGTTGCTTCTGAGTTGTTTTTGCAGGTAGCAGGATGCCTGCTATGAAGAGGGTTGTTCGGTGAGACGATGAACCTCACAGTTTGTTCAACTCATCGGAAACCTAGCCGCTGCCTTTCTTTGGTGAAGCTAGTAGGAAGCATTCACGGGCTGAACGGCTTCTCTTCGGCGTAGTTAGGGTCGAGAGTGAGTAGTTTGTCCAGCAAATGTTAATTTCCGCTGCGCGTGTACTTATGTTGTAAAAGAAATTATATTGAGTAACAAAATGGTTCCGTTATGTTTTTTATCGTCTCTTTTCGTGCTTGCTGTTGGGTGCCGCATCGCACGGCACCACCCACTGCGATTCCCGGGCCGGGCCTTCACATTACGGTCACGAGCGCCTGGCCAACTGCCATGATTTGTTGGGATGGTTATGGGATGGTTATTGGTTATGGTTTTGGATGGTTTGGTTATGGTTTGGTTTTGGGACTGTTGAGTCCGTGTGATAAGGTGGTTGCATGACTGTTGAGTCATGGCAACAAGGTTGGTCTCGGTGGGAGACGAAGTTGTTTTATGAGATGAAATGGTAGCGAATACATGATGGTATTCGTGAGATGGTAGCGAATATGATGAGGTATTCATGAGCGAGATAGAGGTTGATTGATGACTGGTTATGAACATAATGGAGGTATGATTGGTATTTTAATACATGTTGAGATTACATTCACTTAAAGATGAGTCGCTGTTTTACCATGGTTTGATAAATAACTTTGCTTTCTACAACGAGCCTTTTTATACCTACCTTGTTATGAGCTACATATCATATTTTCCCGCACTTGCTGAGTACACCATTGTACTCAAACTTGTATTATTATTTCATCATCAGCAGCAGGAGAGGATTTCTATGAAGACCAAGTGGAGCATTAGGCGTGTGATCTGTTCTCAACCCTGCCTGTGTGGATTGAATAGAGATGGAGCCATTGCTGCTTAGATTTTCTTCCGCATTAGTTAAATTGCTTCTGCATTAGAATAAAGACTTCCGCTGCATAGAAATAAAGACTTCCACTGTGAGCATGAGTTCAAGACTCATGAGATATTGTAATAAACTCTGTTATTCATGGTAATATATAATCCAAATTCAGTTTGTGGAACATATGTGTATGTGTGATGAACATCCTGGGCACACATATGCATTAGTTCTCGGTTCCGTGGTTTTCCACAGAATTGAGGGCGTCACAGATTAGTATCAGAGCCACGGGTTGACAGTAGGTTACATGCCTAGATAGAAATCATAGATTGATATAAGAGCCACGGCTGACAGTGGGTTACACACCTAAATAGGAAACACGGAGTGGTATCAAAAACCACAGATAGGGGTAGATTACACACCTAGATACAATCACAGATTGGTATTGGACACAGATTGGTAGCTAAGCCACGCTGACCCAAGGAAGCATCCTAGGATGCTTAGATTGGCATTAAAACTACCTTGATATAGGAAACCATCCTTGAATAGGAGTTGTGTGAGCCCTAGTAATGATTGTTTGTGATTGTATGCTTAGTGTGAGTTGTGGGACGTCTCAAAACGTTGTCCATATCCACACATAAGTAGAAAGAGGTATATATATATATACTCACCTTGATGCATATAGTTGATGGAATCTACCTAAAATTCTAACATTCTATTCTATTTCAATCTCTCTCACAGATGGTGAGAGGAAACGCCGGCCGAAGGAACGTCCGTGACAACCAAGAGGATGGTCACGAGGAAGTTCCTGTTAACCCCGGAGCTGGCGAGGACCACCTGGAACAGTTGATGGCCATGCAGAATCAACTTATGCAAACCATGATCCAAACTCTGGGTCAGTTGCAGGCCAACAACAACAACAACCCTGTTCCGGCAGCACCGCCACCACCACCACCGGCTCATAAAAGGTTGGGAGAGTTCATGAGGACTCGACCGCCCACCTTTTCTCAAGCTAACGACCCCATGGAGTGTAAAGGTCCCAAAAATGTGAATACAAAGAAACATGAGTTTGCACAAATGTTGGAGTCATTTGTATGAAAAAGGGGCTTAGTTGAAACTTTTTCCACATATAATAACGTAGGTGAGATTCTTCTAAACAAACTTAGGGTTACTGCATGGATGGGCCACATGTGGATTAAAACCACAGAAGTGAAGAACTCAAGTGCAATGGGAGGGTTTAAAAATAAGAGTTTGAACTAAAGGTTAAACTCAAACTTCAAATGAGGGAAGGACACAATGGTAATTCAAAACTGTTGTGTTCAAACTCTTGTTTGCAGAAGCTAACACAAGAATCAAATTGCATATTTGGATTCCTTAGGTCCAAATTAGTGGGTAGAAAAGTTTCATTAATTTTTGAAAAAGTTTGCTGCCCATTTTTCCAAATAGAGTTAAATGTGCAAGGGATTCAAATAAACATTTGAATTTGGATGGAATTTGTCCAAACTATTCAAATGAGCTCAGTTTCCAACTTTCAAACATTTGGGTTGGATAATTGCCAAACTTTGGAGATCTTTTGAGAAGAAGAGGTATTGACTAGTGGGGCCCACATGTCATGGAGATGAATAGACTTAACCCTTAAGTTTTCCCCTCTGTTCCTCACTCCACCGAAGTTTAACCCCGGGGAGACACCGAGCGACTGCTCCACGCCCCAAAGCTCCACCTCCTGCTCCCATTTGACGCCGGCCTGATCCTTAACCCGGGAGCCAACCACAGCACGTTGCTCTCCTCATTTTGATCGCGCGCTGGCTGTTCTTGTCACGCGCGAACAGCAACCGGCGCTCACCGCCGCACTCTCTTCTCCCCGATCGCCAGCCCCAACCAAGCCTCAGTTGTGCGCGCCGGCAGTACAGAAAAGCAGCGCCTGCGCCTGCTCTACCACGCCAGCCCCACAACGCCGAAGTTCCTAGCCTGTGGCGCGCGCAATTCAGCAACTGGCGCCAAGAAATGGTGCTAACCGGCGGAAGCCGACTCGGGTCACCGTGGACAGTGAGCTACGGCTCTCCTCACAATACCGCTTCAACACGAAAAAGGTGCGCTATGATCCCTAGTTCGTGTAGCTGCAAACCGTGTAGCGTTTGATCGACCGAGCTCAGAGAATTTCCAAAGTTCCCGAAGGACGGTGCTTGGGGTTAGGTGTTGGTCTAATCCAAAATTCTAGCTCCACAGTCCACCCAAGCTCGGGCGAGCTTGCACACAGCCTCTATACCTCGTAGCTGTCCTCCTTGAAGAAGGACCGAGCGAAAAGACCTAGGATCGACCGAGTTATAGCTGTTTTTCGTGCCGCCCTGAAGAAATCGTCTCGGGTCGCCGTGGAGCTCTATGCTGCCGGCCTTTTCACGAGGTTTGGCACCCATTTCCAACACCCTCAAGCTCCCATGGTACTCTCCGAGCCATTCCTGACCGTTTTGGTGCGGTGTAGGTGACTTCCGAGCTCACCGGAACCCTAATCTTTGCTGACCCCGGTGCGCCAGGTTTTCCGGCGATCTATGGCCGCCGGCGAACCTCTCAACGTGTTCAGCAGGTCAAGATATGGGGGAGCGGCGAGCAGGGGGCCTGGAGATGGCCGGTAAGGCCGTTCCGGCGACGCTCGCCGGAGGGCGCCGCCGCGGCCTCTGTCTGGCCGAAGGTTGAAGATGACCTAGCGGGTCCCGCATGTCAGCGACAGTGATTCAATTTCCTGATCCGCTGTGGCGCTGGGATCTCTTGTGGCTGCGCGGGAAATATCCAGTAGCCCCGTTTGCTTGCCCCGGCTAGTGACACCTGTCCCCTGGACCCACAGTCAGTATTTGAACATTTTGGGGAATTTCAGCTTTCAGTTCAAACTTTAAATAGCCACAACTTGGTGTAGGAGAGTCCAAAAATTGTGAAACAAATTTTGTTGGATTCCTTCGACAGAGCACTATCCAAATATGAAACCCAATTTGTATGAAACCCATTATTTTATTCTGGAAAATTCTTTAAAGTTTTTCAGCAAAAGAATTTTAGAGGCAGTTTGGTTAATCCAAAAGTCCTCAAATTTTTCCAGAATAGTCTTTAGGGTGTTAGTGAACCCCTGTAAAAGTTTCAGCTCAATTGGAGTTGATTTGTTGAGGGCAATTCAGATTTGGAGATGCTGTGTTCAATTGAATACAGAAACATTTTCATAGAATTTCCAAAACATGGAAATTCAGTTCTGGGCAGATCTTAGCTCCAAAAATGCTAGGGAAATTCATGCAAACTCTATGATCTATAATTGGAATTGTAGTTCACTAAGTTTGGCATGAACATGGGTGTGATCTCAGAATTAATTCTTCTTTGCTTAATTGGTTAGAAAATTATTCTGAAGAAACCACTGAATGAAAAGTGCTAAGTTTTGGTCCAGAGGACTCTCTTGTGGCAAGGAGCTCACATGAAAATTCTCAGCCCCATTGGAGCTCTGGATCACTCTTACTCTGTTTAACCTCTTAAGATGATCAATAGAGAAGATGGGGAAAACACTTAGTATTTCATCTTGTTGCTTAGACACAAACCCAAACCACTAGCACCCACGTCATTTTAAATTCATAAATAGAGTTCCAGTTTTAAACTTGTCTTTAGCACTTGTTAGCAACACTTTTACAATTAAACATATGTGCATATTCATTACGTGTAGCATATATGTGAGGAACTTGGAGTCCTCGGAGTAGAGATCAACGAAGGAGGGAAGCAGTTGATCAAGCACCAAGTGGTCTTCACTAACTAAACTTCGTATATATATAAGTCCCCTGCAAAACAAAGGCAAGCCCATGTTTGCATCTAAATTTACAAGCTCTTATTTGTATTCACTTTACTTGGTCTAGTAATTTGTTTATTGCATTAAGTCTAGATGGTATGAAGCCCCAAATGCATGACCCAGAAAACCATGGAGTTTAAATGTAGAATAGGTTATCATTGATTATAACTGCTGATCTCAAATTAACAAAAGTGGATTAAAAGAAGCAAAACTCGAGTGGGCAGTTTCCTACTCGTGAACAGGGATTTAGGGGGATCAATCGGAAGAGTTGGGAATTGATCCTCATAGTGGGGAATGGAGACCGGGCAGTGGATGGAAGGTCAAGGACGTGGTCCTGTGAGCCTAGTCTATGTCTGAGTCGATTAAGGCCCGTTCTCGTGTGCGGCCCCGCTGGACAAGTTTGAGATGTGTCCCGGATGCGTACTGGCTTTATGGGACCCAGGAAACCGATGTAACATGTTAACCTGGGTGTCGAGGCATACCTCACCGTCTGATGCCGATGCTGAAAGGATAGAGAAGTCAGCTCTACTAGGGTTTGCCATAGAGAGACTTAATCCCAGTCGGTGGGACCAGTTCGACATTTGGGTGTCGTGTGAAAGGTTGCCACGTACGGCGTCAGTGACGGTTGCTGTGTGCAACGTCGAGTACGGGCGTACGTGTCGTGTCAGCTGAGTGTTTTTGATTGCAATCACCGTCGCTCGCGGTAGTGAGCATACTTGTACACTGAGTCGTGACGTAGTAATAAACTAGGAAACGTTTAATATGCTTCGTGAGTAATCCTCATGATGGAGATGAGGAAAGATCAATACTTCACTAAATTTACTTTCCACCTTGGGCTAGTAGCGTCGAGGCAAAGCGTTTCTTGTTTGATTGTGGAGTCTCGACGGTAATGGCGCAAGGTCTGTATGAGTCTAGGGTAGCTCACTAAAGTTACTTTCACCTCGGGCAAGTGACATTGAGATGAAGCGTTTCTTGTTTGATTGTGGAGTCTCGATGTAAATTGCGTGAAGACTATAAAAGTTGCTTAAAACTTGAAGTAAGGATTTTCCTTTAGCTCCAGATCATCTTTTATGTAAACTTCTATATTCTACCCTCTATTTTCATCATGTAGAGTTTCATGATTAGGGTGACGGGTCAGTCTTGCTAAGCTTCGTGCTCACAGATACTGCACAAGTTTTTTTGCAGGTAATAACTGTACGCTGAGATGTACGGGTGCCTGATGAGACTCGGAGCTCTCCGAGTGGTGAACTCATGGCAACCCTGCCACTGCTAGTGTGATAGTGTTGCTAGTGAGGAGGGTCCGCGGGCTGGACACCTTCTCTGTTGCTTAGCATAGGTATGAAACGTGAGTTGTAATATTCTTCCGCTGTAGATTATTTTGAGAAGTATTTGTGAAATCAACACTTTGTAAGATTCCGTTTGTTTTATGTAATATGATGCTTTATTATGTGTGCTGCTGGGTGCCGCATCGCACGGCACCACCCAATGCGATTCCCGGGCGAGGTGCCCCGTTCCCGTGAACCGGGATGGCGGGGTCCTCACAGCATGGTATCAGAGCCGCATTGGTAATAGCACACTGAATAAGGATCGTATTACTACAAAAACTTAGGATACTGTGATTATGTAACGACGCACTATAGTAGTATAGTTACTTAAAGTGGCAGCACTAACATACTTGTTATAGTTCTGAACTTTGATTATGTAACGACGCACCTACATTCAGGTAAGAATGGTAAGGAACACCACCGAAAGCGGTTCAATTTCGGTTAGCTCCCCTGACGAGGAAAGTAGTTCAGGGTAGGTCTCACAGCTTGGTGTGAGACGTCAATATGAAACTCTTGGACTCTTCATGCTCCTGAGTTCATATGAAACACTGATCCCTAGCGTGCATTAGGCAAGTGGAGACCACATCGCATGGTCAGTAACGCGAGAGTGTGTTCGTCTGGAAGTAGCCCAGGAGGACATACGCAGCGCTTGCCATCGGCGTGCCCTGCAGGCCAGTAGGTGGTATCCGTTGGGTTGATAACATTCCCAACCGTGACGACCCGTTCATGATATACTCAGGTTCCCCGTCGTGTGGTGTTGAAACACGATCACGTACCTTGAGACGTGACTTAACTCAGGGACGGCCGTATGGCAATGATACGGGCCTTTGTATTTACTTTCTAATATGGAACTGCCTGGAATGAAACAACCTTTGAGTGCACCACTATTGAGTGTTCTTCTGCAGGTACCAACCAGGTACGTATCCCGTGTAGTACACGTGTGCGAGAGACCGTCTTAGTGCCACTGATAAAACGGATATGCCGGTATAATCCGGTTTAGGATTTTCTTTTGGGGAGGCAACGTAGTACTGACATTGTTCTTACGGTGCATCGACGCCGTACTAAACTTAATAACTCCTTCCCTATGAAGAAATAATTCATGAACTAACTTTCAACTAAAAATGGAAGTTTGAAATAAGTATTAGTTACTGAACTCTTATTTTGAGCTAAGGTTCAAATGAGAGAAGGTTTAGGTTTCAAATATTTAAAAAAAACAAGAGTGCTCTGTTTCTGGCAGGAATTCTTGCTGGACTTTAACGGAGCATAACTCTGAGTAACTTGATCCAATTAAGGTGTATGATACAGTTCTGGAAATCTTTTCAAGTGCTCCACATCTTTCCTGTAGACATCCAGAGCAAAATCACATGTTAAGTTGGGGAAAAGTCCAGATGAAGGCAAACTGTTCGGAACATGGACAGTAGCAAAACCTCTCTGGACCTTTCTGTTTTTAAGCCATAACTTCCTGTAGAAAAATCCCTAGGGATCCTGTGATACACCGTTGGAAAGGTTATGAGATATGCAACATTGTTGTAGTCCAAAGGTTGTTCAGATTCTTGTTGTATTTTCGTATACAACAGTGATAAAGTCAGCCACATACAAAGGAGATGCTGGCAAATTTTATCCAGAAAGTCGGTCAACTCTGCGAAATCATAACTTTTGATCCGGGAGGATATGGAGGAATTTGGATACTTGTTGGAAAGATATTGAAGTTAAATTTAACTTTGGTATTCAACAGGAGTTACGAAAATGCTTTTAACTGGATCGAAATCTGGTTTGTTTAAGGACCGGTCAATCTGCTTTTGAATCCTTGCTGTTAGCTACATCAGTTTGCGATTAAATCATTTTGCTTACATGTTAAGATTTCATTATCAGTGTTGCACTACTTTGTTTATGTAATAAATCAAGTGATAGTGTTGAGATGATAATGAACTCTTGCAATTGCAGAATGGTGCGATCTCGTTCCATGGGTGAAGTGGGTGGTTCCAGTGGCGGTGGTGGTGATAACTCTCCACAGCGGGAGCAGCGAGCTCCGCAACCGCAGCCTCCACCAGGACCTTCACCCACGGTCACAATGGCGGACATTCTGGCTGCCATGACGGGTGCAAGCGATGAGCTAACCGGCTTGCTCCGCACTCTGGTGATGAATACATCCCGTCAAGGGGGATGTCAAGACGAAGACTTGCGCCAACCTCAACTGAATTCCTATGTTGAGTTCTTGGCAACTCAACCACCGGTTTTCATTGAATCTGAGGATCCTCTGGTGGCAGATAGCTGGATCCGTACCATTGAGTCTAAGTTCGGGTTGCTTCAATGCACCGAACATCAGATGGTTTTATATGCAGCGCAACAACTTCACGGGTCCGCCAGTGCATGGTGGGCAAATCAACTCGCCTCCTTACCAGCTGGACATGACTGTACATGGGCAGAGTTCCGGAAGGCATTTCTCGCGTATCATGTTCCGTCCGGAATAATTCATCGGAAACTCGAGGAGTTTCTGGCCTTAAAACAAGGAGGGAGGGGGTGCATACGAGCATTCGCCAGTGTTCAACAAGCTGGCACAGTATGCGCCTCAACACGTGAATACCAAAGCACAAAAGTGTTAGTGGTTCTTCCGCAGCCTCAATCCCAAGCTAAAGGAGAGACTCGTGTTAGCTGATCGAAAGAACTTCAACGAATTTATGAGTGCTTCCATCATGGTTGAAGATGCTCAGCGGGAAGTTCAGGATGAGAAAAGAAAGAACCATGTACCACCGGAGAGCAGCAGTAGTGCTCCACAGAAATACAGGGTGGTAGACAGTACCTTGAACTGTCATCTGATGCAGCCGGCTCAACGACTCCAGCAACATTCGTGTCGTTCAACTCAATACTCTGAAGTCGGACAGCTGCAACAACGGTATATGCAGCCACGTTATTCTTTTCCTCAAGTGTTCTTGCCGCAGCAGAATACAACTAGTGTCCGTACACAGAGCACCCAGACACCGGCTGAGAAACCGTGCTTCACGTGCGGGTACTTGGGTCACATCAGCAGGAAGTGTCCAGAAAGGATACACCATAGAGAAACTACACCGGGGCGGGGTATAAATCAACCCCGTGCTCAGCTTCAGGGAACAGCACCAAAATCCGGGTGCATTTATCATACAACTCTAGAGGATGTGCCAGATGGGGCACCTGTGCTAGCGGGAATGTTCACCCTCAATGGACTGCTGTATTAATTCTGTTTGACTCTGGAGCTACACACAATTTCATCAGCAGGTTGTTTGTGAGCAAAGCTGAGCTCTCCACCTCTACACCGAAGGATCACTATCTTATCCGCTCACCGGGCGGAAATATAGCTGCTAATGAAGTAGTGATCAAAGCACCCTTGTGCTTAGGTGGAAACTTATACCCCACAACCCTCATTGTATTAGAGGGGCAGAAGATCGACGTGATTTTAGGAATGGCATGGATGAACTACCACGGGGCTGTTCTTGACATCGGTCCACGGATTGTTAGTTTGGACTCTCCGATCTACGGTCTCCAAATGCTCATACTTGAAGCCGTGGATTCTAAAAATCCAGTGGTGTACCACAGTGTGACCACGAAACTGGAGGATATTCCAGTGGTCCGTGAGTACCCAGATTTCCTGACGATCTTCCAGGGATGCCGCCTGAGAGGGATGTGGTATTCAAGATCGAGTTAGCACCGGGAACCACACCAATATCTCGGAGGACGTACAAAATGTCTCCGAAGGAATTAGCTGAACTGAAAGAACAGCTAAAGGACTTAATGGACAAATGGTTCATACGACCAAGCTCATCGCCATGGGGTCGTTCAGCCATCTTTGTGAAGAAAAAGGATGAGTCACTTCGGTTATGTGTGGATTATCGGCCGCTGAATGCAGTGACGATAAAAAATAAATATCCATTGCCGTGGATCGATATATTATTTGATCAGTTGGTGGGTGCCAAGGTATTCTCCAAGATGGACATACGGTACGGCTATCATCAGATAAAAATCAGAGCGGAGGATATACCGAAGACGGCTTCCTCTATGAGTATCTAGTCATGTCTTTCGGGCTAACAAATGCCCCCGCACACTTCATGTATCTCATGAATTCAGTATTCATGCCAGAGTTGCATCAGTTTGTCGTGGTTTTCATCGACGACATTCTCGTATACTTCAAATCGGAGGAGGAGCACACCAAACATCTTCATATTGTGCTCCAACGCTTACAGGAACATAAGCAGTACGCCAAATTCAGCAAATGTGAATTCTGGATCAGCAAGGTACCCTTCTTAGGCCACATTATTTCAGCGGAGGGTGTGTGTGGTGGACCGGAATCCGCCCATCCAGGATCGCAGAGGGTGGTGCCGCGCGATGCGACACCCGACAGCACACGTCATAAGAACACAATATATTACATGGGAAACAAACTGAACTGTACAAAAAGGTACAACTTCAGTTACAAACTAGTATTTATTTTACACAGCGGAAGTTTCTTTTATACAACTCACGCCCACTTATCTTGAAAAAGTCGGTTTCCCAGCTCTAGGGCAACCCACACTAGCTGCACTCCTCAGCTCAGCGCGGCGTGTACGGCTCCCACTCAGCCGTGGTCCCCGACGGAGGGTAACCCTCGCCGGTGGACTCGTACTCCGAGTCCGTGGGTGGCTCCTCACCTGAAAAACACTTAAGAAGCAACCGTGAGCACGATGGCTCAACAAGACTTAACTGACTCACCTAAGCATGAAACTCTACATGAGGGGTACAATGACATAGGATAGTAATGTTGCAGCAAATGGACACGCCTACAAGTTCATCCTTAGTTCATCTTTTAGCAACAAGTTAACAGTTCATGAAGCTGAAATTTAGTAAGCCATATTTGGTGGCACACATGTAGCAATACAATTATATCATAACAGCAATATTGAATCATAACATTTCATTCATTAGTCTACGTTACGACGGAGTGAACAAGCGGTACTCGTCACCGCGAGGGACGGCGAATTGACTCGATATACACCTGCAGGGAAACCCAAAGAGCACGTCACGTACGCCCACCCGTGGAGCTGCACAGCACGCTCACTCGATGTCGTACGGGACAACCTTTCACCCAACAGCCCAAACGTCGAACCGGTCGCACCGAAACGAGCAGGAGGTTCCCCACACGGAGCATCTCTCTATGCCCGTTGGCAGATTTCCACCTTGCTGCCTTCAGCCTACACCTATAAATCGGTGCGTTATGCCTTGACGCCCAGAGGTTTAGGCTACATCGGTTTATCGGGGCCCATATACCCGATATGCCTTCGGTACGTTCAATACTTGTTCAGCAGGGCCGCACACGGATCGGTTCTCAATCGACACAGGCAGGGCTGCGCACACAAGACTTCCTCTTGCTGCGCCCTAGCACCTGCCTAGTCTCATTTTCATTACTAAGGTGATCTCGCATCACTCAACCGAACCCGTGTGTTCCCAAGCCTGTCTACTCGAGGTCTTAGACACTACCCTCACTCCTTTAGGAACCTTTAGTTATGCAAGTGGGGTTTCATTCATCCTATACCTAATGCACATACATACTTCACCCTACGTATGTAAACAAAGTAAAACTTTATAAAAGAGTTAATGCAAACCGGGGCTTGCCTTGTTGCTGCTGGTCAGGGGTTATTTCCTCTTCCAGAAGTAGGAAGTCGAGTACTTCCGGAGCTTCATCGCCTTCAGCGACTACACGTTAATAAAATACTACATGTTAATGAATATGCATATGAGTTTAGGGTAATACTTCTGCTATTAGTTCTAATAACCAGTCTCTAACAACTGGAACTCTGTTTAAGAATTTAAAGACAAACTCGGTGTTGGTGGCTTGGGCTTAGACCTAAGCACATGGTTAAGTGCTAAGTGGTTTCCCCCCTTTTCCATATTAATCCCTCAAGTGGTTAAACAGGACAGGGTGATCCAGAGCTCCAATGGAGCTGAGAATTTTTGTGTGAGTTCCTTGTCACAAGCAAACTCTCTGGACCAAACATTAGCACTTTTCATGTAGTGGTTTGCTCAGAATAATTCTCTTAGCAAATAAGAAAAGAAGAATTAATTTTGAGGTAATACCCCTGTTCATGCCCAACTTAGTGAACTAAAATTTCAGTTATAGTTCATAGAGTTTGCATGTATTTTCCTAGCATTTTTGGAGCTAAGATTTGTCCATAACTGAATTTCCAAGTTTTGGAAATTCTCTGAAAATGTTTCTGTATTCAAATGAACACAGCACCTTCAAATTTGAATTGCTCTGACCAAATCAACTCCAAATGACCTGAAACTTTTACAAGGGTTCACTAACATCCTAAGGAACATTCTGGCAAAATTTGGGGATTTTTGGATGAACCAAACTCCCTCTAAAATTCTTTGGCTGAAAAGTTTTAAAGAATTTTCCAGAATTAATTAATAGGTTTCATACTAATTGGGTTTCATATTTGGATTGTACTCTGTTAGAGGAATCCAAAAAAATTTATTTCATAATTTTTGGACTCTCCTACCCAAAGCTGTGGTCCTCCAAAGTTTGAACTACAAATTGGAAATTTCAAATTGTTTAAATGTCTGCCAGTGGGTCCCATCCGGCAGTATTCTCCTTCCTCGCGCCAAACAGGGGTCCGCGGCGGCGCACTCCGGCGAGCGTCGCCGGAACCACTTTCCCGGCCGTCTCCTGACCCCAAACTCGCCGCCCCGCCCTAAGTCATGACGCTGAACTCATCTCGGGGTTCGCCGGCGGCCGTAGCTCACGGGAACAGGGCTCCCCACGGGGACATCGGCGGTTAGGGTTCCGGCGTGGTCGGGAATGCGTTACAACACATCAAAACGATCGGCAAAGGGTCGGAGAGCACCGAGGAAGCTCGAGGGTGATGAAAATGGCTGCCAAACCCCATGAAAAGGTCGGTAACCTAGAGTTCCACGGTGACCCGAGCTATTATTCTATGGCGGCCCGAAAAACAACCAGAACCCGGCCATTTATGGGTCATATCCCTTGATTCTTGGTCAAGGAGGGCCCCTAGGGAGTGAGGAAGGTGTGTGTAGGCTCCCCCGAGCTGGGTTGGACGGTGCAGCTAGAATTTCGGGGTAGACCGACCCCTACGCGCTACAGGCTAGGAGCTTCGGGGTTGTGGGGCTAACGTGGTAGAGCATGCACGGGCGCTGCTTTTCGGTGCTGCTGGCACGAGCAACCGAGGATCGGTTGGTGCCGGCGATCAGGAAAACAGAGTGCGGCGGTGAGCTCTGGTTCTGTGCGGGTGTGAGGGAAAACAGCGAGCGTGCGATCAATGAAGAAGGCGACGTGCTGCTGTTTGCTCCCGGGGTAAAGATCGGGCCGAGGCGGCGGAGCCGGCAAGCTGGTATCCAGCGCGCGAGGAGGGGGGGCGAGCTGGCCGCTCGGTTGGCTCGGTGTCGAGCGCTGCCGAGGCCCGGTAAACCGAGTTCACCCGGCGTTGACTTAGGCCCGAAGTCTAGCTGACTGGTGGGCCCTCTTCTCCCCCCTAATCTTCTCTGTTGTGCAAATATCCCACCTACTCAGACATGAAAAGGGAACTTAGCCACCAATTCAGAGGAAGAATTTGAATTCATCAACTTCAAACTGGTTTGGCCACATTCCCTTCATATTTGAATTTGAAAATTCAAACTCAGTTTGAATTGTTACAAATTCGGCTCCCGACGACATGAAGTCCAATGGGACTGAAAATTGGTGGGGTTACTCAGGAAAATATGCTGAGTTTGAATATGAAGCTAACTTTTGAATTTGAGGGATGAAAGTTGCTGCAATTTGCATTTACATTCAAATTGGCCTCTTTTTCCAATACCTCCAAAATTGCCTCAAAAATGTTTGGATTTGTATTTAACTTGGACTGAACCTTCCCAAGACTTTTAAAGTTCTAGGGGTGAGCTCAACCTCTCATGTTCATGAGTAAAATTCCCACTTTGTGAAAATGTAGGCTTTCCCCTCTAATCACTCTTTTGATGGAGGTTACTTGCTCTTCACACTTTTTCACAATCTATCCACAACAAAACTGTGGTGTTGTGAGGTGATAAAAAGTTTTTGCAAGTCGCTTTTCTTGGGCTTTTACATCCCTCCCCCCTTAAAAAAATCTCGTCCCAAGATTACAAAAGAAGAGATAACGATGTAATAGGGACTTACCCGTGTTGAGAAGCCATGAACTCCGGGTAATTTGAGCGAAGGAACTCCTCGCTCTCCCACGTCACTTCTTCGGCGGTGTGGTTGCTCCAGAGTATTTTGTAGAACCACAACGTTCTGCTACGCGTGGTCCTGGCTTTTTCATAAAGAATGGCCACCGGATACTCATCATATGTTAAATCCGGTTTCAGCTCGCCGATGTCTTCGGTAGTAACAGCAGTGGTAGGTTTCAGACATTTTCTCAGCTGGGAGACATGGAAAATATCATGGACACCAGCAAGAGATGCCGGTAGCTCCAATCTATACGCTGCTGGTCCACACTTCTCGTTGATAGCATAGGGTCCAATGAAACGGGGAGCGAGCTTCCCCTTCACACCGAACCGTTGCACGCCCTTCATCGGAGACACGCGGAGGTACACGTGTTCACCGACGTCGAAGTGCAACGGTCTACGCCTCTTATCAGCATAGCTCTTCTGCCGGGATTGAGTGGCCTTCAAATTGGCTTGAATTGTCCGAACGCGCTCTTCGGCGTCGTTCACCACATCAACCCCGAATGTGACCCTTTCACCGGACTCGCACCAATTTAATGGGGTGCGGCATTTTCGACCGTAGAGAGCTTCGTAGGGTGCCATCTTGATACTCGCCTGATATCCGTTGTTGTACGAGAATTCCGCCAATGGTAGGTGATCATCCCAGTTCCTACCATGGTGGATGGCACATGCTCTCAACATGTCTTCTAATACTTGATTCACCCTCTCTGTCTGGCCATCAGTCTGAGGGTGATAGGCGGAGCACCTGATCAACTTAGTGCCCAATGCAGCGTGTAGCTGCTCCCAAAAGCGAGATACAAATAATGCACCTCGATCTGAGACGATGGTCTTGGGTACCCCGTATAGGCACAGAATCTTCGCTATGTACAGCTCTGCATATTTGCCGGCATTGTAACGTGTATTCACCGGAACGAAGTGAGCCGTCTTGGTCAACCGATCAACGATTACCCAAATGGAATCATGCTTGTTGGATGTTAGGGGTAATCCCACAATGAAATCCATGCTCACGTCTTCCCATTTCCATGCCGGAATCTTCAGGGGTCGCAACAGCTCTGACTTCTTCATGTGATCAACTTTCACTCGTCGGCACGTATCACACTCGGATACGTACTTCGCTACCTCCCGCTTCATCCGTGTCCACCAAAATTTCTGTTTCAAATCTTGGTACATCTTGTTGCTGCCCGGATGAATGGAGTATTTGGACAAGTGAGCTTCATCGAGGATCTTCCTCCTCAGTTCCATATCTCGGGGTACGACTATTCGGTCATTGAACCACAGCATCCCCTCATCATCTTTCCGGAAACACTTGATCCCTCCATTGTCTATCCGTCTCCGGAGATGTGCCATGCCTTTATCCGTCTTCTGAGCTATAATGATGTCCTCCCTAATAGTAGGGATGAGGGCAAAGTTGTACAGCGACCCATGAGGAACCTAGTATAAACTCGGTTCTTCCTCCTCCACCGGGGTAATGGTGAGGTTATGGACATGTGATTTCTGACTCAGCGCGTCGGCAACCACATTCACTTTGCCGGGGTGGTAATGAATCTCAATTTCATAATCCTTGATCAATTCTAACCACCTCCTTTGCCTCATGTTCAGCTCCTTCTGGGTGAAAATGTATTTCAAGCTCTTGTGGTCGGTGTAGAGATGCACTAGATTCCCCAGGAGATAGTGCCTCCACATTTTTAGCGCCAACACCACGGCAGCAAGCTCAAGATCATGAGTCGGATAGTGCTGCTCATGGTTCCGAAGTTGGCATGAGCCATAAGCGACCACACGTCCTTCCTGCATCAACACGCAGCCAAGCCCAATACCGGATGCGTCACAATACACGTCGAAGGGCTTTGTTGTATCCGGTTGAGCTAAGACCGGGGCTGTGGTGAGATGCTTCACCAATGTTTGGAATGCTCCTTCACACGCCGTGTTCCAAACATATTTCGTCCCTTTCTTCAGCAATTCTGTCATCGGCTTAGCGAGCTTGGAGAAGCTTGGAATGAACCTCCGATAGTATCCCGCTAACTCGAGGAAGCTTCTGACTTCATGGACTGAAGTGGGAGCTTTCCATTTCAGCACTTGCTCTATTTTGCTTGGGTCAACCGCAATGCCTTCTGCTGAGATGATATGTCCCAAGAATGGCACTTGGCTGATCCAAAACTCGCATTTACTGAACTTGGCGTAGATCTTGTGGTCTCGCAATCGTTGAAGAACGATCCGCAAGTGTTCGGCATGTTCGGCTTCGGTCTTGGAGTAAACCAAGATATCATCGATGAACACTACCACGAACTTGTCCAGCTCCGCCATGAACACCGAGTTCATGAGATACATGAAATGGGCTGGAGCATTTGTGAGACCAAATGACATGACGAGATATTCATATAATCCATATCTCGTCGAGAAGGCCATCTTCGGAATATCCTCCGCCCGGATCTTTATCTGGTGATATCCAGAGCGAAGGTCCATCTTGGAGAACACACTTGCACCCACAAGTTGATCAAACAATATGTCGATGCGGTGCAGTGGGTACTTATTCTTGATGGTGACGGCGTTGAGCGGCCGGTAGTCCACACACAGCCTCAGGGTTTCATCCTTCTTCTTCACAAACAGCGCCGAGCATCCCCAAGGCGAGGAACTCGGCCTAATGAAACCCTTGCTCAACAGATCATTGAGCTGTTCTTTCAGTTCCGCCAGCTCATTTGGAGCCATCTTGTATGGTCTCCGTGATATGGGCGTAGTCCTGGGTGCGAGCTCGATCTTGAACTCGACATCCCGCTCAGGTGGCATGCCTGGAAGATCATCCGGGAACACGTCGGGATACTCCCGGACTACGGGGATGTCCTCCAACTTGAGAGCTTCAGTATGGTTGATCACTGAAACTTCCCGGACTGGATTATCTAATAAGAGGGACTGTGGACGGTGTAATGGGGAGTTGAGGTGAACCGTCCGTAATAGGGTTTCCAGGACAGCGCCATGGTAACTTAGCCATGACATTCCCAAGATTGCATCAATCTTCTGCCCCTCAAGGATAATCATAGTGGTGGGATATATATTCCCACCTAAGCACAGTGGTGCTTTCGGAACCATCATCGTTGCTGAAATTTTTCCTCCCGGTGAGCAGATCATATAAGAACACTCGGTTGGAAAGGCTTCCAGCTGATGCTTAACCACATATGATGCACTTAAGAAGTTATGGGTTGCACCAGAATCAAAAAGTATGATGATGGCTTGATGGTTGAGAGTGAACGTACCCGCCAGCACGTTGTCTCCCTCTGGGGCGTCCTCATTGTCGAGGTTGCGAACGCCCCCAGTCTGCTGACCAACCTTCTTCACCGGAGGTCAGCATCGAGCACCGCCCTGGAACTGGGCTTGCCCGCTGCTCTGCTGCCCCTGGGGACAGTCCTTCGCGTAGTGGCCCGACTGACCACACGTGAAGCAGGTGAAACGGGGCAGTCCCCCGCTGATCGGTAGACGGAATCCCGGGGCGCGTTGTGGTGGTGGAAACGCCCGGGGTACCGTTTGCTGCTGCTGCTGCTGCTGCTGTCTTGGTGGTGGCATCGGTGGACGGAACAGAGGTGACGGAAACAAACGTCCCCCGAACCGCTGAGGTCGCGCCGGTGGATGCCACTGCTGCCCGGATGGTGTCCGATACACCATACGGTACTTCTGAGGTGCGCCACCACCACTGCTAGGTGGAGCGCTGCGCTTCCTCTGCTCAGCTGCCAACTCCCGCTGAGCGTCCTCTTGCATGATCGCGGCATTGACTAGGTCATTGAAAGTGCCGCGATTCCACTGAACAAGATGTGTCTTCATTTCGGGGTGTAACCCCCGATAGAAGTGTTCCCGCTTCTTCTCCTCAGTGGAGATATAGTCTGACGCGTATTGCACCAGATGGTTGAAGGCACGGGAGTAGTCATGGGCACTCCTCCCGCCCTGCTTCAGCTCCAAAAATTCTTGGAACTTCCTCTTCATGATCCCGGGAGGGATATGATAGGCGCGGAACGCCTCCCAGAACTCTTGCCATTCCACGGCATGGCCAGCCGGACGTGAGGCGACATAATTCGCCCACCATGCACCAGCGGCACCGTGGAGTTGCTGCGCTGCGAACAAGGTCTTTTGCCGCTCCGTGCATTGGAGCAGTCCGAACTTGGACTCGATGGTCCGAAGCCAGTTGTTAGCCTCCAGTGGTTCTTCGGCTTCTGTGAACACTGGAGGGTGCGTACTCATGCAATCCGAGTACGACACTTCCCGGGGCTTACGAGGCCCTCTGTCTTGACGCCCCTCCGCCTGGGACGTATTCTGCACGATCGTGCGGAGCAGGTCGGTCTGCTCCTCACGACCACCCACCAGTGCCGCAATCACATCCGCTAGAGTAAGCGGAGGCGGCGGTGGTGGCTGCTGCTGCAGGGTGCTGTCGTAGGCCGGTGGCTGGGAGTCATCACCTCCCTGTTGGCTAGAGCCACCAACCTCGTGCGTGGTCCTAGTACGAACCATCTGCAACCATACGACAATAACATCAGTCCCGCAACATCTTGCATGCAGTCCAATAACAACAGGCGTAACCACATAATGACAATAAAAACATGCGATACATCTCGTAAGTAGATAATGTAATAACTTTGCACAAGCTACACCATTACCAGACCAAACACAAGCTAGTTCAATCCAACTTGATGAACCTCCACTTTGGAAGCTCACCATAACTAGGTTTGGTCACTATGAGATATTACTATCGCTTTGTCATCACGTATACCACCCTTAGGGTACAACACCCTCTCCAATGAGTTCAACTGTCATTCTTCTGTCAGAATGACCAGTTTCTACCTATTCTACGTTTTGATCTGGTTATGGGCATTTTCATGACTCAAGTTGAATACCAAAGTAAAAGTTAACTTCAGTATCTTTCGAACGAGTATTCATTTTCCCCCAGATCAGCTTTGGTTACAAAGTTATGCTAATTCAAAGTCAGCAGAATTTCTAGAAGAATTTTAACAGCACCTCCCTTGGAAGTGGCTGTTTTCAACCCTGGTTTCCACTGAAATCTGTGCTCAAATTTTAGAAACTTTGAATTTCTCAGATGTCACACATCTTCTACTCTTTCTAAGGATGTATCATATGAAAATTTTACATTTTTCTACTGGGAGTTATGTTTGAAAAACAGAACAGTCCAGAGAGTGTTCCACTCTGCCCTGGTTCTGGACAGTTTACATCCCTCTGGGTTTTAAGCCATCTTAAGGTGGGTTTCAGCTCTGAAAATCTACAACAAAGTTGTAGGGTACCCCACTACCTTTCCGGAACTATATACCACACCTCCCTGGGCTAAAAGACCTGTGAGTTATGCCCTGTTGAAGATCAGCAACTTGCTGTACAAAACAGAGCACTCGGTTTTTCAGTCTTTTGGAACTACACTCATCACTATCCAATTTTTCTACCCAACCATGGTCCTAAAATGTTGAACCTAATGATTTTAATTTCTTGTTATCATTATTTTGCATGCATATGACTATGATATCTCGGTACTACGTTCCTCACAAAAGAAAATCCTAACTGGATTCTACCGGCATATACGTCTCAAGTGTGGCACTAAACGGTCTCTCACACACGTTTTCTACACGGATACATATGTGGTTAGTACCTGCAGAAAACCACACAATAGTGATGCACTCAAAGGTTTTGTTTCCATTTCAGGCAGTTCCATATTTAAAGTAAATACAAACGCCCGTATCATTGCCATACGGCCGTCCTTGAGTTTGGTCACGTCTCAAGGTACGTGATCGTGTTTCAACACCACACGACGGGGAACCCGAGTATGTCATGAACGGGTTGTCACGGTTGGGAATGTTATCAACCCAACAGATACCACCTACTGCCCTGCAGGGCACGCCGATGGCAAGCGCTGCGTATGTCCTCCTGGGCTATTTCCAGACAAACACACTCTCGCGTTACTGACCACGCGATGGGGTCTCCACTTACTTGCCTAATGCACGCTAGGGATCAGCATTTAATATGAACTCAGGAACATGAAGAGTTCAAGAGTTTCATATTGATGTCTGACACCAAGCTGTGAGACCTATCCCTGAACCACGTTCCTAGTCAGGGGGAGCTAACCGAAATTGAACCGCTTCCGGTGGCGTTCCTTACCAAACTTACCAGAGCGTAGGTGCGTCGTTACATAAATAAAATTCAGAATTATAACACATAGGTTAGTCTTTACCGCTTTAAGTAACTATGCTAATATAGTCCTTACTTGGGCAACTACCGAATCCTCACCGTATACCTAAGTTTTCCCGTAATACAGTCCTTAAGTACTGTGCTATCCCCAATGCAGCTCTAATACCAGGCTGTGGCGGACCGGAATCCGCCCATCCAGGATCGCAGAGGGTGGTGCCGCGCGATGCGACACCCGACAGCACACGTCATAAGAACACAATATATTACATGGGAAAACAAACTGAACTGTACAAAAGGTACAAATTCAGTTACAAACTAGTATTTATTTTACACAGCGGAAGTTTCTTTTATACAACTCACGCTCGCCTATCTAGCAAAAGTCGGTTGCCCAGCCCTAGGGCAACCCACACTAGCTGCACTCCTCAGCTCAGCGCGGCGTGTACGGCTCCCACTCAGCCGTGGTCCCCGACGGAGGGTAACCCTCGCCGGTGGACTCGTACTCCGAGTCCGTGGGTGGCTCCTCACTTGAAAAACACTTAAGCAGCAACCGTGAGCACGATGGCTCAACAAGACTTAACCGACCCACCTAAGCATGAATCTCTACATGAGGTGTACAATGACATAGGATAGTAATGTTGCCGCAAATGGACACGCCTACAAGTTCATACTTAGTTCATCTTTTAGCAACAAGTTAACAGTTCATGAATCTGAAATTTAGTAAGCCATATTTGGTGGCACACATGTAGCAATACAATTATATCATAACAGCAATATTGAATCATAACATTTCATTCATTAGTCTACGTTACGACGAGCGGTACTCGTCACCGCGAGGGACGGCGAATCGACTCTATATACACCTGCAGGGAAACCCAAAGAGCACGTCACGTACGCCCACCCGTGGAGCTGCACAGCACGCTCACTCGATGTCATACGGGACAACCTTTCACCCAACAGCCCAAACGTTGAACCAGTCGCACTGAAATGAGCAGGAGGTTCCCCACACGGAGCATCTCTCTATGCCCGTTGGCAGATTTCCACCTTGCTGCCCTCAGCCTACACCTATAAATCGGTGCGTTATGCCTCGACGCCCGGAGGTTTAGGCTACATCGGTTTATCGGGGCCCATATATCCGATATGCCTTCGGTACGTTCAATACTTGTTCAGCAGGGCCGCACACGGATCGGTCCTCAATCGACACGGGCAGGGCTGCGCACACAAGACATCCTCTTGCTGCGCCCTAGCACCTGCCTAGTCTCATTTTCATTACTAAAGTGATCTTGCATCACTCAACCGAACCCGTGTGTTCCCAAGCCTATCTCGCGAGTAGATTCCAACTACTCGACTTGTACCGAAGTTCTATAAAACATTAAGCATAGCCTGTCTACTCGGGGTCTTAGACACTACCCTCACTCCTTTAGGAACCTTTGGTTATGCAAGTGGGGTTTCATTCATCCTATACCTAATGCACATACATACTTCACCCTACGTATGTAAACAAAGTGAAACTTTATAAAAGAGTTAATGCAAACCGGGGCTTGCCTTGTTGCTGCTGGTCAGGGGTTAGTTCCTCTTCCAGAAGTAGGAAGTCGAGTACTTCCGGAGCCTCTTCGCCTTCAGCGACTACACGTTAATAAAATACTACATGTTAATGAATATGCATATGAGTTTAGGGTAATACTTCTGCTATTAGTTCTAATAACCAGTCTCTAACAACTGGAACTCTGTTTAAGAATTTAAGGATGATCTGGGTGTTGGTGGCTTGGGCTTAGACCTAAGCACATGGTTAAGTGCTAAGTGGTTTCCCCCCTTTTCCATATTAATCCCTCAAGTTGTTAAACAGGACAGGGTGATCCAGAGATCCAATGGAGCTGAGAATTTTTGTGTGAGTTCCTTTTCACAAGCAAACTCTCTGGACCAAACATTAGCACTTTTCATGGAGTGGTTTGCTCAGAATAATTCTCTTAGCAAATAAGAAAAGAAGAATTAATTTTGAGGTAATACCCCTGTTCATGCCCAACTTAGAGAACTACAATTTCAGTTATAGTTCATAGAGTTTGCATGAATTTTCCTAGCATTTTTGGAGCTAAGATTTGCCCAGAACTGAATTTCCAAATTTTGGAAATTCTCTGAAAATGTTTCTGTATTCAAATGAACACAGGACCTTAAAATTTTAATTGCTCTGACCAAATCAACTCCAAATGATCTGAAACTTTTACAAGGGTTCACTTACATCCTAAGGAACATTCTGGCAAAATTTGGGGATTTTTGGATGAACCAAACTCCCTCTAAAATTCTTTGGCTGAAAAGCTTTAAAGAATTTTACAGAATTAATTAATAGGTTTCATACTAATTGGGTTTCATATTTGGATTGTACTCTGTTAGAGGAATCCAACAAAACTTATTTCATAATTTTTTGACTCTCCTACCCCAAGCTGTGGTCCTCCAAAGTTTGAACTACAAACTGGAAATTTCAAATTGTTTAAATGTCTGCCAGTGGGCCCCACCCGGCAGTCTTCTCCTTCCTCGCGCCAAACAGGGGTCCGCGGTGGCGCACTCCGGCGAGCGTCGCCGGAACCACTTTCCCGGCCGTCTGCCGACCCCAAACTCGCCGCCCCGCCCTAAGTCATGACGCTGAACTCATCTCGGGGTTCGCCGGCGGCCGTAGCTCACCGGAACAGGGCTCCCGACGGGGACAGTGGCGGTTAGGGTTCCGGCGTGGTCGGGAATGCGTTACAACGCATCAAAACGATCGGCAAAGGGTCGGAGAGCACCGCGGAAGCTCGAGGGTGATGAAAATGGCCGCCAAACCCCATGAAAAGGTCGGTAACCTAGAGTTCCACGGTGACCCGAGCTATTATTCTATGGCGCCCCGAAAAACAACCAGAACCCGGCCATTTCTGGGTCATATCCCTTGATTCTTGGTCAAGGAGGGCCGCTAGGGAGTGAGTAAGGTGTGTGTAGGCACACCCGAGCTGGGTTGGACGGTGCAGCTAGAATTTCGGGGTAGACCGACCCCTACTCGGGTGCACTAGTTCGTGGGATTCTTAGGAATTCTCCGCGCACAGTCTATCAATGGCTAGGAGTGTTGCAGCTACACGATATGGAGACTAAGGCGCACCTTTTTCGTCTAGAAGTCCGACGGTGAAACTGGCCGTGGTGTGCTGTCCACGGGGAGCAATCCTCAGCTTTCCGCCGGTGCTCTGTTCCTCGGCGCTCGTTGCCGAATTGCATGCACTACAGGCTAGGAGCTTCGGGGTTGTGGGGCTGATGTGGTAGAGCATGCACGGGCACTGCTTTTTGGTGCTGCTGGCATGAGCAACCGAGGCTCGGTTGGTGCCGGCGATCGGGAAAAGAGAGCGCGGCGGTGAGCTCCGGTTCTGTGCGGGTGTGAGGGAAAACAGCGAGCGTGCGATCAATGAAGAAGGCGACGTGCTGCTGTTTGCTCCCGGGGTAAAGATCGGGCCAAGGCGGTGGAGCCGGCAAGCTGGTCGCCAGCGCGCGAGGAGGGGGGGGGCGAGGTGGCCGCTCGGTTGGCTCGGTGTCGAGCGCTGCCGAGGCCCGGTAAACCGAGTTCGCCCGGTGTTGACTTAGGCCCGAAGTCTAGCTGACTGGTGGACCCTATTCTCCCCCCTAATCTTCTCCGTTGTGCAAATATCCCACCTACTCAGACTTGAAAAGGGAACTTAGCCACCAATTCAGAGGAAGAATTTGAATTCATCAACTTCAAACTGGTTTGGCCACATTCCGTTCATATTTGAATTTGGAAATTCAAACTCAGTTTGAATTGTTACAAATTCGGCTCCCGACGAGATGAAGTCCAATGGTACTGAAAATTGGTGGGGTTACTCAGGAAAATATGCTGAGTTTGAATTTGAAGCTCACTTTTGAATTTGAGGGATGAAAGTTGCTGCAATTTGCATTTACATTCAAATTGGCCTCTTTTTCCAATACCTCCAAAAGTGCCTCAAAAATGTTTGGATTTGTATGAAACTTGGACTGAACCTTCCCAAGACATTTAAAGTTCTAGGGGTGAGCTCAACCTCTCATGTTCATGAGTAAAATTTCCACTTTGTGAAAATGTAGGCTTTCCCCTCTAATCACTCTTTTGATGGAGGTTACTTGCTCTTCACACTTTTTCACAATCTATCCACAAGAAAACTGTGGTGTTGTGAGGTGATAAAAAGTTTTTGCAAGTCCCTTTTCTTGGGATTTTACAGTGTGGCCGTGGATCTAACTAAAATTGAGCAAGTCTTGAAGTGGGAGTCTCCAACATCTGTTCATCAAATCTGCAGTTTTCTGGGGCTAGCGGGTTACTATCGGAGATTTATTCCCAGCTTCTCAAAGGTGGCTAAACCAATGACAGAGTTGCTTAAGAAGAGCAGCAAGTATGTGTGGACAGAGGCCTGTGAAGAGGCATTTCAAACTCTAAAGAAACATCTCACAATGGCACCGGTGTTAGCCCAACCGGATACAACAAAACCATTTGATGTTTATTGTGATGCCTCAGGCATTGGACTTGGCTGCGTTTTAATGCAAGATAGGCGTGTGATCGCGTATGGGTCTCGTCAACTCCGCAACCACGAGCAGCACTACCCCACTCATGACCTAGAACTTGCTGCGGTGGTGCTTGCGTTGAGGATGTGGAGGCACTACTTACTTGGAAATTTAGTGCACCTCTACACCGACCATAAGAGCCTCAAATATATTCACTCAGAAGGATATTAACATGAGGCAGCAGAGATTGTTGGAATTAATCAAAGATTATGAGATCGAGATCCATTACCATTCGGGCAAAGCTAACATGGTAGCTGACGCGCTTAGTCGTAAGTCCCACGTGAATAATTTGTCAGTTGTTCCGGAGGAAGATGAAGAACCAAGCTTGCGGGTGATTCCGTATGGGGCGTTGTATAATCTTGCTCTTGTGCCTACCATTAGAGAGGAGATTGTACAAGCCCAGAAGAGAGATAAAGGAATGCAGAAAATCCGGGCAAGAATCAATGAGGATAAAATGAAATGTTTCCGGGAAGATGAACAAGGTGTGTTATGGTTTAACAACCGTATCGTGGTACCCCGAAACCTGAAATTAAGGAAGAAAATCCTCCATGAAGCTCATATGTCCAAGTACTCGATACATCCAGGAAGCAATAAGATGTATCAAGACCTCAAGGCAAAATTTTGGTGGACTCGGATGAAGCGAGAAACTGCCAAGTATGTATCCGAGTGTGATACATGTCGGCAAGTCAAAGCTGATCATATTAAGAAAGCGGGAATGCTCCAACCGTTAATATTTCGTCATGGAAGTGGGAGGACATCAGCATGGACTTTATCGTCGGTCTGCCTCTCACATCTAGAAAGCATGACTCCATTTGGGTGATTATTGACCGCTTAACAAAATCAGCCCACTTCATCCCAGTGAATACGGGATTCCATACTAAACAATATGCAGAGTTGTATCTCTCTAGAATTGTGTGCTTGCATGGAGTCCCCAAGACCATCATATCCGACCGTGGTTCAGTATTTGTTGCTCGTTTCTGGGAGCAACTACATTAATCTCTGGGAACAAAGTTAATCAGAAGCTCAGCATACCATCCTCAGACCGACGGTCAACAGAGAGGGTGAATCAAATTTTAGAAGATATGCTGAGGGCATGTGCCATAGATCATGGAAAGAACTGGGATAACCATTTGCCATTAGCAGAGTTCTCCTACAACAATGCTTACCAATCCAGTATTAAAATGGCACCATACGAAGCGCTATATGGCAGGAAGTGCCGCACACCACTCAATTGGTGTGAATCTGGCGAAAGGGTGATTTTCGACATTGATCTTGTAAAAGATGCCGAAGAGCGAGTCCAGCTGATTCATGAAAACCTCAGAGCCGCTCAATCTCGCCAGAAGAGCTATGCGGACCAGCGATGCCGACCCTTGTGTTTTGAAGTCGGAGATCATGTCTATCTCCGAGTATACCCGATGAAGGGAATTCATCGATTCGGGGTCAAGGGAAAGCTAGCTCCTCGCTTTGTTGGTCCGTTCCGTATTACAGAACGGTGTGGACCAGTGGCCTACCGTTTGGAGCTGCCGCCATCCTTATCAGGCATCCACGACATCTTCCATGTCTCACACTTGAGAAAGTGTTTGAAGAGGCCGACGGAGATCCTTTCGGAAGAAATGGAGATATTGCAACCGGACCTCACCTACGCCGAGCAGCCCATCAAGATTATCAACAAAAAAAGCCAGATCACTCAAAATCGGACTTTCAAATTTTACAAAGTCCTGTGGAGTAGTCACACACCAGAAGAAGTGACTTGGGAGAGTAAAGATTACATCCACAAGAACTATCCGGAACTTTTGTCGTAAATTTTGTAATTACCTTCCGCCTCATCTTTCTTTTGTAATCTCGGGACGAGATTCTTTTATGGGGGGAGGATTGTAAAGGTCCAAAAAATGTGAATACAAAGAAACATGAGTTTGCACAAATGTTGGAGTCATGTGTATGAAAAAGGGGCTTAGTTGAAACTTTTTCCACATATGATAACATAGGTGAGATTCTTCTAAACAAACTTAGGGTTACTGCATGGATGAGCCACATGTGGATTAAAACCACAGAAGTGAAGAACTCAAGTGCAATGGGAGGGTTTAAAAATAAGAGTTTGAACTAAAGGTTAAACTCAAACTTCAAATGAGGGAAGGACAAAATGGTAATTCAAAACTGTTGTGTTCAAACTCTTGTTTGCAGCAGCTAACACAAGAATCAAATTGCATATTTGGATTCCTTAGGTCCAAATTAGTGGGTAGGCAAAGTTTCATTAATTTTTGAAAAAGTCTGCTGCCCATTTTTCCAAATGGAGTCAAATGTGCAAGGGATTCAAATAAAGATTTGAATTTGGATGGAATTTCTCCAAACTATTCAAATGAGCTCAGTTTCCAACTTTCAAACATTTGGGTTGGATAGTTGCCAAACTTTGGAGATCTTTTGAGGAGAAGAGGTACTGACCAGTGGGACCCACATGTCATGGGGATGAATATACTTAACCCTTAAGTTTTTCCCTCTGTTCCTCACTCCACTTAAGTTTAACCCCGGGGCGACACCGAGCGGCTGCTCCACGCCCCAAAGCTCCACCTCCTGCTCCCATTTCACGCCGGCCTGATCCTTAACCCGGGAGCCAACCACAGCACGTTGCTCTCCTCATTTTGATCGCGCGCTGGCTGTTCTTCTCACGCGCGAACAGCAACCGGCGCTCACCGCCGCACCCTCTTCTCCTTAATCGCCAGTCCCAACCAAGCCTCAGTTGTGCGCACCGGCAGTACAGAAAAGCAGCGCCTGCGCCTGCTCTACGACTCCAGCCCCACAACGCCGAAGTTCCTAGCCTGTGGCGCGTGCAATTCAGCAACTAGCGCCAAGAAACAGAGCTCACCGGCGGAAGCCGACTCGGGTCACCGTGGACAGTGAGCTACGGCTCTCCTCACAATCCCTCTTCAACACGAAAAAGGTGCGCTATGATCCCTAGTTCGTGTAGCTGCAAACCATGTAGCGTTTGATCGACCGAGCTCAGAGAATTTCCAAAGTTCCCGAAGAACGGTGCTTGGGGTTAGGGGTCGGTCTAACCCAAAATTCTAGCGGCAAAGTCCACCCAAGTTCGGGCGAGCTTGCACACAGCCTCTATACCTCGTAGCGGTCCTCCTCGAAGAAGAACCGAGCGAAAAGACCTAGGATCGACCGAGTTATAGCTGTTTTTCATGCCGCCCTGAAGAAATCGTCTCGAGTCACCGTGGAGCTCTATGCTGCCACCGTTTTCACGAGGTTTGGTGCCCATTTCCAACACCCTCAAGCTCCCACGGTACTCTCCGAGCCATTCCTGACCGTTTTGGTGCGGTGTAGGTGACATCCGAGCTCACCGGAACCCTAATCTTTGCTGACCCCGGTGCGCCAGGTTTTCCGGCGATCTATGGCCGCAGGCAAACCTCTCAACGTGTTCAGCAGGTCAAGATATGGGGGAGCGGCGAGCAGGGGGCAGGAGATGGCCGGTAAGGCCGTTCCGGCAACGCTCGCCGGAGGGCGCCGCCGCGGCCTCTGTCTGGCCGAAGGTTGAAGATGACCTAGCGGGTCCCGCATGTCAGCGACAGTGATTCAATTTCCTGATCGGCTGTGGCGCTGGGATCTCTTGTGGCTGTGCGGGAAATACCCAGTAGCCCCGTGTGGCTTGCCCCGGCGAGTGACACCTGTCCCCTGGACCCACAGTCAGTATTTGAACATTTTGGGGAATTTCAGCTTTGAGTTCAAACTTTAAATAGCCACAACATGGTGTAGCAGAGTCCAAAAATTGTGAAACAACTTTTGTTGGATTCCTCCGACAGAGCACTATCCAAATATGAAACCCAATTTGTATGAAACCTAATATTTAATTCTGGAAAATTCTTTAAAGCTTTTCAGCAAAAGAATTTTAGAGGGAGTTTGGTTAATCTAAAAATCCTCACATTTTACCAGAGTAGTCTTTAGGGTGTTAGTGAACCCCTGTAAAAGTTTCAGCTCGATTGGAGTTGATTTCTTCAGGGCAATTCAGATTTGGAGATGCTGTGTTCAATTGAATACAGAAACATTTTCAGAGAATTTCCAAAACTTGGAAATTCAGTTCTGGGCAGATCTTAGCTCCAAAAATGCTAGGAAAATTGATGCAAACTCTATGAGCCATAATTGGAATTGTAGTTCACTAAGTTTGGCATGAACATGGGTGTGATCTAATAATTAATTCTTCTTTGCTTAATTGCTTAGAAAATTATTCTGAACAAACCACTCAATGAAAAGTGATAAGTTTTGGTCCAGAGGACTCTCTTGTGGCAAGGAGCTCACATGAAAATTCTCAGCCCCATTGGAGATCTGGATCACCCTTGCTCTGTTTAACCTCTTAAGATGATCAATAGAGAAGAGGGGGAAAACACTTAGTATTTCACCTTGTTGCTTAGACACAAACCCAAACCACTAGCACCCACATCATTTTAAATTCTTAAACAGAGTTCCAGTTTTAAACTTATCTTTAGCACTTGTCAGCAAAACTTTTACAATTAAACATATGTGTATATTCATTACGTGTAGCATCTACGTGAAGAACTTGGAGTCCTCGGAGTAGAGATCAAGGAAGGAGGGAAGCAGTTAATCAAGCACCAAGTGGTCTTCACTAAGTAAACTTTGTATATATATAAGTCCCCTGCAAAACAAAGGCAAGCCCCGGTTTGCATCTAAATTTACAAGCTCTTATTTGTATTCACTTTACTTGGTCTAGTAATTTGTTTATTGCATTAAGTCTGGATGGTATGAAGCCCCAAATGCATGACCCAGAAAACCATGGAGTTTAAATGTAGAATAGGTTATCATTGATTATAACTGCTGATCTCAAATTAACAAAAGTGGATTAAAAGAAGCAAAACTTGAGTGGGCAGATTCCTACTCGTGAACAGGGATTTAGGGGGATCAATCGGAAGAGTTGGGAATTGATCCTCATAGTGGGGAATGGAGACCGGGCAGTGGATGGAAGGTCAAGGACGTGGTCCTGTGAGCCTAGTCTATGTCTGAGTCGATTAAGGCCCGTTCTCGTGTGCGGCCCCGCTGGACAAGTTTGAGATGTGTACCGGATGCATACTGGCTATATGGGACCCAGGAAACCGATGTAACATGTTAACCTGGGTGTCGAGGCATACCTCACCGTCTGGTGCCGATGCTGAAAGGATAGAGAAGTCAGCTCTATGAGGGTTTGCCATAGAGAGACTTAATCCCAGTCAGTGGGACCGGTTCGACATTTGGGTGTCGAGTGAAAGGTTTCCACGTACGGCATTAGTGACGGTTTCTGTGTGCAACGTCGAGTACGGGCGTACGTGTCGTGTCAGCCGGGTGTTTTTGATTGCAATCACCATCGCTCTCGGTAGTGAGCATACTTGTACACTGAGTCGTGACGTAGTAATAAACTGGGAAACGTTTAATATGCTTCGTGAGTAATCCTCATAATGGAGATGAGGAAAGATCAATACTTCACTAAATTTACTTTCCACCTTGTGCTAGTAGCGTCGAGGCAAAGCGTTTCTTGTTTGATTGTGGAGTCTCGACGGTAATGGCGCAAGGTCTGTATGAGTCTAGGGTAGCTCACTAAAGTTACTTTCACCTCGGGCAAGTGACATCGAGATGAAGCGTTTCTTGTTTGATTGTGGAGCCTCGATGTAAATTGCGTGAGGACTATAAAATTTGCTTAAAACTTGAAGTAAGGATTTTCCTTTAGCTCCAGACCATCTTTTATGTAAACTTCTATATTCGACCCTCTATTTTCATCATGTAGAGTTTCATGATTAGGGTGACGGGTCAGTCTTGCTGAGCTTCGTGCTCACAGATACTGCACAAGTTGTTTTGCAGGTAATAACTGTACGCTGAGATGTACGGGTGCCTGATGAGACTCGGAGCTCTCTGAGTGGTGAACTCATGGCAACCCTGCCGCTGCTAGTGTGATAGTGTTGCTAGTGAGGAGGGTCCGCGGGCTGGACACCTTCTCTTTTTCTTAGCATAGGTATGAAACGTAAGTTGTAATATTCTTCCGCTGTAGATTATTTTGAGAAGTATTTGTGAAATCAACACTTTGTAAGCTTCCGTTTGTTTTATGTAATATGATGCTTTATTATGTGTGCTGTTGGGTGCCGCATCGCACGACACCACCCAATGCGATTCCCGGGCGAGGTGCCCCGTTCCCGTGAACCGGGACGGCGGGGTGTCACACCCGGTTTTTCCGAAGAAACAACCAAGTGAATATCACATGTATGCCAGGATCATTTTCTAATACATGTGATGACAAATAGTGAAGCATCATTTATTACAAGCCAGGTGTCGAATATAAATAAGTCTTACATCGCAAATGTCTCAATGAACACTAATGCTTCATCACAAGTAAATAAACTAGCAGCGGAATATTATTCTTTAGGGCTCCATCACAGGCGTTGCCCGGGGGTCTTCATGAACCTAAAATCCTTCCTCGGGTCCAAAATCTTGGTCATTATACACCACCTCATTATCTTTACCTGAGCAGCAATATAAACCAACAAATATGCAAGATTGAGTACCGATGGTACTCAGCAAGTGTGGGAAAATTATATCATGCATGGCTAGAACAAGGAGAGGTTGAACTCATGGTTAAAGCACTACGCAATTAATACCTATCACCTTAGCTTATTAAGCACCTACATTACTGCACAGGTGAAATGGTCCCAATCTCCCATCCCATCATTATAATCCAATAACCATAACATCATTACCAATGTTAAGCTCCCCGCTTAACTTCCAAAACCATCAATCCTCTAATCATGAATAAGTCCAGGCCGCTCTTAACCGTGAGCACGACTGTCAAGACAGTTTTGACTCTGCAGAGTTTGTACCACTGTACCCACAAGTAGTGATTTCATCCCCCGTTGCCGGGTGGACTAAAAGAACCTCCATTATGCCAGTGGCTACGATCCACATTCACACTTCCCAGGTGTGTAGCCAGGAGATCACTACGAAGCCTTTACAAAGGGATTCCCGACGAGCGTGGGCCTACTGAGGTTTCACCCCTAACAGCATACAAGAGGCTCCAACCCCGCTGCAGTGGCCCCCTCTTGAGCCTTGCGGTTCATATGGTAGTCCAGCTGACACCTACTCCCCGCACCATCCAACACACCCATACTACGCCGGGGATACACCTAATTAATTGGCCAAGCTGCCCCATCTCAGCATGTGGTTGGCACTGTAAAGCCGGGTTACATGCTCCATGAACCGGTCCTTAGGATCCAGGCAAGTACTAAACACAAACCCAAGTCTCGTGCACCCAGCACACAACCAAAACATCCAACTTGCCTTGATCCCTACCTCTACATAACTCACAATGTCTCATTCAAGAGTATGGTAATATAAACTGATGATCTCATATCCCAAATATCCCATTCTAAGCATGGCTAAGCATATGCATGTGTATAAATGACATGACAAAATAAATCCCAACCCAAGCTTCAAGGAAACAAGGTAATGCAATTCTAGGGAAACTTCCTAGCATGGGTTTCATATTTAACTTGACAATGCAAATAATTCTATCTACACATCCTAGCATAGGATCAAAGTGGTCAAGGACACTTGCCTCCTTCTTGCTGCTCTTGAAATGGGTAGTCCTGATCTTGGAAAGGAATAACTTGCTCTTGAACAGGTTCTACTTCATACCATCACACATAGCAAAAGAAAAACAACAATCATAAGACATAGTTCACACTTCCACTTCATACAAACCACACATTCATATTTATGAAATTCATTCACCATTATATGTGTTGTGGTTACTTTATGTGTGTTGAGTTGTGGCTTGCATGCACTTTTAACCATGTGTATATGATTCCTACTTTTGTGTCCACCTTTATACTTACATACTATTTATATGGGTTTCCAATAAATTTCTTATATTCAACTACTTCACCTTTTTACTACCAAGTGTGTATGAAAAGTATTATTCTTCCCCATATGTGCCTTCATAATTTCTACCAACCCTAAACTGAATTCTTTGTATTTTAGAAACTCCATTTTTCATTTACTAGTTGCTATATTTTCAGATTTATATTCCTATGCATAATTGTGTATTTTATTATAAAATTAGTAATACACATCATCTAAACAGAATAGGTTCTGGTCCTAAATAATTTAATAACATATTTTGACTTTTGCCTCTGATGTAAACTATTTTATAATTTTTTTACCTATTTTCTATAACTATTCTTTACCTAAAAATGTGTCCCTATACTAATAAATATGAATAATAGATGAAACAGATTTATTTCAGCCCAAAAATATATTTTTATCTCACTCCAAAGTTTTCTAAGTACTGAGAAAGTTTTTAATTAATTTTGACAATTATGTTTGTCCCCCTTTTAATTTTTAAACACTAGTTACATATTCAATTTTCTAAATTAAATACTAAACAAGGCTAAAATAATGAATTCACCCCATTACAGGGTCTATAATATTATTTTCATAATTTCCAGGGGTCTATCTACACTTATGAGAGGTGTTTTTCCTGATTTCTATTAAGTCCAGGGGTTAAAACTGATTTTTAAATGGACTTACATGATTTTCTGGAGTTCCAGGGGCTAGATCTGAAGTTTCCGGGGCTAGCTCTCAATTCCAGAGAACCCCAGGGGGTAGCACGTAAGAATTCCAGACTTTATAATGCGGGGCTGACGTGGTCCGTACGATTTTAAACCGACGGCTGAGATTATAAGATCGAACCGGTACGCGGGGTTTTAAAGTCTACCGTGCGATTTAAAATAAACGGCGCACATGCGGCCACGTCGCTCTGATCGAACGCGGGCGGTGCTGCCGGCGGCGCACGGCGGCGGGAAGCGGCGATCTCGCCGGAAAGTTTTGGATCCTCGAGAATTCTGCCTAGAACTGTGATCTTATGGCCTAGATCGGTAGAGGGGAGGTCAGGGATCTCACCTCGGGGGTTTTCTCGAGCTCGGGGGTCCTGGAAAGTGATCGGCGGCGAGGTCCGAGGCAAAACCACGGCGAAGCTCGTCGGCGCTGCGTTTACACCGTAACTCTCCGAGTTTTCTGCACCTGCAAAGTTCCCCGGAGGCGGTGGATCAAGACCAGCGAGTTAGATCAGAGTTTCCGAGCATAGATCGGCCAGAATTCACCGGCGAAGTCTCGGTGCTCACCGGAGTGAAAATCGGCGATCGCGTGGGAAAAACTGATCGGATCGGGGGTTTTTATAGCCGGGGGAGGGCGGTGGGTCTGTTGTGATCGAGTTGGAGTCCTCTGGGACCAGAATTCGGGCGACGGGACGCGGTTTCCGGTCAGTTTCGATTTCGCGCGCTCGGGGAAAAGTCCGGGGTCGCGGGGGCTCGGGGATTAGGGATGACAGGTGGGTCCCACCCGTCGGTGAGAGGCAGCGCGGTGTGCGCGGGGGCGGGCTGGCGCGGGAGTAGCTGGGCCGGCTGGCGGGTTTCGGCCCACTGGCCGGTTTTTTTCCCGTTTTCCTTTTTCTTTTTCCATTTCTTTTCTGTTTTGAGTATAATTTGAATTCCAGTTTGAATTTGAATTTTTGCAAAACATGCAACATGTCCAAAAATTTTTAAATTCCCCTCTAAACATGGTTAAGAGTTTTGAATCAAAATTTGGGGTGTTACACGGGGTCCTCACATGGAGGCCGACGACTGGTTGAAGTCCCTGGAGAAGAAGCTTGCCATAGTACAGTGCAATGACCGGGTGAAAGTCCTCTTTGCATCGCACCAACTTATGGGAGCTGCCGCTGACTGGTGGGATGCCCTATGTAACGCTCATGTCGACCCAGAGACGATCACTTGGACTGAGTTCAAGGAAAGTTTCCGCTCTCATTACATCCATGCTGGTGTAATGATGCTCAAGAGACAGGAGTTTGAAGGTCTCCGCCAAGAACAGAGAAGTGTGAATGAGTATCTCAACAAGTTCACATGACTGTCCCGGTATGCCCCCGAAGATGTCAACTCGGACCAGAGGAAGCAATACCTGTTCATGAGAGGGTTGAACAATGAGATACAGGTTCAGCTCCTCAACAATGACTACGCAAGCTTTCAGAAGCTGGTTGATAAGGCTATAGTGGTTGAAAGCAAGATCCGAGAGATCGAGCGAGAGTGCAAGAGGAAGATGCCATACCAGCCTCAAGGGAGCAATGTACGACCTCGGTACATGCCCCCAGCTGCACCGCCATATGGATCGACCACTCCTGCATACTGCCCTAGTCAGCCACCACATCAACGACCCGTTGTACCAGCACCTCGTGTGCCCATGCCTCCTGTGCCCCGACCTAACAAGGGCACTCCTGTTCAAAACTCCCGCCCCAACGTACCTGCTGCCATAGGCAACAGGGCATGCTTTGCATGCGGGGAAATAGGACACTTCACGAACCAGTGCCCGAGGAGAGGCCCTGGACAGCAAGGCAACGTGCCCAAGCAGAACCCGTGACCGAACGGAGGGGACAATATAGGAAACCGTGGACAGCAGAACTATGCTCGCGGCAACGTAAACCATGTCTCTGCTGAGGAAGCACAACAGGCTTAGGACGTCATAATTGGTATGTTCCTTGCCAACTCCAACCCAGCCACCATCTTATTTGATTCTGGAGCATCACATTCCTTCATATCATCCAAGTATGTTGCCAAACATCATCTACCCATATCCCACTTAGAATGTGCTATGTTAGTTAATTCTCCCGGAGGAGAAATGAGGACTAATATAGTATGTCCGAAAGTAAGCCTTAAAATAAGGGGGGTAGACTTCCTTGCCAATCTTATTGTCTTGGATTCCCAAGGGCTTGACATAATACTCGGAATGGATTGGTTAAGCAAGCACAACGGGGTAATCCAATGTGCTGAAAGGAGCGTGCAGTTGACAAACGAGCACGGTATTCGTGTCGAGTTTGAGTCAGCCCAACAAACAACCGAAAAGGCAATCTTGAACCACGTTGAAGGAGCAACATTGGACAGCATTCCAGTGGTTCAAGAATTCTCGGGCGTGTTTCTAGAGGAGCTTCCAGGTATGCCCCCTGATCGGGACATTGAGTATGCCATTGATTTGGTACCTGGAACTGCACCGATAGCCAAGAGACCCTATAGGATGCCCTTCAATGAACTAGTAGAACTCAAGAAGCAAATCCAAGAGCAGTTGGAGAATGGTTTTATACGTCCAACCTCATCACCATGGGGAGCTCCTGTGCTCTTCGTAGACAAGAAGGATGGAACCCAAAGGTTGTGCGTGGACTATAGGTCTCTCAACGAGGTGACAATCAAGAACAAATACCCTCTGCCCCGTATAGAGGACCTATTCGACCAAATGAAAGGAGCCCGAGTGTTCTCAAAGATTGATCTTCGGTCGGGATATTTCCAGCTGAAGATTAAGCCCTCCGATATACCCAAGACTGCCTTCCGAAAATGGAATGGTTCGTATGAATATACCGTCATGTCTTTTGTGTTAACAAATGCACACGCATACTTCATGTACCTCATGAACAAGGTTTTTATGGAGTACTTGGATAAGTTCGTCGTGGTTTTCATCGACGACATTATGGTGTATTCAAAAAGTGAGGAGGAGCATGAAGAACATTTGAAATTGACCTTGCAGAAAATGCGTGAGCATCGATTGTATGCGAAGCTTAACAAGTGTCAATTTTGGCTAAAGGAAATATCGTTCCTAGGCCACACATTATCTCCGAAGAAGGGGTATCGGTTGATACCGGAAAAGTGAGAGATGTTCTGAAGTGGGACCAGCCGCAAAACGTGAGGGATATTTGGAGTTTTCTTGGGATGGCGGGATACTATCGAAGATTCATCAAAGACTCCTCTAAGATAGCAAAGCCTATGACGGAGTTGCTAACGAAGGGAAAAGCCTTTCGATGGACACCAGCATGCCAAGAAAGTTTTGAGGAGCTCAAGAAAAGGCTAACCACAGCACCGGTTTTGGTATTGTTCGATGTAAGCAAGATCTTTGACATATATTGCGACGCATCCAGGCAAGGGCTCGCATGTGTGCTCATGCAAGAAGGACAAGTGGTACCCTATGCCTCACGACAACTAAAGAAGCACGAGCTTAATTACCCCACACATGACTTGGAGCTAGCAGCAGTAGTGCATGCATTGAAGATTTGGAGACATTATATCCTTGGTCATCGATGTGAGATCTATAAGGATCATAAAAGCCTCAAGTACATATTTACCCAAACGGACTTGAATTTGAGGCAACGTCGATGGTTGGAACTCATCAAGGATTACGATGTTGGAATCAACTACCACCCCGGGAAGGCCAATGTAGTAGCTGATGCATTGAGCCAGAAGGGAGCATGTCACCAACTCACAGTTCGGGAGCTACCACCCGAACTACGTAAGGAGTTCGAACGGTTGAACCTCGGATTCTTGAACAACATGGAAATGATGGAGATCCACTCTTCATTGGAGCAAGAGATAGCCAAGCAACGGATGAGGAGATCAAGGAAAGGATCCGACAAGGAATAGAGAAGGATTTCAAAGAAGATGAGAAGGGTACGCTTTGGCTAGGAAGAAGAGTTTGTGTGCCTAACGTGAAGCGCATCCGCGACATGATATTGAAGGAGGAACATCAGTCACCCTATTCCATACATCCCTGAAGTACCAAAATGTACAAGGACTTGAAGACTTGTTATTGGTGGGATGGTATGAAAAGGGATATAGCCGAATAAGTTGCCCTATGCGACACATGCCAACGGGTGAAGGCTGAACATCAAAGACCCGCTGGATTGTTGCAACCTTTGAAGGTACCCGAGTGGAAGTGGGAAGACATCAGCATGGATTTCACCGTCAGATTGCCACGTACTCAGTCGGGTTATGACTCCATCTGGGTAATCATGGACCGATTCACAAAAACAGCCCATTTTCTCCCTATAAGGGCCAATTACAACATTGCACAATTAGCCGAGTTGTACATGGAGCAGATCGTGTGCCGTCATGGAGTCCCGAGGAGGATAGTCTCAGATCGAGGTTCTCAGTTTACCTCTAGGTTCTGGAGGAAGCTGCAGAAAGCTATGGGTACACGACTGGATTTTAGCTCCGCCTATCACCCACAGACCGATGGGCAAACCGAAAGGACAAACCAAATTTTGGAAGACATGTTGAGAGCTTGCGCCTTGAAACGTGGGCGTAGTTGGGATAGGAGTTTACCGTACGCCGAATTCTCCTATAACAACAGCTATCAAGCTAGCTTGAAGATGTCGCCTTTCGAAGCACTGTATGATAGACGGTGTAGAACACCACTGTTTTGGAGCGAGACCAGAGAAAACCAGGTGTTTGGACCCGAAGTACTACAAGAAGCTGAAAAGCAAGTCCAAACGATTCGGGAGAACATAAGGCTGCTCAAACACGACAGAAAGGCTATGCGTACAATAGGCGAAGGAAGTTAACTTTCGAAGTAGGAGACTTCGTATACCTTAAGGTATCACCTATCTGAGGCCAAAGACATTTCAACGTCAAAGGCAAGCTAGCACCTCGCTACATGGGACCATTTAACATTTTGGATAAGCGAGAAGAAGTAGCCTATCAACTAGAGCTCCCAACATATCTCTCCGACGTACATGACGTGTTTCATGTATCCCAGCTCAAGAAGTGCTTGAGAGTACCAGAGGAACAAATACCAATGGAAGAGTTTGAAATTCAAGAAGACCTGACCTATACGGAGCACCCTATCCGAATTTTGGACTTAAAGGAAAGGGTCACCAGGAACAAAGTGATCCAATGGTGCAAGGTACAATGGAACCTTCACACCGAAGCAGAAGCCACATGGGAGCGTGAAGAAGACATCAAGGCTGAATTTCCTCATCTCTTCCCTACTAACAAATCTCAAGGGCGAGGTTCAATTTAAGGGGGGTAGATGTAACACCCTCATTTTCGGTTTCTGCATATACTCACGTTCCATGAAGAGAAAACATTTTAAAGGAAGTAGGAATAGAGAAAAATATCAAAAAGGTAGCCAATAAGAGCTGAATCCAGTTCACCGAGAGAGCCGAAGACAACTCACCGTGGGCCGCTGGCCACGTGGCGTGTTCAGAGCTCATCCCTGTAAAGTGGGGAGAGTTCCGCCGCTAAAATGGCTACGTGGCAGGCTCGGGGCTCATCTCCGCAAAGGGGGAGAGGTCCGACCCTGTGGGACACGTGTTTCCACAGAGCTAGCCTCTGCGGAAGAAGCAAAGGCATTTCCGTAGGACACATGTCACCTTCGGAGGTAGTCACCGCGGGAATCAGAGGACCAGTCGCGCGGGATACGTGTCGATCTCGGAGTTCACCTTCGAGAGGTCCGGTTCTTTCAGACACGTGTCGCCACCGGAGCTTATCTCCGGGAGGTCCGTCACTGTTGGACACATGTTAACCTCGGAGCTCGTCTCTGAGAAGAAAGGAAGTCTGGCGCTGGAGCTAGCTCCGGGGAGAGGAAAGGTCCGGCACTGACATGTGGCATGCACGGAGCCACCTTCGAATAAAGGAGGAGGTCTCGACCGCCAGGATACGTGGCGCACCCGGAGCTCACCTCCAAAGAAGAAGGGAGGTCTCAATCGCTTGACACACGGCACCACCGGAGCTCGTCTCTGCGGAAAAGAATGTAAAGGTCCCAAAATATGCATACAAAGAAAACTCTTGTTTGCACAAAGTTGGTTTCATATGTATGAAAAATGGGACTTGTTAAAACTTTTTCCACATGTGATAATACACATGAGAGCCTTCTTCACACAAGTTCAAATATTTATTTGAAGACTTGGAACCCAAGAGAAATCTAAAACTAAGGTGGGAAGTTCCCATATGTGTGAGGAAACTAAAGTTAAATTTTGAGAACAAATTGTTCCACTCAAAAATTCAAATGAGAGTAACCCAATGGTTTTCAATCTGTTGTATTAAAAATCTCATTTGCAGCAGCCAAATCAAATATCAGCAACATACAAAGGAGATGCTGGCAAATTTTATCCAGAAATTCTGTCAACTTTGAGCAATCATAACTTTTGATTCAGAAGCGATATGGAGGCATTTGAATACTCGTTGGAAATATATTGAAGTTAACTTTAAGTTTGGTATTCAACCTGAGTTATGAAAATGCTTCTAAATGAATCAAAATTTGTGTTAGGACAGAAGAGTCTGTTCTTCACAGCAAAGAGAACGGTTGAAGGAGCAACTAAGTGAACTCATGAGTAAATGAATTATACGACCAAGCTCATGATCTTGGGGTTGCTCTGCGCTGTGTAGTAGGAATAAGGACGAAACACTACGGCTTAGTGTTAAAATTTCGTCCGCTTAACATTGTGTCAATCAAGAATAAGTACCCATTACCACAGATCGACTTATTGTTTGATCAGTTGGTCAAAGCAAAGATCTTTTTCAGGATGGAATTAGGATCAGGGTACCATCAGATTGAGATAAGGGCCGAGGCTATTCTGAAGACAGTTTTTCGGCGAGGTAAGGAGTTTATGAGTACCTGTCATATTCCTTGGCCTTACCAACACTCCAGCTCAGTTCATGTACGTAAAGAACTCGGTATTCATGCCGGAGCTGGACATGTTTGTCGTGATCTTCATCGACGACCTACTGGTTTATTCCAAGTTGGAGGAAGAACATGAGAAGCACCTGCGTGTAGTATTGCAACGGCTGCGGGATCACAAGCTATACGTGAAATTCAGCAAGTGTGAAATTCTAGATAAAACGAGTACTTTATCTCGGGCATATCATCTCAGCGAAGGGCATCGCTGTAGACCCGAGTAATATCGCACCAGTGCTGCATTGGAAGCCCCCGCGGTCTATTAATGAGGTACGGAAAAAAATTCCTCGGACTCGCGGGATATTATCGGAGGTTCATTTCGAACTTATAGAAGATTGCCAAGCATAGGACAGAGCTGCTGAAGAAGACTACCAAAGATGTTTGGGGTCCAGCAAGTAAAGCAGCGTTCAAGTCATTAATAAAACACTTAACATCAGCACCGGTTTTGGCGTAGCCAAACCCAACAAAACCATTCGTTGTGTACTGCGATGCATCCGGCTTTGGGCTAGGATGTGTGCTGATGCAAGACCAAAGGGTGGTCGTATATGGATCACGGCAACTCAGAAATCATGAGCAACACTATCCGACTCATGATTTAGGACTCACTACCGTGGTACTCGCACTCAAATGTGGAGGCACTACCTACTCGGTAACCTCGTGCATTTATATATCGACCAAAAGAGCCTAAAATACATATTCACTCAGAAGGGGTGGAACATGAGGCAGCAAAGATGGTTGGAGTTGATAAAGGATTATGAAATAGAGATCCATTATCACCCCGGCAAGGTTAACGTGGGCGAATGCGGGAGTCACCAGTCACACGTTCATAATCCAACTATCACCCCGTTGGAAGAGAGCGAGCCACCAATACGTATGGTTCACCTTAGAGCTCTCTACAATTTAGCTTTTATCCCCACCATCTGTGAAAAAAGGGTGGCACATAAGGGCATGTCACCTTTGCGGAGAGGTATAGACAGTGGGGAACTGAATTATTTCCGGAAAGACGGAGACGGCGTCCTGTGATTTAAGGACAGAATCGTCGTACCCCGTAACCCGGAGTTGAGGAAGTGCAATTTTTGGACAAGGCTCACTTATCAAAGTTCCTATTCGTGTCGATTCATCGGTCCATTCCAGGTTTTCGGAGAGATGTGAATCAGTTTCATACCGACGGGAATTTCTAGCGACATTCACCGGTGTGTACGACATCTTCTACATTTCTCGGCTGAGGAAGTGACTCCAGTGTTCTACCACCATTCAGCTGGGAAATATCGGGGGACTGAAACCAGGTCTCGCACCTCAGGAGGGACTGGTTCAGATCTTCGACATAACGGACCGAACAACACGCGACCACACTTTGTGGTTCTATAAAGTTTTAGGGAGTGATTACTCCAAGATTGAAGCGACATGGGAGAGCGAAGGATTTCTTCGCACCAATTATCCTAAATCTTGACGTCGCACATCCTATAAACTTCCACCGCCCTTCCTCTCATTTTTACCTTGTAATCTCGGGACGAGATTCTTTTAAGGGGGGAGGATTGTAAAGGTCCCAAAATATGCATACAAAGAAAACTCTTGTTTGCACAAAGTTGGTTTCATATGTATGAAAAATGGGACTTGTTAAAACTTTTTCCACATGTGATAATACACATGAGAGCCTTCTTCACACAAGTTCAAATATTTATTTGAAGACTTGGAACCCAAGAGAAATCTAAAACTAAGGTGGGAAGTTCCCATATGTGTGAGGAAGCTAAAGTTAGATTTTGAGAACAAATTGTTCCACTCAAAAATTCAAATGAGAGTAACCCAATGGTTTTCAAACTGTTGTACTAAATATCTCATTTGCAGCAGCCAAATCAAAGATCAGAGGGCATATTTAAATTCTTCAGGTCCAAAATTTGAGGAAGGCAAATTTTGAGCAAATTTGGAGGTGCTTTGATATGTATATCAAAGAGACTTGTAAATTTCCATGAAATTTTAATTCAAATTTAAAACTGAAGTAAAACTTGACCAATTTCCAATTGGCCTTTGAATTTGACCTCTTCATAGCTGAATTTGCAATGTGCCAAAATTTGGAGATATCTGTGAGAGTTTTGGGGGATAAGAAGAGGGGTGGACCCCACATGTCATTGGGAGGAGACTTACACCCAAAGGAAGCCTGTTCCTCTGTTCAGACCCGAGCCCGAAGCAAACCATCGCGAGGCGCCACTTGCAATTTAATCGTGCTGGAGACCGGCTAGCGTCCTTATCAGCGGGCGAGTCGATCCCTTCGTTTACAAAACATACCGAGGCTCTGCCCCTTCCTCGCACACGAGCAGAACAGAGCCGCTTGCGGCCGCTCCAGTTGATCGATCGATCGGGAGCCAGAGAACTTGGGTGTGCAGAGGCCGGCTGAGCTGCAAAACCACACCAGGAACTTCTCCTTCACCTCCTCAGCACGACAAACAGCAGTTTCCGGCGTCCTAGGGTTGGCGCACGAAGGTTTTTCCTTCTCCTCAGTCCATACAACGTTGCCTCGCTGTTCTTCGTCTTCTGGTCACTCCAGTGCTTCTCTGGTACAGAAAACTTCGCCCTAAGGTGCGCCATGACATGTAGCTACTCCTCCCGAACCCTCTGTGCTCTTCCCTGCCGCCGGCTAGCCGGATTTCGCATTTTACCGCCAGAGCACGTGAAGAACCGGCGCTGTCCAATTCTCCAAATTAGCTCGAACCGCTTGATCATCCCTCCTACAATTCAAACCACAGCAACTAGATGCCCTAGCGCCATCCAACACCGAGAACCAAAGAAAACCGATCATCACACGCCCCGGGCGATGAGAATTCGCCGCTGGCGGCAAAAACGGGTCGGGTCTCTGGTGACCGCCCTATTCCCGCCAATCGCTGCACGAACTGAGGTGCGTTCCATGCTCCACGAGCTCTGGTGATGCTTTAGGGCAAGGTAGCTCTCCGGGAGAAGCTTCGGACGCGCCATAACGCGTTGATGCCGAGCTCCCGAGCCGCCCCACCGGTGCCGACCTGTTTTCGGCCGTTTTCATGCGCGGAAACCTTGCCTGGCAGCTGCGCCATGTTCCTAGGAGTATGTAGGGCGAAACCGGAGCTCATTTGGTGGAGAAATGAGAGAGAACGAGCCGCACCATGCTTTCTGCCGGTGTGCACCCGCGGGCTCTGGCGTGAGGTTGAAGAAGTACCTGACCATAGCCCCCCGTTAGACTGTTCTGTTTAAAAATCAAACAGAGAGTTGTTCAAGCTTGGAAAATGCATAACTCTGTGTAGAAAGCTCCAAAAATAGTGATATAAATTTTGTTGCATTCCTCTAAGAGAGTACTATCCAGGGGTACAGCCCAATATTTATGAAAATCCATGGTTTTGGCTCATTAATTCATATAAGAAAATCTTGTAGGGATTTTTCCAGGAGTTCTGTGTATTGAAAAATTGCCAAATTTGGGCAGGAGATCCCTCAAAAAATACTTGAACTCCAGTAAAATTTTCATAAGCATTGGACCTCATTTGCTTGGCCAAATGTGGTGTTAATTCCTTATGTCTCTGAAAATTGGAAAATAGAACAGAGTTCGATTTCAGAATTTTTCTCCAAACTTTAGAACCTCATAACTCTTGCTAGGAAGCCCCAAATTTAGTGATTCAAATTGGGTTGGATTCATATTGAGTAGCTCTGTCCAAATCTACAACCCAATTTGTATGAAACTCATTATTTAATTCTGGAAAATTCTTTAAACCTTTTCAGCCAAAAAATTCTTGAGGGAGTTTGGTTAATCCAAAAACCCTCAAATATTTCCAGAATATTATCTAGGATGTTAGTGAACACCTGTAAAATTTTTAGATCTTTGGAGTTGATTTGCTCAGGGCAATTCAGATTTAAAGTTGCTGTATTCAATTGAATACATAAAGATTTTCAGAGAAGTTCCTGAACTTGGAAATTCAGTTCTGGGTAAATCTTAGCTCCAAAAATGCTATGAAACTTCATGCAAGCTATATAAACTATAGTGGAAATTGTAGTTCACTAAGTTTGGCATGAACCTGAGTGTTATCTCAGAATTAATTCTTCCTTGCTTAATTGCTTAGAAAATTGTTCTGAACAAACCACTCAATGAAAAGTGCTAAATTTTGGTCCAGAGGACTTTCTTGTGACAAGGAACTCACATGAAAATTCTCAGCTCCATTGGAGCTCTGGATCACCCCTGTTCTATTTAACCTCTTTAGGGATCAATATAGAAGAGGGGAAAAACCACTTAGCACTTAATCATGTTACTTAGATCCGAAACCCAAACCACTAGCACCAGTGTCATTTTAAATCCTTAAACAGGGTTCCAGTTTTTGAAAACTTGTTATTAGAACTTGTAGCAAAGTCTTTACAATTAAATCCATATGCATATTCATTACGTGTAGTATCTACGTGGAGGAGTTGAAGTCATCGGAGTAGAGATCAAGGAAGGAGGAAAGCAGTTGATCAAGCACCAAGTGGTCGTCACTAACTGAACTTCATATATATATATATATATATATATATATATATATATATATATATATATATATATATATATATATATATATATATATATATATATATATATATATATATATATAAGTCACCTGCAAAACAAAGGCAAGCCTCGGTTTGCATCAAAACTTACAAGTTTTTATTTGTATTCACTTTATACGTCTAGCATTTTATTTATTGCATTAAGTCTAGGTGGTATGATACTCCAAATGCATGACCCAGAAAACACTGGAGTTTAATGTATGATATGTTATAAATTGATTATAACTGCTGATCTCAACAAAAGTGGATTAAAATATGCATAACTCGAGTGGGCAGATTCCTACTCGTGAACCTGGATTTAGGGGGATCAATCGGAAGAGTTGGGAATTGATCCTCATAGTGGGGAATGGAGACCGGGCAGTGGATGGAAGGATCAAGGACGTGGTCCTGTGAAACCAGTCTATGTCTGAGTCGATTAAGGCCCGTTCTCGTGTGCGGCCCGTTGGACAAGTTTGAGTTGTGCACCGGATGCATACTGGCTATATGGGACCTAGGAAACTGATGTAACATGTTAACTTTGGTGTCGAGGCATACCTCACCGTCTGATGCTGATGCTGAAAGGATAGAGAAGTTGGCTCTATGAGGGTTTGCCGTAGAGGGACTTAATCCCAGTCGGTGGGACCGGTTCGACATTTCGGTGTCGTGTGAAAGGTTGCCACGTACGACGTCAGTGACGGTTGCTGTGTGCAACGTTGAGTACGGGCGTACGTGTCGTGTCAGCTGGGTGTTTTTGATTGCAATCACCGTCGCTCACGGAATGGACCGAGCATACTTGTTCTCTGCGTCGTGACGTATTAATAAACTGGGAAATCATCTAATTTGCTTTGTGAGTAATCCTCATAATGGAGATGAGGAAGGATCAACACATTCTCTAAATTTAATTTCCACCTTGGGCTAGTAGCGTCGAGGCAAAGCGTTTCTTGTATGATTGTGGAGTCTCGACGTTGATGGCGCAAGGTCCGTATGAGTCTAGGATAGCTCACTAAAGTTACTTTCACCGCGGGAGGTGACATCGAGATGATGCGTTTATTGTTTGATTGTGGAGTCTCAATGTAAGTTGCGCGAGGGCTATAAAAGTTGCTTAAAACTTGATGTAAGGACTCTCCTTTAGCTGAAGTTCATCGTTTGTGCAAACTGCCATAATCGGCCCTCTATTTTCATCAAGTAGAGTTTCATGACTAGGGTGACGGTTCAGTCTTGCTGAGCTTCGAGCTCACAGATACTGCATAAGTTGTTTTGCAGGTAATAACAGTACGCTGATATGTACGGGTGTCCGATGAGACTCGGAGCTCTCCGAGTGGCGAACTCATTGCAACCCCTGCCGCTGCTATTGTGATAGTGTTGCTAGCGAGAAGGGTCCGCGGGCTGGACACCTTCTCTGTTGCTTAGCATAGGTATGAGACGTGAGTTGTAATAGTCTTCCGCTGTAGAATATTTTGAGAAATATTTGTAAAATTTACACTTTGTATGCTTCCGCTGGATTTATGTAATATGATGCTTTATTATGTGTGTTGTTGGGTGCCGCATCGCACGGCACCACCCAATGCGATTCCCAGACGAGGTGTCCCGTCCCCGTGAACCGGGACGGCAGGCCCTCACAAAGAAGAGACCAGACCGATGGACATGTGGAGCTTCCGGAGCTCATCACCACGGAGGTAACGAGTCTGGAGCGGTTTTTGGATTCTGTACGCGTAGAAATACCGGTACGGAGAAGAAACCGACCTATATTCCACAATGTTACCGCACCAAATCAACTAAAGATAAGATGTTAGTATTCAACGATGATCTAAATAGGACTCTTATTCGGAACCCAATCAGAATGGGACTCTTCTTCTCCCAATTATAAATAGAACCCAGAACCCTTGGCCGAAACCACGAATTTCTTTTCCAACTCCTAAGCCGACGACTTAGAACCCTAGCCTCAACTCGCCGAGTAAGCCATCGCCGGAGATCAGCGAGGAAGATCGCCGGAATAGAGCCCCAATGGTCTGTCTGATCAGAGAAGGACCCCGAGACCGAGAAGAACGTAAGGTAGGTCTCCAATACCACCTTACGATATCGTTGTGTTTTCTTTGCATCTGTTCTTCGATTCCTTTCGAACAGAAGCTTTCTCGTAGACAGATCACTAGTTGATCGGGTTGATCTAAAGACAAGGTCATCGCCACATCCACATTTGATCCGAACACCTCTGTTCATCACAAAGCCACGCAAGAACCCGTACAAACCGACCTAATAAAACTAAACTGCATTATAGGATAACATGCATATGCATCATCGCATCTAGTTTAAAGTTTGTGCATGGTATTGATTGTTATGAATCTTGTATGTGCGTGATCCTGTATAGAAGGACAAGCTCAGGGAGCTGTCTACGACGAGCTGCAACAACAAGGTTTCGAGATCCAAGAGCCATCAGAACCGCAAGAACAAGGCAAGTGCTCCTTGACCATATTGATCCTATGTTTTGAATAAAACTGTTTTGATTTGCGAAAAGGTGTGTGTGCTGAGTCAAACATGATGTGAAACCCTTTTATAGGAGTTTACTAGCTTTGGTTAAACCACCCTTGTCACCAGGGATGTTTACGAGTCGGGTATGGTTTTTACTTTTATGCTTCGCTGAGTCCATGGGATTGGGAAGTGAGATAGATGTGTCTAGCTAACTGCACTCGTAATGACAATAAGAAACTTATGTTGTTAATGGACATGGATCGGAGGGAGATCTAGGCAAGACTGGGTTTGTGAATGAGGTAGCATGAGATGGTGGTTTACTTGCCGTAGATCTAAGGACCGGTCCATGCATGCACATGCCAGGATAACAGTGCCACCACAAGGCCAAGTATGGGTGCGGCTTAGCTTAGTAATTAGGTAAGTTGCTAGATTGTTATGGACCGTGGAAGCCGCAGGGAATGGGAGTCGAGTGAGGACTGCACTGGGAACTGCATGGCACAAGAGGGGGCCCGTGGGTGGGAGAATTGGAGATTCTAACCTGCCGGTGAAACCTTAGTGAGTCCATACATCTAGTAGCCCCTTTGTAAAGGCTATTTTGTGATCTCTTGGCCATACACCGACGGTTGTGTACTGGTATAATGGAGGTTCTGCAGTCGCCGATGGGTGACGAAATCACAAACTTGTGGGTAAAGAGGTGCAAACTCTGCAGAGTTCTTAAAACTATCATGATAGCCGAGCTTACGGTCATGAGCGCCTGGCCAACTGCCATGATTAGTTGGGATGGTTATTGGTTATGGTTTTGGATGGTTTGGTTATGATCTGGTTTTGGGACTGTTGAGTCCGGGTGATAAGGTGGTTGCATGACTGTTGAGTCATGGCAACAAGGTTGGTCTCGGTGGGAGACGAAGTTGTTTTATGAGATGAAATGGTAGCGAATACAGGATGGTATTCGTGAGATGGTAGCAAATACGAGGAGGTATTCGTGAGTGAGAATGAGGTTGATTGATGACTGGTTATGAACATAATGGAGGTATGATTGGTTTTTTAATACATGTTGGGATTACATTCACTTAAATATGAGTCGCTGTTTTACCATGGTTTGATAAATAACTTTGCTTTCTGCAACAAGCCTTCTTATACCTACCTTGTTATGAGCTACATATCATATTTTCCCGCACTTGCTGAGTACATCATTGTACTCAAACTTGTATTACTATTTCATCATCAGCAGCAGGAGAGGATTTCTATGAAGACCAAGTGGAGCATTAGGCGTATGATCATTTCTCAACCCTTCCTGTGGGGATGGAATAGAGATGGAGCCATTGCTGCTTAGATTTGCTTCCGCATTAGTTAAATTGCTTCCGCATTAGAATAAAGACTTCCGCTGCATAGAAATAAGGACTGCCGCTGTGAGCATGAGTTCAAGACTCATGAGATATTGTAATAAACTCTGTTATTCGTGGTAATATATAATCTGAATTCAGTTTGTGGAACATATGTGTATGTGTGATGAACATCCTGGGCACACATATGCATTAGTTCTCGGTTCCGTGGTTTTCAACAGAATTGAGGGCGTCACAGATTGGTACTAGAGCCACTGGTTGACAGTAGGTTACACGCCTAGATAGAAATCATAGATTGATATTAGAGCCATGGCTGACAGTGGGTTACACACCTAAATAGGAAACAGAGTGGTATCAAAAACCACAGATAGGGGTAGATTACACACCTAGATACAATCACAGATTGGTATTGGACACAGATTGGTAGCTAAGCCACGCTGACCCAAGGAAGCATCCTAGGACGCTTATATTGGACTTAAAACTACCTTGACATAGGAAACCATCCTTGAATAGGAGTTGTGTGAGCCCTTGTAATGATTGTTTGTGATTGTATGCTTAGTGTGAGTTGTGGGACGTCTCAAAATGTTGTCCATATCCACACATAAGTAGAAAGAGGTATGAGATGATTCGGCACTTGTTCACATCCTCATACGGGCTAATATATCTAGTCCAACTCACCTTGATGCACATAGTTGAGGGAATCTACCTAAACTTCTAACATTCTATTCTATTTCGATCTCTCTCACGGATGGTGAGAGGAAACGCCGGCCGAAGGAACGTCCGTGACAACCAAGAGGATGGTCACGAAGAAGTTCCTGTTAACCCCGGAGCTGGTGAGAACCACCTGGAACAGTTGATGGCCATGCAGAATAAACTTATGCAAACCATGATCCAAACTCTGGGTCAGTTGCAGGCCAACAACAACAACAACCCCGTTCCGGCATCACCGCCACCACCACCACCGGCTCATAACAGGTTCGGAGAGTTCATGAGGACTTGACCGCCCACCTTTTCTCAAGCTAACGACCCCATGGAGGCCGATGACTGGTTGAAATCCATGGAGAAGAAGCTTGCAATAGTACAGTGCAATGACCAAGAGAAAGTCCTCTTTGCATCGCACCAACTTATGGGAGCTGCCGCTGACTGGTGGGATGCCCTATGTAACGCTCATGTCGACCCGGAGACGATCACTTGGACTGAGTTCAAGGAACGTTTCCGCTCTCATTACATCCCTGCTGGTGTAATGATGCTCAAGGGACAGGAGTTCGAAGGTCTCCGCCAAGGACAGAGAAGTGTGAATGAGTATCTCAACAAGTTCACACAACTGTCCCGGTATGCCCCCGAAGATGTGAACTCAGACCAGAGGAAGCAATACCTATTCATGAGAGGGTTGAACAATGAGATCCAGGTTCAGCTCCTCAACAATGACTACGCAAGCTTTCAGAAGCTGGTTGACAAGGCTATAGTGGATGAAAGCAAGATCCGAGAGATCGAGCGAGAGTGCAAGAGGAAGATGCCATACCAGCCTCAAGGGAGCAACGTACGACCTCGGTACATGCCCCCAGCTGCACTGCCGTATGGATCGACCACTCCTGCATACCGCCCTAGTCAGCCACCACAGCAACGACCCGTTGCACCAGCACCTTGTGTGCCCATGCCTCCTATGCCCCGACCTAAGATGGGCACTCCTGTTCAAAACTCCCGCCCCAACGTACCTGCTGCCATAGGCAACAGGGCATGCTTTGCATGCGGGGAAATAGGACACTTCGCGAACCAGTGCCAGAGGAGAGGCCCTGGACAGCAAGGCAACGTGCCCAAGAAGAATCCCCGACCGAACGGAGGGGACAATCAAGGAAACCGTGGACAGCAGAACTATGCTCGCGGCAACGTAAACCATGTCTCTGCTGAGGAAGCACAACAGGCTGAGGACATCGTAATTGGTATGTTCCTTGCCAAATCCAACCCAGCCACCATCTTATTTGATTCTGGAGCATCACATTCCTTCATATCATCCAAGTATGTTGCCAAACATCATCTACCTGTATCCCACTTAGAATGTGCTATGTTAGTTAATTCTCCCGGAGGTGAAATGAGGACTAATATAGTATGTCTGAAAGTAAGCCTTAAAATAAGGGGGGTAGACTTCCTTGCCAATCTTATTTTCTTGGATTCCCAAGGGCTTGACATAATACTCGGAATGGATTGGTTAAGCAAGCACAACGGGGTAATCCAATGTGGTGAAAGGAGCGGGCAGTTGACAAACGAGCACGGTATTCGTGTCGAGTTTGAGTCAGCCCAACAAACAACCGAAAAGGCAATCTTGAACCACGTTGAAGGAGCAACATTGGACAGCATTCCAGTGGTTCAAGAATTCTCAGACGTATTTCCAAAGGAGCTTCCAGGTATGCCTCCTGATCGGGACATTGAGTTTGCCATTGATTTGGTACCTGGAACTGCACCCATAGCCAAGAGACCCTATAGGATGCCCGTCAATGAACTAGTAGAACTCAAAAAGCAAATCCAAGAGCAGTTGGAGAAGAGTTTTATACGTCCAAGCTCGTCACCATGGGGAGCTCCTGTGCTCATTGTAGACAAGAAGGATGGAACCCAAAGGATGTGCGTGGACTATAGGTCTCTCAACGAGGTGACAATCAAGAACAAATACCCTCTGCCCCGTATAGAGGACCTATTCGACCCAATGAAAGGTGCCCGAGTGTTTCTCACACCCGGTTTTTCCGAAGAACAACCAAGTGAATATCACATGTATGCCAGGATCATTTTCTCATACATGTGATGACAAATAGTGAAGCATCATTTATTACAAGCCAGGTGTCGAATATAAGTAAGTCTTACATAGTAAATGTCTCGATGGACAATAACAAGTTTATCACAAGTAAATAAACTAGCAGCGGAATATTATTCTTTAGGGCTCCATCACAGGCGTTGCCCGGGGGTCTTCATGAACCTAAAATCCTTCCTCGGGTCCAAAATCTTGGTCATTATACACCACCTCATTATCTTGACATGAGCAGCAATATAAACCAACAAATATGCAAGGTTGAGTACCAATGGTACTCAGCAAGTGTGGGAAAATTATATCATGCATGGCTAGAACAAGGAGAGGTTGAACTCATGGTTAAAGCACTACGCAATTAATACCTATCACCTTAGCTTATTAAGCACCTACATTACTACACAGGTGAAATGGTCCCAATCTCCCATCCCATCATCATAATCCAATAACCATAACATCATTTCCAATGTTAAGCTCCCCGCTTAACTTCCAAAACCATCAATCCTCTAATCATGAATAAGTCCAGGCCGCTCTTAACCGTGAGCACGGCTGTCAAGACAGTTTTAACTCTGCAGAGTTTGTACCACTGTACCCACAAGTAGTGATTTCATCCCCCGTTGCCGGGTGGACTAAAAGAACCTCCATTATGCCAGTGGCTACGATCCACATTCACACTTCCCAGGTGTGTAGCCAGGAGATCACTACGAAGCCTTTACAAAGGGATTCCCGACGAGCGTGTGCCCACTGAGGTTTCACCCCTAACAGCATACAAGAGGCTCCAACCCCGCTGCAGTGGCCCCCTCTTGAGCCTTGCGGTTCATATGGTAGTCCAGCTGACACCTACTCCCCGCACCATCCAACACACCCATACTACGCCGGGGATACACCTAATTAATTGGCCAAGCTGCCCCATCTCAGCATGTGGTTGGTACTGTAAAGCCGGGTTACATGCTCCATGAACCGGTCCTTAGGATCCAGGCAAGTACTAAACACCAACCCAAGTCTCGTGCACCCAGCACACAACCAAAACATCCAACTTGCCTTGATCCCTACCTTTACATAACTCACAATGTCTCATTCAAGAGTATGGTAATATAAACTGATGATTTCATTTCCCAAATATCCCATTCTAAGCATGGCTAAGCAAATGCATGTAAATAAATGACATGACAAAATAAATCCCAACCCAAGCTACAAGGAAACAAGGTAATGCAATTCTAGGGAAACTTCCTAGCATGGGTTTCATATTTCTTGACAATGCAAATAATTCTATCTACACATCCTAGCATAGGATCAAAGTGGTCAAGGACACTTGCCTCCTTCTTGCTGCTCTTGAAATTGGTAGTCCTGATCTTGGAAAGGAATAACTTGCTCTTGAACAGGTTCTACTTCATACCATCACACATAGCAAAAGAAGAACAACAATCATAAGACATAGTTCACACTTCTACTTTATACAAACCACACATTCATATTTATGAAATTCATTCACCATTATATGTGTTGTGGTTACTTTGTGTGTTGATCTGTGGCTTGCACGCACTTTTATTTATATGTGTATGATTCCTACTTTGGTGTTCATATTTATACTTACATACTATATATATATATATATATATGTATGTATGTATATATGTGTGTGTTTTAGTTTTAAATAAATTCCTTATATTAAACTACCAAGTATGTAAGAAAAGTATTTTTCTTCTCTATATGTGCCTTCATAATTTCTATCAACCCTAAACTGAATTCTTTGTATTTCAGAAACTCCATTTATCATTTACTAGTTGCTATATTTTCAGATTTATATTCCTATGCATAATTGTGTATTTTATTATGAAACTAGTAACAGACATCATCTAAACAGTATAGGTTTTGGTCCTAAATAATTTAATAACATATTTTGACCTTGGCTTCTGATGTAGACTATTTCATAATTATTTTCCCTATTTTTCTATAACTATTTTTTACTTAAAAATGTGTCCCTATACTAATAAATGTGAATAATAGATGAAACAGATTTATTTCAGCCCAAAAATAGATTTTTATCTCACTCCAAAGTTTTCTAAGTACTGAGAAAGTTTTTAATTAATTTTGACAATTATGTTTGTCCCTTTTTTTAATTTTTAAACACTAGTTACATATTCAATGTTTTAAATTAAATACTAAACAGGGCTAAAATAATGAACTCACCCATTACAGGGTCTATAATATTATTTTCATAATTTCCAGGGGTCTAGCTACACTTATCAGAGGTGTTTTTCCTAATTTCTATTAAGTCCAGGGGTTAAAACTGATTTTTAAATGAATTTACATGATTTTCTGGAGTTCCAGGGGCTAGATCTGAAGTTTCCGGGGCTAGCTCTCAATTCCAGAGAACCCCAGGGGGTAGCACGTAAGAATTCCAGTCTTTATAATGCGGGGCTGACGTGGACCGTCCGATTTTAAACCGACGGCTGAGATTATAACATCGAACCGGTACGCGGGGTTTTAAAGTCTACCGTGCGATTTAAAATAAACGGCGCACAAGCGGCCACGTCGCTCTGATCGAGCGCGGGCGGCGCTGCCGGCGGCGCACGGCGGCGGGAAGCAGCGATCTCGCCGGAAAGTTTCGGATCCTCGAGAATTCTGCCTAGAACTGTGATCTTATGGCCTAGATCGGTAGAGGGGAGGTCAGGGATCTCACCTCGGGGGTTTTCTCGAGCTCGGGGGTCCTGGAAAGTGCTCGGCAGCGAGATCCGAGGCAAAACCACGGCGAAGCTCGTCGGCGCTGGGTTTACACCGTAACTCTCCGAGTTTTCTGCACCTGCAAAGTTCCCCGGAGGCGGTGGATCAAGACCAGCGAGTTAGATCAGAGTTTCCGAGCTTAGATCGGCCAAAATTCACCGGCGAAGTCTCGGTGCTCACCGGAGTAAAAATCGGCGATCGCTTGGGAAAAACCGATCGGGGCTGGGGTTTTTATAGCCGGGGGAGGGCGGTGGGTCTGTTGCGATCGAGTTGGATTCTTCTGGGACCGGAATTCGGCTGAGGGACGCGGTTTTCAATCGGTTAAGATCGCGCGCGCTCGGGGGGGGGGGGGGGGGGGGGGAAAGTCCGGGGTCGACGCGAGCGAGGTTGGGGATGACAGGTGGGTCCCACCTGTCTGTGAGAGACAGCGCGGTGCGCGCGGGGGCGGGCTGGCGCGGGGAAGCCGGGCCGGCTGGCGGGTTTCGGCCCACTGGCCGGTTTTTTTCCCGTTTCTCTTTTTCTTTTTCCATTTCTTTTCTGTTTTGAGTATAATTTGAATTCCAGTTTGAATTTGAATTTTTGCAAAACATGCAACACGTCCAAAAATTTTTAAATTCCCCTCTGAACGTGGTTTAGAGTTTTGAATCAAAATTTGGGGTGTTACAGCTCTACCCCCCTTAAAAGAAATCTCGTCCTCGAGATTGGTGTTTCTAAGAAAACAATTCCGGAAATTGTGCCTTAAGCTCATCTTCCCGTTCCCAGGTGGCTTCCTCTTCTGAGTGATGCTTCCACTGCACCTTGCACATCCGGATTCTTTTATTTCTGGTGAGGCGTTCCATCGTCTCCAAAATCTTGTATGGTTGCTCGGCATAAGACAAATCCTCAGCTACATCCACTTCATTCATGGGTAACACCTCTTCAGGCGTCCTCAGGCATTTCTTGAGTTGTGACACATGGAATACATCGTGCACGTCCGATAGATGAACCGGTAACTCTAGTTGGTACGCCACTTTGCCTTTCCTTTCCAAAACATGAAAGGGTCCGATGTATCGAGGTGACAACTTCCCTTTCACCTTGAACCGACGAAGTCCTCTGATAGGGGACACCTTGAGATAAACATAGTCTCCCACGTTGAAAACGAGTTCTCTTCTTCGTACATCAGCATAACTCTTCTGGCGTGTTTGTGCTATCCTCAAGTTGTTGCGAATCTCCCTCACCTTCGCCTCGGCTTCTTGTAGTACTTCTGGACCAAACACTTTACTTTCTCCTGTTTGGTTCCAGAATAGAGGAGTTCTGCACTTCCTTCCATACAAAGCTTCAAACGGTGACATTTTCATACTAGCTTGATAGCTGTTGTTATAGGAAAACTCCGCATACGGTAAGTTCTTGTCCCAACTCCTATTGTTTTTGAGTGCACATGCCCTTAACATATCTTCAAGGATCTGATTGGTTCTCTCCGTCTGCCCGTCAGTTTGGGGATGATAGGCAGAGCTGAAGTTCAGATGGGTTCCCATGGTTTTATGCAACTTTTGCCAAAACCTCGAGGTGAACTGTGTCCCTCGGTCCGACACTATCTTCTTTGGCACTCCATGGTAACACACAATCCTTGACATGTACAATTCTGCCAATTTAGATCCACTGTAGCTTTCTTTCACAGGGATGAAATGAGCTACCTTGGTTAGCCTATCAATAATGACCCATATTGAATCGTACCCGGATTGGGTCCTAGGCAATCCCACGACAAAATCCATGCTGATTTCTTCCCACTTCCATTCAGGCACTTTGAGTGGTTGCAGCAATCCCGCGGGTCGTTGATGTTCTGCTTTCACCAACTGACATGTGTCACATAGGGCAACATGTTCCGCGACATCTCGCTTCATGCCATACCACCAATACCTGCTTTTGAGGTCCTGGTACATCTTCGTACTCCCAGGATGAATGGAATAGTCGGAATCGTGAGCCTCCTTCAAAATTAATTCACGGATCTCTTTTACTTCTGGCACACAGATCCTTTTCCCGTGCCACACCGTTCCCTGTTCATCCTCTCTAAAACCAGGAGGTTTATTTTCCTTAATGAGCTGTTTGATCTCTTGTATCTTCTCATCATTCTTTTGGCCCTCGCGTATGTCTTGCTCGAGTGTGGAGTCCACTTCCATGGCGATGGCTTCACCACTATTTACTAGACATAGATTGAGCCTTATAACCTCGTCCTTCAATTCTGCGGGCATGTCCTTCAAGCTCAACTTATTGACCTGCACTTTCCGACTCAAAGCATCGGCCACGACGTTTGCTTTCCCGGGATGATAGTTGATGCCCACATCAAAGTCATTGATTAGCTCTAACCATCTCCTTTGTCGGAGATTGAGATCTGGCTGTGTGAATATGTACTTCAAACTCTTATGATCCGTATATATCTCTGTCCTCTTCCGCATCAAATAGTGCCGCCAAATTTTCAACGCGTGTACCACTGCAGCTAGTTCTAGATCATGTGTAGGATAGTTCTTCTCGTGCTTCCGAAGCTGCCGGGATGCATATGCCACGACATGTCCTTCTTGCATGAGAACACATCCCAACCCATTTCTAGAGGCATCGCAGTACACTGTGAAATTCTTCTACATATCTGGCATAACCAACACTGGGGCTGTTGTCAATCTCTTCTTTAACTCCTGAAAGCTCGTCTCGCACTGTGGCGTCCAGGTCAATGTGATTCCCTTCTCCAACAGTTTGGTGAGAGGTCTCGAGATCTTGGAGAATCCCTCAATAAACCGTCGATAGTATCCAGCCAATCCCAAAAAGCTTCGAACTTCCCCGACATTTTCAGGGGTTTTCCACTTCTGGATATCCTCGATTTTGGCGGGATCTACGGAGATTCCTCCCTCCGAGATTATATGTCCTAAAAAGGGAACTTTCTTCAGCCAAAACTCACACTTGCTCAACTTGGCATATAGTTGGTGTTCTCTCAGCCTCTGTAACACCAACCTTAGATGTTTCTCATGTTCTTCTTCATCTTTGGAGAAGACGAGAATATCATCTATGAAAACCACCACAAATTTGTCCAGATATTCCATGAATACCTTGTTCATGAGGTACATGAAATATGCCGGGGCATTGGTTAGCCCAAAAGGCATGACAGTGTATTCATACAGTCCGTACCGAGATACGAAAGCTGTCTTGGGAATATCTGATTGCCTTATCTTGAGTTGGTTGTACCCCGACCTGAGATCAATTTTCGAGAACACACAAGCTCCCCTCAACTGATCAAACAAGTCTTCAATGCGAGGCAATGGGTACTTGTTTTTGATGGTTACCTCATTCAGGGCACGGTAATCCACGCATAACCTTTGGGTTCCGTCTTTCTTGGGCACAAATATCACCGGAGCTCCCCATGGTGAGGAACTAGGGCGAATATACCCCTTCTCCGTCAGTTCTCTCAAATGATCCTTGAGCTCTTCTAGCTGCTTGGAGTCCATTCGATAAGGTCTCTTGTATATCGGGGCTGTTCCCGGTACTAGCTCAATTGCGAATTCCACGTCACGGTCGGGAGGCATACCTGGCAATTCCTCCGGAAAAACATCTGGATATTCCCTGATAGTCCTGATTTCCTCAACTTTCACCTCCACTTGATTTAATTTAATGTCCCTCCTAGGCTCGTGTATAGTTATGAACTTTACTCTTGTGCTATTGGGGTGAGTTAGTTCCACCGTTCTGGTCGAACAATGGATGATTCCTTTATGTTTGGTCAACCAATCCATACCCAAAATAATATCTATCCCTCGTGAATCTATCACTATGAGGTTAGCAGTAAATACTACCCCATTAATGTATAGGCTCACTTTGGGACACACTTGTCTTGTCCTTATTTCTCCACCTGGAGAGTTTACGGCTAGCATATGGTTCATTTGTGTGGTTGCTAGGTCATACTTCTTAACAAACCCTTGAGCAATGAACGAGTGGGTAGCACCAGACTCAAACAGCAGAGTTGCAAGGTGTAAATTGGCAGGAAACTTACCAACTACCACGTCGGGTGCCTCTTGTGCTTCCTCCATAGTGACGTGGTTCACCCGTCCTCTCACTACATTCTGCTGTTGTGGCTGCGCGGGCTTCTTCTTTGGGCACTTATGGGCATAGTGCCCCACTTCACCACAGCTAAAACATTGCACCCCAACCTTAGGTGCTTGGCCTTTGTTGTCTTGGGGTTGGTTCGGGGGTCCTTGCACTGCTGGTCGAGGTGGATATGCGGGGCGAGGCTGTTGCACAAACTGACGTTGAGTCTGTGCTGGTGCTGCGGGAGGCCTGTAGTTTGGGTTGTACCCTCTTGGTGCTGAATAGGGTACCGCAGCACGGCTTGTCTGCCCCGTAGGTTGCTGCATCATACGTGGGCGGGTGTTGCTCCCTGAGGCTTGATGTGACCACCCAGCCTTCCTCTTATTCTCATTTTCCAGGGCCTTTAGCTTCCTTTCCACCACAAGTGCTCTGTCCACCATCTTTTGAAAGCTTTCATACTCATTGGAGGACATTGCACACTGCATTTCTGCGGTAAGCCCTTCCACGAAACAATCTTGTTTCTGCTCATCAGTCTCTATGTACCGTGGGGCATAACGGGATAATTCAGTGAATTTAGTGAGGTATTCCCTCACCGTCATGTTTCCCTGCTGCAGTCCCAAAAACTCCTTCCTCTTGTTTTTGAGTTCACCTCTTGGGATGTAATGGTTGTGGAAGCTACGCTTGAACTCTTCCCAAGTGATGTTCTCAGGGTCATGATGGGCGGCCACGTAGGCGGTCCACCAATCAGCAGCAGGTCCATGCAATTGATGAGAGGCAAACAGCACCCTCTCATACCCTTGGCACTGTATGATCCTCATCTTACTTTCAATGGTCTTCGGCCAATCATCTGCCTCCAGGGGTTCAGCAGCACTTGCAAACTTTGGAGGTTGGGTTCCTAGAAACTCACTCAACCTTGGTTGACGTGGTGCAGCTTGTGGAGGTGGAACTTGATGCAAGTTGGCCACCACTTGAGTCAAGTTCTGGATAAGCTGATTTTGATTCTCCA